>OX637404.1:25587648-28336398 GCA_951799425.1 Ilex aquifolium | reverse complement strand
TACCTCACTTGACCACTCCACTCGATAGTTCCATAAAGTTTTCTTACACAAACTATTCTCATGTGTTTCCTGACAATATTATTCGCATTTTTTCAAATACTAAAGATGGATTATACGGTCCCAATAACATTCTTGTCTCTTGGTAATTGAGTACTAAAAATGTAGTATAACAAAAAAGTGACAAGGATGCCCTTGGACCGACCATGCAACTACCTGTCGCGAAAGCCATGTGGGTTCAAGCGGCTTTGTCTTCAACCTAACCTTAGGTTTTCTCTGGCATCAGAAGAGAAAGGATAATTTAGTCACTATAAGTTTACTTTGACAGAACAAATCAATATATATTCTCGCTTAATTTACTAATTCCTCCATTATTAAAAAGAAACTTCAAGTGGCACTTGCTGCAATTTCCTTAATACATAGGGGCTTTCTCATATTGTAAAACACATAAAAGCCGTTGCACCCCCGTCATTTCGATTCAAACACCTCTCTCTCTCGAAAATGCAGAGGCTCACTGCTTTGTTTGTGCTACTTTGTGCTATCTTCCATGTTGCGTTATCCATCACTGACGGTAAGCCTTTTACGCAGTGTGACCTTTGTTCCTGTGGTGCTTTTGAAGCCTCTCTCTCTCTCTACATATATTTATATATACACACTAACTGCACACTCGCACAACATATGTATATATTTAAAAGTTAGTCTGTGCACATTTTTGATAGCTAATGCGTTTTAATTCTCAGGATTGTTACCCAATGGCAACTTCGAGTATGGCCCAAAACCATCGCAAATGCAAGGCACAAAAGTGATAGATCCCAACGCAATTCCCAATTGGGAAATCTCAGGCTTCGTTGAATACATAAAATCAGGTCAAAAACAAGGAGACATGTTGCTAATAGTGCCGGAAGGAACCTTCGCCGTGAGGCTCGGGAACGAGGCGGCGATAAAGCAGAAAGTGAAAGTCATCAACGGAATGTTCTATTCACTCACATTCAGTGCCGCTCGAACCTGTGCCCAAGAGGAGAAATTAAACGTATCGGTATCGCCCAATTCAGAGAGGAATGATTGGGGAATGTTGCCGGTGCAGACTACGTATAGTAGCGATGGATGGGATGAATATTCGTGGGGGTTCTTGGCGGAGTCGAGTGAGATTGAGATTGTGATTCATAATCCTGGTGTGGAAGAGGACTCTGCTTGTGGTCCCCTGATTGATTCTGTTGCTTTGAAGGCTTTGAATGCTCCTAAACGAACAAGAGGTGAGACTGGTATTTTCGTCCTATAATATTATACAGACCAAAAAAGAAGTCAATAAAAAAAAAAAGGCAAAATAACTTAGTTTTTGTTGGTCTTTTTACGACTTAAATATTCTGAGTTCGAATCTTGACAATTCTTTGGAATTAGGCTACGAATACTCTAATCTCGAAGTGCATGATTTGTTCGATGTGCATGTAAATTAATCCAGACATCCTTAACTGTTGAACCAAAAAAAAAAAACATTGGCTATTCATTTGTGATCTAAAATTTAGAATATCTTTTGGATCCAAAGCATTAATGTTTGATTAGTCCAGTATTACCCTTTTTGTCCCTCTCCCCTTTCCCCACTGTCTGTGTGGAATCAAAGATCCGACATATAGAATCCATGGGTTGGCAAGCCACATGCACTTCATTTTTCTATTGCCTCTTCTCATAAAAACTACCCCTGTTGAGACCTGGACTGCATGGCCAATTCTGTAATGAGCTGCTGACACCCACATTGGGGTGCATTTAGCATCACTTCTTTTTTTTAGTTATCCGAGTTTAATTCTGTGTTTCGTATCAATTACAGATGAAAACAGCGCAAATTAATTTCTAAAACATACAATCACTCACAAATCATGCATATCGACTCTGAGAATAAGTTATTATTAGACCGATACAAAAAAGTTGCCCAAAATTAGTACAAGTACACCAATCCACTACAAGTTGAGACTGCCCACTTCCCAGGGGCTACAAACCATTAATTATTTTCAGTGACTTGCTAGTTTTACAACTGCTGAATGTTCTATTCTCAATGACTCCATATTAGCCTAAAAAGCCTATGTCATTGATCTTTACACCATTACATGTATTGCAGAAAACCTGCTGAAGAATGGAGATTTCGAAGAGGGTCCATATGTGTTCCCTAATGCATCGTCCGGTGTCCTAATTCCTCCCAACATTGAGGACGATCATTCTCCCTTACCCGGCTGGATGATCGAATCCCTGAAAGCCATAAAGTACATCGACTCCAAGCACTTCTTTGTGCCAGGGGGCAATCGAGCAGTAGAACTTGTTGCTGGAAGAGAAAGTGCCCTGGCACAGGTGGTTAGGACCAAAGTAGACTCGGACTATGTCCTCACTTTTGCCGTGGGTGATGCTAATGATTTGTGTGAAGGTTCGATGGTTGTGGAGGCATTTGCAGGGCATGTTACTGTTCAGGTCCCCTATGAATCTAAGGGCAAAGGGGGATTCAAGCTAGCCAGACTACCGTTCAAAGCAGTCTTACCACGGACAAGAGTCAGATTCTTGAGTTCATTTTATCACATGAAGAGTGACCACTCCGGTTCTCTCTGTGGTCCAGTAATAGACAATGTCAAATTGCTTAGTGTTCGCAAACCACTGCGACGCGTGCATAAATGATCGAATTATTTGGAGTTAGTTACACGAATCGTGTTTGTGCATAAACACGTTCTTTGGATGATGGCATTGCTCATGCAACCACAAGTGGTTTATTTAGTCTTATCTTTTCACATGGAATGATCTTTTAAGTGGAATGATGAGTTTCACCAGTTGTGATTATGTTTGTTTAACCATCACTGCACAACAAAAAGCTACTAAGTAATCTATGACTTTGCTCAACAAACATACCACTCTCCCTTCATCCACTCTGTAAAAATTAGGTAATATTGTTGAGATTGAATCTGGGGATCAAATTGGATATGTGGGTTTGAGTGAGATTTAGAGGGTGAGTTTTATAAAAATAGTCTAATGCACTTTCTAGACCCATGTTTAGTTTAAGATTTAAAATCCACGATTTATAAGGTAAATGAATACCGGTTCGTAATGAATAATGTCTTAAAACTCATGTATGTGGTTTTGATGAAACTCATAGGGAGTGGGTTTTAAAGTGGGAGATTAGATTTATAAATGAAAAGATTATTTTAACCACAAATTCATTCTTTTATTCACCTAATAATAGACATTTTAATCAATTAAGTAATATAATTTATCATAAATCTATGAACACCACGCGTATTTATATCACTTAACAAACATAGAATTGGATAGGATGTATTATTTGTATCCCATGTATAAATTTTTAGGATTGAATTTAGAAGGGCTTCATAAATACAATCCAATTCCTGCTTAAAAATAAAAACCCATCCAAACTGGTTATATTATATATGCAGCGAGATTAAAATTCCATTTGTGTAGCATTGCTATTTTATGTGTACATTTGGGCTTCAGGAGGGTCCATAGAGTGCATTGCAAGCCCCCTTTTCCAACTTTATCCCTTTCTAACATAATCCAGACCATAGCTCAACTCAAAAGGTCAAGTTAGTTTAGCTCCGATTAGGAGTGTTAATCAAGACGAGCTATTCAGGCTCAGTTCAGATAAAAATTGACTCGAGTTTGACTCATGTTTTAAACGAGCTGAGTTTGAACAATTTTTTAAGCTCGTTTTTTTGTTTCGGCTCAAGCTCGCAAAGCTCGACTCATTTGTAGTCAAGCTTAGGGGTGATAATCGAGCTGAATTCGAGTCTAATTCGAGCCTAATTTACACATAAACGAGCCTAAAAAAATGTTCAAGCTTGACTTGATTAACAGCCTTAGTCAAGTTACTCGGGTTTGGCTCGGACTTAGCTCGAGTTATAAATGAATCAAGTTTGAATAATTTTTGAAGCTTATTTAGAAAAATAAGCTCGCCAAACTAGAATTCAAACTCACAAAACTCGACTCGATTAACACCCCTACCTCTGACACAGAACTTGGGTACCTTCTGTCCGGGCCTCATGAATCTGTTTTATACTTTTCTTTTGGGACTAGGGGGAAAAATGATGCATTAGAAAAAGAAATCATGCATTAGAGAAGACTGATTAACCTTAATTCTAGATTTTAGCCCAGTAAACATACTATTATCTACTTCTCAAACACAAGTCAGATTAAGATCTTTTTCATTATTTTTTTATTTAATGGCCGATTACCTATCTTTAATTTGATTAAAATTTATTATTTGTAATGGGTCCCTCACCCATACATACCATTCGAATAGGTGATTTACTGACCTAAAATTGGGCGAATATGTAATATAGAGACTTTCAGTATGGCTGATTCTATCCTACCTTTTTGGTATCTTTCGTGGGTATGTACTTACGTGAACCCATTATTTTTATGTCCATCTTTTGTTTATACACTATAGATAATTTATTATTAAGTAAAAATATAATAAAAAAATATTATGTTAATTAAATTATTTATCAAATATTGTAGGGTTAATTTTAAATTACACCCTAAAAGATTATTTAAATCTCAATTTGCACTCTTAAAGATATAAATTTGTATCAATATACACCTCAAACTAACAGCCGTCGGTTTGCCGTGTAAAATTAAATGAATAAATTATACTTAGACTCCCTCATGTTTGTCACTTAATCACTTAGACCCCTGACATTTGAAATATTATACATACATCTCTTGAGAATCTAAATATGACTAAAAATGTTACCCCAATTGAGCATTCAAATAATTATGTTTAAGTGATATATTGCATTGGATATAAAGAACATTATATAAATACTGGTATTATATTGGATATTCAAATGGTAAGTTTAATTTTGAACTTTAGAGTATAACGAACCCACAAAATAAAAGGTAGTATGAAATTATAATTTTTTATTAGAATGAAATCATATTTTTTTAATGGTTATATTAACAAATATTAACAATAAGGGGTTATGTGTTACACGTGTACAAACGTTAAGAGGTGTAAGAGTAATATTTTAAATATGAGGGGGTCTAAATGATTAAGTGATAAGTATGAGGGGATCTAAGTATAATTTTTCAATTTAATTTTAGTCGGCAAACTGACAGCTGTTAGTTTCAGGTGCTCCTTGATACAAATTTTTTTTTTTTGAGGATGTAAATTGAGATTTTTTATTTTTGAGGATGTAAATTAAAATTCGAACGATTTTTCAAGATATAATTTATAATTAATTGAATATTATATCTTAAATCAGTGTAAGTGGTTGGATGTGGAATCCATTAATTTCACCAAACATTCGATACTTAGAATTTTAAGACATTATTTAAGATATAAAATTTGAATTTTAGCAGCACAATTTTATCCAAGTATAATATAGAGGATCTAATCCCCTAACAGCGTAGCAAATACCCCCAAAAAAAATTAATATGCCACGTGTGAGGTCAGAATTTAAGCGGCATAACGAAGCAGGATCTAATCTGACGGTGGACAGACTCGCGTCGATCAAAAGCGAAAATACCCTAACCCCGGCTATATAAAACCTAAAAACCCCTCTTTGTATCTCATTCGAAAATTCCCAGCCTCCGCACAAAAACACTGATCCCAGAGATCTCTCAGTCGATACATCATATGGTAACTCTCTCTCTCTCTGCTAGGGTTTGGATCTATATGTTTTTGTTTCTACGTTTAATTGAAATGACAATAAGTTCATGTGTTTATATAATTTTTAGGCGCTTCCGAACCAACAAACAGTGGATTACCCGAGCTTCAAGCTCGTTATCGTCGGTGATGGCGGCACAGGTGATTTTATTTAATTTCTATCTCCGGTTCTGTTGGATTTTTATGTTTGATCTGTTTATTTAGAGTTTTGGTAGGCTTTTATTCGTTGTTGTCTGATTTGGATCTGATTTTTCGAGACTAAGTTTCTAAGATGATCATGTGATGATTTAGGAAAAACTACATTCGTGAAACGCCATCTAACCGGAGAGTTCGAGAAGAAATACGAACGTAAGATGTCAAGCCTTGTAATTGACTTTTCACTCACTCTCTCTCTCTCACACACACACACATTCATATATGCTAGCATAGTTATTAAGATGGAGTCAGATTGAAGCGATGGAGTTATTGTTTTTCTTGCAGCAACAATTGGTGTTGAAGTTCATCCACTGGACTTCTTCACGAACTGTGGAAAGATAAGGTTTTATTGTTGGGACACAGCTGGACAAGAGAAGTTTGGAGGGCTCAGAGATGGTTATTAGTAAGTTCTCAATCTTCTATCTATCTAATACAATTATTAACGAACTTGCTGAATTTTTTTTTGTCCTCTCTTCACATTATCGACCTACTGATTTAGAGCTTATATTATATTCAATTGTGTTTTCTTAAGAGTGTATGGAATTATTTGGTTTATCTGGTAAAATTTGGATTAGTGTAGACAAGTATTAGTTAGACATTCATCCATGCCTCAACCTTGTGCTAATTCCCTTATGGGTGGCAGAGATACCAATTGAAATTGATTGTGTTTTTTTAAATGTCTGCCTTTAGATTAGTCGCACTTACTTTCTGCCTTGAGTCAATAGTTCCATCTTAAGTTTCCCCTTGCCCAATCTTTTGTACCTATTCTTTTTGCCTCAGTATAAGTATCCACATTAATATAACATATTTTCTGTTTGATGTTTACAGCATTCATGGGCAATGTGCTATCATAATGTTTGATGTAACTGCACGTTTGACCTACAAGAACGTTCCCACGTGGCATCGAGATCTCTGCAGGTTCTTTGAGGAGTTCTGTTGACCTCGACCCCTAAACATGCACCATATGTTGAATTAATTTTCTGCTGTCTTTTGTTAGGGTGTGTGAGAATATCCCAATTGTTCTGTGTGGGAACAAGGTTGATGTCAAGAACAGGCAAGTGAAAGCAAAGCAGGTCACGTTTCATAGGAAGAAGAATCTTCAGTACTATGAGATTTCTGCAAAGAGCAACTACAACTTCGAAAAGCCTTTCCTATATCTTGCTAGAAAGCTTGCGGGGTAAGATTTAAGTTTTTTTTCCTAGGGTCTCTTTCTTCCGTCACGGACGTTCTCATATCATACCGAATTTACTCGAAAGCATTGATTTGACTGATCCTCCTTCCCTAAAAGAGTTGTTTGTTCTTGCGTCTCTTGTTCCCATGATTGAGTCCTTTATAGAGTCAATTCCATATTCAAGCGGGTTGTTTAAATTAATTATTTCACCTTGCAGGGATCTTAACCTTCATTTTGTCGAGTCACCTGCTCTAGCTCCTCCAGAAGTTCAAGTCGACATGGCAGCACAACAACAGTAAGTCTACATATTTGTGAATCTATTCTAGTCTGGCTTGTGATCGTCTTTGTTGTACTATTGTAACTTGCATAATTAGCATGATAGTTAAGTGAATGATCTAGCTGTGTGCCTGTACTTTATGATTTGAATATTTAACATAATTTCACTCTGTAATATTTGGAATAAGCATGCCTTTAGTCCGTTTGTACCTCCACTCTAACCCCAACACCCCCTCCCAAAAGTCAAAATTAAAAATTATGATGAAAAGAGGAACATCGATAAAGGGTGTTTATGAAACAAAGTTTGAAGCTTGATTTGAGTTGAGTTTGGTGGACAAATGGAGCATGTAGATGCTTCCATGGTATGTCCTGGCTTGCTTTGGATTACAGCTTTCCTTTGTTTGCATTTTTCTATGATTTAGTAGGTGAACATTTTAATGTAAATTTGGATTATTTTTGGGGCTTAGGGAACATGAGAGTTGTTTGGACATTGCCTGACTAGGATTTTGGGTCAGAACATCTAGTCTGAAGCTTGTTCTTCATTGCTTGACTAAGCTGATGGACATTGTAATGTACTAATATTTGTTGCAGGCATGAAGCTGAATTACTTGCAGCTGCTGCACAACCTCTGCCTGATGATGATGATGATGCATTCGATTAGTGACTTCAAAATCTGCATGCCTTTTCTGTTCGACTCCTCGCAGCGAGGTGCAAGTTCTGGTCGTTGGAACAACAGTCTGCAATTCATTTCCTTTTCTTGTTTTGATTAGATGGGTTGTATTGGCCGAAACACTGGCTTGTAGAGTTGCATTTAGATCATATGTTCAATATCCATGTGTTTTAGTAATGAATACTAATTGGCCTGCGATTATATTTGCAATTTTTATTTTGGGGAATTGATTAATGTGTCACAGGGCAAAAAACTTTTAGGATATAAAACCTATATATATCAAGTGGATTTTGGGATCTCAGTGAGTTTTCCTGGCAACTCAGTAAAGATCCAAGCTTCTATACAATACATGTGTAGAGATATAATCTCTTGAGGTGTCGAACACGTCCCATGGTTTGTGATGAGGGGGTCTTGAGCCATATAAATGAGCGGATTACTCCATCTATTAAGTGTGCTTTTGGGTTGGAAACACATGCCTAATATAGTATACAAGTAAAATCATTTCGTGTCACCTTGAATACTCCCGACGGAGCTATCCTAGGTGAATTGGAGAAGATATGAAGGGATCAGTTAGCATGGAAGATCAGCTTCCGAGACTTGAGGACTGACCATCTTAAGCTGCTTGGTGAAGGGCGAGCGACAAAAATTCCATTTGAAACTCATCTGCAGTTTTTCGACAGCCAAATGAGATCATAAACGGTAACGCTTATGCTGTTATGCAACATATCTGATGGTTCGAATTGTGTAGTTAATGTCAGGGAGGGTGTGCACAAAAACTCGATTATCACGTGGATTCAGGGCTAATTGGGTTCATGATTGGCTTGTGTGTGTGTGTGTGAGAGGGAGAGAGAGAGATGTACTTCCGGATCGCTGTGGAAATGAACAGCAGAATTGATCCAAGTCATTTGGTAGGTACAAGTACAACACGGAACTGCTGCAGAGCCATTAGGGTATACTCCTTCGGCGTCTATTAGCAATACTGAGTTCTACGCATTCGACTCAGGCACCTGGGAGCTGGGCCTCCCCTGGCCCAATGTTCCTCTACTAATGCCAATCTTGTTTGGGTTTTTGTATAGGCTCAGATCAAACAAACAGCTTGTGTGATGTTCAGGATGCTGAATTGAGGCCCAAATCGTATCATTTAATATTTAGAAAATTTGAGTAAGAGAAAATTGGTACATTGGTTAGTGGCTTATTATAACTGAAAAAGAAGAACCGACAATCTCGATTGAGGATCAGTAAAAATGTACGGACGACCGGTGACACACATGCTGCAAAGTTGTTATCCTTAGTCAGCATTACCCGACAAACCCGACCCTGTTCCCACTTCTTTTTTGATTTTCAAGTACTCGAATTCTTCGTTAGCCAAAAGTATCCTTGTTTGTCTTTGTTTTTGCTTGTATCTTCTTGCCCACTTCTTTTTAACATACTTTATCTGTTTAATTAATTAAACCAAGGTAGTTTTCCTTGACCAAAAGCTAAGGGGTTCGATCTACAACTATATCAAGGGTTCGAGCTAAAGAATTATTTTTTTCAAAATCTCAAGACACAAACTAAGACACGATCTCTTCGTGAAACAATAATTTAATAGGGGCCCACGGAAAATCTCGTGTGTAATAATTTCTAATTCTTTTAATATTCAAACTATACAACTTTATTAATGTTATAAGCGTGTAAAGTAATAATTTCATTGCGCTTGTTTATCTTGTGAAGATGAACTTCTAATATTATCCTCCTAATATTCAAACTATACAACTTTATTAATGTTGTTTAGACTTCTAAAGTAACTAATGTCATTGCCCTAGTTTATTTTGTGAAGATGAAGAGAAAACTTACATAAATGAGAATTTGTGTGGTAGTCTCGTTCTGTTGTAAATAAGTAATTCAGTAGCTCCAACTTTTTCTTTTTCTTTTTTCTCTTGACTAAATAGCTCCACCTTTATCAATGACCATGAAAATTGAGCTGCATTACTATGAGGGGTGTGTGTGTGTGTGTGAGAGAGAGAGAGAGAGAGAGAGAGAGAGAGAGAGAGAGAGAGAGAGAGAGAGAGAGAGATAATTATAATTTGGCCATATACTGATAATTGCTTTCTCTTCCTCCTCCATATACTCACTAAAAGGGCATGCATGCTCTTTTCTTATAAGGACCCAATAATATTCCCATAAAAATATTAGGAAAGCGGAAATATTATCTTATTTCAAGCAATCAAACAAAACATGATCATCAATACACACCACCTTCATCAACACAATAAAGTAAGAACTTACACTTAATCCTCCAAATTATATATTATATATATAAAAAAAAGGTCATATAGCAGAATGAGCATAGATTGGTCATCTTGCATTACAACAAGAATGATCATCACTGAACACAAGAAGATAAAAAGATATATAGGTGGTGAACTCTATAACCACCCAGCTGACCTATTGAACTATATAAAGCTATTGTCCCCACCCTCTCTCTTCGTCTGAAAAGGACCAGCACAACTTCGGCGTGCATGGCACACAACCATGTCAACTTAACATTTTTTTTTATCCCTAGATAGGAATGAATATCGAAAATCGATCATTAACCACCAGAATTAGTTTAATTCAAAAAGAATTACTGACAGTCGAATCCATGATATTTGAGTTTACTATTCGTCCGAGACCGAGAACTAATTTTACGCATCCCAAATATGTTAATAATGCAAAACATATCTCAAGGGTGAGTCACTTTTGGAATAACATAAATTTGGAAACATTCATCGTTACTTTGACAAACCAAAATAAAATTTTGTACCGACCACAGCCAAAACAAAATCATTGCAAGGACTGATCCAGTATCTTTTTGCTTTTCAGCTTCTTGCTAGGTTCAGATAAGCTGAGGTGGGGTACACAAGAGGTGATGTTGTATTATACATAAAAATAGAGGAGAAAGAATACAAAAATGTCAAGGTATGAGCAAATAAGGATAAATGGTTGTCATAGTCAGGCATCATGCAAAGCATTAAGGGCTGAGGTAACTGGTTATAGCCTTGAGTTGCTGTAACATGTACACAGGCCTTTCAGTTAGACAAGAGAGGGCCTCTGGTTTTGAGTAGCTGTAACCCAATATGATAGGAATGCATGAGGCACAGTCTCTTTGATCTGCTTTGCCATGTTGCCAATGGGAATATATGGTGGATAGTTCGAGATAACGAAACACCCGGTAAGAGTAGGGTTTATAATTCTTAACACAATAAGTAAATAAATGTCAATCTAATAGGCATAGGACTTAGATTTAATCGTGTAAAACATTACACAAACTCGACTATTTACTAAACGAGGGATCCGTTGATAAAAAGGGTGGGGTGTACACAATTGGGAAGGAGTCTTAGTCTAAATTGAGCCCATCTTTTCCAGCTGTTATATGCAAGTCACTGCCAATTTGCTGGAGTCATGAATGACGCTCAGCAGAAATATAGATGCATCATGTGGTGACTGGAGACTTCTCAAAGCCACTCGAGTATACACATATGGGTCATGCATCGCCCATGAAGTCCTCAAAGCAATATATCCTCTAGTTTTCCTTTTCATAAAATGACAAATCACATTGATGATCCTTAAAAAATGGAACTTGCGGCTTCCTTTATTGACATTTCCGAAAGAAATTGAATAACCAAGTGAAAACAAGACCAGTAGAGCATGAAAACAAAGGTGTAATTGGATTTTGCACCATTTATGGTACAGTGCTAGCGTCAATGATGTTCAATGTCTTTGTCTTTACTCCTATGTCTGCGGGATGGTTTCATGAAACCCTGTTGGTTCTTCATTTTTGTGTGCAATTTTCAAAAGTGTTGGGATAGTTTCAACTTTCAAGATCATTATAATTAAGTTGAACCCTTCTTTCTCCGGCATGCATTCATATGGTTCCGTTTATAATCATTGCAGCTCATGTGAGATTCAGGGTAAATGTAAACAATTGATGATTGTTGGATCAAACTCAAAAAATCGGTGTGATCAGCTGCGAAATTTAGTCTTGAAACACCACCAATTACAGTACGTAGATGGATGTTGTGTTTTCAAAGGAAACAATAATAATTTGTAAAGTCAGTGGACAGAAGCACATGCAATCACACCCAAAAGGGTCCCCCTCTCAGAATGAGCTTCTGCATGAGGATCATGTTAATTTGGGGTTCAAATAAAACAGATCTGAGCCTAATTAGTTGACCACTAACATGTATCATGTATCATGCTTGGCTTCAACCTAGCACAAGAAGTCAAAAATATAAAAGTGTTGAATATCTTTTGCGATAGGTTGTTTTTATTTAGGTTCACTAATTATTCTTTGCAGAACAATGATGGAATAAGATCTATGTAGGAGGATTTAATAACACCAGAGCTGCTGTGGCGAAAAAAATCAGAGAGAGAGGCTATCGGAGAGGGAGGCGATGATTTCAAAGGAGAGTTCAGAGAAAGGGTAATGTGCCGGAGAGAGGGTGTTGGCTAGGCGAGTAATATTTTGAACTAGATTCTGTTGAGTTGAGTTGAGAATAATGCTCCGCTTCTGGCTTATTCAATATTCACATTGGAATGAGGCACCAAAATTCCAAAACTAACGACCATAAATCCATAAACAAAGATTATATGTGTTTTTGAGGGATTTGGGGGACCATTGAGGTGAAAATGGCCCCAATATGTCTTGGAACTATTAAGACAAGATTAGGGGGAAGTGCCCTAGCATGGGGCACCTATGGTTGGGACAAAACAGGCATAGCCCCCCCGCTAAGACAGCAACAAGGTGCAATAAAATAGACAGTCTTGTTCCCACATCCAACAATTGAAGAACGACCTTCCAAATACCAAACCCTTTTGTGCCTCCTCTTCTGACCCAGAAATCATTTTTTTCTGGAACAAAGGAAGAAGCTGGGAGCCAGAACCTTAGGAACCATCTCTCTACTTTCCCTCCCTTAGATCACTCTGACTCGCCTTTTGCTTCTGTCAACGCCCATTTATCAACTTTTTTTTTTTTTTTAACCATGAGAGGTGTTCGGACCAGTTTACATGCACTTGATTAATTTCCAACCCAGTTCGGCTAAAGAAAAGTAATCCACGCTAGGACTAGGATATTTATGAAGGATAAATCCCTCGTAGTCTACCCTCAAGGGTTGTTAAGATTTGAATTCAGGATGTCTGAGTTTACAACTCATCTTTTTTATCACTTGAACTATCCCTTAGGTTTCTCATTATCAACTCGGCAAACACGGTACTCGTGTGTAAATACACAAATATCTATAATATAAAATAGAGCAGGTTTCAATAAGCTCATTCGATGGTTTCAAATAAATTCATTCAACGACCACCAATATTTTTCTCTTAAAACCATTCACATTGTACCGTACCTTTAGGAATGGGTTACCCCTAATATATATATATATAGAGTAGCGCGATAATGGAAACTTTGCACCGTAGTCTCTAGTAGGTACCTTTTACGTAGACCGTTGGATCACGATCTAATGGCTACCAAATAAAGATGTTCAAAATTTATTGTCAAGACCTACCTAATTTAGTTCTTAACTAAATAGGAAATGTCTATGACTTATTAATTATAATCTAGTCCTAGAAGGAAAGCTTTTAAGGTTAATAAAAAAAAATCTTTTTTTATTAACTAGTATTGAACGGATCTAACCTAATGACCCATATGATTTTTATCTCATATTTATATTACCCATCTAATTTATTATACCCATTTGGGTTAAAAAAAAACTAAAAATACCTCTTCAAACCCACCTCCTCTCACGTTGTAGCACAACTTTGTACTGAACATTAAATTTTTTTAATAACCACTATCATTGAAGTTACTGAACATTAAGTATTTTTAATAACCACTATCATTGAAGTTACTGGCCCGTAATCACCGAGAGATAACCCACAATTTTCAAATGTATGAGATAAAGAGTTGTAGTAAGCAGAATCTTCAAATAAGAGGAGGTGGGTTTGAAGAGGTATTTTTAGTTTTTTTTTTAACCCAAACGGGTATAATAAATTAGATGGGTAATATAAATATGAGATAAAAATCATATGGGTCATTAGGTTAGATCCGTTCAATACTAGTTAATAAAAAAAGATTTTTTTTTATTAACCTTAAAAGCTTTCCTTCTAAGACTAGATTATAATTAATAAGTCATAGACATTTCC
Organism: Ilex aquifolium; assembly: GCA_951799425.1. Taxonomy (NCBI): domain Eukaryota; kingdom Viridiplantae; phylum Streptophyta; class Magnoliopsida; order Aquifoliales; family Aquifoliaceae; genus Ilex; species Ilex aquifolium. The sequence continues at coordinate 28,322,271 of OX637404.1, read as the reverse complement.
TATTTAGTTAAGAACTAAATTAGGTAGGTTTTGACAATAAATTTTGAACATCTTTATTTGGTAGCCATTAGATTGTGATCCAACGGTCTACGTAAAAGGTACCTACTAGAGACTACGGTGCAGAGTTTCCATGATCGCGCTACTCTATATATATATATATATATATATATATATATATATATATATATATATAAACTAATAATCACCTAATAACTGCCAACAAAGGGAGAGGACGCCAAACCCACCCTCTCCCTTTGTAGACAGTATGGATTATTTCATTTTGAAATGAAAATATGAATTGAATAGGTAAGTTCCGTCTCAAATCAATTTCCTATTTTTTTTTTTTAGGGAATTATCTGCACCAATTGCTGTGGGTCAAAAACATCCAACCGATGTTTTCGCATTTTGCATTGTTGACCAATAACATGTTACATAACATGTTTATTTTGTTTCCAAGTTTTGGTTCCTGGTTAATTGGGAATGTTCTTTATTTTATTTTCACATTTTATTAGGATTATATATAGTTTGTTTTGTTTCCTATTTACTCTCTCTCTCTCTCTCTCTCTCTCTCTCTCTCTCTCTCTCAAAGTACAAACTGGAAGACAAATAAGAAGAAGAAAGCTGTGTCCATTTTGAGAGGAAACCATTGTTGAGGAAGGAAGTATGGAGGACTACTTCAACTGGTTTTCGTTTCTTTTCATTTCATATATTCTGATGTTGCTCTTGTTTAAAGCTCTGGTTTATTTTTGGTGGAGACCTAGAAGAATTGAACAACACTTCTGTAAGCAAGGAATCAAAGGACCTAAATATCATTTCTTCATAGGCAACATAAAGGAGCTTGTGGCTTTGTCCTTGAGGGCTTCATCTAAACCCATGCCTCTCTCTCACAACATACTCCCCAGAGTTCTCTCATTCTATCATCATTGGAAGAAACTATATGGTATTTGATCCTTTTTTCCTTCGTTATAGATTTTCCTGCATTGCTTTGAAGTTTGGAAGTTGATCTTCTTTGTGTGTGTGTGGGAGTGGGAGTGGGTGTGTGTGTGTGTTAATAACTATATCTCTCTAAATCATTTGTGACGTAGAATGTATGGCTCCTTGCAGGTGCAAACCTTCTTGTATGGTTTGGACCTACGGCTCGTCTAATCATCTCTGATCCAAGTCTCATCAGAGAAATTTTCATTTTGAAGTCAGAGTTCTTCGAGAAAAATGAGTCGCCACCACACGTTAGAAAGCTTGAAGGTGATGGTTTGTTAACCCTCAACGGAGAGAAATGGGCTTACCACAGAAAGATTATCACACCCACATTTCACATAGAAAATCTCAAAGTAAGTCCATCTATACACTGTCGTCTCGCACATATATATAATATCCATTTATATATCTTATATTTATGAGGGTTTTTATTTGATTTTGGGATAGCTAATGATACCCATAATGAGGAAGAGCATGGCCAAGATGTTGGACAAATGGTCGGCAATGTCCTATGAAGGCAATGTGGAAATTGAAGTATCAGAATGTTTTGAAACTTTGGCAGAAGAAATCATCACGCGTACAGCCTTTGGGAGCAGCTATGAAGATGGAAGAGCAATTTTCGAATTACAAGCACAACAAATGGTTTATGCCACCGAGGCATTTCAGAAAGTCTTCATCCCCGGTTATAGGTACCATTTATACACGTATCCCAACTTTATCTTGTAATCACGAGTCTATGTGATTTGAACGATTTCGGATTATTTTGAAGAAAAAAGAGAGTCTAAACTACACTAGTTTGGTAGCAACTCAAAAGTAATGTAGTTGTGGTTTCCTTCTGCCTAGGTACAGTTAAATTACAGACATATTCTAGATAACATGTATTAATTATTGTTAGATTTGTGTTTCAGGTTTTTGCCGACCAAAAAGAACAGAAATTCTTGGAGATTGGAAACAGGTATTAGAAAATCTTTGTTGAAGCTCATCAATCAAAGGATTAAAAAGTACTCAAGCAACAAGGTGGTGTCAGACGAATGTCCAAATGATTTATTAGAACTCATGATCAAAGCGAGCTTAACGGGAACAAACCAAACAAGTCCTCCCATCACCGTTCATGATATTGTTGAAGAATGCAAGACCTTCTTCTTCGCCGGAAAACACACGACGGCGAATATGCTAACCTGGACCACCGTTCTCCTAGCAATGCACCCTCGATGGCAAGAACTGGCACGTGAGGAGGTTGTTAGGGTTTGTGGAGCACGTGATATCCCAAGTAAAGATGATGTTGGGAAGCTTAAGACGGTAAACACTAAAAACTTAATTAGACATACTTGTTTTTGTTACCTTATGCATGTTCCCTTAATGCGTGTGTTCAAAAGTAACATCTTTGTCTTCGTTAATGCTACGAGTGTTTGTTTATATCGGAGAATTGTGTTATAATCGTGAGTTCAAGAAAACATGAGTTGAACTGTTAATCGAACATTATAATAATAAGAAGAAGAATAAAAAGAAAAAGAAAAAGAGTGTGAGGTAATCAAATGATTCCTGTTCATGAACACTACTTTATCTTTTTACTAAAAATTAGAGACGATGTTTTTTATGATTTAGAATGAAAGAAGGAAATCTCAAAACTTAGTTTAATATATATATATATAATTAGCTGGTTTAAAGGGTGATTAGGGGCAATCAGGATTAACAACCCTAGGACGTTACCTTGAAGTTTTTACTCACGGTAGAATGTTCGACTTGAACTATAACTACCGACTTATGATGGTCGAGTCTGTTACCAAAACATCAGTGAGGGCAAACTGAACATTCAGCCTGTCTAGAAGTATCTAGTTCACAAAACTATTACTGCTAGTGGGTTCGATTAGTGTAATTATATAAGCCATAGATATATTACAATTTTCCTATTGATATACTTGAAGATAATGAAACTAACTATCGGGAACTTGAGAAATATTTAACGAGATATTGAGTGAGAGAAAGTTGGTAATACAAGGTGAGTAGTGTGGTACACTGGGTACTTAGTAATAATATTAATTCAATTTTCTTACATGCAGTTGGGAATGATACTGAATGAATCAGTAAGGTTGTACCCTCCAGCCGTGGCAGCAATCAGACGGACCAAAGTCGATGCAAAACTTGGAAGTCTGAAAATCCCTCGTGGGACCGAACTCCTAATTCCGATCCTGGCCGTCCATCATGATCCGGGACTGTGGGGCGACGACGCGACCGAATTTAATCCAGCACGATTCGCTCATGGTGTGGCCCAAGCTGCGAAGCAACCAATGGCATTCATTCCATTTGGGGTCGGGGCCCGCGGATGCATCGGGCAAAATCTAGCAATTTTACAGGCGAAATTAGCAATTGCCATGATCTTGCAACGTTTCTCATTTGATCTTGCACCCACCTACCAACATGCTCCAGCAGTTCTAATGCTTCTTTATCCACAATATGGTGCACCCATCATCTTCCAAAAATTGTGATTACATGTGCCTGCGTATTCATACGAAATATTTTTCAGAGTTGAATTATATATATATATATATATATATATATACTTTGTCTATTTTTCTTATTATATTTTCCATTAATATATAGTTTATTTCATTAGGTTAGTTCATAAATTTTCTATTTCTTGAAGAATGTTTTAACGATTCTTTTTATTTATTTATTGTATACTTGTTTGTATGAATTGTTAGTAATTGTCGGTTTATATAAAATTTTGAAATCCTGAGGTCACTAACTTTTATTAATATATGTGACGTTTTTATGTTGGATAAGACAACAAACTAAAGCAATGACCGATATTTATCTACCTAAGCAATATGTCGTTGGGTTTGAGTTCGAAAAAATCAACATCTACCAATTAGAGGTAAGACTGCTAATCATGATTTACCTTTTTCATGCATCTCTATAGTGGCTCTTGTACCTCTTTCAAGTATAGAGTACTGGATGCCTCCAGTTAGAATTCTGGTGTTCCTAATTAAAAAGGAGATAAGTGAAGCAGAAAACCAAAGGGGTATGGAGAATGGCTCTCCATAGAGTCAGAATGGCTGTCAAAACACAAAAATCCAGCAAAACTTCAAACCCATTCAATGCACCACATGAACTATATGTAACAAAACAAGACCCTGAGGTAGAACTACGTTGTCACTTTACAAACTTTCATTACTGAAATTATTGTTACCCTTTAATGTTAGTGTTGCACTAAAGGCAACTAAGGCATTGAGAAAAGAGTAACCAGAGCTAGCTTGGAAGCAAGACACAAAAAAGAAATAAGCATATCCACCAATGATACACAAAATTCACATTGTACTATCCATTAATTCACAACAATCTTCATTAGCATAAAGCAATGTCAACAAATTAATAAAACCATATATGGAAATTCTACCATTCTTGGTATCCTTCACATTTGAATTACAGCAAAAGCCTCAGGGTCGTCAGTTCAGCAAGACCCGAGTCAGTAGAAGCTTCCCACCGGGTAAATTCTATCAGTACCCTCACCAAGCGGCTCACTAGCCACACGGTAGCCCTCAGCAGCACTGGTCAAGATAACTTGACAAGCTTATATGCCCTTTAGGTTAACCAGAAGCAGAGAGCACGCCGCCGATTTCTAACAACAATGCATCGTTGTTCCCAGGATTTTGCAAAATGGGGATCACCAAGATCTTGCATCAAAGCCAGAGGATAGGACAATTTGGTAGTCCAAACTCGTACTTGTTCAAAAAATTTGCAAAAAAATTCTGTAGCCAAAATTCAATCTGAAAAACTAATCAGGACATTCTCTCCACACACATTATTAGAACACAAGATGCCTCATTTTAGTAAGACAGGAACCGAAAAAGAAATGCAGCACAATTGCATAAGGCGAATTTGCAAAGAAGGAAACTATATGGGATTAAAGATTAGCTTAAAGGGTAATCTATGAGACAGAAAGAATTGAAAGAATAAATAAGCACTGATTCATTCTCAAAATTATTAACAAAAGGGTAACATTTTATAAACATGTGCTAAAAAAACAATGGTAAAATATACAAAGAAAGAAGAACCCCTTTAATTATGTTTAACAAACAGGAGTCCTGCCATAAGATTGTAGCTCTAGCCTATGATCTCCTGTAAATGATTCAGCATCACTATAATATTGAATCTCAGCATCTTCACTATGATTTGTTTCAAGACCAAAGGGAACCTTATAAAAAACATTGCCATTAATAACACTACAACTAGCCACGGATGATGCACCACTATTAGTATCATCAGATGCAGAAGTTTCCCAATCATGACTAAAATCGAACCTGTTTCGTGTTTCTGTTTCCCTACTGGCATCCATCATTTCAAAGCAGCTAGGCATTCCAATGCGCGAAGAATGCCTATATTCGTCACTCAATTTTCCTTGTGGGGATGTGTATGCAACCACCTTTTTGAGCATTGGTGTTGAATGTTTAGGAAATATTTGTTGACAGCTCCATTCTTTTTCAACTCTTCTTGCCCTCTGAACATGAATCAAAAGCAAAATTTCAGAAAAAAAAATCAATACAATCAAGGCAACATAAGGAAAGAAAAAGAAACAGACATTGGATGAGATATATACCTTGCCTAGAACAAGCCATTTCCCGTTTATCCAACACTGTCTAGCCCTGAGGAGAGATTTGTGGACAATGAGCTCCTGACAAACTCCAAGCAGCCTAACTAGGAAAGTATTCACACCCCCAGCTTTCACAATTGAAGCTGCCTTCCAAGACATATTATCAAACACCTCGACATGATCACCCGGAAACCAATTATCAGAACCTTTGGCAAGTGGAGGGCAAGGCCTGATGTCCTTCCTAGGCACCCTCTCGACGAATGCCTCGCTAGTCATAGGAAAACAGTCATATGTCACACTGTATGTGTGGCCATTCCCTGAGATTATTTCAGCAGAAAGCCATGAGCCTTTCCAGACCTCCTTTCTGCTTAATACCTCCACTTTACACCCTTTTGTTAATCTCATGATGATTGAATTTTCAAAACCACTGAACTGTCACAAGAGACATCAAAACATTATAAAAGATTGAACACATGTCCAAGAAATTACGACATCTTAAAATGCATACAAAACACGACAAAAGAAATTTTCACCAGTAATAGGCGACTACTCATCAATCGATTATGTTCAATTAAATCTGAAACTTGTATGAATATGAACTACATTATGAAATTGAATCTTGACGAGAAAAAAAAAAAAACAATTATGGCCGAAATCAAAAATCGGAAATACAACGGAAAGAGGATAAATTACTAACCTTGACGATTCTTGCGACCTTCGAAAAAACCACAAGCTTTGCTGCAAATACTTCTTGGAGACTCTTCTCGGATACTATGATTGAAAAGAGTACGGCACAAAATAAGGATTGAAAATTGAAATAAAAATGTTTCTGCTTTCATGTTTTGAATAGGATACGGCAAAGCACACGCGTGACCTGTTCGAACAAGGACTGCGTTACTTGTGGCCCAAGGTTGCACTACTTATCGGCTTATGGTTTGTAATTTGGGCTGAAATCAACTGGGCTTTTGACGTTTCTAGTGGACCGGTTACCATAAAACTGTGAAGGATAAAATACATTGATAGTCCCTCAACTTTTGACGTTTGTGTCAGTTTGATCCCTAATCTTTGAATTATGTCAATTTGGTCCCTCAACTTTTCAATTTATGTTACTTTAGTTTAATCAAAAATAGCGGTTTGAATTGACTAACAGGGATGTTCACTTGGTCCTTCAAATTTGTAATTTGTATCATTTTGGTCCTTCAAGTTTATAGCTTGTGTCACTTTTGTTCCAAAAATTTTCAACAAATGTACTTTAAGTGTGATCACGTGAGATGCATGTGACGATCTCTATTAGTAAATTCAATTGTCGTTTTTGATTGGACCAAACTGACACAAGTGCATAATTTGGAGACCAAAAAATATATTTTACCCAAACTGTAAATGAGGACTAAAATTAAACCAGATCAAAATTTTGTAAATGTAGTATCGGTTAAACATTACAAATGGTTCTCAGTGTTTTGTTACAATTAATAATTTTGTAAGTAGGGATGAGTTTATGTACATCTCATCATTTCTAGACCTATACTAACGGAAGCCGTGTGCACTTAATTTCGGAGAGACGTTTCTCAGGTAAATAGTAGTGGCGGACCAGTGAGTCACAAAATTTACTATCCTCCCCAATTCTTCTACATTTTTCCACCCCATCAATTGGGATATTCCATATAGAGAATTATAGTAAATTATGGAGAACAAACAAATATTCTTTAAAAAAATTTAAAGGAGTGGTAGTTAATTAGAGGGGTGGAGAGTTAGTCATGGTAGAATAAGATTAGATAAAACTTTGTGTTGTAATTAAGCAAATTGAAATTTTAAGAAAAAATAAAATGAAGAGGAAATACTGTGTATTCATTCAAACTTGAAGTTAACTCTCCTCATATGGGAAGTGTACAATGTAGAATGGCTTCGAGTTTTGTACTGTAGAGGTCACACACATAGTAGCTGCTTGAAATTTTCTGGTTTATTGTGGCTGCAATGTTCTTAGGCATCAAGAACAGAGTACTAAGGTTTGCAGCCAAAGAAAAAGCGCAAGCAGATCCGCTCTTTAGTACACTCTCAGGTTTTGTTCACAACAATCTCATCAAACTACCTAAATGCAACAATCTCTCTTATTTAATTAAATTTCTGGCAGGCCACAAAGCTTGTAGCATAAGCCCTGGTGGCGCTGCTAACGGTGTCAGCAAAGCTCTCCAGTGAACCCCCCCTTTTCATGTCATAGTAGCCTCAACAAAGCAACCAAACATGGAAAACAAGGCAAGTCTACCATTCTTGATGTCATTTACCTTGACTTACAGCAAAAGCCTCAAGATCATTAGCCTTCCATTGGGGTAAAGGGTGTCAGTAACCTCACCAAGCTGGCCCAGTCGGCAACAAGGTAGCCATCAAAAACACCCATAATGATTAACTTGACAAGCCCATATGCCCTTTGGTTTAACCATGGTGGAGAGTGCGGCAACAATTTCTAGCAACAATGCATCATTGTGCCCAGGTTTCTGCACAATGTTGATCACCAAGATCTAGCATCAATGCCTGAGTATAGCAAATTTGGTAGACCAAACTCGAACTTTTGAATGACCACGACTGTGTACAAATTCTGCTACAGAAGTTCAATCTGAGAAACCTATCAGAACATTCTCTACACGCACACTTATAGCACACAAGCTGCTGGATGTTTATATTATGCGACAATGCAACAACTGAAAGCAGGAAATACATCATATTGACTTATGGTAATTATGCAAAGAAGGAAACTAAATGGGATTAACGATTAGCTTAAAGGGAAATCTATGAGAAAAGCCTTGAACGAATAAATGAACGTTGATTCATCATCGATATCAGTAACAATAGAGTACCAATTTAAAAGCTACAAAATTTCCAAATGGCTATTTACAAATCCCTGACTTAATTAACATTAAACACGTGCTAAAAAAAAACAAAGGGGAAACAAAGAAAGAAGAATCCCTTAACTATGTTCAGCAGACAGGAGTTCTGCAATAGGATTGTAGCTCTAGCGTATGATTGCCTGCCCCCCTTGGGCCAGTAAATGATTCAGTGTCACTATAATATTTACTATCAGCATCTTCAGAATGATTTGTTCCAAGGCCAAAGGGAACCTTATAATAAACATGGCCATTAATAACACTACAACTACCCATGGATGATGCACTACTATCAGCATCATTAGATGCAGAAGTTCCCGAATCAGGGCTAAAATGAAACATGTTTCGTGTTTCTGTTTCCCTATCAGCATCCATTTCAGAGGGTCTAGGCATTCCAACACCGGAAGTATGCATATATTTGTCACTCAATTTTTCCTGTTGGGATATATATGCATCTACCTTTTCGAGCATTGGTGTTGAACGCTCACAAAACATTTGTTGATGACTCCATTCTTTTTCAAATGATCTCGCCTTCTGTTCACATGAAAGAAAGCAAGATTTAGAAAAATCAAGACAATCAAGGCAATGTAAGGTAAGAAAAGGAGACAGAGATTGGATGAAATATTACCTTGCCTAGAATGATCCATTTCCCGTTTATCCAACACTGCCGAGCCCTGAGATGAGATTTGTGGACACTGAACTCTTGACAAACTCCAAGTAGCCTAACTAGGAAATCATTCACACCCAAAGCCTTCACAATTGAAGCAGCCTTCCAGGACATCATGTGAAAAACCTCCACATGATCACCTAGAACCCAATTATCCGAACCTTCCACAGGTGGAGGGCAAGGCCTGATGTCCTTCCTTGGCACCCTCTCCACTAATGCCTCACCAATCATTGAAAAACAGTCGTATCTCACAATGTATGTGTGGCCATTCCCTGAGATTATTTCAGCACAAAGCCATGAGCCTCTACAGCCCTCCTTTCTGCTTAAGACCTCCACTTTACTCCCTTTTGTTAATCTCATGTTGGTTGTACTTCCAAAACAAACAAAATTCACAAGCCTGTCACAAGAAAAATCAAAAAATTATTAATCTGTATAAGTTATGAAATTTAATTTACATTTTCTCTGTGCATGGTATGAACCACTTTTACCCACAAAAATGTAGAACATATCTAATTTATTGACCTAATTAATACCCGTCATTAGATTGATCCTAATATTATTGGGGACCAAATGCTACCAACTAGAGCTGTTAATCAAAATGAGCTACTCGAGTTCGGCTCGTTCAAGCTCGGTTCGTTTTCTAAACGAGCCCGAACTTGAACAAGTTTTTAGGCTCGTTTAGAAAGCAAGCCCTAGAAGCTCGGCTCAAACTTGACAGACTTGACTCGTTTACGTACAAATACTCGACCTCGGCTCGGGTTTGACTTGTTTTGGGCTCGTTCAAGCTCGGCTCGTTTCTTAAATAAGCCAAACTTGGACAATTTTTTAGGCTCGATTAAAAAACAAACTTTTCAATCTCGGCTCGAGCTCGTTCGACTAACAGCTCTACTACCAACCCTATACATGCTACCAATCCATTAGTTGTGATAGATTGGGTTAATTAATAAATTAGGTTAACAAAATTAAAATGAATTAGGTTCATAGTGTTATTGAAAATTTTACCGATTTTAATATGGAAGACAGAAATTTTCACAATTGAAATCTGTATACAGCGACATGCATGTATCGATCGAGAAACATTAATTATAAAACTGAAATAACTTGTAGTGATTGGACTAACATAACAGGATTGAATCTTGATAGAAAATAATCATTCATGGTTGGATGGACTATCGGAAATAGAATTGATTATCTATGAATAACAAATTTACTAACCTTGATGATTGTTGCGACCTTCAAAAAGAACAAGCTTTTTCGAATGCTTCTTGGATCCTATGGAAAGACTGCAGTACTGGATGAAAATTGAGAGTTGTGATCATGTTTCTGATTGCTATGTTTATATATATAACGGCGGAGTTAGAGTACATCACGTACCTCTTCGAACAAGGAGTATATAACGTGACTTCTTGGAACAAGGAGTGGGTTACTTGTTGGACTAGGCGGTAATTTGTGAGTTAAATCCTGTCTAATACGCTTTGTCTTCAACTTTTTTCTTTATATATTATTTCTCATACATTTAAATAAAATTCATTGTATATAAATGAGAAAAATTAAAAAATATATATATTATACGAGATATGAATTCGATAATTTGGGACAAACGCAAATATATTTTTAGATATGCATGTGTAGACCATAATAAAAATTCATATTTACTCAACAATAATAAAAAATTCAATTAACAATCAATAATTATAACTTATACTAGTGTTTTTTTTTTTAGGTAAGTAACTTATACTAAGTGTTTTGTTCAAAAAAACTTTTGAGACATTCAGATAAGTCTCCAACTCTATAAAAAAAATTAGGGTAAATTATATTTGACCCTTTGAACTATTACTTTTATTTTATTTTGAACTCTCAACTATAAAATTTCTCATATTATACTTTAAAATATCAATTTTATTTCATCTCACTCCAATTAATAACGAATATCAATTTTTTGACGGTAAATGTGCATGTGAGTGGTCTGTACTGTTAATAAACAACTTCTATTGCACATGTGCAGGTCATAAATCAAGAAAAATACATATTCATAATTTTACTCTTCTTAAGTTCCAAATTTTCTTCCTCTGACTGACCTTCTTTTTCTTCCTAGCAACTATTTTATTATAAAAAAGGTAAAATAAAGTTATACTACGCACTTAGCAGGAAACTCTTTGAAGTTTTCCTCATTCCTTTGAAAGATTTTCAAGTTTATCGTTATTTATTAGAGTGATATAAAATAAAATTAATATTTTAGGATGCAAGATGAAAAATTTTATAATTAAGAGTACAAAATAAAATAAGAGTAATAATTTAGGAGATAAAATGTAATTTACTCAAAAAATTATAACTTCACCCCTAAAAGTCTACAACTTAATCCACTTTTTTGATAGTGTATACTTATTTCCGGTTGTATCGTTGCAAGTAAATATTTGGTGTACTCGTTGCTAATATGGTTTAACTATTTAATAAAAAAATAAAAAAAATAAAATAAGGTTTACTTTTTATCATAGAGATTATTATGTATAACATTGGATGGTTATGAATTTTAATAGGATCTATTTACTAATTTATTTATCTATTAGTGAACCGTTACAACTTACACAACATTATATTGTTGATATGGTGTAACCGTTATATCTAATATTCTTTCTTGGGAAGTACTTTTTTAGCTTTACAAACAGATGACGTGGCTTCTTCTCAACCGACCCTCAAATCCTACCCACAACAGCCAGTCTAGCCTACGCCAAGTGCGCACCGCGCACGATAATCAGCGAAACCAATAAACACCTCATAACCTCATTCCCCCAGCGCACGTTAGACGAACTACGTCCCTTCCAAAAGCCCATTTAGCGCGGGAACTTTGTTCAACCGCTCAAACCTCAGTGCTTTGCTCGCTTCTCTCTCCACTCTGTGCACCACACCTTCCCAAACCCGTCAATGGCGTCTGGGTCGAACTCTCTCATGTGGTTCCGAAAGGGGCTTCGGATCCATGACAACCCGGCCCTCGAGTACTCCGCCAAGAACTCCAACTACCTCTATCCGGTTTTCGTAATTGATCCTCATTATATGGAGCCCGATCCGACTGCTTTCTCACCTGGTTCGTCTCGGGCCGGGTTGAATCGTATTCGGTTCTTGCTCGAGAGCCTCGTCGATCTCAACTCCAGTCTCAGGAAGCTTGGCTCGCGTTTGTTGGTGTTGAAGGGTGAACCCAGCGAGGTTGTGATTCGTTGCTTGAAGGAGGTAGCGTCTCTTGCGATCTCTAATTCTATGCTACTGTTATTATGGCATTGCGTCTCTATAGAGTAGTTTCAGGCCAATAATTTCGTAGAATTGATCTTAATTTGTTGAGACAATGTGTTCATCAAGTGGAGTGCTTGTAATTTTAGAATTGTGATGGTTCCCATCTATGTTTACATCTACGCATACTTCTGAATCTTATTTATATTTCGTGCAGTGGGACATAAAAAAACTGTGCTTTGAGTATGATACGGAGCCCTACTATCAAGCCTTAGATGCTAAACTTAAGGTAAAAGTCATCTTCGAAGTTGTTTTCCCTGAATGGTTTTCAGATGTTATATTGTTATTAGCATAGTGATATGCTTTTGTTTGGACATTGATTGTAAGATAATAAGAAGTTAAACGGTTGTTCAACAGAACCATGCCTCTGTAGCTGGAATTGAGGTGTTCTCTCCAGTGAGTCATACACTCTTCAATCCTGCAGACATCATACAGAAGGTAATTGTGGTATGATTGAATTTGCACGTGGGTCACTAGGAGATACTTTTGTTTCTGCAGTTGATAAATTATAATTGGTTAGAGTTATTTGTTTGCATTTCAAGTTTTCTTCTATATTAACAATGGGAGTTAATATGCTCTTTTGCTATAATAAATGTTTCAAAAGAATGGAGGAAAGCCGCCCTTGAGTTATCAGTCATTTTTGAAACTTGCTGGGCAACCCTCTTGGGCAGCATCCCCCCTTTCAACCACGCTGTCTTGGCTTCCTCCTGTTGGAGAAGTTGGAAATTGTGAGATTTCAGAAGTTCCAACCATTAAGGAACTTGGCTATGAAGACTTTGGGGAGGTATGTATTACTATTTTTAAGGCAGGTCCTTTTGATCGAATTCCTCTTGACAAAATTAGTTAGCAGGATAACTCGACTCTTTTCAGAGGCGGTGAATCAGAAGCACTGAGGAGGTTGGGAGAATCAATTAACGACAAGGTACACCGAGTGTTCACTGTTTTTTTAAATAAAAGTATGGGGCTAACAACTGTGAGGTTGTGAGTTTATATGTATAAGTTAACATGGTTGGCACAAGTTGTTGGTCACATATGTTTTCCTTATGCGAGCTCTATGTGTTTACCAATCACTTTAGCCTGGTAGATGATTTACTTATGTCCTGTTTTTCCTTTATGTTGCAGGAGTGGGTGGCAAACTTCGAGAAACCCAAGGGTGATCCATCTGCATTTATAAAACCAGTGACAACTGTTTTATCACCCTACTTGAAAGTAAGTTAGATCCATTTTTTTTTTGTTTATGTTTATTATCTGAAGAATTCTAATTTTTCTCCCTCTTCAATTTTGTGGAAGTTTGGCTGTCTCTCTTCCAGATATTTCTATCAATGCATTCAGGTTGTTCAGAAAAGTGTCAAGAGGCACACATCTCCCCCAGTTTCCCTTCTTGGACAGGTCAGTCTCCCTTTTGCAAGGTTCAGGGGTTATAGATATATACACTAAATTGATACTTCAGCTTTTGTAGTTGCTATGGCGAGATTTTTTCTACACGGTCGGTTTTGGCACTCCAAATTTTGATCATATGAAGGAAAACAGAATATGCAAGCAGGTAAGAAGAGTCAAAATTATAATTACGTGTACCCAAGGTCATTTTGTCGATCTTTTCTGCGTACATTATGTCTTTTAAGTACCTTTGTCCTTATCTTGATCGTATTATTAAATTGTGTTTTACTTTACTCCTCAAGTCCTGTAATTAATGCCCATTCAGCGTGATTGTTATAACCATATGGACCTCTAATGAACACAACTCTTCTGAGGGGTCGAAGAGTAAGTACATAATTGCATACCGATAGTTTGATCTGTTTATATGTCTTTCTTTTCCTTTGTTCGAAATCCAAAAAATGCTATAGTACTGCATCACAAGGGGTGAAAATACGAAATTATTTATATATATGAAACAGAATTGCAGCAGATGAAGAAGTTACTTATGGCAGGACCATCAGAAATTTGAAGTCTTTCTAGCTCTTTAATTAGTGATAGTCTGGTCAGGATTTTGTATGCCTGTCTCTGATTTTTTGTTTAATCTTTTTTATCCTGTGTTTTTTCTTCATTCTTGTTTTCATTGAGGCTCTCTTTGGTGTTTCAAAAGATATATTGGGGAAGTGGTATTGAGGAACTCCCTTCTTGTTCTTACAAAACGAGAAACAGGCTGTCCATTCTGGTGGTATTTTCTCCTTTTTTGGTTTAAGCCAAGTACGGGCGAACTACGACTGCTTATAAATTTAAGATGAGACGGCCTGTGCTTTCTCTATGATTTTTGTATATGAGGCAGTAGGTAGAATCCTAATTAAGCACGAAACCATGATGACTCTTTGAGGACTTGATGTTGATTAGATACCTTGGAACGACGATGAGGAATTGCTCGTGGCTTGGAGAGATGCTAGGACAGGATTCCCTTGGATTGATGCCATCATGGTTCAGGTTAGATATGTGTAGAGAATTTCCCTGGATGTTTGAAGTTGGAACCAAAAAAAATTTTATTGCCTTAATTGTTAATTTGTATATGTTACATAGTTTCTTATATGCAGTATGTCTGAAGTTAATTTGTGTTCTTATAGCTTCAGAAGTGGGGTTGGATGCACCATCTTGCACGGCATTCTGTCGCATGTTTTCTAACTCGTGGAGATCTGGTAAATGACTTCAATGCTCTTATGGGACTACTTGTACTTTCTGATCTCCCTTTGTTTGACATTATTTCCTTATGCTGGTAGTTTGTTCATTGGGAAAAAGGGCGTGATGTTTTTGAGAGACTTCTTATTGACTCAGATTGGGCAATCAATAATGGGAATTGGATGTGGCTCTCATGCTCATCTTTTTTCTACCAGGTGTGAGTAACTCTCATTCCATCAATTAAATATACGCTCATAGTTGTGTTGGCTATTATCTTGCATATGAGCCTCCATAATAATGCAATGAAGAACTTTTGACTGGAGAAATGCTGGCAAATGAAATCCATGCCAGTTGCCAACCCCAAAATAAATAGACTCAATGAATCTTTCTTATACAAATACCAAGCTTTTTTCTCTTTCAAAATTTCACTGAATAAAATAACATGGTGAAATCAGGTAAGCCAGAGTCATTTTCACTTCTTTCATTTTTTATGACCTTTTTTTTTATACAACTCCTGGATGAAGTTCTGATAGTTTCTTCTTTCTTTTGTTGGACAGTATAACCGCATCTATTCTCCAATCTCATTTGGGAAGAAGTATGATCCTAATGGTAACTATATTAGGCATTTTATCCCTGCGTTGAAAGGTAAGTTGAAATGATTCTCTTGTTTCTATTGGCTAGATATTTTCTGCTTTCTGAAATCTAAAATCTAATGCCATGCCCAGATATGCCTAAAGAGTATATTTATGAGCCATGGACAGCTCCCCTAAGCATCCAAACCAAAGCAAAGTGCATCATTGGAAAAGATTATCCAAAACCAGGTCAGATGTCTTAATGGGTTGGTTTAAGCATTTTCTGCTGTATGTGTGGGCTGACCATAGGTTACTCTGATTCCAACTTGTCTCACTATATGTCGGGTGATATAAAGACTAATAGACTTCTGCTTAAACGATTACTGACAATAGTCGCTAGGGAACTGGGTGGCCATCATTACCATTAACAATTGAACACTTGCATAACCTTAGAATGTCCTCTTTTGGAATCTTGAAACAACTCCAGTAAATCAGTTCTGTCTGTGTCTTTTATTGGCTAAAAGTGGTGTTTTGCCGAATGGTGGATTATGCCTTCCAATGCTCTGTAAACCACAACTGGAGCCAGTCATCTTTCAAATTTTTTTTTAACTGGATATATCCATCTTTCATCAAGTGTCTTAATGCACTAAGAATTGCAGCATAAAGCTTCCACGGCTGCCTTGATACTCACCGTTGCCAGCTGAACAGCTTCTGCTTTCTCATTTCTTCCTCTCTTCTCCTCATTTTCATGTTCTTGTCTTTGTTCTTATATTTCTTCATTTCTTCTTTACAAAAATAACTTAATACTTTTTTCTTTGTTTTTCGTGTTCCAGTGGTTTCCCATGACTATGCAAGCAAAGAATGCAAGAGAAAATTAGCTGAAGCATACGAGTTGAACAAAAAATTAAATGGCAGGGTGAGTGAGGAAGACCTCAGATGTTTGAGGAGAAAACTTGAGAAAGATCAGAATCCGGAGTCCTCCAACCTTAAAAGGCAAAAACAAATGTTGATTGGCTGAGGCCAAAATTGCCGGCAAGGCTGGCAGAGACTGAGCCCAGATCACATCAGTAGGTTACACACCAAAGTGCATCAGCAATCAGTGTGACAATGGGCTGATAACCACATGTACCAACATTTTAACCAGATGCCTGATATATGAGGAGGTGGTTGTACTGTTTACAGCAGAGGAACAAATTTGCTGTCAGGGGGAAGAGGTTTGATCTCCTTGTAGAGTACAATAATTGTTCTCACTTCATTCTTGGAGAGAGGAGTTGTAACAGAATTTTTGAATTTGTGCATTCGGTGGCTAGATTTTGCTTGATGTTAAATATTTTTAGTTGGTTCTAATAGCTTTTAGTGTATACGTCTTGATAGCTAGTAATTTAGAATGACCTTTCGGGGCGTTTAGTTGGTCGGATCTAGTTGGGATTGGGTAAATAAACTCGGGGATCACAAATCTCATGTTTGGCAATTTATTTTCCGACAAGATTACGAATCCAAACTCACAGCTATCATTTGCAAATAATCCCACGTACATTGGGTTATTGAAACTCACATGGGGAGTGATATTTAAATGGGCAGATTGGGATTAGAATTGAAATTATTAACTTTATTTTTGGTTTCAATCTAGTCTTTGAACTTTTAATTGTTTCAATTTAGTCCCTTAATTATTATTATTTTTTTAATTAAGTCATTCTATCCATTTTTATGTTAGATTAAAACAAAAATATATGATTTAGCATTTGAAATAGATCAGATTGAGATAATATTCAATTGATTTAACGGTGAAAATTGATGGAATGACTTAATTAAAATGAAATTAATAATTGAGAGACTAAGTTGAAAAAATTAAAAATTGAAGGACCAAAATAAAACCAGAAATAAATTTTAAGGACCAATTATTATATCTACCGTATATTCTTTACAAAATGCAAACTGTTTTTACTGAGGGAGGTGTTCTTGTGTTTTTGCATGGTGGAAGTTGCCACTTCACTCGTGCAAAATTATTTCACACGTGCGAATCAATCATCACACCGGTAGTGATGCCACTACCCTTCGCCAGTGCCACCCTAGGTCGTGAACCGGCCAACTTTCCTATTTCGAATTTCATTTCCACAGTTAGCTGAAGAAAATTAGAGAGAGAGAGAGAGAGAGTCTCGAATCACAAATACAGGGGGCGACCTGAGATCAAACCAAACCCTAGACACACCAAAACCATGTGGAGAAGACTTTCTACACAGCTCCGTACCTTCGCTCCAGCCCGATCTGTTTACAAACCTCGTAGATTCATCACCGGCAACGTCTCTTCTTCTACGTCGCCTGCTACGTCGTCATTCCGGCCCACTCTCACTCTCTTCTCCCGCCACTTCAGTTCTGAATCTGGTAATATAGAATACTCTTATTCGAACCCTAATTCGATTCAGATCTTCGACAATTCACGCCTATATACACAGACGGATACATTTAAATAGATTCTTGGATACATGTCCATTTGCCTATCTATAGTGATATGCGCGAATTTGTTTGGATATGTTTTAGGAGAAAATGTTGTCACGAAGAAGAGAGTGGAGGATGTAATGCCTATTGCGACTGGACACGAGCGCGAGGAGCTTGAAGCTGAGCTTGAAGTAAGTTTTCTCATAATTTGTGAGTTTATTTGGATTAATTTTCCATTTGGAACTCTTTGTGATCGAGTAATGTCGCTATGTATTGGCTTCTTTGTGATCAGGGACGGAATATTATGGATATTGACCATCCTGTTGGTCCTTTTGGTACGAAGGTCAGTATGAATTATTGTAGTTTAGAGGAATATTATTTTTATTTGTTGCTTCCTTCTGATGGTAATTATTTTTCTAATCTTGTTAATTAAAATGATTGAGGTGATAGATTTCAAACAGCTATTCTTATGCACTGCAGTGGTTTAAGTCTAATTCTTATGGATGTTAATACCACATGGAAAATTGCCAGGTCCAGTAGAATTTTAGGTTAAATTTCAGAAGTGTCCATCACTTTTGAGGAGTCTACTAAGTTTGAATTAAGAGCAGTCTAGTAATGCAGTCTAGTAATGCAATCAGTGGCCCCTTTCCTAATTTATAGTGTCTGTTGTAGTGGTAGAACATTGTATTAGCCTTGCAAGATTAGAATTATAGGTATTCATTCCATTTGGTTGGGTGTTCAATGTCTAGAAACCACTTCAGAGTTATTGAAATTGGAGGTAGAAGGTTTAGAGGTCAGAATATTCTTACATTGAAGATATCTATGACAGATTGTACGTCTCCTGGATGTAAGAATGTCTTATATCCTTCGTTTAAATTAGCATGTTGTGCTTCAATTTTTGCTTTTTTTTTTTTTTGGAGGCATGCATAGGATTGCTTTTCTTCTTTGGATACAACTGCCCTAAGTGGTTGTTGTCATTTCTTTTTCTTTGACCATGTGTCTCACTCTGTTATTGAGAATGGTACAACATGGATTTAGTAAATTCCGCATTGATTGTAGGAATAATTCAGAAATCTGAGCAATGGTAGAAGCAATATACATATAGGGCTCTCCATTGATATGTTTCTTATTATAGTCGGTACTTTGCCACGTAAGTATGACCTGCTTTTTATGTATGATGTACCTCTTTTGTTCATACGTCAGTGAGTTTTCTACGTTTTCTGGTATTCCATTTGCGGAAGTTCTGTTTAATGCTTCAAGACTCAATCAATTTTCTTGTAGAATAACTTTAATACTTGTTCTAAATAATATTCTTGTTCCAATAATGTTTTTGTTCCACGTAGTGTTTGATATGTGCACTCTTACACTTGATAAAGTATTTATGGTGAATGATTGCAAACTTCCTTTATTTCCTCAGACAATCTGGGCTGTAATGAGGGAGCCTTGTTGTTTGATAAGCATAATAGGCTACTGTCATCAAGTTGCAAGAACATGGCCTTTACCAGTACAAGTTAATAAAACTAAAAACAGTCAGCACGGTAAAAAACCCAAATAACCAAAATGATTTGTTCTTGTAACCAATGAAAGTGTCAAATTTGGTGTATTTCTTTTTGTTTTTCTTCTTCCACACACATTTAGCTGCATTTGCTGCACAGCTTCTTTGTCCATTTTCTAATTTTGACTCTCGTGCTAATCATTTCTCAGTCATTATCTGTCCAGTTATAAAGATGTGTAATTTACATGAAGGGATCTTTTTGTTGGCTTGTGACAATGGAAAAGGAAAGGGGGATTTTGACTCATTAATTTTTTAAATCCATCAACTTGGTTAGTATTACCAAGAATTTTGATGGGCTCGTGTAGTCAGTTTTAATAATTTAATGTGACGCTTAAAATGGTTTTCAATATATGATCTTATTTTCACGTACTCACCTAATTTTGGCCTGTAGGAATCACCTGCGGTGATCAAGTCCTACTATGACAAAAGAATTGTTGGTTGCCCTGGTGGTGAAGGGGGTAAGTCTCAATTATCTTGTTGGATAGTTCCTTAGCTGTAGATAAAAGGATTGGTATATGATGTCCCTTTAAGGTCATCTAGCTTGTCGCATATAAGCTATTTAACAATCTGTTTCCTCTTCTGAACAGAAGATGAGCATGATGTTGTTTGGTTCTGGCTAGAGAAAGGGAAGCCACATGAATGCCCAGTCTGCTCCCAGTATTTTGAGGTGAGTGCATAATTACCATTGAATTAATAATATGTTCATAATGTGGAGCAGGTGGAGGTGAATATGGATCCCATTATAGCAGTTATCTAGATTGAATCCATATTTACCTTTTATCTTGAATGTACCATGTGACCATTTGAGCAGGACTCGTAGATAGGTATTACGTGAATTTAGTTCATTACTTATAATGGGTCTTTTGGCGACCCTGTCTAATCTTCATTTCATGCTTCTATTTAGATGGTAATAATTGAGAGTTGAGACTTGTGGAGAAACCATATAATTTTCTTTCTTCCTTCGGAGTGGGAATGAAGTGGACAGGCCCATGAGCTTGAGTCCATGCTTTATTATACAGGATACACAGTTAGTTTCAGTGTTGGCCAAAATTAACTTAACTACTTATTCTTGTTTTACAGTTGGAAGTGGTTGGCCCAGGAGGACCTCCAGGTGGGCATGGTGATGATGATGATCACTGATTAAAGCTTGCAATTTTTCTACCGGAATAAAATCTGGTGAGATAATGAGACATTGTCTTGTATATTCTGCAGCGTCTTAATTCAAGCGCTAGGTGTTTTGTTTGCTTTTGATGGGCCCTTTGTCCTCATGGCTATTAATTTGGCAACATTTGAGTCTCAGAACTCTTCCTTACCTCTTTTGGGATTTTAAACTTAGGATGGTCATCTATTGCAATCATGAATTGTCAGTTTTCTGCAATGCATAATCAAATAAATGATGTTTACGATTTGGTTCCGTCGAGAGCTGTATGTTTTGTAAACAACTGAGCTGATCACAAATAGATCTGTTTTTGTTGCATTCCAACTCAAGTTGTGCCATCTGTTTGATGGAGTGAAATAAAATGATGGTGGATAGATATGCGGATTAGTGGATTGTAGCTGTGGCTACGGGTAGTACTGTTGTCATGGGGGCCAGGTTGGCTGGGACCTAGAAAGGGGATCATGCATGTTACACTGTTCGTCTTTATCTTCTTCACTAGGAATGGACCTGGTTTTCTATCAGCAAGAAGAGAGTCACAGGCTGGTATTTTTTTTTTTCACTATAGTACCATGGTGACAGTTTTGTCTCCAGCCAAAACCGGAAAAAAGAAAAAAAAAAGGATAAAAAAGAAAACACTTGAAGCAAATTCCTAAGAATCATATTTTTTTTTCTTTTTAACGGACTCTTTAACTGTAATTTCAAACAAAAATTAAATAATATTTTTTATTTTAATGTCAATTTGAAAACTCCGGTTTAAAATGTTATAATTGATGGATATAAATATTGAATAGAAATAGCAAAATAGAAACGCTACTGGCCGCTTAGAGGTTTACAGCCCTGAGTGAGGACCCGTTCTGTTGGCCAACATGATGTTGAACAGTGGCTAGGCAGGAAATGCCTAGCTGATCTGACCCGACCCATATGGGTTGGCCCACAGCAACATATACTGTGGACTGTTTGGTTTGATCCAGCCCGATGTCTGCTGTTAAACATTTTTTTGTGGCCCTTGATTGTTTTGCAAATCACTAATGCTACTCTTACAAAATTTCCCTACCAAATCTCTCTTGTCAAATTGTGCTGTATTTTTACGGCCAGAAGATAAGTGTGTCGTTCGTGTAAACTGATCTGAACACTCCTGATGACAATACCAAAAAACATGCTGAATAGTACCATCGGAACTATAAGATTGCTTTGGAGACTCATTTTTCTGATTCTCCTTCTTGTCTGTTGAACTCCTGGCATCCCCCAGGTGTTAGGATTCTCAAAGTCAAATTTTGATGGGGGTTATTTTTGAGTCAGAAAATGCAATTGGTGTTAGTGTGGTTATATTGGCCAGTTTGTGGCTGGTTGCTCTATGAAAATACATGCTCGCTGCGAGGCGCTGGTTGCTAAAACTATGGCTACAAGGGAACCACTCCTTTCTGCTCAGAGACATTGTTTCAATGTTTGATGTATGACTGGAAGATACCTTCTCTTCTCGCAAATATTCCAAATTAATAAAATTACTACCGTTTAAATCAACAAAAAAAAGAACTTATGGTGGTAAATATGCCACATAAATTTGGTGTGCGTAAAGGGTAGCAACTCCTCAAATCATTAATAAGCAATATGGTATGACGCAAACTAGAATTGATTCCAAAGTGACCATCACAATCTCACCCATAACCAGAAAGGAACAGAAGAATGTGCTTCCATTCTGTAGGAATATGAACAGGAGAAACCATTGCATGGAGAAAATTTTCGACATATACCCACCACCACTACCACCACCACTAACACAACCATTATTCTCTGTAGATCAATCACCTTTCTCAAGGGTGTCTTTAGTCATAATCAACCACATTTTCTGATAAATTCCAAACACTGCCTTTCTAGCCAAGCTTTTTTCTCATAACATTTACACATCAAAGCTTTTAATGATGACATTGATAGGGTTCAATCAACCTCATATTCCCACAGTTTGCTGAGGAAAAGAAGAAGAAGAATGTTGATTTATTCCAATTGTGTTGCTGGACAATGGAGGGGAACCGTTTGGACGATGATCAAGAGTTTATCCTCTCTCTCTCCTTCCCAACCGCCCATTTTTTTCCTTCTCTCTGTACACGCACCAGTGTTTTTGTCGAGTGAATCCAACTTTACATCTGTTGGATTCAATTTTACTTTTCTAATACCTTGTTTGGATTGTCTGGGTGGAATGATTTAGAAAGGAAAAAAAAAAAAAAATCGAGTAGAGGGGAGTAGCTGTATAAGGGGAGGGAATGGGAAGAGAAAAGGAAAGATTTCAGGATTTTTTGACCATTTTTTTCTTTTTAGGCTCGAAGGTGGGAAGATTTAGAGAAAAATAGAACTTGAGTTGGTGATTATTGTTTTTGTCTCTAGTTTTTACAAAATTAATTTTTAGTTCTTCTACCCTTCGAACTAATAAAATTAATCATGGTTTTTTTTGAATTTTTTTATGAACGGTCAATAGTGGTATGGATCCGACTCTTCTACTGTTAATTTTTAATAGCAGAGGTGTTGTTAATTAAAACAACATCGTTTTACACTAAAACGATGTTGTTTTATTTAATAAAATAACGTCGTTTTGGTGCAAATATTTGAATTAACGGCACCTTTACTGTTGATTTTTTAACAGCAAAGAATCATCACCCATAGTGGTACTAGTGACTATATTATTCATTTCTTTTCTTTTCTTTTCTTTTTCTCTAGGAATTCCATATATGTGGTGTTTATCAAGTCAATACTTTGTTATTTGTATTTGATATTATTTCGATTCATTTATTATTTGTACTAATTGGACTCGACTATAGTATCGAATAATTTATTATTTTTGTAGATGTTTTTACAATTTTTGTGAATATTTTTACAACAAACAAATTTATTACTTTTGTAAGTCATTTATCATTTTTATGGGTATTTTTACTATTTTGCGAGTGCTTTTATCACTATTGTAGTAACTATTTTTACCATTTTTTTCGGTAAAAAAAAATTATCACTTTTGTCAGTTTTACCATTTTTGTGGATATTTTACCACTTTTATAGGTGTTTTTACCACTATTCTAGTAACTATTTTTATCACTTTTCTTTAATATCACAACAGTAATAAAAAATAATACTCACAACAATAATAAAAATACCCACAAAAATAATAAATATCAATATAATACCCAAAAAAAAGATCGATACCATAGACAACTCCGTGCTAATTGATCATGTCATTATTGGTCATGTGATACTATTGTGTTGGGTCTAAAATTATCTCAATTGGTTATCTTTGTGTAGGGCACAAAAGACAAGATAATAACCACCGTAAATCATTCCCAAAGAGATGAAGCAGAGAAGAATTAAAGGCTAGACTATGATTTATGAGTTGAAAGGTGTTCGGATATGGAGGCAGTATCTAGAATTTTTTACACAAAATTCCAGATTTGAATAATTGAGAACCATTAATGAACATAAAATAACGTTATTTAAGCTAGTGCCCAGCAGCATATATGTTGCCTTCTCCTAATAAAACCCACAATCATAGTATAAATCTTTTTTCAATTAAGATGGATGCTGCTGTGGGATAGGGTAGGGGTTGACCTTCAAAAGGTTTTCTTCTAATATAACCCCCCAAAAGGGGGGAAAAAGAGCACCAATAAAGTGGAGTCCATGTTACACTTAGTAACTTTCTTTTTTATTTTTTTTTTAGAAATCACTAAATTAGATTACAATTAAGAGAACAGATGGGTACATTTGTTTAGGATGCGATGAGGACAAGCCCCCATGTAGTTTGTTTATTAATATTTTCAAAGTAAATAGTATTAGAGAACTAACAATCCCATTAACCCTTAAGAGTAGGCATGTCAATCGAGTCGGGAGAAACAGTTAGTATCGAGTCTTAACAGGTTTATGTCAAAAATCATTTTACTCATACCCAATTTGTGTTTAATGAGTCGTATCATATCAGGTTTGTGTCGTGTATAACTGGTATATAAACGAGTCGTATCATATATTTCTTTTAATTGGTTTCACCTATACCCAATTCGTTTATTAATTGTGTCGTATTAGATCTACTCGTTCACGAAAACGGATGACTTAAAGAAGACTCAAACTCTCTAACTTCGTATCATTTTATCATATTTTGACATTCCTAGGAGTGGTTCTGTAGTTAAGTATGATATTTGGTAACTCAAAAGTCCTAGGTTCAATCCCTTCTCATATCTCTTAAGGGTCAGCTATCTTTGTTCCTCCGAACATACTCTAACCCAACTCAAGTCACGATGATTGTCATTGAGTTCGAGGGAATAGTCGGTACAAGTCTGAATACCCTGTAAAAAAAAAAAAAAAAAAACCTAGCAATCCCATTCTCATTTTTTTGCTTATACAATTTGAACTTGACAAAATATAACTCTTCATGAATTATACTCATAGTTTTTCACTGCCTTATCATTTTTTTGAAATTGGAAGTAATTTTTTTTTTTTTTGGCTGATTAAAATTGGAAGTAATTATTCTCAAAGGAACAGGACTAAAAATATATTGCATTAAACTATGCTAAACACTACACTGCATGATTGCAAAATGGTGGACTCTGTATCGAGGGTAATTTCTTCTGCCCATTGTCTTTACCAATCTACATCCAATGGAACTTGATTATTCAGTTGGCTGGACTTATTCTGTTCTTACATCAATTTGAATTGAAAATTTTAGCATACATGATTATTATTGAAATGAATTGGCTTTGTATCAGAATTTTGTAACTCCATTGTCATAATTTCTAACTTATTTTACAAATTACTATTGTTCTATGAAAGTGTGGATTTTAATAACGCTTTTATAGAATTAGAAACCATAATAGCGGGGGACTAGAGGTGAAAAACCACAGTAATTTGGGAGAAAAACTTGTGAATACTGCTCATGGAGATAAAAAGGAAAAAAAAAATAAAAAGATTAAGAACATTGGGTAACGTGGTGTCATGCAGTGAAAGGTCCAGTTTTGGACACATTCTGCTTGTGGAGTCTCTCATGAGTACAAGCAAACAAAACTTATAATGGAGGTGAGACTTGAGCAACTAAATAATAAGTGGCAACCAACAAAGAGAGAGGGGAAATTGGGGATGGAGAGAAAAAGTTCATATGCTTTTACCAATGTCTCTTCCACAATAGAATTCCAGGTTGGTGGCCACTCAAATAAATATATACATATATACTCCTATATATGTGAAGGTATATAGACAAGAAAGGTATGCATCAAGAGCATAAACAAAAACCCAGTTTTCCTAGTCCCCTCAAATGCTTGATTATACCCATTATTGTGAGATTTGAACTTCACTTTCAAGTTATTGGGCATCTGTCAATCATCAAAAATACATTAACAAATGATTGAAAGAAAGATATTTCCTTTTTACCAAATTGAATTATTCTTTGTTGTTTTCAGTAATATTCTTTAGTTGTATTGTGGTTTTGCTTTATTTATGGCCACTGCCCACAAAGCATCGATTCTCTCTTCGCTGTAAGTCTAGAGCCCTCCAAGCTGGGTACTTCATGAATGAATGAGCGTGCTGTGTGTTTTCTGCTTGATTCTGTCTACCCTTGAAAAGATTTCCTGCTTTTGTCCTTGTCTTTACCTCTCCTTTTCATGGATGCCTTGCTTTATTTTTGAGTTTCTAGGCGGGGTTTAGAGACAATGTGCAGCTGGTTCACACATACATAGTGTGCATATTCATCTGTTTTATTCCATTTTCAACCTACCCATTTGGGTATAAATACGGACTATCAATCTGGGTTTCCTTCATTGCAGTACCACTTCTCAGTCATTGCAATAGTTGGTCCTAATCAGTGCACTTCTGGCGAAGATGAGTTATTCAAATTCTTCTATGGGTTCTGGTAAGTCGCAGATTCTTTCTTTCAATCTCCTCTCATCCTTATATGGGCTACAAGTAGTTGAATCCCATTTTCCTATCTTGTTCGTTCATTCATATGGGTCTTCTCTTATGCGGTAAAATGTTAAATATTCCTGTGGATCCTTATGAAATTGTTCTTCTCTCTCCAAACCTCTATTGTTCCTGAGAAATGACTTTGTTGTACAATTTCAGGTAGCAGAACAGCTAGAAGGACATTTGAGTTTGGGAGGACATATGTGGTGAGGCCCAAAGGGAAACACCAGGCCACAATAGTTTGGTTGCATGGCCTTGGTGATAATGGCTCAAGGTAGAGTTCTATTCTTCCATTGCTTGTATCCTTTTGGACTTCATAAATGGCTCAACTTAACCCAACAAAGTGAACAAACCCTTATCCTCAAATTTTTGGGTCGGTTACATGGATCATGTTTCGCCCATTGTGCTCTAAATGGCTGTTCTACTTATATCTGTGATTGAAACTGTGTCATAGTTTCCATTTCCTTGCACATATTTCTTCCTTCTACTTTGTTGGAAGAAAAAATCACAAAAAGGCTTCAAGTATCCGTTTTCAACCATTCCAGTCTGTCAAAAACCTCATTTAGAGTTTGAATCTCTCTCTCTGTACATACTTAAGATCTTAGTTTGATTCTACCAGGAAATGGTTACTGACTTTGAATGAGGAGCATGCTGAGTTGATTAAAATCTTAAGAATTTAAATATCAAACTGAAAGCATCGGTGACACAACCAAGCTCTTAATCATTATTCTCACCCACAAGGTTGAATTGCTAGTGGGAAACTGATATTAATGGACTTCAATTCTGCCTTAACTGTTCATTTCTGACTTGCTGGGAACAATCCTTGCAGTTCTTCTCCTTTCTGATCATACTAGGTATATACCTTGTGACAAAAGAGTGGACTTTATGTTCCCTAAAGAAAAGAAGAAAATTGCTTTAGAGAATGTCAATGTTTTGGCACGTTACATCTACAAGCTCATCTGATGTTATGTCCTTTTGATGCTGAGCTACACCCTATTTAAGTTTAGATTCTTATCTTGGTTGAGGTGGTGAAAAAGCAGCGGCTCAGTGGGAGCATATAAAATTGGTTCCTTGTTTTGATTGAGTTGATGGGATAAAGCAGCGGCGCCGTGAAAATATATAAGTTTTTTCATTCGATAGTGTTTTTATTCCCTTGTCTCATTCAGTTTTGAGCTTAACTTAAAAATCTGGAATTTGAAAGGTGTATATGCCATATGCTTACTTTGGGACCACTAGTTCACTAAGTTGGTTCCATTGGCAACTGTGTAAACAGATATTAGCTTTTACAGAGGATATTCATACTTATTAAGTTCATAACAATTCCTTGAGGTATATGCTTATCAAGTATGATTGAGTTTTCGTGGCGTGCCAAGAGTGAATCCCAGATTCAAGGATCACTTGGCTCCATTCTAGAAACTTGTACATGATTTCTTTTGGTGGGATCTGCTTTTTCTCAAATATTGTGGTCCCTGTATCAATTAGTTTAGCATAATTTTAAGTGAGTTTCTCTAATTCTAACACTATGGTTATTATTTCCTTCCAAAGAGACACTGGTTCTGTGGCCAAATTTTAATCAGAATATTAACATCTATTTTTATTGACTTGATGAAATATTCCGTAGTTTGTATTTAGACATATATGCTTAAGCTTCGGTGGTTTATTGTAGGTTTATCTTTTGTCTTTTATTTTAAAATGAGGCACGTCTGCTGATTTTGTAATGTTATTCCTTTTTGCAGCTGGTCCCAGCTCTTGGAAAATCTTCCTCTTCCAAATGTAATTACAATATTTCATGAAATATTCATGAGCTTGTATCATACCATTACTTATTGCTGTTATAGTTGCAGAGCCCCCACCCAAACACCCACCCACACACACAAAAACCCGAAAAAAAAATGAATTTTTTTCAGAAGTTAGACAATTGTAATCATAATGGGCTTACTGTTGAAATTGCATGCAGATTAAATGGATATGCCCAACTGCCCCTACTCGTCCGGTGGCTCTGCTTGGTGGATTTCCTTGCACTGCATGTAAGACTATACCAGCAAATTCTATTGCTACAGTGATTGAAAATAGATGATGTAAACTGATTTTGTGATTTATACAAGGGTTTGACGTGGGGGAGCTTTCAGAAGATGCTCCAGATGATTTCGAAGGTTTAGATGCTTCAGTTGCGCATATTGCAAACTTGTTGTCAACAGAGCCTGCTGACAGTAAGTCTGGTCCTGTGTCAAACTTCTGCCATTTTTATCATGTATAGGTTAATTATATAGTTGTTACCTTCCATGAATTCCCATATTTTTTGGTTTTCATGCTTAAAAATTTTCATGTACTTTCACGGTTAGTTTCACTTCTGTGGCAAGGCAATTGAAAATCAGAGAGATGACGTTAATACTTGTGTGCTTAAAGGCGAGGTTTTGTTTTTATCTTGCATGTGCTAGTTCCACTTTCTTATGTGAGTGAAGTTTATCTGAAAGTCAATTTGAGGACTTGTGACCATCATTCGAGGCTACATTTCAGTTTACCTTCTTGCCTTGTTACTTTCTTACTATTTTGCTCTTATTTCAAGAGTCATTTAGCAAGATATAGTTGTAGACTTTTCTGTTGGTGGCTATTAGTTAAAACAGGAGTCATTTAGGCCATTACATTTGGTTGAGTTGAGTGCTATGTAGTTACCATATCACTGTTTACTGTTACAGTTAAACTCGGAATTGGAGGCTTCAGTATGGGGGCTGCCACTGCCCTCTACTCGGCAACTTGCTTTGCCCAGGGGAAATACGGAAATGGCTACCCTTACCCTATCAACTTAAAGGCAATTGTTGGTCTAAGTGGTTGGCTTCCTGGTTCAAGGTTTGATTGCAACACATTTCACCATCTTTCTGTCCCTTCTACACATACATTTATGCGAGAAATAACTTATAACCCTCTGCTGTAAATAATACAAACCACCATTGCAGTTGTGTATAGGAACATTTTAGACCATCCGATTTGATTGTCTCTTTAGGAAATTTTCATATAGTTTTCAACCTAGTGCCCTTTTGTTCTCAAATGGTCTAAAGTATCTTTATAAATGTAGTTTTTGCCACAACTATGTAGCTACTTGTAACAAATATAAATAAAGGTATGAGGCATTTGTGTCATTTGTTGTCAAATATTTCTCTCTTTTTTTCCCCCAAATCGGCATGATAGAGATGTGGTGCTTGGAGATTGAAGTGTGCAGTACGAAGAATTCACTTATTTCTCAGTTAACAAAATGGTATTATGCAGGAGCTTGAGGAACAAGATAGAAGGAACACACGAGGCTGTAAGGCGCGCTGCATCCTTGCCCATTTTGCTGTGTCATGGAACTTGTATGTATTAACTTTTCAACTGTTGATCTCCAAGTATGTTATCTTAGTTTTAGGACACCTACCATAATAGTAGCTGTTTGCCTCTATAGGGACATGGAAGTATTAAGGATTTTTTTTTATTACTCTCGTCGGAAACAGACTTTCTTGATTCATCCTGGAAGCGTATCTCATTGGTTGACGATGTCAAGAATATGAAGTTATTATCAGAAACAACTTGCCAGCTAAATATAGATGACACTTCTTCTACAATTTAAGCTATCACATCGTCATCTCAACTATTTGGGATCATCCCGGGCTATAACATCTGTCTTGTCTATCACTTTGCCCTTTGCTGCATTTCTCATGATATAATGGCGATGTGATAAACCTGGTGATTCATCTTATGTCGCCAGCAGGATTATGCATATGGTCATAGTACTATTTATGTTCAACTTTATGCCTCCATCCACTTTTTCAGGTGTAGAGCACCTGAAACTGTTGCCTTAAACTTCTTAAAGAAATCAGGCTCTATTAATCCTTTCTCACAAACAGCCTTCAATAATGTTCAGTTTTGAGGATCCACCAAGTCTGCTTGACCAGTACAAGCCTTTTTACTTGTTAATTGCATATTGCAGCTGATGAAGTGGTCCCGTATAAGCATGGAGAGAAGTCTTCCCAATTCTTGAGCTCAGCTGGATTCCGATACCTCACATTCAAAACCTATGAAGGGTATCTCACCAGTTTTTTTATTTCATTTTGAAGTAGTAACTCACGCTTTTGGAATCAGTTTCTAAATGTTTGTTCTAATTATGTAGGCTTGGTCACTACACAGTCCCTAAAGAGATGGATGAGATTTGCAGTTGGCTAAATGCGAGGTTGGGGCTTGAGGGTTTACGCTAATCATTCTGGCAAGAGTTTTTTCTTCTAGTTGCAGCTAGTAAGGAAGAGTGGGGAAACAATAACAGGGGAAAAGGCATACACTTAGTTGCAGATGTGGGTATTTGGTTAGGGTGCAGGGTGAATGGTATAGATGAATTAACTCTTATGTGTTTGGATTTTGTACTTCTTGTGAAATAAAATTTTGGATCCTTTAAGTGTTCTTGTAAGCACCTAGATGCAATTTGTTTGATCAATTCCACTTTTGGAATTGAGTAGTTTGGTATTCCTTCATGTAATAATCAATCCAGATGGCTATGGCCTCTTTTGTATCTCTCTCTCTCTCTCTCTGTGAATTGGATTGACACTGCTAATTAAGGTTTCTGCCACATCAAATTTGGTGGACACATGACC
The DNA here is from genome assembly GCA_951799425.1 of Ilex aquifolium. Classification (NCBI taxonomy): domain Eukaryota; kingdom Viridiplantae; phylum Streptophyta; class Magnoliopsida; order Aquifoliales; family Aquifoliaceae; genus Ilex; species Ilex aquifolium. The sequence continues at coordinate 28,291,019 of OX637404.1, read as the reverse complement.
TGATAGCATCATTCCACAACTCTTTTTTGGTGGTGGGTGTACTAAATACTAGACTATATTGCATCTTGCCCCATATAATTTAACAAAATTGCACATAACTCGTGTACATAAATGCTACGAGACTAATATATGAGATGGTTATCTTTTCGAATATTATAAATGTACCCATCAATTTTTTTTTCACTTTTAATCTCTTAACATAGGAGGATATAATGCTTATTACAACACACAAGGGCTATGAACTTCTCAAGATTTTTTCCTATTTTGTTGATTTTTTTACTTTTATTTTGTTAGAATTTTTTTTTTTTTCCCTAGTTACACATTTTTTGATTTTTTTACCATATAAAATTAGTATGTTTTGTACAAGGAGTTAAAAGGGCAAAATGGTAATCTGAGTGCACATGCTTTTGACGTCCCTCGCGAAGGGTTTAAGCGTTTAAGAGCAAACGGTCCTGCTAGGGTTTTATACTCTCTCTCACACCGCCATGAACTTCCGGTTCCAAAACCTCCTCGGAGCCCCATACAGAGGCGGAAACGCCGTCGTAGTGAACAACACCCTTCTAATATCGCCGGTGGGTAACCGAATCTCCGTGACCGACCTTCTCAAATCCCAAACCCAAACCCTACCCTGCCAGACCTCCGCAAACATCCACCGCATCGCCGCCTCTCCCGACGGCATCTTTCTCTTCGCCGTCGACGACAACAACCGCTGCCTCTTCATCAATCTCCACCACCGCGCCATCCTCCACCGCATCTCTTTCAAAAAACCTGTCTCCGCCGTCAAATTTTCCCCCAATGGTTCTTTCATCGCAGTTGCCACCGGAAAACTCCTCCAAATATGGCGCTCACCGGGGTTTAAAAAAGAATTCTTCCCTTTCGAATTGGTTCGCACATTTGCTGATTTTAATGATAAGGTCACCGCTTTGGATTGGAGTCCCGGCTCGGATTATGTGCTCGCTGGATCAAAAGACTTGACGGCAAGAGTATTTTTTTTGAAAAAATTGAAAAATTTTACTAAGCCTTTCTTATTGTTAGGTCATAGGGATATAATAGTGGGTGTATTTTTCGGAATTGAGAAGAAAAATGAGAATAAAGTTTCTAGGGTTTATACATTATCCCGCGATGGTGCAATATTTAGCTGGAGTTTTTCTTATAGTGACACTGATGATAAAATTGATGAATTAGGAGGTGAAAAAGGATATTCAGCACCACCCTCTCCAGGGACACCGGAGCAAAAGTCGAATTTAAAAGATAATCATAATGAGAAGAAGAGGAAGAATTTGGATAGTGGTGATGGTAATTTTGATGAAGAAGAAAGTGGGTACTTGTTGAAGGGAGGAAAATGGGAATTGATAAAGAAGGACTATTTTATGCAGGCACCAGCAAAGATGACGGCCTGTGATTATCACAGGGGACTTGATATGGTGGTTGTGGGGTTTTCGAATGGGGTTTTTGGGCTATATCAAATGCCAGATTTTGTTTGCATTCATTTGATGTCAATATCAAGAGAGAAGATTACCACTGCAGTTTTTAATGATCTTGGAAATTGGTTGACGTTTGGGTGCGCAAAGCTGGGGCAGTTGCTTGTGTGGGAGTGGAAGTCGGAGAGCGATATACTTAAGCAGCAAGGGCATTACTTTGATGTGAACTGTCTGGCGTATTCACCAGATTCACAGCTCTTGGCTACTGGAGCAGATGATAACAAAGTCAAGGTGAATGAGACATGGAATGTCTTTTGTATAGTTCATCACCTAATTTTTTGCATACATCAGCAAATGCATATCTTTGAGCTATGTGAACTAAATGTTGTAGATAGTTTATTCATTACAATAATAAATTTTAGCTCTTTGTTCTAGCTTGTATATTATGGTAAATACCAAAAGTTTAGAATTCTGTGTTGTGTGTGACTGTGAAATTTGAGTATTGTTAAGTGATACCTTCATGTCCTTTGAGAATGGCTAAGTGATATGTTTTGCATAGTTTCTTCAGTCTTGCTTACTGCTTTCTGATAGAAGAGCTAGTGTGCAATGGCTTTGCATAACTTGAATCCCTATTCCAGTGCCACCTTATTCATTATTAGGAAAATTAAATTATAATTATGTGCTATATGTTTGCTCGGTGGCTTTTGTCTGTTAGCTAGTGCTGCTAACTCGAAGATGAATTGTTGTTTGCTTGTTACAGGTGTGGACTGTCTCATCAGGCTTCTGTTTTGTGACATTCTCTGAGCACACAAATGCCATCACTGCACTCCATTTTATGGCTAGCAACCATTGTCTCTTGAGTGCATCTCTGGACGGGACTGTTCGTGCATGGGATCTGTTCCGCTATAGAAACTTTAGGACATTCACTACCCCTTCTTCTAAGCAATTTGTTTCTTTAGCATCAGATCAGAGTGGTGAAGTGATTTGTGCTGGAACTCTTGATTCATTTGAGGTTGCAACTATCTCTTAATGCCTTTTGACATGGTCTCTAGCACCATAGTTTATTTCGGCTGACAGTACAATTGTTATCTATGTATCTAGGTATTTGTTTGGTCGATGAAGACAGGCCGGCTGTTGGATGTTCTTAGCGGTCATGAGGGTCCAGTTCACGGATTAATGTTTTCTCCTACAAATGTGAGTTGACTTGTGTATCAAACTTTACCTATTTAGGTAATACCATTATGCAACATTGTTCACCATCACCCATTACTGTCTTGGTAATGTGTAAGAGTAGTTTCAAGAGATTGGGAAGTCACATGTTTGGAATGTTAGTCACAGTTCTTATTCTTGCTTCATGCTTTATATGGGGCTTAATGGGTGTTCTTTTCTTACCTGCAGGCGATCTTAGCTTCATCTTCATGGGATAAAACTGTTCGCTTGTGGGATGTTTTTGAAGGAAAAGGTGCAGTTGAAACATTTCCCCACATACATGATGTTCTTGCAGTGGTTTATCGTCCAGATGGAAAGCAATTGGCTTGCAGCACGTTAGATGGGCAAATCCATTTTTGGGATCCAATTGAAGGGTTGTTGATGTACTCAATTGAGGGACGGCGAGACATTGCTGGTGGGCGTCTCATGACTGATCGTAGATCAGCTGCTAACTCAAGTTCTGGAAAGTGCTTCACGACCTTATGTTATTCTGCTGACGGGAGTTACATATTAGCTGGTGGAAGTAGTAAATACATTTGTATGTATGATGTTGCAGATCAGGTCAGTTTTCATGCATTTGTGTATAGGTTGCACTTTTCCTCCTTTCATGAAAATTTACACCTTTAATTAAGCATTATAATATCGGATGCTGCTTGGTTTAATCTGCGTGTAGACTATTTACAGTTGTGCCTTTCTTTTTATGGAATGGCATAATTGCTTCTTTACTACCGTAAATATAGGGAGCTCCAAAGTCTTCAAATCAAATTCCTATAGAAGGAATAGAGAAAATATGTTTAAGTAGTGGAAACCATGCAGATGACTGAATGTTTGAACTCTCGACCCCCAAAGACCATGTTCCTAGACTTCTTCAAATACCTGATGTACGTTGGTGTCCAGTGCCTAGTTTTTTTATTTTTATAGGAAGGTGTGAATCCAAAATATCTCTCTCACAAAGTGACCGACATGGACTGTGATATTGGTACCCACTCCATGTTATGCTTGATGAGGCGCCAACTTTGCTTATTCACAAATAACACTGCCTTAGACTTCCAAAATTACATAGGCCCCCCCTAAATTTTTGGTATTTGTATTATGCAGCAATTTTTTTGCGCTTTTCTGCAAATATTATATTGGGTATAATATTACATATTAGCTGCTTACACTATTCTGGAATATAGTTGGTTTTATAATTCAAGTGACTCAAAATCGATTGTTTATGCTGTTTATCTTGCTTCTCAGTATGTCCTATGCTGTGGCTTCAAACTCATTATTTTGGATGATCTTGCATATACTCTTGCATTTAATTTGACACACCATGCAGGTCTTGCTTCGCAGATTTCAAATAACCCAGAATCTCTCTCTAGATGGGGTTCTTGACTTTTTGAACTCCAAGAATATGACAGAAGCTGGTCCATTGGATTTAATTGATGACGATAATAGTGACACAGAGGAAGGTGTTGGTAAACAAACACGAGCAAAATTGGCATATGATCTGCCAGGAGCAATGCTAAACCACGGGAGACCTGTTATTCGAACAAAATGTCTAAGAATCGCACCAACTGGGCGGAGTTGGGCCGCAGCAACAACTGAAGGAGTTCTAGTATATTCGATAGATGAGTCCTTTATCTTTGATCCCACTGATCTTGACATAGATGTTACACCAGAGGTAACTGTTTCAGTTCCTCAGAATTTTAATTTTCGTCTTAAATGTCGGTGCTTTCCAGAGGTCCAAAATGAGAAGAAATTTGTTTCAGTATTATTTGGAATCCATTAGGGAAAGTTTTTTTTTTTTTTGTGCAATCGATAGGGATGCATTGTCGTTGATTGCAAAGTGCAGCATCTTTGTTTAGGTAGTGTGTTGTATATTAGCCTTTTACCATGTTCACAGGCAGTTGATGCAGCATTGAGGGAAGATCAACCAAACAGAGCTTTAATCCTCAGCCTACGTTTGAACGAGGATGCCCTGATTAAAAAGTGCATTATTGCTGTCAGTCCAGCAGACATTCCAGCTGTTGCTTCATCGATCCCTTTCAAATATCTGCAGAGATTAATTGAGGGGTTTGCAGATCTTCTGGAAAATTGCCCACATTTGGAGTTTATTCTTCGATGGTGTCAGGTTCTATAAGGACTACAAGCTTTTAAACATTTTTTGGTTCAAATCAGACACACATCTTTGTGATTTCTATGCAGGCAGTTTGTTTATTTGGCTTGTGATTGTTCTTTTTGTTTTGCAGGAGCTATGCAAAGCTCATGGTCACTCTATTCAGCAGAATTCCAGAAACTTGCTTCCTGCTCTGAAATCCTTGCAGAAGGCAATTACCAGATTACATCAGGACTTGGCCGAAACCTGTTCTTCCAATGAATATTTGCTTCGATATTTATGCTCTACAAGCACCAATACATAATAGGTATGGAGATGAGAGGTAACTCCCTATTATACAACAGCAAAGTCCTGTTCTGTATTCTAGTTGGAGGTGATTGGGCATTAGGGCCGGCCGTAGGCATAGGCCATTGGAGTCGCTGCCTAGGGCTCCCAAGTGAAAACAAAAAATTAGGCCCCAAAATGCATTTTGTAGGATTATTTAAACTTTTTATAGTCTCCAATTTTAATGTAATTATTTTTGTCTTACCCAATTTTAAAATAATAGTATTTGAAAGCATGTGCTCTCTCTTAATATAATATTGTTGATCTCGCAATGAGAATAGATTTGTCAATTAATTATCTAACACCTAATTTTTATGTACCGTACCTTTTTTTCTTATATTAAACTTGAAGCCCTTTTAATATGGGTTTGATTTTTCCACTTAATTATTTTTTTTACAATGCAAAGAAGATAAATAACGAATTTGTTTCTCGTTTAAATATTACTATTTTTCTCTATATTTTTTAATCATGTCTCATTTGTTTTTGAAAATTAAACATTCATGAATTCCTATTTACATTACTAAATTTTCTTGTTTAAATATTTCTATTTTTATGTACATTTTTTAAGCACGTCTCATTTGTTTTTTGAAAATTTAAATGCATGAATTCTTATTTATATTTGCTCCAAAAAATAGTTATTATGCAATGGAAATTAAAAAAAAAAATTAATTCTCTTTCCATTAATTACATATAGTCATATACCATCCGAATGCATGTTTTTATGAAAAAAACTTGACTATAAAAATTAAGTTAGTATTTTTACATTTCAAAAAAATGCAAATTTTCATGGTTATCTTAGGAATACCACTAAGAGGTGCATAACTTTTAAACATTTTGTCAAAGACATCGTTGAAGACGATCAGATCGAACTTAATAGAAATTTTATCTAACTCAAAACATTCACCTCATGTTCCATTGAATTTTATATTATTTAAAAAAAAATTGATAGTATTTAGTAATTATTTAATATTTTGTATATTAGTATACATGTTGAGCTGTTCTCTTGACAGAACTATGAGCTACTTTAGTAATTCTGAGAAGCACGGGTCAACGGTTTTTATGTATTGTATTATTGAACAGTTACAGGGAGATAACGTGAATATGAGATACCCCTCGGCCTCGTTTGGATTATAATAATCCTAATCGGGAATGAACATCTCATTCCTAGTCCTAATAAAGGGATACATGGATTTTAAAATATCGTAGTAATGTGTTATTTAGTATTTAGTATGGTCAATAATTATGAGAATGAATATCTATTTCATTATTATTTTTAGTAACAAACTTTATTTTAGGGAAGAACATGATTTTAGGAAAAGAGCTTGATTTTAGAAATGAATTATTTGAATTTTTTTTCTTGTTTTAGAATTTGGTATGAGATTATCACCATTGATGATGGGTTTAAGATTCTCACCATCATTGGGAATTTGATTTTAATAGTGATCTTATTCCTCATGTATTATTGATTCATTAACTATCCAAACATGATAATTCATAAATTTAGGAATATGATTATTATTTTCAATCAAGATTATTGTTGTATTAGATGCCTAAATTAATAAAAAGGAAAAAATTTATGTGGCACCACCTTGTAACATTAAACATTTGAACTATGCACCTTGTACCAATCCAAATAGAGTTTTTGACAATTTGAAAAAATAAACATAAAATATGAATTAACACAAACTTCTAGCGATTAATTTTATCTCACATAATCAGTTTCACGAACGAAGAATCTCCTAGACGATAAAAGGGCATAGTCAATTATCCCTTTGAATGGGAGGAGGTATAACAAGGCCGACCCTAGGGTGAACTCTCTAAGGCCCCAAAATTTTAGGGGCCCCAATTAAATTTTTAGTCCTATGTTTTGAGATCTTTTTGAATGAACTAAGTTTAGAGGCCCAATATACTTTACGATCATTCCATGTAAAACATTCTAGAAAGGCTTATAATGTAACAAAATCTTTTAAAACATTCTAAAAAATAATCGCGTCTAACTTTAAAAGTACTTATCGAAAAAAGCTTTAAAAGTAACAATTTTTTTTTCTCAAATCCCTTTCATTATTTCTCTCCCTCCCACTCGCCACCTCTTTCCAAGTCTTTCTCTTTCTCACTCACTCCCTGTCATTATCTCTATTTTTCTCTGCAAGACCGTAATCAATTTATTCATGTATAAGATCATGACTTTACAATTTACGTCCATTTAATTATGTGATCTCATTCGATTTTAAAACCACTAATAAATTGGAACTAAACCGCACCACAATTATCTGAAAAAAGTCTAATCATCCTACATTATATTTTGTATTATTATCCTAAATATTAATAGGACCTAATTTGAAATTCTCGCCTTAAGCCTCAAACTTTGTTGGGTCACCATTCCTCAAACTCTGTTGGCCCCATTGTTGGACATGTTATACTAGGCTTCATTATAATGCTTACTACGTACAGTTTCAATGGGTGATTATAATACAAATTCTGGGTTTACACCATCTTCTTAACCCTCGTAGAAGTTCAGTTTCTGGCGTCTTTTGATGGATGTACGAACTCTCTCATTCTCCAAATATAAAAATTCTTTAAAGTCCTCCCACCTTTTAAGTCATGGAGTCACACCAGTTGGTACACGGATCACGAAAAGAAAAGGCTACCATAGTGGGATGTCACCATGGTTGGACATGTTATAGCATGCTCCACTATAATGCTTACAAAGAACAAAATTATTTCACGTGCACTTTTAACTGGTGGCTATAACACAAATTCTAGGTTTATATCATCTTCTCAACCCTTGTAAAAGCTCTGTTTCATGCGTTTTTTGGTAGATATACGAACTCTCTCGTTCCCTAAATATACAGTCTTTTAAGTTCTCTCACATTGTAAGTTATAGATTCACACCAGTCGGTATAATGTTAATACTATGATCGAGTGGGTCCACGAAAAGAAAAATGTTAATACTATGGTTGAGTGGGTCCACGAAAAGAAAAGGCTACATGTTGGTATATAATAAAAAAATTCAGGTTATCTTTTTCTAATTGTTCCTTCAATCATGAGTGAAAGATAACCTTTTGATTTATCAAACCGTAGGTGCGATAATTTATTTTTCATGCGAGATTTCTGTTTCAAGTCAAGAACAACCCACTTAATGTTTCCAAAAATGGACAGTTGTTTAGAATAAATTGACGTGACAAGTTTTGTACCAAATGTGACATTGTTAGTAATTTTTTATTTTGGATCAAATATACAAAATTTTAATTTACTATCTAAATTATTTATTGTGATCAGTGATTACCCATATTTTTACCATTTAAAGAAGCTGGAAAGGAGATTCCTCATAACTCTTACTTTTACCACTAACAAGTCATGCAATTCTTTTATAAATCCTATTTTTGATAGTTGATCCTAAATTAGTTAAAGACACTACCAATAATAGACTTTTATCCCCTACTTTGTGCTTTCTTTATGAGCATTACCTACACCTTTACTCGTTTTTGTGATCACTCCAGTACTACCAAATACTTCTGAATTTTGTACAAAGATAAAAATTGACAGAATTATGTAAAATCTACTTTTTTTGGTTAAACTTTTGTGGCAATTTTTTTCCCAGACCAACCTTTTCTTGGCAAGCATCATAACAATAAGATAACATTTCAAATCATTGTCAATAGTTCCTGTTAGTTATATGACAAAACCAAAATGAATTCTAGACATTTTGCAATAAAAAAATAAAAGGGAAAATTAGAGATGTAGTACACTGACAACTTGATTGAAATTGTATTTAAGAAATAGGACTCAATTGTCTCTAATGTTTTTTTATGGGAAAATTAGGACTCATTGGGAATTTCCACTTTGACAAATAGGATCCATATGCAATAATCACGAAAAGCTACAATAATTATTGAAATAAATTAAACATCTTATGCAGGCTGCTGCTTATCATCCCAAACTTTGAAGAAGCAAAATTAAAACACCCAACTGTAATAATAATTGAGCAGAAAAGAGAACTCCACTATCAAGTAATGAGGACTTATTCCGACCTCTCCTGGTTATTTGTAATATCTATGAGCTTCTCCTTCAGCTCGCCCGTCTGCATGATGAGACCAGACCATGTGAGCATTTTTGGTAGGTAGGCTTCACAAGAAGGGGGGGCTAACAAGGATAGGATTACTTACCTGGTGCATATTAAGAATAATATCCGATCCTCCAACAAAATCCCCCTTGATGAATATCTGTGGAAATGTAGGCCAAAGGCTGCAAGAAACCTCACGGATTAACCTGTGACTAAATTGATCTCTTTCCAAAGTAGCAACGATTTGTGTTTATTAGCAAAGGCCACGTCTTAAGCAATATGAATACTTGTAACACCACAGTACTTAGTGATCAATATATCCATTTAATTCCACAAAGGAAAAAATTTTCATGTCATATGACACCAATGTGAAAAACTGAATTATGGTCCTCAACTATTCGGCAGTTCCAGTAGATGGAGCATAAGGTTCCATCTAAATAGACAGATCATGTAAGGTTCCATCTAAAAAGACAGATCTTTTACTTAGCATTCAAAATAATAGGCAAGGCAAAAGGTGTTAATGATAATGTACTCATGCAGATCGTATGTGTATTACAACAGCATAATAACCATGGCATCGTTCAGCAATGGATAGAGGTGAGATTCAATATACACATCAAACACAGTGGTAATATATATGTCCTGGTGCAGAGGGATAGAGAGAACACTTCCAAAGGGAAAGGTCCCGCCAAGAGTATAAAAACGAGCCTACAGAGATCCCAAACTCAGTTTTTTTTAGACTCCAAACATTATGCATATAAATGTGATGTTGATTGTCACTACACTTTTGTAATTTGAAAAAGAAAAGAATAAAAAATCGAAGTGGGGATTTGTAATGTAATGTAATGGCTGTATTAAAAACAACTAAAGAATATGTGTGTTATATAACATCAGCTAGTGTTAACTTGCCTGAAGGCTTTTACAGCATTCTTGAGCTCGGGATCTTCCAATATGTTTCTGGCGCTCAAAGGAACATCTGTGAAGGCCATATTAGGAGTAAGGCAGTGATTTTATTCATTGGACAGTTTCGCAAGTTTTCAACATGATGGCAAAGCGACATAAAGTAGTAGACAAACTAATAAGGCATCGGAAGGCAACTATACAAGTGAAAGTAAAAGCAGCACAGTGTTCTGAGTCGACCAATAAGAAAAATATAACGAGTACATACTGTAAAATGTGAATTTGCAATCTTTACACCTAACAAAGGCATATGTTTTTTATTCTTCTACCAGAGATGGCAGCCAGATTTTATGGTCTTTTATCATCCTGGAATGAGAGGAACTAGGAATGCTTTCCGGATTGTGATGGAGTAAAATAAATAGGAGAGTGGACATTTTTTTTTTGGTCGTTGGAGAGTGGATGATGGAATTGGAGTTTTATACCAAGCTCCTATCCTTTTGGATTTAACGTGAAATGTTTAATTTTCAGCATTTTTTTCATTAGCCTGTCATCCTATCCTAGCTTTCTTGGCATCTCAGTCTTCTCAGCTATCGAAGTCCTCTTACCGCATCATCTGAGCATTTACTTATTCCCAAAAATAATCATTAGCCAGATGCAGAAGGGCAAAATAGCAAAGAAGTAAAATCAGTTTTGGCCATGCTCTGGAAGGTAAACTAATTGACTACAAGATCCTAGCATACACCCTCATACACACATTATACCGTAAACTTATCCTAACAAAGAGGAGTATGCATCCATGATTTGGGGCTGGATTCATTCTTTTGCATCACTGAAAATTTTAGTTGATGTTTTACTGCAAGATATAATAAATATTACTTCCTCTTTATCATGTTTCCACATTTCTACAACATGAGATTCGAACTGAATGGCCATCTTTAACTACAGATCCTCTCCAGAGTGGCATCCAACTATCAACAATTAGACGCCCCAACTGTTTCATTTTCGAGCATTTGCAGCATAATATATTGATGATTTGTTTTAATTGCCTTGGCTACCGTAAATATTACTCCATGTCTCCATCAATCACATAACAAAGACATCTCACTCCTTGATCTCATCTCTTAGACTTTTACTTTTTTTCATTGCTAAATGAACTTGATTAAGAAAATATTAAAATTTAAATCACCCAACCAAACACGTGACCACTTACTGTATTCTTTCAACACTCTCACAGCTAGTGAACTGAATCCACACCGAGGAAGCTCAGGCACCCCTTTCATGTAAATCATCACCGGGTTTTCCTTTACATCCTACATCAGCGTTTATCACCATTAATATATGTAGAAATGAATGTCGGGAGATGATTAATAAAGTAAAGGAACTTTTGTTAGCCAAGAGGACAAATTTTAGAATATACTTCAAAATATGATGTAACAGTTTCTGATGACAGCCATCTACCTGTTCAACGATTTCCTTCAATGAAAGACCAGAACTGTCGAGCTTATTAGTGGGTTTGAAATCCTCATGTGTGTCAAGATCATCAGGCACAGTAGTTGAAAACCGCATTCCATACTGATACAAGGATCCAGAAGCTTATTAAGAATTCAAAGCTACTGTTAAATGAAGGAGTACTGTGGTCACTTAATATGCATTGAACAAAAGATTAACTGATACGTTAATATGCATTTTTTTATTTTACTTAGCAATCAAGCATAGTTCACAATTCTATGATAATGGGGCTAACAAATATGGCTTTAAGCATGGTTATGAACAAAATCTAATAGCATTCCCCAAATTCATTCCATATCCCTAGTGATCTATCCTCAGTATCATCCTTCAAGAAAAAAATTTGAAACATTTATTGAACTTTGGAGAGAAGCAATTAAGCCAAAGACCAAGTTTGCATCTAGCCTATCCCTCCCAACACCCTATGTAAACTTGATTAGACAGGGTAATAATATTTTATAGCAAATATAGTTGTTGCACACAGAAACAACCTCTCCGCATGTGGAGGTAAGATTGCATACACCTGACACCCTAGAACCTCGTGCACTAGATCGCCCTACCAAATACAATTCTTTCTGCAAAGCAAGAAACTCTTACCAAAACCAGTTTTTTTTATCTATTGTAGGAGTGTAATGCAACTTCAAACCGGGGTTGTATCTTGGGTTTGAACAAATTTGAAATTGGGCTCATTTCATTATTAATGGCCAAATTTACCCTTTTTGTATTAAAACTACAGTTGGAAGGAGTGAAAAGACCAAAGGCTACCATGACTTTGCAAGCTTAGTGTGCTAGTTAATTAAAGAGTACGCGACAGAAGAATCTCCCTATCTAATGAATCAAATGCGGAAAGGCTAAACTGAGACGGAGAAGATGTTATTAGTTGGGAAACAAAGGGTAAAACGTTCGAGGTTGGTCGACCATTGTTTCATGAATAAAAATAAAAGATCTCAATAATACAATAATACTAAGTAACTTGTATGATTCAGATTTTGGTCTTTCATGGCCAAACAAATATCAACCTGCTGCACAAGCTCTCCTTAGCTCAAGGCCAGCAGGTAGGCCTGATGCTAATTGTCTACTCTCCAAAGAAATACACTCCTCATTTACAAACTGTTGACCCTAAAGGCTGCACATCACAAATTTATGCAATCAACGTTATAGCAGCTTTACAGCTGCCTTATACGTTTGTCTTCGTAAGCAAAAACATTTATATTTTCATCATATCTCAAGGTAACTAAATTAGAAAACCTGAAGGGCTCAAATTTCATATTTCAAGTTTTGTTTGCGCTAAACTCAGATCCATACATATGTACTCAAAGCCGCATAACTAAACAACTAGTTTACATTCAAATAAGAGGTCAGCTCTTACAATTGCAGTCAAACGAGCAGCTGGAAGAGCTGCAATTCCCTTGAAGACTAGGTTAGATAATGACCTCGCCATGCTGTTAGAGTTTGCAAATCTGTCTCAAACGTGCTTAGCTGCCCAACATACGAATAAAGAGTAAAATTAATTCCTTTGGAGCATTCACAGTAGCAATCTACTTCCAATAGTCTTAACCTAAAAGCAAAGATGGCTTCAGAAGTTGCAACTATGTACATAACAAAGATGAAAGCCAGTGTTACATGCAATTATAAGAAATTGAATCCTCGCATAAGTGAAACCTAATGTTGAATTTTGAAGCAAATTTCTTTTCCAGTGAATTAAACCGAACAGTTAACTAGCAAAAATACGCATTACCTACGCTTTCTATTTGTTATTTTTCCTTCGTTTTTCGATCAATTTGATTCAATCAGAAAATTTCCGTTTGGTTGCAGAGAAATCGAAAGAACATAAAACACGAGAGAGAAGAGGAAGATTTACCTGAGAAAGAGAGCGGCAAAGTTGCAGATGGCACTGCTACTCTCGTTTTCTTGGTCTCTCGAGAGAAGAGAATCGAAGCTTGGAGGTGGAAGTTTAACGCTTGAACTTCTCTTTTGCCTTTTCTGTCCCTCTTTTTTTATTTCTTTCTGGGCAAATTGCACTTTGTATCCAAAAAATTTAAGAATTTTTATTTTATACTCTAAAAGAATAAATTTCTTACATTATACCCTTAAATTTTTAATTTAAAAATTTATTAATTTAAAAATAGGGAAGGAAGACCTCGTCCACCCAATTTGTTTGTTATAGTACTATAGACAAGGCCGGCCCTATAGTATTAAAAAAAAGCATGGGCTTTAGGCTCCAAATTTTTAGAAAGCCCCATAATTATAGATACATAAGTAGTCCACATAAAAAATTTAAATCCATGAAAATTTTAGGCTTTATAAAAAGGCCCCAAAAAATTTAAGCCCAATCAGAAAATTATAATTTCAATAATTTGGGCTTACAATTCAATCCATAATATTAGAAACTCAAAAATCAAAAATTTTAAAAATAAATAAATAAAATATCTCCCCCTTTTAAAAAACAAAAACAAAGTATCACATCCTCCTCTCTCACTTAAAAAAAATTAAAAATATTTTTTTAAAAAAATAATACTAAAAATAAAAATGTCTCATTTAGTATTACCGCTTTAGGCCTCAATTTACCTTGAGCCACCCCTGACTATAGATAGCTCCATCAATTCAATTTTTGCATATTAGTTGTCATCAATCATCTTTTCAGTTACGAAAATATCGACAAAACCAATTTTTTTCAAATCATCAAATAAAATATAGTTTTGTTGGTTGTTACTTTTTCGAGTGACCGCCAAGAAAATTTATTATGAGACGTCGATTATTTGTTAGTAATTACATGGTATCACTATTGGAACGAGGAGACATATCATTTGAAAAACAGTTTATCTAACTTTGATCAGCCTCGCAGTTCAAAAAAAACCTTAAAAAAAAAATAAAATTTCATAGCCTGACGATAAGTAGAACCATCATGGAGCAAATGGTTGTCGTCCAAGAAAACAAGTACAGATCACAAAGCCTTCCAATCTCCAAATTCAAGCTGGTTAGACTTGAAATCCAGAGAGAGACTGGCAGCAAATGCAGTGCATATAGAATGACATTGACACTGGAATATAACCCAAAGAAGAAAGCACTCCCACTGACTGGAATCTCAGCATTGTAACCTGTTCACCCCAGAAGTGCAACCTAATAAGCAATCTAATAGAGTCAGGATTAGTTATTGCGTCTCGACTGTCTCCGGCTCGATGGGCGGGGTTGCTGCAAACCTGGTGAACTCCCCAATGAAAAATTGCTTCCCCATCTAGCAGCAGGGACAGTCTCGGTATGACTGGTTGTCCTTGACCTTGTTGATCTGTTGTTACCAGATCGACCATCACTTCTTGAACTACCCAACTCGCTTGTCTCAAACCAAGGATCATACGGAAAAGAGAGCTCAAATTCTATTATGCCGGCAACCTGATCAACGTACTCATATATGCTTCCTAGGATGTCCCATAGGCCACTTCGGTGCCCCATCACCATCCAGTCACTATCGGAAAACATGCTCTCTTCACTCCATTCAACTCCAATTTCCTGCTGATATGCACTAAGGAAGTCCTCAGAAAGCCTTTGATGCTCCAATGTTGTCCAATCACGCTGACGCCTTGGGTCTGCCTCCGATGGATAGACAGAAGGATGTTCGAGCCTAGCATGCTTCCTTAGTTCTGAATAACTCCCACTGAAATCACACGTCTCAAGTGAACAACTCCTTGGTTTCGAATTCATGAACTGGCGAGCAGCCTCAACAACAACACAAGCACCGATCTGTCCCCGGCAGAGGGGGCACACAAGCTTGGGTAGCCGTTTCCAATGATACCTACTTTGACATGATGACATCCACTCCTCACTTTCTCTATGAGAAGTTGGGCGTGAAGAAGCTTCTTCTGTTGATTTTGTTGCTCCAGATGACAGGCAAAACTGATCAAGACAGTTTGAGTGGCGGTGGCTTGTGTCACACATGTAAGGGCGGCAACCTTTGTCACGAGAGGAACACAGTAAGAGAACAGCATTGTGAGGGTGCTCAATACAGATGGGACATCTAGCTTCTTCCCACTCTTTCTCATTCCCAACTGGTAACGAAGGAGCTTTGGATTTGCACAGATCGCCATTCCTGGAGCTGCAAGGATAAGGAGATCCCCTAGATGCATCAAAAGATCTGATTCTTCTATCCTTTGGCATTCTGATACGCTTAAGTTCTATTTTCTTCGACACACAAAGTGTTTCTAAAGCTGTAGAATCAGATGATGACTAATCAGATGATGACTCTGAGAAACATTGCTAAATGATATCAAGATGCTACTACGACAATTTATCAGGGAAAAGAACATACACTATGACAAAAGGCAAAGAATAACTATAGGCTGAAGTCCAAATCAAATGACACAAATACTCACAAGGAACTATATCAATATAACAACCAGTTTAGTCACCATTAATGTGGGTGTGGGAAAGGTAAAGCAGTAAATGTTTCTACATGCACAAAGAGTATTACAGACTGAGGCTAGTATCATACAATGAAGTCATCAAATCAATACAAAGAATTCCCAAATAACAAGTTGGCTCCCTTCCTTTAGTAACCGGTTGTCATCAGTAAGGCAATCATCAATTTCAAGACATTTATCTATGTACATGATTCAAGAGTCACACGTAATGCCCAGCTTGAAGGGACCTTCGCAGGTTTCCTAGGAATTTTGTACCAAAGTTGATATTTCATTATACTACTTGAAACATGGTTAAACATGTCTTATAATCTATGTTCAACCAGCCAAAGTCCTCCTTTCCCATAGCCAATGTACAACTCAATTAAAAACTACTTGTATTGACTATAGATTTTCAGGTTGCGTTTTGTATCCAATATTGATGATGATTCAAATCAATGTAATCTTTCTATAAACGACCATTCAACACAAATTTAGCACTGTTTTATAATGCTTCTTTTTTTCTTTTTCTTTTTTATCTTTTCTACTTTTTAAGTAGCATTTTTTTTTTCATTGTCTGGATTCGTTTCTTCCACCTGTATTATAAATATGCTAAGCTATACAAATCAAGTTTTGCTAAATAATTATCAAATATGTTATTTTTTTTCAAATAAATTACTTTAAAAATGTTACTAAGTTGAGTTCGAATCTTACCAACTCCTTATAACTCGGAAGAATTTTCTCATCATTACCTAGTCGTCCCGGCGTAAATGACCGACCTTTCCCTCAACCAAAAAAAAAATTAATCAAGGTCCGCATAATCTGAGCCGGACACCGTTGAAACAAAAGAAGAATACCAAATAAAACCCTTCAAGAGATTAATCACCGAACAACTGCACAATATTTGGCCATACAAAGCGGATAAAACAATATCAAATTGGTTTACTAAACCAAGGGTTGTGGATTAAGTGTTCAAAACAATCTTATAACTCAACCACCCATGCTTTGGAAACATATATCATGACCCAAATCTTAATCGCATCGTCATTAAAACTCGACGCATAGCACCAATATCCATAGATACAAATCACATATACATACACACGTATTCGTATATTCAACCAGAACATAGAGATTGCTAGGTGGACCTGATCGGCAGCCAGGTTATGGAGGTTCCAGAGCCTGAGGACTTCAAAGACTGGGGAGTATATTAATAGAAGATAGTGACCGAGGGTATTTGTAGGACGTCGTACGTCTGTAAACTACCAAAAAACTTTCGCGAATGTTCCATGAAAGACCGAAAGATTAGAAGTAAATTACACTTTGCCTCCTAGAATTATTACCTTTGTTTTATTTTGTATCCTTGACTATAAAATTTTTTATATTACACTCTAAAATATCAATTTTGTTTCATATCACTCTAATAGATAACGATAAACTTGAAAATCTGTCAAATAAAGGACGGAAACCCTCTGAGCATGAAAATTCTCCGGTGGTCAACCATTTATCATTATTGAGAACTTGGTTGTAGATATACACAACTGAATCAAATGGATGAATTATTGAGGAAACCTCAGACACTATAAAGTTCTTAGAATGAGAGGCCATTCAACTTTGTCGAACTTCTTTGCCATATCTATTTTGGGGACCATTATAGCATCTTTGCCTTTTTTTTTTTTTTTCCCTATTGATAACCTCCTGATCTAGGATAATATTCGCAGCAATACTTCTGTTAGGCACAAATGATGTCTACGTAGGGGAGATAATCTGATCAAGGTGAGGTCTCAAACGATTTGCTAGGATTTTAGAGATGATTTTGTATGTGACGTTACAGAGACTTATAGGTCTAAAATGGTGGATTGTGGAAGAGCTAAATCCTTCCCTACAACATGCCAATACGTCTTGTAGAAGAGGGCTAACATTCCATCTGGTCCTAGAGCCTTCATGGATGGCATGGCAAACAACATTGCTTTGATTTCTTCGGTAGTGAGTATGGTAGTCATTTCAGGGTACTGGGGTGATGACTAGGGGAAAACAACTTTCCAGGTCTTGAGGTAGTTGGGGATTCGAAATAGTAAAGTCATTGATTGGTATTTTTCTTAATTTTTGACCTATACATGTGCAATATGCAGTTGTTTATTGACAGTACAAACCACTTATATATGTATTTATAGTAAAAGAAATTACAATTATTATCTATTAATGAAACAAAATCGATACTTTTAAAGTGTAATGTGAGAAATTTTATAGTTAAGAGTACAAAGTGAAACTTTTACTTAAAGATTAGTGGCGGCGGCCTAGACCCGAGATGTGGTTATTATGGTACCTGGCCCGGACCGGGCCCACCAATTATTTGACCTCTCAGGTAGTCATTATTTTTCGGGTTGTGTATCAAAAATAGGGGTGTTAACTCTGACCCGTTAATACGAATGCGACATGAAACGATTTTAAAATTGACAAAATTATTAAATAAGTATTGATGGATGTTAATCTAGCTAGCACGTGCACGCCCAAACACATGCAAGCCTAAAGCATGGGAAGAGGCACAAGGTCCATGAGATACACGATCTGGTGAGATATACCCGACTAATCCTAGCTGCATCGTCAATTGGCTTGCCTAACCTCAGGATAATAACTCAAATCAACTCTAGCTATGGAAGGAAGGTTCCACTTTATAGGGTGCCTTATTTGAAAAGTAGCTGAGGAAGTTCCAACGGTAAAAGAAGTTGAAAGCCTATAAAAGAGAAAGGCAAGCTAGGAATCAAGTGAGTAATTCCTCTCAGCTCAATTTCATTTAACCTCTCCTGCCTTTATTGACTAAATCATTAGAGGGTCGATCCCCTGAGCCTCTCCGATCTTTGACTTCCTTGCAAGAATTCGACGGAAATCACTAAATCATCAAAACAATCAATTAGTGTTGCTTGGGGGATCAACAAGTATAATAAATGATTTAGCCTAATATTTGATACTCATAACACTAAATAGTTTTTTTTCATGGGTCACACGACACGACATGACACAAATTAACACTCTTAATCAAAAGTGCAACATAGCACTCGTATTACATATAAAATCATTAACACTAATTTACATATGGAAAAAACCCTAATATAAAATTTCATAATATGCCCATATGTGTCATGTGAGTGACATATTTCGTCACTTTCCGTTTGAAAATTTAACGGAGTCAGACAGAAAAGCTCAATTGACATATTTAAAAAGTTTAGGGACTCAATTAACATAAAAAAATTTAAGAATTTAATTGACACAAAAATCATAATTTGAGAATCATATGCATAATTTACTCTAATATAGATGGACTGAATATTTTATGTTCCGTTTGATATGATGAAAAAATGAAAGGATGAAAAGTTGAAATGATGAATATAGAATTGAAAGTTTGTATTGACCAGTTTTTAGTTGTACCATGTATCAAAGTGTTAACACAAGACCGAACGAAGCGTTACTGTTGTGTTTAACAAACGAGTTGTACACAAGGGCTAAAATAGTCATATATATTTTGTTCTTTTAAGACATTTTCTTTCACTCATTAAACCCAAAACCCTCGACCGTTCCGCAGCTCTTCTTCTTCCTCCCTCTCTCTCAGCTGCTCCGGTATTGTCTGCTATTCTCTTTTATATCTGTCATGGCGAAAGAGAATCTGAAGTCTCTCATCACATCTTTCACTCCCAAAGGTGACTACTGCGCCATTTTGTCCCCCGACGGCATCGTTAAGGTAATCTTTCTCTCTCTGATACATACATACATACACTACATATATATCCCCTTATACTTTTGATGATGTTTTCAATTCCATTCGTTTTGAGAAACGTACAAGTATAAATAACTAGTGTTCTGCACAGGACTATGATTAAAAAAATTTAAGGAAGACATACTTAGAACGGGATTTTTCTTTGCAATGAGCGTTTAGGAACTGGGTCGAAATTGAATGTGTCCGTGTCGCTCTGAATATTACTTAAAAGTAATTCATTGTGCTATTGCTCTGAACTGAATAGGTCGAAGTGCTCATTATTAATTTTGTGGTTGTTTCGGCAGTTGTGATGTCTCCACATTACTATACCAATGTTCTGTTTTATTCATAATTTGTGCATTTTAATTTGTGAATTGTTTTTTGTTTTCCTTTTTCAATCATGATTGAATTTGGAGAGCCTCAGTTTTTCAGAAAGTTTTATAACCGATCAATTTTTTTAATGTGTAAAAAAGAATTATTTTTTGTAGAATTGAAATCTTGTACTAGACTCATTTTCATTAGTTCTTTAAGTTATTTTTTCGATTCGAATCTAGATTGCACTTTACTGTGAATTGGCATTCTGTTTTGATAATAGATTTGCCAGCTTCTAAGTTCCAGATTATAGGATAACGGTATTTTGAGAAACACATTTGCCAGTTTTTAATTCCAATGCCTAGAGTAGGTTCTTTCGGCCATAACACTATTAAATTCGAGTGTCAGGAATTTGAGATTATTGCACATTTTTAAACCATGTTTAAAAAAAAGTGGAATTTCATTTGTAATGTACGGCAAACGTAATATTATTGTTGTTTTGTTTCTGTTGTGCATGTAGTTCTCATATTTGCCGAAATCTTCTCACATTATTTGCAGATCTGGAACACTAGTGATGGAAGTCTATTAGCAAAGTGGAAGCATTCAGACTCGACTACAGATTTTAGTTTTTCTTGTATGGCTTGTGGATTCGTTGGGAAGAAGGTATGCCATCTTGGGAAAGCCTTCTAGATTGTTGAAACAGATGTTTAGAGATCTTTTACTAAATGGATATCTTTGCTTGTTTGGTTTCTTTTTGGATGTTTTAGCGCAGAAAAGAACAAGGTATTTGCTTAATTGCTCTTGGCACAACCATTGGGGATGTTTTAGCTATCAACGCTTTCACCAGTGAGGTGAAGTGGAAATCTATTGGTTGCCAACCTGGGTATGTTACCCTTTTTTCCCTAGTCTTTGAAACATGACTACATGTTCTTATTTCTAGTAATGTAATAGATAGATTAAGAATGCAGGGTGGACAGTGAGTCTGCAACAATTTTGCTGGTATATGTTGAATCCTTATACCCTTATTGATATGGTCATCTGAATGCTTAGGAGGGATATTTGAATGGAAGGAAATTGAAAGAGAATATTTGATGTTGTTGCCAAGGCGGTCTTGTCAAGGTGAAAGTTTTGCCAATGGTGTCTTATTACCAGTCACCAGAAGCAAATAAGTTTAATGTATGCAAGGATACACATTTCATTGATAGATATATTGCCTTCACATAGGAAGGCCAAAGACATCATTGTGAAGGTGGTGCCACTTCTTCATCTAGCTTAGTCGCAGATTGGCAAACCACACTCTCTTCACTAATTTCCTCTCTCTCTCTTATAGAAATATTACTCCGTGCTATATACAGCATAGGTTTTCTTGGCTTCTAGAAACAGAATTATTCTTATGGTTTATTATTTATTCCTGGCTTCTTTGTTTATAGAAGTGGAATTATGCTTAAGATTTTCTTTTCTTCTTTTTGGTCATTTTATATTTTCCTAGAAGAATACTCAGAATATCAAATATTCTGCACAGAGCAAAAATTGATGAGTGATAGTCCTCTGACTTTTTCAATCCAGGGGAATCGCCAGTCTTTCTTTTGCAAATCAAGGCCATCTTCATGTAGTTGGTACTAATGGTATGGTATCTGAGATGAACTCAGAAACAGGAGAACTTGTAAGCGAGATGAAGATTACGAAGAAGTCCATCTCTTCATCTGCTTGTTCGTTTGGTGAGTAATTCATACAGGTTTGCATGCATCATCAACATAATACTTGTGTTTAACACATCCCTATTCCTTCTATGTAGATGAGAAGATTGTAGCTGCGGCCGGTGCTAAGATACAAGTAAAAAGTTTGCAAAATGGGAAAGAACTGCTAAAATTTTATTCTAATCTGGTATGTAGTCCAAATTGCTCTCATGATATGGATGATTCTCTTTATACACTTCCATAATTTATTGTTCTAAATAATTTTTTCTACAGGGTCCGGTGCAGTATATATCTCTATCCGATGATGCCAGTTTCATCGTTACATCAGGATTTGGTGAGAAACACCTTCAAGTGTGGATGTGTGATTTGGGCAACAAAACTGTGAGCAGTGGGCCTGTTCTTTCGATGAGGCATGCTCCAGTAGCACTTGAATGCAAGAATGGTTGTAATGGTTTAGTTGTCCTCTCAGTTTCAGAGTCAGGCGTAGCTTATGTCTGGAACTTAAAAACCGTCTCTGAGCAAGATACAAATCCAACTAAGATTACTGTTAAAGCCAACAAGGACAAAACAGACCCGCATGCCAGTGGAAGAACTAGGAAGAGCCGCACTACCATCATTGCTGCCAGATTACATTCATTAGAGATGGATGGGCGAGTAAGAGCCCTTATCATAAATGGTTCAACAGATTCTCCTCAGTTTAGTGTAGTGGACATTACTAGCCCAGGGGAAGATATCGTCATAGCTGCCGGAAATGAGACGGCGAAAGCAGTTAATACTGATCAAGAAAATGGTGTTCCTGCTGGAAGGGGTGAGACAAACTTTTTGGTTTCTTGCTTACTGTCAGATTGAAAAGCAATGAGATTTGTTTTATTCCCACATCACCAATCCTTTTTTTCTTCCCCCACCTGAATTCATCTCTCCCCCCCAAACACCCCCCCCCCCCCTTTTTCTTCTCATTCATTTGAAGAAAACGCACATACTAAAGGCTCCTATTGGCTAGACAGTTGATATTAGCCCTGCTTTATACACATGATGTCTTACCAAAACCTGTGAAAGTGGGACTTCATCCCAGCATTTATAAATACCTATCTGAGACTTTACCATGCTAGCTGGCATCTTCTAGGGTTACTTTTTCTTGAACTCAGTTGCTACTGCTTTTGTTTTGGCTCTGCAGGGTTTTATGTTTAACAGGATAATTATTATCATAATGTTTTTTCTTCTACATTTCAAAGTGACTAACCAGCCACCAGGATTGTATATCTCTTAAAACTCTTTTTTGCTTTCTGGGTTTTATGTTTATCATTTTATGAAAACTGTCTATGTGGAAGGCAGACAACAGCAAGATAATTATTTTAATAATGTTTTTTCTTCTACATTTCAAAGTGACTAACCAGCCACCAAGATTGTATATCTCTTAATCTCTTTTTTGATTTCGCGTTATTTTGGCATTCAATCTAAATCAGAAATTTGGGCCTCACAGCTAGTTTCAATATTAATAAGCATTTTGATTTCTGTTGGCATTCTTGTGATCTAAACACACTTTCAGTTATCTTTGTGGGAAATTTTGTTTGTCGAATATTTCTTTTCATTTTGAGGCATTTAAGCATCAGGTAGGATGTCAGATGGTCAATTTCTCAAGAGATGGGTTACTGTTATGAAAATCAGTGTTGATTCCTTTTATGCGATGCTCATCTGATATAATTGGAGTACTGTTCTATTTTGTGTGACTTGTTTTTCCAATTGGCTTCTTGTTTAATTCCAGATTACTTTGTTTCAGGCCTACCTGATATGGAGTTAGAAGCAGTAGCTGGGTCCATCAAAAAAGAAAAAACGAACAAGAAACGAGCCACATCTGATCCAGACTTTTCAAAAACAGGAGACTTAATTGATAATGGTAATTTCATGTGTGGCAGCCCTCCTTATAGTCTATCTGAATCGCCATCCAGCATCGTTGTCGTTGATTCTTTTTAGTGTTCCTTTCTTCGTTTCACCCTCCTTTTCAAGAGTACGATATAACAATGCTTAAAGCTTCATGAAACCTCAAAATGTGAATAACTGAAAGAACATATGAATAATCAAGCACCCATTTAAGCTGACAAGGTCAGGTCACAAGTGAGCTACCACATGCAACTATTTTCTTTCGCCTTTCCTTTTGTGTCTTTGTATAATTGTAAGGATTCCATTTCTTAACTTCTTGAAGATCATTATAATTCAAAGGCAGCTATCAAAAAGCCTTTTTTTTAATCAAGATTGAAGAACTTTCTTGCCATCCTCCCTGTGGTGCCTCAACTTCATTGGATTGCTTGATGATATTTTAGAGGCTGACTCGCTTCTGATGGGTTGAGCTGTGCATCAAATGGACCATTGTCCCTTAACTTTACAAGTCTGAGAGGTCTCTACACCATTTCAAGAATTGCAGGATTTTCCTGTTGGATGGGTTAATAGAAAACATCTTGCATTTTTTATACTGAATCTCAAGCGCTTCTTTGGATGAGTTTATGGCCAAAGCATGAGTTATTATGGTATTATTTAGTTGAGTATATCTGGTGGTTTGACATTTCAACCAATCAATTATCAGACTGCTATGCCAATGCTAGTTTTCCTCATAGTTAACCTTGCAGGAATATGTATTACATGGAGTAATACTAGACAATCATAAAGAATAACCCAGCTGTTGTATCGTGTACAGGTCATGGAGAACCTACAAATGGAGTTGAAATTGATTATGATATAAATGAGCCTACGATGGGTGAGAAACTTGCGAGTTTAAATCTAATAGCTAACAATGAAGTCAAGGGCATTGAGAATTTAGAACCTTCTCCACAAACAAAGCCTCCAAGTGCAGATTCAGTTCATGTTCTGCTTAAGCAAGCGCTAAATGCCGATGATCGAGCGCTTCTGTTAGATTGCTTATATAGGCAAGATGAGAAGGTCTTATTTCACTTCCCTTCCTATGGTTTTGTGCTGACAATATTTAAGGTGCAATTCTCTTATGGAAATATCATATATAAATTTTCCCTGTGCAGGTAATTAGAAATTCAGTGGCACTTTTGAATTCATCTCATGTTCTCAAGCTTTTGGAGTTCCTCATATCTATAATCCAGTCTAGGTATAACAATAGATAATTGGTTATGGCTATACATACTCGGCATACTTACCGATTTTTCTTCACCAAAGGTATTTTCTTCAAAATTAAGTTCCAGATTCTTTGGCATTGATTTTTTCCCTATGGTTGATTCTCATTATAGGGGTGCAATACTGGCTTGTGCCCTTCCATGGCTAAGAAGTTTACTTCTTCAACATGCAAGTGGAATAATGTCTCAGGAGTCTTCTTTGCAGGCCCTCAATTCCTTATATCAGGTAGCGTGTTTTACTGGTGACATGCTGATTTTATGTATGAAGTTGTTTGGGACTCATGCCAAAGACCTGTTACTCAATTGAAGCTTTTTGAAAGTATTGTTTTCGTTTTTGTGACCAGCCTTGCAGATCTTTTTTACTTAAATATTTCAGAAAGACCACATTCTTTTTTTTTTCCTGGTTATGTGATGAATCTTCTTCGTGGTGTGAAGAAGTAAATAATCAACATGAATTCTAAGTGTGGCTGTGTGATTGGAATTTAGGGAATAGATTGTTCTATCAGTTGCCATAGAACCTTGCAAATCTTGACTAATTATAGCTGGCCAATTCACTTGCAGTCAAATGACACAATTCTCTTTGTTTATTTATCTCTCACCGATGTATGCTATGGGCAAAACACATTTGAGTTATTGTATTTATTTTCAATGCAGTTTTCTCATTGTTTTTGCAGCTCATTGAATCCAGAGTTTCGACTTTCCACCCAGCACTTCAACTATCAAGTTGTTTAGACTTGCTTTATGCAGGGGTAAGTGCACCGCTAAATGGCAACACAAAGGTTAAGAGTATGCCATATTTTAACACACTAGTTCGTCCTTGTGCAGACTGTTGATGACGTAGCAGATGAAAATGATACGATAACACCTGCTATTTATGAGGACAATGATGAAAGTGATATTGAGGGATCCGAAGATGCCATGGAAACTGACACTGACATCGACACCGACCAACACAGCCAAGAAGTTGAAACATTCAGTGATATTGAGGGAATTGATGTCATGAGCGATTAATCAATAATGGGAGACCATAACTGGTTTGATGAATATCAGGTACACAAGCTGTGTCAAACTGTTCGGGCAGTGGAGCGGCAGAGAGGAGCCAGTGGATCCAGAGTTCTCACTTCAGAGAATATCAATTTAAGCTTCACCACGAACAACAACCGAGTATTTATGACTTAGCCGATGAAGGGCATTCTCCACCTATATTTGCTGTATGATTCGGAAGCAGTATGTCAGCGTTGTGTAGACATCCGGAGCCATTCAAGGGTGTTATTGATGTTGTTCTCGGCATTCTGACAAAACATGTTTTTGGGATCAAGTGAAACATAACATTATTTGTGTTGTTCCCATCATTGCAAACACC
Organism: Ilex aquifolium; assembly: GCA_951799425.1. Taxonomy (NCBI): domain Eukaryota; kingdom Viridiplantae; phylum Streptophyta; class Magnoliopsida; order Aquifoliales; family Aquifoliaceae; genus Ilex; species Ilex aquifolium. The sequence continues at coordinate 28,264,847 of OX637404.1, read as the reverse complement.
ATGAGCTTTTGTTTATCATTTTAAATGCTGAGATTATTGTAGGCTTTTAGCCAAGGAAATTGTGATTAAAACATAGACTTCACACAGTTAATAAGAATTAAACATAGGACTTACAACTTCACATCTCGTCAGTTTAATTCACTTGATTAATCACATTCTAATGTAATTAGAAAACGAAGGCCAAGAACAAGCAGTGAGGAGTCCAATCCTTTTTGAATCAATAACACAAATAATTTTGTACCAGTGGTTAGCATTCGTGGCTGTAGGGGATGCATAACCTATCATTCCTTTTTCATTTTTCTTTTTTCAATCGCTCTCTGAAAAGTTAGATGAAGAATGAAAGAATTTATATGACGATACAAGTATTTTTTTAGAATTGGATTAAGCGAATGGTAGTCAGTTAGTGAAGAGGTGGAGAGATAGGGTTATAAGAGACGTGATATAACATGTGATTATAACAAAAGAACAATTTAGATTTAAAAAATTAATTTAAAAATCTGACTTGATTATAGTGATTTATTGGAACCCTCTACCTTTTTTATGATAGTGATTTACTAAATCAAGTTTTTAAATCAGCTTTTTAAGTCTATTTAATATTTTCATAAAAAAAATATTTTTTCAAGTTAATAATTCAAAGTTTATTACTATTGAAAAGTGAGAAGACGAGGTTTAAGATCCACATATAACATACATATAATATTTATATTTTATTCTCCTCTTTATCATCTGAAATTTTATATAAGTATTCTCAATTGTTTATATGATTTATCTTTCTTGATCTCTTCTTGCTCCCATATCTCTCTCCTTTGTCTATATCTACGTTAAGGAGGACTATGTGCAGCATCAACTAATTCTAAGAATTGAAAAAAATGAGGAGGGATATCCATAAAATAATTGTTATAGAATACGATAAAAGACATAAAAGTTAAAAGTTAAAACTCCAAGATTTACGAAAAACATTAGTGAAATAAAAATAGATTGTACCTGCCAAACAATTGAACGGTCTAGATTACTTCTACTATTTAACTAACCTACTGTCGGCCACATAGTAGAATCATGTAGCGCAGTTCGCAAAATCCAAAGTTCATTGTCCCGGAAGCTGAGCCATTTCTCTCTCTCTCTCTCTCTAGTTCTGTTCGTCTTCCCATCATCGAAATTCAAAGTTTTTTTTCCGTGTTCCGCTGGGAGAGGGTTTGAGAGAGAGAAATCTGATAAAATTTGTGACGCGAGGATGTCTCTAACGAGTGTGAAAATGTCGGAGGATGTGTGGTTAACGTGTCTCACTCATGCATTGTCTACCGAGACTGAAGAGATTATGGGGCTTCTTCTTGGGGATATTCAGGTCTAAGTTCGATCCCTTTTATTCAGTCGTTAAGGTTTTGTTTATAAAGGGTTTCTGTTTCTTATGTCTTGTGGAACTATTGCTATTACATTTCAAAGGTGGGAAATTACTTCAAACCAAAGTAGAATCAGTTTACATTTTGAGGGTTTGGGTTTTTTCCCTTATGGTATTTCAAATTCTTGTTGCGTATAGATTTCTCTGTGGACTTACAGTAATTTCATCAGTTGTGTACGAAGCATGCTCAACTATTAGAAAAATGGCTTTAACATTTTTTCTATTTTGTTATGTTTAAATTAAATTGGTTGGGTATTGTTAACAAAAATGTGGCTTTTGTTTATTTTCCTCAATGCCCTCTTCATACTCTTGTTCTATTTTTATTTAGATATGAATTTGTGTTGAAATGAGCTCGTGGGTATTGGTCACATTTTACTTGAACAATGTGAACTTTGGACTGATTCCTGAATTGGATTCCATTTGAATTTTGATTTGAATTCTTATTGTTTTGAGCCACAATTTGTTGTGTTGGATTTTCTTTCCAGCTTCTAACGATAGACACGAACTTAGTCTTTATGGTGCATATTTACATGAAAAATGCAAACTTTTGGGCAATGTACTTTCTTATGTCGGGTAGTCTTTGAGAACCTATAGGGGAATTAAGTTGAAATATTTGGACGTGTTGTGGGCTATTCCCTTTGGTTGCCACTAGATCTTTTGAATTGGATTTTCCTTGGTTTGTACTTTGTATAAGTGAGAATGTGGGTTTCGGTATTGTGGACTTCTTAGGTTTCCTGGTGCGAGTATTTAATATTGATTGGTATAGTAAGTATTTTAATATCCATCAAGTTGAAACAGATTAGACAGGGTAGGTTTGAAGACAAAGTTGAGTATGAGGTTTGAAGACAAAGTTTCGATCTTATTTAGAAAAAAAAGTAGATACACAAACTAGTTTTTAATTTTTATGGTGTCTTCTTTTAACCAAATGAAGAATTGTACTATTTTGTCCTTTTTTTTCCAATGTACTTGTCATGACTCATGAGTACTGTGTTTTTGGTCATTTGTGTGCTTGATAACTTTTCTGCTGAAAACTGAAGGTGAGAAATGATCGAGCTTATGATATTCTAATGAAGTACCTTGACTTATAGATGGCGTTCTACTAAGGAAAATACTGATTGTCTTGCATTCAAGTGTCTTAGTTGCTGATCCTGGTTCATTACTTCATTAGATTTGTTGCGACCTGATCAAATTGCATATGCTATTGTTCACTTTGCGTTGTGCCTCATGATTTTAAAAGGTGTCATTAGATAGATTGTGATACCTTCCCTAACCAAGGATCTTGTCACGGGGCGATTGACTGGGAAATTGAGTTCCAGAATCTGCTTCTTCCCCTTATTACAATTCTTTGAGCGACCTATTGTGAATTATAATCAAACTCATCAAAGGGAGCTTGACACCTTGGACCTCGTTAGAGAGAGCTCCAATCTCTATACTTATGATTTAAATTCAGCTTAGGGTTTTTATTAATTCTAGAGTCCTTTAAATAGGACTAGTCTCCTTACAAATATAGGAAACCTATAAGTTAGGCTCCTTATAACTGAAATCACGGAAAAACCTAATTAGGAGATAAGTCTCCAACTAAGCAACAATAATGTTAAAACAAAATAACAAAACAAAACCTAAGCCATATAATTCCAGCTGCAACTTATTTGTCACGCCTTCTATAAGAGCGACCCACAAAGGAGTCTATAACATCACCCTCCCCCTGAAGAAAGAGCTTGTCCGCAAGCTCAAAGTCCGGGTAAGCATGCTGGAAATGTTCACGGCTCTCCCAAGTGGCATCAGCACCTTCAGTATCAACCCAATGCACTAGAAGTTCCCAAGTGCCTCTATTAAGACGAGCCCGCAATACTGAAGCCGGGGTGGGAATGACCCGGCCATCTTTTACGGGAGGCAGTTGTGGAATGGAGGGTGGAGGTCGTCCTTTGTAAGGCTTAAGAAGGGAAACATGGAAGGCGTTGTGAAGCTTTGATTCAACTGGTAGTTGAAGCTTGTATGCTACGGTTCCAATGCGCTGCAAAATGGAAAATGGACCATAGAATTTCTGGGACAGCTTGTGGCGGGCTGTAGCAGAGACAGAGTGCTGACGGTATGGTTGTAGGCGGAGCCAAACCAGATCCCCTGCAGCATATTGCACATCTCGATGGCCCTTGTCATAGAACTCCTTCATACGATTTTGGGCCTGCTGCAATTTAGCCCGTGTCTCTGTCAAAACCTGATCACGAGTAAGCAAGGCCTGATCCACGACTTCAACTCTAGAGGAACCAGGTAGATAAGAATGGAGACGAGGTGGTTCACGCCCATACACAACCTTGAAAGGCGTACTCTGGAGGCTAGTATGAAATGATGTGTTATAGCAATATTCAGCCCATGGAAGCCACTCAATCCAGCTTTTAGGCTTATCCCCAATGAAGCAACGGAGATACATTTCAATGGTGCGATTCACAACCTCTGTTTGTCCATCTGTTTGTGGGTGGTAAGCTGAGGAAAAGGCAAGCTTTGTACCACTGAGACGGAAGAGTTCCCGCCAAAAATTGCTTGTGAAAACAACATCCCTATCACACGTAATGGTCTCCGGAATCCCATGAAGACGGACAATCTGCTCCACGAAAACATGGGCAACTTTGGTGGCAGTAAACGGGTGAGCCAGAGGAATAAAATGGGCGTATTTTGAGAATCTGTCCACAACCACAAAAAGAACTGATTTGCCCCAAACATGTGGCAACCCATCGATAAAGTCCATGGAAACATCCGCCCAAATTTGAGTGGGAAGGGCCAAGGTTGAAGTAACCCAGCGGGGCTCAGATTTTCTGATTTGTGGCGTTGGCAAATTGGACAAGAGGACACATAATCGGCAATGGCTGACTTCATCCCTTTCCAATAAAAATCTCCTTTGACGCGATGTAGAGTCTTTTGGATCCCCTCATGTGTACTATCATGATAACTAGACAAAATTGAAGCAATCAAAGGAGAAGAGGGCAGCAAATAAATACGATGTTTATAAAGAATCAGCCCTTCCTGAACAGACCAACTAGAATCTTTTTCCCCCTTTGAAACCTGTAAAAATAGCTCTTGTAAGGAAGAATCAGCAGTGACTTCCTCACGGACAGCATCTAGAAGCAAAAACCGAGGGTGGCTGATTGCACTTAACACCTTTTCATCACTGGAGCGCCTTGATAGAGCATCAGCAACCCGGTTTAAATAGCCAGCCCGATATTCGACGGTAAAATCAAACCCCAAAAGTTTGCTAATCCAGTGTTGTTGGGGAGAAGTTGTAATCTGTTGTTCTAATAAAAATTTCAAGCTGTAATGATCGGTGCGGATAAGAAAGGCTCTTCCCCATAAATAAGGTCGCCAATGTTGCACTGCCTTTGCCAACCCGATCAGTTCCCGTTCATAGGCAGCAAGTTTTTGGTGCCTTTCAGCCAATTGACGACTAAAAAATGCAATAGGGTGGTTGTTTTGTTGAAGAACAGCCCCAATACCTCCTCCGGACGCATCACATTCAACCACGAACAGCTGATCAAAATCTGGTAATTGCAATACCGGAGCAACAACCAATGCTTGCTTCAATTTATCAAAAGAGAGCTCGGCACTCTCATTCCAATGGAATGAGTTTCTTCGTAACATACTAGTTAATGGTGCTGCCAACTGCCCATACTCCTTAATGAATTTGCGATAATAACCGGCCAGCCCCAAGAATCCGCGCAAGGCTGTCACCGATTGTGGTTTTGGCCATTCTGTTACGGCTTGAATTTTTTTCGGATCCACTGTTACGCCTATTGTAGAAATAATATGCCCAAGGTATGCCACTTGGGTCTCCCCGAAAGCACATTTAGACTTCTTCAAGTACAGATGGTGAGCACGTAATAATTCAAAAGTAACACGCAAGTGGAGCAAGTGATTTGTCTAAGAATTGCTGTAAATTAAGATATCATCAAAGAAAACCAATATAAACTTGCGTAAGTGAGGACGAAATACTTCATTCATGAGTGCTTGAAATGTAGAAGGGGCGTTGGACAAGCCAAAGGGCATGACCAAGAACTCAAAGTGCCCATGATGTGTCCGAAAAGCTGTTTTCGCTACATCAGAGTCATGCATCCTCACTTGATGGTACCCTGATGTCAGATCCAATTTAGTGAAGTACTTGGACCCATGCAATTCATCAAGTAGCTTGTCTACCACCGGAATGGGAAATTTATCTTTAACCGTTTTAGCATTGAGTTCACGGTAGTCTACACAAAACCGCCAAGTTCCATCATGCTTCTTAACCAATAAAACCGGCGAAGAGAAAGGAGATTTGCTTGGTCGAATGATCCCTTGTTGAAGCATCTCAACACACTGCTTTTCGATTTCGTCCTTCTACAAATGTGGGTAGCGATAAGGCCGGACTACCACCGGTCCCGATCCAGGTTGTAAACAGATTTGGTGGTCACAATGGCGGAGAGGAGGTAGGCCAGATGGCTCCTGGAACAGATCAGCAAACTCAGCTAGAAGCTGCTCCAATTCCTCCCGATGAGAGTGGGGTCCGTTAAGCAGGTGCAGCTGTTGGCTATGGTGGGGTTGCATTCCATGTAATATAATTCTATTACCCCGGAATGTGAAACTCATGGTCAGAGATACAAAGTCCCAAAGGATGGGTCCCAGAGTTTGCAACCATTTAATTCCTAATACCAAATCAAAACCAGCCAGGGGAAGAACAAAAAAATCAACAGTAAACTCATTATCATCCAGTGAAAAAGTTACCGCATTGCAAATTCCCGCACTGTGGACACTCTCTCCATTTGCTACCGAGACACTTGCCCCTGTTTTAGGCTGGGCATTGATTCCGAGGCTTTTTGCAGCTGTTAAACTGATGAAATTGTGCGTACTCCCCGAATCTACCAAACCCCGTAAATTCTGATTGTGCAAGACAGCCTTCACTTGCATGGTGTGTGCCCCTTTTTGACCCGTGATTGCATGTAGAGAGATCTCCGGTTCCCCATCGATAGCGGCTGCTGGTTCCATCTCATCTGACTCTGCCAATTCAAGCCAGAAAAGCCTTTTACATTGATGCCCAGCTGAGTATGTTTCATCACAGTTGTAACAGAGGCCCTTAACTCTTCTTTCCGCCATCCCTGCCCTTGATAACTTCTTGATGAATGGCGCGTTCAAGGGTTTGACCTCCGTTTGCCCTCCACCAGCAGCAGTGGTAGTACTTTTGGGTGGTGCAGTTACTGTAGGTAGTGCCCTAGAGGTGGCACCAGTTTTATTGTTTAACCATGAACCCTTTTTTGGCTCGGCTTCTTTCAAAATACGATGTTTGGACTCAAAGGCTCTTGCTAAATTCATCGCGTGAGCCAAATCAGGTGGGGCGTGAAGCTCCACATCTAGACGAATTGAATCTGCAAGTCCCGCGGTAAACAAACTCACATGCTGATCAACCCGAACAAATCTGTTGGCTCTTGCCAATCTTTCCTGAAATTGCCTCTGATAGTCCTCTACCGACCCGGTCTGTTTCAAGTTCACCAGTTCCCCCAACGGATTGCTTCTGGCTGGCGGTCCAAACCTCAGAGAACAATAGTCCTTGAATCCGGCCCAGCTGATTGTGGGTTGTTCAAATTCTAACTGATGGTACCATAGCTGCGCTTCGCTGAGCATGTGGAAAGCAGCCAATCCCACCTTATCTCCTTCCTGTGTATGTTGATTGGCAAAGAACATCTCACACCGATGCAACCAGATTAAAGGATCTTCAGAGCCATCAAAAGTTGGGAAGTCCAACTTGGTGTAATGGGGAACAACGCCATTACCTGGTTGTGGTGTTGCACCTTGCAACCGATTTCCTGCGTGACGCGCTTGGGGTGGCTGCTCTTGTGGGTTGTTGTAGCTTGCAGTTCCTTCGGACTCAGTTCTTATGCTTCGATTAAACCCGACCAGTATCTCCTTGAATTGCGATGACAACTCCTGTAGGTGACTGCCCAATCGCCATTCAATCTCCGCTGCCCGTGCTTCGTTTGCGGCTTGTGCCTCTTGTAACATCAATCGCAAATCCTCTTTTGTGGCAGAGTCGCCCATCGTGTTTGGCTCTGATACCAATTTGATACCTTCCCTAACCAAGGATCTTGTCACGGGGCGATTGACTGGGAAATCGAGTTCCAGAATCTGCTTCTTCCCCTTATTACAATTCTTTGAGCGACCTATTGTGAATTATAATCAAACTCATCAAAGGGAGCTTGACACCTTGGACCTCGTTAGAGAGAGCTCCAATCTCTATACTTATGATTTAAATTCAGCTTAGGGTTTTTATTAATTCTAGAGTCCTTTAAATAGGACTAGTCTCCTTACAAATATAGGAAACCTATAAAATATAGGAAACCTATAAGTTAGGCTCCTTATAACTGCAATCACGGAAAAACCTAATTAGGAGATAAGTCTCCAACTAAGCAACAATAATGTTAAAACAAAATAACAAAACAAAACCTAAGCCATATAATTCCAGCTGCAACTTATTTGTCACGCCTTCTATAAGAGCGACCCACAAAGGAGTCTATAACAGATTGTCTGTTTATGAGCCTAACAATATTGTCCAACCACACTAGTGAGCCTAATGATATTATCCAACCAAACACTCCATCTTGGCCACAAACCTAGGAATCTTGGTCTAGTGGTCTGTTGCCTGCCACCTATCCCTACACATGCCCATGTGGGGCAAGTCTATGCATATGTTCATGTGAGACTCACCCCACCAATCATGAGGTAAATCTTTTTCTAATACCAATTGTCACAACCCGATCTAACTGTATGTGATGTTTTTCGCTTTGGGTTACCTTGCGACTTTAAAACATGTCACAACAGTTTAAACAGAGCATCTGCCTATATAGCCAAATAACCTTCTCTATTAGGCGATGTGGGTGGGACTATTTTCATGGACATGACACTTAAACCTCACCCCACCTATTCCTTTAGGGCTCTTGGTTTCCAGATTCATGGACTGCTGGGTAGTTAAAGTGCCACTAAATGTACTTATTTTGATTGATTGAAAATGTTTTAATTTTTTCTGTACAGGATATGATTGAACTGGTTTTGGTTTATTTTTATGTCACACACATCATTATTAATTTGGCTCTTGCATTTGCTGTTTCAGCACTCAAAAAATGGAAGTGTGACTGCATTGATTTGGGGAGCATTGCCGCAACCACGTTCTGATCGGCGGAAAGATCGAGTAGAGACTAACCCTGAACAGTTGACCGCTGCATCAGTTCAGGCTGAGATATCCTTCCTATAATGCTTTCACAATTCGTGCAGAAAACCATTTTTTGAGTTTGTTGAAATCTATCAAAATTGTGGAAACAGAAGATAGTTCATAATGCAAATTACGGGTGTACAATCTCATGCAACACAAGTTTCTTGCCTAGAACATATGAGCATGGCAAATCAATTAATGGGGTGGCAGCAAAAAGACAAAAGATTTGTGTTTTCAACACTAGTCTATAGTTGTTTTTTTGGCTCCATAAATCAAATGGACGTTATTGAATAATCATGTGTGGAATGTTAGGTTACGTCCTTCTCATACGGTAGACTTGGTTTGAGTGAGTATTAATATGGGCCTCCACCCCCTTGTTTGTTTGAGAGTAGAAATTAGAAAACCTTGTGGACTTCTAAAGTGCTCGATCCAATCTTACATACCATAGCCGCTTTGCAATGGGTGATGTACTTGAAAGTAGATTCAACAAAATTGTGAGGTCCTTGGGTTCATTGTTGGCACTGATCAAGTGATTTGATGTTCATTTAATTGTCCCACCTATTGGTAAAGTTGAGAGTAGTTGTGACCTTGTCCACTTAACTATGTAGCACAGAATGACCGTGGCAACAGGAAGAACAACAAGGGTGATAGGATGGTACCATTCGCATCCGCATATCACAGTTCTCCCTTCCCATGTGGGTAAGTATAATAGCACTATGGATGCTTTGAAGTACTACAAATACTGCTTTTTTTTTTTTTTTGTGAAATCATCCATTGCTCTATATTGAGGGAGAGACCTCTCAAGTAAACTGTTCAGTCTTCCCTTCTTTATCCTTAATAAACTTCAAATAAGGATAAAACAAAAAGCTACTCTATTGGAAAAATTTCAGCAGTTTAAGTGAATAATTATCACCCCATTTAATGGAAGAGTGTGGTTTCTCTTCAAGTTTGTTATCAGCTGTATATCTGTGCCTTCTCCTTCCTAAGATTTTTATTTGGGGAAAGAGAATTACAGTTTAATAATATTACCGATGAAAGTATTCTAATTTTTCATGCATCCCAATATGTTTTCCTCGAGTTAGTCATGAGGACACTGCCTTTGGTGTTGAGCACCAGCATATTGAGTAGTGATTTGTGGATGAGTTTGTTGTGATTTATGCAAATCCACACATGCCAACCTGAGCATTGTGTATTTGATAGATAAGGTGTGCTTCGTATATCTAGTCTCTTCAAGATAAAAGAGTAATTGAACACACATGTGCTTAAGATAGTTAGCAAAACTTCCTTGGGGCTCAATAGCTTCTTTTGTTCTTCAGCTTGCACATGGTATTAATGTCATATACCAATTATTTGTATCTGGTCAACAATTAGAGAGTGGAAACTATATACCGAAACAGTTTTCCTTCAGATCCTTGTTGGTGTTTCCATTGGTAACTTGAAATTAAGAAATGTTTCTGGCTTTTGATTTTTGTAGATGTGCGGACCCAAGCTATGTATCAACTTCTAGATCCTGGGTTCATTGGGTTGATATTTTCTTGTTTTAGTGAAGATGCTCACAAGGTTTGCTTAATTTGTTTTCTAGTCAAACTATTGGAACTATTTTAGGTTGGCAAAAATATCTGAGATAGTAGCTTAGTTGACAAATTATTGGAACTGTTTCAGGTTGGAAGAATCCAAGTTATTGCATTCCAGTCCTTGGATGGGAAGCAGAATCACATGTTGAGGCCTGTTTCTCTATCTCCTGTGCGCAAAAGTTCTGTTATAGATATAGAATCCTCTATAAGTTCCTCTGAGAACTCACTGACAAGATCTGGATCTGCAAGGGCCGAAAGCCTTGAACAGGACACAGGTGATTCAAGAACAGCTGCTGGAGCTTCTAAGGTATATTTTTTGATCTCAGCTATGAAAAGGAGTCTATTGCTTAATCTGGCTAATGGCGCTATGAAAACATCATAAAATGTGGAAATTCATTAGTTTATCCCTGGAACTTCCTCACAATGCTTCAATTGAAAGGCCTTAGGACCTGTACATTGAGTCAAGCGTCTTTATACTCATTTCCTTTTCTTCCTCGAAACAAGATGTAACGGAAATTATGGGTTATTAGACTGTCCAAATTCACTAGATAAGGTTCATTTGGAAAATTGTATTATATTCCTGATTTTGAATTGATTAAATTATTCATAGATTAAAAAAAGTCCACCTAATAAACTAGTTTTTATCTGTTAAGTGTACCATCAGATGGTGAGCCTTTTCTTAGGTGTTAGGTGTTGAAAAAGGCTAATTCTGGGTGATTATTTGACCTGTCAGTGTATAATGACAATATTGTCAATTATCTGGCCTTTTGCTTCTCAGAATGTTGTTGTTTCCTGTTTAACCATCCCTTTTTGATTCTTATGTTGACGCATTTTAATAACATCTGATTGACAAGGGTGGGCGAAGATCAGACTTGGGGGGTTTCTTCGCTAATGCTGATGCCAACTATCTAGGGAGAGAGATAACTGGAGAAAGGTACCACACCAACAGCTTAGAAAACTCCATTACTGATATAGACCCCATGGATATGTCAGAAAGTATGCAAGAAGCAATGCACCGTTCAAATTTGGAGATGAGGTACATATTCACACAAACCTTGTTTCAATCCTTAATTGCATCCTCCAAGAACTTGGTAGAAGTGTCCGGTAGTTTGCTGGTTTTTACTCGTTGCTTTGGAAATATAGTTAAAGAGTAAAGAGCACATTAATTATGTTTACTACTTTGAATAGGATGGTTCTAGTTATTGACTTGGTTTGAGAAGATCCACGGTATGTTTCCTTGCTTGTCTGATTCTTATTCAAATATATCATTAGGATAATTTCAATGTGTTTTCAAAGGAATTATGAGATTGAATGTTGATAGGACTGCAATGATTAGAGCCCAGTCAATTACCAGGCTTCCCAAGGTTGGCTCGACTGCAATTTCAAGTAATCGGATTCAGCTCATGTTCATTTGATCTTGAACACCTCAACTCTAAGCTAAGGTTGGGTCAGTTAAATGCCTGACTTCAATTGTTGAACTAGAATGGTTGAAAGTTTGGAAAGCTAGGGACGAATAGGAAATGAGATGCACTTTTTGCTATCTTATACAGTCAGACACATAACAGTGTTGTGTACAGAGAGAAAAGAAGAGTGAGAAAGGTTGAAATTTGTTGAGGAAGGTTACTGGACGGAATACATTTGTTGGAAAGTTCAAAGATAATAGGTGTCCATTGACTTTCAAACCTCTCTCTAGGGTGGGAGATTTGGCTTCCAGTTTTTAAGCCAGAAGCAGTAGAGCTCCTTTACTTCTTAAAGTAGAACTTGAATTAGGTTTCATTTAAAAAGATTTTAAAAGTGACAAAGCAAGTTAAAACGAAGAACGATGTAATTGTTATAGACAAGAAGTCATTTTGCAATGGTCATTTTGCTCTAGGCATTTTCCCCCCAAAAATTAGGGAGTTTTTTTTTCCACTTAAAAGTAAAGTTATTTTGAGGTTATGATATTGTTGATTTCTGAAAACTGAAATTAATGGAAGACCACAAGTTCAACAGGCAATGGACCCAAGCTTGGGTCTATACAGGCTCAGCTTCTTTATTAAATGCTTCCAATAATTGCATTAGCAATTTGGAAGGAGCTCAAAACCGGGAGGGATATGTTCATGCACATCTCTTCTAATTAATTGCATGTTGAATAGGGTTTTCTTGAAGTAGGAAACATAATACTTTTTTGCAGTTTTAGTGAGGACATAGTTATTTTGCTTTGTTTGTGAATATTCTTCTTGTATCTAACACCTCCCCCTCCCCCAAAAAAAGAAAAAGAGGAAAAACTCTGCGTTCAATTAACCTTTCTTACATTAAGTGAAGTATGCTCTCTATGGAAGTTTAGGAATCTTAATTTTCATTGAAGAAGATCCTATTTATGGAGCATATGAATGGTTTGAATGATCTGTGGATTAATTATTGTCTTCAGTAGTTTTAGGTTTATATTTCACATTATCGTATCATTCTTCTTTCGTTATTTACTTCTTCCTTTCTTGTTGAAATATTTATGCTCGGGGTGATCCTTGGCATTTACGTAATCAAATGACACTGTCTTACATATTTGAGTTGTCAATAAGCAGTCCTTAACATGAATCTTATAATGGCTTTTGTTGCTGGCAGTGGTGCAGAATTTGTCAGGAAGGAAATTCCTCTCTATGTTTTGCCAACCTTGTCTCTTCTCAATCTCGATTCGCCATTGACTTCCTTTATAGATTTGCAACGTGTATTGTATGAGGAGGAGCGGACTGCATATAATCAAGCAATCTTACAGAACATGAGGTGATATAAAAATGTGCTATCATGTACTCACCGTCGTCTATATTGCTTACCTTTTGCTTATTGTAGTTTACTAGTTATCATCATAATTTGTGGCATTTTATGTAGGGATGGGAAAGTGCATCCTCTTACTTTCATTCATCATACATCAACATATGAGTCTTCCATGTGCAAATTAATGGAGTATTGGTTAGAAGCTCAAGCTCAAGCTCAAGCTCGTCCACTTCTCTTTCAGTACATTGTGCTTGGCTTCTTGGTTATGCTCACTGCTTTTATTTCAATTGCAGCTTAAGTCCTGCCATAAACGCTCTCCAGGATCGGTTGAGAGAAAATGAAATCCGGGTACTTGAATATAAATGTGTTTTATCAGCCTCACTGAAATGACGTAATGAAATATCCCCCTAGCCCAATACTTTTTTTTTTTATAAATAATTTTCGTAAACTTTTTAGCTATGATGATCTCTTACAGAAACTATGTTACAATATATCCTAAAAAGTTGTGATTGATTTGCCCACAATAACATTCCAAGGTTCATGTACATTATACTGATGGCATTTAATCATCATTCTCTTCAATCTTACATACATTTTACAGTGCCGGGTAAAAATGCATAAATTTCTGGACCACCTTAGTATTTTTTTGTACGTGAAATGTGCTACACTGCTACACCTTCTTTTCCTTATAACAAAATTAACCTTACAGTCCTTTTTCGCTATACAAAAAACCTGAAGGCCCAAAATATAGTGGGTTCAACCCATTATGCATAAGGTGCCAAACAACCAGTGTTGCTTGACTTTTATTTTGCGTTTGCATCTACCTAAAATGCTTGATGTTTGATCACCTTGTAATGAAACAGTTAAAGATGCTGACTGATGAAGCCAAGAACTTGGAGACTGAGGCCTTCAGAGGGAGCGAAACAATTTCAATATCCCCTCGCAATGTTCCATCTCGTGGACTCCGAGGTAGCCCTTCATTTGGTCATAGGGACTTGTATATACCCGAATCAGGTAGTTTGAGAAATGCCACAGGTCCTGGTAGCTGTAGTAGGAAAGGGTCTTAAGAATGATATTAGGCAAAATTTTCCCAAATCTGTATGACTGTCCTTTTGTTTCTCTCCCATGTGTTGCCTTTTTGCCTCTTACATCTGGCAAATGTTGGTGCCATTTTGAGTTTGTATGATATCATGATTGTCATGGTTTTTAGTGATTGTAAATGTTGATCAAGCTGTTACAATATATAGATAAATTACCAAATTTCAGGTTTCAATTGCATCTTGTTCATCATGGATCTTGTACATGGTGTAATTTGGAAGTCTACTGTGAGTGAGTCATGTGAATCTGTATTTTCTTTTTGTATCTGAAACCATATTGTTGATATAAGGTTCATTTGTAAGAATCTGAGTGAAGTGGAATGCATACTTGTAAAACAAAATGCGAGATCTTCGAATGAAATACCTGGTGGTTATATCTGTTACCCGATTCTCTCAAAAGAAAACTATTCAATATTTCATGGCCCTTTTCCTTTTTTTTTTTTTCTGGGTTATTTGTGACAACTTATATGCCTGCTATTCATTCTTCACATGCCTGCTATTCAGTCTTCACACCACCGCCACCACCGTCTCTCAAAAGCTACCACCACCATCACCATTGCCACTCACAACTGCTACCACCACCACGGTCATCGCCTTATCCACCACAACTATCACCGTCTCCCACTGTCGCCCACCACCACTACCACCGCTCACCCCCACTATAATCGGTGTTTAAATTTCTTTATCTCTCCTCTATGTTTGCGATTTGATTTTGGGTGTGAATATAAATATGTTGACATTTTTTTTATTACTTCGTACCTTCAGGCACGGAAAATAACTAGTGATAGTATATTACATAAATTGTTTATCTAATTCACTATTGGATCCATCTAACATTAGGATCCAACACTAAGTCAACTATAGCAACACACTAGTATATTATTTACATATGTGCAGACTAGTATCCCCATATCCACATGCAACTGCAAGAGAGAAAATAGAAAAATTATTCCCCTCTTGTACATCAGCGACCGCCCAACATTTACTAGCAACGAAATTTGGGTTGTACTGTGATCAATCATAATGATCTCCTTTCTCACTGAGGAAGCTCCTAGCTGTTGGAAGAATAACTTGTCAGAATTTCTTTTCCAGTTATAATTAGTAAAGATTTTTGTCTCTATCACTTTGATAGAGACGCTTCCGATTTTATCATCTGCAAGTGCTCTTCTAAGGTTTGAACAACCTCTATTGCATCGGGCCGACCCTAGGCATAGGCCACTGAGGTGGTCATCTAGGCAGTGGCGGATCCACAGTGGGGGCAGCTGCCTCCACTGGAATTTTAAAAAATTTTGGGGACTAAGTATAATTTTAAAAAATTTAGAATTTATTAAAGATTTGCCCCCACTGAATTTTTTTTAAAAGATTTAAGGGTAGTTATGTTATTTTGACAAATATATGAGTCTCACTTGTGAATATCAATGGAAGATGATATCAAAAATTTGGGCATTTAAAAATTAACTAATATGCTACGAAATAGGTTAGCTCTCTCATTTGTTTTATGTTTATACATTGAACTAAATTTGGGGCTTATAGTCCTCTTCTTTGTTTTATGTTTATATGTTAGAATTGAAAATTAGGGTTTGTAGTCCTCTTTTGTGGTTTATTTTTTAAATGTTGAATTGAAATTAGCGTTTGTAGCTCTCTTTCGTATTTTATTTGTTACGTGTTGAATTGAAAATATGAAATTGGGGCTTGTAATCATCCCTTATGTTTTATTTTTTATGTATTGAATTGAAACTAGGATTTGTAGTCCTGTATTTATTTTTCTATGTTGAAATAAAATTGGGGCTTGTCCTCTTCTATGATTTATTTTTTTATATATTTAATTGATATTTGAGTTTGTAGTCCTCTCTAGTGTTTTATTTTTATATGTTGAATTGGAATTAGGACTTGTAGTCGTCTCATTTGTTTTATTTTTATTTGTAGAATTGGAATTGAGACTTGTAGTCCTCCATTATAATTAGACTAAATTATTTTGATTTGGTAGTTTGAATAGTTTTATTGTGATAAGTTAAGTACTTCATATACCTAAGTTTAGTTTACTAGAATAATTATAGTTTAAGTTAGTTTCGATTGTTTGTTAAAATTTAATGATGAATATTAAGTTTGTGATTGAACAAATTAATTTTTGAATTAGTTATGAAAATTTTTCTTAAAATTTAATATATGATTGAGCCCAATTTTGCGGTTCAAATTTTTTTTGTTAGGTCTTATAGATAAATCTATAATGACTTTTTTTTTGTTGGCTCCTTTTATATATCACTCATGTATATGAATTGTGTCTTTAATTGGTGTTTTATTAATAAAATTATACTTTTGTGAATATTTTAAATTTTAATATTAATATAGTTTAAGTTACCTCCACTGGAAAAGATGTCTGGCTCCGCCCCTGCATCTAGGGCCCCAAGTGAAAATAAAAAATTAGGGCCCCAAAATGTTTTTTTGTAGGATTGTTTAAATTTTTTAGAGTGTCCAATTTTAATGTAATTATTTGTCTTACCCAATTTTAAAATAATAGTATCCAAACCATGTGCTCTCTCTTAATATAATACTATTGATCTCGCAATGAGAATAGATTTGTTAATTACTTGTCTATCACCTAATTTTTATGCATGATACTTTTTTCTTTAGACTAAACTAGAAGCCCTTTTAATCTGAGTTTAATTTTTTTTTGCTTGATTATTTTTGTTATAACGCAAAGAAGATCAAAAACGAATTGTGTAGGAATAGCTCATCATCCAATAAGTAATGATAAC
Source organism: Ilex aquifolium (assembly GCA_951799425.1). Lineage (NCBI taxonomy): Eukaryota > Viridiplantae > Streptophyta > Magnoliopsida > Aquifoliales > Aquifoliaceae > Ilex > Ilex aquifolium. The sequence continues at coordinate 28,248,051 of OX637404.1, read as the reverse complement.
TTTTAGTGTCTTATTAAATTTTATCGTTCAAATATTACTATTTTTCTCTATATTTTTTAATCATGTCGCATTTGTTTTTGAAAATTTAACATGCATGAAATCCTTTTTACATTACTAAATTTTCTCATTTAAATATTACTATTTTTCTCTACATTTTTTTAATCACATCTCATTTGTTTTAGAAAATTAACATGCATGAGTTCTTATTTACATTTGCTCCAAAAAATAGTTATTTTGCAATGGAAATAAAAAAAATTTAATTCTCTTTCCATTAATTGCATGTACCATCCAAATGCATGTTTTTATGAAAAAAACTTGATTATAAAAATTAAGTTGGTATTTTTACATTTAAAAAAAAAATGCAAACTTCCATGGTTATGTTAGGCATCTATACTACTAATAAAAGTACGTTAACATGAAAAATTTTTGATCCACTATTTTACAATTTTAAAAAACTATAAATGCTAAGATGTCGTTTTGTACAAACTCAACATCACGCAATTGATAGAAGTTGGGATTTCTATCAAACAGTTGGCGGGCATGCAACCATAACATAAAAATTAACAGTTAGTGCTTTCCAAATCCTTATTTTGTAGCATGAAAACTGACAGCCCCAAACATAAGAAAAAATCCATAGCAGATGTAAGCCATTTTATCAAACACTAGTAATTGCCCGTGCCTGAAGGCACGATGTAACGAAAAATTAAATTAAAACTAAAAAAATCCTACATTACTTAAAAATTCTTTGCAACCTAAAACAACTTGTCAATTTAAAATCAAGGTAGTCCATAATATTATCCAAAAAATTCAGCATAATTTTCTCTAAAAATAGAAACCAATAAAAATTTAAACCTGTATACAGAACTTACAATTATACATAACAATCATCATAATTCACCATACCACCACAATAATCAATACATACCCAATCATCAACATATATCCAACCACCAAAACATCAATCTAGTCTCTACTAATTTCAAGAAATTTGGGCAGAGTTTCCTCCATAAATAGAAGCCCAAAAAAATCAAAACCTGTCTATAAAACTTACAATTATACATATCACCACAATCCCATGTTTATCCAAACCACCAAAACAAAACCAGCACAACCATGTATAATTAGTTAATTGTACAAAAGATGAAACACAAAAAATACACACATGCACAAATAGAGAAACACCTTCAACTTCATCTTCATATCCTTTCATGTATACCTGAAAATATTTGAAATATAATCAATTATCGAAATATGTGTGGCAAAATAAAACAATTGTTAATCCGAAACATAAAACCTCTTATTTTTATCATTAGTTGGATTCAACATAAAATTGATAATTATAACACTGTCCCAAATTTTGTCGCAAGTGCGACAAACACATTTTAGAGAAATCAACATCTAATATTAACATCACAAAATTTAGTTACGATTATAAACAACTCCACACATATCAGTACTCTACCAAAATTACACCACATTTTCTTCCGTTCAATCTAGTGAATTGCACGACATTCTCTCTGTCTCCTAACCTCTATCTGTCAACTTCCTCTATCTCACCCCCCAAAAAAGACGCAACATATCCAATACAAATACAAATGAATAGACCTAGATCAACTACCAAAGAATAATTCAAGCCCCAACAAAATAGATTTTATTGGTTTTAGCACAAAAGTCTACTACATTTACAAAAAAAGAACAAATAAATCAAGAGCCCACTACACAAATCAATACATGGACATTGTTATGATGCATAATAGACCCTTTCATAATTCAAAAAGGAACCAAATATGTTTCTCAATATCTTAACGTCCCAATACACTTAAAAAGATAACAACATTTCTTGTTCAGATTTACATTTGTCATGAAGATATACCTTCGCAACCTGATCAAATGGCCTAGTGAAAAGAGTTAGTCCCGAAACATAAGCTATACAGCCATGAATACCCTAAATTCAATAAACAAACACAATCATTAAAATTTGTTTTCAAGTACAAAACCAAAGAATTATGACAACCTTCTATTAACTCGTTTTCCAACCAATGCTTTGAAAAACTTTCATTTTTCAGTGAGTGACAATCTTTCCATAACTCATTTTTCATTTTTCAGAATTTCATTTTATTGTTATCATTGTTCTCATAAAAGGGTCTCGATCATTTGTTAGCGAAAATTCTGAGGAAAACAAAGGGGTAAGAGCAATGGATGAAGCTCATAAATATATGAATAATCCAAAAATGTTATGCAAAACACCATTGCTATTCCAGTTCAATTCCTAACAGGCTAACACATATTTTTTTGGTAAAGCAAGCCAAATGAAGTAATTAAAAAATAAGGTGAAATTCAATAAACCCATCACTAAGCTTTAATGAAAATTTGAGCAAATCCCATGGAAGCAGTGAATCAAACTGCCAATTAGTGAACTACTGAAATTCTAGTATAAACGCATGGCAGTCATTTTTAGCACAGCTAGCTAACTCTTTCTCCTTCCCAATCAAATTAATTATGAAACTCTAAATTCAAGGACAAATCAATATATGATCAACACATAATTTATAAATAAAAACCAAATTCAAAGGAATGCAACAAAGCCCTTACCTAGGCATGAGCACACCTTTTTTCCCATGAACCATTGAGCCGCCAAGGCATGGAACACTTTTGAAAATGGCAAAATGAACACAGGTCTCGATTGAAGCCTAGAAAACCCCAATTCAAAACCACAAAACAGTCAAGAGAGAAATATGAAGATATGAGTCACTCATAAACATATCAACCAAAATTCAAGCATGAGCGAGAGGAAACACTCATTTTACTTAGCCCAATAAATTCCCTATTCATAAAAAAGGAAAATTCATTTTACTCACCTAATTTGCTCACCAATATTGAAGACACAACACCAGTTATTTCACAAAATACAGCTAGTCAGGCCAAAGCAAATGAATCTGCCTCCTCTAGAATAAAATAAAGTCTACAAATTTCCTTTATCCTCCTAATACTTCAACAAAAATATTATAGCACCACTAAAAAAAATATTATAGCACCACTAAAAAACATGGGAGGCATATTGTACCACTATAAAATTCAAATCTAGTTTTCCAATCCAAGTTCCTGAATGTATTTGAAATAATCCATGTATGGACACCACCACATCACCCAATCCCAAAAGCCAATATGAAAGAATAATATTTCCCGCAACTACTAAAAAGTTGCACCACTGGAGAATTTGAAAACACGTGAGTTGCTGAAAAGCTAGATGTGTGGCTAAATGAGTACCTTCATTAGCAAAGGAAAATTAGTTTTTCAAAAAAGAAATGGAATTTAACCCTATAAATCAAGACTCGAAGGAGATATCATAAATTGATAGAAAAAAAAGAACCTAACAACTATGCCTAAATTAACCAGTAATAATAAAGAATTAAAATGACATAGTATTGTTCAATTTTAAAAAATTGAATATTGATCATAGATACAAAAATTAATATGTTTAAAACTAAATGGTTAATTAGAACTCATAGTAGCGTCCAAAAAGATTTACCCAAAAGTCAACTCAGAGGGATTTGCAAACCTATGCTATTAGAAGAAATGTCTGTCTCCAAAGGCACTATGCTATGCTAAACAAAACAATCATCGAAAGAGGACACAAAAAACATATCAACCTATATACAAAATTAATGTAGGTTAAAATCACAACCCAAATCAAAAACATCTTAAAATAACACACTTTTAATACACCAAATCAAATTCCACAGATGAAAACTTTAATATACATACCAGCTTCACAGCAACTTCTTTGCCATTTTGTATATTAACTCCTGTGATAATCAAACCATCAACAATAATGCATTATACCCAGGAAAATCAAAACCAAAAAAATACAGTAAAACACTTGAAATGAAAATTGATTATACCCAAATAGAGCTCGCCGAAGGATCCACTACCGATCTTCCTCCCAAGCTTAAACTTGCTACCAATCACATGAGCCATAATTAAATCCTCAAAATCAAAATTACCTTCCAAACTCTAATATAACACACTTTTATACACTCTTTCTTATTCGTATATTTCAACCAAATAATTCACCATTTCAGAACAAAAGTATCAAATTCTTCTCCAATCAGTCATCCAAAGCTTAAATCTCCAAACAACCATCAGATCCACCAAAATCCACCACTCCAATCATCCAAAACTCCCAAATTTGTGTGGTAGAATAAAATCAGCACAAAAAAAAATAATATATTTTCAAAAATGAATGAAATCCCTAGAATCTATGCCTATGGGTTGAAAAATCTATGCCACATTGGTGGAAAAGTTGATGATGTCACAAATGTGATATGATGTATATCTATCTCTCCCTCTATATATATAGAGGGGAAGGGGATTAATGGGCAGAGGAAGTGACGGGTGAGTGTGGGTGGTGTCGCTGTGTATGCTGGATTCAACATAAATTTGAAAATTGTAGCACTGTCCCAAATTTTGTCGCAAGTGTCACAAACACATTTTAGAGAAATCAGCAAGTATGTTTCCTATAATATGAGATGACAAATGCGAGTGATCTTGGTTAGTGGAAAACTATCTCACTCAGCAACACTTTGGAACCAAATATGACCCAATAAACCCACACTCTCTTTCCTAACTGTGAAACAAAAACCAACTATTTTTTAGTGAATCACTAACAAACTTCTTTTTGTTGCAAAAAAATCAATATAGCAGAAAACCCACAGAAACACAATTAATTAATTAATTAAAAACAAAGTGCAGCAAAAGAGGAAGGGTAAAGAGAGAGGGGCCCAAAGCTCACGTAAAAACTCTCTAATCTTTGGCAATTCAAATGCAAAATCAAAGCATTGGCAGGTGGTGTGATTTGGCCTTTGTTGGGGCGAAAGAGAAAGAGGGGAAGTTGTGGTGGTAGCAACAATGTGTTTGAAAGTCTTTGAGCAAATTCATTGAAAAAGTGGTGATGTGTGTAGGTGTGCAGAGTGTGTTAAGGGCCTTAAGGCAGTGGTGGTGGAATGGAGGAAGAAGGTTATGGAGGTGGAGCTGGGGGTGGAGGGGTAGCGGGTGTGGTGGATTGGGGCAACAAAGGGTAGTGTTAGTGGCTTAGAGGAAGAGGTGAGGGTGGGTGAAGGGTTCAAATCAAATTTCAAATTGGAAGCATGGGGGATGGAGGAGATGTTGGCAGGGGGTGAAGGAGACAGTAGTGAGGTTATTGGTATGGTAGAGTTAGGGAAGCGATGGAGGAAAGACAGTAAACACAAAGCATACACATATCACATAAACATAAACACATATTCTGTAAAAACAAAACGACGACTTGGACAAAAACAATTGATAATGAAAAACAATTTAAGTCACATAATTATAGTAAGAAGACAAAGCTACAGATTTGTACATGTTTGCCTGGCTCGGTTTAAGGAGCATTGCTAGATTGATTCATGATATGAATTATGTTTAAGTTGAGACATATATACAGGGAAGCCAATGTCATAGCTGATTTTTTGGCTTCTTTTGCTGTGCAGTCTGGCAAATGATGTGAGTTTTTTGAAAGTGATGTTTTGCCTCTTGCTGGAAGACTGCTTTTACAGCAGGATCAAGGTAGGTTACCTATTGCTAGATTGAAGAAGACTATTGTGTTCGATAAAAGGAATGGAGGTGGATGAGATGTCTGGACCTGTGGATTGTGGATTGATGATCTATGTAACTGGGCAGAAAGGTTTGATGCATCAGTGGTTTGCTGCTAGTCTGCATGTTTGCTACTGCTATAAAATCTGTCTGGGTTTGAGTAAGTTTTCAGGTGTATCTCTTGAAGTTTAATTCTCATGAGTTGAATTAATAGCTTTAATTCTCTTGAAGGATTAAAGCCAACTCTTGGGGGCAGTTTCCTTCTGCATCGAGTCCCAGGCTGCAGGCTGTCTGAAGTTGCAGGGCTTTGATCAGAGGACAGAAGCTAAGCTGCAGGGACAAAAACACAATTGCTGTACAGGATATGTTTTAACAAAATTTCTGTTTTTTTGTACAGTTTACTGTTTTATTTGATAAAACAGTTACTATTTTCGTAACAGTTTCTGTTTTTGATTCTTGTAATTCTTGATTTTTCATTAATAAAATTTTCTCACTTTTTGAAAAAGGATAAACCTCTACATATAATGGGAGGCAGTAAGTTAAATGTGCTCAGACCTCACATAAGAGGAACATAAAACCTCACTAAAAGATCAGGATTGCCACCTAAATGCCAAGTCAACACATCCAAGCAAAGAAGTAAATGGTCATTCTGATTTACCTTCCAATATCAGCACTAACTTTCAACCCTGTAATAGCACCTTCAGCAAACTGGAGCAATTCTTCTCGCTTCACTTGGAAAAGACAAAAAAAAAAGGCAGTTAACTTGCAAGTGAACAAATAGGAAGATCAAGAGTGAAAAAAAAAAAAAAAGAAACATTAATTGGATAGAAATTGAATAAGAACAGCATGCAAGCATAAGCAAGAACAGGTTTGCGCATGCAAAATGAAGATAATGAATGTACCAGTCTCCAGAGCGATCTCATTTTTTTTCTTTACCTTTTTTAATAGGTATGAACATGGAAGATCACATACTATAACTTCAAATCAAAGCTAAATTAAAATACATTACGGTGATTTTGTTAAGTACTTAAGAAATGTGCCCACGGTTCAAGTTTAAATTATATACTCCCACGAAATTGAACCACACATTCAGATTTTGCTAGCATGGTAATGGGAAAGAATACATTCCCCTCCCCAAAAGTCCACCAAACTATTCATGGATCTAGCATAGACACCAAATGTAGCTACTAAAAGAGACACCAAGGTGAACAGCCAACATGTTCAACTATACTCCAAAAAACATAACCATGAGCTTCAGCTACTAAAAATAAAATAAGAAAAAGAGCTTCACTCAATGATCTACTTACCAGCTATTTCTATATGGAAAAGGTTGTCCTTATCTACTTAGAGCTTCACAATTTACATTCACAAATTCATCTTTATCCAATGTCCATTACAAAAAATACATCAAAATTAAGATCTTAAGAGGCATCTAATACAATCGATAGGACTTCAGAAAGTAACACAAACTCAGAGATGAGCGATTAAATAGTAAAAATCTTAAACTTGGTAAGAGATGAGCTTACACCAAGTGAGATGAAAACATTACCTAGAGCAAAATTTTATATTTCTCAGGAGTAACAAAAGGGCACACTTCTGACCAATCCACATAAAATTGGTGGAACAGGGTATCTAATTAATAATGTAAATCACAACCATACTAATCCTCGGTATAACACTAAATCACAGCCATATCCATTAACCATGAGGCAAAAATTCAAGATATGGAATGTGCATGATTATAAGCATAATCAAAGGTGATACTTAGAAAGTTCAATACTAATTTTGGTGGTCAGACATAACAAACAACAACCCGTGCATACCCAGCCCCCCTTCAATTTTCGCTGCTTTCAGTCAAATATTTATTAATTTACAGACCATATGTACAATAGCCATATGTACAGTAGGAAAATGCAATTTAAAACAATAGCCAAGTGCATTTAAGCACGCACATGCACACCCACACAAGCACATATATTTGCAATCTATTTGTCTGTTTAAACAAATTTATGTGGGTATGCCCATAATAATGCTAATACCAATGTAACCCCAAAGAAATGTTAGAACAACTAAGAAATTACTTTCCTTTGAAACATCATTCTAGAGCAACCAGAATGAAATAAACCCCACAGCAACTCGGTACGAAAATTAGGTACCATGTAGTACAGACCTCAGCGAAATTTTCAAAAGCATATAAATACAAACTCAAATTTATCTGCCCTTGGAATAAAAACATTTTAGATAAAAGTTCATTTTGAGACAAAATGGCTGAAGTACCCTCTAAGTAGACTTAACGATGCATCAAACTCTCTCTTCTTATTTTCTTTCACGGTTACTCTCTCTCCCTATTTTCTTTCAACATTACTCTTTGTTTTCATATTTTTTCTCTTTCTCTATTTTCTCTCACCATTACTCTCTCTTTCCCTATTTTCATTCTCAAACTCTTTCTCTACATTGGCATCATTACTCTCTCTTTTCATATTTTTTTTTATCTCTCCTCTTATTTTCTCTTTCTATTGAAAAAATATGAAAATGTAGCATACGGTTGCACATGGTAAAAGACAACAAAGAGTGAAACTAAAAGAGATACAAAAAAAGCTTAATTGATACAATTATAGAGTTCAGAAGTTTAATTGACACAAAAAAATTTAACGACTTAATTGATACAAATGTTAAAATTTGAGGGTTATATGTGTAGTTTACTCTAACTTATTTGTATTATGTAGCATACTTCACTACTTTCCATTAAAAATTCTAATGGAGGCAAACACAAAGACTCAATTGATACAATTAAAAAATTTAGAAGCCCAATTGATATAAAAAAAAAATTCTAAGTATTTAATTGATACAATAATCTTTGAACTTTGAAGGTTATATATATCTATAATTTACTCTTCTGCCCCAAATGTGAGGCGGCAATCAGATTTAGTATGATCAACTGCAAAACCAATTTTATCTTCACAGAGGGTAAGACTCTATCGGCATCACATTACTCTAGGAAATATAAATATATAATGGGTTCAAGCTCAACCACTGTAAATTCCTGCAGTGATCCAAAAACTGATCTCAACTGACTGAAAAACAATAATCAATAAAGGTTAAAGTTATAAACTTTGGCACATGTTAAATCAGTTTGTGAGTAATCTGTTGAGTGTTTTTTGAACCATCTAGATGTTCTATTTCTGTTTGGCACAAGGCCACCTTAATTTCTTAAAAGATGGCCTCAAATCAATTTCAGTCAGGAACCACACTCAAGCATCCTTATGCTTAGGCATGTCTATTCATACAACATAACTCATTTCAATTTCATGGGTCATCCAAAACTTAATAATTGATTCAAGAAATTTGCGGTAGAACTAAATTTGGCACATATAAGATTTACTAAATTGGTTTGACATTTCTAAAATGTTTTTATTCCAATAACTTTTCAACGGACTAAAAAGGGAATACCACATATAGGAATATGGGAAACCAAACTTTAAACCTGTAACGCTCATAGCATGATCTAGCAAGTCATGATAAATATTTGCAGAGAAGCTCATTGGCTATACTTTACAGAACTACAAGCGGCAAAGGCATCTAAAAGCATGTGAGAGGCTCCAATCTTCTGTGTACATAAATATACAACCCACTTCCAACAATGAAAATGGGGTGAATGGCACCCAACAATCTCTTAATTATGTTAGAGTGGGTTAACCCAACTCTATGAACTCTACTCGATCCCCCCATGCCTGACTCCGCTGTCACCGCAAGAATACTCTTCATGCCTCACAGTCAAGAATACTCTTCTCGTCAAACTGACCGCATTTCAACCATTTCTCAGGTTTACAAGTCTCACCCAGCAGATCCCTCATCTGATCCCAAGAAGCAACATCCCCAGTGTTCGCCCAAAAACTGTCTCCATCTTCATCAATCAATTCAGCATGACCATCTCCATATACACTCTGATGGTGATGATCACTCCAATCTGCCAGATCATTCTCTCCCACGAAGACACCATCTGAATGTGACTTATCCAAGAGCAACCCAACAGGATTCTTTCCATATTCTCCTATATTTCTAAGTTTATTCACAACATCAAAGTGTGCACGGGTCTAAATTAACACCCAATTCAAAACCGAATTCTGCCAGATCATCCATATTCTCATCTATGCAGAATCTAAATTAACACCCAATTCAAAACCCTAAATTAACACCCAATTCAAAACCCTAGATTAACATATTGGGTTTGCCATGATGTGTGTGTATGTGACTGTGATTGCGTGCTCTGGCTAGGTGGGGGTGTGTTTGTGTGTGTGACTGTGTGTGCGTGCGTAGAGAGGGAGGTGAGAGAGAGAGAGAGAGAGAGAGAGAGAGAGAGGGAGAGGGAGAAGAGCTTACCTGGGTCGGTGGGCTGGCCGGTGAAGGGTGAGATGGAATAGAGAGCTCGCAAAGGAGGAGACAGATAGAGAGACGAAGTGGCGCTGGTGCTGGTGGTGTTGCAGGTGGTGTCGCTGGGGTGTAACACAGAGAGAGAGACAAAGAGAGAGAAAGATGATTGACGGAGGAAGCAGAGGCAGAGGCATGGCTTGAGAGATGTAGGGGAGGCTGCATCTCTGACAGATGAATTGACCGAGGGTGGCCTGATTTTGAAAAATAATGAGTTAAAAAAGATGAATTTGGGGGAGAAAAATGAAAGAGGATTAATGGCCGTCGGATGTTGAAGCCCCAAATAATTTTAGACCGTTGGATGTTGAAGCCTAAATTGATTTGAGGCCGTTGGATGTTGAAGCCTTGAGATTTGAGCCGTCCTGTTTTATATTATAGAAGTTGGTGGGCATTCGATCAAACTGTCCAATTTTGCTAAAAATTAACATGTGAGAATGAGCAATGAATTATGGAAGTAAAATAATATAGTGATTTTCATAGTAATCTTGGATCAAAAAAAATAAAAATAAAAAACAGTTTCCCAAAATCTTTCTAAGATCTCCAGAAATTTCATCATAAAAAAAAAAATCACAAACCAAAATACATCAACCCACAACAAATCATAAACAAATTGTTGCAAGAGATAATATAAAATTAGTTAAGAAGAAGATATTGTACCTCATTTGAAGGGATTTGGTTAGATCAGCGATACAACAAAGATCAATGAGAGAGAAGACGGCTTCGACGTCGTTGGTAGTTGGTGAGAGAGAAGGTAGTGTCGTCGGTCGGCGAGATGAGAGAATAGCGTCGGCGTCGGCGTTAGAGTGGCTACATGACAAAATTTTGGCAGAGAGAGGTATTGGGGACTTGGCAGAGAGCCATCGAGGGACTGAAGTGAAAATGAGAAGTAATTCTTTAAAAGTAAAAGCTAGTTATTTTTATTTAACCTGATGAGCAAAACACTATTTTTTTTTTAAAAGTATTTTTTATAAGTTAAAAGTCTCAAAAACACTATGTCAAACACACTGTAATATATAACAATCTTCATATAAAGAAAATTGGTCTAATTTCTCTATTTTTTTTAAAAGAAAAAGTTAAAATAATTAACGTACAACGCACGCGTACACCAATTAGTACCACTGTACATAACTTTTAAACATTTGTGCAAGACATCGTTGAAGGCGACCAAATTCAACTTAATACGAATTTTATCTCACTCATAACATCCACCTCTTGCTCCATCAAATTTGATATTATTTTAAAATAAATATATTACAATATTTACTCATTATTTAATATTTGTATATTAGTATATTGAATATGAGTAGACCTTATTTAACATTTTCGCCTAAGGACTCTATACATGCCGAGCCGTCCCTAACAGAATTTTGAGCTACTTTAGAAATTCAGAGAAGTGTGGGTTAAATAAAAGATGAAGGAGACAAATACATGTGGGATCCGATTGCTAAAAATGGTGTACTTAATCCTGATGATCTGTATGTATTTACGATTTTTATATACTGTACTATTGAACATTTGCAGAGAGATACCATGGGTATGAGACACCCCACGGTCCCGTTTGGATTACAGTTATCCTAATCAAGAATGAACATCTCATTCTAGTCCTAGTAAAAGGATACATGGATTTTAAATATCATAGTAATATATTATTTAGTATTTGGTATGGTCAATAATGTAATATGAGAATGGATATCTATTTCATTATTATTTTTAGTAACAAACTTTATTTTAGGAAGGTATACAATTTTAGGAAGAGAGAATGACATTAGGAATGAACTAAATTTTGGGAAGGAGTGTGATTTTATTTTCTTTTTTCTTTTTTTAGAACTCTCAATTAAGTTCGGTATGAGATTATCACTTTTTGATGATGGGTTTAAGATTCCCACCATCATTGAAAATTTGATTCTAATAGTGATCTTATTTCCGATGTAAATTATTAATTCATTAACTATCCAAACATGGTAATCCATGGATTTAAAATATGATTATCATTTCCAATCAAAATTACCATCGTGTTAGATGCCTAAATTAAAAAAAGGAAAAATTTTATGTGACACGACGTTGTAACATCGAACATCTTAGCTATAACACCACCTTGTAACAATCCAAATAGAGTTTTTGACAATTTGAAAAAAAAAGCATAAAATATGAATTAACACGGACATCCAGTGATTAATTTTGTCTCACATAATTGGTTCCATGAACGAAGAACTCACCTTGACGGTAAGGGAGTCACAGACATTTCGATTATTGCAAGACATGCAAGCACTTCAATCCTTTGAATAGGAGGAGGCATAGTCAATTTGTCCCTTTAAATGAGAGGAGACACAACAAGCCCGGCCCTAGGGTGAGACTAATAAATGACTGCTTAGGGCCCCAAAATTTTCAGCCCTATGTTATGAGGCTCCTTTGAATGAACCGAGTTTAGAGGCCCAATTCACTTTACAAACATTCTATTTAAAACATTTTAGAAAGGCTTATAACATAGAAAAATCTTCTAAAAAAGCCAAAAAAGTAATTGATAATACACAAAATAGTCTCATGCAATATCAACAGTCGAGTGTGTGATAAAATGTAATTAATAGACAATAAATAAAGCAATCAATGACAGTAATGTAAATATTGAGCTAACACACAGATATATAGTGGTTCGGTCCGGGTGACTTACTCCACTCTGGGAAACGACAACGGTGGCCGGGGGGTCTTTATTGATAAAGTAAGGTGAACGGGGGAGAGAGCAATGGTTAGCTCCGGGAGAGATACAATAGCTAGGAGAGAGAAAGTGTGTATAGAGATGTGGAGGTGTAGAGTGGTGTAGTGAGATGCCCCTCCCATGTGAAGAATGCTTACAATTTATAGGTATGAAACCCTTAGGTAAGATAGTGACATGAGGGTGAATGTACTAATTTTTTGGGGAGGATAGTTACAAAAGGTAAGTACATTTAAAGTTGTCTAAATCTTCGAGAGTGGGTATCCCGATGATCTCTCTCCCACGTGCTCTAATATTCTTGAACTTCTTGAATCTTGGACTGGGTTGGATTAATGCACCGGGCTTGGCCTGCCTTCCTAGTAGATCTAGACTTGCTTGATTTACTGGGTCTGGTCCAATTAGATCTGAGCTCGTCAGTAACGACACTTTAAAAGTACAATCTCTCTCTCAAATCCCTTTCATTATTTCCTTCCCTCCCAAATATTCTATATAAAATATTCTAGATAGGCTTACAATGTAGCAAAATCTTCTAAAAAAGCCTAAAAAATATAATGTCTAGCTTTAAAAGTAGCAATCTCTCTCCCAAACCTCTTTCATTATTTCTCTTCCTCCCACTTTTACCGCCTTTTTCTAAGTCTTTCTCTTCCTTCCACTCTCATTGCTTTTCTCCGACTTTCTGTCTTTATCTCTATCTCTTTCTTTAAGAATCCAATCAATTTATTCATTTATAAGACTTTGACTTCACAATTTGTATCCATTTAATCATATGATCCAGTTCGATTTCAAAACCACTAATAATTTGAAACTAAATCGCACCATAACTATATGTAAAATATCTAATAATCATACATTATATTTCGTACTATTATTCTAAAATTAATAAGAAACATGACATATATAAATTTAAGCAAGGCCTCCACCGATAGATAAAACAAGAAGGAGACATGTAAAATGATTCAACTACACTACCATAAGCATCTTCGTGGAAGCTCTCAGTGAGATACAGAAGAAAAGAGGCAGGACTCAAGTCATCTTGATAGCTGTCGGAGGGAATGATTTAAAATATCTTTTACGTTTCATAAGTTTAGATTTGTTAACTCTGACCCAATTAAAATTTTATATTAATTACGTGTATATATATATATATATATATATATATGTAATTATGCAAAAAAATAAGGAATTATTTTGTAAATTTGTATTTAAATTAAAAAGCACTGTTGAGATTAGGGTTGTTAATTCTAAACCCCACTCACGAACCTAAAACGAAATCAACACATAATTAGTGTGCATAGACTAATCTTAATGGGTTTGAGTGGTAACCGGATGAGCTTGCTAGATTTATCACATAAATTGGTTGACACAAATTTCTCAAAATATAATTTATACCTAACACGAATTTGACTACGCACAATTATAAGTGAATTAAATATGAATCGAATTAATTTTGACACGATACAAATCATTGACAATAATAATTGAAATGAATAATTGACGCACATGTGTCTAGAAAACGAACAACAAATTTCAAGCAATTAATTGAGGTCAGGTTTAACAGATCAAGATGTGCATCATAGCATCTACGCCAAGCGTCAAGTCTTTTAGAAAAGAGTAACGCTAGATGAACTTAAAAACTAGACTTGATAATCTCAACCATTAAAATAAATAGTTATAATTATCAAGTCTAATTTTTAAGATCATGTAGCATTGCTCAGAACACAAACCAGAACATAAAACACTGGAATAACATCAATTAATGATTTTTTTAAATTATTTTATCTAAGTTTATTAATTTTATTGTTGAGAGCTTATAAACTTTTTTATTTACATGTTATGCACTAAAATAAATTTATCTTATTTTTTTAGACCAGAATAATAGGTATAATAAGGTTAAGGGTAATGTTGTTAATTAGGTTTCATTTTGCACTTTTAATATGTCATCAGCAAACAAACTTTTATGTGTATAATGTACCTTTTCATTTAAAAGCACTTTCCAAATATATCTTTGCCAAACATTTAGAACCTTTTAAAAGTTTATTATAATTTAAAAGTCCACTCTTTAAATGACTTGCATTTTTAAAAGTTTTTTTTTTTTTTTTGGGATAAGAGCATTTTGAAAAGTTACCTCAAACGCAACTTCTATATTTGGGGAATCACTTTTTAAGAGAATTTTTGTAATCCTCTATGTTATGGTAATTATGTGACATACTAGTTGTTTTGTGATTTGGATTTTTTAATATATTATTTTAATTTTTAATGATATTTCTACTCGACATCAGCGTATAAGAGAAGTATGATGAAACACACATAATTTTATAAATAGAATGACATAATAAGAATTTTTTGGATATTTTGTCAGATTATTAACTCGCAGCATTCAGATTCGGCTCAATAAGAAAATGGCCTATAGTTTTAAACTATGGATGACCCAATAAATAAAATGTATGAATTTGAAACTAATCGATTATGCGATGAATTTTATTTTTATAATTCATATTTGATTTGGTTAAAAATTTGATATTAGATACAAAAAATTGATTCAATCCAAATAAATAATCATTCCTTGGTATTTTTTAATTAAATTTTAACAAGACACATAAATCTATAATTTGACAAATTAGAAGGGATGTGACTGAAATTTTTCCTAATATAAATGATAATGTAACACACAACATAATGAACTCTGCAAATTTTACACTTAGAGATACCCAATCGATACCCGACCCTCTGACAGGACTTTTTTATTTTTGAATATTGCGATAGACATTACCTCTCTTGCAGCACCAAATGTGACACAATCATAATTATTAGATATTTAATAAATTTTGTGGGACCTATCTATGTTCAAGTGGTGTATAAGATAGTGTGCGTAGCATTGTAATTTTTTTTTGGTCAGACTGACATATCCTTCATAACATTTATTTGGCTTTCCCGTCGTCAGACCATCTATAATCTATAATCTATATAATAAAGTAACTAAATTGTTTGTCTTGAGCTTTTCGCGGCTCAGATCGTTTTGATCCGATGGTCCTAATTGAACTTTCATTCATTTTACAATTCTAAAACTCCTATCTCTCGTATAACTCTCGCTCTCTCTCATACTATTATTTTTTTTTTTCCTGTGTTGTTTTTGTTATTAGTTACTCCATAAAAATAAAACTACATGTTATACAATTATTTATTCGATGAAACTAATTCAAAATTTTTATATATCTAACAACATGTATTTTGCCACTTACTTCTTAATTTATAAATAACACTTAATGTAAATAAAAAATAGCACATTGACTATAAACATCAAATAATGTTCAACACAAATGAACCTTAGATTTTAAATTAATATATAATTTTATCGAAAATTGACATTTAATTTTATCCAATTTATATTCAACTTTACCGAATTAATATCAAATTAATTTTTATTGTTATCAAATTAATATTGAAATTCATTGAATCAATTTTTTGGGTACTAAATCAAATTTTATTAATTTTTTAATTTTTGTACTAAATTTGGAGAAGGACAATTGTAAAAATAATAAAAAAAATTCTATCTCTCATATAACTCTCTCTCTCTCTCTTTCTCATACTATTATCTTTTTTTTTTTCATGTGTTGTTTTTATTATTATTTACTCCATAAATATAAAACTACATGTTATACAATTATTTATTCGATGAAACTAATTCAAAGTTTTTATATATCTGACATCATGTATTTTGCCACTTACTTCTTAATTTGTAAATAACACTTAATGTAAATAAAAAATAGCACATTGACTATAAACACCAAATAATATTCAACACGAATGAACCTTAGATTGT
Source organism: Ilex aquifolium (assembly GCA_951799425.1). Taxonomy (NCBI): domain Eukaryota; kingdom Viridiplantae; phylum Streptophyta; class Magnoliopsida; order Aquifoliales; family Aquifoliaceae; genus Ilex; species Ilex aquifolium. The sequence continues at coordinate 28,231,480 of OX637404.1, read as the reverse complement.
AAATTAATATATAATTTAATCAAAAATTGACATTTAATTTTGTCCAATTTATATTCAATTTTACCGAATTAATATCAAATTAATTTTTATTGTTATCAAATTAATATTGAAATTAATTGAATCAATTTTTTGGGTACAAAATCAAATTTTATTAATTTTTTTGGTACTAAATTTGGAGAAGGACAATTGTAAAAATAATTAAATTTTTTGGGATGAAATTATCAATTTCCGTTAGCAATATTTACGGAAGGGAGACATAAGGAATCTCCATGTAATAAATTTTAGACCTCAGGGGGTCTTCGTATTATTTATAAAATGTCAGAAAGTGTCTGTGTAATATTGTCAAAACTCAGAAGATATCTATAATTTTTAACCTGTTTCTTAATTAAATATTACTAATAAAAGTTGTTATTGGTTAGGAGAGTTTGTTGGTAACCAAAAAAGGAACGTAAGTGAGTTTGTTTCTGTGTATATTTATATGTGAATGATTGGACACTTTGTGATTAAATTTATAATTATATTATATCATTTGAGGGTTGAATGATGATAGTGGTGATAAATTCATAAGTTTTATAAATGAGCAAGATTTGGGTTGATTTTATTTATCGCTTAAAAATTGTGAATTTAATGTGTTCGTTAGTAAATTTTTTTTTTTTGGCTTGAGGTATTTATTTCATGGGGATAGGTGGATTGGAAATATGGTGGTTGATGAGTTTATAATTATATTGTGCTATTAGATTGAGTGGCAGTAAATGTGATAAATTCGTGAGTCTTATAAATGAGCAATATTTTATTTATTTTTTTAATTGTTTAAAGATTTTAAATTTCAATTGGTTATGTTAGTATTTTTTTTTTCCAGAGGCATTTGTATATATGATGTTATTTTGGAGAGTTTTTATAAATTTTTATGGCAGTTTCCATTAATATGGAGGATATAGTCGATATATTTTGAGCCATTTTGAAAGAAAAATTTGTATAAATATTTTTAAGCTATTCCTTTTGAATTTGGACAATTGTTTAAGATTTTTTTGTTTGTTGTATAGTGCCTTCAGGCACGGGTAATAACTAGTATAAAAATAAGACAGACATCAATAAGTCCATCCGACATTCTCAAATAGATTCATCTAATAGCCACTAACATCCATCTCAAAACCATTCATATTGAATTTTTTTCTCCCTAAATCCATCATTTCTCACTTGTGTTACACTGTACTTTCAAATATGGGTTACCCTTAGTGTGTATAGAGATAGGAGGTTGAGAAGACAAAGACATTATCAAAACCAATGAATGCTTCCTCCTCTTGTTTGATATCACACTTTACGCGGTTCATACTTCCATTACGAAACACCTCTTTAACTATTTCTTGTTTTATGTTTTTTTTTTTTTTTTATAATTAGAACAAAGATTTTTGAGAATATACAAAATTTTCATAATTTTATAATAGAATATGAGCAGTTAAAAATTAAGTTTTTTAAATTTAAGATACACCAAATCTATTTTATTAATTTTTGTGTACAAAAATTATTCACGTACAATACACGTAATGCATTGCTAATGTTACAATATATAGATATTGAAAAACGTATATCATGATTCAATTGATTTTCTAGCTAATGATCGTAGTATAAATGATAAGGTGTAACACAAAATAATGAACTTTGCAAATTTTACACTTTAAAATTTATTAAATAGAAAATAGAGATATAACATTAAAAGAATTATCGGCCCTATGGCATGGCCTTTTTTTTTTGGTCTGGCATGCGGTTCATAACATTTGGTTCATATTCGCGAAGCATATATAATAAAATAGAGTGAAAGGGTCCACCCAGAAATCAAGGGTACTAAGTAATAGTTGCATTCTCTCTAAACCGAAGGAGATAGTTATCCATCATACGACTAACCAATTTTATCTGTGTCTATGGGGGCCTCGCTCTGGACAGATTCATATCACTTATAATACACGGCTCTTAGGGTTAATTACAAAATATCTTCTTCAAATTTGGATCATGTTGCATTTAACTCCCTCTTATTTGAATTTCAATAAATTATCCCTTCAAGGTTTGTATATTTTTCAATTAATTCAAATTGTTAGTTTAGACAATGAAAAATAAAGGAAATTAAATAATATGATCACAGATTTATTGAAAAAAGAAAATTATCTTGAATTCGAAATTTTTTTCTCACACCTCTTTTTTTCAAGACAAAATAATGTGAAGAGTGATCTTCTCTTGTTGTAGAATTTGAGATAATGTGATTTGTAAATGAATATTTTTTGCAATTTTTTACTGTTAAAATTGACGATTTGATTTAATTTATACATATTTAAACTTTAAGAAAATAAATTGTTGAAATTAAAATTAGGTGGAATTAGTTGAATGTGAGCTAAACTTGGATAGAATATATTATAATTAAGCCTAACATTAATTTGGCTGTTTCCCGCTGTCAGACAATGTCTATATGCTTAAGGAGTTGACAAGCCAAAGACATCTTCTCAACCAATCAAATGCTTCCTCCTCCTGCTTGCTTTCCTAAAAGGTGGTGTGGGTGGAGATATGTATCACACTTCAGGCGGTTTATACTTTATACGTCCATTACGAAACACCACTTTAGAGATTTCTTCACACTCTAATCTATCTACTCAGTTTGATCTTGTGACTATTTCTTTGATTTCTATTTTTGCAATAATTCAAATCTACACAATGATGATGGCTTCAGGTAATATGATGAGTCAAGCATGGCGAGATCCTCAACCGTCACCTGCTTGGATGGTCACTCATTCATCGGTAAACCCTAGACCTCCTTTTTGGGTTATCACAGAAGACGAACTTTTTCAGCTTCATGAAAATCTCGGAATGATTGATACTTACCAGAATGCCTTTATATTGGACGATATGATTATGGCCCAGAATTTTGAGAGGAATGAAAATTTTGATGTTGTAAGCATGGAAGAACTGGTTGATTCTCTTAACGACTGCCGGATCGAAGAAAAGGAAAAAGACGATATATATTTACTGAATCGGCAAGATGTGTTCATGATGACAAATTTAGCGTGTCTCCATTCAAAGGCATCCCGTGACGCCTATTTGAAAGGTGATCATTTTTCTGCGAAGGGATTTTCTCAAATGGCACGAGAAGAAAAACAGGCTGCTAAAATTCTTAATGATAAGGCCGCTAGAGAAATTTTAAGGATCAAGAATTATAAGAATGACATCTGGAAGTTAGATCTACATGGCCTTCATGCGATGGAGGTCGTTCGAGCCTTAGAGGAACACTTGGAGATGATAGAATCTGAGATGTCTGTGTCATTTAGACAGAGACAGAGATACTTGTTAGTGATAACAGGAAAAGGAATTCACAGCCGGGGGCAAGCTGTTCTTCCAACAGCAATCAGGAACTTTCTTAATGAGAGAACATATCATTACGATGACTCAAGGGCTGGGGTGATCACCGTACAATCCAAGTATTGTAGCTGGTGAATGCTTTGACAAACACTGAGAGAAATTATTATTTTTTATTCTCTATTGTGATTGAATGCATATGGGACATACTGATACCAGTTGCATGACTGTATATAAAAAATTCGAAATGTGAATAGTAGACTATTATTTGGATCCAACTGTTGGTTTTAGCTATTGTTGTATTTAGATTAGTATTGGATCTTGATGGTACGTAGTTAGGTTAACAAGTTATGTACAGTGGAGTTATATGACATCTTGAATCCCGTTTCTATCATTTTATAGTAAAGGGAGAAAACAGAACTTTGTGAGAGCTACCTGCCCATCCTTTTGTTGATTTGCAAATTTATAGAAAAAACTGATCAAGGCAGCTCACTGAAGGGTGTGTTGAGTATTAGTAGTAAATTTTTTTGCCAAAGCATCTGCCTTTGTTGAATCTAATCTATACTCTTGTTTTAATCTAGAGGTGGTAATCTTAATCCATTACCTATTAACTTAGAGGTAGCAAATGGACGGTTTGGTTTTTTGGTGTATTAGTATGTGTTCATGTTAAGAATTTTAATTATTTTACGAATTAATGAGTTTAATCTAATTCGTTATGATTCAACCCATTATATCCCATTTATTAAGCGGGTCGAAAACGAATTGAATTTATTTTGCACTTAATCCATCTTAAACCAACTCATAACTAACTCAAACCGCTCATTTGCCAACTTTACTTCAATCCTTAGATATGAAGACTGAGTTAATGGATGGCATATTGTTTGTCACAAATAACCAGAAAAAGAAAAGGTCATGAATGATGAAAAGTCTTCGTTTCATAGAATGAGGTGACAAACATCACCACCATGGTGATCAAACATCAAACATTTTAGGTAGATGCAGATACAAAATAACATTGGTTGGTTGTTTGGCGCCTTATGCATAAAGGGATGAACCCACTGTATATATTTTGTGGCCCTTCAAGTTTTTTTTTTTAATAGCAAAAAAGGATTCTGAGGTTGGTTTTGTTACAAGGCAAAGAATGTTTAGCTGTGTAGCACATTGCACATGCAAAAAAAATACGAAGGTGGTTCATAATATGAGTTTTTTTTCCCGGAACTGTAAAATGTATGGATGATTGAAGAGAGTGATGATTAGAGCTGAATACCAAAGTTGCAGTAATAGTCATTGGTCTATCATTTTATTTCAATTTAACTATAGTGTGTTTGAACCAATGTTTGACTAATTTGGGGCTCATTTTCTCAATATCAATTTTATGTTTGGATAGGAGATCAAAATGCCTAATATTTAGGTTAAAAAGGCAAAAAAAAAAATAAAAAAAAATTATATCAGTGCATAACTCCTTTGTCAGGGATGTTCTCATCATTTTGGATCAGAACACTAATCACATCTCATTCAATAAAACTTATTATTATAAAGTTATTAAGTTTGGGCCTTATAATATGATCTATATATAATAATTTGATGCAATTCTATTCCTAATGTTCAAACCAAAAACATACTAAGATATTCGGTTCCATTTGTTGGGTTGTGTACAATTCGACCCGGTCATTGTTTTTGCATGGACACAAAAAGCCCAATTTTAATTTTTTTTTTTAAATTGCTGAGAAATAAAAATTCAATAATACAACACCACCATTTGAGACATCTGAATAAATGTCACAAATTGCATCTTAATGGTATTTTTCAAATATTATTACATTAATGACTCTTGATTGCTTGAATCAATAGATGAGAATTTTGTTGGGATTTGTCTATGATACCCAAAAAAAAAATATTTTGGTACCGTATCGATATTTACTATAATTGTAGGTATTTTTATCATTGTTATAGTAGTAAAAAAAAGTGATAAAAACACGCACAGAAAAAAATGGAAAAAATAATTACAACAATAATGATAAAAATACTTATAAGAGAGAAGAAAATATCTACAAAAATAAAAATCATCTACAAAAGTAATAAGTTTTTTAATTATAAAATAACTTATAAAAATACTAATTAAAATAATAAATTTAAAAGATATTATCCTGATTTTTTTTTTTAAGTACAATAGTCAAGTCTGTTTTGTTGCTGTTTTTCTAAAGAGCAATGCTACATGGACTTAAAAAGTAGACTTAAAAAGTAGACATAATAATTACAATCATTGATTTCACTGCGAATCCCAATATTTAATGTAACCTACTACTTTTTTTTTTTTTTTTTGAGCAGCAACCTACTACTTATTCAATAGTTAAAATTAGCAAATCCAATTTTTAAGTCTATCTAACATTCTCTTCTGTTCTAGGATGTCAGGGTTCCAAGCTGTTAAGCAATTTTAATGGCCTTTTCCCATGTGATCATGTCGGGAGGGAGGTGGTGCGCTTGGATCCAAAATGACGTTGTATTGAACTCCAGTTTGGAGATGGCTTTTGACTTTTGACGGAGTCCAATGCTTGAGTACAAGTAGTTTCCTGTTGATTGACTATGGTCTCTTGATAGATCCTTTGCTTTAATTCCTCATTGGCATAGAGTTCGGCAACGGCAACCTAAAGCAGCATACTGCAATGGAAAGGAATCCAAAAACAAGCTGTGCATGTCTACAGCTGAACCACTGGGTACCACCAAATGAGGGGGAGAGAGTGAGATAAAGATCAAACTTTGATGCAGCTGTTGGTAGGCTGAAAAGTTGTGTTGCAGCAGTAGCAAGAGGGGAGAATGGCACGGTAAATGCAGCTAACCTGTCAATATCTCCGGGACAAATCCCCTAGGTGTAGAAACTTTAGCTGTAGTGCAGGCAGCAATCTGAGCACATTGTTGCCCTTATATTTTTGTAATATGTCGAACTCCATTGTTGCCAAGATGCATTTTCAAGACTTTGAATAAAGTGGGATACAAACTTAAGAAACAAAATGCAAGATTTTAGAAATAAAATAATGGATGATGATCTTTGTTACCTGATTCTTTCAATCCAAACATAGTCATTAATATTCATGCATGAACTAATACTCAACCATTCAGTGAGATGCCTTGAATTGTAACAATTCAGCTTTTATATGAATGAATTTGGGGAAGAAATTATTAGAATTCTACACCCAAAATCAAAATATGGGTGACTGGATTTTATTATGACTTATATTTACATTATTAATCCAGCAATAACAATAAAATAACCCAACCCAACTACTGCTATACAGCCTATACTAATAATATTCAGTTTTCTATTAGAACTGATATCTCCTACATTACATATGCATGCAACTGCTGCAACGGAGGAAAATATTTCTGCTCTTGCAAATGGTTGGCGGTCAAGCATTCATCTGCTGCGATCCCCTGCCTGAATTTGGGTTGTACTTTGATCACCCCAGGACTTGAATCGTCATAATAATATCGATTTTCATTGAGAAAATTTCTGATAGCGGCTGGAAGGACAGGTTGTCCCCGACTATGATTGCCTCTTCCGGTTATCACTAATAATAATCTTCGTGCTTGCCTAAGTGATACAAATTCTTGAGATTCAATCATATATAAACGTTCCCCTAGGGCTTGCACTGCCTCCTTTGCATGAAGACCATGCAAATCCACCTTCCATCTATCATTGTTACGGTTTTTGATATTAAAGATTTCTTTAGCTGCTTTGGCTTGAAGTACTTCAGCCACCATTCGTCCTGCCTGAGCCTTCAGTGAAAACCCTTGGGCAGTAAAATAATCTCCTTTTTGGTAAGCATCACGGGATGCTTTCGCATGCAAGGACGATAATTTTTCCATTCTCATGGCATCTTTTCGCTGAATCATATAGATATCATTCTCTCTCCTCCTTTTCGGCTCTATTATTTCTTCTTCAATGTTACAGTTCTCAACATAATTGATAAGCTCTTCAAGATTTGCTTCATCTTCATCATATTTTTCTGAGGGAATCATATCACTTTCATCAAAGTCGCCATCAAATCTTCCCAGGTTCATGTTGTTTTGATGTTGATTCATGTGAAACATACCCCAATCAAGAGGGTTAGGTCTCATCAAGGAAGGAACGACACTAGCAATAGTGGTCATCTGCTTTGTTCTTGGAATATCTTTTAGATCTGTTAACCCTAGTTCATATGGTAGAGATGAGAATATCTTAACCTAGTTTTTATTGTAGAGATGGGAAAGAACGAAGAAGGAGAGTTAAAAGGAGTAGAAAATTCAAATGCCAAATTTCTGAAATGTCACATCACTGATAGATATATATCGGTTGATGGATAAGGGCACAGCTAAGTCTTAGAGTCAACTGTCTCTCTCCAGTCAACTTAGAGTCAGACAGTGAAATGGAGAAGTAGCTGTAGAGTATGGTGTCTATATTCTAAGGGTACACGGTACCTAAAAGTTACTTCGAATGAATTATATAATGCAATTCGGTCATTATTTGATAAGTTTCAATTGAACTCAAGATCTAATTTATCTATTCAGATTGAATCAATTTTTTTTTGAGTGAATTTTAGATTTTTAACCAATTTAAATATAAAATATAAAAAAAATTGTGAATAATCGGATAAAATTCATACCGAAATTGTAACAATTGAATTTCAAGTCCAAACAATCTAATTTAAATATGACCCATTGATACGCGTGACGCACATTTTATTTGTAGGCAATCCAGCCTTTAAAACTCTGAATAATTTTTTATTTAAGTAAATTAAGTTAGAGTCCATTCTTTGGTGTGTAAATTAATTTTAATATTATCGATTTTTTGGTATAAATAAAAGTCTTTCGATTTTAAAAAAAACTTACATACAGTATCTGTGTTGGCACGAATTTTAAGGGATTGATTAGTTACTGGTTTTATTATCATTTTGTTCTCATCATATGATTTCAACCTAAAATCTAGTTAGATGTTCTCATCATATCATTTGTTATTGAGATTTTTGCGGCGTTAGTTATGTTTATTGCTTTGACTTTTTAACAGGGATCTAATTCAAAAGAAAATCGATGAGTGAGTTTTTGTTAGAATCTTATGGGGCTTAGGTACCGACCTCCAAATTCCTTTTTTTTTTTTATTTCCGTTTATGCTTTATGTCAAGATTAAGCCTAACATGTCTCATTGATTTTACAAAGAAAAATATTATTTTAATTTAATTTATTAATCTTTTATATTTTTTTTTTGTTTAGAAAATATTAATATTTCATAATCCACAAAAGAATATACAAACAAAGAAACGAACATTAATATCTACTAATCTTATTTGTTGATCTTATACATTATATATTGAACTGGTGACAGGTCTCAAATTAATAGTGGGACCCGCTATGTTGATCTTATACAGAGTGATTCAGGTCAGCATATAAAATTAACAAATTAAATTCAAATATCATCACTCAATGATGTCATCATAAATATAAATATCAACTAATATTGTATTAAAGTGGCATTCTTTCTTTCCCAAAGTTAAATTTCAAAAATTTATCTTAGGATTGTAGTCCCGACGAATAGAGACGTTATTTAACTTCAAGGGGTAGTTCAAGTGGACATAAGATAAGCTGTAAATTCAAATGTCTTAAGTTTGAATCTTGAGTTAAGGTGCGCATAAGCTGGCTCGGAACTCCTGCTCCGTTGAAACAAAATAAAAAAATTAAAAAAAAATAGAGGCATGGTAACAAGATTAATAATTCATTTGGGATTGTCAAGATATTTTGGCATAATTATGCCACAATTGATATAATCTAACAAACAAGTTCTAACAAATTAAAAATTATAATTATATTTTTTAATCATGCTAACTATAACATAATTAGATCAACGTATACTAGTCATAATTAGATCAACGTAAACTTTTATCAAAAAATTTCAATAGTAAATCACTCACTATGAATTCATATAATATCTATTATATAAGTGGGACCCCTACTAATATGCATGAAATCACGTGGGACCTACAATATATAAATGGATCCCTTTCTAATTTTTACACCAAGTTAGAATTATTGAGAGAAAAAATAAACTTCAAGAGATCCAAATCCGTAAAAAATCCAGTTTGTTACATAGTTACACGATTTGATCAAAACATAGTTACACGCAAAAATAAGTGATTATGAATAAGGATTTTTTGCTGTGGATATAATTTTTTAGACTTTTTTGAAAAACTTTTTTGAAAAAAAGTGTATGAATAAATTGTTTACTCTATTAAGTTCAATTTTAATAAAACATATTGTATTTAGGTACAAAATTCAAATGAAATCAAAACTTTTTTACCTAAATACATTCTCTTAAATTATTGATTGAGAGTTATATATCTAATCAAATATGTGAATATTTCATTAGACTCTCTCACTATCTCTCCCCTATTTTCTCTCCATCTCTCTCTCCCCATCTTGCCCCTTATTTTCTCTTTCTATTTATCATTGAATTTATTTTCTTTTCAAATATGTAAAAATTTGACTTATTTTTTCATCTCTCTCCTCTACTCTCTCTTTCTCCCCCTATTATCTCTAGTTATTTTTTTTCTCTCTCTCTCTACATTTATATCAACAATATAACAACACAATTACACTAATCAGTTACACAAATCAGTTACAATTGTCCTATAATACACCAAACAGTAACAACACAATTACATTAATCAGTTACACCAATCAGTTACGATTGTCCTATAATACACCAAGCAGTTACTCATGCGTTCTAATAAACCAAACAGTTACACCAAACAATTACACAAAATTATAACACAAACCCAATTTATCATTCAGTTGTTTACATAAAATAAATAGTTGCACCATTTAGTATCGCGACATCGTTACACCAATTATATATACTAAATTTAGTATAATGGTGATGGCTCCTCGGAAATCAATCTCCCAGGCCCGAGTTAACTAGGCTTTTCTTGAATTTTATAAGATGGGTTTCAGGGAAATTGAAGTTAAGCGATGATAGACAAGCAAATGCGAGTGGTTCACCTTAGCCAAAAGACTTGGGCTACGTCCACTGTAATGGAGGCTCTTGCTCCTGGGTTGTGTATATTGATTTCAACTGGTTACAAGAAAATTATTGGCTCTGGGCCACAGACGATGCTCTCTATTGAGGCTGTCCTAGGGATCTTGGCGAAAATACCAGCTAGAAGATGGGGAAGAAGGTCCAGGAATTCGATCCCCTTTCCTCCTTTTACTGTTCTATTTATATGGTGTCTGCTCCTAGGGTTTTGTTATCCCTGCTGTTCTTTCTTTGATCTTGTGGGGACCGTTCGTCCTTTCTCTGCGAGCCACTCTGACCGCCGGCGATTCTGTGCCCACGATCGCCTGGGCTCGTTCGACACTACCCCTCTGTTTTTGCAGGGAGTAACTCTGAGAAATCAGAGCCGGTTTCCTTTGTCCTTGAAGCACGTGGCGTAACAGGCTTTAACTCGGGTCATGGGCTATGAAACAAAGGCGGGCCGGTTGGGACCACTCCTTTTTGGGCTTTCGGGGCTCTCATCCAACATTTTCTGGAGGTCTTTGGGCTTGGTCCTAATGACAGCCCAGGCCCAAAAACCTATCCTCATCAAATGGTAATGTCTTTTGTGTAATGATAAACCTAATTTGGTGTATATAATTGGTATAACCATGTCATGATACTAAATGGTGTAACTCGTTGATTTATGTAAATAACTGAATGACAAATTGTGTTGATGTTGTAATTTCGTATAATTGTTTAGTGAAACTGTTTGGTTTATTACAATACGTGAGTAACTGTTTGGTGTATTATAGGGTAATTGTAACTAATTTGTGTAACTGATTAGCATAGTTGTGTTGTTGTAACGTTGATATAAGGATAGAAAGTGAGAGAATAAGGAAATAAGGGGAGAGGGAGTGAGAAAGAGAAAAAATTAAAATAAATCTTTACATATTTAAAAAAAATAAATTATCAATGTGATAGAAATAGATAGAGAGAAAATAGGGAAAGAGTAATAGAGTAGTAATAAATGACCTTTTACTCTTTTTTCAAACAAATACACTTAGGACCAAATAAGTTTTCTTAACGTAGTTTAGTTCAAATAAGTCTAAATTTTTGTAACGGCTTCCAAATTGCCCTATAAATAATGTTTTGAAAATATAAAAATTTTCAAAGAAGCTGTCCACAATTGCTTATTTGGACAAGTTAAAATCCACAAATGAGCCCGATAGCATATGGGCCTTGAAATTTGCCTACAGGAGTTATTTTTGATTTTTTGGACCATTAATGTTATGCTTACCAAGTTTTTTTATCTTAAGTGACGTTATATAATCTCTATCATTGAATATTAATAGGATTCATTTATTTGATTGTAAAAATTGTACCACATCACTTGAGATGAAAAACTTGATAAGAAAATTCGGTCAGCATATCATTGTTGTTTTTGTACAAGTTAAAACACCCAGCGAGCCCGATTTAATTGTGCCTTGAAGTGGGCCCAAAGTGGGCCCAAAGGCAGATTGACACATCCTCTCTGGCTTGGTAAGTGGAAACCAACTAATTTCTATTTGTTCGTTTTAATAATCATCGGTGACATGTAGAATGTAAATGCCAACATCAACCTCCACCACCATTTTGGCCACCCAAAATATTCAGACAACCCTATCTCCCCTCTTTACATGTGTGTCGTGTAACCTGTTTAATAAATGCCATTTTTTTAAATATCCAATCCACTCCAGTCCAACTGGGCATGCAAACATACTGGATCATCCTTTGAGTAACACCATCAATTGTGAAGGGGTGTTGAATCTTAAAGCTTATTTTGGGCCCATTGTTCCATGAATTCTAATAGCTTATCGGGCTTTAAATACAAATTGTTTGTCTGTCGTTTATTTTGGGCCCATTGTTCCATGAATCCTAAGAGCTTATCGGGCTTTAAATACAAATTGTTTGTATGTCTAATTCTTAGCCCTTTTTCTACTAATTTCTTCAATGAAACTTTCTAGCAAAATATCGGGTGATTCTAGAAGATAGTTTATATAATATTAAAAGTAGTTAGAAGATAACTAGATGCCTCCATTTAGGCTTATTTAAAGGGTAGTAGCCATCCTCTGCAAATCAAATTGAGATTCAAGTTTATACAACAGTGTTCATTCCTTCACATTTCTTACCCTGGCACTAGCATAACTGACCATCTTTGAGATCTGCTATTACTTTTTCTTATTATAGATTGTTTGTTTAGGCAGAGCACCCAAAAAAAAAATCAACTATTTTTCTCAGAGATTTGACGTGATTTCTTACAAATTAAGAAATATAGTTGCCACCTTTCAAAAAAAAAGAAATATAATTGCATTTTGATTAGTAGTCAAAACATCAACGAGTTTAAACAAGGATGCTTTGAATGAAAGGATACACATCTTCACGATAGATCAAATATACATCATTCTTTTTTTTCTTAGAAATCCTCTATTTCTATCATCTTTTTATCTTCAACAATAACACAACTCAATTCTTCAATATTCACCTCTTATTCACTTCTGTAGCGTTTGATTTATGAAAATCATGGTTTACACGATATCAACGATCAAACTTTTCAATAATGATATTCTTTGAGATTTTATTATGTGCCACTAATATTAATTTTCTAGTGTCGCCTAACGTTGAACACTGACCGTCCTATCCTGACCGTCCTATCTGTCACATATTTTTCTTCAACTGCCATTACGTAAAATATATGTGCAGAGAAGTTATCGCCCATTAAATAAGCATCATGGGATCCTTTTGAATGAAGGGAGACTAATTTAGCTATCATGAATGCATTTTTCCATTTTGTTTTTCGTAGGGCGACTCTACTATTTTCATTCTCCTACTGTCCTCACCAATAACATGATTCAGTTCTTTAATATTCACATCTGGACTTTTTGATTTGTCCTTCTCACGTATTTCTGTCGTATCCTCCAATAGATCCAATGTTTTATGAAAATTATGATTTACACCGAGTATGATATCATTGATAAATTTTCATCAGTCCAAGGATGATATATTTTGAGATTCTCATATGCGTCATTCATATCGATTTTTTGGTGCCGCTCGACATCAAATACTGCACTATCTGACATATTAGGTCTATTCCATGGTTGGCTAACAAGAATGGTGGTCATCTTCATCAAACTCGTGGTGTAAATTTTATTTTGTCTTTTAATTGTGTTTGTGAGTGAGTGAAAATAAATCTATGGATATGATAAGCACAGTTTCTAGGAATGTGTTCAACATGGATAAAAAGGAATTCCATGGTTGGCTAGCAAGAATGGTGGTCATCTTCAAGTGTCATCAAACTCGTGGTGTAAATTTTATTTTCTCTTTTGATTGTGTTTGTGAGTGAGTGAAAATAAATCTATGGATATGATAAGCACATTTTCTAGGGATGTGTTCAACATGGATAAAAAGGAAGGGTGACCAACAATTGTCTGATTTGAAAGACCAAATTATGTTTTTTATTGTTAAAAGATTAAATTTTTCACATTATACCCTCAATATGTTAAAAATATTAGCATATTTCCATTCTATTAGTTTTCTTTATCTATTCTATTAATGTAAATGAGATAATTTTTGATAGAATAAATAACAAAAAAATTAGATTACAACACTTTTAATATAATAAGGATATAATATAAAAAAAATTAATCTTAAATAGTATAAAATAAAAAATATTCAATTTTTAAAAGTATAAAGTGAGATTCCTCCCATTTGAATTGATAATGCCATCACACATAAGATTAGACTTTTCTTTGATTTTTATTTCCTACTTTAACCAGTACAAGACCACTCATTCACCGTTTAGTAATTAGTAGTATGACAAGAGTCACAAGCCAAACACAACTTAGTTTAGCGTGTAGTTTATGCTATGAAAAGTTTATGATACCCATTTTTTTAGGAGTGTATCGTTATTACAAGTTTTGTGGTTTATTTTTATATTTTTAAGAATTATTTATAATTTTTTAGGGTCATTTGTAATATTTGAAAATTGTTTATAATTTTTGAGGTTACTTGTAATCGATCCTAAAATTTTTAAGATCTATTTCAAATGACCCATAAAAATTATAAATAACCTATAAAAGTTAAAACTTGAATCAATATGACCTCAAAAATTGTAAAAAAAGTTTATCATAAACAAACCTACAAACTTATCTTTTACCCACAAAACTTATAAAATTTGACGATACAATACAAAAAATTTTTGTTCGATACTATAGTCGACTCCTAATGTTCCCCGACAAAACTCTATATATTATAAATGTGGGTCTTAGTATTGTACCCAAAAATAAATTATTATTATTATTATTATTATTATATATTTTCATTCAATAAAATTATAACACGTGTAAGATATAACTGTTGAAATAAAACTAAGTTTCACCTAACATTAAAATTTGCAATTAATCCAATAATTACATTAATTAGCTTTCTGATTAGGTTCCTATAGCATTAATTTTCAAAGTGTTTCCCTCTATATCTTATCGAAACATGACCTCAAAAATAAATGTTGGACCGTGGGATGGAGAGTTTCTTCGTCTCCCAAAGGTGTCTTTCAAAAAATTTAAGAGACATGGTTAAAATAATAATAGTATATTCCGGATTAATAATCTGACAAAAATATTCAACATAATAATATGTTAGTTATATATGGTCCAATGAAAAATTCAACAATTGCAATAATGCTATTCAAATGAAGATTATTCATAAAACAAGAATATTGTCATTTTTACATGATTTCTACCCGACCTGGTCGACCAACACTTTTTTTTTTTTTTTTATGTCATATAATGGATATATATTAAATCAAAGTTTCAAATTCAAACAATCATATCTCCTATAGTATATTTTTATTGATTTCTCTTAATAGTATATCACTCTTATTAATTCAAGTGACATCCACTAGATAAGTGCAATTTTTACTAATATGTATAAATTTAAGTGAGATTAAGTATTTATTAATATTTATACCAGGTAGGTACTATTGAAAAAGATTGAGAAAAATATATTTAAAGAGATTCATCGTGTTGACAATTAAAATGACAAATATAGTTACTCAATAAAATTTTGACATGTACAAAATTATTTTGCATTAATTTGTTTTTTAATAATTTTTACAATCAATAACTACAAAACAATTAAATCAAAGTCAACAATTCTTGATGAACTTCAGTATGGTGGCCTCCAAAGTTTGCGCTTCGTCTTATTTTGGTCTCCAACGTTATAATTGTATTGCATTAGCCTATAATATATTGTATTTATTTTTAAGTAGTTTCAATGTATAACACCATCCAAATTTTTAATGTTTTTGCTCATTAAAAATTTATCAAATCCAAATTAACCATAAATATCAAAGAAAAGAAAAGGGGATCAAAGGTGGAGAAAGACAGAAGGAGAAGAAATCAGAGAAAGAGACTGGGGATCTGTGGGAGATGAGTTCAGTTCCCCCAAGCCCACCATTTTGGTAGATGATTTCAGTTCCCCAAGCCCAGATGTGAGATTTGGTAAAATACTTGTTTATTTTTTTCCCTCTAATTGTGTAAAAAAAAAATAAGGGTTAATTATAATTTATTCCCTCTAATTATGCCCCTTGTTGCAGTTAGTTTC
The DNA here is from genome assembly GCA_951799425.1 of Ilex aquifolium. Lineage (NCBI taxonomy): Eukaryota > Viridiplantae > Streptophyta > Magnoliopsida > Aquifoliales > Aquifoliaceae > Ilex > Ilex aquifolium. Next base: position 28,215,504 of record OX637404.1, on the reverse strand, counting down.
TTATGGTTTCAAATGCTACAATTTGTCTCCTCCAATTTTCAAGCAGACTAAATTGACAGACAATAGGGTTGGAACACGAAAGTACCATTACATCATCTATCTTGTATAATTTTTTTTCTTGAGATACTAATTTTATCCTTCAAAAATAAGAAAACAAAAAAGTCAAGAAAAAAAAATACACTTGTTCAACCCAACACCAACACACTACACAACATTATGTTCTCTTTCACCTCCACCCAACACCAATAAAAGCGCACAGGGCATACACATACACACTCTTTGAAGAGGTAATTGTGTCTTTTGAATAAAGTAGAGAAAAAAATTGAGGGACATCGTAGAAAATAGGATAATTTACTGGGTGTAAAAGAAATCTTCCAAAGCGCCCTCCTTCACAATTTTTGCGACGTAATTAAAAAAAGTCGCCAAAAAATTACAATAATAATTTGCGACAAATTTATAAAATCCTCGCAGGTAGTGTAATTTTGCGACGTTTTCAAATTTGTCGCAAAAAATGATTTTGGTTGTAGTCTGCGACGAATATAAAAATGTCGCGAAAAAATAATTTTATTTAATATAAAAATAAATTTATATTCTGCGACGAACTTAGAAAAACGTCGTTAAAAAATAAATATTCCCGACAAACTTATAAAAAATGTCGCGAATTAATATTTTTATTTTATTTTATATTAATAACTAAAATTTATATTCTGCGACGAAAAACTTAAAACATCGCGAATTAAATATTTTGACTTTATTTTAATTTTAATTTTAGATTATTTATTTTTGCGACTAATTAAAACTATATGCGACAAAAAAAATTTGTCGTAAAAAATTATCAATTCCCGCCATTTTTCGCGCCAAAAAAAATTGGGAGGGAATTAACTTTTCGCGATGCAATTAAAAAAATGTCGCGAAAAAAATTGCCAAAAAAGAAATTTGAGACAAAATTATAAAATTGTCGCGGATAGTACATTTTTTGTCACGAAAATAAAAACATCGCGAATTAAAATTTTATTTTATTTTAATTTAATTTTTGATTATTTAGTTTGTGACAAAAAAAAATTCATTTCCCGCCATCACTCGCACCAAAAAAGGGGAGGGACTCACATTTTTTGTGACAGACTTAAAAAACGTTGCGAAAAAAATTACCATAATAATTATTTGCAACAAAGTTTTTAAATCCTCGCAGATAATATATTTTTTGGGACGAAAATAATAACATCGTGAATTAAATTTATATTTCATTATTGATTATTTAATTTGCGACAAAATAATTTTATTGTAAAAAAATTTTCATTTCCTGCCATTACTTGCGCAAAAAAAAGGAGAGGGACTCACATTTTTTGCAACGGACTTAAAAAAGCGTCGCGAAAAAAATTACCGTAATAATTATTTGCGACAAATTTATCAAATCCTCGCAGATAGTATATTTTTTGCGACGAATTTAAAAACGTCGCAAAAAATTACATCCCAAAAAATGATTTTTGTTGTAATGTCATGTACACTTTAAAATTTGTTAAATAGAAAATAGAAATATAACATTAAAAGAATTATCGACCCTATGGCATGGCCTTTTTTTTGGTCTGGCATGCGCTTCATAACATTTGGTTCATACAGAATCCATGCCCTTTTCGCGAAGCATATATAATAAAATAGAGTGAAAGAGTCCACCCCGAAATCAAGGGCACTAAGTAATAGTTGCATTCTCTCTGAATCGAAGGAGATAGTTATCCATCATACGACTCACCAATTTTATCTGTGTCTATGGGGGCCTCGCTTTAGACAAGTTCAGATCACTTACAATACATGGCTCTTAGGGTTAATTACAAAATATCTTCTTCAAATTTGGATCATGTTGCATTTAACTCCATCTAATTTGAATTTCAATAAAATATCCCTTCAAGGTTTGTATATTTTTCAATTAATTCAAATTGTTAGTTTAGACAATGAAAAATAATGGAAATTAAATAATATGATCTCAGATTTATTGAAAAAAAAAATTATCTTGAATTCGAATTTTTTTTCTCATGCCTCTTTTTTTCAAGACAAAATAATGTAAAGAGTGATCTTCTCTTGTTGTAGATAATGTGATTTGTAAATGAATATTTTTTGTAATTTTTTATTGTTAAAATTGACAACTTGACTTAATTTATAAATATTTAAACTTTGAGAAAATAAATTGTTGAAATTAAAATTAGGTGGAATTAGTTGAATGTGAGCTAAACTTGGATAGAATATATTATAATTAACCCTAACATTTATTTGGCTGTTTCCCGCTGTCAGACAATGTCTATATGCTTAAGGAGTTGACAAGCCAAAGACATCTTCTCAACCAATCAAATGCTTCCTCCTCCTGCTTGCTTTCCTAAAAGGTGGTGTGGGTGGAGATATGTATCACACTTCAGGCGGTTTATACGTCCATTACGAAACACCACTTTAGAGATTTCTTCACACTCTAATCTATCTACTCAGTTTGATCTTGTGACTATTTCTTTGATTTCTATTTTTGCAATAATTCAAATCTACACAATGATGATGGCTTCAGGTAATATGATGAGTCAAGCATGGCGAGATCCTCAACCGTCACCTGCTTGGAGGGTCACTCATTCATCGGTAAATCCTAGACCTCCTTTTTGGGTTATCACAGAAGACGAACTTTTTCAGCTTTATGAAAATCTCGGAATGATTGATACTTACCAGAATGCCTTTATATTGGACGATATGATTATGGCCCAGAATTTTGAGGGGAATGAAAATTTTGATGTTGTGAGCATTGATGAACTGGTTGATTCTCTTAACGACTGCCGGATCGAAGAAAAGGAAAAAGACGATATTTATTTATTGAATCGTCAAGATGCGTTCATGATGACAAATTTAGCGTGTCTCCATTCAAAGGCATCCCGTGACGCCTATTTGAAAGGTGATCATTTTTCTGCGTGGGGATTTTCCCAAATGGCACGAGAAGAAAAACAGGCTGCTAAAATTCTCAATGATAAGGCCGCTAGAGAAATTTTAAGGATCAAGAATTATAAGAATGACATCTGGAAGTTAGATCTACATGGCCTTCATGCGATGGAGGCCGTTCGAGCTTTAGAGGAACACTTGGAGATGATAGAATCTGAGATGTCTGTATCATTTAGACAGAGACAGAGATACTTGTTAGTGATAACAGGAAAAGGAATTCACAGCCGGGGGCAAGCTGTTCTTCCAACAGCAATCAGGAACTTTCTTAATGAGAGAACATATCATTACGATGACTCAAGGGCTGGGGTGATCACCGTACAACCCAAGTATCGTAGCTAGTGAATGCTTTGACAAACACTGAGAGAACTTATTATTTTTTATTCTCTATTGTGATTGAATGCATATGGGACATACTGATACCAGTTGCATGACTGTATATAAAAAATTCGAAATATGAATAGTAGACTATTATTTGGATCCAACTGTTTTTTTTTTTCAGAAAGTAAAATGTATTAAAAACCAGAACCAAGGGTAATTACCCACAATTTGTACAATGAGACAAAATAAGACACAAGTCTGTAAGAGATGCCCTGAGTAAGGGTATCTCCCACAGACTTGTAGACAAAAATACATTGGATCCAAAGTATGCAAAAGCAAGATCAATCAGCTCCAGCACTCCACCAAGAAGGCCAGCCCAGCAACCAAAAGAGCAAGATATATGCAAGCACCAAGAGTGCAGTCACATCCCAAACATGCCGAACAAAAACATCCCAAACAAAAACAATCCAGATACATCCCAAGAACTCCTGGAGAAGAGTGCAGTCAGTTGGGAAAAAACATTCAGCATTAGCTTTCCCGTGAACAGTCACGCAACAGAGCAGAATAAAGCATCCACACGCAACAGAGCATAGGCCACCCGAAAGCAGAGCAGCCCATTGTCAGCTTCAGCTCCCACAAAAACCATCAGCACATCCCTGCACAACTACCATCTCAGGCCAGATCAAGATGGCAGCACACAGGAAGAGGCAGCAGCTGAACCGTCACAGATCTCGTGACTGTTGGTTTTAGCTATTGTTGTATTTAGATTAGTATTGGATCTTGATGGTACGTAGTTAGGTTAACAAGTTATGTACAGTGGAGTTATATGACATCTTGAATCCCGTTTCTATCATTTTATAGTAAAGGGAGAAAACAGAACTTTGTGAGAGCTACCTGCCCATCCTTTTGTTGATTTGCAAATTTATAGAAAAAACTGATCAAGGCAGCTCACTGAAGGGTGTGTTGAGTATTAGTAGTGAAATTTTTTGCCAAAGCATCGGCCTTTGTTGAATCTGACTATACTCTTGTTTTAATCTAGAGGTGACAATGTTAACCCATTACCCATTAATTTAGAGGTAGCAAATGGGCGGTTGAGTTGGTTATGTGTGTGCATTTTTTGTGTATTAGTATGTGTTCATGTTAAGAGTTTTAATTATTTTATAGATTAATGAGTTTTAATCTAATCCGTTATAATCCAACCCATTATATCCCGTTTATTAAGCGGGATGAAAATGGATTGAATTTATTTTGCACTTAATCCATCTTAAACCAACCCATAACTAACTCAAACCGCCCATTTGCCAACTTTACTTCAATCCTTAGATATGAAGAATGAGTTAATGGATGGCATATTGTTTGTCACAAATAACCAGAAAAAGAAAAAGGTCATGAATGATCAAAATTCTTCGTTTCATAGAATCAGGTGACAAACATCACCACCATGGTGATCAAACATCAAACATTTTAGGTAGATGCAGATACAAAATACAAGTCAACCAACATTGGTTGGTTGTTTGGCGCCTTATGCATAAAGGGGTGAACCTTACTGGTCCATCTCCATGCTAATCAAGGATCTCAAGCACATTCTTGTGCAGCACAACACAATTTTAGGTTGTATGTGCAGTGTGTAAAATCACATGAATTTATATTTTTGTAATATGTCGAACTCCATTGTTGCCAAGATGCATTTTCAAAACTTTGAATAAAGTGGGATACAAACTTAAGAAACAAAATGCAAGATTTTAGAAATAAAATAATGGATGATGATCTTTGTTACCTGATTCTTTCAAACCAAACATAGTCATTAATATTCATGCATGAACTAATACTCAACCATTCAGTGAGATGCCTTGAATTGTAACAATTCAGCTTTTATATGAATGAATTGGGGGAAGAAATTATTAGAATTCTACACCCAAAATCAAAATATGGGTGACTGGATTTTATTATGACTTATATTTACATTATTAATCCAGCAATAACAATAAAATAACCCAACCCAACTAGTGCTATACAGCCTATACTAATAATATTCAGTTTTCTATTAGAACTGATATCTCCTACATTACATATGCATGCAACTGCTGCAACGGAGGAAAATATTTCTGCTCTTGCAAATGGTTGGCGGTCAAGCATTCATCTGCTGCGATCCCCTGCCTGAATTTGGGTTGTACTTTGATCACCCCAGGACTTGAATCGTCATAATAATATCGATTTTCATTGAGAAAATTTCTGATAGCGGCTGGAAGGACAGGTTGTCCCCGACTATGATTGCCTCTTCCGGTTATCACTAATAATAATCTTCGTGCTTGCCTAAGTGATACAAATTCTTGAGATTCAATCATATATAAATGTTCCCCTAGGGCTTGCACTGCCTCCTTTGCATGAAGACCATGCAAATCCACCTTCCATCTATCATTGTTACGGTTTTTGATATTAAAGATTTCTTTAGCTGCTTTGGCTTGAAGTACTTCAGCCACCATTCATCCTGCCTGAGCCTTCAGTGAAAACCCTTGGGCAGTAAAATAATCTCCTTTTTGGTAAGCATCACGGGATGCTTTCGCATGCAAGGACGATAATTTTTCCATTCTCATGGCATCTTTTCGCTGAATCATATAGATATCATTCTCTCTCCTCCTTTTCGGCTCTATTATTTCTTCTTCAATGTTACAGTTCTCAACATAATTGATAAGCTCTTCAAGATTTGCTTCATCTTCATCATATTTTTCTGAGGGAATCATATCACTTTCATCAAAGTCGCCATCAAATCTTCCCAGGTTCATGTTGTTTTGATGTTGATTCATGTGAAACATACCCCAATCAAGAGGGTTAGGACTCATCAAGGAAGGAACGACACTAGCATAAGTGGTCATCTGCTTTGTTCTTGGAATATCTTTTAGATCTGTTAACCCTAGTTCATATGGTAGAGATGAGAATATCTTAACCTAGTTTTTATTGTAGAGATGGGAAAGAACGAAGAAGGAGAGTTAAAAAGAGTAGAAAATTCAAATGCCAAATTTCTGAAATGTCACATCACTCATAGATATCTATCGGTTGATGGATAAGAGCACAGCTAAGTCTTAGAGTCAACTGTCTCTCTCCAGTCAACTTAGAGTCAGACAGTGAAATGGAGAAGTAGCTGTAGAGTATGGTGTCTATATTCTAAGGGTACACGGTACCTAAAAGTTACTTCGAATGAATTATATGATGCAATTCGGTCATTATTTGATAAGTTTCAATTGAACTCAAGATCTAATTTATCTATTCAGATTGAATCAAGTTTTTTCGAGTGAATTTTAAATTTTTAACCAATTTAAATATAAAATATAAAAAAAATTGTGAATAATCGGATAAAATTCATACCGAAATTGTAACAATTGAATTTCAAGTCCAAACAATCTAATTTAAATATGACCCATTGATACACGTGATGCACATTTTATTTGTAGGCAATCCAGCCTTTAAAACTCTGAATAATTTTTTATTTAAGTAAATTAAGTTAGAGTCCATTCTTTGGTGTGTAAATTAATTTTAATATTATCGATTTTTTGGTATAAAAAAAAGTCTTTCGATTTTAAAAAAAACTTACATACAGTATCTGTGTTGGCACGAATTTTAAAGGATTGATTAGTTACTGGTTTTATTATTATTTTGTTCTCATCATATGATTTCAGCCAAAAATCTAGTTATATATATATATATATATATATTTTGTTATTGAGATTTTTGCGGCGTTAGTTATGTATATTGCTTTGACTTTTCAACAGGGACCTAATTCAAAAGAAAATTGATGAGTGAGTTTTTGTTAGAATCTTATGGGGCTTAGGTACCGACCTCCAAATTCCTTTTTTTTTTAATTTCCGTTTATACTTTATGTCAAGATTAAGCCTAACATGTCTCATTGATTTTACAAAGAAAAATATTATTTTAATTTAATTTATTAACCTTTTATATTTTTTTTTTGTTTAGAAAATATTAATATTTCATAATCCACAAAAGAATATACAAACAAAGAAACAAACATTAATATCTACTAATCTTATTTGTTGATCTTATACATTATATATTGAACTGGTAACATGTCTCAAATTAATAGTGGGACCCGCTATGTTGATCTTATACAGAGTGATTAAGGTCAGCATATAAAATTAACAAATTAAATTCAAATATCATCACTCAATGATGTCATCATAAATATAAATATCAACTAATATTGTATTAAAGTGGCATTCTTTCTTTCCCAAAGTTAAATTTCAAAAATTTATCTTAGGATTGTAGTCCCAACGAATAGAGACGTTATTTAACTTCAAGGGGTAGTTCAAGTGGACATAAGATAAGCTGTAAATTCAAATGTCTTAAGTTTGAATCTTGAGTTAAGGTGAGCATAAGCTGATTCGGTACCCCTGATCCGTTGAAACAAAATAAAAAAATTAAAAAAAAATAGAGGCATGGTAACAAGATTAATAATTCATTTGGGAGTAAGTAATTTTGTCAAGATATTTTGGCATAATTATGCCACAATTGATATAATCTAACAAACAAGTTCTAACAAATTAAAAATTATAATTATATTATTTAATCATGCTAACTATAACATAATTAGATCAACGTATACTAGTCATAATTAGATCAACGTAAACTTTTATCAAAAAATTTCAATAGTAAATCATTCGAATTCATATAATATCTATTATATAAGTGGGACCCCTACTAATATGCATGAAATCATGTGGGACCTACAATATATAAATGGATCCCTTTCTACTTTTTACACCAAGTTAGAATTATTGAGAGAAAAAATAAACTTCAAGAGATCCAAATCCGTAAAAAATCCAGTTTGTTACATAGTTACACGATTTGATCAAAACATAGTTACACGCAAAAATAAGTGATTATGAATAAGGATTTTTGGCTGTGGGTATAATTTTTTAGACTTATTTGAGAAAAAATGTATGGATAAATTGTTTACTATATTAAGTTCAATTTTAATAAAACATATTGTATTTAGGTACAAAATTTAAATGAAATCAAAACTTTTTTACCTAAATACATTCTCTTAAATTATTGATTGAGAGTTATATATCTAATCAAATATGTAAATATTTCATTAGACTCTCTCACTATCTCTCCCCTATTTTCTCTCCATCTCTCTCTCCCCATCTGGCCCCCTATTTTCTCTTTCTATTTATCATTGAATTTATTTTCTTTTCAAATATGTAAAAATTTGACTTATTTTTTCATCTCTCTCCTCTACTCTTTCTCTCCCCCCCTATTATCTCTAGTTATTTCTTTCTCTCTCTCTCTCTCTCTCTCTCTCTCTCTCTCTCTCTACATTTATATCAACAATATAACAACACAATTATACTAATCAGTTACAATTGTCCTATAATACACCAAACAGTAACAACACAATTACACTAATCAGTTACACCAATTAGTTACGATTGTCCTATAATACACCAAACAGTTACTCATGTGTTTTAATAAACCAAACAGTTACATCAAACAATTGCACAAAATTATAACACAAACCCAATTTATCATTCAGTTGTTTACATAAAATAAATAGTTACACCATTTAGTATTGCGACATCGTTACACCAATTATATATACTAAATTTAGTATAATGATAAAGTATTTTGTGTAATGATAAACCTAATTTGGTATATATAATTGGTATAACCATGTCGTGATACTAAATGGTTTAACTCGTTGATTTATGTAAATAACTGAATGACAAATTGTGTTGATGTTGTAATTTCGTATAATTGTTTAGTGAAACTGTTTGGTTTATTATAATACGTGAGTAACTGTTTTGTGTATTATAGAGTAATTGTAACTAATTGGTGTAACTGATTAGTATAGTTGTGTTGTTGTAACGTTGATATAAGGATAGAAAGTGAGAAAATAAGGAAATAAGGGGAGAGGGAGTGAGAAAGAGAAAAAATAAAAATAAATCTTTACATATTTAAAAAAAAAAATTTATCAATGTGATAGAAATAGATAGAGAGAAAATAGGGAAAGAGTAATAGAGTAGTAATAAATGACCTTTTAATCTTTTTTCAAACAAATGCACTTAGGACCAAATAAGTTTTCTTAACGTAGTTTAGTTCAAATAAGTCTAAATTTTTGTAACGGCTTCCAAATTGCCCTATAAATAATGTTTTGAAAATATAAAAAATTTCAAAGAAGCTGTCCACAATTGCTTATTTGGACAAGTTAAAATCCACAAATGAGCCCGATAGCATATGGGCCTTGAAATTTGCCTACAGGAGTTAGATTTGATTTTTTGGACCATTAATGTTATGCTTACCAAGTTTTTTTATCTTAAGTGACGTTACACAATCTCTATCATTGAATATTAATATGATTCATTTATTTGATGGTAAAAATTGTACCATATCACTTGAGATGAAAAACTTGATAAGAAAATTCGGTCAGCATATCATTGTTGTTTTTGTACAAGTTAAAACACCCAGCGAGCCCGATTTAATTGTGCCTTGAAATAGGCCTTGGGAGCAAATTCGTTGACAAAAAAAAAAAAAGTGGGCCCAAAGGCAGATTGACACATCCTCTCTGGCTTGGTAAGTGGAAACCAACTAATTTCTATTTGTTCGTTTTAATAATCATCGGTGACATGTAGAATGTAAATGCCAACATCAACCTCCACCAGCATTTTGGCCACCCAAAATATATAGACAACCCTATCTCCCCTCTTTACGTGTGTGTCGTGTAACCTGTTTAATAAATGACATTTTTTTAAATATCCAATCCGCTCCACTCCAACTGGGCATGCAAACATACTGGATCATCCTTTGAGTAACACCATCAATTGTGAAGGGGTGTTGAATCTTAAAGCTTATTTTGGGCCCATTGTTCCATGAATTCTAATAGCTTATCGGGCTTTAAATACAAATTGTTTGTCTGTCGTTTATTTTGGGCCCATTGTTCCATGAATCCTAAGAGCTTATCGGGCTTTAAATACAAATTGTTTGTATGTCTAATTCTTAGCCCTTTTTCTACTAATTTCTTCAATGAAACTTTCTAGCAAAATATCGGGTGATTCTAGAAGATAGTTTATATAATATTAAAAGTAGTTAGAAGATAACTAGATGCCTCCATTTAGGCTTATTTAAAGGGTAGTAGCCATCTTCTGCAAATCAAATTGAGATTCAAGTTTACAAAACAGTGTTCATTCCTTCACATTTCTTACCGTGGGACTAGCATAACTGACCATCTTTGAGATCTGCTATTACTTTTTCTTATTATAGATTGTTTGTTTAGGCAGAGCACCCAAAAAAAAATCAACTATTAGCACCCAAAAGAATTATCGACCCTATGGCATGGCCTTTTTTTTTCGGCCTGGCATGCACTTCATAACATTTGGTTCATACAGAATCCATGCCCTTTTCGCGAAGCATATATGATAAAATAGAGTGAAAGGGTTCACCCCAAAATCTAGGGTACTAAGTAATACTTGCATTCTCTCTTAACTGAATGAGATAGTTGCCCATCATACGACTCACCAATTTAATCTGTCTATGGGGGCCTCGCTCTGGACAGGTTCAGATCACTTACAATACACGGCTCTTAGGGTTAATTATAAAATATCTTCTTCAAATTTGGATCATGTTGCATTTAACTCCCTCTGATTTGAATTTCAATAAATTATCCCTTCAAGGTTTGTATATTTTTCAATTAATTCAAATTGTTAGTTTAGACAATGAAAAATAATGGAAATTAAATAATATGATCACAGATTTATTGAAAAAAGAAAATTATCTTGAATTCGAATTTTTTTTCTCACGCCTCTTTTTTTCAAGACAAAATAATGTGAAGAGTGATCTTCTCTTGTTGTAGAATTTGAGATAATGTGATTTGTAAATGAATATTTTTTGTAATTTTTTACTGTTAAAATTGACGACTTGACTTAATTTATAAATATTTAAACTTTGAGAAAATAAATTGTTGAAATTAAAATTAGGTGGAATTGGTTGAATGTGAGCTAAACTTGGATAGAATATATTGTAATTAACCCTAACATTTATTTGGCTGTTTCCCGCTGTCAGACAATGTCTATATGCTTAACAAGTTGACAAGCCAAAGACATCTTCTCAACCAATCAAATGCTTCCTCCTCCTGCTTGCTTTCCTAAAAGGTGGTGTGGGTGGAGATATGCATCACACTTCAGACGGTTTATACGTCCATTATTTCTTCACACTCTAATCTTTCTACTCAGTTTTATCTTGTGACTATTTCTTTGATTTCTATTTTTGCAATAATTCAAATCTACACAAATGATGGCTTCAGCTAATATGATGAGTCAAGCATGGCGAGATCCTCAACCGTCACCTGCTTGGATGATCACTCATTCATCGGTAAACCCTATACCTCCTTTTTGGGTTATCACAGAAGACGAACTTTTTCATCTTTATGAAAATCTCGGAATGATTGATACTTACCAGAATGCCTTTATATTGGACAATATGATTATGGCCCAGAATTTTGAGAGGAATGAAAATTTTGATGTTGTAAGCATGGATGAACTGGTTGATTCTCTTAACGACTGCCGGATCGAAGAAAAGTAAAAAGACGATATATATTTACTGAATCGTCAAGATGCGTTCATGATGACAAATTTAGCGTGTCTCCATTCAAAGGCATCCCGTGACGCCTATTTGAAAGGTGATCATTTTTCTGCGTGGGGATTTTCCCAAATGGCACGAGCAGAAAAACAGGCTGCTAAAATTCTTAATGATAAGGCCGCTAGAGAAATTTTAAGGATCAAGAATTATAAGAATGACATCTGGAAGTTAGATCTACATGGCCTTCATGCGATGGAGGCCGTTCGAGCCTTTGAGGAACACTTGGAGATGATAGAATCTGAGATGTCTGTATCATTTAGACAGAGACAAAGATACTTGTTAGTGATAACAAGAAAATGAATTCACAGCCGGGGGCAAGCTATTCTTCCAACAGCAATCAGGAACTTTCTTAATGAGAGAACATATCATTACGATGACTCAAGGGCTGGGGTGATCACCTTACAACCCAAGTATCGTAGCTAGTGAATGCTTTGACAAACACTGAGAGCACTTATTATTTTTTATTCTCTATTGTGATTGCATGCATATGGGACATATTGATACCAGTTGCATGAATGTATATAAAAAATTCGAAATGTGAATAGTAGACTATTATTTGGATCCAACTGTTGGTTTTAGCTATTGTTGTATTTAGATTAGTATTGGATCTTGATGGTACGTAGTTAGGTTAACAAGTTATGTACAGTGGAGTTATATGACATCTTGAATCCAGTTTCTATCATTTTATAGTAAAGGGAGAAAACAGAACTTTGTGAGAGCTACCTGCCCATCCTTTTGTTGATTTGCAAATTTATAGAAAAAAACTGATCAAGGCAGCTCACTGAAGGGTGTGTTGAGTATTAGTAGTGAAATTTTTTGCCAAATCATCTGCCTTTGTTGAATCTGAACTATACTCTTGTTTTAATCTAGAGGTGACAATGTTAACCCATTACCCATTAACTTAGAGGTAGCAAATGGGCGGTTGAGTTGGTTATGTGTGTGCAATTTTTGTGTATTAGTATGTGTTCATGTTAGTTTTAATTATTTTACAGATTAATGAGTTTTAATCTAATCCGTTATGATTCAATCCATTATATCCCGTTTATTAAGCGGGATGAAAATGGATTGAATTTATTTTGCACTTAATCCATCTTAAACCAACCCATAACTAACTCAAACCGCCCATTTGCCAACTTTACTTCAATCCTTAGATATGAAGAATGATTTTATGGATGGCATATTGTTTGTCACAAATAACCAGAAAAAGAAAAAGGTCATGAATGATAAAAATTCTTCGTTTCATAGAATCAGGTGACAAACATCACCACCATGGTTGTTTGGCGCCTTATGCATAAAGGGGTGAACCTTACTGGTCCATCTCCATGCTAATCAAGGATCTCAAGCACATTCTTGTGCAACAAAAAGAAAAAAGAAAATGGTAAATGGTAAATGGTAATCAGACTATTATAATACAAAAATAATAATTACCAAAGTACAATTCGTGTTCATAATGGAACTTGGATATTGGAGGAACTTGGAAGTACATTGAATAAGAGCGAAAATATTAACAGCACAATACAATTTTAGGTTGTATGTGCAGTGTGTAAAATCACATGAATTTATATTTTTGTAATATGTCGAACTCCATTGTTGCCAAGATGCATTTTCAAGACTTTGAATAAAGTGGGATACAAACTTAAGAAACAAAATGCAAGTTTTAGAAATAAAATAATGGATGATGATCTTTGTTACCTGATTCTTTCAAACCAAACATAGTCATTAATATTCATGCATGAACTAATACTCAACCATTCAGTGAGATGACTTGAATTGTAACAATTCAGCTTTTATATGAATGAATTGGGGGAAGAAATTATTAGAATTCTACACCCAAAATCAAAATATGGGTGACTGGATTTTATTATGACTTATATTTACATTATTAATCCAGCAATAACAATAAAATAACCCAACCCAACTAGTGCTATACAGCCCATACTAGTAATATTCAGTTTTCTATTAGAACTGATATCTCCTACATTACATATGCATGCAACTGCTGCAGCGGAGGAAAATATTTCTGCTCTTGCAAATGGTTTGCGGTCAAGCATTCATCTGCTGCGATCCTCAGCCTGAATTTGGGTTGTACTTTGATCACCCCAGGACTTGAATCGTCATAATAATATCGATTTTCATTGAGAAAATTTCTGATAGCGGCTGGAAGGACAGGTTGTCCCCGACTATGATTGCCTCTTCCGGTTATCACTAATAATAATTTTCGTGCTTGCCTAAGTGATACAAATTCTTGAGATTCAATCATATATAAATGTTCCCCTAGGGCTTGCACTGCCTCCTTTGCATGAAGACCATGCAAATCCACCTTCCATCTATCATTGTTACGGTTTTTGATATTAAAGATTTCTTTAGCTGCTTTGGCTTGAAGTACTTCAGCCACCATTCGTCCTGCCTGAGCCTTCAGTGAAAACCCTTGGGCAGTAAAATAATCTCCTTTTTGGTAAGCATCACGGGATGCTTTCGCATGCAAGGACGATAATTTTTCCATTCTCATGGCATCTTTTCGCTGAATCATATAGATATCATTCTCTCTCCTCCTTTTCGGCTCTATTATTTCTTCTTCAATGTTACAGTTCTCAACATAATTGATAAGCTCTTCAAGATTTGCTTCATCTTCATCATATTTTTCTGAGGGAATCATATCACTTTCATCAAAGTCGCCATCAAATCTTCCCAGGTTCATGTTGTTTTGATGTTGATTCATGTGAAACATACCCCAATCAAGAGGGTTAGGACTCATCAAGGAAGGAACGACACTAGCATAAGTGGTCATCTGCTTTGTTCTTGGAATATCTTTTAGATCTGTTAACCCTAGTTCATATGGTAGAGATGAGAATATCTTAACCTAGTTTTTATTGTAGAGATGGGAAAGAACGAAGAAGGAGAGTTAAAAAGAGTAGAAAATTCAAATGCCAAATTTCTGAAATGTCACATCACTCATAGATATCTATCGGTTGATGGATAAGGGCACAGCTAAGTCTTAGAGTCAACTGTCTCTCTCCAGTCAACTTAGAGTCAGACAGTGAAATGGAGAAGTAGCTGTAGAGTATGGTGTCTATATTCCAAGGGTACACGGTACCTAAAAGTTACTTCGAATGAATTACATGATGCAATTCGGTCATTATTTGATAAGTTTCAATTGAACTCAAGATCTAATTTATCTATTCAGATTGAATCAATTTTTTTTTTGAGTGAATTTTAGATTTTTAACCAATTTAAATATAAAATATAAAAAAATTTGTGAATAATCGGATAAAATTCATACCGAAATTGTAACAATTGAATTTCAAGTCAAAACAATCTAATTTAAATATGACCCATTGATACACGTGATGCACATTTTATTTGTGGGCAATCCAGCCTTTAAAACTCTGAATAATTTTTTATTTAAGTAAATTAAGTTAGAGTCCATTCTTTGGTGTGTAAATTAATTTTAATATTATCGATTTTTTGGTATAAAAAAAAGTCTTTCGATTTAAAAAAAAACTTACATACAGTATATGTGTTGGCACGAATTTTAAGGGATTGATTAGTTACTGGTTTTATTATCATTTTGTTCTCATCATATGATTTCAGCCTAAAATCTAGTTAGATATATATATATTTTGTTATTGAGATTTTTGCGGCGTTAGTTATGTCTATTGCTTTGACTTTTCAACAGGGACCTAATTCAAAAGAAAATTGATGAGTGAGTTTTTGTTAGAATCTTATGGGGCTTAGGTACCGACCTCCAAATTCTTTTTTTTTTATATTTCCGTTTATGCTTTATGTCAAGATTAAGCCTAACATGTCTCATTGATTTTACAAAGAAAAATATTATTTTAATTTAATTTATTAACCTTTTATATTTTTTTTTGTTTAGAAAATATTAATATTTCATAATCCACAAAAGAATATACAAACAAAGAAACAAACATTAATATATACTAATCTTATTTGTTGATCTTATACATTATATATTGAACTGGTAACAGGTCTCAAATTAATAGTGGGACCCGCTATGTTGATCTTATACAGAGTGATTAAGGTCAGCATATAAAATTAACAAATTAAATTCAAGTATCATCACTCAATGATGTCATCATAAATATAAATATCAACTAATATTGTATTAAAGTGACATTCTTTCTTTCCCAAAGTTAAATTTCAAAAATTTATCTTAGGATTGTAGTCCCAACGAATAGAGACGTTATTTAACTTCAAGGGGTAGTTCAAGTGGACATAAAATAAGCCGTAAATTCAAATGTCTTAAGTTTGAATCTTGAGTTAAGGTGCGCATAAGCTGGCTCGGAACTCCTGATCCGTTGAAACAAAATTAAAAAATTAAAAAAAAATAGAGCCATGGTAACAAGATTAATAATTCATTTGGGAGTAAGTAATTTTGTCAAGATATTTTGGCATAATTATGCCACAATTGATATAATCTAACAAACAAGTTCTAACAAATTAAAATTTATAATTATATTATTTAATCATGCTAACTATAACATAATTAGATCAACGTATACTAGTCATAATTAGATCAACGTAAACTTTTATCAAAAAATTTCAATAGTAAATCACTCACTATGAATTCATATAATATCTATTATATAAGTGGGACCCCTACTAATATGCATGAAATCATGTGGGACCTACAATATATAAATGGATCCCTTTCTAATTTTTACACCAAGTTAGAATTATTGAGAGAAAAAATAAACTTCAAGAGATCCAAATCCGTAAAAAATCCAGTTTGTTACATAGTTACACGATTTGATCAAAACATAGTTACACGCAAAAATAAGTGATTATGAATAAGGATTTTTGGCTGTGGGTATAATTTTTTAGACTTATTTGAAAAAAAATGTATGGATAAATTGTTTACTCTATTAAGTTCAATTTTAATAAAACATATTGTATTTAGGTACAAAATTCAAATGAAATCAAAACTTTTTTACCTAAATACATTCTCTTAAATTATTGATTGAGAGTTATATATCTAATCAAATATGTAAATATTTCATTAAACTCTCTCACTATCTCTCCCATATTTTCTCTCCATCTCTCTCTCCCCATCTGTCCCCCTATTTTCTCTTTCTATTTATCATTGAATTTATTTTCTTTTCAAATATGTAAAAATTTGACTTATTTTTTCATCTCTCTCATCTCCTCTCTCTCCCTATTATCTCTAGTTATTTCTCTCTCTCTACATTTATATCAACAATATAACAACACAATTACACTAATCAGTTACACAGATCAGTTACAATTGTCCTATAATACACCAAACAGTAACAACACAATTACAATAATCAGTTACACCAATCAGTTACTCATGCGTTTTAATAAACCAAACAGTTACACCAAACAATTACACAAAATTATAACACAAACCCAATTTATCATTCAGTTGTTTACATAAAATAAATAGTTGCATCATTTAGTATCGCGACATCGTTACACCACTTATATATACTAAATTTAGTATAATGGTAAAGTCTTTTGTGTAATGATAAACCTAATTTGGTGTATATCATTGGTATAACCATGTCGTGATACTAAATGGTGTAACTCGTTGATTTATGTAAATAACTGAATGACAAATTGTGTTGATGTTGTAATTTCGTATAATTGTTTAGTGAAACTGTTTGGTTTATTACAATACGTGAGTAACTGTTTGCTGTATTATAGGGTAATTGTAATTAATTGGTGTAACTGATTAGTATAGTTGTGTTGTTGTAACGTTGATATAAGGATAGAAAGTGAGAGAATAAGGAAATAAGGGGAGAGGGAGTGAGAAAGAGAAAAAATTAAAATAAATCTTTACATATTTAAAAAAAATAAATTATCAATGTGATAGAAATAGATAGAGAGAAAATAGGGAAAGAGTAATAGAGTAATAAATGACCTTTTAGTCTTTTTTCAAAACAAATTCACTTAGGACCAAATAAGTTTTCTTAACGTAGTTTAGTTCAAATAAGTCTAAATTTTTGTAACGGCTTCCAAATTGCCCTATAAATAATGTTTTGAAAATATAAAAATTTTCAAAGAAGCTGTCCACAATTGCTTATTTGGACAAGTTAAAATCCACAAATGAGCCCGATAGCATATGGGCCTTGAAATTTGCCTACAGGAGTTAGATTTGATTTTTTGGACCATTAATGTTATGCTTACCAAAGTTTTTTTTATCTTAAGTGACGTTACACAATCTCTATCATTGAATATTAATATGATTCATTTATTTGATGGTAAAAATTGTACCATATCACTTGAGATGAAAAACTTGATAAGAAAATTCGGTCAGCATATCATTATTGTTTTTGTACAAGTTAAAACACCCAGCGAGCCCGATTTAATTGTGCCTTGAAATAGGCCTTGGGAGCAAATTCGTTGACAAAAAAAAAAAAAAACTGGGCCCAAAGGCAGATTGACACAACCTCTCTGGCTTGGTAAGTGGAAACCAACTAATTTCTATTTGTTCGTTTTAATAATCATCGGTGACATGTAGAATGTAAATGCCAACATCAACCTCCACCAGCATTTTGGCCACCCAAAATATTCAGACAACCCTATCTCCCCTCTTTACATGTGTGTCGTGTAACCTGTTTAATAAATGACATTTTTTTAAATATCCAATCCGCTCCACTCCAACTGGGCATGCAAACATACTGGATCATCCTTTGAGTAACACCATCAATTGTGAAGGGGTGTTGAATCTTAAAGCTTATTTTGGGCCCATTGTTCCATGAATTCTAATAGCTTATCGGGCTTTAAATACAAATTGTTTGTCTGTCGTTTATTTTGGGCCTATTGTTCCATGAATCCTAAGAGCTTATCGGTCTTTAAATACAAATTGTTTGTATGTCTAATTCTTAGCCCTTTTTCTACTAATTTCTTCAATGAAACTTTCTAGCAAAATATCGGGTGATTCTAGAAGATAGTTTATATAATATTAAAAGTAGTTAGAAGATAACTAGATGCCTCCATTTAGGCTTATTTAAAGGGTAGTAGCCATCTTCTGCAAATCAAATTGAGATTCAAGTTTACAAAACAGTGTTCATTCCTTCACATTTCTTACCGTGGGACTAGCATAACTGACCATCTTTGAGATCTGCTATTACTTTTTCTTATTATAGATTGTTTGTTTAGGTAGAGCACCCAAAAAAAAAATCAACTATTTTTCTCGGAGATTTGACGTGATTTCTTGCAAATTAAGAAATATACTTGCCAACTTTCGAAAAAAAAGAAATATAATTGCATTTTGATTACTCTTGTCACACTACTAAATGAGAATGAGTTGTCTTGTCCAGTTAAAAGAGAAGTCCAATATTTATTTTGTGACGGCATTGTCATTTCAAATGGGAGGAATTTCACTTTGTGCCTTAAAAAATTGAAGATTTTTAAATTTATACCATTAAAGTTTAAATTTTTTATATTGCATCTCTAATATATTAAAGGGGAATTTAGAAGCCGGTACAATTTTTTAGACTTATTTAGGCAAAAGTATAAGTCAAAAACTTATTTGGGATAAAGTGCATATTTTTTAAAAATGCCACTATTGCCATCAGTAAAGAGTATATGGATAGAAATCCTTTTGTATTCTTTCCCCTTTTTTTGGCTACAATCAAGTAATGGGAAGTAAAATAGGAACATATTTTTTCTAACAATTTCTCTCTCTCTCTCTCTCTCTTCCTATTTTCTCTTACTTTATTTATATTAATACTAGTAATTGCCCGTGCCTGAAGGCACGGCGTAACGAAAAATTAAATTAAAATTCGAAAAATCCTACGTTACCTAAATACTCTTTACAACCTGAAACAATCTGTCAATTTGAAAACAATGTAGTCTATACTATTATCCAAAAATAGGAACTCATAAAAATCTAAACCTGCCGATTATGAGGATATGTAACAATTATCATAATTCACTATACCACCACAATAATCAATAAATATTAAATCATCAACACATATCCAACCACCAAAACATAAAGGTAGTCTCTATTAATTTCAAGAAATTTGGGCAGAGTTTCCTCAAAAAATGGAGGTCAAAATAAATCTAAATCTGTCCATAAAACTTACAATTATACATATCAACCAGTTTTACGATACAACGTAAACGAACCACTTAATTCCCCAAACTATTTAATTTAATTTGCTTTAATTTAAACAATTGAAATTAATATAGTCCCCAAATATTATTTGGAAACTATTTCGGCAAAATTTACTCTAAAAATAAGAACTCAGAAAAATCTCAACCTATCTACAAAAATCAAAGCCTCTTGAATGCACAATACAATCAAATCAAAGCTAAAAATTCAACTTGGTTTCCTTTGAAAATAGAAGACCATGAAATACTAACCTATATACAAAACTGAAAAACAAACGTAACAATCCCCTAACATCAATGATTCATACCCAACCACCAAAACAATCAGCAATTTCAAATCAAGCTAAACATATCCTCTTTATCGTGAAATTAGTTCATCATACTAAACTCAATAGTAAACAAAAAATCACGCAAATTCGATTAAGTTGATATAGTAATTGTCATTGCATAAAGATACGAAATAACGAAAACTTGAATTAGAACTTGAAGAATAGTTTTGTGTCTAATGGCACTTTGCAAACTAAAATAAATGGTTAATTTGAAATAATTTTGTTAACATTTGCTTTAATTAAATAGATTGAAATCAATCAAGCCCCCACTAATTTTTCAAAAAATTTGGCTAAACTTCCTATAAAAATAGGAGCTCAAGAAAATTTCAACCTGTCTACAAAACTCACAATCATACAGAACAATCATAATAATGCCCCGTACACCACTACAATTCAATTCTATTTCCACCACAATCATCATACATCACAACTTAATTCCATACTCAACCATCAATTCACATCAAAACCAAACATATCCTCATAACAATGTTTAATTAGTTCATTCTTTAATCCACATAGTTATACCTAAACATAATAAATAAGATTAAAGAATGACCAAAAAACGTAATTATATATAGTCATTTGTAAAATGAGTCATTCTTTAATCTAGTTTATCAAAATGACAAAATGAGTAATTTATCTTACACGTTATTGTAAAAACAGTTTCTCCATCACAGTCTTGAATGTAATTGTATCAATCCAAATCCGCAGCTTCCAACTGGGAGAATGTACAACAATCTAGCATTTACAAAAACAGTTAAATTTAGTACACGATAGAAATTTTAAAATTATAAACTTGAAAATAAAAAATAAACTATAAAAAATAAATTTAGTTACCTTATTCAAACAACCCCATCGAAAAAGATGGGTTGCATTTAGTCTTTTTAACTCCTGCACTGCTTCATCCCAATTCTATAGATGAAATAACATAAATAAAACGTTTGATCAATAAAATAGCATTGTTAAAATGTTAGCAATTTAATACCACTTGGCACGAAGTACTTACCTTTTCCTTGTCAGAAGAGGTTGATATTCTTTTTCCTTTACACTTTGTATTTGCAGTTACGACTGCTCTTTCCTTTGCCTTTCAGATAGTAAGCATAGATAAGTGAAGTTATTATATAGAAAAAAAAGTTCTAATCTATAAACAAACTGATGTGTCATGACACTACCTCATAAATGAGGATGCAATTGAGTTCGCGTTCGTCGCGGATCACAACACTAACATTATTTTTTTTGAGCAATTGAACCTATACATGAATATGCATTTAACAGGTAAATGAACACATACTATATGAGAAAAAATTATTAAGAATATGAGTGATATGAAACTCATCTTACGGTTTCCTCTAAGTCTTCATCAATCTGTAAAAAGATGCGTGAAAATAAAGTGAAATAAATATGTGAATATTTTGCGGTGCCGAAAAAAAAAAATAGAAGATGTTTAAACTCACACGACCAAAAATGGTGAGATCTTTCATTTTTCAATGTTGAGAGTTTGCAGTGGTACAATATGATGGCTACAAATATAAGAAACAGAGTAAATTAAAAAATTAGAAATATTCGTTGAATACACATATTAACACTTGACATGTAAATTTTGATATGTGTATTCAATTCGTTAATTGATTATATTTCATACTACTTGACATACAATCTCTATCAATTAACACACAATAAACCTCTATTTCATACTAAGTAACATTCATCAAATCAAGATACTAAAAAATCAAATTGAAATTTCACAAACTATATTCAATACTCAATAATTCTCAACTCAACATATGCACAAACAACCTAACATTCGTAACAAAAAAAAAAGACATTCAATTAAACACCCAATTAAAAGACACCCAAACTAAACACCCAATTAAAATACATTCCAATTAAAATTTTGATTTAATTTTCTTTGTTCTTTTAAAATATTTAGACAATTTTTCCTAAAAACAGGACCAAAAAAAAAATATGATTCTTGAAGTCTGATCCATTAAGAATGTTCTTTGCAGCTCTATGTGAAAGGGTGTACTATTTGAAGATACTCGTGAAGACAAATTTCAATAAAGAGATAGAGAAAACACAACTTTAATAATAAAAAATTCATAAATTTAAACTGAAAACCTATAAAATTCATATACTTGAAATTATATACCTAATTAGAAATGGGAAAACTTGAAGGTCTTATATCCCTAGACACACATTAACCCGTGCCTGAAGGCATTGTCCAATTCAACAGAAGTTTTAATTATTAGATTTACTAAGCTCAACTCTAGATTAATTTTTATTTTTTAATTAAATTTTGATTTAATTTTCTTTGTTCTTTTAAAATATTTAGACAAATTTTTTCCTAAAAACAGGACCCAAAAAAATATATGATTCTTAATAGACAATTACTATGTCACAATAAATCCAACCCAAATTCAATTATTAGACTCAATATCACACCTCAATCCAAGCTTAATATATAAAAAATTACAACCATCCCAATAATATAAACACTGGTGATGAAAGGTAAGATACAAAAAACATCAATTTGTTAGTTCTTTAACTTGTATACACAATTTTCATAACCAAACTACAACGTAACACGCATTCGATACTACAAAGATGAAAAGAAACACAGTTGACATAAAAAATACAATGTTATTTCTTAAAGTGCCCAAACTCATAACCAAAATCCAATTTTCTTTCTCAACATCGCACATTAACACTTCATGTCACCAACTGCAGAAATTGTACAGTTTTGATAAACATAATATATTCCACCACAATTGGTATACCAAGTTCAGAAAACCTACTGATAAAATCTTCCTTTTTAGTCCTAATGGACACTTCTTAACAACAGCATAAGCTAATTCATACTTTGAAAGGCTCTACGTAACACAAAGAATCATACATTGAAAGCATGTGTTTTGAAACTATAGGCCTGCATTTTAAATTGCTTCCACATAAAACACTCCAAACTTCGTACATCCATGAAGCATGCATTTTAAAACTATACGCATTTGACTAAAACCTCTTGGTAGTCCCATTGAAAAATTTTCCATGTCTTTTGTTAAGTAAGAAAAGCTTTATTCCACCGTCAAAGTAAACCTATCAAACAAACTCGAGTCAAAGTACAAGAATTAGCTTATGATTTGCTTAAAATCAAAAAAATAAAGCACATACATATATTTGGTTATGATTTTAAAAAGAATGCTTCATGGGTGTATCATTAAAATTAAAGCCATCGCGCACACATGAAAATTATAAGATTTCATTCATTGCAAACCACATTAATTCTCATAAACTATACCAAACAAACTCTTCCAATCCAATCTCACCAATCCAAACAAACTCACTTAGAGTGTCATAAACCCTACTAATTCAATTTTCACTCATTCCATTCTCACCAATTTAATTATCATCCAATCCAACAGTTGCAATAAGTGAAACTACAACCATGATATCATACCAAACATTAAAGATTAGTTGAACTCAATACGTTTTTAATCATTTAGAAAATAATCTTGAGAAACAAAATTCTCTTCAAATCAAACCTACTTACAAAATCGAGTTCAAAATTAGTAATCTAGCAAATTAAAAAAAAATTGAAAAACAAAAAAAAAAAAAACAAAATATCACTTCCAACTCTTTATATCCCACCACTGTTAAAAATAACCCCACAACCATCCACACAACATAACCACCAAGACAACAAAAATAATGTAGCAAAATCCACTCAAGCATAAAAATTCCCTATTGAAACACAAAACATTCTCATAATCATAATTCCAATCAGTAATATTGTAGCAAAATCTAACACTAATTACAATAATATAGGTGATTAAAACAATCACTCAAAAGATAACTACAATGATTTCATAGGCAAAAAACTCGAATTATGATTTCTTCCGCATGATCTACTTGGAATAGCAGTCATCATTTGGCAAATAGTAGTAACAACTGGAGTTTAAATTTTGTGTGATTGCGTGAGAGAGAGAAGTAATGTGTGTGTGTTTGTGCGAGGGGTTACGCGTGTCAGTGTGAGAGAAAGAGAAGCATAAGGGAGAAAAATTGGGTGAGGGAGTTAGCAACAGGGGGGAGAGAGAGTGAGAGAGAGAGAGAAAAACAAAAGGGGTAAGGGTTTGCGGAGATGACAGATGGAAATGTTAGGTTTGCGAGAGGGGAGAGGGGAGGGAAGGGTGAAAGGTTTATGTGGTGCTGCGGTGCCACATGTATGTGATACAATATTTATGAAGAACAAAAGAAATAAGAACAATAGAATGAATGATATGTACACATTATCCATTGATGGAAGGAAACGAAAGAAATCAATAGAATATGTCTTAATCACAGGTCATGTATACAAAATTGCACATGAAAAGAGACTAAATGTTCCCACTTTAGTTTCTTCTTCATTCAATTAACTCCTTAGCAACCAAACTATTGAGATAAAAAATGTGGAGCACTGCATAAAGGATAAAAAATGTGGAGCACTACATAAAAGACAATAAATACCTCCTCCTTCAATTGTAGCCAACTTACTCGACACAATCAATTATTCTGCAAAAGGACAATATGAAAAGCAATTGTTTTCAGCATATTCACAAACGCTTGGAAACAAATTAATTAAGGTAATAAGTTCAAACTTAATATTTTTCATACATCACAGTGTATTCCTGTTTATTCCATGCCCTTCTGTGAACAGATTTAATAGTTATCGAGAGACTTATGCTTCATGATTCCAAACGGAGGGAACCAAATATGATAAAATATAAAGAAAATCAAGAGTAAGTTGAAATATAAACATTGGCTATTAATCTATGAAGCATTCAAATATGCTTCAAAGACATTATTATACCAATAATCCTCAACCTAATTAATCCAAGTCTTAGAAAATAAGCTGATTTTTTGGACATGTAACCATAAAAAAACAACTACAGAAAATCCACAAAAAATAGACATCAAAACACCCGAATGCCTCTAGGACCCAAAAGTTCTGTAAGACCTATAACCACCACAACAAATGAAAATAAATAGATCAAATCAATAACCATGAAGGAAATTTTTATTATAGTTTAAATTCTTAAATTATGTCAATAGTTAAATTATGTCAATAGTTTAATTCTATGTAGGTAATGTTTTATCAAGTTTAATGTGTGCAATATAATCATTGCTTGACTTTTTATGTTTTTTTCGATCAATATTCAATTTTTTAAAATTGCAAAGTTCCTTTAGTCACGGGTAATCGCTAGTACTATGATTATCAATTTGCAAGAATAGACTATCAAAAAGCTAAATTTACTTGAAGCCAATATTAAGAAAATATTCGCGCTCACTGTTGTGATGTTCAATGCCTTTAACAAAACCTGAAATAAAAAATAAAAAGTTTAGAAAAAGTGTTGGCAAAAAATCAAAACATAGAAAACTCGCTAAGTAACCATTCAAACTTTACCTAGAAACGTGAGTGCGATGTTGAAACTCTTAAGACAACTGATAAAGTAACATTTATTTGCTCTTTGAATAGATTAGAATTTTGTGAAAAATAATAATTAGAACTTCGCCTAATTATTCGGAACCAAAAGATACAAAACCATTAAGCTCCAAATGTTTGTGCACCAAATAATCAATTGAAGCAAAAGAAATGCAATCATGAATCCCAAAAATCACAACAAATTGATTGGTTGCACCTAAGTTGTCACGGTAGTGAAGGATGTTCCACATTGCTTTCAAGGAGATACAGATCTACAGTTCCAAAATATAGTTATTGAATACTTCATTGAGCTCTTTTGAAAATTTCTTTGGGTACCAAGAATTCTAAGATTGGTTTTTTTTTTAAATCCAAAATAATCAAAACAGAATTTCACAATTCAAAGATAAAATTTCAAATCAAACATTTAGATCTCAATAAAATAGAGAAAAACAATGATTAAAATAATCAAAACATTTAGACCATTTAAATTTGCAGCTGATAAAAAAAAATAGAGAAAAACAATGATTAAAATAGCTTACAATAATGGAAA
This sequence comes from Ilex aquifolium, assembly GCA_951799425.1. Taxonomy (NCBI): domain Eukaryota; kingdom Viridiplantae; phylum Streptophyta; class Magnoliopsida; order Aquifoliales; family Aquifoliaceae; genus Ilex; species Ilex aquifolium. The sequence goes on along the minus strand of OX637404.1, from coordinate 28,189,139 downwards.
CTAACTGCAAATTTTTCCTTGCTGGTCCTACTGCTCCTGCAAAACAAAACAAAGGATTTGGTTAGAAAATAATTAAACCCCATGGGAACCCAACAAATGTCGTATAAATAGGCATAAAATCAAACAAACCTCATCCAAGGGAAACATAAATTCAACCAACAGCCTGTAGAAAACCAAGAAACCAAAGACAGAGGACCATACAAAAACCAAAAAACCAAATCCCTGAACATAAATATACCATCAAATTTCATATTCAAAAAACCACATATGGAGTATTCAGAATAATAAACTAAAAAATAAATCTTTATAGACAAAATAACAACAGGCAAAGAAAGGGGAAGTCCGAAACCTAAACACCAAAGTTGTAATTCCTCATTTCAGGGACTGGTATTAAAGAGCATCAAAATAAGCAAAGGTAACTGAACAAACATGTAAATACCAAAAATGTAAATCACATTACAAGAAACTAACAATTACGTACCAAGAAAACATGTAAATAGTGTCAACCTATAAAAACTAACAATTACGTACCAAGAAAACATGTAAATACCAAGAAAACCAATGGTTCAATGGTTCCTATCTAAGCATTGAAAGTGTCTAAAAAATAATGTCAACCTAAAAAAGTGTTTCAATGGTTCCTATCTAAGCATTGAAAGTGTCTAAAAAATAATGTCAATCGATCGTGTGTAATGACACATGTAAACTTCTCCAAACAAAACGTCCAAAATAATGTCAAGTTAAAATGCATTGTCCAAAATTCAGCAATGTACTTCGCATTTCACACACTTACACACACACAAATATAAGAGCCATTGCTTAGTACAATGCCATGCTTGTTTTTGCCAAGTGCATGCCCTTGTGTAGACTCATTAAATTCAAATTGCATAGTCATCGCCTGACTGGTCAAGATCAAGGCTAAATTTTTTTCTTCGTCCGTCAAAGCTCCAAGGTTCAAATCAACATTAGTGTGTGGGTTTGTTTGTGTTGGGTGATGGGTCTGTGTTGGGTGTGGGTGTATTGGGTTTGTTTGTGTGTGTTGCACAGGGAAAACATCACATGAATATATGAAGGTGAACAAAGAAAATCACATAGGTATGTAATTGATTAAACCCAAATCAAGAACATCTAGCAATATTTGTTTTTAGGTATGTAACGTCACTCGGTGAGTAAGGTACCTACTGCATGAAGCAAATCGCCAAGGAACTGAGGAAGATCGACTTTGTCCTGCCTTAGATCAACACTTCGACTAAGAGAGAGAGGGGGGCTGGTTTGTTTGACTGAGGGGCCTAATTTGTTCGATTGAAAGAGGCTGCTTTGTTCGAGTTTGACTGAGAGAGTGATGATTCACCTGTTCGCAGTGGCTGATCGGTCGCCTGGAGTCGCGTAACAGAGAGAGAGAAAGAAAGTGAGAGTGAGAGAGGTCAGAATTTTGAATGAGTGAGAGGGTGAAAAAAAAAAAGAAGAAGAAAGGAGTTGTAGCCGGAGAGGTATGGCTGTCTGACAGAAGGGATGGGGAAAACAGAAGAGACGGTGGGTGAAGTGACTGAATAATGATGAGAGGGCAGAATTTTCAAAAATATTGTGGATAAAAAATGATGAAGTTGTGGATGATTGTGGGTCGTTGGATGAAATGAATTAAGACCGTCCGATCGGCTTGTTGAAGCCCGCTGTGTTTTATATTATAGATTACAACAACACAATTACACTAATCAGTTACATCAATCAGTTACAATTGTCATATAATACACCAAACAGTTATTCATACATTCTAATACACTAAACAGTTACACAAAACAATTACACAAAATTATGACATCAACTCAATTTGTTATTCAGTTGTTTACATAAACTAAATAGTTGCACCATTTTACAAAATGGTATCGTTACACCATCATGCCTTAACAATTGCATGAGACTGTGATTGTTACACTCATTACAAAAATAGTTACACACATTAAAAAACAGTTACACACATTAAAAAAATAGTTACAACCATTAAAAAACAGTTACACCCATTAAAAAAAAAGTTACACCCATTAAAAAACAGTTACACCCATTAAATAAAAAGAAGATCTTTTTTTCCTACATCCCAACAACAAACAATACATAATATCTAACAAAATATCTTGATCGATTCTCTCTTTTTTTGGGAGAAAATTCAGGGTTTGATCAATCATCATAGTAAAAGACTTTATTCTTTTTGGTCAGATGACGTGGAAGCAAGGTTGGTGGCATGAGACAGCATATATATATATATGTGCGGTTAGTTTGTTTCCCTTTATACTTTACACACACACACACACACACACACACATATATATATATAAGTGAAAGTGAAACAAACTGATCACACACACACATATATATATAAACTGTGTATATGTGTGTATATATATATGTGTGTGTGTGTGTATAAAGTATAAAGTGAAACAAACTGTATATATATATATATATATATAGAGTAGCGCGATCATGAAAACTCTACACCGTAGCCTCTAGTAGGTACTTTTTATGTAGACCGTTGGATCATGATCTAATGGTCACCAAACAAAGATGCTCAAAATTAATTGTCAAAACCTACCTAATTTAGTTCCTAAATAAATAGGAAATTTCTATGAGTTGTTAATTGTGATCTAATCCTATAAAGAAAGCTCTTAAGATTAATAAATTTTTTTTTTTTATTAATTAATATTGAACGGATCGAATCTAACCACCGGATGGTTTTTATCTCCAGCCGACTACAACTCTTAATACTCCATTTCTCGACTTGATATCATGGAATTGAGCAAAATTTCAGGTTGTATCATGAAAAATTTTAACTTGATTATTGTTTATTGTACAAGAAGATAGCAACAGATTAATTTTTTAGATATTTTTTTTGAATTTAATTTGCAACTAGAAAAAATATTTTTCTATTGATTACATAGGCAACAATAAAAGAATGATGACAATGGATGAGGTTTCACAATATTTTTCTCCGGTTAGGTTTAAAAATAAAATAATGATGGCAAAGGCTTTTGATATACAATCCTAATTTGAAACTTAATAAGCAGTCCTAATTGGGTTGATTAAAAAGTTAAAGAGATAAAATAAAATTAATTTGACCAAAAAATTAGAAAGACCAACCAAACAATGGCGTACCCCAATTGAAGCCACATAATGGGTCAAATCTATATAACATACGTAAAAGGGTCAAAATATTTACTTCTATTAGATTTCAAAAAATTAAATAGACTTTCCTTATAGAACTAGATCACAATTAACAACTCATAAAAATTTCCTATTTAGTTAGGAACTAAATTAGGTAGGTCTTAGAAATTAATTTTGAGCATCTTTGTTTGGTGACCATTAGATCGTAATCCAACGGTATACATAAAAAGTAACCACTAGAGACTACGGTGCAGAGTTTTCATGATCGCGCTACTATATATATATATATATATATCTGTGTGTGTGTGTGTGTGTGTGTGTGTGTGTGTGAGATCAGCTTGTTTCACTTTATTTTTTTCCTCAAATAACTGTCAATGATGACTGCATAAATTAAGGAAGGGTGTTCAGGTAAAAAAGATTTAATTCATTTTGAATTTTGTACCTAAACACAAAAATTTTTATAAAAATTGTACTTAATAGAGTAAATAACTTATCTATACACTTTTGTTTAAATAAGTCTAAAAAATTGTACCCACACCTAAAAAACCCTATATTAAAAGTGTTATAATATAACTTTTTGGTTGCTTATTATATAAAAAATTACTCTATTTATGTAGATGTAATAAGTAAAAAAAACAAATAAAATGAAAATATTATAGTATTTTTAATACATTAAAGGTATAATATGAGAAATTTAATTATTAAAGATATAAAATAAAAACTCTTAAATCTTTTGGGGTGCAAAGTGTAATTCACACTTTTAAATGATATAAACTTTCATTCACATCCCTGTGCTCATCATATCCATCATAGTCAGATATCTTCTCACTCACTCACTAAGTCACCTACTTAACTTACTCACTTACTCTCCTACTTAAATTACTCACTTTCTCTCCAACTTAACTTAGGAAAGATGTTTCCCAAATATATACATACGGAAAACATTTAGAGTTAATCAGAGAGAAGTTCCGTAGTTGTTCTCTGATCAAAAAAAAAAAAAAATTCAGAGAGAAAAGAAAATTTACATCACTAGTTTGAGCGACTGAGATAGTCGAAGATGACCACTATTCATGTTAGTCAACCATGGAATAGCCCTAATATGTCAGATAGAGCAGTATTTGATCTCGAGCGGCACCAAAAAATTGATATCAATGGCGCATATGAGGATTTCAGAAGGGATGATGAAAAATTGATCGATGATGTCATTCTTGGTGTAAACCATGATATGAATATTGAAGAATTGGGTCGTGTTATTGGTGTTATTGGTGAGTACAATAAAAAAATAGAAACAGTAGAGTCGCCCCAAGAAAAAGAAAATGATGTATATTTGATACATCGTAGGGATGCATTCACGATGGCTAAATTAGCCTCCCTTCATTCGAGAGCATCATGATGCTTATTTAATGGGTGATAACTTCTCTGCACATGTATTTTCGCTAATAGCAATTAAAGAAAATCATGCAGCTGAACTACTTCATGCCAAGGCAGCCAAAGAAATATTAATTGCCAAGAATCGCAACAATGACATGTGGAAGTTAGATTTGCATGGTCTTCATGCAAGGGAGGCAGTTCAAGCCCTAGAAGCACACTTGAAGATGATTGAATCTCAAGTTTCTACATCAGCTAGGCAGAGACGGAGATCATTATTGGTAATAACAGGTAGAGGTAGTCACAGTCGGGGACAACCTGTCCTTCCAACAGTTATTAGAAACTTTCTCAGTGAGAATGGATATGACTATGACAACTCAAGACCTGGGGCGATCACAGTGCGACCCAAGTTCAATCCAATTGCCAGTGAATGTCTACCAGTCGAATATTTACAAGAGTGGAATTATTTTCCTCTCTTGCAATTGCATGGATATATGGGAGACACCAGTTGTATGCTGGTATAGAAAAGTTGATTGCATTAATTGCATAGTACTATTCGGATCTAATTGTTGATAAAATCTATTGTTTTTGTTAGATTCCTGCTGCAACCTAATATTAGACAGATTGAAGTTATCCATTAATGATAGTTATAATACAATTATCATTTTGAATTGAAGTTTTCTGTGTTGTTTTTGAAATGTCAAGGTAGTTTTAATATAACTTCGAGAATTTGAGCGTAATTTAACTTAATATAATTTCTTTCCTTTTATTGTGGGGTCGCTTATTGCTTTAAATTTCGCTGTTTGAGCAGAATTGTAGTCTTATATCAATGCATGCATTGTACTTGTTTGTTACATGTAAAGAACAACCATTTGTTAAATGCCTTGCCACATGATCATTAAATACAACTATACTTATGTTGTGGTTACAGAAAACAACCGATTAGATGTACCAGTCTGATTGAATTATGTATGCAGTGTAGAGATTATAGTTTCATCGGAACATATGATCCTACAAATGAATCTGTGTATAGACCAACATGCCAATCAAGTAATCCATCCAATTTATAATAAGACAAATACATATTTGCTCACAAAAGAAAATGGAAGCCGGCCAAAAAAAAAAAAGGGATGAAACCATCGATTGAAGGTTCTTTATTCCAAGGAAAGAAGGAAGGATTGCAACAAGAGCATCTTCATAACAAACCAGGTCTGTTCACTGAAATAAACCAAGATTGGCACAACGGAGTCAGATATGCATGTACAGTTATACTCATCTGCAAGCATGTATATATGCACAGATTGGCGCAACCAGGTCTTATCCTAATCCTATAACAAACTGAGCAGTGTAAATTATCAGAGAAACCGCAAAACTGAAAAACTTTGACCAGCTTAAGAATCTTTTTTTCATCTGCCAACTTTCTCCTTGGTGTGTTGTTTTTTTGTGAATTATTGGATGAGACTAGGAGTAAACTATCAAAGATATCATTTGTATGGAAGTTCTCACCCAATTTTCTCCGGAAAACTAGGACAATTGAATTGCACTCTGGTCACATAAAGAGGCCAGGAGCCCACAAAATATTATTGGTGACTCGGAGCTTCTCTAATAGGCATGCAGAATCTTGAACTACTTCAGCTCCAAGCAATTTTTCGATGATAGTGTGTCAGACCAATATCAACATATAATATAATTTCTAAACATTTCTGAAAGAGGAGCAGAGACTTCTTTGGGATATTTGGTGTATATTTTTGCAGTCCAGTTTCAAATCAATTCAGTTACAATAGCAGCAGTCATAAGTTCTTAATTTTTTCCTCCAGTTAAATTCCAATCCGCAGGGCCCTAGGAGCAAACTATAGTTGGTGCTTGAGAAACCATTTTGAAGGGAATGTGAAACATAGAGAAACAAAGCAAAATAATCTAAGAGACACTGCACTAGTGAATCTCATATACCTACATTTCATGTTGTTGCATCTGGTGAACCATTTCTAACACATTTTGTGGAGCCTTCTCATAAAGTAGGATGGCATCCTGGCACGCCAATAGCTGTCACTAGCACAATTAATCCCATGTCGTGCAGACTTCGCCTAACATAAGGTGGATACGATGAATGGTATTAAAGTTCAACCAAATAGTATGCCTTAACCAATGATACTGAGACCTTAACAAACCCCCATGTACCGGACTAGTATATCATTACGCAAATTCTACCACAAATTAACTAAATACCCTGATAGGCACAATTACATTGGATAATCACATAATAGCATGCTATCTGTTATCAAAGTTTTTGAGCTCAGAGCATAAGGCAGAATTCTAGTATATCCAATGTATATGACTGCAAATCCGTTTTGGGAACAAGTCAATTGTAGTTGTTTAATGATCACAATGATCAAGATTCAGTAGATGACTAAATAATTAGCTTATAAATATAAGAACATATTGCAAAGAACTATGCTATATACAAATACATGAATTCAAGTGTGTGAATTGTGATACACCAAGTAATCATAAATTCATACAATCAACAATGAAATAAAATATACCTATTTACATCCAGCTTCCGCCGGCATCCAATTAGTGCCTTCCCTGATTGCTATGATATTACCAAATCATCATATTTCACTGGAGTAAGTTTGGTCTTGTACCTAATTCAAGTCTAATAACCCAAATTCAAGTTTGAAATTTTAAAATGAAGCTCCAGAACTACCTGGTGTCATAAAAACCAACACATAATCATCAAACAGTGAAAAGAGAGACAAAAAGCTAACTTTACGTTTCTAGATACAAAGATTTGTAACGGAAAGCATGATCAATTTAGGATTGCATAGGGAGGAGGGCCCATTCAATGTATTTATTTGCCATCTGTTATAGTTCATCATCATATTTCATTGGAGTACGAATTATTGTGCCGTGGAATATTTGCAATGTACCTAATTTAGGTCCAACAGAGGTCAATTCCCAGTTTGTAATTCTAAATCAAGCTCCAAAACTACCATCATCAAACAATATCATCTGAAAACGCAATGTACTGTGCACCAACAACCAATCAATTGAATACAAAGTATGCAAAAAAATAGAGTAACAATAACAGATACGAAAAACCCTAATTTTACGATTCTACATACAAAAACCTGAGAAATTAGAGAGAGAGAGAGAGAGAGAGAGAGAGAGAGAGAGAGAGGTAATGAGCTTACATTCAGCAATAGGAATATCTGAAGATTTTGAAGCTGGCTTCCACACGTTTACAGATGATCAAAAGGAACGAAGAACTCAGAAGGAGGAGGCAACGGAGTAGTTTGGACCCAAATTTTGTGAAGACCGGGTTCTATGGGCCTATTTCAAGGCTCATATTTATTGGGCTCATTGGGTGGTTTAAATTGGGGTAAAACAGAAGAGCCTTAGGGAGGCCGGTCCCTTTTTATAGATTTATTTGGGCTTAAGTACACTCAAAAAATTTATTTGGAGATAAATTCATTTTGATCTATATTGTCCAAAATACCCTCAATAGTTATATTTAATCAAAACTTGTTTGAAAAAATTAACAACTCCTAAATTTTTGTTGAACATGTTACTGTTTGATGTTACTATTTTTTTGTTGAGCATGTTACTATTTTTTTGTTGAGTGTGTTATTGTTTAATATTACTATATATATCTGTGTGTGTGTGTGTGTGTGTGTGTGTGTATACATATATATATGTGTGTGTGTATATATATATATATATATATATATATACGTGTGTGTATATCTATATAATAAAGTAGAGCGAAGTTTGAATTTTGGAGACAAAGAGAGGTCGAGATCGTTTTGAGACAAAACATAAATACATCTAACGAACAACATAATTCTAACATAAAATACGGTTCAGATCATCTTAAAAATTTTGATCTAACGGCTTACAGGGAGTCCTGAATTTCTTTTCCCGCCCATGAAGAAGCCTATCATCGTAAGACTCTACATTCCTATCTCTCATACGTCTTTATCTCTCTCATACAGACTATCTCTCACGCCTTTATCTCACTCCACCCAAACCAGCGACGATGAAGCGAGCCACCACCGATGACGAGCGATCCACCATAGATGAATCCACCAGCGACAAGGTGTGCCCTCTCTCTGTCCCCCCCCCCCCCCCCCCCCCCCACACACACAACACCCACCCACCCACACCCAAAACCAAGACAACGAAGGCATCTCTCTTCACACTCCTTCATCGATTTTAATACACTCCAGTTGGATTGTTTGATTCATTGATTTTTTATTTTTTTTTTGATTTTGTCAACTTTGATTTATGCATATTATTTTGGGTCTCTATGCTCTCTTATGGTTTCATTTTTTTTTTTCCCGCAGGCGTTGCATTTCGAATGTTTGGAATGACAATTGGGTTCTAAGTTTTGATGTTTGTTTCAGTATTAATTTTTTGGAATATTAGAGCTATTTTATTTTATTTGAAAAATTGTCTATGCCCTTTACTGTGTTCAAGTTAAGGAATTATATGTTACGCAAGATCTTGTTATTGTACATATGATCTGATAATTTTTTATTTTTATTTTATGAAACAGGTTGAATCTCAAATTGAAGAATACATCTCTATGGTAAGTTTTATCTCTACATATTCCGTTTATTGCATTATGGTTTTTTTTTTTTTACTACCAGGTTGGGAACAAAACCTAATCTTCTTTGAACTTTTGATACTACACAATGTCCATATTTCTTCTTGCATTCGAGGATGAGTAACAGGTGCGGCCAGTTTTTTCACCAGAAAAGGGGTGTGTATTTCTAGATTACTTTTTTGGTTTATATTTAGTGGATTCAGTTGTATAGAAACAATTAGTTGATTAAGAACCACTTTGTTAATGGTATGATTAAGTATCAGTTTGTTCCATTGAAAATATGTAATATTTCTAATTAGTTGTATGGTTTATATGTTAATGATAAATTGACAACTTATGTATGTACATGCATATGATATTTATATACATGCACGTCCGCAAACGTTTTTCCTTAGAATTGTGTGTTTTTGCAGGTGTTTTTGCGGATGCTGATGTTCATATCATGTGTTTATAGATAACCTATGTTGTTGGCTTACTTTGGATTATAATTGATTTTTTGAGTTGGTTCATTGGTTGTTGACAACTATTTGTGATGGACTGCCTTATTCTTATAGTTGGGATTCGTCGTAATTTGAGTGTGTGTGTGTGCGTGTGCGTGTGTTTTGTTGTGGAATTTAATCTTTTGAGTTATAAATTAGGTGTTTGTTTGAGCATGAAAATCTTTACTCATTTTTTGGTGCCTTGCTCTTTTCCTGTTTACTCATTTTTTTTTTTATATGTAATGGCCTATGTGGGTATGTTTTGGTGATACGCATTCGACGCTTGGACTGTTGGATCGGCTGATCGGGGCTATATAGATGGTCTGAAGACAAAAGATTTCACTCTGAGTTGTGAAAATTTGTCAAAGAAAAGGTGTTTCTCTATGTCAGCCGAACAATAATGGCTATTGTGCACTTCAATATGTGCTGCTCTTAACAATTTGGCGAGGTTGTACAATGTATAATTGAGGTTTTCTTAATTGCTTCAACTTGATTTTTGATGATTCTATTTGAAGTTGTTGTAGAAATATAGTTAAACTTGATTTTGATGTTGAAGCATGTGGTGAGGAGAGTGCCACCAATTAAGCATGTGTCTGAAAATTTTGATTTGATCTAATTTTTTTACTGTTTTGTAAATTTGGGTGTATTTGGTTTGTGAATTTCGTAATGATGAGTTTATGGGTTAGACTGGTTGTGAATTTATGCAATTGAACTGGTGATCTTTTTTATCTCTCTTTCTTTTGAGGTCTTTGTCTTTTAATTCTTCTCAAGGCTATCCAATTTACTTAACCTAAAATTCTCTACTTAGTTGTTTTGTTTTGCACGTATTTGTACTTTTGTAGTTTTGTGTGTGTGTTTTGTTAGTTGAGTTGGTGCTACCTCAATGGAGAAAGTCTACGCCTACTTTGGTAAGTGAGTTGGCAGCAGGTTTCCAGCACACAATCTCATCAAATCCTTAATATTAGGTGCCTAATTTTTGTTTGAAACTAGAACTAATAGAGGAGTGGATTGGCAGAAGTCATTACTCTCATGCTAATGGAGGGATGGGTTGGATGACCATGAGGAGAGGTTATCTTAGTTGATTTTCTCTTTCATTATCGCCACCTGCTCATTTCCATGATTCAAGTTTATTTTCCTCCAAGATTGCCACCCCATCTATTGCTCATTTCCATGATTTAAGTTGTTTGTTTTCCTCCAAGACTGAAAAGTAATGGACTATAAGACAAACAAAGTGCAAGAGTAAAATTACCGAGCAATTCAAGGCAAAATTTGAGGTGGTAGTTGTGCTAATCCTATCAATCTGGCATAATTTGGCTTTTAATTTTCATTGTAATGTAATTCCATTTAAGGTGCAATGTTTTATTTCATTGTTGTGAGTATTGAGTTATTATGTGATAATTTTAATAGGGTTGAAAATATTGAAATGATAGTCAATTTGATGCTATGGTAGTATTTGTGGGTGCTATGATTTTTTATATTTTTTTCGTTTGCTAATTTTTGTGGGTTTAATTTTTTATTCTGGTGATTTTATTGTGTTATATAGTGCCTTCACGAGCAATTACTAGTATATATATATGAGATAGAAAAATAATTTTAATGCTAGCACAATTTTCAAGTTAGGAGTTGTTATATTTGAAAATATTGAAACTAACAATGATAGACAATATTTATGGTAAGGGTAATTATGTAATACATTTTAAAAAAAAATTGAAATGTTTTAAAATATGTACTTATTGACAACTATTTGATGAAAAAAAGTATTTAATGGAGTATAAGTTTGAAGGTAATACTTAAAGCCAAATAAGTTCTACAAAAGGTACTCACAACCAATTATCCGAAAACAGAAGCTGGTACAAAAATTTGGACTTAATTGAACTAAACTACAACATAAAAGTTTTTTGGACAAAAGATCATTTTTTAAGAAAATGACCAAAAGACCATTCGTTAAAAGAAAAGAAGATCAAACCCCATTAATATGTCAAACGACAATCTCGGCTCTAATAAGGAATCAAACGATAAAAAAAGAAGCATTAAACCGAGTGTTCCTTTGTCTACGACATTTTGAGATTCGAATGAATTTATGAACAGATTCTAAAGATAATACTAGAAAATAATCGTTTCAAACCCTATTGAAGATCAAAAAGAGTTTTTCTTTTTTTTTTTTTAAAGAAAGGAGGAAGAACAAGATATCATATTTTCTTGTAACTGTTCGTGTAACTGTTCCACATTTTGGTTTGGTGTAGCTGTTCTTCGTCGCCAGAATCCTCTTCTCCAAATATTGAAGTTTGTCTTTAAGGTTTCAACCCCAATTTTCAATGGTTAGTTTTCAATTTTATTTTATTTTTTTGCAATTTTTGTTCGAAAAAACCCAAACTAAAATTAAAAAATATTAACAATTCCAAATGAAAATAACAAAGTTGAATTCTTTTATGTTGAATGCGTATATAAAAAATTTAAATTTTAAAAAACAAAAATTTTAAGCAGTTACACTAATTTTTTGTTTGTTGTAACAGTGTGGAGTAACTATATTTGAGAGTCAAGGCATTTGATTTGTATATCTGTTTTGGGTAATTGGTTGGTGTTACAATTGGCATTTGAATTGCCTAACAGTACGGGTTTCTTTGTTTTTTTTTTTTAGTTCAATTTTTTTGTTTGATAAAATCTAAACCCGTGTTTTGTGAAATGGAAATCATAAAATCTGAAATCTTTTATGATAAATGCATGTATGTGGTCACCCCATTTTGAGTAGATATCATGAAAAAATGACGATATTCTTGTTTTAAGAATAATCTTCTTTGGAATAAATACGTCGAGTAGATCTAATGAAATGTTAGTTGAAATAATCAAATAATATTATAGTAATTGTTGAATTTTTTCATTGGACCATACCTAACTCACACATTATTATGTTAGATATTTTATCAGATTATTAACTCCCAAATGTATTATTAGTTTTTTTAACTATGTCTCTTAGATTCTTTTGAAACACACAGATGGGAGATGAAGAAACTCTCTCTCTCTCTCTCTCTCTCTCTCTCTCTCTCTCTCTCTCTCTCTCTCTCTCTCTCTCTCTCTCTCTCCAACATTTGGTATGGTTTTGCTATCATGTTTGGATAAGTAACAAATGAAAACCATTTTGAAAATTGAATTAATGGATATTAATGGGCAATGCTATAGAGATTAAGGACCTAATAAAATATTGTAATTGGATTAATTATGAATTTTAATGTTAGATAGAGTCAAACTCTTAGAAAGATGCTATTGAAACCAATCTCGGGACTTAATTTAATATAATCATTGAATTAAAGTTGGGCATCATATAACATTGAAATTTATAATTAATTCAATGACTGCATTGAATTAGGTCCCTAAAGCATTGCTCTAACTTTTAATCTAACAACTGTAATTGATTAAGTCCTCAAATTAGTTCCGAATAATAATTTTGGATACTAATGGAATAATTTCAAAAAGTAATGTTTTATATTTTTTGTAATTTTAATATAAGTAATAACATATTGATTCACAAAATGTGAGACAATAAGAATAAATAACAACGCACCAAATAAAATTAACAACAGAAAAATAGCTAGCCAATAATTACACTATTTGATATAAAATAATTTAATATTTATATTTGTGATGATATTTTTGGTAATATCCACAATACTATATGCATGTGAGAAAATGTTTGACCCAACTTTAACATAAATTACAAATGTAAAAATAAAATTTTGAGTTTTGTGCGTAACTATGTAATATATTGGATTTTTTGCGGATTTGGATCTCTTGAAGTTTATTTTTTCTCTCAATATTTCTTACCTAGTCTAAAAATTAGGAAGGGGATCCATTTATATATTATAGGTCCCACTTGATTTCGTGTTATATTAGTAGAGGTCCCACTTATATAACGGATATTACATGGATTCATAATGAATGATTTACTATTGAAATTTTTTTTTGATAAAATCATACTAAAAGCAGTCTTACTTATTTTATTTTTTTATCCACATAAAATCGAAAAGATGGTGGTCGACCCATGTTGCGTAGCTATAATGAATAAATTGATATCCTTGTTTCAAGAATAAAACCATGGGGATCTAATAATATGACTAATATACATTGATCTAATTATGTTATAGCTGACATGATTAAATAACATAATTATAATTGTTAGAACTTTTTTGTTAGATTATATCAATTGATGCATCATTATGCAAAAATATTTTAACAAAATTATTAGTATTGTTACCATGTCTATGTAATTAAACATGCATGAATTCTTATTTACATTTGCTCCAAAAAATTGTTATTTTACAATGGAAATAAAAAAATTTAATTCTCTTTCTATCTTCATTGGATACAAACTTAATTACATGTACCACCAGAATGTATGTTTTTATTAAAAAAAAACTTGAGTATAAAAATTAAGTTTGTTTTTTTACATTTTAAAAAAAATGCAAATTTACATGGTTATGTTAGGCATACCACTAAGAGGTGCATAACTTCTAAACTTTTTTGTCCAAGACATCGTTGAAGACGACTAAATCTAATTTAATAGAAATTTTATCTAACTCATAACATCCGCCTCTTGTTCCATTGAATTTGATATTATTTTAAAATATATATTATAATAGTTAGTCATTATTTAATATTTGTATATTAGTATATTGAATATGATTAGACCTCGTTTAACATTTTCGCCTAGGGACTCTATACATGCCAATTCGTCCCTGACAAAACTATGAGTTACTTTAGAAATTCTGAGAAGTAAGGATCAAGTGAAAGATGAGGAAGACCAACAGATGTGAGGATTTGATTGTTAAAAAATGGTGTACTTAATCTTGATAATTTATGTGTATTTATGATTTCTTTATATTGTACTATTGAATTGTTGCAGGGAGATAGCGTGAGTATGAGATACTCCACGACCAGGAGCAGAGCCAGAAATTTATATGTGGGGGGCACTAACTATTAGTTTAAAAAATTGCCATCTTAAGGATTTAAGTTAAAGACAAATAATTTTTTTAAATCATATATAATACCTAAAATTTCATTTACAAAACAGCCAAAAATCGATATACATGGGGTACAAAAACCAAAAAAATCTGCAAAGTAAGGTTCTAATTAGACCCATTTACAAAAAATATGACTAACTATAGACTTTTACAATTGACCACGACGTGATTTCATATTTTGAAAGTGTTGCATGATAACATCTTTTGGTCATTTTCTTAAAAAATGCACTTTTGTCCAAAAAACTTTCATGTTGTAGTTTAGTTCAATTAAGTCCAAATTTTTGTACCAGCTTCTGTTTCGGATAATTAGCTGTGAGTACCTTTTGTAGAACTTATTTGGCTTTAAGTATTACCTTCAAACTTATACTCCATTAAGTCCTTTTTTTCATCAAATAGTTGTCAATAAGTACATATTTTAAAACATTTCAAATATTTTTTGAAATGTATTACATAATTACTCTTACCATAAATATTGTTTATCATTGTTAGTTTCAATGTTTTCAAATATAACAACTCCTAACTTGAAAATTGTGCTAGTATTAAAATTATTTTTCTATCTCATATATATAGATATATATATATACACACACACACGTATACACACACACACACACAGATATATATATATATATATATATATATATATATAGTAATATTAAACAATAACACGCTCAACAAAAAAATAGTAACATCAAACAGTAACACACTCAACAAAAAAATAATAACATCAAACAATAACATGTTCAACAAAAATTTAGGAGTTGTTAGTTTTTTCAAACAAGTTTTGACTAAATATAACTATTGAGAGTATTTTGAACAATGTAAATCAAAATGAATTTATCCTCGAATAAGTTTTTTGAGTGTACTTAAGTCCAAATAAGTCTACA
This sequence comes from Ilex aquifolium, assembly GCA_951799425.1. Classification (NCBI taxonomy): domain Eukaryota; kingdom Viridiplantae; phylum Streptophyta; class Magnoliopsida; order Aquifoliales; family Aquifoliaceae; genus Ilex; species Ilex aquifolium. The sequence goes on along the minus strand of OX637404.1, from coordinate 28,173,631 downwards.
AAAAGAGACCGGCCTCCCTAAGCCTCTTCTATTTTACCCCTATTTAAACCACCCAATGAGCCCAATAAATATGGGCCCTGAAATTGGCCCATAGAACCCAGTCTTCACAAAATTTGGGTCCAAACTACTCCGTCGCCTCCTCCTTCTGAGTTCTTCGTTCCTTTTGATCATCTGTAAACGTGTAGAAGCCAGCTTCAAAATCTTCGGATATTCCTATTGCTGAATGTAAGCTCATTACTCCTCTCTCTCTCTCTCTCTCTAATTTCTCAGGTTTTTGTATGAAGAATCGTAAAATTAGGGTTTTTCGTCTCTGTTATTGTTACTCTATTTTTTTGCTTTCTTTTGTATTCAATTGATTGGTTGTTGGTGAACAGTACATTGCGTTTTCAGATGATATTGTTTGATGATGGTAGTTTTGGAGAATGATTTAGAATTACAAACTGGGAATTAACCTCTGTTGGACCTAAATTAGGTACATTGCAAATATTCCACGGCACAATAATTCGTACTCCAATGAAATATGATGATGAACTATAACAGATGGCAAATAAATACATTGAAGGGGCCCTCCTCCCTATGCAATCCTAAATTGATCATGCTTTCCGTTACAAATCTTTGTATCTAGAAACGTAAAGTTAGTTTTTTGTCTCTCTTTTCACTGTTTGATGATTATGTGTTGGTTTTTATGACACCATGTAGTTCTGGAGCTTCATTTTAAAATTTCAAACTTGAATTTGGGCTATTAGACCTGAATTAGGTACAAGACCAAACTTACTCCAGTGAAATATGATGATTTGGTAATATCATAGCAATCAGGGAAGGCACTAATTGGATGCCGGCGGAAGCTGGATGTAAATAGGTATATTTTATTTCATTGTTGATTGTATCAATTTATGATTACTTGGTGTATCACAATTCACACACTTGAATTCATGTATTTGTATATAGCATAGTTCTTTGCAATCTGTTCTTATATTTATAAGCTAATTATTTAGTCATCTACTGAATCTTGATCATTGTGATCATTAAACAACTACAATTGACTTGTTCCTAAACGGATTTGCAGTCATATACATTGGATATACTAGAATTCTGCCTTATGCTCTGAGCTCAAAAACTTTGATAACAGATAGCATGCTATTATGTGATTATCCAATGTAATTGTGCCTATCAGGGTATTTAGTTAATTTGTGGTAGAATTTGCGTAATGATATACTAGTCCGGTACATGGGGGTTTGTTAAGGTCTCAGTATCATTGGTTAAGGCATAATATTTGGTTGAACTTTAATACCATTCATCGTATCCACCTTATGTTAGGCAAAGTCTGCACGACATGGGATTAATTGTGCTAGTGACAGCTATTGGCGTGCCAGGATGCCATCCTACTTTATGAGAAGGCTCCACAAAATGTGTTAGAAATGGTTCACCAGATGCAACAACATGAAATGTAGGTATATGAGATTCACTAGTGCAGTGTCTCTTAGATTATTTTGCTTTGTTTCTCTATGTTTCACATTCCCTTCAAAATGGTTTCTCAAGCACCAACTATAGTTTGCTCCTAGGGCCCTGCGGATTGGAATTTAACTGGAGGAAAAAATTAAGAACTTATGACTGCTGCTATTGTAACTGAATAAATTTGAAACTGGACTGCAAAAATATACACCAAATATCCCAAAGAAGTCTCTGCTCCTCTTTCAGAAATGTTTAGAAATTATATTATATGTTGATATTGGTCTGACACACTATCATCGAAAAATTGCTTGGAGCTGAAGTAGTTCAAGATTTTGCATGCCTATTAGAGAAGCCTCGAGCGACTAAGAACAGCAAATTTCTCCATGCCTATTAGAGAAGCTCCGAGTCACCAATAATATTCTGTGGGCTCCTGGCCTCTTTATGTGACCAGAGTGCAATTCAATTGTCCTAGTTTTCCGGAGAAAATTGGGTGAGAACTTCCATACAAATGATATCTTTGATAGTTTACTCCTAGTCTCATCCAATAATTCACAAAAAAAACAACACACCAAGGAGAAAGTTGGCAGATGAAAAAAAGATTCTTAAGCTGGTCAAAGTTTTTCAGTTTTGCGGTTTCTCTGATAATTTACACTGCTCAATTTGTTATAGGATTAGGATAAGACCTGGCTGCGCCAATCTATGCATATATACATGCTTGCAGATGAGTATAACTGTACATGCATATCTGACTCCGTTGTGCCAATCTTGGTTTATTTCAGTGAACAGACCTGGTTTGTTATGAAGATGCTCTTGTTGCAATCCTTCCTTATTTCCTTGGAATAAAGAACCTTCAATCGATGGTTTCATCCCTTTTTTTTTTTTGGCCGGCTTCCATTTTCTTTTGTGAGCAAATATGTATTTGTCTTATTATAAATTGGATGGATTACTTGATTGGCATGTTGGTCTATACACAGATTCATTTGTAGGATCATATGTTCCGATGAAACTATAATCTCTACACTGCATACATAATTCAATCAGACTGGTACATCTAATCGGTTGTTTTCTGTAACCACAGCATAAGTATAGTTGTATTTAATGATCATGTGGCAAGGCATTTAACAAATGGTTGTTCTTTACATGTAACAAACAAGTACATTGCATGCATTGATATAAGACTACAGTTCTGCTCGAACAGCGAAATTTAAAGCAATAAGCGACCCCACAATAAAAGGAAAGAAATTATATTAAGTTAAATTACGCTCAAATTCTCGAAGTTATATTAAAACTACCTTGACATTTCAAAAACAACACAGAAAACTTCAATTCGAAATGATAATTGTATTATAACTATCATTAATGGATAACTTCAATCTGTCTAATATTAGGTTGCAGCAGGAATCTAACAAAAACAATAGATTTGATCAACAATTAGATCCGAATAGTACTATGCAATTAATGCAATCAACTTTTCTATACCAGCATACAACTGGTGTCTCCCATATATCCATGCAATTGCAAGAGAGGAAAATAATTCCACTCTTGTAAATATTCGGCTGGTAGACATTCACTGGCAATTGGATTGAACTTGGGTCGCACTGTGATCGCCCCAGGTCTTGAGTTGTCATAGTCATATCCATTCTCACTGAGAAAGTTTCTAATAACTGTTGGAAGGACAGGTTGTCCCCGACTGTGACTACCTCTACCTGTTATTACCAATAATGATCTCCGTCTCTGCCTAGCTGATGTAGAAACTTGAGATTCAATCATCTTCAAGTGTGCTTCTAGGGCTTGAACTGCCTCCCTTGCATGAAGACCATGCAAATCTAACTTCCACATGTCATTGTTGCGATTCTTGGCAATTAATATTTCTTTGGCTGCCTTGGCATGAAGTAGTTCAGCTGCATGATTTTCTTTAATTGCTATTAGCGAAAATACATGTGCTGAGAAGTTATCACCCATTAAATAAGCATCAAGTGATGCTCTCGAATGAAGGGAGGCTAATTTAGCCATCGTGAATGCATCCCTACGATGTATCAAATATACATCATTTTCTTTTTTTTGGGGTGACTCTACTGTTTCTATTTCTTTATTGTACTCACCAATAACACGGCCCAATTCTTCAGTATTAGTGGTCATCTTCGACTGTCTTGGTCGCTCAAACTAGTGATGTAAATTTTCTTTTCTCTCTGATTTTTTTTTTTTTTGATCAGAGAACAACTACAGAACTTCTCTCTGATTAACTCTAAATGTTTTCCGTATGTATATATTTGGGAAACATCTTTCCTAAGTTAAGTAGGAGAGAAAGTGAGTAATTTAAGTAGGAGAGTGAGTGAGTAAGTTAAGTAGGTGAGTGAGTGAGTGAGTGAGCAGATGTGAAGGAAAGTTTATATCATTTGGAAGTGTGAATTACACTTTGCACCCCAAAAGATTTAAGAGTTTTTATTTTATATCTTTAATAATTAAATTTCTCATATTATACCTTTAATGTATTAAAAATACTATAATATTTTCATTTTATTTGTTTTTTTACTTATTACATCTACATAAATAGAGTAATTTTTTATATAATAAGCAACCAAAAAGTTATATTATAACACTTTTAATATATTAGAGATGTAATATAAAAAATTTAAACTTTAATGGTATAAATTTAAAAATCTTCAATTTTTTAAGGCACAAAGTGAAATTCCTCCTATTTGAAATGACAATGCCGTCACAAAATAAATATTAGACTTCTCTTTTAACTGGACAAGACAACTCATTCTCATTTAGTAGTGTGACAAGACTAAAAAATTTAGTTTACCATGTAGTCTAAGCTATCCAAAAGTTTATGGTACCGAAATTCCTCTTTAGGAAGGTAGTTTTGTGATTTATTTTAAGAGTTATTTATAATTTTTAAAGATTATTTATAATATTTGAGGTTATTTGTAATCATTTTTAAAATTTTTATAAAAATTACAATATGACCCCAAAAAAATTATAATATGACCTCAAAATTTTTTTATCATAAATAAACCTACAAATTTGTTTCTCACCCACAAAACTTATAAAATTTGACCGTAAAATAAAAATAAAAATACGATACCATAGTTCTCACCAAAACCACAAAAAACCAAAGTAGTGTTTCCCAACAAAACTCTATATTTTATAAATGTGGGTCTGAGTATTGTACCAAAAAATAATTTTTTAATTATTTTTATTATTATTATATATAATATTCAATAAAATTATATCACATGTAAAATTATTGTATTTTATTTTATGTTTTTATTATATTATAATAAATGACTTTAAATTAAGTGAACTAAAATCAACAGGTCATAATCAACTATGGTATCATTTTTATACATATATTAGTCATAACTTGTGTCTGAAGACACAATAAAACATAAAATTTGATCGTTCAAAAAATCGATCCTACTATATTAAATAATATTTTTTCCTTCATTTCTTTGATTACATTATTTAAAATTTAATTTTACCCATTATTTTTTTTTAACATATCGACAAAATTTTCTAAAAATATGTAATATAACAAAAAATTCTAAATATGTGTATATTATTGTGTATGGATACTGTTTGAAATAAAAATTATGTAAAATTATAAATTAATCAAATATTAAATATTAAATGGTTGAACATGTGAAATTAATTGATGATATTATGTTTTTAGGTGAAAAAATATGTAGGAAATAAAAATTAAGTTGTTAGGAGTTTTATTAAATAGATTAGCAATAATCTTGCGTCTGAAAACACTATATAATATAAAAAATATGGATTTGAGTTTAATTCATCAAATAAGAATTGATTTTTTTTTTAATAAATTATTCTCAACCAAATCCATTTTTTTATGTAAATATTTGACCTGATTAGGATTTGATCCAATGAATGCATTAGTTGGGTCTCTAATATGTATAAATTCAAGTGATACCAACGATTTATTAATATTTACACCAAGAAAGTACTATTGAAAAAGATTGAGAAAATTATTTTTCTTTAATTTATTTTATTTTAAAATCTTAAGAATCAATAACTAAAAATCAATTAAATCAAAGTCAACAATTCTTGATTAACTTCAGTGTGGTGAGATTTTGAAAACAAATTGAATTTTGATTCAAATTTAATTTAAATTCAATAATTAGATGGAGATTGATTTTTCCTATAAGGGTTAATTGCAGTGATGGTCCCTAACATTATAATTATATCAAATTAATCTCTAATATATTGAATTTATTTTTAAGTGGTCCCCTGTATAATGCTATTCAAATTTTTAACGTTTTTGCACATTAAAAAGTTATCAGACCCAAACTAACCAAAAATATGAAAGAGAAGAAAAAGGAATCAAAGAAGGAGAAAGAGAGAAGGAGAAGAAATCAGAGAAAGGGAGATGAGTTCGGTTCCCTAAGCCCGGATGTGAAATTTGGTAAAATACTTGATTATGTTAGTTCCCTCCGATTGTGGAAAAAAACAAATACTACTACGTGATCTCAATAAAATTTTAGAAAAATAGAGGGACATCCTAGAAAATAGGATAATTTACTGGGTGTGAATAAAATCTTCCAAAGCTCCCTCCTTCAACTTTAAGGGCTTGTTTGGATAGGGAGGGTTTGGATTGATTTTTTCAAATCTAAATCCCTCTTTACAAAAATGAGATGTAAGATCTACAGATATATCATAATTATTAACAACTATTTGTCATATAAATGATTATTTTACCCTTAATCAATCTAATTCATATTTATGTTAAGGGATACAATTATCTTTTATATTCTTAACTCCTTAACTAATCTTCTCAAACTCACATCCCCCTAGGTTTGACTAAACTCATGATCATGGATTTAATATTTGGACCAGCTGCGGACCGAGGTTGGGAACTTGGGATTGAATTTTCGATCCAAATATGGAGTTTGGGAGTCCTTTATACTATTTTCCCCAAATCCATCCTTACCAAACAGCTCCCAAATGTTTCATCTATGAGGGTTATTTTCGTCATTTATCATCCTACTTTACTCTCTCCGAGCAAATGAGGGTTTTGTTTCTTATTTCCTTCCCACTTCTTTTTGGGAAAGTCATTTCCTTCCACTTCAAACTTCAACGATGGTGTTTTAACGTTTATGTAAATTTTCACACAGATTAAATGTTTCTTCACAAATCAAGGCTCATTCAGGAGGATCTGTTCATACTTTTCTATGAACTAATGGACGTTTATATGATTTACACGTTCTGGGTTCAAGTAATTTTCTAAATCCAATCTGGGTATTCTCTAATTTTTGCAAAATGTTCATCATTCGATTATAAACCTCAGAAGAGCAATCAGTGAAGCTTCATAGGTTTCAAACCCAGAAACGCTACGTACTGTAAATATGAGCGTTGCTTCTTCTTATAATCCTCAATTTCTCACTGCACCCATGCAATTCGATGCCTATAGTCTTGAGCACTGGCCCCAATTACAGGTTTCTGACCAACAATGTGAAAATATTTCTTATTCTGAGCACCAATCTTCCAAGAGGCCTGGATTTTCTAGACCAATATTGGATTCAAGGATGCCCCTGAAAAGATCGAAGATGACTTGTACCGTTAAGACTGAAATGTGCTTGCTATACAAAAGGGGTAATTGCACTTATGGGGATAAGTGTCACTTTGCCCATGGAGTTGAAGAAATCCGGAGGCTACCATATAAAATGACTGACATGGACATTGTGACCAATGAGGATCACAGAATTATCAGTAAAATGAAACTGTGTAGGAAGTTCTGTAATGGAGAAGAGTGCCCATATGGGGATAGATGCCATTTTCTTCATGTAGGTCTCCAGAAAGTTAAGGGAGATTTGGGTCTGTCTAGGAAGAGTGTGGAACTAAACCTTGTGACTACTGGGTCTGCAGGGAATTACAAAAATGGGTATGAACAATGGGAATGCCAGATGTTTGGGAATTCAACTTATAGAGATAAACAACAGGATCAGAAGCCAATCTATTGGAAGACGAGGCTCTGTAACAAGTGGGAGAGAACTGGTAATTGCCCATATGGTGTGAAATGTTACTTTGCTCATGGACAAGCAGGTATTCTAACTGTGACTTGCTTGATTTATCGATTGTTAATTCTTCTTGATTTGAAATTTTCAAGCTTACTCTAATACTCTTGCCTAGGTTTGCTCAAACCAGTCAGTCAAAAGATTATTGGTTGCATAATAACTCTTTTTATTACATTTACCGGCTATTAATCCACAGATATATGGCTTATGTCATCTCTCAGACAGTATTATTTCATCTTATTGAAACCTTTGTTCTCTCTCTGGGGCGTTCGGTCTCAGCCAAATCTTGGGTTCCATTCTTGAAGCACTTGGATGTTAGATGGTGTCAAACTGTCATTAGGTAGATAACACAGCATAGCTGATTGCACTTGTGAATTGATTTTTCATTTGAGATTTTCTGAGAGGAAACAGGAATTGCATTTCTCTACTTGTTAGTTATCCATTACGTATTGAGGGACATTATTGGTTTAGTAAAAGAGGACAAATGTAGAAAGTTTTGGCCTTCAACATGATTATTGTGGAGGATTGAAATAGCATTGTTTTTGCCACCCCCCACCCCTTCTCTCTCGCTATAGTTACACGCGAATTTTGTGACAAGACCTGAACTAAAAAGGCTTTCATAAGATCCTCATGTTACTCGACCAACCAAAATGATCTCCTTAGTTTTCTTTTATCCAGAGTGGGAAGTTAATCTCTCCTTGTGTTCTATACAGATGACAACAATTTTCTAGTGGCCCTAGTTTTAATCTCGGAGTTATTTGTTCTCTATGGAAAGATGTCCTATGGTCTGTAAGGGTGGAAAAACTTTTGGATAGCCTAACACTTGTTAATTTTATTGATAGAACTACACAAGATTGGCTCTCACCTTGCATTGGAATCTGGGAATGTTTGCCCTTCAAAAGCTCTTGCTACTCCTGCCAATGATGGATCAGTCACTAAAACCGGGATGGAAAGTAAAAAACAGCAAGTGCAAGGTAAGAAGTGCTTATTCAAGCGTAAAGAAGTTGAGAAGATCAATGGCATCTATGCAGATTGGGTTGATGCTATGCCCCTTGTGCACTGTTGATCGGCCAAAGTGGGAAGTTGAATTTAATTTTGATTCGTGTCATATATCATACTTCAAGTTCAAAGGAATTGCAATTTGGTCAATTTGAGGCTGTTAGTAGAGTGACTGACTTTACTCAGTTGTCACAATACTGAGATAATGAACATACCAATTGTCTCTTAGAGTGGTGAACTACTTGTACAGCTATTATCAACAGCTGAGGGGAACTACTTTGCATACCCCCTTTAGAGACTCATTTTCAATATAGTTTCTGATTGTGGCAGCTGAAGTTTTTAAGAATGTCTTCTATTATTTTTTGTTTTCCCGAAGATGGGATTTTCATCTCTATGGGGTTTTGAGTGAGATTCACTACTTGTTAGATTATAAATGCTATTCAAGGGCTCCTTTGTTGATATTAATGCATTCTTAGTTAGATAACTCACTATCCGATTCCAAAAATGTTGAGAGAAGACTTGTTTGAGTTAAATAATTTAATACTCAATGCAATCATTATGAGAAACTGTCAAAACCGAAAAAAGAAAAAAGATAAATTTACTCGGGCATTGTTGGTGTGTAAAACAATTGGATTTGGAACGCTTTTAATATATTTTTTTCATAATTTTATTTTAATGCAAATACCATCATGAATTCAAGTGGGTCTCCTGCATATTACGGGAATCTCTCACCAATACAAAGTGATCTATCAATATGAAAATTTGAGAGAAATAATAATAAAGGATATCAGAACCCAAAATAAGGGATCAAGACACCAGACGTAGCAGCTCAAAACATATGGTTACAGTCGAAAAAAATAAAAGAATCGAATACATCCTCACTTTCAACCTAGGTAATAAATATTTGTGGCACGTGTACAAAATTCATTCCAATTTAGACTCGACCTTGACCTACTTCCCTATCAATTGTTAGTTAATCAGCCATCACGTGTGCCAAAGAAACTAATACGTAAAAAATTCTCAGACAATACAGCGACATGAAAAAAACATAGATTTGAGAATGTAGTCACACCTTTTGGGCGTTCGAACTCATTTATTTTTCGCTTTTGCATAGGTCCAGAATGGATGAGCAATGCGCTTAGGTTTGCAACCGCGGATTATCTTTCTGACATCTCCTCTAACAGAAAGGAAGGCCAAAACAACAGCAATTGAGAATGTTGGGTAGAAATAAATAGCTTTGATAGGATCTCTGGCTGCATGTTTCCGGAGAGAAAGTTCCTTGGTGAGTCCCCACATGAGGAGATATGTCCCAAACAAGCCCACTCTGCTTGGTTTTATGATGCCTAAGAATGCTCCTGCCACACACAAGTAGCTTCCTGCAAGAATCTGGTGCAACCCAATAAAGAAGTATAGGATGGAGTTAGAGCAAAGAAAACCCAACATAACACAAATACCAAAATAACATGACTCGTTAACACAAATAATAAATAGTTTGGATTAGTATCAAATAAGAATAACTCGATTTTTGACATGATAAACACATTTAGATGGTATTGTATTTAGTTTTTGTCTATTTTCTTATCTAATATTGGCTGAATTGTCGTAGTGGTTTTTGATTTAGGTTACTAGAATGTGGATCAAATAGATTTATAATTGATAAGAGACCTAACGTATAGTGAATTTAATGGATAAAAAATAGTCCTAGTCTTGGGATTTTGGGTTCACGAGTTAACTATGTCAACCTCAACATAACAAGATCTTGACAAAAAAGACACGATTTGAATATGTCACAGAGCAAGAATAACAAGATCCGAACATTACACAACATGACTCAATTATCACTCAGAGATGAATCATGTAAGTGGCTAGAGTCTCATGAATGGGGCTATCCATTTTTCTGAAATAGACAAAAAAAATGAAAAAGAACTAGCTAATTTCTCCCATGAGGCATATGAATTGAAAAATAACTGCTGGAGAATACGACCTCTAGGTGCTGGAGATCAGTTGTGGTAGGACCTTCCTTGGCCTGGTGGAATTTATATGCATTTAACAGATTATCATAGCCAGGGATGACCTTTTCCTTGACAATAGCATTTGCAATGGCTCCTGGGTAAAGAAGGGATTTCACTACAACTGCAGGAAGGAGTTCACTTGCAATCAACTGAGATGAAGTCACCTCTATTGGTGATGTGCATGTACCAATTCTGCATGGCAATCTATGAAGCAAAGGACAGAGCTCAAGCAATCAAAAATCTATGACAGCAGTCAATATAAGTTTTACATGGCAATGCGCTCAGGTTTGTTCAATAGTCGAATAAGGATCAAGATGTCTTGAGTTTGGATCGCATTCAACACATAAAATTCAGGTTTATCCAAAAAACGCGGTTAGCTAATGATTTCATAGATTCAAGATTTGGGTTAAACATGAGGGTCAAAGATGCAATTGGAATGGTTCCCCATTGTCACAAAAGAAAAAAAATGCAAATAGCAGCTATACCAGTTCTCTATTACTTTTTTTTATTATAAGTACCAAAAATCAGTGGAGATCAAGGTGAGTATGTTGAGGAAAGTAACAGTATTTCATTGACTTTATTAAACAATACTAATTTCTCACATGTTTCTTCAATTTTCCACAAGAATCAAGGTTTTTTTAAACTGGTTTTTGGCCCTGTTGCATTGAACCACATATCTGACTGAGCTCAATAAAGAGAGAGTGAGAAAGTTTATTAATTAGACTAACATTAAAGAGAAAACTCTCTCCTAATGGTAACATGAACGAGCTGTAAATTCAAACGTCCTGAATTCGAATCTCGATAACCTCATAGGACCAGGCTGTAAGGAATTTATCCTCGTGAAAATCTTAGTCCTGACGTGGGTAACCCACTTTTAATCGGATCGAGGAGGGAATCAGTTGAGTTGAGGTGAACGTAAGCCGACACAAACACCCCTTTTGAATCCAAAAAAAAAAAAAGAAGAAAAACAAATAACTAAATTCAGAGACCATAGAGACCACGTGATGAGCATTACTGAAATATTTGTTAAAATAAAATTGAGGCATCATGTCCATAGTTGTTTAATGAGAAGAACAAAAGAGGGGATATTTTTTTACAGTGGAGGATGGTGTATATACTACAAAATATGTAAGAAAGTCATAAAAATCCAGTTGGTTTTGATATTAAATTTCCTAAACATGCACGGTAATTTCAGAGAAATTATCAAATATTGTTCAACAATATTTTCAGAAAAAATAAAAAAAAAATTTATTTGGACAAAAACAGAAATCAACACAAGAAATATTTTTGTAGCACAAATTAAAAATAATAATAATAATATTGCGACTAACATTCTGATGATGAAGTAGATAAATAAAGAGGATTTTTTATTAATTTTCAAATAGAATTTAGCATTATGAGATTTTTTACGGATCTAATTTTTTTCTCCAATGGAAAATGATAATTAATTAACTAACGAAAACACAGATCGAAGTGATGAAATAAATTAATTGACGAACACAAATTGCATTTAAATTCATAGATTCAGCGAACAAAAACAGGAAATTATGGGATAGTAAATGCAATTAAATTACCTGAAAAGAGGAATTTGAAAGATAATTAGGAGGAAATAGACGCGAGAAGCAATGCGGGAAATTATTCTTGCCGTTTTCTTTGATGAAGCCATGGTGGCGGGTAGTTTTGAAGAAGAACATCGATCTTCTTTTTGGGGCCCACTAAGGCGGAGGTGAGTTGAGGGGCCATTCTTCCTTTAGGTTAGGTACACGTGTCAAGCACGTGCTAACCAGGTCTCATGAGTCATGAGCTTTGTTTTGTGATTAACGCGTGATTAATTTATGGAACTAGATCATAATTGATGGCATTCCATTTTTTACATCATACACCATAAATTCAAGTAAAATTCGTTGTATATATGTTGGTTTTTCACTTATTAATGGTGAATGATCTGTTAAAAAAAAAAAAAGATTGAAAGAGATATGAATCTCTATAATTTCTATTAGACGAATAATCTAACATACTTGTATATTTTCTTGTTAGTAAAAAAAAAAGAGTAATACTATACAACTCAAATTTGTGATCTCAAATGACATTTCAAACCAATAAGAACCATCAGATTAGTAGATCTCATTTAAAAAAATTGATAAGACTCACTCATCTAATGATCCTTGTTCGTTTGTGATGTTATTTGCGATTCAAATTAGTAGATCTCATTTAAAAATTTGCTTTCATCTCATGGGATCTTACATTCAGTGTCTGGATGAATTAATTCAATGTGTTTTCAAGACTCCTCTTTTACGGTGATTCGTAAAATTGATTTTGAAAGTAGAGATGGCATTAAATTTTTCCAAGTACAAAGACATTCTCCGGTAATATATCCGACAAAACACAAATAGTCCCAAATAGTGTTGATGAGCAGTGACATCATCATTCAGATTCATATCTCCTCCCCAGTCCTTTAGTCCCAGATGTACCACAATTAATTCAAGTAGATCCAGCACAAATAGAAGATACCTGATTTATTATTCAAAAAAAAAAAATCAGAATAAATACATAGAAAAAGATACAAATCTGAAATAGCCCTGTTTCAATGCATTACAATTCAAGTAACTACAAGGTGACCCACCTAGTTAATAGTTGTGAAAGTGGGATGAGACTGTAGACCTAATAATGTTCTTATAATCCTCATTTTCTTGGGGTACTTATGATGAGAGCGTCTTCCTTGCGACCTTGAACTTTCATAATTAGAAGAAGACTCTAAAAATTTTAAGGGTAGATTAAGTTGTAATATGAGTGAGCTGTAAATTCAATCGTTATGAGTTGGAATTTTGATAATTTTTTTAGGATTAAATCATGAAAAATTTATTTTTTATGAATATTTTAATCTCGACATGAATAACTTGTCTTCGATCAAATTAAAAAAAATTAATTACAATATACATAAGTTGACTCAGATATTTAGAGAAGAAAGACAGGACAGTTTTTAACTGTTTATTCATTTCTCTTGCCCTTTGAGACCTTCCAAGAACCATCTCGTCTGTATTAACAAACGACACAGAATAACAGGGGAGGTACAGAAACAGATAAAATAGCTGAACACTCACATGTGGGTCAGATTTAGTTTATGTGGCTCACCCATCCCTATGAAATGCAATAATTCACCTTCAATAATAGTTCAGCCACCAATACTCGAGCTTTGTGCTTATATATACACTTCCATGTCATCTTGGTTCAAGAACCTTAGTACCTGCCTGGCCCAACATACTATGTGGACCAATCTCCCCTTTGATCTCCTTGCCTACATCTTTTCTTTCCTCTCTCCAGATTCCTTGGCATGTGCCCGGTCGGCCAACCGGCATTGGTACACGTGTGCCAAGTACACGGCGGAGACACAGCTGCACCACCCTTCATGGTTCATAGCCTTGCCAACGCGCCACCGTGGCTTCTCATGCTATGCTCACAATCCAGTCAACAACAATTGGCACCACCTTTCTCTCGATTTCATTCCCGACACGACACGACCCATTGCTTCCATTCGTGGTCTTATACTCTTTAGAGCTACAAGTACCTCAGCCCTCCAATTAGCCATATGCAATCCATTTACTAGGCAATTTAGGCATCTCCCAATGTTGAAAGTGCCACGAACCAATCCAGCAGTGGCCGTGGTAGAATCGGACCCGACTCATCATGTTCCGGTTCATAACTTTAAGGTCTATGTTGCCGGAGGGATGTCCGAGGCACCAGCTGGCGGTGCCTCGTACGAACCCACATTGGAATTGTACGATTCACAACATGACACATGGAGGGTTATCGAATCGATGCCAGTTGAGTTTGCGGTTAGGCTAACTGTCTGGACACCCAATGAGAGTGTGTATGCCAATGGGGTCATCTATTGGATTACCTCTGCCCGTGCCTACAGTATAATGGGCTTCGACATTGGATCAAACAGGTGGAGGGAATTGAGTGTACCAATGGCAAATAAGCTCGAGTTTGCGACACTGGTGCCACGAAATGGGAACTTGACACTTGTCGGTGGCACGTGCGATGGCGAGGCACGTATATGGGAGCTTGATGAGGATGATATTTGGTGTCTGATTGAGAAGGTGCCATTTGAATTGGGGATGAGATTATTAGGGGAAAAGAAAAGTTGGGGTAGTACTAAGTGTGTGGGAATTGATGGTGCAGTGTGTCTTTATAGGGATCTTGGGTCAGGAATGGTGTTTTGGAGAGATGTAGATAAGCGTAAATGGGAATGGTTTTGGGTTGATGGTTGTTCAGTAAGAGGCAAGAAACAGCAAACTTTCCCCATTAAAGGTGTGCTTCTGCACCCAAATCTGGCTTCTTCCTGTCTTCTGACTTTATGATTAGTAATTTTGTGCACCGAAAGTCATTTTGCCACAATGCAATGCTTATTTTTTAGGGTTAATTCCAATCTGCATCTTTCAACTATATCCATTATTGCAATCAATTTCTTATGGTTTCAAATGATGCAATTTACCCTTTCCAAGTTTCACTGAACACTTAAAAGAACTATTATACCTTCCGTCTTATATATTATTTCTCATTTTTTTTCTAGAGATACCAATTTTATCCCTAAAAAAATAAGAAAACAAAAAAGCCAAGACAAAAAAAATAAGGAAACGTTCGCCTCCTCTTCATAGGGAAGAGAAGGTTTCTACGAGGAGAGGAAATGAGAGTTAACCATCCAAGGTAAGAGAGAATGGATGAGTTTAGGGGTAAAAGAAAAGGTACAAATATTTGGTACACGAGAAAAAATAGGTGTAAAGATAATTATTTCTTTTCAACAAAATAAAAATCACGTGAATTTAACAATCCTTACTTTTGTCAATTTTTATTATCTAAAAATAACTAATAAAGTTAATTGCAAAATATTCGAACTTAAAGGAGCTATTTGTCAAAATTAAACCCTGAAAGAGTGAGTTGCAAAATTTTCAAAGTTAAAGGGGATATTTTGTAATTTATCCTATTTTTTACTTTCCAAAAAAGAAAGATGGCATTTACTGTAGAGAAAAAAGATATCTGCAAATTTATGAATGAAGTAACCAAAGAGCATCCACATTAGATTCTTCAGTCTGTATCAACAAATGAAAGCATGAATAGATATTTTTCTTTTTCAATTACATGGCAATTTATAATGAAAGTTTTCACATATGGTAGATGACCGTCAAGTTAGACCATTCTTGATATAACTCCACTTGCTTTTCCACGAAGATCTTGTTCATTCATGGACTTTGCCATGTGGACCATACAGACCTCCAAGCTGTTGATTTTAATGGAGTTCATTACAGTTTTGGTCTGGTAATAAGCAACATTAATCGTGAATGCTGGAAGATTGCAACAATTGGGTCAGCCAGTGAGCTCTTCCATTAAACCCTGTTGATCATGAGCATACTGAGAAAGTTAGGACTTGGCAAATCCTCATAGTAGAAATAGATAATAAAAGTTAGAAGGATGAAACACCTGAGAGATATACTGCTCAGCATCAGTTCGTCTAAGAAAAAGAATTGCGTGGCGAGCTAGGTTGGCTAATTGATCACTAAGCACAACATTACCAATATCATCTAGCACCCTCACCTTGATGTAGGGATCTTTGGGTGGCACCATATCCTTGCAAACACATGAAATAAGACAGTTTAGGTGGTTTCCAATTCAGCTCAACAAAGGTCCCAACTTAGAAGTCGACTAAATAAATCATGTATTGTCATTAAGCTTTGTGTAGGGATGTGTTTACTATCTAGAGCCACGTTTTCCATATTTGTTCCATTCCATCTTGTTTACATGTATACTGGAACAAGACGGAATAGACAAGTACAAGAAGCAACTCCGATGGAGCAAGGATTCTTGAGTGAAGTTATCTCTACTAGAGAATCTACATCATCTAACTTTCTAGTATTACACAGTCATAACGGCAATTCCAATAAAATCTCCAAAATAAATGTTTCTAATAAATAGAGTGAATATAGAGAAATAAGATACAAGCACTTAAACAGACGTTATATTTCATTTATCAAGGCCTTCACTGGATATAAAAGTTGTAAGCAATTGAGCATTGTGCAAGTAGAAAAAAGAGAGCAAGGAAGCAGAACTGAAAATAATAGAGAGTAAGATATTGCAATTTCAAATATTCTAACAGGTGCTAATTCCTTCTAACCTCACATCTTTTTCTCTAGGTGTTTGTTGGGTCAATCTTATAAAACCCCAAAATTTTACACATATACAGAGAACCTATTCTCTTCATATGGATTTTAGTGGGACAACTGACCCCTCTAAAGCCTACCTAGCTCCGACCATCGAAGCAAGTTTTAGGAAATTTACCTTCAGAAGGACTGATGAGAGGTAAGAAAGGGGCTGCCAAGATGGGATGATTTCAGGAGTTCTTACTGCAGGTAATTGATGTAGAAGATTGCAGCTAGCTTTCTTTAAATCAACAAGTATTTGGACTCGGGCTAGACTTTAGGAGGATTTGGATCAGGCAAGATAGGTCTCAGATACATGCTGCTTTTGGACAGTTGCAAACCTGCAGCTCCTTCATAAAGACCTAGACTTGTTACAACCATGGCTGCATACCAGCAAGAAATGTTTCTTGAAAGCTCTTGCTCAAAGAAACAATCAGGGCTTTGGCCTTGGCTTTAAGTGGGCCTAAGTTTCAAACGCTTCAATTAGTGTGTGTGCAGCGTTTGATGTGTAGTTCCCACCTGATTTATGAACCCTGATTCTCTCTCTTAAAGAAAAATGACCTGATCTGCATATGGACTGTTCTGCCAATTGGTAAGGGCAGGGGTTTCTGAAAAACATCGGATGCTTTTGGCACTTTGAGACACTTCCCTTACTTAAAAGCACTTCATTACCAGTGCTTGCATCCATATGCAAAAAAGTAACTCAGCACCTATCTCTCCAGACCAAAGAGACCATCTGACAGGAGGAGGTATGAGCAGAATATCAACAAAGTACACATGAAAGCACTGAGTTCCTGCTTCATAATAGAAGATCCAGGTTTGCAAAAACTAATTCGCAGGACACATCCGCCCCTTAACTAAATCCGGAACACATTCCACCCCCTTAACTGCATCCTTGGAACTTTCTGCACTTCAGTTGTAGACACATCAATGACTGTTGAATCATCTAAACTTCCCTGACTTACTTTTTTTGATTCTGCAATTTAAAGAGCCATCTAACTTCCCAGATCGACTAATGCTTTCTATTTCAACAATTAACACATAGACCAAAGTTATTCTGACTTCTTTCCATCTTGCAATTTACAGAGCCACTCACACAGTTACTCTGACTTCTTTATTCATTCAGACTACTAAGTTTATCAATTGGAGTCAGGCTGCCATTGAAATGTATGCTTCCTGGAAAGTCTTAAAATTGAGTATAATTGACAGGATACAAAAAGTCAAATTACCACAGCCAAATCAAGATCCAGTTCTGCCATATATGCTTGTAAAGTTGCAGAATGATTTTTGAAATACTCTTTCTCTGAGGTACTTAGCTTCTCTCCAATTTCTTCAGGGAGCACACGTTCAACTGTCCATCCCAAGCTTCGTATTACTTCTGCTCGATTATATCTTTAAATCCAAAAAACAAAATTATGAGTCCAAACAGGAGCAAAACTCAGAAAGTATTTAATTAAGTAAACAATAATGGAGCTGATGATATAGAATTACACATAAGCCATAAGGCAGCGCTTATTGCGGACTAATGAAAGGTGGTGAATGAGTGCACCAAAGTGATCAGCATTTCTAGTTGTTTGGCTGTCTGACCCTTCTTCTTGAATTTTCCTATCATAGCACCAAGTTCAATAAGTTATGTATGAAAATGTGATAAAACGTGGCTTGTAAATTGTAACCGCACATAGTGAAATGATACAAGGCAAGATTTAGAGTCCAACAAAACAATAACTTAAGGCACCAGATAAACTATAGATGTGCTATATGGTATGCCATATATTAGTACACCTGGGCAAAGGACATGCCCATGTGAACGAAATGTAAAACCAGATTTTGCATGACCAAATCTTCATGCAGTTATGGACCGATAAATGAGAACTAAAGTTGCGCCAAATATGTTGATAGAATAGCTTGGAAAAAAAATGAAAGAATTGATTCAAACAGAACCAAGACAGAAAGCAACGATATATACATACCATAGAGTCTAAACCACCTGCACAATTGTACTTCTTAACATGTACATGTATATACTTTTACTTGACTGAATGATAGCATGGTGTTACCAAAACAACTGATGTATAAAAAGATTGTCAGCTATAGCACCGCACTGTTTACAATTAAGATATATAAGAACAATAAGAGGAAGAAGGCTAAGAGAACATACAACAAAAATTAGAAAAGAGGTTACCTCAACAAAGAGGATTGAAGATGAACGAGATGGCCATTACATTCTTCGACTACTTGAGCAAATAGGTCATTCTATGAAGACAACAACCATTGTGAAGTACAACAATAAAAATGGATCAACCTAAGTGCTAATCTCCAAAAGAATAATGACCGAAATTTTTCACCATCACACAATCATATTTAAATATAAGGATAATAGTAGTGACTGTAAAGTCAAATGTAGCACTGGATCAATCTATACATGCCAATTAACAAAAGAGTAATGACGGTTCAAATGAAAGCAGTATCAGGACTGAAGCAGTAAGGGAAATAATGCATAATGAGGGATGGATTCCGTCAAATACAAAAACATAATTCCTAAAAACCAGATATTGATTATGCAAATAAAACAATAATCAGAGGACGAAAATATTAAGTCACTATAATAACTCAACGGTTATCTTGCTCTAATCTTAAGTGCCATTGGTCATATTGTCAAGTACTTCCCTCAGTTAGAAGTAGATGGGTCTTTAGAAAGTCTTGCAATAAACATTTGACAAAGTTAAGTAAGAATCCCCTGCAGTTTTTTTTTTGCTTTAGATTAAAGTTGATGCCCCATTAATTTCTTTAAGATGAGACTCCTAAAGGTCTTGCTGACATTCTAACATCAATCTTATTCTTCACTGGTTTTCTTGTTTTTTTTCTTTTTTCCTTCTTTATTATGTCCAATAGCAAAAACCAGCACTTTCATCACCATAATTTTATCCCCAGAACCCTTAGCCTGATCCACAAAACACTAACCTGGTATCATCCCCACCAGTCTAGCCTCAAAATCTTGTTTACTGGCCAATCAAAATTCTCAGCGAGCATTTCAGTTTGATTCGCACAAAAAGTAGCTTAAAACATCAACAAACCTATCATTATGTGTATAAATAAGTCCTACTGATTTTCCTATTAGACGTTCAAAGTGTGGGTTTAAGTCGTAATATGTTTAATCAAATTATGAAGAAATATAGAGACCCATCATTCACAAAGTGGGTTTTACACCACACAAGAAAAGAAAAAAGAAATAAGTTCAATCTATCCTGCGCTAGACCTTCACACAAATGGATTCAGAAGAACACACAGGAACCACTAAACGATGATAGAATGTAAGTTAGAATCATATCACAAGAAACCATAAGCTTACATCAAAAGCTGCGAGCTGCCCAGGTTCACTGCTCGCTAATTCTTTCACCAACTCACTTGCCTTTCTCCCATACATCTCTTCCTCCAATCTCAAATAGTCAGTCTTCTTACACCACTGCAATCATATAAGCATTTAATCAAACATGTAAACTACATGGCTAGAATTCCAACCACCCAACAGGTTAATTGCGTAAAACCTGTAAAGATGAATTAATATACATTTACACATACCTAAGCCGTCGAGATACGAATCGAGAATAGAACAGATTTCTATGGAAGACGACGAATTGAAAAAGTAAATGAAATTGATAGAGTTGAAATGGACACATTGTACAAGAGGCCTAGAGGAGTATGGCGGCGGAAAAGAAGCGGGAGTTTCGGTATACGGGTGAAAAATTACGCGGTAAAAAATGGAAACGAATTTTGATGTCCGCAAAACGGCATCGTCTTTATCTACTAGTCAGACTTGAACGGATAACACTTTTCAGGCACACCCATAGTTTTAAAACCCGGCCCGGACGTCAACCCGGTGAAGGGACCGGGTCAATGGGTCATTGGTTCAACCGTTGAGTCACTGGTCGGACCGGTAATATAATAAAAAATTAAAAAATAATTATAAATAATAATAAATAGGTTAAAAAATCACAATAATTATAAAAATAACATCAAACATGTAAAGTTAAGTAGAGAAAAATCATCAAACATATATCCAATTTCAATGTATTCAATTTTCAATACAACTTGTAAAATTAAGTACAGAAAAATACCTCTATTGAAGGTCAAGGCTCCAAGTCTAAGTCCAACTCTTCGACAATGTATCAATCTAAGCATAATCCATGAAATTTGCACTCTTCAAAGTTCAAACTCAAACTGTAGTAAGCAAGACACATGAAAACAAAACAAAGAACATGAGCAAAGCATAAAGACTCAAATAAACGAAACTGAAAATAAATTATCCAACCATTGCCTAGTTCCACTTGAAAATACAAATATTACCACTACTATCAATTAACTAATCTACAACCCAATTATATATAATGAACAATAAGAATCCCAAACAAGCCACAAGTTCAATATCACAATTCATAATGCTCTTACCACAATAAACAATCCACAAGTTCACAATCTTAAACATACATAAAACACACAAATGAAAAGTACAATACCAAAAAGCCACAAGTAATTAAACCCCACAACACAACACACTAACTTTAAACTTTAAATTATAAACTAACAGTCTAAGATACATAACAATAAATCTGGACTGGAGTTTAAACCTGGACTGAAGACAATACAAGACATTCTGATATATGACATTGAAAATAAATCTGGACTTTAAACTCTCCTCGGTCAGCTCACTACTTCTCATTGACCCCAAAATCTACTTCTCAGTTTGATTCTCAGCACTGTTAGGGTTTAATTCAACTGGGAAAGAAAGACTCTCTGGGTGTGTGTACTTCGTCTATGTAGCTTACAAACATGGGGTGTTTTCGGTCCAAAACTGCGAACGTTCAGTCCCCAGACCAAGAACCTTCACAACCGGAGTCTAAACCAGATCCGGGTATCTCTCCATTTCTTCACCTATTTGTTAATTGAAATTTCAATTTTGGAACTGGGTATCACTCCATTTCTTCACTTATTTATGCACATAAATGCATTCACAAGTCTCTGGTCAGTCGACTGGAGTCGACTGGACTGGAATCGCAAAAGAGACAGAGAAAAAGGGGGAGAGAGAGAGGGAAACTCACTGGACTGGAATCGCTGGAGTCGACTGCCTGCTGGTGCTGGAGTGTCGCTGGTCAGTCGTTGGTCAGGCTGATCGCTGCTGCTCGCTGGTCGCTGCTGCCTGTTGGTGCTGGAGTGGAGGCTGTGCTCGCTAGTCTGGATCGCTGGTCTAGAACGATAGGGCAAAACAAAAGGGGAAAAAACACAAAATGCCCAAAAGATGAAAAAAATCTCATATTTATACAAATGAAATTAAACCGGCCGATTTGGTTAACTCGTCCGGTTTTCACCGGTTTTCCTGTTTTTGACCGGTTCAATGGGTTTATCCCGAGTTTTTTTAAATAAACACACCCCTTATATTACCTGAAATTTCACTTACACCCTCTATAAGCGTTTATCGGTAGATGGAGGTAACATAGCTCATATATTATCCATTTCTTGTATAATACACACACGTATATATAGTAAGTGTATATCTTCTATTTTATCAACTTATATATAACTCTAACTCAACCTAAAACCAACTTCAAAAATTCAGTAATTGAAAAATATTTTTAGTACACCAGTTGCGATTGGACAAAAATATCTTAGTTCGATTGAAATTTAGGCAATAGTCAAGATGAGATCTCAATTTTTCTAATCTAACTCATACTCAATTTAAATTAGAGAGTTCAAATTAAATCTAAGTTGGACACTAAATTCAACCTGATTGAACTTGAAGTATCTAAATCGAGAATCATATCTAGATTCAATCGAGTTGAATTTGAATTTCAATTGGAGTTCTACCTCTATTTCTGCTCAAACTTGAATTAAATTCGATTTTGACCCGAATATATAGTCTTAGTTAAAAATTTTACAAAATGAATTTTAAATCAATATTTTGAAGTTGAGATTTTGCTAAAAAAAAATTGGAGCGATGTGACTTTGTGTTGATCAGTTTATATGTGAGGTTTTATGATGATGTTGATTATGTAATCATGATAAGATTGACAACAAACAAACAATCGGTGCTCAATCATGTTTATAGACTTATTATTAATGTTGATCACCATATTCAAAAGCCCAAATAATGAAGGGACAAGAAAGTCTTGAAGCCAATTATTCAAAAGTGGCACTATGTCCATTTCATTGGGCCCCCCCTTCATTATGAAATTACTATATAATAAGTCTCCATGTTTGATGTTTGAAAGAAAAAATAATTCAATTATTGTACGCAGTGTTGATTGGGACATAACC
This sequence comes from Ilex aquifolium, assembly GCA_951799425.1. Classification (NCBI taxonomy): domain Eukaryota; kingdom Viridiplantae; phylum Streptophyta; class Magnoliopsida; order Aquifoliales; family Aquifoliaceae; genus Ilex; species Ilex aquifolium. The sequence continues at coordinate 28,150,630 of OX637404.1, read as the reverse complement.
ATCCCATTTTGGGGATGGATGGTGATACAACAATGATCACGTTAGATGAAATGTACATGCATTAGCTGACTTGGCACTTAAGCCTATGAACGGATTAGAGTTGAATTGGATTCTCATTAATCTGAATTCAATTCGATAATCTGATGATTTTTATTTTCACGATCCATATTTGAAAATTCGAACTCGATCCAAAATTTGCATAATTTAATTAAATAAAATTTAACAAATTTTAACTAAATTTTAATTAAATTTCTTTAAAAAATCACTTACTTTTTTAATATTTATATAAAAATATATAAATAATTCGGATCATAAATTGGATTGGATATAGGTATATCCAAATTTAAATTCATGAAAATATAAGATATCGGATTTGAATGAGTTCGAATTATCAATAAAAAATATTAATTCTTATCCGATTAATCTAATTCGAATTATAATCTAATTCATTGACAGACCTACTGGCACACGGCACAAAGGTATATCTTGCTTGTCACTTTGTAAAAGAAAAAAGCCAATTGATCATTCACAAGTCGGAATAATTTAGGAATTTAGTTTAGAAAGCAAAAATGTATGAGGATACAGTTTAATTTTGAGATCTAATTAATTATAATTATTAAAATTAAAAGTAGAATTCATCCCACTTTGAACTTAAAATTAATTTAATAACTACAATGAATCAAATTTGCGTGTAATTTTTTAAATTAAATCCTTATAATGTTACTATAAGAGCTTGTTTGGATGAAATTTTTGGAGGGTTTGGATTGGCTTCTCCAAACCCTTTCAAACCCAAATCCCTCTTTACAAAAACCAGATTTAACATTAAATCCGGTCCATACCAATTTTTGATATGCAACACATGCACATATATGACCCACGAATATATCATAATTATTAACAACTATTTGTTTTATAAATGACTATTTTACCTTGATTAATCCAATTCATATCCATGTTAAGGAGTACAATTGTCTTTTGTATTTTTAACCTTAACCCATTTTTTCAAACCCACCTCCCCTCTAGGTTTGACGAAATCTATGATCATGAGTTTAATATTCGGACTAGCTACGGGCTGTGTTTGAGAATCTAGGATTGAATTTTCAATTCAAACATGGAGTTTGGAGGTCATTTGGACTATTTTCCCCAAACCCATATTATCAAGCCCCTCATACCCCCTTACCAAACAGCCTATAAGAGTAATGCTATTAGAACCTAAAAAATTGACTTAATTTACTGACTAACAAGGTGGCAAAGACACAATTCAATACAATTATTGCGACTGTCAATTTTTTTTATTAAAAATTATATCATTTTACACATCATTAAATAAACAAATTCAAGTAAAATTTTAGGTTCTTTTTTTTTTTTGATTCGATGATAATGAGAGCATACGAGACAACTTAAGTATACCTTGACTAAATCAGAATTTTAGGTTCCAATGCTATTACTCTTAACTCTAAATATATACTCAATCAGTGCAACGTAGACAGTCATGTATGAATTATCCACTTTTTTTTTTCGTCAAGTAATCGTCCATCTTATTTTTAATGCTATGTACATAAACCGTGATTAGACTGTAATAACTTTGATTAAGACTTAATTAAGACAAGGCGGCCGGTTTGTGTCAGATATGACGAAACCCAGGTCAGATCATTAATGTTATTTTAATTTATTTTTAAAAATAAAGTTCACTTCATAATATTCCATATTCACCGTAATCAAATACGTACAACCATTAATATTTAGTTATTTTTTTTAATAAATGTAATATTACTGGAGCTCATAATCGAACCGAGTCTAAAATAAGTCGAACCCAAATATTTATATATAAATAGCCAAACTTGTTGAGTTCATTTATTAAATAAATTTAAAAAATTGTTTAAGTTTAGATTGGAGTTTTATTTTTAAGTACATGAAGGTCATTATATTTTAGGAGACAAGATATAATGATTTTAAGATCCAACACAAAACCGTGACCATTAAATCAAGGGAGAATTCCACCCAGATCCCTTGGGGCTTGTTTGGTATGTTTTTTGGGAGGGGTTTGGATTGGATTGTCCAAACCCGGGTTTGACCCAAAGATGAGATTCAAGATAGGATTCAGCATTCAATGCTATCCATACCCATGTTTGGTATGCGCAGGGATATATGATTATTATGATAATATATTTGTATATAAATGACTATTTTGTCCCTTAACTAATTTGTATATATGAGGTATATAGGATATATAAGGGTATAAATGTCATTTGCATGTTAAACCCCCAAACCAACATATGAAACCCACCTCCCCTTGGGTTTCATGAAACCCAAGTATGAGGGTTTCATGACCGGGCCATGAGCGGGCCGGGTTTGAAATCCTATCCATACTTCACACATACCAAACATGGGTTTAAGGGGGTTTACTCCCCTTGATGTTTGTCACTTATTTATTTAGACTCTTGACATTTGAAATATTACATAGACCTCCTAAAATTTGTACACGTATAACACTAAGACCCCTACCATCAATGTCTGTTAGTATATCCGTTAGTAAATTAAATCCAAACCCTCTGAAGTGTGCACGTGCATAATACTTAAACCCCTCAAATTTAAAATATTACACTTATAAATCCCTTGTTAATTATAGAACTAATAGAATCTATTAAATGACCAAATTATCCAAATTAAAGATAGAAGATATTGTATCCATTGCAGTTTGACCATTTGTTTGATTTTTAGTTTTATTCTAATAGATAGTATAATTGTATAATAATTATGTTTTTTTTAGGAAAAAAATTCGATTTTTATTCTTGATTTTATTTTAATATTTGACATAATAGAACATGGATTTTGGTTATAAAATTTAAAACATTTAATATTTTATCTTTGATTAGAGTATTTTTTATCTAACTATAATATTTTAATTTTGAGGAGTTTAAATATTACACGCATAAAAATTTTAAAGAGTCTGGGTGTAATTTATTAACGGATATATTAAAGACATTGACGATAGGGATCTAAGTGTTATGCGCGTACAAACTTCAATTTCAAGAAGTTTATATATAATATTTTAAATATTAGGGAGTCTAAATAATTAAGTGAAAAACTTCAAAGATACAGGTGTAATTCTCCCTCAAATCAACTGTTAACCTAAAATAATGATAATACTTGGCTGTTTTTATTTTTGGTTGTTACTTAGCGGCTGAATGGTAGAATAATTTTGTATTGAAATCAAACAAATTGCTGTCCCCCTGTACCTTCCTTAAATCACGATCCTTTTTATTTTAACCGAAACAAACAAATAAACATATAATATTAAAATAAAATCTGTTGACTGAGTTCCGATACCATGACCTCTTTTCCTAACCAACTCCGTCAGATCTCTCTCTCTCTCTCTCTCTCTACACACACATACATATAGACCCAAGCCCATAAACACACAAACCCCCACTAGGAAAAGTCTAGACAGCAATCCAAAGGCTTTCATAGTTCACACTTCTCAAAGAAAGATCTAGAGAGAGATATAGAGGTAGAGGTAGAGATAGAGAGAGAGAACAGAGAGAGGTTTCGACGGAGAGAAGAGAGGAAGGCGCTGAGGCTGATGGCAGGGTTGCAGAGATCTGCAGTATCATTCAGGAGGCAAGGCTCATCAGGTTTGATTTGGGACGACAAGTTATTGTCTGGTGAATTGAATCAACTGGCGAACAACCGAAAAGAAGACGACACCACCAATAGTAAAGCTGAACAAGGCCCAGAACAGGACCAACAGGTCGTAGAAGAGGCAAAGCCTTCATCGAGAACAGTTGGATCGATCGAAAGGAGCAGATCCAACGGCGGAGGACGAGCGTTCCGTACAGGGAAGGTATCTCCGGCCATAGAGCCGCCGTCTCCGAAGGTGTCTGCATGTGGGTTTTGCAGTGCGTTTGGAAAACATGAGAAGACTCACCGTCGACCCAAGTCCGGTAAGCGTAGAACATGATATATCTCTACAGGGCTCTTGCTTTCCTGTTGCCGGAGGTGGATATTCCGGTGATCATGCCTATGTAATCGTCTGTGTGTGTTTGGTGTAGGGGGTTAGGAGTAGTTGGCTGGTTGTCGTATGGGATTAAATATCATCTCAATTAACATGAGGGGTAAGAATTTTGAGACAAAACCAAACATTTGTTGCATAAGCTGTTCTTGTGTTTAATGCTCATCCTCATGCTTGTGGTTTTGTTTTTGTTTTTGGAATATTTTTAAAGTTGTAGGATGTCGGTGGCTGAAATTTGGGTTTTTGAGGATGTGTTTAATGTACAAAGCAAATCTCAATTGGAATCTCTAAAAAAAAATGACAGCATCTCTTGAATTGCTATTAATAAGTATTATATCCCTTCATTTGAGATGCAGATTTAGGTTACAAATTTGGGTTACATAGTATTGTTCTATCCAAATTATCTAACTCATTAGTGTTGATATTGTGTTTAATGGTACGGTGGATGAAAAAAATGTGAAGATGAAAAGTGGAAGGGATACATTTACTAACCTTCAAGGAGGAATCCTTCATTCTTTCCTTTGTATTTGGTAAGAGTGATGAAAAGGAGGAATGATTAATTTTTTTGTGTTTGATAAGAGGGAAAAAAATATTATTTTTTTAAAAAATAAAAAATAAATACATATTTTATCATTATATTTATATATGAAATTAATATATATATAATATATAATTGATAAATATGATATATGTATATATCAAAAAATATATAAAGAAATAATATATATTCCAACACACATAATTAATTTTTCATCAACTTTCATCTCAATTTTGGAGGGATTGATTTTAGTGAATTAGAAGGAAAGTTAATCTATCCATTTTTTTATTTTTCCTATTTTCCTTCCTTACCAAATATTATGTTTTATATATTCTTCAAACTTTTCATTATTCCAACTTTTTATCCTACCATCTTTTTATCATACTAAACCAATATTGATTTGTAATTATATAATACAAAGATTAATTTCTTATATTCTCTTTTTGGGTTTTATTGTATTATATTTCTTACTTTTTTAAATTCCTATGTAAGTGGTTTCTTCTTTATTATAGATTTATTATTCGAAAGTTATAATAATTTTTATAAATGCCTTAGACAAAAGTTGTAATAGATCATTCAAAGTAATATTGATGTACTAATTAATGTATATCAAAAAGTAAAAGGTTGAAAAGTTGGATTTAAAACAGTCGTGACTCGTGGTCCTCTTCTTATATGTGAAATTAGCCACTCTCCCAGATTATATGTTGTCTCGTTGAAGGTTTGTTAGCTCATCGAACTAACTTCAATCAAATGCTAGAATTCTTAAAATAAGCTAAGAGGCATTTACGGATGGATCATCAAAACCATCTATATTCTCCTTAAGCATATAGTCTATAGCTTTCGACGGGTTATATAGTGGTAAAAATCTTGAGGTAATTTGGGTTCGACTTTTCTCTAACTTCATAAGAATTAGATGATCATTAAATTATCTTTGAATTGTTATAATCTATACACATATATATAGATTCAACTTCGACCATTCAAAAGAGAATTAGAGGATTCTCAAATTCTTACAAAACGGAGGAGAGTATAACCCATTAAATTTATTCCATAGACGATCTTAATCCATTTCCTTGCGTGGTAACATGTTGTACCTGGCTTGGGCCGTTTGGCTTCGTCAAGAACCACTTTATCATTACCATTAGCATGGTTTAATGCGAGTTTATATTCTATTGGTATCTTACGTGGGTGTTCATGTGGATTGTTCCTATCTTACATGTTGCCGCATTGTGCATCTTACCTGATGTGTTTGTGTAGTCGTGAAAATTTAAGTTTAGGTGACAAATACGAGTTTAAAAAATACGTGATTAAGAAAGTTTTGGAATATACAATAATATATCAAATAAGGAGGTCAAATGACTATTTTGATTGACCCATGATAACCTGCTTTTGACCGGACCGGAAAGAAGATTAATCAAAGTGTAAATAAATTAATCCGAATACCCCTGACTGTAATACCAAAAAAAGAAAGTCTTGTTCTAATCGCCCAGAAATCCACTATTGGAGTTTTATTTACTTGACTTACGGATCTTATATGTATATAGAGTAATGCTAGACAGGGATAAAAACGGAATTAGTACTGCCATTCTATGTATAAAATAACGTGGCATCGTAACTGACTTACCCTTTCCAATGCTGATAAAACCGCATCAATTGTATGCCCACAACTCAATACCCCTGCCTCACGCAATTGATTTGAATGTGATTCACGTTATAGTGATGGAGATCCACACCAAGAGGTGGCCCTGGCTGACAGTTTCAAAGCAATAATTATCTAAATCCCTCGCGTAACACCACCATGCGGATACGTCTGCCAGTGATGGCTCCACATGACTGTCTCTGCAAGCTCTACTTTTTTTTTTGTTTTGATAACCCAACAACTGTGTCAGTAGATCACCGCAATATTTTTTGTTCACGTACCAGACTAATGTTAAACCTCGTGTAAAGCCGTCTCTCTACACTTCTCTTAGACTATATTCTCTAATAGATTTATAGATAATTTAGGGTGCGTTTAATAATTTTTGCGTTTTTATGTTTTTTTTTTTATAAAAAAAATAAAACAATTTTTTGTTTTTTTTGTGATAAAAATTAAAAATATAAAACATATTTGATAGTCATTTATATTTAAAAATTTATAAAAACAAAAACAAAAATATATGTTTGGTATTATACCAAAAATTCACCACCCAACACCACTACAAACCACCAACCACCCAACCACCTACCACCACCAAACACCCACCACCACTACCGAAACCCACCCCCACAACGCTTTTGTAAAACCCCACCCCCATCCCCGAAACCCACCACCACTGAAACCTAGCACCACCCAACTCCAGCACCATCCCCAAAACCCACCACCACCCCTCGAAATCCACCCCCATCCCCTGAAACCCAGCACCACCGAAACCCAGCACCATCCCTTGAAACCCAGTACCATCCAACCCCAGCACCATCCCCAAAACCCACCACCACCCCCGAAACCCATCCCCATCCCCGAAACCCACTCTCATCCCCTAAAACCCACTACCACTGAAACCCATCCCCATCCCTTGAAACCTAGCACCACCCAGCCCCACCACCTTGAAAGCCACCCCCATCCCATAAAACCCAGCACCACCTAACCCCATCTTCGAAACCCACCCCCATCCCCTGAAACCCAACACCACCCAATCCCACCACCATCCCCAAAAACCCACCACCCCCATCCCCTGAAACCCACCACCGCCCAACCCCAACCCCACCACCACCCCCCCAAAACCCATAACCACCACCAAAACAGAGAAGGTTGAGAGAGAGAGAGAGAGAGAGAGAGAGAGAGAGAGAGAGAGGCGGGGAAAGAGATCTAAAAAAAAAGAAGTGAGAGGGACTTTTTATATACTCAACTAAGAAAATCTATTTTTTGTTGCTAAAGGGATCGAAACCAAGATCTCATTAAACCCCTTTTTAAACCGCATTTGTTTTTTTTTTTTTGATGTTTTCAAAAACATCATTTTAAATATTTCTATATTTTAGCCTTGTTTTCAAAACGGAACAGTTAAAAAATACGAAAACATTTACCAAACGCTTTTTTGTTTTTTTTTGCCATAAAATGAAAAAAAAAAAAAAAAACTTGAGGCTACCAAACACTACCTTAAACTTTTGGAGTTTATTTTTAAAATTAGGTTATATGGATGTTAAGAATTTTTGTTGAAAAAATTATCTTAATATAGATTATTAAGTTGCAAGGTTTAGTTTTTAAATTTTTTTGTTGCGAAATTGAACTCGATAAGCTTTGGCCAAGTTAAGTTTGAACATACTCAAACTCGATAAGCTCCACTCAATCGACCTCCCTAGCTCCAAGTAGGACTGTTAGTCGAACGAGCCTGAGCCGAGTTCGAACTGAGCTTGAAAAACTTGTTTCTTAATAGAGCGTAAAAAATTGTTCAAATTCGGCTCGTTTCCTAAACGAGCCGAGTCTGAACGAGCCAAAAACAAGTCGAGCCCAAACTGAGCCCGAGTATTTGCACATAAACGAGTCGAGCCTGTCGAGTTTGAGCCGAGCTTGTAGGGCTTATTTTTTAAACGAGTTTAAAAACTTGTTCAAGTTCAGGCTCGTTTAGAAAACGAACCGAACTTGAACGAGTCGAATTCGAACTGAACTCAAGCCAAGCTCAAGTAGTTCAGTTTGATTAACTGAATTAGCTCCAAGCACAAACTCGCTCATTGATTGCAATGCTGATTCCGTCTAAATGTTAGGTGGACAGCAAACTTCACAAGAATATTGTAGCTTTTGACTATATTCTTCCGTTTAAGAGAAATAGAGAACTAAAAAGACTTGAGGAATTAAATTAAGCTGCAGAAGTTATCACACGTCCCTAACAATAATCATCGGAGGCAAAGTACCTGAATAATGACGATCAGGTCAAAAGGGTATCCAAACAAGAATTCCAAAGCACAAGCCTTGTCTCAACCTAGAACCCAATTCTGAGAAGCATTTCCCTCTAGCAGATGAGAAGATGGCCTCATAGATATTTTCTAGCAAGGGCTCGAACTTTTGTATCGAAATGAGATGATGTAATTCGGGATCCAGGTAGATAGAGGGGATTCAGAAGAATCTGCAAATTTCAACAGTATGAAATGACCTTATCAATAAATATCCTCTGAAACAAAAGAAACACCATGGAGAGAGAAGGAAAGGAGAGAGGTGTTAAAAATCAACAAAGAAAATATACTAAAAGCAGATAATTCTTACAACCCTACAATGCATGGTTTAAAAGCCAAACAATTTATAAAAGTTGAGCAATTCTGCGAAAAAACCATTTAAGGAGCAAGAAGAGTTGTGTTTAGTATTGGGATGGCACGAAGAGGCACCTGAAAACAAAAGCCACACGTCAGAAGTCGTAAAAGGAGGATACAAGAGCAAGAAGAGTTTAGATTTTCGGAGAATGGCCAAAAAATGTCATCGCTTAAACACAATATCAAACTCCTGTAACTTGTCCTTGTTTGGCAGTCAATTTTATACCAAGCCATATCCTCCTTCAAATCCTGAGACATTATGCCTTTTGTCACTACCTCGACCTAGGTTCTTCTTCACACATACACATATATTTTTGGTTTTTATAGTGCCTTCTAGCTAAATCAGCAATTTTTTTGGCCAGCACATTCACTAGTCTTTATTGCACATGATCTGACTAATATGAACTACTTTGTATTACTATTATTTGGTGCAGCTGCGGGCTGCCACTAATTTTCCAGAAAGTGGCTTCCTTTTTTTTTCATATTCCCGTAAATTAGTTCCAGCCATTTATTGTTTTGGAAATTCCTCGCTTTTAGTATGATCGACCATATCTGGCCTCCAATGTCGTCTTATATAAAGAAACAGATAATAAACTCAAGAAAGCAGCCCATTTAATTTCCTACAGCCCCTTAATGGAAAGTGCTGCAAAAGTTCATCTAAAATTTACATTCAATATAAGCCATCAAGGCTTTAAAACAAAACACAAATTTGGCCAGGTAGGGGAAAACATGACATTATAATTTGCAAAATCAAATCATCATCTACACCAAGCTGAGCAGCAATATCAAATGAACTAGATCTTGCTACTCAAAAAAATTAGAAAACATTAACGAAATTGCTTTCTCACAACACAGAAAAATATTTTACCTTTATGTATAGCTCATGGACCTCTTGGAAGAAGCTTTTGATTCCGTCATCATTACGAGAGTCATGAAGCAGCATCAGTCGTGTATGTATGATCAATAAATTAAGGAAAACAAAGGAATATTGCTACAGTACAATTTTTATAACGAATGAGGTGGCATTAGTAAAAAATACCAAAAACAGAACCACTGTAAATAACATTGCGCATAACAAGGTGATTAGGTTGAGCAAGCACGACATTCAAGTAAAAATTCCAAAAACATATGTAACATAAAAAATGCTAACACAACATATAATATCTCCTGCAACATAGTATAATATCATGATATAGTCAGCAGCACAAAATGTACATGGTTTTACTTCTACATTAATCCAAAGCAATTCTCATCCATGAAAAGGATATATCTCTAGCAAGGGGACAAAAGAAGGATAGACTCCGTAAGCTAAATAACATGTGAAATCCTAACCTTTCTTGGTATTTCCTTGGAAAGTATGAATCTTAGCAGGTTCAGACCAATTGCTTAGGAGAGTATATATGATAAAACTTTGCCTGTGTGGTTGTGCACAGATGAAAGCAATCAAGGTTGCATGTACTTCTGTATCTACCTCAGTCCAATGCTTTCCATAAATGCAAGTGTTAATATGTACATCCATATTCTGTCTGTAGTCTTCAATACAAATTTTCACCAAATCCTAACCCAAAATCGTTTCAGTAATCAGTTTTTGTCATATACAAGCAAAACTTCCTATTTAAAATTCAACATCAAGCAAAAACAAAACTCTCAAAAGAGAACTACCTACTTGAAGTCCTTTAGAATCAGAGGAACCTTACTTAAGCAGTGCAACGATGTAAGGGGAAAAAAAAAGCTCAATCAACTAGCATTTCCCTCTAACGAATAGCATTTATGCTTATGCATAATTAGAACAATAGAGAGAAAAACAATCGAAACAAGCTCAATCAACACGTCTTTCTTGATATAGCAAATTATGATTACATATCCAATATTGCAAGAATCAAGATAAATCTTAAGTTTGGTGAATTTGTTCTGTCAATGGAAATGTTAACAAATGAATTAATTGGAATATATGTAGGATATGGCCTGCAGTCACATATACTGAAACCACCAAGTCATTGAATCTATCAATTGCTTTCAGAAACCTGAATAACAAATGTGTCCGAAGAAAAACTATCAGTGATTAGCGAAAAAAAAATAGAAGAAGCTGTGAGGAGGTGGAATCTCACATAGCACTTGTTGTCCATGCAAGGTCCTGGACAATATCCAAAGCAGCATGCAATATGAACTGGTGCTGATGTGCAGCTTCTTCCTTCTGTCATATGCAATTATGAAACAAGCGTTATTGAACCGATTATAAAGTTCTATGTATTGAATTAGATTACTGAGAAAAATACTGAGAAAATTAAACCCTAGGAAACAACTTTTGTTTTTTCTTTGAATTCAATTACTGTATTTCAGCTGAATTAGATCTGGACAAACTGTAAAATCAAGAAGGAAGCTTTCGATTAACAATAATGTAGAAGGTGAAGAAGAAAATCATACTTTAGGTGCAGTGCCAACTTCGGCTTCGTAGATGGGAATGTCATTCCGGCTAACGATCATGAAACATGCCGTGCTCGCCATCGATGGCGGTGTTTTTTCGATAGAGAAACAGATCTGAACCGCGAGGTCTTTTTTAATGGCGGATCAGTTGCAGAGGTTTAGGGCGAGAGAAGCTGAGAATTATTGGGAAATTTTCCTCTCAGATTAATCTCTTGAAATAATTTCCAGTTCACAGAACATGTTGAATTTATTTTCCAATTTTAATTACAGTATTAGTTATTTAATTTTGCCTTTTATTTTAAAATAGTCCTTATATTTTTAATTATTTTAATTTAATCTCTTAATTATTAATTTTTTGTCAATTTCACCAGTTAGAACTTAGAACACACTTGACGTGGACGACCACATGATGAAGACATGGTTTTGCCTCTGTTTGTTCTGACGAGTGAAATGAAATAGAGAATTTGTTGACACAAAATTAATAGTTAAGAGGCTAAATTGAAATAATTAAAAGTTTAAGAATTATTTTAAAATAAGAGATAAATTTTGAAGAGTAATTATGATAATTATGATATTTATTATTTACCGGGTAAAATTTCATTTTATATTCTGAAAGATATAAAAATTATAAATTTGCCCTTAAAGAATAAAAAACGTTACAATATAGTTTATCGTCTTATTTTTATTTAGTTGTCCATCTGTTTTGTACCAAATCAACTGATCAAGACTCACAAAACAGATGGATGATTAATATATATATATATATATATACACATACCATATTGTAATATTTTTTATTTTTTAAGGGGGGTGATATAAAAAAATTAAGGGTAAATTGATAATTTTTGTATTAAGAGGTCATTTACCCTATAAAAACAGAGACGAGGTTGGCATTGTGAAATCATCATGAAAGTCTTAACTCCCGAGTAGTAGGATAAATTCTGGAAAGCTCGCTCTCTTGCACACACTGTCTGACGGAGTATGGGGAAGCTGAGATCTTCTTATTATGCTTCTTCTCTTTCAGTCTGTATTATTACATTTATGATATATTCTAGCTATCTATTCTCAAATCTGACAAGTGTAGAGGGGTTTGATTCTCTGTTGCAACTCCCACAATCTGTGTCTTTTAGAAACAGAACCAGATCAAGGAGAGTTCTTTATGTCAATGATTATGGTGCCATAGGGGATGGTCTCAATGACGACACAAAGGTACCTCAAACATTATTATTTCACTACTTTTAGCAGTATTTACATCGAACGTATATCAGGTGTTAATTGCTATATGTCTTGTTTCTGATTTAGAAAATAGAGGTTCTTTTACTTATTGAGATGTATTACAGTTTGGAGAAGATTAGGGGTACTTTGTGATGCTTTCGAGAGTTTAAGCGATTAGAATAATACCCTTTTGTTGTCTTCGAGTAATATTGCGATTGCCCGTAGAGATTCAGTTTCAATTGGAGTGGTTCTCTTTTCTATTGGAATTATCAAGCATTGGTACAGAATTCCTAATATGGGCTTATTACTTGTTCTTAATGAATGACTAGTTCATCACTAATGTCAAACATATATATCTTAATTTACGATAAATCAGATAATTTTGAGAACCCTTTTGCCAGAACTAATCTGCGCAAGATAGCATGTACTTTTGTATGGTAAAGAAAATTATCTCCTCATCTCATTTTTCTTCTATGCCATTAGGCTTTCAAAGATGTTTGGAAGATAGCTTGTTCTTCATCATCACGGGCGAAAATTGTACTTCTTGCTGGAAATTCTTATTTGGTTAGACCAATTGATTTTGCTGGTCCTTGCCGATCAAAGTTGACTTTAAGGGTAAGAGCCATGTTTAAATTACTTAGGTTTCTGTTAAAACATACTTTGTTTAATGGGGGCATGATTACCGTTGCAATTACTGTAGATCTCTGGTGCTATTGTTGCTCCTAAAGATCCTGACGTCTGGGATGGACTCGATACACATAAATGGCTCTATTTTCATCGTGTGAAGCACCTCACAGTAGAAGGGGGAGGGACAGTGAATGGCATGGGCTGGGAATGGTGGGCACGGTCTTGCAAGATTAACATAACTAATGTAATGTTGTCTTGCATCTCTAAATCTATATGTCCATGTCAAGTTTTCTGCCCCTATATCTGATATCTAAAACTAGCTTCAATTCATTTGGCAGCCATGTCGACATGCTCCAACGGTCAGTGCTGTTTTGTTCTATTAACAGTACAATCAGTTTCAGATTTGTTTTATTGATGTTTGCTTTTGTTATGTGTTCCAATGTCATTCTTCATACTTACCAAAAACGTAATAGAAGTGTTTTTGTTCTTGCTATGTTGAACTATTACACTGCAGGCCATGACTTTCCATAGGTGCAGGAATTTGATAGTCAGGAATATTATGATGGTAAATAGTCAACAAATGCACATGTCATTCACTCACTGTATTCGGGTTGTGGCATCCTTTCTCAGAGTCTTAGCACCTACTGCAAGCCCTAATACCGACGGAATCCACATAAGCGCATCTACTTATGTTGAAGTCAAGGATAGCATTATTAGAACAGGTTGGTTGTTCTATAGAAGGGTTCATGTTCAGCTGTGCTTCTTTCTAGGTTTAAAAACATGCATGGGGTCATGTATGTTTTCTATTTTGGTTTGTCGACTGCCCGTGGCAAGTTGCACTTAGAAAGAAGGGTATTATATACTTGCTGTTTGGTTAATTTATTTGTGGTCGCAACTTTATAAACTCAAAATGCTCTTAGGAGTGTTGGTGGATCCTGTAAGTATGAAAATCGCTTTTAGAAATTTAACATGAGAGCTACAAATAAATCTAGTTCACAATGAGAAGGGCGTATGGTTTCTTTTTTTTTTTGGGAAAGAGGGGGGGGTTCGAAACACATGTCCTGAAAAGTTTACAGAACTAGCAAGAGACCATTTAAAATCTTTCTTGAACTGGAGATAAGACTATCAATGAGCAAGGATGTGGGAAGATCCTTTCTCGCTTCCAATGCCAATTAGGTATTTCAGTGCAGGAAAATAGCTACATTTCAAGAATGTTATTGATGCAATGAATCCATCTATGAGTGCGGTCCATCATGCACCCTTGCTGGAGGGTCCTGGTATTCAAATGCCTCTGAAGGCAAGATGTTACTTAGATGTTTTCTCGTTCTTTCAAGTTCCAGGCTGGCTTAGCCAATGCCATGATATGACACCTTTAGAAAAAAAAAACATTCACAATGACGACAACCGTATCTTATCTAATTGTTTTTTGGCGACAAGAGGAAAAGTTTTCCATTTGCTTTGTATTTTCTTGGTGTTGTGTTTTATGTACTGACACTTAGATGTTAAATTAAAATTCTTAGAAGTTGGAAGGGTAAGCTTCCAGATCCTTTTTTCCAGTTGCTCCTCTGTTTTTGCTAAGTTTTGGTTTTCTTGTTACCAATCTTTATATGATTACCTGAATCTTGGATTGACTTTCATAATGTGTTAGAGAATCTGGTCTTCTACTGAATTGTTCATAAACTCGCTCCAGGGGATGACTGCATATCTATAGTCAGCAATTCCTCAAGAATTCGTATCAGAAACATTGCCTGCGGACCAGGCCATGGCATAAGGTAAAATATTTTCAACTTTCAATTACTTGGAAGTCGGTAACTAATGGTCTGTCCCTGGCAGTATTGGAAGCTTGGGAAAATCACACTCCTGGGATCAAGTGCACGATATTAGTGTTAAAGGAGCAATTATCTCCAACACCGAGAATGGGTTGCGGATCAAATCATGGCAGGTAATCTTGTTTACTACTCTTTTTCAATATGCGCGCGAGGGTGCATGCACCACGTATTCACTATCTGTTAGAGAAATGATTTTGTTGGTACTAAATGCAACAAACTCCCGTCCCCCTTCCCCCTCCCCCCTCTTGATTAGGGAGGTAGTGGTTTCGCCAGAAAGATTACTTTTCAGAACGTGAGGATGGAAAATGTCTCAAATCCCATCATTATTGATCAATATTACTGTGATTCATTACTGCCATGTCCAAACCAGGTAAGGACTTCGCTCCAAAGTTTGAGTTTTGAGTGTGGAAGATATATAGCATTAATTTCAGGGAAAGAAAACAATACAAGGTATAGAATGTAGTGCTTTCCCCTTTTCAAGGCTTTTGTGTGCATGTTTGCTCTTCCCCTACCACCCAAACAAAAAGAACAAAGAAAATGCTTCAAGTTAGTCAGGTTGTTTTTGGTAAAATTCTGAAACTGAAGCCCTTCCTCTTTGGTGCAGTAGAAAATATTACTTTCCCCATTTTGAGTGCTTAATCCACTTTTGAGGGACATGAAATTCTATTTTTTTCTTCTAATGGAGTCATTTCTAGTGAACTAAGTTAAAACTTATAAAATTCTATTACAAATATAAATGTGTAATTGTTATTCCGATTAAGTTGGCACCTTATTTAGCAGCACATAGACAACTTTTCTTTGGTTTTGTAGTGAAACAAATTGATCCCTAGATTGGGGCCCATGCCAAAGTTTCATTAAGTTAAAGACGTCAACTGTATCAGGGAAACTGCCCAAAATTCAGTATCCAAAGTGAATAGTTAATGATGTATGTTAAGTGTAATAGAATTTTAAACATTAATTATGCAATGAGACTGCAGACTTTGGCTGTTAGTGTTGAGAATATATCCTTCATGGGCATCAAAGGAACTTCAGCTACAGAGGAAGCAATACGATTTGCTTGCAGTGATAGCTCCCCATGTCAAGGGATACATTTAGAAGATATTCAACTTGTATCATACTCTGGGGAAACTACAAGGTCTTTTTGTTGGGAAGCCCATGGCACAAGCGCTGGACTGATATACCCCCCTCCTTGCTTCTCATGTGGTGAAAGCATCATCGAGCAGAGAGTTCCTTCTAGCTCTGTTATTTGGTCCATTTGACAATTGCTACACTTTCCTGCATGCAGAAAAGACAACCATTTATGATCTAATCCCACTAAAGAAGAGAGTCCAGATGCAAATTCCTACACCGAATGTTGGTTCTATTATCTGCTGATTATTGTTGTATATGGACCCTATACGTAACTGTGTTAAATTCAGATACTATTCATATTTTATTAATTGAGTAAAATCTCTGTTTGTATATCTGATGGATGCCATCCAAAACTGCTGAAGTTTTTCTGCAGAGTAGAAGAAAATAAAAACAAAGGACACTGTTGTCAAGAAGGAAGATAGTAATATGGAAAATCTGCATTCTAATTTTCCTTATATTAGATCATGTGATGGTAGCAGATCACTAAGTGATTGACATGCATGTTTTCAAAGATTGGTTAAACTAGCTCAAGTCCTTTTTATTTTGGCAATGCTTTTGTGTGGGGATTTGAATTGAGCATTGTTAAACATGAATGAGGCTGTGAATAAACAATCTGAAGATCAACACTAGTCTGAAAGTGAGGAAGCAGCTCCCAGTTTCTCATTCCACAAGAAATCTAGTTTCTTTGGGCCTACTAAATCCACTATTTTGAGGGTGTTGCCAAGTAAAAGAAAGAAATGGTTTGTACACGAAAGAGACTCTTAAAAATGGAAGAGCTTGATCCAAATGGGGACTGGCTTACAAGTGAGGCCAAGTTCATAAGGACTCGAATAGATACAGACTATCCGCCAGAGAAAGTCAATGAAGTCCTCTTGAGTCTTGAAAGGTAGCACTCAAAATTTATTACAAATCTTCCAAGGAATACACCTCAATCTGTATGAAGTGAGATGATCTTCAATGAGTACAAATTTTCCACTACAATCATCCAAAAATTGTCCTAGCATCTAACATACTCAATTGCAGTTAGAAGAAACACTAAGTTCATCACAAAATATCCCATGAGCTAGTGAACACCCAGCTTGGGGCACCCAACAGCAAGAGGCAAGTCCACATTCTCTGCAGTCCTAAAAGTTCTTGAGACCATCTTGTCAACATAGAGAGTTCCATCTAGATGATCACATTCATGCTGCAAAATACGGGCCTGCCAACCTGAAGCAACAAGTTTGATTGGCTGTCCATCTCGACCAAAACCCGTAACCTCAACATCTAGGTATCGCTCCACAACTGCCCTATATCCGTCAACACTGCAAAATACATCATAACACTAAAAAAATAATCAAGGGCCCAACATATTACCATTAGATTGCAGCAGAAACTAGTTGCCTGCATCTTATTCTTACCTCAAGCATCCTTCAAAAAACAGAGCAGTTTTGTTGCCCTTCTTTTTAAGCTTTGGATTCAGAATAACCTGCACTAAAAGAACCATAGATTATGATATTAAGGAACAGTGAGGCATCAATTATATATAAAATGTATCATTGCATACCAAAAGATCAAAAGGGTGCCGATCCTGTGCTTTTGACTCTTCCTTCGTTGAATAACTAATATATTCTTTTGTGTCTTCCATAACAATTATCTGTCAAGGTGGAAATGGCAAAACCTGCCAATTAAAGATGGGTTTTTCATATATCATAACATGTCTCATTTTATTGGAAAGATAGCATGCCATCAATTGAAACCGTTCTTCATCAAACTTTTGAGAATAATTACAACAACTCTAATGCAGATTCTAGGTAAGGATAAAGATTTTTCCAACCGCCAACATCATCTACCACAAATTTTTCAAAACTGCCACAGAACATAATCTCTTGTTCAATATTTCTGTTTTCTGCATACTAAGGGTTATTTTCCCAATGTACCATTGGATGCAACCATAAAAAGAACTCTTAGATTGAGTTTGAAAGCATTGAATAGAGGTCTTAAAATTACAACCAGGGAACATTTAGTCCAAAATTTGAACTAATTTTTACCTAATTGCATTCCAAGGGCATACCTGCCACACCTAACTCCAATTTTCACTCTCTTCTATAATATTACAACAAGGCTAAATGAAAGAGAAACAAAACCAAGGGGCCAGACCATGATTCTAAGTTCAAACCTTGGCATTTCCTTGGGGCAGGCCACGGGAGACCGGAAAGAAAATTAGTTGAGGTGAGCAGAAAGCAAGGTCAAACTTTATACTGTTTACATTATGTTAATCTAATTTATAACAAAGAATATTATGTTTACATAATGTCACTCTAACTTATAACAAGTCAATGTTATAAATGTCCAAACAAAAAAAAAAACTATGAATGAGCATTGCACAAAACTATATTTTCATGGTAAAAAGAAAAAAAACCAACCTTTAAAGGGATACCAATCTGAGGAGCAGCAAGACCAACCCCAGGTGCTTTCCTCATTACCTTCACCATATCATCTATGATCTTCTGGATCCCCTCAGACCCGATTTCTTCGGGTGAGACCTCTCGGGCCGGTTCATGAAGAACCGGGTCGCCGGCTTTGACAATATCTGGCAAATCCTGCTTCTCCTCTCTCACACCCAGAAACCAACCAGCGCTAGCTGTTGAAGTAGAACTGTAGTTTCTCTGAGTTCTCAAGCTAACATTGAAGGTGGGCCTCGGGTATGAATTCTTGACTGAGAATATGGGTTTTAGGGTTTGATTGAATGGGATTGCTGGGATGTTCCGACATGGAGTGTCTGTAAAGGTTTCAAAGCATTTTCCAGAGAGGGGTATTGGTAAGAGACGGTTGGTGAATCTTTGAACTCTCTGCATCGCCGGCTATACTCTGGTTCTGTACTGAAACAGAAGCATTTGTATCAGAAAAGATGAAAGAATTACGAGGGGTGCCACTGGGCCACATACTACGATTGTGTTGCCTAAAATTCCCCAATTGGACTGAATGCAGCAATGTCCATGGGCCTCTTCACTCTTGGCATGTTGCTTGGCCCGTTGAAATTGATATCTTATTTCCACCCTCAAAAAGTAAAAACAGAATTTTTTTTAGTTAAGTAAAACGGGAGAAAATAGTTAATATAATGGCTATACCATATCATTATCGTAGCGTAGCGTAGTATAATCGACCAATTATGTATAACCCATGTAAGACTAATGGATCCCACCAAATTGTGAAATGGATCTTCTATTTGTAGAATAAGTAACTGGAGGACAGCAACCTGTGAAAAAAAGCTAGTGCGCTGCGGTGTAACTGTTATATTGTATATTTAGTCGTAAATTAGAATGTTAATTACGAAAACCCCTTTTATATATGAACAAGTATCACTTAATCCATTTTACTCTAAAAATATCAAATAGCACCTTGAAAACTTACTATTATTTCCATACTTAAAAACTCATGGTAACCTTTGAGACCTACTTTTGAGATGTTAGAGAGTATTTCTCCGACTAACTAGCTAGGTTAAGGCCCTCTTAAAGCGGTTCAATGCTAAATAATTTGATGATCTTGAATTCTAAAATTTGATAAAGTCTATTTTTCATTTAACTGCCGTAATTGATTAGGTTCTAAATTAGATGAAAATAATATTTTTCCTTTGTTTCTTCTCTCTCTTCCTTTATGTTGAAAAGTCGGCACTATCGTTTGAACTATTAAGATCAACCACGATGATAATGAAATAAAAATAAAAATAAAAGGGTAATATTATATAATCTAAATAAAATTTAAAAAATTATAACTCAAATGCATATTATCCTTTGCATAAATGAATTCTATCAATTTTTTTAGTAGGACCCATTCATTCAATATGTATTTAAGTTATATTTTTTAAATTTTATTTGAATTGTGTAACATTTTTCAAAATATCATTACATAACTGTTAATTCTTTCCGTGGTCCAAAACTTGTCTAAACAAAATGCTTGTGAATACATATTAAGCCAAACTAGTTGGCCATTTCAATACTTAGCCACCTCCATAAGCTAATCTAATCACCATTATTGTGGACAAGCTGTCATCCAATATCTATCACTTGATGCCAAACATTGTGCAATGTACCTATTCTTTTTTATTCTTCTGGAAACGAACGTGTGAATGCCAATCTACCTAACAATTATTTAGGTATACAATTGCCATGCTGTCATTTAATACTCTAGCTCATCTTCATGATTCAAGAAAAAACTACAGTAAGGCTTATATATCTGTGCGTAAGTTAACTTAGACATCCCTGATCGTTAAATCAAAAAAAAAGAGGACAATTTGGATAGTTTAATTCAAACTTAACCTAGAGCTTTTGTCGAGTCAAAAAAAATAATGCTATTAGAATTTAAAATTTCATCTTATTTAGCAATTAGGCGATAAAATTTCTTCTTATTTGGCAAACTAGTGGTGTAACAGTCGAGATGTTTTTGATAATCTCATTTTTATTACAATTATTAGACTTATTCATTGAGAATATACCGCTCTAAGTCATTAAAACTTTTTTTTTTTTTGGTTCAACAGTCAGGGATATTCAGACCAATTTATGCACACCTCAACTAATCTTCTCTATGATCCAATCAAAATTATGTTATCCACGTGGGAATTAGAGTATCTTAAAAGTCATTATTCACCCAAAAAAAGGAAAAAAGGCACAGGTTTCTTGACTCGGCAACAATGGCACCCCAAATGTAACTTTCGGTCCAAATCCATACCTTAAGCCGCAAGTATTTTAATTTGTGAACCTCCGACCAAATCA
This sequence comes from Ilex aquifolium, assembly GCA_951799425.1. Classification (NCBI taxonomy): domain Eukaryota; kingdom Viridiplantae; phylum Streptophyta; class Magnoliopsida; order Aquifoliales; family Aquifoliaceae; genus Ilex; species Ilex aquifolium. Next base: position 28,129,825 of record OX637404.1, on the reverse strand, counting down.
CATGCTTAAAAGAATCGTTTAAAGTTATACCCACATGCGTGTGCGTAATATTAATTAACTTGTGGTTGTGGCGTCTTCCATTTTTCAAGAGTCCAGAAAGACGGCCATTGAAGCTACCTAGCTCAAGCTCAATCTTCTGGTCACACCCATACCAATACCATATATATATGCTATAGATAGATCATTTTTGGAAAGAACAAAAGCCAAGATGAAGAGCAACTTGTCGCCTCTGTACCGCCACCCCAAGGTTTTAGAGGAAGAAGAAAGAGAAAGACAGGCTGTGGGATGCAGCAGAGAGAATGATGCGGGGAAGTCCGGTGGTGGTGCCACTGTGAAAAAGGCGGCGACACCCCAAAGGATGGAGAGGAAAGTATCGGAAGACATCAATGAAAGCGCGGAGGCCTTTATTAGGAAATTCAGGCAAGAGCTGGTGATCCAGAGGCTTGAGTCTATAGAGAATTATGAGAAAATGCTAGCAAGAGGGACATAGGCTAGCTACCAATCTTTATTGTATTTGTGCTAAAAAAAAGAGACCACACATTACTTGATCTTCCTATTTTTTTTTTTTTAGTTCAACGGTCAAGGGTGTCTAAGTCAGCTTCTACACACCTCGACTAAACTCCTCCCAATACTTGATCTTTCTATTGATTGCACAAACCCCATGGGTTTACTTCTCTCCCAATCAAATGGGAACATACTACTTTGTATTGTGTTTTTTTTTTTGTGTGTAGTGATTTGTTTGATTGTTACTTGTTCTACTCCAAATTTGATTGTGGTATTGTTTCAAGGGGTTTTCTTATGTTTTCCCCTTTCATTGTAAGAGTTTGATGATGTCCTATTCAATAAAATTTCGTTTATTTACTTAAAAAAAAAAAAAAAAAAAAAGGAAATCCGAGTGCATCAGAATATAAAATCTATACAAAATCCCAAAGGATCAGATAACTCTCGAAATGTATTGTAGTAACTGTCTTGTGTTATCTGGGTGCATCAGATGTCTCTTTTGGGTTATCTTCATTATCACCCACAACCTCTATGTTAAACATAGTGCTATAGTTCATAGGCTATACAATAAGAGAATAAACCCTTTCATTGAGTAATCCTGCCGTAGGAATAAACAGCTCCACCCTTTTTATTAGACAATTTGGTTAAGTAGAAATAGAATAAAGTTGGAGGATTAATTATCTGACACTTAATAAGTTTTTCTCATTTTAGACATTTTTGGGCTTTGATTTGAACAGTGTTTGTTTCGTAAAATCCAATTAGTAAACACTTATGCTTTCTCATTTTAAACACGTCAATGTATAAGATGATATTCAATATGTTGTCAAAGTTTAAAAGTCTTGTGTTCAAATTACACCACATCTCCTTCCTTGTATCAAAGATAAAGATTATCCAACAACTAAACTTTTTCTTTTTTGAATCTTTTCTCTTTTTTGAATTCAACTTCTTTCGTAGATCTTCTCATTGGTCTATATAAGACCAACCATTATAACATAGATTGAGTGTGAAAAATGAAAAATGCTACATAATCCAAATGAAACCCAAAAGTTAAAACTCAAATGCATATCATTTATTGGATGAGTGTAGGATGAATGGGCCCCACTGATAAAATTGATGGGACCCACTCATCTAGGGGGATGATATGTATTTTTTTTTTTGATCAAATGATATGCATTTAGGTTGCAATTTTTTGAGTTTCATTTGGGTTTTATAGCATTGCGCGTAAAAAATATATACAAAAGTAGAGTTTTTCATACCTTGAACACCCACAAAAAAGAAAAAAAAAATTAATGTGGATGAACCGACCAAAGAAAGGTCACACGTGAGGAGAGTGTTAAATAAATATTTATATTAGACCCTTTCTTGAATGACTTAAACTTTTTAATTAGATAGTGTTCAACAATTACTATATGAAAATTGTGGATGAACCATCCAAAGAGTGATCACTCAAGAGGAAGAATATTAAATAAATACTTATTTTACACCATTCTTTAATAGCTTAAATTTTTTAATTATATAGTGTTCAACAATTACTATATGAAAATTTTGGGAAAGACAATTGACCAATGCAATTGCAATTGTCATTCACCAAATTTGGAGATCTAACTCAATGTAGTCATTGGATTAGAAGTAGACTCCATTTAATATTGAAATTCATAATTAATCCAACGACCCCGACAAAAAAATATATATACAGAAATTAATCTTCACCCACTTTTTGGGTGGAGGCATCGAGTTTAGTTTTGCACATTTCAGAGTACTTTCTTGTACCTGCTTTTCGCTGCTGCTATGAATTTTAGAATATTTTCTTGTACAGCTCTATTAACAACATTTTTACTATTTGATTCGCAATGTTTATATATCCATTCATTCCTCGCCTTCCAAGAAAATCAACATACGTAAGTTATCATCGCTTGATTGTCTTTATCTTGAAGCTGATTCATAAGTCAGTCCTCCATTCTCCTTATCTTGTATCGGTCAATGAGAAGACTCAAAGGGGAGATTTGCCATACTTTCTTAACCCATGGACATAGCAGCAATAAATGCTCAATAGTCACATCCTCAATAGCTCATGGGATGATATTCACAAGAACAACTTTCATGCTGGCACAGCCAACCAATGAAAGCATACAAATTTTGAATTAGTCAAAGCCTGATCTAACCCAAGCCAGTTCATCCCACATCGTCCATGAAGATATATATTGAGACGTCCGGATCACGGTGTCCTAGAATAGTATCGAGTAATACGCACAAAATATAAAGCTCGTGAAATTCTGACCTCATCTGAGAATAATACGATCTCGATCTTCACCGAGGCCAATCTCTAATCATTCAAATTGACTTAGAAACGTCTCTAATTCAGGTTGCCTTAACTGAATTAAAGATGTTTCTATGTCCAACCCATTTTTTGAGTTAAATGGTGGGACAAATTGAATATATCCAAAATCACTTTAGAAGCGATTTTCAACAAAATCTCAATTGAACTCATTACACAAATTGTCTTGTTACAAGAATCCAAAGCAAGCAAAAAAGAACAACAAACAATGAAAATTAAACAGAAAGATCTCATTGATATCAATGAGAAATGAATTGAATTGAACCCAATGCTCCTAAGGCTGGACAACATGGACCTGTTGCTGATGCTGCATTATCTGGAGATTGACACGAGAGCATGATCGAACCATCTCTCCAGCCAGAGGTATGACAGGCAAGTTATCACAATTGCATATCTCGATCATGAACCCATCTGGGTCATGGAAGAACAGTTGATCCACATAAACCCCTCCTTCCTCTACCCTTTGCCGTTTGTGTTCAATTCCCATTTCCTTCAACAGCTTCTCCACTGCACCCATGCTCTCACACTGCCATAAAAAAAAATTCAATTTTGATCATTTAAACAATTTAAACAGTAACTGGTATGCAACCACAAGACAGGACCCATTTGCATTTTTACTCAATCACTATTGATTGTCTCGGGCCGATGTAGAGATTCTAATCACACACGTAGAGAGATTGATTTCGTAATTCGAGACTTGGGTAAGCCACAAATGATGTATTCAGTTCATTGTTAATTTGTCATCCCAAGCTACTTGCACTGTGACAAAGTCCACTCCCATTATCTTAAACAACCAGTTCCCCTACCCTACACAAGGTAGGACTGGGTCTATGTCTTAAAACGTGTAGCTTCTCTCTGAGAATCATCAACGCTGACAAAAACATCATCATCAACAATAAAAAAAATATATAGAAACATCTGAAATTAGACCTGAATTTTAATTCAAAAAATGTTATATAACCCAAATAAAGCTAAAAAATTAAATTCAAATAAGCCAATATGAACATTGGATGAGTGAATCTCACCGAAAAAATTGATGGAACCCACTCATCTATGAATTTGAATTGCAACTTTTAATTCAGACAAAAAATTGCTTGTTTCTCTGTCGTGACCCCTTATCACTTTCATGTCAGGTAAATGGAGCCCAAATATGATTATAAATGAACAGAATCGAAAAAAAATACTATGTTGTCTCTATCTAGTTGCTTTGCTGTTCGTTTTGTACACAATCATATACTGATCCCTTGCATTAATAACATCAAAAAAACCTAACACATTGAAGCATAAAACCCACTAAATCTTCGATAAGAACCATCAGAATTTACCTGGAAAGAAATATGATTGTCCTTGGGGTTGATTTCCTTTTTCTTGGACATGTTTTCTGGGTCTTCAGATTGCAATAGATGTATTCCAATTCCATAGCTAAACAACCTACACATATCCGGAAAAAAAAACATTTTAGAATGAAAAATCAACAACAAATTTCCAAGTTTTTTGGTGTTTCCATGAATTTACCATGCTCCATTAAAATCAAATGAGCCAGGCCTCCTCACAGGGACAAATCCAAGAACATTCTTGTAGAAATCAATGGATTCCTCCAATGATCTGCAGACAAGAGAGATGTGATTGACAGAAGTCAGGTGCAATGGGTTTCCCATATTTTCCTTCATTTTCCCAAGAAAATTTGAACTCAAGAATCGATAAAAAAACAAGCAACTTCAACAGAGAGATAAGAGGAAGAACGAATTGTAAGGAAATGGATAAATAAGGTTGACTGAATTTGTGGATTAAGAGAGAGAATAGGAGAGAGAAAGCCTCTTGGTTTGTTACGGAACGTAGGAGAGGTGAGAGCTTTATATAGAGGACTTTGAAGCCTCTTCACCTGTGATTTGTTTGTCCACGTGTCAGATATATGATTCCTTTGACATATAGGTTCCACGTTGCTGAGTCAGGTCACTGCTGGTGCCTACAAATTAGTGGGCCCTGACCACCTAAGTTAATCATTTATTACAAATTAGAAACTATTCGATGACAAGCACTACGTGTCAGTACTCCCGGTTGTTTTTTTTCAATGTTTTGAGTGTTGAAATATTTCGATTAATCTCCTTTCCGATTTAGTTAAAAATCATTTATATCGAGATTAGAAAATTCACGAGGGATAAATTTCTCATATTCTGACCCTAGAAATTTTCAAGACATTAGATATTGAACATGGCTGTACTCCCGTGTGCATAAAATATTGAACATTTTCAATTAATTATTGTCGTATATGAAATTATCAAGGTTTTTTTTTTAACAAATCAAATAAGAATAAAAATTTTATTTAGGTACATTATTTTAGTCACCTAACAAATACAAATGTTTTGAAAATATTTTAAAAACAAAATAAAAAAGATCAAAAAAAATTTACAAATTTATTTATAAAATATTTTGAAACATTAGTTAAAACATACCGTCACATCTTCGAGCACCTCGAAACATTACGAATTATTGATGGAAAATATGCTAGAAATATCTTGGAATATTTAGAAACATTTCGAAACACCTCAAAATATAAAAATTTCAATTCAATCACCAATTTATTTTAATCTTTTTGAAAATGAAAACATTTTAGCCATTTCGATACGATTGTTTCGAAACGACATCTTGTGTGTTTGACAAACAAATATTGTGATAATTTTTTATTAGGTGTAAATACCATCTAATATTATCAGCTGATGCCGTGTAAGCACCGAATATTATCCGGAAAGAAACATACAAATCTTACGTATTTGTTCATTTATTAATCTGGCATATTACCAACGTGCTTTTCATGTGTCAAGAACTTTAAAAAAAAAATAGAAACCAATTAACTCATTTGTATCTCCCACTTTATTGATTGCTACTTCTTAAAACAAATACTAACAACTTCACTAATTATTAGTAACAACTCTTATTAAATACATTCGCTAGAGTTCGATTATATGACCTATTAGTGACTCAGCTCATACAAATATTAATACTAAAGAGTTGTGGAGAGGGTGAGATTTAAGGGTGTCAAAATGTGTCGTGTCGGGTTAATCGTGTCGGATCTATTTCAGGTTCATGATAAAAAGACTCAAACTCTAACCTGACACATTTAATTAATCATGTCGAGTTGTCTAAACCTTAATCTGACATGTCCATTAAACATGTTACTCGAACCCAACCTGTTTAACCTATTTAATATACATGTTGTGTTCGGGTTAATACACATAACACAACCAGTTTAACACATTTGTGTATGTACATTTTAACCTTTTTCACAAATCATCTGTTTATATCTTTTACATACACCATTCAATATTCATCCAAACTCTAAATTTTTAAAAAATAAGTAAACTATTTTGCCATAATAAAATAAAAGTTGTAGCAAATAAGTAGCAGTAGCAAATAATAAGTAATGGTAGCAAATAAGTAGCAACAACAAATAATAAGTAACAGTAGCAAATAAGTAGCAGTTGCAAATGAGTTTAGGGTTAAGTTTTTTTTTTTTACTTTTATATACTTTGATAAACAGTTAAATAGGTCTACAATGAGTTAGGTCGAATTCGAGTCGGAATCAAGTTAATCCATTTAAAATATATGGATTAATCGTGTCAAAATTGGGTCAAGCCGATTTTGACCTGAATCCAACACGCATTTTTTCGGGTTTAAACGTGTTGACCCGTTTTTCTCACCGACCCATTTAATTTCATATTTAACCCATTAATTTTGTATTCAATTCATGTCATATTAACGTGTCGGATCAAAAATTAACACCTCTAATGAGATGCAGGTAAACTTGTATCGTATGTAGAAAATTATTCTCATAACTCGAACCGTAACATTCAAACAAAAAAAAATTGCATCGCGGCATCAAAATTAAATCTCAATTTAATTAGATGGCCCAAAAGAAACAAAAAAAATACTTAATAAACTTGGACTTGGAGTGAGCCACTTTGGTGAGTGGGGAGGTTGGTCCACTTCTATTCTAACTAAAACTGGGCAATGATAGTGGTTGAAAAGACTATTTTTTTTTTTTAGCTTGTATTAGTATTTTAATCTTTACACGTTTTTGGCATTGTAAAGATGCACTAGAATGACATTATAGAATATGATAATTTTATCACCGACACACCTAATTAAGTTGTTTTAAATTTAAGGACTAATCTCAACTTGTACCTCGAAAAATCACTTAAATTTTAATTTGTATCTTCAAAGTTTAAAAATATCAATTTATACATTAAACGACATAAATTCATATCAATGTATACATGGGGCTAACTCTAGGGGTGACAATTTTTGACACGACATGATAACTCGATACGAACACGACATGAATAAATGGGTTTGGGTTGATTAATTTTTGGTACAAACCCGTGTATGACACTACCCGTCAACACGAAGTTTTTAACTCGAAGGAGATTGACCTTCCTTTTTCGTTGCATGTATGAGTTTTCATGTTCTGATGACTTGTTTTTTCCATTACTTCTTATGTTTAATTTGGTTGCGCGATGTATGATTAACATATTTAATTAGTATTATAGAAATAAAATATTAATTATTTGTAACTGTTGATCAAACACTGACATAATTATTGTATAAAAAAGATATTATTACTCATTATTAAGTTAATTTTTAGTTTGTAGAAAAAGTATGAGGAGAGATTCAATTAAGTGAAAATAAAATCTTGGCGTTAAATTTTTTATTCAAAGTTGATGTGGGTCAACACGAATACGAACACGAACACGACACGACACGATTAATTAAATGGGTTGGGTTAGGGTTGACTACTGTTCGATACGAACAAAGTTTGACGCAACACGAACCCGACACAACACGACTCGATTGCCACCCCTAGCTAACTCCATCCATTTTTTGGTTAAAAAAGTTTGAGTTAATTATAAATTATAGCCCTTAAAGTTTAAATATTTCATATTTATGATCCAAAAAGAATAACATTCATTAATGCTCATTAAATAGCTCTTAATCATATCGTATCATAACATCTCCGTGCTGTGTTCGAGTCAATAAAAAATGTTTTTCAAAATTTTTAAAAAAATTATAAAATACATATTTTTGCCTATAATACTCATCAAATAGTTATTTTCTGTCTACAATTAGACACAAATCTTTTGATTGTCCAACCAAATTAAAGTTAAATACAAATAACACAACTGTAGACAAAAAATAATTATTTAACGAGTATTATAGACAAAAAATAGATATTTTTTTAAAAAAAAATATTAAATATTATTATATGAATTGTCGTAAATGTGAAATATATGACACAACGCAATTGACTCGACTTGAAAATATTTTTTGTGCTATTTTTTTTTTACAAAAATGTTCGATACAATTGAAAACTATTTAATGAGCATTAATGAATGAAATTCTTTTTGGAATATAAATGTAAAAAATTTAAACTTTAAGGGGTATAATTTATAATTAACTCAAACTTTTTTAATAGCAAAATAGATGACAATTAGTGTCAGGTATACGTTAATACATATTTATATTTTTCAAGGTGTGAATTAATGTTTTTAAACTTTGAGGTTGCAAATTAAAATTCGCGTGATTTTTGAAATGCAAGTTGAGATTAACCCAAAATTTAATGCAATCTAGATAGTTTAATGTTCCCTTTCGTCGGTGCTTTTTACTTGGAGAAATAATTTTGAGGGTAAAATATTAGTTTATAGGGAGATTGGAGACTTGAGAGGATTTGTAGATACATTCACATAGAATATAAAGATTAGTTTATATGGGTTGTTACAGGAAAAAAAATATTGGGTGTAACCATTACATCGTGTCAGTATTGCTACGTGGTGTAATGATCCATTAATAGATAAACAAGTCAGCAAATAGACCACTCTAAAACGTATAACCACTCAACCATGTAATACATAATTAACTATTTCTATAATAGGAAAAAACAAAAATGATAAAATAGGACCCACTGGTGGGGGAGGGGGAGGAGGTTAGATTTTTCCATGGTCTTTAATGTCGGATGATGTAGGGTTTTGTATTTATGATCAAGTTTTCCAAGAGTTGATGGAGTAAAGAAATTTTAGTTAATACTGTAGTGGTTATGTCTATGTTTGTTTAAACTGAGGAAATCTATTCGTGTTGAACTAATCTGGGTGGGTGTTATATTATAGTCATATCGTTTAAGTTTTAAACTCGTATCGCGTTGAGTTGAAGTTGTGTGGTGTGTTAGAATTACCACACAAAGAGTGATTATATTTAGCACGAAAGTGTTACATGCCTCACCATTAATACATTTAAACATCATAATTATTAAGAGCTTGCTTAACTCTACTTTAAAATACCCAAAATGTAAAACCTGATAACAAAAGTAAACTTTGATCTGCAGACAAGAGAGATGTGATTGACAGAAGTCAGGTGCAATGGGTTTCCCATATTTTCCTTCTTTTCCCAAGAAAATTTGAACTCAAGAATCGATCAAAAACAAGCAACTTCAACAGAGAGATAAGAATGTTCAAAAAAAAACAGAGAGATAAGAGGAAGAACGAATTGCAAGGAAATGGATAAATAAGATTGACTGAATTTGTGGATTAAGAGAGAGAATAGGAGAGAGAAAGCCTCTTGGTTTGTTACGGAACGTAGGATAGGTAAGACCTTTATAGAGAGGACTTTGAAGCCTCTTCACGTGTGCTACCTGTTATTTGTTTGTCCACGTGTCAGATATATGATTCCTTTGACACATAGGTTCCACGTTGCTGAGTCAGGTCACTGTTGGTGCCGATAAATTCGTGGGCTCTGACCACCTAAGTTAATCATTTATTACAAACTAGAAACTATTCGATGACAAGCACTACGTGTCAGTAATCCCGGTTGTTTTTTTTCAATGTTTTGAGCGTTGAAATCAACTCATGCGTATTTCGATTAAACTCCTTTCCGATTTAATTAAAAATTATTTATATCGAGGTTAGAAAATTCATGAGCGATAAATTTATCATATTCTGACCTGAGAAATTTTCAAGACATTAGATATTGAACATGACTGTACTCCTGTGTGCATAAAATATTGAACATTTTCAATTAATTATTGTCGTATATGAAGTTATCAAAGTTTTTTTTTTTTAACAAATCAAATAAGAATAAAAATTTTATTTCGGTACATTATTTTAGTCACCTAACAAATGCAAACGTTTTGAAAATATTTTAAAAACAAAATAAAAATGAACAAAAAAATTTTACAAATTTATTTATATAATATTTTGAAACATTAGTTAAAACATACCGTCACATCTTCAAGCACCTCAAAACATTACGAATTATTGAGGGAAAATATGCCAGAAATATCTTAAAACATTTAGAAACATTTCGAAATACTTTAAAGTATAAAATTAAATTCAATCACCAATTTATTTCGATCTTTTTGAAAATAAAAATATTTTAGCCGTTTCGAAAATATATAAAAATATTTTATATACTTTGATAAGCGGTTAAATGGGTCTACAATAGGTTAAGTCGAATTCAAGTCAATCCATTTAAAATATATGGGTTAATCGTGTCAAAATCGGGTCAACCTGATTTTGACCTGAATCCAACACGCAATTTTTTGGGTTTAAACATGTTGACCCGTTTTTCTCACCGACCCATTTAATTTCATATTTGACCCATTAATTTTGTATTCAGTTCATATCATATTAAAGTGTCGGGTCAAAAATTGACACCCCTAATGAGATGCTGGTAAACTTGTATCGTATGTAAAAAATTATTCTCGTAACTCGAACTGTAACATTCAAACAAAAAAAAAATTTGCATCGTGGCATCAAAATTAAATCTCAATTTGATTAGATGGCCCAAAAGAAAAAAAAAATACTTAATAAACTTGGACTTGGAGTGAGCCACTTTGGTGGGTGGGGACTGGGGAGGTTGGTCCACTTCTATTCTAACTAAAACTGGGCAGTGATAGTGGTTGAAAAGACTAGTTTTTTTTTTTTTAAGCTTGTATTAGTATTTTAATCTTTACACGTTTTTGGCATTGTAAAGATGCACTAGAATGACATTATAGAAAATGATAATTTTATCACCGACAAAGCCAATTAAGTTGTTTTAAATTTAAGGGCTAATCTCAACTTGTACCTCGAAAGATCACTTAAATTTTAATTTATACTCTCAAAGTTTAAAAATATCAATTTACACCCTGAATGACATAAATTCGTATCAATGTACACCTGGGGTTAACTCCGTCTATTTTGCCGTTAAAAAAAGTTTGGACTAATTATAAATTGTATCCCTCAAAGTTTAAATATTTCATATTTATGATCTAGAAAGAATTTCACTCATTAATGCTCGTTAAATAGCTCTTAATTATATTGTATCATAACATCTTCATGTCGTGTTCGAGTTAATAAAAAAATATTTTTCAAAATTTTAAAAAAATTTATACAATACCTATTTTTGCCTACAATATTTATCAAATAGCTATTTTCTGTCTACAGTTAGACACAAATCTTTTGATTGTCCGATCAAATTAAAGTTAGATACGAATAACATAACTGTAGATAGAAAATAGTTATTTTACGAGTATTATAGACAAAAAAATAGATATTTTTTAATTTTAAAAAAATATGAAATAGTATTATATGAATTGTCGTAAATGTGAAATATATGACACAACGCAATTGACTCGACATGAAAATATATTTTTTTTAATTTTTTTTTATTGAAACGAATACGACACGAAAATGTTTGATACAATTGAAAGCTATTTAACAAGCATTAATGAATGAAATTCTTTTTAGAACATAAATGTGAAATATTTCAACTTTGAGGGGTATAATTTATAATTGACTCAAACTTTTTTAACAACAAAATAGATGACAGTTAGTTTCAGGTGAACATTGATACGTATTTATATCTTTCAAGGTATAAATTAATATTTTTAAACTTTAAAAGTGTAAATTGAGATTCGAGTGATATTTCAGTATACAAGTTGAGATTAATCCTAAATTTAATGCAATCTAGATAGTTTAATGTTCCCTTTCGTCGGTGCTTTCTACTTGGAGAAATAATTTTGAGGGTAAAAGCCTAAAATAAAGAGGAGTGAGTTTGTGAAGTGGAAAAGTGAAGAAAATATGTGTTTCTCACTTATTTTCTTGTCTCCAATTCGTCAGGGGTCTGTTTGTTTAGCGAGAGAATGATAAGAAATGCAAGAAACAAGATTTTTTTAAATATTTTATGTATTTAGTTAGCTTAAAATGGAAAAATATTTTTTTTTCATGTTTGAATTTTCTCATAACTAACCAACTTTTTTTTTCTTGTAAAAAACACAAGAAAATGCAAGAAAGTTGTGATCTATAACTAACTTCCCATTTTACCATTTTTTTCTTAAAATATTTTATTGGTTATTAATTTTAAAAAATATTGGTATGGATTTGATTAACCATATAATTTGGTCCAAAGACTTTAGTGTTGGTGTTTGTCCTAGAATTAGGTTACGAGCCACTTTTTTTAAAAAAAAAAATTAATTGTTAATTATAATATATATTTTTTTCTTCTTTAGACTGATTTAATATAATTAAGGATAATTTTCTTGTAATTTTACTTTCTTTCAAACAATAGAATGAAATTTTTTTAAAACTTTCTTGCAATTTTTAATCCTAACCAAATACATGCATGAAAAATATATTTTTTATTATTTTTTTTTCTTTCACTTCACTTTCTATCATTTTCACTTTCCATCATTCTTTTCTTCCTAACCAAACGAACCCAGAGGAAAGTCTTTATCAAGATATACTTTCCTACACATTCTAGTACCCACTTGATAAAAAATATTAATTGTAATGGCCAACATGGTATCACTAACCAATAATTTATGAATAAATATAAAAATGGACTCAACTAAGTAAATAATTACCTGTCTATGTAAGCCAATAACTATTCATTTTTCTTCCATGTAAGTTAATAACTACTCAAGTGAGATTTACGTTACCCATATTGAATTTGATTATTAGTTGGTGATACCATGTCACTTTGCATTGAGTATTTTATCTTGATGAGAAAATATTCATTGCAATGGTGACATTACGTCAACATTGCCACATGTTATCACCAATCAATAATATGCAAACAAATAAGGAAGTAAACCACACACAAACTAATAATTACTCGTGCATTTAAATAGATAATTAGACAGTTTTCTTCCATGTAAGCCAACAACAACCAAGTATGATTCACCTTACCCATTTAAGGTTTTATATTGATTGGTGATACCATGTCATCAATACTGAAATGGTATCTGATAGACTTGTATATTAAAAACTTACTTTTTATAGTAAAACTTGTTTTATTAATTAATAGAAGTTTGTTCTTTCCATTTTATTGAGATCTATGTGGGCAAAATGTTTGCATTATATTTAATATATGGTATGCATGTGTGTCTTATATTTTATATTGTAGATAATCTGGTGTGTAGAGTTCGGCTTATACACAGAAGAACAGATTATCGAATCCTTATATAATATGAGTATAAGTTCACAATCTTAGATGAAATTCGACACACTGTCAGTATGATTGTAGTAGTGTAATATTCAAGCATAGTATGTCTTGACCGTAGGAGACTGTTTGATGTTTCAGATTATTGCACTAGTACACTTTGTATATTGAACAAACCCATGCTGAGGTTATTATATTTTACTAATTCAATAAAATAATAAATACCTCATGATTATTATGATTGCTTATACTCTTAATCCCGAAATATTTAATTGCCACGTGCATATAATATTTGTCACTTAAATTCATCAAAGAGTGATATTTAGTCAATAAACTCGGTGAATTGAGAGATGATATTATTTGTATGGTGAAGATTAATTATTAAAGGAAACCACGTCAATATATTTAAATGAGTTGATGATGTCCTCTTGTGGAAACTCATAAGTTTTGTTTATGTCAAACTTTGCAGGTGGATTTAATTATCCGACATGATAAATAAGTTGAGTGGTAAGGTCTCAAGGAATAAAAGAAATCAATTAAATATAATTGTCAGTAATTTATTTAATTGATGAACATATGTAATCTTAAACGTGAGAAGATTATTAAACATATAATAATAAGGAGCTCGAATATAATCTTGAGATAAGGCTGAAGAGATCAATAATAAGTTTTTAGTGGACTAACTTATTATTAATGGGTTGTAGGATGTTTGTTCTGAGTTGAACATAAAAATCCTAGACCTATTGGAAGCCCGGTCCTTATTTTTTCTTAAGGTTTCTGTCGTAGCTTATACATAGACGTCTAGACTCTCTAAATCAGCATCAATTCATTACTCACATTTTGAGAGAGGCTGAAAGAAAGAGCGGAAGTTCGGAGGTTCTTGCAGCCCACACTGCATCCGGATTTTTTGCTTTTGGGGATATACGACAGAAGATCGTGAGGTTCAGCGAGCTACCTTCTGCGTTTGTCTCTTGTTTTCTGCGTTCCTGCTGAGACGAGATCAAACTTGAGCGATCTCGAAGGTAAACTCTAATTCCGCTTTGTAGTGTTTTATAGAAATTTTTTTTATATTCGATATATATGCGCTATCAATGATTCTTGAGATTTCCGTTCCAATAATATCACCGCTGTATTTAATATTTCTCTCGGGGGAGGGCGAGGTGGTTAGCTTTTTCCATGGTCTTTAATGTCGGTTGATGTAAGGTTTCGTATGTATGATCAAGTTTTCCAAGAGTTGATGGAGTAAAGAAATTTTAGTTAATATTGCAGTAGTTAGGTCTATGCTTGTTTAAACTGAGGAAATCTAGTTGTGTTGAACTAATCTGGGTGGGTGTTATATTAGAGTCACATCGTTTAAGTTTTAGACTCGTATTGCGTTGAGTTGGAGTTGTGTGGTGTGTTAAAATTACCACACAATGAGTGATTATATTTAGCACGAAAGTGTTACATGCCTCACCATTAATACATTTAAACATCATAATTATTAAGAGCTTGCTTAACTCTACTTTAAAATACCCAAAATGTAAAACCTGATAACAAAAGTAAATTGCAAACCAAGACAAGTAATCTGAGAGGTTTAGCTTGCAAACGAATGTAGTTAAAACTTAAACTTCAAAACTTTTTAATCACATTTATATGGGCAATCAGGCTGCCTTGACTTGTAGGTATTGGAGTACTTTTTAGCACATATTTTTATAAATTCTCTATCTTAAAAGCTTTTTAACACATATGGTTTTTTTCCAATATCTCTAAACACTTTCTGTTTTCGTAAGTGAAATGTTGAATCTATTTGGTGAACCATTGGAATTTCTAGAGCAGAGAAAAAATATAGTTTCAATCAGAATAGACATTCTTTTTCGGCCTTAACTTATTTTAAGGTTCCTACAATAAATTGAGCAAATTTTATTTTTGTGGGCTTGAGGTTTCTTGGATTTGTTCGGCCTAAGTAACAAAATCATTTGTTCTGTTTTTTAAATGCACAAAATCATTTGTTAATTTTTTCCCGGTTTAATTTGTTTCTCTCTCCTATTTCCACACGGACCATTCTATTATGTATGCAAATGCCCAGCCCAGGCCCAAATGTAGCTTAACCTTCCCAACACCAGCCTAGCCCATTGGGTTGGTTCGAAGGAGAAGTAATCAGGTCATTCACTTAACGGCATCAGAAAACTTTTTATTTGCGTTTCCAAACGCTTCAATCGTTATTATGTGGCTCCTTCTAGGGTTAAGATAGTGCAATCCCAGTTCGGGATAATCTCATATCCACCATTCCAAAACTCATTAGAAACCCTAAAACGCGAAAAGAAGTCTAATTCGCAGGCGTACACGAGAGAGAGATAGAGACAGAGAGAGCTCATATTCGCGCTCGAAACCTTAAAAGTATATTCGCTCTTCGTCAACAATCGGATCTCTCTGGTCTTTAGGGTTAGGGTAAAGCGTTAGTATGGCGATGGAAGAGATTACGGAGGGAGTGAACAATATGAACATCTCTGATTTTCACAAGAAGAACCGCATTCAAGTTTCCAATACCAAGAAGCCTCTCTACTTCTACGTCAATCTTGCCAAGGTATCACATAATACAAACTCTCTGTATATATACATACAAGAAATTTAAATGTGTAGTTGTTGATTGTTCTTCTTTTGCAGTACTTTGTATTAAGTCCTTTTTTTGTTTCAAAATTAGCTTCTTCTTTTTTTGTGACCTTACATGTTCTTAATCTGTTTTTCCGTTGATTTTGTTTAACTCACTCTTAACTAGCATTTTAGTTTTGATTTCGCTTTTCTTTTTTAATGTTTTGGATTTTTCATTGCGGTGCAGAGGTACATGCAGCAACACAATGAAGTGGAGCTTTCAGCACTTGGAATGGGTATCATCTTCTTAATCATCATAATCTCATAAATTTTCGTTTCCGCGAACTCGCACACATTTATGGATATTTGTTTTTTCTAATGGTTATGGATATATACTCATAAATTCTATTATTGTAATGTTTTTAAAATCTGGAAGAACAGACTCATCTGCAATGTGGAAAGCAATTACTGGAGGAAATTAAGTGAAGAAATTGTGTTACCCTGTTATTAGCTTGAATGTTTTGTCGACAAATATGCTAGTTTAATTTTGTTTTCTTTTTCTCCCAACATATTGGGAAGCATGTTGCTTATTCACATGGACCACTAATTGTATGATTTCTCATGCCACTTGAGTCTGGTATCTGGTGACTCTAGTTTATATCAGTGGTGTAACAATCTTGAGCAGAATGTTGAAACTAGGTCTTTCATAAAGGTTGTTGATGGAAACAACTAATGGATTTGGGAATCAGATCAACATTTTTTTTGGTTATTATGGGTGCATGAGTCATGATTTAGATTCAGATTACGTAAATTGTGAACTAACCACCAACCCACAAACAAAAAGCTTCCTTTTTTCATATTTTTTGGTGCCATTAAATTATTAGTGCAGAAGTGTTCATATTCTCTTTCTGATATGGCACTGCAGCAATTGCCACAGTTGTCACGGTTGCAGAAATTCTGAAAAACAATGGTTTGGCTGTTGAGAAGAGTGAGTTTCTGGATGCATTTACTGTAGTCCTTTCTGTATTCCTGATTTCTCTTTGAAATTCAACCTCCATATGTGGGGTTACAGATAATTAGTGAATGTTAAATTTGATTTTTCCCCATTCAAAACATGCAGAAATTATGACATCTACCGTGGACATGAAGGATGAATCAAGGGGAAGACCTGTCCAGAAAGCCAAGGTAGGCTACACTGCTATATTTTTTATGAAGCCGCAGGCATTCCAACTCTAAATATCATGTTATTCTTCCAGGAGCTTTCTTACAGTGCACATTGAGTTCCGTGTGCATGTTGAAGTTGTTATTTGTTATTAATTTTTAAGATTATATGTCTGGAAACTACCCTCCGAAATCCGAACTACTAAATCTTCCCTAGTTTCCACCCTAGAAGTAAAACTATGGGTGGTTGGAACCCCCCACACCCCCACAAAAAAGAAGAAGAAGAAGAAGCTGCTAAATGACGCAGCATTTAACCCCCTTACTCTATGTATATCCAATTCCATGTGGATGTCATTAATAAAGTTGACCAAATAATGCTAATGCCGTTAGTAGAATCAGTATTGTGTGCGTGTGTGAAATAGGTCAATTCTGTTGTGGATTTGTAACATTTGGATGGAGGGTATTATGGTGGAAAAAAATTGTTTCAGTTGTCATGTGCAAGTTACACAACTCATTTCCATAATCATTGGACAGAACCCAAGGGAAGGGGTTTAAGTTTTGAGTACTGACAGCCTTCCCACTTTTTTAGTTCCAGGTGATACAGTGCCAAATGGGCATAGTACACGGTTGTTTACTGCAACACCCCGGCCCCCTTCTCCTCCTTTCCCCTCGCTCTTTTTTTCTGCTGTTTTGCAAATATGGAGTATTAGGTTTTACCTCCCTCTGGACCTCCTGCGAGAAGTTCAACATTTGCTAAATTTTGTATTTCAGATTGAGATAATACTGGGGAAGACAGCAAACTTTGATGATTTGATGGCTGCTGCACAAGAGGAGAGGGAGATGCGAAATGAGGAACAAAGCTGAGGGGAGAATTTGTCATGATTTGTTATTGTATTTTGATTTGCTTGTAGTTACAAATTGACTGTTGCTCAGTTTTCTTAGTTTCATTTTCTTCATTTCATGCTCCTAGGACACGTTCATTGCGACAGTTTTACTAGTTTGGGGTAGTGATTTCCCCCCTTGTCTCTGTCCAAAGTTTCTATTTGGTTATTTCTTGTTCTTTCATCCTTTAATTTTCACTGTTCAAAAAAAAAAATTATGGGGACCATCAAGGCATAGATGGCAATTTGTGGCCAACCACCTGCCCGGGACTCCCGAATCCTGAGCAAACCATCTATATTACAAGCTAAATAGTTTTTGATAACCGTATGTAAGATAGTCCATTTACTCGGTGGAGACATTTCCATCTGCAGAAATAAGCAGAGGCAAATCGAATTCCATCAGAATTTACCAAGCACCAATAGCATAAATACTCAACTTTAGCAATTGATAGCATTTTGTTTCAGGTGAGAGGGCTGTGTTTTTTTTTGGACGAGGCACTGGTGGCTTGCATATACTTAGCAGCCAGCAACCTTCACCTTGTCGTACGGGGCCTTTTGCCAGAGTTCACGGTGGTCTATTCTCTTTCCAGTATAAGTTGATAGGGGCCTCGCATGATGAATGGAATGGTTTGGTTGGACAAGAAAAAATATAGTCTAAAACTCTTCGATATGAATTTTGACTTGGAATTCGAAGAATAAAATCAAGACAAAATGGTTAAAAGACAATCTTATAGGAATCCACTTTATGCAAAGGCTGCCCTTTGTCAAGCTTGTTACAATGTACTCCGTCTTATTAGAGCCTTGGAGAAGAAAGGCTTAGAGCTTCTACAAGCCATACCAAAACCCTTTCTCTCACTTCATCTTCGGTTTGAACCTGACATGGTAGCTTACAGACAATGTGGGTATTCTAGTATCTCTCTTGCTTCCATGGAAGCTATAGAGGCTGCACGAGGGGATCGCAAACCCTGGACCGGAGAAGCTGCGAGTGTTCGGAGAAATCGTGGAAAATGTCAACTCACTCCGAAAGAGACTGCTTTCATCCTTCAAGCTCTTTCCATTCCGACAAACAGAAATATATATTTGGCAGCTGCACTCAGTCCCACCAGGCAAGCTGGTTTGCTTAGCAGCATAAAATCATCTTATGTTGCTGAATCGTATATCACCTATAAGAAACAAATTATTAGCAAGACTTGTGTAGCAGAAAGAGCAAGTTTCAAGCTTTTGATCTTTTTCTTGTTCTCTCTGATATCTCTTAAAGATGATAATCCTAATGGAAACAAAGAAGATCAGTCCCCACCGGATGAGCTACTTGTTGCAGTCAGTGAAGGGTTTTGTACTGGTGCTGCATGCAGAAAGCAATGTGGATTGACCTCCCCCCGCCACCATGACAAACAAGGCAAGGATCACAGATGTCTAAGTGGTGGATTTCTGTAGAATACTCGCAGCCAAACCACTTCTCATGTTCCCTTGTGCTCTTGCAGTAGCGTCACTTCTAATGCAAAAAATCAATATTAAATATACACCGTAAGTTATCCATTCTTTCTTGTTGAAACTAACACAATAGAAACAGAACACTACAAGCAAAATGCTTCTATTTCCATCCTTAAACTTGGTGCTTGCATCTATTGCAGGATTGAGAAAGCCATGCTGCACAATTGTCTTTTGAGAGCAGGAAACAACAAATTAAAGCATACAAAAGCTGAGGCTTAGAAAAGAAAAAGAGGAAAACTTTCCTTGTGGAATTTCACAATAAAGACATCAATCGACCGTCAAGATAGATGACTCAGATGATGAGTAGTAGTCTGGTAGGCTGACTTATTCCACTAAACTATTAAAGTTAAAAGAGAAAGGAATACTTCACCATGGGACAAATGCATGGCTCCCTCTAAAATTATTGTACACGAATTGTTCAGATGATGAGTAGCAGCTGGTAGGCTGACTTATTCCACTAAACTATTAAAGTTAAAAGAGAAAGGAATACTTCACCATGGGACAAATGCGTGGCTCCCTCTAAAATTATTGTACACGAATCTTTCAACCGAAAAAGAAAAGAAAAGAACACCGTATAAAGTGATGCTGTAATAGAGCAGAATCACAAGACAAGGCTCTAGGGCCTCCAAACATTCTAGTGTCTTCTATTTTTTCCCAATTTGTATAAATATGATGTAGAGTTCTCCAAGAAATTAGCAAGTTGAAGGAACAAGTTAACTATATCCAGGTAGTAGACAAACAAGCAAGCGGAGGCACTTCAACCTTCAACGCATGCTTCAATTACTTTGCAGCATGAGGCACTACATTATAGATATACCGTTTCACAAAGAGAGTGAAGGGGAAGAAAACAAAAAAACTTTTCTTAGTCAAATAATTAACAAGAAAAACAGTTTTTCAGTACATACCTCCGAAGCATAATCATGTTCAATTCAGCATCTTGCAAATAAATTTACTGTTTTATGGCAAGCCAAATTGCAGCTTATGTAGAACTATCTGTTTTTTGTTGCAGTTTGCATGGGAACCACCTGCATGAAGCAATAAACTCAGAATGACAGATGGCTTCTGCTGACTAATCAACAATAAAGAACATTGTACAGAGAAAAATTCACCCACCATGATTTATGCCTTAACTTATGGCAACAGCAAATATAGTCAGATGTAACCCTGCATTGGCCCTCGCAACCTAAATAATAACCATTATGAAGTAGCATGAAAGCTCCACAAATTGAATTCTGGTGGCAGTCCTTCCATTTCATATAAGACCCTGGTCTGTACATAAGATTGAACAAGAGATAAATGAGTTTTCTACTTCCCCGAAGTTGCTGAAACTTTACGATCATCCACTTCTTGATTGTTAGACTTGCAATCTTCAAGCAAAGTATGCAAAATTAGTGAAGCCTCAGAAGTCGCTCCCTGAGGTAGGTACTTGTCTAAAATCAACGAGTATTTTAAAGCAACATAAAGCTCTTGCTCATTCAAGTTGTATGAGGCAATGTTCCTCCAGTCCTTTGATCGTCCTTCCATGCAAATACCATGTAGCAAGGCAGCAAAGGTGATAGAATCAGAAAGACAGCCCTTACTTAAAATGTTATCACTCAACTGCAAGGCGGTTTTAAGCATTCCATATAGGCAAAGGCAGACAAGGATTGAGTTATATGCAGCAACCCGTGGAATCCAGCCATCTGATATCATTCTTCCAAACAAATCCAGAAACATAGACTTCTTGTGCTCATGAGACTCGTCTCCTTTCTCAGATACTGCTATGGGCGAATTATTTGAAAATCCATTCACCAAATAATGAAAAGTAACGTCATTGGGATTGCATTTGCACGTCAGCATTTGTTCGAAAAAGGAGGCCGCTTTTGCAAGTTTACCTTCCTTACAGAAGCTACCTATCAGTATAGAGTAAGTGACAACATTAGGAATTAAACCATGGGATTGCATCTCGCTAAATAAATTTTCAGCTCCACTGGAGTCTCCCTTGCGGCAAAAACCATTAATCAATGAGGTATATGTAACCACATTTGGCTTGCAGTTCCATTTCACCATTTGCGTAAACATCCTCAATGCACCAGTTATGTCGTGCTGCTTAACGTATCCATCTATAATTGTGGAGTAAGTGAATTCATCAGGAGAAATATGCCGCTTCATCATTCTATTGAAGCATGACATCGCGTCCTTCATCATCCCAAATTTACAATAACCCTTAATCATGGTGTTGTAACCCACAACCCCAGGATTCATTCCTCTTTCAATTGTGTGCTCAAAGAGTTTCTTTGCCTCATCAAGGTCACCATTTCGGATGAATCCATCCACTAAAGTAGCATAAATAAATGCATCGGGTAGCACATGTTGGTCAAGCATCTCAACAAGCAGCTGCTTGGCATCAGGCAGCCTCCCCTTCTTGCATAGTCCACTGATCAAAACATTGTAAATAGCTGCATCAGGCGACAATCCCCTTCCCATCATTCGGCCCCGAATTGTTAGTGCAACATCAACCTCACCCGCAACAACGAGTCCATGAACAAGAGCTCCGTACGTTACCAGGTCAGCTTTATGTCCCCTTTCTGTCATCTCAAAAAGCAAGTTCATGGCCTTGTTAAAATCCCCCAGCCTGCTATACACATGTATAAGAGGAGTATAACTCAATTTATTCGGCACCAGTCCCTTCTTCATTGCTTGCTCTAGAAGCCGCTCAGCTTCCTGGACCTGCCCTTCCTTGCATGAACCAGAAATCAAAGTATTATATGTCACAATATCTGCCTCGCATCCATTCTCAATCATCTGTCTAGTGATCTCCACTGCTTTCACCATGCAACGATGCCTACATTGAGCGTCAATAATGTTATTATAAACATGAACATTACCTGTCAAACCCCTCGAATTCATTTCCTTCAAAAGCCTATCAACTGCCTTGAAATTCCCTTCCTTGCAAAACCCCTTAATCATAGCCCCATAAGTCTCCACCGTAGGCAGAAACCCTTTCAACTTCAACTCCTTAAAAACCCCATAAGCTCTTTCAACATCACCTTTCCTGCAATACCCATCAATGAGTGTATTGTAAAACACAACATTAGGAATACAATCCTGTCCCCACCTATCCTCGATCAACTTTCTACCTTCCTCAACCTTTCCTTCTTTACACAACCCTCTCACCATTATACAAGTACTATAATTATCCACACTACAATTTTGACTACCGTCATCTCTTTGAATCATTTCATCATAGATTTGCCGCGCTGTTTCAGTTCGGCAATCCTTTATAAGTGCATCAAGCAAAGAATTGCAAGCAAACACATTAGGAACAAAACCATAAGTTTTAGCTACAAATGAGTACAGTTCAAGAGCTTTATCAACCAAACCAGAATCTGAATAAGCCTGAATGATCAAATCCAGTGCCTCACGGGTCGGCAATTTCTCTTCACATTTCATACTATCCAACAAAATTTCGACCTCTGGAAACACTTTAGACTTAGCCAAGAGCTTCAAAAGAGATGAATAAGCAAACCCATCAAGTGAACAACCGTAGGGTCGATGAGCGACCCAATCAAAGAATTTTAAACCCAATTCGGCGTCACGAATTTTCTCGAACACCAAGTAGGCAATGTCTGATGGGACTATTTCTTCTTCGGAGAGTCGGGTTTCGAGATTATGTTCCCACTGATTTTGGGTTCCGAGAATTTCACAGACCTCGTTGATGAGTTTTTTGATGTGGGATGTAATGGGAAAGTTTGCAGAAGAATCAGGTTTGGAATTGCGAAGGGTGGTTTTGGTGCGTAGGAGAAGGGTTTTCGACATATGACGGAGAAACTGATGAGATAGATGGTGAGTGGGAGAGGGTATTGACACCAGTGAACTTTCAATTTTTTTGGATAAATAAATAAAATTTACATTAAATGATCGAGCTTCAATGCACAAGACATCATGGGTTGTGCCTATAAAATCAACAAAAACAGTGTAACTGTTGGAAGCTCTCTCTGTCGCAAGGGGAATTTGGTGGGGGCGGAGGTTCTACCCTTTTCCAGCAAATTCCAACACAAGACAAAAAAAGTATCAACAAGCTTAGAGTGAGCCAAACCAGCTATACATAATACATTGAAGAAGACAAACATCAGATCAATTCAGGCATATGCTCGCCCGTTGATAATCTGTGAACTTCAAATATTTTTGTGGGTTAATTGCACTAAAAGTCCCCAAAGTTTGGGATTTGTCTCATTTTGGTTCTCAATGTTTCAATTGTATTATTTTGATCTCTAAAATATTGAATATATTTCTATATGGTCATTCAAGTAAACAACGTCCAGATTGTTGACGATTTTTTATCATAAACTTGTCACCTAATATCTAAATATAGACAAAACAAAATTTTGATAGCTCTTAAACAAAATTTGGAGAGCTCTTAACAAAAAATGTGTAATATGGATAATTTTTGACCAAAATTTAGATATCTCATGATCAAAACTGTATAATTTTGGTAGTTATTTAACCACAATTTGAGTAAAAATTTGGTCAAAAATTATCTAAATTATTTTTTTGTTCATATTTAAGCATCATATGACAAGTTTGTGATAAAAAATCGCTAGCAATCTGGACGTTATTTGTTTGAGGGATCATATAGAAACATATTCAATACTCCAGGGGCCAAAATGATGCAATTGAAACATTGAAGACTAAAATAAGACAAACA
The DNA here is from genome assembly GCA_951799425.1 of Ilex aquifolium. Classification (NCBI taxonomy): domain Eukaryota; kingdom Viridiplantae; phylum Streptophyta; class Magnoliopsida; order Aquifoliales; family Aquifoliaceae; genus Ilex; species Ilex aquifolium. The sequence goes on along the minus strand of OX637404.1, from coordinate 28,105,731 downwards.
TCATACTTTAGAGGCCTCCGGTATAATTAATCCTATTTTTGTACTAAGAGGGCCTCTAAGTTTAACTTAAATTTATAATTTAGAACGAGATTGAGTCTAACCAAACTGAAATCAATCTTCACAATTAAAATTACTTTATCAACATTGAATGAAATGTATCATTATCATGATAAAAATTGTAGAAAATCATTTGCTCTAAAAACTTAGATCATTCTTGGTGGTCCATCTACATAATTATTTCTCTTGTTTTGTGTTGTCATAAGGAAGGGTGCCTAGTGTGATTTAAACTTTATTATGACCTCTAAGCTTCGAAATTACGTAAGAGAATGAAATTCTCACACAATAGGAGTGGCCTTGTATCTTATATAGTGTAATAATGTAGTTGGAACTTGGATTTGATGAATTCTAAAATCCCATTCTAATTTTTTAGAATTTTTAATTTTTTAAATTGTCAAATTTGATTTAGCTTTATGTTATTTGCTCTTTTTGAATAATTTAATTCTTAAAATATTTCAATTTTCTCAAGTTTATCTCTCATCATCTTTTCACTTCTCGTGATTCTCTCACACACATACTCTCTCTCCTCTAAATTTATATTTACTACATAATATATGAATCAATTTAAAAGAGAAGGTGTTTTTTTTTTTTTTGATCAAAAAAAGAGAAGGTGTTTATAAAGCTTTATCTCATAAAGTATTAGATTTTTTAATTCTAAATTATTTAATAACAGTACATTGATTTCATCAAATCAAATATATATAATAAAGTACAATACAATTCAAATCTCAAAAGATAAACAAAATGAATTTTGCTATTCGCAGTTGAAATCTCTTTTAATTTTACTTTAAAATTAATCTGACGACTAATATTAACACCTCAAATTTAATAGGAAAAATAGGCTCCTAAATGTGTGTTTGAAGTGTCTTTTTAAAAATGTTTTTACGAATTATTTCTCATAAGTACTTTAAAAAAAAAAAAAGTAATGTTTAGAACCATCCCATCACCATCTCTACCACCCCCCACCACCACTACCACCACTCCCATCGCCCCACCATTACCGCCACCCAACCACCACTGCCACCCCACCACCACCTCTTCCACAACAACCACAACCATCGCCGCCGCTACCACCACCACCACCACCACCACCATCCCCATTACCCCCACCCCCACCCCCATTACCACCACCACAATTGCCGCTACCTTATCACTACCGCCACTATCCCACCATCACCCCTACCACCACCCCCACCACCACCATCACCATTGCCACCCACGGCTGCCACTATCACAATCAGTCGTCGTCATCCATCACAGCCATCACCATCTCCCACCACCACCATTGCTGTCAATCACCGCTCGCGCCCACTACAACTGATGCTTAAATTTATTTCTCTCTCTTATATATTTGTAATTTGGGCGAGAATACAAATATGTTTATTGTTGATCATTTTTTTTTATTATTTCGAGCCTTCAGGCACGGGAAATAACTAGTCATTCAATATGGCTTGTGTAACAACTCCCACAAATATTAGGGTTGGGTGGGTGGGGGGGGGGGGGGGGGGGGATGAGGTGGCGGTGATAGAATTATAAGGGAAGAGATTGAAATTAAGGTACATCACACAAGACATCACCAGTTGATACATATACTGAAGTTACATGTGTATATTGCCTTTATGGTTATTACAATTGAATATATATACAAATTATACTCTAATAAAAACAACTAACAAGCATTGAACATGGGCCTAAGGTATCAAACAATCTACAACAGGATTTGTCAAGCTAGATGTTCCATGAGCATTCAAGCATGAAGAGGAAGTGATATGGGTCGGATCATCAATCGACGTTATGTCTATGTTGTTAAGCACAATGTTGGTGCAGCCGGCGGTCTCACTGCAACTAAGTTTGATTGCAACATCCGTGCTCGACGTCCCGCGAATGCCGGCGTAAAAAACATCGCTTATCTGAACAGCCGATGTCTTCCACAATGTGTGGTAAAATTAGAAAGAAAAATAATTTTTTTGTCAACAATGAACAAACAATAACAATGTAAAAAGAATACGAAAACTGAGCCTCCCATTGTTCTTTTAATTACTTAAATTGTTTTCACGTTTCCTCTATATTAAATGTGGATGAAAAATTTGTATGCGATATATGATTTTGGGACAAAATAAAACAAATTCACATAGTTTGGAAAGTAACAAGGTAAAACATTTTATTCAAATTGTATTAAAGTATAAATTTTCCTTCCGTAAAAATTTATAATATAAAACAGGGCAGACTTCAATAAGTTCATTCGATGGTCTCAAATAAACTCATCTAAAGGCCACCAACATTCATTTCAAAACCATTCACATTGTACCGTGCTTTCAAGCACGGGTTATTCCTAGTATCTTATTAAGTTAAAATCAATAGATAGAGAGAGATCATTTTACTTACTTGATTTTTGCAATTGGAAGTGGGAATGCAATAGTATTGGTCAATTAAGATAGGGGTGCCTGCTGCAACCAGTGTAATATCCTCAAAGGAGATATGCCTAGCATATCCAGACCCACCCTAGAAAGACAAGTAACAAACAAAAAAATGTCACAAGTCACTTCAACAAACTTAAATCAGTTTCACCATATCCAAATCTAAAGATTAAAATTTTGTTTTGGCTAGGGACTCGAACCCAAATCTTCCAAGACCCCCCCCCCATGAATCAACAAAAACCGTAGTTTCATCCGGCAGTAGTTTATTTCTAACACCCCTTTACTAGATCATACGAATAAAACTCTTCGGATTTATCTGGCGATGTAGACGATATTACAATCATATTATATTATCGTCTGTTGTTGTTCCCATCCGTGCATGTTTTTGGTTTGTTCAAAAATTGAAACGTTTCTGAAATCTTACTGAAACAGGGAAAAAAAAATTGACAAATTGGTTTCAAAACATTGGAATTTTAATTTTGAAACCTTTGAAAATATAAGATCGTAGATCTTAATTATGATCCATGTCGTCCTTTGAACTACATTACCTGCCAAGTTTTGATCCTTGCTGCAAACATAGTTCCTGTAAAACTACAATTTTTCACATGTACTTCTTCAACAGTGTCACTCATTCCATTGGCTCCCAAGCTTCCAATGCTACAAGGAACATATTTCAACCTTAGTTTTATAATATCCAGTTGGATGACTTTGCAAATGCAAATTTTATGAAAAGGAAAAAAAAGAATTGCAAACTATATGAAGATTTTCAAGAAAACAAACCTTATACCATGTCCTGGTCCGCATTCTATCCCAGTTATATTGATATAAGCAGATTCTCCACCAATTGCTATACAATCATCACCTATATATGTTCAATTGAAAGGAATGTTTATGTTCGATAAAATTCCATTTTATATAGAATAAAAATAAAGGGATGAGTGCGAAGGAAATGAAATTGAATAAATTGGGACAAAAATGTACACATACCAGTTGCGATAATGGAATCATGAATTTCTATATGATCTGATTTTCCTATATTGATGCCATCGGTGTTGGGGCTTAAATCAGGGGCGATTATACGAAGATTAGAGATGGTTAAACCGGTGCAGCCAACTATGTTTATATGGTCTCTGGGGCTGTTGATATGTGTTAATCCACTAAGTTGAAGGTTGTCACAATCATATAAACCCAATCCCTAGTCACCATCAAGAACAAACATCTCTCACTTAGTAGTTAGTATTTCAATTGTTAGATCAACAAGTAATTGTATGATGTTTTGAAGAGTTATTGAGAGATATAACTTACAGTGGGTCTCACAAAATTCATCTTCTGGACAAAGTAATCATGTGTTAGAATTTGTTGAAAAAAATAAAAAAGAAAAAAAAAGAAAAAAAGAGGAAATAAAATTAAGAAATCCAACTGAGATTGTTGGTTTTAAGTGTGTCTTCTACCCACGCTTGAATCATCAAGTTGATTGTATTGATCCCACCAAACTGCACCTTGCCCGTCGATTCGCCCTGTTCCATCGATAACAAGGCCACTGATTTTTGAGAAGGCAAGCCAATTATGCAGGTCAAGACTACTCCATGCTCTAGGGTCGCTTGGTGCTACAATATTGCCATCAATCTACAATCATATTGACATAAACCGACGATCTCACGTTACAAAACTATGACAAACGTCATGTTAAAATGGTAATAGTGTTGACTTGACATCATATAACGAGGGATGAGATTAGGAGTTCGATTTTAGGTGTATGAACTTACTTGAACATTGATGTTTGGGGATGTACAGGGACCTTGAAATGTTGTAGGACGCAGTAAGAATGTGTAGCCCTCTGGTATGCATAAGACTGGAGTGCCTATGGCAGCTCTGCAAGCAGCTGCCCATGCTTGAAGAAAAGCCTTAGGCATATCCAAATGTGAAAGTTGGACATGTTAGATCTTCAATGCATACATAAAAAAAAAAAAGGGAATACAAAACAGGAAAAGCGGTCTTTGTAGTGTACTTTCTTATAAGAAAAATACTCAACAGAGCTCAAAACACGCTAGACAGAAGCTCACCACACCTTGTTAAGATAATTTCTCTGTCCAAACATTTTGCTATATCGAGAAGAAAAAATATGTTGGCATACTAATATACTTCAGTATTGAGAGTATAGTATGTTTATCAAAATTGGACTTTTGACAATTCTATGTCTTTATTTATGAATATGGCGCTTTCATGGGATCCAAACGAGGATACTATTCGTGATACTGAACATAATTTCTTAATTACTAAAATAGTAAGTGCCAATGTGCCATGCCCAAAAAATTATGCACCTTGGAGAAATGCCATAGCTAGATAGGTAGGCCAATCATGAGGATGCACACGGTTGAAATAATTCTCCGTTATTTAAGAAAACTAATTAACCGGAACTTTGTATAAACTGTAACTATATGCAACAAATAGTTTGGTGTAAGGACTTTACATGGGAATCATCTGCTATTCCATCCCCAATAGCTCCATAGTCAAGTACACTAAAAGTATTACATTCAGGTAGTTCATCTGTGTTACTGCTTCCTCCCAAGCCAGCCATGCATAAAACCAAGAAAATGATAAGAAGTTCCTGCATATGGTAGACGTAAGACAGCTTATCACTTTTCGATTTTTCAGAACAATGCAGTACCAAAACAATGGTAAAAGGAAGGGTTGAAATGCTCTTGTAGTTTTTTTTAAATGTAAGATTGACTTTCAAACGAGCCTCGAATTTGACATTTTTTTTGTTGGTTGGAAAATTAGCAGCTTGAGGATATTGCTTTGGCAGTCTCAAAACCAACAAAAAAAAAAAAATTGAATGACAACATTGAAAATTATATCTGTGCTGTATAGTTGTGAAGATTTTTAAAAAATGTTTAGATGTTCAGAACTAGAGAGTTGAGATACACATACCATCATTACGTGAAGCAATTGAATGAATTTCTATCACTGTAGAAGATAATGCTGACTTATACATAGCACTAAGATTTCATGGCTTTTGAAGAAATTGAGCCATGCCTGTGAGAAAGGTATAATAAGCCCTGCATTGATGGAGGATTAATTTGAGGAGGAAGACCATATCAAGCGTAATGAATACGATATATGCTTGATAAATTCTCTATTTTTCAATTTGCATGCATGTTTTTAAAGATCTGGTCATGCCACTCAATTTTCCCCAACATTCTGTTACACCAGGTGTGTTTAGTGCTGAGATTGAAGACCATTATTGATATGGATCAGTTTGGAATCCATCTAATTCACTGTATTAATCGTACTCACGATACATTATGGAAATAATATACCAAATTAACCTTCTTTTGCTGGAAATGGCATAGAATCTAGCTTATGCATATTGGATAAAGCATCATTAAAAACAATCAATAGACTTTAATGGAGATTATATGGGATTTATACCAGGTAAGAAAGATCATTAAGTTAATTTTACAATTATTTTATAACAATCTTAGGAATGGAATGTTTAGTGCTACATGGTTTATAACAGATGTTGAGACCAATTTTTTTTTTTAATCGGTAAGATAGAACATTTTTGTGCATGTCATGTAGTGCCTAATGCATTCTTGACCACAGGCTATTTGAATGATATCAACTCGCCATCGTTTAAGCTAATAATTATTGATCAAAAGGGCATAAAGGGAGTAATTTATGTCAGATTAGACTGCATGTATCTTTTGCAAAGTCGTGTGTTCTTGAAGAAATGTATATCAGACCTCCTCTAGTGCAGTGACTATGTTACTCTTATGGAAACTTACAATCAGTAAATGAAGTTAAGAATTCTCACAGTTCATAAATTTTGTCTCCCACAATTATAAATCATTGCCCCCTAGAGGGTTTGCTGTACATCTTAAAGCGAATTCTTGATGCATATGGAAATAGGGGAATAAGAGGACTCTTTGCCGGAATAATATGCTGTGCCTTCTACAATACCAACTCAGTGCAGGTTGTAGTTCCTAGTAATAGAGGCTTGATATGAACATCTTTAAAAAGGTCATTTTCAGTGCACAATGAGTTTATAGTGGAGTCTAGGGTTGATAAGCGGTATGCAATCTTATCACCTTTTCGAGAGGCTAATTCTTGTAAACGTCCTTTTATGTGGAAATAAAACAATATCGTCCTCATGACACTGGTGTAGTGTATTTACTATCAAACGCTTGTGTTCAAATTTCTTAAGGGGTATGGAAGGTACTAAAGTCCATAGCATTTTCCAGCTTGGCCATTTATTAGCATAAATGTGGAGAAGAAGAATGTTTATAAAATTACAAATCAAGAGTACATCGAATGAGAACAATGTGGGGGAGAAAGACAGAAGGATAGAGAAGAGAGTTGAGATGATACACCTAAAAGATGAAAAGAAATTAGGAAATGGCCATCTCAAACTTCAAGTTCATTGTAAGAGACACGACCCAGGCTGTACAATTCCTTTAGCATGTCCATAGGCATTGTTGCAGCTTGAGTTGACTTGGTATCCTGGAGTTGATGATGTCAATTGAATTGTGTCAAACAAAATCTTGGTGCAGGGAACAGCGTCGCTGCAGTTGAGGTTGATAGCAAGTTTGGTCTTTGAGGTTCCAAACGTCCCAGAGTAGCGAACATCGCTTACATGAACTCCTGTTTTCTTTAACAAGCATACCAAACTCAAATCTTAGATTCAACTAATGTCTAATGGTAGAACTTCTTAAACTCTGTTCACATATCTAGCTCTTAATTGGTCAGAAACTTTTATATACCTTCCAAATTACATAATATTTGAAGTGAAACTATGAGAATGACACTTGAGAACAAAAAAGGTACTAAAAACGGTTTCACAATAGCAGTATTACTAAAGATAATTGTAAAATTTCTGTTTTCCTTTCATAGCAGTAATGGTCAAAAGAAAATATGAATCTCCATAACCGTACATCTCCGAAAAACAAAATAAACCACATATTAGGTGCTGGTTGTAGGTTTGTTTTCTTACTGTGGGTTTGCAGCCATTTCTGACATCACAGTAGTGTTGGTCAATAATTATAGGATTTTTCACATCTGTGAAGTTCAAATTTTGGTACGTGACCCCTCGAACATAACCTCTCCCAGCCTACGAAAACAAATTAATATTGGTAAATATATGGGGATTAATCTTCTCTGTTAGAACATGAGAACTAGGAAGTAACTATCATGCAAATGACAGAACCATCTGAATAGTATAAAAATGGTCCATAGACCGGCTGTAAAGATGGATTAATTCGGGTTCTCTAAACTATTACCTGCCATGTCTTGATCCTTGCTCCATTGGTTGTATTGTAGAAATGGACACGAGTCATGGTAATGTTCTCTACTTGGACCTCATTTCCGCTCCTCCCTAAACTTCCAATACTATCACCATGGATCACCACAAAATATTTCAAATTTGAACTTTAGGGCCAAATACATATATCAAAAATGTTTAGACAGAAGAAAATGGTATGTCAATTCTTGGCCAAGCATGCATAGTTCGGGTTTTATATCATTCCCCTTTATAGTTGAAGTCTTGAAGAGTTACTTGGAAAAATAAGGCTGGATCATTATGCTTAAACAAAATTTTCAGGGGATATTAGAATTTGGCCAAATGCAACAATGTTCTTTCCATCTGTTAGCAGAAGAAATCACCTACCTCACACCATGGCCAGGTCCACAACTAACGTCGGTGATGTAAATATTTGAAGTTTGGTCTCCAATTGATATACAATCATCACCTATAATCTCCATTGAGAATAACTGAACTATTTTAGGTTCAAATTCTAAATTAAGTTAGGACTGATTTGAGAGGTTAGGATATGGGGAGATTCCTGATTACTACCCTAAAACACACAATGATAGCAGTGTAAAGTCCTTTAAAAGGGTGAAGGATTTACCCGAGCCAATGTTTGTGCTATCAATAGACACTCTACGAGATCTGCTAATATGAATCCCATCTGTGTTGGGGCTTGATGCAGGAGAATTTATGCTCAGGAATTTAAAATTGACACCGTAGCATCCTGATACCCCGACATGAGTTTGAGGGCTATTTACAAAAGAGATGATGTTCATATAAACCTTGGTACAATTTATGAAACTGAGCACCTGCAGAGCATGGTATAGAAAACTGAAAAATATGTTGCAACCATTTTTTAGCAATGAAAAGTATTGCATCAAATCAAAATCAAATTAGTTATTTAAGTGAGAAAAAAATAACCTACAATATATATTGAATAAAATATTATACTTACCGTTGGTGCAAGCTTGATGCATCCCTGTTTAAGATATGAAAACTGATTAGCAATTTTGCATCTAGATAGATGCAATGATGCAAGAAAGGAAGCTAATAAACTTGGACTCCACAATGCTTTAGGTACCTCTAAGTGAGGATGTAACACGCATGAGATATCCCACCATCCCTTACCACGTCCCTCTATCGTGCCAGAACCACTTATGTTAAGCCCCTTCACACCCTGAAAGATTAGTAACCACCCTGGGTTTTTTCCCTTCCATGCATCAGGACTTTCAGGGGCTACAATTGTGCCCGATAGCTGTCAACAGTAAAGGATAAAGAGGAATGAAGGCATTTTGACAGCTTGGTTAAGTACTCATGAGTGAATGTGGTAGCTCACCTAGCTAAGTTACTGCAAAATTCTAGTAAAAAGAAGTCCAGAACAAGCGATATCGATCGAACTACATAATTTGTCTTACCAGAATGTTCACATTCTTGGGCCTGCAAGGACCAGCCAAAGTTATGAGATGAACCAGAAATGTCTTTCCCTGAGGTATAACCATAGTAACACTCTCTGTGTCTGCATTACATGTGGCTTTCCCAAGTCTCTGCCAATGCCTAGTATTATGTCAAAAAAACAGAAAAAAAAAAAAATTAAGAAGGATCCTTATACAAAAATTTGAGATATTTCAAGCAGCAGACTTTCTCATTCACTAAAGAAAAACAAGGAAAAAAAAAATGATTACCAACTTATCGTTTGTGATGCCATCGCCAACTGCTTCATGATCGAGAACATTAAATATACTCTGACCAGCAATGGATTCACTAGGAATATACATTGCAGAAACCATGCTCAACAAGAGTGTGAGGCTGGCAATGTTGCCCTGCAAGTAAACAGTGAGACAGAAAATACAAATCATTCTTTTTTCCCAGAAGAAATATCAGTGTGAAGTGACATTTTTGTTATACCAAGAAAAAGTATAGTGAGAATAACATTGTTTGTAGCACAAAAGGGTGAAAAATGAGTTTAAGTGTCAGTAGAATTTTGTGACCTCAAAGGGAAATGCAGGGTATATTTAAAGTGATGTCTTTGACTCTATTAAGGAATGAAAATGATTTCTTAAATCTCATATCCAAGTTGTCTGATATTCATACCTGTTGAAGTTAAAATTATTTGAATGGCATATGCTGTCTAATAAAATAGTTCAATCTTAAATTGGATGTTGGCCGTGAGAACATGATAACAAGCTTAAAAAATTGTTTATTATCTCTCAATCGCTGAAAATAGTGAGAGAGAGAGAGAGAGAGAGAGAGAGAGATTTGTGGGATAAAAATGTTTATTCAAAAGCCTTGACAAGATTTATTAATTAAATGTAGCAATAGTAAAAGGATCAAAATTAAGTGATGTGGCATTTAAGATTTGATGAAATTCAAAATATAAGACACAACACCCACACACATACACATATATTCTAGTACATGTTCGGTTCAGGTTGGTTTACCAAACTAAAACCAGCCAGAAACAATGCATGTACGAGGTGTCTTCTTTTGTAACCTAAACCCAAAATAAGTTGATTTTGTTCAGTTCTCTGATCACCCAAGACCAAAGCAGCATCCCTAGTCAGTGTGCAGAACCATGTGCTTGTTCTTCTCCATTTTGGTAATTCTCGTGTGGAAAACATTGATCACATCATAATCTCGCATACCACAAGTACCAAATGATTCTTGGCAAAGAATGGACTGCCTGATGCGTTGTTTCCTTCATGTTTTCTTATTTTTTCCCCCGATAGTTTTTAGTTTGTATCATATTTATCGTGTTAAAAATGTCTCAACTCGTACTCCACCTATATATATCAACATGTATTCAACCCAAATTTAAATACAGCAGGTACAAATTCCAACCCTATTATGTTGCTCCGAAGACATTTGCAAAAGAAAAAGAAAAAATAAAGCTATAGATCACATCAAAGGAGATAAGAACCTACGTTAAAATCATTACTGCAACAAAGAATAATAGGATTGTTCAACCCCGGCGCACAGGGTTGTAAGGAAAAAAAAAAAACACCCACACCCACCACAAAGAGAAACAGAACGATCCTACTCTGAAACAGAAATCATACCACGATCATAAAGAAAAAGCTCAGTGGTCAATCCAACTAGTAACCTAGTATTTTGCCTCATTCCATCCTAACTACAAATACAAATACTTGCCGGTTTAAAAGCCAATGATCCACAGAGAGAGAGAGTTATACAGCTTAAAAGCAATAAGTAACATAAAATCTCTCGTTTTCTGTTCCTAATCCCGAATCTCAATATTGTACATTAAAAAACTGCAACTACAAGATGAAACATTCTGATGCCTATTGAGAACACTTCCCCATTCCTACTCCGAGCTTTCTTTCATGCCGGAACATCCACGCCATCAAAAACAGCATATCCATCAAGATGGCACTACATACATCAAAAGAAACAGAAATAAAAGCACTGAGAATAAAGATAGGACCAATAGCAAAAGCAAAAAAGCAAGTCCTAAGAAACACCAGGCAATCAAGTAGACAACAACAATTTTCTCAGTAATGTACAGAGTCAAGAGATCAACCAGGCGACGATCTCAACCATTCAAAATCCAAACAAGATATGTTTAACCTTGACCAGTAGTTCCTAAGCGCGTATGAGATTCTGAAATCTCTAGATGAAAGAGTATGGCTAGGTCCCTAAGCAATCACTTAGTGGAAAAGGAAGTGATCGAGTAATGACAACCAGGAGCATATGCCGGTGTGTGGGTGGTTTTTTCTTTTCTCGGTGTGTAATTGGGGGACCAGCTGTTGGCGGACCAAAATTAAGACATTCAACGACTGAAATAATAAAGTAAAGCAATAGCATTAGCTAGCAGGAAAGTTCATACTATATGTAGAAGTGTCAATTTGCTCCGGAAGTTCCTTTATATCGACCTCAAACCTCGCCTGAACCTGTAAGAAATGACAAGTCCAAGATTAATGGTTAGAACAATTAACAAAACATAAGAGATAGTGTCGATGGTAATATCGATTGCCAAAATAACAAGTTACCTGATTAAGAACATCAGAGTCGGACGCAGAAGAGACAAACGTAATCGCAAGCCCTTTGGTACCAAACCTACCAGCTCTGCCCACCTGTATATTTTTGAAGTCCAGGGAGAAATAGGGTCAGCTGCAATACTGAAATTAAGACGGGCATTAATATATGCAGGAAGTCAACACAAGTACACAAATGGGTCCTACCCTGTGCAGGTAAGTGTCAGCAGAATCCGGCATGTCATAGTTGATAACAATATTGACACGCTCAATATCAATTCCTCTTCCAACCAAATCGGTTGCGACAAGGATCCTTTTATGACCCTCCTTGAAACCTTTGTAACGTGTCAACCTGCAAAAAACAACTATGATAAGTCAGACATCAACAATACCTGCCCTATTTGTTTCTACACAAGTTCCTCAAAATTCTCAGCCAACTGCTTTGAACAGCAACCAATTACAAAAGAATCAAAAGCCAAATAAACTTTGTTCTTCAAAACAGAAAACATGCAAGAAATAGAGAAGCCAAAAGCACCCCAGACCACTTAAGATAGATGACACATCTATGGTTGAACATGCAATATAATGAAATAGCAAGAGCACAAAAAAAAAATTACGAAAAAAAACCTTTTTTGCTCCGTGCTACAAATTTTTTGATATCATTTCCTTCCTACATCCAACAAAGAACAAACCCAATAGATTTAACTCAACTTAGCAGTCTTAAAAACTTCAGAGTATCTGCAAATGCAGATAATGCAAGAAAGCACCGGTAAAATCATGTCAACTCAGCCAAACAATTAACACAAAAAAGAGTGGTACTAAAAATACCATCACAAGACAATACCATGGTACAATGAACTTCCCTCCGACTCCAACTGCCAATATTAGCTACTAAATACTCCCAATTCACCACTATTCTTCTTGCAACCCCAATGATGACTGATCAGGGCAAGTAAAATGATTATTGATCTATCTCCACAAGTCAGTTATTTCAATTTTTAACCGAGTGAGTAATATTTGCTGCCGCAACTTCAAATTCCAGCAATAACAGAGATTTTACCAACCAACAAAACTAACATTTTATCTACTTCAAATAATATGAATAAATGGCAGAACACAAGGCAGTGAAATATAAAAACAGATGCCAAAACCCATGAATAAAAAGGTACAAGAGTCGAGACAGAAATACAAAGCGTAAAAGGGAGAGGTTGGACCAAAAACAATGACTCCACCCAGTAGAAATCAGGAAAAGTGAAACTTTAATTTCACCATCCATCTTAGCTTTTAGGTGGTGTCATATAGGTCAGAAATGGTTGAGAGGCACTAAGGTGCTGCCAAAGCATGCATCCCATCAAATGTTAAGTCCTCTATTTTTATATATTCCGTTGTGTAGTAACGCAAAAGTTAATCTAAAATTAAACTCCTGTAATTTTACCAACCAACAAACCTAACAAAACTAACATTTTATCTACTTCAAATAATATGAATAAATGGCAGAACATAAGCCAGTGAAATATAAAAACAGATGCCAAAACCCATAAATAAAAAGTTACAAGAGTCGAGACAGAAATACAAGGCGTAAAAGGGAGAGGCTGGACCAAAAACAATGACAAAGATAACAGACTGACCTAGAAGTTATCCACCCAGTAGATAGCAGGAAAAGTGAAACTTTAATTTCACCATCTTAGCTTTTAGGTGGTGTCATATAGGTCAGAAATGGTTGAGAGGCACTAAGGTGCTGCCAAAGCATGTTAAGTCCTCTATTTTTATATATTCCGTTGTCTAGTAACGCAAAACTTAATCTAAAATTAAACTCCTGTAACAAAGTGCAAAACAAAAAACAACTATAAATGAATATAAAATTGATAAACTTCAAATATTCATTCTTTGACCCTGTCCATTTGTCCAATAATAAAAACTAGTATATGGATGTAAGATTCTAAAACGTGACATTCTAGTCATGTATTGTGAATATCAAAATGCATAAATGTGTAGAACAAGCAAGCTGTCAAAACTAAAGAGGATAACCAAAACAAATAACATCATTTGACCATCATAAACAAAAAATAAAAAGAGCATTTTCCTTGTAATACATGCCTTTCTTCCTGAGACATTCCAGAATGGATGCAGATCGAAGGGAAGTTGCATTCAACAAGTAACTTGTTCAGCTCAGCAGCTCTACTGACACTTTTGACAAAAATGACAACTTGGTTGAAATCCAAGGCATCTAGGAGGTCATTCAGCTTGCGGTTCTTTTCCATCTCACTCAATTTTATGTAATGCTGACGAAGAAGAGAAGTAACAGACACAAAAGTGAGTGTGGACTATGAATAAAAACAACCGAGGCTAAACTGGAATAGCCAAATATACCTGCACCAGACCGTGAAGAGTCAGCTTGGCCTCATCATCCACGTAAATTTCCATTGGCTGAAAGGGAAAAAGGCCAGCAGAGGGTCACAGACTAGCAACTACCAGTTGAATAGAAATCACAATGTACAACCCTATTCATCCTGATGGCATAACATAAGCAACAAATATCACCAACAAGGTGGTCAAGTATTCACCACATCACATTCAATATCTTATACGTTGAATGTGCCACAAAATTCAATAATCTCATAAAAGTAGGAGAGATGGTTAAAATCCTTCATAAAGGAAATATTTAGTCACAATGGTTCGACAATATACTCCTACTTTATAAAGACTAGTGGTCCTGCACACACAGTTACCCATGTGATCAATTTTAGAGTCATAAAAGATAATTTATGAGGAACTAAACGTAATTATGGAAAGTTAACATTAAAAAAAAAAAAAGAAGAAGGGGTAATACAGGTATTTCAAATGTGGACACCAACCCCCCCCCCCCTCTCTCTCTCTCTTCTCCCTTTATTAATAGTATAGATATTGATCAAAAAAGTCTCTGAACTTGTGAATTTGAAATTGGAAAAAAAAAAGAGAATCAAATTCTCCACACGCCTTGAAAAATGGGATAATATGAATATCTACCAAGGGACACGAAAAAGGAATGAGATTCTAGCATCACTGGCAAAGATTCCACCTAAATGTGAAATTAACAATAGCAAAGAGCCCCTAAATTTTATGTTACACAAATCAAACAAGGAAATATGCAGGTAACCACCAAACACTAACATCCACAGTATTGTGTATCCTTTCTTAATGATGCCAGATTAACCTGTGTTGTTTCTGGGGAGTACTGAAAATCATACTAGCCAAAAACATATTATTCATCAACCAAATGCAGAATATATAGTATAATATGCACAACACTGAGTGGACAGCTGACAGCATATCTCAAACCAGCCCAAGATTCCCAGCCACAGCCAGAAACCACCAAAACCACAATGATTAATATGCACCATGATCTTACATTCCACATAAAGGAATAAATACCAAACTCGGAGAATATAGGTGACAGAATATTACATCTTGCATAAACTTCTTGCAAACTGGGCGAATCTCCTTGCTAAGTGTGGCCGAAAACATCATAACTTGCTTATCATGAGGGGTCATCTTAAAAATCTCCTGCACATCTCTCCTCATGTCTGAAGAACACAATCAAAAGCAACTTAAAGTCAAATGTTAAATTCTTATAAATAATTGTGTACTCCAGAAGAAAGCTGCAGGCCATGATTCTGAAACTACTAAGAAAAGAATACAAATAAATGCATACCCAGAGATTCAAGCATCTTATCACACTCATCAAGGATAAAATGCCTCACATTCTTCAATACAAGGTCCTTATCTCTAGCAAGAGCCAATACTCTTCCAGGTGTTCCAACAACAATATGAGGGCATTCATTCTTCAATAAATCCTTGTGAATCTTGATATTGACACCACCATAGAAGACAGCAACCTTAATATCAGGCAAGTATGTACTGAACCTCTCAAATTCGTGACAAATCTGTAAGGAAAAAATATCAATTACAAGTGAGGAATCAGAATAACACTACTAGAAATCTAATATGATTGGTTCAAAAAGTCTGCAATCTGCATGAATAAATGTCCGCATGCACCTGAATAGCACTGGGACACTTCAGAAAGGCACAAGATGAAATGATGCAAATGAAATACTACATTTTAATTACATACCTGGTAAGCTAGTTCCCTTGTATGGCAAAGGACAAGAGCAGCAACTTGCCCAGCCACCGGTTCAATCTGCTGCAAAGTAGATAGAACAAAAACAGCAGTTTTACCCATTCCTGACTTTGCTTGACAGATGACATCCATTCCCAGGATAGCTTGAGGTATGCACTCATGTTGCACTAATGAAGAAGCAAACAAAATCCGAGCGGACGAATCCTCAGTAAATAAAAAATGACCTTCCAGATCCTGTAATGCAAAGGTTTACCAAGCCAGTTTTCTGGCCGAAACATGAATATGGAAGTAGTTATTACCTGAAAAATGAAAACCAGAACATGTTAAAAAGGTGGCAGCATGACCAAACATGAATGAACAAAAAAAATTCCATATGAATGAACAAAAATTCTAGACTGCCCACATGTCCTTTTCAAGATTAAACACATGAATAGCTATCTTTCATTGCATGACCAAATCACAAACCAGAATAAGAATTCATGTGTTAAAAACAAAAAAGAGAAGGAAAAAAGGACCATATGTTTTCATGGGGTTCCATATTGGCAGACATGCTGGCATCTCTATAGCCCTGTGACCCCATCCAAATCAAAGGGATATTATACTAAACATTTCAAAGGCCACATTATACAAAATCAAATTGCATTACCTCAAAAGATTAAAAAGACATTGGTACTCGTAGTTATTCAAATTGCTACTCACTACTCACTACCCATTTTTCCAATCTATTCTCCAAACAGCCAAGAAGAATTTAACTGAGAGGGTATTACAGCATTGTGCAACTGATGGGCCAAGACAATCAACAGTACTACTATGAGTACCAAACCACCAAAGTCTATATCATACCATTTGAATAACTACGCACTAGATTATCTTGTACATTACACACACACCCACACACAAAAAATACAAGATTAAATAAATAGCAATGCATTCCATATCCGAGATATATATTTGAAATGCTGCCCAAGGAAACTTCCACATGAATGCTGACTAGGGCACCCTCCCCTTTACTTTCCTTCTCTTATGTTGGTTCTCTGCTTTTCTTGGTCAAATACTTTTTCCTTACTTTTTGAAGTTTCAGATCAGGGTTTTAAGAGTGTGTTTGGCGGACAACTTAAAAGTCCATCCGGTAGATGCAAGCACTTCTCAATAAGAAAAGATTGTTTGGTGTCCAAAAAATTTTGGACTTACCAAAAATGCATCTTCAAGATGCCCATTCTAGAGAAGTCTCTTAGGGGAGCTTCTCAAAACATCCTATTTGCACTCCTCGGGAAGTAATTTTTAATTTCACCTTATTTTTCAAAATTAGCCTTAATTTTACAACTTCATAGGCAATTTACATATCTCAGATTATAAGATAGAAAGCAAAAATGATATATCCTACTAGAACATTAATTGTAGATAGACATTGGTTCAAAAGCACTTCTAAAACACATTGTTACCAAACAGTTACGTATTTCAAAAAGTCCATCTAAAGGATGAACTTTTACTTTGAGAAGATACGCCAAATGCAACCTAAGTGCCCAAGCCTTCCATTTAAGTAACTTAACTAGTGTCCTTGACATAAATTTTCATTATAAATTATCAGAAAGGAAACACCTGCTGTAGTTACTAAAGATAAATTCCATCATTGCAACTATCAAAATGCTAAAAAAAACAAGGTTCAAAGTTAAAACTTTGCCTCCTGAAGGAAGTTCAATCCCGAATCAACAATGACTCAAAGACGTTTTGCATTACTGAACCAGAAGAAAGTAAACACTTACTTAAGTTACTATACATAAATTCCACATTGAACTATTAAAACTCTTAAATAACAAGGTGTACAGTAAAAAGTTTGCCTTCTGAAGGATGTTCAAATCCCGAATCAACAATGGCTCGAAGAAGCTCGGGCTTCAACAGGAAGTCTCTGAATCCGGAACTGTGAATTCCAACATAGCCCCTGTATTAACAGGAAAAAGAGTTCTTCAATACATTGCATCAACAAAAGGAACTTAAATTCACCATGATCAATGCAGAACAATAGAACTTGAGCAAAAGGACCTCTAACAAACATTTCACAGGTAGAAACCACCTTAGGATCAATGCATTTAAGAAACAAGAGAGAAGACCCATGGTATACACTCCTGTGTGGTATTGTAGGCTTGGGGTGGTGGCCCATATATGCTAGGTTGGGTGTGTGGAGGTGGAGGTGGAGGTGGGTGGTGAGGTTTTATAAGGACCTAAATTGAATAATCACTGTCTTACACAGAATTAAACTGAATTATCAATGTCATTATAATTCGTAAGCTGGGACAAAAAGAGAAGATATGTAGTCAGCACTACATAGGTGTGCCAAAAAAAACCAAGCAGCTACTTTTAGACTTTTACGAGCAAGTCAATGTAGCAAATTCAATAGAAGAAAGCCTCAACATAGTTCAAATGTAGAGCGCTTTCATACCAGGAAATAAATGTAAAAATAATCTCAAGGGTATGGAAACGTGTGTGCATGGATACAAGCATACAAAGAAAAGCGAACACACACAGAGACAGTGAGAGAGAAAGCGTTATCCATATTTGGTTGCTAATTACATGTAGGAAAATAACAGGATAAAAATTTGAATCCGAAAATTTTCCAATAAATGGGGCCCCAAAGAAATATCAACCAAGTAAACAATTCAAAGCTGCGATTCCACTCTATTGCACAAAAGTTTATTTGTCAAATGTACGACGAAAAATATCACAAATTTTCCAAAGATTAATTTTTTTTTAATTTCCCTAAAGTTTCTAAACAGTCCATATTTAGAGAGCAGACAACTAAAAAGGAATCGAAAAGGCAATAGGTAATTAGAAAAGGTAAAAACTAAGAACAAACAAAAAACAAGTTCAAAGTGTTTGCCTTCAACTCTTAAAGGCCCAAAAACTCAAACTTCAGTTAATTAAGATGCTGTAAAGGTTAGTCTAGGGTTTCAAATCATTTTGCTTAATTTTCCTTCAGAATTTCCATACAACCAAACAGCAATATAAGATCGTAAAAACCCCCGAAAAAATTACTTTTTGACGGAATCTCCGGTGGCTTTGCCGTTGATGGAGTCAGGGGCTTTGTCGTCTTCCTCCTCGTAGTCGAGAAGCTCTTCCTCGTAGGCTTCGTTGTCCCTTACTTCACCCATGATCCTATACCATAGGGAAAGAACGAATCTTTTAGTTCGAGCTCGCAAAAACTTTACTGACTACCTCAGTAGTGTTAGAAGACATTGAAGTACTTATCTAGGAATTATGCCAGTATACCTTGAGCTTGAATGTGAGAGAGAGCGACCGTGCTCAGGGTTCTGAGGCTGAGGCGTGTAAAAGAGAGAGAGAGAGAGAGAGAGAGAGCCCTCGGATCTAGGGTTATGGGAGAGGGGAGCAGGAACAGTGTTAGGGTTAAGACTGAACAGAGATATAAGCAGTGAGATTCTGTGAAAATACTCTCTTACCCTTGGTAGGAGGCCTCTCATGTTGTTTTTATAATGACAATAATGTCCTCGGTGCCATCTCAATTTTACGACATGTCTCCACATTTGAATGATTGAATCACGTTTTTATGTTAGGGTCCGTTTGGTTAGAAAGAAAAAGATGATAGAAAGTGAAAGTGATAGAAAGTGAAGTGAAAGAAAAGAAAGTGAAAAAATATATATTTTCTTGTTTGTGTTTGATTAGGATGAAAATTTTGTAAGAAAATTTTTAAAAAAATTTCATTCTGTAGTTTGGAAAGCAAGAAAGTTACAAGAAATTTTTTTGAATGTCTAAATTACCCTTATGTATAATTATTCAAAAATGGCTCTACCCATATGACTACAGAACAAGAAATTGACAATAAATTTTCTCTCTGTTGCTTTCACATAAATTATTTTGCATTGTAAATTAATTTATGATCCTTTATTTTTTTTCAAGTTAAAATTATTTGTTAAAAAAAATAGATTTACATATTTTCATGTAAGAAAAGAAAATGAAAGAAAATATATTTTCATGTATGCATTTGGTTAGCATAAAAAACTTTTAAGAAATTTTAAAACAATTTCATTACATTGTTTGAAAGAAAAGAAAATTAGAAGAAATTTTTTCTAATTGTCTAAATTATCCTTAATTATTTTAACTCGGTTTAAAGAAGAAAAAAAATATTTTTTATTATTCAAATTTTTTAAAAATTGGCTTCTAACCTAAATCAAGGACAAGAATCGACTCGAATCCTGATCTCTAGACCAAATTATATGGTTAGCCTAATTTGTACAAATTTTTTTAAAATTAATAACTAATTGAATATTTTAAGAAAAATAAAGGTAAAATGGGAAGTTAGGTTATTGAACACAACTTTCTTGCTTTTTCTTGTGTTTTTTGCAAGAAAAAAAAGTTAGTTAGATGTGAGAAAATCTATGCATGGAAGAAAATTATTTTTTCTATCATTTTCTATTTCATGCTAAACAAACACATGTAAAATTTTAAAATTTTCTCTTTCTTGTATTTTCTAGCATTATCTTGCTAAACAAACGGACCCTTAGGGTTGATTGAAATTCGACAAAAAAATTTACACAAACCCTACAAAATGAAAATTTTCGGGACAAAAAAAATTGCCATAGAGATAGATTATCGAGTTTCTTCGATAATTTAATTCTTCAAATGCATTTTTTTCTTGAGTTTTTTAAATATTAAAGACTCATCAATCTGCAACATTTGTCGCAATTATAAATTCAAAGTTCAATATCTAAAAAAAGAATGATTCTCTTGATGACTTTTTCTTGTTAGTCTTGGTAAATAAATCAATCAAATTTCTTGTAAAATCTTTTTAAGTTATGATATTCTACGATAGTAATGACCCCGAAGTAAGGCTGTTATTCGAACGAGTCTGAGCCAAGTTCAAGCCGAGCTTGAAAAACTTGTTTCTTAATCGAACCTAAAAAATTGTTCAAGTTTGGCTCGTTTAGGAAACGAGCCGAGTCTGAATGAGCCAAAAACAAGTCGAGCTCGAGCCGAGCCCGAGTATTTGCACATAAACGAGTCGAGCCTGTCGAGTTTGAGCCGAACTTATAGAGCTTAATTTCTAAACGAGCCTAAAACTTGTTCAAGTTCGGGCTCGTTTAGAAAACGAACCGAGCCTAAACGAGCCGAACCCGAGCCGAACTCAAGCCAAGCTCGAGTAGCTCGGTTTGATTAACAGCCATACCCCGAAAGTTGCTCTTGGGAAGGATTTAACATTTGGTGGCTCTTTTTTCACATCAAAAAAGCCCATCCCTAGCCCTTCTCATTCATCGTACTTCTATCTACAAAAAGTTACGTCTTCTCATTCATTTTATGCCGTTACTATGTCATTTCTATTGCTTTACCAAGTATGATTGGCAACTAGTCATGTAATTTCTAAATTCTGTTTTTGTTACACATACAAATTCATTTATAATCGCATGTAATTGGATTTATGTTATGTTGAAATCGTGTCATATATAATCTATTCTAAGTCGTGTTTAACCCAATTCAGATCAAGATATTTATCGTTTAAACTTGTCAATTCCGTTGTTATTGTATAAACTCATCCAAATTAAACTCATATGCATTTCAATGACCCTTTTTAAAAAAAAAAAAAAAGAATAGTAGCAGAACTTATAGTTTGGTGCATCAAAACCCAACTAAATATCAAAATACAAGACAAAATTAAACATACGAAAGTCCGTTCCCTACTTCATTGTTGATTTGGAGGCCGAAGCATCATAGGGTCGACTACAGTAATTAAACCCATACCACATATTGCTTGGTATAAATACATCAAAATAGAAGGTAACAGGCTTCACATTATACCCATAAACCTCCACAGAGTATGGTCTCCAACCATCGTAGCCACTCCTGTAGAGATACAAATAGCATATCTGGTATGTACATGGTCCGAATACCTGAAACGTGTCTGTTGAACACCGTTCAAATGTTCTTCTAGATGGATCATCTAGCCTCGGAGCATAAACCTAGGAATAAAACAAGATTTATTGCAGTTAATCGATTACCCATTTCTCATAATGCCTCTTCCATGAGGTAGTCATAAATTGAGAAGTAAATATTGACACTTAAAGCCCCATCTCTCCTCCTACAATGCCATTTCAAGAGTTCATCTAGTGTTACAAATACTATGGCTAATGTATGAAGTAACTTATCTTTACCTCAACTAATTCATCACCGGTCCAATAAAAAACAAATCATCCACATTGAAATTAGAAAATTACACGAGGGATAAATCCTACATTTCATTAAACCCCACATTTGTCAATCATTTCCTAATCATAATTGGGGTTGTTGTTGGGATGAGTTGTAAATCTAGGACGAGCCGTAACTCTAAGAACGAGTTGTAATTTCAGGCGTCCTGAGTTCGAATATTGAGAATTCCTTGAACTAGATCATGAAGAGTTTATCTCTTATGAATACCTTAATTCTAACATATATAACCAACATTTGATTGGGTCGGGAGGAGATTAATCACGTGTGCATAACCTGGGAAATCCACCTTAACCATTGAACCAAAAAAATAAAAATAAAAATAAAAATAAAAATAAAACTAAATGTTGTTGCAAAATTAAGGAGAATAAAAGATTAATAAATCTGTGAACAGAACCTGGTTGCCATGGGCATCGCCAAAGGAGAGGCTGATTTGATCACGCGTGTACCTGGGTGAAGAACAGCTTGTGGCTATTCTCACCGTATAAGAACAGCTCCTCGGATTGATCTACAAGCCAAAAAGAAAGGTGCGGATAATAAAAACACTTCCGACTAAAGGTTATCTCTCATCACTTTCTCTCTCTCACACACGCACACAAACACATTGCATGCATTTGAATATCTTGAAATCTGTCTTTCCCTGCACATAATATACTTACGAGTAAAGGGTATTTCTCATCACACACACACACACACACACACACACACACATACAAACAAACACATTGCATGCATTTGAATATGTTGAAATCTCTCTTTCCCTAGACAAAAAAAAGAAAAGAAAAGAAAGACTCACACATATATACTTCTGGAAAAAATTATCATACCTGGGTAATGTTGATCCTGAAGGATGAGAGGGGTTGAGGTCGTCGAACGATGGATCTTGCTTGTGCTGCGGTGAAGATGGCAGCGAGGAGGAGCAGAAAATAAAATGCTTTGATCATTTTTTCTCCAAAACCCTCTTCGATTTCTTGCAGGAGATGGAAATGAAGAGTCTGTCTCGGGCGTTTTCTTGCTAATGGTGGTGGGTGGGTGGGTTCTACGCAACCATTTATGATCTATTATTAGTTTTTTTTTTTTTTGGTCCAGCCTACCGGTATCCGAACCCACTGGGCCGACTAATCCGGTATCGGAGCGGGTCCTGGGGTTAAGGTTTTAAACTCCTCCCAACGGGCTTGCAGGGGATCGAACCGTAGTCCTCCCTACCAAAGTCTAGCCCCTGGCACCACTAGACCAAGACATAGTTAGCTGACGACAGAAATGATAACCCAGCATTTTTCCTTCAGGCCAAAGGGGTTGGTTGACTACAGGTCATAAATAGGTAAAATTACATCAACATCCCTAAACATTCCGGGCTCGTTTAATTACCATATTATAAAAAAAAAATAGATCATTTTAGTGTTTATTTATTTATTTTACAATTTTCGGAAGCAATAAATTTTAAATTTTAAACTTTGACAGGCAGCCTTTATTAAAATTTGTTTATCAAGTCAATTTATATAATTGAATGAGTGAGATCTATTTGATGATGAACAAAATTATTTTGGCAAGATCAACAGTCAAGTATGAATAATGATGCAATTAATGAATGATTAACGAGTAATCAATGGCAATCAATGGAACTTAAAGCAATAAACAACAGATCAACACAAGAAATTATAGTGGTTCGGTCTCGGATGACCTACTCCACTTTTGGGAATAGCAGCGGTGGTCTGGTGTTCTTTATTGATGAATAAGAGTCGCCGGAGAGATGTTCTTCGGGAGTATTACAGTGCTTTTGGAGAGAGGAGAGGGAGAGAGAATGTGTGTATGGTGCAGTATGCAAGGTACTGGAGATGTTGTAAGCGTGTTTTTACCCTTGAGAGGGCTTACATTATATAGCTATGGTGAAGCGGTGAGGCGGTGCCGTGTGAAAGAGGTCTTCCACTATTTTGGTAAGTACAATCATGGTAAGAGTGGACCTCTTTGGCAAGCACAATTAAGGTAGGAGTTGATTTCCGTATCCCTTCATTCTTTCCCTCGTGCTCCTATTTAGTCGGAGGAGAGTCCTAATTGAATTGGATTTTAGGCTGGACCTTGAGTTGGAGTGGGCGTACCAGAGTGCCAAGGCAAGAGGAGCACCAAAGGGGTAGGCGCCCATGGGTGGTCATCCCCTTAGTGTTTTCCTTGGGCTTAGGTGTAGGCTTCTGGTGTCTTCCTTCTTGGACTTTGAAGTATCATGGAGGAGGAAACAAGTGAGAGGTTGAGGAGGAGTAAGGAGCTCAACCATTGGGAGGCGCCCAATGGTGGCGCCTAGTGGGCGGCGCCCATATGGCTTGGGTGCCTCTCATGTGGCGCCCCTTGGTCTCCCTTGGTCCCTTCACCTCTTCTCCGCTCCTTTTAGGTGGGTTGACCCGGCTCGGTGGGCTTTGGCGACTTGGACTATTTCTTGGGCCCTTTGACATTTGGGTCTTTCTCGACTTATTTTTATTGGGCTTGGCCCAGTAGAATTTTGGGCTCGTCATTATTAACTTTTTAATAAGATCTTAGGAAAAAAGAAGTTGATATACATCTTAGTAACTGCATCATTATTGTTAAAATTAAGTAATTAGCAAAAAGTACATACGACAATAAAAGGTTTATGACATTTTTTTTTTGGTTTAACGATCAGATGTATTTGGATCAACTTACGCGTACTTCGACTAATCTCTTTTTTTGTCCAATTAAAGACAAGTCATCCATATCAAAACTAGAGTATTCATGAGCGATAAATCGTTTGGTCTTGTCCTAAGAGATTGTCAAGTTTTGAACTCATGATGTATGAGTTTACAACTCGTCTACACTACCACTTGAACTGCTTTTGAATCAAGTTTAAGACATTTAAGGGTGTAAAATTTGGCAAAAAGAATAATTAGCTATGGTAGAGAAGGGTAAAATAGTCACTTAAAGGTTGTTTCCAAAAACAACCTTGTAAAACTGGGCAACATGCAGATAACTTGAAGTTACACTATACCACTTCTAGGCTGCTTTGCTTAGAGCCAAGAGAGACTGCACTGGATAGAGATGGAGCGGACTCAAGAAAATTCCAGGAAGCAACATTTTTCCACCTCATACATTTCACCTATACCACCTGGACCATGCAATACAGATTTTGGCCTCTTGCACCTGGTAGGCTGGCAATGGGCAATGTATGTGGGATTGCTATAATGTCTAAATTATGAGGTGTTAAAATTTATTTTATTTATATTTGACTCATTAAATAATTTAGGATACATGTCGCATTGGATTTGTATTATGTATTTGTTGTATTTTTCGGGTTTTAGTCGATTCATTTATTTGATAGGTTTAATAGATTTATTCATGTACTGTCCGAATATGTAAAGACTAAATTCAAATTTATTAATTTTATGTCGATTTTGCTGGTCGCATCTAAGTCTCATGCTTAATTTAATGCATCCAGTTTCATTGCTATGCTCCATACTATCAAACCCGGCAGGTAACACAGATGAGAAGGTTTTAACGATTATTCTCTCGAAGTACAAAGTTGAGATAATTTGGGTGATCTAGGAATGATTGTGTGCATCCAAGTTTAACTAGGGCAGTAATTGGTCAGTGGGGGTGTTGAGAGGGGGGGGGGGGGGGGGGGGGGGGGGGGGGGGTTATTCTCCAAATTATTAAACATTATCAAACTTCAAGAGAACACAATCTGGTTTATCAATTTGATTACCTCCTGTGCAGTCCTTTTTTCTTATACTACACATCAATTTGTAAGAACAAGCCCAATACTTTCTCAAGATTTCATACAAAATCGAAGGGCATTTTGAAGTTCAACAACTTTACCCATCAGAAATTGTTGAAGCCTGTTCATCTCTCTATAAGATTTCTTTCTCCCATACTAATATGGTCCCCCACGGGACGGTGAATTCTGATATTTATATTTTCTTTTGGGGAACATTTCCACAAAGCTTGTCTAAAAAATGTGTAAAAATTTAGTGGGTCAACAAGTATTCTTCATAGTTCATCCCCTCTCTTTTTAAGAACCGGGAATTATCTCAATCACATGCTTTTGGACTCATGATTATAACGCAAACTTCAAATAACTTGTAAACAATGTACATTGAATCAACAAAACGTGCGGATTCACTCGTTCAATTATTGAACCTACTCGTGCGAGGTGTTCATCCTTTATCACTATAATTCTGATAATACCATTCTTCTGAAGCTAGTCTGATTGAGAGTTTCTTGTGAGAATGTGTCTAAGAATTTGCATTTATAACATCTTTCTACAAGCAGAGGAAAACATTTAGAAGAATACATAAACCAAAGATCATAGTGAAGAAAATATACATGGGCAACACCTTCAAAACAAGAGCGTCAATCATTTTCGAAGGCACTGTGGTGTTACAAAGCATTGGCTAAAGGCAATTTGCTACCTGGGAATGGCCCTTATATATATAATGGCTTATGGATTGCTTGCGAAAAACAGTTGATTAAGCATTATCTCACAGTCCCTCAGAAGTTGGTAGAGGAGGTCGGTGGCGAAGAATGGTTGTTGGGGAACCGTTGGAATGATGCCCGTCTTCTTGTTGTGCTTCTTCACTATCTTCAACAATCCTGTATAATTACATCAAATATTTGAGGAAAAATGATGTCTTCTATCCTTCAAAGTGCAGCTACCAAGTGTTTTTTTTTTTGGTCACTACCAAGTTAAATTCATCAAATAAGCTATTGAACTTTTTTTTTTTTCAACGTTCAAGGGTGTTGGGATCAATTTACGCGCATCTTGACTAATCCCCTCTCCGGTCCGGTCCTAAGTAGGCTATCCACGCTGAGATTAGAGTATTGATAAGAGATAAATTTTGTATGGCCTAATCTCAAAGAGTTGTCAAGATTCAAACTCATACGATATACCAGGACAATCCAACCAAAGAACACCACCCCATGTCTTAAAGATTGATTTGCTATACAACACCACCCCAGGTCTTTGAAGTGATGTTCCGATAAGCATAAGCAGGAGTAGCAAGACTAGAACTATATTACCATACGGTATACCTTAAATGACAAGGGCACGCCTTCCTCAAAGCAAGGAGCAGAGCCAGTTGGGATTCTAAGCCCACTTTCGATCAATTGGTTTCGTAGGATCAATGGATTAAACTGGAAGATTAGACAATAGGCGAAAGTTGGCAGAAACTCAGACCAAGTGCCCGGTTGCGGGAAAAGATCTATGCCACCACTTGAAGGGTTGTTGGGGGCTTCGAGGGGTTGAAAGAATTGTAGGATAGTAGGATAGTTTATAGTTGGAATTCTTAAACCTATGTTTCGCTCAATGACGGATCCTGAACTCAAACCTAGGCTGACTACGTATTTTTACAAGTCGTCCCTGTTATCATTTGAATTATCCATTCGATTAAACAATTTTAACGATTGATCAGATGCTCCAAGATACTCAGTAACTCCTAAGATGTTCCAAGATACTCAATAACTCCTACTAGGCAAAAGAGAGAGAGAGAGAATGATAAAGAACATCGCACCTGCAAAGTTAAAGAGGCTATAATGCAGCAGCAAAACCATTTCTCCATGAAAATCCAGTAGATCTTCCTTCACCTCTGTCGTGTTTCCGCCATAGTCCATACTTGCTACCATTTCTTTCAGCTCCTGCACTTCCAACACAAAACCCGTCAACCATTCTCTCTCTCTCCATGCACAATTCAAGTTAAAAAAAAAAACTGATATGAAAACATAATCTTATTATTATTACCCTTAATTTAATGATGCACTCTTCTTCTTTGTCGATGAAAAACGTATTGATCTTTATAAGTTCGTTCTCCAACAAACTTATGAACCCAGTTTCCTCTCCCCCAAAAGTCTCATTTCTCTCTGCCGTGCAAAAACAATTCTGGGTGGTGAGTTTTTGCCGTTTTGTAAACCTCTGATCAACCTCTTGCCATGGAGAGATCAGATTCAACTGCTTCTTCAACTCCTTGTATGATATGAATTCGCCTTGCCATTCAGGTAAGGTTTTGCCGATCTCACTCCGGAGGCTCTTTCCGAACTTCATCTTTCTTTTTCTATAAACTGCTCACTGGTTCAGCCAGACATTTATACAAACAATTGTGGTACACCGTGAAAGAGTTCGTTTCCGTATATTCTCGTTGCTGGTAATGGATGCCTCTATTGTACCTCCCCATTGGTTATTGGGTACTGTAGGTTATTTGGTATAAACCAATGAAATCGATCGATTATTCTTAAGATGCGGACCAAAATGAGAGATTATTCTTAGGATGCTCAACAGCTGACAACACCATTGGGTACGACGATTCGCCACTAACTTTAGTGAAAGAACATACGACAAACAAACAAACAAACTCTCTCTCTCTCTCTCTCGATTGACACACACGGCCTTCCGCAAGCACTATGCGAGAAAAATATAAGAGTTTTCATGCAATGGAATACATTACAGAAGGCGAAACTTACAATGTAGGTAGGCTGCGTGCTTGCTTATGCGAAACATGGAATCGATGGTGCTGATGCGGAGTACTGTTTTACGAAGTTATTACTTCCATTCCTTCTTGCTTAAGGACAACAAATGAAATTCTGACGATTACAGGCTATTTCTGGGTGTTCACTTTTGTTTTTTTTTTTTTTGATAGTTAATAGTCGGTTTTTAATATTTACAATTTGTGTTCTTTTAGTCCCTTGTGTTTCAAAAAAATGGTCTTAAGCGTAGTACATGAGATGCACGTAATTATTTTCGATGATAAATTTAAATTGCCATTTTTGATTGGACTAAACTAAAGTGAGTTAAATACTTTGAAGGAGTAAATAGACACGACTAAAAAATTGAGTACCAAACTGATACAAAATTCACAAGTGTGAGACCAAAAATGTATTAGGCCTTATAATTTTCTTCGAGTCTTGGGATTATTATAGCATAATCTATCGTGTGCTACTAGAAACGTAATGCAAGTGTCTCCCACGTTTGTGCATAGGTCTCTATCTTCGAACAATTCTTGTTGAATAACGCTGTAAGAGTTTAAGGTGGTGTTTATTAAACTCAATTCCGTATTTAAAATAAATATATTTTGCACTTATTTAATTAAATTTGTTTGATAACTAATTTAATATATTAAATACTTCTTAAAAATAAATTAAAATATTAAGTAAAAATCTCTTATGAAAGGCACTTAACCTACACCTAATCTAATGCATTGAAGAGTTAAGGGTAAATTTGGAAGAAAAAATATTAATTGTGTTTTGGTTTCATTAAACGACAGATATTATGGAACAAAAAAAATTGTGTAAAACGACAGATATTTAAGAACGGAGGGAATACAGAATTTCACACGCGCACACACAGACAGTCACACGAACGCACACAGATTTACACACACATACGCACAGAGATTTATACACACACAACTTGTAACATCCTAGCACCAGACTTGAAACAGTTGCAAATGACAGACCTCGAGTTTTATGGCCGGCTATAAGTGATAAAAACAGACTAAACCAAACGTGTTCAACATATCTAAGAAGCAACGGCTTTGATGACAAGGTCTTCAGAATCATACTTGGTTGGCACTTTGCTGATATGAATCTAATCTTTCTGCAATAGTTCCACAAAAATTAAAAAATCAAAAGAGAAATACAAGACAGCCCTTAACCTTTCTGTTGACATAGGAAATGGTTCAAATCTGAAACAAATCCCAAATTTGGTGAGTAATAAGCAACAGTAATGGAAACATTAGGCGTGCCATTCTCCTATCAAGATACAAAACAAAGCACCACTAAAATTATTGTGAGAAAATGTGATTCTACAGTCATTGCATAGCAGCAGATATATTGCATAAAAGCACTGTCGTGACATAAAACATAGTACATGAATCTTGGCTTGACTGTCTTCGATAGATCTGAGACGGAGAGGAGCTTCCCAGTCAGAACTCTGTCGGAGGTTTCAACCTTACTAGTCTCTTGATTCTCTCTTTGTCGGTGTTCTCCAGCAGTCCCTACAAAAAAATAGGTGACAATTGCATAAGCGAGAATTCACGTGGCATCATATAATGTGAAACAAAAAACAGCAAAAAGCATAGCTTTGAAAAAAGCATACATAGTGCCTGCCCTTTCTTTATCTTAACAGCTCAGTTTTGTTCAAAATCTGAGCACCCATTGTGGCAAATAAATAGCAAAACTACTAATTTATCAGACAAGCTTGCTTTTTCAGTGAAATGACAAGCATGCCCCTGTCAATCCTGTGCACATTTGAACATGCAAGTCCTACCTGTAATGAGTGCTGATCTCGGGTGCCACTAAGTGATGCATAGGTCCCTCACGATTTAAAAACTTGGATAGGAAGCTAACATTCAAATTCAATTTACCAAAAAATGCATCTTTGATGACAATGCCCAAGAAATACATTGTTAAGAGCATTAAAAAGGTGCCTTTTTTTTCCCCTCAATTGACCATGTTAAACTCGAGACTGAACCATGTACTTCCTTTGCGAATGGAAGGGGATGCCACTCAAGCTAACAGCTAAAGTTCTTCAATAATATTATACTTGTGAACGTGAAGCTTTAGACCCTCGCAGCATCAGATTGAGTCACACTCAGAAGAATGGGAGCTCATATTGACCAAAGAATGTTTCATGTCATCTAGAATACAGAACAAAAATCCATCCAAGGATGTTGATGCATCTCCTTACCTTCCATACAATCTCATCCAGACACAAGCAAATCTTTCCATACTTATCCAAGAAAAGGCGCTCCGTTGGAGGTTTCCCACATACATCCTTAACAGCTGAGGTTATAACAAAAATTGCTTCTGCCACTTGAGAGAAAATTATTAGTTACAAAAACACTAATATTGTGCAGTAAGTTACAAGAACAAGCATGTAGCATGTGACATCTATACACTTAATAGCATCTCCATCCTGTAATTTACCAAGAGGACATGCGAAAATGAATAAAGGTGCCATCACAAAATCATTGATAGAAAATATTGTTTTTGATTTGTTGTGAGGAAAACAATGCCACCACACCCCATATCAAATTGTTGCAATGGCAAGCCGTGCTAGACAGCAGAAGGACAAAATAGTCATATTCCGCGCAGGCAGCCTCATGGGATGACTAGGGAAGTTGTCAAATTAAGTGTAATGAGTTTCAAAAAGACAATGCAACAATGAGGCCAAGCTCAAGAGTTGCACAGTGAGCGTGCATCGAGTTGTGAAGCACGGATACGGATATGAGATACAGATACGATACGGATACAACGATACGGCAAAATTTAAAAAACAGGATACTGGTACGGTTAAGATACGTCTATAAAATATATATATTTTTTAAATTTTATTATTATATTTAATATAATAATTATGGTTTATAAAGTGAATCACACATATATCAAAGATATACAATAATAAATAACCATTCTATCATTCAGAAATCATACATTCATAATTTTTTTTTTGCAAAGAAGGGGTCAGACATATTTGTTTTGGTGCCCTTATTCTTTTTAAAAAATTCAAGTAATACCCCGATGTATCCCCTATATCCTGACGTATCCTGAAGTTTCCAAAATTCAAATTTATTTTTCTTAATTCTAGAATACTTCTTAGCCATATCGAATACGTATCCGGCCTTATCGGACGCGTATCTGTATCCAAGAAATATCCGATACCGATACTTTGACCCTTTTGAAGTATCCGTGCTTCGTAGGTTGTCAGAATCGGTGAGTGAGACAGCTTTTCCCATCCTAGCACCATTTCATTGCATAAGTGGAAAAAATAATAATATACTTACAGGCAAGCTCATCATACTCATCCTTGCCAACAACATAAATGCTGACATCCCCAAGCACTGTGTAAACAATATAAACTGATCTGGAAAGCAAACAATAGTTCAATGCAAGTGCAACTAGGATAAACATTTGAGTTAGAGAGAAAGCTGTAAATAGATTTTCTTTTTAGTGACACCTACACTATCACTTATATAAGCAGAAGGCTAAGTCTTGCAGTATATTAATTCATCTTCCAATTCATGGATGGCATGTGGATCTAATTTCTTAATTTTGAGGCATCCCGCATCATTTTATGAGAAACTCGAACAGACAAGGGGGTTTAGGCCCCTTGGACCTGAGTGCAAGCATGTTCAAGTTACTACTCACACATTGTGCTACAGCAAAACTAATTGCTTAATTGTGTCACAAGCTAGCATATATGCTTCTGATCCTCAACTGGAGATGCTAGACTTTTAAAAACACAAAAATTACAGTAAAAAATAGGTTTGGCACGCATGTAACCAAAACAGAAGAGGGAGATTACATACTTGTGGCAGGCAACGAGGAGCTCCTCATTTTTGGCACCTTTAAGATTATCTGCTCCCAGCTTCACTAAAAAAGATCGCCAATGCAATCGTTCCTCAGCTGGGACACCATTAAAGCTGCAATAGAAAGATCTTCACTCAATATTCAAACATGTAATGAATTCGAGAGAGAAATCAGACTCACCAATCCTTTCCTATCACATGCTACCAGTCTCGTCATAAGGACAACAAATAAAAAAGAAACATGAATGAAGCTGAAAGCAAACCGCGATCCAAAATATAAGTCTAACCCCATTGCATCGTGCACCGGATAAAACATTGTACAACGCACCCGTATTACGTAGGCCTGACAATCTTAGGAACGACTTAAGAAACCGACACGAAATTAGTGGGTTTGGGTGTAAGCTTAATAGGATTGGGTGGTACACGAATCAATTTCGTGTTTAACCCGCAAACCTGTTCCAACCTTCCAACTCGGTTACAGTTGCACTATAAAACTCCAAAAAATTAGACAATGACTCAGACGGTCCGAGTAAAAAACGCTCACGCTTCCTCATCTCTCACGCCTCACAAATCCTAAATCCCTTAGATGTTGGTACTTGGTAGTAACTAGTGAGGTACTGGTAGTGGTAGCAAATGTGGGATGTTGTACGGTTTAGATGTGGGTTTTGAACTTTTTACCTTTAATTTAACATTGCCTTCTTACTGCTGTGTATTATAGGACTTAGTCACTCATGACTAAGCCATAGGGAAATGACTGCTCATCTTATCATCTAGGGTCCTTTATAATGTCCGTCAGTTTAAGAATGAATTCTTCTCCATTTCTGGTGGTTCATCTCCTTCGTCGTCTTAGCTAGTTGACAAGATGCAATTCAGGCCTTCAGAGGGCAAACTCTACTGGCTTTCATTTTTTCCCCCTGGCAAGTACTAGCTTTCACTTTTGGGATAGAGATATGGTCTCGTTCACAACAGAATTATCATCAATCAACCGAACCCATTATCTTCAACATCTGAGGCAGAGATCTGCTATTCTTACATGCTACTATCTCTAATTCAACATTTCTCTTACTTTCTCTTTTTTAAATCAAATGTTCTCTATATACACACATTTAAACTGGGACACGAAGAAAAAGTG
Organism: Ilex aquifolium; assembly: GCA_951799425.1. Taxonomy (NCBI): domain Eukaryota; kingdom Viridiplantae; phylum Streptophyta; class Magnoliopsida; order Aquifoliales; family Aquifoliaceae; genus Ilex; species Ilex aquifolium. The sequence goes on along the minus strand of OX637404.1, from coordinate 28,072,209 downwards.
ATTTTCTTTTCATCCTACCTACAGTCACACTTAAACTTCTCGCATATGAATCCACAAATAGTATGGATCATGGAATTCACACGTGGATTTGGAAGTGGCAGAAATAATTGCAACTTGAGCTAACAAGGTCTGCAATTCCAATACCAAGCCATGAATTTCACACTCCCAAACGCAAGATCTACTCTCATTCTTTCTTTTCTAGCACATACACCTCTTCCTTTCTACATCCTCATTTCCACTACACTCCCAAACCGCACGTAACAGCATAATATTAAGACAAAATGAGAAATAAATTTCGCAATAAATCCCGACTTTTTATCAAATCAAAATGAACTGAAACATAAATTTAGTTCATCGTAAAAATTTAAAGAATAATCAACACACTAAATATCAAGGATCGTCAAATTCAAACTAAATAACAAACGTTTATGCTAAAAATACAATCGATCCACCAAAAACTGTTGAACAGATCTAGTAATCAGTTACTGTGCGTATGAGCTAGAAAATGGATTGTGGAGATCAATTGCGTACCGTTCGACGAGGATGTTGCCCTCGGAATTGGCGAACAAGACCGCAAGCAGCATATTCTTCTTCTTCTTCGCCTTCTGAATGACGAAACGAACAGACGACAATCGGATTAACGGAAAGATCAGAAGCTTTGGACCGGGGGACCTTCGATTTAGAATTCGCTCGTCTTGAAAGTACCAAAATACCCTTCATCTCCTTTTGGTAGGCGTTTGGGTGGACCTGGGCTTGCTTCAGTTCGATAATGTTTAATAAGCCTAGTGTAGAAAAGTTTAATAAAGCCCAAATAAGCCCAATGGATATATAAGATGCGGTGAGTTTTAATCTCTTTTTTAGGGAAAATTCCACTTTGTACTCTGAAAAATTTAAGAAAATTGTAATGTGTCACTTTCATTAGGTTCCATTACTAATTTCGTCTAATTAATGTGGTGGTTTCTACCAAAATAAGAAACAAAAACTAAAAAATGCTACATTATAATAATTTTAATACATTGAGGGTGTAACGTAAAAAAATTAATTTTTAAAGGTACAAAATAAAAAATTTTAAATTTTTTGGGTGCAAAGTGTGATTCTCCCTTTTCATATACTAACACTACATGGTTTCTTTCTGAGCAATGCTATAGAGACCTTATTTGGGGACCTTATTTAGGGACCTAATGATGTGGCTTCAATGTAACTATTGGATTAGTTGTGAGTTCCAATGTTAGATGGAGTCCACAATCAATCAAATGGTTGTACATCATTAAGTCCTTAAATAAAGTCCTTAAATTAAGTACAAATAGCATTTTCCTTTCTTCATTCATACAAGCAACTATATGCTCATAACTTGATGATCTTCCAATAATATCCTATTGCAGATAAATAATATATATATATATATATATATATATATATCTTATTGTGAATTTGACGGCGTGGGACCAATTTTTCCTCTTTAACAAGATCGATTGTAGAGGTAACTATTATCACCATGCTTCATGATAAGTGATAATGGTCAAAAGCAAGTCGAGCGAATGACGATGGATTCATACCAGGGAATTTGGATTATTAAGGAACTAGGAAAGTTTGATTTTAGAAAAAGTTGTTAAGAATAGAATTCTTTTGATAGGATAATTTGGGGTTAAGAAAGGTAAAGCTAAAGGCCTTATTCTATTTCTTAGAGAATAACGATCTTTCCCGAAACCCATGCTTCAATACCGCGAATCACTTCACCAACTTGAGAGAGTACAAGCCATCAATATACCAGTAGTTGAAACGAGAAATGTTTTCAGTATATGCCATAATTTTGATTGATTTCTTGAATGTGTTGAGTGAACTCATCAAATTATTCTCATTCTGCATGAAAAAACATGTACTGAACATGGATCCAATTGAGTTCAAAAAAAAAAAAAACACGGATCCAATTCCTTTAAGGAACTCGCAAAACAACTTAAAACTGATCCATTTACTTATAGCACTGAATGAAACTCGGGTCGATATGAGTGATGTAGAGTGTATGGATTGAGATAATAGAGCCAAAGTGTCGAACCATTATCAAACGGAAATTGCGAATGATGCCTAAAGCTCTAGCAGAGATAATTAACCAGAATTTTGCTTAAATATTCTCAGAAAAACTAACCCATAGTTAACCATCACTACAAGAATTATGGGAAAATCCGGCATTTAATTTCTGGCGTTTAACTTAAACGCCACTAAATTCTCAATTAAAAAAATTTCGCTGAATTTCCGGCGTTTAAGTCAAACGCCACAAATTTTTAATTAAAAATAATAAGAAAAAAATTTCCTCCCCCAACATAAACCTAATAATTTTATTTTTTTTGCTTAATTTCCGGCGTTTAAGTCAAACGCCACAAATTCTTAATTAAAAATAATAAAAAAAATAAATTTTCCTCCCCCAACATAAACCTAATAAAAAAAAAATTTTGCTTAATTTCCGACGTTTAAGGTAAACGCCATAAATTCTTAATTAAAAATAATAATAAAAAAAAAAAAATTCCTCCCCCAACATAAACCTAATAAAAAAAATTTCCCCAATTCATTCTCTCGACTTCTCATCGGCTCTCTCAGGCGACGACTCCTCACAGACTTCTTGTTTTGTGTGTGTGTGTGTGTGTGTGTGTGTGTGTGTGAGAGAGAGAGAGAGAGAGAGAGAGGCGGTAGGTCTGTGTAAGACAATGCAGGTGACTTTATAGTGGTGTTTCATCTTCATATGTGTATTTATAATTTCTTTGAATAGTATGTTTTGGATTTGTTGTGATTTTTCATTGTATTGTTTCAGACGAGAGCAGTACAAGTAGGTCATGTATCAAATCTAGCCAGTGAGAGAGAAATTCACGAGTTTTTCTCATTTTTCGGTGAAATCGAACACATTGAGATCCGCCGGTTCATCGTTCTTTCATCTTTCTACTCTACGTATATGTGTGTGTGGTGTATTTTATGGTTTTGAGTGTATTAAGGCTTGATTTTGGTTGTTGTTTATGTATGGAGTGTAGTGAGTCTGGGCAATCGAAGGCTGCATTTGTTACATTTAGAGATTCAAAAGCGCTTGAAATCGCATTGTTGTTATCGGTAATTCCTCGATTTTACTTTTAACTCCTGCTGGAAACTATGCACCACAGCCTGAGATTCAGGTAATTCTCAATATTACTTATGCAATATTTTTTCAAATATGAAACGAAATTTATATTATCGGATTAATTCATGCAGGAAGTAAGACTGGTGGACAATGCCTCGAGCACAGCTCAGGAAAATGCTTCACTTAATGCTGAGGTAACCAAATACACCGACATATTAGTCTGCTACATGGGGAAAACTTAGATTAATGTTCTATTGTATCACAAATTTTCTTACATCAAATTAATAAGCAAAATGTGTATATTTGTGCTGGATAAAAATCAGTGTCTACTTCCATATGAGTTACTTTTCTGCAACCAAGTCTACCATGCATTCTTAATTTTTATTTACAGGAGTTTTTTGTTTGCAGGGGCTTTCTCATTAATATTCCAGCAATTAGAAGTAGTTCTGAAAGATAAATTTTGTACTGAGAAGGCATCAACAGCTACCTCGTACTCGAATCGTTCACGATAACAGTGTATGATTTGATGAACTCATACTTGTAAGATTAAAATTTGTACCATATTTTTGGGATGTTTAGAATGAAAATGTCAGAATTCAACGTGTAGCAGTTGAGTGGCAAAAACGTTAAATATATTTTCTTGTTGAAAATTTCTAACCAACATGGCTGTTGAATTTAAAGCTATGTTAGACGGTTTAAATATGCTGATGGGTTCTCCTCTGACTATAGTTCGATCCTGTTCTCCAATGCTCTGCATGTGAGCCATGCTTGTTTTGGCTGCATGCTTTATGGTTTATAGTTGCAAAACTCTTTGTTTCAAGAATACACTGACAAAAAATTTGCTCATGCTCTTAATTAATTTTGCTTTCAGATTAAGCCTTTATCAGCATGTTGACAAAAACCATAAATATTAATGAGTTGATACGTTTAGCTGCCAGTTGTGTTTGCTATTTGAGCTCATCGGCAGCTATTATCTTTGAAGTTTTTAATGTGTACTACTTTATGTGACTTTGCAGAAAGCTGCAGTTGTTAGGCAAGAGCTTGCCAAACTTAGAAAGCAGAGCACAACCTAAGTTTTAATTCTTTTTTCGGAAGTTGAGATTTTGTTATTAGATGTTGCAAGAAGTTGTATTAGATGTTTTTGTTTTGGGTTTATTTTTCATATTCTATGGATTTCTCACAGGAAGAGAATTTTTTTTTTTTCAATTATAATTCATCTATTTTATGCATTCCAAAACCGCATAACTGATGTTTGTTTGGCATCAGATTGTTGTCGTTGCCATGTCATCTCATTAGCATAAATATTTGACCCTATAACAGAGACCACTGATTAAGGCCGAATAATCACACTTATTATTAGGAAAGATTGATATTTTAATTATAAAAGTGTGATAAATATAAGAGTTTATCCAAGTTTGGGTGTTATGCTATTAAATGTTGATTTGTGATAATTTGCAGGATAAAAGCATAATTTTGGAGTTAAGATATGGAAAGACCAAGTGTAACTCAAAGGGAAACACACTGGATAACGCGTCCGGACGGAAGAAGACCACGCGTCTGGACGCGATTGGTAGAAAGCTGATAAACGGAGAAAGGACCATTCTGGAAGTTGCGTCCGGACGGTTCTGAGAGGTGCGTCCGGACGCGTGTCAAGTTTCTGCTGCCGAATTTAGAATCCTAATGGGATGCAATCTCTTTGGAATGTACTTTATAAATACAAACCTAGGACCTTGTAAATGGGGGTTCTTTTTCATTAATCTGTTTTGAGATCCTTTTACCATGTCTGGCTAAAAGGCTAAGCTAGGGCTAGGGGAGAACCTCTCGACGGAGTATGGTATTTTTTTATTAACTCTTGTACTTAAGGATTTATGTTATTGTGTTAATTTAATCCCTAATATTTTAGCAAAGTGTTTATGCTGTATAAATTCTTGAGTTGTTGTGCCACGTACATCAATTGCTTGATTTTCCCTGCGTGTAAATCACTGGTTATTCCAAGCTGGAAGGATTAACATTATTTCATAAAATACTATGATTGAATGATTATTCAGGTTCCTGGTAGTCGTTTGATTATAACTTTTAGATTTATCACTTGATTTGTTAATCGGATTAACTGACATTTAATTCTTCTTTCAAGTCAAGCTTTGAGTCTTTAACTATTATTGTATGAAGTTGAGAGGGAGTACCTGATACTCTAGTATTTATTTTATTACTGTTCTAATTACCAAAATCATTTTTTATCCAGTCGACAATTTTCCAAACAAACCTTTTTACTTTCAAATTACTTTTATTGTTCGTGTGATTGCTTCTTGTTACAATTCCTCGTGGGATCGACCTCGAACTTCCGAGATTATATTACTTTGCTCAACCTGCGCTTGGGTTTACACTTTTGAAGTTAAAGCAAGTTTTTGGCGCCGTTGCCGGGGAACTTGAAGGACAAGGAGCCATCACATCATTGAGATTTACGGGTGTTTGCGAGTCTTCGGAAATCCGGTAACTTCGTTCTAATTTTTAGTTCATTTATTTTAGTTATTTTTATGTTAGTTAAATTTAGAATTTATTTAGGTTATTTATTTGTTTTATGAGCTTTTGGCATCGTGATTTAAGTGGACGTTTAACAAGAGAAGATTCAGATACTCTGTTTGGAAATTTATTTGATTTATCTGTGTCGAATCACTTCTTGCACACAATGGCTGCTAATCCTAATGACCATAGGCAGAATGATCTTCCCGAACGGGAGGATCATGTTGATAGAATAAGTAATCATGATGAGAATGAGGTGGATAATGTTAATCAGGGTAGGACTTTGCGTGAGTATCTACAACCTGTACTTCTCACTGAACCGTCATGCATAATTTTTCCATTGAATGCCATTAATTTTGTTTTCAAACCTGGCATGATTCAATTACTTCCAAAATTCCTGGATATAGGTGAAGAAAACTCATATTTGCACATCAGAGAATTTGGGGATGTATGTGCTACGTTCCATGACCAGAATGTTGCAATGGATATAGTCAGGCTGAAGTTATTCCCTTTTTCATTAAAGGAAAAAGCTAAAACTTGGTTATATTCGTTGAGATCTAGGTCTATAGGAACATGGCAGGAGATGCAGAAACAATTTTTAAAGAAATTTTTTCCCACACATCGCATAAACTCTTTGAAAAGACAGATAATGAATTTTTCTCAAAAGGAGTCTGAAATTTTTTATCAAAGTTGGAAAAGATTTAAAGACCTTCTTGCATCTTGTCCACATCATGGTTATGAAAGCTGGCGCATAATAAGTTTCTTTTATGAGGGTTTAGGCCCACAGCTGCGTCAATTTATTGAAATGATGTGTAATGATGATTTTATGAATAAGGAACCAGATGATGCTTTTGACTATTTAGACCAATTAGCCGAGAGTGCACAATCTTGGGATACTACATCCCAGGAACCATCTAAGGGTAAAACTACACAATCATCATCATCTAGTGGGGGTAAATACCAGTTGAGGGAAGAGGATGACCTAGGAGCTAGGATAGCCACCTTAACAAGACGGGTAGAGGTTATGGAGTACAAAAAGGTTAACCAGGTTGACACAGTTCACGTTGAGGGAATATGCAGTATTTGTGAAATCCCTGGACACCCTGTGACGGAGTGTCCATCATTACCTGCGTTAAAAGAAGTGTATGACCAAGCAAATGCTGTAAACACTTTTTCAAAGCCTTACAATAATCCGTACTCGAACACATACAATCCGGGGTGGAAGAATCATCCAAATTTTAGTTGGAGGAATGACAATCATGCATCACAATCACCCCAACAAAACTCTTCAAATGTTGCACCTTACATTCCACGCCCGAAAAGAGACATTGAGGAAGTGTTGTCACAATTTATGCAGAGTCAGCAAACATACAATAGACAAACAACTCAGGCTATTGAGGATATGAGGAGTGCAATCACTAAATTGACCATTGACCCTTGCCATCAGGAAAAATGTAGGCTTCCAGCACAACCACAACCGAATCCACAGGGTCAATTTGTTATGAATGAGACTTGCATTTCTGAGACTGTCCATGAGCAAGTAAAGTCTATCACTACACTCCGCAGCGGAAAAGAAATTAATAAAACCATTCCTTTGGAAACTCAAGATTCTGAAAAGATTTCTCAACCCACGGAGAGTGATGATAAGATTAGCCTGTCTGAAATCAATAAGTCTGAAAAGTATGTTCCACCTGCACCATTCCCACAGAGATTGCTTACGTCTACCAAGCCCATTGTGCATAATGATATGTTAGAGATTTTTAAGCAGGTGAAAATCAATATTCCCTTGTTGGATGTCATTAAACAAATACCTTCTTATGCAAAAATTTTGAAAGAGTTATGCACTGTTAAAAGGAAATTAAATGTGCAAAAGAAGGCATTTTTGACCGAGCAAGTATCCTCCATTATACAGCATAGAACTCCACCAAAGTATAAAGACCCAGGTTGTCCTACTATTTCTTGTGTTATAGGCAACCACAAAATTGAACAAGCATTACTGGATTTAGGAGCTAGTGTGAATTTGCTCCCCTATTCAGTATATGAACAATTAGGGTTGGGGGAGTTAAAACCCACTTCGGTTACACTTCAATTAGCTGACCGATCAGTGAAGATACCGAGGGGTATGGTGGAGGATGTTTTAGTACAGGTTGATAAATTTTATTTTCCCGTGGATTTCATAATTTTGGACACTCAACCTGTATTAAATACTAGTGCTCAAATTCCCGTCATTTTAGGCAGACCATTCCTAGCAACTTCAAATGCTCTAATTAATTGCAGGAATGGTGTGATGAAATTGACCTTTGGGAATATGACATTAGAGCACAACATTTTTAACGTGTGCAAACAACCTGGGAATATTGATGAAGATGTGCATGAAGTTAACATGATTGAATCTATTGTTCCAAGCAGAGTATATGATTCTTCCTTGTTTGATCCACTTGAAGCGTGTTTGCTTGAACAATATTCTGAGTTAGAGATAGATGAGAGGAATTCTGAAATTTCTGTTTCAACTGATATGTTAAACTCTTTGCTGGTACCTCAAATGAGAGAGTTGAGACAGAGATTTGAGGAGCTCCCACCAAGAACTGATCCACCAATACCATCCAAGGATAAAGCTCCCAAGCTAGACCTCAAGCAATTACCGGTAGATTTGAAATATGCATTTTTAGGAGATGATGAAACTTATCCGGTAATAATTTCTTCTCGATTGAATTCAGCACAGGAAGGTATGTTGTTATACCTTCTTAAGGAACATAAGAATGCAATTGGTTGGACTTTAGCTGATATAAAAGGAATTAGCCCTTTGGTTTGCACCCATAAGATTTACTTGGAGGATAATGTTAAAACATCTAGGGAAATGCAACGAAGGCTAAATCCACATATGAAAGAAGTTGTGAAAAAAGAGGTGTTAAGACTGTTAGATGTAGGAATTATCTACCCTATTGCAGACAGCAAATGGGTAAGCCCCACACAGGTAGTTCCTAAGAAATCTGGAGTCACTGTAGTTGCTAATGAGAATAATGAACTAGTACCAACTAGGACAGTTACTGGTTGGAGAATGTGCATAGACTACAGGAGACTTAACGCTGTTACTAGAAAAGATCACTTCCCTTTGCCTTTTATGGATCAAATTTTAGAAAGGGTAGCTTCACACTTGTACTATTATTTTTTAGATGGTTATTCGGGATATAACCAGATTGAAATTGTCCTAGAAGACCAAGAGAAGACCACATTTACTTGCCCTTTTGGCACCTTTGCTTATCGAATGATGCCTTTTGGACTATGCAATGCACCTGCGACTTTTCAAAGGTGTATGCTTAGTATTTTCAGTGACATGGTTGAACGTTTTCTTGAAGTTTTTATGGACGATTTTACTGTCTTTGGTGATTCCTATGATGACTGTTTATCTAACCTTGCGAAAGTGCTTATAAGATGTGAAGAAAAGAACCTGGTACTTAACTGGGAGAAATGCCACTTCATGGTTCGGAAGGGAATTGTTCTTGGTCACATTGTCTCTTTTGAGGGAATTCAGGTAGATAAGGCCAAAATTGAATTAATCGCGAATTTGCCTATCCCTAAAGCCCTTAAGGATGTTAGATCTTTCTTGGGTCATGCTGGTTTTTATAGGAGATTTATAAAGGATTTTAGTTCCATATCTAGACCACTCTGCAATCTCCTAGGGAAAGACACACCTTTTGAGTGGGATAATGCATGCCAAGAAGCTTTTGATAAGTTAAAGGGCATGCTTGTCACTGCTCCAATTATGCAACCTCCAAATTGGAGTCGTCCTTTCGAAATCATGTGTGACGCCAGTGACTATGCTGTGGGGGCGGTTTTAGGACAAAGGAATGACAAAAAACCTCATGTCATCTACTATGCCAGTAGAACTTTAAATAGTGCACAGATGAACTATTCTACCACAGAAAAAGAATTATTGGCTGTAGTATTTGCACTAGACAAATTCAGGTCGTACTTAGTAGGTTTCCCCATTGTTATCTTCACAGACCATGCAGCTCTCAAATACTTATTAACTAAGAAAGATGCAAAGCCGAGACTGTTGAGGTGGATCCTACTACTCCAAGAATTTGATATCACTATTAAGGATAAAAAAGGAGTAGAAAATGTAGTGGCTGACCATTTGTCTAGACTGGTGAGTGATGTGCCCATTGAGACAGTGCCGATCAAAGATACTTTCCCGGATGAACAGTTATTGGCAGTTTCTTCATTACCATGGTTTGCTGACATTGTGAATTTTCTTGTTACAGGTAACATGCCACCGGCTTGGACTGCTTTGGATAAAAGGAAATTTTTAGTCGAAGTAAAGAGTTTCTTCTGGGATGACCCATACCTTTTCAAATATTGCCCAGACCAGATTATCCGGAGATGTGTACCTGATGATGAGGTAAGTAGCATTTTATCTTTTTGTCATTCGGGAGTGTGTGGAGGCCATTTTTCTATGAAAAAGACCGCTGCAAAAATTTTGCAGTGCGGATTTTATTGGCCTACAATTTTTAAGGATGCTCATAATTTTTGTAAAGTGTGTGAGCGATGTCAAAAACTGGGGGGGTTGACCCGTAGGAATATGATGCCCCTAAACCCGATTTTGATCATAGAAATTTTTGACTGCTGGGGAATAGATTTCATGGGTCCTTTTCCTCCATCTTTTGGGTATGTGTACATTTTAGTGGGAGTAGATTATGTCTCTAAGTGGGTTGAAGCTATACCATGTCGGACAAATGATCATAAAGTTGTTTTGAAATTTTTAAAGGAAAATATTTTGTCCAGATTTGGTATACCTCGAGCCATTATCAGTGATGGGGGATTGCATTTTTGTAATAGACCTTTTGAGAATTTGATGAGGAAATATGGTGTAACACATAAAGTTGCAACTCCCTATCACCCACAGACAAGTGGTCAAGCAGAGCTTGCCAATCGGGAAATTTCTTACATTTTGGAAAAAACGGTGAACCCAGATCGTAAAGATTGGTCGTTACGACTAATTGATGCATTATGGGCATACCGAACTGCATATAAAACCCCGATTGGTATGTCTCCGTATAGATTGATTTATGGAGAAGCTTGTCACTTGCCTGTGGAATTAGAGCATAAAGCATATTGGGCCATTAAAATGTTCAACTCTAGTTTTGACCAAGCCGGCACCGCACGAAAATTACAGCTAAATGAGCTTGATGAGATCCAGAATGAGGCATATGAGAACTCTAGAATCAGTAAAGAACGCATGAAGGTGTTTCATGATAAGAATATTGTGCGTAAAACCTTTGCACCTGCACAGAAAGTTCTTCTTTATAATTCTAGGCTTCACATCTTTAAGGGAAAGCTTCGGACTAGATGGAGTGGTCCGTACGTTGTCAAGGAAGTATTCCCATATGGAACAGTGGAGATTGAAAACCCAAGTAATGGGACCATTTTTAAGGTTAATGGGTAAAGATTAAAACCATTCTTGGAGGAGGGTATCGTGGAAGTGGAATCCATTGAATTGGTGGATCCCCACTATGAATGATCCATCTCTAACCATTTTCTGTACATTTATGTATATTAGTGTTACTCTTTTGTTTTTGTTTATTTTTTCACAGATACATGAGCACATTATCCGAGCATCCGGTATGTCTTCGTCACCCTTATTTAATATTACATTGCGTGTTGTTACATTGAGGACAATGCAAACTTTTGAGTGGGGGGGTGGAGCATTTACTTGATAATACAAAGTATACTGGATTTTGAATTTTTGTGGATTTTGAATTTGAGCTTTGTGCACATGCAACTGTGTGTTCATTGTTTTGTTTTTTTTAGATAGTCAAGTAGTATTTTTTTTTAGGGACTTAGGAATTTTTTATGAGTAGAATGGAGCCATTTGGGAGGTAAATATGAAAATTTTTCTAAGTATAGGAAAAAACAACTCACTGGAACACGCGTCTGGACGCATGAATAAAGAGCATAACCTACTGGAAGTTGCGTCCGGACGGAACCAACGAGTCTGAACTCACTGGAAAACGCGTCCGGACGGTAATTTGCTATGCGTCCGGACGGGAAAGCCAACCGTTTGAAATTCATAGTACGCGTCCGGACGGTTGAGAGAGGTGCGTCTGGACGCGTGATTGTTAAGGCTAATTAAGGCGGCAGTTGAGACGCGTCCGGACGGTTTAACCCCATGCGTCCGGACGCGTGGGAAAAATTATAAATACCGACTGCCCGGTCAGAATTTCTTGTACCACACTCTTCCAAACCAAAATACATTCCTTCCTCCTTTATATCTACCTTTCCTCACATTTTGCCATGGCACCACCTAGAGCCTCTAGTTCGAAGAGACCCCGAGTAAACACTCAGGAGGAGGAGGAGGACACCACTTTTGATCCAGTCCGCTTCCAGATTTTGGAGGAGAGAGTGAGATTTTTCAAGTACTATGCAACAAAACCCATTGTTTGTGAGAGGAGAGTTGAGCATGAAGACTTTGCCAGATTGGGGGTTCAGGAGTTGATAACATCTAGGAGGTGGGCAGGTTTTATGGGGAAGGAGTGGCTATGCATCCCCATCCTAGCTAGAGAATTTTACAGCAATGCCAATGACTGCGGGGATGGAGTCATCACAACTTATGTCCGGGGAAAGAATATAAGGGTAGATGTCACAGCCATAGCAAGGCTAGTTGGAATGAGTCAGGCTCGGGTGGTCAACCCGGAATACCCACAAAATTATGCTAGAGATGAGGTGGGAAAGGAGCTACTTGGAGACCCGGACTTTGTTTGGACAGATAATGTGAAGTTTCTTCAGCAGGGAGATTTGACCAACAAGTACAAAATTCTCAATTTAATTTCGGTATCAAATATTTTCCCATTGTTGAGAAACAACCACATTTATCTTGACCGAGCCAGACTCCTTTATGCCATAGGTACTGGCAAGACTATAGACCTCCCCTCACTCATTTTGTCTGAAATGCGGAGAGCCATTGTTGACCCGAAAAAATCATCTCTCCCTTTTGCTGGTTTGGCTACTGCCCTGTGCGAGCAAGCAGGAGTGGTGATTGATGCCACTATGGAACGGGCAAAGAAAGTGGTGGCACTCAACTCTGGTACCCTTTTGAAAAGTCAGAGTGTAGTCAGGCCAGTGGCAGGGGAGAGGGGTCCAGGTCATGAGCAAGGAGCACCACCAGAAGGGGATGTGCCGGTAGAGGATTGGGATCAGTTCCTCAATATTGATGAGGACTTTGAGATACCAGTGGATGAGGACACTGATCCCAGGACTGACAGACAGATTTTGTTTGAGCTGCTGAGAGGGCAAAGAGAGATGAAGAATGAGATGAGAGAGTTAAGGGCGCAGATGAGGGGGCTTGGGCAGAGTTCTCAGAGTCAGGCAGGCCCCTCATCTTAGGATGATTTCTTCTAGGTCCCAGTATTTGAAAATTGTTTCTTTTATTTCCTTTACTGTATTTGTGAGATCAAGGCCTATTTTGGGTAGTTTTTGTTAGGCTTGATTTCTTTTATCTTTTGAATATGCATTGTACTCGAATTCTCATTATTATATAAAATGCATATTTTGTTTGGTGTGTTATCAAATATCTAACTAACATTGTTATGAATAAGTTGATACCACATAGTTGAAATAATTTGTTCAACTTTAAATTTGCAACTGTTTAAGCATCACATAGAACTTTATTCTATATTTTTGTATCTCATATCATGTTCTTATAAAAACTCACAATTTGTGCACTTTAAACTTTACCAAGTTGAAAATTTGTTAGGTATTTTACTTTGAGAACTTGAAACATACAGTGGAGATGCATAAAAACCCTAGTGAGTTTTGTTCCAATCTTTCTTGGAGGGTTATTTACATTTACTCAATAAAAAATATTTTTATTCAGCTAATCTCCTTCAATAGTCTCATTATTTTTGTTTTGGTTAACACCAATATTGTGAATGATTGCTTGACTTTGAATTATTTGCATGAGAAGTGTGTTATCAAAAGCTCTTGAGATATGATTTTAGGCCATCTTTGATATTATTTGAGCCTAAGTCTTATTTTTTGATTATTATTATCCCTAGAAGACATGATTTAGCCTTTGAAAAAAAAAAAAAAAAAAAAAATTTCTTATACCCAACATATAATAACCAAGCCAATGAAAAAAAAAAAAAATAATATCTTTTACCCTTGGTTATCCCGAAATTGAACTTTTATTGTTTATGTAATTTGAGAGATGTTGGTTGAGAAAAGATAAAAAAAAAAAAAAAAGTTTTGCATACTTGTGAATATTTGCATTAGATGTCTTGCTGAAAAAAAAAAATAGCAAGCATGTGTTTGAAAAGAAGAAAATATGAGCAAGTGATGTAAATTGTGCTTCTAAATGATGGAGAGTTTAAGGCTATGGAAAGAAGTTTGGTTGTGTAATGTACATGTTCTCTCGGGATAGTCTTTTGAATTCCTGAATATCCTTCGTTTCAAAACCCTAATCCCAAGGCCCCATTACAACCTTAAATAAAGACATATCTGATCTCAAGAGTGTATTGAGTATGCATGACTTGTGTGAATAATGAGGAGAATAGTGATTATCTGTTTATTGTGTGTTGATTTCCTTTCATGAGACTATGTCAAATCCTTTTCTTTTGGATTATGTTTTCTTAATGGAACATGTGAGCACTATGTTGTTTTGATTTAAATTTCTTCCATTCACATGTGATACTTGAGTGTATAATTACTATAATCTGAGAGAATTATTCATGAGTGAATTATCTAGTGAGATTTGGCATTGAGACGAATAGTTGATAGTTGTAGAGGTGATTACCGGATAAATTACTGACTTGGTATGGTTAACTCACACTACACACGAGTTTATATGAGAATATGATAAGTGCATACAGTTATATATCGCATAGTTCTATATGTTGTTCTGCATGTGCTTATAAAAAGTGTGCGACTTAGAATTTCAATATTGTGGTGGCAACTTATATTATAAAGTTGTTATTCAGATGTTTGATCACAGGGTGATGTTTGTGGGTATCATCTCTGGAAACCCTCACGAGACTATACTCGTCCACTAGGGGAAACCTAGGGGTTTAAAGACTTGTTGCATATGCTAAATGCAATCGTGAGTCCTACGAAAGTGGTTTTGTCTTATTGCATTCTGTTTTGTTTCCTAAAATAAGTGGTTGTATCTGTTTTCTTGATATTTGTCTTACTAGGGACTAGCAAGATCTAAGTGGGGGGGTGTGATTAAGGCCGAATAATCACACTTATTATTAGGAAAGATTGATATTTTAATTATAAAAGTGTGATAAATATAAGAGTTTATCCAAGTTTGGGTGTTATGCTATTAAATGTTGATTTGTGATAATTTGCAGGATAAAAGCATAATTTTGGAGTTAAGATATGGAAAGACCAAGTGTAGCTCAAAGGGAAACACACTGGATAACGCGTCCGGACGGAAGAAGACCACGCGTCCGGACGCGATTGGCAGAAAGCTGATAAACGGAGAAAGGACCATTCTGGAAGTTGCGTCCGGACGGTTCTGAGAGGTGCGTCCGGACGCGTGTCAAGTTTCTGCTGCCGAATTTAGAATCCTAATGGGATGCAATCTCTTTGGAATGTACTTTATAAATACAAACCTAGGACCTTGTAAAGGGGGGTTCTTTTTCATTAATCTGTTTTGAGATCCTTTTACCATGTCTGGCTAAAAGGCTAAGCTAGGGCTAGGGGAGAACCTCTCGACGGAGTATGGTATTTTTTTATTGACTCTTGTACTTAAGGATTTATGTTATTGTGTTAATTTAATCCCTAATATTTTAGCAAAGTGTTTATGCTGTATAAACTCTTGAGTTGTTGTGCCACGTACATCAATTGCTTGATTTTCCCTGCGTGTAAATCACTAGTTATTCCAAGCTGGAAGGATTAACATTATTTCATAAAATACTATGATTGAATGATTATTCAGGTTCCTGGTAGTCGTTTGATTATAACTTTTAGATTTATCACTTGATTTGTTAATCGGATTAACTGACATTTAATTCTTCTTTCAAGTCAAGTTCTGAGTCTTTAACTATTATTGTATGAAGTTGAGAGGGAGTACCTGATACTCTAGTATTTATTTTATTACTGTTCTAATTACCAAAATCATTTTTTATCCAGTCGACAATTTTCCAAACAAACCTTTTTACTTTCAAATTACTTTTATTGTTCGTGTGATTGCTTCTTGTTACAATTCCTCGTGGGATCGACCTCGGACTTCCGAGATTATATTACTTTGCTCAACCTGCGCTTGGGTTTACACTTTTGAAGTTGAAGCAACCACCACTCTGGCTGGCTTCTTGTAATATCTTGTTTTGTAAATAAATAAAATTTCCTTTTGCCAAAAAAAAAAAAAAGTGAAAATGCAATGAGCTAGATTTTATTATAAAAAAAATATATTAATTATCATTACCGGTTGCTCAGAAATAATAATTACTGGCGTTTAAATAAACACCGTAAAATAGCTCCAGTAATCAGAATTTTACAATAAAGTCGTCGATTAAATAAGCGTCGTTTTAGCGTTTAGCAAACGTCACTTTAGTTTTTGTGGCGTTTAATTATACGCCGGTAATTTTTCCGACGGAGGTTTCGACGACGTTAATAACAAACGTCAATAATAATATTTTGCGGCGTTTATTTACATTTTAGTGGCGTTTATTAAACGCCGGTAAAAGTTTTTTTTCTTGCAGTGCATGTCGCACGGCAGTGCCTGTGGAGGTAGAGGTGGCGATGGCGGTGCCGGTGGCTGCTTATCATTTGGTTGAGAAGTATAATGAGTTGGGAGAAGTCGATCATATAGAAACTTGGGTTAATTGATTTTTACCCCCATGTGGTTTCGTCTAAAAGTACCTTACCTACTTAACATTTAAAATTATGCACATAACCCCCTTATGGTTATGTACCAAAGTAAAACCGTTATTTTTATCATCCAACTTAACCGAGAGTGTACTTCACATGCTCAAAATATGTTGTGGACTTTGTTTTCATTGTTTTCCTCTAAAAAAATATTATCTAAGTGCCTAAAATGTCCTTTATACTAAAATAGCTAGGGTCATTAAATGAGTAAGTTTCTATTCCCAGATTTAATTATCCATTAAATGAATAATTGGAAGCTAATTTTATTCATTTATTATCCATTAAATGAATAATTGGAAGCTAAGTTTCTATTCCCATTAAAAAAAAAAAGGGTAGTATGGTAATTTTATTATTCTATTAACGGTGTTAATTATTTCATTTTGGTACATAATTTTAAGGGAGTAATGTGCATAATTTTAAACGTTAAGTAGGTAAGGTGCATCTATCCAAAACCACGAGGAGGTAAAAAGTAATTATCCCTAGAAACTTTATGTACAATTTGATGTTTATAAGTCTAGTATCTTTACTAGCTACTACCTTTTTAGTTCTCAGGTTTGGACTTGAACTCAAATTTGAAGTCTATTTGATCTCATGAAATTTTTATGATTTATTCAAAATATTAATGTCTTCTCTTGATTCAACACGTACGCTTCCACTGTAGTGTCTGAGTAGATACTGTTACAGTAGTTGCTTGAGTTGGAAGGACTGACTTTGAGTGCTCTTGCAAGTAGAAAGTGGCTTGAGAATTATACAAAAATTCAGTTTGATTCCAAGTATATCGCCATTAATAACTTCACCATGATTCAAAGCATCATCCTTTCAACCACTTTTCAGTTCGTTTTCACTTCTATATTTAGATCATAATCAATTGTCTTTAGAAGTTGATGGAACTCTGCAGAATAACTTTGAATTTGTTGGACCCCTAGTTAGAAGATAATGGTTCCACCACATAAATGCACAGCCACCTATTTTGTAAACAGGTGGATCTGGCATGAGATGAGACGATTAACAAACGAATCATGTATGAATGAAATCAATTAAAAAAAATACAAAACACGATTCGTTAGACACAAATTAATAAACGAATCGGTTATGGGTGAAGTATTTTTTGACACAAACTTACTAAGATCCGATACGAATCCGCGTCACCCAACACAATTGAAAGTCCTAATTAGAAGGGATTGTTTGTTGAGCCAAAATTGACAGAAGACCCTTTCAACCATTCTTATGAAAGATAAAGCTACATAACTCCTTGTAGCCAATTAAATCTCCATCAAATGCCACTTTTTTTGTCACCTAACTACCATACACTAATACTGTTTGTAACAAAGTTTTGCACTCTATGAACCTGCAAATTAAGATGTATATATATATAACTCTTGATTCTATAACGAAGAATTGATGATCATCAACCTACTACTTTGGCTGTCCCCACTTCAAGTCCTTTTAGCCTTTATGATCTTGTTAGATGATGCAAATGCCTCAACCCAGAGCCTAATGAATATCCACCACATGGGTGTTGTTACCTCCAGAATTAGGAACTTCCATTGGTATAGCTTGAAAGCTTCATAACATATTTCCTTGTAGTACCAACTTCAAAGTACTGTATAACCTTTCCGAAAAACTTCAATTTATTTCTCTAATTCTCTTTCCAAGTTGTATGTACCTTTCCGAAAAACTTGCACTACTTTTGTATAATGTTCATAGCAATTGATAGAATAGTTTGTTCACTTTGCTCACGAAGGAACAACCAATTTGGCGGTGTATTATTAGTACGTACAAACGACAAATTTATTATGTCGATGATCGATCAATATTCAATAGTCATAATCATATGCAAGGTTTTGATGTCTTAAGGAGTTTAAGGTGTCTTCATCAAAGTAATCATCATCGTTTGGCACCACAGTTATACTTACGTTCATATCAATGTACGGAGGTTAAGGATATTAATTTGTCGGAAAAATCAGTTTGGTATGCATCACACCGAAAGCTGCTTGTTTATATCAATATGACACATACACTTTCATGAAATGACATGAGATTTGTCTAAAGTAGTGTGCCATATGCTTGTATCTGATCACATCAACTTTAATAGCATCAATTAATTCTTTTATGGCGGAATCATCGTTTTTTCCGAATTCTCTCATTCACTTTTGTAAGCGAGCTTCACATCATTATCAAAGTATTCAACGTTATTTTGAAGGAGATTTGATGGTCTAACGACTAAAAGACTTGTCTTTATCAATAATCAACATTTGCTCGGCTATTTTATCCTTATGTCTTAATACTATCACTACTTTGTGGTGCAATGGTGGACCATTTTTTTTTTAACAGGAAACTATTACTATTAATTCGGTAATAGCTTCTTAGTTACAATCCGATAGTAAAAGAAACTTTAACTCGCTAGGTGGGTTATAAACCTAGTTGCTAGGGAGACTTTGTTTCAAAAAGTTTGTTGAACCATTTGAAACCCTCCTACTCCTAAATTTCTTTGTTGAACCATTTGAAACACACCATAAAAGATGCCTCACTAGGTGTTCATCAATTTTTGTTCCCATGAAACCAAATATTTTTTGGTGGGTTTGTAATGAGCATTCAAAAATGTTTTAAAATACAATTTTAGAGGCATGTAATTTAATACCCAATTGCACGTATGAAATAAAAACGAGGTATTTATCACATTTGAAGCTAGAAATTGGAAGAAGCGATCGATATAAAAAATTAGAATTAACATTTATGCACATTATTATATCTTATAGTAATGAGAGTCTCTTGTACTAGTCCACTCTTGTTTATTCAGGTGCATTGCCATGCAAATTGGAAATAGGATTCTTTACCTAATGTTCTTATTCCTTCTCATGGTTTTCAATTCTCAAATCAAAGGAGGTACACAAGTCTCTGATTAATATGTAAAAGTCTTATCCTCGCAGCTTGCAATACTGTGAGATTTTAAGTGTAAAAAAAAGTAAATTTTCAGTCCTTCCAACATACAATGATAGAAAAACTAGAAAGATTATATTGCACAAAGTTATGATAAATGTATTTAAAGCCCCAAAATGATTGTCTGTGTATGATTGCATTGCATCTGTCCTCGTGCCCTTTTCTTGTCCAATCATTATTCTTTGATAATTCGTTGAGTTTGTCTCTATGGCCAGATTAGATATAAGGCTACCTTTGTAATTGGTCTTTATCAAACATTTCCATGATAGAGAAGAAATCAACATCAGTACATGTGAAGAAACAGCTGGCATGGTTACTCCAACGAGACCCTCCCCCCGACAGGCATTTTGTCAAATGATTATTACCAAGATATTATGATAGACCAAATCATATGATGTTGGTGACCAAAAATTAGATTTTAAATTAATAAAAGTAGAATTAGAAAACACAATCATGTCAGCGCTATATAATTTGATTATTTTTTCTTCTTTTTTCTGTTGGGCTAACACTATCCATTTTTTGAACAGTAACGTTATTGGAATCTAAAAATTTGATTTAATTTGTTGACCAAATGATATAGTTTCATTGTAACCATTATATAAATTCTAAGTTTTAATGTTTGGTGAGACTCACAGTCAATTCAAGGGTTATAGTGAATTAAGTCATCCAATCTGATCAATAAATTAGGTCTTAATAACATTACTTTTCCCGAAATTTTAAAATGTGTGAGTGAGTGAGAGAGAGAGAGAGAGAAAAGGGGGGAATCTAAGGGATAGTTTAAGTGATAATAAAAACGAGCTGTAAAGTTAAACGTATTGAGTTCAAACTTAAATTTTGACAACCCCTTGACGCCAGACCATGAGAGATTTATATTTTATGAATATCCTAATTCCGGTGTGGATGGTCTACTTTTGACTGGACCAGAAAATGAATTAATCGAAATACAAGTAAATTGGTCTGAACACCGCTTCCTATAGAACCAAAAAAAAAGTGGGGTTGTTTTAGTCTTAAAGCACTTGATGGAACCCAAATCACATACTTTTATAATAAGCCCCACATATACATTACAAAATGTGTTCCAAAATTAAGCACAAATTAACCATTAAGCTTTTGCCATTGCAGAGGTTACACTACCATATTGACTATTGAGGTACAACGTTAATTAATTTCAGTTTAGGAGTTCCTCAATCATTTGCAGTGCAATCCTCTCTTCTTCATTCATCCCATCTACGACTTCCCGGCGCATTTCCTTTTCCGAAGTCGCGATCACCGGAGTTTTTTCTGGTCTTTGCTCATTTTTCTTCTGATCAAGCTCGACTGTCATGACCCAGTTTGAAACAGGACGTGCCCCGGCTCGCTTCTGCCACACCCCAATATGAGAGTTCTCGGTGTCAAGCCTGAGGCAAGTGAGAGAAGGAGAGGGAGATTTGCAACAGTACTTGCGAAGTTTTGCACTCAGAATAGCTGTGGAAGGCGATGGAGTACTAGTGTTGCCATTTGTGATTTGGTTTGGGGCCACCGGGAAATTGGTTTTTGCATTCCGGCCACTCATCAGAACCGCCGCCTCGTCGTAGGCTCTCGCGGCCTTCTCGGCGGTTTCAAACGTCCCCAGCCACACCCTTCTCTTCCTACAACATGTACAGATACAGACAGTGAATGAAGAGAAATATAAAAATCACATAATCAGATACACTACACACAATCACGTAAATTAGTTATATGAACTAAAGGGTATTGGATGATACATATATTTTGGGTGTTCTCGAATAGTAAGTGTTAGTATATTTGGTAATATGAATCTTTTGGAGGATTACAATAAAGGGTGGCGAATTTCAGCAACCCAGGAACCCCAGTGGCGTTGTCTGACACCTCTGAACTTCTTTGATTGTACCATGTTCGTCAGAGAGAGAGAGAGAGAGAGAGAGAGCTAAAGATGCTGAAGTTGTGGAGTGGGGGATGGAAATATATAAGAGGTGATAATTAAACAGACAATGATCATCTGTCGGTGAACTTACTCCTTTAAGTAAGCATTTTCCTATTGTTTACCATTGTGGTCCTCTAGTACTCTGTACTCCTCACTGTGTGCGGCCCATTATGGAAGGTTTTGGCTCTCTCTCTCTAAGACACCATCGTTTTATTACAGTGGCATGCATATGATGGCCTCTGATCGAAGAGAAGGAAAAAGAGGTTTCATATTTTAACATTAAACAGTGAGCTCACATGGTAGAGGCTGCCAAGTGAGAGATCTAGGAAAGTACAACATGCTTTATGCTATAGTTAAAAATTTACAATTCTTGTGCACAAAACATGCACGTTCAAGCTGTAAATTCTCTTCTCCTTTAAGGAGTTGTGTTGTGATGCTCTGTTAGGTTATAAAAAAAAAAAAAAGCTGTAAATTCTCTTCGGTATATTCAATTTCAATTTGTTGAATTGTAAATCATCCACCATAAATTGGTTGGCAGCTCACTTATATATGCTTATAGGGTCATCTAAATTCATGCTCGGTAAGCTTCTTTCTAGAAAAATTATACCGAGAGAAAATTAACTTCAATTTTAATGAGCATGATTAGGTCTGTGAATCGTGTCGATTGAAATAGATTCGTGTTGGGTCTTAGCGGGTTCGTGTAAAAAAATACTCTACACATATCCAAATCGTTTATTAATTTGTGCCTAACGAATCGTGTTATGTCAGATTTGTGTCGTGTATAATCGATATATAAAAGAGTCATGTATTTCTTTTAATTAGTTTTACTCATACCCGATTCGATTCGTTATTAATCGTGTCGTGTCGGGGTTCATTCGTTTATAAAACGGGTGGCTTAAAGAAGACAAAAACCCTCTAATTTCATGTCGTGTTAATGAATCTTACCATATTTTGACATTAAAAGAGTCATGTATTTCTTTTAATTAGAATAGATGAGAAAAAGTAAAGAGTGAAAAAACGGATGACCCGTACAACCACCCGACCACTCTCTCAATAACTAAGCACCACCCCAACCTTCCATAGGACCACCACTCTATCATCCTTATTATGTAACCACTTCTCATTAATTTTTTTAAAGAAAAATCATTCCTTACCTATTTCCACGCCTTATTGCCTTATAATTACTCGTCCCAAAAGATCTACATTAATAAAACAGAGTCTAATGCTTCAGTTCCTGACTTAGAAAAATCACAACAATAATAGTTATCTAACCAATCAATGGGTAGTAGTAACCCACAACGTATTGGGTTGAGGAAGTAACTTGGGTGTTGGTGTTGGTGTTGGTGTTGGTGTTGGTGTTGGTGTTGGCGAGATGAAAACACGAGAAATGGAAAGATATAAATATCGTGCATTGCACATACACACTTAAGTATGCATTCTTTTTTATTGATAAATCATTGAATAATCAAATGGTTCCATTTTTGGTTTATTTTTTGCAGACTTGAGCTTGAACATGGTACCCACTGATAGCTGGAGAGCTTGGGCCTAACCCATTCTGGTCCAGCCTATATTGAACCAGCCCAATAAAAAGAAAGACCATTAGAATCAAAGAGTGTAAGCCCAGTGATACGATAATATCCCTTAGTAAGTGAAAATTGAAAATGAGTCCTCCTAAATGTACTTGTTTTGAGATAAGTCCTGCAAGGAAATTTATAAGGGGCTAAGTCCATGTTTAAAATTATATGTAATGACTTAAGTCTATTTTTTTTTTTATCTCAAAAATACCCTTCTTTGAAAGGAAGTTAAATTAATTTCCTATTTTGGAAATTGTTATCCCTTAATTCAAGGTCAATTAAAATATATCAATAAAATCTTCATCATAAATTTAAAATTCAAATTCAAAACTCTCTCTCTCTCTCTCTCTCTCTCTCTCTCTGTATATATATATATATATATTCAAATTCATGTTACTATTTTTTTTATTATGTTACTGTTCATGTTACTGCTTTTGTTGAGTATGTTACTGTTCATGTTACTATTATTTTGAGCATGTTACTACTATTATTTTACTAAATATTAATATTCAATATTACTATTTGTTTTGTTTTTGAATATTACTATTTTTTGTGTTTGAATGGTACTATTTTTTGCCTTTGAATTTGAGAGAAAATTATTGTTAAGTATGTTACAGTTTTTATTAAACATGTTACTATTTTTGTTGAACATGTTGTTATTTTTTAAAAATATTAATATTGAATGTTTCAATTTTTTTTGTTTAAATGTTACTATTTTTTTGTGTTTAAATGTATTATTTTTTGTGTCCAAATGATAATTTTTTTTTGTATTTGAATGTTACTATATATATATATATATATACACACACACACACACACCTAACTTATATATTGATATAGATAGATAAGAGAGAGGGAAAATTTTAATGTTAGTCAAACTCTTAACTTATATATGGATATAGATAGATATGAGAGAGAAAAGATTTTAATGTTAGTTAAACTCCTAAGATTTAGGAGTTTTTAATTTTTAGTTTTATTTCACTTCTAAGGAAAGGGATAGTATGGTAAAATTGACAAAAAACGGACTTCATAACAAATAAGTTTCCTTGACGGACTTAAATCCAAACAAGTCCATATAGGGGGACCGGCGAAAATTGGAAGTGAGTCCTCCTAGATGTACTTGTTTGGAGATAAGTCCTGCAAGGAAACTTATAAGGGGCTAAGTCCATGTTTAAAATTATATGTAATGACTTAAGTCCATTTTTTTTTTATCTCAAAAATACCCTTCTTTGAAAGGAAGTTAAATTAATTTTCTATTTTTGAAATTGTTATCCCTTAATTCAAGGTCAATTAAAATATATCAATAAAATCTTCATCATAAATTTAAAATTCAAATTCAAAACTCTCTCTCTCTCTCTCTCTCTCTATATATATATATATTCAAATTCATGTTACTATTTTTTTTATTATGTTACTGTTCATGTTACTGTTTTTGTTGAGTATGTTACTGTTCATGTTACTATTATTTTGAGCATGTTACTACTATTATTTTACTAAATATTAATATTCAATATTACTATTTGTTTTGTTTTTGAATATTACTATTTTTTGTGTTTGAATGGTACTATTTTTTGCCTTTGAATTTGAGAGAAAATTATTGTTAAGTATGTTACAGTTTTTATTAAACATGTTACTATTTTTGTTGAACATGTTGTTATTTTTTAAAAATATTAATATTGAATGTTTCAATTTTTTTTGTTTAAATGTTATTATTTTTTTGCGTTTAAATGTATTATTTTTTGTGTCCAAATGATAATTTTTTTTTGTATTTGAATGTTACTATATATATATATATACACACACACACACACACACACCTAACTTATATATGGATATAGATAGATAAGAGAGAGGAAAAATTTTAATGTTAGTCAAACTCTTAACTTATATATGAATATCTATATAATAAAGTAGCTAGATTGTTTGTCTTGAGCTTTTCGCGGCTTAGATCGTTTTGATCTGATGGTCCTAATTGGACTTTCATTTCTTTACAACTCTAAGACTCTCATATCTCATATAACTCTCTCTCTCTCTCTCATACTATTACCTTTTTTTTTGTTTCCCTGTATTGTTTTTGTTATTATTTACTCCATAAAATAGATGAAACTACACGTTATGCAATTATTTATTCCATGAAACTAATTCAAAGTTTTTATATATCTGAAAGTATCTATTTTGCCACTTACTTCTTATTTTAGAAATAATACTTAATATAAATAAAAAATAGCACATTGACTATAAAACCAAATGACCTTATCTAATTTATATTCAACTTTTTTGAATTAATATCAAATTAATTTTTATTGTTGTCAAATTAACATTGAAATTCATTTAATCAAATTTTTTAGAGTACTAAATTATATTAATTTTTTGGGTACTAAATCAAATTTTATTTGATTTTATTAAATTTTTAATTTTTTGGTACTAAATTTGGAGAAGGACAATTGTAAAAAGAATAAAGTTTGTTGGGATGAAAATATCAATTTCTGTTAGCAACATTGACAGAAGAGAGACAGAGGGGGTCTCCGTGCAATGAATTTCAAACCTTAGGGAGTCTCCGTGTTATTTTCAAGAGGTGTCTGTGTAATATTGCCAAAACTTAGGGGATGTTCGTGATTTTTACCCTGTTTTTTAATTAAACATTAATTTATTATTATTTTATCTAAAAAACTTAAATTATTGTATTTTTAATAAAATTAATTTTTGGTTAGGAGGGTTTGTTAGTAACTAAAAAAGAAATGTGTGTGGGTATATTTATGTGTATATTTATATGTGGAGGATTGGATGGTGATTAAATTTATAATTATATCGTGTTATTTGGGGTTGAATGGTGATAGTGGTGATAAATTCATGAGTTTTATAAATGAATAAGATTTGGTTGATTTTATTTATCGCTTAAAAATTATGAATTTAATTGTATTCTATTAGTATTTTTTTTTGCTTTAGGTATTTATTACATGGGGATAAGGTGAATTGGAAATACGACGGTTGAGTTTATAATTATGTTGTGTTATGGGATTGAGTGGTCATAGAGGTGATAAATTTATGAGTCTTATAAATGAGTAAGATTTTATTGTTTTATTTATTGCTTAAAAATTGTAAATTTCAATGGGTTATGTTAGTATTTGTTTTTTTTTTTTCTAGAGACATTTGTATATATAGTGTTGTTTTAGAGAGTTTTTATATATTTTTATGACAGTTCTATTAATATGGAAGATATGGTCGACGATATATTTCGAGTCATTTTAAAAGAAGAATTTGTATGAATATTTTTAGGTAATTCCTTTTGAATTTGGGCAATTGTTTAAGATTTTTTTGTTTGTTATATAGTGTCTTCAGACACGGGTAATAACTAGTAGATAAATATGAGAGAGAAAAGATTTTAATGTTAGTTAAACTCCTAAGATTTAGGAGTTTTTAATTTTTAGTTTTATTTCACTTCTAAGGGAAGGGATAGTATGGTAAAATTGACAAAAAACGGACTTCATAACAAATAAGTTTCCTTGACGGACTTAAATCCAAACAAGTCCATATAAGGGGACCGGCCTCCAAATTTCCCTATCAATAACTCCTTCAAAATGGCCCAATCTCATTATTGATGAAGCCCACATGACTAGGACAAGATCCGACTCTCCTGATTATAAATTGGATAAATTAATAAATTTTAATATATTTAAACAATTTAATAGAACTTACTTTTTAAAAATAAAAAAGGGTGAATTACACTTTTTATCTTAAAATATTTTAATATTAAGTTTTTTACATTATACTCTCAATATATCAATAAGTATTGTAATATGATATTTTTGTTAGCTTTTCGTTAATTTTTTGTCAATGTTAATGAGTTAGTTTTTAACGAAAAAAATAATAGAAACTAACAGAAATGTCACATTATAATACTTTTGATATATCGATGATATAATATAAATAATTTAATCTTTTATATTTTAAAAGTGAGAATTTTTAAATATTTCAGGGTGTATAGTGCCAAAAACCCAATAAAAAAGTAAGACTTTTTTTTATATATAAAAAATTGTTTCTTTTCGTCAATAATTCAAAGAAGAGAAGAAAGCACAGAGAAAAAGCCCATTTTATTAGGCTCCAAGGCGATCGATTCCGGGAAGAAGACGCAGAGAGGGAAGACGATGAGTTACTCTCTCAGGTCTCTCTCGCTATCTCTTATCTAATCCGAGTAGAGTCTAATTTATATATCACTGACATCTGAGTTTTTGTGCTTGATCTACGATGAATAGCAGGGATTTGTGAGTTTTTTCTTCCTGGAATCGATGTTTCTAGTAGGAGCACTGCTACGTTTTGGATCTATTACTGCTTGGATTGTTCACTTCGTCGCATGCATGGGGTTTGTATTTTATCAATTTGATCAATACATTTGGTCTTCTTTTTTTTTTTTTTCTTTCTAAATTGTGGTTTATTCGGTTTTGAAACATCGATTGAGTTTGGATTTTTTGTCGGGGAATTTCTGTAAGATATCGCGGTTGATTTTCAATTTGTTGTTGAGCTTTCCATCGTTAATTGTCTCTTTTTTTGGTTGCATGGTTTAAGGATCTCGTTGGGGCTCTGTTCGTGGATTTTGTACTTCTTGGTCTAAATAATGGAGTATTTTTGTCTGAACATGTAATGTCTTCGTTACGGTTACGCTTCGTGGGCAAATAATTGGAGCTTAAGTGAAGTTGCAAGACAAAGAGAAAAGGAATTTTTAAGGGTAGAATCTGTGGACATAGTTAGGTTTTTGCTCTACTTAAAATTGTTACACGAAAGATCCAAGTTACAGAACAATGTAGGTATTTTGTCGAAAACAGAATATGTAGGCCTTCCTGTGAATGTGTTATGTGAAGAAGCTTCCAGGTGGAAATGATTGTTTGTCATGTTCAGCTTAAGCCCAATGTATGTGAGGACTTTGCTGGTCTGCTCTTATTGATGCTACATACATGTAGGACAGAAATGTTTTGAATGTTCCATAAAAATGAATTACCCATGATGTGTTACTTAAATTCACTAGCTGTAAATTGTTCCATATCAGGTAACATAATTAAATGGGCCATTAGACTTAATCTTGAACACCAGAGAGCTAGGTCACTTTTCTTGCCACATAAAATGTTATCTGAGAGGCATGATTGTTTTTTTTTTCTCCTTTTTGGTTAGTTGGATCCTTATTAACTTGCTGCAGTTCTTTACGTACTTAGTTAGCATTCCTCTGTTAAATTAAAACAAGACTTCTTACCATCCAATGAGAAACTGTACCCTCTTTTTATAGCCATCTTTATTTTCACTATTCAACTTTAAATTGTCGAGTATCCTTCTCTCTAATTTCATCTTTGTTGTGGATAATCTATCCAAGAATGATGAAACTGGGTAATTTTATCTCTGACATTGAAATTTGCTAATGCATCACTCATGCTCCTTGTTTGTCCTGCATAAATATATTGTATTTTATTTTAAGTTATGTTTGATTCATTGATTGCATATATTAAGTGCTGGAAACTAAAAATTTCAGTGCTTTTTTCTTTAAGGGTGTCTGATGGCATAAAATCATGTATCACTTACTTAAAAAGAGAAAGCCTGGGTTTTAAATCTGAAAGACTTAACTTTTCACTTCTCACTTGATTATAATTCCTGTATATAATTTATAAGGTTATATGTTTGACTAATTAATAGTAAAAATAAGAGTAAACCTAACGAAAATCTGAGAAAAAATATTAAACATAAAACCAAGAAAGATTGAAAAATCCAAAATGAATATTATAACTACCAACAGTCAAAAAATCTACCTCTCATATCTATCTATATTAGATATTATATTTGTTTGAATTTGTATATGAAGGATCCTCAGTGCATCCAACCACCAGATAAAAATTTTTATTCTCCTCATTCTTATAGAGAAAAGAAATGAATGGATTGCTAAAAGTGAAGAAGTTGTTCCCGATAACATAGAGACATGAAACAGGTGGCGAAATAGCCACTCTTCGCCACTCGGTCAAATATCTCCAACCATTAGACTACCTACCTCTAATCATCCAGCCTTAATCTTCGACTCTGTCAACAGCCAAACAAAATACCCAATATGAAATATGTAATAAAAAAATCAATAAGAAATAACAAAAAGAATCCAAAAGCGTAGAACAACAACAGAAAGTGAACAAAAAGAACAAAGATCTATGAGGGAAGAGTGAACACCGAAATCCTCTTATTCAGTTCCTAATCTATAGATGTTTCTAACTGTCATACCCTAAAATAGTAAAAATAGCAATAATTCCTCATAACCAAATAGTAAAATTCTCAAAAAAATTAAACTCACAAAAACAAATACTGATTTCTCACAAAATAAAAGACTTGTTCCATGTGATCTTGTGGAAAGCCTTGTTCATTAGATATCCCCACCTTCAAGTAGGATAGATGACATAGTAAAAAGAATATATTATTGGATTAGGACCAACAAGTATAGTATGAGAAAGTTATAGTGGACAATAACTTTATAAAAAAAAATTGAAGTAACAACCTACAACACATGCCATTAATAGTTGGTGGTCTTGTTCGTTGTTTTGGATAGACATCACCTGACACAAAAAATATATTTATTATTGTACTATACCTTAAAAGTTATTTGTTAAAGAAAGTTGAATTGTATCCAAGCACTACCTCATCTCAGAAATAATCCCATTTAATTGGGTTCTTGACATATTGGCCAGATAAAAAGTTAATAGGTCGGTGTCCAACATCGACTGTCTTTGAAGAACATTTCGATTGGAATTGCTACCAAGTTCAGGACCTGCAAATACTCTGACCATGAGTGCTTTAACTGCCATAGCTACTGACAGAACAATTGGGTGCTTAAGGCCAACATGCCAAAGATTACTAAGCCCCCAAATTGTGTTTGAGGGTCTACATTTATTGTAAGTAAAAATGGCCTAGGTTTTATTCAAATGAAAAAAATGGAAAATATTTTCGATGTTCCCTAAGTAGAGGGTAGAAGAAGAATAATGAACAGTTCCAATCACTCCAAGTCCACCATGACCTTACAAGTGCCACAATAGTAGGTCTAATGAAGAAATGCCTAACATTATACTTAGTTCTTACGAGCATCAATTGACCAAGTGTTAAGATATATTTATCCACAAATATTTAAAACTACCAGAGGATGAAATGAAAAAAAAAATGAAGTTAATATCAACTGTAGGTTTTAACTCCCACCTCACAAGAACCCCCGCCAAAAAAAAAAATGGCACACCCTATATTGCATTAATAACACGTTAGGTGATTTGTCTATGTGTGCTTCTCTATAAAGTATTATCAGCACAAGAATAGAGGTAGAGAGGAAATTAGATATACCTTGTGCTGAGCCATAAGAGTGCATCACCATTATAGAAAATTCTCACTGCCACCACTTTCGATAGAATACAATCTCATATAATTATAGTCAAAACAGCTTAACAATCTAATTTTTTTTGAAATCAAATTTGAGATTAAACATATACCTGTGATGGATCGATTGAAAAATAGATCGACAACTTTTATTCGCTTTGTATACAAATTTAATTCAACATCTATACTGGGGAATTGATGGAGCTTCCTTTTTCTTGCATTGCTTTCAAGAACAGAGGACTTCAATTCACCTCAGTCGGATAAGAAAATCAAGCCCAAAAAAATGCAGATACATTTGTATAGAATATAAATGTAGGCACACATGGTGGCTATTGTGAGAAGAGTCAAAGAATTCACTACAAACATGGTTAATTTGGACAAACCCTCATAGGTTTTAGAGGTTGAGGTTAGCTGTTATGTTATCAAAGAAAATTGGTGGAGACATGAAATTTAGTACACTGATCTTATTTACAAGAGTTTTAATCTAAAAAGACATTTACCCAAAAAGGAGGCCAAAATTATGAAACCAAAGCTCCTCCATCCCAAATAACTTGTGTTTTTATCATGCACCAGATCAAAATAAAACAAAAATGAGGGAGAGAGAGAGAGAGAAGGTGCAGTCCCACATAACTTAACATTCTATTGGAGTGCTGAATAGAGTGGCTATGGTTTGCCTGTAGACCACAAGAAACCCACATAATACTCAAAACTACCTTAAATCCAATTTTTTAACGTGTTATCTACATAATTTAAATATACCATAATCTACACTGGAACCCGCTGCCATAAGATGAAGAGTAAGTGAAAGAGGAGAGAGAAGGAGAACACGAAACCAATAACAAAATAAGTAGGGGTCGTTCGAGTTACCACTAAATAACTGGAATCAAATGCCAGAAACAAAGAAGAATTCACCTGCCAAAACATAATAAACCAAATCACATTCCTAATCAGAATGACAATCAAACATACCTAACTCTTCTCATTGGATGCGATTCTAAAACTCTCACAATAGGTTTTGAATTCGAGTCGATTCGCCGACTGTGAGATCTAACTATTTCCGAGAGAGAGAGAGAGAGAGAGAGAGAGAGAGAGAGAGAGAGAGAGGGGGGGGGGTTTAGGGGGTAAAGTAAAGTGCAATAGATAGAGATAGAATTGAAAGCACGAGCAGTGAACGGAAGTAACGTGCATGCATATGAAGTGGCCAAAGACGACGATTCGGTGTGTCGTTAAATTTAGAGGACAACCAAGGCATAGTTGTAGTGTTAGAGGATAAAAGTGGAAAATAATGTTTTTCATATATGCTGATATTTTAAAGTAGTATAGATTTATAAATTTCAGTAATATTTGCAGTTTAGTCCTTAATAAACAATCCTGAACTCTTGTTTCTATTATCTGAGACCATATTATCCGTAAGTAATGTGTAAGTGACCTCATCCTAAAGATGCTGAATATGAACAAGGTTCGCTATGCCCAAACAATATATCTTCGAAAATTCATCACATATGCACTAATTCAGTGCCTTCTTTCATAGGTTATAAATGTTACAGTTACATGATTCCATGCCATCTTATCTCTTTCTGTCTGTTGATACATTCCTGTTCTTTTCTTGTTAAAATTTTTTATCATGCCTTTTGATTTGTTTAACATCAATCATAATAAAAGGTAGTTTTCCAACTATCTTGTGGTACCTACGTTTGTGCTAATACATATCATTTCATCATCTTGCTGCTGCCATCCTAAAATCACATCTATGAGGGTCAGTGCCTGTAACATGTGAATTCTGTATGTA
Source organism: Ilex aquifolium (assembly GCA_951799425.1). Taxonomy (NCBI): domain Eukaryota; kingdom Viridiplantae; phylum Streptophyta; class Magnoliopsida; order Aquifoliales; family Aquifoliaceae; genus Ilex; species Ilex aquifolium. The sequence goes on along the minus strand of OX637404.1, from coordinate 28,040,116 downwards.
CTGATATTTCTATTTTCTAATTAAAATATTGGAGTTTTTCAGTGGATTTAAGTGGTTACATTTGATTTCTTATAGAATCTGATGTCATTTGTAACAGAGCAGTGGTTGTCTTGGGTGCGATACTAAACCCAAACTGATTAGCTCAGTTGCTGAGCCACAAAGAGGGCAGAAACTTAATGCCTGGACAGTATTGAAACCTAGCATATCAGAGGATTTCTGGACCACCAGTACCTGTGACATGGACAAAAGTGGAGTTCAGTCTCTAGGAAGCATCTCATCAATCAGTACATCAAATCCGGCTCTTGATGCCCAAGGCGCTGGCAGTGCAAACATCCCTTCTGAGTTCATAAATCATGGCAAGTTTTTATTGCTCCTTGGATGTTTAATGGCTACGAGTGTTTCTTTCGAAAAATCTTTGGTTGACCATCCTGAGTTTTAATGTCTTATGTCCCCAAAGCTGACTGATATGCATATCAGAAGCTGAAGGTGGTTACTTTTGACTCACTTTTGGATGGGAACATGTCCTCTGATATGCTCAGTGTTTGCAAGTATTCTATCACTTGTGTCTCTAGGCAGTTCTCCTGCATGTTATTTTCTTTTGTTGTTTTTTTTTTGTTCTAGTACCTTGGATTCAAATTGTCTAAATGCATATGCTGTAATGACTTGGCTGTAGGTCTTCTTCTGTGGAATCAAACTAGACAGCAGTGGATAGGACATAAAAAGTCTAGTAACAAAGCGCAGCAGCTTCGTGAACCCAAATTAAGGTGAGTTATTTTTGTTCTTTTGATTGGAATAGTAAAACATGGCCTGAGATCTGGATGTGTGCTAGAAAAGCATCACACTAGTTGTTGACTATTCAAGTTAACCTTTAACTGCATCTTTGAAATGTATCTGATATGTATGAGACTAGTTTGAATTTTTCAGATTTTGTAAGTCTGAATCCAGTCTACGTGTCCCACCCTTTTTAGCGGGATAGCATTGTCAATTCTATTTTTTGTGCTTTTATCTTCATTTTAAACTGCCAATGACCCTCTCTATGCACCTTGCTTTCGGTCTGGTGTTCAATTTGTTTATTTTTAGGTGGTTGTGATTTGATTTTTACTTTTTACATTTAAGAGATTCCTCTTGCCTAAAAATTATGAGTAGGACCTCATGAACTCTTTGTCAGGGTCCATTTGAACAAATAGTCTATGACTATAGTGAGAGGCCTTGGTTAGTTTAATTTGCATTCTCTTGTTTAGGATTTAATTTGATACTTCTTGGTCCATCTGTATCTGTTGGTTTTGCATCAGAGGACTGTAAAGTTTGCATTGAAGTTGGCTAACAGTTTTCTGCTGTTTCTCTGATGCTTTGCTGTGTATGTTTTAACTTTGTGTTGTTGGCACAATTGCTGGTGTATTATTTGTTGGATGTGTACAATTGTTACGGAATAGTAAAAATTGAAGCCATGCGACCATGTGTGATCTTTCAAAGGCATACTTCTGCCTCATTTTTTGTGGAGTACAGTTTGGGTTATGAATGCCACTGGACATGAACTAGCACATTTATATACCTATTATTATTTTCCCTGTGACCACATCAAAATGGTGAGTCATGTAGATTAACTAAAAACTGGTGATTTTTAAGTCATTCTTGATTGACAAAATTTTACATTTCTTTTTAGTTTTTAATTCATTTTGGCATTAGCTTTATCTCTCGCTCCTCACCTCATGGCTATTCACTTCTACTTTGCATCACACAAAGTATGAGAGACTTGAACTTTTTAGGAAAAAATAGAATAGTTCTGGTTTTATAGCTTGTGCCATTTGCTCCTCATGATAGCATCATGATACTGACATTAAGGCACATTGAACCAAATTTTTAGCACTTCCATGGATGCCTGCATAATGTTTATTGTTTTGTACCAATGGGATGTACAATGCACCACTTTTGTTTGGAAGGCAATCATCTTCTATGAGGAAAATTGCATCCAGCTCCTGAATTGTTACAACATACATAGATGCTGGCATGCCTCACGTACCTTATGCAATGCCAGCTTTCATTAGATTTGCTAAGCAATGTTGCCTGTAGAGTCATATTATGAACCTTCCTCCATACGGTATACTTATCCTCTTTTGATTTAGGCATGGGCATTTTTCTTATATTTTTAGTCAGCACTCACTGTCTCTGCATCTTTAAATTTTTTTGGTTTTGCAGTTGGAATGCAACCTATGATAGTTTGCTTGGGAGCAACAAGCCTTTCCCCAAGCCTGTCCCTCTATCCGTAAGTCTTGGTCCTCACAGCATGGTTCTAGTTCAGTCTAACCTTTTTCCAGTGACACGCTAGTAACTCCTCTCTTTTTCTCATAACTAACAGGAAATGGTCGATTTCCTTGTGGACATTTGGGAACAGGAAGGGATGTATGATTGAGAAGCTGAAGCTAGAGACTTTTGATGGTTGGTTGAATGTTCTAGAACCTCGGCTGTTGTAGAACTCGAGTTGCTTAACAAGTAGTTGATCTGAGAAAAGTGTGTAATCAACGATAACAATTAGATTGTGTTTTTCAATGAATCCGATTATAAAGCTTTCTCTGCCTATGTTGTTCTTGCCAAAGGATGTCTTTAGTTTCTTGCATGGCGTCTGAATACGCATTGAAAGTGTATCGGAGTCGATGTGATTATCGTCTTTTTGATTGTCGTCTTGAATGGGATCATGCGAGACTTCGTTTCGCTGCAAACTTGACCATATCTCATGCAGCATTCAGATCCAGGAGTTTGGTCGAGCATAAGAGGACAAGAATTGGATTCGATTGTACCACTTATCCGATAATCATATGTATCTCCTTCTCATTTGATTTTTTGTTGATTTTGGTCAATTTTGATTAATCTTGACAATGGTCACGCAATGAGGATTCAGGATCAAAATCCCATGTGTTTCTTATAAAAAAACAAAAAAAAGGATCAAAATGCAATACATTTGACAATACATATACTGAATCTGGAGGACAAACCATTGTGTTTTAAGCAGATTAAGAACATGGTCATGTGAATTCTAAAGTAGAAACTGACAGCTGAATACCCATGACGTTAAGAGCATGATTTGAACAGTTAAATACCTGTAAAAAGAGACGTGAAAGGCAAGGTCTTTTCAGGTGGGACTGTAATGTACAAAATGCAGATGCAATGTCTGACGTTTGATTAGATTAGATTAGAATACCCCACCCCCTCATCAGTCTCGGTATGGTCTGACTTCAAATCTGAACCATTTGTTGTGTGCTTTTTGACAAAGAAAAGGAGAGAATGATTGAGTTTTGTGAATTAAGCTACTGTTCGTTGAATGGGTAAGGTTTCTGTCTTTGGTGGATGATCTGTTTTTGATTGGATCGAATAAAAAATTAATCGAGGTATTAGATTGAACATTCCTTACCGGGAAAAAAAAAAAAAAAAAGTTTCTATACCAAACTTTGCATCCTAACTCTATCAATTTCAACCATTATTTTAGACAGGGTGATCTATAATTATTAGTTATAAAAATAATAAAATTAATGATACCTAGAAAGAATTTTAATTAAGTACGAGTTCGGGAAAGGATGTCGGACAGAGAGGTCAGACGAGTTATCCAGAGCTCAACGGTCCGGACCTCGAGCTCCCCGCAGATAAAGCAGAATAGGAAACATGAAGGAGACAACTGGTTAATAACATGCTCCCCCCAAAACAATGGAAAGCTAAAATCAAGGCTCAAAACTCTCAACTAACCAAGATCCTTTCCCAAAAATTAAGGAAAATCTCACGAATGAAAGAAAATGATCTCGGAGCAGATCCCTTAGAGATAGGAGTTGAACTATAAATATTGTACAGTGCCTCCATTGAGGGGCAAGAAACCCTAGCTATATTAGAAATCCTCTGTTAGTCCCATTCGTCATTAATAAAGAAAGAGGAGCAAGAGACTCCATTAAAAAGTGGATTAGTCGAGCTCCCAGGCCGGTGAACCACTATACTTTCATTGTGCAAGTTGTCAATTTCCTAGAGGGTTTTCACTTTAATATTCACGAGTCTAGTAGCTTAGATCCGAAGCTTACCCGAACAATCATACCTTCTACTCACTCATGTTTATTTACACCATCAAAAATAAAAATACTTTTTGATACTGCTGTGGAACTCTCCTTAAATTATTGCTGTTGGATGCTTCCTTTTTTTTCTTTTTTCTTTTTTCTTTTTTTTGATCAGACTATTGGATGCCACTTGGAGAAAGCTCTGAAGTACTTTGCAAATGACACTATCCTTTGCAGTGATGGGGTTTGTTTGGTTTTTCATGCATTCGTACTACATGTTTAGTCTAGTTACTGGTGATCTATCACGAGCAATAAGGAGCCAAAATGGGAAATTTGAAAGCACTGTGGCATTAGTTTTCATCGTGGCAGGACAATTATTGACCGGACCTACGTCGGTGGACCTATCATTGAAAGACACGTGTACTACAATGACCTCCCGTCAATTAAATTTAGTGTCCCGAGCGTTTTCAAACCGAGAAGATACTTCATAAGTTGAATGTCATCAGACTGAGCCTCGCCAAACCGAAAGACATCCATGTAGCTGTTGATCGCTAGGACGTTCGGGGACGTCGTACCCTAGGCCGGAGCAGTGCGGCTGACTTGACTTTAACAAAAGGATCCATTGATGTCATCCAAAACAACTAATGAGACTAATGATAAAGAATGATTAGCTACGCCGTTACCCCACGTGGGGATCAACACTAGATCCCATGAATAATGGAAAGGAGGCATCACCCTCGCTTATGTAGACTAATTTAGAGAGAGGGGAGGGGGGGGGGGGGGGGGGGGGGGGGGACGAGCACGTGTAGGTTGTCCCTAAGCATCATAAATACACAACTCAAGGCCATACTACAAGGAGACAATCACTAACGTAACGTTCCTATCGTACACGTGGACTAGCAGGAGGATTTCACTCCAAAAAGATTGTTAGACCTATCGAAGTTCCATGTCAACATCCCTCAAGGTACCTCAAGTATGCATGTGTGATTCAATTTACACAATAGAACTCATATCCTCTCTCTCTCTCTTGCACCGTTTGATTTAAGCATTGAAGGAGATACATCGAACGCACATCTGATCCCTTCCTAAGAGTGAGATGTCTGACAAAATATTTAATATAATGATAGTATGACGTTATCATTACTAAGTAGTGTTACTATTTAAAACAAGTGTATCATATACAATTTAGTAAGGCATATAATATAACATCTACCCAATGTATAGAAGTCTTGAATTTTGGTATACCATGGTTGACCAATGAGGGTAACTAGGTAATTGGAGTCATCCTTTGGAAGCAAAATCCTTTGTTGTTTTGTGGGTAAATTTGGAAGCAAAGTCTGCTTGGTGGAAGATAAACAAACAGTCACTTAATAGAGTTCAGACCTTCACTAAAAACTTTAGGGTAGGGCTAAAGTCAGTGCAACGTTTTCCCAAAAAGACTAAAGATAAAAAAAATACAATTTTCTATGGCCGAGAAGCATTGAAATGGTGAAGAAAGCCCTCGGCATCAGAGAACTGTCTCTTTTACTGGAAACAGTAGTTGGCCTTTGTCTCCTGAATGTGAACATATATACTTAAACTTCAAACTATTTCTTCCATTTTAAAACAGCTAGCCAAATTCCTCAGAAGATCTCCTATTTATTTCTCTCTTAGTATCAAGTTGATACCATCAACACATCAACTTCTTCAACACTGAACTGATGGCTCCATCAAGAAACTACCCACTAGGCCCCAGAGTTGCAGTCACTCTGATTCTCATCTTTTCTCTCTCCAGATCAGGTAAAAAGTATCACCCGATTCAGCCCCATTTACGTAGCATGATCAAACCATTTTAGTATATACAAAACCATTTAAGATTATCATTCCTCATTTACAGTGGAAAACACAAAATGGGTGTTTTTGTTTTTTGATTCTTTGAGTTCATTTTTTTATAGAAACCTTTTTTTCTTTTTTGTTCTTCATTCCTTCCTTCATGTAGTAAAACTAGAAAGCATACATGCATGTCTAATTTCTCTCTCTCTCTCTCTCTCTCTCTTCCTGCTGTTCATTTGAGCAGTTCAGAGGGTGTCATCAAGTTACAGCGAAAATCTGCAGCGAAGGAAGATGGTGCTGGGTTCAAGGCCACCTGGTTGTGTTGACAAGTGCATGAATTGCAGACCTTGCAAGGCTACTCTGGTCATTCCTTCTCATGACCACAGGAAGGGTTACAGAGAATCATCTCATAGAGAAGATGATAGCTATTACCTCCTCTCATGGAAGTGCATATGTGGAGACAAGCTTTTTCACCCCTGATGCATTCACCATTTTATCATCTCACCTCTCTATAATCTATATCATATGTAGTTGGGCAATAAGTTTGGTAGCGTGTTATATTGTATAATTTGTATCTCATTCTCTCTCATCTCATGATTTGTAGTGAAAGATTATATATATATATATATTACATATATTGAAGTTATCATATGATGATGATCATTAAACATGCATATGCATTGGATTTTTTTTTTTCCTGTTTTTTAAGGTTTATATATAAAATAATAATAATATGTAACTGTTGTTCTGTTTTTTGTTTTTTCTGAGAAGACATGTCGTAAGTACATGTAAATAAAGGTGGTCTGAATATCATAAATACAACCAAAACATGGAGATGTCATGTCTCGATGACCCAATGATCATTCATAAGATAAAACATTCAACCAGCTGGGCAAACATGTACCCGGTTAGAAGACAGTCACAAGCAAATATATAAAGTCCTTTGTACTCTTTAGAGTTGTTTTGTCTTTTATATGTTTTGTTTTTGGAAGTTAATTTGTTTGAAACATTATTGGTTGCAATCCACTGGTTGATAAGTTTTGTTAAGATCCCATGCGTGTCTCGAGTAGTAATAGAGACGAGTTGTAAATTTACACGAGTATCTCTTATGAATATTTTAGTTTTGGCGTGAATGACGACTTAATCAATGAGAGAATTAGTCGAAGTGTAAGTAAACTCGTCCTAAGCCAACATTCTTCAAGCTTGCTTTCCATGATCCGGAACCGGGTTGTTGTTTTTTTGGGTGAAAAATGCTACTTGAACCTAATTTAAGAATTCGTCAACGAAAAAATGGTAGTTAATGAAAATTCAGAAACTTCGCAATTATAATTTCCGATAATTTCAGAATGTAGATGAAAACTAAGAATTGGTTTTGTAATTCTAAATTTCTCAGCTTGCTGATATTGCACTGAATTTTAGTGTTGCACAAAAAAGTGAAAGCTTGGTGATTGGAAGTTGAAACAAAGTACCATCAGTATGTTTTAATAAGTTGAAAATGAAAAGTGTCTTTGCCATGCTTTCCTAGTTCTGCTTGCAGATCATATTCAATTTATAAAAGAAATACCATGCCCATGAGAACCCCAAAAAAAAAACCACTATATTATTAGGTTTTTCCCAATATATAAATCTCGGAACTCAAATCTGACAAAGTCTGCCACGATGCGTAGGAGATTAATAATTCTTCAATGACTATCTTGTAACAAGAAGGCTGCAAGCAAACTATTTCAATCATCTTAGGGTTCGTCGACGATGCATTGCGCCACACGTTGTCTCACTACCATGGAGCATATAGATCTACCCGATCGATTCATTTAACTTTCACACAAGAGATGATATTTTAATCCTTTACCTTCCAATATTTTTTCCCAGTCAATTTGGCCAATGATACATAAACTCCCACAATCCAGTCTCTCCATTGAAACCATAAACTCCTTCCACTGCCATCAACCATGAGCACTGAGTCTTACATCGAACTTGGTCCCTTGCAAAAGAGTAGGCATCAAAAGGGTATTCTTGCACTCTTTCCCATTGCATATCGCAGTAGAAAAGGGTTGTTCCCCATATATTAGGAGAGAAATCCCACCCAAATTCACTCCCCTCGGCGACAGTCTGGTTGCCAAGATCGTTGTCTTTGGATTGACAGTGAACCCTTATGACGTTCCCGATTCCCAGTCGATTCTTGATGCTTACTTGAACCTTGTCTGCAAGGACTGTGTGGTTGCAGAAGCTTAACATTATGATCATCAGCAGCATCATAATATAACGTTTTCTAGTTGTGACATTCATATTGTTGGTAGCTCTGTACCCGTGGCTGTGGTTCTTTCTACCCATATCCCAACTTGACGAAGAGGCAAGGGAAAAGGGTGTTGTATAATAGGACAACCGAAAGAGAGATGGAATTTCTGGGTGGATTCTCTTAAACTTGTTGAGTTTCAAAGAAGTCATAAGTACCGAGGTTTTCGAGGAGTCTGGTGAATTTCCCAATAGGTCTCTAGTTAATATCAAGAAAAAGGGAAAATCTACTGTACCCAAAAAAAAAAAAAATTGGTACCAATATATGGTGGATTACTACTTTCTATAATAAAGTTATAATTTTGAAAGTAAAAGTTACAACTGTTCAAGGAATATCGTGATTGATCACAGACACTCATGATCGATCATGAAAAATGCGTTATCGATCCTAACATTTCATGATCGATCATGCTCTTTGAAATTGTAACTTATATCTCAAAAAAGTTATAATTTAGTCTTAAAAAGTTATAACTTGGTACCGGTCGGCATCGAAATTCCCAAAGAAAAATGAGGGGCGTTATTATCTATCTAATATTACAGTTAGGAAGTTAAATTATGAAATTATAAAAACATAATAACAATCAAAATTGATTCAATCTTTATCTATCTTGATCCAATGATACCAAATTCATCCCAATTTTTTTTTTCACGCCTAAAAAATCAACTTTTTTGCACGACCTCCAATGCTAGACAATGCAATTAACATACTCTCCAATGTCAAATAATTTTATCAATCCACACTTATCTCAAAGAACTAAATTATTATTTAATTTTAAATTGTGTAAATAAGAAAACTAAATTATTATTTAAAATACAATATTGTAAGATCAGTTCTATTTTTGATATTGAATAGTGTCTTAGACATGAAGTTATTGCTAATTAATCTATATTGAGTTTAAACAAAATTGCTAAATGCTCCTTGAATTATGTCTTTAATTTTAAATTGTGTCCCCGAATTATGAATTTAAGTTTAAATTGTTCCTTCAACTTTCAATTGTCTCAATTTGTCCTCTAAACTATGTATTTGTTTCAACATACCCCTTTCGTCAAGATTAATTGATAAATAGACAAATTTTGTTAAAATTAACAGTTAAATGAGATAAATTATGTTAATATTGACCGCTAATTTTGTCTCATTTAACTATTAATTTTAATGAAAGGGATCGATTGAAATAAATTATATGATTTAAGAGCAAATTGCGATAATTAAAAATTCAGGAAACAATTTAAAACAAAGGGCATTGTTCAAGGGACATTTTTTTATGATATTTGCCCTAATTTTATAATTTTGAAGAAGACATGGAGTGACCAATTGGTCAAATATTTGAGAGTAATGCTACACTTATCAAAATTTTTATCAATTTTTTTACTAAATTAATGTGGATGGTTGGATTAATGGGTCTTACTAACCATCACTAATTATCCAATGACTATCAAAATACCACATCATTTACAATCCAAAAATTGATAAAAGTTTCGATATTCACATATGAAAATAAAAAAAAAATAGAGAAAAAAAGATTATAAGTCGGTTTGTTTTAGGTTTTGGGATTGATATAAATCTTATGAATAAATGAAGAACAATACAACTTGGACCTAATTTATTAATTTAATTCACTATAGCTATTGGATTATTAGCAAGTTCCAATATTAAATAGGGTCTACTGTGAATTCAACAACTATAAAAAATTAGATCAACAAATTAAATTAATAAGTTAAATCTAAATAGCACTATTTATAAATGAAATTCCTTCTCAACTTAAGTGCTTCTTCAAATGGATCATTTGTACTATTGGACCATCAACCTTGAATGCACAAAGCCCACTTTGGTTATTGGGCCAAACTTATTTGCCTAAATTGGCCCAATTTTTGCAGACCTTATAAAAGCTAAACCAAGTGTCACATTTTCCCCAAAAAATGGCGTCTTGTCTTTCTCCTCCCATCTACATTCCCTCCAGTTCCACAATCCAATGCACTCCTTTCCTCCTCTGTCGTTACTCCCCCAATCACTTCTTCTCTTTTACTGCTCATCTTCACCGTTCATCCCTACTGTTTCCGACTAATCCCAATTCGTGGTATCGCCGGTGCCGCGCAGCTAGTCCTGGTCCTCCGTCGCCGCCGGAATCTGAGCCACCGACCGGAAAAGAACCAACTTCGTCTTCAGGTATATGTTCTGATAGTTTTATCTGAGAGATTCTATTTTTATTTGTGTATAGTCTTGAATGTTGTTGTACTTTCGAATACGTATCTGTTCGTATGTGATATGGAATATTCGGTTTGGATAGGTGGAATGTTCTGTATCAAATGCTGAAGATATTTAGTCTTATGTGGATTGTGGGCTTTTTTTTTTTTTTTTTGTGATTTACATTAGTTGTCATGTTGTTGCGTGAGAACACCACGGGTCCATATCGTGTCCTGTATCTGACATTGATACCTAGGCCTAGAGAGGTGTCAGCGCTGCTATTGACTTATAGTCGTGTTTGTTCATGGAACTTAAGCTACAAAGCCTATCTCTGTTGCGGAGGTAGAAACAGAAAACTCTTCCGAGTTCTAGAATCCAAACTAATGATTCTACATGAATTTAGAGAGGCTACATGCAAGAGTAAGGATTCATGGTTCACTCAATGTAAAGACTACCTATGATGTCGTTTCTACAAATAGTTATGGATGCTCTTACTAAGGAGCAGCAATGATGTATCTAGGGGACAGATTGGGGCGATACCACTACCCCCTATTTGATGTTGATTCATCCACACTTCCATTCCTTGTAGAGGAAGGCTAACTGCTTGCTGGCTGGGAGCTGTATGAGCGGTAACGTCCATTTACGGTTCCGTGAGAAGGGCAGTGAACAGAAATGGCCTTATTGTACCTCACTCTCGTCTTCAATGGGGGCGATACCACTACCCCCAAAAAAAATATTTGAAAAATATCCTTTATTACAATAGTATTGTGCTAGTTATGTCTTTCTATGATGTATCCAAATTTGTTGAAGAGTCCAAAATCTTACATGTTTTGGTCATTGGCTTTTGACTGGTTGGAAAGATGAGTCTAGTATTTATGGTGGTGAACCACAGTAAGTGAGGACAGTTAACCTATTCATAGAATCCTGAAAGATGGGCTTGGAGTCCCACGTTATTCTCCGCCAGATTTTAAGGGGCAAAACTAACTTCTGCTATGGAGCCATCAGAGAAGAGTGGTTATTTCAAGGTTTAGAAGAACCTGTAACATGATATGCTAAGGCCTCTCAAAGGGGATACACATGCTAGAAGGAGGACTCACCATTCGTGCTAGTTAAATGCTACAACATGATGCCTTGATAGTGGGTGTTTCCATTCACAAACGAGATTATTGGTTATTGAATTGGCATTGACAGTTGATGTAGCTGCTGCTTGAAGTTTAGTTTTCAACTTGCTGAAAATTGATTTTGTAGTACCGGAAAGTTTACTTGAGGCCCAGTTGTGTCACTGACTCACTGGACAGTTCCCCTCAAATATTGCTCTTTCTGATGATAGGAAGTCTCTTTAATGACAATTTACTGCATGCTGCTGGTTTTAAATAATTGGATATAATAGGTTCCAATGAGAACAAAACATTATCAAATTTTATTTTTATCAATGGCCTTTCTGATGATAAGGTCACTTCTATGACCCTAGGCTTCCCTAGGAACAAAAATCAAATGTTACTGAGGTCCTCTGAAGCTCAGTTTTCACCATCCTCTGCTGTTCTTGAAACAGGTAATGCAGCAACTTTCTCTAGATTTCAAGACATTCTGCAGATCTTCTTTGCTGTTCTGTTCTGGATGTCCTTATTTTTTTGGGCTTCTGCATGGTATGGGAGGAACAATGGTGGATCAAACAAAGGATCTCGATTTAGATGATGACTTTGTAAGCATTTGTTGTTGTAAATAATAATCAAAGAAGAGAATGTATATCAAAATAAGTGGAGTAGAATAGATATATACGTAAAAGATCTACATGCTCTATATGAATATCTCATATCGATGCTCCTTCATTCTTACATGATGTTCATTTTACTTTTGAACCATTTTCTGTAATATTTTGGGACATTATTTGTCAGGAAAAAAAATAAAAAGAGACAGTACAAAGAGAGCAGTTTGTTATGTCCAATTTAGCATCCATATGCTTCCTTCAATCGTATAGCATGTAGGATTGCTGAGGTTTTGTGTTGGTGGGGGCACTCAACTGGAAGAAAAGAAAAAGTATGGAGATTCTTAGGCCAATAATTGAGATAAGCAAATCATTATGTGGAATTACTCTGCTGTAGCTTGCCCCCTGTAAGAGGAATGGGAGCCACCGGTGGGGGTGGTGACTTATTTTAATTTTGTCTGCAAATACATAGAGTACTTGGTAATTATTTGGAAACTTTTAGGCATGATGCTGTGACTAGAGGAATAGCTATACCACAAAAATATCCCTGCTACTGAGAAGATAGCAGTAATAAATATCAAGTTTTCTGGTGGGTATTCTATGCCTCAGCATGGCTTTGAACCTTGCAATATGCTGTTCTGTTAGATGAGAAACATGAACAGTTACTCGAGGATAGGCGGGGAGATTTATTGTCTCACTTGTTTGACTAGCTATGGCTTTGGTGGGATATGAACTTGCCATCCTTCTCCCTCTCCCCTGTGATGGTCGCTGCTTTGGACGTTGGAGTGGAAGTCACTTTGTCCAGGATGTGACTCAGGCTGTCGACAAGTTTGCCGCACTCGTATTTTCTGGAAAATTGACTTAAGAAACAGGAATCTTTTGATAATGTGTAAGTGGACAAGTTGGAAAGCAATTAGTAATGGCAGATTTTGTTGTGAGATGCATTGTATTATGTTTGATTATCAAGTGGAGTGTGGAGATGCAGTAATTTTGCTTAACTTGAGAACTCTCTTAACATGTTTTTTGTTTCTTCTGATCTAGTGATCTACCTTTATGTTGTACAACATAATTGTGAATGAACAAAGATAATAATAGTTGGAGCTAAAGATAGAGACAGACTGTGGTCCTAATTGTACGAATGGATGTAGCTTGTCTGAGTTGAATGGTTGTTTGTAGTCTATTCACACTGGTCCCAATGTGAAATGTGACATAGGCATAATGGTAGAGGTAAGGAGATGAATGATTTAGATTCTTTGAAGGTGAGTAGTCATAGGGGGTTCCTTTGTAATTGTTGCACTCAGTTTATTATCTGATGACCAGCTAGCCAAAGGAATGACATCTCTTTCTTTAATGAGAAAGGGAATTTGGTGTGTGATTTGAAAGAAAAATTGGAATTTATTTCTATTTTCTTTGCATCACATTTCAGTGAATTATATTAGAAGAAGATTCAAGTCTTTGAATTTCTAGAGAAAAGAGAGAAACTGAATGGGTTAAACAGTACTGTTCAAGGGTGGTGCTGGATCATAAAATATTGGGATCGATACTGTATTTTTCATGATCGATCATGACCTCTCTTGAATAGTTATAACTTTTTTTTTTAAATTATAGTTTTATCATACAAAATCATAATCGACGGTATTGATACCATATAATTTTTTTTCACTATGGTAGAGTTTTTTTTATCTTTTGGGCTGAAATTATTACTTTTTAGGTATTTTTTTCCTGTTCGGTACTGGTACCGTTGTGCTACGCAAAATATCTTAGTACTGTTGAAGGGTGGTGATTGATTCCGAGTTTTGCAAGAGGCGGTAGGTGGTGTGCTTCTAATGATTGAAAATGCCAAATTCCCTTATTTTCATTTGTCACCTTAAAGCCTCAAAGGTCATGAATGTCCGTGTGACTATTTGTTTGATTGGTTATTTAGTTGCATTAATTTTCACACTTATTTTGTCATTTATTGTGGTTTTCATAGAAACCTAGTTTAAATCAATGTTTTTTGAGTTTTTTTTTTAAATTTAAAGTGTATTTTTATATGAAAAAAACAAGTTTTTTGTTGAAATTACGTTAAATGAAAACTAATTAAGAAACACCACCGATGTGGTAATTTAGTTGCCTGCAGTAGAATGTGAAAGTCTCGCCCTCATCCCGTAGTCATGGATTTGATCTTGCTTGCAGTATTACTCGATTTGAATCAGATATTACTGGAAGGACTGAATGTTCAACTTGTCATCTGTGGTACTATAGTGATTGACTCGATCATCTCAAGTTAGTAATTATAGTTTGAATAGAACATTCTGTAGTATCTGAGAACCTCAAGGTAACGTCGAGAATTGTTATATTTGGTCGCCTCTGACTGTCCTGACCACCCTTTTTAACCAACAAAAAAAAAAATTTAAGAAACCATCATACACTAAATAAAGTCACTGAATTTTGATAAAAGTTCACATTTTATTTGTAGAGTAATATTATTTAAACTTAATTTATTGACGTAATCACTCATTATTATTGAATTGATAATAAAGTTTAGTGTTTTTTTAAAATTGTTACCAATTTAATAATTATAACGTTTAAGTAAATAAAATATATTAAAATAAATTAAATTTAAATAATATTATTCATTGATTTCGTATCGAGGTAGTACTATGTAGGGGTGATAATCGAGCTGAATTCGAGCGTAATTCAAACTTAATTTACACATAAACGAGCTGGCTCATTTGACTATTTACACATAAACGAGCCTAAAAAAATGTTCAAGCTTGGCTTGTTTAACAGGCCTAGTACTATGCGACGAACCTAATACGTGTCTCATATTCTTTAGACGCCTAGCAAAAGAATAAGAAGCCAGCCAACAAAGCCCTTACCTTCCGTCATTTCCTCTTAGCTAATCAAGACCGTCAAACCACGCCCATTTCTCATCAACTTAACTGCGAATGTGGGCCCTACATTTCCTCAGCTATTTCAAGACCGTCCAAATCCCAATACTCATCAATCGAACGCCGACTGTGGGGCCCTTTTCTAACATCTGACCCCACACTAGTCAACTTAGGATCCATACACACCAGTCAACTTAGGGTCCATCCACCTCGTCGTAGCTCTTCCAGCCGCGTACTTTATGGATCGTGTTCCTATAATTTATATGTCTTGTTATTCGTGTCATGTCATTATTATTTTTATCGTATGTGTTAAGATATACAAAAATAGAAAAAATTAATGTGCTCCGAAAATTAACTATTAATTTAAATTATTTATTATACATATTTAATAATCGTTTCAATTTCATAATCATTCCCGTCAAATTCGTATCGAATTCTTAAACGAGTCAAATTTAACACACTCGGTGGGCTCGTATTCAATAGAGCCCAACACTTGTTCATACCTTATAAACCCGAACACCACCTCTGAATGATCTCTCTTTAAACGAAGGAGCAAGAGGTTTTATGACCTCCTCTCTCTCTCTCTAAAAATAATTGTGATTTAAGGATGCTCTTGAGGAGTTCATCGACTCCGATCTTGAATTCATGGATAGCCAACTCGGCAGGATCATCACCGGAGTCCGATTTGGTTCCTCGGCATTATAGGACAAGATCGCAGTCTTTGACGGCGGCGTTTGGTTCTGATGATCACCAACTGAAGAGTCCGGCAACACGATCTTTGTCCGAGTTGGAGCTCCGAGACCCACCAGTGCCGAAGAAGAACAATAGTACAAGTACCAAACCACCCACTACTCCGAAGCCAGCTAAGGTTAAAGAGAACGGAGAACAAGAGGTGGGTCGGCCACGTTTGTCGAGGGCAGTAGAGAGGTTGTTGTCGAGCTCCGGGTTGGGTGAGGCTGATGAGGAGGGGTGTGTGACGGTGGTGGAGAAGGAGAGGGATAGGGTGTTGCAGACGCTGGTTGTGGGTGGTGGGAATGGTGGCGGTGGTGGAAAAGGATCGGATGGTGGAGATGGGTCTGGTTCTGGGTCCTATGATTCTAACGGTTGGCATGGTCATGATAGTACGGACGCTTATTATCAGATGATGATCGAGGCAAACCCTGGAAATTCTCTCTTACTCTCAAACTATGCCAAGTTCTTGAAAGAGGTACTGTCACAGCCGATCACTGAATTTTCTCCAAACCAAATAAAGGGATTCGATTAAATCATTTGATATATTTCTTCAATATATATATATAACTTATCATTTTTTTCTCATAGTTTGATCATCTAAATTTTTATACAGGTTAGGGGAGATTTAGCTAAAGCAGAGGACTATTGTGGGAGAGCAATATTGGCTAACCCGAGTGATGGCAATGTGCTGTCACTCTATGCTGATCTGATATGGCAGACACAGAAAGATGCTAGTCGTGCTGAGAGTTATTTCCATCAAGCTGTTAAAGCTGACCCTGACGATTGGTGAGAACACAAAGCTCAAATCTTGTTCATCATCTAGTTGTTTTTTTTTATATTTCACCTTAGCTTTTTTGCTTAATAGGATGCTGTACACTGTGGTGGCCCTTCTGTGCATATACCAAAATGTCTTGGTGCTAATGAGCCAGCCTTGTGTTCATGTGGGCTGGCATAGCCCTTGGTTTTCCGGTTTTCCATATCTTGAGTAGTGGTTCTTTGAGTTGTTAGGAAAATCCCATTGAAAAATATGTCAAGGCTGTTTAGGTGAATCTTCTCAATGGAGATGTGTTACCTTTAAGTAGAGATCATACGGTTTAAAGTCGAGAGCTTCATGGTACAGCTGTTCCATATGACTGGAGGAGTGATTGGTTACCTGCTGATAGTAATTATTAAAAATCAATCTTTTGGGAAAAAAGGCAAAACACCCTCCTATGAGTGGTTGCTCAAGGAGTGGTTAAGTGTGGTTCGCAACCTTGTTGAGCAAGTAGCCTTCCAATTGGTGGAACTAACCATAGACGGACATGTCAGAAAGGAATTCGGTGGCCTGTTGACACTAGGTGGATAAAAGCCGAAACCTTGGGAGTGAGTTGTCCCTTTTGATTGCAGTAGATATAGGGTGTTATCTGATCAGTGAGAGGCCATCTCCTCACTCATAGGCTATCGCAGGCCTGCTCATCCTTGTAGGTGCTCAACCTTGTCTCGGGGTGTCTGCCCAGGGCAGAACTCTCTCAGTTTTCCTGCATGTATCTTCACACGATCTTTCTCAAGACAAACCAAGTTGTTACTCTGGATGTCCCTTGATGATGGTTGATTAGATTATAGACTGGATAATCCTAGTGGCAAATGGCATGGATGTAGGTCACATCACAAGTACCCTTATCATCTGAAGGTTAGTTGGGTCCCTTTAGAAGTACTCGGTGATGGTGTCAACCAATTAGTGAACCTAAATCCATGTTTGTTGTTGGTAGATGCATCAACCGTAGCTACGAAGAACCTTTTAGGTTGGACACGTTTCACAATGCTTGGATGTTTGAGTAGCTCTGCCACAAGGACACAAGGCCATCGTTAAGATCAGGTTACTCGCAGGTCGCCCGTATCATTTGCTTAGTTTGGTCCTTGGCCCAAAGTTGTTATCAGAAACTCTTCTACAAAAGTTGTCACCGCCCGAGTCAAAGTCGTACATAGTGACGTGCTGGGGCAGGATTCCGTCTCTGGTTTTTTAATCTATTTCTTTTTCTCCCTCGGATACATCATACAATTGGGCTTGAATTGCAGTGGGTTCACTAGGAGTATCATCCAAAGGTTAGTTGGAGTTCTTTAGAAGTGCTCGATCATGGTGTCAACCAGTCAGTGAAGCTCACTCTGTTTGTTTGTTTGTTGTTGGTGGAATCATCCCTTTAGCTATTAAGAACCCATTTGGTCGGACACTAATGCTTGGATGTATGAGTAGCTCTGCCACAAGGATGCATGGCCTTCATTAAGATCAGGTTACTTGCATGTCGGCCTGTATCATTTACTTGGTGTTCTCTTTGGCCCAAGGTTGTTATCAGGAACTCTCCTAGGAAACTTGTCACAGCTTCTGATGCAAAGTCGTACTTAGTGATGTGCTGGGCCAGGTCTCTCTGGTTTATAAACCTTTATGTTGTCCTGCCTTATATCATACAAGTGTGTTGCTAAATGCAAAATTATCTTGCTTGAATTGCAATGGACTCACCAAGAGTATCCTCTGTACTTAATTATTCTTTCTTCTTTTCTTTTTTCAATTTTCTTGCCTGTGTGCAATGTCAAACTTAGCTTCACGTAGTCTCAGAAGAATGAAGACAGCCCTCCTATGATAGGTTTAAATTATTTTTTGAAATTGAAGTTGTGGAATTCTCCTGTTTTTACCTTGACATCTTTAAATTATTTGGAAATTGAAGTTGTGTGGAGACTCCACAAGTGAGTTTTTATGCAGTTAATTTTTATATAAATTAACCTTTGGTACATTGATGCAGTCATGTTCTAGCATCATATGCTCGATTTCTCTGGGATGCTGAAGAAGAAGAAGAAGAAGAAGAAGAAGAAGAAGAAAGAGACCAATATGGCATTGACCGCAGGAACCCATCACCAAAATTCTTTGAAGGAGCTTCTAATTGGCCTCCTCTAGCTGCAGCTTCTTAATCTAATAGCCTCTCTGTGGTCTTCTGTTGTAATCCTACCATATAAGTTGGGGAGAACTAAAATGTTAATGTAGAGTTAACTTTTCCTTTTGTTTTTTTTTTCTTCTGTAAAATATAAGAGAAATAAATTCCGGACATTATCCTTCCACAGATACAGATTGTAGAAATTTTCTGTTTTTTCAGTTATTTTTTTGTTTGAAGAAATATTTTTGTTTCAGCATGATGGTTGCCGGTAGTAGTCCCTGTTGTAACATCGTTTTTCGGGGGAAATGATGATAATAATCAGTTGCAACCGAGGGAGATCGTGAAATAATGGCTTGTAACAAATTCATTGCCAAATTTTACAGCCTTAGGCTAGATATTTTGTTTCAGTGTTGACGTTTGGAAGCTATTTTTGTCCCCACTTGGAATTTTTCAGCCATCACTCTTTGTTTTCTACTGTTGCATTTCCTTTATGATTAAATTTTCTGATGTCCTGCTATCTGCTAGTGCTGTGACAATGGACAAACAATTACAGGACAATTGACAAGCAATCTTCATTATAAAAATCCAGGAGGTAAGAGGTTGAGGGTTTCCATCTAGTTGTCCTGTCTCCCTCTCCATCCTTCTTTGTGGACTTTACGACTGTAATGGTATTATCTCTTACCCTGTTCATGGGTCCCTTGATTGCCTTTTCTTGAATTGTCATTTTACTTTACTTTTCTTATGTTGCTATTTTTCTCTGTAGTCGTAAGTGGTGTGGAGCTGGCTGAGGATAAAATGCTCTCATTCGACCAAATCACATCACAATTATAATGGTGGTTGTATAGTTATATCCTTTTAAGTACAAATCTCCATCTTTCTACATCGACCATTCATATATATAAGCCAAGAATTTCAGAGGTGGGATCATTCGGGACAACGATACGGTGGACATCTTACATTTTTGTTTTTTTTGTACTATAAGCTCCATTTTGATCATAAAATACAAGGGGATTATGGCATTTATTCTAACATATCTTCATGAGCCTAACCAACAATAATCTTCTAAAAAAAAATTCAATTTAGGGCTCTTGGCAACTTGCATTTATTCTTCTATCCCTTTTTTGAAAGGTATCTCAAATTCAATTTGGCAAGATTATAACATATGGGTAACAAAGATTTCAAGAATCTTCACATAAACGAACCTCCTATTGCATGATTGTCAAGTTCTTCACATGCTTTATTGTCTGCATGACACCTTTCATGTATTGCACCCTACAGCAGCATGGCCACTGCTACATAGCAATTTTTTGGCATGAATCCCTGGAATCCTTGGTTACAGTAGATGCATAATTGATGTGAATTATTCAAGAATCGAAATCAATTTGCTCTATAGAAAGAAGTTGTCAATGAATTAATATGAAATTGTTTCGCAGGATTCATTTATATACTCTATGCCACAATATTGACTCCAAACTCAGTTGCTATAACACTCAATTCAGGCAATCTTTTCTTATAGCTACTGCTTCTCTCAATAACTATCTTTGGGTTACAAATTTCAGACAAGCTTGCTTGAAGAAGTGGTTATTAATTTGCAATGGAAATCCCACATGGTTCCAGAGACCAAAATGAACCAAGAGACCTACAATATTTGCATATACAACCACTTTTTGCTCGGAGCTGGGAATTTGATTCCATGGAATTCATTCATTACAGCCGTTGATTACTTTGAATTTCTCTATCCAAACAAACACATTGACAAGGTGTTGTCTGTGGCTTACATGGGTTCAACACTACTGACGCTTGTTCTTCCGAATTGTTGGTCTACTTGGAACCAATTACCCTGTTTTTGAAGGTTTCAGCTGGTTCCAGCTCATTCCAGCTCCATCAGAAGGCTACCCAGTAGCCCAGTGAGACAGACGGTGGACAGCTGAAGCTTTTGTCAAAAAGCTTCCACCACCACTTTTGTCAAAAAGCTTCCACCACCACATTTGTCAAAAAGCTTCCACACCACATTAAATGTGTTCCCTTTTCTTTGACTTTGCAGCCACCCTACTTTTGTCAGCCTATGGAGTGGTTGGAGGAGTGGTTGAAGCTTTCGGCTGAATCTTTGACAAAGCCTGCAAAAGGCTTTAATTGTGTCCCCTTCTTCTTGACTTTCTTGGCCAGAAAGTTCCTATAAATAGGAAGCTTAATGAAGGCCAAATGTATGCTCAAGATCAGTGAGGAAGAAACAAAGAGAGAGAGATTCGGGAGAGATCTCAGTGAGAGAATTTTGTATAATTCTTGTATTCTATTTCCAGAGAGAAATAAAGAATTCCTCTTTGTTTATATCTTGTGTGTGGTATTTTTTTTCTGGCCCTGGGTAACCAACAAGTGGTATCAGAGCATTGGTTGGGGTCGCCGGAAAAAAAAAAAATTTCAGCTCCGTTTTTTTGGACCAGGACTCTTTCCCAGCTATTTCAACCGTTCCGGACGCAACGGTGCATTCCGTTTTGCAAAATTCAGCCCCGAATTTTTGATCGAGACATTTAGAGCCTAAAAACTCAATATGTCCATGGAGGAATCAACGTCGGGAGCCATGATCAAACTCACTGCCTCAAATTATACAATTTGGAGACCTCGGATGGAAGATCTTCTAAGCTGTAAAGACTTGTACGATCCCTTGGAGGTAAAAGGTGTAAATCCAGATCCGACAAAAGAAACGGAGTGGAAGAAGCTGAACAGAAAAACCATCGGTCAAATCAGACAATGGATTGACCACAGTGTCTTCCACCATGTTGCACAAGAGACTGATGCACATGTCTTGTGGAAGAAGCTGGAAGATATGTACCAGGCCAAGACTGCTCGGAATAAAGCCCTTTTGATAAGGCAGTTTGTGAATCTGAAGTTAAAAGGTGGAACTTCAATTGCCGAGCACACTAGTGAGTTCCAGAGTCTAGTAAATCAATTATCATCGACAGAGTTGAATTTTGGGGATGAATTAGAAGCTCTCTTGCTTCTGAGTTCTCTACCAGACAGCTGGGAGACGCTGGTAGTTTCTCTCAGCAATTCAGCTCCAGGAGACAAACTTACCATGTCAATGGTTAAGGATGCCTTGTTCAATGAGGAGACCAGGAGAAAAGATGTTGGCATTGATCAGTCAAATGCCCTCGTCACTGAGAATAGAGGCAGACAACAAGGAGGTACCAGAGGCAGGGGTAGAGGAAGGAGTCAGAGTAGAGGAAGGTCACAAGATCCATGGAGATCAAATGACGGAGGAAGACCTACATACAAGTGTTACCATTGTGGCATGCAAGGTCACATGAAGAAGAACTGCCGCAAGTTGCTACGAGAGCAAGGCCAAGGCAGTAATCAGCCGAAGAAACAAGACGGAGAGACGCTAGTCACTCTCGTAGAAGATGTGGCCATTCTTTCTGCCAATGAGGAAACATGCCTTCATTGTTCAAACCATGACGCTGAGTGGGTGGTAGATACTGCAGCTTCATACCACGCCACTTCTCACAGCGATTTCTTCTCGACGTACAAAATTGGAGACTTTGGTACGGTGAGAATGGGAAACACCAGTTCTTCCAAGATCGTGGGAATTGGTGATATTCAGATCAAAACAAATGTTGGTTGTACACTGGTATTGAAGGATGTCCGACACGTGCCCGACCTTCGGCTAAATCTACTTTCCGGGATAGCCCTCGACAAACAGGGCTACGATAACCATTTCGGCAATGGCACATGGAAGCTCACGAAAGGTGCCATGGTTGTCGCCCGAGGACATATTTGTGGCACGCTCTACAAGACCCATGTGAAGATTTGCTCAGACAGCCTCAATGCAGTTGAAAATGAGGCTTCACCAAATCTGTGGCACCAGAGACTCGGTCACATGGGGGAGAAGGGCTTGTTTACCTTGGCAAAGAAGAATCTCATCACAGTTGACAAGGATGTTGCACTAAATCCTTGTGATCATTGCTTGTTTGGTAAACAACATCGAGTCTCGTTCATTTCCTCTATGAAGAAGAGATCAGAGTTGTTAAGCTTGGTACACTCTGATGTTTGCGGTCCCCTGGAGGTGGAATCATTGGGCGGAAACAGATATTTTCTGACTTTTATTGATGATGCTTCATGGAAGGTATGGGTGTACTTCCTAAAGACGAAGGATCAAGTGCTCGAATGCTTCAAAAGATTCCATGTCATGTTAGAGCGGGAAACAGGAGCGAAGCTGAAGTGTCTCCGAACAGACAATGGAGGCGAATATACTTCCAGAGAGTTTGAAGCATACTGTGGAAATTATGGAATCAGACATGAGAAAACTGTTCCACGTACACCACAGCACAATGGAGTAGCGGAGAGGATGAATCGAACCATTGTGGAAAGAGTCAGATGCATGCTCAGTATGGCAAAGCTGCCGAAGCCATTCTGGGGTGAAGCTGTTCGTGCCGCCTGTTATTTGATAAACAGATCACCATCAGTACCGTTGAATTTTGATATTCCGGAGAAGGTGTGGTCTGGCAAGAATCCCTCCTATTCTCACTTAAGAATATTTGGGTGCAAAGCATTTGCACATGTATCCAAGGAGCAGAGGCAGAAACTTGATGTCAAGACCACTCCGTGCATCTTTATTGGCTACGGAGATGAAGAATTTGGATACAGGTTGTGGGACCCAAAAGCCAAAAAGGTCATCAGGAGCAGGGACGTGGTGTTCCATGAAAACCAGGCGTATGAGGACTTTGAAAATCCCACAAAGTCCAGCAGTTCTAGTTCCAGTGCACAGGACGTTGTTCCAGACCCTGCACCATTACAGTTTGCCACAGATAATGCCGAAGTGCAGGATGAAGCTACAGAAGCAGAGCAAGATGATGATGAAGGTGTTGAGCAGGGGGAGCAACAACCCCCTCCACCAGATGTTGCAGGACCATCACAACAACCAGAGGATGGTGTACCTCATATAGCTGACGAGCCTCAATCACGAAGATCCGAAAGAGGACGCATTCCGTCGAATAGATATCCGGAGTCAGACTATATTCTGCTTACTGATGAGGGGGAGCCGGAGAGTTTCCAGGAGGCACAAGTTCATGCAGATAAAGACAAGTGGATGCAAGCCATGCAGGATGAGATGGATTCCCTGCAGAAAAATCAAACCTATGAACTTGTGAAACTTCCAAAAGGCAAGAAAGCACTGAGGAATAAATGGGTGTTCAAGCTGAAGAAAGACGGCAATGGAAAATTGGTGAAGTATAAGGCTCGATTGGTCGTTAAAGGATTCCAACAGAAGAAAGAAATTGACTTTGACGAGATCTTCTCACCAGTTGTTAAGATGACTTCAATTCGAGTCATTCTCGGATTAGTAGCAAGTTTAAACTTAGAGCTTGAACAAATGGATGTGAAAACTGCATTTCTTCATGGAAATTTGAATGAAGAAATCTATATGGAACAACCGGAAGGTTTCGAGGTTCCAAGAAAGGAAAATCTGGTCTGCAAGTTGAAGAAAAGTCTGTACGGCCTCAAGCAAGCGCCCAGACAGTGGTACAAGAAATTTGACTCATTCATGGTGGGTCAAGGCTACAAGAGGACTGCTGCAGATCAGTGTGTTTACGTTCAGAGATTCTCAGATGGCAATTTCGTTGCACTCCTACTTTATGTTGACGACATGTTAATCGTCGGAAAGGATGCAATGAAAATTAGCCAGTTGAAGAAGGAACTGTCCAAGTCCTTTGATATGAAGGACTTAGGCCCAGCTCAGCAGATATTAGGCATGCAGATTACTCGTGATAGGAAAACCAAGAAATTGTGGCTATCACAGGAGAAATACGTTGAACGGGTGATCCAAAGGTTCAACATGGATACTGCCAAGCCAGTCAGCATCCCACTGGCTAATCATTTCAAGCTGAGCAAGAATTCCTGTCCCTCATCAAAGAAGGAGATAGAAGATATGGCAATGATTCCTTACTCTTCAGCAGTTGGGAGTCTAATGTATGCAATGGTGTGTACAAGGCCAGATATTGCCCATGCAGTGGGCATGGTGAGCAGATTTCTTTCCAATCCAGGGAAAGAACACTGGGAAGCGGTCAAGTGGATTCTCAGATACCTTAAGGGTACATCAAAGATATGCTTGTGTTATGGGGAAGTTGAACCAGTTTTGGAAGGCTATACAGATTCAGATATGGCAGGTGATCTTGATGGTAGAAAATCTACATCAGGATTTCTTTACACTTTTGCAGGGGGAGCTGTGTCATGGCAGTCAAGGTTGCAGAAGTGCATAGCCTTATCCACGACAGAGGCAGAGTATATTGCTGCAGCGGAAGCTGGTAAAGAAATGTTGTGGTTAAAGCGGTTTCTCCAAGAACTAGGTATTCAGCAGAAGGAATACAAGGTGCATTGTGATAGTCAAAGTGCTCTGGACTTGAGCAAGAACTCAATGTACCATTCCCGGACAAAGCATATTGATATTCGCTATCATTGGATACGCGAAGTGATGGAGCAACAGTTACTGAAACTAGTGAAGATCCACACAAAGGAGAATCCAGCAGACATGATGACAAAGGTCGTTACTCGGGATAAGCTTGAGCTGTGCAGAGACATAGCCGGGATGAATGTTTGATTACATTCTCTTCTGATGGTTCTGGAGGGGGAGATTTGAAGGTTTCAGCTGGTTCCAGCTCATTCCAGCTCCATCAGAAGGCTACCCAGTAGCCCAGTGAGACAGACGGTGGACAGCTGAAGCTTTTGTCAAAAAGCTTCCACCACCACTTTTGTCAAAAAGCTTCCACCACCACATTTGTCAAAAAGCTTCCACACCACATTAAATGTGTTCCCTTTTCTTTGACTTTGCAGCCACCCTACTTTTGTCAGCCTATGGAGTGGTTGGAGGAGTGGTTGAAGCTTTCGGCTGAATCTTTGACAAAGCCTGCAAAAGGCTTTAATTGTGTCCCCTTCTTCTTGACTTTCTTGGCCAGAAAGTTCCTATAAATAGGAAGCTTAATGAAGGCCAAATGTATGCTCAAGATCAGTGAGGAAGAAACAAAGAGAGAGAGATTCGGGAGAGATCTCAGTGAGAGAATTTTGTATAATTCTTGTATTCTATTTCCAGAGAGAAATAAAAAATTCATCTTTGTTTATATCTTGTGTGTGGTATTTTTTTTCTGGCCCTGGGTAACCAACAGTTTTCGACTGAGGATGAACTCCGGCCAGGCTCTGTTCATTGTTGCTTTGATGGTGGCGCCTGTGACAGATTGGGTTTCTCATAAGAATGAGCCTCAAGAGAGGCCACATATAGCTTATGTGGTTCTTGTTTTAGCCCTGGTGGTGTGTGGTCTAGCCGATGGGTTGACCGCAGGAAGCTTGATCGGAGCCACCGGGAACTGCCGGGACGTTACATGCAGGCAGTTTTTGCTTCTTCAGGTACTGTTTGTGTTTTTGATTCATCACCCATGGAAAAATGTATCTTTCTGCAATGGATTTATCAAAAGACAATCCATTCAAAAGAAGATACAAATGTAAGTAAAATTGGGTAAATTCATATTAAGCTAAAATTTGTTCAACTCACCTAACCCATCTATAATCTTGTAGAGCATGTTTGTGCCGTTTCAAGTTCATGTCTTGTATAAGTCGTGTTCAGCCGAACACGCGCATTTAGTCAAGCTTATATAGAAATCAACTTATATTTTGTCTTGTTCTTCATTGACTGTTTAGTAAAGATCTAACAAATGACTGACTGACTGTACATGAACTCAAGGCTCTTATCAAATCCAATTTCTAACTGATCATCAGCCTTATCAAATCCAATTTCTAACTGATCATCAGCCTTTTTTGGACTCTGTATTCAGGAATTCTTGTTTGCATCTTGAGGATTGTAACAAAGGCTTCCCTACCACACTCCCCAAAGGGTCTCCAGATGAGCATTCAGATCTATTTCATCATCAGCACCTTCATCATATTACCCATGCAGTATCTGCTGCAATCTCTTGCAAAAGTTATTGCCACTCTTCATGGCTTGAATGGCAAGGCTTTTGTTATTGCCACTGTTCATGGCTTGTCTTCATGGGACCCAAATGGCTTAGAACTGAGAAGTGAGTTCCCTGTGGTGTTTTTGACTACTCCTCTGGGGAAAACCAATGGGTACCTGACTAGTGTTCTTATGATTCTTGCTCCAAAGTCATTACCGGTTGAGGAATCAGAAACAGTGGGAAATGGGAATTGTAATGGTTTTGTTCTTGGTGATTGGGTTAGCCATAGATTCAGTCCTTGGCTGGCTGTGGAACATATAAACAAGAGAGGCTGAGCTAGTGGTCAGGAGTGGGGTTGCCTGTTGGTTGGGAAGTTTAACTAGATCTTGATTATGGCAATATGGTTTACAATGTCATTCACTTCCTGTAAGCTCATATGTAATTTCCTTATTGAATATACAAATCAGAACGTACATGTCTTGTCACAATAGAAATTTCGTGATCAATGATGGGAGCAGGACATCAGTTTAGATACATAGACGAACAAAGAGAGGTGTTGCTAGCATCCGAAATTGAAACGGATACAAGACGACTCGGATCAAGAGTTGAACAGCTTAAAGAAAATCCATCAGTTATACCTACTCCATTCATGTTTTATTTTCAACCCAATCTAATTAGAATTGTCTCAACATTGTTACGATTAAGCTCGCATATGGTGTACGGGTGACAGTTTTTGACTCAACACGATGACACGACTCGAACTCGACACCAATTTTATGACACGAATTCGATTATAACTCAACACCAACTCGAAAATGACCCGATACGCAAACACGAAATATAAACGGGTCATGTTTGAGTTCAACCCGCCAAACCCGAAATTGACACGATCAACTCTTTTATTTAAGAATTGACACTTTCTTTATTTTTTTTGTTTGTATGGTAATACGAACAACACGAAATTAACATGATCAACTTGTTTAATTAATATTATAGAAATAAAATATTAATCAACTGGACACGACACGATCAGTTAAATGGATTGGGTTAAAGTCGACTAATATTCAATATGAACTGGCAATAATTTAACACGAACCCGACGTGACTCAATTGTCTCCCCTAATATGGTGCTAAGTAAGGACTTTCTCATTTTGTCCTTTGAGACAAATTATATATTTTTTTTTCATTGAATTGCATTTGGTTGAAATTTACACCCCGAATCTATAATCAGTGTTCAAATAATAGGAAAGTCTAAGGTATTGAAAAAAAAATTCAGTACTATATCGTCGATTATTATTTTTTATAATAAAATTATAATTTTAAAAAAAGAAGTTATAGTTCAACGAAATATCGTGATCAATCACAGACACCCATGATCAAATAAACTCTTGATATCATCTCAACTTTTTGATAATCGATCATATCTATATAATAAAATAGCTTACAATTCAAATCTCAAAAGATAAACAAAATGACTTTTATTATTCGCGGTTGAGATCGCTTTAAATTTTATTTTAAAATTAATCTCATGGTTAATATTAACACCCTAAATTTAATAGGAAAAATAGGGCCCTAAAAGTGTGTTTGAAGTGATTTTTTAAAAGTACTTCTAGAAATTATTTCTCATAAGTACTTTAAAAAAATTAATAGTGTTTGAAACCGCCCCACCACTACCTCTACCACCACCACCCCCACCACCACCACCGTCGCCGCCACCACCACCACCGCCACTGCAGCCGTCGCCACCACCGTCGTCGTCGCCACCACCACCACCACGGCCGCCACCACAACCACAACCACCACCACCGCCGCCGCCACCACAGTCATTGCCACCCACCACAACCATCACCGTCTCCTACCACCACCACTGCTGCCCACCACCTCTCACCCCCACTACAAACCGATGCTTAAATTCATTTATCTCTTCTTTATGTTTGTGATTTGATTTTGGATATGAATACAAATATATTTATTGTTTACCATTTTTTATTACAATGTGCCTTCAGGCACAGACAAAAACTAGTTCTTTAAAATGGTAACTTACACACAAAAAAAAAATTGTAACTTTTTTTATTTTAATTGTTGTATTGAATATATATATACTAGACAAATTTTTTTCAACACGTGTACACTATCGTGTATGGACAATGTATGAAATAAAAATTGTGTTAAATTACAAATTAATCAAATGTTAAATGATGAAACATGTGATGAAATTGAATGATGTGATGTTTTTAAGAGAAAAAATGTATACGAGATAAATTTTCAAACTCTTATGTGTTTTATTATATACTAATTATAACCCATACCTGAAGACACGATGAAATATAAAATTCGAGCGCTTAAAAAATTGATCTCATTATACCAATTAACAATTTTTTATTTCTTTGTTTCTTTTATTACATCATTTAAAATTAATTTTTACCTATTATTTTTTAAAAAATAGCATAAAAATGTTCTCAAAATATATAATTCGACCAAATTTTTTTAACACGTGTACATTATCGTGTATGAACAATGTATAAAATAAAAATTATGTTAAATTATAAATTAATCAAATATTAAATGATTGAACATGGAATAAATAAAATTAGATGATGTGATATTTTTAAGGGGGGAAATATATAGGGGATAAACTTTCAAACTTTTATTATATAGATTTTTTCATCCGAACCTTATCCAAATTAAGTGCGACATATCATGTCAGTGGCGATGTATGTGTATTTTAATGATCCGTCGGTTACATGTTAGTGTTTGTTACACTCAAACATCTAGCGCGTGATATCACTCACCATTGTCAAGTCTAGCTCACAGTGTTGAACTCAGAGTGGAGCTTCGCTCCAAAAGAACACGTGTTGATATCTGGACCGTTGAAACGAGGCGCGCAGATTAAAACAGCTTTAACGGACAAATCGCCTCCTCAGAAAACTGACACATTTCAGAAATCTTTTGTACCTATCAAGGCGTGTTTATCCCCACTCCCCAGTGAAAAAGGGTCATGCACTCTCTTCTAGCGGTTTCTTCCTGCATTTTATTAAAGAGAGAGACAGCGACAGAGGGTGGAGAGAGAAAAACGAAGTTTTTTACTTCCTTTTAGAGAACTTGTGGTGGTGTTCTGAATTTACGATTTGTGGGTGAAAAATGGCGAGTTTTGTGGATAAGGAGACGCAGAGTGGACCTAAGGACGGCGTCGTCTCGGTGGAGCTTCCTGCTCCTGCTTCCTGGAAGAAATTGGTTAATATCTCTCTCAATTCTCTTTCTATTTTGGTTCTCTGCTTTGCAGTAGCTTCAATTCTTCTTGGTAATTGAATTCCATGAGAGTACTTTGTTGCCAATTTATGTGGTGCTGTTCCGAAAGCATAGTTTGTTCAATGGGTTTTGTATGTTTGATTAACAATCTTTGTTTTCCTTTTGGTTAATACCTGTTGTTATCTGGCTAGAGCTTCTGATACAATGTAGTTCTGAGCTTTTCTCCAACCCCCCACCACCCCTTCAGTGGGTTGGGGAGCCCACGCAAACCCTTATCTTCTGAGAGTGTCAGTGTTGCTAATTTTTATTTTAAGACTATAGTGCTAGGTGATTGTTTAATGTGTTTGGTGAGCTCTGTTAATTTCACCCTTGTCAATTGGTTTTTGTTTTTAGTAAAAATAGATATTGGATTTTTGCCTTGTTTTGGGGAAAAAAAAATTAATTTGAAGGTTGGTAACTAAATTTTTGTAGCAGTTGGTGGAAAATCTATGGTATGAGTCTTCTTCTTATTACTAAAAATTTGGCTTTTCTTTCACAAGGAATGCCGAATGAAGGTTCCATTTTGTTACTTCAAAGAACAAATTTTTTTTAGTAGGGGCCTTTAATCTTTTGATTAGAGTAGGGGTCGCGAGAGAGCAGAACGTACCGCCCTGCCATAGTCGCGAGTCTGTTTATAGTCGCG
Organism: Ilex aquifolium; assembly: GCA_951799425.1. Taxonomy (NCBI): domain Eukaryota; kingdom Viridiplantae; phylum Streptophyta; class Magnoliopsida; order Aquifoliales; family Aquifoliaceae; genus Ilex; species Ilex aquifolium. Next base: position 28,009,721 of record OX637404.1, on the reverse strand, counting down.
ACTGTTGTCATTTCTAAATCCGATTTAGACTTGTATATAAGGTGATTTTTTGTTTTGTTTTGTTTTGTTTTTGGTAACATGTAATTGGGCCGTATATCCATATTGAGAAGGTTTTGGCTTTTTTTGGTCATGATACATTTGAACTGAGCATGAATAATTCAATCCATACTGGCAGTTTGTTAATTCAAAGTGATCAGTTGTGAGGCACTTTGAAGGGGACAAAATGGTTTAAGTGAGAGGAGGGAGGGATGTAGAATAGATAACAAACTATAGGAGCTCTGTTACCATTTGGCTGGCGAGATATGATAAAGATGTCAATCTTTCTATAATTTTACATTGATGAGAATGTGCCAACTGATTTCTGGGTAAATAAAGAGGAAAGGTTCATAAGTTAAATGTTGCTTGGTTCACCGGAGGCACTGATTCAATCATAGACCAGGATATTCTGTGTATGCAGGAGGATGCGGTTAGATGACAGGTGGTGGATCCTGTGAGTTCTTTCTTTTCAGTTGTATACAGTGACAAAGAAGGTTGGAGTATGCTGTTTGGTGGTAGGTGGTGCATCCTGTGAGATCCTTCTTCCAGTTGCACATGGTGGGAGTACCTTTTTGGAGGCTAGTTATTTGACAGACTTGAGGCTATGAAAGTAGTTGATCCTGTGATTCCATCTTTATGGGAGGTAACTGTGACGTGTAAAAAATTGGGTGAGAGTGTGAGTCATTTGTTGCTTCATTATGGTGCTGATAGACATTTGGGGAGTCTACATCTATCCTTTCATACCAAGTTTGGTAGTTGACTTGTTTTGTAGTTCAATTATGATCCGAAGGGGTTCTTGGTGATGAATATTTTGGAGACAGCCTTGTTATGTGTTATGTGGTGCATTGGGAAGGAACCAAAGTGCTTTTTGTGAACTTGTCTTTTCAATCTGTAGAGTCCTATGCTTTTGCAGTTCACCCCTAGGCTCCGTTTGGTTATAAAGAAATTGACGATGGAAAGTGAAAACAGTAGAAAGTGATGTGAAAGAAAAGAAATGAAAAAAAAAAATATTTTTTTATATGTATTTGATTAGAATGAAAGGTTTGCTAGAAAAATATAGAAAAATTAGTGTTAAGTACTAAATTATTCTTATCATATCAATCTAACACATACACAGGTGTAAGTTAGACAAATTTTGACACAATAATACTTAAACATAATACGAATAATACCCATTTACAACTCTAGTTCAATTGATTAAAAAAAGAGAAGTAACATTTGCAACCAAAATAGTAGATTCTTTTTATTTTGTTATGAGCAAAATGTGAGCAAAATTTATAAGTTCTTCTCACTTCTCTTGTTGAAATGGGTAACATGTGAAGTGGGCAAAACATAAAACAAGATAAGTTTCCCGTGAAAAAAAAATTCCCCGCACAATTTGCGAGAAATGAAAGCAATTTTTTGAAAGAAAATTTAGGTGAGAAACCGTATTTTCAGTCTAATCAAATGCATGGAAAGTTACTTTTTTTTCTTTTCCTGCACTTTCGCGCACTTACTCGCTAAACAAACAGCCCTAGGGGCAAAAGTATATGCATTGTATGTATCACACATTGTGCCCTTAGTTTCGGTGTCCTTCGATGTTTTTCTTTTTGTTTGCTTACTAATTAATATGTATATATTAATATCATATTGTATATGTTTTAGTGTAAACCAGTTCATTTATTGACAATTACGAGCAAGTTAACTTTTTTTTATTTTTTTTCCGTTAAGGGTGTTCAGATCAGCTTACGCGCACCTCGACTAAACTTCGCCTTTGAATACTTGGATGTGTCTTACCATGTATATTATGATTTTAATACTCAAAAGAGTGTGGTAATATCAACCCAATTATTGTTTCATATCCTTTTTCTGTTTCTTTTCTTTCTCTTACTCTTTATACGGCGAAGTACCAATCTTTGATTATTGGAGATTTTGCACTTGTGATCTAATTTGAGGGTATCTTTTACAGTTTTAAAGAAGATAGATTCAAGCACCCTAAAATAATTTTTTTCATTTGTATTTTGGTTGTTTGACAGATTTTCTAGTGTCCCTTCTTCAGTCTATAGTTCTGTTTGTACAACATAGTTACCTTCTGTTTATTTCAGTACATGCCAAAGAAAGGAGGCACGCCAATGAAGAACGAGGTCATATTTATTGCTCCAACAGGGGAGGAGATTAATAACAGAAAAAAGATGGAGCAGTACCTCAAAACACACCCTGGAAATCCCGCAATTTCGGAGTTTGATTGGGGCACTGGTGAGACTCCAAGGAGATCAGCAAGGATAAGTGAGAAGGGTAAGGCAACACCTCCATCAACAGAGAGCGAGCAAACAAGGAAGCGTTCCCGAAAATCATCAAGTACCAACAAGGACAACAAAGAGATGGAAATTCCCACTGAAGAAACTGAAGGTAAGGAAAAAGTTGAACTGCAAGACACAGAGGTCACGGAGAAGAAAAATGCAGAAGAGGAGGACAAAGGGAAGACGTATGACCCAGACGCCAAGATGGAAGCAAATGGTCCAGAGGAAGCTATTGGGAAAGATGATAAGATTCAGAATGGCGCCCACAAAAAGAACTGTAATGCAGAGGCAGTGGGGGTGGACAAATCCACAGATGAGGCTGGTGGCACAGAAGTTGCTGCAAATGAAGAGAAAAATGTAGAAGATAAACAGGTCAATGTAAAGGGAGAGCAACCACAGTCTGAGACTGCAGATGCCTTTGATGAGAAACATTACAAGCCACAAGGGGTCACTGTGGAAACACATGATGGAACAGAGAAAGAGATGTCGAATGGTGTGACACCTGCTTCTGAGGGGGAGACCAAAGTGCAAGAAGAGCAAAATGATAGCAAATATAAGCTGCAGGTAGAGGAGAACCAAACAGGGCGTGCCGAGGCCGCCCCACAACAGCCATCTCCAGCTCCAATTAGCTGCTGAATGTAGCAAATCTCTCTTAGGGCATCCACCATCTCTTCTACTGCCCCTCTTCTTCTCCCTTTTAGCTTTTTGGAACTCCTTGGATGACTATAATATTTATGTTAGGGCTGGATTTGGTTGTTAGGAAACCAACCTTGTATCCCTAATAGAGTTGTTTGTGATGGTGCAACTGTAGTGTACTGGAAGCCTAATTAGATTATCTACATACTGTCTTAGATTGGTTCTCATTCAGTTGTTAATCTGGGGCACTGACTTCATTTTGTGGCAGATCTATGTGTTGTATATGTTATTGGGATGGGTTGATGTGGGTTCTGTCTTGAATAAGAAATCGTTTCTTGAATATGAAATGGTTTTAGATTGTGCCCAAGTGAAAGGTTGTCCGAATCCATCTAATGCACTAATATTTTTTTTTATATTATATCAAAATTAATACAAAATAAAGGATGAGATTATAATAACCTTATATGACAAAGTTATATCAAAATAAAATAAAATAATTTTAAAATGATCGTATATTTTTAAAATCACAATATTGTAGGATTAATGTAATTTTCTTATGAGTGAATTATATTTTGCACCCCAAAAAATTTAAGAATTTTTACTTTATATCTTCAAAGATTAAATTTTTTATATTGTACCTTAATGTATTAAAAGTGTAACGTTACCTGTTAACTTTTCTTACTTATTTGGGCTTTTCGCACTTTACATCTTTGAAAATTTTAAAATTTTTACTTTACACTATCAAGTATTAAATTTCTTATTTTATACTCTTAATATATTAAAAATATTATAATATGACCCTTCTGTTAGTTTTCGTTATTTTTTCGTCAAAATTCAATTCATTGACACTATCAAAAAACTAACAAAATAATCACACTACAACACTTTTGATACATTCAAGATACAATATGAAAAATTTAATTTTTAAAAATATAAAATGAGAATTTTAAAATTTTTCCCGGTGTAAAGTACAAAAACTAACTCATTCACGTTGGAAGGATTACATTGTAATATTTTTAATATAATATTAAAAATTTAATGTACAAATTAAAAATCTTTAAATCGTTTGGGACAAAGTATAATTCTCCCTAAGAACTTAAAGCTTCCCACTTTGGTCACCTCAGCTGTCCAGCCAAACCAGTTTCGGTCTCTTCCACCACCACCACCCTCCTCATCCTCATTCGAAACTTCGGCATAACCAGTTACGACTACTAGAGAGAGAAAATGCCCATATAATAATATGAAAGCAGAAAAATTAGAAGTGTAAAAGGTAAACTTTTGTATAGATAGCGAAAAGAAAGGTAGCTGAAAAAGTTGGAATCTATTCGAAGCCCTCAAAACCAAACCTCAACCTTTCACAACCAAATCTCAATCATCCCTGAACAAAGGTTTGGAATCTTCCCAATTATTAGTCTATGGCATGCCTTCAGAGGAAGCATTGCATCCCCAAACCCAGTGTTGGTTTCGTCGTCGTCGACGCTATCGTATATGAACTATTACTACAAATTGGGACACCACACACCCATAATTTATATAAAGCAAATGGTCCTTTGAATATAATTCGACTTTCAGAACAATGGGTTTCGGTTCTTTCTTCCTCTGGAATTGGATCATTCTTCTTTCCTCTGTTGCCTTCTCAAATGGTACGTGCTTTTGTACTACTATATTTTTTCTTTCTTTCTGTTTTATTGTATTAAATACGAAATGGAGCATATTATGTATAGCATAATCGTGTTGCAATTACCAACTTTTGATATCAGTCATAGGCTACCTAGATGAGCTTTTCTTTTGAAGTTGTTGAAAGGAAACTTTGAAAGTTTTATACAGATGTTGAGCTGAATTTGATGTTATTAAATATCTTGGAACATCAATAGGAGCTTCTTTCTTGTTGTATTATGGTTTCAGATTTTCAGTAGTATGGGGTACCATATTCCTGAGATTGTTGATGACCATGTTAGAAATGGGTTGGCAATTTTGTTTGCATTATTTTTGGAATAGAATTTTGTTTGATGCATTTGGAAAATGTTTTTGTTTGTCTGGAACATACAGATTTCATAATTTGAGAGTACGATTTCAGAGTTTCAGTGGTAATAACCTCTGCTTGGTGGACTGAATATATAGGTTATCAATATCCAAATGATAGTTCCATTGTTTGCAATGGAACACATTTTCGATAAACTTGAATCTTTCATCTAAGCAATATCTTGTTTTAGGCATATTATATCACTTGGAATCTATTAAGAGGCTTTCGCAATGTGAGTTCAACGTTCAAAATTTTGCATCCTTCCTTGGAAATGAAAATTTTAATGGCACTTACACATAAGTTGCATTTGGAAGGAAAAATTTTAACTACGTCTTATCTTGGTGAATCAGTGACTAATTGAGCTCTGTTTTTCGCTTTGGCAGTTTCAACAGTGTATGCTTTCACGGGGACATATGGAGTAAATTATGGCAGGATTGCTGACAATCTCCCACCACCTCAAAGAGTAGTAACCCTTCTCAAGGCATCTAAGATAAAAAACATCAGAATTTATGATGCTGATCATCAAGTTCTCAGGGCATTTAAAGGGTCCGGTATTGAAATAATAGTTGGACTCGGAAATGAGTATTTGAAGGACATTAGTGTGAGCCAGGCTCGTGCCATTACTTGGGTGAAAGAAAATGTGCAGTCATTCCTCCCTGATACTCATATCCGTGGAATCGCTGTGGGAAACGAGGTTTTGGGGAGCGATAACCAGGAACTCGGGGAGGTTTTGCTGCCAGCTGTAAAAAATGTTTACAATGCCCTTCATCGGCTGCATCTGACTGATGTAGTGGAGGTTTCAAGTCCACATTCAGAGGGTGTATTTGCAACTTCATACCCTCCATCTGCAGGAACTTTTAAGGAGAATGTTCTTCCATACATGAGACCACTTCTCCATTTCTTCTCAAAGATTGGGTCTCCTTTCTATATAAATGCATACCCATTTCTGGCCTATAAAAGTGATCCTGAGCACATTGATATTAACTACGCTCTTTTCCGTTCAAACCGGGGAATTTATGATTCTAAGACTAAACTACACTATGATAATATGTTTGATGCTCAAATTGATGCAGCTTATGCTGCTTTAGAGAAGGCTGGGTTTGACAAGATGGAAGTCATAGTTTCAGAAACTGGATGGGGTTCTCGTGGAGATGAAACCGAAGCAGGAGCCAATGTTAAAAATGCAAGGACTTACAATTATAACTTGCGCAAGCGACTAGCAAAAAAGAAGGGGACCCCTTACAGGCCAAAGAGAGTGGTGAGGGCATATATTTTTGCCCTGTTCAATGAGAACTCAAAGCCTGGGCCAACCTCAGAGAGAAACTTTGGATTGTTTAAAGCTGATGGAAGCACCACATATGATATTGGGTTTACTGGACTTGTACCTAGTTCAGCAGGCTCATCTCTTTTCTCCTTAAAGGTATATGTTACCTGAATACCTGAATCTTCTCTATATAGTGATTGCTTACACAAATAGTGTTTACGTTCTTCTGACAAGAACTTGGGTCTCTAATTAGAGCCTAGCAACGTAACACTCTAGACTGAAAAATAAAAATGGTCATAGGTTTCACAGCTTCTTACTTTCCCTTTTTGACTTCCTTCTTGTTTCTGTTGCCTCCAAAAACTAAGCTATTTTGGAAATTCTCTCTTTTTATCTTTTGCATTCCATTTCCTTAGAAATGGAAATCCCTTAGATTGATAAGGGATTTGTGACATTCATTGTTTTTCTATTCAGTTTTCAGTTACATACTAAGGTTCTTGTTTTTTTGTCACTTTCCCTTTTCCTGTTAAAGAAAAGAGTTTTGTGCAATCACTCTATTTAAGTCATCCCCACATCAAACTCGAGACAATATTTAATAGCTATGCAGTTTAGATCATAATGTGCTCAGTATTGTTACTATCCCCTTCCTGATTGCAGAATGACATTTCCATTGTAGTTTACAAGATCTTATTAAATTACCAATGATTGGAAATATGCGTATATTCATATACCTAACCGCGTGTTTGTTGAGAGGAAAATAAGTTATTTGTAGAAAAATTTAGTCCAGGAAAACTTGTTTAAGTGAAATTTTTCATTTTCCTCGGTTTTCCAATCGGTTGGATACATACTAATAAATTTTCATGGTAATATATGAAGATTTCAATTATGTGTGATGAATTGTTCGGAATAATTTAAGTTTCTGTTGCGTAGTCCTACTCTATCTTAGTTCCTGTTATGCCTCCACATGACTGCTGTTCCAATTTCCTGCATAAAAGCCTGCATTTTATCCTTGGTCCTTAGTTTCTATAGCACTGCAATCCACAAAATGAAACTCATACTTGGAATGGATTGCCCATACCAAATGAGTTTTGACCAGGGAACCTTAGGAGAAGGTGAATAAATGGATTTCCAAGCAGATTTAGTAGAGTAGTTGCCATCAAAGGACAGGGTCCATTTTGTTCTGTCAGGATGCATAGAGTTAGGTTGATAAGAAGGCGTGGAATCTTGGATAAGTTGGAGTGTATTAGTTGATGGTCCAGGCCAATGCCATTGGTTGTCTCTGCTTGTAACTTTAACAGTAGTAGCGTACGATCTTCCACTAAGTGATTGCTTAGGGACCTTGGCGTACGATCTGGGCTACGAAAAATTATCAGACCTCTTGAAATATCAGTCCATGAAAATCATATTGGAAGAATCAATTTCTTTATGCACTTGAATTAGAACCATGATGAAATAGAAATGATCAGCCTGTTGTGCTACATATGTTATGCTAATTTTCTGAAATTTTAATGTCTCACTTGACAGGTTATTGGACTTCGAGGTTGGTTTGGGTCCTATTCATTGATTTCCACGAGCTTCTCTGCAGCTGTGCTGCTGATGTTGATGTCATGACTAGTCAAAAGACTTCAGAGTCTCATTTTGGTGTGATATTCAATGCACATACAAATATACCTAGAAACACTTCATGTTCTTCAATTTGTACAGGTACTTGTAGCCCCCTTACGGTTGTTTCAGAAATATACAGCAGTCTTACATTGACAAAATAAAATCACCTATCTTTTTTATCGTATCTCATGTCCTAAACTGTGATCTGTGTGGAATCGATCCAGTTATGTTGAGTCATTTATTCGCTGAAGCGTTACGAGCAGTACTGGCAACTGCTTGTGCTTAAGCTAGATGCCGAAAGGGTACACACTTGTTAATCATGGCCGGCCCAACGGTAGAGCCAAAAAAAAACATGGGCTTTTGGCCCGACATATAAAAAAGGCTCCAAATTTTAGAGTTCAATAGATTAAAGATTAAAACTTATTATGATTCAACTTAACAAAAAAACTCTTAAAAGATTAAGTCAACAAAATAAAATTTAAAATTTAGGTCCAAAACTGCAGTCCACTTCACATATACAAATACACATTTATTAAGGACGAAAAAAAGGTTAACATTTCGATAAAAAAAAGTACAATAAGCATTTCTCTCTCTTTCACAAATAAAAATAAATCAAACACATTTTTTACTTCTCTCAAATTCGATTTTGTTCTCATTTAAACACAAAAGCACCAACTAATTAAATTATTCATTCTCATAAACGATTCAACAAAAACTAATTAATATCAAAATAAACTTTCAATAAAGTTGTTATCAGAGACAATAAAACACAATAAAATAGTAGGTGAAAGTTGCATACTTAAAGAAGTTAAGGATCATATAAAAAAATTAAAAAACAATAAAATAATTCAATAATAACATAACAAGGAATTATGAGTATATACCGATAGTCAATCAATACCGCAATTTTCATGAAAAATATACAAAACAAATAAGAAAAACATAAAAATAGTAATGAAATAATAGATTGTATTCCGAAAACTGTGGGTTAAGTAAAAGATGAGATAGGCAAACAGATGTATAGATCTATTTGCTAAAAATGTGTATTTAGTCATGATGGTCTATGTATATATATAATTTTTATGGATTATACTATTGAATAGTTACGTAGATAAAATAGATATTAAATAACACATATGTAATATTTAATATTTATTAGATGAATAAATTACTAAAAAAAAAAAATATGTGATATCACGTTGTAACATTGAACATCTTTACTAGGAAAATACCTTGTAACAGTCCACACATTATTTTTTACCAATTAAAAAAGTGCATAAAATATAGAATAATACATATATTAACTTTAATCCTTGCGTGTCATCCAATAATAAATTTGTCTCACTTAATTAGTTCTATGGACAAAGATTTGACAGTGAGGGACGAGCAAAGATTACAATTGTTACGAGATGCATAGACACTTCAATCTTTTGAATGAGAGCAGGCACAATAGAGCAGGCTCTAGGGCCCGAAAACTAAAATAATTGCATAGGGGCCCTAAATTAGACCATTAAAATAGTCGCTTAGAGCCCCAAAAATTTAGGATTTTAATTTAAGGGAAAATTGTGAAAAAGGTACATCATTTCTTACTTATTTGTGTAAAAATATCTCAATATAAAACATATGTGTATAAGTACTTTTATGTGTAAATGTTTGGTGAAAATGTACACTTTTGCTGGATTGTAATTTTTTCTCTTACTAAATTGCTATTTTTCTTTATTAATTGGAGACAAATATGACAGATATATTAGGGATTCAGCTTCCTAATTTTATGTTATATCTTTTTTGAATTTTAAATTACCTATTCATGTGTGATTGACCAACCGTTTATTCAAACATTTCATCCTATTCCTCTATCATTCAAACCTCTTTCTATGTTATTCACTCCATTCCATAATCGGGTTTTCAAACATATTCTAGTTAGTTGCAATAGAAAAAGTGCATCTGGTATGTTGTCCATATGTTTTATTTTAAAAAAAAAAAAAAAAAAAATCGTTACGGTCTTTTAACGTCAATCATGTTCATGTGAGGATAAATGTCAATGATGATGACTCAAATGAGGATGATCGTAATAATCAAGATGATGATTCTGATTCTGATTCGGAGAATGATTTACTTCCCCGCACGATAATGTCACAGTGCTACAAGACAATGTCACAGTGCTACAAACCAAATTCACACTACTGCAAATCAATGTCACACTGCATACATTGATATGACGCATGACCCAATGTATATGGCCTCTTTGGTTTTTTTTTTTGCAAATGATCGAACACTTGGTGTGCATGTAGTACCAAGTACCAGAAGTAGAAAATTAATTGATGGAAAAAAAGTAGATAAAATAAAAATTATTGGGATAAACAATATTTTTCTTGAGTTATCAACTTCTTTTCCAAAAACTTCAACGATCTTCTTCTTCAGCAATAAATTTCGATATGGTCGTCACCGTCTGATACTGATATTTCCCCTTATTTACAATGAACTCATCAAAAAACTCATCACTTATTCAAAGGGATTTTCACATCCTATTTAGCGATCAACATGAAGTTTTGAAAATAAAGGAGGTTTTAGGAAAGGTTTCTCACCAAACATTGAAAAAATGTATGTTTTCTGGTGAGATTTCCACTTATTCACGGTGAAACAATCAAAAACCCTATTACTTGTGAATAGTGATTTTCACTTCTTCAACAACGACCAACAGGAAGTTTTGAAAATCCAAAATGAGGTTTTATGGAAATTTTTGGAAGAATGCGGTTTCCCACGATATTGAAGGGATTTATGTGTAACAGTTGAGATCCCTTAAGTTTCGGTTGTGGAGGCAAAAATATAGGAATTGGTTCCCATTTTACTAAAAGGGGTATTTTAGAGATTTGTTAGGGTTTGTGTACTTTTTGACCTATGCTTTTAAAAGTGGTACTTTCTGTCCTATAATTCCTAAAAAAGGTACCGGTCCCCTTAAAACCCTTAATTTAATTTTCAGCTCTTAGTTCAGTTTTATATTCTAATGCCCTTTTGAATGGACTAAATTAAAGACCCAATATATTTTACAAGTCTATTTAAAGTCTTATAAAAATTCCTGAAATGTAACAATATTTTTCACAAGTTTATGTAAAGTTTTATAGAAAATCCTAAAATATAACAAAACTTTTAGAAAAATTTAAAAGTAACGACTTCTAGTTTTAAAAGTAGCAATTTCTTTCAAAAAAATTTCACTATTTTTTCTTTAACTCTCGCTGCCTCTCTCCAATTCTTTGTCTCCCTTCCATTCTTATTATCTTACTTTAGTTCTTTGTCCTCATCTCTAATTTTCTTGTTGTTTCTGTAAGACTTTATTCAATTTATTCATCTGTAAGATTTTGATTTCAAACTTGTACCCAATTTATTGTTTGATCCTATTTGATCCCAAAACCACTAATAATCATTTAAAAAATTATTATCTTCTTAAAATATTAAATAAGGTTATATTTAAAATTCTCGCTTTAGGCCCCAATTTGTGTTGGGCCATACTTATTGTTAATGTTACCCAAAACACAATTTTGTGAAGCCATGCACATGCCTTCATGGCCTGATTACCTTTTATTAGCAAACGTAGAATCATTCATCACCCATATTACCTAATGTACAAGAAACACAGCTGAGGTATGAGCATTTAAGACAACATGTCAATGCAGGAAGTCAACTTTCTAGTTGCAAAGAAAAAGTCTCATTGTCTGAATTTTTGGCCTTAAACTAAAGAAAGCTTCAAACTCCTTTGATTCTGGAAGTTTGATTCATTCAACATCGATTCAGACCAATTTTCTTCCTCAGTTCCTTCCACATCTTCAATTGTGTATGCTTTGACACGCTTTATGTTTTGAGGTTGTTTAATTTCTTTTCAGACCTTCTAAGTTTTATGTCAAAATAATACCTTGACCCCAGACATTTTCAAGATGACTTAGAGATTCTAATCATTTGTTTAACCTAAGAAATGAGTTATTTACCTCGATCAAATTACACACGCACACATGTGCGCGCTCACACACACACACAAAGAGAGAGTCACACATGAAAAACAAAAAAATATGGTATCTTGAATAGGGTTAATAATTGAGTTGAGTTTTGCGAGCTCAACTCGAGCCTATCGAACTCTTTTTTTAAACGAGCTTAAAAAATTGTTCAAACTCAGCTCGAGTCCAAAACGAGTCGAACCGAGCAAATTGTTCAAGTTTTAGCTGAATTAAATTCAAACTGAATTTGAGTAGCTTGACTAAATTATCAACCCTAATCTTGAGTACACAACGAATTGGCACACAATGTGTTAGAAGTTGAACTCCAAATGGAAGTACTACATGCCAATTGAACTATAATGGTTTGAATTCCCAATTCCCTTTTTACAAAGCTTCTGTAGTTGCCACTCACTTTTGAAAGATTCGGATTTAGACACACCTGAGAAAAGATAAGTGCTTTTTGGCCGGTTTTTCTCTTTTTTCTTCAGGTAGAAAAATGGCTGGTTGTGATTCATTCACAGGGAATATATGGCTAACATTGTATTCCACCAAATCATCATGGTGAAAAGAAGAATCATATACCGACAGATTTATTCTTTTTTTTTTTTTTTTGGTCAGAACCGACAGATTTATTCACATACCTATATTATCAGCAATCTTTATGCGTGTATCGAATATTTAAGAATACGTAAGCGTTATATTATTCTATATATTTAATATTGTGATTTATCGTCAATCGAGTGACTATGCATTAGATACTCCGATTAAGTGGCCGGTCCATCCCCATTACTATATAAAGCTTGTGAATTATTTTATACTCTAAATGATTTAAAAAAAATTATTTTATATCCTTAAAAATTATATTTTTCACATTATTAAAAATATTATAATATAATTTTTCTATTAACCAGGTGAAGTGGCCCGAAGCTTGTGCTGATAACAACTTTCATGCCTTTGCATGTGGCGGATCCTAATAAAACCGCTTTTTTTCTAAGCACGTGCATAACTTTTATTTATTAATTTCTAAACTCTTAATCTCCTTGAAGAGAGTCTTCTCACTTACCCCACACAAATATAAAATTATTCTCACATTAAGTGATCCTAGCCCTAGGGAGTCACTTATTAAAATCGCATTATTTTGAAAAGCACACGGGTTCAAGCACTAGCTCTCTGTAGGCCTGTTAATTGTTTTAGGTGAGGCGGATGCGTGTTGAGTCTTAATGGGTTCGTGTAAAAAAATACTTCACTCATATTCGATTCGTTTATTAATTCGTGTTTAACGAATTCTATCATATCAAAATTTGTGTCGTGTATAAATAATATATAAACGAGTCGTGTCGTATCGTGTATTTGTTGTGATTGACTTCACTTATATTTGAGTCGCTTATGAATCGTGTCTTGTTAAGTCCACTTATTTACTAAACGAGTGATTTAAAAAAGATTCAAACTCTTTAATTTCGTGTAGTATTAATTAATTGTGTCATATTTTGACACTCCTACCTCCTCGCTGTCGGGAAACATGAAATGACTAAAAGAAAAAAATAAAAGTGAAAAAAACAAAAGTGAAACAAATCGAGAGAAACCTCTACCTTCTTCTCATATTAAACTACTACCTAAAGTCACATAATTCATAGGTCATAAAATGGTAAGTGATTAATATACTAGTCATAACTCGTAGCTAAAGGCATGATACAACATAAAATTTGATTGTCCAAAAAATCAATCCTACTATATTAAATAACTAGTTATTGTCTGTGCCACACAGTAATAAAAAATAGTAAACAATAAACATATTTGTATTCATATTCAAAATCAAATCACAAACATAGAGAAAAGATAAAATAATTTAAGTATAGGTTTGTAATGGGGGTGAGAGGTGGTGGGCGGTAGTGGTGGTGCTAGGAGACGATGATGATTGTGGTGGGTGGCAATGACCGTGGTGGTGGTGGCGGCGGCGGCGATGGCAATGGTGGCGGCGGCAGCGGCAGTGACGACGACGGTGGTGGTGGTGGTGGCGGCGGTAGTGGTGGCAACGGCGGTGGTGGTGGTGGCGGTAGTAGTGGTGGTGGCGGTGGTAGTGGTGGTTGTGGTAGTGGTGGCGGCGACGAAAACAGTGGCGGCGGCGGTGGTGGTAGAGGTAGTGGTGGAGTGGTTTCAAACACTTTTTTTTTTTTAAAGTATTTATGAGAAATAATTTCTATATGTACTTTTAAAAAGTCACTCCAAACACACCCTTAGGGCCCTATTTTTCCTATTAAATTTAGAGTGTTGATATTAGCCGTTAGATCAACTTTAAAGTAAAATTTAAAGTGATCTCAACTGCAAATAGCAAAAGTCATTTTGTTTATCTTTTGAGATTTGAATTGTAAGCTACTTTATTATATAGACTAGTTATTACCTGTGCCTGAAGACACAGAGTAATAAAAAATGGTAAACAATAAACATATTTGTTTTCATATCCAAAATCAAATCACAAACATAGAAAATAGATAAAAGAATTTAAGCATTGGTTTGTAGTGGGGGTGAAAGGTGGTGGGCGGTAGTGATGGTGGTAGGAGACGGTGATGGTTGTGGTGGTGGTGGTGGCGGTGGCGACGGCGGTGGTGGAGGCGACGACGGCGATAGTGGCAACGACGACGATGGTGGTGGTTGTGGCGGCGGCAATGGTGGTGGTGGTGGCGACGACGACGGTGGTGGTGGTGGTGGCAGTGGCAGTAGTGGTGGTGGTGGTAGAGGTAGTAGTGGAGCGGTTTCAAATACTATTTTTTTTTTTAAGTATTTATGAGAAATAATTTCTAAAAGTACTTTTAAAAAAATTATTCCAAACACACCCTTATGAGCCTATTTTTCGCATTAAATTTAGGGTGTTAATATTAGCCGTTAGATTAACTTTAAAGTAAAATTTATGATAAATTACACTGACACCCCCTGACTTTTTGGTTTATTACACGAACACCCCCTGACTTTTGACAAATGACACCGAACTCCCCTGATATTTAAAACTTATAACAGTCACACCCCTTCTAACTAACAGACGTTAAACTTGTTAACAGTCAAAGCTGAGGTCATCAATCATAATTCTCAAAATACCAAAAATACCCTCCAAATTTATCCAACCTCTCATTTATTTTTTTAATCTATATATGAAATATATATATATATTAAAATTTAACACTTGTATGTTTAATTTCTAAATACATTACATTAATAAATAAAATATTAAATTTTTTTTGTTTATTAAATAATATTTGGTACTATTAGTACAATTTTAAAAATAATCAATTTTTTAAAACCTTAATAATTACCTAATCCAATTATCTCATATTAAATTTATTATTGCCACCATCACCACCAACTCCGCCACCATCACCACTGCCTAAACCTAACCACCGCAATAGTGCATCTGCCACCCAACACATCCAAACACCACCAGCACAAAGAGAGAGAGAGAATAGAGACAAAGAGAGAGAAACCAGTGATAGAGAACATTACACTCAAATCAACCATCACAGTTAATCACCATCCATTGCCACCTCCACACCACAGAAACCACCACCACCACCACCGCCTCCTCCTCCTCCTGTTCTCTCTCTCTCTCTCTCCCTCTCTCTCTCTCTCTCCACACACACATACATAGAGCACTGCCCCTGTCACCACAGCGGTGGGTTTCGAAAATTACATAGAACTTCTGATAAAGAACTAGATCTGTAAATCCAACACCACCGCCACCACTGCGGTGGATTTCGGAAACCACCCAGACACCAACTACCACCAAACCAAATCGAACCCAACAAATCAAACCACTAGTAAAATCGAACCCAACAACCACATTCTTCTCCTCCACCTCCATTTCCATTACCCACCACCAATCATTGCCTCCACACCATGGAAACCGCTTCCACATCCTCTCTCTCTCTTTCTGCTTGTGTGTATATATATATGTATGTATATACAAATATACACACACATGCACACACAGAGATGGGCTGAGGGAGAGAGAGAGAAGATTGATGATTGAGATCGTTGGTGGGAGAGAGAGAGAGAGAGAGAGAGATTAGGGTTTGGGTTTGGGTTCGCTAGTGAGAGAGAAAGAGAGAGATATTGGAGTTTGGGTTTTGGTTTTGTGTTAAACAGAGGGGCAAATGTTTGGGTTTGAGTTTGGATTTGGGTTTGGGTTGGGTTAAACAGAGGGACAAAGTTGTCTTTTTATTAGGAGAGTTAACTCCGTCTAATTATTGCGGTCTTATTGTAATTTTTAAAATGTGAGGGGGTGTCCGTGTAATAATGTCAAAAGTCAAGGGGTGTTAGTGTAATTTATCCTAAAATTTAAAGCGATCTCAACCGCGAATAGCAAAAGTCATTTTGTTTATCTTTTGAAATTTGAATTGTAAATTACTTTATTATATAGATATTTTTTTTTCTTTCATTTATTTGATTACATCATTTAAAATTTATTTTTACTCATTATTTTTTAAAAATATCGACAAAAATATGTAATTCAATAAATTTTTTTAACATGTGTATACTATCGTGTATGAATAATGTTTGAAATAAAAATTATGTTAAATTATAAATTAATTAAATATTAAATGATTAAACATGTGATAGAAATATGTGATAAAATGATTTTAAAAGAAAAATATGTATGAAATAAAATTTCAAACAACTAACTGTTTTATTATATAAATATATTTTTTCCTCAAAAACAACAATAATAAACAAAGACCACTTTCCCCAACAGAGAAACCCCGTTGATCTCGAACCTCCGAAAATTAAAAAATTACATCAAATAAAAACAGAATTAACGAGAGATGTATGAATCCTCAGTGGTGGGGTCCACATCTTCGACCCCACCATTATTATCATCAGCATAATCATCGCCGTTGATCTGATCCAGAACAAGAACCAAGCCCATGGCAAAAGCACCATCAAAGCCAGGCTTGAGGGAGAGAGAGAGAACGTCTTTGCCAAGCATCACATGGGCCGAAGCATCGACTTTGCGTCGAATCTCAGCCACTGGTTCCTTCTCTGCATTCAAGATTGTGCAACACCTTTGTGCAAATGAACCCTCGATCAGGTACTCCTCACCTGGATTCGAGAACACCTCCACCGTCATGCTTGACCGTCCGATTATTGATGATCTGCGTACGCTGAAGATCGGCTCTTTTTGACCCTCTGTTCCCTCTCCTAAGAAGCCTTCCCAGCGATGATGGAGACTAGGCCTCTGCTTCAAGGAAGATGAATGAAATGAAACAAATGAATGAGTTGACCCGCCGGGTTTACTTGGGAACTGACTATAGTAAATTGAAATTCGATAACAACCCATGAATTGAAGTCTGAAAATGAGATTACCCTTGTACGCAAAATTCAAACCTTACAATTTTTTATTTTTTTTATAAAAAGGGATGGGAGCATAGGAGAGAACTCAGATACCATCCGCTAGGTCGGATTATGAGGCATTCGATCTTCTCCGTTACAGGAATAAACTTAATTAAATTAGTATAACAGTCAATCACTGAATTCTAATGTAAACTTTAACATTCGAACCTTCAAAATTCGGCCGATACCATTGGCTCTTACATTGATTAGTACTAAAATAGATTGTCTTGAAGTAGCTCGACTCGGCGAGATGACTCGTAGAAAAACGGTAAGATTCCACAAGAATCGAGTAAACGTCACAAGGAATTAAACTCCAATAAATACACATTAATCCAAATCTGAAAGTGAATCAGCCTAAGCTTTCAAGTTCAGTTTCATTTGTCGCTGAGTTGACTCATTGAAACTCAGAGAGAGAGAAAGATTAAAGGGGGATAGACATGATGTATTAGCTAACGTTTCAATTACCTTTTTCCGGACTGTAAGGAGGCAGCGGCCAGATGCATCCATGAGGACGACTTCGCCGTTGTCACGAGTGTCAGGTCCGTACGAGTCGACTCGGAAAACAAGCTGACCTTTGCAGTCGTAGACGGTGAAGCCATCGCCGGCGAAGAAAAGAGAGGTCTTTAGCACAGTGAGATGTTTCTCTTCTTCGTATATGAAGCCATCTTCGATTACAACCCCTCCACCTTTCATTTGTCCTTCAACTTTTGTGTTTCTAAAGCTTCAAAAGCACTCCTGTGCCTGTATGTGAGATCCGGAAATTCTAAACCTTTGAGGCTTGGAGGTTTGGAGTTAGAAAACGGTAGATTTATACGTTGAAGGGACGATAGTTTATGGAGAAGAATTGAAGAGAGAGGAGAGAGAAAACAAACACTAATTCAATGCATGAGACATGTAATCTGATTGGACACCTCTCCCTTTCTCTCTAAGCAAGTCATATGTCAACAGAAGCGTGGACCCCAGCGTACACACTTATAGCGTACCTCATACAAAAATCTAACTCGAATACTGCCAACCTTTATAACTCGGTCCAACGCAGCTAAAGAACTGAGTTACAATTCCTAGCAACTCAGAGACTTATATAATAAAGTGATATTTGTCCCTGTTTTTGAGATTTAATTTATTAATTTAATTAATTATAATCCTTGTATTGACTATATGCTCGATTAAATATTTAAATTTGATATTAATTTTGATGATACCTAAAATAAACTCCAAGCATGAGCTCAGGTAAGGTATGCAGAGCTCTACCAACCAGAGCTTAGCTCGTAAGATCGGGTAAGACAAGCAGAGCTCATCCAAGCCATAATCAGAGCTCGTCCAGCCATTATTGGAGCTCCCTGAAGCAAGGCAATAGGGGAAAGGATGAGGAGACAGCAAGACGATAGCTGACACCTCCAAAGTAGGAGTCAAGCTGGAATCAAGGCATAAAACCCTTAACCAACCAAGATCCTCTCCAAATACTAAGGATGATCCCATGGTAGAAGACAAAGATCTCGGGATATAGACCGTTAAAGCCAGCCATATGGAGTTTTAGGTAACTCCGGGACTGGAGAGAGAAAGGAGGGAATATCCCTTCATTATAGGAAGTAAAATCAGATTAGAGATAAGCAAGAGGATATAAAAGGGGGATAGGCCTCCATTGAGGGGAATATAGGCAACAGAGCCACGAAGAACCCTAATCCCCTCCTGGCTATGCTGTAACACCTTCAACGGAATCAATAAGAAAATAGGAGCTAAAGACTCCATTGCAGAGTGGACTAGCCGAGCTCTCAAGCCGGTGAACCACTGTAAATCCTTTGTGTGATCTCCCTTCCCTCTATTCCCTCAAACACCAACCAGTATTATTTGGCACGAGCCTTGTAGCTCAGATACCACATTTAATTTCACATATATCAGTACCCATAGCTCATTTTCGGTAGATAACACCATCAGTTTGGCGCCGTCTGTGGGAACGATAGTTCTTGTTACAAATATACTGATTTCTCAGTGATTAATGGTCTCTACACGAAACATGAGTAAAAGTCAGATGAATCCCCCAAGGATGCAAAATCCCCAGGAGGTCACCAGTGGAAGACAACCGGGAAACCTTTATGATTTCGTCCCCACCATTGAAGACGACCCACCTATGGCGGATCCTCCTGCTAATAACGAATTAGACGCCCTTCGCCTGGTCAATCAACGCCTACTCCAACAAAATGAAGAGCTCTTGAAGCTCTTACAAGGTCCTCAGCAGGCACAACCACCACGGCAAGGCCCGAATAATCTTCCTCCTAGGGAACGACAGTGCCTTGACCCCCTCAGGGAAGCAAACGAGGGAGGAGAAAGCAGTCAAGCACCACATCAGTCGCCAAGGAGGGGAATCAACGAAGAAGCACAAAGCCGGAACGAAGAGCTGGAGAGGAATGATTTCCTTCCTTTCCAACAGGAGAGAATGAAGCAATATTGGGAACACCGCTTCAAGGACATCCAGCAACAGCTCAGCCACATGAGAGAGGCAGTGAAGGTCAAAGCCCCCGTAACAATGGATGCCTTGGTGCAACAAACTGAATCCTCATTCACTCCCGGGGTACTACATTTTCCCCTTCCTCCGAAGTTCAGAGTGCCTCAGATAGAGGTTTTCGATGGGACAAAAGACCATGTGGATCACCTCAACACCTACAAAAACCAGATGGAGTTGCATGGGTACCAGGATCCTGTGCGATGTAGGGCCTTCGCCATCACTCTGAAGGGGTCAGCCTTAGCATGTTTCAATAGGCTCCCCCCAGCCTCAATCTCTTCTTTTAAAGAACTCTCCATTTCCTTTGTGTCACACTTCATCGGAGCACGGATCTATAGGAAGCCGAGCTATTATCTATTAAATATAAAGCAAAGGCCTGATGAGAACCTGCGATCTTACGTTCAGAGGTTCAATTCAGAATCTCTGAAGGTAGCTATCCCTGACGAAAAGTTTGCCATTACTGCTTTCATTGCCGGATTGGGAGTCCAGTCAAAGGATCTCATGTTCTCTATATCCAAGAACCCTCAAACAAGCATGGCTGAAGTGTTAGCCAAGGCAGAAAATTACATAAACGGTGAAGAAGCACTCCTTTCCAAGGTGGGAAGTACATCCTCACGAAAGGAGAAGGAAAAAGAAGAGAAGAAAAGGGACCGTAGTCCCAGGAAAGAAAAGGGGCGAGAAAGGTCTCCAAGGAGGGACAGAGATCGCTCCCCGAAGAGAAGAGGAAATGTTAGAGACCATTTGGGCCCCATGCAGCCTGAGCTGCAGCCTAGGTACGGATCTCAGCGATTCACCCCACTCACCGCCGCTGTATCCCAAGTTCTGTATGAGGTCCAAAGCGAGAAGTTCCTAAGGTGGCCACCTCGGATGAAGACTGATCCAACAAAAAGAGACCCCACAAAGTATTGTGACTACCACAGGAATCATGGTCACCACACTGATGACTGCATTCAATTAAAGAAGGAGATCGAGTTCTTAATCCAACGAGGACAGTTGCGTCGCTTTGTGGCCCATGACGACCAGAATCGAGCTATTCCACCGCTGCCACCTCAACAACAAGCACCCGCACCACATCAGCAGCCTCTGGGTGAGATCAGAGTAATATCTGGAGGATTTGCAGGAGCCGGAGAGTCCAGCTCAGCCAGGAAAGCGCACCTCCGACGAATCAGAGCCGAAGAAGCTCTTGAAGTGCATATTGTATCCAAAGCACCACGCTTAGACACAGCTATCACTTTTTCCGATACCGATTTGGAAGGATGCCAATACCCCCATGATGATCCATTGGTGGTAAGAGCCGTGGTAGCTAACAGGACCGTTCATCGAGTCTTGATCGATAACGGGAGCTCGGCGGACATCATTTTTGCGCCTGCGTTCGACAAAATGGACATAGGAAGGGAAAAACTCGAACCTGTAAGTACTCACTTGCTAGGATTCTCAGGAGAAATGGTGCTCCCCCTGAGTTCAATACAACTGGTGCTCACCCTAGGTGACCCGCCTTGCCAAGCCACCACGACCGTAAAATTTCTAGTGGTTGATGCACCTTCTGCATACAACATCTTGCTTGGAAGGCCATCCCTTAATTCTATGAGGGCAATCCCATCTGCCTATCACTTGGTCGTTAAATTTCCTACAGAAAATGGAATCGAAGTGGTCCGGGGAGACCAACGTGTAACAAGAGAATGCTACATGGCGTCTGTAAAGATGAAAGAGGTTGAGAACATCCAGTTGGATGAGCTTGACATGAGGGATGAGCTGGAAACAAGACCAATGCCCTCAGAAGAGCTGGAACCAGTTCAGCTTGACAAGGAGCCAGAACACCTCGTTTATATAGGGTCCAAGCTAAGCAAAGAGGTCAAAAGCCTTCTCATCCAGTTCTTAAAGAAAAATATAGGAGTTTTTGCCTGGAAACAAGAAGACATGGAAGGTATTGAACCCTCGATCATCACGCACAGGCTCAGCGTGAATCCTACCTGCAAACCTATCAAACAGAAACGAAGAAATTTCGCCCCGGAACGCCAAAAGGCAATCAACGAAGAGGTCGGCAAACTCCTCCACGCTAAGGAAGTCAGGGAAGTTGATTACCCTACCTGGTTGGCAAATGTGGTTCTTGTCAAAAAAACTAACGGTAAGTGGGGACTGTGCATCGACTTCACTGATCTCAACCGAGCATGCCCCAAGGACAGCTTTCCCTTACCTCAGATCGATTTAATAGTCAACGCCACAGCCGTACACGAGCTCCTTAGCTTCATGGACGCCTTCTCGGGTTACAACCAGATCAGGATGGATTCTAATGACCAAGAGAAAACCTCATTTGTGACTGAACAGAGAACATATTGTTATCAGGTCATGCCTTTTGGATTGAAAAATGCTGGAGCCACTTACCAGCTGTTGGTGAATAAGATGTTCCAAAAGCAGATAGGTGCGTCCATGAAAGTTTACATCGACGACATGTTAGTAAAGTCTTTGAAAGCAGAGCTCCACATCGAGCACCTAGCTGAATCATTCCAGATCCTAAAGGAATACAAGATGAAGCTCAACCCTGCGAAGTGTGCATTCGGGGTCTCGGCAGGAAAGTTTCTGGGTTTTATAGTTAGTAGCCGAGGAATTGAAGCTAACCCAGAGAAGGTTAGGGTAGTGTTAGATATGCAACCACCGTCCAACACAAGGGAGGTACAACGCTTGACAGGTAGAATAGCTGCCTTGAGCCGTTTTGTGTCTAGGTCAAGCGATAAGTGCCAACCATTCTTTCAAGTCTTGAAGAAGGCATTCCAGTGGGATACCCAGTGCAAAGAAGCATTCGAAGCCCTGGAAAGTTATATGAGCTCCCCCCCTGTTTTGGTGAGCCCTTTAGAAGGGGAAGTCTTTACTCTCTACCTAGCAGTTTCAGATTTTTCAACAAGCGCAGCGCTGGTTAGGGAGCGAGACAAAGCTCAGCAACTAGTCTACTACTGCAGCAGAGCTCTGAGGGGGGCGGAGGAGAGATATCCAAAGATGGAGAAACTTGTTTTAGCTTTGGTTACAACAGCTAGGAGACTTAGACCCTATTTCCAGGCTCATACTATCGAGGTTCCAACAGACCAGCCGATGAAACAAGTGCTACATAAGCCAGAGTCTTCTAGAAAGTTGGTTAAGTGGGCCATAGAGCTCTGCGAGTTTGATATCAGATATAAGCCAAGGACTGCCATCAAAGGGAAAATTTTGGCGGATTTCATCGTAGAATTCACAGCAGCAGCACCTATGGAGATCATGGAGTTAGTACCCGACCTCCCCATATGGAGGCTTTCAGTGGATGGAGCTGCCAATGCTCAGGGAAGCGGTACTGGTATAATCCTGACCTCTCCAGATGGAATAGATGTCAAATATGCCCTTAGGTTTGGGTTTAAGGCTTCAAATAACGAGGCAGAGTATGATGCTATCATCGCTGGGCTCAATCTTGCTCATTCTATGGAAGCAGAACAGCTGGAGATCTGCAGTGACTCCCAACTAGTGGTGAAACAGATAGAGGAATCCTACGAAGCGAGGGGCGAAAAAATGATCATTTACCTTAGAAAAGTACGAGAACTAATTAAGAAGTTTGTGCAGGTTAAGGTCATACACGTTCCCAGAACAGAGAATTCGCGAGCAGATGCGTTGGCAATGTTAGCAACTGTCTCGCAAGAAGACTTGATAGGCTAATACCAGTGGAGCACCTTCCAGAGCCTTCAGTAAGCATTGACAAGAAAGAAATGCTACCGATTGTAGCTCAGCTGAGCTGGATGGACCCTATCATAGAATACCTGCAGAAAGGAACCTTGTTAGACGATGCTAAGGAGGCCTCAAAGCTGAGAACCAGGTCAGCCAGATTTTCTATGATGCAAGGAAATCTGTATAAGCGAGGATTTTCAGCACCTCTCCTTAAATGTGTGGGAGATGAGGACGCCAATTATATACTCAGAGAAGTACATGAGGGAATATGTGGCAATCACATCGGGGCTCGGGCCTTGGTAGGAAAAACACTGAGGCAAGGGTATTACTGGCCCACCATGCTCAAGGATGCCACCGAATTGGTCAAGAAATGCAAGACTTGCCAAGAACATGCCAACATTTCCCGTTGTCCACCTGAGCTGTTAACCTCGGTGGTAAGCCCATGGCCCTTCCAGCAATGGGGTTTGGACATACTTGAACCCCTTCCCACCGGTATGGGACAATGCAAGTTTGCTATCATAGGGGTGGATTACTTCACCAAGTGGGCGGAGGTCGAACCTTTGGCAGCAATCACCGAACAAAAGGTCCAAAACTTCGTTTGGAAATCTATAGTTTGCAGGTTTGGGGTTCCTAGAACAGTCGTATCTGACAATGGAAAGCAGTTTGACAACTCAAAATTTAAGAGGTTTTGTGCTGAGCTCGGGATAAAGAACTACTTCTCAGCTCCTGCACATCCTCAATCCAATGGACAAGTAGAGGTCACAATCAGAACCATAAAGACAGCTCTGAAAACTAAACTAGAAAACCTAAAAGGCAAGTGGGTGGAGTACATCCCTGAAGTATTGTGGGCCTACAGGACCACCGCCAGGTCTGCAACTCAGGAAACCCCGTTTGCTTTGGCTTTTGGAACCGAGGCAGTGGCCCCTATTGAGGTGGGGCTCCAATCACCTAGGGTGGAGTTGGCAGACGCCGAGCACAATGATGAGTCTCTCCTACTGAACCTCGACCTCTTGGATGAAAAGAGAGACAGAGCTCTGCAGCGCGTTCAAAGTTACCAAAGGAAAACCGCAAGGTACTACGACAGGAAGGTAAAACACAGAAGTTTCAAAATTGGGAACTTGGTGTTTAGGAGGCTTCTGCTTGCGAGGAAGGATCCCACTCATGGGAAGCTAGAACCCAACTGGAAAGGACCATATATCATATCAAGGGTAATCAGACTAGGAAAATACGAGCTGCAAACCGAGTAAGGAAAGATCCTAGCTCACTCTTGGAATGCCGAGCACCTTAAGAAGTTCTTTCAGTAAGTTTTCCTTGTAATAGAGCTATTTTCGATGAAAATGAACGAATCTTTTATTCATCCTCATGTGGTTTCCAAAATAAATAAATATATAATAAGCACATGTGAAACAAGCTCTACAGCTCGCGATAAGCTTCTAAGCTTATAAAATTCAAGATGAGCTCCTCAGCTCATAAACAAACGATAAGCTTCTAAGCTTATAAAATTCAAGATGAGCTCCTCAGCTCATAAACAAACGATAAGCTTCCAAGCTTATGAAACTCAAGATAAGCTCCTTAGCTCAGCGTCTAGAGCTTGCAGAATTCAGAATGAGTTCCACAGCTCGACTGATAAGGGATAAGCCCCTCAGCTCATACATGCACTTTCAAAAAGAAAGATCTGACATTCAAATAATTCAAGAATACAAGCATTCAAGAAAAAGAGAAACAAAGTTTGGCATTAATCAGTAAAGAAAGGGAGCACAAGGAGGCAGAACTCCTAATCCTTCTTAAGCTGTGACTTCAGCTCGGCAACTTCCTCCTTCAGGCGAGCGTTCTCCTCCCTCAGCTCATCACTTTCTTGTTTAGCCTTGTAGAGTGAGTCAAGAAGCTTCTGACCTGCTGGAGTAAGAAAAATAGTGGAAAGAGAGTCAGGTGAGAAAGAGCCATCCATCTTACACCTCTTTGAACTCGCACCAGTGTCCCCCTCCACGTCGGAATCCCCTTCCTCGTCAGAATCAGAGAAAGAGGTCCAGGAAGAGTAGGGAACGGAGGAAAATTCATATTCAGTAGCCTCGGCCCCAAGCAAATAAAGATTTGCACTCGTCATCAACTCAGAATAAGTCCTAGGCTCCACAAGCCGCAACTCGTCAATGATTATCATCTCTGGCACATCCAGATCAGGTGGACCTGCGCAACAAGAATATAATAAGAATATGTCGCCAAAAAAAATATATATATATATATTCAAGAGAGCTCGGCTCGAGCTTACCAATGCGAGAAAAGCTCTTCCAGGACCGTGGAATCCTAGCATCACGACAGCGCACCTCAGGGGACCGTCAGGACTCCCCAAAAGCAAAAAAGAAACGTTTAGACCATCCTTCAAGATTGGAAGGAAGGCCTAGAACCAAAGGAGGTGAATTAAAGTGCCTCCAACGAAAGAAGCTGAAGCATGGGGCATCGTCTTCCTCGATCTCGAAGAAGTAAAAGAACTCGGAAACAGAAGGGAACCTATCACTGCCATACAGGCGCCAGAACAGGAAAAAGCTCACCATAGCGGCCCATCCTCGTGGAGAAAGGCGAGAAGGGCATAGACCATAATGGGCAAGAACTCGCCCGATAGACGGATGAATGGGAAGGCGAAGTCCCATGTCCATTGCACCCTCAAAAAGGCAGACTTCCTCTCGAGAAAGATAATTGCAGGGCTCGTCAGGGGTAGAGACTCGCAGAGGCAAATCAAGATCAGAAAAAAACTATTTCTTGATGGCTACCAAATCAGAAGGCTCTAAGGTCGAAGGAGACAAGTAGCGACGATGCCACTTCCATTCGATTCCGAAGGAAGTGAGTTCCTTGAACAGAGAAGAAGCGGAGGCAGCCATTAGAGATTACGGTGAAAACAGAGGGTAACCACGAAGGATCAAGAAGAAACTCCGAAATATTTTTGGCAAGACAGAAAAAAAACTCAGCAGATGATAAGAGACTTAAAGAGGATTGTAAGTTTTTAGGAAACCAAGAGCCACGCGAAGGGCAGAGTCGGTGGTCTTTTGGGTTTCCTAATTAATAAAGGTGGTTACGGTTATGGAAAACAGTTGGGAAAAGGCGGGAAAAAGAGTCAGTACAAGGTTACCCCTCCTAATGCACTCAAAACAATCGAAAATGAGTCTGACCCCACCTGAATAGAATATTCCTCATATTTGAGCTCAGCTCGGTTGGCAGCATAGCATCTCTATAGCAGGTCTTTGAGACCTCCAGTTCCAAGAACCGTGCTCATATCAGGATGATGTTTTCCTGATGAGTTCATTAGTCCATCAAAAGAACCTGGCAGCTTATAAAGTCCATAATCTTGCTTCAAGAAGCACCGAAGTACTTCTCAAAGCAATGGGGGTAAGGGGAACATAACACAACACAACCATGTTTCAAAGACAGAAGTCACATTGCAATTCAAAGAAAAAACAAAAACAAAAGTTGTATTTCAGAAACAAGAGTCAAAGGTACATTGAATGCAAGTTTACACAAAAAGAAGCACTAAGTATCTGAAAGTGGATCTTGAAGTTCAGCAGAGGAAGCCACAGTGGTAGGAGCAGAGCTTGGAAAATCAGCAAGCAAGGACTCAGGGATCAGAGGAGTAGTAGTCTCAGGGATGTTGGCCCCTGGAACCTCCACTCCGTCACCTGGCAGTTCTTGATTAAGTGCCCTGGACACGAGGTCAGCAGAGAAGGGATTGGTACATGGAATAGCAGGAGAAGTAGGCACACCCTGGTTCAAGGCTTCAGCCGAAGGAACCGAGGTGTCTTCCTCATTATCAGAGTCAGATTCTTCCATTTCTTCCTCGGTGGGGATAGGGAAGTTGAGGTCCAGATCTGAAAAAGTCTTGATAGTCTTGCGCCTAAAGGCAAGCCATCCAGTGGCCCACAAGGTGGTGGCCTCATCCTTCAGCTCTACCACCTCGTTATCCCTCTGTCTGATCAGGTCTTTCTGCCCATCAAGCTCCTCGCAGAGCTTGCCATTGGCCTCGTTGAGAGTGAGGTACTCTTGCCTTGCTTGCATAAGGGAATTTTTGGCGTCGAATGCCTCTTGGCTAGCCTTGGTCCACGCCTCAGTCTTGAGCTCCAGATCCTCCTTGGTTAACCGTAGCTCATCTCGAGCTTTCTTTTCCCCTTCCTCAGCTCTTGCCTTGACGGTTAAGGTATGTTTGAGGTCGGAGGCTTGCTTTACTGCTTGCTCCTTAAGACTTTGCACCTGAGTCCGGAGGTCCTCATTTTCAAGGGACAACTCAGTAACTTTGATCTCATACGCCTTCAGAGCCTTAACAGAGCGCTCATAAGACCGAATCCGGTGCAATAAACCTTTCGCATGGAGGGCAGCCTGGGGATATAAAGGAAGATCGGCAAATTGCGTAAAACTATTATACGAGGGTAAATAGAGATGGAAAAGTGCTAGTACTTACAGCAGCTGCTCCCTGAAGAGCTGAGGCGATGGATTCCTCGAGGGGCATAAAAGCAACCTTCAGGACGTCAGATTCAGAAAAAATAGAAGAGATAGCTCCCGCAGCAAGATCCATGTTATCAAAGTAAGAATCTTCATCTTCCTCTTCGGATTTTCCCCCTTTCTCAACAATCTTCCCAGAAGCACTGTATGAGAAGGTGTCGGATTGGAGATCGGGGATCAGTCTCAGAGCCTTCTCGACCTCAGAAGAGGAGGGGGAAGCCTGACCTCCCATCTGAGTTTGAACCAACGCAGGCTGAGCCACTGAAGGGGAAGAGGTGGCTGCAATTCGAGGAGTGTCGGATGAGGAAGGCAGTGCCTTGGTGGGAACCAGTTCTTTAGCGGATGAAGAGGGCGAAGGCATCTCCAACCTTGGAACTTTAGCCCGGGTAGTAGGGCCACTCCCAGAGCTGACCGGGGCCTTTCGCTTGCCAGATCTACCGCCCTTCATCAATTCCTCAACTTTAGCCTGGAGCTCTTTAGGAGTAGACTTCATGGTGGAGGGACCTGGAAGGTCTGAGTTGAATCAGGAGATATAAAGAAAACGAAAGAGGAGGAGGAAGAAAGTGATGATGATATTACCTTCTTCGGCGCTTACAGCAGATATTGGAATAGCTAAGGTCGCCGGTGGGGGGCTCAGACCTAACTCCACCAGATATCGAGGCTCGATGAGATCAGCGTATCTCTCTGGCTTGATTTTTCCCAACTTCAATAGCACCCTGTTATCTTCAGGGCTGAGCTCAGGCCGACCACCTATAAAAAAAAAAATTGCAAGTAAGAGCAAAGCAAGAGGCTCATAAGTTCCAGATTAAAGCTCAGCCAGCTTGAGTAAAGACTCACCCAAGTTTTCTGGCCTAGACCAGGCCGTAGGGATACCAAGAGTATCAGTTTTATCAGCAGGATTATACTCCTAGTTGGTACGCCCAACAAAAAAGAAGTGTTTTTTCCACCCTTTGTGAGAAGTTGGGAGGTCGAAAATGATCTTCCTAGCAGCATTTCGCTTAGAGATATATAGAAAGCCTTCAGAAGAGGTCAGCTTGACATTGAAAAGTTCCATAAGCAGAGAAAGGCTAGGAACTCCGAGTTTATGCTTGTTAAAGATGACTAAAACGCCTACCATAACGCCATAGAAATTGGGGGAGAGCTGGGAAGGGCATACATTGAAGTGCTGCAGAACAGCCTTGATAAAAGGGTGCAGGGGAAAGCGAAGGTCATTCTCAAAAGCAGCAAGAAAGAAGCAGACCCTCTTACGCACTTGTTCTACGTAATAGATGGACTTTTCCGGGCACCAGGGTTCGACTCCAGGAGGAAAACCATATCGAGCTTTGTAAGCTCTCATCAATGCAGGGGCCTCTCTACTATAGCCCACGGACTCAACACACCTAAAGGCAGCCCCCAGGTAGGAGGATTTATCAGCAACCCCAACTCCACTCACCTTGCCCTTACATTTGTCAGGCTTGCAGGGCACGGGAGAAGATGTAGAAGGGGGCTCCTCAGTGCCGACCTCGGCTTCCACAGCCTCCACACCAGGGAAATTGTCAATCTCATCACCTACATCCCCTAAATCGGTGTCCTCAGACCGATCGCCTAGTAGGGAAACAGAGGAACTAGTAGCACCAGAAGAAGCAGACATGATTGGGCAAGAAAAGGGAATGTTAAAGGAGCAATAAAGGGAGGGAACGCTAATCAAACTTTCTCTAATAACCCTAGGGTCAGCACAATAGCTCCCAACAGCAAGTATGTGCACAATAGAGCTCCAATCCACAAAATGAGGAAGAGGGGATAGACAACAATCACGATTCCAGCAATAAAAGAACCGAAAAGACCAAAAACGTAATAACCACCTCGAACTCGAGGGATCTAGAACGAGGAAAGAGGCGAAAAGGGGGCAGAAAGAACGTACCTAGTTGGGAGAGAGCGACGAACAACAATCCGGGGTCAAATCAAAAAGGGAAGCACTGTGAGTCCTCGAATCGAACACAGGAAGACAGAAAACCGAAGATTCGCAGAAGCAAGAAGTTCGAAGAACAGAGAAGAAGTTGAACAGTGGGAAAAAGCGGTTCAGGTAGCCGTTTGGGTATTTAAAGCTTGAAAGGCGTGGGCTGGAACGTGCGCGAGAATCGAGGAAAACCATGATTAATACAAACCGTCAAAGGGCTCCAGTCACGTGCAAGTCAGGGTCAGTCATGCGCAGGTCTAGCTCAGTTTGAGAAATAGCACAGCCCCTGCTCAAGCTCGCTTGAACCAAGGGCTGGGGGGCAACTGATGATACCTAAAATAAACTCCAAACATGAGCTCAGGAAATGAGCTCAGCTCAGGTAAGGTATGCAGAGCTCTACCAACCAGAGCTTAGCTTGTAAGATCAGGTAAGACAAGCAGAGCTCATCCAAGCCATAATCAGAGCTCGTCCAGCCAGTATTGGAACTCCCCGAAGCAAGGCAATAGGGGAAAGGATGAGGAGACAACAAGACGATAGCTGACACCTCCAAAGTAGGAGTCAAGCTGGAATCAAGGTATAAAACCCTTAACCAACCAAGATCCTCTCCAAATACTAAGGAGGATCCCATGGTAGAAGACAAAGATCTCGGGATATAGACCGTTAAAGCCAGCCATATGGAGTTTTAGGTAACTCCGGGACTGGAGAGAGAAAGGAGGGAAGATCCCTTTATTATAGGAAGTAAAATCGGATTAGAGGTAAGCAAGAGGCTATAAAAGGGGGATAGGCCTCCATTGAGGGAAATATAGGCAATAGAGCCACGAAGAACCATAATCCCCTCCTGGCTATGTTGTAACACCTTCAACGCAATCAATAAGAAAATAGGAGCTAGAGACTCCATTGCAGAGTGGACTAGCCGAGCTCTCAGGCCGGTGAACCACTGTAAATCCTTTGTGTGATCTCCCTTCCCTCTATTCCCTCAAACACCAACCAGTATTATTTGGCACGAGCCTTGTAGCTCAGATACCACATTTAATTTCACATATATCAGTACCCATAGCTCATTTTTAGTAGATAACACCATCAAATTTAATAGTTATAATAAAATCATATTATTTAATTAATAAATTAAATTAAATTTTTAAATCCCAATAACATTAGTCATTTGTCCCTCCTCTTCTCTCCATCTTAAAAAATCCATTCCAAGGAAAAAAATTAATTTTAAATCTTCAGTCATTAATGTTCTTTAGTGATAGTTAGAAAAATAATTTATAATCTCAAAGAGTAGTTTAAATGATAAAAATGATGAGCTGTAAATTTAGACATCTTAAATTTGAATCTTGGTAACTTTTTAGGTCAGGTCATAAGAGATTTATCCCTCATAAATACTCTAATATCGACGTAGATGATATATCTTTGATCAAAATAGTGAAGAAATTAGTCGAGATACGCGTAAACTAGTCTGAATACCCTTAATCATTTAACCAATATATATATATATTCTACGACACCTGCACATAATTGAGATGATCAATTCTAAGGGTAGATCTAATAGTGATAGGGACGAATTATAAATTCAGATGTCCTGAGTTTAAATTTTAACAATTCGCCAAATTAAATCTCTCATGAATACTATAATCCTAATATAAAGAAAAAGAATTGAGATGATCCCTATTTCTTCGACTATGGTATATAAAGTTTTTGATTTAAATTTAAATGGTCTAATCAAGAATGTTTTTTTTTCTTTTTCGATAAGTCTAATGAAGGAATGTTATTACCAAGTTGATGACTAACTTGGTCAAAAGAGGAAAAAGACAATGAGTTCAACAGCTAGCGGAGAAGATTACGGTAACAAAAATTAGTACCATAATTCCAAAATTTATAATTTTTGTGTAATTTTACAACTTTTAAGAATTATTTTATAAAAAAAAATTATAACTTTTGAAATTATATTATAATTTTTATAGTTCAAGTTATAACTTTTGCAGGTCATTTATAACTTTTGTAGTGCTACTTAAGATCGATACCAAAAAATTTTAGTATCAATCTTAAGTGGCACCAAAAAAGTTATAAATTACCCAAAAAAAATTATAAATGATCCACAAAATTTATAAATGACTCTTAAAAAAATAATCTCAAATTCGTAATGGCAATACGATACTGATTTTTTTTTTTTAAATATTGTAGACCACTCTAAAGTAATCCTAAGGATATAAAATGAGTGGGGGATGAGGTCGGAGTTACTCCACGGGCAAATAATAGTTTGGACTCTTTATTTATGGACTTGATTTCACTTTTACTTTGATGGGTGTATAGAATGCTAAGGAAAAATGTGTGGTTTAGTGGTGTTTTATTATGAATAGGATGGGGACGGTTGTTATCAAAATTGAATGGGTTTTGCCACGTAAGATGATCAAAAAAAAAAAGTCCTAGAACAAAATTAGTCAAAACAATGTGGTGTCTCTTGAACTATTGTATTTTTTAGATAGCTCCTTGGACTATTTGAATTGATTTCACATTGTCCTAATGCAAATATCCATTATTTTTTGATGCAAATATCTATTTTATAAATTTTCACCAAATTTATAAAATAGAAGTTCAAAATTGGGGTCATGTGATCAGTGGTTAATGTACCATTTTTCATTCATATATTCGATGAATACGTATCTCACAACATCATAGAATAGAACCCTCCAGAGGCCCAAACATTGAAGAATCTTATAAAGGGATTATGATATAATTAATTAAACACAAGACCAACAGATATTCCCATTCCCAACCTACCTACTAGAACACCAAAAATGATATCAGGCATTACCACAGCACCAGCTCACAATATCCCTTTCCTCTCTCTCTGTCTCTGTCTCTCTCTCTCTCTCCAAATGATCTCTTTGTCTTCATATTCATGGGCATGGTGGATTTACCAATGGGCTGTGGTGGGGATTGGATTATATTTGATAGTGGGTGACTGGTTTGGACAATGGGTAGCTGGCGACAGAGAATAGTTTTAACTAGAGATGGGAAAGGGCAGTTTGGATTTGATTATGGATAGGTTCAAGAAAAGTTGGATGTAAAACAAATTCAATTTGTTTTTAATCCGTTTAATAAATGGGTTATAATGGGTTAAATCATAACGTGTTGGGTTAGACCCATTAACCCATAAAACAATTAAAACTCTTAATATGAGCACATATTAATACACCAAAAATATATATAATAATACACCAAAAATACACACACATATACTAGCACACAAAAAACACAAACACATTTACTTTATTACTTGTGTCATGGATTATGGGTCGGGCGTGGGGGCGGTCATGGCTCACGGACGGGCCATGGGTCACGGGTCATGTGTCAATCCATGGGTTGGGTCGGGGTGTGTTAGTGTGTGTGCGTTTTTGGTGTATTAGTGTGTGTGTGTTTGTATTTTTTAGTATATTAATATATATTTATTTGGTTTTATTACTTGCGTTATTTAATAGAAAGATAAATACTCAGCTCAATGGGTACCCATTTATAAATCATCTAAACCCGCTTAATTAAAATGAATCATATTATTCAACTCATTTAGAACTCATATTAATTAACTAGTTATTGTCTGTGCCTGAAGGTACATAGTAATAAAAAATGATAAATAATAAATATATTTGTATTCATATCCAAAATCAAATCACAAACATAAAAGAGAGATAAATGAATTTAAGTATCGATTATAGTGAAGTGAGAGGTGGTGGTGGTAGGAGACGGTGATGGTTGTGGTGGGTGGCAATAACCGTGGTGGCGGTGATGGCGGCGAGGGCGGCGGCGGCGGTGGTGGTGGTGGTGGTGGCGACAGTGGTGGTGGTGGTGGCCGTGGTGGTGGCGGCGACGGTGGTGGTGGCGGCGGCGATGGTGGTGGTGGTGGCGGCTGTGGTGGTGGTGAGGGTGGTGGTGGTAGAGGTAATGGTGAGGCGGTTTCAAACACTGTTATTTTTTTTAAAGTACTTATGATAAATAATTTCTAGATGTATTTTTAAAAAATCACTCAAAACACACCCTTAGGGGCCTATTTTTCCTATTAAATTTAGGGTGTTAATATTAGCCGTTAGATTAACTTTAAAGTAAAATTTAAAACGATCTCAACCGCGAAAAGCAAAAGTCATTTTGTTTATCTTTTGAGATTTGAATTATAAGCTACTTTATTATATAGATATAGGTACCAAACTCATTTATTTATGAACGAGTTAGACGAATTAATAAATAATGAATTAAGATTGCCACAACTAATTTTAACAGACTGGAGAGAGATAGTGAGAGTAGCAAAATTATGTTATAATCACCATTAACGGTGTTAATTATATAGATTGATGATCTACAACTATAGGAGAGTAACTTGATTGAATAATAAAGGTGAAGTGCTAGAGAACAAAGTAGGAATTTGCCCAAAATATCTAGAAAACGTCTGTTCAAACTTTTTTCCCTGAGTCGACCAGATCATTTTCCAACACCAGCTGAGCAGTCATGACCATCTGGAAAAAGTCTAAAAACAACTACCCGAGACACACGGACCCTAGACTTCCGCCGGATAGAATAGTATATTAAAAGTTTACTTTTTATAGAAAAATTTATTCTTTTTATTTTATTAAAAATTTATATGGGTAAAATATTTGTATTATATTTTATATATGATATACTTGTTAGGGGTGCAATTTGGGTTGGGCAACCCGATTTCACCCCGAGTCCAACCCGAAAAAATTAGGGCTTGGGCTAAGATTTTTAATACTTGGGTTGGGCTTGGGTCAAAAAACCTCAACCCGAATTCAATTTGGGCCGGGCTCGGGTTGAGACATCGGCAACCCGAACCCGACAAATTAAAAAATAATTATATATATATAAAGCATTAGCACTTTTTTTCATTTTTATTCCATCGTCCTCTGTTTCTTGTTGCTTGCTATTCTGTTATGCGTGATTAGTGGTGATAGTGTGATGTTTTAAGTTTAATGTTTTTATGGGTCTAATTTCTATATTTTCTGGGATTGTGCTTTGAGATCACTAGTTTTTTGGTGTGAAAGCAAATGATCAATGATCGTGCACTGTTATGAATGAAATATATGGATTGTTTTATGAATTTGTAATTATTTTCCCCCTCTCTTTGTCTCTCTTGCAGTGAACCCGAATTCAACCCGAGCCAGCCCGAATTAAACTCGGGCAGTGCTCGGGTTGAGTTCCTCAACCCGAGGTAGGGTTAGGGTTAGGGTTAAGGTTGAAGATTATATACCTAAGGTTGGGCTAGGGTTGATTGTCCAACCCGCCCGAGTTGCACCCCTAATACTTGTGTGTCTTATATTTTACATTGTAGATAATCTGGTGTATAGAATTCGGCTTATGCACAGAAGACAAGATTATCGAATCCTTGTATAATATGAATATATGTTCACATTCGTAAATGAAATTAGACACATCATCGATATGATTGTAGTATAATATTCCGGCATAGTTTGTCTTGACTATAGAAGATTATTTAATGTCTCGGATTATTGCACTAGTACACTTTGTGTATTGAACAGACTCATGTTGAGGTTTTTATTTTTTACTGATTTAATAAGATAATAAATACCTCATCATTATTATGATTGTTTATGCCCTTAAACCCTAAATATTTAATTGTTACGTGCATATAATGTATGTCACTTTAATTTATCAAAGAGTGAGATTCATATTGGGTCAATAAGCTCGATGAATTGGGAGACGATGTTATTTGTATGGTGGAAATTAAATATTAAAGGAAACCAAGTCCTAATATTTAAATGGGTTGATGATGTTCTTTTGAGGAAGCTCATAAGTTTTGTTCATGTCAAACCCTGCAAGTGAATTTAATTATCCAACATGAAAAATAAGTTGAGTGGTAAAGTTTCAAGGAATAAAAGAAGTCTATTAAATATAATTGTTAGTGATTTATTTAATTGATAGACATCTGTAATCTTAAACGTGGGAAAATTATTAAGCATATAATAATAAAGAGCTCGAATATAATTTTGAGATAAGGCTTAGGAGATCAATAATAAGTTTTTAGTGGACTGACTTATTATTAATGAATTGTAGGATGTTTGTTCT
Source organism: Ilex aquifolium (assembly GCA_951799425.1). Taxonomy (NCBI): domain Eukaryota; kingdom Viridiplantae; phylum Streptophyta; class Magnoliopsida; order Aquifoliales; family Aquifoliaceae; genus Ilex; species Ilex aquifolium. Next base: position 27,973,821 of record OX637404.1, on the reverse strand, counting down.
AGGTTGAACATAGGACTCTTAAGCCGATTGGGAGCCCGGTCCTTATTTCTCCTTATGATCTCTGTCGTAACCTATATATAGACGTCTAGGTTCTCTATTTCAGCATCTTATATTTACTCACGTTTTTAAGGGAGACTAAAAGAGAGAGAAAATATTCGGAGGTCTTGGCAGCCCACACTGCATCCGAATTCTAACGTTGGGAGATATACGATAGAAGATCGCGAGGTTCGTCGAGCTATAGTCGTTGTTCTGTTCTGCGTTCGTGCTGAGACGAGATCAGTCCCAAGAGATCTCGAAGGTAAACCTTGATTCCGTTTCGTAGGATTTTAAAGAAAAAATTTTGATATTCGATACATACGTACTGTCAACAGCTATTGAAATTTTCGTTCCAACACCACCAACATCAAACAGTTGAGAAGCTAGCCTATCTAGATCCTCAAGGGAATATATGGAGAAGCTAACCTTTTGTCAATGGTCACCCACCGACTCTTATATATCTTCCTACAGTTTACTTTTTACATTGACAAAAGGTGAGCAGTAAGATCTGTTGAACTATAATACCCTTCAAAGAGTAGAAACATCATCTACCTCTTGACTTTAATCTAGTTTTGACAAGTTGATCACTCACAAGCATCCTTGACATTTCATCTATCACACCAATGTATGTTTAAAAAATCATACATGCATTACTTCTCGGAGTAAAATTACTTATCGCTTATCTTTTCTCCCGACTCCATCATATGCAAGAGTCTTGTGCATTGAATACGATCTTTTCATGTCACGAAAAATATACGACCCACAATTTTAATGCTAATTCAATGCTGATTTTCAACATTCTAGATGATTTCTTGTTCAAAGCTATATGATTTGTGTTTGATCTGTCTTATTGTATGAGGAAAAGAATAACTCCATGACGAAAAGTTGTCATATTTCAGAAAATGTAATTTTTGCATCACTTGTGTAGTTGTGTACCAATAACAAGATCACTTAAGCTTTATCAGCAAACAAAAACAGAGTCAGCTCTCTTGGCCTAACCCAAGATGTTTAGGTAAATGGCATACTCAGATGGAAGCCTGACATCAGAAAATGGCAATAAATTTCTAGTTGTTAAAAGCCATTCGTTGTTGGTGAGTCTCGGTTGGAACCTTGACATCATCGGCCAATCCAATCGCTTGAAGAAACCTCACTATATACCATGTCATGTCGATCTGCCACCATTCTAGTCCGTGGCGAGCAGAGTATTCAAAGGCATGATGATTGTTATGCCAACCCTCTCCAAATGCAAGCAATGCCACCCACCTAATCAAATACAACAATCCAAAGTTTGTGATCATTGAAGCTCCAATCCATTCAGCATTATTAAAGCCAGTGGGAAAAAAAAAATTTGGGTACCAATTGTTCCTGGATAAGTCACCCGTATTCCATGCCTGTTTTCCCCATACATGGCAAGCTGAGTTCACTAGCCAAGTGATGTGGTACACCCATACAATCCTCACACCCTGTATCGACAATTTCTTGATAATTAAGATTCCTTTTTTTTCTTCTTGGGGTTAGGAGTCGGTAAGAAAGTATACAAGTAGAAAATAGACGTCAAAGTGGAGGGAAGATAACGAATTACAGAAACTCCTTCCTCCAAAATAGTCCAAATGTATGGTCCAATACAACTAATAGCATGCCATAAGTTGCTACCAAATGTATAAACAAACTCGAGATCATACTATACAAATTTTGTGGGATTTAAGCCTTATACACCATCAAACCTTGAATCAATGTTTACTGTACACGGTTTCTGAATCCAGTACTCAAGGAGCTCAAATTACAGCAGTCATCTACGAGGAAAATCCAAAAATACGCGTTGAATGAGAGGCAAAACAGTATAGTCCACATAACATAAACTTGGCCCAGCTACTAGATTCCAATCAGGAAATCCACAAATATCAACTTATGGTCTGCTGTCATACCCAATTGGAGAGGGGACTACATGAACAGGTGATAAGAGTCAAAAACCCATGTTAGTTTTGGCCCACCAATTCAAATCAGTGATCACAATTGAACGTAGTGATTCGTGGAAAAAGGTAACGAGGAATAGACATAGATATTCCTATTCAACGACACATTTCAATGTCGATGTTGGTGTTTATATGGTCCAATAACCATCATAATTCTAATTGTTGGATATTTTTATTGGCAGTATTAAATCAGTATATAAGTAGTTTCAATAGGATTACTATTCAATGACATAACAAGAGCATAAAGAAGATGATCCTCACTTACCATTCCCCAAACGATGAAGGGAAACCCACCAAGTGCATATAGGAGAGCCCCAAGGGCAATTGGGTGTACAATGTAAGTGCTTTCAATAAATTTATAAAAGGGCTGCTTCTCTAAGTCCCCAACATTGGTGGGTTTCCCACACTGCAAACATTCCAATATGACAAATCATAAAAAACATCAATGCTTCATGAATTTGAAAATGGAGAGAAAAAAATTCATACCCTTTCTGCCACAGTGTTGTGGTCAAAAAGCCAACTCATGTGACTGAACCAAAATCCTTCAGTGGGACTATGTGGGTCTCTCTCAGAATCACAAAACTGATGGTGGTATCTGTGTGTACTCACCCAGTCAATCGGACTCCCCTGCAACCAAAAACAAAAATGCATCAAAATTTCAGTACTAAAGGGCGTAATCAATACTCGAGGCTCCCATCATTGTGGGGTTTATAGAAGATTAGATGTATACAGTCTTACCGTCCAAGCCAATGTTATCAAGATTATGGGTCGCTTTAATACGTGATATTGGTACGGATCTATGGTACGACACTTTCTTAGGTACGCGATACGATGATGATAGATTCAGCTAGTACGGTATTCTGATTTGCAATTTGTTTTAAAACTTTTATGTAGATTATTTTCACTACTATATAACATTATATATTTGAGAACATTCATAAACACTAAATTAGTTATCATTTATCTTATAGTTGTACTTGATTTTCTATTATCTAAAATAATATATAATTATAAATTTATATACATGTAGTCAATTAATATGTATTTTATATTTGTGTTATATATTCTAAAGCGAATTGATTTAGGGTTAGTATTATAATTTGAAGTTGTCTATTTTGGTGATCTGAATCGTAAATTTATCTCGTTTGGGATCGATATACTCAGATCGTGGTTCGTTAAGAGTTTAGTGAATTATGATAAAGTAAAGAGAGGCCGTTTCCGTACTAAAACTCAATAACAATCAGAAAAATCAACAAACAAAACCAAACTCAGGAAATGTGATCACTGTCAAATACAAGAACAAGAGTAATGCTACACTGATCAAATTTTGGGACCAAATTTAGAACTCAAATGACATGGCATCATATTATTTGGAGTCTTTGTTCGGACCCAAATGACATGGCACCAAACAAAGAAGCCCAAGTCAACTGTCATGTCATTTGGACTCTAAATTTGGTCCTAAAATTTGGTCAGTGCAGCATTACTGTAAGAACAATGTACCTGAAGTGCTTGAACTCCACAATAGGCAAACAAGTACTCAAGCCATTTTGGAAGCTTGAAACTTCGGTGGGAAAGATTTCTATGGAAAGAAAGAGTTATACCCAGAAGGCCAGTCACCACATACAATCCAACAGCAACCCCAAAAGCACCCCAATTGAATGTAAAGGGAGCAAAAAGGCACAGCAAATGCATCACCATCACCACAGCGGCTGTGCCGACATCCAAAGAGTTCCACCTACGGCCCCAAAACACGTTCCTCTTCCGCCTCACCACCACATCGGATAGCAAAATTCTTCCAAAACTCGGTTCTTGTTGTTCACCCTCTGACCCCAATATGGAAGCCGCACGTACAATTGGCAATACCCTTTTACTAAAACAAACTCTTCTTTCTGGGTTAAAACTATTGGAATTGCATATTGTGCTTATGTTTCTACCATAAGTTACAAACGTGGATACGCCGGAGCGGACTGGAGTTTGTGCCGGCCGGCTTGTTGGGTGGCCGAGTTTTGAAAATGAGAAGGGTTTGGCATTGGGTGGTGGTGGTGCTAAGAGGGCCATTGAATTTGGACTTTATTTTGTTCGACTCGTGATGGGGATTCGTAGAATTACAGAGGGTTTATACTAGTTGCTTTTGTGAGGCCGTCCATGGTTTAGATTTTGTAAGTTTGTGAGGCTGTTCATGGTTTAGATTTTGTAGGACCCTACTTAATCATCGGATCAGAGAGAGAGAGAGAGAGAAAGTGGCAAGGAGGTGATAAGGAGAGGGGGTTTTGGGGTTGAGAATAATGATACCAAGTGGCGGAATCGGCTGATAATAAGATCAAAAGATATCTTCAGATTCACACGAAGTCGGCACCTTTCGGCTTTGTCGTTTTTGTTGGTAGTAGAAGATATTTCCTTCTGCAAATGCAAAATTCGTGTTTTGTAGTTGCGTTTCGCTCTCTCAACTCAAACAATTCTATCTTTCTCTTTCTTAAACCTCTCTTTCACTATATATTTCTCGTACGATTAAGCTATCAGCCCACAACTCTCTCTCTCTCTCTCTCTCTCCACCTTTTCCTATTTTTGTAATGGCGGCGGCGCGACCTCCTCCTTCTGCTTCTAGTAATAGTGTCAGTCCCTCTGTTTTTCAAATACATGTGGATCATGCTTGGATGGTGAAACGAGTGGGTGGTTGGATTGTATTTCTATGGTCCTTTAAATCCTGCATATTTAAATTTTCCCATGGGAATCATGTTCTTCACCATCCCAAATCATTGAGAAAATAATAATGCATAATGGTTATATCACATTAATATTGATATATGATATAATTGTTCATTAATAAGTAAATATAAAAACACGTGAGATCCACAAAATTCGATAATTATTCATTTATATAATATATAATTAGCGACGTCTTGTGCAATGTACGATATTTTTAATATTTCTCATCTCCATCTACCCTCATCCTGCGCCTAGTATTATTGAAAAGTTGTTTATTATTATGCTAAATTGAAGAGAATGAAAAATTCAAATTTAAAGTAGTTATATGGAATAGTTATATAATGGAATGATTTAATTTGGTGAGATTAATGTATTGTTATTTTGTAATTCAATATTAAAAAAATTTAGTAGTTCATGGAAAAAGTGGGTAAGAATAGTGAGGAGTTTGAATGAGTTGGGAGTTTAGTCGGTGTAAGTTTATAAGGAAATTGAGAATTGATAAAGAAAATGAGAGACTGTCATGTGTAATTTAAAATATATTTCAAAAATTAAAAATTTCAAAAATTACTATATAAGATTTAAAGCTAATACAAGTCACTACATTTAAATAGAATATAAATATTATTTTCATGTAAAAAAATGGGTCAACTTTATCTATTTTCTAATGTTTTTATTAGATAATTATAAAACATAACACTGCTGCTGTATTGTAACTATTACATTGAATATTAGTAAGAAAATATAAGGCTCATATGGACCTACCAATAGATAGCATGTAATTGACTGAAATAAACATTAAGAAAAAATTCAGCCACATTCTTTCTAGTTTATCGTATTTTTAAAAACACCTCCTCTATTTTTTGAATATTTACTGACACCCCCTGCCAGATTAAAAATGTTAACTAGAATGTAATTTTATTAAATTGCTCATGATGTATTAGAGAAAAAACTTCATCCACACCTCCTTTAGATAAACATATCTTCAATGAAACTCCCTCTGTTTTCTAAATATTTTTATCTATTAAAATTTGGGCCGATTAAAATTCTATTTGAACTAATTAAAATTTATTTTTTTTACTTATTAAAATTCAATTCGATTAAAAATTATATTTTTTTACGTAATTTTAATTAACTCGCGTTGAGTTTTAATAGGCCCAAATTTTGATACATTAAAAAATATAAATTTTAATCGACTCAAATTTTAATGAATTGAATTTTAATAAGTAAAAAAATATAAATTTTAATCGACTCGAATTTTTATACGTAAAAAAATAAAATTTAATCAGCTCGAATAGAATTTTAATCGGTTCAAATTTTAATATATAGAAAAACGAATTTTAATCAACTCAAATTTTAATACGTATAAAAATGAATTTTAATTGGCTCGAATTTTAATCGAATTTTATGTAAAAAAAATTGTTTGGGGTTTATGTAAGGGCATTTTTAATATTTTAGATGAATTTTTTTTGTTAGAAATAGTGGTTAATGACAAGGGGTGCCAGTGATGTTTAAATATAAATTAGAGAAGGTGTCAAAAAAAAAAAATTATACTAGAGAGAATATCTTTAAAGATATAGTAAACTAGAAGGGTATGACTGAAATTTTTCCTAAACATTATCCAATCCGATAATAACGTTTTTTTACTTACATATCCAAACAACTCATTTTTGAAACCCACCCTGTCTAACTTTCTTCCCTCTATGGGTTTGTTCAAGCCTACAGACATGGGCTTCAACCTTCTGTAGTCTTCAGGCCTTGGACAAAGAGAGACTCTAAATTCAATATGCAAAGTAAATGCAAGGTTTTGGACTACCCATGTGATAAATTGGCGGTCTCCCCTGAACCATTTGCATTTAGTTCTCCTCCCTTGCCTTTGTTAATTCTTCTATTTCCTCTCATGGACTAGCGGGGGTACGAGTCTTTCGTCTTTCATAGATAGAGATCTTTTCACCCTTCTTTCTTGAATACTTTCATTTTAACAAATACTTTTTTAAGTCTGTGACATAATTAGTATTATCAGAAAAAGATTAAATGCATACAATAAGATAAAATTCGAGCAAGTGGATATTCTTTAATATTCATTTTATCTGATAATTTCCGAGTATTCTAATGCAGTTACAAATGTTAGCGGTAGAAGAGGAAGATGGTTAAAATTAGTGGAAAAAAAATTAAATACTGTTAGAACTGTTGCAACAACTCCTGTTGTGAAAAATCAGAGAACAAGTTCCTTGCATACTTTTCTCTGCTTCCTACCTTGATATATAGAATCTGCATACAAAAATTTTACACTTGATTGCAAAAAACGATTTGTAATGATGATGAAGATTACTGCATCCTGTTTTCATGTTATTCTCAAAAGGAGAGTTTATAAGATATGAAAATATATATTTTTGGACAATCCTGATCGTTCAAGTAAAAAAAAACTTTTTCATTGTTGGTTTTTCCAATTACGGCAAAGATCTGACATCCAAAATTAGTTTTGGAGTTTTAACTGCTCTCAACGATGACTCCCAGAGGGTGACCTCTGCAATCTTGACCTTGTACCTGGTTTTCATGTTGGATGATGGATCTTTGTTCACCTTATTGTGATTCCAAGGATTGTAAGTGTCGCCACCAAGTCCAATAGGAAAGATCAGACTTCAAATGATGCTGCCTTCAACATGAAAGGCGGCTGATCTTTGCAGTATTAAATGCTCGACTGCGGACAAAAAAATAAAAATTTGGAACGTATTTCTGAAATTTATTATTATTATTTTTTTCATATAAAATTTACTATTTCAATAAACGTGTTTATAATTTTTGTGGATTATTTTACAATTAAAAAATTTATCTTTTTGTGGATAATTTATTATTTTTATGGGCATTTTTATTATTATTGTGGATATTTGTATCACTGTTGTTAGTATTTTTATCACTATTATGATAATTATTTTAACCACTTTTTTGATATAAAAAAAATTATCACATTTGTAAGTATTTTTATCACTGTTTTGAGTATTTTTACCACTGTTATGATAATTATTTTTATCTCTTTTTTAGGTACCATATCAGTAATAAAAAGATCTATAATAGTGTTAAAAATATTTATAAATATAATAAATAGTGGTATGATAAAAAAAAAAAAATTCAATAGCATAGAGTCATAGACAACTCCATTAATGCTAACAGCAAGTGCGGCTGATCTGTGTATTTAAAGCTTCAGGTATTAGGCCAATTGGGCATCTTTTTTTATTTTATTTTTTAGTAGAATTAGTTGGCAAGTATCTCCAATAACCTCTTCCTTCTCTACTTCTCATTTTTAGGAGTATTCAAATTTTGGATTAGTCGCAATTTCTTATTCTATCCGACTCTATCTGACTATATTGAACGGCTAATCGAAAAAATTGGGTAGGAATTCGGAAGAGTTTTTTGTCTTTCGATTAAATCAAGTACGAATGCGAAATAACCATTAATTTCCGTATTTTTACACTGTCATATCCCCATTAATTTATTTATTTATATATACAAACTAAAAACACTAATTCCCTAACCATATGGTTTAAACTTAAAACAATTGTTATTGTATTTGTGCAACTATTATGATGGATTGATGTTTATGTTTTCTTGTGTTTGATTGTAATTGTTGTTATAATTATTTTAGATTTTAGTGTTATTGATTTATTGTGCTGCTAAATTGGTGCATATTATTTAACAGAAAAATTACCTTTATTTAAAACAACTCATATAAAATGGATCGAAAGTGATATATGTATTGGCTATGATCCATATTTTGTTCCTATATGATTTCTAATCCGGAAATATTAAATTCAAGTGAACTACGCAATAGCAACAGTTATCATAATTAGTTCCCTCACTCTGATGAGAAGAACCAAATGACCAAATCCAAATGTCCTCTAATTTAAGTTTTTCCAATTCTTTTCAATGGTGAGTCATCCAAAATATATTGAAAAGGGTTGCTTTCACATCCTTCTTTAATTAATAATGATATGAACACCACTTTTATACATCAAGTGACTTGCATTACTTAATGTGACATGATCTTAATCTTTCAAAATTTAATAAAGTCAATGAAACTCATTAATCTAATGGTTCATATTGAGGTGGTGAAAAAGATAATAAGTATAGCACTGTTATTCTTAAATAAACCGTGGCTAAAACTATAATAAATTCCTTTTCAATCTACAATTATGATCTACTATCAAAGAAATTTGAAATAAAGCATTTGTGATAAGATCTTTATGGCCAAGGGCCAATGTGAGAAACTCAAAAGAGGGTCTATTGCAATAAAGGGGAATTAGTCAAGAAAAGGAAGGCATCTTTGCAACATGAAAATTTGACCAAAAACCCACATTGAGCCAATTCCCACCCACCCACCCTTATCTCTTTACCTTTCTCTCTACACACCCTTTTTGATACGCTAATGACCCGTTCAAAGCACTCAATGTTGGGGCTGCTCCATTTTCAAACTTGGGATTGGTAAAGAAAGCACCATAATTAATAGGTGCCATTAGTGGTTGCAGCTTCTCTTTTCTTGCTATCTTCATACTTTCCTGCTAGAGAATCAAACAGCATTCCTGCTCCAACACCCACGACTAAATCAATGGTGTAGTGACCCCTTGTGCTCAGCAGCCTCACCATTTGTAAGATGTTGAGCATGTCGAAAGTCCATGCCAATTCCCACCTTTGCATCCGCTTCATATCCAGAGATGCGATGATAGATGCAGCAACATGGCCCGAGTAGAACAGGAAAAAAGAGACATTCCCCACTGGAAAATCCACACCCGAACCCAAGAATCCCTACAAAATGGATGCCAAAAAATGTTTGAAACCATTAGCTGTCAAAATTCACTATCCCTTTACAGTGAATCATGTAGATGTTGACATAGAACGATAATAACCTCAACAAATAATAAGTTACAGGTTCGAGTTTGAACAAATCAGCCTCTTCGAAATGGACAATGTATTGCCTATTATTTTTTTCTCATATACCGAGCCTTATGGTAACCAGTCTGCTGAGCTCCCAACCCATGCTCAATGCTCATACATGTGTGTGTGTGTGTGTGTGTGTGTGTGTGGTGGGAGTTTTGTATTGTTGTTTCTACTTTCTAGGCTCTACTAGACTCTATTATAGATAATTAACAACTTGCACAATGTCATTATCAATGTTAGTGTCGATTTCCTACTGGACAAATTAGTTAGGTAGCTGCACGTTAGTATCATAAAAGCAGCAAAAAGTTAACACCATCTAGAGATAATATAAATAATAATCAAAGACCGACAAAATTAAACTAATATGTTTGATGAAACTAAAAAAAAAAAATTATTATTACCACCGATAGCATGGACGTGTTGATTTAAGACATGTCATGTGACAGTTGGTTCAATCTATATTCAGTCCTTTGATCAAAAAAAAAAAAATCTATATTCAGTCCACTTATAATTTCATATAATTGGGTTTCTATCAGCTTGTATAACTGGTTGGTGTGGGAGTGGACTAGAAAGAAACCTTAACCAAACAATCCATTTTAAGAAAAAATGACCAGATTTGGAATTTGTGAATCTATGATGCAAATTCACCTAAGATTGCAATTGCATACCTACCTATCTCCTTATAGAGAAAGTAGGACTAGGAAGTACATGATACTAAATGAGAAATCATACCCACATGATGGAAATTGAATTCGAAGAATTAAAGTAGAAATAATTAAGAACCTCGGGCAATGGCAGTTGGGTAGAGTAACCCAGAATTCCTCTGAAGGTAAACATGAACAGCGCCGAAATCGTCGCTCTTGGTCTCCCTTCGATCAAAAACGTCCATAGAATGTAACCCGTTTGCATTCCCACAAACACCTAGAAGATAAAATCAAATTTCAATTACAATCGATGATCATGAAATTTTCCTCAAATTTCACAAAAAGGGGACAAACACCAAATTCAGATCCAAAACTCAAGTCTCTTTCCCTCAGATGTCATATCATTTAATCACAAAGATCAAATCTCTCTCTCTCTCTGTCTGTACATATATGGCACACACACACACACACACAGATACGCATACCGTGTTGAGCCCAGCGAGAAGGCTGTTGAGAAGAGGTCTTGAGGCAAGCAAACGATGGAGGGACACGGTAGCAACAAAACCCAGATCGAAGGGTGGGGAAGAAGGAGGGATCATGAGGAGGGTGTACTCCACAGCCATGAAGAACAATAAAAAAGCAGCGAAAACACACGGTATAGGGTGGTACTTCACCACACCCAATACATCCCCAGCCCTCCATTTCATGAAATAAGCATTCTGAAACAACCCATCACCACCAGTAACTTTCTTCTTCATCTCTCCACCGTCGTCTCCTGCTTTCACGCCGTTAACATAGCCGTTGGGTTTTCCGTTGTGTCTATGCTTGAGGGTGGGTTGAAGGGGTTGGTGGGGCATGTCTCCGTTCATTGCCGTTAGTGTTGCTGCAGATCAACATTGAAATGGTGGGTGATTTGACGTATATGTACTGGAGAGGAGGGGAGAGAGAGAGAGGTGGGGTGTGGGGGCTTTAAGTGACGGAGTTTCCTAGGAGGGTCTCTAGATCTGAAAGACAGAATGTAACGTTTCAGAGCCCTCCGTACATTGGAATGAAATAATATACTTTTTCCTAAATTCACGCGTGAAGGTGAGTTTTTATTTTTAATTTCTTAAACATTATTATAAAGACAACGTAAGTTAGCTTAAGATGAATCACCGAGTGGATGGTCCATCCTAACTACAATGGACCGGAGAAAAATGGGTATTCGTTTAAATCTATTTTGTTTGGACCAGGGACTATGAACGTATACAAAAATACCCGTGCGAGAATGAAGGCGGAGATGGACTTACCCTTATCTCCGCCTTGCCCCGTCCCCGTCCCTATTATACCAGTTAAAAAAAATAATATATATATATTTTGTGAAGATTTTGTTGCCAATTGCACATTTAAATACTTTGAAACTGCATATTGATGTAAAAGACATGTTACTCAAACAGTGCTTCATTTTCATAGCTAATAAATCTATAGCTTGCTTGCCTTAATGAGAATCTGATGGAAGGTATGATCCTGAATGAGCCAGCCATGAATAAGTTTGTTTGTATAACCCATAGTTTTAAAACCCGGCCCGGACATCAACCCGGCGAAAGGACCGGGTCAATGGGTCACTGGTTCAACCGTTGGGTCACTGGTCGGACCGGTAATATAATAAAAAATTAAAAAATAATTATAAATAATAATAAATATGCTAAAAAATCAAAATAATTATAAAAATAAAGAGAAAAATCATCAAACATGTATCCAATTTCAATGTATTCAACCACCGCCTAGTTCCACTTGAAAATACAAATATTACCACTACTATACTACTATCAATTAACTAATCTACAACCCAATTATATATAATGAATAATAAGAATTCCAAACAAGCCACAAGTTCAATATCACAATTCATAATGCTCTTACCGCAATAAACAATCCACAAGTTCACAATATTAAACAAATAATGCTCAAAAAGTCTTGTTCATATCCATATGACTAGATATATCAGTTCACGTTCCTTACCATTACCAAATACATTGACAAATTTCTTTTCTCATTTCTTTTAATGCACACAAACTCAGATTCACGCAAACCATACATCATACTTCCATGGTAAAGAGAACCAACATTTCAACAGATAAACCCATTGTAGAATAAAGGGTCCTTATGTGCATCATCTAGGCAGCTCCTGGAAAAGCTCCACTCCAATAATTTGAAACAAAACCCACATTAAATTCTAGATGAAACAAAACCCACATTAAATTCCAATAATTTGAAACAAAACCCACAGGTTATGCTTTGCTTAATTCATAGCTCCTATGGCACATAGATTGAATTGGCAGATAATTACCATAACAATTTTTTTACATGAACAATTTTTATATCCATTGATCAAAGAATCTACCTCATCTAATTGCAAAATAAAAAACCCAAACTGAGAGAGAGAGGAATTGGACTGAGACAGAGAAAAAGGGGGAGTGACCGAGAGAGAGAGAGAGAGAGAGATAGAGATAGAGGGAAACTCACTTCACTGCACCGAACTGGACTGGAGTTGGAATCGCTGGAGTCGCTGCACCAAACTGGAGTCAAGCTGGAGTCGCTGCACCAAACTGGACTGGAGGTTGACTGCTCATTGCTGCTCGCTAGCTGGACTGGATGTTGACCGCCTGCTGCTCGTTGGTGGTGGAATCGTGGAGGCGAGGTTCGTTGGTGGTGGAAGAACGGTGGACTGCGAAGTCGTCTGGTCTGGGGAGGAGAGGAGTGGAGTCGTCTGGATTTGGAATGGATCGATTTAGATTTTAGGGCAACAAAACCAAAGGAGAAAAAACAAAAGGGTAAAAAAATCTAAGATTTATCTGAATGAAATCAAACCGTCCGGTTTGTATAACTGGGCCGGTTCTCACGGGTTCACCGATTTTTGGCCGGTTCACCGGTTTGACCCCGGGTTCTGTACATAAACGGTTTTTAATTAGAACCGGCCCGGCTAGGGGACCGGTTCACCGGGTTGACCCGCCGGGCCGGGCCGGGTTTAAAAACACTGGTATAACCACAAGTTTCACTCATGGATAAGTAGACATTGATGAAATTTTTAAAATGTTGGATTTATTTAGAATTTTGGATTATGTTGGTTTGAACTTGGGCTTGAGCTTAGACTTGAGCTTGGGCTTGGCGGGCACGGGAAAAGCGGGGGCGGGAATTAGAAATTTACCCGCGGATAGGGATGGGGATGAAAATTATCCTCGTTAACGGGGTGGACCGGGGATGGACGAAGTTTTTTTAAGTTGGTACGGGTAAATTTTAATATATATATCCCTTAAATATCCAGGTGAAAAGTAAATTTTAATTGTTCATAATTATTTGTAAATCTATAATATAAAGCAAGACATATTTTAATAAACTCATTTGAGGGTCTCAGATAGACTCATCCAACGGCCACCAACATCTCTCTTAAAACCATTCACATTGAATTCCTCCACCTCCCCCTCCCCCTCCCTCTCCCCCTCTTCAAATCCATTACTTCTCACTTACGTTGCACCGTACTTTCAGACACGAATTACCCTTAGTTATACAATAAGATTTAGTAAATTATACAAAAAGATTAAAAATACTCAAAATCCAAATTTAGAACGATATTAGTTAAGAGTAATGGTACACAACCTAAATGAAACCCAAAAAGTGTATTAGCATTTTTATTAGTTAAAAAATTTGACTACGGTACCCCAAAAAAAAAAAATCAGTACCATACCTCTATTTATCATATTTCTGGTTACTTTTATTACATTTGTGGGTGTTTTTACAAGTGTTGTGGTACCAAAAAAAATGACAAAATTATTTACCACAACAATGGTAAAAATGCTCACAAATATGGCAAATCAATTAAAAACACTCATAAAAGTGATAAATTAATTATAAAAGTGATAAATTTTTTAATAATAAAATAAGTCACAAAAATTAAAAATATATTTTTAAATAATAAATTTTAAAGGTATGGAATCAAAATTTTTTCAACCATACCATAGTCAAGTCCTTAGTTAAATATCCCCATTAACTAAAGTGGCTGATCAACTGTGTGTTGCGTAATAATTACGAGGAAAAACAGAAGACAAGTGAATGTAGAAAGGTTGGGCAGAGGACAGGAGTAAGGAATATGTTATGACACATATGATTGCTGCTGGGATGCAAGTAATAGAATCGAACAAGTGGACAAAGCTCAACACTCATGGTCATGGATGGGCTGTGACTGTGACTGTGACTGTGACATATACTTTTTAATTTCTCCAACTAGTCCTTAATTGCTCCAACTATTTTCTTGACTAAGTTGTGCATCTGCTACATCTCTCTCTCTCTCACACACACACACTAGGGTGAGAGAGAGAGACATTCCCAAAAAAATATTCATTCTAAGAGTGATATCATATCCGTATTGATGACATAATATTATCAACTAGTCCTTAATTGCTCCAACTATTTTCTTGACTAAGTTGTGCATCTGCTACATATCTCTCTCTCTCTCACACACACTAGGGTTGCATAATAGCGTTGGTGGATGGTCTTTATGATTTGCAACCATTATATCGGCTCAACAAATTAGAGGGACAGCGTTTATACTTTGTAATTAAAAAGCGTTACAGAAGCCCTATATTTCAATCTTAATAATTTTTTGAAATTAGATTATGAGAGATAATTTCTCATGAATATCTTAATTTCGATGTGGATAACTTGTCGTTGATCGAATTAGAGAGGAGATTAATCAAAGTACATGTAAATTAATCCGAACACTTTTGACCGTTGTACCTTAAAAAAAAATTCTCAAGAGCCAACCATCCCCTCCAATTCGATTTGTAAAATGATTTTGTGCACTAGTTTTGCATCGTTATAAAATTTAATAATATGTTTGGCAAGAGATGTGTAAGATAAGATAAAAAATTAAGAGGAATAAATTTTTTATCTATGGAAGAATTATATACCTTTTTTTTTTTTGTTTGTAATAATGAATAGAAAGTTGGGAGGATATATTTTTTTATTATTTTATGTTGAAGGAAAAATGAGAAAAAATAAAACATAAAAAATTAATTTACAATTATACCCTTGCATTTATTAAAGCTCACATGTGGTCAACAATTGGAACACGTAACATCCTTTAGGCAGATGCTTAGCAAATCGAACACGTGTGCAAGAGTTCACCACTTTAAAGTTTGATAGCCTTTGGAACATAGTTTCGGTAAATAACAATTATATCCCTCTCGTTTCAAGCTCGCTATTTACAACTCGGTTTTCCATCCAAATTCCGAAAAAAATATTTATTGTAACGGTAATACTATATCAGTATTATTGATTAATGATATTATATCATTAATTCTGACATGTTATTATCGTTGTATTGAATATTTTTTCTAAATATTATGGGTTGGATGGAAGGTCTTTCCATCTATTTTTTTATTTTCACCCATTTTTCTTTCGATACCAAATGGTGAAAAATTATTCTTTCCTTCTTATTTTTCACTCTCAATTTTTTATAATCTAAATTTTCCTTCAAACCAATCAAAGGGTAAGGTGTATAAATTTAGGCATTTTTATCCTCTCATTAAAGCATCACTCCTAAAAAGTTCAAATTTGGCGTACATCATTTTCTTCTCTCGCATCATTGTACCAAACATAGTATTCTAAAAGAGATTTGAAATGTTGGAGTTGATTTTAGATTAAAAAAAATACCTAACTCAATATAAATTCAAGAGTATTTCGATTGGAGTTTTGAATTCTCAAGACTAAATCGAATTAGTGAGCATGGTTCAACTTGAATTTCACCCGAATTTCGAGAATGAAGCATGAAGTAGAATTGATTTTTTACCCAAAAATAAAAGCGGTGAATTAAACCCAAACTTCCTACCAATCAGAATCAGAGCTACACTCTGAGTCCTAAGTTAAAAAAACTTTAAATACAATCAATACTTGCCACTTGGTGGTTGAATTTGAAATCAAGCTAAACTCAAACTAGAGATTTTATAATTAGGACTGAGTCTAGATTAATCTACCAACCCCCCAGAATACTTCACTCGTGTAGAGTGTAGCACTAGTGAACAATAAGATTCTCCTAAGGTACGAGGTTAGGTGACCTATCCTACATAAAACTTGTGGTTAAGGAGGAGAACTTAGTACATACAGGGGGGTCACATTAATGCAAGAAACAATGGACGTGCAAGTCACTCACACTTGACGTCGAGAATTGGACATGGACAATCACACCACCCTTATCAACCCAATCTAAAACATAATAATGGAAAATCCCTATCCACATTTGTAGCCACTTTTTTGGATAATGTTTGATTAATGATTTAAACCAACAAAAAAAAAACCGTCCCAATTGCGTGTCAAAAGAAATCACGTTTATTTTTAAACTTAAAATATCTACCATCACTCACAAAATTACCCACATCAAATTAATTAGAAGGGCACGTGTGTGGTTCAAATTTAACACCTTGACTTGAGGTACTAAAAGTGTACCATCTCAACTAACTCATAGAGTGATTTAATACCATTTTTATCATTAAAATAAATTATAATAATAAAACATAGTGTCCTACTTGAACTGCTTAAATTTCTTACTTAAAAAAATCCAACAATAACTCAGATCGTTTAAAACCGATGATTTTTTAACTCGTGACAGCAATGTGAACCCAGAAGGTGTGTAACCACCCGCAAACCTAAAGTCTACTCATGCTCTAGTCCTCAACCGCAAAAGGTGCTCAAGCCCTTGGTTGGTGCTTGAAGCACTTCTTTTGTACCCTAGCCACAATTTGGGCCAACATGGCCCATGTTTTTGAGGTTTCCCTGGTTGGGTCTATGGGTCTAGTTTTGGGCTGAAATCCACAAATGCTTCTTAAAAGGGAATAGAGGGTTGTATGGTTGTAGCCCAACAAAGCCCGAAGCCTTTTCCTTGGTAAAGGATCATAGACAAGACTGCAAATAATCTATCTTATTCTTGAAGAGTTCAGACCCGACTCGAATTAAAGTTTGTTTATTAAACAAGCCAAATTTGAATAATAATGTGTTCTGCTTGCCTGGACTTGTGAACTATAAAAACATATAATATATCTTACACAAGACGCATCTAATTTGAACTCGAATTCAAGTTTGAATGAAAACTTGGGCTCGATTAATTTAGTAAAATAAGCCAAACTTGAAGACAATGTCTGAAACTTATCACGATTCCAAATAAACAAGGCGAGCCCAAACAATCAAGAGTCGGCTTGTTTGATTTCTTTTCTATCCCCATCTATATAAAGTAAGGGAGTAAAAGCCCATCAGATAGCACAATGCATTCTAACACAAATACCCTACTGTACATTATGTTAAAGAATCAGAAAAATATTCGCCAAAGTCTGGCATGAAGAATTTTGAGCATACCCAATACAATTTTTGTCTTGTAGGACCATTTTTTTGAAAAAAAATTTTGTTGTTTTCTGGGACGGATGGCTACGATTGGCATTCTTCTCTGACATCAATGATTGTTAGGTATACCTGCTTGAGGGACCATGGACCACGATGCAGTTGGAGTGCTGTACTCGCTAACGTAGGCATCTGAACCATACTTGCCACATGAAAGCCAATCGAATACGATTCGGATAGGACGGCTAATTGAGCCGCGAACAATTTTTTAGGTAAATTTAAATTCGATTTAAGTTCATAAAATTTAATTTGTTTATAGATAAGATAAATTTAATAATTTAAAATAAGAGAGTTAAATAGTTATACTAAGTGAGCAGTTTCACGGGATATATTACCCAATAAGAAAACTAGAAAATAAATAAGAGTAATTCTATTTTGATCTAAAAAATTGACCTAATGATATGGCAGGGACGTGGTCCAATAATTTTGTTGTGACCGTAATTCTTAGACTTCTTTATTAAGACGACGGGTGTCCATGGGCCGAATTGTCCCCAGATTCCGATACTTGAATCGAAAAAAATAGGCCCGATACCTGATAAGCCCTATAGTTGGCTTACCCGAGCCTAATATCTTTCAAGAGAAGGCTTGGATCTACCCCAAACCTTTTCCCGACCCGAAACCCACCCAATAGCCCGCCAACAAAAAGCTCGTTAAAACCGAGCGCAATAACCCACCCGACTAGCCTAGCCCGAACAGTCTGCCCACCTTCCTTTAAAAAAAAGTTAGACACATTAAATTTAAAATTTAAAAAAAATAGATAAGTAGATAGATGTCAACCTAGTTGAAATATGATCATTATATGTGATGCATTTTCTTCCCTATTTTATAAATAAAATTATTCATTATTTATTTTTTTATCCATTTTGATTCTACTTTTAATTCAAAAATATTAAGCTACAAAAAAATTAATTATTTCTAAATGAAGTTGTATATAAAAAGTCCGTCTAGTAGGCCCACCCAACCGCCATAGGCCCATGCCAACAAGCCTATCAATGAGTGACAGGTTGGACTGCGGGTAGCCTAGTCATATCCGAAGTCCACCCCGCCCCCGCCCAATAACTCACTCGAGTAAGGGCTTATGCCTACCTTACCTAGCCTAGCTCGAAAAAAAATTCACTGGCCGAGCCCCCTAATTAAGACTTCATCACTTAACGCATCATTGTATCAACAAATTAAATTAATTTTGTATGTCTCAATAGTATTACTCAATGAATAAAGTGGACCCTTATTTTTTTACCCGAAGATAGTTATATATTACATGGATAATGGTTATTAAATTTTGTGGAGCTTACTTACTCACTTATGCCCTTTTTAATGAACAGTTATACTAAGTGACATTGTTAATGTGGTATACCCGTTATACTCAATATTTTTTCGTTAAATAGGGTGAGAAATGACATTTAAAGGTGAGAATAGTGTCACCCCAAGAGATAACTGAAATAATAACAGAGATGAGTTAATATCTGAGTTCGATTAGAATCTTGTCAACCTCTTAGGGCCTGGTCATGAGGGATTATCCCTCATAATTACCTTAGTTTTGACGTAGATGAAATACATTTAACTGAACTGAAAAGAAGATTAATCGAGATGTGCATAAATTAACCTGTACAACTCTGACTATTTTAATTCAAAAAAAAAAGAATAGTGTCACCCATTTTGTGCATTTTCCCCCAAGACTGTATTTGAATCCCATCCCCCATGCGTGGCCACAGTCACGTGCTCCTCATATACGGCCAAGTTGGAGTGGGCGAAACTTTCCTTGAATGTATTATGCTTTGGACTATTTATCCTTGACTTGGGTTTTCATTTTCCCACTAACAACATTAACATTGTGGGAAAAGGAAACAATTATTATATTTAACAAAAACAATTATTAATGAATTGTTATGTTAAACAACCCACAACCGTTGGTGTGTGACATTGAACCCGAACAAACCAACAAAGGCCAGTTTGGTCCATGTTAGTGTAGTGTTGTTGATGTCTTAAGTTGTAAATTCATTGACTAGTGATCCGGATTAGCATATATATATATATATATATATATACATGCAAATGAATTGAATCCAGTCAAGTATTAAATTGGCAAATAGGGGAACTCACCAATTCAAGACACCTAAAAACTTATCTTCTGACCCATTATTAATACCGACATTCACCTAATATCGTTAGCCATTAGTTTTGATATAAGTTGCCGGGAGATAGTAGAGTCCAATGATGTAAGACTCGATATATATATTTAAAACATATATTCACTTAAAAGTTTAAGTCTATAGATAATGAACTCATTCATAATATGTTGAGATTTATTTTTTGTTATATGATATAAAATTTTCAGAATTGAGGTCGATTACATGAATTTTATTTCAGCATTAATGATATACGAAAATTGTTAAAAACTCATGTTCTAGTAAAAATAGAAATCTGTTACTGATGGGACCCACACCACTTTTTTGTTCATAATGGGACCCACACCACTTGAGGTTTGAAAAATTGAAAGAGAAAACAGATTACCATAAAAACAGACAAAGTCCAAAGGAAGTGGACTTCCCTTACACGCACACCTCTGCAAACCCAAACCCCTTTCCTTTGTGCGACATTCGCCCCCCTCCTCCTCCTCTCTCTTTCTCAACATTTTCTCTCTCCCATGTCGCCCTAGAAATGTCGGCATCATCTCCAAAAAGCGTTACGTTTCGAATCTATACAGTTTTGCCTCTTTAGCTTTCAGCACCTTTTTTTTCTGATACAGAGGTTTTAGATAAAGAAAGTAGAGATACACAGAGAGAGAGAGAGAGAGGAGCACGAAGAAGGTGGCTTCGATCGTAAGGGATCGTTTTTCGAATCTACATTAAGGAGGAAGTGTGTATGTGTGAGAGAGAGAAGAGTAAGGCTCATGGGGTTTTGTTGTATGTTCCATTGTGGAAAGGGTCAATAATTTGAAGCTAAAGAGACAGAAGGGAATTGCAGTAGGCATAAATGGATTTTTCGTTGAGGTTTTGCTGCTTTAAGGGTTTGGATCGGTATACTTATTTGTTACTTCGATTGATCAGAGCTAACATTGAATTTGTTCTGTTTTTAATTCAAGTGAAAACCTATTGTGATATGGGCAGAGCAATATGCTTTGCCCTTTGTTTGGCTGCCGAGAAAGTTGTTCTTTTCTCCTTCCCTAATGGTCTTAAGTTTTAAGCTTTCTGACTGTATAGAGCTTAATTGAGTTGCTTGTTCCATTTTTCGTTGACTGAAACAGTAAAAATTGAAGATGGAAGATTTCTGTTTTCTGCTAATTTTTATTGTTTAATTGTATAGGAAAGGAGAAAGGAAGAAGCAATCGAAATGGAGGATTTTCTCTTTGAAGGAGTTGCACGCGGCTACGAACAATTTTAATTACGACAACAAGCTTGGAGAAGGTGGATTTGGCAGTGTTTACTGGGGTCAGCTATGGGATGGATCTCAAGTAATTAACAAAGTTTCTCTAATCATTCAGTCTTGATAATCAGTTTTTTGTTGCTAAGTTTGTTATATTTTGACCTTCACTTTAGTTTATCAAGCAAAATAGTAGTTAAGAACATATTAGGCCATTGATGTAGCTGAAGGATAGATAATCTTGTAAATGTTTCTAACTGGGGTAGTCGGAAAAATCAGTAAAACTAGCGAGAGGTAGGTTCAGGTATGGTACTATGCTTCGTCTTGGTCCTCGATCCCGATATGGAAATACCAGTGAGGAAAACAAGACAATCATACAAGCCAGGAAGGCATTACCCAAAACATACCTTCTGAGGTTAGGATTGAGACTACAATCTCCAGTCATTGGGAACCTTATTGTGTGATGTGAAGAAAAATATTTGTATTTGGGAAAAAAGAACAAATCTTCTTCTAACACTAACTTAAATCTCCAGAAATCTGTTTAACAGTGCCCAGAAATAGTAGTTAATGCATATTGTTCTTTGGAGATTTGACAGCATGCTCCAAGCTCATTTTGTCAGTTGTTTCTGAGGTTAGAGATTAGTGTGGGATGGGCTAACAAAAAAAGGTGTACTTTCTCCTTGCTCTTTCTTGCAATAAAAAAGAGGTCCCCTGGCGCTAACCCTATACTGTTATGTTTTTGCCTGCTATTCACATTGTGGGAAAGGTCAGTCCATCTGCTTACTACTATTTAGAAGTTTCTTCTCCTCGAAACAAACCGTTCAACTTAACAACATTAAAATGTAGGGGTTATCTCTGAGTAGCTAAGGTCCTGTGGTATGCCAAGTGATCCTGTATGGCTTCCTCATGCGTTGATTTGTTGGTTAACAATCCTTGCCACAAAATGGTATCTTGCCTGTCGTCATTGAGGTTATTGCTTCTCTACCTGTAGAATATATATTTAGCAAATCCGATAAAGCTCATCTAAGGATTACTTGGAGTTTGACTCCAGCCTGCTTTTGTCCTCATGCTTTAGTTGTTGACTTCCTCTTTTCTGCCGTTGGAAGTTAAACCCTTGCCTGTCTGTAGTAAATATCCTATTCCCACTAACCTTTTTCATTGTTTGACTAGAAATCCACAGGCCCTTCTGTTGCAACTCTGAATAACAATTTTTTAGTATGATCACTAGAATGAATTTATAGTGCTGCTTTGGTGTTCATTTCTTTTGCAATTAATTTATCTAGCTATTGTGGTTTTTGGCACAGGCATCAATGTAGGAGTGCTTTGCTTTACCCACTGATTACTAGTACCTTTTTCTTTGAAATATGGTTCACCCAGGGGGGTTTTCTCGGAATCGAAGTTTAAAAACCCTAATATAATTATTTTTGTTACGAAAGAATGTCGAATTGTTTTTGATTCTAGGTCATATGAGAGACATTTTACAAGCTCTAAATTGGTCACTCTTTAAATGAGCAGATGGAGCCTAAGATTGTTTCACAACATTTAAATAACTTGATATTGCTCTTGTCAGTTGTCACAACTATTTCTCACTCAAAACTGACCTTTTGTATCTTACAGATACTACATTCCTTTCTGACATATATTTGCAGATAGCAGTAAAAAGGTTAAAGGTTTGGAGCAATAAAGCAGAGATGGAATTTGCTGTTGAGGTTGAGATACTTGCCAGAGTACGACACAAGAATTTGCTAAGTTTACGAGGCTATTGTGCCGAAGGGCAAGAGCGTCTGATTGTATATGACTACATGCCTAATCTGAGCCTGCTCTCTCACCTTCATGGGCAGCACTCGTCTGAATGCCTTCTTGATTGGGACCGGCGGATGAATATTGCAATTGGGTCTGCCGAGGGTGTCGCGTAAGTAGTGACTCAATACTTCTTTTATCATTCTCACTCAAACTCAATTAACCTTTTAATGATTTTTATCCAGTTATCTTCACCACCATGCGACCCCACACATAATTCACAGAGACATTAAAGCGAGCAATGTGTTGCTGGATTCAGATTTCCAAGCTCAAGTTGCTGATTTTGGATTTGCAAAACTCATACCCGATGGTGCAACGCATGTAACCACCAAAGTCAAGGGTACTCTCGGCTACCTTGCGCCAGAATACGCAATGCTAGGGAAGGCATCAGAGAGCTGTGATGTCTACAGCTTTGGCATTCTTCTACTTGAGCTTGCTAGTGGCAAGAAACCCATTGAGAAGATCAGTGCAACACTGAAACGCAAAATCACAGATTGGGCTCTGCCTTTGGCATCTGAGAGGAAGTACAGTGACCTGGCTGACCCAAGGCTAAATGGGAAGTATGTGGAAGAAGAGTTGAAAAGAGTTGTCATCATTGCACTTGTCTGTGCTGATAGTCGACCGGAGAAGAGACCCAGCATGCTTGAGGTGGTTGAGCTACTGAAAGGAGACTTGAAAGAGAAGTTTTCTGCTCTGGAAAATGATGAATTGTTCAAGGGTTCTCAAATTGCACAATATGATGATGGGTTATCGGTGGCAGAAGATAGCTCAGATATTATCTCTGAGGAAAAAGAACCAAAACAAGAAATTGAAAAAGTTGAAGTCTAGCTGTAATTTCTAAATGGTAGCTAAATTGTTCGGCTGTGAAGGGTGGTGGAATATAATTTCAGTTGGAGAGTTTTTGATCAATTGGCAAAGTTGTAATGTTCAAAGGAATGGCCAGGTAATAGTTGCCTATCGAATTGAAAGGATGGTTTGTTTGTTATAAGATTTGTGAGTGGCTTTCTGAGTTTTTTTTTTTTTTGCCCTGGTCAAAAACATAACATTAAAAGCTGATTTTAGTGTATTGGATGGTTTCTGAATTTCTTGATTTAGCTAGTGCATCGGCCACAAAAGAGCTGTTTGATGATGTATTTACTATTATATAACCGTGTTAATCAACCATGTTGCTTTGAATTTCCCTGAATAAGCACATCTTTTACTGCCATGGAGCGAAAGACAATGGCACGGAACACTGGAAGAGATGATTAAACTCAAACTCCATAGGAAGCAAATCAAAGAGAAGGGATGAAGAATGCAAGCAATGGATATAAGCGTTTTATTGTAGCGCGAAAGGATTGTAACCGCATAAGAACTACATAAATATGAAAGTAGAATAAAGTTAGTCTACGCGTATGAAAAACACACACAGAGATTAGACACATCCACACTCTATTTTTTGCCCTTTTGAACTCAATTATCTTTTGTTTATTCTTTGGCAAACTATTCTCATTATATCATTTTTGTCAATTTGATTCTTAAATTCTTCAATTTGAGTTTAAATAATTTCTACACAGATGATCTCTTAAATTCTTTAATAAAAGTGACCACATGTCATCCCTTTCGACAATAACACATTAGACACATTTTTCACCTTGTTATTTGAGTATGTTGATCATGTTTGATTTGAGGCGTATAATTTTAATTTGATGTCATATCATAAGTCATACGATATTAGATCAATAAACATATAAAGAGTGTTATGGTAATAAAATGCATTTTTGGGTATTGTACTTTCGCTCTTGGCCAATAAAAACGCATTATGTGTGCATTTTTTTACTTAAATACTTTTTATTATTTTGTTATTTTTTAATCAATAATCATAAATTATCTAATTAAAAATCAACGGTTCAGACTCCAGATCACTTTTGAATTGTTGAATTTTTATTTTTTTTTGGTACAAAAAATAAATATATAGATAGGTCTAGGGGTGTAACTTGGGCGGGCCAACCAGAATTAAACTCGAAAAAAACTGAGTTTAAGTTAAAATTTTTAATACTTGGGTTGGGTATGGGCAAAAAAACTCCAACCCGAATTGAATTTGGCCAAGCATCGAGTTGTCGGGTTCAACCTAAATATGAAAATCGGGTTGAACCCGAATATACATAAATATATAAATATATTTAACTAGGGTTAGTATTTATCTTCACTCTTTAGAGTCTAGATTTTTACTTCACTTCAAGTCTTCACCTCTGTGTCTCCATCACTTTCAGATCCCTCTCTCACTCGTCACTCCTCCCTCTCTCAATCGTCACTCCTCTGAGTTGTCTCAGAATCTCAGTCTCCTTCTCTCACTTGTCACTCCTCCTTCTCTCACTCCCTTTCTCTTTATTTGCGTCTTGCCCTTCATCTCAAATCACTTGAAAAAATCAGATTTACATTTGACAAAATCAAATATATACTTCAAAAAATCAACCCGAATTAAGTAACTCAAGTCCAACCTGATTTTTAACCTCGAAATCAGCTTGAATTAAGTAATCTGAATCCAGCTCGAGCCCGCTCGAATTAAACTCAAGTTGAGTACCTCGGGTAGAGTTAGGGTTAGAGTTGAGGTTGAAGATTATATACCTAAGGTTGAAGATTATATATCTAGGGTTGGGCTAGGATTGAAGATTATATATCTAGGGTTAGACTAGGATTGACCTCTCAACCCTCCCCAACCCGCCCGAGTTGCACTCCTAGATAGATCACTCTACATATCCGTCAAAGAGTATTATCACTTAGCACCACATAACTATCTACTAAAAATTTCACCCGCCCACCGTACTTGCATTTGAGTCACAGCTAAAGTCCTACTGCGTACTCTGAGCATTGAAGAGTGAGTATAGCTCCAACGAACTTTTATAGTTATAGAGACTCAAATCTAAATATTGAGTAAACAAATTTAAATTCTTCCTCACCGGACCAATAGCTAGTTGGTAAATTGTCGAATTAACGCCCATACCGAAACCCACAGCTCAACCCATTTACAGCCCCTGCACCAGAATATAGCCGTTGACCTAATTTGAAGTCTTCTCCAGATGTCATCCTATAAACGCGAGTACACATGAAAGTACGTAAATAATTCCTACGAGCCCACAAACATTCCCCCTATAACGGTCACCGCTTTGGAAGCCCAACCACTGCCGACCATCTCTCCGTTTCACTTCCCTCCAACACCCCCCTCTACTCCCTTTCTCTCTCTAGAAGTTTTATCAGAAACGTAATCGGTAGGGTTTAAAGCGTGGTTTGTGAGAGGGAAATGGTGAAGATTATTCCAAGGATTGAGCTCGAAAATCGAGGTTCTAGGGCTTTGGTTCCGTTGTCGATTAAAGGTGGACTCTGTCTTCGGAATCTCTCGTACCAAAAGCTTCCTCAACTGCTACTAAAGCTTTCTGTTCTCAAATTGGATGGATCTTCCTTTGGTAAATCGCAATGTGGTGTTGCTTTGTGCTATTGGATTTTTTTCGAAGTTAGAATGGGATCAATAATGGATTATGATTTTGATTGTGTAGGTGTTCATGTTGCAAGGAATGCTACTGTAGCAGAGCTTAAGCTAGCAATAGAAGAAGTTTTTAGCTTGTCGCCTAAGGAAGATCAAGGCAAGATTTCATGGTATGGATATAACTAGGCTCACAGCTAAATTTTTTTGGAGTTTTTGGTTCAAAAATGTAGAACAAGTCATTCAATTTATTTACTTGAATATATATTGAATATATTTGCTCATAGGAGGGAATTACAATGGCATGACCAGTTGAGTTCATTTGACTTGCAATGTGCAATTGGATTTAGTTGCTGTTACTTAAGTTTGATAGATGATTTTCAGCACTCTCACTGATGTTGACGAAACTGAATGGCTTCATAAAGTTTATTTCCATGAAGCTACAAATTCATGACTAAAGGAAATGGGAGTGATCACAAGAAATGACCGTAGATTTAGTGTTTTAGGAAATGTCATCATTGGGATCGCCAGTTATCTTTTGCAGTGGTTTCTGGGATTTTGATAATCACCTTGCATGCATGATACTGAAGGTGGACACAAATAATAGATAGACGAGAAAAGAACATGAATTTGCCTCACAATGCAAACATTCTGGCCCTTAAAATTGTTAAAAGTTACAACTTTCCCCAGATGATTGTCAGGCAACAAAGCTGTAATTTTAACTCCCTTGAATTTGATGGGGTAGGTCACATGTTTGGGGCCACTTCTGCTTGTGCTATGAAGGTCAGAAACTAGTGAATGACAAGGCTTACATTCAAAGTAGTGGGATCAAGGATGGAGATCAGGTTAGTCGTGCATTCTTGTGATACGTGATGAAATTTGAAAAGAAATCTTTGTTGTGCTTCAAATATAGAAATGATTGTCACATAAACAGAATATATATAACTTTCTAGAGGCAGGTAGAGTGTTGCTTATATTGATATGTCATTGGGGGATTCTGTAATTGCTTACAATGTCTTTTATATTTTTATTTTTTCTATACCTTTTTTCAATCTAAACTAGCACTCTATCCATGATTCCATCCATCAGCTTGGAGTTGGTGCTTGCAATTGGACTTTGTAAAGGATGAACTCAAGTTTTATGCTAAATGTGTTCCACATCCACTGTGATGTCCTCAATTCATGCTGCCAAACCCTGGACAAGATTAGGGTTCAAATGAAAGATGTAGTAGATAGATACACAAGCACACAATAATATATATACTGAAAATTACAACTTTTTGAGGTCAAGTTACAACTTTTTAAGGTGTAAGTTACAATTATAAAAGGCATGATCGTCCCAAATGCTCGCAAAGGAGAAGTTATAACTCATTCAGGTAATTCATGATCGATCATGAATTACCTCAGCCAGTAGTAATTTTTCCTTTAAAAATAGTAACATTTGGTATGGGACCAAAAAAAATTCAGTACTGTAGTGTAGAATTACCCATAATATATAGGATCTACCTCGAGCCCTCCATCGATGGCTCTGGCCTAAATATCATCATGGAGAAGAAGCTTACAAGATGGCCATTCCTACCATATGACGCCCTAATCAATCATTAAATCAAATGAATCTGACATTAAAGTCTCCAAAATTGGCCCTATATATCTAGGTTAATTTACAAGAGAATACCACTTCTGTAAAATGAAATTCAGTCTAGGATTTCCTGAAGGCCACCAAAATTTTTCGAGGTGCAAGGTTGAAGATCTTAAGTGAGTTGATATAAGTGAACCATCACTATAGTTTTTCTGTATCTGTTCTTTAAGTAAGATATCAGAATTGCTTTTCAAACCAAAATCCATCCCTGAACCTTTATTCCCCTTGGTTACAATCCTCTTTGTTGTGCACCTGTTGAATTTCTCCTTCTTGAAAACACTGTTCCAATCACTTCCATTGAGTTTGCATTAGGGATTCATGGATGTGTTCTTATTCTGTATATAGTTTGGTCTGACATGCCACTGAACAGCATTTAACCCATTTATCTTTCATGGTACATGCAGCTCCAATTTATTCGGCACATGTCGATTAACTATAGACCAGAGAAACAAAGATCCAAAATGCAGGGTATTGCTTCCAGACAGTGCTTAATGTAAGCAATGCTGCATGCTCTTCTTTCTTTTTTATTTTTGCAGTAAATTGGTGATCTCCCTATGCATGCAATTCATTGTCTCATGGCTTGAAATTGGACTGGTTGTTCAGACACTCGATAATGGAGCTCAAAGATTCAATAGGAGTGGTGACTGGTTTTTTTTTTCCTTTCTATCTCCCCCTTTTGTGCAGAGATCTCTGTTGCAGCTCTGCAAGTTTTTAAGAGGCCAGGACAAATAGACAAAATATGAATTACCGCAATCCGCGAGTCATTTCATGTGCCATGAATCTTAGGACCGTAGGACGAATTATTCATTTTGCTGGCCTGAAAACAAAGATAGAGAAGGAATTTGTATTGTTGCAATGATCATGTCACGTTCTATTAGGACTGTATTTGAGAGGGGGTTTATCATCATGAAAATCAAAAAAAAAAAAAAAAAAAATCAACATGAAGCATCTGCATATTTTGATTTTAGCTACAACTGGCTGTTTATGCATACGGGATTCGTTTTAGAATATTCTTGACAAAACCTAATAGCATCCTTGACAGGTTGTCATCTGGATCAAATGTTGGTGAAGAGAGGGAACAAGCTCGCATCAATGTTCATGTAAGTCATATTGAAGATCGCAACAACTTCAAGTACCATAATTGTGAAGAAGAGGCAACAATTCCCATGCCAGAGTTTAAATTGTCTCACTTTTTGAAAGGATGGCTTTCATACTCGAAAATATGGGGTGGTACGAGAAGGACCGAAGGCAGGAACCGCCTTTCAAGATTTTCCCTTCATGGTGTAACAGGCAGACAAGGAGTCTAGGATGACTCTGATTTAGTAATAGTACCTAAAAAAAATAGAATTTAGTGAGGGAACATCTGACAAAGGGACGTCCAAGGTAGAGTTTGCTGGCTAATACACTTGCAGTATATTCCATGGAAGTTTGTCTTAAGATGCTCTCCTTGTTTTGCCTGACATTATTTCGTTGCTATTGTTACTAGTTCAGTACAAAATTGTGTCCAGTGAGTTTACTAATGGGAATGCAGATGCGACATCGTGCAGGTTGACGCGGTTGCGTTATTCAACAGTTAATAATAGATTGTAGATTTGCAATGGCTTGTGGAAGAGGTAAGAAATGTGGTCCATATAGTTTCCACTTTTTACGCTAATTAGAAGATATTCGAGCCTCTTAGAGCATTCATCTAATCCTTCCCGACTTGTGCACTGTAGATTCTTTGATTCTACCATTTATCAAATGCTTTTCATCATTGCATTAGAGGGTGAGGGTTGACATAGCGGTAAGATTTTCCGTTATAAACTAATCATACATGTATGGAAATAATTTTTTTGCATGGAGGAGTAATGTTGTATATTTCTGGTCCTCTCTGTCCTGAGATTTGTAAAAGGCTCAAAACATCTTCAAGCTCGTGTGTAGTAACGCTTTTCAAACAAACAAGTTCTAGGTAAAACCTTAGTGGATGAGCTTACATGAATTTAAGTGGATGGAAATTTTTTCAAAAAATTTATTAGAGAGGATTTAAATGCGCCGTTTTTTAACTATAGGAATGCAAATGATCTAAAACCAAGTCGATAATTAAAATATATGAACTTGACTTGTGTTTTTTTTTTTATAAAAAAGATATTGTGCTCAACACTGCCCCTTTAACTTTGGTCCTAATTTGAGTTGTATACTTTGTACCCTTTATTTACCCAAACAAAAAAAAAATGAAAATAGTACCCTTTACTTTTAACTATTGCAACAAATAAACGGCTGATAATAATTATTGAAAATGTATAATATTTAATTAAATCTTTTTTAAAAAAAAATTGACAAAGTGACAAGGAATAATAATTCTTGGAAATGTATAATATTTATGTACTAGTTATTGCTTGTGCCTGAAGGCACAGAGTAATAAAAAATAGTAAACAATAAACATATTTGTATTCATACCTAAAATCAAATCACAAACATAGAGAAGAGATAAAAGAATTTAAGCATCGATTTGTAGTGGGGGTGAGAGGTGGTGGGCAACAGTGGTAGTGGTAGGAAACGGTGATGGTTGTGGTGGGTGGCAATGACCGTGGTGGCAGTGGTGGTTACGACAGTGGTGGTGGTGGCGGCGGCGGTGGTGGTGGTGGCGTTGGTGGAGGCAATGGCGGCGACAGCGGTGGTGATGGCGGTAGTGACGGTGGTGGTGGTGGTGGCTGTGGTGGTAACGGCGGCGGCGGTGGTGGTGGGGGCGATGGCAGTGGTGGCGGTGGTAGTGATGATGGTGGTGGCGGCGGCGGCGATAGTGGCGGCAGTGGTGGGAGTGGTGGTGGTAGAAGTAGTGGTGGGGCGATTTCAAACACTATTTTAAAAAAAAAATATTTATGAGAAATAATTTTAAAAAGTTACTCCAAACACACCCTTAGTGGCTTATTTTTCCTATTAAATTTAGGGTATTAATATTAGTCGTTAGATTAACTTTAAAGTAAAATTTAAAGTGATCTTAACCGCGAATAGCAAAAGTCATTTTGTTTATCTTTTGAGATTTGAATTGTAAGTTACTTTATTATATAGACTAGTTATTGCCTGTACCTGAAGGCACAGAGTAATAAAAAATGATAAATAATAAACATATTTGTATTCATATCCTAAATCAAATCACAAACATAGAAGAGAGATAAATAAATTTAAGCATCGGTTGTAGTGGGGGTGAAGGTGGTGGTGGTAGGAGACGATGATGGTTGTGGTGGGTGACAATGACCGTGGTGACAGTGGTGGTGGTGGCGGGCGGTGGTGGTGGCGGCGGCGATGACATCGGTGGTGGTGGCGACGGTGATGGTGGCGGCAGTGGTGGCGGCAGCGATGGTGGCAAGGGGCGTCGGTGGTGGTGGCTGCGGCGGCGGCAGTGGTGGCAGCGACGGCGGTGGTGGTGGTGATGGTGGCAGTGGTAGTGGTGGCGGCGGCGGTGGTGGTGGTGGCGGCGGCGATGGCGGTGGTGGTGGCGGTTGTGGTGGTGGCGGTTGTGATGGTGGCGGTGATGGTGGTGGGGGGAGTGGTGGTAGAGGTAGTGGTAGGGTGGTTTCAAACACTATTTTTTTTTTTTAAAATACTTATGATAAATAATTTCTAGAAATACTTTTAAAAAGTCACTTCAAACACACCCTTAGGGACCTATTTTTCATATTAAATTTAGGGTATTAATATTAGCCATTAGATTAACTTTAAAGTAAAATTTAAAGCGATCTGAACCGCGAAAAGCAAAAAATCATTTTGTTTATCTTTTGAGATTTGAATTGTAAGCTACTTTATTATATAGACTAGTTATTGTCTGTGCCTGAAGGCACAGTGTAATAAAAGAATGGTAAATAATAAACATATTTCTATTCATATCCAAAATCAAATCACAAACATAAAGAAGAGATAAAAGAATTTAAGCATTGGTTTGTAGTGGGGGTGAGAGGTGGTGGGCGGCAGTGGTGGTGGTAGGAGACGGTGATGGTTGTGGTGGGTGGTAATGACCGTGGTGGCGGCGAGGGTGGCAGCAATGGTGGTGGTGGCGCGCGCGGCGGTGGTGGTGGTGGTGGCGGCGACGACGACTGCAGTGGCGGTGGTGGTGGTAGAGGTAGTGGTGGGGCGGTTTCAAACACTATTATTTTTTTTAAAGTATTTATGAGAAATAATTTCTAGAAGTAAATTTAAAAAATCACTCCAAACGCACCCTCAGGGGCCTATTTTTCCTATTAAATTTAGGGTGTTAATATTAGCCGTTAAATTAATTTTAAAGTAAAATTTAAAGCGATCTCAACCGCGAATAGCAAAAATCATTTTGTTTATCTTTTGAAATTTGAATTGTAAGCTACTTTATTATATAAACTAGTTATGTCCTGTGTCTGAAGACACAGTTTAATAAAAAATGGTAAACAATAAACATATTTGTATTCATATCCAAAATCAAATCACAAAAATATAGAAGAGATAAAGGAATTTAAGCATCAGTTTGTAGTGGAGGTGAGAGATGGTGGGCGGCAGTGGTGGTGGTAAGAGACGGTGATGGTTGTGGTGGGTGACAATGACTGTGGTGTCGGTGATGGCGGCGATGATGGTGGTGGTGGCGGCGACGGTGGAGGTAGTGGCGGTGATTGTGGCGGTAGCGGTGATGGTGATGGTGGCAGTGGTGGCGGTGGTGATGGCGGCGGTGGTGGTGGCGGCAGTGGTGGCGGCGATGACGGTGGCGGTGGCGACCGTGGTGCTGACGGTGGTGGTGGGGGTGGGGTTGGTGGCGGCGGCGGTGGCGGTGGGGGTGGGGGTGGTGGGGGTAGAGGTAGTGATGAAGAGGTTTCAAACACTATTATTTTTTTTAAAGTATTTATGAGAAATAATTTTTAGAAATACTTTTAAAAAATCACTTCAAACACATCTTTAGACCCCTATTTTTCCTATTAAAATTAGGGTGTTAATATTAGCCGTTAAATTAACTTTAAAATAAAATTTAAAGCGATCTCAACCGCGAATAACAAAAATCATTTTGTTTATCTTGTAAGATTTGAATTGTAAGTTACTTTATTATATACTAGTTATTGCCTGTGCCTGAAGGCACAGAGTAATAAAAAATGGTAAACAATAAACATATTTGTATTTATATCCAAAATCAAATCACAAACATAAAAAGAGAGATAAATGAATTTAATCATCGGTTGTAGTGGGGGGTGAGAGGTGGTGGTGGTAGGAGACGGTGATGGTTGTGGTGAGTGGCAATAACCGTGGTGGCGGCGGCGGCGGCGGTGGGGGCGACGGCGAAGATGGTGGTGGTGATGGCGACGGCGGTGGTGGTGGTGGCGGCGGCGGCGGCGGCGATGGTGGTGGCAGAGGCGGTGACGGTGATGGTGACGGTGGTGGCGGTAGCGGTGGTGGTAGAGGTAGTGATGGAGCGGTTTCAAACACTATTTTTTTTTAATGTACTTATGAAAAAATTATAAGTTCTAAAAGTACTTTCAAAAAGTTATTCCAAACACACCCTTAGGGGTCTCTTTTTCCTATTAAATTTGGAGTGTTAATATTAACCATTGGATTAACTTTAAAATAAAATTTATAGTGATCTTAACCGCGAAAAGTAAAAGTCATTTTGTTTATCTTTTAAAATTTGAATTATAAACTACTTTATTATATGGATTACTTAATATTGTCAAGTAACGTGTTAAATTCGTACAAAATTTTGGACAATTGACAATTTATCGGACATATATGATTTACGAGGAGGAAAAAAAATAGGACAAAGAACATATCGCACCAGGAGACAAACAAAGGGGCCGCTCTCGGAGTAATAGCGTGACGGCATAGCAGAGTCTGACAGACTAAAATCAATCTCTCGTTGGGAGGAGTGGACGTGACAAACAATTACTCCACTACTCTCTTTATCTCTCTCTCACTCCGCTTCGTCTCTCTGCTCTTCGTTGGCCTGCCTCACAGCCTCTCTCATACTTCTCCATGGGAATAATCAATCCCATGCGCTGAGTAAGCCACCCAAACTCCAGTATTTCCGAGGTAACAACCGTCTTCTTCTTCTTCTTCTTCTTCTTTTTACCCTTTTTGTCCGCTTCTTCCTTGAAAAATAACTGAATTGTGTAGGGTTTCATTCAATTAGCAGGAGCGCAGGAATTTTGAGATTAAGGCTGCTCTATCGTCTTGAATTTGCTGACTTTTCTCTCAATTTCCCTCCACAATTCTGAATTCCGCAGTTAAGGCTGAATTGTTTAGGGTTTCATTCAATTCGCAGGAGCGCATGAATTTTTAGATTAAGACTGCCGTATCGTCTTGAATTTGCTGACTTTTCTGTCAATTTCCCTCGACAATTCTCACTATACTAGTGAATTCCTGCGTTCTTTGGGTAAATCTTCGTACTTTTTTTATCAGGGTGATTTTTTTTTTTTTTGCTGAGAAAACGCTAGAAAATGTCATGAATTTGAACTTTGATCACTCTGAGAATGTGGGTTTGACTCTCTTTCTCTCTTGGATACCTACGGTTTTTAGATCATTTGATCTTTTTGCTGCGTTTTCTGCGTCACCAAATGATTGTTAACGTCGGGTGGATTGATTGGTCTACGTAACTCGCCTAGGTGGTAAGCAGGGTTAGCGGTGTGAATATTGTTGGCTTGGATAGGCTATACGACGATTGCTTTAGCTTGAAGTGTTAGAATTATATATGATAGAGAAAGGCACAACAAAATTATTAGATACTAACAGAAGCAGAGTCTAACGGAATGGATTTTCACAGCCTTCCATGCATAATAGTATTGCCCAATTTGCTAAAAATGCTCTTGATTTGATTTCTTTCCATTTTTGGGGACCTCTAAAATTGTCATAAAGTGTCCGGCAATTTTTATACTTGGATCCAGGAGTGCCTTCACTCAGTGGAGGTACCGGTGTTTGTAACTTGTAAGCATGTGGTTATGCTTGCAACATATGCCGTTTCATAATGGGCAACATATCAAAGGGTTTATGTTCAAGCCTCTTTTGTGTAACTTGTGTTGTCATGTAATTACTGTCATACGCATGCAGTCTTGTATCCTCCAATAACTTTGATGTGTATTTTTTCCTAACAAGTTTTTGTTTTTGAGGAACATGGAGGCGCTAATTGGTTGAAATTTGGTTCTGGATAGTTGTAGTTGTAGAATCATGACTGCTGTGTTATATGACAGCGCTATTCCTGTTGGTATGAGTCCAATGATTTTTCTTTGTACACATTCTTACTAATACATAATCAAATCAGAGTTATTAAAATCTCTATAACTTCTAGAAATCTTTCGTATTGAAGTTGATCATCAATTTCATGCAATTGACTTTGTGCTATACCCTTTCAGAACGAGAAATGGCCGAACAGATTGGAGCAGCCCCACCAGTAGTTTCTTTTGATTATGAACTATATGAAGGAGACCCTGATGATCTTATAACTGTTGTTGCTACGCCGACCCTGGCTCGCCCATGGATTGATCCTGCATCCTTGAAACTTAAGCATAGGATTGGTCGTGGATCCTTTGGTGATGTTTGGTTAGCAACACATCATCAATCAGGTGATGATTTTCATCAGAGTCTTGAAGTGGCTGTTAAGATGTTACCTCTCATAAAAGAGGATCAGATTGAAAAAATTTTGGGAAAATTTGAGGAGTTATTTGTGGAGATCAAACAATTCCAAGGTGTTTGTTGGTTGCATGGTATCACAATTATGTCTGGAAAGGTGACTATTGAAATTGAATTTTTGAGTTTTGCGGGCCTATTTATGTTTTTAGCTCGGTCTATTTAACTCACTCTGGATTTCTTGACAGATCTGCATAGCTACCAAATTCTATGAGGGATCATTAGGTGATCGAATGGCTAGACTGAAAGGAGGAAAGCTTTCATTACCTGATGTTTTGAGGTGATGTATTTTGTGCCAATTCTCAGAAGCTTAAAAGGTGTCATGATGAAGCAGGACATGTTTTGATGGAATGCTAATGTTTACAGGTATGGAATTGAGTTGGCTAAAGGAATTCGAGAGTTGCATTCAATAGGTGCCCTGGTGCTGAATCTTAAGCCAACTAATTTCCTCCTTAATGATCATGACCAAGTGATCCTGGGAGATTTTGGGATTCCATATCTACTTCTGGGGACACCACTGCGCGATTCAGATATGGCTTTTAGGCTTGGGACCCCAAACTACATGGCTCCAGAACAATGGGAACCTGAAGTAAGAGGCCCAATAACCTTTGAGACTGATACTTGGGGTTTTGGGTGTAGCATTGTGGAGATGCTGACTGGTGTCCAGCCTTGGTTTGGGAAATCAGTTGAGGAAATATATCAATGTGTCGTGATAAACCAAGAAAAACCACAGCTTCCAAGTGGCCTGCCGCCTGCAGTTCAGAATGTTATCAATGGCTGCTTTGAGTATGATCTTCGGAATCGTCCTTTACCAGCAGATATTCTCCATGCATTTGAAAGGTCTGTTTTTCATAAGTCTTTTTTGCTAATTGCTTTGAGGAACTAAGAAATCTCTTAAGACCACTTTGGAACTGTTATCTTCTTTTAACCTCACAAACCCCTTTTCATCTGTTACCTTATCATCACTTAGAGTTCTGACTAAATGATAACTGCGATTGGACTACTGAATTTCCATGGGTGACATTTACTTCTAATTTTTCAGTCATCCAATACTACAAGCTACTTTCTTGAAGGGAATGAAAAGTAGATAGCAAAGGATTGAGGCTCAGATCTTAACTTATTGCGGTTGCCTATGCAGATTAATGTTCACAATTCATTTCCCAGGCCTTGTACATAAAGCAGAACGGTAGACCAAAATCCACATGGCTGACCTTAATAGTTATTATGCTGAGACTCTATTGAGTTGACCATCTCTGCCTAGGGTCATATTCGCAATATATGTGTGCAAGTGTATCAAGTCCACATTTACACAAAATAATGAACAGTGAGGTTGAAAAAGCCTAAAAGGATACAAATGCTATTGCACCAAAAGTAGCCATGTAATTAAATTCGAAATAAAACACACCAAAGACTTTATTTAGTGAATCTTTGGAAGTATTAAAGTTTGATTACTGTGGAAGTATTATTTCAAACATTACTCTTGTAAACCAGTGATGTCTTGATTTTTCTATTTTTGCTGTTTTTCTACTAAATGATTATTTGGTAAAACAAACCTTAAATAATTTTTTTTTCTTATCCTGAGATACGTGCTTTTGTTGATGTCACTTGTAAGATTATAGGATCACGATTTGTTCCAATTTTCCTGGGGTATGTGATTTTGTTGATATTACTTGTAAAGTTGTAAGATTATAGGGAAACGATTTGTTCCGATTAAACCAGTTGCATGCTCAGGCCTGAGGTCTGAATAGTGGAAATATTGAAATAGCATTTGAAGTGTTCAAGTTCTCTCTGGAGAGGTAATTCCAGAATTTGAGCAGTCAATTAAATGTCGTTAATCTTGCAACCCAATGAAACCAAATCACTTCCGCACTTTGATTTTGGAATTCACATGTCTGTTTATGTAGTTTAAGTAGACCAAGCATACGGTAAC
Source organism: Ilex aquifolium (assembly GCA_951799425.1). NCBI lineage: Eukaryota > Viridiplantae > Streptophyta > Magnoliopsida > Aquifoliales > Aquifoliaceae > Ilex > Ilex aquifolium. The sequence continues at coordinate 27,936,315 of OX637404.1, read as the reverse complement.
TTCCATATTCGTAATATATAATTGTTTATCCATTTCCATATTTGATATATTATGCTGGCCGTATACCTATGAATTGTGTGTGATAACGTTAAATTAGCAGACGGGTGAATTGAGTTGGCTCTGAGACTTTCCAGTACAATTGTTATGTGCCATATAGAGCCCCCATCATCATCTCTGGATTCAGGAAATAAGAACTTAAAAAAGCAAAGAAGTAAAGATAGAAAAATTTTAATGAACTTTTCATTTGTACGTACTTGATATCTATGTGACACAGAGAGAGAGAGGATCATTCCAAATCACTTTTCGATACCTGTGTACGTGTGTACTTTATATTTTTGTTTAGCTTGAAAAGATTCACTTATTTGAATAATTTGCACCTGAACTTGCAGCTCAAAAAATGCTGTTTGTAATGATGGAGAATGGATTGGTCTAGGGAGCAGAATATTGATAGACAAATCAAACAGCGGTGGCTATTCCACCTGGTTTCTCTCAAAGGACCATCTCCAAGTGGATGATATAGTTCGGTCAAGGAAGGCCCTAAACTCTTGCAGACCAGAAACCATGGCTGTGACAGAAGGAACTGTGGTTGGGTTGGAGAAGGATACTGATCGAAATGGATTTGTTCTGGTGCGAATCCATGAAATGCACAATCCTCTAAGTGTTAACATTTCGAGTCTAGAGAGGGTCACATGTGGGTTGGCAGCTGGTGATTGGGTGCGCTTAATGGAGAACAGCAAGAAGCACTCGTCTGTTGGTATTCTACACTCCATACAACGCAATGGAAGAGTTGCTGTTGGTTTTTTAGGGCTAGAGACTCTCTGGAAAGGGCATTCTTCTGACCTCCAAATGGCCGAGCCATATTATGTTTGTCAGTTTGTGAGGTTGAAGGAACATGTCTTCACTCCCCGGTTCGAGTGGCCTTGTAAAAGAGGTGGGGCATGGGCCACGGGGAGGATTTCTCAAATACTCCCAAATGGATGCCTTGTTGTGAGATTCCCAGGGAGGTTTGTGTTTGGAGATGTATCCAATAGCTTCTTGGCAGATCCAGCTGAAGTGGAGAGTGTATCTTTTGACACTTGTCCTGGGGTGGTGGAAAAGTACCAACACATTGAGGATTTTCATTGGGCTGTGCGGCCATTAGTAATTACATTCAGCTTATTTACAGCATTGAAGTTTGGTCTCTTTGTTAGGAAAAATGTGGGAGCAAGACTTGATACTGGCCGCAGAAATCCTCAGGTGCATGTTGATGGTCATGCTCAAGATGGCCCGACTGGTGGCAATTCATCAGCATGGCTTCCATCGCCAGTGGCTAATATCCTCTTCGGAGAAGGTGCTTCCACTACTGCTGCTGCTAGGTAATCGACTAAACCCACAAGAAGACCAACATACATGGTAATACTGAGGATCCACAACTACTATGAAATGACTGCTTAATTCTGTAATGCTGAAAATGATGAACTTCCTATGACAAATATGTATGTAAATACTACAGGTTTTTATGAGGATGTGTGATTATATTTACATGCTCTTTCTGAAAGTGAGTATTTACTTGTTTAGTTTTACCTCCCTCTAGAGAAAATCCATTTCCTCAAGGAATTGCCTTCTGGCTCTCAGAACAGGGGTTGCGGGTCTCCACTACCATATCATAATCAGAAGAAAATTGAACAACATGCCAGTCACATACTGTTTTGCAATTTCCTTCTCCTGTTTATCTTTTTCTATATTGGACAGTTTCCCATTCTTGAGTTTAGATAATACGTGGAAGAACATATTTCAATGTCTTGCACGAATCATTTAAACCCATCTTGGACCATATCCCATTCTCCTAGTCAAGGAACCTTTATGTTGGTGGTGAGATTTTTTTTCAAGTGGATATCCCCCACTCTTAATCTCAAAATTCCTCTCTTCTCGCCTGAAAGAAAAAAAATGGTATCGTTACATGTGTAAAATTATATTACATTATTTTATAATTAATAACTATGAATCAACCAAATCAAAAAAAAATTACAATTCTAAATCAATTTTAATATACCAACTAATTAAAGAATAACAAATAGAATTCCTAAACTTCACCATTCTAAAATGGTAGTTATTAGATAAGATGATTATTAGTAGTTATTAAAACAACACAGTTTACTAATTTCACTTGATATTTTATTACTAATTAATAACACCATGTGTATGGGTACCTATATTTATCAAAAAAAAATTAAAATTTATTTATGGCAATCTCATGTTACACTTTTAATTTTAATTTTGGATTAATTGTATTAGAGGTCTCCAAAATATGGAGTTTATTTTATTTTGGCCCTCAATATTTTATTTACATCATTTTAGTCCATATAATATTGAATATATTTTTATGTAGTCTCTCAAGTAGACATCGTCCAGATTATTAACTATTTTTTATTATAAACTTATCACGTAATACTTAAATATGAGTAAAAAACAATTTGAATAACTCTTGACTAATTTTTATCCTATTTTTGGTCAAAGTGCTATCCAAATTATATAGTTTTGATCATGAACTATCCAAATTTTGGTCAAAAGATACCCATATTACACATATTTGACCAAGAGTTACCCAAATTTTGGTTAACCAAATTATTTTTTATCCATATTTAATTATCGCATGATAAGTTTATGATAAAAAACTATTAGTAATTTAGATGTTTTTTGTTTGAGGGATCAAATAAAAATATATTCAATACTTTAAGAATAAAAATACTATAATAAAAATATTAGAGATCAAAATAAAATAAACTCTATGTTTTGAAAGCTCCGGGTCAATTAACCCATTTATTTTTACTTGCCCCCAATTCAGGAAGTTTCGCACAAGTGCTTACTGGCGCGTGATGATACTAACTTTCTCCCCAATTCATGTCGTCGTCATCCACGTCACCGCTACTATATAAAGGAAAGGAAACGCCACCGCTTCTATCCAAAGCAAAAAAGAAAGAAAAAGTATCGCCGAAGAAAAACTTCGAATCTCCCTCTATAGCTTCCTTGCACTAAATGCAAACCCCATAGCCCAAACCCTAATTTTTGAATCTACGATCAACAATCTGTCCCTCTCTCATGTTTGTACGTATAAATTAACGCACAATTGTAGATAAGGAGGGTTGAATCGATCTGAGTAGTGGGTATTGGGGACGAGAGATTAAGCAACAAAGAGCAGACAGAGATTGAACAATGTCTGCAATAGTTTGCGGGAAGAGATCTTTCTTCGAAGACCTTCCGTCATCGCCTACGTCTGCATCGCCTCCTGTTTCTAAGAAGCTTCGTTGTTCTTCTTCTTCGACCTCTCCGGTTCGGTTCTCGCCTTTCTCTCATTCGCCGCCGACTCTTATCGATCAGCTCAGGGCTGTCTTTCCTGAAATGGACGAGCAGGTTCCCTTTTCTCTCTCTCAATCTCTCTCTCTCTGTTTATGTCTTTCTTTACGCTGTTGGTTTTGGATTTATGTTTAATAGCATAATTAGCTGAGTGGTTTAGTGTTCCTGGTTATAATACTCGATTAGATCTGACCGGTTGATTATTATTTCCTTTTATCTCTCAATGTTATTTGGTGCTGAAAGGAAATGAATCTTATGTGACTAGCTTTAATTATTTTGTTTGGTGATGGTAAATAGATTGGGTCTAAATTCTATAACAACTCTATAATAGTAAGAAATTGTGAATCCTTTTGTGAAGGGTTTTATTGTTACTTTTGTTTAGAGAATGAGTTCAAATAATGATAACGTGTAAGAATACGATGTTGATTACCAATTTTTTTCTTCAATGTACGATGATAATGAAACTATTTGCAAAAGACCTGGAATACCAAGGTTAGCCCCTTCAAATATATGAAATCATGTCTTGTTGGATAGTCCTCTGTCGCCAAGGCCTCCGCCTAGATGTTGTTGTTAAATGTGGCAGCGATGATGGGCAAAAGTGTGCTGAATCTTTATGTGGCTCGTCTACTTTCCTAAGACATTTACAAGTAGATTGTTTGCCAAATCAATTTGAAATGACAGCATGGTTTGGGACAGACTGGTTTGCTTCGTTATTTCAGTTTATTATATTCCATATTCTCGTAATTTTACAGATCATCTGTTTCATGGCATATTCCTTCTCATCCTAAAATCTGAAAATGGTTTTTTTGTTTCAGCTAATTGTAATTTAATTTGCCTCTTAGCTCTGGGGAGTTTTTTTTTTCAAAGTTATTACCTGCCTAATTAGGAAGATGTTTTTCTTCACCAATTGTTGGGACTACTATTCATTGATGCTTCTCGTATTACCTTTCAGCTTCTCGAGAGAGCACTAGAAGAATGTGGCAATGATCTAGACTCTACTATCAGGAGCCTGCATGAGCTTTGCCTTGGACAAACTGTGGGTTCTTTGCAAACAAATAAAGTTATGGACAAAGGTATGTGTTTAAGTTGCACGTATGAACACAGTAGAGTTTGAGCTGACAGTTTCTGGTTCATCATTGTCTTGCATGGTTTTTCATTGCAATTTCATTAGTGCCAAAGCTGGAATAAATTGTAGAGTCAGGGTATGATAAGTACTTTAAGATTTGGCTTCATTTATAACAGTAGTGTCTGGAAGTTTTCTATACTGCTGATATGTAAATAGATTCTAAATTCCTCATTGATTAGGATGCCTGAATAAAGTTGGATTCACGAATATATCTTCAAAAACCTTTCAAAATTGTATCATTAACTGCATCTGGAGGCTTGTTCAATTCTTGGTAGCAGCTTGATCACCTTTTCCAAACATTGAGTTGGATTGGGATCATCAATGTGAAAACCCGCCATCTATTTCAAATAAGCTATCATTTTGATTTGACTTTCCCTCTAATGACATGCCTGAATCGGTAATCACATTGTTAGCATCTCTTGTTTTAAATCTGATACTACAATTTTATAGCTTATACACTAAGCGGAATATACTTTCATCAATTGTTGGTGTCTCAGAGGCAAGAATCTTACCTCTGTATGAAAATTGGCAGGTACAGCTGCCACTGATGAAGACAAGGCTTCTTCAAGGGATCCTTCGGCCCAGAACAACTGTCCTCTGGATGGTGTGGAATGGGTGGAATTGTTTGTCAGGGAAATGATGACTGCTACTAGCCTAGATGATGCTAGATTCCGCGCCACAAGATTGCTGGAGAGTTTAGAGAAATCCATCAGTGTACATGGTGGTTCTGAGGCAGCACAAAGTTTTCATAAGGTTGGTATTATTTATTAATGCACGTGTCTCTTTTTCATGTATTCTATATTACCATTGTAGTCTGGTAGGAGTGTCTCAATTTTATGCCTGGAAAAATCACCTTTAGTGGCCGGCTATGAAACTAGGGATGGCACAGGGTGATGGTGTTCACTTAGTAATCTAGGACCACCCTTTGTCCAGTTTGATATTGTTCTGTTATTGATGTGGCTTACACATCTATCTGGGAATCTGGCATGGGAAAAATATAAAACTTGGGAACCATTCTAGACATCTTGATCTGGCTCCTTGCATGGGAAAGGTATGATGAAAAAACATAGTGCTTAGGCATACTATTGGTGAAGAAAGGGAAGCAAGCAGAGGGTGCCTGCTGTGCTGAGGATTATATTTGAATTCATAAGCTGGTATATCCTACTTTCTAGTAAAATATATTTTTCTTCTGGTTCTGCCAGTTTATATAGTTATGCTTATGTCACCAGGAAAATATGGTGCTCAAGGAGCAAATTGAAGTACTTCTCCGGGAGAATAGCATTCTCAAACGTGCAGTGGCTATTCAGCATGAACGTCAGAAGGAGTATGATGATAGGAACCAAGAGGTGCAGAATTTGAAGCAGTTGGTGTCTCAATACCAGGAGCAGTTGAGAGCTCTTGAGGTCAGATCAGTTCAGTTCCTTTTGTGTTTTTTGGAAGAATCATGTCAAATGCTTTTAAAATGCAAAATAAAATAAGCCATTAGAAATGTCATGTTAAAAAGAAATTCTAGATCCACTGGCGCATAAAAAAAAAGGAGAAACTTAAAAGAGAGGCCTAGCTTCTTGTTCTTGAAAAACAAGAGGACATGGCAGAAATAAGTTCCCCCCACCTGCCACCCCTACCCAGAAAAGAAAAGGGAAAATAATTTTAAGCAAAATGTGTTAATTGCATTTTGCAACCCTGATCTACAATGATGTATTTTTCAGTTACATAATTGGCCAAATTCCAAAGGAGTTTGAAAAGAAAACTTACCATCTTTATATTTCCATAAAAAATATTTCCCTGATTTCAATTTCATGGTTGCAGGTGAACAACTATGCTTTGATGATGCATTTGCGGGAAGCTCAACAGAACAACTCCATTCCTGGACGATTCCATCCAGATGTCTTCTAATAAAGATAAGGAACTTGGGAAATGACTTAGCAAAGCAAGCTACATTATTAGCTCACACATAGGGTGTTAAGCTAAAGGTTGTATTGTTGTAAGAGCTAGATTTGCAAGACAATGTATGTATGTTGGGTTGGGGCTGTTTTTGTCTATGGCCTTCCCAGTTCAGAACTGCAGATGTGTCACTACTAAGTTGATAAAGCCTCGATCAATATCAGGATTAATGTGAAAAATGGAAGTCTACAATATTTGTTTGGTTAGCTGTGAAGTTTTTGTTGTGTTTTCTTTTGTTTTCATGGACATCTGTGGGTTACTTCAGATCAGGTCTTAATTGTTCCTTTTTGAACAATAATGTTTGTGGGAGTTTTTCTTTTAGTGTGTCCAGGTAGATTTTTGCGACGTCGTCTGTGGAGGAGGTAATGCAATGCGTGGCCTATTATGTTAGATGGAGACATGGATTCGGTATGCTCGGTAATGAACCTTTCTGTGGTGTGGTATGGTGCTGCTTAACCCAGACCAAACTATCCCTTTGTGGTCATGGCTTCTGTGAGGTAGAACTGATTTTTAGAAGACAACATTCAAGAAGAGGAGATACCACCACATCTGAAACAAGAGCTTGAAGCATATGTTGATCATTTGCTGGTAAAAGATTAGCAAATCTGTTAATGCCCAGTGATGGAAGGGCTGTTGTTCTGAACTCGGCGACAGGGCTGCAACTGCAAGCAAAACCTCTGCAGTTGGAGCTTGATTGCAACCTGCTAGTAATTCCTCTGCAATAGCTTCACTGAGCTTCTAGGGACAAGCATGGGGAGAGTTACTCAGCAGTACTAGAAGCAACCATTTTAATTGCAACAATCGTATTCCTAATACACCAAACACTGACACTGTTTTATCCATACTCGTAGTCTTACTTCGAAACTAGTCGAAAGCCATGCAACTTTTTATTTTTAGTTATTGAGATATAAAAAATAGTTTATATTAGAATTATAAAATGATATATTTGTGGAAGTCCAACGAGTACACATCTATATAATAAAACACGTAAGTTGAATTTTATACCCTATATATTTTTCCTCCATAACTATTACATCACTTATTTCTATTACATGTTCAATCATTTAATATTTGATTAATTTATAGTTTAACATAATTTTTATTTTAGATATTATCCATATACGATAATATACGTATGTTGAAATAATTTTATCGAATTACGTATTTTAAAAAAAAATTGTCAATATTTTTAAGAAAATAATGAGTAAAAATAAATTTTGAATGATGTAATCAAAAAAATAAAAGACAAAAAAATTATTATTTAATTTAGTTCAGTGCCGGTCTCTTATTAGGTCAAAGTATTTTCATTTTATAAGATAGGGTAAATTACACTGACACCCCCTGACTTTTTGGTTTATTACACGGACACCCCCTGACTTTTGACAAATGACACCGAACTCCCCTGACATTTAAAACTTATAACAGTCACACCCCTTCTAACTAACAGACGTTAGAATGACTAACGGTCAAAGCTGATGTCATCGATATTAATTCCTAAAATACCAAAAATGCCCTCCAAATATATGTTCTTATCCCAAAAATTTATCAATCTCTCACTTATCATTTCTCTATTTTATATTTCATATGTAAACTAAAAATTTCTCATTTAATCTAAACTTAAATGTTATATTTCACATTTAATCTAAAATTAAATGTTATATTTCACATTTACATTTAAACTAAAATTAAATGTTGAATTAACCACCCACTGCCGCCTCCACGCCACGGAACCACCACCATACTTCCCTAAAAATCACCACCACCACCTCCTCCTCCTCCTCCTCCTCCTCCTCTCTCTCTTATGTACAGAGCACCGCCACTAGTAACAGAGTAACTCTATCATCGGTCCACCACCTCCAACTTCATTTTCATCTCCGCAAACACACAAAAAACACACAACCACCACAGCAAGAACTGGATTAATCCGCAGCTCAAAAAACAACAGTTTGAAGGCATTAATCCAAAGAGACCAATACACTAGTGATCAATGGAAGCTCATACCCTCTTTATCTCAACAACAGCAACAAAAAACAAACCCAAATCTACACTGAAAGCCACCACCGACCACCATCGACATTCACCGCTGCAACAGATCACCCCCCCCCCCCCCCACACACACACAGTTTTGTCAAGAATGAACATGTACAGAACCCTAATGGGTGATTTTGGATGGTTGAGGTGGTGGTGTTGATGGGTCTCTTTATCTCTGGTGAGATTCCAGCCGATGGATGTGTTGATGGTGGACTCCATTGTTGCAATTGGGTCTTCGGCAATGGTGCCGGTAATGGGTACTAATGACTCCATTGTTGCAATTGGGGGTCTGCTATATCGCCGAAGAGAGAGAGGGGGAGAGAGAGAGATGGGGGCTGGGTGGGGGGTGGTGTGGTTGCGTTGCTGGGTATTAGGGGCTGGGTATTGGGTGGTGTCTGTGTGTATGTATATATGAATGTGTGTGTGTCTATATATATATATACACACACGTACACACACAGATGACTGAGGGGGAGAGAGAGAAGACCGATTGGGTTTGAGAAAGAGAGGGGGAGAGAGAGAGATGGGGGCTGGGTGGGGGGTGGTGTGGTTGCATTGCTGGGTATTAGGGGCTGGGTATTGGGTGGTGTCTGTGTGTATGTATATATGAATGTGTGTGTGTGTGTGTGTATATATATATATACACACACACACGTTCACACAGAGATGGCTGAGGGGGAGAGAGAGAAGACCGATTGGGTTTGAGAGAGAGAGAGAGAGAGAGATTGGGGTTTGAGTTTAGGTTTGTGTTAAACAGAGGGGCAAAGGTTTGGGTTTGGGTTGGGTTAAACATAGGGGCAAAGTTGTCTTTTTATTATGAGAGTTAACTCCGTCTAACTATTGGGGTCTTACTGTCATTTGTCAAAAGTCAGGGGGTGTCAGTGTAATTTACCCTATAAGATATCATAATAGAAAGTGACTACTTGGAGATCATCAAACTCAGTTGAACTGAGGATGTTTTTCCTTGGGAGATTAGTTCTTTTATGGAAGATACTAGACATTATACTAAGTTATATAATTCTAGTTTTTCAAACAAGTATAGAGCCTGTAACAACAAGACTGCTCATTGGGTTGCAGCTTCGGTCATGAACAACTAACTCCCTTCCACTGAGTTGGATCAACTGCCCTCCATCTGATCTAAAGGATTTCTTGACTGATTGTATTTTGGATTTTTCTATTTAAATGAAAGAGTTTACGTTTCATGAAAAAAAAAAAAAAAAAAGATATCAATAATAATTTTCTCATATAAATTTGATCTTGCCCTAGAAAATTTGATTATTATTTTTTTTGGGTCAAAAAATGGATACGTAAAGAAGTAATTTCACATATTTGTTTGAGAGTATTATTCATCAAAACCAAACAGTTATCTGTAGGAGATTCGATTGCACCTACGTCAGATCTGAAACAAAGATCCAACCGCGTACTCTGAGTGCTAAAATATATATTGAATCTCAATGAGCTTTTATAATTACGGGAATTCGAACTCAAATATTAAGCGAAAAAATGGAAAATGTAATTTTGACTCTTTATCAACTTTATTTTCTTGAATTTTTTAACAATGCGGACCATATATATACACACGCACACATGCCATGCGACCCCGAACACCACATCTTTTGGTTCCCACACCTTTTCATCCATATAAAACCACTCTCATTCTCTCTCTAAACGAACAACCAGCACGGGTAAATGCTCATGGGAACGAACCAAATCAAACACTTCTTCTTCTTCTCTTAGGACAATCAACGAACACTTTCACAGCCCCATTGAAAACTGCAATGACAACCACAACTCTCTCTCTCCTCTCTTCTTCCCTCAGTTTCACTCCCGAGCGCCCTCAATGTATCTTCCCATCGAGCACCTCAACGTCTTCTTCTTCATCGTCTTCTTTCTTCGCTGGTGGGACTCATCTTTGGACCCACACGAAATTCATCTCTATTTCTTCACCTTCGTCTCAGTTCAACAAAAAGATATCTGCGAAACGGTTTGGAAGATTGGTGGTTGCTGCAGCAGCAGATTATTACTCTACTCTCGGAGTAACCAAATCGGCCAGTGTTAAGGAAATCAAGGCGGCTTATCGAAGGTTAGCTCGACAGGTACTATACCCAATTAGGGTTTGTTATTATTTTCTCCTTAGACTATGCATTGTTGTGATTCTATATGATTATATGTGTTCTTTTGTTGAAATTTCTTATGGGTAATTGACAAATCCTAATGTGATGTTAGCAAAAGTGTGGAAATTTTCTTTTGAAATCTTTAATGGGTGTTTGAGAATTGTGATTTTTGGGGTAATTTGAAGTCGGTTCATGTTGAAACCTTAAATGGGTGGTCATACACCCACACATTACGATGTGATACTCATTGCAAAAAAAAAAAGGACATCTTAAAGTGTTAGGTGAAATTTTCACTCGTAGGATCATGCTCTTAAGAACAGTGGGAGTTTTGTCTATTTGCAACGAGGATCATCAATCTTAAGATGTATATTTTAACGCTTCATAACTTTGCTGGCTGAATTATTGTTATATGGAAGGATGGAATTCATATTTTGTAAACATGAAATTTGCCCATTTTGGGTACTTCACCAACAGCACCTTCTAGTTGGCATGGGACATGGCTTCCTTTACTTTTTCCATGATTCCTAAAATCTTTATTTCGTCTTTCTCTTTAGTACCATCCTGATGTCAACAAGGAACCTGGAGCGACTGAGAAGTTTAAGGAGATCAGTGCTGCTTATGAGGTATGATAAATTTAATTTTACCTCGATGCCCTTGATTGTTGATTTTGTTGAAATGGTCCCATTGTAGTCCTATCAACTAATACTATTAGCATGCTACGATGTCCAACTTTTCATACCGCACCTCAATCAGTTATTCACGTTCATTGTTTTGTTCTTTTGAATTCTGATGTATAACATTGCCAGGTATTATCAGATGACAAAAAGAGGGCTTTATATGATCAATATGGTGAAGCTGGAGTAAAAAGTACAATAGGGGGGCAAGCTGGGGCTTACACGGTATAAATATTTTTTCTTTGTTGTATTTCATCTTGAAGTGATGCATGAAAGAAAGCTAGTCCATGCTTAAAGAACTAAAAAAATTTCCTATCACTGGTATCACTAAGCTGAGTACCCAAATATCCATGACCCTTCTTTTGGGGGCCCATGTGTCCTCCATCGTAAACAGAGCTGAGAATAGTCAACTGCTCATCATCTATCCCTTAAGGCATTATTTATAGAGATGCTCACGCCTCTGTGTAGCAACGGTTTTCAGTATATGTTGCTTTTTCTCCTAACTGTCTTTGTGTAGAAATATTTCGGTACATTGAATTTCATTTTATGCTCTCTCCTGGTAGTTAAGGGGGAAAAATTTGCTGAAGCTGTTTTGTGCCTAAAACATCAAATTTTATTTTTGCAAGCATGCCAAAGATATCAATCACTGTTCTCAGGTCATTTACATGCTCATATTCTTCGAATGAAAACATTAATTTTGTATGTTGCTTCTGTTTTTCTAGTTGAAGTGCTGCTTTTTTTTTTTTTTTAAAAAAAAAAAATATTAGTATAGGAGAAAGTAGTGGTGGATTTTAAATGCAAGAAACAAGAGAATTATTTACCATGAAGAAAATGACCTCATAATTAATTTGTGCTAATTACGTTAATAACCCAGAGATAATAAGCAACTAGGGCAGATTGCAATTTGTGCTTGGCATTTGCATAATAATATGTTAATTCGGACTTGCTGACATTTGGCAGATACTAATTGCTATTCTGTTGCAGACGAACCCTTTTGATCTATTTGAGGCATTCTTTGGGTCTAGTATGGGTGGTTTTCCTGGAATGGATACAACTGGGTATGGAACACGCCCTCGCAGTACTGTTACTAAAGGTGAAGATATACGGTGAGTCAAGATTTAAATGTAATCTTTTAACTATGCCATATATCTCCTTTCTCACACATGAATATGCTGCCTTATGTTTTATTCACTCTATGTAGCTGTTATGTTTCATGATGAAATCACTCTTTTGGCTGTAGAGAATATTAGGATTGACTTTGATTTGGAATGTGCTTCAGTTATGACCTGACACTAGAATTTTCGGCCGCTATATTTGGAGCAGAGAAAGAGTTTCAACTTTCACATCTTGAAACATGTGATATTTGCAATGGTACTGGCGCAAAGATAGGCTCTAAGAAGAGAATATGCTCAACATGTGGTGGCAGGGGTCAAGTTATGCGAACTGAGCAAACGCCTTTTGGCTTATTTTCTCAGGTTATAATCTTTTTTTCTCACCTATGTGGTCTGCTCATTGCTTCAAAGTTTATTACTTGTACAATGCTGAACTAATGGTCCATTGATCACTTGCTTCAACATTACTTATTTAATGTGGAACATAAAGATACAAGATCTCTTGTTGCTTGATTATTATGACTATTAAGCTTGAATTATGTCCATTAGTGATTTTGCTAATAGATTGCCCTATAATTGAAAATTTATTACTAGTGTCATAGTAAATCTTATGGTTATGTATGGTGCCACTTACATCTGCTGGTGATGTTGGTACATGTGCTTAAGACGGCACTTGAATTGTGGGTCGTTTTGGTAAGTGATACGGGTACGGATACGCGGTATGATGGAGGTAGAGGCTTAGCTGATACGGTATTTTGGGTCACAATTAATTTTGAAACTCTTATTTAGATCGTTTTTATCGCTATACAACATTATATATCATAGAACATCATAAACACTAAGTTAATTATTATTTATCTTACATTTATGCTTGATTTTCTATTATTTAAAATAATATCTATATACACGTAGTTAATTAATATGTATTTTATATTTATGCTACGTGTACAATTTGAGATTGTACATTTTGGTGATCTGGATCGCGAACCCACCTCATTTAGGATTGATGTACCCAAATCGTAGGTCGTTAGGGGTTTAATGAACTTTGGTAACTATGAGACGGACAACTAAGAAGTACGAACACTGACATTGATATAACACGATACGGATTGTCAGACATGACATTGTACAATAATTAGGACATGGATACGTTGAGGATACGCTACAAATAATTGTGTTTCATACATTAAATTATATAATTTATCACAAATATAAAGATAATGAAATGCTATTCATAAAAAAATCAATACTTTATGAGAAATAAATCTCACGTAAAGTCATCCAGAGTGAATTTTTTACTAAAGCACCATAGTAGTCAATAATCTTCAATTTTTCTATCGACAACTTGTATCTTAAATATATGATCTAGCTTAAATATATAATCTAACTGATTGCCCTCATTTTCTTAATTCTTCTTCTTTAGCAAAGCTTTTAAGAATCTTTTGATTATATTATTATATTTTAAGTACAACTTATATTTGAGTAGTCTTGATAATTTTATCTTCTCTCATTTAATAAGATATTAATTAGTCAAATTTTTAGGCTTTGTTAATCTCATATTAACATATGTTTATTATTTAATAGTAGACACAGTCTGAAGAAATGTCAAACACTTCGAAATTAAGATTTTATCTTTTAATTATGGAAATTCACTGAGAGTATCCGAAGAGTGTCGGTGTCCAACACACGTCCAACATGGATACATCATCTTCTTGAGAGTGTTTGTGCTTCATAGATGAACCGGTTAGTAAAACATTGGGTAACATCCAAGGATCGAAATATCGTTTCGAAGTACCGTTTCGGTTAGTTCAAAAACGAAAACGTTTCGGAAACGCAATGGAAACGCAGAAAAAATATGGAAATAAGTGGAAACATGTCAAAATACAAATACAATCCATTTATTTATAAAGATAAACTAAATAATTGATTAATTTAACATATTTATTCGGTTAACATCCATTTATATAAGAATAAATTTAAATTGGAGGAAAAAAAATGTTTGACATGAGGCAGAAATCATTTAAATTAGAATATTATCCAATTAATAATACAATTTTATTATAATACTAATTTACTAATTAATAATATTAAGTGTAACATATTATTATAATACTAATTTGTGTAGCATATTATTATAATACTAATTTATTAATTTAAATTGTGTCTTCAAATTAATAAATAATATTATTTCATTAATATTAAAACCATTGTGTACACAATGATTAAAACACATAAATACTTAATTCTAGATATTTAACAAATAATTTATAATTAATAAAATGACTTGCAGTTATTTAATATGTCAATTTAACAAATAATAATAATATAAAAGAATAATTATAAAAAAGAAAAAAAATAAGGAAGGGTACAAATTAAATTAATGGTAGTTATGTATAGTTAAAAGTAAAAAATTATAATGCAGTGGGGTAGTAAATGTAATTGTTCATATTTATAACAAAAAAAAAATGTAAAAGGCAGCACAGTCTGTTTCGACTGAAACGGTCCGACACAGTGACGTTTCGACCGAAACTTTGGAATTTTGGGATTCAACCCATGTTTCGTGTCGGTGTGTTGAAATTCCGAAACATTTCGGACGTTTCGACATGACATTTTGATCCTTGGTAACATCATTCAATAAATAGGTTCTATGCTGCCAATGTTAAAGTGGCGGAGAGCCCCCCCGGGGGGGGGGGGGGGGGAACAGGGGTGCAAAAAGGTATTTCCTACCCATTCCTGAAAATTTAGAACAATGGAAGTGTGAACAGACTATTTTATATAATTGAAAATGGTTATAGGACTTTTCATAGATAACTGAACAAGTAGTGTTCAATTCTCAACAATATGTCTATTTCTCTCCGTCAAGTGGCACCAACATTCCATCTAATCGTTTTTCTTTCTCTCACCATAAAATATCTATCTCATAGAGGTTGATTCATACTGGTTCAACTGAATTGGATACCATTGGAGGAATCTTTTATTCAGTATTGATTATTAAGTTTTACCCATTTCTTCCTCAGTTGTCCAATGCTACTCTTCCAGGTATTAAATATACTTCATGTGTTATGATAGTAGAAAAAAAAATAATATACCCTTCATATCATTCCTTCCTCATTTCTAAAAGCAATTGTCCTGTAATTCAACAAATTGAGTTCATGATATGAAAGTGGCTACCCTTCTAATTTCAATTGTTTCGCAACAGTTTGTCCCTGAACCTGAATGATTGAATCATTTTGGCAAATCATATGTAGAGCTTTTTGCCATTGGTGAAGAATTGGCTACTGAGAGGAGGTTAGGGTGGAACTACTCTCGCAATAACTTGGTTTGCAGGAGGAAGTAGCTTTATCAAATTTATTATTTTACCATACAGCTGTTTTTGCTAAACTTGAGTTAAATAGGGCATCATAGAATTATCATTTATCTTCTCTTATAGTATTCTTCTTTTCAATGACTTTTAGGTTTCTGTATGTCCAAATTGTGGTGGGGATGGTGAAACTATTTCGGAGTATTGCCGTAGGTGCTCTGGTGGGGGTCGTATTCGTGTCAAGAAAGACATTAAAGTCAAAATTCCTCCTGGAGTTAGCAGGGGAAGTATTCTCAGAGTTGCTGGAGAGGGGGATGCTGGACCAAAAGGGTATGTAGACGAGTTATTGTTTGCACTGTTAATCTTTAGCTATGGGTTTTGATGTATGTTTCTGATCAAATTTTTTTGTTTACCCCTTTGTTCCATGTCCAGAGTTTGATAATCCAATTTGATCTGGTACTAGCAGATGTCAAGGGTTGCATGGCTTTGTCATTCCTAATCATGTTTGTTGTTTCATGTTTGAATGTGAATGAGAAATGTATATTTTACATGGGACATTTGAATTCAACCTGTGAAGATTCCATAATTGACCTATTATCCGTTCTTCTTCCTTTCATTTTGAGACTATATAGAACTCTTTCTTCCCCTTTTTAGAGTACTTCTATAATCTTAGGTGTATGCCCTAGGGACCAAGAATTACTGTGTTTTCCTTTGTTTTGTAAGAACAGGTTGTCATGATGTTGATTACATTAATTGGTCTGATGTATATACCACTAAATGTAAAGCAGTGTTACGTGTTAGAGTTGAAATATAATGGAGTAGCTTTGCATGCATAGTCATGCAGAGCCTGGTTACAGTGAAGTGCTACTTTGAGTCAAAACCACTGTTTCATCTCGTATTAGTTGTTTAACTTACTATGACGCTATGCTCCAACCCCCTCCATTTCCTAAATAATTTTCCTAACTAAATGATATTAGATGATTATAAATCCAAGAAACTCTAGATGGAACATGTATTTGGTGACATAGCTCAACTTGAGGTCCTTCATTGCGTTGGTGTTCTTGGTATGGTACTAGGAACAAATCCAACTTGTGCTCATAAAATATTTTTTTAAACTAGATGAACAGATCTGGGTGTGGGTGACGCTGAGTTGTCTCAGCAACCGCGTGCCTCTAGTCATTCCAAACTGGCAAAGTATGAAAGTATGGGATAAGGTTTATCTGTCAGGTTCGGAGCAGCATCTAACACGTGCTGAAAAAAAAAATCAAAATGTCGAATGCACATTCGCATAATAAACAACCAAGTTAGATCTAATATGTAAAGTTATATAAGCCAGTTGGTATCCTTTATTCTGCTATGTGTTCTGGGTGTACTTGGTAGATTTCTATGATATGCGACAATTCAAACTTGACCGACTTATGCTTCTATTATATGTGTGCTTATGTAGTCATTTGAAGATACATATGAAAAAGTCTTATATTTCTCTACTCATTGACATTTTTTTTCCCCATTCCAGCATGTATTTAGGTTTGAAAAGTGTCTGATCTTGTAGAATGGTTCAAAATATTTATTTCTCTTTTCATCAGTGGCCCGCCCGGAGATCTTTTTGTCTATCTTGACATCGAAGAGATACTGGAGATCCAAAGAGATGGTATAAATCTCTTGTCAACAGTTTCAATCAGTTATCTAGATGCCATATTAGGGACTGTTGTTGAGGTAAATTTAATTTGATTTTTCTTCAGTTTGTTTAACATACTTAATCTTTTTTACAGTCATGTTCTTTCGGTAGTTGATGGAGTGCTTTTGTTTCCTTTTGGATTCTTATTGGTTGTCTTGTTTTTTAGGAAAATCTCTTGATATCTTATCTCAACTTAAATGACCGAGCAAAAGCAAGAGCGCAAGTGTTAGATATTTAGAAGAGCTAGAGCATCTAGGAAGCGAATATAAATGATTTCAAATGTCATTAACAATCTTAATGCATCGTTTGTATGAATAAATGTGCCAGCATTAAGTAATGGCAAATATAATAAAAGAAGATATTCGCAGCACATGCTTGCTGGCATAGTTATTAGTATCGTACGATACGTTACGATACACCTAAAAAACGATACCGTATCGTACGATACGACCGATACGTACGATACGTGACGATTATGTTTTTTTATTTTTTATTTGGTTTTTTGGGGTTGAAATGACTAGCTAGTGAAATGTCGTTTTAGTGGTTATGGTTTAAAAAAAATAAATAAAATCTGTTGTTAATGTTGTTCAATTGAATTCAAAATTCCTGATTAATATTAAGGTTGTTCAAGCAGTTGATGTTAGAAGTTTGAATTAGAGGTCTTTGCATTTTGATATTACTGAACTATGTTGGGAACTTGAATAGTTGGTGGAATATTAATGAAATGCTATGTTATTATGAGTCTATGACTTTTTTACAAAGGTATATACATATATTTTATTAATAATTATTTAAAAATTAAAATTGCGCGTATCGATACGATACACTATTTTTAAAAAACGATACGTCTTCCGATACACGATTTGACAATTATGCTTGATGGTAGCCTGGTGGTTAGTTTGCTCCTGACTTGCCGCCAAGGTAGCAGTTTGACTACGAGCCATTCATATCTTTTGCATGTAACAAATGAGTGTGTGGGCACAGTTCATGCTCCCCATTCATTTTCATCTGCAAATTGTGGCTGAATTTCCCTCGAACCACGTAATGCACTGTCTGAATCCCTATGCCTTAAGTATTTTGGCAGATTAGATCCCCTAACTATTGCGATACGTGTCTTCTCAAACCACAAACCTAACATATAGGCGAGGCTCTCCCTATTTATCCTTCCCCTTTTCCTTGCCTCTGAAGGCTCTGATGGAAGCTAGGGACATGAACAGAGGAACTTTTCTATGAGGGAGCAAGTAGATACTGGAACGTGTGTGTGTGTGTGTCTCTCTCAAATCTCGTAAATTCTGCATATTTCATTCAGATCTTTGTGATATGCAATTGAGTGAAGATCTTCTGCAATTTCTGTTTGGTGTCCTGTGTACTAACAACTTTATTATTCCTTGACATTATATATAGGTCAAGACAGTTGAAGGGATTACCGAGCTCCAAGTTCCTCCTGGTACTCAACCTGGGGATGTGCTTGTCTTGGCAAGGCAAGGTGCACCAAAACTGAACCGGCCAAATATTCGTGGTGACCACTTGTTCACAATTAAAGTTGGTATACCAAAACGCATCAGGTATTCCATTATGCTAGTTCTTTTGGAAGTTGTGCAGTTGACCTGTGACTATGTTTTCTTTAATTGCAGTATAGCATACCTTAATCTCTTCCATCTTGAAATATGCTTAAGAAATTACAGAATAGTTGTAAATGGGTATATGCAACCATACTATCCATAGGGTATGCCACTTTATAGCAGACAAAATCCCCTTTTTTATCTCTTTCTTATCTTAGGAAATGTAAGATGGTAAATTCAAACAATGCCCTCTCTCTTCCCACACAATCTGCAATTTCATCAATTTCGTCGTTGAGCTCCACCATGCCATCATCTTCAATCTCCAATTTTCATGGTTCTAATATGTACAGATAAAACCTTGCCTCGGAAATTTTTGTAATTCTACAGGATCATGGAATTTTCTTAGGCACGTAATATTTCCAGTTAGAGATAGAATCATTGTACCAGAGGCGGATACTGATTAGTATCAGTGCAGTTTTTGAAATGTTAAATTGTCAAATGTGTATCATTTTCATGCCTCATAGTTTGCTTCAAACTTAGTCAACTATCTATTTGCATGGAATTTGGATTGTGTACTTCGAGAACATGGCTCAAGGGTGGGCCTTGGCATAACGGTAAGGCCTGCTACATTGTGACGTAGTCGTAATGGGATTGAGTCACGGAAACAATCTCTCCGCATGAGGGGAGGAGGATGCGTAGATCTGACCTTCTCCAGAGCCCTTGGTAGTAGGAGCCTTGGGACTGGGCTATTCTATGTTTTTCTTCTTTTTAGCTTCTGAGATCATTGCTTACCCACTACACATAACAATCTTTTGGCTGGGTTCAAATTTCTTTTGTCTTACTTTTGTTTGATAATGCACAAAAGTTGATGTTCTTCTCCAGAGCCCTTGATAATGAATTTTTTTTGTTGCTTTTGATGTCTGTGAGGGTGTTGATTGGATTTTTCGGTTCTCTCCTCCCCATCCCGCCTCACCGCACACCCACACACACGCACAATGGAAAAAAACAAAAAACTGAAAATCCCAACCCCATGGTGGTCTGTTGGTCTGCTTTCCTTTTCTCTATAATGATGTGAGTCATGTGACTGGCATGGTGTTGATGTGATTGGCTTCTCCAGTATGTCTATTTCTGCCTAACAAACATGATGCGCTCCTTGGTACTTGTTGCTTTTGATTCTCTATGTTACCCATGTTGTTTAGTTATGAGAAAAGAACAAAGTTTCTCTTAAATTTATTTTTGAAAGCTGTCATTTATAATACAGTTCGAGGGAGCGTGAATTGCTCAAGGAACTTGCTTCTCTGAGTAGCACTCCCAGCAGCCGTTCACCAACTCGTCCTAAAGTTCGGCAAACTGGTTCGTAGTTGCTTTATTATCTGAACAGTTTTTCATTAAATTAAATGTTTGAAGTACCTAATTTCATATACTTTAGACAAATTTTGCGATTCATTTATTTATGTGTGCACATGGATGACAGAGTTTAAGTTGCTTTGCCATTTTTTTCTATTTTCAGACATCATGTATGGGAAATAAATTTCAGAACTTTTTACAGTATAGAACTTTTGCAGATTCTACTTTCAATGACTTATCTGGATTTTGCGATTTGAATACGATGTTTTGTTTTTGCAGCTAAAACTACAGATACTCCGATAAATAT
Organism: Ilex aquifolium; assembly: GCA_951799425.1. NCBI lineage: Eukaryota > Viridiplantae > Streptophyta > Magnoliopsida > Aquifoliales > Aquifoliaceae > Ilex > Ilex aquifolium. The sequence goes on along the minus strand of OX637404.1, from coordinate 27,915,786 downwards.
TGTCGCAGAGGAGACTGATAAATCAGAAGATCAAAATAACCTGTGGAAGAAATTAAAAGATTTTGCTGGGTAATTTTCTTCTATTACTACTGTGGATGATGAATATGAATTGGGCTGAATGGATTCTAAAAGCACCTACATTATCAAATCAACAACAGACTTAACAAATATATTGGAACTACTATACCCCATAGTTTTACCATTTTCTTCATGTCATATTCCTATTTTTCCCTGGTCCGTGTCATATTCCTGGATGAAAGGGATTGTTGTAAACTTCTAGGCTCTTAATTGCGAGCAAGGAAGGATACATCATCATTAGTGTTCTGTTATCCTTAGATATATGCATGGGCTTTTACTGTTAATATGTTACATACGAAACAATGTTTTGGAATGTTGAGGAACTCACGTCTAGTATCAAGCCTCGGGCATTAATTTCTAAACCTCTTTCAATGACACGGCCGCAATTTATTGGGTCATTTAATCTTAATTGACTTTTTCTGGCATTCAAAATGGTTTCCATCATCTACAAGATCGTGTAAGTTAGAACAACTCCTTGTTTCTTGACCATTTTAATGTTTTACCCATAATTGTCTTAGAATCAACCTTTCTCCAGTTAATGCTGATTCAACAAGAGTTGTGTCCTTGAAGATATGAGAAATTCTTTGTTATAGCTGTAGGTAAGGTCAATGGTCTTCATTAGTAAGAACTTTAGCTCTATGACGTAACAGATGAGTGCTAATCTAATGGCATGCCAATGTCCCATCAAATGTTGGGAACTACTGTGCTAGTTAGTCTATGTAGCCAAGCTTGTATAAGAAGCCGTAGATTGTATAATTTGCATATAACCTTCAACTTGTACTAGTTGTTGTGGGTGGCAGCTTCTAAAATGGAGTATGATGATGCTATTCTGTGTATCTTATTGCTTCAATATTACTGCATCTAATGATGCATCTTTTTATATTAGTTTCTCTTTATTTCTTGTATCCTTACTTCCATCATAATCCCAAAGACCCCTGGGCATTGCAGGTCTGTTACAAATGGAGCTCTAAAATGGTTGAAAGACAACCTCTAGTCCAATGTGTTGATGAAGGTACATGGTCATTAATACAGGCCTTTGTGTAACTTGGGGCCATACATTTTGTGCTCCAGAGAATCGTTACAATAGAATATGCGGGAGTTAGTCTTCTCGATTGAACAAACTGAGTAACACCCTAGTGGATATTCTTGAAATTTTTTTTCCCACCCTGATAAATTCTAGCACTTTGCTGGTTGTAATAAATTTCACCTCCTCAAGTGTATTGATTTGTATGCCATGAGCTGACTTGAATAGAAACAGCTAGCCATATGTATTGAATTTAAATAGTGTAAGAATTTTTTTTGGCAGAAGTCAATGCCCACCCAATCATGTGTAAATCCCCCACTCCCCTTTTTTTTTCTTTTGTTTGAATAAGGCGGGTGAAGGTTGAACAGCTTAATGTAAGGTTCCCAAGAGAGTAAAAGCCTCTCTTAGAAACAGAAACTCCATTCGACTGTGGCTCTCAAACATTCTTTTTTTTTTTGTTTTAATTGCACCCAAATCCCCTAAAATTTGTCACTTAATTATTTTGACTTCTAACATTGGAAATATTACATACAGATCTCTTGAGGTTTGTAATTGTAAGCGCGTACCACTATCACTGTCTGTTAGTAAATTATACATAGATCACCTAAAATTTGTAGGTATGTAATATTTTGATTTCTCAAGTTTAAAATGTTATATTTAGACTAAAAATATTTCAATCTAAGATAGAATATCAAAATATTTTGAATTTTATAATTAAAATTTATATTATATTATTACATTTATTGAAAAAATCATAATTAATATACAATTATGTTATTTCTTGGAATTTAATAAAACACCAAACTATACCAACTAAAGTTAGAAGATATTGTGTCCATTATAAATTAAAGCTAGAAGATATTGTGTCCATTATAGTTTGACTCCTTGTTTAATTTTTTAGTTTTATTCCAATAAATAATATAATTATATACTAATTATAATTTTTTAATAAAAAATTAGATTTTTATTTTTAATTTTATTTCAATAAATAACAGAACATGAATTTTGGTTATAAAATTCATATTTTATTATGAATGATTTAGACCAATTGTTTGATTTTTTTAGTTTTATTCCAATAGATAGTATACTTGTATACTAATTACAATTTTTTTTTTTTAAATGAATTTTTTTTTTGATTTTATTTCAATAAATGATACAATAAAACATGAATTTTAGTTATAAAATTTAAAATATTTGATATTCTATCTTTGATTAGAGTATTTTTAGTCTAAATATAACATTTTAAACTTAAGAGGTCTAAGCATTATATGCCTACAAATTTCAAGGAATCTGAGTATAATTTATTAACGAATATATTAATCAGTAAGGGTGTAAATGTTATGCACGTAGAAACCTCAGAAAGTCTATGTGTAATATTTTAAATGTCAAGGATCTGAGTGATTAAGTGACAAACTTTTATGGATGTGGGTGTAATTCTCCCCTTTTTTTTTTTTTTGTTGTTGTAAGATCTATGACTCTTAAACATTCAGAAGCATTAAGAACTTGACAAGAAGGTGGGTGGTTTTCTTTCACTTGGAGAGCATTGAGCATGAAACAGAATTTGAAACCAATCTTTGTGAGGCAGCATTGGAAATCTTATAAATCAGTGACTTCTTAGTCTTATTTGAAAGGAGTTTGGTGCTCAGATGAAAACCCAAATCAACCATATCAAAAGCATAAACCAAAATAAAACTTGACAGGATGAACGATTGTTGAAAAAGAGAGGGAGAATGGGCAGTCCGTAAGTCCCCTGGTATTTGCTTCACACCCTCAAAAGAGTATCCAATCCAATCCAACAAATTAGGCATTTGAATCTACATGACTTTGCTTGATCAAAAGCCAAACAGCTACAACGACTGGAGCAGAAATCATAATCAGAGCTATGAATATGTTTGGTTTCGTTATCTCGGGAAAAAGAACGCTTCCATACTTTATTGCAGCCCCACCCACCACCGAACCACCTCCTAGTTTCACCAAGAACTTCCAATCCTCCTGTTTTAATTCATCATAATATTATATTTCTCTCTCAATCAGACTATGTGATTCCCACATTATGAGATATGGGTTTTAGGAGAGAGAGAGAGAGAAGAGCAGACCTGTGATAATATGAAGGCACGATCAGTATCATCTGCGTTCGAATTTATTTCCTCCTTTTGGGGTTTCGAAGCTCGAACAGAGGTCGACCGAATAAACGACGTCGTAGGCAAGGGTATGCTGCTGACTCCAACTCCTACGGTGCTTCTCTTGGAACCTATAATCGCTCGCTCTGTAGGGTTTGGCCGCCGGAGATCTGACGTTGAGGAGGAAATTGCCGACACTTTGGTTATCGTCGCCGACGCTGCCATATCGGAGAAATAGACCACACAAAGTGAACACTTGTGGATATATGACCCAAAGTGAAATCTAAATCCCCACCCCGTATGGGCTGTGAACATTGGACAAAGGCCCAGATATTTTAGCCCATGGTCCGACAAAATTCTCTACTGTCAAGTACAATTTAGCTACACTAGTAATTGGTCTTCTTTTTTTCTTTGTTCTTGAAGGTTTAAAATGTGATGAACACAAATAATCAAATAAAAAAAGCAAAACCAAGGAAAAAACGAACTGGGTGGAGTAAAGAAAGGAGCTTACCCAGTGATAAATCCGATGATCCTATATGGTTCCACATTGAGCAAGAACAAAGAAAACACTGCCAAAAAAAAAATACTCAACAAAATTCACCTCACTCGAGACTGAATGTGTAAAACTACGGTTTTGATGAAGGGTTTGATTAGTGGCTGTGGGTTGTTCGATAGGTGGCGTGATTTGGCAGACAATGAGAAAGAGAGAGGGTTACCAGTGATAATGGTAGAATAACATGACTGTGGTTCTTTGAGAAATTTTGTTGAACATGCCAAATACGCAAGAACGGTAGATTTAAATGGTGGCGCGGATGTTTGCTAAATTTGAATGATAGAGAGAGAGGGAGACACTAATCAAGTCCATGAATACCAAAATCTGTATTCTTTTAGACACACTAACAATCAAAGCAATCAAATTACAAAACAAACACTCAAATTAATACCATTCACAACTCTTCCTATTTATTGCTACAATAATTAATATCCAGTTCATATCACAAAATTTCAAATCAAAAGAAAACAAATATGCACAAATACATGTTCAATTCTTGTGATTGGAGGTCTGCTACTTGTTAATAGTATAATGCTATTGAGTTAAGGTGGATCTCGTTTAAGTTTTTAAAGTTTAGATTAAAAAGAAGTTAAGAAAACACAGATACTCCTTTAAGAGAAGTGCTATTATCAAGCATTTTCCTAACACAACAGCATAATTCGCTCCAAGGGCATTGAAATAGAAATAACTTTTAAGAGTGGGTTAGACAAAAAAAACCCCTTCAATTTACTATTAGCCATATTTTGAAGGAAAATAAAGAAGTTAATTGCACTAAGAAAATAATAGTCTTTTTTTTTTTGGATTAATTGCACCGGAGGTCTCCAAAGTATAAATTTGTGTCATTTTGATCTTCAATATTTTAATTACATCATTTTGGTTCCTAAAGTATTGAATATGTTTGTATATGGTCCGTCAAGCAGACAACATCCAGATTGCTAACGATTTTTTATCATATATTTGTCACATGATACTTAAATGATGCAATTGAAATATTAAGGACCTCATATTTTAGGGACTTCCAGTGCAATTAACCTTTTTTTTTTCCTTCAAAATATGGCTATTTTTTAATCTTTAACAATCAAATTTGCAATTATGTTGTTACAAGTATTATTGTCATGTTTATTTTTATTTTTGGTTATTGTATGGGGATTTGTTTTTCATGAGAACTTTGAGAATTGTGAGTCAATTTCTAGTCGTTAAAAAATATTTAAAGCTCATTTTGTTCTTTCACAACTAATTATTTTAAAATAATTTAAACCATTTTTTATGTTTAAATGACATAATCTGTCAAATAATTTTTTATTTTATTTTAAAACAATCTGAATCTTTTTTTTTTTTTTTTCTGTCTTTGCATTCAAAAATAATTTTATTTTATTATATAAATTATATACTATTTGGTAATATTTAATATTTTAAACATTATTTCTAATAAAAAAAATAAGACATTGTTATGTAAACAAATCAACTTGAGCATTTTAACGTAGCCTTCAAACGACAACTCTTTTGAGTGTTCTTTATTCACCGATTCACTCTACGTAGATTGACAGAACACATAAAACCTTTCACTAACAAGTCATCGTATTTTTCATAGAATTTCTCGATACTTATAGCAGCGTTTTCACTTTTGATATTTTTCAGGTGTTATCACCAAATGACAAAATAAAAGCACTATTTCATTACAAGGCAACTGCCCAACTTTCATTCTTTTATCCCCACCGCACGGCCCCGCCGCATCGGGCCGGTAAACCTTGGTACACAATCTCTACAATTACACCATCTCACCCAAAACACTAACCATAACACACAATAAATCAACCACTCGATCAATAAATCAAGGTTGAAATGTGATCCAATGAGGGAATGACACTTGACATCTTGCTTCCAGAGAAACATTATCTAAGGTGAAACCGAAGACCTGCAATTGCCAATTTAAAGATGGGATGCAGTAGTGGAAATTTTTGCGGGTGAGAGCCTGACTAAGGAATATCATGTGTATATAAAAAGTCCTTAGGTCATGAACCTCTTTTTTTCCGGAGAAGAAGCAATGACGGTGTTTGAAGAATAAGCATCTGCCAAATTTGTGCACACAATAATACAAAAATGCAAGCGTTATCCGAGATGATTAGACATAGTGTTTCAACCTTAGTGATCGCTCTACCCTACCCTTTTCTGTTACAGTGCCAAGATTAATTCATTCATAATTATGAAGCATGACAATTCTATATTTTATTTAAAGGAAAAAAGAACATAGTAGATTAACAATGTAAAGGCAGTAAGCTCCACAATAGACCTGCAAAATTATATGGACAACTGCTTTCATTATTACCTGGTTGATGGAAGGGTCCTCGTTGTATATGTATAAAACGATATATAAACAATGTTTCTTACATCATCTTTCCAAGAACTTGCTAAGAACAGTTCTTCTCGAAGAGGTTTCTTCCTCATCCTTCTCTGATTTATCAACCGCACTCAAGGCACAACGTATAACAGAGTTAACCTGTTTCCTCGATTGTGCATTGTCAATAAGAATATTTGTCAACATCCTCCTCAAGTCATCATCTGCTGTCCTTTCATTGCTACCATTGGCATTGCCACTCGCAGCTGCAACAGCATTTTCTACGTCTTGTGCAAGAAGCTGTGCCTGTTCAGTGTCATGATCCATAGAAAAAGAAGACCAGGACGTTAAGATTACATGAATTCTGCATTACAAAGGGTTTCTTTTCGCTGATTACAAAAGATGGAAGTATCCTTGGCAATCTGATCAGCAAGTATCTATAGTTTGCAGCATCAGAGCAGAGATGTGTCATGGACAGAAGTCCTTGAGGGAATGCTCCCACAATGTCCAGATGATTTAAGTTCAAGAAATGATTTAGTTTTTGGGCTACACACATGCACTATAATTTTTTTTCGATAAGAACACACATGCACTACTCTAAATAAATTACTTCCAGACCATATGTAGGTCTATAAGAACACACACGCTCTACTAATTTTTCTCAGTGTAACATGTTAATGCTATTAATCTCTGAATAAAGCTGTACAAAACACATCATTTTCATACACTATTACTACTCATTGGTGTAGCATGCCAATATGGTATGGCATATCAAGAACTTGAACATTGCAAAACATCTATACTAGATGCGCCCTACCCTCTACTATTGTAGACTATTGGTTGGGGCCCCCTTTGCCAATTGCGCCTTCTTGTAAAAATAATCCTCCTTTAATTTTATGAAGTGGGACGTGTGAAATATAGTGTGGTAGACTGGTAGGTATAATTGAACTGCCATAACAATGAATAAAACTGTATTAATTGTGTTTGTGTCCATTAGAGTAATGTTATTGTGACCTAAAAATCTGACTTAATCTTCATTTATGAATCGATTTTCATATTATTGCTCAAAGGCTCTTCTATTAGTCTATACTTACTTTCTCATTTGTGACTAGAAAGAGTAACCAAATATAGTTGATTAGTATCATCTCATACCCCGTGGTTCTTTCAGTCTTTCAGTTGCAAGTGACTCAATAATTCATTTACGGCATCAATATAAGTGATCTATTGACCTGACAATTGAACAATTCACCATCTACTAGTAAATTTTGCACGATCGTTTATCTTTTTGATTATTTCTAGTTTACCATGTATTAGTAAATTCCGTATTGGTGGAGAGGGGTAAAAAAAATATAAATTTTGTGATCGATACTAGAAACAAGTAAATGAGAAGCACCAAATTACAAGTTTCATATTTCAAAGACCAAGAACTTAAAACAGGGAAAATCGGAGAATAAATTATTCAAACTAAACATAAAGGTATGAAGGATACCTCTGCAACAAGAAGACCAATTCGATTGTCAGCTGTCGTCAATACATCGATTGCATCAGATGTTGACGAAGTATCCATGACCAATTTATCTTCTTCCTCAATGAGGAAATTAATGCTGCATTCTTCAAGACGGCTGCGAAGAATCTCACATTCATGCAGCAACTTTGCATTAGCAGCATTTGCATGTTCTCTTCTTTGCTTTTCCTTGTGTAGGACTCTCTAATAACACATAAATAGGCAGAAACTATCCATAAGTGAAGGTTATGAGTTAACTCATGAAGGAGACATACGTATCTAGGAATAATAAAAAATGCTAATACCCGCAACAGAACAGCAAATATGACCAGGCAAAAAAAAAATCAATAAACTAAACTGTTACTTCATCACCGGAAGTACACGAATTCTATTTTGGGATAAATGGGTATATGAAGAAAAGCAACTTGAGAGCTCTATGAACTTGATCAAAATGATGAAAAGCAAAAGTTGAAAGTTATCATCCATAACTCGGCGCATTAGTATTGACACATAAAATTGGACGTCCCTAATTGATCCAGCAATTTTTTCCCCCAAAAATAAAAAACTTGCAAGCATGTAATGTAACAACCCTCTGTCTCAAAGGGGTTGAAATTAATCAGACAAAGATGAACATATAGTACTTAAGTAAAGAGCTACCTCCACTTCTAATTTTTCCTTCGCCAATCTGCTAAGCTCCAGCTTCAATTCTGATTGAGAACTTCGAAGAGATTTGATCTCCTTAACAAGGACTTTGACATCCACTTTTGACTTCAACTCTAACTCGTCATGACGTTTCTGCAATTTCTCAAGCTGCTCCCTCGCATCATCCAACTCTTGGAGCAGTATTTCATTCTCTTGAATGATGGAGACTTTTGTTGACTCCAGGTCAGCCTTTTCATCCTGAAATATCCTCATGCATCAGTCAATATCCTGAAAGAACAAATTTGATAGTATATCTTCACATGACAACCAACAAAATTTAGACCTGTTCAGACTTCAACTTCAACTCCAGCTCCATACATTTTCTTCTGAGCTCCTCCGTATCCCACTGCTTTTGAGTAAATCTTTCCCTTTCAATAAGAATCGCTTGCTGCAGGTTTTCTTTGCCACTCTGCTTTGTAGTTTCAAGTTCCACTTCCAAATCTTTGACCTGCAAGAGATAATGCCGATCAGCAGTTAAAAATCCACAATGCCCCACTATAAACAGTCCACAGAGTGGGAATTTGAGCCTCGCTTTGTTCAAGTTGGCACCTGAAAGCACAATGCCCCAAGATAACTCAGAGATCATGTCGATGGCAACTTGGCAGAAATTTATCATTCTATAATTGCTTTCATTCCTAACACAAGTCATGACTGTCCTTATACCTGTCTAAAGTCACCCAAAGACAACAAAAAATAAGACACAGTCTTCCTCAAATTACATGAATCCAAATTCCAAAGTATCCCATCCCTCCGGTCCAGAATCCAGCATTTTCTTATTTCTTTTTTTTTTCCCCTTTGGTGGGTGGGTGGGTGGGTGGGTGGGTGGGTGGGGGGGGGGGGGGGGGGGGTGGTTCACGTCCATAAACCAAATCAAACCAAGCCTTATGTCCCAATCATTTGGGGTCGCTATATGAGTCATTCTTCGCCATTCATTTCGATCACGCACTATACGCTCATTTAAGTTAAATATTTTCATATATTTTCTTATTATTTTGTTCAATGTTAATTTAAATCTACCCCTACTTCTAGTACCATTAAGAGAGATTATCTATCTCACTTTTTCGAACCGGTGCCTTTATCGGCCTCTGTTGAACATAATCAAATCATCTTAATCTATTTTCTCTTAACTTATTCTCAATTGGAGCTACTCTTACCATTTCTCTAATACGATCATTTCTTATTCTATCTTTTCTAGTTTTTTCACACATTCACCTTAGCATTCTCATTTCCGCTACACTCATTTTGTCAATATGTTGTTTCTTAATTGCCCAACATTCTGTCGCATACAACATTGCTGTCCTTATAGCTATTCGATAAAACTTACCTTTCAATTTTACTGGTATCCTCTTATCACATAATATGTCAGAGGTTTTCATCCATTTAAGCCAACCGGCGTTGATTCTATGAGTTACATCATCTCTAATCTCTCCATCATTTTTAATGATCGATCCTAGATATCTAAATTGTTTACTCGTTGGTATTTCTTGATTTTCAATCTTAACTTTTTCACTATGTCTACTTCTTTTATAACTAAAATTGCATTGCATATATTCAGTCTCACTTCTACTTATTTTAAACCCTTTCGACTCGAATATCTCTCTCCAAATTTTTAACTTATTGTTAATCCCCTTTCGAGTTTCATCTACTAATACAATATCATTTGCAAATAGCATACACTGTGGGACATCATCTTGAATGTGACTAGTGAGTTCATCCATAATTAGGGCGAATAAGTATACACTTAGGGCTGATCCTTGGTGTAATCCCACCGTGATTGAAAATTCTTTACTTTCTCCCACGGAAGACCTAATTGTAATCATAGCCCGGTCATACATTTCCTTTATCACCTCAATATACCTATTCGTCACTCATTTTCTCTCAAACACCCTCCATATTATATTTCTAGGTATTTTATCATACATCTTTTTTAGATCTATAAATACCATACGAAGATTTTCTTCTTCTCTCCATACTTTTCTATGAGTGTCCTCAATAAATATATAACCTCTATAGTTGATCTAACCGGCATAAACCCAAACTGATTTTCCGACACTATAGTCTCAACTCTTAGGCGTCGTTCAATGACCCTTTCCTATAATTTCATTGTACGACTCATCAATTTTATCCCTTTATAATTATTACAATTTTGAATATCTCCTTTATTTTTATAGATAGGTACTAAAATACTTTCTCCATTCATCGGGCATTTTTCTAGTAGCAATAATTCTATTGAATAATTTCGTTAACCACGACACCTCCTCATTATCTAAGCACTTCCAAACATCAATTGGAATCTCATCCGGTCCTCAAGCCTTACCTAATTTTATTTTCTTCAATGTAAACTCTACCTCCGAATTCTTTATTCTACAAAAGAAAGTTTCTTGGATCTTACCATTTTCTATATCTTCTAGGTTTCTTAAGTGCTTTTCGTTTAATAGTTTCTCAAAATAGTCTTTCCACCGATCATTTATTTCCTCATCTTTAACTAAGACCTTTGAGTCTTCGTCCTTGATGCACTTAACTTGGTTGAAGTCTCTTGTTTTCCTTTCTCTAATTTTAGCTAGTTTGTAGATGTCTTTTTCTCCCTCTTTACTAGCTAATTTTTTGTACAGCTCGTCGTAGGCTTTTAACTTAGCGTTTTTATCTTTTTAACCTCCTTGTTAGCCAATTTATGTCTTTGGAAGTTTTCTCTATTTCTATCATTTTTGTCATCTCTTAAAGGATTCTTTCTTTACTTTAACTACATATTGTACGACATCATTCCACCACCAAGTTTCTTTTCCCACAAGCCCTCTACCCTTCGACTCCCCAAGAATCTCTCTCGAAATTTTCCTAATGTCTTCCGTCATTCTACTGCACATAACATTAGTCTCACCCTCTAGGTTCCATAAGGCCTCTTTAAGCATTCTACTCCTAAATAGTACTAGTTTCTCATCTTTTAGATTCCACCATCTCGTTCTTGTTTTTCAAATGCTTCTCCTTACTCTATGTTGCCCTTCAATATATAAATCTAGGATTGTTAGCCTATCTTGAGATGTTAAGCTTTCTATCCAAATAATATTTTTGCTCCCCCTCCATTGGCAACTTGGATATATTTTTCTATCCAAATATATGCACTCTTTCATAGATTCCATATATTAACCTCCCTCGCCGTTGGTAGCCGAAAATGAATTGAAGATAAAAAAATTCTCCCCAAAATGACTGCCTTTTGCACCCTTTTTGGCATGACCAAACAAGAGCAAGGAAATTGTTAAGATTTGCAATCATTTGTGTTTATCAGCTTACAAAACAGCCATGGGAACCAACAAAAGATATAAACAACACAGGACAGAAAATCAGGCCAAAGTATCAGAAGAGCATTTCCCATCCAGGAGTATCACAGCGAATCTAAGCTGAGTACATATGTCCAACAGAGGGCTTAACTTAAAAATAGACAAGTGAATTTGTTTCATTTGGAATTAATATAACAGTTACCATACGTATGTGAAATTTTGGAACCTGGACATACCTTTGTTGTGAGATATTGTCTCACAGCTAGCTCTTGATTTAATCTTGCTATAAGATCTTCCATATCCGTTTTTCCCGTAGCTAGCCTCCGTTGCATAGTGATAAGAAGCCTATGCATTTTACGATGCTCATCTGATGGAAGAGCAATTACTAAATCACTTGAAAACTGTAAACCTGAGGTGGCAGGTATATCCATGGCTTTCGAAGAATCATAACCTTCAGGACGCTCAAATGAGTCATCGCCAAGTGAATCTGCCACCAAGTTTGAAATTTCACTAGCTCTTACAGAACTTACGTCACTTCCAAGACTTTCCATTGACAATCTCCTAACATGGCTGCCCAATTTGTGAATCTCTGTTTCAGAAAAAGTCTTCGTTTCATCCTCATGGCGAAGTACAGCTTTAGAAGTAGTCTTATCAACTTTATACCTGTTTATACCACTGTCAACACTTCTCGAGTGTATCTTATGTTGGGAAATACTGTCTTGATTTCTCCGTATAAACCTCTCCATAAGTCGACCAATGGCGTTTTCAGACAAGCTATCCTTAACATCTGTTGGACTGGCTAACTCTTGGTCAGATGTTGTATTCTCATTGCCAATTTCAGAATAAGTATCCCTCCCATGTCTTGGCGTTCCAAGCTCAGATGTCTCATAAGCAGAATCATTGCCATAATCTGATGCAAATGACGAAGTACCAGCAACCAAAGAAACATCTGAGTTTGGTAAAACTTCATATGACAGGACAACACTACTTCCTGGCAAATTTACATCTGCAACGCTCTGATTTGAATCCATATCATAGAATGCTGAAAAGTGTTACAACCAAAACTGCATATTAGTATACCACAGTACTTGCAGAAATATCACAAACATTTTACTTTCACCACAAGACTCAGTCACAAAATGACTCCATATATAAGGCGAAAGTACAACACGAATTATGAAGGATTGTGAAGAAGCAGGAAGGAGACACCTACACGACCTCGCAGCAGCTTCTAGCTCAAGAAAAGTTGCTACAGGAGCACTTCTTGACAAATCAATGTCTGAGAGTAGTTTCTCCATCCAATCCTCCAAAAAACACCTGCGCTGCGATGAAACTAAGCAATTTAAGGACAATCTTAAACTATTTTCTGGGCACATAATAACTAACTTCCTACATTCAGGAAAACAGAATTGCACAAGTTAAGCTCAAAGAGAATACTCTGTAAATATCCATGACCATCACGTCACAAAATGTATAATCAGTTTGACCAAGTCACCTATGCTTTTATTCCCGACGATATTAGGTAGGGACACATATCGATGTTTGCTCAGTTCTATACTAGGTCATCTGAAAAGCCCAGTTCAAGACTACACTAAGAGTAGGTGTGTAGGCCGCTAATCTAATAATGCTTCTTACGGATAAGTGTTTCAAGTCATTCGATTAGGGACACTAGCTACCCAGTACCCTGCCATTTTACCTTCAAACTTAAGCAACATTGGCACCAACTTATGCATGGCAACTGGCAATAATTTCTGTATACTCAATGTAGAGTATTTTTCGTAGTAAGATCCTCATGTCCTTTAAATGAAGTAAAATGAGAAGGAGCATATGCGTTCTTTCAATTGGTACAAACTTGGGGGAGCCACTGTCTCTCTCTTGTCAGTTCTCTTTTTCTCTCTTCTCTTCTCTTCTCTGTTTTTGTGTCTCCAACCTCTCGCAATCACTAGAGTTGGAAATCCAGTTCTCGTCTCTCTCCCCTTCTCTCTCGTACTTAACTTCCATATGTCCTCATGCCTCCTGCTTCTCAGAAAAAAATTTCCTTAGCGGAAGATTAGATATAATCTTCTTTCATCCTCTTAATTTGCAGAAAATTCAGGAGCAACCCGCATCATATAATAAACATATTGTGTTCGATAATTCTCCGAGGGGTTAGGTATAATCCTCCCAAAATATTACAAGATACTATCCCGTGTGGTAGCTCACCTCATATTTTTCTTTAAAATACACTACAAACCATGCCATCAAATACTGAAACTAAGAAACTTTTTTCCCTTTTTGCAGCTCCATTCAAGCTATAAAGACCAATCTTCTCGACCATCTTAAACTTAAAGTAAAACTACAGATGTATAATTGTACTAAGTAGTGCAAATGTAATACGTCCCTGCAACATGTGCTTACACACAACAATCCTTTATTGCATAGGATTTCGCCTTGCAAAGAGCATAGACAAAAAGATGTCTATCCCTCTACGGATATGATATTATGTACACATAGGTAAACATTGCAAAAAGCCGCCTCATAAGCCTACTCTTCAGCATTTCCATCACCTATAAAGCTCCAGAAGCAGCCAAAAGTGCTGTAGAAAGAGGATCTCTCTTATATATACTAATCAACAAAGAGACCGAATCAGTTAAGCAATTCAAAACAGCAGTAGAGGGATAGAAGTAAAAAGTAACTAACCCCTTCCAACAGTGTGTTGCTTTTCATCCTCAAAAGTTTCTTTGGAGGAGCTGGGGGAATAGTTTTCATGGGAAATGCCTTCTTAAGCTGCAAGAGACAGGAAGTCAATAAAATGATAGTTTTGTTAAACAGTTTTCATTAAGTAAAGAAGAAAAATGAGAGTTATATAAGAGTTTTGGATGCTACTAGTCAATATATCCTTAAAATAAAGCAACTTAAAATTCATTAATAGAACATATAGAAAGCAGTGTGAATTATCTCAACGTGTAAGACACCAGGCAACCATCCTACAAAATCCAAGAGTTGCTTTAAACTTACCTCAGAAGATAGCTTCAAGAAATCATTAAATCTTCGTAGTATTCCTCGGGTACTGGTGACCCCTTCTGGCGATTGAATCCCAATTTGAACCCTGTAGAACTGTTGCATATGAATGTTAACAAGGAAAATAAAACTATAACACTCTGGTGCATAAGAACCACATACATATAAACAAAAGATTGACTCAATTTCGCACCACACAACCAAGCAAGAGCTCGTCATCCCATATTACAAACCAAATTGTCAGTCAGGTAAAATATTGCTAGAGTAAAGAGACAAGAGATACCACAAAAGAGTGCCTTTGACCATTCTCTAGATAAGAATAAGGTTCTTCTACACGTGAGCAAGGGTGAGAAGGGGCTGGGGGAGGGAGCAGGTGATAAATTAGATAAGGAAACAAGAAAAACTACCTAAGGGTCCGTTCGAGCATTACTTGGCACGACTGGGATGGTCTACTCCCCATTCTCCATTTAAAATTATCTCTGCTTGTAGGATGCCTCCACCCATATCAAATCAAAATATACGAATTCTCTGTTTGAAATCCAGGTCATATGGACTTAGAATGCATTTTTAAAGATTCTAAAGCGAGCACTATTCCTCTTCATCTAGGCCAGCCGGCAGACAATGGTTTTGTGAGCATGGAAAAGTTATAGTGGTTTTGCAAGTCATTAGGGAAACTGCCATTATATGGTTTCATCATGTCTTTATTGGGGTAATAATTCTGACCTTGTCATTACTGGATTAGGTCTGTTCAACTGAACCTATAGTGATTGTATGATATTATATTGCGTAAATTTCATTCACACCCCCAGTAGTTAAGTCTAAATTCAATGATACCCCTTCCAATTTTGAAATTTCATTGCACCTCCTTCTGGTTTGTTCTGTAGAATTACTGGCACCCCCTACCAATAGCTTCCGTCTCTGACAATAGAAAAAGTGAACAATTTGACTAAATATTCTTTCAAAATGCCAAACTTACCCTTTGTTATGTTAATATACTAAAATGCCTTCGGTTGACACTCTATAAAGTTTAGTTTTTTTTTTTTTGCCAAGTAGGATGATATATTTATATCTATTGAAATTATTTTTGACACAAAATAAAATCATTCAACATAATAAGGTCAAAAATGCATACAAACAAAAAAAAATTAAAAAAAAAAATTAACATTTTACCAAAAAATAAGGTTAATTATAGTCATTTTCAATTGATCCCAATTTAGGAAGCACGAATACGGACACAGGTGTTGTATCCGATACGATACGGACACGGGGATACGACAAAATTCCAAAATATAGGACACGGGTACGGCGAGGATACGACTCATTAAAATAATATAATATATTTTATATATATAAATATATAATAACATTAATAATTAAATTGAGTAATTAATTAATATTTTATAATTGGACAAATGAACTAATATTAAATTTGATTAGTAGGTTAATATGTTATGGACAATGGGCTAAACCAAATTGGGTAGTGGGTGACAACTAATAAGGTATAATTGTAATTTAACATAACATATAAGAAGTCCAAGGGTTATTTGTAAATTATTTTAGTAATTAGGGCAAAGAAAAAAAGAAAAGAAAATAATGGGGGCTAAAATGTAACTAAGACAAGCCAAAATAAAAAAAAAGGCAGCCCTTCATCGCTTTTCAGCAAGTAGGGCAAGCCAAACGAAATCGCAGGCGGCGAGAGAGAGACTTGAAGATGAAAACGACATACTTACTCGAAAATGAGATCTGTGGCTGTGACTGTAGTTGTTGCTGATTAGGTACATCATCTTCTCCCTCCCCCTCCCCCTCTCCCTTTTTTTTCTGGTTTCAAATCCATGGTTGTGGCCATATCCCTCCGTATCACCCCCGTATCCAAGCTGTATCCGTCATTCTTCACTGTTCAGGACACTTGTGAGAGTATCGGACACGTGTCCGGCCGTGTCCCACGCGTATCCTTGTCCGACACGTGTCTGACACCGCCACGTCGACCCCTAAGGAGTATCCGTGCTTTCTAGATCGCAATGAATTTTTATCATTTTAAAGCGTTGCATGATAACTTAGTTATAAATAGTAAATACCCTAGAAAATATATATATATAATATTAGTCATCTGATTATCACGCATTTGGTTACATAATTGAATTTTTATAATTTTATAGTTAAAAATATTTTCTCTAGAATAAAAATTACAATCGATAAAGTCAATGTCAAAGTCCCATGCATTTCCAACTCCTCTACTATCGTCTGTCTTCCACAACGTCACCCGACCATTCTTCATAAATCACCTTTCACATATCAAATTTAAATATTATTTGATAAAATTTAATGTTAATTGAATAAATTTGGTCATAATTTGATAAATTTAAATATTAATTTGATAAAATTAAATATTAATTTAGTGTTAATTTGATAAAATTTAATATTAATTGTATAAATTTGAATGTTTCTTTGATGAAATTGAATGTTAATTTTGTGTTATATTAAAGAAATGACATTAATTTGATATGGTTAAATGTTAAATTAATGGAATTTAATATTCTATTTAATATAATTAAATTTTAATTTGATAAAATTAAATGTCAATTTGGTATTGATTTGATGAAATTAAATAGTAATTTATTTTTAAATTAAAATAATATTAATTTGATAAAATGAAATATTAAATTAATGTAATTGAATGTTAATTTGATAAAATTAAATATCAATTTTATGTTGATTTGATGAAATCGAATGTTAATATAGTTTAAATTAAAGAAAGGATATAATTTGATAAAATTTAAATATTAAATTGATGATCCTGAATGTTAATATAATAGAACTAAAAGGAAATGCAGCAAAATTTCAAAATCGGGAGGGGTGCCCTTGAAGTTAGGCCTTTTATACGGGGTGTCGATGAAATTTACACTATAAAATAATAAGGGGTATTTCTATAAAAACAATGCTCGCCGTTAAAGCCGTAAGCAGACAACAACTGACAAGGGAATTCGGTGAAATTTCAAAATCGGGAGGGAGTTTCATTGAATTTAGACCTAACTATAAGAAGTGTGGATGAAATTTACCCTAATATATTATGCTTTTGTGTTGGGACTCTTGGGTATTGTTTGTTTGTGTTTTCCTTATCTGTTTGGGTGCATTTTTCGTATCAAGCTTGAAGAATTCATCATCCTTATGTTACCTTGTATTCCTCTGTCCTCCTCTCTAATAAAGGATTTTAGTTTCCAGTTCCTTATACAAGTTAAGAAAGGGAAAAATGACACAAATGTGGTCAATTTTAGCTTCTAACTGGCATAAGTTTCCGCAACCTCTACCATTACACGCCGTAACACTTATTATAGATACAGGCTATAATAGAGACCAAAACAATTGTCAATGGAACAATAAAATATGAAGCCAAAGGTGTCACTAAATTAACACAGCAAGACAGATGTTTCAATTGTAGTTGCCTCTGACAACTTACAACCCATGGTACAAGAAATAGTTTATAGAACAGTTAATGGTTAGCAAGAAACAAACCAGACTTACTAATGCAGACACATAAAACATAGATACACAATGTCATAGTTAAGAACCGCAGAGTAGCTCATTCAACATAGTACACAAAATGCATACCACCACAGGAACTGAATCTCTGGATTTTGGTGTAATAACCCAAGAAGGAATTGTGACACAGTAACTCCATCCTGTATGAAAATCATGTGGCCAGACAGAGCCCCGTCCATCCTACATTGGGAGAAAATGAGATATTTTGATGACGTAAAGAACATCCTGAATGGTGAAACTATAAATTTACACTTTAAACAATACAATTATTTAGCTCACAAAACCGAGAAACTGACAGACCTCACAAAAGTCATACAGCAGACCAATCTAGTTTAACTCAAACAACATGCTAGATGTAATGTGGTTCCGCAGACAAAAACAATAACAGCATCATACATTGGTTATTATAGTTTTGGAGTAATTACGTTTGCCAAGAGTGAGTTTGAAGTCCTCATTAGGATTTTAGAGATGCTATAAAGGTGCTACAAAGCTGCCACATGAAAAAAAAAAAAAAAGCCTCAAAGATGTGAATTTTCTGGGTTTTTCCACAGAGCTTGGCTTTCTCTTCCTCTCTTCTTCTCCTTCTTTCTACCCCTTTTTCCCTTCATCCTTATTCTTGTCCATCTGGCTCTAATTCTTCTTACCACAGGTTCCCCATTATGTCCTTAGTCTATTATCTATTTTCTCATACCTCTCCCATCTATTCTACCACTTGTTTCTCCCTTGTGGATACGAGACCCCTAGTGGATTCTAGGGTTTTCTTCCATTTCTCCAATCTTTCATGAGTTATTGCACATACTATCCCTCTTCTTCCTCTTCTCCTTTCTATCATCAATTCATGTTGTATTCCATCAAACAAAGAAGAAAAGAACAATACAATCTCCAAAAATTCTGCCCCACTAGTGTGCCAACTAATTGATTGGAACAAGACTTGTATAGCAGATGTACAATGAAATTTTGTATGGAATCTCAAGTTTCACATCTTTTCATAAATAATCAGAAAATGTCAATTATTAGATGAAATCAGCTTGGAAGTGTTGTTTATTTATGGATTCCAGCCATTTATTTGAATACCATGTGTTTGATCAAATGTTCAAGAGCCAGGTTACATCAATAATGTTCAAATGCAACCCTTAATCATTAAATCAAAAAAATAGCGGTTTTTATTTTTAGGCCATTTACCTCGCAGATGATTCTAACATTTACCAAATTAATGTCCTATATATGCTAAAAGAACGGAAAATATTAGAATAGCAAGGGAAATGCTTAATTGAGAACGTAAGCATATACAACAGTATTGATCAGGATATATATGAGATCACAAATCGTTGCCAACTGGGACCAAAGAACGCTTATATAATCCTACTGATTATAATTGGTTTCTGAAAGACTCTTCCCAATTGATTTATGTGCAAAGGTGTAGAGTAGACAGTAGATCAAATATCTATGTATTACCCTTTGGATTGAGAGCTATGGTCAATTATCTTGACATTGTTTGGGGCTACAGGGCCATCAACATTAAAGTTCGAGGTTGAGAAGACTTCCCTTGTGACTAGAATCAAGAAGAAGGGAGCCTGATTTGGAGGGCACAACATTTTTTGTTGTGGTGCAATTGAGAGGAGCAATACATTCACATAAGAGGGGGTGGGCATCCCAAGCTAAACGCTAAAAGAGACCCTTTTCTGGTGTATCTGTTAAGGAAATATCAAGGGCAATAAATGCAAGGTGGGTTATCAGGTTCCCCACCATGCATGAGAAAAAAGGTGCGGGGGAAGAAATCTCTTGTTTGTTGCTCCCTATATTCTTGGTTCTTGGTACGTCAATAAAATCATCAATGATGTAAATCTTTTCATTGTTCCTCGAGTTGTTAATGGTTGAAAAAAAGGGCATTAATGACAACTCTGCTAGAAGCCTTTGTTGTCTTCTATAATTATGTGTCTGGCTTTACAAATAAAGAGACAATTGCCCCTCTCTTAGCGACTGCCTGTATCTCTTCCATTCCATCTAGGTTTAGTTACTTTGCCTCCAAATGCTCTCGAAAACATTACTTAGTCTACTTTTCTTCTTAATCTCCTTCACATTTCCTATTCGCCTTAACACACACTTGCTCCTTATTACTTCTTCTCCCTCCTCTTCCCCCAAAATTTCTTCCTTCCTTTCTCATGAATTCACATCATCATTGTATGGTGCTCCATATCCTGATGGTTGGAACCGTTCTCTGTTCTACCAAAAGGACTCGACTAGGGAGTACCGGATGATGAATTTGATTATCAATGATAACATCGACCCAAAAACCCATGTATCTACTACTTTCCTACCCCGAGAGCCTATCTTTTGCATGCTATTAGTATAGGTTTGGAGATTGACTTGCCACGTCTTATATTTGGGGTTATTCGGAAAGCCTTTGACTCTGGTAGGATTAGCGATGTAACCACAATATTCATTAATTGTCAGTCCATCTAGCTTAAACCCTTGGAGTTTTTAGTGTAAATGTTAGAACTGCATCTATTCACTTTACGGTGTTTCCAATAAGTAGATGGTAGCATTCCAGCCACCGTATAACTTCAACGATCAAAATACAGCTTTTCAAGGAAGGTATTTTATCATTTTTCATACTACTAGAGTAATTGTTCACCTTTTATAACTAATTTTGTCCTCACTGCCAGGACTAGTACATTTTTTTGTGAATGAGGTCGGATAATACACTTAACAACAGAGAGGACAGAGGATTTGTAATGCTGTATAAGAAAATATAGATTCCAATTACTTATGTTGGTAACCTCTAAGAGAAAATAAGGATTCCAAATATCTTCTTAATATATCAAAAGTTTTAGATTCTAACTCTCTCCCTGCGTTGAGCTATTGATGGTGAAAAAAGTATATTAAAAAAAGCATAGAAAGAAATCACCAGAAAGAAAGATATAACTATATGAATTGAAGTTGTAAAACTCAAATAACCGACAACAATTAGTCAAAAAATCAGAACACCAGCAACACTACACGAATTAAATCTTGCAATCAAACGAAAAAATCAAGTGACTGAAATTCGGTTTACCCATTTGCGAGGGGGATGACTCCAATCCATTCCCAATGGAAGAGGAGAAGTGCCATCGTGGCGATGCCTGGGAGGGCTTCTTATCTTCTCTGACATTGGTGGTCGTGGTGGTTTATGATCAGCACCGATGGTTTCTGTTCTTGAATCTGATGTCATCATCCGCGAAGGTCGATATAGAGATATAGAATCGAGGATTGTGGGATCGGAAAAGCCATAATCAATCAAAGAGAAGTCGTATTCGTAAGGATTCATGGTTTACAACTTTAACTAAGAACACAGTTGGTGGGTCTCGTCGGCGTCGGACGCGATTCGTAGGTTCGATTTTCAGCGAGAGATTGAGTTGAAGCTCTTTCGTTTTGGGTCTCAAATCCCAGGTTAAAGTCTGATGACTTCTGATGGGGTTGTTTCACTTCCATCTTCGTGCCAACCGGCCAACGTTAATACAGAGAAGGAGCGAGAAAGTGACCCATTTCAACTTCGAAGTTTGACCCTTGAGAATTGGATAAACCCGGGTAAAAAAGCGTAAATCCCATTTCACCCGTGAAAGATGTAAAAAATTTTAATTTGTCCCGTAGAATGATTAATTTTTGGGTTGAAATTGACCTAATTATAAGGACACCCCTGTAATTTTTGAAATATCATTACACATTTATAGTTTATCATGAGTTTCATATAGTACCCGTACAATCATTGCCTTTTTTGACATCTAACAGAATCAGTGATGTTATAGAATATATTATAGTGAACTACTAATTTTACCCTCAAATTGACTTTTTAATTTTATTAATCAAAATTCACATTTAATTTTATTAATTTCATCCCACAAGCTCTAATTTCATTAATTTAACACCAAATTAATATTTGCTTTTACCAAACTCATATTCAGTTTCATCAAATTAAGATTTTAAAATTTAATTTTGTCAAATTAATATTCAATTTATTTAATTTATAATAATTTCAAAACTATAGGTGGTTAAAGAGTCAACAATAGGGTTGAAGTCTTAAAAGGCAATTCAATAAAATGGCATATCTATTTAGTCTACGACATACTTTGACTATGGGTGACAATGATATTTCAAAAATTATAGGAGGTATTTCTATAGTTAGGCCAATCTCAAGGGGTCAGTGAAATATAAATTTAATTGTTTCACATTGTTTGAAATAAAAACGTTATGATATGATCTATCGTCTTATTTTTATTTTGTTGTCTGTCCATTTTTTGTCAAATCAATCAATCAATTATATTTTGTCCAAAAGTAAAAAACCAATCAAAAATCACAAAACACACATACAAAAAACGAAGAAAATAAATTGTGGGTCCCATAGGCAAGAACGGTCTAGATTGTTTTTTAAAAATACTAGGGTGGGCTGAGATGTATTAAGGTCCAGCCATCTATATATATTAATGGACCTCAAAGGTCCATATCCAACCTAATTTTACATCGTCCTCCTCCTTAGCCCTAGTAGGCCTAAAGCTCATAGCCGCAATAACCAGCCCTCGGTCCATAGGGTTCTTTCTCTTTCCCCAGTTCAAGCCCATCTTCTTCATCTTCCTTCCACCTCCAATTTCTATGAAAAAAAATTGAAACCATAAACCAGAAAAACCCTAAACCCTAGTCACGCGTTGCAGAGTTGTTCCCATCTGCCATTGGAATTCTTCTTGCAAGTAAGATTTTTCGTGTATATGTAGATAGAGTGTTCCTAGTTTTGATGGATTTATGTCGAGTTGATTTGTAGTTCTGATTGTTAGGAGTAGTTGCTGAAGTTCTTCTCCCCCTCCCCCCCACTTAAACGTTGTTTATAAATACGGGGGTCGTAGGAAAAGACCCTAATTAGTAAATATGCGTATTAAGGTAACCTTAGGGTTATACTGTTTTTGTGGAACTTTTGGGGTATGTTTACCAGGACTTATGGAAGAAAACGTAGGTGTAGGATTTCGAAGCCATAATTAGGGTTTGATGTTTATATAAGTGAAGGTTTAAGTGGTTTGTACTGTAATAGGTTAGTTTTAAGATTAGAATTTCAAATTTTGCTGAAGCATGAGGAAATCTCTACTCTGGAAAACTCTGTGAAAGATTATCCAAACTACTCGGTTTTGTTGTTTTACTGCTTGATTCTGTTGGTACCTTGTGTTGAAACTGTTGTATTCTGGAAGAACCTTATATATTTTTTCCAAAAAAAAAAAAAATTTGGTTGAGGTCTGAAAGGTGGGATTTTTTTTTTTGGGTGGGGGGTTGTGTTTCAAGCCTATTGTTTTTCAGAACTTTCCGAGATTTGCTGGTTTGCAATGCAGTTTGTATAAAGCTTGTGCAGGAGTTTTCTTCTGAGTGGGCCTATTAAACTTGTGATTAACATATAGTTTGCTGGCCTGTAGAATTAACGTTTGTGGAACACAACATAGTGAAAAGGGTTAATGTTGGCTTTTGTTATCGTCACACATCTGTTCTGCCTTTTGGTACACAGTTGTTTGTATAGTTGGCTCTTCCATTAATGAGGTCAGAAACCTTGAAGCTGTCACAGAACATTATTTAAAAGACCAGCATTAGGCTACATACGGGATGGCCCTTTTGGTCCGTGTCGGGCTATTTAATACATGTTACGTTAGTAAAGTGTTCTTATACCGTGAAATAAAGCATAGTACTGGTCCTATTTTCATGTTAAATTGGTTGGAACAAATTGTTGCTCTCTCCTGAATTGATTTTCTTTTCTATGGCCAGTTGTTATAAAATGAAATCACTCTTACCTAAAGTACTTTGTAGTTGCCATATGGGAAAAGAAAAGCAGAGAATCAAATCCCCCAGACTCACTACTTAAAATCGTGGTCCCCAATTTTTGCATGGTTCTTGTATGCAAGGTTTTGTTTGTGTCATTTTAAGGGAGCCAGTGAAAGTTTTTGCAGGCTTTGGATGACTTAGGAAGCCCTGCTGCTGAATCTTGCCATTAATATTGATTCGTGTGTCTTGTACATCATGTTATAAAGTTCTTTTTATCAATTCAAGGAACCAGATACATTTACGAAATGACCTTTTCATATGTTATCACCTAAGTTGTTAAAGTCACGTATCAAGCAAATAGTAATATTTGTGTCAGTGATCTCTATTTCTATTATTATCTCGCATTTCGTAATCAACATTATAATTTTTATGGATTTATCAATTGAAAACCAATTCGATGAAGTTATTTGATCTTCAACAATCATATTTTTCCTCATATTGGATCTACATCACGAGGTTAGACGAGGCATTGTAGAGTATTGGAGAATTTATCAACTTGAAAATATAGTTAGACCAAGTGATTGCCATTTTTGTAGTACCTGATCAAGTGGGCACAATTTGCTTTGGTTATGGTACTTCATACCCTTGTTAAATCTTAGTGATGATCTGTTATTGTTTAGTGGGTTATATCCTGACCATAATGGATTCAGTCTCCATAGTTTTGTAAAGTGATGCCTCTAAGTTTTTCTTTAATCCATTATCACCAATTTTTATATTTGCTTTAATGGCTAGGATAATGCAAAAATTCATTCTGAGTGTTGTTTAGATAGATAAATATTTTGTGGATCATTTGATTTGGGGCATTCATTTGTTTTTTTTCCTTCTTTTTGATAGATAAAAATAAAACATTGGGGTCATTCATGACATAATTTAACTTGGCATATGAGATGCTAACCATCTCGGGGGCATAAGCCTGTGATATGCCTTAAGGAGTAGGTATGGCATGCTTATTAGGATGTGCCAAGGACCTCAGTGAACCTAGACTAGGTGGTTTAGCAGCCTTGGAGACTGGTTACATTTAAAATGTTTATGTAATTCCGATATTATGATTATTTGTGTTTGAAGTATGAAATTCTGCATAGAAGCAAATATTACGCGTATGATTGTGCATCCGAATATGAAATTACTGTTAGTCAAAATGGAGCTTCTTCGGTTGGTCAAATTAGTGGCCGAATCCTGAAAGAGATGACAAAAACAAA
The DNA here is from genome assembly GCA_951799425.1 of Ilex aquifolium. Classification (NCBI taxonomy): domain Eukaryota; kingdom Viridiplantae; phylum Streptophyta; class Magnoliopsida; order Aquifoliales; family Aquifoliaceae; genus Ilex; species Ilex aquifolium. Next base: position 27,890,633 of record OX637404.1, on the reverse strand, counting down.
GGATCATTATTGTTCAAAAAATAAGAAATATGTAATTAGTGCGTAGAGCGTAAAATTCTGCGTGAAAACATCAAACTTAAAGTCTAACCTTCCCGCATTTGACGACAAAATAATGTTTAACACCTGCTCCTTTCAGAGAGATTTTTCCTTCTGTGATCACCAGGGATTACTCATGTATCAAGGAATTGTAAAGTTTGACAATCTTTTGAGGGACAAGAGCTGATTGATTGACAAGGAACCAACAGAAAGAATTACGGACTCTTGGATATTTTATTGCATTGTATTGTTTTTTTTAATATATTTATGTAGACTTTAACTGCAAATGTACTCTGTTCTCATGATTTTTCCTTCTCCTAATGCAGGGCTCTTTGCATAGATGGCTACCCTTACTGATAATAATGAGGCACCAAGTCCGGATTCCCAGCCTAGCAAGCGCAGAAGAAAGAAATCCATAGTTTGGGATTACTTCACAATTGAAACTGTTGATGCTGACTGTACCAGGGCCTTCTGTAACCAGTGCAAAAAATCATTTGCTTACATTACTGGTTCAAAGTTAGCAGGCACCAGCCACCTCAAACGGCACATTGCCTTGGGGATCTGCCCAGTAAGCCGCCGTAACCAGCAAGAGAAGGATCGACGAAATATATACACCCCCGTCATTTTAAAAACTAATGGTTCTGCTACAGATCCACCAAGAAAGATTTACAGAGCACCTGCTGGTTCAACAAACATATTCTTTGATAAGGATCGTTGTAGCCATGAGATTGCCAAGATGATCATTCTACATGAATATCCACTTTACATGGTGGAACAACCTGGCTTTATTGCTTTTGTACGGACACTCCAGCCTCAGTATAATATGGTCAGCATCAATACCATCGAAGAAGATTGTGTGAGTTTGTACCTGAGAGAGAAGCAAAGCCTTTTTAACCTTCTTGGTGGAATTCCTGGACGTGTTAGCCTTACTTTGGACTTGTGGACCTCCGATAAAAGCCTAGGCTATGTAATTCTAACAGGACACTTCATCGATATTGATTGGAAATTGCACCGGAGGATCCTTAATGTTATCATGTTGCCGTTTCCTGAGTCAGAAGCTGCCTTCAGTTATGCTGTTGTTGCTTGCCTAACTGATTGGAGTTTGGAGAGCAAGCTATTTACTCTCACTCTTGATCAATCCTTCGCAAATGAAAATGTGAAAGGGAATCTCAGAGGTTTACTATCAATCAAGAATCCGCTTGTTCTAAATGGTCAGCTAATACTTGGGACTTGCTATGCCCGGGTTTTGAGGGATCTTGCACAAGATGCTTTAGAATCAGTTAGGGAAACCATTAAGAAAATCCGTGAAAGTGTTACATATATTAAGACATCGGAAGCTCAGGAAGAAAAATTTATTGAACTGAAGCAACAACTTCAAGTGCCCAGTACAAAGAGCCTAGTCATTGATGACCAAAGAAAATGGAATACCACTTATCATATGCTTGTGGCTGCTTCTGAATTGAAGGAAGTATTTTCTTGCTTTGATACTTCTGATCCAGATTACAAAGAGACACCATCAATGGATGAGTGGAAAGATGTGGAAACTCTCTGCATTTACTTGAAACTTTTATTTGATGCGGCCAACATTTTAGTTGCCCCAACATACCCTACTGCCAATATATTCTTTCATGAAGTGTGGAAAATTCAGCTTGAGCTGACGCATGCTGCCACGAGCCAGGATCCCTTTATTAGCAGTCTGATCAAACCATTACAGGAAAGGTTTGATAAATATTGGAAGGATTGCAACCTTATTTTGGCAATTGCTGTTGTTATGGATCCAAGGTTTAAAATGAAGCTTGTGGAGTTCAGCTTTTCCAGGATATATGGTGAGGATGCTGAGACCTGGATCAAGATCGTTGACGAGGGTGTTCATGAACTATTTCTTGAATATATCGTCCTATCACTTCCTCCACCAACTTTCGTTGATGTGATAAACGAAGGTGGAAATGAAGGTTTTATAAAAACAGAGATACCTCAGGAAGAAAGCCTTCTTTCAAATGGTGATGGACTTTCCGATTTTGATGTTTATATCTCCGAGATCATGGGTAACCAGCAGATGAGATCAGAGTTGGATCAGTATCTTGAAGAATCTCTTTTGCCTCGAGTACAAGATTTTGATGTTCTGAATTGGTGGAAACTGAACAGACAAAAATATCCAACTCTCTCTAAAATGGCATCTGATATTCTGTGTGTTCCAGTCTCCACTGTTGCTCCCGATTCCGTGTTTGACATTGTAAGTAAGAAGTTGGATAGCTATCGGAGTTCATTAAGACCTGTGACCCTCGAGGCCATTATATGTGCGAAGGATTGGCTCCAGGACAGACATTCACATTTTTCGTCGGAACCAACCACAATTGTTAAAATGGAATCTTAGCTTTCTGGTTCTTATATAGGTTTTTTCATGGAATTCTTGAAAAAAAAGGAACTTTAGCTTTCAGATAAAAATATTCATTTTGCAGGTCTCTTCTTACTTTTGATGCTTTACTGGTCAGAAATTTATTGAAGACCTCTATCTCTGTTACTCTTCGTTTTCTTTAATTCTATTATGTAAATTTACCCTCTCAAATTATACTTCTATGCCTTTTCTATGTGGAAGTAATGATCATCTGCAATTAACAGGGCACACAGAGGCAGGACCGAAATATTATTTCCCGTTTTTAACATGTTCCTCGGTTCGTGCTTCCTATTGAAACCTGTTTTCCCAGGTTTGAATCTGAATCGGAGAGTTTCAAGGGGTTCATGGAGTCAACCGAGACAGATTTCTGTTTCCTTTCCTTTCCCTTTTGTCTTTTGGGTTTCGTCTGTCTATTTCACTTCAGTTGATCTTAGCTACTAAGGAAGTGTACCAAATGTTCGTATGGCTTCCTTCTATGTCATACACTTGGTTAGGGGATTGAGAAGTTGTTGCTTGCTGCATGTTGTCTACTTCACAAGCCTTGGTTGCTTCGTTTTGTAACTTCCCTTCTGTCTAGCCACGAGGTAGTGAAAAGAGGGAAAGGGGCGGGGTATCTACTGGGAATCATTTCAGTTGAATGCCTGAGATCCCTTTGGACAAGGTGACAAATGAATCCTCGCTTTTGGTCACAGGCAGCCCTCTCTCACAAGGTGCATTTCAATTTTGCAAGGGCATGTGCACACAATCTTTGGCCTCTGGGTTCCCCTCACTAAACCCCTTGGAAGTGTCTTTGTGTTTTAGATTCAACAGCATGTGAGATTTGTACAGTTCCTGTATGTGATGTCTTTGGATATTAGATAAATATGGTGCTGGCTGGCAAAATGGATATCTCTGCTCAGAAGATATGGGAAAACTCCACAAGAAGACAGGCTTAGAAACCTTAATGCCAGCAATATTTGGTATTATCAACATCATTGACCGAAAAAAAAAAATGAAGTCTTGGCATCTTGACCAAAAAAAAAAGGTCTTGGCATGAGTTTAAAAATGAAGATCATGTAGCTCCTCTGATCACCTGTCCCTCTCTTTGGTCCTTTTAGAAGAACCTCACCAAAAAAGCTTGAAATGTTTTGAGGAAGTCCTCATCTATGATTTCTATTACATGCCTCTCAACTCATCTTAAAACCCACTTCCTATACTTACCCTTGATTTTCTCCAACAATGCTTATTCACCTGTCAAGAAGAAAATGATCACGTCTTCTCTATCTCCAACCCAACTCTCTAGACTCACCCATCTTCACTTCTCTCCTGAAACCAACCCACTACTCCCACTTTTCGAAAACTGTAAATCCATGGACCATCTTAAAGGAATCCACTCACAAGCAATTCAAAAAGGCCTCGTTTGCCCCATCGTGAATGCTAAAATCATCGCCTTCTGCTGTACTCACGAATCAGGCGATATGAACTACGCCCGTCTTGTGTTTGACAGAATTCCTGAACCGAATGTTTTCATTTGGAATACAATCATCAAGGGCTATTCTAGGATAGACTGCCCTGAAACCGCGGTGTCTCAGTACACAGAGATGTTAAAAAAAAATGTAAAGCCTGACAATTACACATTCCCATTTTTGCTCAAGGGATTTACAAGCAATACGGCATTAGAGTGCGGAAAAGCAATACATGCTCATATATATAAGCTTGGGTTTGATTCTAATGAGTTTGTACAGCATGCATTGATACATATGCATTGTTTGTGTGGGCAGATTGATATAGCTCGTGGGGTTTTTGATACGAGTTCAAAAGTTGATGTGGTCATGTGGAATGCAATGATATCTGGGTACAACAGAAGTAAGCAATTTGAAGAATCAAGGAGACTTTTTGATGCAATGGAGGAGAAGAGAATAATGCCCACTTCAGTTACGCTCGTGTCGGTGCTATCAGCCTGCTCAGAATTGAAAGATCTAGATGCTGGAAAGCGAATTCATCAGTATGTTAAAGATTACATGGTTGAGCCCAATGTGATATTGGAAAATGCTTTACTAGATGTGTATTCAGCTTGTGGGGAGATGGATGTTGCCCTTGAAGTTTTTGAGAGTATGAAGAAAAGAGATGTGATATCATGGACTACTATTGTAACAGGATTTGTGAACTTTGGACAGGTTGACCTAGCTCGACAATATTTTGATCAAATGCCCAAGAGGGACTCTGTTGCATGGACAGCAATGATTGATGGGTACCTCCGACAGAATCAATTCAAAGAGGTTTTAATGCTTTTCCGTCAAATGCAAAATGCAAAGATAAAACCTGATGAGTTCACCATGGTTAGCATTCTTACAGCTTGTGCACATTTGGGGGCACTTGGATTAGGGGAATGGATTAAAGCATACATTGACAAGAACAAGGTGAAAAACGACGTTTGTTTGGGCAATGCTTTAATAGACATGTATTTTAAATGTGGAAGTGTAGAAAATGCATTAGGGGTATTTGAAAAAATGCCTCGGAAGGACAAATTCACATGGACTGCCATGATTGTTGGTCTTGCCATTAATGGACATGGAAAAGAAGCTCTTAATACGTTCTCTCAGATGCTGAGAGCTTCAGTAACTCCTGATGAGGTAACTTATATTGGTGTTCTATGTGCATGTACTCACACTGGTATGGTAGATGCAGGAAGAAAGTTCTTTGCTAGCATGATCACTCTGCATGGAATTGAGCCCAATGTAGAGCATTATGGGTGCTTGGTTGATCTTCTTGGTAGAGCCGGGCGTCTGACAGAAGCTTATGAGGCTATAAAGAATATGCCTATGAGCCCAAATTCAGTTGTATGGGGAGCTCTGCTTGGTGCTTGTAGAGTACATAAAGATGTACAAATGGCCGAGATGGCTGCCACACAACTTCTTCGCTTAGAGCCTCAAAATGGGGCTGTTTATGTTCTCTTATGTAATATATATGCAGCTTGCAAGAGATGGGAAAATTTACGGGAAGTAAGAAAAATAATGATGGAAAGGCAAATCAAGAAAACCCCAGGTTGTAGTATGATAGAGATGAATGGTATAGTTCATGAATTCGTAGCTGGGGATCAATCTCATCTTCAATCTCAAGAAATCTACTCAAAGTTGGAAACAATGACAGAGGATTTGAAATTTGCAGGGTATTCACCTGATACTTCAGAGGTGTTCCTTGATGTAGGAGAAGAGGAAAAAGAGAATGCAGTTAACCGGCATAGTGAGAAGTTGGCTATTGCCTTTGGGCTGATCAGTTCAGGACCTGGAGTGACGATTAGAATAGTGAAGAATCTTCGGATGTGTGTAGATTGTCACAATGTAGCCAAGTTAGTATCAAGAGTTTATGACAGAGCAGTGACTGTAAGAGATCGAACTAGATTTCACCATTTCAGGGACGGATCATGCTCTTGTAAAGATTATTGGTGAGAATCCAAACAGGGGAATCTAGATAATATTGCAGAATTGACAGAGCAGTGACTGTAAGAGATCGAACTAGATTTCACCATTTCAGGGATGGATCATGCTCTTGTAAAGATTATTGGTGAGAATCCAAACAGGGGAATCTAGATAATATTGCAGAAAGGCACTAATTAGTTACACTTTTCTACATGGTCTTGAGACATATCTCTCTATAGGCAATACTCTTTATCTTCTCATAAACAATGCAGGTCACCATATTCTTCAACATATCCAGGCAGTTTGTTCTTTGCGGTGCCACTGAGATGCTTAACTGCGTGATCGACAATGGGAAGATGTCTCCCGGGACAAAAAAAGAGGGGGAGAAAAGTGCAAAACGGTAAGACAACTGCAATCAAGGACACCGCTGCTTGTACAGATTTCAACACACAGCTATCACCATATGAACTCTACTGCTAAGAAAGGATCAAAAGGACCATTTTTTTTTTGGTTGAACTGACCAACATGCTCACAAGCCAAAAACTTAGCTCAAATGATCAAGAAATATAATCTGGCCTTTAACTGGAACCAGGGTCAAGTACTGGAAGCTGGCAATGTAGACTGATTGATTTATCTGTTTGACGTGTGCCAGGAATAAAGAACTGGAATATCACAGTCAAGCAAGCACCCTGTGGAGCAATCCCGTAGAAAGCACAATCTGGCTTCGCCAAATGACATTGGAGACTATTAGAGAAATGCTTCACGCTCACTTGCACAGTCATTGCATTTCCGCTTTGAATTGCCCTTTGAGTTCGAGTCTGAGCACTTAAATTTCTATCCTCAACTGGAATCTCCGCCTGCTCTCCTAAAACCAACAACTTGCGGAACTCAGCACCAAGTGTGATCAAAGTAGTTGAAATTTGTAAATGCAGGTCCCCAAATTTGCTTATAGAAACATTAATTAGATCTCCAACATGCTTCATTCGATTGACAAAGTTTTGTAATTTACTCATATCCGAAACTTGAACAAGCGTCCGAGGCAATTCTTGAGCCATATCAAGAGCCGCTTGAAGTTCAAGGACATCAGATCTAGACAAAGGTTTAGATATAGGGACATCCTGAATGATGGCAGATTTGTAACCCTTGGTCTCAAATGTGAGAAATGGCGTTGGTTGCTGTGAATGAGGAGGAAGTTTCTTTACCAGCTTAATTTGGAGGCGGCTGGAGGTGGGAGCGCCAGCACCATCACTGTGGCCGCCACTGAACTCACTGTATATGGTGATGATGCTACGAAGTGCACGGTGGAGAAGGGATAGGTCAATAGCAAAAGCAATGCGGTCATCATTTTGGCTGGAGATGCGATAGTCATCAAAAAGGGCCTCTTTGCGGAACTGTGCAATGGACTGGATTCCATCACCATTGAGGAGGTTGTGGAGGAAGAATGCATGGTCTCGAGTCAAGTAGATGTGACATATTTTTCCCATTTTGTCTAGGGCTGGTAAAAACCTCTTCTCTAAAAGCATCGCACCATTGTCCGTGAGAAATGCCTTGAACTTCATCTTTTGCAGTCAAGGTTGATTGGAATTTGGAACTACAAATGGTAATCCCTTGAAATTTTATTGAAATCAAGAATAAGTACTTGCTTCTCTTGTAATTCCTTGATATTCTTGAAGAAACTTAGAATATCAGATACTCTCTGCATCAAAAGCTATAAACAATAAACAATAACATAGACTAGTGAAGTAGAGCTATACGGGAGGGATGAGTAGCAACCAATGGTAGACCAATTTATGTGATACAAGTAAGAATTTCATAAACAATGAACCCAAAACTAGCTTTTTGCAAGATCATTCTTTCAGATTGGCATGAAAATATTCTAAGACCAAGAATCAATTATGGGGTCTCTTGCTCATATGTGAATTACTTAATAGAAGGACCAACACCTCAACAAAATTGTACATCTTATTGACCATAAACAAAGGGATTTGAGAACTGATAGACTTCTAAACTATACATCACATGACAGGAAGAAGCATTATGTAGCAAAACTTCACATAATTACAGAATTTTTAACAGTTACTAGCTTGGTAATAATAAAAGATGCAATAACTGAATTAAAATTAGACAAGTGCTAGATTCATGGCCAGTGATCTCTATCAAGGAATCAGTAGACAAAACAAGTCCCTTTTATGGTTGAATCTCCATATTCCACACATCCAAACAGTAAACTAGGGCTAACCGTTCCATTTCATACAGTGACAATTTCAGCAGAGCATACTATAGCTCAAGAATATATCACAAGTTTCAGCATTATTCGAATATAAATGTGTGTGTGTGTGTGTGTGAGAGAGAGAGAGAGAGAGAGAGACCTGTTGATCTCAAAGGTTAGGGTTGCACGTTGTCGACTGGCTTATACAGATTCGCAGGGAGAGAGAGAGAGAGAGAGAGAGAGAGAGAGAGAGGGAAAATAAGTGAGGGACGTGGGGAGGGAGGGAAAGAAGTAAAACGTCGAATTTCCTAAAATAACCCTGGGTTTCAATTTTCAATTGAAGCCAATAATCTATCTATCTATTCTACTTTTAAATGTACACATATTAGAAAAACTTTTATTTCACTCTTTTACCCTCCAACATCTCTTAAATATCCAAAATAGCATGCACCACAAAAATGTTATTCATTATACAATACCTTGAGTGACCTTTCATTACTCTTTTTTCTCCTAAATATCCATTACATTTTTAATAAATTCCACCATTTTAATCTTCATCTTATAGCTGTTTTGAGGTATGACTATAGGAATTCTGAATCTAAATGTTTTAAATAGTGATCCTTTCAAACGTCAAGAAGTTGTAAACTATCGGCCTCATAGCAGAAGAAAGGGCATATTGGACACAGTCCTTCAATTAAAAGGAGCAGCAAAGGCTTATGAGTGGACGGTGAAGAAGATCATCCACCAATATCCTTTTCCTTTATGTCTAAGTTTCTCACGAAGATGGTTCTCTCTCTCACACACACACACCCCTCTGTCTGTCCGTAGTTGTTTGTAGGAGAACAAGTTCCTCAGATTTTATAATATCCTCATTCTTAAATTGCATAATTTCTTAAATAGCGTATTGGAGGGCAATAATAATTCTATAATGTGTAAGAGGCATTATACGCAACAAGTTATATACTTATGGTCACTTTCAAGTTTCAAGTAATCATGCCCATGGCTGATTTTATTAGACTTTGTGTGATGGATGTTATATTCTCTTTTTTTTTTTGTTTTTCAAAGCACTGGCACATGTTATGAAGATTAATAAAGTTTTTGAATGCCTTTGGTCCATACTTTTTCCATTTGGCACCTGTTGTACTAAATCAATTGCTTCAAGTTTTTGCTTATTTATGATGTTATATATGATGGTCATATGAATCTTTTTGTTTTAGGTGTCATTTTTTCGGTCAATTTGTACTAACGAAATATTTCTACTCTTCCCTTAATGATAGGAATTCAGAGATTTAGGCCTTGTCGTAAAAACAAGCCGTTCATCCCGACCTATAATGCGTACCTCAGAAGCATCAACTGTGGCCAATATTTTTGATACAATTCGGCTTATTGCTAAGGTTTTGTATTTTCCTTTGTTTACTAGCTTGAACCATGTCTCATTTATTTTTTCAGTTGAGTTATATATTGTTGTCACTTGTTGAATTAATACCTTTGTTCAAGTGCTGAGTTTCTTACTACCGTTTAGGAACCTATGGTTGATGGTTTGCTTCAATGAAACCTTTCTTGTAGTGGGTGTATAAATTTTAAGATGAAGTGTCAAACAGTAAGGGCAATTTATCAAAATGTGAAGTGTCCAATAGTGTCGATAACTTACGAAGGAATCATTTTTTTTTTATTTCCTTGAATTTATTCAACTTTTTTAGATGTCTAAAGTTTAATAAGAATTAGTGTGCATCATTCTTGATAATAAAATGGTTAACAATGAACTTTTGATGCTGCATAAAATATGGAGAACATATTTTGGTTAGTATCAAAAAATCATTTCATCATTTCAATTACACCATTGTGTTACATCTTTCGTGAGAGAGAGAGAGAGAGAGAACTCTTGTAAGAATATAAATTAGGGAAAAAAATCAAGGTTCATAAAAACTTATGATAATAATTACTCAAATAGAACTTTCGATTTAGGCTTCATTAGATAGGAGAAATGAAAAACGTGAGGAAGAATTAGCTAAGCAGAGAAAAGTATTTTGGTTGCACCCGATATGTTTGGTTTGGAGCAGGAAGAGATATAAGTAAATGTTTGTCTATTACACCACTGGCCCTCATATGGTCACACAAGGGTAATGTTTGAAAGGCAAATGCGTAAGAGTAGATGATTTCCACACCATTTTAATTAGGGAAAATTTCAACCACACCCCCTCTAATTTACCATATCTTCAAGGACATCCCCTCTATTTTCTGAATCTTTAGTGACACCCCCTGTCAGATTAAAAATATTAATTAGAATGTAATTTTACTAAATTGCCCACGATATATTTGAGGACAAACTTCATCTATACCCCCTCTAGTTAAGTATATCTTCAATGAGACCCCCTCTAGATAAGCATATCTTCAATGAGACCCCCTCTGTTTTCTAATTTTTTTTACGTATTAAAATTCGAGTGAATTAAAATTCGATTCAAGTTAATTAAAATTTATTTTTGTAAATATTAAAATTTGAGCCAATTAAAAATTATATTTTTTATGTATTAAAATTTGGATTAATTAAAATTCTATTTAAGCCAATTAAAAATTATTTTTAATCGACTCAAATCAAATTTTAATCAACTCGTATTGAATTTTAATCAGCCCAAATTTTAATATATCAAAAATATAAATTTTAATTGACTCAAATTTTAATAAATCAAATTTTAATTTGAAACGAATTTTAATAAGTAAAAAAATATAAATTTAATCGACTCGAAAGCTAATTTTAATCGGCGCTAGCAACTAGGGTAGAGTTCAAATCAACTCAAATTTTATTATGTAAAAAAATAAATTTTAATAGGCTCGAATTTTAATACGTTAAAAAAATAAAATTTATTCAACTTCAATCGAATTTTAATTGGTTTAAATTTTAATATGCAGAAAAATAAATTTTAATCGGCTCGAATTTTAATAAAATTTTATGTAGAAAAATTACTTGAGATTTATATTGGGGCATTTTTGGTATTTTAGATTAATGTTTTTTTGTTAGAAATGGTAGTTTAATGGTAAGGGGTGTTAGTGATGTTTAAATATAAACTAGAAGGGGTGTCGGTGATGTTTTTAATAATAGAAGGGGTGTCCTTGAAGATATAGTAAACTAGAAGGGGTGTGATTGAAATTTTTCCTTTTAATTAATGTATTTCCCGGCCACTTGATACATGATTCGACATGTCTTATTTAAATAATTGTCTTATTTAAATAATTGACGTTGAGCATATTTCTGCTTTTCTGTTTGTACAATATTTCAATTATTTTGCTTTGTTTCTTCAAGTTGTTTCCATGAGTTATTGCATTGTCTTGTTCTTGTTTTGGAAGCTGGTGAACTATTCGGTTTATCATTATTTTGGAAGCTGTATTTTCACTTCTAGATAGAATTATTTCGACATTATTGGAACAATTTGTAAAAATGGAAGTAATTTAACCATTCAAAAAAGAATAAAAAAAGAACAAGACAATACAATATTATTTTTGAGTAATTTAACCTTTTTTGAAGTTAAACAAGAACAAGACAATGCCAAAAGGTTAAACTGCTCACTGGGAACCGATTAAACTCAACAATTGTGTCCTCCACCCAATCCTAGAGTCGGATCCTCAAAAATGGGAGCAATTGATTTGGGTAAACTACACTCACAATTACATTGGCAAAAAAATACCTCCTACAAGAAAAAAATATTGGATATAACGGTGATATTACGTCACCACTGTCACGTGGTATCACCATGCAATAAAAATATAACAAATAAGTATGTGGATTCCACATATTCAAGTAACCACCCTGCCATATCATTTCAAGTAAAATTCACTTTGTCCATTTGTAGGTTTATTATTGGATGGTGATATCACGTGTCAATAATGACATGATGTCACTGTTACACCAAATATTTACTCCTCTTACATGGTTGCTCGAGACAACATGAACCCTTAACCACTTATGCTTTTTCGGGGAATATTTGTTTAATTATTCTTCATGAGCTTTTAAAATATAAAATTATGACAAAACAGAACTAATTGCTAATTAGTGCTAATTTGGTTGTCGTGTTACTACTTCTTTCTCTGAGTTTGTTGAGTGGATGGAGGAAAATGTGAGAATGTCAAGCAAAAGGTGTGCATTATTGAGGTAGTAGGCTTGGTTTTTGGAAGTGTATGTTTTTTTCCATTCCTAATGAGTTGTTGGTGTGACTTTATTGGTAATATTTATTTTTGTCATATTGTTGGTCTTCTCTATTTCGTTACTTGGTGTGTCATATATGTGGGTTATCCTTTAACAAGTAAAATCTGAAAGAAGGATAAAAGAATATGAGAGATAAATATATTTTTTATAATATGTTTTAAATTAATTCAAACCTCCAACAAATATATTTTTATTCTGATTTTACCCTTTATCATTAAACTATCAGTTACACTTTTGTTCATAATTTCTTCATCACTTCATTTTTGTTTATAATTTTATATGATAGTTTACAACTTATATGATTTTACTTTTTTTTTGTTAAACTTGTATAATAATTTCTATTTTTAAAAAAATAATTATTTTATTTTAAAATAATTTTTGGACATCAAGTCGTCTTAGTAATTTATATGGGACGATTTATTTACTTTCAAATTTAATGAGTTTTGATACGATGTCATTTTTGTAATTAAAAACTAATAGACGAAAGGAAAATGTTAATAGAAATAAGACTTTTTGAAAATTTGTTGAAAAAAAAGGACTTTGCATATTAAAAAATTGATATGACTCAACAATTTTTTGTCACAAAAAGTAGGACTTTTTGGTTATGTTTCCACAATTATATGTAGAGATAGTGATATAACGCATTTTTGAGTTCAAAAATCAATATTTTAAAAATATTTAAAATCTTATTATTATTTATTTCTCCCAAATCTGGTTAGTCCCAATGAAATATTGTACACTACGGGGTCGTTTGGTAATGTTTTTATTTTCGTGTCTTCAAAAAAATCAAAAATAGAGATAATTTTTATCTCTGTTTTGTGATAAACACTGAAACAGAAAACATGTTTGAGAGTCATTTTTGTCTATCAAATTATAAGAATAAAAACAAAAAATATGTTTGGTAATTATTTCAAGTTTTATCCTAAATATGTTTGTTATCTATTTGGCAATTTAATCCCAAATGACAATTCAATCAATCCTAAATGGCAATTCAACAATTCCAAATAACAATTCAATTAATACCAAATGACAATCAATCCAAAACACAACACACACACAGAACACAATACACACACACAGAATGAACACATACACACACAGACTCATCACTCACACACACACACACACACACACACACACACACACACACACATAGAGACTCAACACAACACACACTCGTCATTCACACACATACACACACAGAGACACACATATATGTGTATATATGCACAGATCTTCTGGGTTTCACAGAGAACGAGAGCGAGACAAGAGAGAGCGAGACAGAGAGAGATCGATCATCGTCTTCGTCTGAGGGATCGATCGCATCTGAGGTATCGATCTTTGTCTGAGTTCGTCGTCTGTGAGAGAGAGAGAGAGAGAGAGAGAGAGAGAGAGAGAGAGAGAGAGAGAGGAAAAAAGAAAAAAGAAACCCTTCAAAGGGTTTTTATAGTAAACACAAAAAAAAACTTCTTTTTATTGCTAATGGGATTCGACTAGGGGGATCTCATTAAATAGGCCGTGGAGCGCGCGCGTGTTTCCAGAAAACATATTTTCTAGAACATCTTTTTTTTGTTCCTTGTTTTTAGGCCTTGTTTCCGAAACAACTTTTTTTATATAAAACAAAAACATGAAACAAAAACGTCAACCAAACAACCCCTACATGTCCTTTTTGTACTTGTTTTTGAATCTTTTACCCCACCCTGTCTATGATAATTTTTTGTTAAGTATTGCATGTGTGAAAAAAAGACAAATTGAATAAAAAAATAAGTTAAAGTATCTTAATATACTATTGGTGGGTTTACCACTTACAAGTTTAAACTTTTAGATGAGTATGAGTTTTAGATGTGTATATTAGATCTTGGATCACTAGGTTCCCTAATCCCCCAAGAAATAATATTAAAGCCGATAATTGATAATCTTGGGTGAACTCTCGAACAAGCAGTATAGCGTGCTAGTATTGATAGTGGCTATTAAGAAAATGGATGAGTTCTTGCATTGAAATGCAACTCAGGAAAATAGTATGGCGTGGGACTGGGTGCAAGCACTTTAGGGAGTAGTAATGCAATGACTCATAAAGAATGGTAAAAATTTCATTCTTCGAAGAGCAGACTCTTATAAAGAGTAGCTGGATACGGTGCTTTTAGAGAGTGGTAGAGCAAACTCAAGAGGGAGTTAAGCCGGTGTGGTTTACACATGAGAGGAGAAATTGTTGGGTATTGTATGTGTGAGAATTCAACTTTAAATAGAAAAATAAGTTAAAATATTCTAAGATACTGTTGATTGACTCACCACCTATAAACTTAAATTTTTATGTAGGTATAAATTTATATTAAGATATGAATCAGTGAGCGACCTAACTTTTCAACAATTTCAAACCCAAATAATTGTTGATAGTTTCTCCTTTACAACTATGCCCAGTCATTGATTAAGTGCCCTAAAGTTTTTTAATTTCAGAATAATTTTGAACTCTCTTGGTTGAGAAAAACCTTCCTTATCAAATATACTACTAATAAAAGTACCTTAAATGAAAAACTTTTGAATTCCTCTTTTACCCTTAAACAAAATTATAAGGACAATTATACCTCATACTAATAATTTAATCTAAATGTAAAAAACTTTTGAATTTATATTTTGTCTTTAAAAAAATGTGTGAAGACACTTGTGACTTAAATCATAAAAAATTGACCTTGTGTGTACCCTTAAAGAAATATATAAATTTAATAATTACCAATAGATAACTATACTACTTCTAAAAGGTTATTAAACCAAAAAAAAAAAAATTTACCATCATTATCCTCAAAAAATTATATAAAGTCAAATTAGTGTTACTTTTTTTCATTGTTGTCTTCTATTCTACATTAAAATACCTATAGTCAAGAAGACTCCTCTGATTCTCCATGACTCCATCTCCACCAAAAATTAAACTCTATCTTCATACTTTTCATTTAGTTCTAGCTTTTAGACTCCTAGAATAAATTTAACTTCTAACTCTCAGATTTCGTGGTCTTGAAGCTTTTATAAGGTTCAACGTTCTTTAGAGACAATGCCCAGCAAGCCAAGAAACCGCTGATTCCAGCAGCCATGATGATAGCTTCTGTTTTCCACCAGCTACCATGATATCTTGCTTTAGCCCTTCAATTTTGTCATGGACTTGTTTTGGTGATTTGTATAGAAAATTAGGAGCATTATGACTTTTTTTATTTGATTTTGATTAATAGAGAAAATTCATGTAATATACATTCTTATAAACTATGCATTCTTTACCTTAATGTGGATTTTATGGTCATTTTACTTGTTAAGAAAGTCTTTTGTACATCTTTTTGTCTACCTTGAGTTTCAAAATTATTGGTATTTATTGACATTGGGAAATTCAGAAGGGAATGTTGTGGTGGTTGACTCCATTTTCATATTAAGGAATTATGTATCGGTACCAAGAACGTTGGGATACATACTCCCTTTTGGGTTGTTCTGTAAAGTGAAGCTCATAAGAGAAGCAAATGATATTGTTATTACTGAGTTGTTCTAATTTTCAATTAAAATTTGTTTCTTTTTCTTTCCATTAAAAGAATAGATTTTCCATTTTTTGTTTGCATGTGTTGTTTAGTCCCAAGATTAGGCTTGTTTAGTGTCTTGCATTATTTGCATGATTATTTGATATTTATATGAAATATGAATTACTCAAATTTGTTGCATTTCTAATGTTATAGTCAATGTTTTTAATGTAACATGACCTGAATTTGTCCTATTTCTAATGTTACACTTATATAAATGACTCGAATTTATCGCATTTTTAATGTTACAGTGGAATACTTTGTGTTATGGTTAGTCAGTCTCTTGTAATCTTGTGGGCTAAATTTTTTATAATTGTTAAGAAAATAAAATATATATTTGAAATTCAAAATAATCCACGTGCATTTGCACGTGCACAACAACTAGTATTTAAAGTTTACACAAGAAGGAAAATTTTCTCAATCCAACAAGCCAATTTATCATCAAAGCCTCAAGAAAACGAAACAATTTCAAGTTAAAATCTATTTCAATATATTTTTCTTCAATTTCATTCAAATTAAGTCTTCCTTCATGTTCTTCTCTTTATGTGCTCCTCTTGATTTTTCACTTGTTCATTCGAAGTGGTAACAATGGCCAAACAAAAACAAAAGAAAATATTCCCAAAAAGTGGATGAGCCAATTTACCATCAGAGAGAGAAGAAAACAAAAGAATTTTAGAATGAGATTGATTCCAATATGTTTTTCTTCAATTTCATTCAACGATAACTCGTCCAGAATATATGGTTATACTGGTCCCCAAAAAATTTATTTTTTGTTTAACGATTAAGGGTGTCCGAACTAATTTACGTGCACATCGACTAATCAACTCCTTAGTCCAATCAAAGACAGACTATCCACATCGGGACCAGGTTATTCATAAGAGATAAAATCTCTTATAACCTGATCTCAAGCGATTGTCAAGATTCAAACTCAGGACATCTAGATTTACAGCTCGTCTCTATTATCACTTGAAATATCCTTAGAATTACATGCATTAATAATGGGTCATCTACACTTAGAGTGAAATTAAAAGATACATAATAGTCATTACGTGACTGGTGGATACTAGACCAATATTTTATACTCAAATAGAAGAAAAGACATGATCTTGGTTGCCATTTCTTAGGGAATAACCAGCGGGAGATCACCCAATGACTTCTAATATCATATCGGACAAACTATATTAGATAGTACGCAGGTTTTTATCCGGTCAATGCAAGGTTTAGGAAGAACAAGAACATTAATCATGGGGCTATCCTTCGTTCGTTTATAATGGGAGCTTCTAGTACACAATAATTCCCCCAAATCACCATATTATTAAACCAAAAGAAAAAAGCACTTCTTGTAGTGATCTCATTCTCGGCAACAACATAACTAAAATCTTATCTAACCCAACAAGAAACATTAGTATAATCTTTTATGATCTCACTTAATTCACGTTTGCATTAACATATTAATTATTCCGAGAATTATATTTTAAACCCTGAAAGATTTAAGAATGTTCACTTTGTATCTTCAAAGATTAGATTTATTACATTACACCGTTATTAAAAGTGTTGCAATATAATCTTTCTGTTAGTTTCCATTACTCATTTCGTCAATGTTAATGAGGGTGATTTTGATGGATTAAGCAACATAATGCAACATAAATTTCACATTATAATACTTTTGTATTTTTAAAGTACAATGTAAGAAATCTCATCTTTGAATATACAAAAATTTAAAAAAAAAATTAAAATTTTAAGGGTGCAAAATGAGATTCCCCCTTAATTATTTGTGGGAGTTCGACCTATTCATGACATGCCCTATTAATGTAATGGTGTCGTGTTACAATTAACAGTCAGATCTTCATTGACGCTCTCTCTTTTCATATAAACAATTGACAATAATTGTATTGTGTACATGACTCTCGGTTTTGGTTATGGTATTAAAAAAAAAAAATTACTTAGTATTATATCTTCATTTTTCATGTAACAGAAATATGATGCGTGCAAAATTGTAATCATGGGGCTATCCTTGGTCCCCAAGTCGACATATTATTAAACCAAAAGAAAAAAGCAGTTACTGTAGTGATGTCGACAACAACGTAACCAAAATCTTTCCATCCCAAAAAGAAACATTAGTAAAATCTTGTACCATCTCACTTAATTCACGTTTATGTCAACAATGTAAATTATTTGTGGAGTTCGGGTGCACCACGTGCCTTTTTATTAATGTAATGGTGTTGTGCTGTAATTAGTAGTCAGATCTACATTAACATTCTCTATTTTTCTATATAAACAATTGACAATAATTGCGTTTTGTACATGACTCTTGGGCCCGGTTATTGTATCAAAACAATAATTACTTAATATCTTCATTTTTTATTTCATAAAAATATGGTACGTACAAAATTTTATTATTTTATTATTCTTCAATCAATGATTAAAAATTATTGATTGACAGGAGTTTTTTTTTTTTTTTAAAAAAAAGGGGTGCAACACGAGGATTTCTCAGGGGGTCACCCATCCTAGGACTTCTCTCGGCTGAGCACGCTTAACTGCGGAGTTCTGATAGGATCCGATGCATTAGTGTTGGTATGATCGCACCCGATTGACAGAGGAGTTTGGATCCAAAGGTTTTTTCGAAGAGGCAACAACGCTACCAGTCTCAAAGCCTGAAGGCCTAAAACAGACAGACCCTGCACCTTGAAAGAAACTGCATCCTGGAGACTGATTCATTGAAAGTCTCCAGTCTTCTTGCTGGAAAACAGCTAGCTAGCCCTCCAACTAAAGTCCTGGTGGATAACTACAGGTGTATCATTAGGACTAAGAATATATCATATAGTATATCCTACCAAACATATAGTATTATAAAAAATTGTAATCATATTTTACTTCTATATGCTAATGCGAATCTAAAAAAGATTTGGTCTTGATTCCCAAGCAAGTTGCAAAAGATGAGTATCATCAGTGATATTTCAAAAAACACAAAGGGTATCTTTAAAATTATGCCTATATTCAAGGGGTGTAAAGTGAAATTTAATATGTGGTTTATTGATAAGTAGGCATCTCATGAGATGATGGTTGGTTAGATACTTGCACAAAATAACAAGAACATAGATTTGCAGATTCCTTGTCTGTCATGACCTAGGACTTTTAACTTCTTGCTGGTAAGAGAGTCAAAACTTAATTGAAAGCTCTTACACTTTGATTATAGAGGAATCTAATGGGAGAATCTAAACAAACTATTACTATTTAAGTCCAAGTTGATGGTAAAAACCTGTTATCTTATTTTTTGTGTTGGTGGGTCGATAGTAAAATTGTTCAATTGTGAGTTAAACGTTATTAGTGTTGAGTTACAAAAATAAACTTTTGACATATGGGTCAAAACATATACAACGTATTAACTATATCGTCAAATCCCATAATGACAAAAAGACTTGTACACCGAACTTTTTGTGTCACACAGTTCAAATTTCATTAATCTAGCACTTTTATTTTTTAAATTGCTCATAAACAGACATGGTTGATTAACACATACTGGCTATTTTGGGACAATTTTTTTTTTTTTGGTAAAATAATGTTATGTTTAAGTTTCTTATCAATTTTTTCATTTCAAGTGATGTGATATAATCTTCATCAGTAAATATTAATGAGATTCACTAATTTTATAGTGAAAACGGTGTCATATCACTTGGGATGAAAAATTTAGTAAGAAATTTTAATTAGCATAGCATATTAGATGTATTAAGAAGAAGGATAAAACTGTGCTGCTCAAATTTATTTACTAAATCTTGTATTCCAAATGATGTGTTAAAAATTTTATGCATTGAATGTTTGATGGAGTTAGTAGACTCCACTGATCTAATCACCTACACTGATTTAGGATACAAAATTTGATAAATAATTTGGTGAGTATAGCATTACTTTAAGAACAAATGAATTTAAATTTTTATGTCCAAAAAGAATTTCACTAGGCGTAGGCATTTCGTCGAGAAGTAGGGGTGTAATTCGGGCAGTTTGGGCGGGTTGAAAGGTCAACCCTAGTCCAACCCTAGGTATATAATCTTCAATCTTAATCTTAACTCTAACCCTACCTCAACCCAAGGTACTCAACCCGAGTACTACCCGAGTTTAATTCGGGCGGGTTCGGGTTACTTAATTCGGGCTGATTTCGAGTTAAAAATCGGGTTGGACTTGGGTTACTTAATTCGGGTTGATTTATTGAAGTGTAGATTTGATTTTTTTCAAGTGTAGATCTAATTTTTTAAAGTGATCTGAGATGAAGAGCAAGACACAGATGAAGAGAGAGGGAGGAATGACGAGTGAGAGAAGGAGGAGTGACGAGTGAGAGAGGAATCTGAGAGTGACGGAGGCGCAGGAGTGAAGAATTGAAGTGAAATGAAAGTCTGGACTCTAAAGAGTGAAGATAAATACTAACACTAGTTAAATATATTTATATATTTTATGTATATTCGGGTTGAACCCGACAACCCGAGGCTTGCCCAAATTCAATTCGGGTTGAAGTTTTTTTATCCAGACCCAACCCAAGTATTAAAAATTCTAACCCAAACCTTTTTTTTTCGGGTTGGACTCGGGTTGAATTGGATTTGGCCTGCCCAAGTTACACCCCTGTCAAGAAGTTAGTGGGCCTATCATAAATTAGGTCGGATTGACCGGTGGTTGATATTTTTAATTTTTCGAAAGTTTTTTTATTTTGGGGTAAATGATCAATGATATGATTGTCCTAAATGCATGTTTTTAATGCCATAAACCGTACAGTTGGTGGGGGACTTAGTCTTGACAGAACCATAAGATACCACTTTTGAGACATTGGAGCATCGAAGTCATCATGTTGGTAAATGCCTTTATCGGTAATTATTTTTATTTTGAGTTGGACAATATTCTTTTTTGTATTTGTAGCAAAAATTATATACGTTTTCATGTTTTTTTTTTGCTAGTTAAAAAGGAGTGGGGGTAAAGGAAGAAACAACATTAATTTCTTACACCGAATTGCTGTTTATGTGTGTGTTTGTGTGTGTGTGAAAGTCTCTTCAATCAATTCAAAGAGATAACTTAAATGATAACAGATATAAACGAATTGTAAATTTTGATGTCTTAAATTTGAATTTTGACAACTCTTTGGAGTTTGACTATGAAAGATTTATTTTTCGTAAATACTCTAGTCCCGACGTAAATGACTTATTTTTTATCAGACTGGAGAGGAAATTAGTTGAGGTATGTATAAATTAATCCGAACACTTCTTACCGTTGCAAAAAAAAAGACTCTTCACTCCTCATTGACATAGTGCTTAAAACAAGGACTAATAACCATGAAAAATGTGATAAATGGATTCAATTATTAAACCCATTTTCATAGAAAGTGCCAAAAATATGAAGTCTCAAAATCACCCACCGCTGGTTGGAGAGACTGAGGTCCCAACACGTGAAAAGACAGAAGGCTCGGCCAAACCTACAACCTATCATAAAATGACACGTGGCACCACATAGCGGTCACGTATTTAACATCACCCAGCTTGGTTTTTGTCTTCATGCATGGGCTGATTTCCTATTAAAAAGGGACCTCACAAGTATCGTGCACAAAGAGGGAGAGAGAGAGAGATCAGGCAAGCAAAGAGAGGTCAGGATTTCTTACCAATCCGCAAGAAGGTAAACCCAAAACCAAAACCCTTATCCTATCTTCTTCTTACCTTTCACAAGATTTCCCTTCAATAGTTTCTCTCTCCAAGAACTACCTCTATTTCTCTCCTTCACATTTTACACCTCTCTCTCTTTCTCTGTATGTTTATCATTGTATAACCCATTGTTTATCAGAGATTTCAATCGTGTTTGCTGTTGTTTCTATGATTTGTTAGTTATATTTGACTGAGTTTTTGCATTTGCTACTATATTTGTAACTCTTTCAAAGGCAAAAATAAGGAGAAGAAATGGCCCCAAGGTCAGGTAGGGGCAAAGGAAATAAAGCTAAGACAGAGAAGAAGAAGAAAGAAGAGAAAGGTTTAAATTTCATGCCCAGATAAATCTTATTTCTTAAATTCATTTTCTGCTCAAAATCAACTAATTAACTCATTGTTTTCCTTTTTCTTTTCTACTGCTGCAGCAGTACCCAGTGTTCTTGACATTACTGTAATCACCCCCTTTGAAACTCAAGTTATACTCAAGGTACTGAATTGATTTACTGGTAAAAGCAAATCTGACTTTTTTTGATATGTAAATTAATTTTTGATAATTGATTGGGGTGATTAATGTAAATATGTGGAAATGAAGGGCATCTCAACTGATAAGGTACTTGATGTGAAGAAGCTGCTAGCTGCCAATGTTGAAACATGCCATCTTACAAACTATTCTTTATCCCATGAGGTGAGTTTATTTATGCACATAAATCCAAAATTCACCTCTATGCATTCTTAATTACTTGGGTGTTTTTTTTCTTTTTTCTTTTTTCTTTTTTTTGGGGGGGGGGGGGGGGGGGGGGGGGGGGGGGGGGGAAGGAAGGGGGTGGTTGTGTTATCTTTCAGTGTGGTTGTTCAAAGTGGTTGAGATTATTAAAGTTGAAGGTTGTGAACAGGTTAAAGGACACAGATTGAATGATGGGTTGGAGGTTGTTGCTCTGAAGCCATGTTTACTGAGAATGGTTGAAGGTAGGTTTTGTTTTATACAAAGGGGAAGCCTTTAAGGTCAAAGTTATAATTGCAAAAGAGTATGATTGATCTTACATGCCATGTTTATAGGACAAGTTACAACTTGTAAAAAACAAAATTATAATTAATTGAAGCAATAGATGCTGGATCACAATATTCCATAATCAATAGTGAATTATACTTATACAAATGTTGTACAAAAATTTTTTTTGGGGGTAAGTAAATTTGTGCACAAACTTCAGGGTCTCGTGTGTATTTCGATTTCCAGGGATATTGTGGAGGTTCCAATGCTGCATAATCTGTCTTATTCAATGTCTTTTTTACCCTAATGTCGTGTAAAACAACTATGAATATTATAATATATACTTGGAGAAGAATATGCGAATGATTCCTTTAAGATATTTAGACTCATAAGGCAACACAATACATGTATATAAATTTGATGTTGTTTCAAGGTTTTTGGAAATAGGGTAATGCTAGACACAGAAGAAAAAATGAATATTTTGATCCAATGGTACCCTTTATTTTATAAAGATTTTGTATTTTTAAAGTAAAAAGGGTTTAAATCTCTTGGGTGACGAAAAACGTGGTTGGTTAGTAAGACGGATTTTAGTTGTTTTGATGAATTATATCTAACTTTTTTGTGTGGGTTTGAACCCTCACTGAAATGCAAATCTTAATTTAATTGGTATATGAGTTAAAGAATCAGTTCATACACCCGGAGTTTGCCTTTGATTTTACTTGAACTCTCACAAACTTGAGCGACATAAACGCGTTTTTATTCGCCGGAGATAGACAACAAATTTTTTCTCTTACCCAAAAAATATGGTTAATAAAATTTAAATTTTAAACTAAAAAAAGTGAAATCAAAAGAATGACCATGTCAACGTCATATCTTTCATTTTTCTGGATTAAATGTTAATGTGGTATCATTTGATTGTTTTTTATACTTTTTTTTTTTTTATCATACTCTTTAGGGAGGTCTGTGAATTTTTTTAAAAATATATATAAATAATGGTGTGACTTTTGGGTATTTGGATTTTTTTTTTTGTTTTTTGCTTTTTGAAAAAGTATTTTTTATTTTTTATAAGAATATAATAAGTAGTCTAAAAATTAAAATCAGTAGATTCCTTGGAAATTATTTTTTTGGTGAAAAAGCTCGACGTTAATTACATCAATGCCACTGACGTTTCAGAGGACTATATGGATGAGTCCCAAGCGTTGGCGCACGTGCGGAGGCTACTGGACATCGTGGCCTGTACGACACGCTTCGCCAAGCCCAAGTCCGGGAAGGTCACCACCACGGCCGCCAGCGGCGCAGGCCGAGCAGGAGGTAAAGCCAAGAAAAGTGGGACCCACCATTGCACCACCTCGGGCCCACAATCTTCACCCTCATATGGAGAAGCCCGACCATCAGAGTCGTCGGTCTCGGCGGTTTCTGAGAGCTATGACATGGTGGCAATACACCCATTACCGAAACTCTCCGATTTTTATGAATTCTTCTCTTTCTCTCACCTATGTCCTCCTATACTAAGTGGGTTTGTCTTCTCTCTTCTTCACGTTTACTTTTATGCTTGATTTATTTTGCAAATAGGATTTTTCATAATCTCTCTGTGTGCGTGTGTTGGGCTTGCAGATTTGAGAAGAGTGGATCCTAAGGATGTGGAAGAGTCGCGAGATGGTGATTACTTCCAAATGCAGGTGCACGCTCTCTACATATTGAATTTCTTTTAAATTCTGAATTGTTGTTGTCCCTTTCTTTCTTTTTGTAGTGTTAATGTTTTGTGTATCATTCTAATTTAATGAGGGAAACACTGTGATTACCATATGCAGATTAAAATCTGCAATGGGAAGTCAATACAAGTAATTGCTTCAGCGAAAGGGTTCTACACTTTGGGAAAGCAGTTTTTACAAAGCTACTCCTTGGTGGATCTTTTGCAACAGCTCAGCCAAGCTTTTGTCAATGTAAGTGCTTAATCTCTTACCCAACAAGTTATGGTTAGCGAGACCTCATCCTCATATGCTTTCTTATCCTTTTATGGCATTCAATTGGTACAATGCTTCTCAGACTTTACTCGGATTTGATTTAGAGCAAAAAGCAAGAGGACCAGAGCGAAAATACCCAGCCATTTTTTTTTCGTGTGTGATTTATTATTTTACTTCCAAATGCATGATTAGATGTTGCCTTCACTAAACCCTTTTGGTCCAAGCTATAGTTTCTTGCAATTTAGTTTCAGAAACATATCAACTCAACTTGCAAATTGCTCAGTAAGAAATCTGATTTTGTGTGCAGGCGTACGAATCCTTGATGAAAGCTTTTGTAGAGCACAATAAGGTGACATTTTATTTACCTAAAGAAGCTTCCACTGCAAATGCAACAATATCAGCAGTAGAAGTAAATAAGCTCTTTTTCTTATGTTTTTTTTCCAGTTTGGTAATCTTCCATATGGTTTTCGTGCCAATACATGGCTTGTCCCTACATCAGTTGCTGATTCTGCATCAAACTTCCTGCCTCTGCCAACAGAAGATGATAACTGGGCTGGAAATGGTGGAGGCCAGGGAAGATACGGTGAATACGATCTTAGACCATGGGCCACAGATTTTGCAGTATTGGCAAACCTCCCCTGCAAAACAGAGGAGGAGAGGGTGGTTCGAGACAGGAAGGCTTTCTTGCTTCATAGCCTGTTTGTTGATGTCTCAATTTTTAAAGCTGTGTCAGCCATACGCAGGGTAATAGATTCTTCCATGAAGGAAAAAGATCAATCAAATTTATCTCCGGGCTCAATCTTGAATGAGGATTGTGTGGGGGACCTAACTATAACAGTAAAACGAGATTCCGTGGATGCAAGCTTGAAGTCAGAAGTTAAAATTATTGAAAGTGAATCATCTAGTATGTCTGCTAAGGAAGTGACTCAAAGGAATCTACTTAAAGGGGTAACTGCAGATGAGAGTGTGGTTGTACATGTAAGTAATTGTTCCCTGCAGCTGCACGGCTCACATTTTGACTTATATTGATAGTATAAAAGAAACATAACTAATAACAAGCTAAAACTTGCAGATACAACATGAGACGGAATATAGCTGCCATCTTTTTTGATTGCATTAGTTTGATGGAGATGTATTTCTGAACATTAGGATATTACTTCTACCGAAGCAGACATTTGATACAGAGGGCCTTAGGAGTAATCTTTAGTTTTTTTTATAATGCTAATCTCTTTTTCACCTGAAGTGACTAATGAGCCAATGCAGTTTGTACCCACAGCTTTTGATTTTACATACTTTCAGAGAACATTATTGTTTCTTTTGCCATTCTAACTATGGCATCCCAAATGGGTTATCAAATTTTGTCCACCATCGATGTTGACAATGCTTAAATATGCAATCAATTCTCCAAGTTCCTAGTTCTCCTAGTCAATGTTTTGTTGCTTTGGTTGTAAGATTAGGTATAAGTGGATAGAATTTTGAGTTTGGGAAACTAGAAATACAAGTTCTGAAGTTTTCTGTTATAAATTAATTAAAAGGTTCTCAAGAATCAAATTTTGCAATTTTCTCTCTTTTTCCATTTTGCTCTGACTGGGAGAGCTGAAGCATAGTTAACTTTCTCAGGACACTTCCTCATTGGGTGTTGTTGTGGTGAGACACTGTGGATACACTGGAATAGTAAAGGTCGTTGGTGATGTTAAGAAGGCACAATGCAGGATTCAAGATGTTGATCTTGATGATCTACCAAATGGAGGCAGCAATGCACTTAATGTTAACAGGTTTGATTCAATACTCCACATTGTGTGGGAGATAATTTTTCTTTTGATGGCTGTTTTGTTTTTGTTTTTTGCTCTTCTTATGTATGTATGAGGGTTGGACTACTTGTTCACCCTTGCTTGCATTTTTTTTTTTTTGGTTCTTACCAATGAAAAGTTTGTTTCTTATAAAAAAAAAACTCCACGTATGTTTGCACACAAAACATAAAGTCATCTTCTTGTTTTTTATATTAAGTCTCCCACCCCATAACTAAACTTAATATGACAGCAATAGTGCTCCTTACCATCATACAAAGGGCCTTTATAGGTAGCATCCCAGACTGGGATGCCTATATGGCCAAATTTACAAAAGAATGCTTAGTCCAGACTCCAGTTGTACTCCAATATTCGATGAGTAAAAAACGAACCAAAAAAGTGAAATCTGAATCATGTGGGACTATCCACACCTTGTAGAGCATGTTTGGAATTGTTTTAAATTTATGAAATGTACTTTAGACGCAGAATTTCTATTTTTATCCCATGTCATCCTTTTTATTTTTATGATTTATCCCACTTGAGGGAAATGCCAGTTAAAGGCTCCGCAATTATTCGTGCTTTTAATTCCTTTTCACCAGCATATACTCGCATGCAAAGGAAAAGCAAACATCCCAAATCTCTCGGAGCAAATAACTCTGAAATATGCAAGTTCCTTGATTGATATTATTCTTATCAAAAAGTTCTTCCATCGTGGAGACTATTTAGTGTTGTTCTACACGCATATTATATACTTGTATGCGATGGACTCATTACATATTAAACCTTCTTACAGCTTAAGGGCTTTGCTTCACGGGTCATCTAGTGCTGAATTGTCCGGAGGATGCCTGTCACCTCAGTCTGATTTAGGTGATCTTGAAATTTCAAGAAGTCTGGTTCGTAGAATAGTTCGAGAAAGGCTGAGTAAATTAGAGATGGAGGTGGTTTCCGAAAGGTCTATCAGATGGGAACTTGGTTCTTGTTGGATGCAGCATCTACAAAAGCAGGAAACACCTGCAGATAACTGTTCTAAAACCCCCAAAGATGAGGACAATAAGGCTGACCAATTGGTTAGAGGACTAGGAAAGCAATTTAAAATGCTGAAGAAGAGGGAAAAGAAACCAAATAATGCCTGTAGTCTGGAAGTTAATGAGGAAACTGATTCAAGAGCCAGCAGCTTGGGAGACCTAAACAATGGTGAGTCTACCAATGAGGTGGAGTTGAAGAAATTAATTCCCAAAGAAGCATTCTTACGTTTGAAAGAAACAGGGACAAGTCTTCATTTAAAGGTATTGTTCACAATCATTGAGCATATAATGCTAAGGCAATTGTCAAATTATTAGTTTGACAAGCCCAAAAAGAAAGTGAAAGGAAAAAAAAAAAAGACTGAAGGAAAAAAGGGTATCGCTTTGCGCTGGATATTCATTATAATAGGCATCGGCTGATTAGCAAAGTATCTCTTATTTTTTATTGCTTACATACATTATCACTCTTTCTCTAAGCTAACTGCTTAAACTTGATTCCTGTAACAGTCAGTGGATGAGCTAATCAAGATGGCACACAAATATTATGATGATATTGCTTTACCTAACCTGGTAATACTTGGTATATGCATTAAATTTGAATCAGTTGAAAGTCTACCATTGTCTTATGCAGCTTGCAAACTCCACTCATAACTTTAGGTAACTGACTTTGGATCACTTGAACTTTCACCGGTTGATGGACGCACTCTGACTGATTTCATGCATCTAAGAGGACTACAAATGCACTCTTTGGGTCGTGTGGTGAGAATCTCTCTCTCTGTGTGGTGAGAAAATCTTTTGCGCGCATTGTCAAACTAGCAATCACTCCAAAAGTTTAAATTATTAAAAAATGAATCCAACAATGTATATCAAGCTCTGAACTCACACATCATGAGTGACCCTCACACACTTGGAATTGACAGGAAGAATCAGTGTTGGGTGCATCATTATGCACAGTAAGAGACTTGAATCCAAGATCTTAATTGACATACACTTTGTACCATGCTAGCTTACCAAGAGCTTTTGGTGTTAGAGAATGGACCCAACAATGTATAGCAAGCTTTCAAAGCATGCAATGCCTGAACTCTCAGTTATGATGCCTCTTGTGCAAGTCAAATGCCATTTGGCTTTGTGCCAATCATATTCTTTTTGAAGTTGTAATGCATGGTGCATCAAATAGTAAAATATCTGCATAAGCATTAGTTGAAACAAAGTTCTGCAGAAGAAAGATGTCTTATTGTTTACTTGAATACAATATTAACGGCATACTGAATTTGATCTTATTGTATGCACCAGGTTGAACTTGCGGAGAATCTTCCTCATATACAATCACTCTGTATTCATGAGATGGTCACTCGAGCTTTCAAGCATGTACTTAAAGCTGTTATTGCCTCTGTTGACAATGTGGCAGACTTGTCTGCAGCAGTAGCGTCATCTCTGAATTTCTTGCTTGGTGCCTGCTCAATGGAAGATAATGACCAAAACTCGAGCGATGATCACATCAAGTTGCAATGGTTACGGGCATTTCTTGTGAAAAGATTTGGTTGGAGGCTAAAAGACGAATTCCAACACTTGAGGAAGTTATCGATTCTCCGAGGACTTTGCCACAAGGTATCATGTACATTGATTTCTTTGATCTTTGTTTAACCGAAAAGTACTTTTTTATAATTTCTTCTTATCCAGGTTGGATTGGAGCTGGTTCCAAGAGACTATGATATGGAAAGCCCAAACCCCTTTAAGAAATCTGATGTTATCAGCTTGATTCCCGTGTGCAAAGTATGACTCTCTCTCTGTCATATTTTGCATTTTACATCCATCTAGATAATTCTGTGATTAATGGATTTTCAATAACCTTGATATCCGATGATGCTCAACAGCATGTAGGATGCTCTTCTGCGGATGGGCGAACTCTACTAGAATCGTCCAAGATTGCGCTAGACAAAGGGAAGCTAGACGATGCTGTTAATTATGGGACACAGGTAATAGGCATTCCAGTATGGATCAGTAACCTGTGGCAATATTATTTCCAAATAGGACAAAAGCTTATCCAGTTCATGTCTAACTTAAATGAAGGCTTTAGCAAAGATGATATCTGTATGCGGTCCCTATCATCGAACAACTGCAGGCGCATACAGTCTTCTAGCAGTGGTTCTTTACCACACTGGAGATTTTAATCAGGTAATCAATATTTTTGACTTTTTCTTGTACCTATTTTAGTGTGATTAAGTTTCACAAATGGCTCTGATCGTTTTTGTAAAACAAAATCATGTATTCTTTCATTTGAAGAAGAGATTACCTTTTTGCTAGGGGAAACAATATGTTCAAGTGAACTTATTGCGATGAAGCGTAGAGAACATCCTATAGCTACATAAAACTCAAGATGTCATATATTGCTACATGGAGATTACCGAGTAAAAATCTTGAAGTGAAAAATCTCATAACATAAGCCCCATGGATACCTCAAAGCCATGTATATATCGTATGAAATACTGGATATATGTTGAAGACCTAATGCAGCTTAAACTTTCTGTAATAACTTGAAAATGAAAATCAGATTTGTTTTTATTATATGGGGAAACTATATCCATATTCTGTATAAGCTATTGGACATATGAGGACAATTTAAATCAGCCCTAACATTTTGTTCGCAATAATGCTGAGTTACCACCTTTTCTTGGATGATGGTATCTCAAACCAAGGATGGCATCTGAAAGTTTTGATACTTCTGCGTAATAGCAGTCAAGTTACTTTATTTTCTGACTTTTATTCTTCTTCCTTGTTTAGGCAACCATATATCAACAAAAGGCTTTGGATATCAATGAACGGGAGCTTGGGCTGGACCATCCAGATACAATGAAAAGCTATGGGGATCTTTCAGTGTTTTACTATCGGCTCCAACAAATTGAATTGGCACTGAAGTGAGTGTAATATGACCATGTTTTGACATTTCGTCCTTCACTTATACATTGCATTATTTTCTTTCTGTCCACTCACTGGCTTTCTGAACTGGAGATAATATGTAATCTTTGGCAGATATGTCAACCGTGCTTTGTCCCTTCTTCATTTTACATGTGGGCTGTCTCACCCAAACACAGCTGCAACTTATATAAATGTGGCTATGATGGAAGAGGGCATGGGAAATGCACATGTTGCTCTCAGATACCTGCATGAAGCCCTTAAATGCAACCAAAGATTGTTAGGAGCAGATCACATACAGGTCTCTCTCTCTCTCTCTCTCTCTCTCACACACACACACACACACATGCGCGCATGCGTGTGCACACACAAAACATACCTGCGCATGCATGTACTTAACTCAACTAAGTCTTGTTCCAACATTTTTGGGGTCGGCTGCATGAATCATTTTTCGCCATTGTGCCATATCAAGAGCCATACTTTCTGTTGGATCATAAGTTATCATCTCTTTTTTTATTTGTTTAAAGTTAGTTTTGGTCTTCATTTACCCTTTCGATTACGGTCAATCAACATCACATCACTCTCTTACTGGTGCGATAGTAGATCGTCTATAGATGTATCCAAACTATTTAAGTCAATTCTCCATTAATTTATCTCCTATAAGCTACCTCCACTTATTTCATGGATGATCTCATTCCTAATTCTATCATTTTTAGTTTTACCTCGCATTCATCTTAATATTCTCATTTCCGCCACATCCAATTTTTAAATGTGTATCTGTTGTTACACAGTTGCTTGCATATTTTAATGGCCTAGGAGCTAACGTTATTATCTTTTCATCTAACAGACTGCTGCTACCTATCATGCTATAGCAATAGCTCTTTCCATGATGGAAGCATATTCCCTCAGTGTGCAACACGAACAAACTACCCTACAGATTCTTCGAGCCAAATTGGGTACAGAGGATCTTCGTACTCAGGTGACTACAAGTGTCATGACACATCATTTTCCATCATCGGTACTTTCAACATATCAGGCTGTAGTGGTTACTTTGGATTCTTTGTTACTTCCTCTGTGTTCCAAGAGGGAAAACATAATATTTTACCTTGTTGCATTAATTTATACATAGAGGTTGACAAATACAGAAGGCTGCTTCATTTGAATGCCCCTGCCTCTTTTGTATTGGGAAGACTTCATCCCTGTAAAAATATTAGCATAAATACTGGTGATATTTCCCTATAATTTTGTAATTTCGATTTCTTTCTCATCTTGCAATTATGAGACGTTTACTACTTGACTGCTCTAAAGTTTCCAGACTGATAGCATGTAAAAAAAATTAAATACTCAAATAAGTAGTTGGTGTAATTGCAACTTATTGTGAGAAGCTTGTCATCACTCGATCAATTGTCATAATATTTGAGAAGTTGTAGAACTGATACATTGATGTACATGCAGGATGCTGCTGCGTGGCTAGAATATTTTGAATCAAAAGCCTTAGAGCAGCAAGAAGCGGCACGAAGTGGAACTCCAAAGCCCGATGCATCCATTGCCAGCAAAGGTCACCTTAGGTATTGAAACGGTATTCCCAAATTACAGGTTTTAAACTGTGTGATCATATCTTTGCACACCAAAACCTTTGACCTTTGATTGCAGTGTATCAGATCTCCTTGATTACATCAGTCCTGATCAGGAATCAAAAGCAGGAGATGCACAGAGAAAACGCCGTGCAAAGGTATTTCGATACATATGTATTACTTGTCTAGGGTACCGAGAAAGAGTATATTTTTTCCCATTTGGTCGAATTTGAATCATCTGATCCTCAAGTCACCATAGCTATTAATCCTGCTGCTGTTTCAATTTTTAGTATAAATAACCCCGTCAGTGTTAAGAATTTACCTAGCTACTACTGGTTGGTAAATTCAAATTCAAACTTGGCATGGGAGAGCAAATCTGGTTGAAGGAAGGTTCAGATGAAATTTTGGTGCACTTTGGAGACCAAATCTAGTATAATTTCAGATGCAAATTTCTTTATGAACATTGGAGAACTTTGACTTAATTTTTTTATTATGCAAAATCTACAAGAAACCTGAGAGAATATGGCCATTATTATTTGTTCCACAAATTATATTAATGAAAGGAATAGAAATTTTTGGTCTACCAAGTCTAGCCTAAATTTCATGGGAAAATTTGATGTTTCCAGTATCAATTTTCCGAGTTATGATCATAGTAAATCACCCGTGAAACATAATCCAAACAAAATCGCATATATGAAGTCTGCTTTCTCAAGCTGAATACATAATTAACTTCTTCTCTTTCCTCCATGATCTGTTAGGTGTTGATGATTAGTGATAAATTTCATCAAGTGCAGCATGATGGACAAAACGATGACACCGTAACTCGCAATGGAACAGAAACCTCAGTGGTGATAGCAAAAAGCAACACAGAGGAGGATAAGGAAGATATGGTTCTTCCCCGAGAACCCAAGGACAGTGATATCACCAGACTTGATCTTGCAGTTGCAGAAACTGTCAAAGAATCAAGCTCAGATGAAGGGTGGCAAGAAGCCAATTCAAGAGCACGGTCAGGAAATATTGCCTTCAGGAAAGGTCGAAGGCGACCAGATCTTGCTAAGCTAAACATAAATAATTCTGACTATAGTTTTAGAGACGGCAGATACAGGAAGGAAGCCATTTCACAGGAACAGAAAGCTACATCCAAGACAATTTCAACTGAATTGTCTCCAATGAAGCAGTCAAAGGTTCTTAGTTTGAGTGCTGGTGAGGATTTGAGTATAATGTCAGCAAAAACTTCACTTTGTCAAGCTTCTCCGGCAGCAGTGTCCAAAGTTTCTCCCACTCCTGCCAATCTCACAACCATTGCTTCAAAAAATTTGTCATACAAAGAAGTAGCGGTGGCACCACCAGGTACAGTTCTAAAGCCCTTACTGGAGAAAGTTGAAGAATTAAAAGAGGAAAAAACTGATACCCAGATCTGCAATAGTTTACCTGAGACATCAAAGGAGGATGGAAGTGACAAAGTCGCCGTAGATGAAGCAATACCAGATGATGAAGATACAAAAGGAGTCCATGATTGTGAAATTCTTGAAAGTAAGCCTGAGTTCGAAAAATATGCTTCAGAACTTGTGGATGTTCCGTGTTCAGGTAATCAGGGTAAACCCATAGAAATGAATGGGAGCAAGCTTTCGGCTACAGCTCCACCATTCAATCCAGGTGCCTTCCCTTTGACTCACCCATTAAACTCAGTTGCTGTCACTGGTGTCTACGATGTAATAGCCAACCAAGGCATGCTCGCAGAGCCAGTGGGATTCCCATCAGTTGCTGCTAGAGTTCCTTGTGGGCCTAGATCACCTCTATATTACAGACTAAGCCATTCTTTGCGCATGAAACATGGGTTTTTGAAATACCAAATCCCCATCACTGAAAGAACTGGACTCGGTTGTGCAAGAATCATGAATCCAGATGCAGCTGAATTTATTCCCAGAAAATCTTTGCAAACAACTCCTACAAGTGAAGATTCAAAAGTTTCAACTGATCCAAGTTGTTTGGCAGATAGTAATAAGGGATTCTCCACAGAAGAGAAGTGCGAGGACAAGGACAAGGACAAGGACGCAAATGTGGGCAAGGATAACAAATTCAGAAAAAGCTCTTCAGATGCAGAGAAAGCAGAGCTAGCAAGGCAGATACTACTTAGCTTCATTGTAAAGTCAGTTCAGCATGATTCTGATCCTGCAGATGACAATCCAGTTAGCAAGAAGGCGGCTGAGTTTCCAGAAAGTTCTGCTGAAGCAATTGCTAATGACAGTGCAATAATAAAAATTCTTTATGGGAATGAAGGAAAGACAAACCTGGTTTCGCAAGCTCATAATAACGAAGAGCCAAAATCACCAGATGTAAATAAGAATAAGCATGGTGATGGAGAAGGATTTGTGGTCGTTACAAAAAGGAGAAGAAGCCGACAGCAATTCACAAACAGGGTAAGCGGGCTGTACAACCAG
The DNA here is from genome assembly GCA_951799425.1 of Ilex aquifolium. Lineage (NCBI taxonomy): Eukaryota > Viridiplantae > Streptophyta > Magnoliopsida > Aquifoliales > Aquifoliaceae > Ilex > Ilex aquifolium. The sequence goes on along the minus strand of OX637404.1, from coordinate 27,856,482 downwards.
CAATCGATCTGTGAGTCAGTCCGTTGAAGATAAGAAGAGAGATGAAAAGAAGCCATAGAGCAGGTATCCTCCTTTACATATCCCAGTATAAGTGTGGTAGAGATATTTTCACATCACAATTTAACATTGTAGACATGTCTGAGAAGCAATGTAGACTGTAGTAGAGGTTTAAAGGCATGTTGCATATGCTAAATGCAATCATGAGGTTCACCGATGATTGGTTCAATTTTTGTTGATTAAGAAGCCCTTGTGGGATGTTTAATAATGTATGTAGAGGTTAGTTTTTCTCTTACCCAGAAATTTTGTTGAATAATGAAAAATCTAAGAGGTTTTTGTCACCTTTTCAATTTTATTTACTTTATGGTTGAAGCCTTTGATGTTATTCTTTTCTAATGACTAGCTATTTATCCTCTGTTAGTGCTATTGTGATTCACATAAAATGATAAAAATAGAAAGATAACTTCGTTGACACGGAATTAACAAGTTTAGATATTATGACACTGTGAGAAACTGGTGAACCCGACCAGCTCCTCTTACTAGAGGGATCGATATGAACTCGACTAAATAGTCCAAATTCATGTGGACAGATCATGGCTTCTATTATCATATGTATGCATTTCAAAGATTCCTTTTACTTTAGGGATTAATTCGGAACTAACACGCCACAAAAACGGTTGTTGGGTGTAGTCAAATTTGAGCGTATCACGAACTCAAAAGACCAAAAAAGTCAAGGATAAATTGCAACAATCAAGTCATTAGATTGCACCTAATTTTCATTTTATCTTTGAAGTTTAATTGCAACAATCAAGTCATTAGAGTTTTAATTTAGTCTTTACATCAAAAGGCATCAATTTATTATGAGGGAATGGTTTCCCTTCTTCAATGCATGATTTGGGTAAAAAAGTATATTTATCTGGTGAAAAATTTGTTAGTGTAAGTTAGAAAAATCTTACTTTTTTTTATTTGATTTTGAGAAGGAAAAAAAAAAGATAAAAACCCCAAAAAATAGAAAGATTTATAGTGAGAATTTGAGAGATATTTTAAAACAAAGAGAAATATCTATGTATTTGAGAGGGATATTTTTTGCTGGATAAATATACTTGTATGGGCACGTCCTATGACGTCTTTCTATCAAAACAAATTAACAAATCTGGATGAAATGACTAGATTGAAACTCGGTTAAAACTTTAAGGATGTAATTGTATCTGATAACGGTAGAATATTGGAGTGAGTTGTCCATCTTAAACCCAAATCACCTAATGGGCCAAAAAATGGTGCGCAACAGCCCAAGAAATCCCCTAACAGTCCATCTACTCCATAACAATGAATGGGTCATAATCCAAAGAAGGAAGCCCAGCAGAAATTCCAGCTCAGCATGACCCTGCTCGACCATAGCAGCCCGGGTAAAAGAGCTCGATACTCACCAGACCCCAAATGCCCTGCTTCGCGCCACGTGTTCAAGGGACAACAATCATGTACCCTCTAGCTAAGGGAATATTTGTGTACGTAACCACCCAAGAACCATGAGCACAGTGGTGTCGCATGACAGAGATCACTAAAGGACAAAAGTAGAGGAGACTCATAATCAGCAAAAAGGAGAAAGGAAGCCATAAGAAACCCTAGAAGGATCACGCGTATAAATAGAACACTATCACACTATACAGGGGGGACTAGCAATTCCTCCACCGATCTACTGATATCGCTATAGTGTTGTATGAACAGGCCTCAAGAAAGACAACCTATTGTAATCTTCTTCTTCAAGAAATATACACCTCCAAGGAGCAAGAGACTCCATTACAGTGGACTACTCAAGCTTTTTAGCTGATAAACCACTTATTTATTGTTTCTGATTCAACCTTACCGTTTAATCCATTGCCACTTCATATATTCTCAATATCACCTTCCTGGACCATTTAATCACCATTCTGGACTTGGACTAACCAATTCTGAGCACCATCAGTATCAATTGAAACTTTAAGAACCAGATAAAAATTATGTACATACTTTAAGAGTATAAATTATAAATTACCCAAGAATAAAAAATTAATATGAGAAGCAGAAGCAGAAAATGTGACTTATATTGCTCCGAAAGCATGACCGAGAAAGTTAAAACAAATACGCAATGAAAGAGAATTAGGATGCACTTTTGATAAAAATAGCTTAGAGAATAATTTCCACATAAAGAAGCTTTTCTCTTCCACGCATATCATCTATCTTGGAATTCTATGCTTGGAATTTATGCCAACCTTGTGTTCATATTTGGGCATGAATTTAGCTTTCATGAGTTATGACCATAATTGGATTCATCCCATTGAATTCATTTTATAGATGGGTCGTGTGTGAATTGAGTCAATTAATTCAGCAAAATATAATTTATACAATTTAAACACGACACAACCTCGTCTTAAATTAATGATACAAAATACAACATGTTAAAAGCATCCGAAATGTAAATGAATTTACCGAATTATGAATTCGGTCTTCAAGCCATAAATCAGACTAACCCACTAAAAATTAATAATAATGATAACTTGTTAAATAATTTTTTTAAATTAAAAAAAATTGTATTATAACGTTATGTAATTCTTTTTAAAATAAAAATAAAATTCTGCTTCCGACCCTGAAATATAACAGAAGGGAAAATATGTTGGTCCTTAGATAAGGTTCCTGGGGACTTCCCGTCACAATCTTAGCCGAATAGAATTCAAGGCCTATCTGTTCTTTTTCTTGTGTCTTTTAATTTCGTATGACTCTTAACACACTTCTTGTCATCCTTATTTTATTTTGTCATGCACTATTACAAGAGAAAAAGAACGACGATTTTCAAATATACGATCTTAATATTCAACAAAAAGGGCGATGACTATTAAGTCAACCGCTAACCTCAACATCATCTTTATTTTCTGAAGCATAGAATTCTATGGGTGGTCCAGTGCCATTTTCATGTGCCCAGAAAGTCAACAATACCATTGTTCCAACTTCTAACAAATTCCTAGGCTAAGCTTAGAAGTACTTTGGCAGTGTGTAGATTTCTTGAATGAGATGCCTCCTCCACCTGCTACTTTTGAATTTTGATGAGGTTTGGATAATCAACATTATTACAATAATCACCTATGTCACCAGGAAAGAGAGTATAGTGAGACTTAAAATGGGATGTAATGTACCCATTTTTTTTTTTTTTTGATCAATCAGAGCTCATATATATATATTTCATTAAGTAGGGAAGTTTTGATTACAATCAATCAAAAGAAAAGTCTTAAGCTCGGGGGGGGGGGGGGGGAGCCTATCCAATTCAACGGGAGAAAATTGTTTAGTTTAGCGGCTGCCACCCAATGATACTTGTAATCTCCTTAACAAGTCGGTGCAATCGATCAAAAAAAGAGATTAAATGATGTGATATTATTATTTTAATTTTAAATGTGTAAAATTAGGACTAATAATATTATTATGATAATATCATATCATGTGATCCCTACTTTTAAAATTTTTTTTTTTTTTCAGTCTAATATTACTCAATATTCGATTAGTTCTTTAGATGATTACCAAGGGAAAAATTGAAACTTAGAATGGATAAGTTTGTAAGGTGGTCATTGTCTAATTGTCTTTAATGACAAGAAACCTTTTTTAAGAAAGATATGGCGACTTAACTATTTCTTTAATTTAATCTTAAATACTTGCAATCAACCACTTACTATAAGAATCGAATAAATTGAACAATTATCCATAAAAAATAAATACAATATTTTTAAAATTATTCCCACACCACTAACAATAATACGTAGAATTATAAATTCAGACGTCTTGAATTTGAATTTTGACAACTCTTCGAGATTAGGGTTATGAGTGATTTATCCCTCATGAATACTCTAATTTCAACATGGATAATCTGTCTTTGTCTAAATCGAAGAAAGAACTAATCAAAATATACGTAAATTTACTCAAATATTAAAAAAAAAAAAGAACAATAATAGATGGAGAAAAATCTTATCCGTATAGTACTCATGTGAAGTACCTGTGATTTTGAATTCGAACTGTCCATCACCACTGGAGAAAGTGGGCCACCACAAATTGGACTACCAAACTTAATGTAAATCACTTCAATATAATGTCTATAGACCTGGCAGTGGCAGAACATTATTAATTACAGAAGGTCTGAAAATAGAAGTTGCTCTGAAAAAAACAGGACTCTCTCACTTTGCCCTTACTGCCATTTAAGTTCTACCATTAATGACGTAGACACCACCTTTTTTCTTTTTTTTTTGACGAACATGAGTGTTTGAATTAATTTATGTTCATCTCGGTTTAGTTAAAGGCAAATCATTCATACCAGGACTAGGATAAATCTCTCATAATCAGGTCCCAAAGAATTTATTAAAATTTGAACTCAAAACATTTAGATTTACAGGTCATTCATATTACTACTTGAACTACCTTCATGCACCACTTCTTTTACACTATACATCCCTTTTTTTACACCACCTAATGTGACATAATCGGAGCCATTAAAAATTTAATAAAATCTTTGAGATCTACTAATTTAATGGTCTAAGTTTAATGTGTTGCACAAAGATAGTACGAGAAAGTTGTACGAGCATAACCAAGTTAATTTTTGAGATGAGTAATAGGCGCGGTCAATAACCTCATGATCCCACCGATGAGAGTTTATTTGGACGGTCTTTGAGGGCTCTCTTTTGCCCCCAACCTTTTTTTTTACCAGACAAAAAAGTCTATAGAGCCTCTCATGCATTAATACTACAACAGTAATACTATTTAAACTTAATTTTACTCACAATTATTATATTGATAGTGGATCCCAATTAAATATCGTAACCTATTGTCAATCTAATAGTTATAAGTAATTAGATCAATAAATTAATTTCAAGTAGCATTGCTCATGCTCTAAACCATTTTTTACATCCGATATTATTAATTAATTAGGAGTAACTCGTGTCTGAATGTACAGTGAAATGTGAATAATTTTAAAAAAAATATTGGTAGCCGTTAGATAAAATTTATTTAATATCATCGGATAAACTTATTAAAATCTACATTTTTTATATTATAGATTATAAATGTGACATTGTAGAATTCAAGCTCTTTGTTTTCACATACAAATAGTCAAGAAACCGCTCTTATCAGCAATTATAATTACTTACAGGGTCCATCAAAATAGCAACCTCTTGTTGTGAGAAAAAGAAATGATGACATAATACACGAAGTTTTGGTCACATAAAAAGAAAATGTACGCAATCTTATTTTAACATATAAAGAAATGACTTTTCCGACCCAAAATCTTAGCGCTTAAGTTATAATAGAACAACATTATTATCACGGCAAAGTCCACCCACTACTAGCACCCTCTTGTATTTGTCTTAATTTTCCAATCCTTCATTTATAGTGTTCAAATCACCCAATAATCAAACGATATTTCAGAATTATAACAATACAACCCCTAATTCTTTAAGGGTGGTTCAATTGGTCAAGTTTGTCTTCTCGTAAGTAAGAGGTCTCGATACTTCTTACCCTTATACTTCTTACCCTTTCTAAAGGTTAGCCACCCTTGACCAATCTTAGAATAGTCGGCACAAGACACCTATAGCATAAAAAAAAAACAATACAACCCCTTTGATATTCTTCTTTTTACCTCTTCTTCCCACACAAACAAACACATTTTGGACACAGGAAAACACATCCAAGCACAAAATCTTTATGTTTTTCTCCTCAGACTCCAATTAAATAAATGCATATAACCAATTTTGAAGTGATTATTAGACAAAAAATAATAATTCGATACCGTAATCAGCTCATAATTTGGAAGCCATCAAATGAAAAATCTTTTAGACACACCAAGAAGATCATCATGTTCCATCAAGACATCAACATGTTTTTTCCCCCAAAAATAGAGACATCAACATAACTCCAGAATAAATTTCTTAAAAATATATAGATACAAACGTTTTAATGAAATTTATTGGTAGTGAAGGAAGACAAGAACTAAGAAGATGATGATGAACCGTCTCTGGGTGAGTGAAGAGGAAACAAGGGTAAGAGTTCTGGTGGGTCAGACCCTCTGGGTGTACTGAGTGGACTCGGGTGCAAGTAAAAACCTTTCTCTGCAATGGCTCTTTCTTCTTCCTCCATGGGTGACCTTGGCGTTCTTGGACTCCCACGTGCCAACAGATCAAAAGGTGACACAGGTGAAACCATAACCATCTCTCCACCAAACCCTACAAAGCTCCTTTGCCTAGCTGAACTTGGGGTTGACCCACCTGACCCAACTGAAACACCACCACCATTATTGAGCTTGATCTCGAGCTTGCTTGCACTCTGCCTGCGTTCATGAAGCTTAAAGGCTGGTCTCCTAGGACCCATCTCGCCGGTGTTGGGTTTTCCGGATTGGCGTGCCGGAACGGTGACTGGAAGCTTTTGGGTTGACGGGTCTTGGGTTACACCAGTGAGTCTCTGGACTACGGCTCGGAAGGTTGTTGGGTCCGCTTGGACAAAGGTGGTGTTGGGTGTTGAGCTCGAGTCGTACCCTACAGCCACTGATGATGATGACCCATATGCTGAGACGTTGTTTTTGTCGTTAGGGTTAGAAGAAGCCATGAAAATAGCTGGAAGTGTAAGAGATGAACAGAGTCTGAAAAAGAAAGCGGGAAGAGAGGCATGAAATGTTAAGCTTTTCTTCTGTTTATAGAGGAAAAGGGTATATAAAGGGGAGAGAGAGAGAGAGAGAGAGTTCTCTGGTTCCCGCTCAAGGTGCTTTATGGAACATACAGTAGTGTTGTAAATGTCAGATACTCCGAGGAAGAAATAGAAGAGTACTACTAAAACAAACCAGAATAAGTTGCTATTTCCACTCTACTTAATTATCTATCACTATTATTGCTTTCAGATTGGCCTTAATTTATTACCAAAAAACAAAGGTTATCATGGAAAGTAACACATAATTTGCAAAACTCTTGTGGTTGTTGTAGTCCTAGTTTAGGTAAAAATCTATGGTTCTAAACTGTGAAAGTAATATTATATCTTAGATGATAGTTTCAGTTTTTCTAATGGGTCATTTTCTAGATGAGTATAACCAAAGGAACAGAATAAAAACCAGATAAACATAACAATAACCTTGATTGAAATTATAGACTGAAATCTGTAACCATGAAGTGGGCCCAAACATGGATTGGAAATAGCAAAAAGAGTTGAATTTTTATTTTTTTTATTAATCTCCGGGGGGTGTGGGTGGGTCGTTGTAGAGTTGAAAACTTTGAATTTTGAAAAAGGAGTGTGTGTGTGTGTGTGTAATAAATGGCAATGAGCTGTGCATCTGGGGCATTGAATGATGAGTCATGCGGGGTCAGCGGGGCACTGAAACGGGAAACGGGAAACGAGGAAGACGAAGCAGAATCAGAGAGACAGACGGGTCAGACATCTGTGAGAGAGAGAATTAGTATTACTATTGTTTTGATTTCTTTTCTTCTTTGTTTGGTGGTGTCAGTGTTGTGGTAGGGGTGAAATTTCTTTGTCTGTTTGTTTGTTTTTCTCTCTCCTCCATCGATGAAAGCACTTTCTTTTCCCCTTAGTTTGCGTGGGGGAAATGAACTTTGACATTAGAAAAAAGTATCTGACAGCCTTGTTTCAGTTCTCTTTGTTTTGGCCTTTTGGTTTGTTTGTTTGTTATTTGTTTCTTTGCTTTACTCTCTTTCTTTCTTCCACTTACTTGCTTTGCTTGGATGGTTTGTTTTTGTTTTCTGGAGTTTCTTCCTTCAAGGGATAGCAATATCACACTAAAAAGTTTTTTTCCATAATATATCTACAAATAATTTTAGCCCTTTGAATTTTTTTTTTTTTCCATTCAGGATCTCCAATTCAACTTACGTGCACCTCGATTAATCTTCTATCCAATCCAATCAAAAGCAAACCATTCATGTTGAGATTAGGGTATTCATGAGAGATTTTCAAAAGTTGTCAAAATTCGAATTACAGTTCGTCTCTGTTACTACGTGACCTACCTTTGAGGTTATTTTTTTTTTATTTATTCTTAATAATTAATTGTATAAATGATAAACTAAAATAAAATAATAAAATAAACAATCTTGAATAATTGGGAAAAAAGAAAGAATATTCGATACGGTTTCTTTGTTTTTCGTTGTTTCATTTATGACAAAAAATCAATAAGGCCAAAGCATATTTAATTAAAATATGCGATGTTTCTCACTTTAATCTTCATTCTTTTAACTATATGATTTTAATCTTTAAATTTTTTAAATATAGTTCAATAAGAAAAAGGGTTACAAAATTGTCATGAGAAGTGACTAAATGTGAATCACATGGTTATTATTTCATTTAGTAAATTTAAATTATCATTCTCAATGCAATTATTTTTAAGTCTAAGTTGAAAACTTTATGAACTTAGACCTTAGCGTAACAATTTCATTATGACTATTTTTGTACTTTAACTTAGCAACTAGTGTATCACATGATCCAAATCATTTGCTCCAAAAGAAGCTTGCAAAAATAGTGCTAATAATTTAACATAATATTTTCAACTAATTAATTATGTGCTAATAGACAAAATTTAATAGTATTATTATAATCATCACTCACTTTTTCATTGAATTATGCCAACTAACATATCATTAATTCGATGTTTTAAGTTCAATTATCATATTCTAATACTATTTATTGTACAATATAATGTGACACTAGCTCTAATTTTGTTCTTTTTTTCACTCTTACCTATTACTCAGCAAATTATAGTAACAATCTCCCCCCCTCCCCCCATCCTTCTTACCAAATTTAAAAAAAATAAAAAGAAATTTTAATGTTGTAGGAACAAGTCATCTATCAGATTGCCTTGGGTTTCACCATGTTGCCCATTCAGGGAGGGGGAGAGAGAGAGAGAGATTCCATCTGTTTGTACTACATCAAAAAAGTTTTCAAGGGTCAATGACATTATCCATTTTTTTAATAAAGAAAATTGATTATTGACAGAATAATTCATAATCACTTAATTGACAGTGACCTCAAGTATTTGTTAGGACCCGTTATTAATATAATAGTTGTGATTAATTAAGTCAATAAATTATGTCAATAAAAAATATTGTATTGTCCAAGTCTTAACCTAAATCTTGTATCCTAAATGCATCTGCACCTCACACTAAATGAAAAAAGCTGATATTTTGGACCTCACAGCAAAATATGTGTGGTGCAGATACATTTGAGATACAAAATTTGGGCTAAAACTTGAGCAGCATAAGTGTACTCTTATGTCAACGTATTAAATCCAATTAGCATTATTTAAAAAAATAAAATTACAAACTAGTCAAAAGGCAATTCTAAGATGTCATGGGTATAATAGGATACTGTTGAGAAAGTATGATTGGTAGATGCCAAGGGAACACTTAAATCATACAAATCTTTTTTTTGTGGAGGACAGTATCATTACCAAGCAGACTAAATTTCCCAAATGATGCCAAGGTCTAGGATTAATTAATTAACTAACTAACTAATATCATTATTCATCTCCCCCCCTCCCAAACAACCCACTTCAACAAAGTGATTATTAAATAAGCAGAATAATTACTTTATGACCCAGGTTTCATGTTCCTTAGTTGACAACTTTTGCTTTTTTGTGACCAACTTAGGGTTTTATAAATCTCGCTTAAATTAAGGGCACTGTCTTTGTTTTCTCAAACCTACCTAGGAAGAAAGCAAGATTGACCTTTTAGGAAAAGGAAATAAATAATTTTTTTCTTATATGCCCTATCTTATCATGTTTTTTTTTTTTTTTTTATTTATATATATCTATATATATATAGCTTGAGCACTTCCCAAATATTCTCTGTGGCACGGTGGCCGAATTAGTCCGCTTTATTTAAACTTTTTTATTTAAGTGTTTTTTTTTTATTGGTTGTGAGTGGTGGCGGTGATAGTGGTGGTGGTGGGTTGCTCACTTACTATCCTTATGTGTTAGGGGTCTTGGTCACTCTTTCTGATAAGTGAATGTAGAAGTAGAAGAGACAGTTTTGCTAGGTATGGACGGTAAAAAAGAAAGAATAATAATGTTACACTAACCAAAAAAAATAGCGATAATTAGGGGTCAATTCTATTTGGAAGACTCCTAGCCTTAAATATATTTGTCATTAAATTTTAAATTAGTAATCTTATTTGGTAGTTAAGTACATTCTGAGTATCTTATTTTTTTATTATTAAAATACCTTTATTGGTTAGTTTTAATGATATAAAGAGATTCCTAATTCATTTGGAGAGCAATTTTCATAAATCTCGATATTTTTCATGGTAAAATAAATTCTCATAACTGATTTTTATATCTCCTCTATTTTAAACTCAGATCTGAAATTCATAATTGGGAGCGTCGATAATAATACTAATAATTATCTTTTCTTGAAGTTTACTGCTTAAATCAATAAATAATGCCGGGGTTTTCCCTCCGTATTTAGAATACACAAGCTTATGCTTTGACCACTACGTCTCTAGTGAATTTTAAATAATAGTTCAAGTAGTAATAAAGACGAGTTATAAATTCAGACATTTTAAGCTCGTATCTTGGCAACTCTTTGGGAGTAGGCCATGAGGGATTTATATCTCATAAATACCCTAGTTCTGGCCTGGATAGCCTGTATTTGATCGAACTAAGAAAAGCATAAGTTAAAGTGTACGTAAATTGATCCGAATAACTTTTACCATTGAACCAAAAAAGAAAAACTAGGGCTCTAGTGCCATGTGATGGGCACATTCATGCGTAAATTCTCCAATTGGTCTACTGTCCAGAATTTAGAGCAATACGTTTTGGATAAATTTGTGCTGCACAATCAGTGGGCTGTACTGTAGCTTCACCCATAAATCTCGGCATTTTTTTTTATGAATGTTGTTAGACAAAAAGGCCAAGCCTTGTTGGGGCTATCCGTTGAGTTGCCCAATCCGTGAGGCCCAAAGCTACGGCCCATGGTCCTTCCCATGGGCCAGCCTGGCTACATTCGGCCCACCAGATGACAAAGGTAGAAACAGCCATTACGCTTTCACTTTCACCCAATAATAGTAGAATTTTTAATGAATTTTACTCGGTGGTAGATCAGACACCATGAATGAGCGAGTGACCACATTTCATGATAGGCAAAGAATATAAGATTGGGACATCCACATAGTCAAAGACGACAACGTATATCACGTCTTGAATTGTCTCTTCGATGATTTCCTGAATTATAAAGATGGGTTTCATTTAAGTTTATAATAAATGATTTTTCATTAAATAAAATGATTAGACTACGTATCAAAATTGTTCTACACCCATTGATTTTTGTTTATATGATATGTAATATTTAATTAAAAAATAATAAAACTTTATATGTGTCGTATTTTTATTAAATAAAAAAATATAATATTAAAAAAATTATTTTTTGATACTATATTTAAATTATTGAATAAGATCAGACTGAAAGTATAACGTGTGGGGCTCAATCCTATGTTCATGACTCAAATTCAACCTTCATTCGGGGTTTCGTGGGCCACCAGGCCCACCACCTTCTTAACTTCGTCCTTTAAGACAAAGCAGACAAAAATAGTTTCTAACAACCTTACAAAACTTTGGTGTCAACTTTCGCTCATGACCACTCCAATCTTGGCTGGCTACAATACCATCAATTTTTTTTATTTTATTTTTGTTTATTATAAGATGTTCAGTTTTACCGATTATTTTTTCGAACTCTGCCAATTAAAATAAATTGTCAATATAACTATTATTATTAAAATCAGAAGAATAACAATCAAAACAATGTATAATTATGTATTAAATATGAGCGATGAATGTTTATTGTAGAAGACGTTTTTAAAATCGTGCAATTTCAATTTTAAAACAAACAATAATATATAATTTGAATTCAATATGTTATTAATAGGTCTGTCAATTGTGTATTTGTGTCGGGTGAGGCAGATTTGTGTCAGATTCTTAACGGGTTCGTGTCAAATAATATTTCACTCATACCCGATTCGTTTATTAATTTTTTTCTTAACGAATCATGTTATATTGAGTTCGTGTCGTATATAAACGATATATAAACGAATCGTATTATGTATTTCTTTTGATAAATTTTACCATAATTGGACATAAATTAATCACTTTAGTTGAAGAAATTATACATAATTAATTACTCGTTAAATTAATGCATAAATATAATTAGTGAACGAAGTGCAATTAATGTGCAATTTAAATTTCAAAAAAAAATTAATTAATATCAAAAAAAAATTATTGGTAGCATTAACTAATTTTTTTTAGGGAGAATTATACCAAGACCCCCTGAAGTTTTTCACTTAATCACTTAGATCCCCTGACATTTAAAATATTACACACAGACCCCCTAAGGTTTGTACGCGCGTAACACTTAGACCCCTGTTGTAAATATATATGTTAATAAATTATACTTAGACCCCCTAAAGTTTATAAGTATATAATACTTAGACCCTTTAAGTTTAAAATATTATACTTAGACAAAAAATATTCCAATCAAAGATAGAATATCAAATATTTTAAATTTTACAACCAAAATTCAAGTTCTATTGTATCATTTATTGAAATAAAATTAAAATTAAAAATTTAATTTTTTCTTAAAAAATCGTAATTAGTATACAATTATACTATCTATTGGAATAAAACTAAAAAATTAAACAAGGGGTCTAAGTCATTTATAATATAACATAAATTTTACATCCAAAATTCATGTTCTATTATGTCATTTATTGAAATAAAATTGATGATGTCTCGGAAATAATGGCCCAAGCCCAGCCTGGGACCTGCTGATGGATTTTAAGAATTGGTTTGAGGAAAATAATTTATCGAAAATGGAAAACACGGAATGTAAGTGGTTCACCCTTGCCGATTGACTCGGGCTACATCCACTGTAATGGAGATTCCTACTCCTTGGTGCAGTGTATTGATCTCATATGAATAATAGGTCAGTTACAGGCACTAAGCCGTTACAAAGTATTAATGTCTTTCTCCAGCGAGTATCCGAGGATGGAGAGTATAAAAACGGGGGAGGAGATCCTGAAGAAAATGATTCATTTTCCCCTGCTTCTACTGTTCTATTTATATGGTTGGTCTTCCTAGGATTTCTTGCCATTTCTTCTACCTCTTTTCCCTGATCTTGTGGGGACCTTTCGTCCTTGCCCTGCAAGAACTCTTGTCTGTCGGCGCTACTGTGCCCACGACTCCCTGGTTTGTTAAGCACCACCTCCTTCTGCCTTTTGCAGGGTGTAACTCTGAGGTATTAGAGATGGTCCCCCCTGTCCCTGGAACACATGGCGCAACAGGGTTTACTTTAGGTCAAGGGTGTGGATTTGGACTAGGGCCGAACTGCTGGTTCTTCGGACCCTTCGGGCTTTGGTCCCTTGGACCTCAGCTTTGGATGTGGGCTGGTTGGGGATATTTTCTTTGGGCTAACAAGCCCACATTCCGGGCTCTTAGGGTGTATTGGGCTCTGCTGCCATGGCGGTCCATGCCCAGAATTCTATCCTTATCAAAAATCAAAAATAAAAATCTAATTTTAAAAAAAAAAAAAATCATAGTTAGTATATAATTATACTATCTATTAGAATAAAACTAAAAAATTAAACAATGAGTCAAACTGTAATGGACACAATATCTTTTAGCTTTAATTGAGGTAGTTTGGTATTTTAATTTGATCATTTAAACGACCAAATTAAATTTCATTAGACAATATAATTGTATAATAATTATGATTTTTTTTTAAAAAAATTGAATTTTTATTTTTGATTCTATTTCAATAAATGATACAATAGAACATAAATTTTGGTTGTAAAGTTTAAACTATTTGATATTTTATCTTTAATTGAAATATTTTTTGTCTAAGTATAATATTTTAAACTTAAGGGATCTAAGTATTATATATCTACAAACTTTATGGGGGTCTAAGTGTAATTTATTAACGGATATATTTACAGCAGGGGTTTAAGTGTTACGCGCGCACAAACTTCAGGGGATCTGTGTCTAATATTTTAAATGTCAGGAGGTCTGAGTGATTAAGTGACAAACTTCAAGTGATCTAAGTGTAATTCTCCCTTTTTTTTAATACAGCGATCAAGAGTATTTGAAAATATAATAACCAATAAGAGTGACCAAATTTTAGAATTACAGGTAAAACAAAAAAATATAAGGATTATCCTGTGGGGTTGGTGGTTGGGGATTATCCTGTGCACGCCATTCAATGCACGAAGACGTCAGCAATTACTCATACCCTTCCAAAAATAGCTCCCTCCCACGTCCTCACCAAAAAAAGCGCACACCGAGCAATTCTTAGGTGTTTACAACTCCATCATTGCTTTCTACTCCCTCAACCTTTGATGCTCATTCATCCATTAATGATAATAATAATTTTCAAAATGTCTCTCTTTTCTTACCTCGTTTTTATTTTATTTCTATTTATTTTAATTTATATTTTATAATTAAACATAAATAAATTATTATTTAAAATAATATTACAAAATGTATTAATACACGAGATCATTGCTAATTATCTATAATCACAACAATGAAACGGCATATGATGCGTCCCCCACTATGACACGTTTGATAAGTGCAAAACGTTTGATGAATATGAAGAAGCATAGGATCGAAACAAGGAATGGAGTAAAAAATCAAAGTTGATTCCGACATTGATGCATCAAACACACGTACTAGTCTTATCTTAATATATTCCCGCTTTATCCATTCTTTATCCAAAACCTCACTTATTTTCTCAATATGCCCCACTTTCCCACCGATCAACACGTCATCCTTAATCCCCGACCGTCAATAACCATCCTGAATTGTTACTATGCAAAAAGTATAGCTATTAGACGCACCGAATATAAGGGTTCACCATAACAATATGGACCGTCACACACCCAAAGTATCCCACTTATCCTCGTATTTTCTCTCTCCCTGTTATATATATATATATGCTCACTCCCTTACCTTCCAAACCCTTCCGAAAGCTCTGTCTGTGTCTCTCTCCCTTCGCTTCTGAACTTGGTCGGCGAAAAACTCTAGGGTTCTGGAGATCCACTAACCGTAATGGGGTCGGCGTTGCTATCAGATCTGGCGACGGAAATCATTATTCCGGTTTGTGCTTTGATCGGAATAGTGTTCTCACTGGTCCAATGGTTCATTGTCTCCCGCGTGAAGGTCTCGCCCGAGCGAGATGGTTCGGCTCTGAACAACAATAAGAATGGGTACAACGATTACTTGATTGAAGAGGAGGAAGGTATCAATGACCACAACGTCGTCGTCAAGTGCGCCGAGATTCAGAATGCTATCTCTGAAGGTGAGACCTGTCATTCCAGAGATTCCCACCAGACACTTTGTTTGGGCGTTATTGAGTTTCTGTTTGTGTATCTATAGGTTCCTGTAGATCTTGTATTTGTCTGTTGTGTGGTTCTGGGAAAAAGTTGAAACTAAAACCAAAACGAATCAGAGTGTTATGATATTTAATTTGATTAAAGGTGTAATACGAATCTAATTAAAAAAATACCAAATCTTTAGCTTATTTTTCTTTTTGAGAAAACCATTGCATTGCACTGGACTAAGCCCGTTTGTTGTTTCTATGCTTGATTCAGAGTTTATTTTTATTTTTAATTTTTTTTTGGTTTTATATTTCGTATTAATGAAAAATCGGACCTTTTAATTTGATATTTTCTTTCCTTTTACCTGTATGTTGTTGGCGGCGAAATTTGGAGATTTAGGTTTTTACAGGAAGCAGTAAACAAGTTTTGTTTAATGACGCTTTTTGTTCAAAGTGCTCTATTTTTTTACGGTCTTTATTTTATTAGTAAATTATTGTCAGGAAAAGTTATCATTATAGCCAAGAAGATTTGTATTATGGGAAATGACATTTTGACCCCTTTAATTATGGACTTGATTTCACTTTGTCTTAAACTATTAAATTGTTCATATTGCCCCCAACTACTGGAATTATTTTACATTATTGTGAATGTAAACATCCGCTATCTTTTTTGACAGACGTGTCAAGATTTTTTTTACAGACGAAAAAATCATATAAATCAAGGGCAAAATGGAACAACTTTCTATTAAATTTTTAGTTGACTGTTAACAATTGGGCAATGTGAAACTAATCAATTGATGGTGCAAGGTCAAAAACATAATAGTTGAGGGAGCAATATGAAAAAATGTCATAGTTGATGGGTGAGAGTGATTGATGATTAATGAGTCCTGTCTACACTGCACGTGGAGAGTAAGGGCTTTTGGGTTTCAAATGTATAAGCATCCTTTTGTTTTTACTATTGTTTGGCTCTTTGTTTAGGACATTATTACTAACTGATGTACATTGCAAGCAGTGAAAGTTAAATTTTTTTATTTATTATTATTTATTATTTAAAATAAAGTGCTTAGGGTTTGTTTGTTGGTATAGTTGTCACTGTTTTCTGCGGTTGACACACCTGAATGAAGAGTGTAATAGAAAACACATGGTGCACGTGGCAGTCTGGTTGTTGGCTGATATTATATCTTGATTGCCACTACTCCTGTTGATAATGATGTGGTGGACCTCAGCACTTCCTTTTTGGGACCAAAGTTTGGACACTTTTATTGTTGGTTTCCTGTAAGATATGCTGGAATAGTCTTCCCCACCTCTTTTTCTTCCAGGTGGTTGATTCACTTGTTTTGTTAGAAATGTAGCGCCCACTTCTTGCATACCTTTATAAACTACCCCAATCTCAATTTTTGGTGAGGGGGAAGAGGTGGTAGGGACTAGGGAGAGGTGGCATAATGCATGCAGAATCATATGAATAGAAAACTATGAATAATAAGATGTAAGGGAGACTTAGGAAGCACAATATGGACATGGGACATGCAGACACGGACACACTACGAATATTTGTTTGTCATATTGAATTATAGGATTTACCCATCTATGTTGATATAGTCATTATTGTTTATATGTTGATATGTAGAATACATACATAATGATAGTGATTGCTTTCTTCTTCTAAAGTCTTCTTATTTACTTAAATTTTGAAGCCTTCTTTTGCTTATTAGTAAATTTTACGTAAAAGTTTAACATGACTAGTCTTAACAATTATAGATCCTTTCATCATAAAAGATAATTTTTGTCTAATTTTAAGCTTTATGACTCATGCTTAATTTTCAGTCCCAGACAATTACCTGAAAATAAAAGTTCAGTGCTAGACACAACCTATAAAGAAGTGTTGGACACCACCAAAAGAATATTACACACATGTCTGAAATTAAAATTTTATCTTTAAATTTATGGAAACGGTTCAAGCATTATCAGACAAGTGTCTGCGAGAATGTGAGAAAGTGTTATTGTTAGGCATAGATACACCACTTTCTTAAGGGTGTCCGTGCTTTTTAGAGAGGACAATGATAATTACTTGTCAAGAAAGGGATACATTGAAGTGATAATTAATATAAACTTGCATTGCTGTTGAAGTCGTGTTTTTTATTGGTCTCCTTTGGCTTACGTGGTTGACACTTTAGCTCTCACATTTACCAAGGTTTTGTTGCACAATTTCATTCACACGCTATACGCTAATACTCCATGTTGTTTGTTGTAGTGTGCAGCTGCATGTGAATAAAAAATAAGATCTGAGGGATGCATTGTAGTGACTGATACTGTTGGTTTGTATTCTTGATAGGAATCGGATTATATTTCGTTATAGTAGGCGTAGACGTAGGGATTAGGAGTTATTTGTCATTTTGCTTTTCAAGGGTTTAGTTGTCATTTTGACTATTTATTTCTTTTAGAGTTCTTTTAGGATTTGTGTTCTCCCTATATATATATATATATAGGGGATATGGTATTTGTTTTGGTAGACTTGATTATTATTGATATTGAATCCTGATATTACTTCTTCCTCAAATTCTCTTACTGTTCTCATCCCTTTCTTCTTCCCTTCTCATCCTTAATTCTTCCCTACTACAATTTACATCAATTTGGTATCAGTGCTATTACGATCTACATCAATTTGGTATCAGAGCTAATACGATCTAAATCAATTTAGTATCAGAGCTAATACGATCTACATCAATTTGGTATCAGAGCTATTACGATCTACATCAATTCTTTTGTAGGTTTCTAATTATCTCTGTTAGGTTTATGTGATTGAGGTTTTTGTTTCCTTCTTTATTAAATTAAAAAAAAAACTATATTTTGCAATGTAAAAAGGAGGTCATTCAGTTTGTTTAGATGTAATTTTCTGCTCCAACCACTTTGGCACCTGTCATTTTGGAACTCGATGACCCCATCTGTGTTTTTTTATCAGGTTACCCCTAGTTTTCCTATGCTTTGCAAGATTGAACTCTTTGAAAAATGTAATAATTTTGTGTTTCAAATAAAACAATTGCTGGACATCTGCTGACCCTGAGCCACCATCTGTCAGCTTGAAAGGTGCAGGCATGCAGGGTTTAGAGAGGCACAATTCACTGCATATTTTGAATTCTTTTGCTGCCATTGTGATAGCTCTCCTCCACATTCTTTATGATTTGCATGTTGATAAATTAGATGTATTGCATGATAAGTGGTATGTATTGTGAGCAGTAGTACTAATTTATAAATCATATCGTATTGCTATGTATGTTTTCTTCGCACTTGATTTGTTTTGTTGTTTGTGCATAGGTTATTTTGCTTTACATAATTTTTTGTCTTATTTAGCTGCATTACTTTGTGCTAATATTTAAATTGATGTTATGTAACAGGTGCTACATCCTTTTTGTTTACTGAATATAAGTATGTGGGTGCTTTCATGGTTGCATTTGCAATTTTAATCTTCCTCTTCCTCGGCTCTGTTGACAACTTCAGCACAAATAGCCATCCCTGCACCTACAACAAGAAAAGAATGTGCAAGCCGGCACTTGCCACTGCCTTTTTCAGCACTGTGTCCTTCTTGCTTGGTGCTATCACCTCAGTCCTATCTGGTTTTCTTGGGATGAAGATTGCTACCTATGCAAATGCAAGGACAACCTTAGAAGCAAGAAAAGGTGTTGGGAAGGCTTTCATCACTGCATTCAGATCTGGTGCAGTAATGGGTTTTCTCCTTGCTGCAAATGGTCTTTTGGTGCTTTACATTGCCATCAATCTTATCAAGCTGTATTATGGCGATGACTGGGAAGGACTCTTTGAGTCGATCACTGGCTATGGCCTTGGTGGATCATCCATGGCTTTGTTTGGAAGAGTCGGTGGAGGTATCTATACAAAGGCTGCTGATGTTGGCGCTGACCTTGTAGGAAAAGTGGAAAGGAACATTCCAGAAGATGACCCAAGAAATCCAGCTGTAAGCCACATTGCTTTTCTGAAGTCCAAATATGTAGCATTTTCTCCTTGGAAGCTTATAGTAGTTTGCTTCTATCCTTACTTTGGCAGGTGATTGCTGATAATGTTGGTGATAATGTTGGGGATATTGCTGGAATGGGGTCTGATCTTTTTGGCTCTTTTGCCGAATCATCCTGTGCTGCACTTGTTATTGCTTCCATCTCCTCTTTTGGAATAGATCATGACTTTACTGCAATGTGTTATCCCTTGCTCGTTAGTTCAGTTGGAATCCTTGTTTGTGTGATAACCACCCTCTTTGCGACCGACTTTTTTGAAATCAAATCTGTCAAGGAAATTGAACCGACGTTGAAAAAACAGCTCATTATCTCCACTGTTCTTATGACTGTGGGTGTTGCAATTGTTAGCTGGATTGCCTTGCCACCATCTTTCACTATCTACAATTTTGGAGATCAGAAAGTTGTAAAGAACTGGTAAGCTTTGCATTTTTTTCCATCCTCAAAAGTTCAAAGAATATATGAATCTAGGTTGTAGAGGGGCTCCGACGTTGATAATTTATGTTATGTTAGTCAGACAGTGAAGGAACTTAATCTTATTTGTGCTATGTAATATAGGAGTAAATGTTGGGTGCAATGGTTAGTCGGTTACACCACGTCAGCAATGCCACGTGGTGTAACCGTCCAATGACAACTCACCAAATAGAAAAAATAGACTCCACTCATTCAAATGACTACCTCTCCATGTAAGATAGTAACCACACCATGTAAAAACGTGGGGTCACCTTGAACACTTATTTATTTAAATTGGACGGTTACACCACGTGACAATGTTGACGTGGTGTAACCGTTACACCCAATATTTACTCGTAATATGGACCTTAGTAGACTGTAGTTTGGCTTTTCAAGCAGTCTTGTAGTTGACAAATTTTGTAATGGATAAGTTATTCGGCAGTTGTCTATATGGACCTTAGTAAGCAGTCTTGTAGTTGACAAATTTTGTAATGGTTTTGCAGGCAGTTGTTCTTGTGTGTGGGTGTTGGTCTTTGGGCTGGACTTATTATTGGGTTTGTGACCGAGTATTACACCAGCAATGCTTATAGGTACTTGTGTTAACTTCTCTAGATTCCTGCTTTGCTATGATGGTATCTTTCCTGACTAACCCTTATGTTTCATTTGTTTCAAAATTTCCCCTTGCCCCATGCAGCCCCGTGCAAGATGTCGCTGATTCCTGCAGGACTGGTGCTGCCACTAATGTTATCTTTGGCCTTGCCCTGGGATACAAATCTGTCATCATTCCTATTTTTGCCATTGCAATAAGTATTTTTGTTAGTTTCAGCTTCGCTGGTATGTATGGTATTGCTATGGCTGCCCTTGGAATGCTAAGCACCATCGCTACTGGATTGGCCATTGATGCTTATGGTCCCATCAGTGACAATGCTGGAGGCATTGCTGAGATGGCTGGTATGAGCCACAGAATCCGTGAGAGAACTGATGCCCTTGATGCCGCTGGAAACACCACAGCCGCCATTGGCAAGGTGTTATGATAATATGTTGTGCTTTGTTTGTTAATGTGGTTGATTTTTGCATGCATATTACCTATTAATCATGCATACGAACATGAAACCCTTTATAGGAGGTGTACATTTATGCTGTGCTCATATGAAGTTGCTACCATACTGCTTTAGCAGTTGTTAATTTTTTGCTCTGGATATCCATTCTGTGTTGTCGGGACTATGCTTTTCAACCACAATTCTAAGAAATTTGGACAGTAACACTCCGTGCCTAAAAAGACACCTTTTCTGAATATATAATTTGATTGAACTCGTACTAAATTGTGCAGCTGCCTTTTTTTGGCAGTTAGCTGCCATATGAACTTAAAAGTTGTATTTTTTTTTTCTTTTTGTCATGATAAGCTGGCTGCCATTGAAATTGAGTTTCTATTGTACCTTTCTTTGTAGGGATTTGCCATTGGATCTGCTGCACTGGTTTCATTGGCGTTATTTGGTGCCTTTGTGAGTCGTGCAGGAATTTCAACCGTTGATGTGTTGGATCCAAAGGTCTTTGTTGGTTTGATTGTTGGTGCCATGCTTCCCTACTGGTTCTCTGCCATGACCATGAAGAGTGTGGGGAGTGCTGCTTTGAAGATGGTTGAGGAAGTTCGCAGGCAGTTTAACACCATCCCTGGTCTCATGGAGGGCCATGCCAAGCCTGACTATGCCACTTGTGTCAAGATCTCCACTGATGCATCAATCAAGGAGATGATTCCACCTGGTGCCCTCGTTATGCTTACACCTCTCATTGTCGGAACATTATTTGGGGTGGAGACTCTGTCTGGCGTTCTTGCTGGCTCTCTTGTTTCTGGTGTTCAGGTAAGGTTGAAACAAATAATAGCTGCAAGCAAATATTATGTTTTACTTTTTATCTATAATTTTCATGAAGCAAGGAGATTTAATCATAATGTTAATCATAAATTCTTGGAAGTACCTGTCAACATCTTCTTTTATGTTTGTCATTAAATTTTGTTCTTACCTGCCATATTTGCTAACAGATAGCAATATCTGCATCCAATACTGGTGGTGCATGGGACAATGCTAAGAAGTACATTGAGGTAATCAAATGTTGTCAAATGTTGTCTAGATGGTTGCTTTTTTCTGTTTTAAGTATCAAGATTTTCTTATGTTGATGTTTTATCAGGCTGGTGCATCTGAGCATGCTAGGACCCTTGGGCCAAAGGGATCTGAACCACACAAGGCAGCTGTCATTGGAGACACTATCGGAGACCCCCTCAAGGACACTTCAGGACCATCGCTCAACATTCTTATCAAGCTCGTGGCAGTTGAATCACTTGTTTTTGCTCCCTTCTTTGCCACCCATGGTGGCTTGCTTTTTAAGATCTTCTGAAGCAAGATGACGAGAAAGAAACACATGGAGAAGGTGGAGTTTGATTCCTAATTATGTTTGCGGCACCACGTCTTGACCATCCTCCGCATTCTTAGTGAATGTCATTTTTTATGATGAGCTGATGAGGATACTTGTTAGGGTAAGAATGATGATGAAAATTCGTAACAAATGAGAGTGTCTCGAACATACATGTTAGGCTTTTTATACTTTTTAGAACAGCTAGTTGCCTTATTTCCTTTGTAATGTTAGCTTTTCGATTAGATCAAGGGTATCATGGACAAAATGGGGTGCTTAATTTTTTTGTTTTCTCTTGATACTACTCTATTAATTTATCTTTTGAGAAATGTTCTCTTTATTATTTGTCTAATCTCGAAACCGTTTGTGTTGGTTAGAATTCAGATAGTTCTTCACAAGCTGCTGTGTTACGATCTTGCTAAGGTCAACCAAACCAGTCCCACAGTGGTTATAATGTCACAAGTTCGAGTTACGAAAAGATGACTGAAAGGGCAACCTATAAGCATGCTAAGTTGTTGAATATTAGTAAGTGGGGTGATCAAAGATAGCGTTATCATTGGGTCACTGTCGATAAAATGTCTCAATTCTAAGGTAGTTCAAGTGCTAACATAGATAATTTGTAAATTCAGACGTCCTAAATTCGAATTTTGGCAAACTCCTTAGGGTTAATCTATAAGAGATTTATCTCTCATAAATATTCTAGTCTCGGCGTGGATAATTTGTCTTTGATCGGACCAAGGTAGAGAGTAGTCAAGATGTACAAATTGGTCCAAATACCTCTAATCATTGAACCAAAAAGAAAAAAGTGCGTCTCTGTGGGTAGTGGACGCCATTAGTTCTGGGGCTTTTGTAACAATGGTTAAAATGTTGCAACTAGTAGGACAAATCTGTTCTAGGGATTTTGAATTGAAACAATGGTTAAAATGCTTCAACCAGTAGGACAAAGGGCAAGGCTACAAAGACTACTGATTAGAGAATTATTATGTTTGAGTACTAATATAAACAAACCACAGCCGAAGACACCATAAAGAGAATGGAGCTGAATGTCCTTCCAAGTTTTACAGCCATTGAACTTTATTCAAGACCATTACAAAGGAGATTAAGAGATCTCAGACTTGTGCTAGAAACTCTTCTTTAGTTTTACATAGGTGTCCACTGAACTTTCTGAAGACCACTAGAAAGAGGAGAGTAAGAGAGCTCAAACTTGTGCTGTGTGGAGTGCTCTCATCCCTCTCTGATAATATTCCCAGTGAATATCTGCATAACCTTTCACCTTCTTGAATATCTGTGGCTTTTCCTCACCGACCAACCCATCTTCTGGTCCAATCTCTCTTCCTCCCTCGGGTGTATAGAAGACGGCCACAGAGATCCTGTCCTTCTCCGCGTTACTCAGTACTCGGTGCACTGGGCTCTTGAATATTCCATTGGTCATTATCTGTTTAATATCAATAAAAAAAAAATAATGAAGAGTAAATCATTCTTATGCATCTAGTATACTTTGTCTAGTGCATATTACAATTCATCATTCGAAATACTGTTGCATTAAGCGGGGTTTAAAACAAGCAAGCTACTTGAGTCGGATTGGGTTGGTTCAGGTAGAGTCTAGCTAATCTTTCATATTTGATCAAGTCTCAACCTTCGATGAATCGAGTTAGCAGAATGGAACTTCTATGGAGAGTTTGCTTTTAGTGCTAAAATGTGAATTTTCTGGGAAATGAAGCAGCAGATGAAGAACACATTTACCTCCATTTGATCACCCATAAGAACTAGGAGAGCATGAGAAAGGTTGGGAACTGTGAACCATTTGTCATCTTTCAAGACTTGAAGGCCTAGTTCATCTTGGTAGATAATGGTATATCCTGATCCATCTGCATGGGGTTTTAAACCAAGAACAAGATCAGGCCTTTGACAAAGTGAGTAGTAGTTAAACCTTGCTTGCAAGGGTCCTCTTTCACCAAACTGATTCAAAAAGCAATTCTCTTCCAGATTCAGAGACCTTGCCATGGCTTTGGAAGTGAGCTCTGTTACCTTCTTAATCTTCTCCGAGTACTCTTCTAAAACGTTCCTGCACAAAACAAACCACTCCTACACATTGTCATCTCAGTGTATTAGGTGTACTGAAGAGATTTTGGGTTTGGGGAATAGGGCTTTTAAACAATCAGAGTAGCATAAGATCGGCTTGATTTTGGCTCATTCAGACTTATTCAAATTGTCAAGTGAACCGAATCTGATCAGGTTTTAAGCTCGTTTAGTAAACAAGCCTAATTCAAGTGAGGAGTGGCTCGAGTAGCTTCCAAATATATATAAGTTTTACTTTTATCACAAACAATCCCTATCTTAAAAGGTGGAAAACTCAAACCTATCTCCAAAATAACTTCAGGCCATATACCACTCCCTCTCTTCTCCACTAGCCTTTTCGGAACTTTCACCTATCTCTACTATACAATTCGGTTTGAATGCTTGTAACCTCAGCAGTTGAGCCCGAGCTTGGTCAGCCACAACCATATCTGAGGCTTGAACATGTTCAAGCTCAGTTAACACCACTGTCGCAGAATCTGTTTTTTTATTGTTGGTTTGGAAGGAGGAGGAGGAGGAGGGAGGGAGGGTGGGGTGGAATGACAGAGGACACACCTGAAAGATTTTGGGTTTTCCGGCCAGAATTTGAACTTTCTTAGATCTTCAGGATACACATCAAGAAAGAGCCGATCAGACCAGTCAAGTGATTGGCCTTCTTCAGGGACAGGATCAGCCCCATACCCTTCAAAATCCACAACAGTTTTGGCGATCTTCTTCTTCTCTTCCATTGGCTGTTCAAAGAATTCCCTTGTTACCTGGCGAATCTTATTCAGGAATGAACTTGAAATCCCATGATTTATTGCCTGAACAACCACAATTAGTCATTGAGTAAAGTCTGAAAAGTTCTTTTTTCTTATAAAAGGAAACAGTACACAAGCTTTCAGATAGAAAAACAAGTTCACAGAAGAATGTTAATTAAGTTCAAGTCTATTTAATGCTGTCTAATTCCTGTACTCTTTCTCTTTGTGATCATTGCTACAAGTCGGCACAAAGTGATTCATCATGCTCAAACATGAGTAGATTGTTCGTTGGGGATGGTTTATAGATCATCAAATTCTCAAAGAAAAGAGAAATAGAAACTATATGGACTGCATAAAACACTTTGATCACTAGTATTCCTAACTACATGTATGAAATTTGAGCTAGGACGACCTGAAAACATCCCCATGAAGATAGAGCTGATTTAAGTTTGTCTAATTCTTCATTTTCTTCACTGAGGAGGCTTAGATCAATGACGGGTATTGGAGAAACTGGGGAAGAATCATCTTCAGTAGCTTCATCATCTCTACAAATATATGGTGCCGGTGGCTCCTCGCCGTTCAGAACCATCTCTTGTACTCTTTTTGACAGTAATACCTCCGCCGGCAGAATGGAAACTCCGGCCATGTTTTCAGGTTTTCTACTAAGTTTCAGACTGTAAGGATGAAATCTTTCTTTAAGAACCAGGAAATCTTTGTTTCTTTGTCTATGGAAGGATGACTATGAAGTTGTTAATGTTGTTGATTGGCTTAAAGTGACGATGGTTAGGACATGATGGAAGCATATTTGTATTCTTCTATTGGTTCTGGCCACAACATATTTCACTCCATTGGCCTTGTGCAAAACAGCAGATAAGCTTTGTGTGTCAGATATTTGCTTGGTACAAGGTTTTATTCATCCATTGTGGTTCTTTAGATGTTTTGAACTTTCAACCCATCAGCTGACTGATGACCATTTGGTAGGTTAAGCCATGGTTTATATGGATGACCTGTCTCGATCGGACCAACGCAGAGATCAATCAAAATGCACATAAAATGGTTCGAACAATCGGTATTAAGTTGATGAATGTGAATAACTAGAATCGTGGCATGCATCATATTTGTGTAATATTTTCACTAGAAATATTTGTGAGTGAATGGGATGGGATACAAACTAAGTGTAGAGCCCCTGTATATATAGCCAATAAAAGTCACAATAAGGATAAAAAGGAAAAAAGGAAAAACTTTAATAAACCAGGCTGTTATAACTCCAACACTCCCTCTTAAGCTAGGTGCAAAAATGTCAATTAAGCCAAGCTTGACAACGGAGTCCCAAAGAATGGATAGAGTGACAGATTTGGTAAAAACATCTGCAACCTGATCACTAGTCCCCATAAACGATGGAGTGACAATACCACTGCTAACCTTCTCCCGAAAAAAGTGAACATCGATCTCTATATGCTTCGTCCTCTCGTGTAATACAGAGTCAGAAGCGAGCTGAATAGCAGATCGATTATCATAATATAATGTAGATGAAGAAGTCACTGGAAATCCCAACTCGCCAAGAATCGATCGTAGCCAGATAATCTCACATGTGCCAGATACGCTGCCTCTGCTGACGAGCGAGAGACAACTGACTGTTTCTTGCTCTTCCAAGAGAGAATATGAGTCCCTCGAAAAGCACAGAAGCCCGTAGTAGATTGATCGTCACACGCTCCCCCATAATCTGAATATGAATAACAGGCTAGAGAACCAGTTTGAGATCCTGATGCATAGAACAACTCAAGTCCAGGACAAGACTTGAGGTACCGAAAAATATGATAAACTGCATCAAGATGAGGCTGACATGGTCTGTGCATGAACTAACTAACTCGGCTGACAGCGAATGAAATGTATGGCCTAGTGTTGGTTAGGTAGATAAGTCTAACTACCAACCTCTGATAGACAGACGGATCTCTCAACTCCTCACCTTCAGCAGTAAGTTTCAGGTTTGGAATCATAGGTGATGATGTCGATTTGCACCCCAGTATCCCAGTGTCTGAGAAAAGATCAAGAACATACTTTATTTGAGAAAGAACAATACCCATGCTGCTACAGGCAACCTCAATCCCAAGAAAGTATCGCAGAAATCTAAGGTCCTTCACATCGAAGGCCTTCCTAAGGTCTACCTTGACCTACGCAGTCCCAGAAACATCATCTTCAATAATAATAATATCATCAGTAATAATAATATCATCAACGCAGTGCCAGAAGTATTCCGTCGAATGAAGCAGGTATGATCATAATGACATCTGGTAAACCCTAAACATACAACTACACCACTAAAGCGAGAGAACTAGACTCGTGGTGACTGTTTCAGTCCATAAAGAGACTTATGCAGTCAACATACCTTTCCAACATACTCCCCCTCACCATGAAAGCCCGGTGGTGCATCCATATAAATAATCTTGTCTAGATCACCGTGAAGAAATGCATTCTTCACATCCAACTGATGAAGAGGCCAAGAGTACTTCGTAGCCAGAGAAATAATCAATCGAGCAGTAGTCAATTTTGCCATGGGGGCAAAGGTAGCACCAAAATCATGACCTAGTACCTGAGTAAAGCCCTTCGCCATCAATAGTACCATCCGCAAGAAACTTCAAGGTGTAAACCCAGCACCAGCCAACAGGCTTCACCCCTGAAGGTAAAGAGACAATATCACACGTATGATTACGCTGAAGAGCGTCCATCTTCGTCTGCATGGCAAGAACCCACTGGGGTTCCCGCATAGCCTCTGAAACAGAGCGAGGAACCGGCGTATCTGATAAGGTCATACTATAAGCTCGGAATGTAGGAGACATATCATCACAAGAAACATAAGCAGAGATTGGATATAAAGTCCTGTCAGTCCAACCATAACGAACAACTGGACGACGATCACACCGCGGATAACGACGTCCTAAATCATCATCCTCAACTGACAATGTCTCATCAGGTAAAGTAACTGGCTCAGTACCTGCAATCTCATCAATACTAACAACAGGTGCATCAATATGCTCAACGAACTGAGAAGTATTACCTGCATCGCCTGAGGTAGAGGGAACATCAACAGGGGGATGAGAGCGAGGGCGATGAACATAAACCTGCAAAGGAAGAGAGACTGGTGACTCTGTACTGACAGGGATGAGTGGCTCTAGAGGAGGAGAGACTGATGACTCTGTAGTGATAGTGACCAATGGTTCTGGCTCCTGTGGCAATGAAAAATCAAAGGGAGTATCATCAACTGGAGGGCAGACACATGACTGGAAGAAAAATAAGGAATATACTCAAGAAATGTAACATCTAGGTTGTGATACATACGTCACCTGACAGAATCATAACACTGATATCCCTTAAACTAATGACAATAGTCCACAAAGACACAACGAATCGCTTTATCATCAAGTTTATGGCGAGTAGAAGACCGATCCTGAACAAAACATGTGCAGGAAAAAACACGAGGGGAGACCGAAAAAAGTGTCCGTTCAGGGAATAAGACCTGTAAGAGCGCCCTATGCTGAAGAACACGACTCAGTGTACGATTACACAAAAAGGTAGAAGTCAAAACAGCAAAATGTCAATAAGATTTTGGTACCCCCATACCTCTAAGCATACAACGTACCATCCCTATCAGACTCTTATTTTTCCTTTCAACAATTCCATTTTGCTCAGGAGTATATGGATAAAGTGAGTTACTGAAAGATACCCTGAGAAGAAAGGTGAGACACTAAGGCATCAGACACATATTCTTTGGTATTATCCGAACGAAGAGCATGAACAATGACATCGAATTGTGTCTTAATCATCTGGAGAAACTGAGTGATGACATGGAGTACATCAGATTTTCTATGCAAAAGGTAGACCTTAGTACAATGGGTATGGTCATCTATAAATGTCACATAGTATCGGACACCTGACAGAGTAGTAGCAGGAGAGGGTCCCCAAATATCAGAGTGTATTAGGTCAAATGATTTGGGTGACTGGTGCACGCGAGGAATATAACTGGTCCGAACATGTTTTAATAAGGAACATATAACACAGTCAAGTGTACCACTAACACAAGCATTGCTCAAAGCAGGAAATAACATACATAAATATTTAAAATTTGTATGCCCAAAACGGTCATGCCACAACTGAATAGTTTGTGATGAAAAATCATAACGACAAGTACTAGGTAAAATACTAGCATGCAAGCTAGGAACAGATAAAGACAAGACAGGTGATGAAGGTGGAGGTGGAGAAACTGGTAAAATCGGAGGTGGATCGCCTAGATAATACAGTTCATCTCTCTCATATCCCCTGATAATAATCCTCCTGGTATTCAGGTCTTGCAAATAACATGAATCAGATAAGAACACAACCGCACAGTGAAAATCTTTGGCTAACTGATGTACAGATAATAGATTCATGGTCATCTTTGGCGCATGAAACACCGAACGTAATGTAAAGCCATCTCGGAGGTGAACTGTACCCCTACTAACAATAGGGACATGTGTACCATCTGCTAACTAAACCTGTGTATGTAACTATTCGTCAATAGTGGTGAAGTAATGGGTCTCACCTGTCATATGACCATTCGCACCCGAGTCCAGCATCCAAAGGGAAAACAGATTGGCGCAAGCATGAAAGACACGAGGTAGACATGTAGTAGTCACAATAGCAGTAGTCGAACCTTGAGAAGTCAGGGCTGACATAAGTATATCTAAGCGAGAAGTGATAGCATCCATATCACTCTGCCAAGGAGGAGCAGTAGCAGCAGTACGGCTGCGAGGAGGCAGCTTAAGCTCCGGATGGAGCTTCCAACAAACATCCCTGAGATGTCCTGGTCGGCCACAATAATCACACCAACGAGAATCCCCTTGTCTACGCTAATCTGGGGCACCCTAACGGCGCTAATTCGAGTGTTGTCCACCCCTAGCTGAGGGTCCTGAACGAGACCCTGCAGAAGCTACAAGGGCCATCTGGTCGGCCTGAGGAGTCAAGGTCGCAACTAGAAGTGATGCAATACGGACACGGCGCTCATGTTGCTCAATCATCACATACACCTCATAAAGAGACGGAAGTCTCAGCATCGACAAGATTTGGGAACGAGGTCCATCAAACTCATCACGAAGCCCCATAAGGAACTTGTGAATCCTATCCTCTTGCTCTCGAGTATGCAGGAATACTGCTCCCTCGGGCTCTATTTTCGGAATAGCAGGAAGAGGACGTAGAGTCTCATACTCAAGCTAGCGTTGGGTCAAATAGCCATAATAATCATGAACCGTCATATCTCCCTGCCGAGCATATGAAAGCTCTTGAGAGAACTCATAAACACGAATTCCCCGTCCTGACTGGGAATACATCTCTAATAATGTGTTCCATAGCTTCGAAACAGAGCTATGAAATTGGTGAATCCTACAAACAGAGGGCTCCATCGAGCCAAATAACTATCCAAGAAGAGCACAATTCTCAGAGAACCATGCAGAATATCCAGGGTCATCATCAGGTAGCTTTGGGTGAGATCCCGTCATCCAACCAAGCTTCTCTACACGGCCTAAGAAAAGCTGAAATGAACGTTCAATAGCTGGGTCGTAACCTTCTGAGAGATCATACCCGGCATTGCCGGTAACGTAACTGTGCCAGTAGGTACTGTATACTGATCAAACATAACAGTGGGAGAAGCATGTGGTACATTCCCGGTGGAAGTACTAACAGAAGTCTCAACAGTAGAGGTCTCAACGGTAGGAGTCTCACGTCCCTCAGTAGTAGTCATATCAACAATAATACGTGAGCACCCGTGACAGAAAAAAAACTCTAAGATAAATAAAAGGACAAAATAAGGGAGAATAATATACTCCCAGTCGAACAACAGCGACAAATAAAGAAGGTCCAGAAAGCTCCCAAATAATCAGGTGACAGTGCCCAGAAATCCAATAAATATATAACTGATCTACTGCATCAAAAGCAAATCAACGGAGAAGATGATCTAACCCCTCTTAAAAAGGTCCTAGATGCTACACCTTTAGGAATAAGAAATCAGTGGCGCGAAGGGATGGCGACACTGCGACGAAGAACGTGAAGCACAAAGACGTGACAGACTAGCGCTGGGACTGCCTGGGCGCAAGCTGGGTGTTGTCTGGCCTTTGTCTGGGCACTGTCTGGCGCTGGGTTGGGCATAGACTAGGCTTGGGTGGATACCAGGTGGCTATGGGGTGGTTGGGCAATAGGCAGTAGGCAGTGATGTCGTCGCTGGGTTGGTTGGGTCGTCGCTGGGTAGGTTGGACAGTGTGTCGGTGGCTAGGGACTTGGGTTTATCGGTGGCTAGGGACTTGGATCTGATTGGGCAGTGTGTCGGTGGGGGTTTGTGGTAGTATGTCGGTGTTGGTTTTGTCGATAATGAGGGATGTTGGTTTGTTGTTTGATGAGGGATGGCGGAG
The DNA here is from genome assembly GCA_951799425.1 of Ilex aquifolium. Classification (NCBI taxonomy): domain Eukaryota; kingdom Viridiplantae; phylum Streptophyta; class Magnoliopsida; order Aquifoliales; family Aquifoliaceae; genus Ilex; species Ilex aquifolium. The sequence goes on along the minus strand of OX637404.1, from coordinate 27,825,001 downwards.
TGGGTTGGTTTTGTCGATAATGAGTTGTCGTTTGATGAGGGATGGTGGAGTGGGTCATCGTTGGATGCTGGTTTTGTAGTCAGTCGGTGGAGTGGACTGAACAGTAGGGCAGTCAGTGGAGTGTTCTAGTTGTTGGTGTTGTGATGTCTCGTTGGTTGCTATGTTTGGCGGGGGCTAGGGTTAGGGTTGGTTGCTCTGATACCAATTAGAAATATTTGTGAGTGAATGGGATACAAACTAAGTATAGAGTCCCCGTATATATAGCCAATAAAAGTCACAATAAGGATAAAAAGGTAAAAAGGAAAAATTCTAATAAACCCTAATAAACTAGGCTGCTATAACTTCAACATTTTCCAAAAACTTAGTTTTTTTTTTGCTCGGGAAGATCGTTTTTCAGTACAACACACAACTTTGATGTTACCAAAACTTACTCCAATCCAAGCATGAGATTCCATCCTGCGTTTCTATCTGTAAGAACTGCGTTTTTATCTATAAAAACTAGAGGTAACTTGTATTTGAAAATACGGTGCAATGTGAATGGTTTTGAAAGACATATTAGTGGTAGTTGGATAAGTCTATTTGAGATTGTCGGATAAACTTATTAAAACTTGCCCTATTTTACATTATAGATAAATTGTTGGATTTATCAATGTCACCAAGGCATGATAATAATCACTCTCCAAGATGAATAATTCCTTGGAATTATTGAAGACTTGGAAAATTGCTAGAAGTCTTAAATCAGTGGTTGTTGGCTCCACCCAGCCATGCCTTGGGGCCCACAGATCTATCACTACTGCACTGTCCCAATAATTGAGCAACATTGTATTTCGTAAGAAGATTATATACCCTACTAACTCAAGTCAACTCATCTCAACTCAATCTAATCCAGCTAGATCATGTGTCAATAAACTTTACTTAAATAATTGTGTTAAATTATGTTGGACCTTATTGAATTGGGAGTTGGTGAGTGCACATCGTTACTAATCGCCGACAATGTTATACTCACCACTTTTTGCACCATCTTTATTAGTCCTGTCAATCATGTCAAGTGAGGCAGATTCGTGTCAAAAAAATATTTCACACATGCTCAATATGTTTATTAATTTGTGTCTAGCGAATCATGTCATATTGGATTCGTATCGTGTATGAACCATATATAATTGATATATAAACGAGTTGTGTCGTATATTTTTTCTGATTGACTTCACACATACCCGATTTATTTATTAATCATGTCGCGTCGGGTCCACTCGTTTACTAAATGAACGGTTTAAAAAAAACTCAAACCTTATAATTTCATATCGTGTTAACGGATCGTGTCATATTTTGACACCTCTAATCTTTATTAATAATAAGTAGCTAAACATTAAAAAATAAAAAGGGAAGAAAGACATCAATGTCTATCACAACAAAATTGTTTTCTATAAGAATATAAAAACCTGAGAAGAATAATATTATTAATTATCTAATTTAAATTATTGATCTATTTTTTTTATAGATCAATTATATATTCTAATGATTGAACAAAACTGCATTCTTTATTGGAATTAAAATTGTAAGGGATTTTTTCCCTCCACGAAGGATTCTGGCTGACCTGACGTGTGCCGAAGCGACCACCCAGTAACCTTTATCTCTCTTCCTGCTTGAGCGAAATGTGGGGGAACGCATCCGTCCCACATCGGAAGAGAGTCGTCTCCCCCCCTGTCATATAAGCCTGAGCTTCCTATGGAGGAGGTACCCACTACCCATGGTAGTGGGTACCTCCTCCATAGGAAGCTCAGGCTTATATGACAGGGAGAGAAACGACTCTCTTCCGATGTGGGACAGATGCTTTCCCCCACATTTCGCTCAGCAGAAAGAGAGGTAAAGGTTACTGGGTGGTCGCTTCGGCACACGCCAGGTCAGCCAGAATCCTTCGTGGAGGGAAAAAATCCCTTACAAAAATATGTCATCAAACTTGTTATTATATCCTCATGTACCTAGATTATGAAAGTTTTAAGGATAATATAACATAATGATTCTAACTACATAATTCTCACTAAACCGGGTCTAACATGAGACAATCGGATAATTACAATGTCGTGGGCTTAGTCATAGATTTGATTCTCGTTGTGTGTTGAATTTAATTAGCATTTACAATTAATGAATGGTCGTGGACATCGGATTAGCACTTACAATTGATGAGAGGTGGTGGATATGGGAATATTGCAATTTAAGAGACACACGAGAATGAAAGTCTATGGGTGTCGCTTCTGTAATCAGCATTGAAAACTTTCTTTCCTAAAATGCCCTAAGTTTTTGTGTTGGTTGATGTTGCCTATCACACGGTTTTTAATATAAACAGTATGGAGTCATGTAAAGAAATAGAGTAAGGGCGAAGTATGGTATCCTGAATTTGCTTTGTGGATAAACATTAAAGTCTTCGTCACCTTGTTAAAGCCGAGAAACGTCGCTTGTCAGTTCATCGAATCCACTCGATGATGACAAAGTAAGCACATTTGTCTTATACATGTCCGTTCAGTCTCATCTAGCTAATTCGTTATCTCTTCTATCCTTCAGCCAATCTCTCTCTCTCTCTCTCTCTCTCTCTCCTCACAACATTTCGGATTTCCAGGTCTCTCTTTGTGTTTTCCTTTCTTTTACTTTTACTTTTTGACCAAACTGAAGATTTTTTGCTTAAAAATTCGATTTTGATTATTGGGTATATGTTATTTTGCTAAAATTTGTTGTTCTGCAGAGATATTTGTAATGGGTAATGCTTCATCAACGTTAACTCAGTATGATATTGAGTTAGTCCAAGAGCACTGCAACAATTTATGTGAGTCTCCTTACGCATTTATGGTAATATGATTCTTGGGTTTGTTTCTTTTTTGTTTATTTATAGATTAATCAAATGTTGAATTTGGTTTTTTTTTTTTTTTAAATTAGTTTCCCAGCAAGAAATAGTGTCACTATACCAGAGATTTTGCCAACTTGATCGGAATGCAAAGGGTTTTATTTCAGCCGATGAGTTTTTATCGGTGCCAGAGTTCGCAATGAACCCGCTTTCTCAGGTAGTTTTTTGAGTGTTCCTACTATAAACTTATGGTGTTTTTATGGTTTATTTGAGTTTGTGTGGCTTTTAATTAGTGTGTGTTCTTTACCGTTACAACTTAAAACATGTTTGATCTTTGAACTGTTTTGGATTTTGTGCTTCTTTAGAGGCTGCTTAAGATGGCGGATGGTTTGAACTTCAAGGATTTTGTAGCATTCTTGTCTGCTTTTAGTGCTAAAGCGAGTATGCCGCAGAAAATTGAACGTAGGTGTTACAAATAAGCCTCTTCTGTACTCTGTTTTATCTTTCAAGTGTTTCATCTTTTAAGTGCCCTTGTTCATGTTGCTGAATCAGTATTGTTGTTACTTATTCAAGTGATAAGAATAAATACACTTGTGGACGAAAATTTTGTTTCAATCGATAGGAATCTCATGTTTGTTCTGTTATATACTGGAAAAAACTTAGGTTTGATTTGAATGGCAGTGGGATTGTTTACTTCGATGATGCAGCTCTCACACAATCCCTTTTGGGGAGTGGGATTAATGATGACTATCATGATGAAGTTGTGATTTCATATTTGAGGTAGCTTTAGTGGCTTTGTTTTTATTGGTTTAACGCTAGACGTATATGCATATTCAGGGGAATGGTGCTTTATTTCAAAACTGATGCATACCATTGCTAGGATTTTGTGGAGTGTACTTAGTTTTGAAAATTTTTGAGTTATGGGTGTTATTCTGAAAAGCTACTTGGAGAACTCGAGAAGCTGGAGGTACTAGCATTTGAGAGGACGAAAGTAAACTACACATCACAAAATTATTAGTTTGTCAATGCAAACTTATCCACCATAACTCAGAAATTTTAAATCCGGATTTTTACTTCTAATAGCTACCACACTACTTGTGAATAGTTTGTGAAACATTGTATTAAAGGCGATATTAAAATTTCGTACTTTGAATTTGGTACTAAATGCATCATCAGAAAATACTCACAATTGGACACCTTCCCGAGCTTTTGTTGGTCGGTATTAAAGATTGGTTTACCTTAGTTTACAGTATGCATAAATTCATCCAATTTGAAAGGAATTTCCACGTCTTTTCTTCCGATTAATAATTTATTTTTGGTAATTATTTTTTGTGATCTGATATTTCCATTGAATTTTTTGTGTTTTGAAAGGAATATAAAGTTGCATTGAATTTGATATTCCTATCCTCCTGGACCATTTGGGCATTCTTTGGTGTTTTATTAGACTTTATCAAATGTTTCTTTGTGTCAGTTATCTTTAAAGTGTACGATACTGATCGTAATGGGAAGGTGACTTTCAATGACATACTGGACGTGCTGCGGGACTTGAGTGGCACATTCATGTCAGACAAGCAAAGAGAGGTATTACGGAGCTACATTTAATCCACATTTTTATTTTTCATCATATCTGTAATCTGTCCATAAATAGTTTGCATTTATTGCTCTCTCCGGGGGAATGTGTAGGGGGTCTTTCGTAACATATATGGATCAAGTGTGATGTTATGTTGCTGAGTAAAGCATGATTAAAATGGTTTTGGTGGAGCACTCTTGCATTTAGACATGCATACTTGTTGATTTTGGTGTTAGATTACTATCATATGTACTTACCACACAGATCATCTTGGTCTTCCTTGTGTATAACAATTGATTTCATAACTATTACTCTGGAAACCAGACTAATTTTTGTAATTTGATAGATACCAAGTAAATGATGTAAAAGTCATGGATTTCTTCATAATTGTGTCGTCTTATTTGACAATATATGTGACAGCTTGGATTGCTTTCCACATCTTGTTTACTCGGGGTTGCATTATCTTGCTACTTTAGAGGTCACAGGAAATAACGAGTTCCTTGCTCCCTCTGTTTTATGTTTTGCAGGAAGTCTTGAGCCAAGTTTTGCAAGAAGCTGGTTATACTAGGGAATCTTCTTTATCGTTGGATGATTTTGTTAAGGTTCTTTGTCTTCCATATTGTTTTTTCCGTTGCAACTTCTGAAACTATACGAAAGAGACAAGAATAAAGGTGAATGTTAGGGGTGCAACTTGGGCGGCCAACCCGAATTCAACCCGAGTCTAATCCGAAAAAAACAAGGCTTGGGTTAGAATTTTTAATACTTGGGTTGGGTCTGGGCAAAAAAACTCCAACCTAAATTGAATTCGGGCAAGCCTCAGGTTGAGGCATCGGATTGTCGGGTTCAACACGAATATTAAAATCGGGTTGAACCCAAATATTAAATTGAGTTGAATCCGAATATACATAAATATATAAATATATTTAATTAGGGTTAGTATTTCAGACTTTCACTTCACTTCAAAGCTCAAAACAAGTCAGAAATATGATCAACTTGAAGGCATAGCCACCCCCCCCCCCCCCCCCCCCCCTTCTCTAAAGAATCTAGTATGAAAAATAAAATTCTGTAATAGAAGCTAATTAGAAACTCAAAGGGATATCTCTCATTATGTTTGTCTTCTTTTGGTTATGTTTATCATCAAAATTTACCGTTTGTTTCAGATTCTCGACAAACCTGGCCTGAAAATGGAGGTGGAAGTCCCTGTTGACTAAACTAAGCCTGCAGTCCCTGCTCTTCTGAACTGTTGAGAGAACACTCAGCTGACCCTTTGTATAAATTGTTTTTCTTCTTGATGAAAAAAAACTGGGTCAATAATAAAATGTATGCAAAGTGTATTCTAATAAAGTTGAGTTTGTTAATGAAAGTTCTTGTCTTTGCTTTACCTATCCATACCTGAGAGTGTTCATCTGTGTGGCTAAGCATTGTTAATGATCTCATTGCATTGTTTCATTCTATGAAACAGCACTTACAAATTCAACAGTGTAAATCACTTGGCCACTTACAAATTCAACAGTGTAAATCACTTGGCCACAAATCAGTATATTTATTTCATTTATATGAAGACGATGATTCACCGAACGTGCTGAGTTCAAAATTTTGCAGCGGATTTCGGAATTTGATTTGTAACACTGATCTGTTGGTAGGGTGAAATCATATAATAAATCTCCATTGTAATAAACATCATATTTGTTCATTATCACCTTGTACAGTCTACAATCATTAAAAAAAAAAAAAAAAAACCTCATACATTGATGATAGTTGTGGGAATTTCAAATAACTACAGAAGAAGTATAATTCAAATTTCCCCTCTGTAACCCCCCGATCCAAAATAATCTCGTCTTGAACTAGCGATTTGCATGCTTTTTTGATGATCTAACTTGGGACAATCACGGATACGATGACCGAGCCCACCACAGTAAACACATCCTTTCACTCCACTGGCACTTGCAATTGCCTCCACATCTTCCATTGGATCACTGAGCTCAGCCAAAACAGGAGGTATCCTTTGTTTTGCTTCTTGCAGCAGGTGTTTCAGGTCAAGAAGTGTTGTTTCGCTCTGATTCTTGTTAATGAACGTTGTGGCTATTCCAGTCTTCCCACATCTTCCCGTTCGTCCAATCCTATGAACATAGTTCTCAATCTCGGCTGGCATATCATAGTTTATTACCTGCTGAATGTCGGGAAAATCCAAACCCTTCGATGCAACATCTGTGGCAACCAGTACATCTTTCTTGCCTGCTTTGAAGGAAGAAATGGCATATTCTCTCTCTTCTTGATCCTTGCCTCCATGAATTGCCACTGCTTCAACTCCCTTTAAAAGAAGATATTCATGAATGTCATCCACATCAGCTTTGTTCTCACAAAATATTAGAACAGGAGGAGGGGTCTTTTGCAAGCATTCAAGAAGGTAAACAATCTTCGCCTCCTGCTTCACATATTCAACTTCTTGAATCACGTCAAGATTCGCCGCTCCCGCCCTTCCAACATTAACAGTAACAGGCTTAACCAAAGCACTTCTAGCAAAGTTTTGAATCTTTGTGGGCATGGTAGCAGAAAAAAGAAGGGTTTGCCGTTGAGCTTTAAAGTGATCGAACACTTCTCTTATGTCATCTTCAAAACCCAGATCAACCAGCCTATCTGCCTCGTCCAAACACAAATACCTGCAGATAAAAATAACGCTGTGAAAATCATGTTCCATAAAAGATATATCCAAATAAGTCATCATATTGTAGAATGTTAATAAACAGCCAATTATCATAACAAACATGTCCACAATTCTAAACACACTATTCCAAGAAGATCATAGCAACTCAAACATGAAATATAGGTGGTAAGTAGAACACAAATAGCAACATAATTATATAGGCAACTAACAATACAAACATGTAACTGAAATTCCAATCGCATGTGTGTGGACAATTAAGCGCAAAATTGACAGCCTTAGACTCATTGGCAAGAAAGAAAAACATCACTCCCATTGGATTAGAACATGTCACCTTTCTATACATAAACAAATTAAATATGAGTATAAATAGTTAAAAGGAACAGGAAAGATAAAAATGTCCAAATCAGAACCAAGTAAATAACCAACATTGTGATGGTGTATGAATTTTTTATCCAAACATGCAATGATTAATTATAAAGCCAGGCATCACTTTGAGAAGTAAAAATTTCACACCTAAACATCAGTTACACATTTTCTCATAGAGAAACCACAGCACATCAGTAGAACATATGGCGCAAATCACAGAAAGTGAAACTGTGAAGTAATTTTCCAGTTGATTTCCTAACTTTGAATTCATATTTTAAAAAAAAAAAGTAAAACTGTATATACAAGTCCAAACTATTTTTAATGAAAATAAATCATGCAAAAACCTATAAATTGATTGAAAAGCTATGGCAACATGAACTTCAAGTAATAGTACAAAATTAACTTTAAAGAAGACAGGAGCATGGCTCCATAACTGACAGAAATGCCAAAAAAAAAGAGATTAAATGCATGTTTTGAATTTTTAAAGATGGTATGGGTATGCAAGGCATTAGAGCCCTTACCTACAATTATCCAAACTCATCTTCTTTTTAGCAAGCATGTCCTTCAACCTCCCAGGTGTAGCAACCACAATATGAACACCCTTCTTCACGACTTCCAATTGTGACCGCATATCAACACCGCCAATACAAAGCAATGGCCTCAATTCTGGGTATCCATGCTCCCTCATAGGTATTAAAAACTGCTCCACAACTTCATAGGTCTGCCTAGCAAGCTCTCTAGATGGGCAAATGATCAATCCAAATGGTCCCTCCCCAGGAACGATGGGCATCACTAGCTCCTCTTGCAAGGCTACCATGATTAATGGCAAGACAAAAACCAATGTCTTACCAGAACCAGTAAAGGCAATGCCAATCATATCTCTTCCTGATAAAATAACAGGAAGTCCTTGAACTTGAATGGGTGTGGGTTGCACGATTCCCTTAGCTTTCAAATTCTTCAAAATAGGCTCCGGAAATCTCATATCCTTAAAATTTTTTATTGGAGGGGGAATATCTTCACCATCCACAATAATGTGCCACTGCTTCCTAATGGCATCAAAAGCTGTTTTGGGCATCCTTCTAATGTGCAGTGGAGGTTTCCATCCCGTTGGCAAAGGGTCACTGTATGTGATTCCCTTCGCAAGTTCACGAACAGACATTAAGGTCTTGCGGTCGGAGAGGTGTTCAATCATCTCCTTCTCTTGTTGTACCACTTGTTCTGTGGGGGTGATTTCTGGCTGGTCACGCTTCAATTGAGAAGCCTTCACCAGTAAACTTGGTTTGACTTCAACCAGTTTCAACTTTTCTGTTTCCTCTTCAAATTCTGAAGATTTCCCTTTGCGTTGAAGAATCTTTTGTGCCTCCAGGGCCCTACGCTTTGCAACCGGAACATACTCGGCATAATCATCATCATCTTTCATTTCCTACAAGATCTAAAAAGTGTTGGTAAACCAAGGGATTGGAAACTTTAAAGTTCAGCTTCAATTGTAAAGACTAACAAAAGCTTGCATGTATATTAGAATTTGAGATTGGGCTCGACTTACAACAAAAACATGCAAAAATGAAATTCCATAATGAAAAAGGAATAAAATTAAAAATTACACTGAATCCAAGTAGAAGTGTATTATTTAAAATTACGGGGATCATGATGCATTTTTAGGACCACACAAAATGAGAAAATTAATAGATGGAGCTATAGCTACAAAATGATCATGAAAAATATATCTACATGCAGATTTTAGTGAATGGTAGGTAAGAGCCTCTTTTTTAGAGGAACAACCAAAAAGAAGAGAAGTTGAATTTATTTAAGACAAAAACACTAAATACATCTAATTTTGGTTAAATTTCCAAAAGAACTCAGAAAACGTAAAGAATTAAGAGTTGCAGCTTGCAATGGAAAACAATATTGACTTAAATAATTTAAACATAATGCAACTAGAACGCAACAAATATAAAATCATAATTAAATTCTCTTTATGCAACACTATAAAGAACTTTATGCCTAAGTAGCCATCTAGCCGAATTCTTTAACAAGGACTTAAATGTGGTCAAAGATCAAATTTTTGCATAATGTCCTAAACAAAGCTAACAAGAAATACTGAAGAAACCAGGAGACTATTATTGCCAGTAGTCTTTGGAATTCCTAACAAACTTGGGATGCTTTAAGACAAAGACCCACAACAAGACAAATAGAAATTAGACTCACGATACCAACTTCATGACTTTCATAGCAGACTCTTACTCAGTACTTCTATAAAGCAATTTGTGAGCCTCAGCTAACCAATGTTTCAAAATCACCAAAATGAGATCTTTTCCGTTGAAACCGTAAATAGAAACCACAAATTGGAAAATTAAGCAATACACTTATAACAATTCAAAGTAATCAAATCCAACACCGGGGCAGTGTAGATTTATACACACACACACACAACAGCAAAAAGCCAATCAAATCTATAAAAAAAACAAAGTGGAAGGCAAAAAGGTGCGAAATACATACTCTTTGAGGGCTGTTGGCAAGCGTAGTCATGGTAGCAGTGGGGCCGAACTGAAATCTCGCTATGAAGATGACGTAATCAGGTAGATTGTCGACGGTGAGTCAGAATAAACCCGTCTGAAAGATTCTATGTAACGAAGCTTTCGAAGATTCAATTCTGTCGAGGTAGGTACTGTCTGTCTGTGACAAATTATCCAAAAAAACAACAAAAACTCAATAACCCAGATCACGGTTCATTGATTGAGATCATTAAATCTGAAAGCTTCTATGAAAATAAAGATAACAATAAGAGCTCAATCCAATTTCAGTAAACTCACTAGGATATATGGACGTCGATGTTCGGCGATGAAAGATCGCCGTTGCCGGAGAAGATAAATTACTCAATCCTCAAGCTGTTGGTGTCAATGTCTGATCTTACTTTTCGGTTTTTGTTATTTTGGATTGAAACCCTAAAACGATTAATGTCTCACTGAATTAAAACCCAGTTCCACTTGGTGTAGAAATCGTGAAGCCATTCTTCTTTCCAATCCTGATTTTGATGACGTGTAAAACACTCATTGGCTAACCGTACCCGGTTACTTTGGCGATCCAGACCCGTTCAACGCACCGGGATGTTCAACCCATCTTCTCTTTGAGCAATCTCTTTTTCTATTTTTATTGCTCATTTTTTACCCTTCATCCCCAGACACAAAAAAAAAAAAAAATTAGATAAGAGCATATCCAATAGTGTTTTTTATTTTAAAGAGCATCTTTTTAAAAATAAATAACATCTTTGATAAAAATTTAAAATAAAAGTGCAATTTTTTTTAACAGTTCCAATATAACTCTCGATTTTATTATAAATAGTCTTTATAGTGAGTAACATTTAATGCAAAATGTGCATGTCATTTTTTTTATTCATCAATTATTAAGTAGCGAGTGAGGTTAACTCTCTAAATATAGAGAGACTAGTTATTGTCTGTGTCTGAAGACACAGAGTAATAAAAAATGGTAAACAATAAACGTAGTTGTATTCATATTCAAAATTAAATCACAAACATATAGCAGAGATAAATGAATTTAAGCATCGATTGTAGTGGGGGTAAGAGGTGGTGGTGGTGATGGTGATGGCGACAGTGGTGGTGGTGGTGGTGATGGCGACAGCGGAGGTGATGGCAGCGGTGGTGGTGGTGGCGATGGCGATGGCGATGACGGCGGTGGTGGTGGCGGCGACGCCGGCAGTGGCGGCGACAGTGGTGGTGGTGGCAGTGGCGGTGGCGGCGGCAACGGTGATGGTGGTGATGGGGGTGGTGGCAGCAGTGGCAACAATGGTGGTGGTGGCGGTGGCGGCGACGGTGGTGGTGGTAGCGACGGTGGTGGTGGTGGTGCTAGAGGTAGTGGTTTGACGATTTCAAACATTATTTTTTTTTTTTAAAGTAGTCATGAGAAATAATTTTTAGAAGTACTTTTAAAAAGTCACTCCAAACACTCCCTTAAAGGCCTATTTTTCCTATTAAATTTAGGGTGTTAAATATTAGCCGTTAGATTAACTTTAAAGTAAAATTTAAAACGATCTGAACCGCGAAAAGCAAAAGTCATTTTGTTTATCTTTTCAAATTTGAATTGTAAACTACTTTATTATATAGATTTAACTAATCCAAATAAATAGTTTATTGGATATGAATTTTTAGGAATTCATTCACTAAAGTAAACAATTGAATGAGAATATAGAGTATATTCGGACAGCTCTAAAAGAAACTATAAGTAATTTTGAATAAATAATAATTAATTAACAAAAAGATCAATAATGAAATTTTAGGCTAGAGAAAGATTCTATGACATGGACGTCCAACCCCCAACTGAGTCGATCGGTTAGCCCACCTAACAAATGATGAAATTCTCGATCGATTTGATCGAATTTAAAAAAAAAAATCTCATTATTCAGAACAATAGTGATTTCAAAATATAAAAAATGAGGGGAAGGATTTTTTAGTCCTCCTTCAAGAACATGCAATACAATAGTACTAATATGTTACCATTACTTCTTCATGATTTATTTATTTTAAGTTAAATCTCACCACCACCACCACTCAAACAACCTCTCATTCGGACAAATGCAATAACAATACTACATAATTATTTATACACGACTCACTAATTAATTGTAAATTAACATATTTATCTAGTGAATTTAATTATTTCATAAATTATCAATAAAACACCACATTTAATAATAGCTATATAAATATTTTTGGGATTTTTATTGTTCTTAATATATTTTTTTATTTTTTCTTAAGAGATCACCCACGTAGATGATTAATTGATCTACTAATGTATATGAACAATTCTATATGAACCTAATCAAAGACTTAATTCAACATAGTCCTTAGATTAACTGTAAATTTTAATATTAGATGGAACCCACAACTAAATTAATTTCTCAAATTAAGTTTAAATAATATTATTCAATATATAATAGATTTCACTTAGTCACATAATTCTTCTAAACTCCTAATGCTCTTGCGCTCCGAACACAAATTCGTTCTCTGAAAGCAAATTCTTTGTGCATTTGTTGTTTCATTTTACAAAATTCACAAATTTGGCTAATTATAAAATTCTCATTTTACTTATATTTTTATTTGAGAAGTATTGACCGAAGCCTAAATATAGATATCAAACTATAATAATATTTATAAATTATAATTATTATTTTAGGATTTTATAATTAATAAATATTTAAAAATTAAATAATTTATATCATAGTTTTGCATAAAATTTTAATTTTATGTATTTTATTTATATTAAACTCTTATGGTTAAATGTGTATCTGTATGTATATAATATGACACTCTCAAGACATTTATGTTTTCAATTTTTTTTAATGTTGATATTTTTTAACTCCTCCTCTATGTGATCAAGAGGTTTCACTTAATTTTATGATAAATAATTTATCCAAAAAATAAATAGAAAATGGAGAAATCTTTATTATATATTTTCTCCCTATCCTTCCACTCACCACCGTTGCTCCGCGCCACAAAGCCTTCAGTTCAGAGAAAACACACGACGCGCAACCATGGAAGTTGAAGTGAAGCTACGATTACCAGACTCAGCCTCTCACCAAAGCCTCTCCAACATACTCTCACCGTTCCACATCAAAACCCACCTCCAAGAAAACGTCTTCTTCGACGGCATTAACTCCGAGCTCTCTTCAAACCTCGCCGTGCTACGTCTCCGATTCTACGACCTCGACACCCACTGCATCGTCTCTCTCAAAGCCAAACCAATAATCTCCGACGGAATCAGCCGGGTCGAGGAAGATGAAGAGCCCATCGACGCCGCCATCGCCCGAGCCTGTGTGGCGGAGCCCTGGCGGCTATCGTCGATTAATTCGTCGAGAATACTCAAGCGAGTGAGAGAAGAGTTCGGTGTTAGAGAAAATGGGTTGGTGTGTTTGGGAGGGTTTAGGAATGTGAGGGCAGAGTATGATTGGAATGGGTTGAAATTGGAGCTCGATGAGACCCATTTTGAATTTGGGATGAGTTATGAGATAGAATGTGAGAGTTCGGAGCCTGATAGAGCTAAGAAATTGATTGAGGATTTTTTGAAGGATAATGGGATTGGGTATTCATATTCGGAGATTTCTAAGTTCGCCGTTTTCCGGTCGGGAAAGCTGCCTCAGTAAGTTATAATGACAAGTTTGTCACTTTTTTGTCAGATTAATTAATTAATAAATCACTAAATTGTGATTTAGACTCTCACTTTTATTGAAATTGAATGATTGTAGCAATTAACATGTGATATTTGAATTTATAATGTGTAATTTGATAGAATACTTTGTGGATTTGTGCTTATTACTTATTGGTTATGCATAAGATTCAAGTTAGCTAACCGAAAGATCATTTCCTAAAGGACCTTTTTATTGCAATCTCAATTGTAGTGGTGACCATTTCACTCTTCCACGGACTGATACATGTACGAGTGCTCAAACAGGAAAGTTGACTCTTGGAACCGGGAGGGGGGGGGGGGGTGGTTGGTCCGAGAAATTCTTTCTTTCTCGTTCACTCAGGGGGTGTGGACACACCTGCTAGCAGTTATACACTGACTAGAGCAGCAAGGAGCTACAAAAGAGCTCACTTTCTCCTCTAAGGTTTTTTTCTGTTATTGTTGTGGAGAATGAAGAGAATACAGTATATCTTAGTCACTCTATGCAGTTGTAAAACAACCGACACTGCGATTTTACGTGGTTTGCCATTATGCCTATGTCCACTGGCTGGAGAGAGCACTTCATCTTGCAGATTTCAATACATGAAACGTTTCTGAGTAACCTTGGGAAATATTAATTTTTTTGCTTTTACAACCTAATAAATTCTCTAATAATCATTTTAGGCTGAAAATTTTCTTCTCTTTCATGGTCGCATCCCTGGTTGGTTGGAAATTAACTTGCTCATGAATTTTGACTGGAGTTCTCCATTAGTGGCTAAACCACATTATAGAAAACAGTGTCATATGAAAGGCCAGTAACTAATTTCAGACAAACTATGGCTGTTCCAATGTACTTTCATGCCCTTTCCTCTCACCTTGCAAACAACTCTTTCCCACTTATTCAAGAAGAACCTTCTGTTAAGCCCTGCAGACTGGTACGGTCTTGTGTGGTGTATTAAACCGAATCTCCCTGTTTCTTATATATCACCTGAGACAGTTTCTACGTGTGAGAGAATTTGTCTCTGTTGTTCAAGAATAGAGTCCATCATAGACTAGTTCTTGGGAAAGGGTTGAGCTGGTGATTTTTATAATCTTTAGTCCCATCAATCAGCTTCTTTCTCTTGTTGTGCAATTGAAGGCAGTATGGAGGAGTGCAAGGGGATGTCAAAAAAGTGCAATTCAAATTCCCAGTCTTTTTCTTTCTTTTTTTGTTCCCTTTCCCTTTTGGTTTCACGGAAAGAATAATGAAGAAGACTACCAGGGGAGCCTCTTGAAAACTGTTTCGGCGATTTCAGCACGGAGGAAATTCATCAATTTTCTCATGGTCAATCTGATTACCGGTAGTGTACATTCTTTAATACTTTGCTGGGAATTTCATTTGCAATTCATGATTGTTATAAGTTGAATGCAGAGACAGGCATCGCTATGAATGACTCCTCCCCCAATCAAGATTCATTATGATTATTGTCTTTCATCTGTGCAAACATTTACAATTGTCGAGTATAAAAATTTATTGTTTTGTTTGTATTTATACTTATCTTTCCATATCTGCATGCCTTTCCTATGTGTTTGTCCAAAGTTTATTCCCTCTTAATTAAAGAGATTCATTCCCTGTTTTGCAAATTGTGGCTCTTCTATGCCTGAGTTAAGTCTGCACTAGCCAATGCTTTTCTTTTGTGTGATCACTTGGCAAATGTATCTTACACACAAACCCGTTCTTCCAAAGGATTGTACTATTCAATTCTCTGAATATAATCTCCGGGATATATTTGATGATGGATTCTCCCATTGCTTGTTTAAGCATTCTTAGAATCAGCTAAAGGGTGTTGCCATTCACATGACATAAACCTTAGTTTAGCCAATGCATGACAGCATAATTTTGAGTACTGAGAGGAGAAGAATAGTTGCATTTATTGTTTTAAGGTATTGAACTAGACCACTTAAGGTTGAGGGCTGCAGTATCGACTATCAACTCGATCGAGAGACATTGGTTGTGGCGTCACAAAATGATTTTGGGTGATACACACAAAAAGCTATATCGAAGAAGAAGTGCATGACAAGAGATTCAAGTAATATTACGACATCGCGAAACAATATCGCTCAATTCAGTGTAGATGACCCGAATGACTCGATTCACTCAGAGATGTTTCGAGTGAGTTCATTTAGCCTCATGAGACTCGTTATTTTCATAGAATGTGGAACTATCAGAGTGGAGGATGTTGAGTAGAATGACTCGGTATTTTAGTATCCTTACATATTTTGTAAGAGAAAATTAAGTTTATTTGGTAAGAGGACAGCGTAAGTCTTTTAGAGGTGTGATGTGCAAATGACCCTAACTTAAGGGTTTTTGTAATCAACCCTTCTTTGAATCATGAGATCAACTAATATAGTTATTCTTCATTTCATGGTTTGATCATCCAAGGGAACATCAGAAGGATCAACATCCACAAGAACGAAGGAAATTCACTTTTTCCTAAAAATAACCAAGACAATGTCCTCTTGGTTTCAAGTAAATATCCTCCCAATCTGCAACTCCCCAAGTACTACTTGAAGGCAATAAGGAAATGAATGGAAAAACAATAATGTTCCTCATTTTTTCTTCTTAAATGGTGGTTGATTTTGCTCTTCCTCGTCATCTTCATCTCTGTCATCATCGTCGTCGTCGTCGTCATCATCTTCATCGCTGTCATCATCGTCGTCGTCATCATCATCACTTCCTCCATCACCATTAGCCTCAACACCATCCTCAGAATCCCCTTCATCATCATCACTCCCTTCTTCTCCCGAAAATTCATCATCATCCTCATCATTGACATCAGCATCATTGTCTTCATCCTCATCATCCTCAGTATCACTGGCATCCTTGTTCTCAGCATCAGGCCTTGTCACTCTGTTAAGATCACGTAAAGGAAAGCTGCAATGCATTTTACAAATTCAGCAGTAAAATGAGTTTTCAGCCTCTTCCAAATAAAGTGAAAAACCAAAACTGAAAAGGGAAAAAATTCTACTATGCTCCTACCTCTTCTCGTCTCCTAGGGGATTCGGTAACATATCAGTGTCATTGGGCACAGATCCAATCTGCAAAAAGGAAGTCAATTCAAACAGAGATGTCTACTAAAGGAGGAAAACCATCTAAACAATGAGATCCTCCACACACTCTACAATGCCGCTTTCTTATTCAGCGGACGTAAGAAGAAACCCCAGAATTACTGGTAACAATAATGAAACAACCACTGAAATGACTAGTATTACAAAATAATTCAAACTAGACCAAGAATCCAAGATCAAAGTCCCAAAAAGCAAGACAAACTGGAAAATCCCGGGGTTGCTTATGGAAAGTGGAAATGGAAGTAGGGCAGTTTCGACTGAATGGATACTCTGAATTAGAGCAAGAAAAAATGAATGTGATAAATTCAACTTATAAGACTTTGGAACAATTGAAGAATTACAGAAATGAAACTATTCATTTTGAACAACAAAAGGCAATTAATCAAGTTCAATAACAGATTCCGCAACAAGCCTTACAAGGAGCGCTAGGAACTCCGAATAGTTGTTCAAATGACGAGTTGCATTTACTTAATAAGACATCCACAAACCAAACTGAGCAGATACCATGTTCAGAATTGGTGTAACAAATAGAATACAACTCCAAGTCCAAGCTTAAAAAGTCTGCTAGAAACAAATAAGAAGACAGCCATTGAGATTTTCCTTATAAGGCTACCAGATAACAAGACATCTAAAATTTGAAACTCAATTTCTCATCAACCACAACAGAGCATCAAGAAAGTCTAGAAAAGAAGCAAAAGTTCAGCTACAATCTAAAAGATCCTCCAATAAGAAAACTCTAATTTCTATTTCACAGACTCATCAATTAAGTCAAAAGCAAAAATCATACTTCAAAGCCCAAATGAAAAAAAAAAAAAACACACACACACACACACACAATGCCAGTCTATTTGATCCAAACTCAGGAAAAGCTTACATTACTTGTAGATTAGACAGGGAAAAAAAAAAAGCATCCAAAACCTAAGACCAGGAAACTGAGAAAGTAACAAAATTCCTAGTCCTTAAACGCAGTAAAACCACAGAAACCCAACTGTTCTGAAAACTAACAATGGCCAATCCTTGTACATTAGAGCATCACATAAAGATCAGATCAAAATGAAAAAACTTGGGAAAAAATCCAGAGGGTCTGGAGGGCAAAGGATTGAGAATGTACCAACAAGATTAGCCAAACAAGGGTCTTCTGAGCAGCCAGAGCTGTATCAACCACCACAGGCTCCAGTGCAGAGCACACCATCCTCTCCAGAGCAAAAGCGCCAGAGCAAAGTCTCTCCACCTCCATCCTTTAACCAATTCGACGACTGTTTTACACAAAAAAACCAAAATGGGTTGGCACAAGAAGCTCAAAGAAACCAGAAGACACAGAGAGAGATAAAGACAGACAGAACAGTATTGTCTTAGCAAAGATTTCCCTGTTGGCTGTTTCACTGTGGAGAGGCCCGTGGGGTTTTGGCAGTATCGAATGGCAAGGGAGCAGAAAAATTAGGGTTTTAGACTTTTAGCCCTTAGATTTGGCTTTTGTCCAAAACTATAAGTTTCTTTTAGGTTAATTACAATTTGTCCCCTCCAACTATGCCTCTTGTTGCAATCAGCTCCCTATAATTTCAATTTTTGTAATTTATCCCTCCAAATTTTAAGCCGACTAAATTTGACGGATAATAGTGGTTGAAACATGAAAGTACCATTACACTCTTTATCTTGTACATTATTTTTCATTTATATTTTTTTTAAGATACCAATTCTATCCCTAAAAAAATAAGAAAACAAAAAAGTTAAAAAGATAAATAAATACATATGTTCAGCCCACCACCAACACATTGCACAACACCATGTTTACCTTTACTTTCGCTTCCAAAGTCCACCTCCACCCCCACCCAACACCAATACACACACACTTTTTGGGGGTAATTGTGTCTTTTTAATAAAGTAGAGATCACGTGATTTCTCATGTCTAACTTAGGTTTATTTTTATGGTCTAAAATTAATTGTTAAAAATAATTACAAAATATTTAAACTTAAAAGGAGCTATTTGTTGAAATTAAAACCTAAAAGGGTAAATGACAAACTACCCAAAGTTTAAGGGTATTTTGTAATTAAACTTTTTTTTTTTTTCCTTCAAAACTACAAGTTCAAGTCTTGCATTTAAGTTCTCAGCAGGTGGAGCAAATTACTAACAATGTTGTCCCGAGTGTTTCACCCGCTATGAATCGCACTCTAGTAGCAGAATTCTTACCTTCTGAAGTGGCGGAAGCTCTGAGTCAATTCCATCCAAACAAGTCTCCAGGTCCAGACGGTATGGGTCCAATTTTTTTCCAAAAATTCTCGAATGTGGTGGGGGCTGATGTCACAAGAGTTGTTTTGGATTTCCTGAATCTTGATAGTCCATGCGGCAACCTTAACTATACACACATAGTACTTATACCAAAGATCCCAAACCCAGAAAACATGACACACTTCCGTCCTATTAGTTTGTGCAACGTTGTATATAAGCTAATCGCGAAAGTCCTTGCAAATAGATTGAAAAGAATTCTACCCAAAATAATTTCGGAGTTCCAGAGTGCTTTCATCCCAGGACGACTGATTACGGATAATGTTCTGATTGCTTATGAGCTTAACCATTTTCTCAAGCAGAAGAAAAAGGGAGGTAAGGCATATATGTCACTCAAACTTGATATGAGTAAGGCCTATGATAGAATTGAGTGGAAATTTCTGGAAGCAATGATGCGTAGAATGGGGTTTGATGAACGTTGGGTGAACATTATTATGAGGTGTGTTTCGACAGTATCCTACTCGCTTATAATCAATGGGGAACAATCAAGTGTGTTTAGGCCGCAACGTGGTTTACGGCAGGGAGATCCCCTTTCGCCTTATTTATTTTTGTTGTGTTCCGAAGGCTTTTCGGCTCTCTTGAGAGCAGCTGAGACTAGGGGGAGTCTCCAAGGGATGGCAGCGGATCGAGGAGGGCCAATTTTCTCCCATTTATTCTTTGCGGATGACAGCCTTCTGTTTGCCCAGGCCACAAAGAGGAATTGTGAGGCTATTATGGAGTGTCTTCACAAATATGAAATGGCCTCCGGACAGGTAGTTAACTTATCTAAATCAGCTGTTGTTTTTAGTAAGAATACCCCGCCTGTTGTCTTGGGGGAAATCCAACATATGCTACGAGTTCCTGTGGTTGAACAACATGATAAATACTTGGGGCTTCCTTCGGTGATTGGGAAAACGAAGCGTGCTATTTTTGACTCCATTCGGGAGAGGGTATGGGTTAATGTACAAGGTTGGCAAGAGAAACTTCTATCTAGCGCTGGTAAAGAGGTACTTATTAAGTCGGTAGCGCAAGCAATTCCAACATATGCTATGTCGTGTTTTAAGTTACCTTCTACCTTATGTGCTGAATTAAACAGTTTGATGGCGAAGTTTTGGTGGGGTAGTAATGGCTCGGAGAGGAAAATTCATTGGATAGCCTGGGAGAGGCTATGTAGACCGAAGTCTAGAGGTGGGATGGGTTTTCGGAATATTGAAGCTTTTAATTATGCCCTTCTAGCAAAGCAGATATGGCGGCTCTTTCAATTTCCATCGTCATTGCTGGGTAGGGTTTTAAAGGCAAAATATTTCCCAAATACATCAATAATGGAGGCTCAACTGGGCTACAACCCTTCCTTTACTTGGCGTAGCTTGTTGGATTCTAGAAAGTATGTGTTAGAGGGTCTACGATGGCGGATTGGAAATGGGAGAAAGGTCAGAATAAAATCTGACAGGTGGATTCCAAGACCAACTAGTTTTAAGGTTATTAGTCCTCTTTCGGGGTTAGAGGATGATGCTTTGGTGAGTTCACTGATTGATCATGATTTAAGAGTTTGGAAGATTGATAAGTTAAATGAGATATTTTTGGATTTTGAGGTGGAGGAGATACTTTCAATCCCCATTTGTCCAAGTCTTCCCGATGATCAGCTCGTTTGGCATTATACTAAGTCAGGAAAGTTCTCGGTTAGGAGTGCTTACCACTTGATTATGGATAGCAAAGGTCGTGGAGATTCAAGTAGCAGCCAAGGGCAATGGGGTGGAGCATTTGTGTGGAGTTTAAACATTCCGAACAAAGTTAAGTTGTTTGCATGGAGGGCAATTCAAGATATTTTACCAACACAGTGCAACCTAGTAAAAAGGAAATTAAATGTTAACAATAGTTGTTTTCTTTGTGGTGCCGCCTATGAATCCTCTATTCATGTCCTCTTAAAATGTCCCTTTGCGAAGCAGGTGTGGCTTGAGTCCCAAATCAGGCTCCCAGAAGGTCCAGTATCATCAGTCTATAGCTGGTTGGTGGCTGCTGCTGGTGGATTATCACAGTTGGAGGTAAGTCGGATGCTAGTTCTTTGTTGGGCTATTTGGTATAATAGGAATAAGGCCCGTGTAGAAGGGGCTGTCCAATCCTCTTCCCAAATAATAGATTTCTCTAGATCATACCTGGATCAGTATTTGGCGGCACGGGATCATAGAACCCGAAGCAACCGTTCACTGTCTTCTGCTGGTTTGCCTTGCTGGTCTGCACCTCCTAGTGGTTCTGTAAAGATAAATTTTGACGGGGCTGTGTTCAGCTCCATTAAAGCAGTGGGAATTGGGGTTGTTGCCAGAGATTGCAGGGGTAATGTCATTGGTGGCTTATGTAAGTTAGTGAGGAGTTTTTTGAGTGTCGATTGTGTAGAGGCGTTGGCTGCTTTTCATGCTGTGGAGCTAGGTATGGAGCTGGGTATAACAAGGATTATATTAGAAGGGGACTCTAAATCAGTGGTGGAGGATATTAAGAGGGACGATTCAAACCTGTCCAGCCATGGAGTATTCATTGAACAGATTCAGAAGATTGCTACACACTTCCATGATTTCCATGTTTCCTGGGTGCGGCGTTCGGCTAATGCTGTGGCAGATAAATTGTCGCATTTTGCTATTCATTGTAATAATCCGGTTGATTGGAGAGGGGAACATCCAGAATTTTTGGACCCTTTTCTCCGAATTGATGCTCAACTTTAGTTCTTAATAAAGTTTCACCGTTTCATATCAAAAAAAAAAAAAAGTCTTGCATTTAAGTCAATTTGTAGTGCAAGGCTACTGTAGATATGGTATTAAAAGTTAGGATTTCTTCTAGATATATATTTTAAATATCACTCTATTATACTTTACTGTACCTATTCTATCACTTTCATATTTTAGTAATATGTCCTTGAGAGTATGAGTTGTGATTGATACGTAATTAATTGTGTTGTGGCTTTCTTTCATTAGCCTTGATTTGTATATTTACAAGTTTGTTTTGTTTCAATGTTTGATTACAATTGGCCAAAAATTAACCTTTATTTTTGGGCAATTAACCGTCTTTATTTTTTACAACGGATGATTGTTGTGTTTCAACTGCGTTCCAATGTTATTATTACCTGATTTTTTTTTTTGTTTAATTATGTTTCTATTTCAATAACTTAATGATAATTATTAAAATATATTTTTCAAACAAATTAGAAATTAAAGTTTGTAAAAAGGCAACCTACATGATCATATATTACTTAGCGCCGTCACATTGATCAGTCAATATTATCATATCATTACCCACTTCATTTTAATTAGTGTAGTATTATCCGAAGTTACGTGTCAAATTAAAAATAAAATACCCAAGTTCAAGGGAGTTCTTACGATGTTTATACTAAAAACCAAAGAACATAAAATTTTTGAAGTCAAATATTAGAGATTAGTTTTAGCATTACCCAATGAACAATCACGATAATAAAACAAACTAAGAACAAATGACATACACTCTAATTGAATAAAAATGTGAGTTTTTTTTCATAATAAAAACAAATACACACAATAAGTGTATAAAACATCCCCATTAATACTAGTTATATTATTTCTATAAACATGTTTTGTTTTTTCTTTTAAAGGTGTTAGAGAATAGGATAAGAGAAAGTATAAGATATAAAACAAATAGTTACTCTCAATCCTAACCCATTCATCATCTTAGGTACCCATATGCTCTGGTTGTTACACTAGCAAACAGATTAGTGTAATGGTTTTTTTGTTTGTTTAGATTAGTGTAATGTACTTGTAGTATTTGACATTATTTGTAAGGGGGTCAATCGTGTCGTATTTGTGTGACCTGCATGTCGTGTTATTCGTGCCGTGTTATTGTTATTCATGTCATGTTCGTGTCAATACCCACGAAAAAAAAATCTATTTAATATATTATGAGTATTAAACATTAATCTAGACTATTTATTATGCGTATTTAATAATCGTGTCAATTTTATAATCATTTGTGTCCAGTTTGTATGAACAGGTCAGACCTGACACCCTAATTATTTGTATAAAATAGTTGTTACGCATATTTGAACCCACGAACTCAATATTATTAGACCGAGTCTTAATCAATGAGCCTTTCAATTTTTATTATTATATTGGTCAATGATCACATAAGAATAATTGTCAGAAAGTAATTACATGTTTTGGGTGATGAGTGTTACATATTAGGGGAGTTGCACTTTGAATCCTGAAAATTTTAAAAATTTTTATTTTCAAATTTAAAAGATTAAATTTTTTAAATTTACACCTTCTATATAGCAAAAATATTGTAATGTGATCATTTTGTTAATTTTTCGTCAATGTCAATAGGTTGACTTTTAACGAAAAAAATAACGGAAGTAACAAAATTGTCACATTGAAATACTTTTGATATATTGAGGGTGTAGTATAAAAAAAATTAATCTTTAAAGGTACAAAGTGGAAATCATAAAATTTTTTAGGGCGCAAAATGCAAAAAGGCCTACATATTATGGGGAGAGTGAGCGAAAGGAATATCTAAGAAGTTTTGGGAGTGTAAAGTATAACAATTAAAAGTTAGAAAGACCAAAATGAAAAAAACTCATAATTCGAGGGGTCAAGTGTGTATTTTACACAAAAAAAAATATCAGTCTTCATTACCTAATTAGTAATCATACTCAGCATTTGATTAGAGACTCAATTAACAATTTGGAGAAAAGCTTTGCGTATAATCTCCCAAAGTGGACCCCAACAACCAACGGGATAAAAGTAAGCGGGAAAACAGACCTCTTGGCGGGCCCCATATTCCGCCGCTCTCTTATCTTGAAAGCACCTAACTCCGAACCTCTGTTCACTCACCGACCCTCCACGTGGCACTGATCCGTTGGCTCGGACACTGCGTCGTCATCAGCCACCTCTCTACTTGTACGCTTCTTCATTCTTCACCCTTTGCTCACTTTCGTCTTACATCACTTCTCTCTCTCTCTCTCTCTCTCTCTCTCTCTCTCTCACACACACACACACACACACACACACACACACACGACAGAGTTATTCGATGGCAAGGAACAGACCGATGATTGCCTTAGGTTTGATTTCTGCTTTTGTTGATTTTTTTTTCTCTTAATTATGTGTATATGTAAGTTGTAGATATACGCATATGTAACACTTTTTGAATTTCGAATTCATTGGTGAGCTAGTTGATTATTGGTGAGCTAGTTGATTATGTTTTTGTTGATTTCGTGAACAACTTTTGTTTTGTTCTGTTTCCTCTCGGAGAAAACGATGAAAAGCTGTTTCTTCTTCTTCTTATTCTTTTGGAAATATAGGCGTTGATGAAAATAAGAGGCTTCACTAGATCATGATATGATTGTTGTCTCTAACTTGAGTTCGAACTTTGTTTAATTTCTTATTTTGGTGCTCCCATTGAAGTAATTAAGCGAAGCGATTGAGTTTCTCTTTTCTTTTCCTGTGGTTTGTCAGCAACCGCACAGAGGATGTTTGTGTGAATACGACAGTAGGAGTGAAGGGGTTTATGAGAACATAGCATAGGTGACAGTTTTTAGATATGAAGCCCACTGAATAGAACTCTTACTCGGCCATCAGTTCAGCAAGTGGGTCTTAAGATGCAAGCATTACACATATAATATTTTGTAGCAAGAGATGGCTATTTCAGTCTGAAAACTTCACCGATATAACCGAAATTCCTTTTGCTATATAGTCCCTCAATGTTTCTGCTTGAGTGGAAATTCTTAACTTTCCAATTGTTAACCTTACCTTTCCTACTACTTCTATCCTGGTGTTAGCGCCCAAAATTGAAGACACCTGTTAACAATTATCATCCCTCACATGGATTCTATGCATAGGTGAGCTGATAGCCAGGACTCAGAACATGCCTTTTTAAGTATTTCTTTAGATATTTCAAATGCTACATAAATACTTAAAAAGGCTGTGATTTTTGGACATGTTGTGTTGAATACATTGTCTTTATGTAGACAGGAAAACTTGTGAGTAGTGCCGGAGGACCTCATATGAGTTTTATTCAGAAAGTAGTGTCGGATGTCTTTGTAACTTTGTTAGTTTTAGTTAGAAAGTAGTTTCATAGACCTTTTGTAAATTTCTTTCTGGAAAAGAATGAAACAGAGCTCAACGGAAACGAAGAAACCGGAAAAGAAAGAATAATGTATAAAATCCCACTCCTTCATTTAGCAATCTGCTACAAATGACCAATATGAGCCCTATACTAAGACTGCTATTGTTTCTTTTTGTTTTGCAAGGTGAAGTAGAGTGCATGCCCTAACGATCGGTGGTTGAATGAATTATACAACTGTCTGGCTGCTGCTTTCTTGACAACTTAGTTCCAAGATTGTCACTCCATGGGGGGAGCTTGTTCAAGAAAGCGAGACCAACAGGTTGATGAGGATGTCATTGATAGGGGATTTTCTGGAAGATATTGCAAATGCGGAAGTTCGAAGTGGTTGGGAGCTTCATTTGCTCGAGCAGCTGTGGACCCTAAACAGGGAAATGGGAAATGCCCGTCTCTCATGGAACTGTGCATTTATAAGATTCGTGAAGTATGTCTTCTCGTTTATCAAGCTCATATCAGGACACAGGAGTATGATTTCTTTTCATGTGGACTGATATCTTATTCTTTGCTGCATAACAGGACGTAAATAAATATAACAACTTTTCCATACTGCCAAGGGATATTAGTCAGCAGATCTTTGATGACTTGGTGCATTCCCTATGTATGACTGGTGTAAATCTTGAAGCTTTTCGAGATTGTGCTTTGCAGGTATCTCCCAGTACTGATTCTCTGTACTTTTTGATTATTTGTGGTCGCCAGTCTGAAGAGGTATCTGTCTCATTCTTGGCAGGATCTTAATATGGGGGAATACCCAGGAGTTGATGACTCATGGATGGATGCTATTTCTTCACAAGGGTCATCTTTACTTTCAGTTGATATTTCTGGGTCTGATGTTACTGATTCTGGGTTGATTCATCTCAGAGATTGCACAAATCTCCAAGCTTTGAATTTTAATTTTTGCGAGCAGATTTCAGACCGTGGGCTGGAATATATCAGTAGTATTCCTCTCACTGCTCTCCTTCCCCTTCCTCCCAAAAAATCGATTTACTTGTTTGACCATGCTTACTAATTGAATTCTCCCGTGTGTGTGTGTGTGTGATTCTGTATCTGCACTTAATTGAGTCTAGACATGACTTGGAGAAAGACACAGAATTAAACTCGTAGGTTGTGGGGGCACGCTCTTTTTCCCGCTTTTCCACGTGGAGATACCTTTGTGACATTGGCTGTATTGTTCTCCTTCAGCTACTAGTAGTTGTGAGGTCAGATTCTTTATGGCAGGAGGTACGGAGCTGTGTCCACAATGAGTTTGAATTGAATTATCAGCACAATCAATAAAATCAATTTTAAGAAGATTCAGGGGGTTACACATTGTTGGTTTGTTTTCTTAGCGTGATGAGTGTTTACAGATTGTTGGAGCTTCATATGAATGGTCCGGACATTTGCATTTAACTTCTTGTATGCAGCTGTAGTTTATTGAAAACATCCTTTTGTGGGCATCAATATTACTCTCATCTGCTTTCCTCCTCCTCCTCCCCTTGTCCTCTTGATATCAACTTGAAATAGCAGCTGGACCAATATATGTTTTCATTGGAGTGGCTTTCTTCACTCAAATGGTTTCTGCTTAAGATTATGTTAATTTTTTCAGGTTTCTCTAACTTGACAACTCTGAGTTTTAGAAGAAATAATGCTATTACTGCTCAAGGAATGCGTGCGCTTTCTGGCCTAGTTAACTTGGTAAAGTTGGATCTAGAAAGATGTACAAAGATACATGGTGGACTTGTTCATCTTAAAGGTTTGTTAGCCTTTGCATGCACTCTTTCTTAGTTGAACCTCCTAAGTGATGCTGCATAAATTTAATGATATACTGATTTAACAGGTATAATCTTTGGAATGGTATTTAGCTCTCCAAATAATACGTAGCTCTTGATTGGGACTACTACACTGGGAATCTTAGATTTACTGAATTTTTAGTCTATGTTCTCTAGAGAATTTATTTATGCGATCCATTCCCTCTGTGAGGACTTTTGTCAAGAAAGTGGTGATGGCAAAGCATTTGTGGTATCAGTAATGTTGTCTTCAGACTTGCACCCGCGTATGCGGTGCACTGCTTCTTATAATCTGGTTAGAAATGTCTGTACTAATGACGAAGTGGATTAAGATGATATTTCAGATAGTTTTGCCTACCTCCCTGTGTACTTCTCCTGTGTGCTTGCTTGTGTGTGCGTGTGTGTGAGAGAGAAAGAGTCACTGTAGGGAACTCAATGGTTAGTAAATAACCCTAGTGAGTGCTTAAATGGAAATCCTTTGTTGGCTTCTCCGTTAAGTTCTTTTGACAGTTCATGCTCAGTTAGTGTGTAAAAGAATAATGTTAATTATATAATGTATGAATTTTCAGCTAAAGAGAATTGACTTTTCACTTATCAATGGACTATCTCAGTGATTTTCTTGAGGAATTTAATGTTGCATGTTATTTCAGCACTTGAGTCCGTTACTGATTTGGCATTAAAGTTTTTATCAGATCCTACCCCCTCACTAACCCCCATTAATGAGGACTAAATTGAGTGCTATCTTTAGTTGTCTAAATTACCACTTGGAAGTAATATTAAGTCCACTCCCACCAAAGAAGAAGAAATAAAAAAATCAACTTGATAAAAACTTAAAATGAAATTACATGACTCAATTTTTTGAAATCTCAGGTTTGGTTCCAGTATAACATTTCCTGATAAGATAGCTTCTTATTAATCTTTTTTTTTTTTTAAACTTTTGTGGTGTTAAGGTTGGGAATGAAGCCCTAAAAATGGGAAATTTTTATTTGAATATGCAGTTCTGGCAGAAAACAAGCTGTGCCACTTAATGAAGGCTTGTGTCCCCAGTGTGCAGCTTATTCTGGCTCATCTTTTTTTTATTTATCCAGTTTTTCTGTGACCACTTGAAATGGAATTTTCAATGTTGCACATGATGTGCATATTGCTTTTAAATTAAGAGGTTTATGCTGGTTACGATTACGTCTTCTTGTACTCTTGACAACTTTTAAGTTTCCTTTTTGTAAAATGTTTCATTATTTGAAGGTCTTTTCTCAATTTATTCGTATACTGGTATATTTGAGTGGAATTCCATGATAATTGATGTATATTACCCACTGACAAGGCATTTTCCCAAAATGTAGACCTTCTTTCATCTATCATTTTACCTGATCAAAGTGAATTGCACCCCAAACTGTCAGGTCATCAAACTGAGTTGCATGCTTCATATTTTGGCAGGACTAACAAAGCTAGAGTCTCTTAACATCAACTGTTGTAATTGCATCACAGACACCGATATGAAGCCTCTTGCAGGTGAATCTCATTCCCCTCCCCCCCTTCTTAAAATTTTTCCTCTCCCTTATCTCTTCATCTTTGAAGAGGAACAGTTCAACTTGTGTTGATAGGTTGTAATTGTTGTTGATATACTCGGTGTTGAGGTCATACAAAGAGCAAGATAATGTTAGCATGTGCTTTTACTGAGCTAATTATCCAGTCTTTTGGGTCATAAAATATTTGGTTGTTGAATTTTCAGGACTTACAAACTTGAAAGTGTTACAAATTTCCTCCAGCAAGGTTACAGACTATGGTGTCACCTTTTTGAAAGGTATAAGTTTTTTGATTATTAGTTATTCCTTTTTGATACTTTCATATTATCATGATGAAACATATGTAGCCTCAGAGCCATGGGCCATGCCCACAATCAAATTTGCAGCTCTCAGGGACATTAAAAATGGGTCACCTGAGGTTTAAAAGTTTTTTTTGCTGGATCAAAACTTCTTATTCAAAGTGATTTGAATACTGCATTTTTATTTTTCTCTTCTTTCCTCAAGACCTTGTTGCAGTTGGATCCTAGATTATCTGTGTGTGTGTCTATCTCTCTCCACATATCCACAGTCATACATTTGTTTGCATGTACAATGAGGAGTCTATCCAATGTTTCTAACTTATTGCAAAAGTGAAAGATGGATCCAACATGTGGAGGATAAATGTGATGACTTAAAATGACTGGATTGGGCTAAAATGAGCTATGGATGGATTATCGTTGTGTATGTTTGATTATGGTGATAGGAAGGGATGCCTTGATATTTGAGTGATCTTTAAAAATTCATGTGTCGAAGACAAAAATATGTGTTTGTCAGAATCCTCCACATAAGCCGGGCTCAATGTATTTGTAAAAGGATATAGTTAAAGTTGAGTGTATCTTCGATAATGAGATTGTAAAAACTTGAAGGTTGTTCATTTATGAAGGACAAAAAGTCATTGCTCTAAATTTGATTCCATTGATGTTACTACCTAGAAATCTGTAGACTTTGTAGCAGAATGTCACCCCATGATTGAAGTAGTTCCCTCCATCCGAATGCTACTGGGTGCCCTACTAGTTAGAGCCCTTACTTTTTTCATCTTTACTAGGTTTTTAACCATAGGACTTGATTTTTATATTTGATTATTCTGATATGCATGTACTCTTAGGTGTAGTTATTCCCCCTCTCCTCCACCCCCTGCACCTTGGGGGAAAAAAATGGGTGGGGGTTATCTGGTTAGGGACATTACCCTCATTATTCCTACCAATTTTTTTTTTAAATCAGTGAAATGACATGTCATGGATTATCTTACCTTAATCTGACAGGTGTAAGAACTGTCCCAAATATAAATTTGTACTTTATATTGCTTACTGAGTCAGAGATTCCCCACAATAATAAATTTGTTGGAACTTATCTATGTTCATTGCAGCTTTGCACAACCTTGCTTTATTGAACATGGAGGGTTGCCCTGTTACCACATCATGCTTGGAGTCGCTTTCAGGTTCACGTTGTCCTTGGCTTTTCTACTGATGACTGTAGTCTTTCAATATCTTGTTTTAGCTTGGGAGGTTGTAACCTGTAGCTCCTGTAAGAAAAAGGGTATGGAAAATTATTCTATGCCTGTGATGCTTCTCGCACCAAAAATGCGAGCTTTGGTGCACTATGCTTCTTGCCTAGAGCTAGCTACTTTTGATAAATCGTCTCTTGAAACACTTCTGTCAATGCTGATTCATCAGTCTACCTCTGATTGTTTAATTTGACGTTCAATGCATACCCCGAAAGTATTCAAAATTGGAAATATAAACTTGTGATGTAGAGATAAACATTTGACATTTTGTACTTTCCTGTGAACTAGGGAGAATGGATAATCATAAGAATTACTTTTCTTTTCAGAATTTCTTTATTGATGATTGAATTGTTTACTCTTGGGAGTTTGTTATAGCTGGTTCAATGCAGCTATCTTAGATTGTTGGAATGATTGTATTGTGGTTGTAAAGCAAATAAATTGATTTGTTCTGAAAGTTTCAGAGAAATGCGTGTTTCTGATAATATCATCTGCACAAGACTTTGTTCAAGTTTCTTTTTTAACTTCATGTTTGATGTATTTGTTTTTATGCAGCTCTAGGTGCTCTGTTATATTTGAATCTAAGCAGATGTAATTTGACCGACGATGGGTGCAAGCATTTTGCGAGTAAGTTTTTTGCACACTTTTGTCATGCACCCTTAGCTTTAGCACAACCATGTGTCTTAAATTTACAAGGTCTAGCATCAATTTTTTTCTGTAATTTTCATCACATGTATGAAGGCTATCTTCTGTATGTCTTGTTTCTGTAGGGTTGCATGCTTTGAAAGTATTGAACTTGGGATTCAATGAAATTTCAGATGCTGTTTTGGTGAACCTAAGAGGTGGTCTCTTCCTTCTCTTACCAATACAAGTCACATGCATATGGTTGGAAACCTATGCCTCTCTGTTTATGCTAAGATAGTTTTAGGGAGAAAATATGGCCCTTGTACCAGAAGAATTGGATTTTTTTTTGCTAATATGACATACATGTATTACATTAAGCAAAAAAAAGCAGTAGTAGTAAATCAGTTAAGCCAGTTGTTGAAGTATGAGTGAAGTTCCTGTTCTGTATCGGGAAACTCTAGCAATCGGGAGTAAGAGGGAATAAGGAATCTCTTTGATGGTAAGAGTCGCAAGTACAGGGGGGAAGTTGGAAAGGGGGTTATGGAGAAGCCCGATGTTAGTAGCTTAACACAGAGCTTCTGCGCAGGCTCTCCAAGTTGGAAGTTAGGAATGTGGATGGATGAGGGGTTAACCCTCATCCCCCGCTTCGGAATATGTTCAAGGAGATGTTATATTGATTGTTGACATTTTGGCAAAATATGACTTTTGTGGAAGAATCATGATGTGATATGTTTAACTGCATTTCTTGAGGAATTCATGGTTGCTGTATATTCCATTTTGTGGTTACTCTCTACCGAGGGTGCAGTCTATTGTTCAGTGTCTGTGTTGATGAAGAACATATATGCATGACAGAAGAATGATGCTTCGCTCTCCGTACATGTTTTCTGGTATTGTTCAAGCAGGTTTAACAAATTTGGAGAGCTTGAATCTGGATTCATGTCGGATTGGCGATGAAGGGCTGGTTAACTTGAAAGGTTACTTTTTATACAATCTAGTTCATTTTCAGTTTTTCTTTTTCCTCATTTTGCCTATTGTGCATTTGGTGATTGTTCTGTTTTCTTTCAGAGGTCACTTAAGAAAAAACTTTCTAGAATATGAATGATACCGCCTTACCATTTTTTTCATTTTCCTTGTGGCGTATTTTGGTTGTCATGTGTATTTGTATTCTGTTACATTTTGTGTCTCAATAAAAAATCAACATGTACGATGCAACCTTGATACAAAAGCAATCTTAACTGTGAAATTTGCAACTATGTTACTTCGTGGACTTTTCATTGATCACATGAATTTGAACGTCGTGTTAGATGCTGCTAAAAGGAAATGAGCAGTTCCTATGGAAGAAATGGAGCCAATTCAATTCTGTGGGACATCTCAAAACATTAGTTTCCTCTAAAGTTCAAGGCCGTTGGTCGAGCTATGAATTTAATAACTCAGGCTCTGTGAGTGTGACCCATTTGTTGTATTTCCTTGAAAACAAAAGAAAATAAGAGGTTCAACTCCTAAGCTTGTCTTCATGGGTATTAGACATGGTTAAGTGAGCCTCTACCTAACCATTTGAGCGAGGCAAACAAGTAGGTAGCTGGATAAGTATTAGTCCTCTGGTTTTCACATATTATCCTGCTGGTTCAGTGCTCCTGTGCTCCCATGAAAGCAACATCGTGTTTTTTTCAAGCAGGTATTTCAATTACTGGTATCCAGAGGTCTTTGATTCTCTGATTAAGTCAGCCAACCTGGTCTGCCTGCTTGTCCCTTATCGAACTTTGCACCTAATTGTAGTATTTTAATGTCTCTCTTTCTCTCTCTCTCTCTCTGATTTGCTGATTTCTCATATTTTTTGTTCAATCTCTCTCTCTCTGATTTGCTGATTTCTCATATTTTTTGTTCAATGTTTGAAGCACAGGCCTTCAGCATTTGATATATTTGGAGTTGTCCGATACGGAAGTCGGAAACAATGGATTGCATTATCTTTCTGGTTAGACATTGTTTTATACTCTCAGCGTACAAGATGTGACAGATTGTTATATGAACTTTGCCAAGTTGCATATACATTTCTCATGAGTCATAAATGTTATTTAGCTACTCAGATGAATGATTATTCAGCTCTTCTGCATGTGTGTAGATACTTCTTTCCTAAATTTCTGAAGTCAATCGATTTTTTTTGGTGCTAATCGTTTCTTATGTATGAATGTGTATTACATCTGAATTTCTGTTTGAATAAATGCATGAGTGTATCATGGAGAGTCATGTGAGATTGCAAAGGTCCGAGGCAGATGTGACGGTGCATGGTGAAATTGTCTTTGAACATAGGAATATTATTAGATAGTTGTAATATCATGTTGTGTAATGAATAGTTATTTCGTACACATGTTAGTTAATTTTTTAGGATATGACTCTGGTTTCTATCATTTTTAGCTCATCTCTTTCCTATTTCATGTTCAATCGACTGTAATGATTATTCTAGTCATTACTACATATAGTCAGTATGCATATCAGCTCCTGATATGTGCTTAGGTGTGAGATCCGGCTACCCTCAACATGTTGTGAAAGGGGGATATTTGGATGTTGAATTTTTTCAATTCCATACCTTATATCGGTAATCCCTTAGAACAAATGTGTTGTATCAGATGTAGAAATATTTATTTGACATATTTAGCCCTAGATAAAAGTTTGACTGGGTTGGATATATTCAGTATCCGATAAAGAAGAGATTATAAAGTATCATAAAGTTTCTTCATCTCTTCATTCTGTTAAACATGCAAGTTGGGTATGATTTTGATAGCATCCACATCTCGTACTGATCGGGTACCTATAATGTATTTTGTTGTGTCCAATGGATATAGTTGATTCTTTTTGAAATGTCTTTGACATGATTTTCGATGTATTAAACTAACTCCACAAAGTTCCATTGAAGGTGAACGTAATTTTGTGTTTGTCTTCAACTTTGTAGATCTGGGTAATCTGCAGAGTTTGAATCTGTCATTCACTGTTGTTACCGATGGTGGCTTGAGGAAGTTGTCCAGATTATCATCTCTAAAATCACTCAATTTGGATTCTCGCCAAATCACAGACACTGGGCTTGCTGCTCTTACAAGTAAGCATGTTGGGAGGACTTTTTCACCCAGATTCTTGTATGTGGTATTTTAGATGTTGCTTCTTTGATGTATGTTCTATATGTATGCTTAGTTCCTTTATGAGTTTAATTGATCTGATATGAACTATTGGGACATAAAGCGTGTAATTATTAGCTTTCTCACTTACTGATTTTATTGCTTTTATGCTTATTTTCCATAAAAGTCTTTCGTCGTGGTAAGGGTTTAGCATTTCCTTGATGGCTGAACTCATCTTGAGCATAGTGTGGGGGTATGGCTGAACATGCAATCAAGGAAATGGTTTACTAGTTAGTCTGTATCATAAAGTTTCTTCATCTCTTCATTCTGTTTAATATAGAAACTAGTAAACCATTAAAAATTAAAGTCACGAGTTTATGTCTTTGTGATCTTCAGTTGTGATGCCTAATCAAGGTGTGAAAATTTCTCTGACCAAGAAAAGCAGTGAAAATTTCTTAACTTGGGGTGTCAAGCAATTTCATTATTTCTGTTCTTTTTCTTCTGCCCAGCCCCAACTTACAAGGTCATGGATTAGTCCTTGCTAGGAGCATGGGTGCAGGCACCATGACCAGGGGTGGAGCCACTCGGTGTACTGTGGGCCTGTTGCCCCCACCCAATTTTTTTTGTGCAAAGATTGTTTTATATATTTATATTTCTATATTTTTGCCCTCAAAAAAATTATCATGTACATAGTCCTTTTAATCATCTCTCACAATTAGATTTAATCTGTAATGTTTCGTTTGGTATGATGAAAAAATGGAAGGATGGAAAGTTGGAGAGATAGATAAAATATCATGTTTGGTACGAAAAAAAAAAAAGGATGAAAATGTGGATGGATGAGTTTTTCTTTCGACTAACTAAAATCTATCCCTCCAAAATTGGAAGAAAAGTGGATGGAAAGTTAATTATTTGTGTTGAAATGTATCTTATTTGTCTACATATTCTTTGATATATACATACTAGTAATTGCCCGTGCCTGAAGGTACGGCGTAACGAAAAATTAGATTAAAACTCGAAAAATACTATACTCTTTGCAACCTAAAACAACCCGTCTATAGAACTTACAATCATCATAATTCATCATACCACCACAATAATTAATACATACTCAATCATCAACACAATCATCAAAACATCAAGCTAATCCCTACTAATTTCAAGAAATTTTGGCAAAATTTCCTTTAAAAATAGAAGCACAGAAAAATCTAAACCTGTTTACAAAACTTACAATTATCAATAACAATCATCATAATACACCATAGCACCACAATCATCAATATATACCCAACCACCAAAACAACCATCATTCCATACTCAAAATCATCATAACCATGTATAATTAGTTAATTTTACAAAAAATGGAACACACAAAATACACACATGCACAAATAGAGAAACAACTTCATCTTCTTTATAGCTTACACCAAGTATCTTTCAATGTATACCTGAAAATATTTGAAATATAAAAATTATCAAAATATGTGAGACAAAATAAAACAATTGTAAATCCGAAACATAAGACTCATTACTTTTTTCGTTAGTTGGATTCAACATAATTATTGTTATCAATTCCACTGAATTATCTAAAAAACAAATAAGCACACACATTTGTATGTAGTTTGGGGGGGGGGGGGATGATTTAGATTGATATAGGTAAGAATTTAGAAAGATTGTAACAAATTACTAATTTATTTAAGAAATGATATGGAGTGTAGAGAAGACTTACAATCAAATAAGTCTTTCTCAGTCGCATATCAACAAACGGTTCATTTGTCTAATGATTTCAATCATAAATCTTTATTGGTGGCAGTATAATGGTGTGTGAGTTCGATATGCGAGTGTTTGATTGGTTACAATTGTGTGTGTTTGTGCATGTATTGCATGTGTGTTGTGTGTATGCATGATAAGTAGAGAAATATAGAGATCCTCATTAAGAGAGACTTTCACACCTGGACAATTGTTTGATCAGTGGTAGGTTAGTCATCATCAAAAAGTGGACAGGTCGGTACTGGATTGCAGATCGTTTGAGTTTTCTCCGAGATAATTCCATTTTTCAATAACTCACCTAAGTGTCCTCTTCATCCCCTTAAACCTTCTTTTCATCACTATCTTTAATGTCCTCGTATCAATACGAACACACTTTGCCCAATGAGGAGAATACACAACCACCTAAATTATTCACATAAACAATAAAATTAACACGATATATATATTGCCACCAATCCTAAAGTTATTTTGATGCAGTGATGTAAGAGTAGATTTACCTGATTACGCCGGCCCCATCCACAAAGGTCCATTGTATATAATCTATCGTTCTCTTTGACAAATTCACTCCAATCCTACAAAGAATGAACCTCATTGTAAAATTAAAAGTTGAAATGTTGAAAAGATTACATAATTCAATAGAAATAAACTTGTTTAAACTATACCATTTACTTGTCGTAAGAATTTTATAACAAAACTTCTGGGTAAACAATATTTGTGGTGCAATTCGACCCATCTTCCGGAAGGAGGACACTAATACGATCTGAAGATGTACATCTAGATAGTGCCACATAAAGATGTCCATGACTAAAAACTGGTGTCCGCAAATCAATCCCAACGAACTTGACAGATTGTCCTTGGGCTTTATTGATTGTCATAGCATAAGTTAACCGGACAGGAAACTGACGTCTTGTCATTCGAAAAGGCAAGTCCAAAGATGTTGGTGTCAATGATATTCTCGGAATGAAGACTAAATTGCCAATTTTATCTCCATTTAATATCTGAGCTTCGATTACCCTTGAGGCACATCTAACAACCATCAATCGTGTGCCATTACAAAGTCCATCTTTCGGTGCAATATTTTGCAACAACATTATTGGGCATCCAACTTTCAACTCCAATTTAAATGGTGGCAAACCTGAAGGATTCAGCGAGTTTAAGTACTCATTAGGATATCGATTCCTAATGGTACGGTCAAGCTCATCACCTTCAGACATTTTATCTGTAGCTAAAAAAGTAATTGTCTCTCCCGGAGTAATATTCAGTGCTGCAGCATTTATATCACTGACGTCGTCATTGCGAGTAGATAAAATTGTGCGTTCAGTGAGAAAGGTTGGAGTCAGTATACCAATCACATCCAATTGTGGATAGATTCTAAATATCAATTCATTTAGATTGTGACACCGGTTTATTGTTGATAGAAGTTGCACAATTTCTTGTGGATTGGTCCCAATCTAAAAAATGAAAGTATAATCAGTCACAAAGTGAAATTTAATTCAAAGCATCATGTTATAAAATTCAATTCAAGGTGGAATAGAATATTACCTCCATCAAGAATTTAGCAAAATTAATATTTCGAACGTCTGTGCGAGTTAATCGCATGTTTAAACCCAGAGTCAAAACTGATATATCTTTCCATAGCAAAGACCGTCTCAATGATGCACCAACAATTTGCTCGCGAACGCCTTTAGGAATAACATGCAAGATTTATCGAAAGTCTCCACCGAGGACAACAGTGATACCCCCAAAATGTCTTTTATCATCTCTGATATCTTGAAGTGTGCGATCGACTGCCTCAACACAGTATCGATGTTGCATAGGATCTTCATCCCATATTATCAGTTTTGTTTTTCTAAACAATTCGGCATGCATTGATTGTTTAGTGAACCCACATATTGAATTATCTAGGGTTTTCAAAGGAATACAAAATGTAGAATGTGCAGTGCGCCCCCTACCAATAACAACGATGCAATACCGGATGAAGCCACAGTAACAACAACATGTCCATAGCTACGCAATTTGGTTGCAATGGTATTGTACAAAAATGTTTTCCCCGTCCCAGCACCTCCACTCAAAAAGAAGGTAGTTGCAATGTTTTGACATACTGACGATGTTACAGCAGTATAAGCAGCTAGTTGTGCATCATTAAGGCCTTCAACATTAATTTGTGCATCAGACTGTTGTGCTTCATTCTGAAGTTGTTGGTGCTCAAACAGTAATCTATTTCCAACTATTGCATTCCAATTTCCAATTGGTTGTGGCATGGGTGGAAAGTTAACTAAACTCTTCCCTGACTCATGGAGCAATTGATTCATCAAATATAAACCATAATCTTCAATTTGATCATCAGTTGGATTCAAAATACCAAACATAGTACGAATCCTGTGTGCTAAATCATCACATATATGTGCTGAGAATTGCATCCACAATGCAAATGGATGCAACGGAAAGCATTCCGTTAGAATTATAGCAAATAGTCTCCTTAATTGGTATCCTGTTTTCATAATTGCAGCCTCTTGAAGACATTGTATCCATTCTTCATCATCTTCAAGAAGTCCTCTTGCAACACATGCTGACTTGAATGTATCATGCATAACATTATTTACCGTGCGTAGCCAATCAAATGAAGTAGGTCCTCTGACAACAGTTAGAAGCAAACGCAAATAAAATCGCTCACCTGAATTTGGGCTAGCAAAGTACATTCTACCAATTGCATAACCCTTTTGTCTTGGAGTCCATTTATTGATGGACTTGTTCCAAACAAATTTTTGTGGAAATTCCTGATAAGTTAATGCACGCGCAGATTCATTTGCAGCGCAACAATCAAAAAAGCCAGTTAGAGTTGTTTCTTGATTTGCACCTTTAGAAAGGATTGTATCAAAAGATTCAGCAGGGTTAAAGACCACACGATGCATCCCAGGCAAATGAAGTGCCAATCTTACAACCGACGGAATCTCTTCATGTAAAGGGTTACCAAACAATCGCTACGCAGCTTCTGGAGGTCCAATATACCTAGCATCAAGATATTGTTGGATCTCATTAATTCCTCCAAGTACCATTGTTGCGCGATCATGTCCTTTATAAATATACTTGTGAATGTATTTTACACATCTGATTCCCGCACAAACTTCAACATTGATATGACAGTTGAACATCCTTGATAAATACAGATTATGTGGTACAACATCTCGATTATCAATTTCTTGCCCCCTCACGATGTACTTCTGACCAGTATTACGACGACGATAGACAGGATATCCATCAGAATCCATGCTTGTTGATTCCACAAATGCTCGAGGGTACCGCTTGGTACATACCCCATTTTCCATACATGGTGCTTGTGGATTTCGAACACCACATGGTCCGTGTACCATACAACCTATGATTGTTTCAAAAAGCAATGGGTCAGTTTGACAATCCGGAAATTCAGCACACACTACTTTGTCCACTTGAGCACATGTTTGAATTTTATCTGACCCATTAAGGAATAAAAGTGCATGCATGTGCGGTAACCCCCTTTTTTGGAATTCAATTGTAAAAACATGCGCTACTTTTCTACCAAAGACATTGTTTGTTTCTATCTCCTTCATCAAAAAATTTCGCTTCAACTCAAAAACACGGGCCACTAAATCAGGACGGTCAGTTGGGATCTGATTTGGTAATAGTGATTTAGTAATTTCAGGCCATTTGGGATTTGCAGTCATAGTTAGAAATATATCTGGGTGTTGATTATACCGCGTGATAGCCATTGAATCTTGAAAAATTTCAAACATATATCTTGCACTACCGGTGAATGAAGATGGCAAAACCATTCGTTGACCAACTTGTTCAGGACCAAGCTCATCTGCACAAACATCTGTAAGACCTTGGTAAAGTTCTGCACGAAGCTTCGATTGATTCAGCTTGTAGTATGTCAACCGATTTTGTTCAGTAGCGGCCCAAGCATCTACTACAAATTCCTGAAATAGTTTTCCAGCTCTCAAAATTGTTGAATACTCAGTGTCACGTTGGAACATACGATAACTGTAATATTGCAATTGTGTCAGTCGAGTAGATGAAGGTCCACCTTGACAAACGTTCCACTGTTTCAAATCTGGATTCCATCCTAGCTCACCATAAGGGAACAATACCACATAATGCAATGGCAAATAAGCCGGATGACACTCATTAATTTGCATCAATCCATTATCTCCTCTCAAATGTAACACAATATCTCTCATTCCACTTGATTCAGTTCCATCTCCCGGTAATATTACCGCAATCTCATCGTTTGTTGGGAGATTATATCGACGCCGGTCTGTTACAGAACTGTAGTGAAGATAGGCTGGTAAATTCACCCCCGTCAATTCCAATTCACTTAAAATTGTGTGAGCCTGCCGAAATTTCATAGGAAATGGATTTACTTGCAATAAATAATCTTGTATGCTTTTCAAAACATCTCTTCTCAAGTTAGGATTTCTGTTGCTGCGAACATCTAAAGCTGAATTAGGATCATAAATGTACAATTGTGAGTAAATTGGTTCACACCCTGGCTGTGGCATAAGCGATCCTGTTCGATGGCGTAATTCTCCATGGATAGTGAATGTTCTAGGCCCCCTCCCAACAGTTAATCTGTCATCCAAAGTAGCACCAAGACTCGTAAACGCATTAGCTGTATTATACTCTCGTGTGTGCTGACGAAACGATTTTGCTTGTTCATCATTGTCGTCATACAATGCTTTAAGTATTAAAGGAGGTGCAATAAGTGGAGGTAGTCTAATCTTTCCTTGTAAACAACATTTACCAAAAAGAGGATTTGATACAGATGATTTTGTTAATTTTTCAGCAAGCCAGTGCAAGGCAGAACAATGAGGACATGTTCGATTCATCAAGCCGAGGAAATGACGATCTGGAATTTCATGCCTTCGAGGATTAAGTGCAACATCCATAGCTACACATTCTTCTACTGTGTAGGCACTACAGTTAAAATTTAGATGTCATACAATTTGATTGTATAAATTGAACACAAACTTAAAAGAAGAACATAAATAAGACGGCAAGAGTGAGAATAAGAAATTAAACTTATAGCGAACACCTGGTGCCTTCATTCGGATTACGCATTTGTTGGAACATGTTTGTCATATATGATGCCCCTGGGGAACATGAGGAGAATGGTTCCAAGACTGTTGTTGTGCTTTTGTTTAGGTTTTGAGGAGGCAAGTCTTGGAGCATGGTAATCACAGACGACACTCTTGAGATATTTGTTGGTGTGCCTTCTTCAAGATTTTGAGGAGGATTTTCTTGATTCATGATGGCCACAGACAACCACCGTGAAACAGTTGTTGTGGTGTCTTCATTAAGATTTTGGAGCAAGGTGGTTGACGATGACTCTAAAACATTTGTTGTCACTATACTGTCTGTTACAGTATGGGAAATTTCGGTAGACAAAGTCATTGGTTGCAGGCGGGACCTTTTATTTGATTCTCGTTCTAGGCATGCTCGGCGACGACGACTCGGTGGTAAAGAAGGAAAAAATTTAGGTTGAACAGGGGCACAATGTCTTGATCGCTCTTTTTCGTGACATGTAAGTTGGCCCAATTGACGTTTGGAGCACTCATTTTCTTTCCCAACATAATGCATTTCTGGAGCAAGTCTTGTACATTGCGGCAAGTTTGATTTTGACATAACATTATAGTTTGGTGCCTAAACCACAAACTCATAAAAAATTAATTATTATTTTGTTGATTTAACGTATATCGTATCGTTTAAGTTGTATATATAGCAGCGTGAGATAACTTGACAAATCATAGTGCTATAATGTTAAAATCCATACGAATCAAAAGATTTAATGAACTCTCATTATATAACAGTGTTGCATTAACAAAACTATTTATCCAACCATTTATAAACATTATAATTATAATTACTGGGAAAGCCTAAGTTGCATCCAACACATTGTTTACTAATTACTGGACAGGTGTCAAAAAATGTTCTAGAGTAATATGCTCGATCAATAGCATCTTGAATTTAACAGCTTGAAAGATATGCTATAAATAAGATCAAAATATGCTTCAAATTATATTTCATAACAAAAACTTAAAGACTACAAATCAACATTAAGATTAAGAAACTAAAACACTCAACTACAAAACTGGTAAAAAAAACCAAAAATCATAATGAGACAAACCAGTTGGCAATAAATCA
The DNA here is from genome assembly GCA_951799425.1 of Ilex aquifolium. NCBI lineage: Eukaryota > Viridiplantae > Streptophyta > Magnoliopsida > Aquifoliales > Aquifoliaceae > Ilex > Ilex aquifolium. The sequence continues at coordinate 27,783,377 of OX637404.1, read as the reverse complement.
AACGTTCTGTACATTCAAACGTTTTTTACATTCATCTTGCTCTACAACCAAATTATGAGATTAAAAATATTAGGAGTAGACAAATTAAATTAATCATAACAATAAGGTGGGCAAGTGAATAACACAAATTAAAAAACAGATAAATATATGCCAACATATAAAGTGTAAGAAATAGATGAGAAACTATTAAAATGAACCTAAGGTCAAGAATAAGAAGTGCAAGAAATGAGTAAAGTTTAAAAGATAACATGTGTATAAGTCATAATGATGTAAAGTCCAAATCTACTGTAAAAACTGAGAGAAAAAGATAGAATCAATAGTCATACCAGTTGGCAATCTTTATTTTTTGTTCCTTGAGTAGAAGAGGTTGCTTTTTCTTTCCCCTTAAATTTGGCATTCGCCAAAGCATCGGACTTTTTTTTCTCCTTCTATTATAGATGATTGTATGGGGTGTAAGAAAACGCTACTTAAAAGCAAAAAAAAAAAAAATGAGTGAGAAATAGGTGAGGTAACACTACCTCATGTATACGGAGACGATTTAGTTCATACTCATTGCGAATTACGACTCCTACATTATTATGACGAAGTCTTCGAACCTGTAGACAAAAAAACATTGAATAGTAAATAAGCAAGGTAAAAAAATTAGATAAAAAGTAAAAAAATGATGAGTAAAAAAAACTTATCATACGATATTTTCTAGATCGTTGTCCATCTGTCACGACATTAATGAAGATAAATCAAAATAAATATAAATCAAAATAAATAAGATATTAAAAAAATCAATAAGAGATGTTTACAGAGAGTAAAGAAGATGATAAACTTACACAGCCAAAAATAATGACATCATCCATCGGTCGATGATTGTGCAGTTGAAACGGTGGTGACTACACAGTAAAATTACAATGATTTACATCAATTACAATGAAATTTCAACAATGAAATTAATATTAATTACAATGAAATTTCATACAATTAACATGCAATCATAATCAAATTCAACATTCATTCCATCCTAACATTCATAATTAAAAAAACTTATTTCATCATAACTATAAACCTATTTCATAAACTAACAACCTAACGTTCGTAACTAAAAAAAAAGACATTCAATTAAACACCCAATTAAAAGACACACAAATTAAACACCCAATTAACACCCCTTTTATACACAAACATTCAAAAACTGCTATGCAGTGTGTGTGTTTGTGTGTGTAGATGTGTGTTGTTTTGTGTGTGTGATGTTGTGTGTGTGTGTTTGGGTGAGGTATGTCGTGAAAGAGAGAGAGGGAGAGAGAGAAAGAGATAGAGTGAGAGCACAAATTAAATACACTGCAAGACTCCAGAACCAAACACAAATCAAAGGATGGACCTTTGATAACAAACTACACTAAGAAACTATTGTTTTTTTCTCTAAAATGTATTGCTTGTCTAAAATGTTCTCTAAAATTTTATAAATTTTCTCTAAAATGTTTTTTCTCTAAAATGATTTATACTATAAAAGTCTACTGCCACATGACAATGTTAAAACTCAAATTAATCTAACTTAAGGGGGCCTATAAAAACCATGTCAAATGTAAAAATCATTAAAGCAACTCAAAAAAACAAATTCACAACAATCAGTACAAAATAATACTCAAACACTATATAATAATAACACGTGCCTAAAAATACTATATAATAATAATAATATAAAAAAACTCCATTAATTTAGAAATATCTACTTACCTAAAATAATGATATACCTCGTAATCATATGAAAATCAATTACATGCTCACCATCATGTCATAGTCTTACCTAAACACAAATATTTATTGACTACCTCAATAACATAAAAAAATTATCGTTTCACAGTAATTATAGAGTATAACTTGGCACAAAATTGTAGCGATTAAACTAATATACTCAGCCAACATTATGGAATCTAAAATTCAAATGTTGTTACGGAAAACACTATCTTAATTGTCCAAAAGAAAAAACAATACAACTAATCAAACAACAAATTAGTTTTTTTTCTTTTTGAACTAAAATTAGACAGCAACTCAATAATAGTCAATCACAACTTTTATAGTGTGAAGCCTGGAACCATTTCAAAGGTACCAAAACATTGTCAAGGTCTTAAACTCATCTCTAGACAAAATAAGAAATTCACATTTTCTATAAAAAAAAAAAAAAAATCAAGCCATAAAAATCACATCATCTAAGAATTCACCTATGCGTGTGTAAAGATCATAATCACATAAATAAAACCACACGAAGAAATACAAAAAATTACCCCTTTTATGAGAAAATTTTTCACTTAATTAAAGCCCAAATGACACATTCAGTACAAAACCCAAAAAAAAAAAAAAAATAACCAAATTCACAACAATCAGTACAAAACTAAAACAACAAATTCACTTAGACAACACCAAATTCAAAGCATGTAAACCCAAAACAACTAATTGCTAGAGGGAAAGTCGCAAACACAAAGTGGTGTTACATAAGAGTATATAAGAATATTATATTAAATATATAAGAATATTAACTTTAAATATTTAGCTGACCTCAGTTGATTCGCACAATTTTAATTTAAATAGATAACAATTTTAATTTAAACCACAACTCAGTTGATTCGCACAATTTTAAGGAAAATTCAGGCTAGAGCATGGGCACCCAATTCAGGCTATCTACAAAATAAACCCATCATGGTTTCTTTCTCCTAACCCCTTTCTTGTTCATTGACATACAATGACCAGAATTTGCCCGTGCAATGAAAACTGAAACCAAAAGTCAAATTTTCCAACACAACTAAATAATCATCTAATCAAGACCCAAGAACCCAAAGCCCATCAACCCAGAAATTGAACAAATATTGAATTACAATCCACAGGAATCAAGCACAATAGAATCAGATATATGATAGAAACCAGAATTTGATGAAGCAAAAATAATTTAATGTCAAGTTTGAGAGAGGAGCTAACTTGGACCTCGAGCTGTTGGATTTCTTGAAATCACAAAATAGGCAATTTGGACACAAAAACAAATGAAGAAGATGGTAAGCAAAACCACATTTTTACCCCTTTTTCTCAACTGGGAATTGTCTATGGAAAGAGGGATAGGAAGAGAACTTTCTAGGAAAGTGCATATGTATATTACACATGATATTGTAAAGGCTGAAATGCTTGACCGAAATGCTTGTACCCTTAAACAATGAAACCAAACCGAGAAACCATGAAACCATCCACAAACCCACATGCTTAGATTCCACAAACCCACATGACCGAATGAAACAATGAAAACATTTTCAGCCGCCGCCACTGCTACTTCGAAATTCCACAAACCCACATTGAAATTCCACAAACCCAAATCGAAATTCTAACCTCAAGGTTTGAAACCCACAAACCCAAATTTATTATGGGTTTAGAAACCCTCATGGGAGTGAGACAGAGAGAGCGATTGGAGAGAGAGAAAGAGAGGGGGAGAGAGAGGTACCTGGGTTGAGCTGCCGCTTATCGCCGCTGTGCTGCCGCTGAGAACCTTGGTCGAGCCATGACCGAGGAGTGAGAGGTGAGTAGTGTAAGGTGTAAGGGGTGTAAGGGATGGGTAGCGTGCAGGTGGATAGCGTGTAGATTTTTTTTGATCGCTGCTGTGTTGAGCCATGAGCCATGGCAGAGCAGGTGACTGGTGACCGGTTAGCAGTCTGCTGGAGAAGAGAGAGAGAGAGTAGCCGTGTAAGGGTAGGGGTGGGCAGCGTATAGGATTGGGTTTCATTTGGGCGGGATTTTTTTTATGTGAGATGAAATGTGGGCCATTAGATTCAATTAGAAGAATTAGATAAAATCTATACCGTTGAGATAAAATAAGAATGAATCTGAACCGTCCTTGTGCTTTCCCAAATGAATTTAAATTAAATTAAATTTTGAAGTGAAAAAGATTCAAATTAGGTTCTATCTTATTATTATAGATATTATGTACATTAATTTCATGTATAAATACAATGATAAAATATGTATTTATATTTTTTTTTTTTAAATAAAAAATTTATTTTTTCCATCTTACCAAACACAAAAAAAAAAATTAATCATTTTTATTTTCCATCCATCCTACCAAACATAAAAGAAGGAAAGTGTATCATTCATATTTTCTTTCTTTGGAGGATAGAAAGTGTATTCCTCCTGTTTTGTATCTCTCCTACCAAACATAGCATAAGCTTGCAATTAGGAAACTTAACTAATGTTTAGTTAGTTCAATCCCATAACTTGTTTTTCAAGTTTACTCTTGCCTCCTTCCTATATTTCACCCTCTCAATATATTGAGAAAAACATCTTTAATGGCATTGAAAATGAGATTATCATGCAATGTTTCAAAATATAAAGTATAGTCGGGAACAATTGTAACTTACCAATCATCATTTAAGCTACCGTCTTGTAAGTAAAAAACGTAATTTCATCATAACAGTAAAAACACATTTGATCAGTCTATAATAAAATTATTTATATACTTTTTTGTTTAAAATTCCCTTATATTTGTGCTTGTATACATATGATTTTGGAAGAACATAACAAATTCCGACAAAGACAAAACAAAAAAGCACATACACAAAAAGCAAATAGCACTTTCAATTTATTTTTGAAAAAAGCAAAAAAGTAAAAGACGAAGAAGTAAAAAGTACTTCAAAAACTATAGTCAAATTGTACCTAAGTTTTTCTTTTTATTATTAGTTCTATTTTTTATATTATTGTTGTTAAATTTTACCCCCACTACCGTAATTTTCTAGCTCCGCCCCTGGCCATGACCATCTTTTGCTAGCTTTTATGGGGTATTGATGCAAATCAGAGTTTTCATTTTTCTTTGCCATGCAAATAGGTTGCAGACTTAATTTCTAGGACACTAGGGCCAAGTATCTAAGCTTGGGCATGTGTCCTGTTATTGGTCACAGTTAGGGCATTACTCACAGAATGTGCTAGTGGAATTGCTTGCATGCAAAAATCCTATGACAATTCAGCTCAGTCCAATACTGTCATTGTATGGATGTTTCGGTGCCGTATTAAGACCAGGGAAGTACACATTGAAAAAAAGGTAATTAGAACCAGGGAACTACTAGCTTTGGCTGGTACATTGGGTTGCACATGGCTCATGTCAACTTCTTGTAACATTTTTGGACGGCCTTATTGCAGCCTTCTTTGTCAATAGTATTTCAGTTCATTTTTACCATTCTTGAAATATTACCTCAAATTAAAATTAATCTCACAGCACTAATTCTCTCGCACTCTCTCTACTTATTTTTCTTTGCCATTTCGATAACCATCTCTGGGCACATAAATTCTATGCAAGTGTCATACAATGGATGCTACTAACTTTAGTTTGCGAGTATTTCAGCTTGAGGTTGCTTTTTTATGTTTTAGTTCTTTTTCCCTTTCTTTTTGGCTATGATTCAAGTAGATATATGTTACAGTATTTCTTTCTTCTTTATATCCTTTTTATACTACGTGCAAGGTCCCATTTTCCTGCCTTTGCTGATGCAGGTTTGACTGGATTGACTCACTTGGATCTTTTTGGGGCTCGTATTACTGATTCTGGAACAAACTATTTGCGAAGTATGCTTGAAATAACCCTCTTGCACATTTATTCTTGGGGCTGCAAATCTCTATCTCACAGCTATAACCATGTCTAAAATATTTGTTCTGATATTATTTAGTTGCTAAAAATTAACAATTTTTAAGATTTAAAATATTTGTTTCGATACTATTTGGTTGTTAAAACTTCAACCTAAAAGACATCTGATTGGAGGGTGGGGTTTTGGAAATTTCAACCTTTTGCCTTTTAATGCTGTTAATTTTTCTGTAATTATCACTGTTAAAGTTTACTTGCAACGAATGATCCATTTGTATAAAACTATTTAGGTATAAAACTGATTTATATGGGAACAATCTGCTTCTATCAAACCATCTGGACTTTGTTTTCCAATTATTGCTGGCTTTAAATCTAATTGTAAATTTCCCCATTGTTTGTGTGTTGAAAAAGGTTTTAAAAACCTGCGCTCGCTGGAAATTTGTGGCGGAGGATTAACTGATGCTGGTGTCAAGAATATCAAAGATCTTTCTTCTTTGACACTGTTAAATCTTTCCCAAAACAACCACCTGACTGACAAATCCCTGGAGTCAATATCTGGTACTTTCCATCAACTTCAAACTTCAAAGTATCTATGCCATTTATATTACTTTTGGAAGCGCTATGGAACATCTGCATTTTCACACGTGTGGTACATTGTTTGTTTTTGTGGGTATGTCATAACACTAATTCAAAAGTCATCTTCTGAGGGTTGACGTGCCAAAGCCATAAAATCATTCGTTATATGGCTAACAGTGGATGCGCCAGTCTGGGATTGTGCGTCTGATTTCCGCCATGCAGTGATGTTTTGTAGATTGCATTGTCATTAGTTGGTGAGTGCTATTTCTGCTGGGATGTCCGAAGCTGTGGTCTAATATATTGTTCTTGGGAGTAATCATTGAAACGGACTGTTTCCATCCTCTTGAAGAAAACCAACCAAACTACTGGTCATTTATCCCTCCAATCGTAGTGAAAACTGGACAATTCATCAATGATTCTGGAAGCCCTATTAAGTTGCTTCTCATGCATGTAGAAGCGTTGCCTGCAATTGATGATAAAATAGTTTTACTTTTTCATGTTTTGACAATGAGATTTCTAGACTGCTATCTTTTGTCTCGTTGGCGTTTCAGCTTGCTTTATATTACTCGCTAATAATGCAGGATTGACACAATTGGTCTCTTTAAACATGTCAAACTCTCGTATTACCAGCGCCGGGTTGCAGCATCTGAAGCCACTAAAGAACCTCAAATCACTGACCTTGGAGTCCTGCAAGGTGACTGCGAATGATATAAACAAGCTTCAGTTAGCAGACCTCCCGAATTTGGTAAACTTTCGGCCCGAATAGTCTGTAAGAAAGACATTTACTGAATATCTCACCAACAATGAAGTGCTGCTGTATATAAATGACCACAATAAAGCATGACATTTATGTTGTACATATATGGCTAACATTAAGATTGGCATTGGTAGCAATGAAGTTCTCTGTGCTGCATGAGCATGCTCTCGTATCGTCTGCTTCACACAGGAAGTGTAAATAAGCTTCCTTGGCGGTTGGTTCCTAAATGCAACTCCCAGGAGCTATGGTATATAATATTTGATCCCAAGTTGTTGTATGTATATATATGTATGTTGCTGGATAATGCTTTGATGATTTGTGAACATTTACTACTCAAAAGGCTTTTGAGCCACTACTATGGAAAACCTTCTGAATGTAAAACTTGGCTGCTTCTTAGTGCCTGAATGTTCTTTTTTGTAATGGCCATGAATTAGTGTGGCGCGTTTTAGATAATTCATGCCAACATAAGTTAATGTCCGATATCCATCTGGGTTTATTTGATGATTACTTCCGCTCCGCCTGGGGTTGCGAAGCAAACACTCCATGGTATGTTGATTTTCACCCATCTCCTAGATGATACAGGATTGAAATTTTTTCGAATACATTTTTTTTTGTAATGTTACACAATGGTAATTTATTTATGAGTAATGTTATTTAGATTTAAAAGTTTAATATAATTTATTGACATAATGACGTGATTTTAGTAGAATTATTGAATTAACACTAAGTTGCAATGTTTGATAGGGTTTACAACTAATTTAAATGTTATAGTGAATTGGGTTTGAATATTAGGTTCCAAGAGCATTCTTCTTCATTTATTATAAATTCAAGTGGGGGTTATAACGCATAAGTGGTTCCTATGTTGCAAGGGCGGAGCTGAAAAATTAGTTTAGGGTGGGTACATTAATAAGTTCTATTTTTTAATTGATTGTAGAAGGGTTTTTTTTTTTGAAATTCTTAAATTTATATTTGTTGAAATAATATTTAAAAACTTCAAAGTTTATTGAACTTAAAAAATTAAAAATTGATGTACATCACATATACACAAGAAATAAAAAAGAAATTAATTATAATTTGGTACCAATAATGAGATTAATTATTATTATTTATAATATCTCTAATAAAATAATAATCTACAATATCTATATTATAATAAAATAATTCTATAATTTTTAAAAAATTACAAAACATTCCTAATATGTTCAAAACTTATTCGGACATGTTTGAAGTATATCTATTGTATGGATAGTTGACCTTATTAAATATTGGAACTCACTATTAAACTTAATATCACAATATATTAAGTACTGAAATTAGATTCCAATATCATTTGTCAAAAGTTAGTAATCATTTAGGTATGCATTTTTTATACTAATTTATATCACAAGAGCACAATAATTGGGTGGGCACAATTAAATACATTTAAATTTTATTTTAAAAAATACATAACTAATATCAAACAAAAAAATTTGAGAGTGGACACGTGCCCCCAAGTCCAATGGTAGCTTCACCCATGTTATGTCACCACTGGTTCTAGTGACATACACTGTCCCGTTTAGGATCTCTCATGACTCTTATAAGTTAGCAAGTAGGGTTCGATTTATGAAATTTTCATTGCTCCTAGCTTTGTAGTACGGTAATAAGACAAAAACTTGAGTCGGCCTTTGAGAGCGTTTGCGGTTTCCACTGTCTAGGCTTCACTGATGAAATTTTCTTATGAATTCAAGCTAATATGTCACACTCAAGTCGAGTTTTATCCCGATTGTCCCCTCGAACTCTTGTTACTATCAACAACAACATGAATGATTTATAGTTGAATGAAATTGTTTAAAAACTAAGATTCAAACACAGTACCAAAAGACGAGCTATTTAGAATTTATTTAATATTTGATCAATTCATGATAATATTTATGGAACAAACTTGGTTCGAATTTAAATTCTTTCCAATAGACTTTCTCTACAAAGCACATCATCTACCATTAATGAATAAAAATTCTATTTAGTGAATAGCTTGAAGAGAAAATGTACCGAAGAAAATCTGACTCAGGTCGTTCCTGTTATGCACCACACCATTAGATATCAATGGGGGGTCCCACTTCTCCAACGAACGGTGGTATTTAGAGCGTAGGTGCAGGCTACATATCTCGGAGGCAACAGAAGATAAAACCCCCAGCAATATTCCAAGTCGACGGCGCAAAATTTCACGCTCAACCAACCAAAGGAAACAACCCAAAATCCACTTTCTCCCTCTCCGTCTCTCACATCTCATTGGCTATTGCATGGATGTTAATCGTTAGAGAGAGAAAAAAGTCGTCGAGCCTGAGATCTAGGGTTTATATACCTCTCTCTATCTCTTCTCAATCCATTTTTACAATTTACAGAACTTCAATTCGACCCAGAAGACCGATTTCACGAATTATGTAAGGCTTTCTTTTACCTCGATTATTTCTGTGAAAGTTTAATACAATCATCCCTCTCAGTATATACGCACACACAATTCCAATGACTAATTATTCAGCTATTCCTAAGAATTCATATGTAGAGCTACAATTACAAGATGATAGCTTTGGATCCGAAAAACCTAGATCTCACCAAAACCCATCTTTCAAATTGCTATCTGTTGATAGTGAACATGGGTTCGTCAAACCACACAATGAAGATCATGATTTTGATGATGATGACGACATTGAATTTGATAATTTAACCTTTATTGCCGGTGGTAATAAATCTGGGTCTGGGATTTATGGTGCTGTTTTTAACCTCACCACAACCGTGATTGGAGCTGGCATTATGGCTTTACCAGCCACCATGAAAGTTTTGGGGTTATCATTAGGGGTTGTATTGATAGTTTTGATGGGCATTTTGTCGGAAATTAGTGTTGAATTGCTTGTTAGATTTTCGGTTCAATGTAATGCATCGTCGTATGGGGAGGTGGTTCAAGCTGCATTTGGTAGGACAGCTAGGATTTTGTCTGAAATTTGTATAATTGTGAACAATGCTGGTGTTTTGGTTGTTTATTTGATTATTATGGGTGATGTCATGTCTGGTTCAAATCACCATATTGGGGTTTTTGATCAATGGTTGGGAAATGGGTTTTGGGATCATAGGAAGCTGGTGATCTTGGTTATTGTCGTGCTTTTTCTTGCACCACTTTGTTCGTTGGAAAAGATTGATTCACTGAGCTTGACTTCAGCTGCTTCAGTAGCTCTTGCGGTTGTGTTTGTTTTTGTTGCTTTTGTTGTAGCAGCTATTAAGCTTGTCGAAGGGAAAATTGAGGCTCCAAGAATGACTCCAGATTTTGGGTCAAAGAAGGCAATTTTGGATTTGCTTGTGGTCATTCCTATTATGTCAAATGCTTATGTATGTCATTTCAATGTTCAGCCTATTTACAATGAGCTTGAGGGACGCTCTCCTCGGAAGATGAACAAGGTGGGGAGGATCACCACTGTCCTTTGTGTTCTGGTTTATGCTTCGACTGCCATAGCTGGTTATCTACTGTTTGGAAAGGATACTGAATCCGATGTGCTGACTAACTTCGATAAGGACCTTGGGATTCGATTCAGCACAGCTCTGAATTATATTGTCCGTATTGGGTATATTCTTCATTTGGTTCTTGTTTTCCCTGTTATCCATTTTTCTCTAAGACAAACTGTGGATACCTTGGTGTTTGAGGGATCAGCTCCGCTGTCAGAAAGTAGGAAGAGGTGTCTGGCCTTGACTTTGGTACTTTTGGGACTTATATATTTTGGGTCTACTATGATTCCAAGCATTTGGACAGCTTTCAAGTTTACAGGGGCAACAACAGCAGTCTCACTCGGTTTCACATTTCCATCTCTTATAGCTTTAAGGTTAAGTAAACAAGGGAATAATTTGAGCAACAGCGAGAAGTTTTTGTCCTGGATGATGTTGATATTGGCAATCATAGTTAGCATTGTTGGAGTGGTCGGCAATATTTATAGCATCAAAAGCGGATCCGAATGACCCCGTGTGTTCCAATTCAGGATTCTTTTGGTAGATGCCAATTAGGTGAAATGATGTAGGATTTGTTGGAAAATATTTTCCGTTGGTATGTTGGCTTGCTGCCACAATGATTTGGCCACACATGAAAATAACCGGGCACTGAGCAGGCTTACTCCAACTTGCGTTAATATCTACTGGTAAATTATTTGCTGGTTATGATCGTGTCAGAAAATGTAGATAAAACCTCACTTTAGACAAATATCCGAGGCTTCTACTGTGACAAGAATATCTCTTACCCCATGGACCACATGATGGATTGTCAATAATACAGAAAGTACAATGAGGTACCATCAATTTTTGTTTTGCTGAATTTATGAATTTGTGCAGACATTGGTTCACGTTGTGCTTTGCCTAGCCCCACTACGCTTCTCTCTTTTCCCCCTTAAGAACAGGGGTCATGTAATTATACAATACAACAATTGTAGGTGTTGTTTACATGGCTTTTTTCATCACAAGTATTCCTGATTGTCCGTCCTCATGATTTTAGCTTGGTTATGTTCATGTTTTGGTTTATAATTATCTCATAATTTGATTGGGTTTCACATCAAATTATATTGACTATTAAAGATTATAATGGCTTTGTTTTATCGGATTAAATTCACATATGATTGGCCTTTGACGGTGGGATTGCTTGTAGAACTCAAAGCATGACTGATCATAATGAGATGTGAGAAACAGAACCTCTGGCTGCAGAATAGAGCTATTAGGAAAATCCTTCTAAAGCAAAAATAGAGCCGTTAAAGGAATCACTTACTATTTGCCCATGACTCCATCATATTGTAAGTTGTTTGTGTTACATTTTGATCAGGCTGAAGAATATCATTTTATGCAATCCCTGAATGGAGACTATGTACCACTTTGAGAAATCAACTTGGATTGGAACATGAGATAGATGTTGGCACTAGAAGTCTCTTTAGCAGTGACGAATTGCCTTGCCCTATGAAACGTGGATGTGGTTATTGGTTATATGCAATGTCTCACTGTATTAACATAAAATCTTGGAAGCAAATGCGAAAATTTGAGTGATTATGCATAATGTAGGAAAGACATTATGGTCTCCCATCCGATCTTTATTGAAGTGTGGGAGACAGTTTAGGATTTCACCATCTACAAATTCCGGTGGAAGATAGACTGTAACTTATATGGTCATTTCTACATGTTATATACATGTTTGCCATGCCTATAGGGGCGAGTTTGTAGAACATAGAAGTTAATCAGAGTATTCATCAGGACTAGTACTATTGGTATGGTGCTTCTGTTCAAGCAGATGTAGGAAAAGAATAGGGATTCTTTATGCTTGTGGCAATGGGCGAAAACACAAGTTTAGTTGATGTCTCTGATGGAGGAGAGATGTATTCCAGTTGAAGCCTCTGATGCATTTGAAGAAGCAGACACAATGTAGAAGCAAATAGTAGGTGTCGATTAAATTCTTTCATTTCCTTTTGATATGCATCATGTGCTACAATCTTTAGTTGGTTTCAGTTAAACAAAAGAAACTAGGTGTCGATTCAACGGCTGATGATCCACACTAGAACAACCCCCCCCCCCCCCCCCCCCCCCCCCCCCCAAAAAAAAAGAAAAAAGGCCATACCCAATGCATAAAATTTTCACCTATAATAGAGTATGAAAAAGGTAAATGGTACAGTTTTGCCCTTTTTTCTTCAAATAGAGGTAAACAATTTTTGAGGTAGATTGAGAAAAAATGTATTGTAGAGAATCTCACTCGGGTAACAAGACAATCCTCAGTTAGTCGGTGATAGGAGTGCAACTTGGGCGGGCCAACCCGAGCCAAACTCAAAAAAAACAGGGCTTGAGTTAGAATTTTTAATACTTGAGTTGGACGCAGGCAAAAAAACTCCAACCCGAATTGAATTTGGGCAAGCCTCGGGTTGAGGCCTCGAGTTGTCGGGTTCAACCCGATTATTAAAATCAGGTTGAACCCGAATATACATAAATATATAAATATATTTAACTAGGGTTAATATTTATCTTCACTCTTTAGAATTCAGACTTTCACTTCACTTCTATGTAAATATATTTAATTAGGGTTAGTATTTATCTTCACTTTTTAGAATCCAGACTTTCACTTCACTTCACTTCAAGTGTTTACTCATGCGGCTCCATCACTCTCAGATTCCTCTCTCACTCGTCACTCTTCCCTCTCTCAATCGTCACTCGTCTGAATCGTCTCAGACTCTGAGCCTCCCTCTCTCTCTCTCGTTACTCCTTTTTTCACTCCCTCTCTCTTCATCTGTGTCTCACCTTTCATATTACATCACTTGGAAAAAATTAGATCTATATTTGAAAAAATCAGATCTACATTTCAAAAAATCAACCCGAATTAAGTAATCCCAGCCCAACCCGATTTTTAACTTGAAATCAGCCCGAATTAAGTAACCCGAATTCAACCCGAGCCCACCCGAATTAAACTCGGGTAGTATTCGGGTTGAATACCTCGGGTTGAAGTAGGGTTAGGATTAATGTTGAAAATTATATACCTAGGGTTGAATTAGGGTTGATCTCTCAACCTGCCCGAGTTACACCCCAAGTCGGCGGCATGGGCTGGTGTGGATCTCAAGGCAAATAAATGTGGATTATAACACATATCTCATTCTTTGTTTGTATCAACAACTCCAATTATATATGGACAACTGAACCAGTACTTCCACATGGGATGGGAGACAGAGTCCTATTCAGTTCGTGCCCATGATCTCTTGAAGTCCAAAGTGTATTGATGGTGGCATGGGCCTCTGGCTGTGGGGGACATACACACCATAATAATACTGAAGATCATTTATTTGTGGGCACTTCGAAATAAGTTGCTGGTGGACCACTGGGGAAATACGTGACAAAGTTGGTAACAAGTGATTGGGTTGAAAAAGAGAGACGCATCGCTTACGCCAAGTAATATGTGGAATCGAATTCAAGTCTTAGACGTCGTAAGGACTAACCTTTTTCCACCACATTTTAAATCATTTTGGAATAATGTGACATTTATTTTTGGTAATTCAGGATATTTGGACATAATTTATAATAACATTCATACGATGATCTCAAATTAAACTTGGATTGTTAACATCTAAAACAATATTTAATAACAAAGACCCGTGGCAATTAGTTTCTTTTCGGTGTTCTAGTCTAAACTATTGAATCGAAACTATTTAGTCTTAAGGAGACTTGTTGTATCTCTATTCAGGCGAACAATCTTCCCCCAACAACTACCCTGGGACTCGAACTTGTGATTTGATTCTAATACCAATTGTTAGATCAAAGTGCTCATCGGTGCATAAAAAATTATAATTATAAAAAATTATAATTGCCCAAATTAAATTAGTCAAGGATGTAGGCAAAATTCAATCCAACGAAAAAATCATGTCAATCCATCTCTTTATGGTCAGAAACACCTAATTCATAATCTATTGAATTGACTACAGAAAAAAAAAAAAAAAAACTATTGACTTACGGAATGCGCATTTAGTCATATTAGGCCAACTATTTAAGAAACTATTGTCAATCAGACATCAAAACTATTTTTTTGGTAGTGCAGGAAAAAAGAGGTTGCTTTAGGGCTAACCAATCCCTAATTATGTACCTAATTGGCATTTAGTTTGAAATTTGGGGCCACTAATCCAAACAACCCCCCCCCCCCCCCCCCCCCCCCCCCCCCCCCCCCCCAATAAGCACAAAAAAGTAGTGGGTGACCCTGTCCCATGGAATATACCTTTTTCCATGCCGTGATTGATGGAAGCATTTTTCCAAAGTATTTCTTAGTTCTCACTCCTGTGGTTTTATCACACACTCACCATTGAAGACCCCACCACCCCCCACCCATTCTTTTTCTTTAGTCCCTCTCAAGTTTCAACTACCATACCATTAAAGCACCATGGAATGGAGAAAAGTCAAGTTACCCCGAGCAACACACCACCCTTTTTTTCTTTTTTCTTCATCTTACATTTAGATAAAATTATAATTTGACCCCATTAACTATCTCTCCTACCTCATGTCATCCTCCTTCTCTTTTTTTCCAACAGTCAGGGGTGTCCGGGACAGCTTATACGCATGTCGACTAATCTCTCTCCATTCTAGTCAAAGGCAAGCCATTTATGCAGGAACGAGAGTATTCATGAGGGATAAATTTCTCATGACTTGACTCCAATGAGTTGTCAAGATTAAAACTCAGGACGTTTGGATTTACAACTCGTCTCTGTTCCCACTTAAGCTACCATTAGAGTTCATGTCATCCTTCTAATAATCATATTTTTCACACTACACATTCAGTTATGACTATTAATTTCACATCATCGTCTCAACTATTACGTTTTGCTCAGTTCCGATAATAATTATTGATTTCATATTGTCCTAATTTTTGACATTAGAAACATATATTTTATCACATTTAGATTTTTTTTTCGTCTAAACTATATTTGATGTTTGGTTTTGGGTAGTGTGACATAAATTCAAGGAGTTAAGAGTGAAAATATGAGAAACTCAAATAATTAAGGAGACGAAAATAGAATTAAAACGATAGTTGAAGGAATCAAAGTACAATTTTCCCTTATATATACCTAAAGTATCTCTATCATGAGGACACTCAAATCATAAACAATCATGGACTGGTTCTCTTGGCTATCAAAAACTGGCCTTGAGCCTACCCTGGTTTACGAGTATGGCCTAGCTTTCTCTCACAATGAACTCGAAGAAGATGATATAGCTTACTTCAACCATGAGTTTCTCCAGAGCATGGGCATCTCCATAGCCAAACACAGGCTAGAAATTCTCAAGCTTGCAAGGAGAGAGAATGGAGGTAGCCCTCATCCCATGTCAAGGCTTCTCATCGCGATCAAGCGAACCAAGAGGTCTCTTTCCAATTACATTCGAACGTGGGTTCACCGCGATGAGTCTGCTCTGGTCCTCGTGCCGAAGCTTAGTTACAGTTCAAGATGGAAGAATGCTATGGTGAAGAGGAACAAGAGATTGATGATGGCCAACCAAAACAAACTTATGCTCACAAATGGTAGTCCTTTGGCCATGTCTGCTGAGAGGATGAAGAGCTTTTCGAGCCCATTGGTTCTTGATCTTCATGATGATGAAAAGATTGATCGCGACTGCGAGGAGTATTGGTCGACTGGTGTTGAAGAGATCAGGTGGGATGCTATGTTTCAGAACTTGAAACCCACATGAAGGTTTGAACTTTCCTATTTCTTGAGCTAATTTGAATGGTGAGAGAGGGTTTTTTGGGTGTTCTTCCACCAGAAACTTTTAGATTGGGTGTTTCAGAAGACTTGCATGATTTTTTTGTTATGTGGTGGGTGATGCTAAGAGAGTCCACCTTAGCACCTATTATTAGGGTCTGTAGGATATATTAGTAATGAGATTGTCTCGATTTGTGTGTCATTCTTGTGCTGGGTCATCCTCAAGTATTGTATGTTAGTTTGCTTTCCTTTTTGGTTCAAGGATGATGATGGGCCTTGAACACAGGAGTGATTTAAAATCAGATAAAAATGAATAATCTGCAAATCTCATGGAAACTAAATCATCCAGTAGTCAGTTATCAAAAAAAAAAAATCATCCAGTAGTCCACGGCACCACTTCTAGACTGCTACAAGTATCAATCAGAAATAAAAAATTCACAGGAAAACAAAGTCGATTTTATTTGATCCTTATGGTTTCTGAAAGGTTAATTCCAAGGGAATTATCTCCCTCAAAGCCAACGCTAGCTCCTTATGGAAGGTCATTTCCATTCGGAGAAGTATTGCACGCGCTGGCCTCTTAACATGTGCAACAGTTAAATCAGGATTTGCACAGTTGGTAGGGAGTCGAACTCACACCCAACGCCTAGATACAGTTTGTCCAGTCAATGGAAGCTCGTCCTACTAACCAAACTTTGTTGACGCCTAGGAGACTGACCCCAAGAAGTTGCCAAGTTTTAAATTTAGGATGATTGGATTTACAGGTTGCCCCTATCTCCACTCAAGCTACCCTTGGGGTACCTTATATGGTTTATGAACAATTATTTAGTCACAAAATATATTTGATATAAGAAAATTAAAAAGAATGAGAGATAATTAGCAACAGCATATAGCAATTTTTTATTGCAAGAATTGCACAGTTGATTGCAGTAATAATGCTCCTGATGAGTCCCTATCCCCACATTGTCACCACAAGTTTGGAAGTTAGGATTCCAAGTGTCATTAATGATTATGAACAAAGTGCAAATGGTATAGGTGAATAATTCAATGAGCTTTGCTAAATGTTATGCTCATTTCAAAGCCATTGAGGTCCCCCAAAACCACTAGTTCTGCTGATTTTAAGCCTCCTTACATGTCTCTTACATAACTTCGGCAAAGGTGAGACAAATCATTTAAACAATTATTGAAGGCAGTCAACATTTATATTTAATTTTGAGTAATTTTTCAACTTAGTAGTATATATTTGCGTGTTTCAGAGGAAGACTGGTGTTACCACTAAGGTAACCAGGTCTTCCTCAAAGCCCACTTCAGCCCCATTAGTAGTAGGGTCTACCCAAGCCATGAGATTGTCTCCCTCTTCTCTCTGTCTATTTTCTTTTATCACAGAAAAGATGAGCACCAAGTGGTGCCTATGTAAAGAAAATCTGTGTTAGATTTGCTAGATCTCCACTTTTTCAATGATTGGTTTCAACAAATCTTTTAAAAGCCTCAAGACTGATCAACCTAAAAATTTCAAGCATCAATTGATTCTTCGGGAGCGGTTGCATCTCATATTTAAGATAATCATAATTCACAAAATTGCTTCTCAAGTGATGGAAATTCTAAATCTCAAGCCTATTAACATGGCTTAGTTGCTCAAAGATCACACACACACGAGCATACAAACCAAAACACAAGGAGAAAAGGAAGAAATGCTTTATGTTATTATGCTGTTATGCATCAACCACAAGGTAGTAGCCCATTAATCTAGAAAAGAGTACCTGTGTTCTTCATCAGACAGCGCAAACAAAGACTAACAATCCCGCCAAACTGAATACAGAAAATCAGATCAGTGGAGACGGTAGGGGCTAGTTGACCACAGAACCGTAATCTATTCAATATAGCTAACAGAAATGTAGAAGCTTAAACGCTTTCCCTAGCCAACTGCAGGCCCACAATGGAAAAATCCTCAGTTGAGAGAGAAATGAAGTTCAAATGTTTTACAGCTCCAAAAATGCATATAGCAAACACAAACCGCATGTTTTGCCTTGAGAAGAAATTACTTAGGCACATGCCTCTACACCACATGTATAACTCAATTCTTGAATCATAAGAAGCTCACGAAACTCTAGTTATCAGTGGTCAGAACTTTGAGGCAGACGAAAGGAACCCCCAGCATAAAGCATTTGATAGACTGGTCTGATTCTGATTGTCAGAATGACGCTCAAGACAGTGCCCAGACCACAGGCTCCAGCTAGAACCATGAATGTGAGCCCAAAGCAGTTGGGCCCCAAGCAAGAGGATCCTTCTTGCTTTGCTGCCTCATTGTCATAAACATAACCAGCAAGCAGAGCTGAGAAGAGAATTGCACCAAGAGGATTGCCCAGCTGCATGAAGTTGAAGATAATACCAAAATGCTTCAAGCCAAAAAGCTCGGAGACGGTTGGAATCATGACACCAAACTGAACGCCAAAGCAGATTCCTAGCAACCCAGTTGCAATGTAAAGGGTACCATTGAGAGCCGAAGCATATAGAAGAAATACAATGATCATGATTACTTGTGTGACTGTCATCCAAATTGTCCGAGGAATTGCCCTTGATCTGAAATGAAGATATTCTCATATCAAGAAATTGCAGAAGAGATGAGAGAGAATAATTTAAAGCATAGTTATACAAATCTTGAGGTCTGCAAATCATTTTGAAGTTGGAAATTTCTGGAACTTGAAATGATCTTATATGATGTAAAGAAAAAATCAGACATTCAGTCATAGAGAAATAACTCTCAAACAGAATTTGAAATTTTACCGTTATGGAATACATAATTCTTAGAAAAGAATTAAGTAGAGTAAAACCTTATTATACTCTTCAAAAGTTGGGTATACAATGGGAATTTTCAAAAAACCAAAGTGCTTTCACAATCAAATACTACTTGTTGAGCCAAAGTTGCCAATTTTTTTTAAAATTTTTTATTATTCTCTTTCCTTTAATTACCCAAAAAGGTAACTGAGTCAGCATCGTAATTACCTCACCAAGTGTTCGGAAACAGCACCAACCCCAATACGGCCCAAAAAATTGCAAAAGCTGAAGAGGCTCAATAATACATTTGCATCATCCACACCTAATGAAACTCCAATTTGTGCCAGATTATTAAGAACGGTAACTCCTGTACCCACTCCAACGAAGTATACTACCCAGAGAAGCCAAAAATCGGCCTTAATTATAGCTTCACGAAATTTGAAATCTTCCCCTCTTCTGGGCCTTCTTTTCTTCTTCACTGCCCCCTCCCCCACAGCCAGAAGTATCTCTACATCTGAATAATCTTCATTTTCATCAATACTTCCAAGGTATGTCGCTGATGAAGATGGTGTCAATAAAGGAACCTTTTGGTTTGAGTCACCTTCTCCTGTGACCAAATTGTCCGAAGAACCAGCTAGTTGCCCAAAATTCTTATGAGTTGCGGGGAACAATGTCATTTTGATTGGAATTGCGAGAGGAGATATTAGAAAAATAATCATTATGGCAACAAATGTGTAGCAGACAGAATTACTTAGAGATAAGATGTCTTTCAGTATTGTGGTTGTGAGAAGATAGATTGCAAGTGTGACACATGCTGCTTGGGTAAAGACAAAATAGCTATGCACCGAAGAGTCTTCTCCAGCAGGAGTACAAGGCCGAACAAAGTACATCATGCCCAAACATATAATTGGAATACCCAAAGTCAGAAACAGCAACAGCTTCGAAGCTGACTCATTAATCGCCATAATGTAAACCTCTGTCAATACTGCTGCACTGAGCCCGATATAGCCTTTGAGTATACCAGCAACTGTTCCCCTACTAAGAGGGAAATTCCTCATGTTGGTAACAAGTACGGCAGTGCCTAACCATGCACTGCTGTGAGTGGCAACACAAAGTGCAATAAATAACTGCCATAATATCAACCACTTGGGTTAGAAAAATTGATGTACATGATAGATTTGAAGCACTATTCTTAAAGCAACATCCAAATGCATTAACAAATACAGAAAGTGCACCATGCCAGAGTGAGAGTGAAACAGGTCAAGGATAACTTCAAAAGACGACAATAAACCTACTGATATGAGAAATTTCTTTATCATCAATGTGTTTCAGCCATTGACAGCACTAGTTCAATGATTCTCATTATTGATGGTGAAAACGTGTCAGTTATAGCACTCCACATGCACAAAGGTCTTTGAATGAGAAAATATAGGTTGGCCAAGGGCTCCCTTGAAAAAATCCATGAGTCGTTCGTGTTAGAGACTTAACATTCCGCGATGTCAAAATAAAATTCAATATTTCGGATCCAAGTTATACTGGTTCTTGTGCATCAAAATAAAAACAAAGTGTCGAACATTCGCTCTTTTTGGCTTAAGTATGTTCTGCGGAAATGGCATTGATCACTTGCAGTAGAGAGCGAAATGCTGGAGTCACCAGTGATTCCGTGAAATAGCAAGTGGAAAAAGCACACTCAAACATGTAGAGGATGCATATCAACCTAATATCAAATGACACAAAAGGCAAAAATTTCAATATAACATACAATAACATAACTAGCTCAAAAATGTAAATGAGACAGATCTTGCCCCTTTCACAGCAAGTGTTGGAGTAAAATCTCCTCTTGCAGAAGACAGGTATATATGTTACTTAAATCTGTTACAGTCCAAATTAATTTGCTTCTCCTATCATGAATTATACGGTGTGGACAAGAGAAGAGTAGATGTCTATCATGAAAAGCTATAAGTTTAGGAGGGATAGAGTACGGAGAGCATCAGAAGAGGGAGGGAGGGAGTGGGGGAGGGGGGGGACCAGGACAGGCCTCTTGACATGGTTTTGCTGAAAGGTTTGCTTGGAAACAGGCCCCATCATTACACCCATTTCAAACATCTTAGAAAGATGAAGTTAATAAACAATGAAGGATGAAAAGACAGCCTTATAGTCCTCATTCAATTTAAGCATTACAAAATTTACAGCTTATGAGGGAGGAAAAAATAAGCCACGTAGGGCCTCATCAACTTCATATTGGGCCTTTAGGTCCTAAGGGAAGTCTCATGGAGGGCCAGAATCGGGGCAAAGCTATTACTTAAACAAATTTATGATGAATAGATCATTCGCTAGCTGGCCCCATATACTTGGAACAAGTTTTCATTGAATTGAGATAATTTGCTCTATTGTATTGCAGACAATTATGCGAATTCCACAATGACGATAATGAAGTTTTTAACTACTACTATGTCCCTTAGAAATCACTGCAATCACTTTCCTAGTAAGGCTAGATTTCTTAATGGAACTTATACTACCAACTTCAAGACTAAAATAAGACGGGGATTGGCTGATGACTGATTAGAACAATAAGGCGTTATCTTTCTCCGAGCTTTACTGAGAAAAAAATGATCCATTTGAAGTTTTTGAATCATATTTGCAACTTGGATCATGTGCTTGAACAAAGATAAAATTTGAGGAATATCAGCTAAATAGACAGGAATGAGCTACCCATTTCACCTTAAAGTAGTTCTTCTGCAGTAAAATGTAAGATATAATAAAACTGTTATTGTGCAAACACTTCTCGAGCATGGCAACTAACAATGAAGCTAGCTGAGGAAAGCTAAATAGGTGAGAGTGTTCATCAAAATTGAGCACTTTTCATGGCATCTTTGAAATACCTACGAATAGAAATTTAGGAGAGACTTGTTAAAGCAGACTAGCAAACTTGCCCAACATACACAGTACTACGATCAATTCGTCGCACTCACACTCGAATGTAGGGGCAACCAACCCTATATGCACACAAAGCCCGTTCAAAAATCACATAAAAAAGCAACCTTGCAATCTATTCCCCAAATGGTCAATCTAAGAACAGATCCAAACTAGTATCCCACCTGCAAGTGGAATAGGCCAAAATTTTGTGAAATCTAACATGACAATCCACTTGTTTCGTACCATTGAATCAAAAATTGGGTGAGAAATCAACAAATTTTAGGCAATCAAATCAGCAAATTGGTACAAATAAGACTTAAAAACTCAACTATCAGTAGTTCTAATCAAACAAATCCAAATGGGTATGCAAAAACTTCATCATTATGAGAGAGAAGTTGAGAGAGGAAAGTAGAGAACTTACAACCCAGTAAGGCAAGGAGGAAACAGTCTGGCTAACAGCAAGCCAAATAACACCATACCCCAAGAAAGAAGTACAAACACCAACCAAAAGCACTGCCCAAGGTGGGAACTTATTGCAGGCGATGCCTGGAAGAATACCCACATTCTCTCCAATATCATTGGCCACTCCAAGAATTGTGAGCTGTTGCTGATTGAAACCCAGAACAGATTTTAGAGCAGGAGAGTAGAGAGCGAAAGTGTAGGCGTTCCCAGCAGCGATCTGGACCCAAGCAGCAGCTGCAAGACCCACCCATGGCGGTCTACTTCCTGCCTTTAGGACTGCCATTTTTGTGGGTATTACAACTTGTGAAATGAGTTTTCAGAAGTTATATTCACTCATTCTCAACGTTGAAAGGAAATATCTAGAACAGAGAGAAGAGGTACAAAAAAGGACAAGAAGAAGAGATTGGGTGTTTAGTTGGAGAATTTGAGAGCCGTGAAGAAATTGGGCAACACACTCCCAGACACAGGGAAGAGAAAAGCGTTTGTGTACTTGCGATTTTTCCAGGTCAACAAGGGATATCATGTCTCCTTCACAAACTCAGCGCCACATCGCCGTGGTTAGTCCAAGCGATGGTGATCTCACGAAGGTAACACGGCGACAAAAATGTGCCAAATTCTGCCGACTACTTGTTCTTCATGGATACGATTTAAAATTACTTGGGTTACGGTCGCCATTATTCAAACTCAGAGTAGTTTTTTAACAAGAAAAAGAAGGACTAATCTCTGCACTTTAAAAAATATTTTGATATCCTTAAATATTAAAAAATTTTAATTTATACCCCCAAGATTATGAATTTACAATAACGTGGACTTGATCCAGACTAATGTTCAGTTTTTCGTCATAAATTAAAACACATGAAGTGCAAGTACTTCAAGCATTAGGATGAGATTTGACCACTGTTCTAGATCTTTATTTACAATCAATTTGATACCGTTTTATGTATTGAAAATAAAGTTTCATTAATCAGATAGAAGTTAACCCTATCATGTGCAACTCGCATGAGGCGTCAACAGTAGGTGAATTTGTACATAAACCCATGCTCGAAGCACTTGCAATTCGAATGCTTCAATTTACAATGAAAAAACTAAACGACAATCCGGATGAGGTACTGAGGTTCACATTACTACCAATTCATAATATTGAGGATATAAATTGAGATTTTTAATATTTGATGGCACAAATTGAGAATCGAAGCATCTTTCAAAATATAAAATTCAATTAGCCCAAAAAAAATAAAAAATTGGGTCTGGAAGTAGTATTTTCTTGAATAATCTTAGATTTAATAAGAGAAAAGAAATAAGAATTTCTAAACTATAAAGGGTATATGGCGATGAAATTCACAATGGGTATTTTCCCAAGATCACTTATTTTTTTAGTAGTTAAACCATTCGAATAATTTGAACTCGATCCAAACTTTATTCATTTAAGTTCGTTAACTACGAAACGAATCGAATCTGATCAAATTGTAAAGTTTATTTTATAAAGAAGTAAAATCCTAGTAACGTGTAATTTGGCTCAAAGAAGCTCAGCCTAAATAGGTTCTCATCTATAATATATCTAATTCATGGTTAAACTATCTTTATTTAAAATATGAACACTCTAGAACTTATCTTCAAATAATTCCAAACCATATGCAATTTTCTCTTCTTTTCTTATTTAATATGTTGTTGGAAAATTAAAAATTATATAAATTCATTTATGGTTGATTCCAAAATTTTTTGTTGATAAATTAATTCTTTTAGAATTGATTACCAAGTTTCAAGATTCATTACTTTATACTGAGAAAATTTGCTTGGCCTCGGCTTGAATTGCATTCAGTTAGGCCATTTGAGTTTGATATCTTGGAAGATCAGCGATTGACCTAATGACCACCGCAATCTGTCGTTGAATCGTTAGATCGTGGGTGTTTTGAACCTCACCGCCCCTCCCCCGTAAAAGTTCAAAATTGTGACAAGAAAAAAAAAATTGGTATCTGAAACCAACGGTGGACAAAACTGAAGCAAGTGGGCTCATTTGAGACCAGAAAAACAACTCAAAACTAATAAGTTTGCCATGAATGTGGACTATTTCGGACATTATTAGAGGCCCGAGAAGCTGAGCTTTTAGGCTATTCAAGAGGGCCGATTTGGCATGACAGTCTTATGTTCTATACTAAGAGGCTATTGCCATGAGTCCATCGCTATTCAACCCATTATTTGCATGGATCTTATAGCAACCAGGCAATTCCTTTTCCACATGCATCAACTTCAGGTATAACATCTGAGATATGATAACATCCATCACGATCTATCAATTTTTATACAATTCAAATAGTGATGAGAAATTTATAATAGGAGATGTTGAAGATAATAATAAAATAATAGTAATAATAATAACACCAAGAAACACGTAATTCGGCATATAGTGCCTAATTGTCGGGCTAAATGTCCTTACGTCTAATGTATCATTGACTAGTGATCATATAGAAAAATTTAATCCCAACTTGTAAGGTGAAAAATAACAAGATTACAATAAACTTTTTACTCATCCTTGTTCGAGTTATATGGATATTAATATATCTATATAATAAAGTAGTTTACAATTCAAATCTCAAAAGATAAACAAAATGACTTTTACTTTTCGCGGTTGAGATCGCTTTAAATTTTACTTTAAAATTAATCTAACGGCTAATATTAACACCTTAAATTTAATAGGAAAAATAGGCCACTAAGGGTGTGTTTGGAGTGACTTTTTAAAAGTATTTCTAAAAATTATTTCTCATAAATACTTTAAAAAAAAAAATTAATGTTTGAAACTGCCCCACCACTACCTCTACCACCACCACCCCCACCACCACCACTGTTGCGGCCACCACTACCACCGCCACAACCACCACCGATCGCCGCCGTCGTCGTCATCGCCACCACCACCGTCGTTGCCGCCACCACCACCACCACCCCCACCGCCGCAACCACTACCGCCACCGCCACCACCACCACCATCACCACCACCGTCGCTGCCACCACCACCATCACCACCGCCACTAGCACCGCCGCCGTCACCACCACCATCGTCGCCGCCCTCGCCACCATCACCGTCACCATGGTCATTGCCACCCACCACAACCATCACCGTCTCCTACCACCACCACTGCCGCCCACCACCTCTCACCCCTACTACAAAATCGATGCTTAGATTCATTTATCTTTTTTTCATGTTTGTGATTTGATTTTGAATATGAATACAAATATATTTATTGTTTACCATTTTTTATTATACTGTGTCTTCAGGTACAGGCAATAACTAGTCTATATAATAAAGTAGCTTACAATTCAAATCTCAAAACATAAACAAAATGACTTTTGCTATTCGCGGTTGAGATCGCTTTAAATTTTACTTTAAAGTTAATCTAACAGCTAATATTAACAACCTAAATTTAATAGAAAAAATATGCCACTAAGGGTGTGTTTGGAGTGATTTTTTAAAAGTACTTCTAGAAATTATTTCTCATAAGGACTTTAAAAAAAAATAATAGTGTTTGAAACTACCCCACCACTACCTCTACCACCACCACCGCCGCCGCCGCCGCCGCCGCCGCCGCACCCCCGTCACCACCACCACCATCGCCGCCGCCACCGCCATCACCGTCAGCATGGTCATTGCCACCCATCATAACCTTCACCACCGCCGCCACCACCACCAACGCCCTCGCCCTCGCCTTCGCCCTCGCCACCATCACCGTCACCACGGTCATTGCCACCCACCACAACCATCACCGTCCCCTACCACAACCACTGCCGCCCACCACCTCTCACCCCCACTACAAACTGATGCTTAAATTCATTTATCTCTTCTCTATATTTGTGATTTGATTTTGGATATGAATACAAATATGTTTATTGTTTATCATTTTTTATTACACTGTGCCTTCAGGCACAGACAATAACTATATATCTATATAATAAAATATAATACAATTCAAATTTTAAAAGATAAACAAAATGACTTTTACTTTTCGTGATTGATATCTCTTTAAACTTTATTTTAAAATTAATCCGACGGCTAATATTAACACTCCAAATTTAATAGAGAAAATAGGCTTCAAGGGAGTGTTTGAGTGACTTTTTAAAAGTTCTTCTAGAACTTATAATTTCTTATAATTACTTTAAACAAAAAAAGTAGTGTTTGAAACCGTCCTACCACCACAACGACTCCCCCCTACCACCACTACTGTCACCCCACCACCATCTCTGCCACAATAACCACCACCACTTTCAACGTCGCCACCACCACCACACCCACCGCCCCACCACCACCATTACCACTACCACCACCACCGCTCCCGCCACCCTACTACCGTCACCACCACTACCGCCTCTGCCACAATAATCACCACTGCCCCACCATCACCACTACTATCGCCACCCCCCCCCACCACTATCCCTATTATCGCCACCCCACCACCACCATCACCCCCGTCGTCCCACCACTATCATCCCTACTACTATACCACACCGTTGCCGCCACCCTACCACCATCGTTGTCGTCCCACCATCACCCTTACCACCACCACCCCCCCCACCGCCACCACTACCACCACCATCATCACCGCCACCACTCACCACCATCGTCATCTCTTTATTATATTTATTACCACTATCACCATCATCTCACTACTATCGTCACCACCCACCACAAACATATTGTTGCCCACCACCACCCTTCGTCAACAGCCACTATCACACCCCCACCACCTTTCATTGCACACCACTGTCGCCACCCACTGTCACCCACCCCCACCATACCTACCACCACTGCCATTCGCCACCATCCATCATACTGTCGTCCAGAAGCATCCGTCGTCGTCCACCACCGCTATCACCACCACCACCATCGACACCCCACCACCACGACTAGCAACAATCATCACTGTTGCCCACCACTACCACCGCTGTCACCCATGACTGCCACTACTACCATCATCGTTTCCACCTACGACTACTACCACCACCACGGTCATTGTCATCCATCACAACCATCATTGTCTCCTACTACCACCACTGCCGCTCACCACCTCTCACCCTCACCACAACCGGTGCTTAAATTCTTTTATCTCTTCTCTATGTTTGTGATTTGATTTTGGATGTAAATACCAATATATTTAATGTTGACCTTTTTCTATTACTCTGTGCCTTCAGCCACAGGTAATACCTAGTATATATATATATATGAATTTGGGATTAATTGTGTAACCAAACAAAGAGAACCCTGAGCGGATAGAAATATACACTAGGTAGAGTAGTCGCTCTAGAGTAACTTCTTTGACTAGGTCAATGTATGTATGAACCTTAGCCAAAGGTCTAATTTAGAAAAAAAACTTGGATTTAATCACTAACTTTTGGAAGAATTACATTCAGACTCTTTGAGGTTTGTCACTTAATCGCTTAGATCCCTGATATTTAAAATATTACATACAGACCATTTGAAGTTTGTACACATGTAACACTTAGACCCCTACCGTCAATATCCGTTAACATATTCGTTAATAAATTACACCCAATACTTAGACCCCTCATGTTTAAAATGTTATACTTAGACTAAAAATACTCCAATAAAAATAGAATATCAAATATTTTAAATTTTACAACCAAAATTCATGTTTTATTATGACATTTATTTAGGGGTGCAACTCGGGCGGGTTGGACAGTCAACTCTAGATATATAATCTTCAACCCTAACCCTAACCCTAACTCTAACCCTACCTCGGGTTGAGAGACTCAAATCGAGCACTGCCCGAGTTTAATTTGGGCGGACTCGGATTGAATTTGGGTTAATGATTTCGGGCTGATTTCGGATTACTTTACAAATTCAATTCGAGTTGAGCCCAAAATAAGCTTGTTGTTCTAAACATGATACATATATTACATAATATTCACCTAAATTAACAACCAACAACTTCAATCAAATTTTTAACATAAAAACCATAATATTAAGAACTCAATGTATTTATATAGTATTGTATTTATTGAGATTAACCCTAGGATAAAATTGTATTTATATAGTATTAATTCGGGTTGAACCCGATTATGCCCGATTTTAATATTTGGGTTCAACTCGTGAACCCAATGGCTCAACCCGAGGCCTACCAAAATTGAACTCGAGTTGAGGTTTTTTGACACAAGTCCAACTTAAGTATTAAAAACCCTAACCCAAGCCCTAATTTTTTCGGGTTGAAATCGGATTAGCCCGCCTAAGTTGCACCCCTACATTTATTGAACTAAAATCAAAAAATAAAAATCTAATTTTTTTTCTTAAAAAATCATAATTAGTATATAATTATACTATCAATTGGAATTTAATTTGGTAGTTTAAACAATCAAATTAAACTGTCAAATCACCTCAATTAAAGCTAAAATATATTGTGTTCATTAGAGTTTGATCACTTATTTGATTTTTAGTTTTATTTTATTAAATAGTATAATTGTATACTAATTATGATTATTTTTTAAAAAATTAAAATTTTATTTCTAATTTTATTTCAATAAATGATATAATAAAACATGAATTTTGATTGTAAAATTCATGTTCTATTATGAATGACTTGGACCCCTCATTTGATTTTTTAATTTTAGTCTAATAAATAATATAATTCTTTATTAATTACGATTTTTTAATAAAAAATTAGATTTTTATTTTTTATTTTATTTCAGTAAATGATATAATAGAACATGAATTTTGATTATAAAATTTAAAATATTTGATATTCTATTTTTAATTGGGATATTTTTTGTTTAAATATAATATTTTAAACTTAATGGGTCTAAATATTATACACAAACAAATTTTAAAGAGTCTAAGTGTAATTTACTAATAAATATACTGCAAAATTGACAGAATGAATTTAAGTGTTACACGTATAAATTTTAAAGAGTCTATGTATAATATTTTAAATATCAAAAAAATTAAATAATTAAATTACAAATTTTAGGGATATGAGTGTAATTCACCCTTAACTTTTTGATGTCATGCCGCTACAGTCAAGATACTTCGTTTGGCAACTGTGCATCCCATCAGGGTAGAGCTTGGGTAGGCATGATGTGGTGGTGCGGCGTCTAAGAAAATGTGTCAATCACACTGACAAATGGCAACCACGAGGTATGATTCCTGGCCTCAAATTGACAATGTAACTGAAAGTTGGGAGAGGGCCAAGCCTTTACATGTCTCCCTCCCATGAAACATGGGCTCATTCACATGCTCCACCAGGACCATCACCCTGATTATTGTATGGCTATCCCGATTTAAATTAAATTTAAACAATTTTTTTTTTCCTGAATATTGTCATGGGTCCAACTCCTCTGTTATTAAAACGAACGATGTCGTTCTGATCAACATCGTCTCTGTTGTCATAGCAGATGGTCCACAGGATACCGTCAAGACCACAAAGTTTATGCTTATCATAGAAGTAAACTGTCTGGTGAACTTACGGTATAGTTCATTAGCCCATGCTCATAAGCTGATTCCAATCCTCTGGTCAGCAGATATAAAAAAAAAAGAAGGCAAAGCAAGCCAAGAGAAAACTTCATCCCTGCCATCCAAAAACAAACGAATTAGATAACAAAGATTAATCAAATTCAACAAAAAAGAACAATCAAAAGCATTTTCTTGGATTTAGGCAAGAATGGAAGAAACTTATACATCACTTTGAGGCTGCTCCAAAGCCAATTCACAAATCAAAAAATCATACACACCTCAAGTCCAAAACGTCGTTGTGCTAAGATATCCAATTAGAAGAGAAACCTGGGATTGGGTCTCGTCTGCTATGATCTTCTTGGTCAAAATCTCAGATTTGTAATCAAAGAAGAGTTGGTGTTGCAATCTCTAAATGAAATTCAATTTCAATGTTTCCCGATATGCATTAGATTCACTTCCAGTGATTGTACTGCAAATTGCAAATGATCAAACTGCGAATGCCCACACACATACCAAACACATCACAACCCCATTCACTTGCCAAATTTCCCAAAAAAAATGGGATAGAAATATCTACGTCACCTCAATTTCAATCCAATTTGCCGATATTGTTAGTTAGAATGTGTTTCTGATTTTGGAAAATATTAGAAATTTATATGATTTGGTCTCTTCATCAACTATCAAACAGGATTCAACCGTACACATTGCTATGATCAGGGTTTCTGAATCGATCTCTGAAAAACCTTAGGGTTTTCATGCTCAAAAACTACAAAATCGGCTCAAATTCCTCGATCTTCTCAGTGATCCACCACTCCTAAAAAATGGGAACGCTGTGGCCGACCGGAAAACTCTGCGGGATCTGTATCAGTACCAAACCTCTCAAAAACTCATAGATCTTCGGCTTTGGACATGTTGCAGAGACGACTAGGTCTAGGCTGAAAATCAGCTCTCCGTCTTTGGTGATGGGACGACGGACGAATCAACGCCGCCAACGCTCGCTTCACTAAATCTCCCTCCACAGTCCCAATCCTCACCAACGAATTCGTCATAGCCGATCTCCGAGCATTCAACCGATGACTCGAATGATACGACGCCGCATGATTCTGATGACGATTACCATTCTTGTGAAGACTACACCGAAACGAACCAGGATGCGTTGTAGGCGAACACATACACGTCTTCTTCTGACCAGACAATGCCTTGGTGTTTTGCTTTTGGTGCCGAGGAGAGACCGAGATCGAACGGCTCGGAGGAGTCGAAAATCGTACGGACGACGAAGGTGAGACGGATCTGCACAGGTTAACCCGAGTTGGTGAAGCGGATCGGGTCAAGAAACCGGAGGATCGGGTCGAAAAACTGGACATTGAGGAAGCGAAGGCTGAGGAAAACGACGAACAGAATCGACCCGAAGGAGAAATTGGTCTTTGGAGAGAATTCGATTTGGTTCTAGACGATGACTCCATTGTTGAACCAGTAGAGAGAGAATAATATTCAGTAGAAAGTATTATAGAGCGCCGTTTGGCAAACGTAGAGCAAATCTGAAGCAGAGGTTATATAGGGGATGAAATGAATGGCAGAAACGTAAATAAGTTTGATTATCGGGGGTTTATTTGGAGGTGAAGTTGTAAATGCGGCAGTTGTTGGGAAACTGGTGGTCAGTTTGGGTTTTCGATTTTAGGATCAAATGGTTTCAGGACAAAAACCTATGGGCTGTCAGATAAGATTTTGATTACGCGTGTTCTCGCCACTGTTCCTAACACTCTTCTTTGTTTAATGTTGCGTGATGTTCACTTATTTAGGTAAGAGTTGGGTTGGTATCTTCTTGTGAAAATGCTTAGGCGCCGAATATGGCGCCATTTGTCGCTAGATTTGTGGGGCCCTTCAATTTACTGACACCTATAATCTATTTTGTTGTCTAGCCTTGGTTGGTTGGGAAAATTACAAAATTACCTATGTTTGTCGCCTATATTAGTCTTATTACTGTTGAATTGAATATTTTCTCATTTTCTGGGGACAGACGGTCTCCAATTGTGCCCGCAGTTTTTTGGACGTTTCGTAGTTTCCCGCGCGTTGTATTTGAAAACGATGTTCCGTTTGAGGACACGTGTTGCCCAGTTTGGTGGAGTATGTGGGGGACACTTCGGTTCAAAAGGCTGTCGTATATGTGTGCCGGCCTAGAACAGTCATTTAATCTACACATTACACATTAAGATATTTTTTTTTTTTAAAACACAACACTTACACAACTCTTTAAAAGGAGAAGTGCAAGTGAAGGAACATAATTATTTGCCTGTTGTTCAAGCCTATCATTTTGCATTATTCAAGTGTTTGGTAGATTATTAGGGATTGTTTTGTTTAACGTAATCTTGATGATTGATTGAATTTTAAGGGATAATTTAAAATGATAATAGGGACGAATTGTCGATTTAAATATTTTAAATTTGAATTTTTATAACTCTTTGAAATCCAGCCATGAAATCCCAACATGGATAGTCTTCTTTTAATCAGATCGAGGAAGAAATTAATTGAAGTATTCATAAGTTTGTCTAGATACACCCTTACTTTTGAACCCAAAAAAAAAAACTTGATAATTAAATATGTTGGTTGGTTAGTCTATTGAAAAATGATAAGAATTTTGTGAGGCATAATATTCAAAGCTTGATAGGAATAACTTCACATGGGGTGGCCTCGTTTGGTCAAAGTTCATGCACCCAAATTGTTTTTTGCCCCAAATTAATTGAGCGAGCCTAGCTAGTCAGATTTGAGCATTCCAAAGTTTTTTCTTTTAGTTCAATGGTCAGGGAGTTCAGATTAACTTATGCGCATCTCAATTAATTTTTTCATCGGTTTAGTCACAAGCAAATCATCTATATCGGTGCTTGAATATTCATGAAGAATAAATCCCTCATGGCCTAACCCTAAAAAATTGTTAAGATTCAAACTCAGAAAGTCAATGTGTCAAAACGTAATAATTAATTTCTCATGTCCCTCAAATATTGAGTTTTATTTTGTATTTCTCTCGTATTTCTTTACATGTTTTCTCATTTGTATAGACACATTTACACTTATCATTAATTGTAGTTGTTAGTTCTTCAATAGAATAGTAATATGTCGATGAACATAATTAAGAAATTTGTTCAGCATTGACACCATCATCCCCACATTCAATTATTTTGGTTCTTGAAAAATAGAAACTCCTAACGACGCGGTATCTGAAATAACATTGATTGGTACATATTAATTATTTTTGAAGGCTTTCGGTTGAGTTCACATGGCAGGCAAAAACCAAATTCTAGGCTAGTTACATTTTTTTTGGGTCATCATGGCTTGTCAAGATGAAACAACTATAACTTCAAACACCACGCACTTCAACTAATTCTCTCATTGGTCCGATCAAAAATAGGTAATTTATGACTGAATTAGAGTATTCATGATAGATAAATCCTTCATAGTCTGGCCTCAATGAAATGTCAAGATTCAAATTTCGATCATCTGAATTTATAACTCGTTCTTATTATCATTTGAACTACCTTGGAGTTCGAGCTTTGAGTTTCATACACCGTCCAAACACTTTTTTCCTTCTTGTCCCCTCTCTTTTGAATTTTTGCTAAGTTTGTGAATATTCTACTATAACCCTAAGCCTAAATGCCCAATCAAAGAGTTTGATTACAAAGACCTGAAATTGACAGTTCTTACGATTGTGGTTGCGACGTTCCAATTTCTAAAAAAAGTTACTAAAAGTAACATTATTTTTACATCAAATTCAATGTAGTCGAACTCAACAACCATATATCCTTAAAAAAATTCCAACCCCCCTACCTACCAACCATGTTACTTAAAAGGAGGAACAAGCAACAATCCCATTCAGCTTTGTGTTAATAGCATATAAGTTTAAGCAACACATGCAAGACATTTGGTGGGCATTTCATTCCTATGATAAAATACCTTATCAATCCAACCTTGCTTTTCTCTGTTTGTCCCATTAAAATGCTGCTCTTCCCTTTCATTTCCTTTTATTAACCAAATAGGATTTTCAGAAACTAAGGTGAAGTGGTCATCTGTCATATGTGGAGTTTTACAATGTATTGTGGGATAGCATGTGAACCCCTAACTTCAGTTATTAATGAAATGCCAATTTGAGTTAAACCCCAAGGTGTACCCAGTATACGAAGCTTCCGTCATTGCAAGAGTCTGAAAAGGGTTAAATGTATGCATTTTTATCCCTACAAGCAGAGAGATTGTTTCTGCGATTCGAACCCGTGATAAGAAATTTAAATCGATATCAACTCAAAAGGGTGTCTATTGCAAAAATTAAAATCCCTCTCTATGGTCATCAAATAATAAGTATTCGACGGAGATTTTCAATGCACAACCATTATACACTACTTATCAATCTCTAGCAGGTACTTCTAAGTAGGGTGGTCTTAATGTTAGGTCCCAGAAAATCAATCTGAAAGCCAGTGTGAATCCCACACACAAGTGAAAAAACAAAAGTGAGCAGCTATGAACCTTAGTAACTTAGTTATGTACTGTACAAATGAACAAACAAACGACATAAATGAACGAACCAACTCGATTAAAAAGAGGGGATAAACTTCAAAATTTACTGTGGCCTTTTCGCCTCAAAAGGGTCTTGAATAGATCTAGCATCAACGAGTTTGGTATATTTCCTGTGACGCCTCTCTCTTGCATAAAGCACCCAGAAGATCAGAGAAAGCATTACTGCAGCTGAGACCATAGCCAACCCAATGTAAATCCACTTGCTGTATTGCCTCAAATCATGGCAGTGATCATCATATATCACAGTGAAGGTATCTCTAACGAATGTGCAGTCTAGTAGATCCGTAAGGAATGAACCATAACGATTCAAACCATAGCTCACATTGACTGCAGCAGTCATTTGGTTATACATATTAGGGGTCAAACGGCCCACTGTGGTGCATATGTTATTGCTGGAAACTTGGCACACATAATTCCTCCACACCTGCATGAAACATAACGGCTATGAAGTTCGCTTTGAAATAGTGTGTATGAATATCAATTTTGAACCAGAAAAGGAAAAAAAAAAAAAGACAGAATTCGAAATTTCAACTTCGTTCCTTCTACAATTTTCCGTCGTTTTATTTAGGGTGATGTTCCTTCTACTTATTTTCAGCAAGCAACAAAGAACTAGTGTTCAAAAAGCAGCTTTAAGAAACAATGGGGAATCAATGCATGGATTTCTCGGAAAGATTTATCTCTTTTGCACAATATTGTGGCAGTTCGAAACTAATTTTGCAAGAAATTGCATATATCGACACAACAATATGGTACGAAATCCCGAAGCAAAATGACAGCAAATTGGTCCA
Organism: Ilex aquifolium; assembly: GCA_951799425.1. Classification (NCBI taxonomy): domain Eukaryota; kingdom Viridiplantae; phylum Streptophyta; class Magnoliopsida; order Aquifoliales; family Aquifoliaceae; genus Ilex; species Ilex aquifolium. The sequence goes on along the minus strand of OX637404.1, from coordinate 27,748,291 downwards.
TTCAAGATGTCATATATTCAAATGTTTATACTAGATTTTTAAAGAAAGCACCATTCAAATTAAGATGAAGGATTCTCTTGAACCAATATCATGGTCCCATTTAACTTCTGATAAGGAGCACCAACTTTTCATCAACCAAGACTTCACAATGAACTGTTCAAATGGGGGAAAGAAAAAGCATGTACCATCAAATTGTCAAGAATTCTTTAGTGTCTCCTCACAAAAAGCCTGCGAATTCACCCTTCAGTTGTTCTACTTACATGCAAAAGATTTGTGAGAACTAACCTGGGTTGCATTGCCAAGCTCTACCTCACCAGCTGCACATTTCCGGTCTGTCTTGTCAGCATTGAATGGATTACAGAGGACAGGTACCAATGGTCCAGATTGATTGTAGTAGAAAAGTCCAGCACCAGGTGGTATATTAGCATTGGATACATTTGTGATGATCCCGTTAACCACCCCAACCAATTGGTACGTGACATCTTTGCTTTGAGACAATGTATCTTGGGCAGTGGCATTGTCCAGACATGGGAGAATATCATCTAAAGCTGTATGAGCTGTGGGGTTTTGAACCCACTCATTCATGGAAACACATGTGTCCCCCACCACACTTGAATAAGAAGATAATGTGTTAGATGGTCCCAGTGAGAATACCTTGAACAAAAAATAAAAGCCATGCAGTTTGAAGAGGTTGCTTGGAACTAAAACCCTCATATGAAGGAGAATAAGATGTCATTGGTGTCAAAAATAAAAATTTTCTTGGGAAATAGCATCCTCCAAAAACTGTTATCCTGCAGACTCTTCGGATAAATGTTGATAGTAAGAGCAAAAAGGATAACTAAAAGTGCATATCTTCTAACGGCATCTATCTCTAATGCATGGACGAATTAGCTTCAGGTTCTCAAGCAATTTCTGACTCAAACGGGAGAACAATGTGATAATAAAATAGGATGGCGATGTTGTAGTCTTCATTGATGAAGGAAATCCAAGACGAACTCTAGTTTTTGGTGCGATCACATTGGAATTGAGACGGTTAATTTTTATCAGGATACTTTCATTAGCTCTAAAGGTAAAGTGGTGAAAATATGACGTGTAGGTGCTTCTGAGGTAAAATTATAAAAATAGCATATTTATAAGTGGATAAAATTTAAGAATACGATCAAATAGAACTTACTTATGAAGAACTAGAAACACACCACACAAGATAAATGTAGCTGCAACAAGAATCCACCCTATGATCACCAGGCTGCAAACATTTTAAAAAGAAACAAAAAAGGACTGTAAACGAACATAGAACACGCTTTAAACACCAAACAAATTAAAGATGAATAGGGAAACGTGTCCCCTTAAGTCACTTACACGTACACAAGACACTGCATACCAAGGATAGAGAACACTGCACCCAATAGTCGCAGCATTAAAATGGGGCAAAATCATCACAAATTAATCCGGGATAGGAAGATTTGATTGAAAGGTTCAAAAGGCTTACAGAAACCAAGCAGAGCCAAGAGAAGCATTACAGCCGCTATTATGATAAGAGCCAGCCTCCTGTAGAGCATAGTTAGACACCTGAGCACTCATAATTTTCACCAATAGCATTGTTGAACATGGAAAACCTATTTGCATATACTCACACAGCATCCAAACCCTTATTTATATCCTTTCTGTTCTGCTTGGTCTTAAATTCAAGAGTGGTAGCGGAAGAGTTAATATTTGTTTCCACTCGGTCAATGTTTCTTTGGACATCTGGAGGGAGAAAAATTTGATCTACTCCAACCTGCTTAGCGGCAGCAAGATAATCTGATACATTCCTAAGATTCTCGACAGTGGTGTCCGCTTTACTCACAACATAGTCCAAGGTATCAGTGGTACTATTGTGAAACTTTCCTTGTCCAAGGTACAGAACAACACATCCAACACTGTAAGACACAACATAGAGCGGTGAGAATTTCAACTTGTTATTCTAACTACAACTGTGTTCGATTGTGTGTGTGTGTGTGTGTGTGTGTGTGTGTGTGTGAGAGAGAGAGAGAGAGAGAGAGAGAGGGAGGTACATTGCAGCAATGGTGAACAACGAGAGAAGGATAATAGAGAGTGCATAAGCAGTTCGAGAATATCCATAAGAACGCCGTCGGCAGCAGCAAAAACAGAAACACATAAACAGCAAGCACAGGCCAAATCCCGCAAACCAGATTGCAGCAATGAGGAACAGGGGAGCAGCAGTAAAAGCCACAGACTGCATCAAAAGCAAATTTTATACAGAGATAATGAAAATTTAATCTAACCTAGAAATAATCCCCCCAAAAACCAGGAGATGTTTGAAATAAAGGCAACAAAAAAAATATCAGCATCTGGTAATATTCATAGAAAACAAAATTAAGACAATCTAGATGGGAAAAGATGGAATCCAAGGACCAGAATTTTTTAATTTCTTTTTTTGGGGTGGGGTGGCATGGTAATGGTAAAAAAATTTATAAGACGAACTAGAGTCTCGTACAACAAACAATTGATTAGAAACAAATAGGGCGACGAAATTCTCTATACACAAACATAAAACAGAATAGCATGTAGTATTCTCGTATAGAAATATATGAATCTTAGGATATATCCAGAGTCTTATATTGTCCAAGGAAAAACTCTTAGTCCTAGAGGGGGACATTTAAATGTCTTAGGATTTAAGGTCAAAACACAAAAACAATTGATGATGTTGTACATGACAATCTTAACAAAATCAAGGTGACAGAAGCAATTCTGCAGTGTTTAAAGATAAATTAAGCAAACATCAAGAGAAGAGAAGGGGGGGGCGCTAAGTATGCTGATAGTAAGCAAGCGCCATAAGAGACAAAGGAGGGAAGCCCAAGGACATCAAAAGTATACCAATAAGCAAAACCCAAATTAGAACATCAAAAAATTATTACATTGAAAAGCATGGGAACACAAATTAAAGAGTCGATTCCAACATTAAAAAAAAAATCACAAACCCAAGACAACTAAATTCTAATAAAGACAAAAAAAAAAAAAGGGTACTTTAATTAGGATAAAGGGTTGAAAAAAGCTCACAGATATATAATGTTCTTCACTTATATTCCATCCACCGGTATAGTACTTGAAATCATTGAGTGGATCTTTCCTGTGGGTCCTCTCGGCAGCCAATATCAGAGATGAGTTTCCACCATTTTCCCCCTCCAGAACAGACCTTTTCACTCCCCATGAAACGACACCAATCACACCATACTTACCCTCATCGATCCTCCCTATACAAGTAACAATATCACATAAAAGCAGAGAAAAGACTGGTCTTTTTGAAGTCTTAAGACGACAATGTTCCGAGACAACTGTGTTTTTTCCGTAGAAAACAATGCAAAACCCATTTGGAAATAAAGAAAGAGATTACCTGGAGATTGAATGGGTCGAAGGTGATGAACTTGAGAAGCTCCATGAGAAAATGAAAAGAAGGTTGAAGCTATGAGGAGGAAGGTTGGTAGAAGAAGAGAAGAGAATGTTTTGGGACTGAACATGATGTTTTCGTCTTGGGTTTTCTCTGTGGAAAGGAATTGCTGGCTTCGAATAAATAGAAATTCTTTAGCTTGGTTCAAGGAAGGAGAGAGAGAGAGAGAGAGAGGAATCGTTTACCACGTCTCGTGTCTGGACAATATACATGTAGTGTAGTAGTAGTAAGGGAGCTCTTGGCGGTGGACTTGGATGCCGCGTTTTGGTTTCGCATGTGAGAAGCTGTTCGAACCCGTAGTTACGAAATTACCCTTGAGGACCAGGTAACGGCTAGCTGGCTGTTGTAGAGTGGACTTTCCTTCTTACCAAAATAGCTCACATTAATTAGAGCAATTGGCGTGTGTTTAATTTAGGTATTAATGCTTCCGATTAGTACGATGGAAAAATAGAATGATGGAAAGTTGGAATGATGGAAAGTGGGATGGATAGATAAAATATCATGTTTGATAAGGAAGGAAAGTAGGAATGATGGAAAAGTGGATATATTAACTTTCCTTCTAACTCACCAAAATCAATCCCTCCAAAATCGGAAAGAAAGTGGATGAAAAATTAATTATTTGTGTTGAGATCTATCTTATTTGTCTATATATCTTTTAATATCTATATAATAAAGTAGCTTACAATTCAAATCTCAAAAGATAAACAAAATGACTTTTGCTATTCGCGGCTGAGATCGCTTTAAATTTTATTTTAAAGTTAATCTAACGGTTAATATTAACACCCTAAATTTAATAGGAAAAATAGACTCATAATGGTGTGTTTGGAGTGACTTTTTAAAAGTACTTCTAAAAATTATTTCTCATAAATACTTTAAAAATAATAATAATGTTTGAAACCACCCCACCACTACATCTACCCCCACCACCACCACCACCACCACCGCCGCCGTCGCCGCCGCCACCCCCACCACCGCCATCATCACCGTCGCCGCCACTACCACCGTCACCCCCCGCCGCCGCCGCCACCACAGTCATTGCCACCCACCACAACCATCACCATCTCCTACCATCATCACCTCTCACCCCCACTACAACCGATACTTAAATTTATTTATCTCTCTTTTATGTTTGTGATTTGATTTTGAATATGAATATAAATATGTTTATTGTTTACCATTTTTTATTATTCTGTGCCTTCAGGCACAGGTAATAACTAGTATACATATATTATGTATATATTAATTTCATATAAAAATACAATGATAAAATATGTATTTATATATATATATTTTTTAAAAAATTTTAAAAATAAATTTAAAATTTAAAAATTTAAAAAATTTAAAATTGAAAAATTAAAAATTAAATATAAAAATAAACAGGTCAACTCGCAACTCGACACGACACAATTAGTTAAATGAGTTGAGTTAGATTTGACTAATGTTCGACACAAACCCGTAATGACTCAACACGAATCTGACACGACACAACTCGATTGTCACCCCTAATTTTAGCCAGCACAAAATAAAAAAAAATTTAGTCATTTTTATTTTTCATCCATCCAACCAAACACAAAGGAATGAAAGTGTATCATTCTTACTTTCCATCCTTGAAGGATAGAAAGTGTATCCCTCATACTTTCCATCATTCCTACTAAACGGAGCATAAGTAAGAGTGATTGGGAAGAATATGTCTGGCCTACTTTATCTTATTTACACTCATATTTAAATATATATTTTAGGCCCGATATTATTACTTATAAATAATATAGGCCTAGATGAATAGTATATTTAAACTCACTAATAGCTAATTAAATAAATCTTCCTAAAAATTCTTTAAGATGTATCACTATTTATTTTGAGGTTCTTTAGTAATTTAATATTTATATCATCATTCAAACTCCCTCTAAACCAAATATTAAATGGGATAATGTGGGATTCACTATATATTAAATATTTGAACCAAATATGAGATGAAGAGACATTATCACTATAAATAGTCAAAAGTTTAGATAGATGGGTATCCGATCATTCTTAATACCTAAACTAAACACACCTTTAGAGGAACGAGATTTCATTCGGTATGCATTTTTTTAAGAGAAATTATATGTTATAAATTTTGATAAGATTAATTGTTCATGAATGATTTTTTTGTTCACAATAGTGAATGATCTATTATTAATTAAATATATATTTAATATTTTCTAAATTAATAAATAGTCTTTATTTTTTAAGTTTTAACGTTACATCCAAAAATTTTCGTCTTGAATTTAAGCAAACGAAATGGGTACCTAATGAAAAAGGGTCACCACTGAACATGTAGATCAATTGGCTTGGAGTTGTTCTAGCTTAACCAAAGTCCTTGGTTTGAGACTTGGGAATGCAGCTGCGTTTAAATACTTGGTAGGGAGAGCTTTGATTCTCATTTTCTTTTCGATTTAACAAAAAACTATAGACATTCTTTATTCAAATAAGTAGGTAAAGATATGAGTAAATTACATTTTATCCCCCTAAATTATTACCTTTGTTTTATTTTATACTTTCAATTATAAAATTTCTCATGTTGCACCATAAAATATTAATTTTGTTTCATATTATTCCAATAGATAACAACCAGTGTTTTAAAACCCGGCCCGGCCCGGCGGGTCAACCCGGTGAACCGGTACCCTAACCGGGCCGGTTCTAACAAAGGACCGTTTATGCAAAGAACCCGGAGTAAACCCGGTGAACCGGTCAAAAACCGGTAAACCGGTGCGAACCGGCCGAGTTTACCAAACCGGACGGTTTAAGTGCATTTGTATAAATCTGAGATTTTTTACATCCTTTGGCCATTTTGTGTATTTCCCCCTTTTGCTTTGCCCTAAATCGATCCACCAAACCAGACCAAACACCATCGATTGAAGCACTGAGCACAGCCTCCACCTCCACCACCAACGACTGAGCTCAACCTCCACCACCAACGACTGACTCCAGTCTAGCCTCCACCACCAACGAGCAGCAGGCAGTAGGCGATCAACAGGCAGCAGCGATCAGCAGCGGGGTTCACTTTTTTATTTTCCCTAAATCGATTTCCAGACCAGGCAGCAGCGATAATCACAGCCTCCACCACCAACTGAGTCCAGCTTCCAGGAATCCAGTCTAGTCCAGTCGACTCCAGTCCAGTCCACCGGCAGCGAGTTTCCCTCCCTCTCTCTCTCTCTCTCTCTCTCTCCCCCCAGTCCAGTCGACTCCAGTTCACCACCAGTTTGATAATTTTTCCAATGGATACATGTTTGGAATCCATGTAATGGATTCATGTTTGGATAATTTTTCTAATGGATACATGTTTGGATAATTTTTCTAATGCATACATGTTTGGAATCCAGTCCAGGCCAATGGGTACATGTTTGATAATTTTTCTCTACTTAACTTTAAATGTTCGATGTTATTTTTATAATTATTGTGATTTTTTAGCTTATTTATTATTATTTATAATTATTTTTTAGTTTTTTATTATATTACGGGTCCGACCAGTGACCCAACGGTTGAACCAGTAACCCATTGACCCGGTCCCTTCACCGGTTTGATGTCCGGGCCGGATTTTAAAACTATGATAACAACAAATTTGAAAATCTGTCAAATGAGGGAAGAAAATCCCAAAGAGCTTCTGACCAAATGTTTAGTACCATTTTATTTTATCTATTTTGCAATCAAATGATTGCTGAGAAGAAAAAGGTCGGTAAAAAAAAAAAATAGATGGAATTTCCCCTCTAAAGTAGGAAATGTATAATAATCCATCATGGAAAATAATGTTTTGGACTTGAAAATTATGTGGTTATTTTCCATGGGACTTGTAATTATATGAATGCAAATTAAAATTAATAAAAACAGATGGTGAGTGTCATTTTCATGACGGTCACATCTCTTATTTTTTTTCATTTTCTTGATAGAATACTACAAATTTGAGGAGTATAATCTTAAAAAAAGAGAGGAGAAATTCATGTTTTTGACGGACTCTTAGCACCTAACTGTAATAACTCCATATTTGTTTTCATAAATTAAAGATAATTTAATTGAAGAGCTCTTTCTAGTGTGCATTAAACTGAGAGTGTTGTATCTATTTTTGGAGTATCAGATGGAATGTCCAACTCAATATCTGCTGATATTATGAATCAACTTGGAACAATTTCTTGGCTTTAACCAATGAGTTGTCCAACTTATTTGCATCTGTGGGTCCAAAAAATTGAGCTTGATTCTATCCAAAATGAAGGATCAACCCAATTTGACTAATCATGGTTAGTTTATCCTCTCGCTAATAATAATAATAATAATAAAAAAAAGAGAAAAAAAAAACATTATCATATGTTTACTTGATTTTGATTGTTACATGTAGGCCTGTCAATCGTGTCTGGTGATTCAGATTCTTGTCGGATTTTAGCGAATTTTATAGTATAACAAAATGTAGCATGTGATAAGAATATGAGATAGCCGAACAATTATGCTCAATCTGACTTATATGAAATTATAGAGACTCAGCAAGACAGCAACCCATAGCCAAGCCTTTGTTGGGAACCTTATGTTTTTAACGTTACCCGAAGTTTGATGGCTTTCGATGGAGTTGGAGATAAGGGGTTATTTGAAACTTTTTCAATAGTTAGTGGGCGTAATTGGGATAAAATAAATTATAAGAGTTGAATTGAAACTTGGTATAAAATGGGGCCAAATATGATAATTTACCCAACAAACAACCTTTGCTTAAAAACTGCTGCGCCTTCTCTCCTCTTCACTGACAGTAATGGCGGCTTCTTTGCAGTTCAATGCAAGACTCTTCAAACCCCAACACTTCCAATCCAAATCCGTATCCAAACACTCCGCAAGACCAGCTGTAATCCGCTGCTCCGCTACCACACCCACAAAACGCTACACCATCACTCTACTTCCCGGCGATGGAATTGGTCCCGAAGTCATCTCTGTCGCCAAAAATGCCCTCAAACTCGCTGGCTCGCTCGAAGGTACATCATACCCTTTTCCCAAAATTCCACATTTGTTTTCCGTTTGGTCACTGAGATAACAGAGGAAAAGGACAAGAAAAGAGAGAGAATTTAATAAAACAGTATTGAATGTAGTGCCCTTTCTTGTTGTTGAGGTCATAATCAATAAGAGTCAAAATTTCATTTTCCCCCAGATTTTCTTTTTGAATAGCCAAGGAGAGTTTGTATTTTTCAGGGTTTAGGGTTTAACTGTAGGATGTAATTGGAAACATAATAGGGATTGAATTTGAGTTCAAGGAAATGCCTATGGGCGGAGCCGCCTTGGATTTGACCGGAGTTCCGTTACCAGAGGAGACCCTTTCTGCGGCGAAGCAATCGGATGCAGTTCTACTTGGAGCAATTGGAGGGTGATTATATTTCTGTTTTATTTTCAATGTTTGTTAGGTGCTTTGAATTCATTTCTTTTGAAACTTTGCTGTTCTTTTTATTTTAAATTTTTTGGTCCTATAAGGTATAAATGGGATAATAATGAAAAACATTTGAAGCCCGAAACTGGATTGCTTCAGCTTCGGGAAGGTCTTAAGGTCTTCGCAAATTTGAGGCCAGCTTCTGTTCTACCACAGGTAAGTTTTGTCATCGTGTAGTTAAGTAATGCCAATTTGTGACCTTTTTGTTTATTGTTCTATGCATATTAGTAGTGTAGTACTGTGTTGCCAAAGTGCGTGAATTAAAATCAAATCAAATTGAATTGTGGCAATCACCAATGTTGCAATCATCAGCAGCTGACACTATGGATAATGAGGGTGTGTACAGTTGTTTTAGTGACTGAAATATCAATGTATCTTGTATTGTCGATGGCTGACTATAGAAGAAAGTGAAGTGTAAAACATACCTCCGATTGAAGTCACCCCATTTACACAAATAACTATAGTGATGTGCTCTTATGAAGTGAACAAAGTATTGGCGAGAAAATTTTAAAGATAAAAAATATAGATCCTCAATTGTTAACGATATTTGAACAATAATGGAATGCCCACATGACCGTTTTGAGTTTGTTCATAAACTAAACAAACTTTCTCTAATGTGTGAAATTCAAGTCAAGGATGGGTAATGTCCTATTATGATTTTGCAAAATAAAGACAGGCTGAATTAGTTAAATTTCACAAGAACAATTTCTTCAGTCACCACTTTATTACAACTTTATAGGCAAGTTTCTTAAGCAAATGTTTTTACTACTTTAGGACTAGATACGGATGCACTGAAAATGAGTAAGAGTATCAAACAAGACCAAGCAACATATCCTACACATCGCTTGATAAATGAGGCACAGGTTGTGTCTCTATCCCGGTCGGTATGACTAGAAATTTTGGGCCACTATTTTGTCAGTTATTAAGATGTCATGGGGCAGCAGATCATTTACATAGACAAATCTTTATATTCTGTCCAAAAGTGTAGAAGTTTGACTCCTTTTTTGACTTTTATATGACGCTCCTCCTGTCACTAGCTAAGGAGTAGGCGTTTTTGTGTGAGCATACATGCTGATATCAATACATTGATATGACATTCTATTTGGTTAAGAGGAAAATCCAGTTCATCTATATGGCGCCAAGTAATTCTCGTCCTTTCATTTGATTTTCCACTTTGTATTTCATGAGCCATGTCTCTAAAAATCCAAAAAACTTATGTTCAAGCCCAGTAGAAATTACAATTGGGACAATCATAATGAAGGCATGCCAAAAATGATTAAAACTATTGAGTTAGGTGGAATATATACCGGGTGCTATTTTTTTAGGTGGAATATACACCGGGTGCTACTTTTTATTTGTTACATGCTAATTTTTTGTTCACCTATTCCAGTTAGTTGATGCTTCAACTTTGAAGAAAGAGGTTGCTGAAGGTGTTGACCTAATGGTTGTAAGGGAGCTTACAGGAGGTTAGTGTTTATTAATCTCAGCTAGGCTTATTCAGGTTGCACTTTTCTGCTATTTCTGTTGGTCTTCTTTTCTTTTTGTTTGTTATCTTGTTTTTGCAGATTAGTAAGCAATTTCTTAAGATATTTTTTGATTTGTGGCAATAGGTATTTATTTTGGAAAACCGAGAGGTTTTAGCATGAATGAAAATGGTGAGGAGGTTGGTTTCAACACTGAGGTGTATGCAGCCTATGAGGTAGTCTCTGTGAGAACATTTTAGTCTATCTCAATGTAATACAACTGCGTTCAGCTTTTGATTTAATGGCTACGCTATTAGTAAAAGTGATACTAATAATCTAAGGTGTTGGTAAATTAACAGTTACCACTTCATATCATCAGAAGCTGTATTAGCTTTTGCGTTATGGTTGTTGTATATGTATACTGGACAATGAAGGTGAGACAAACGGATGGTGAAAGATCATAATCATTGCCCACCAAGAAAAGGAAAAAAGACTATGAATTAGCTTGAAAGTGTGAATACATAATCGATGGTGTTGATAAATGACCATTTATTGCTTCCTTTCATGAGGGGGTGCACCACTATTTGAACCATTTTGTGTTCAGTGGTATATAGCTGTATAGACAGAAGACTGGTGAGAGATACTGCCTACTGCCCACCCAGAAAAAGGAAGAAAGAGAAGAGCTAAGATTCAGGAAAGGAAGCTTTATGGGAAAAGGGGGGGAAGTATTTATTAGATTTCCGTGTTTTGACAAGTCTTAAATTGAGTGCGTGCTTTTTTTCAGTTGGTCCACACAATTGTTCAAGAAATATCTTATTTGGTGCCCTCATCTGACTGTGTTTTCTTTGTTTTCACTGTCCCTTGGTTTCTGAGATGCCTATTTCCTTTTGTCATTCTACAGTTTGTACACTGAATCTCTTTTGTTTGATGTGGAATATTCCTTGCCAGATTGATCGCATTGCTCGCATAGCATTTGAGAGTGCACGGAAGCGCCGACAGAAACTGTGTTCTGTGGATAAAGCAAATGTTTTGGAGGTACCTGGAAATAGTAAAATTCTCCGGTGGAACAGGATTATGTAATGAAAGTACCATTTTGTTGAATATTTCACCATTTTGAGATATTGGCTAGGCATCAATGCTTTGGAGGAAAAGAATTATTGCAATAGCCTCAGAGTACCCTGATGTTGAACTTTCACACATGTATGTCGATAATGCTGCAATGCAGCTTGTTCGTAATCCAAAGCAGGTTTGCCTCCATCATCAGAACAGTGTAGTTGTTTTTTCAGGCTTGTCCAAAGCATGATTCTAGGTTAGGGAAGTGTTATAATCTCTAACTACCCATTTTGCAGTTTGATACGATTGTAACGAACAACATTTTTGGTGATATCTTATCGGATGAGGCTTCAATGATTACTGGAAGCATTGGGATGCTTCCATCTGCTAGTCTTGGTGAATTGGTATTGGCAAATCATTTGTTTTCTCTTGACGTTTGTACACTTTAGATTTTTGTTTAGGAGGAAAGTTATCGACTTGAATATAATTGAAACTTTAATCTGCAGGGACCTGGACTCTTTGAACCCATACATGGTTCTGCTCCTGATATTGCTGGACAGGTGGGGTTTACAACAGTTCATATTCCTGTTCCCCTTAAACTAAACTCTTTCAATATTTTGGAAAGAAGAGTAATTTTTAAAATTTCCAAACATTTTTGTTTAGTCATGGGATATCTGGGTTTAATGCACAGGATAAAGCAAATCCCCTGGCAACAGTGCTAAGTGCCGCAATGCTTTTAAAGTATGGCCTAGGAGAAGAGAAGGCTGCCCAGAGAATCGAGACTGCAGTGCTGTATACTTTAAATAGAGGGTTTCGTACGGGTGACATATACTCGGCAGGAAATGTACGTATGCTCGAGGATGAAATATGTTTTCTTTATATTCTTTTTTCCTCTAGTATAGTCCGTTTCTGTTTACAGATATACTTACTTATAGGTTCTTAAAATGGCAGTCAGATCTTCATAATAAGCGCATATTTTTTACTGCGTAACTAATTCTTCGAGTGACTGTGAATGACTACGCTTTCCTCTTCAGAAATTAGTAGGATGCAAGGAGATGGGCGAAGAAGTATTGAAGTCCATAGATCCTAAAATTTTTGCTGCCATTTGAGTTCAGAGAAAGAAGAGGCCTATAATAAGAGGCACAGTCCCTTCAGTATTTGTGTTATCTTCCAAGAGGATCTTCAGAGAGGGATAGATATGCATGGAGCTCAACAGGAAGACAATTTTCTTGGATCTTAGTTTCACAATGAATTCTGGTCTAGTTGATTCGGACCTTGTGCACTATTACCCGGTTTTCGACTTCCATGTTGTTTTTTTTAGGCCCTTCTCCATTTTATTTTGCCTTATTAATTTGCTTAGGAATTGATTTCTTGGGCAGCATTTTAGAGTGTTGTATTTTATCTGGAACTTTGTATGATTATATAGCAAGGCCAAAGTTGTTGCTCAATATAAATCTCTTTGGAATGAAGTTGCCCCAGAATTTTTCTTAACCCTTCTGAATTATGATGCAACTCAACTTTAAAGAATGGAGTAATGTGAGACTGATCAAAAAAATAAATTAAAAATAGAAATTAAATGATGTGATATTACCGTAATAATGTTGATCCTGTTTTTAACACATTTGAAAGTTAATTTTTTTTCTAGGGTACAATATACTTTTAATCCTCAAAGTATACGTGTAATATCTATTTAGTTCTCAAATTTTCAATTGTGTTTATTTGGTCCCTAAGGCTCCTAATTTGTATCTATGCGGTCCAATCTCAAACATCTGTCAATAAATGGTTAACACTTCTGGTCACGCGCCAATCATATGAGATCAAATAGATATAAATTAAGAATTTTAGGGATCAAATAAACACAAAATTATAAATTTTAGAGACCAAATAGACACAAAATTAGAAACCACGTGATTGATATGTGACTAGAACCGTCACAAATTTTTTATGGACGTTTGGAATTGGACCACGTTGATACAATTTAGGAAACTTAGGGACTAAATAAAAACAATTAGAAGATTAAAGACCAAATAGATACAATTGGGGGATTAAATAGACACTAAACGCATACTTTAAGCACTAAAATTATATTTTACTCTTTTTTCTATTATGGTAATGTTACATCGTTTGGTTCCCATTTGTGATCTTTTTTTTTGGTCAGTCTGGTGAGATAATCCCCCCTCCCTTTTTTTTTGTGCTATCTAGACTTGTGCTGACTATTTTATTGAGCTAAATAACTGGCCACTGTAACTTAAGTTTGGTTAAAGCATGTCCCTAAATGAATAAGGATGACTAGCCCTTAAGGGTGTTGGAATAGATTGAACCTGAGACTTATATGTTACGAAAGGTCATACTCAACTACTGAACCTATAGACTTAAAATTAGAACTTTAAATATTTAATTGTTCTAATTATTAATTTGAGGGACCAAATTGAAAGTTGACATATTCTCCGGGGTATAAACGAATTTCCTGAAATTCGCGAAGAGGTCATTTTAGACGTGGCGATTTCATTGCATTTCGACGGTAGACGATCGGTGCCCCTTCCTCAACTCAACAGTAGTCTTCTCTCGCGCGAAGTTATTCGGTTTTCTCTGTCTGACGGTCTCACGCACTTCCTGCCATGTCAGAAGCCAGCGCTAGCACAGTCGCCGGAGCGTCGCCGGAAGATTTATTCCGTCCGTCGACTGCCATGGCTTCCGGAGACCTCGAAGAAGAGTTCTCCTCTTCCTCGTCCAACATCACCCAGGCCTTTCCTTTCTCTTCTGGAAACCCTAGGATCGAAGAGACCAGAGGCATCATGCATCTCTACCGCGACGACGTCGCTTCATCGTCTTCCGAACTACCTGTAAGCTTAGGGGTTTTGGTTCACTACTCGATTGTTATTGGTTTTAAATACACACATGTATATGTATTTGGTATGTTTAGAATTACGGACTCTTGATTGTTGCTTCGATGCGGATAAATCGTGACGGAAGAGAGCAAAATAATATTCCAGTGCCTTGAAAATTGTTCTGGTGTGTTCCTGTCTCTTCTGTTTTTGTTTTAATTCCATAGATGACATGTGTAGAACTGTGGAAGCTTAGGATATATTCGCTTGCTGAGGAGATCAAATTTCATCCTTTGAGCACTATTACTTGGGAATCGTGAAGATACGGGACTAATTGCCACTCATTGAAGGCTAAATCAACTGCTTTATGCAAGAGTCGAATAGTTTCAGTCTCCTCTTTTCTTTCCAAGCAAATGGAGGCTCCAAAGGACTATTATATTCCTAATGAAACTCGAAAAACTTAAAAATTTGAGTTTGTATGAAAGGGAATTGGGTAATTACTTTTTTTTTTGTGGTCTTGATTATAAATTTTTTGAGAATCTTAATTTTATGTATGATTTATGTTTACAACTAAAGGAAAGAAAACAAAGTAAAATTCGGGTTAGGCACATTTGACTTGAGATTTTGCGTTTTTCCCCAGGATATTGAATGGAAATCTCTAAAAATATAATAGTGAATTAAGTTGTTTTACAAATATGTTTTTAGCAAATGATACAGATTAATAGCTGCTAATTAGATATGATACAAGTAGAATTTTTTGATACTGAAATATTAAAAGAACAAGGGTACCTTGAGCAAGCATGCTTCCCTTTTACCGTAATTAAAATGTAAGGGGTGATTAAAATATTTATTGTGGTTAAAATACAAGTGAGTGATCGTTGATCAAAATATTTATCGCGGTTTAAAGGTAACTATGCTAAAAAGAATTATTGTGATTAAAAGGTTAAACGGTAAGTCAAACCATCAGACATAAACTATCTGGACCATTGTTATGCTTTGATAACTCAAAAGCTTTATGTTTTAGACATGAAATATAAAAGAACATTCAGTCAGATGCCTAACTAAGATTTTCTGGGTTTGATAACTATTCACCTTTGTTCTGTTGTCTACGATTTAGTGCCCTTTAATTCTATATTTTTTTTAGATTTATTGTTTTAGTAGAATAGTGAGTATTCTGGTGGAAATTAGATCCTCTATGTGTAGGATTTTAATTTCAGATATGATCACGAGGTTGAAGTAGTTGACTAATTATCAGTTCATTTTTTCCTAATGATGTTTAGGTTGGGAGAAAGCCCCTTCTTTGTGTGCTTGCTGTGCCAAATCACATGACATATGCAGATTTTTGTCAGTTTTGTGGCTCGTTCATTCAGCACATTTTGGAAATGCGAATTGTCAGGTTTGGTTATGATAACCTGATCTCTTTATTGTGTGATGGGTTTCTAGTTGGCAATCTTGTTGATTCAGTGGTGATATATTGTTGTCTTGCATGAGGATTCAGGACTGAAGGAATGGAGGACCAGTATAGTATTTTGATTAGGTTTGATGATCAGGGCTCAGCAGATGCTTTTTACAGGCATTTCAAGGGGAGGCGATTTTCATCACTTGAGGTTTGATTTGCTTTTACTTGTCTTCTTTGTTCGACAACTAATTCAAAATTTCATCTCAGATGTGCATCTTCATTTAGGCATCCTCATGCAATTTTTGTCTTTTGTTTACAGGTGGGGACTTGCCGTGTGCTTTTCACGGTTGATGTACAATATACAGGTTCAATTGAACATGCACATTCCTCCCCTGCTAGCTCTATGGAGCAGCCTTCATGTCCAGTTTGTCTTGGTATTTTCCTAAACCTATGATTAGGGAAATTGGTTTCTTTCATTTTGTGCCACAATGGCGATTACAAAGTTTTGGAAACAAAGTTAAGAATGATAATACACATTTCCCATGGATAGTAGTTCTAACATAATTGTATGCTTATTTTGACTACTTTAGAAGGCGTTTGGCGCACCTTGCAAATGGACTTTGGAGACCAAAAAGTCCATTTATAAAAGTTTCGATTGTTTGCTAAAATCATGAATTCTTCTTCTGGGCAAGAAGTCCACCTCCGAAATGCGCATCCAGAGAAGCTAGCGGAGCTGGCTTTTCAAAACTGAGCTTTTCGACTTCTCATGAAGTCAACTGAGTTCATTTAAGCAATTAAAGTCATTTCCGATATTATCCTTTGTTCTTCTATTCTATTACAATATCTGTTTTGACCTTACAACACTTCTAATGACCAATCTATACCCGTCTCTTCAATCGCTACCCCAACGACGAGATCCCCAACTTCCTATTTTCCTTCTTCTCCGAGTTCTCTATCCTTCCTATAACCTTTGAACCTAAGATATTTCAGCAACTTTTTAAATTGAGTAATGACAAGAGTTGTAAGACCAACAGATCTCCTTCACCAAACCTCAAAAGCTCACCGACAAGGCCTAATTTGATGGTTATAGCCATTACACCAACAAAACCATACTATAACAGCTTCTGTTGATTCAAGGAGTTAATTCACTTAATGGTTTAGAAAGGAATTGGAGAACTACAATTCATTAGAGAGAGAGAGAGAGAGAGAGAGAGAGAGAGAGGTATATTCAAAGACATGGTGAAACCGTGAGAGAGGAGAGTGGATGTCCACAGAAAAAGTGGTCCAAATAGCTACTTGGAACCCACTTATTGCATTGTGTTGACAAAGAAAATGAAAAAGAAATGAGAACTTCTATTGACAGTGGTCAGGAGCCCATGCACAGTCTGCAGAGTTTCTAGGCATCGTGTAGTTGTTAACTTGTCATATGCTATCGTTGATTTATTTTAAGCATTCGTATGACATCATTTAATAAATTTTCTCACAGATTTAATTAGTGTATTTAATTTTAAATCATAATAAGCCTATAACAAGATTAAGGGCAATAATATTAATAATTACGAGTTATTTTGCACTTTTTTATGTTATCACTAAAGAAACTTATATATATGGATGTACTTTTTCATTCAAAAACACTTTTGAGACATACTTTCACCAAACATTTAAAATTTTTGAGAAGTCCATCCTACAAAGTCCATATTGTAAAGTCCATTCTCGAAATGGACTTTTATTTTGAGAAGTTACGCCAAACACAAACTTAATTGTAAGGAATAAGTGCTAAATTGTGTAAGATCACTTCTAGTGATTTAAATAAAAAAGACAATAAAGCTGTTGAGATTTTTCCAAGATGTTATACTAAAAATCCCCAAGTGCCCCAACAAAATAGGTCTAGTTTATGTAGGGAGGAAAATTTACAAAAAAAATTTCTAACTGCCCTTTTCACTTTAGAATTTGCTTTCCATCAGGGTTTGATGTGTCTTAGATGTCTCTACCGGATACTATGAGCAATGCATATTATTCATAAATAATAGTGTTATTTAAGGCGTAAAGCGAACCAGTCACCTGAAGCCTATGTGAGAAGCGAGAGGCGAAGTGAGCACTTCATCGAAGTGAAGCGAACAACTTATAAACAAGCTAATATTTTAGTTTAATTATAGAACAAATGATAGAAAAATTTAACACATCAGTGCAAAAAACTGATTGAACTTTAATGACAAAATTTCAGAATATAATCAAATAAAATAATAAACCAATAGGCAGCAAATGAGCATAACATAGCAGAACAAATGAACACAGTAGAAGAAATGACAGAAAAATAGAAAGATAATTCTAGCAGATGAGAAGCAGCAGCAAAACCATCAAAGCAAAAAAAAAAAAAAGGAATAGTATTTCAATTGAAGCAAAAAACCATCACAGAAACAAAAAAATTAAAAGTAGAAACAGGATTCCAAAGGTTTCAGTAGAAGCAACATCACAAAAAAAAATTGCAGAAACAGAGTTTCAGAAAATCAGGAGGAAGAGAATCAGAAGAAGAAGAAGGAGGAGGAGGAGAAAGGAACATACCGTCACTGTGAGCTTCCTAGCATCAGCAATCTGACGTAGTGAGTTTCCCCGTCACCCGGTGAGAAGAAGAAGAAGAAGACATAGAATTAAAAATTTCAGTCAGGTGCTCGCTTTTTCGCCTAGGCTTGCTTTTTTCTCGTTTCTCTGAAGGTTGCTTTGCCTGGACTGTTCCAGGCGACCAGAGGTCACCTTGCCTCGCCTCTTGCCTAGGCTCGCTTTTCACAACACTCGTAAATAGGATCATTTTTATGGACACCTGGAGCTCATGTGGGTGAAGAAATTACATTATAGGAATTCCATAGATTTTTTTGGTGTAAATTGTAGATAAACTCCATGTGGTTTTACTCAACGGCACTTGGCCTCCCTACACTTTAGAAACCTACTCATGACCTCTTATATTGTTGGACTACACTGGAATTATTTGGCATTTAGTTGGAATTAATGGTCACAGGTCAAAGACAATACTTTTGATAGAATAACGTGTTGAAATGACCTTTAGACCCTTTTAAGTTGATTTTTAAATTAGTATAAAATTTTTAGGAAGAAAAGCATAAAAAATTTAGAAAAAAAGAAGGGTATTATTGACTTCTAAATCAATTTTTATAACTTCGTTAGCTGTTGCACTTTAGTTCAAAACCATAGGGGGTTATGTGTTGCTTTCTAAAATATTCGGAGGTAAAGTGTCATTGGTTCAAAGCCCAGGGAAGTAAAGTTGGTAAACTATGATTCAATTTTGTTTGCTTGATCCCAAACTTTTGAAAAGGTTATCTGGTACTACTTGTAATCTTGTATGTTTAGTTTCCCTTCCCTTATAAATTGAAGTGGAATTTCTATTGTTTTATCAAGAACTTTGAGATTTTGAGATGGTTAACATAAAATGTTTGTTTGGGTTTTCTCTTAATGTTCTCCATGTCGCAGAAAGATTGGACCAAGATACGAGTGGAATTCTCACAACTATATGCAATCATTCTTTCCATTGCTCTTGTATTTCTAAATGGACAGATTCTTCTTGCCCGGTAATTGAATTTGATAGTTGTTGCTGTTTTCTATGAGTGTGTCTAACGTGTAGTCATCCTGTCATCAAATTGGTTTGAACTTTGAACCATCCAAACAAATGGTAGTACGTTTGTTTCCAAATGTTTGGTTTATCTAATCCCTTAATCACAAGTATGTGGAAACATGAATAACCCTATGCATAAATTTCAAAATTCTCCTTTTTTCTTGTGGTATAATGGTTGTTTCATGTCACATACAGACTAAAACATGGGCCCTCCGCTAATTTTGAAGCCACTATGTAGCAAAAGGAAGATATCCAAATTCATAAAAAGGATGTTTTGGTTTTCCATTTTTATTTTTGAGGTTTTGTTAATGTTGCTTCATTAATTTAAAGTTGAACCAAGCGGTAGCTTCAATTCGTCCAGTGTGTGTCATCCATGATTCTGGCCACTAGTCAAAGGTGGCCTCTTTTTTTGGTTTACCCTCCTTGAGTGCGAATTGACTTATGGAGTGTAGTGAATTTTTTTGTTTTATGGATAGTTCAGTGTTACCAACTCCCTGACCATCGAAAAGAAAAGAAAGGATGATTGACAGCATTTATATTCTGCAATTGCAATTTGATGCTTTGTCCTTGTGGCCTGTACTTGGGAGTTGCCGATTCATTCTATCTAGCAGCTTGTTTTAGGCTTCCATCTAGGCTGTGTTCATGGTGTCATCAGTTGTAAAAGGCATCTTCCAAATGGAACATATGCAGAAAGGTAGCAGGCAGTTGACTTGGTTTCAATGTGTTATTGCAGGTATGCCGATATTGCCAGCAGCAGCCTGAGAAGTCAATCTGTTTTGTTTGCCAAACTTCAGAGAATCTGTGGATGTGTGTTCTTTGTGGCTTTGTTGGATGCGGGAGGTTATTGAGATTTCCTCTTCTGGAATAATAATGTTTTGAGAACTCTTTTTTTATGTTTTAACAAGTAAAAGGGAGAGATTAAACTTATGTACGAAGGAAAATTAAGCACCAAGTTTTTCATTTATGCAATTATGGTGTAGGTACAAAGACGGACATGCTATAAGACATTGGAACGAAACAGAACACTGCTACTCCCTTGAATTGGAAACGCAGCGTGTGTGGGACTATGCTGGAGACAACTATGTTCACCGTTTGATTCAGTCTAAAACTGATGGGAAGTTGGTCGAGTTGAATCAGCACTGCCCCCATGCTGATGTTGGTTATGGTAGTTGCGACTGTGGAATGGATCCTGGATTTAGTGAGGCTCTCATGAACAGCAAAGTTGAAGCTGTGCTGTCTCTTCTTCCCTTTTATCTTTGATTGACTCTTACTCTAGATGTTTAGTTGATTCTGCATTTTCTGGTGCCATTTGCTTCCTTCTAACCTGCAACATATTTAAGCGCAGATTGTGAATGAGTACAACGAACTTCTGACTACGCAACTTGAGAACCAAAAAAACGTAAGCTCATGCCCTTGTTTTTGTAATCAAATTAATTGGTCTCTAATTCAATGATTGAGATTGACAGTGAATTTGGAACAACAGCCTTGAATTCATAAGTTGTTCTAGGAATTAGATACATCGAGAATTTCTTTTGCTAGTCCTCCATGGTTTTTTAAGATAGTGCTAGATATTTAGGAAAATTACTTTTCTCTTCTTATCATGTTAACAGTCTCTCTTTGATGGTAGTATTTTGAGTCTTTATTGCGAGAAGTTGAAGAAGAAACCGAAAGGGATACTTCTGAAGCTGTTGAGAAAGCTTTGGCTCACAATCCAAAACTACAGAAGATGCAAGCTAAGGTGGATAAAGGTCTTGAAGAGAAGAAATTTCTTGATGATGTAAGTATTTACCTTTGTCACTCGTGTAGTTCTTGATGATCTTTTGTGGATTATCAGTAGATAATTTGGCAACTAGGGATTGGTAAAAAAATTTAGTTGCACAGCGTTGTTAGTATAATTATTTGTTTTACTTGTAGATCAATGATAATCTTTTGAGAAACAAGGAAATCTGGGAAGCCAAAATAGTAGAAATTCAAGAAAGGTATGACTATCTACTTCAATTATTCTTGATCCTTCTCAAGTTCAGGTGAAAGAGTAATCATTCCCATTCTTTACATTATAGATTTTCAGATGGGTAAACTTGATGAATCCTCTGAAGTAAATGGATACATCACGTCTTGTTTCTTCGTTTAATGTACAGTCTTTGATTTCTAAGTCTCTACAATTTAGCTTTTTATTGATATGGATTCATCATTTCAAACAGATTCAATTGAATCTTTTTGGCTTTAATAACGATTATCGAGAGATTTAAGAAAGATAAAAAGTCTCTTAAAACTGTTACAAGTGTCTGCTTTTAAGTAGGAGACATCACTGATATAACTATGCAAACCTTATAAGATCTGTAAAATTTGTAATACATTGGAAGTTTAGCGGTTTATTTATGCACCTATAGGTTTGCTTTATAGTTGCTGCAAATTGACAGATTTTCTTCCAATTCTGCTATTTTGACCCATTGTTAATTTTCCTCCTTGTGTTGTTCCAAAACAATTCCAGTTTTCCTGGTTGATTATTTCCTGTAGACTGTTGCTTTTGAACTGTCACCAACTTGAAACCAAAACCTATCACTTCATCTTTCTTTGAGGCCTGATTGAAAAATAACCTCCATTGAGTGGAACATGCAGCAAGTACCTTATAAGATCTTTCTTTGAGCCTTGGCCCACTATTTCATCTAACTTGCTAGCCGCTTCAAATACTATTCTACTCTGCATTGGTGTTCTGAAGGATTTTTATTGTTATTCCAGGGAGAAGAAGGCTGTAAAGCAAAAAGATGCTAAAATTCGGGAATTGGAGGAACAGGTAATATGCATCTCTGATCTCACCTATTACACGAGGTTTAAACTTTCTGATGGTTTATTTGCATACAAGCATACAATTTTAGACCACCGATGGTTCTTTCATGCCTACTTTCTGGAATTTTTGCAGCTTAGAGATTTGATGCTTTGCATTGAAGAGGGGAATCCAACAACAAATGGGATCGAGGATGGCCGCGTTTCCCCCTCCTAATTGAACTGTTCCTCTTCAAATAAATAGCAATAGAGAGAGGGGGCATGAGGAGAGGACCAATGGCTTGAGAGCTGAAGCTAAAGACTCATCGTTCCTGCAGCCTGAAGTCAAATGATTTTCTTTTTTGGAATGTATAGGAGCCCATTTTGGTTGATATTGGAAGAGAAATCATTCTCACTCTAGGAATATGTCTTTTAAGAATGAGGTAAGAGTGCATATCCGAACTTATGGTTACTACGTTTGAAGCACTACTGATGTGACGACAAGAGGCTTATAGAACTTTTAGGAAAAAGTTTCCGAAAGTCCCAATTTTTTCGAATATGGTAAGTTACAATAGTAATAAAAATATCTATATAATAAAGTAGTTTACAATTCAAATTTCAAAAGACAAATAAAATGATTTTTATTTTTTGCGGTTCAGATCGTTTTAAATTTTACTTTAAAGTTAATCTAACGGTTAATATTAACACTTTAAATTTAATAGGAAAAATAGGTCCTTAAGGGTGTGTTTGAAGTGATTTTTTAAAAGTACTAAAAATTATTTCTCATAAATACTTTAAAAAAAAAATAGTGTTTGAAACCGTCCAACCACTATATCTACCACCACCACCACCACTGTCGCCGTCACCGTCACCACCACTGTCGTCGCCGTCGCCACCATCGTCGCCACCATCGCCGCCACCACCACCGCCACCATCGTCGCTGCCACCGTCGCCACCACCACGACAGACGTTGCCACCACCACCACAACCACCATCGTCACCGTCGCCGCCACCCCACCATCACCATCACCACCGTCGCCGCCACCACCACCGTTGCCACCACCGTCGTCGTCGCCGCCGCCACCACCACCATCATCGCCGTTGTCGCCACCACCACAGTCATTGCCACCCACAACAACCATCATAGTCTCCTACCACCACCACCTCTCACCCCCACTACATTCGATACTTAAATTCATTTATCTCTCTTCTATGTTTGTGATTTGATTTTGGATATGAATATAAATATGTTTATTGTTTACCATTTTTTATTACTTCGTGCCTTCAGGCACATACAATAACTAGTTCACAAATATGGTAAGTCATCAAAATCACCAACAAAAATGGTAATTTTTTTGGTTGTAAAATGATCTACAAAAGTTTTAAAAATACTCATTAAAGCAGTAAAATTTAGAGGTAAGGTATCAAATTTTTTTCTTTGGTACAATAATGTAATAATTGATTTTGTTACGGAATACTTTATATTTTTTATTTAATGACAAATCATATCAACTTCATAAATTCTGGAAAAATGTTAGTGGTAAATTTTTTAAATACTTTTTTTTGACAAATATCATAATAATAAAGTAAATTACAATTCCAATTATTATACAAATAGTTGCCTCTGTACTATCAAAAATAAAAATAAATTACAGTTTATTATAACAATCTACATGGAAAATACGAATATAGCAAAATCAAAAAAAAATCAGAATTTATTTTGAAATTAGGAATAGTTCAGATTAATTTTTTTTGTAAAACTAAATAATTTAAATACAATTAAGACTTATTCTATTTAGGCAGCATTCTATTACCTAAATCAATGCCAACGTCCGGTTTTGGTAGCAAGAAAGGGATTCCTCATTGCTCTCATACGTTTCACATTATGTAAATAATCTCTATAAATATAAAAAAATTAAAAATAAAGGAAATTTCGAAGTACGAGGAAATTGAGAGGAAAATGTATTGAAGATGATACATGATTTTATATAAAGAAGGAGTAATGATCCAGACAATCGACTAAATTTATGTATTAAGTGATAGAGTCCCGATGAACAAGTATAGAATTTATTGAGACATCAATGCTATAATAGGAATTCAAATACACTTTACAAATACGTATGACCACGCCACAGTATATAACTTTGGCAATATTCTATTAACTATTACTCTCTCTCTCCGTGAAAAACACACAGCGCACACAGTCACACATTCCTTGAGTTTCTTTCGGTTTTCTTCGGTCAGTCCATTGATCAAACATGTACCAGGTCGCTGGTCCCTCGGAAATCCTCGCGATCACCGGATGGGGTATTCCGGACGTAAAGCTGGCGAAGAAAAAGTGGGTATGGCCGGGCCAAAAGTGCCTCAGGGTCGACATATCGCCGGTGAATTACACGTTCGAAGTCCAAGCCATGAGCGCCGAGAAACTCCCTTTTCTCCTTCCGGCCGTCTTCACTATCGGTCCACGAGTCAACGACGAGGAAAGCCTTCTTAAATACGCCATACTCCTCTCTTCACACGATAAGCGCTCCAACCATGTCAATGAACTCGTCCAAGGGGTTATTGAAGGCGAGACTAGGGTTCTCGCTGCGTCGATGACCATGGAGGAGATCTTCAGGGGAACCAAAGATTTCAAACAAGAGGTTTTCGATAAAGTTCAACTCGAACTCGACCAGTTTGGGCTTCACATCTATAATGCCAATGTTAAACAGCTTGTTGATGTGAGAGGCCATGAATACTTCTCGTACCTTGGCCAGAAAACGCAGATGGAGGCCGCCAATCAAGCCAAGGTAAGTCGATCCCAAATCCCACTATTGAATCAAATATATGATTTTTATTTTTTATTTTTAAAGAATCAAAATTAATAAATAAATTTATATGTTACAGAACAAGATTATTGGAGTTCTCATGATCAAAAAATATAATTTTGTCCTCATCTATCCGATATATTAATTTTTGAACAATACTCTAAACATGTCATTATGTTTCATCCATATATCTTTCAAAACTTTTGTTTATATTAGAAGGGTTATTTATTAAAATAACTGAATAATAAATTTCATATTGATTTCGGTAAATTAGGATTTATAGATTTGTATAATGTACAATACCCAAACTCTTACCTAAATTTGAGGAAAAAATGTACTGTGCTATATGTGTATCCATGCTTCAAGTTGATCACAATTGAGAATACATGAACAGTTTAATGCATGGCTTAACTATGATTGTGGTTATGATAGTTTGATAATACTGTTCTAAACTGTGCTGTATATATACTGTGCTATATGTATAGGTCGATGTTGCTGAGGCAAGGATGAAGGGTGAGATAGGAGCAAAGGAAAGAGAAGGGTTGACGACACAGAATGCTGCGAAGATCGATGCGGAGACGAAGGTTATATCAACAAAAAGGCAAGGAGAGGGAAAGAAGGAGGAGGTGAGGGTGAGGACAGACGTTCAGATTTTTGAGAACCAAAGGGAGGCTGAGGTGGCCGAAGCCAATGCTGAAGTGGCCAAGAAGAAGGCTGGGTGGTCTCAAACTGCACAGATGGCGGAGGTGGAGGCCGCCAAGGCCGTGGCGTTGAGGGAGGCTGAGTTGCAGATGGAGGTGGAGAAGAAGAATGCTTTGACTCAGACTGAGAAACTCAGGGCTGAGTATCTGAGTAAGGCTAATGTGGACTATGCTGTCAAGGTATGCACTAGTACTTTCATATATGCTTAGTTTCATGTTATTCATATCAAACCTTGTATCTAGCCGTATTTGATACGGCTTTGAGTTTTTCTGAGGCCGACCATTTCGTAAATGAGTTAATTTGACACGACACGATTAATAAACGAATTGGGTATGAGTAAAATCAATCAAAAGAAATACACTTTTTCATTCAACACGGCGTACTTGTATCTTTTATAAAATCTATACATATATATTAGAGAAGCCATTGTTCAAAGAAATAGTACAGAAGCCCAGTATGCAAGGGATATGACATACATCCAAATTCCAAAGCACTCTAAATGTATATATATAAGAATCATAGTTCAGGGGTGTCATCAATTTTACACATTCCCACTAAGCACAACATGGACCTGAAAGTACATGACTAATGAAAACGAATAATAAATGAGTTGAGTAACACACTATACAATTCATTGACACTTCTATATGTATTATATGATAACCTAGTAGAAGAATATTCATCAACAGTCATGGACCGGTTTCAGAAGCCATTGATTAATATAGTTTTGGATAGCGAATATCCTCCTCTTTCTGCCTCCCTCAACACTACAACCCAACCTATCACACATTGCTGGAAGACCGATTTGTTGATAATGCGGAAGAACCGACCCCGCAACCCTCTCAAAAATCTAATATTGGAACTTACAACTAATCCAATATTTACATTGAATTAAATCATTAAATTAGATCTCTACAACATTGCTCCACTTCACATACTCTAATTAGGTATCTCAAAAGCGCACAATGAGAATAATGAGTATATTAGTAGCACTTTAAAAATATAAATACATCGTATAATCTATCCATAGAGGTCTACCGTTTTCTAGAGAGATTGAATTTGGAGAGATGAAAAGTGTTCATCTATACGAGTAAATCATTCTGAATTGAAACACAAGAACTAGCCTTTTAAATATGGGAGTAAACTCGCTATGAGTTACCTATCAGAGACCCATTATAGGAGTAGAGTTGTGCACTGTGAAATATATTTGTTGTGTTTTATGAATCCACGACCTTTTGCTTAGTTCTTACTCTTTCTTAATCTGTTATATATTTTTCCTCTTATCTATTTTTATTGTTTTAAAAAACAGGTGCAAGAAGCAAATTCGGAGTTGTATAAGCAGCAACAAACCGCTGAAGCAGTTCTGTATGAGCAACAAAAGTTTGCTGAAGCCCAGAAAGCAAGCGCAGACGCAGCATTCTATGCCCGACAACGCGAAGCAGACGGTGAGCTCTACGCAAAGCAGAAAGAAGCCGAAGGAATTGCTGCTCTAGCAGAAGCCCAAGGCGTCTACTTGCACCACCTTCTCAAAGAATTGAAAGGAAACTACTCTGCTGCCCGGGATTACATGATGATCAACTCTGGTATGTTCCAAGAAATTGCCAAGATCAATGCTCAAGCTGTGAACGGATTGCAGCCCAAAATCAGTGTTTGGTCGGGTGCGAGTGGCAGCAGCCAATATGATGGTGCTGGTGGCGCGATGAAGGATGTTGCCGGGTTGTATGGCATGTTGCCGCCGCTGTTTAAGACGGTGCATGAGCAGACTGGTATGCTGCCACCGACCTGGCTGGCCACATTGCCTGATTCCAATTCATCACAGGCCTAAGAAAGAAATTCCCTCGATACAATTCTAGTATTATTTGGTTTAGGAGTTTAGTGATAGTTTGGTTTTTGTTTTTCAAGAAATGCTATTAATGGTACTTTTGGTTAGATTATTAATGGTACTTTTTGGTTAGGAATTATTAATAATAGTTATTATTAAAGTTATATATTTGGCATGAATGTGGAATTACAATTTGAGATTGAAATACTTGCTTTATGTGAGAATCTCTTTCCTAAAGAGAGGAGATTTGATGAGCTTTTGCCCAAAATAGTGTTGTTTTCTAAAGTTATTTTCATGATATTTATTATTGACATTGTGCAATTATGCTAAATAGATTTTGGTGGATATTTGACTAAGAATCCATCTTTTTTCGATTTATTATTTTTATGGACATGGTAAATTCTTATTGTGCGAACCGTCCAATGAAATAAAATGACACAACAAAAATAGGATCATGGGGATATTTTGATTCATGATTGATTGAAAGAGTGGAGTTTGAGAGTTGAAGAATTTACATTCAAAGATAAATTATGACGGAGGGAGTATTAGAAGGGTAGGAGAAGGGAGTATTGGTTTGTGATGAAGATTGTTTGTTGGAATGTTAGAGGGTTAGAATATTGGAGTAAGAGGGTTGTTATTAAGGATTTTTTGACAAAAGTGGGGCCTGATATTTTTATTTTGTAGGAATTGAAATTGGAAATTATTGATAGACGAATAGTTAAGAGTGTGTAGAGGTCTAGGTTTAAAAATTAGGTTTTTTTTTTCTTCTCGGAGGTTAGGTGAGATTATCATTATCTATATCTATACTACTTATAAATGTCAATAAATAGGAAAAACTTTTGATTTTCTTTGTTGCCCTTGAAAGCATAGGTAAAGACAACACAACACACCTTTCAATGACCCCATCAATTGTTAGGGACTGAGAAGATAGGAATCAGGCTCTTCGAGGGGCCAACCTCCGATACCAATATCTGGCTTGCAAAGATAGGATAATCTTTCATTAATAAAACTGACTTAAATAGCTTACAAACATAACTACCCACTAAACCCACTGTTACATGACTCCACTACCTAATAACTACCTGATAAAAAAAACATGATTATAGGACTCCACTAACTCTAACAACTAACTCATATGAAACATAACCAACTGATCCACGTTGGAACAGGTCCTCTGCAGAGAACATGCCACCAGACCCAACACTACTTCTCTGCACATGATAGACTTTACCATAACTGGACATTACTCACCCTACATCTTCCCTTCATTGCTGCCACCTGGAATAGGATACATGACATCAATACCATTTATATCATACACGCCACCTTTTATTATACCCACTAGATTATCATTTAGAGAATTGTAAGAGACATAGAGCCATAACTCTAAGAAAACTCTTTCTCTTCTCCCACATATATAAAGCATGAAACTAATCAAAAATTATTTGACGAAGTTTGGCAAGTGTCAAAATACCTATTACAACTTTTATTCTGATTTTATTAATGACCAATTTTTTCTTTTGCAGATCTATATGAAATCCCCATTCAGGTAATTTCAATTAGTTTGGTAGATCAAACGAGCTACTTGAATGGAGCATCGCCAATATGTGACCACATATACTTCATGATGGGACATTTTTGAGAATTAGAAAGGAGTCGACATGTGTCCTCGACATGAGGAACGTGGGTGCTCCCTCGAGTGATACATGTCCATGGCATGAGTGACCCTCGGTTCTGTCTACGAGTGACATGTGTCCTCGACTTGTATTTCCCCGAGGCTCTCCGCGACTGGCGTGTGTCCTCGGCATTGGCAACCCAGAGTGTTGCCGTGGTGACACGTGTCCTCGGTGTGCGTAACGTCCCGACGTCCCCTACTAGACACGTCACCTTGGCTCCGGACCCACCATGCCGGCGAGGTGTGAATGGTGGCTTTGACGGATATCATGACTTGGAATCAGAATTAGTCAATAATAATTGGTTCCCCTTTCTAAAGCAGTCAGAATGACAGAAAAGATGAGTTAGTGACCGATAATAGTGTTGCACGAGGTACAGATCATAGAATTGAGAGTCAATGGACAAGGATGTCCCTATGCGTGTGCAGCCATTACAAGGAAACATTAAATGACCCGTCAAAAGGATGTGACACATTTATTGCTCGGCGAACCTTGGAAGGAGAACATTAAATGCTCGGGGATCCGAGCATTAAATACAAAAACTTCTTTTCACATGGCAAAGAAGTCACTCTGTCCTAGGACTGTGCACCACAAGCCACCTTCCAAATGGACCAATGAGGAGCCTTCCCTCCTAGGGGCCCAACAATTCGCAATGATTAAACACCATGGAGATATAAATAGCTCTCGCAAACTAAAATCTAAGGTACGCACACTCTGACCCAAGTAATAGAATAGTGGATTCCCACCCCTCTCTCACATATTGACTTGATTGTCATAAGGGTCATGCCGAAAAATACTCCGGCGCCTTTCTAACCTTCCTTTTTGAGTGGCAGAGTTCATCTCGATACGCTGAGATCATTCGGACTACTAAAAAAGTAATTCATCACCACTCTTTATACCATTTCTCACTTCCATTTACCACAGGATCATCGACTTTTCAAGTAAAATTCATATCCGCCACGGAAGAGATCTGTCTATTCATTTATTGTGCAAAAATCACTGCACACACTTCACATTCAGACCTCTATTCAATTTAAGTTCAAAGCTTGATATCAACTCTAGTATATGAACAATATAATATGTGACTTTATAGCAGTCACTTGTAACTTAGATGACTTAGTGTGAGAAATTATTCAATCAACACCTCAATAGTTTTGCATAAAAAAAATTTGCAAGCAAAAAAAATTACTTTCAAACAATCGATCCTTCCCAAAACAATTTACAAACTTTGGATTTGGGGACTGGAACCAGTTGATTGAGTTTTGACCTCGACATCAGTTGGAGAATCTACTCACAAAACTGCCAGATAATTTTATTTTTTTTCATTTATATTGAAACCATGGAGAATTCATTAGATACCAATTCATATATCGAAAAAGTGTTTTCTCTTCTTTGATTTTTTGTCAATCTTCTTTCATCTTTTGTAGGAGAACCTTATTTGGTTCAATCCAATACAAAGGTTTTGTCGATCTTCTTTCATCTTCTGCAAGAGAACCTTATTTGGTTCAATCAAATACAAAGAGACACGTTGATAAGGGAAATCTTGACCGAGGAAGAGTTAACAAAACAAAGAGATAAATTTTGACAGGCTTTGACCAACTACCCCTCTTTTTTTATTCTCTCTACGTTGTTCTTTTTCTTTGTCTTGTTTTATTGGGTTCTCTCTCCCAAAAACATACCCCACATGGAGAAATTCCAACTCCATTAAAGAGGAAATTACAGAAAGAAAAAAAAAATTTGTAAACCACTACTTATGTTCTACTGAGGAGCTTTGATGGATGTGAGCTTTGATGTTAGAGTTGACAATAATGAAATCTCGAAGATTATTGTAATCTTCGTTTAATTCATTAAGCAACTGGTGCAAATAGTGGTCTTGTCGTTGGACTTCCTTCTCCTTAGCATATAGCTCAGCTTCTGCTCCACGTTTATGGGCGTACACTGTTGCATTTACAACAGCTCTTTGGGCTTGGGCAGTTTTTTGCATCCTGTAAAGCTCCAAGTCTGCACTAGTTTTTTGTTTGTAAAGCTCGAACTTTTTCTCTTGAGCTTGCAACACAAAAAAAGGAAAAAAATTGTAAACTATGAGAACTAAACTTTATAAGAAAGCTATAGGCTTATATGACAATGCATAAATTTTCAATTCATGAAATGTAACTTCTAAGTTCATCAAAAAAAAAAAAAAATTGGAAAGAATATGCATGTTGCCTAGATCACACACACAAAATGATATTATCAAAGTTCACACTTATATGTATCAATGCACCCTCCCACCCTAACTTCACCAAGTAATGTCGAATTGAGTATTTGATTAAAATTACGTGGGGATCACTCCCACACAATAGCTACCACCATCTCCTAAGACATAGCCCTGTAGGAGTCAGGATCAATCGAGTTGCACCAAGGGATGCACATACAACTTCACCACGGGATCAATCGTTTTCATACCAATCGTAGCACCCCACGCTGGTATTGTATAATGTTTCCCGCTTTGGGTAATTGGGTTTGGTCCACACAGCATGATAGAGTACTAGAACTCATGCGTTGATGATATGAGTGAGAACGACTAGCAAGTTTCCTAGAAGAACCACACATGAACTACATATGTAAAATGGAACTAAACTAACCAAGATGATAAAGCAGTTAGTAGTGCATACATACCTTATTGTTGAGAGTGCGTACATACCTTATTATCGTGCTCAACATAGGCCTCACTAAGAAATTCAGCCCTGAGTTTCTCTGTATGATTCAAACAATTTTACTTCTCCAGCTCAACGTCCCTCAATGCCATTGCCTTCACGTCATCCACCTCCACAATTTGCGCCATTTGACATATATACAATATCATGAAAGGTTTCTATATATTGCCAGTAAAGCCATGCATCATGAAATCATCATTCTTTGATACATACGTGCGAGTATCCAATATTTTCAAGATATATATGCGATCATTCTTTGATACATGTACACAACTATATCCTTATTTGATACAAAATATTGAATATTCTAATTGTTGATCTTTTGTATGTTAGTAGCCTGTGATTGAACATTGGCCTACCAGGTTTTAGAATAGTGACATACCTTGGCTTGTTGACTAGCGGCCTTGAAATCACCAATCTGTATATTTGAAGAGCAAAGTTTGCAAGATCCACTTGAACTTTATCCCGAACTTCTTGCTTGAATTATTTAATGTCTCTAAAGATATCCTCTATAGACAAGCAAGAACTATAACCTCTCCTTCGATAACTTCTTCAACCAGTTCTTTGATATGATTTGAGAGGTTATCATGAGCAGCAATGCGTTTGACATATTTCTTATGGCTTTCTTTGTTCTCTCTTAGGCCGATAGTCAAGACGAATGGCAGGAGAATAATAATTTTCTCATTCGTCATCGCTTCGATGCCAAATGTAGAAGTTGCCGTTTATACATACCCAAAGTAGTCTAAAACATTTTGGGGCAAAGTTATATAATCCACCCTTCAACAACAGAAGGACTGGAACTAGTTGACCACCAGTGGGTGCCAGTTGGAGAATCTACTCACAAAACTGTCACATAAGATAAACTTACAAATAAAGAGACATGCGGTAAATCTTAACTGAGTACTCTCTAGTCTCTAGTGCCACATCGTAGAAGAGTTAACAAAACATAAGAGATAAGTTTTGGGAGGGTTTGACCAACTGTCTGTTTATATCATCTCTCAAAAACACATATACCCCACACCTTATAGTGGAGAAAATCCCAGTTCCATTAAGAAGGAAATTACAGAAAGAAAAAAGTGTAAATCATTTCTGTTGAGGGAGTTTTGATGGAGTTGACCATCATCAACACAGAGAGAATAGCCGTATAGGTCCATAGGAGTCTAGATAATAGGTATGTTTTATGTCTATATATATATATATATATGGAAGTACTACATGAAGTATCAGCAGTGGCAGCAGATGAACTGGGATCAGCCAATGTGTCCACCGGCCTGTCATGTTGCAGAATCTCAGCAGTTTGCTCAACTTGAGCTTTGATCCTGGAGTTGACAACCATGAAATCTCGAACATTAGTGTAGTCTCCATTTAATTCTTTGAGCGTACAAATAGTGGCAAATTCGGAGTGAGAATAAACTGTTATGTGTACTTAATTTATGACAATTTGTCATTCCTTTAGTAAAATGTTGTAACCTAGCTCTGATATCAACTATCGCGAGTACAAAGTGAGAGTAAGAGAGTGTATAGACTATAACTTGAAAGTTGGTGAGTACATACGACTCACCTCTATTTATAGGTCTTTGACATTACAATGAACAACTATGACCTATCCAAGTGTTAACAATTAATCTAAGCTATCTCTAAAATATTCTATACAAATATGTAGATATTTAGCCATGTACTAGAATACACTAGATTTCTCTAAATTAAAAAAAAGTAAGTTTAGGAAAAGGAGGAGATAGATACAATAATACAAAAAGACCAATAAAAATAGAAAGTTATGAGTGAATCGGGTCAGGTCTGGGTCCGGGGTTGGGTTCAAGTTGGGTTTGGGTCTAAGAATTTTTAAAATATTTATTTATCTAAATATTTGAATAAATTTTTCAATTTTATTCTGGCTCTTAATCCTAGTTGTTGTCAAGTATTGGAATGGTAATATACATTGCATTTCATTCTTATCTTAATTCTATTCCCACTTTGATTCTCCTCTCTTGTAAAAGTATTACTACATACTAAACACAACGTAATAGTATAGATTCTTAGGGGTTGTTTGATAATACTATTTGATGTTTAAAACTGAATAATTTAATCACTTAATAAATTAAACTCGTTTGATAACCTAAAACTCATACTACTTAATATTTTAAGCACTTCTTAAAAATATGCTAAAATTTTAAGTAATAAACCATTTATTTATCACTTAATGCTGAAAATATTAGTCAGTAAGTATTTCATCAATTTCTCATAATAGACAAATATATTTTCACCATCATTGTGTCATCGCCACCACCACCAACACTATCACCATTACCATTATACCACCACCACCATCACTACCACCGTCGCCACCACTACCATCACCACCATTGTGCCAATGTCACTACCACCATCACCATCATCATCGATGTCGCCATCACTACCATTATGCCACTGTCACCACAACCACCACCATTGTCGCCACCACCACCATCACTACCCACCACCATTGCCGCCACTACCACCACCACCATCACCATCACCATCACCATCACCACCACCACCGTCACCGTCACCACTATTGTGTCGCCGCTACCATCACTATCATTTTGTCATTGCCACCACCACCATTTTGCCATCGCTACCACCATCACCACAATTACTATCGCCGCCACCAACACCACTACTATCGCCGTCGCCACCACCACCATCACTACCACTGCCATTATCACCACTAACATTACCACCACCACCATCATCATCACTACCATTGTGCCACCGCTACCACCACCACTACTGTCATCGCCACCACCACCACCATTGTACCACCGCCATCGCCACCACTACCATTGTGTCACTGCCACCACTACCATCACTATTGTTGCCACCACGACCACCACTATTGTCGCCACCACCACTATTATGTCACCACCAGCATTACCACCATCACTACCACTGTCGTCGCCGCCACTTCCATCACTATTGTGATGGTAGTGATAGGAATGAATATGACAATTACAGAGAGATGGTTAAAAAAAATGACAAAATTAGAATAATAATAATTTTCAGACTTCAACTCCTTATATTTGTCAAACAGTTTGATTAAATTCAATACTTAAATTTCAGTTGATATCAAACAGTCTGCGAATTAAAAAATTCAACATTCAATTTTCAGTATTCAGTTTTTACTTTTGTCAAACACCACCTTATTCTAAGACTTTTAATTCTTTATTTGACATTATGTATCTTTAGTAAATAGATCTCGGTGGATATATTTTTTCCATTTTATTTCTATGGACAATGTAAATAGTTATTTTTCGAACCGTTCAATGAATTAAGACGTGTCCAACAAAACTAGGATCTCGGGGAATATTTTGATCCATGATTAGCCCAAAGAGATGTATATATAATTACAAGAAAATGACAATGACAATGACAATGACAATGACAATGATACCCCAATACTGCTACTTCAATCTTATGTTATTTAACTTATTTTAATAATTTTTGTAATTCAATAAATCCTATTAAATATTAAAATTTCATGCTGATTAAGTATCGCTGCAAATTCGTCGGCGGTTCCAAATTCTGACGCTTAAACCTTATATTCGTTCCATGGTCTAGAAATTCTTGAGCGACGGCCCTTCCTCCCGGCACCGTCGGCCGACTTTAGTCCCTACTCGACTGTGGATCTCGCAGTTAAGTTTTCTTCTGTCTTTTCACCCGAGGGCCAATCTCCGTCGGGCCGAGAAACCTTTGTACGCGTCTGTTACCTCTCCAAAAACCTGACCTTTATTCCAAACCATGAGCTCTACTCAACTTTTCCCCAGTAATTCCATTTCACCAGCAACATATCACCATCGCTCAATTAACCTCAAAAATGGAAGATTTTTGATTCCATTCAGTAATTTTAAAATCAGTGCTTGTGTTAATGTGGACGTTAGAGCACCAGATTTGGGGAAAATAGGGTTTGGGGATGTTAGTAAGGAGGTGATGGAGGAAGAAGGGAGGGTTTTGGTGGGGACATATGCGAGAGCTCCGGTGGTGCTGTCCAGTGGCAAAGGTTGTAAATTGTACGATGTTGAAGGGCGAGAGTATTTGGACTTGACGTCCGGTATCGCCGTGAACGCGCTCGGGCATGGTGATCCTGATTGGATTAGGGCGGTGACGGAGCAGGCAAACATGGTCACGCATGTCAGCAATATTTTCTACTCCATTCCGCAGGTGAGGATTTGAAGTTTAGCTTCAATGGTTAATTATGATTATGTATTTGATTTGATCAATTGAATGGACTTTTGAATGTTTTGTGTGAAGTGACGTGTCTTGTTAGCTGGCTTCATAAATACTCATGCTTATGTTTGAGGCACAACAAAAGTTATAATTTTGTATGCAAATTGTGTGATTTTCAATACACTTTTGATCTTGTTAGGGGTGGAGGTTTTATTGGTGATCATTAGAAGCTATTTATTTGGGAGATGAAGCTTAGGAACAACAATGCAGAAAAACATGAAGATAAAAATATGGCTTTCATTGGGAATGTGGTAGTGTAGTGATCTTCCCCCCCCCCCCCAAACCTCTTTCTTCATGTACGCAACTTTTTATGATTCGCTTCGTTACAAGCTTATGCAATATACATTGTTCAATCTCTCAACTTCTGTCCTATCCATATTACCAGCTATTTTAACCATTTCCTATTTCTTCCCCTGTAGCTCAAAGCTTGCTATTTTTCATTCTATTGATCTGACCTTCTCTATCGTCATGGTATCTTATCTGGGAAGAACGAAATTAAACTTAAGAAAGGAAAAAATGAACAGATTACTAGGTAACTTGTGGAGAGCTTTTACTGTATTCTGCTACTAACTAGGTTTATTAGCTTGTGATGTCGAGTTGTTATTGCAAATTTGGTGATGCTAAACTGAATGGGCTTGTGGAGAAATTCAAGGTTTTGCGCTTAAAGAAGAGATAAAATGAAGGTTAAAGGTGAATTTGAAAGGAATGAGTATTTACAGAAGAGATATCTGAAAATTAGGAAGATTACTTGAGATACTTCACCAGACAAGTCTTATGGAAATCTAATCAAATGGTTTCAATTTTATGCCTAATTTTAAAATGCAGAATCAGGGAGGTCATTCAAGTGAAATATTAAACTTAAGATTGCCTACAAGATTAACTAATATGTATTTTTTTTCTATTCTTGTTTGGTAATTTAGTATATTTGCTGTACATATTTTATTTTTGCACTAGTTAAATATCATGATTACATAAACTAAATTAAGAACGGCAATACAGTACAGTGTGCCCTTGGTTTCATATTATTTAATTGCTGCATTATTCTTGTGACTGGTGGTGAGGAAGCAAATGTTTTGTTTCTGTAGGTGGAGCTTGCAAAACGTCTCATTGCCTGTTCGTTTGCTGATCGTGTTTTTTTCTCAAACTCTGGGACAGAAGCAAATGAAGCTGCCATTAAATTTGCCAGAAAATTTCAAAGACATCTTCATCCTGATGCGACGCAACCACCAACAGAGTTTATTTCCTTTTCTAATAGCTTCCATGGGCGGACCATAGGTGCTCTTGCCTTGACAAGCAAAGAGCATTACCGAGCACCTTTTGAACCTATCATGCCTGGGGTTACTTTCTTAGAATATGGAAATATTAAAGCTGCAGTAGACCATATTCAGAGTGGTAGAATTGCTGCGGTGTTTGTGGAACCTATCCAGGGCGAAGGTGGCATATACAGTGCAACAAAGGAATTCTTACAATCCTTACGTACTGCTTGTGATGATGCTGGGTCATTACTGGTTTTTGATGAGGTAAGCATCCAGCTTTAGAAAATTGTTATGCTGAAGTTAAAAATTCAAGTGCTTTTGTTGGATAAGGCTGTTTGCCTGTCATTCTTTTGTTTCTAGAAAGGAGGTAACACCGAAGGGTTGGTTATAAGTCCACATTAAGGAAGTGTACAATCAAGTTTGCTGAAATTCTTTTTGTCTTCTATTGGCACCGTAGGCTGTTTGTTAATTGGTAGCTACCAGGGGAGTTTTTTAAGATTCTAGAGATCACGGAAGTGTTCATATAATCACTTTAGGCTGTTTATGCATGGAGTTGACAATGGATAGAAAATGCATGTAGTAAACAACCTTTCGAGGGAAGTTCTTTATGTTGTCAGTCGCTGGTACAAATTACAACGTTACATATGAGTTTTCGCTAGATAATGGAAGCTATTGTGCTCTAATATGGTACACCTGAAGAACCTTTTGGGCACATTAAATTTGATGCAGATCATTGAAATCATCTGTCACAGATGAGTGCAAAATAATCTCTTTTACCCCCCCCCCCCCCCCCACCAAAAAAAAAAAGATGTGGGGGGAAACCATTAGCTTCATTAGTTGAATTCAAGTATCCTCTCACATTAATGCTATCAGTTGTATATGTGTGCATCTATCGAGTTTCTAATGTTTGATTTGCTCTGAATTAGTTCACCTCACAAGCATATTGTATTTTCCTATATCCCTAGGTTCAATGTGGCTTGGGTCGCACTGGATATCTGTGGGCTCATGAAGTCTATGGTGTATTCCCGGATGTAATGACTCTTGCCAAGCCTCTTGCTGGAGGTCTACCCATTGGAGCCGTGCTAGTGACCGAAAGAGTAGCTGCCGCCATAAATTATGGAGATCATGGAAGCACTTTTGCTGGTGGACCCCTTGTTTGCAATGCTGCAATTGCTGTCCTGGATAAAATCACCAAGCCAGGTTTCTTGACCAGCGTCGCCAAGAAAGGTAAATATTTAACCGAGATGTTGGTGCATAAATTAGGAGGAAATCCACATGTGAAAGAAGTACGAGGTTTGGGGCTGATAATCGGGATAGAGTTGGATGTATCCGCCTCGCCACTCGTGGATGCTTGCCGAGAGTCTGGTCTTCTAGTACTAACTGCAGGAAAAGGCAACGTTGTTAGGCTTGTGCCTCCTTTGATCATATCGGAGCAGGAATTGGACCGTGCAACAGAGATCTTGTCCGAGTGTTTGCCTGTACTTGATGGGAGTAAGTTGAAGTAAAGTGCAAGTGTAGGGTAATTGGCCCAGCCCTCTGTCCCATAAATTAAAGCCTAAGAAAATTTTCATTCAAACTATCAAAGATTTTTAGATCAAACCGAATGTGAACCCAGAAATCAATACCAATCTAAACCCCTTACTCAACGGTACCTTTTCTTATTTTTTTCAAGGTTTTTAATTTTTTTTTCAATTTATTGGTGAGTTGGATTTTAATGCTATGGTAATGTGGTTCAATTGAGACTTGAATTTCAGGAATTTATGTCATGAAAACAGTTTATTCGCATATGGTTATGACTCGATACATTTTATAGGGACCCCATGGTAACTTGAGATTACTTCTAATTTTAGGGGTGCAATTTGGGTGGGTTAACTTGAATTTAACCTGAAAAAATAGTGTTGGGGTTAGGGTTGAGGTTTTTAAGGTTAGGTTTAGAAAAGCTTCGACCTGAATTGCATTCGGGCAAGACTCTACCTGAATTTAACCCCGAATTGATGAAATTGGACTTAACCTGAACCTAATACGAGTTTAACACGAGTTCATGTATTATATTTATATAAATAATATAAAAATAAAATATAAATACATATATTTATAATTTTAATTATTTAAAGAGGGAATAAAACATAATTTGTAAGGACTATAAGTGGTGAAAAAAGTTTACACACAACTCAAATGATATCTCCCCTATATAAATAAGGTTCACGCCTAGGCCTTGGCAACGGGCGGGCTTGTTCGTTAGGAATTTTTAAGGTTCATGGACCGCCCGTGGGCCGGCCTATTGGGAAAAAAATGGGCTAAATGCGGGCCGGGCTT
The DNA here is from genome assembly GCA_951799425.1 of Ilex aquifolium. NCBI lineage: Eukaryota > Viridiplantae > Streptophyta > Magnoliopsida > Aquifoliales > Aquifoliaceae > Ilex > Ilex aquifolium. Next base: position 27,708,749 of record OX637404.1, on the reverse strand, counting down.
TATGGATTGTCCATTGGGTTTGAAACGGGTTTTTTTATTAAAAAATTATTTTTATGTAAAAAATACAAAAAGGCATCAAAAAATTTATTTTTTATATAAAAAAATATAAAAAGACATGAAGTCGGTATGAAAAAATAAATTAACAAAAAAATATTCATATTGATTGAATTTAATAAATATTCATATAGAGTTACAATGTTACATTACAAATTGATTGGTGGGTGAGAATATTTTGCATCACTACAAATTGAGTACATCTCAATTAGGTTGACACCTACACAATTGTTAATTATTTGCAAGTCTCAATCTTATAAAAGTTACAGATCAAATATCAAATAAATAATATAATTATAAAATATGATCTAATTATCTTATTGGGCTAACGGACGGACTAACAGGCTTCTTAACGGGCCGACTTGACGGGCCCCCGACCCTAAAAAATACAGCCCAAGCCTTACCCGCGCGGGCTAGTGGGGCTACCCAAGCCCTGCTACGTGTACGGGGCCGTGGGCAACCCATTGGGCTTTTTGGTGAGGCCTAGGTTCACCATTATACCTTTAATAAGTTATCTTGATATGTTTCATCTTAGTGAGCCATATAGGCTTATGTAATAGTTTAACATTGTGTAAAGGCTTACACTTAATTTAGAATTATTATTTGTTGAACTTGAATTGGGTCAAAACTGAGTAACCCGATTTTGAACTTGAGTTTGTCCAAAATTAACTCGGGCAATACTTAGATTAAGTATTTCGAATTGAAATCGAGTTAAAGTTAAGGTTAAAATTAAAAATGTTATACTTAAATTTGGATTAAAATTAATCCCTCAACCTGTCCAACTCGCACCCCTACCCAATTTTCCCTTGCAACCATTCTTCGGTGTACCTGTGCATGCACGTGGAGTGTCAAGAAGACACGTACGATAGTATTGGCCAATGAACCTGACCCACCTTTATGTTTGACCACCAATAATCTTCTGTTTCCTGTAAATTACCATTCTTATGAAAAGGAAACAAGTTAGTGCAGAAGAATATTCAAAAGTGGCTACATCAATAACCCAAACAAGAAGATACAAAAAAAATTGCAGGATTTGGTGCATTCCACGTTTCCCATGAACATCAAGCTTGGGAAAGAGAGTCCCACTGCCACACACACACACAAAAACTACTAAAGTCACGTAGATCATAAAGATATCATAATAACATACTTTCTTTGTCTTCTTTCTTTTTGGGATTTTCTCTCTGTATCTTTCTCAAGCCCCAAAGTGTATGATGGCCCATCTCTCTCTCTCTGTCTCTCTCTCTCTCTCCTAGCAACAAGAGATGGTCTCTCAGTTCAAAGTGCGTACTACTTTGTACACATCTCTAAAACTCGCGTGCTCCATTGCTGTTCCTTGGGAATCCATATCTGCCTCTTTTTTAAGAAAACCCATCTCTCTCTCTCTCTCTCCCTATCTCTATGGGACACGATGCCTATAGAGTATGGTATAGACCGACATTCTTTTCTGTTCCTACCGAATGCTTCTTAATTTGATCATTATATATATATATGAGTGTGCCACTTCCTCCAATACCTTGAATTATGCCCAAAACAAGCCAACACCATCAGTTCAAATAGAGATTGTTTGATTGTTTCTATGTGTTTTAGACCAATTTTGGAGTTTATAATGGGAACAATAGCTAACTGTACGATTGTGTCTGGCACCGGTGCCAATGCCTATGCCGGTTTTGTGGGGGGAAGAGAGAGAGAGACTAGAGTTATTTTACAGATTGAAATTGATCCAAACTCACATAGTTGTATTAAAAAGGTGGGGATAGTAAACCATATATGGTTCAATAAAACTGGACCTTTAATTTCTTGCTCACCAAATAGTAAGACCCACTATGTGTTTTTTTTTTTTTTTTCCGTTATACGGGAAAATCTTATGACATGTCCTCAGCGAGTAGAAACGCACTTATGTGGTTTATGTTCATAATTCTGAGTAGAATCAAGGGCAAAACTCGGGTGTATGAACCGATCACCCAACTCATACACCATTTAAGTCAGGACTTGCGCTCGTCGAGAATTCAAGACCCACACCAAAGACTTGAATACGGTTAGTTCAAGTAACTGAGGTCTTATTCTACCAAATAGCTACACTTTTTACGGCAAGAGACTTCGAACCCCTGACCTTCCAGTGATCTCTGGCCAACTGAGTTACCCAATTGGTTACCCTCTATGTTTTTTAAGTTTGGGATATACAGTTATTACTTGCTTTCCAATACATCTTTGTAGTCTCTATCCTTGGTCTTTTTAGATTTAGTCCAAAGCTGCTCAAAACTTTATCTGCATATGCACTTTTTCTTCTCTCTGTTTTTTTTTCAAACGAGTACGAGCGTTCGAGTGAGGTCACTTGTACTTCGATTAATCTTTTTTTAATCCGATTAAAGACAGATTATTTATATCAAAACTATGATATTTATAAGGAATAAATCTTTCACGACCGACCTTAAAAAATTACTAAAATTCAAACTCAAAATATTTAAATTTATTATTCGTCTCTACTATTAATTGAGCAAATGTTAGTGTTGCGATATGCACTTTTCCTTCCATCCAGCTTTAAATGCCAATTTTTTGCACCAGTGAATAGTAAAAACATTGACTACAGGTGTCTTCTAACCTTTTTTATTTGAATATTACTTACCTCCATCTCAAATTTTCTGGATTATAAACTTAAACCATTGAACTCCAGTAAAAGCAGCCACATCAACCCTCATGTCTTCCACTCACTGCGCACACTGAACGATAAGATCACCATCAGAAGGTCGCTTTTACTGCACCCAAAAGATTACATGGTCATGATCATCACTGTTGGGACCCAGATTTTGCCCCTACATAACACCTAACTTGGGACCAGGTAAACCGTTGATTGACGTGATCAAAACCTATCATGTTCCCCATGCACGGTTCTGATCTGATCCCTCATTCCCAACGTTATTAATCAGAGCATCCCCCTTTTGATTTTGTGGTCCATCAACAGCAACACACGGTTACAGCCATGCACCTGTGCAACACACAAGCCTCTATCTGGTTAAAGCAGGTAATCATGGCCATGCAGTCAAACAATCTTTTCTCTTTGACGCCACTGTGACGTTTTGACACTACAAGTTACGTAATCCGACGGCTATAATCCTATCAGATTATGGCGATCATGCAAAACCCTTCAATCCCATCATTTCATTTATTTATTTCGCCACCCCTCTTTGTTTCCCCTAATGACACCCACGTCCCCCCTTGTATAGTGGCCAAAGATTTGAGCACCATTTTGATCACCAATGATATGTATATCATCTTTGTGCACCACCTTACATATACTATCTGATGTAGATTGATTTTAACTTTTAAATATTCGATGAATTCAATTGAATCTATTAATTTAATAATTTATATTGAAATGGTGTATAAAAATATAGTGTAAAAAGACAGTGTGTCACATCATTATTTAAGCACACGAAATAAAATTTTTATTGAACACAAGTTAAACCCTAATTATACCTTAGTTATGTAACTTATAATTACATGATTTTGTTATGAACCTATGGATATAATTTATCCCTGAAAATTGACTTGTAAAATAAGGGTGTCTAAGAATTCATATACACATTTAATTTTGTTTTTACCCAATGTGGGATCGTGACATTCCACCATTCTTCTGCAGCTGACTTTCGTAGCGGCCCACTCTATTGGTACTAACCCAATGATAGACCATTTCTTCTGGCGGCTACACTCAGTTATCAGTATTCAATGAGATAGTACTATACACGTATACATAAATACTGAGTCATCTGAATTCAGCCTATAGATATACCAAGTCATCTTAATCTAATCTAAAAGTCGTCTCTTCCGCGACTCGATCACAACGAACCGCAGTTTACATTGTGTTTGATTTCATACTTGACATAATAACTAGTTCTAAGAACAACTCCAAAGGGAGTTGTCATTTTGGGTTGTCAAATCACTTATTTGTAACCTTGAACAGTGTTTTTGACATCCTTGAATTATAAATCTGCTCCAATGACATGTGCCAAAATGGGGTGCTATTTTCATATTTTTATTCATCAATCTATATGAATCGTTAGACCTATATTCATCTGACGGATCTATATTCATCAACCCATTTGCAACATCTCACTTTCTCTCTCCAGAGTTGACAAAAATGTCACCCCAAAAGCCTTGATGTCATTTTCCAACTATTGATGCCCCTCCCCTTGGAGTGACAAATTTTGAATTTGGGGTGGCATATGGAATTGCCACCCTTGATGCCACTCCCCCTTAGAGCATCTCCAACGGGGAGTGCTATCTGGGGTGGCAAACTCTTAACCGCCAAAATGCCACCCCAAAATCAAAAAATTTCACTCCAAAGGGGGTGGTATCAAGAATGGCAAAATGACAACAATGGACTTGGGGTGGCAAATTTGCAACCTCTGGAGAGAGAATGTGAGAGATTGCAAAATAGCAGTTGGTGTCTACTGTTCATCTCAACGGCTATATTTAACTCAAAACTTCTATAAAAATACAGAGAGAGGGAAAGGGGAAGGAGGCTTGCCTGAAAATCGTTGGTGTCTACTTGGCTGAAAATCATTGGTGTCTGAAAATCGTTGCCTGAAAACCTTAAACTTGCTATTATTTTAGGGCTGGGGAAGGGGAAGGGTGTAGGGAAGGGGAAGGGTTTGGCATATGGTTTGGGTCTGATGAATCGCAGATGGTTCTGCTATTTATTTTAGGGCAAATGGCACATTCTATCCCAAATTTTTTTCGTATTGTTAATTTATATTTTAAAATTTTTTGTATTGTCATATTACACATATTAATTTTTTTTGCATTGTCATACTACACCATTAAATTTTTTTGTATTGATTATTTTATCTTACATTTTAGTCGTTATTTATTATGTTGCTATTATTTTTTAATTTTTAGTCGTTATTTATTATGTTGCTATTATTTATGAAAAACTATGTATTGAAAATGTAACTTGAAATTGAAATTGGAATTGAAAATACAACTTGTAATTGAAATTGAAATTGAAAATATTAAAATGGCACCCCATTTTGACACCTGTCATTGTAGCAGATTTATAATTTAGAGGTGTCAAAACACTGTTTAAGGTTGTAAAATGACATTTGACACCCCAAAAATGACACCCCCCTTGGAGATGCTCTTAGAATTGTTCTAATACCAATTGTTATAAACTCATGTATAGAAAGTACTCCTGAAAAAAGACTTGTAAAAAAATTAAGAGTACTCAAATACATATATATATATATATATATATCTAATTTTATTTTTAACCTATATAGAATCGTAACAAATTTACATGTAAATTTGACTTAATTTCAGTGTTCAACACGAATATTTAAATATGAGTAGCACTCTTATTCAATGATTCTGGGTTAAAATTGGATACAAATGGAGTCGGGTTAAGAGTTTTATAACCTAAACCAAATTCAAATTCAAATTCACTTCGAAGTGAACCCTTGGTGACCCACATGTACATAAATTGAAAAGGACGGTCTAGATTTGTCATTAAAGAGGAGTATATCCCTCTTGCTAGGCCAGGAGGAGCACGTAAATAAAACATCATTTATGGCAGATTGTGGTCGCATCGAATTTGACAGGGATGCTTTTAATTCTCGAGAAGATTTGTTTTCCCCCATGAAGTCATTATAAAATCAAATTATAAACTATTAGTTTCTTTGGATGTATAAATTCTGAAACTGCGAGATCATCCATCTCTGTGATTGTCTGTCTCTCCACTCTTCACTGTCTTCCACCTTTTACTCCCTTTGAGAAATAGCACATAACCAAACACAAATGAATAACCACTACCAAATGCTGCAAAGCAGTCCGTTGCTGCATAAACCAGACCTGTTTGATTCCGTTGAAACTTTACCTCTCCTGAATTATCCACTTTCTCAGCTCTATTCTGAGCCAGTTTTCGGAACTTATGTCTCAATCCCTCCGGTTCCGAGCCCTATTCCGGCAGACCCACCTCACCAAAATCAAGTTTTAGCCGATGGTATTTCGGTTTTGGACGATAAACCAGGAAATCAACCTGTTCTTGAAGGACTGGCTGCCATTGTTGGTGAACATGTTCTGTTTGGTGGTGGTAATACTGAAAAGACTGCTTATAACTGCAAGAATGGTGGACCATCGGAGTGTGTTTCTGTTCCGCTGTGTATTGGGTCTGAGAAATTGAAGAGAGAGAATGAAAACCTAAGTGTTGGTGGTGGTGGAGGTGTTCCAGTGCAGAGGAGCTATAGAGGTGTGAGGAAGAGGCCGTGGGGGAGGTGGTCAGCTGAGATACGTGACCGCATAGGGCGGTGTCGCCACTGGCTAGGCACGTTTGACACCGCCGAGGAGGCCGCGCGTGCGTATGACTCTGCGGCGAGGAGGCTAAGGGGATCCAAAGCTCGGACCAACTTCGAAATCCCTTCAGTGTTGCCTCTATCATCACCGATGATGACATCTTCTTCATGGGAAGTGAAGAAGAAGTTTGGGAGAAGCAAGAACAAGCCGCTGAATAAGGGAAAGTGTGCAGTGGTAACCTCTGTCTCTCACCTCTTTAGTTCTTCTTTCAGTACATATCCTATCAGTGAAGCCAAGGAGAGTGTTAATCTGGAGCTTGGCTTGAAGCTTGGCGGAAATTTGATCAAGGACAGAACCAGAGCATCAATGGCGGTTTCCTCTACTATATAATCACCAATTAACCATATATATATGTTTGGTTTACCTTTTACTTTCTTTTGAGCTTTTGGGTCCTAGCTCTCTCTTTAAGTCTTGTTCTATACCAACAGGGGTTGTGTAATTAGGTCGATGCATTATATGCATATAGCATGCATGCAATTCCAAGTAGGGTTTTTTGTGTTTAGAATCCAGTCAGTTCTAGTAAAGCTCACTTATGTTATGTTGAATCTCTCTCTCCCTCCCTCCAATGTTGTTTGGCTTCTGAGCTTAGATGAAGGGCACGTAATACATACAGTATCATGCTCTTTCATGGACCTGTGGAAGTTGAATCTGTTTTAGAAAGAAACAAATTTTTTTGAGATGTGTTTCCACGGCCCTCATTTTGCTCCCTCCTTGGCATTTCATGCAGTAGTACTTGTCCTGGATTAATATAATGTTGTGGTTCAAAATAGATGCCATATCAAGTACAAGACTAACAGAGTAACAGTGAGAAAGTACTGTACTGTGGATGACCTTTAGTGGTCTGAAAAGTTGCCCATGAAAGGTGGCTTAGTTCAAGCAGAGAGAGAGAGAGAGAGTCCTTGCATAAAGGCTACTGACTAATTCGTACAGAATATTGATTGTGCAGCGTATCTGTATCGTCTTTGAATTGATGCATAAATACTTCATTTGGATTTTGAGTAATGACGCCATTGTTGAAGAAGATTTGCTACCTCATCTTGCAAGTTGTGAAAGCAAGCAAATCATTTCGCTCTTATTACACAGCCACATGCGTCACTGCCTGTAGTTGTAGTTGTACTTGTACTTTGACAGTATGATACGAAACGCTTTGATGCCATTATGTAATCAAAGACTTTTGTATTGATTCTCTCTCCGATGATCCATGTTTATATAACCGGAATGTTGGGATGATCCGATGGACCTCCGGTGACAGATGTTGGCTAGCTACTTGCTAAATGCTAAAGAACTGGTCCGAATTGGAAATATATTTTTCGTAATGTTTATTAAAGCACATTGTATGTCCTAAGAAATTATAATAAGTACTGAACAGAGGCCTGTTAGTTCATAGGATAATGCAAGGAGCCATAACAATTTACCTGTAGACTTGGTTGGATAAGGATCGACCTGTCAATCATTTAAGGCGAATTTGTGTCAGGTGTTAACGGGTTTGTGTTAAAAAATATTTTATTTATATTTAATTAATTAATTAATTTATGTTTAACAAGTTGTGTCATATTGGGTTCCTTTATGATTTGTTTACTATTGTGTCATATCGAGTTTATATCAGATTTTAACAGGTTCATGTTAAAAAATATTTTATTCATACTCGATTTGTTTATTAATTTATGTCTATAGAGTCATGTTATATCGGGTTCGTGTCGTGTATGAATCATGTATAATTAATATATAAATGAGTTATATTGTGTATTTCTTTTGATTGACCTTATTCATACTCGATTTGTTTATTGATCGTGTCGGGTTCGCTAGTTTATAAAATAGGTAGTTTAAAAAATATCTAAACTTTCTAATTTCATATCGTGTTAACGTGTCATGTGTCAAAAGCTAATTTTATATTGAGTTAACGAGTCGTGTGTCAAAAGTTAACTTCATATTGTGTTAACGAATCGTGTGATATTTTGAAAGTCCTGGTAAAAAATCTAAGCTAATCAGGTTGGATGTTTTAGTTGGGCTCAACTAAACATAGCCCATCCGACGTATATCGTTACACCTTTTCTTTAGAGAAACTTAAAGGCCGGTCTCCTTTTTGTGAACTTAAGTCTATTTAAAAAAATTTGTTTAGAAATAAGTCCATTTTGATTTTTATTGTCTAAAATACTCTTAATAATTATATTTAATCAAATCAAATTTTAAAACTAAAAATTTCTAAATTTTAAGAGTTTGTGTAACATTAAAATTCTTTTTCTCTCTTACATTAGATTAGAACTATTTTATCACACACACACACACACATATATATTAACATTTATATAAAATGAAAAAATGCTCAACAAAATGCTCAACAAAAAAATAATAACATGAAAAAAGTATATCAACTACACACGTTGCTAATCGTTCTCTAATTAATATTCAATGTAACTATTTTTTATTTTTAAATGTTAATATTAAATGTTACTATTTTTCAAAATATTTATATTTAATGTTATTATTTTTAATTTTGAATATTATTATTTTTTATTTTAAATTTAATAGTCAATGTACCAATCATGATTAAAAATATGGTGTTGCAGGAATTAAAAAAAATAGTAACATTTTTCGAGGTATTTCATCGAACACCTTTGAAACATCTTGGAGATATTCAAGAAACATCAAATCAATACATAGGACTAGGGCTGTCCATGGGCCGGGCTGGGCGTGGCCCGTGAAAATTTTTTTTGGGCCGTGCTTGGGTAGTGTAGGCCCAAGCCCGTACTCGGGCGAGTGGCGGGCCGGGCCGGGCCGGGCTCGGGTAGGGATAAGCTACCCGCAGCCCAGCCCGTCACCTATTGGGCGGGCCTGTTTGGGCGGGCTTTGTTGGGCCTTTTGGAAGCGAACTATTTAAGTTATGGTGGTCATTTAATTATAAAAATTGGTTGAGCAAATTTAAAAAGTTAAGTTGTAGTAAGTAATTTAATGTAATATTGAACATATTCGTAGCATTGATAATTGATACAAATAAAATGGCTTCTAATATTATCAATAAACATAACTAAAGAGGATTTATTAAAACTAAAACATAGAAGAAAACAAAATGAAAAGTAAGGGTTTGATAATATTATCCAAATTATATTGAAATAAATCTTATATTAAATAAAACTCTAGTGCATTTATGCAATTTCATTTGAAAATTCAGAAACTTGTCATCAGTTAATGAAAATAGTTAGAAATAAATAATAATAAATTATTTTAACAATTCATTTTTATCTTTTAAAAGAAAGAATATGAAAGGCTTGACTATGTGTAATATTAATGAAGTTTTATTAATATAAATTCCATATTAATAATGTTAGTATTGTGACTTGTGTTAGTCAAGTTGTCCAATTAAAAGTTTAACAACAATCTAATCTTATTAATATGAGTTCTAAATTAAATAAGACTAGTATTGTCTTTATATATTGTTTTAGAGTTAAAATAGTCAATCAAAAGTTTTTCTTAATAGTGTACTTTTATTATTAGTATAAATATGTATATATATATATATATATATATATATGATACTTGGGCTTCGGGCGGGCTTCGGGTATGTGGGCGGGTTATTGGGCCGGGCTTCGGGCCGAGTAGTGGGTTTAGGGGTAAACCCAAGCTCTTTCTTAAAGGATATTGGGCTCGGGCTCGGGCGGGCCAACTATCGGGCCTATCGGGCTTCGGGCCGGGTAACGGGACCCGTGGGTAACCCGGCCCATGGACACCCCTACATAGGACAAAGGTCAATCAAAAACTGAAAAACCTTTATCTATTTTTTCAATGGGTTAATTGTACGGGAGGTCCCAAAATATGAGATTTATTTTATTTTGATCTTTAATATTTCAAATATGAGAATTTCATCATCTAACATTGGAACTCACAACCAATTCAATGGTCGTATTGAAGCCACATCATTAGGTCTCTAAATAAGATCACCAAATAAGACCCTATAACATTGCTAGAAAGAAAAAGAGAGAATTACACTCACACCCCCTGAAGTTTGTCACTTAATCATTCAGACCCCCTGACATTTGAAGTATTATACTCAAACCCTCTGAAGTTTGTACGCGTGTAACACTTAGACCCCTGCTGTAAATATATCTATTAATAAATTACATTCAGACCTCCTGAAGTTTGTAAACATATATTACTTAGATCCCTTAAGTTTAAAATGTTATACTTAGACCAAAAATACTTCAATCAAAGATAGAATATCAAATATTTTAAATTTTACAATTAAAATTCATGTTCTATTGTATCATTTATTGAAATAAAATAAAAATTCAATTTTTTTTAAAATCGTAATTAATATACAATTATATTGTCTATTGAAATTTAATTTGGTCGTTTAAACGATCAAATTAAAATACCAAACTATCACAATTGAAGCTAAAAGATATTGTGTTAATTACAATTTGATCGTTTGTTTAATTTTTTAGTTTTATTCTAATAGATATTATAATTTTATACTAACTATGTTTTTTTTTTAAAAATTAGATTTTTATTTTTGATTTTATTTAAATAAATGACATAATATAACATGAATTTTGGTTGTAAAATTCATGTTCTATTAAGAATGACTTAGACCCCTTGTTTGATTTTTTTAGTTTTATTCTAATAAATAGTATAATTGTATACTAATTACAATTTTTTAAGAAAAAGTTAAATTTTTATTTTTGATTTTATTTCAATAAATGATACAATAGAATATGAATTTTGGTTATAAAATTTAAAATATTTGATATTCTATCTTTGATTGGAGTATTTTTTTTATCTAAGTATAACATTTTAAATTTAAGAAATCTAAATATTATATGCGTACAAACTTCAAGCGGGTCTAGATGTAATTTATTAACGGATATATTTACAGCAGGGGTCTAAGTGTTACACGCGTACAAACTTTAGGGGGTCTGTGTGTAATATTTCAAATGTCAGGGGTCTAAATGATTAAGTAACAAACATCAGGGAGTCTGGATGTAATTCTCCCAAAGAAAAATCATATACCATTTTTAGTTATGTACTGGTTCTTCACGAATGGACCAATTGGTCGATTTTGAGTTTGTTTGGTATATAGATTAGGAGTTCTCTCCTCTTGTTCTTCTTTAGAAAGGGTTTTAGAAAGGCGTTGCATGCCGATCTTTTCGAGCATGGACTCGACATCTACGTTGTTCTTGAATGTTACTCGGCGTCAACGATCTACAGCGGCAACCATGGTCTCCTTTTGTATGGCCAGCAACTGAAGAATAAAAAAAGAAATTTGAGAAGTAAGAGAGGGGTGGAGAGACAGGAAGGGAGAAGGAGGAGTGATTGATGGAATTTTTTTTCCTTAATTTAAATTTTAAATTTTATGAAAAAAATCTTACTCACGATTCTCTATTCAATGTAAATTAAGGAATAATAATTTTTCAGTAGGAAACTAATCTAACACTGCTTTCAAAGAATGGCATTTAAAATTTAAAAAAAATAGTAAACTTAATTACTAATTAGTAAGATTAAAATAAGACTTGTTTTCAAAATTTTTTTTTTTTAACAAGAGAAACTCATTAAAAGTCTCTTTAAGAAAAACTCAGTCCCAATTTTCACTTTCCTTTATGCTTTGGTAAGCCATTAATGGTTTTGAACTCGTGCCCTGTTGTTCCCGTGACTGCAAAATTTGGTAGGAGGGTCAGATATAGAGAGTTAAATTGCACTTGTGCAAACCTCTACCGAGGTTGATCTTTCAGCAGGAATGTTACCTGTAGAAGTTTCTACAACCACCACCTTCTGTCAGGTATCATAATAAGAAAAAAAAAAAAATTTAAATAAACAGAACAGGCGAGTGCAGTTAAAAACTGAGCTTTTAAAAGTACTCGAACATATGATTACATATATAAAAGCTACAACTGTAAATAAGTTTTAAGGAAACAGAAGGAATGAGGGTTGTCCCCTAAAAGAATTTCGGACAGTGCAGAAACCTGTGACTAAAAGAATCTGGCTGCATCTATGGGTTATGATCTCCACACTACCTGCAGTATACCTTCATAAGGAAAAAAACTCAGATCCTCACTTCCCCCAGTACCTTTATGAGTATAATGCATACTGCCACATTCGGTTCCCGAAGTGGCGAAGGTGGTTGGTTCTGTAATTACAATAATAATAATAATAATAGCCCTACATTAAGGTTAGAACTTATTGCTTAGCTATGGATGCAGAAGCCGCTCTGTATATCCATCCAACATTGTTTGGAGAAACGATCATCAGCATATGCTTGGTCATTCTAGCTCACTCCATATGAATCCTCTTCGAAAGGAATATTTAGATCAGGTAGCACACGTTTAGCCACTGGATCTGTGACTTCCTTATGCACTTGAGAAACACTGGTTGGTAAAGCATCAAGATCATTGCCTGTGGCAATTGGTGGCAAGATGGGAGGAGCTGGGTCACAATCTGCTGTCTGTTGCTGAAATTGATGAGAAATTGTTTCCTCACAGGCAACTGTTAGAACGCTTTCAGCTGCTGGCTGTGATTGCAAATCAAGCTGCAACAGAAATAAGACAGTTGAATATCACCAAGTTTCTACAACAGTTACTTACTTGGGATATAAATATTGGCATCTTAATCCAAATGCTCGATTACACATCTTCATTAAATTTAAGTGAAACCAACAGTGTTGCAAACGGCATAACAAGGGCACTCTTTCTTCTAGGTTGTTTTTGCCATGTCAGACACAAATCAGAGTATCACATCATCTCTCAATATTTTTCTTTTTTAGGTTCTTTGCAAGTGTTTTGTCCTTGAACATGAAGGTTCAATTGGGAGTAAAAGTAATGACAGTGAAATTATTCTCTGGATTAAGTATGACAAATTTTTGTACTACTCTCATCCCCCATATGTTTTAAAGGCGGCTGAAACATGTAAAATAACATGGATGAAGCACAAGAAGTAATCCATAAAGTAGACTTTAAAATGGACATATAGACACTTGTGATGAGGAAGACAACCACAAAACTATATCTAAAAGTTTATATCAGATCAGTATTATTAAGATTTTCTTTTTTATTCTTACAAATAAAGGATTAACTCTCTGAGCCCTCAAGAAAGTCCAAATGAAGAATTTTTTGCCTTTGCACTAAAGATGAGAGAGTGCATGTCTATTGCAGGAATACCAACACATCCACGTGGAAGGACTTTTTTGTGGTCAGCCACATTGGCAAAACATTCCCTGCCTATGGCCCTCTTACACACGAAATCATGTTCATATTCCCTTATGCAACACAACACAAAATGACTTGGTGAGAAAATATGACTGCTTCACCAGACTTTGCAGTAGTAAGACTGATATCCAACATACAATCTCCAAGGATCCTTCTTTCTACAGTCTGCTGGTATACACACTAAACATCATTTTTCCAAATTGGTATCTTGGACAAGTCGCATAGACGAACGTTCCACTCCAGAATTTGTTGGCAGCTAGGTGTAATATTGTAATTGAAGATAATAATGCCAAATTCCATATTCTGCTGGTTCAGTCTAGCCAATCTGAATTACAAATAATCCAAATGCGAACAATCTAAGATGCAGACCCTCAATTCAAGTGCATGCGATGTCTGCATCCAGTATAACAAACATCTATTGTTTTTTTTCCAAACTTAATCCTTTTATATGGTATCCTATAAGAAAAAATACACATAATTGTTGTCATTAACTTACAAAATTGTCATGACTCATGATCAAGATCAAGTAAACTGAAATGTATAACTAATATGTGAACTCAACAAGGCAACCAAAAAATAGAAGAACAGAATGAAATAAATAAAAGAGCATGGCAATAATTTCACCTTCATTCTCTTCAAGCTCTCATTTATGGCTCTCTGCTTTTCCAAAGTGATGCGAAAGTTTGCTAATTCCTGATTGCCAAGGGGATTTCAAAATGAAACTCAGGTATTGCAAATTAGAAAATTTTAGATTTCTTAGTAAAGCAAAATTGGGAGAAAAAAAAAATACCCTCTTCAAGTGCCTTCTTTCCTTTAATAGCAAGATCTCCTCCTCTTTAAGTTCAGCTAGGGTCTGCAAACAGCCATAAGAACTAAATCAAAAAGGATCACATCATTCAAACCAATATTAACATTTATAATCATCCAAAAAAACGTTAGAAAATAAATAAACTAAAATTAAGCCTAATCCGTGACCATGAATTTTTGGTGTAATTATATGATATGTCTTCATTTCTGACCAGAATCAGATATATTAAAAAGGTCATTTGTATGTACAGTGGCATATGACAGTAGATGCTGCTAGTCAAAAAGGTTTAGGCAGCAAGTTGAAGCCACTAAAAATGTTTTACAGTTAGAAAACACCCAAGGGGCAATGCTAATGGTGCTCCATTGGGTTTTACCACTAGATTTGTTTTGATCTGGGGTTTACCACTAGATGGATTTATATAGCCAATAAAGTACCATGAAAACCCCATGATCAAATGATCATTTCGTGCATATTCTATCATCTTGATCTGGGCTGGAGAAACATAGCAACTAACATCCCTTAAAGCCCAGAAATTGTTTAGGATGTCCAATCATTGGATAAAATTCAGATGGATCATCCCAAAAAGAAGTTAAGTATGAAGTGCCAGTGGCCATGATATGTTCAACAAGACCATGAAACTAAGAATCACCTTCTTCTTTCTTGACCTCTTGGTTGTTGCTGTTTCACTTGTTCCAGTAACCTGCAGATACCAAGCATTAGAAATAATCAGTTAATCAATGTAATCTTTGTTAGTTGTAACTTTGTAAGCAAATTCAGTAGGTCAATAACAGATCACTAAAGTTAAATATAAGTAGTTAGGGAGGCCCACATCTATGACCAGCCTATCTGATTTGCCTTTTCACTAATGAAATGATGTTGCAGTCGGGATTGAACCAAAAAAACTGCAGTACTGTATTGTACTAATTAAGTGAAGAATTCAGAAATTATTTCATCACCCTTCTGACGATTAAAATGAAAAATAGGACAATCATACTCCACAGACTTCTGCCAATTAACTAATACATTGGTCCTTTTGGCATTGCACAATCACTAGGTTCTTGTTCCGTTACAACCTTACAGGAAAGCCTATCAAAAATCGAGAAGTATTTGGAAAGTCTCATACGAAAGAGAACCAGTACCAAATAAATGGCGCCGATGACACACTGTATTGTTTCACACCTCGTTTACTGCATATAGGTCAAATGCTCACACATTTAAAGGTATAATGGTAAACCAAAAATAGGCATATCCAATTTACCGTTATACCTTTTGAGCCAAAAATGGGAATACGCGTGAAATTTCTACAATTCATACCCCAATTATATATAGGATTTGTCAATCAGTCCCACTAACTCAAAAGGGGAAAAAAATCCTAAGTCATCCGGTTGAGATATGGTGTAACCGAAGCATTAGTTGTTATGGCGGATTTGGTAACAATGTTAGTTTACACCGATGAGTTGGTGATAAAATAGAACCCCAGCACCACAAGCTTCTGATATAGAACTATACCTAAACCAGTCAAAGTGATTATATTAGCATTTGTCTGGCACCAGCTTCTTATTAACACATCTTCACAAACGGCAGCCTAAGAAACATTAATTTCAACACCAATGTCTGAATCATGTAGGAACCTGTCAGGCATACATAAAACAAAACAAAACAAAACAATTTTCCCAATTTCTGTTTTGTTTTTGCAACTAATTTCTCCCACTTTTTGACTGTGCCAGCCTGAGAATACAATACAATAGAACCTGCTAATTTTAAACGCAAAGAAAGGTTCAGAACAAGCTGTCATGCGAATCCCAAAAACCATATGATTGTTTGTCTCAAGCAGTCTAGGACCCCTCAACCTCATTCACATGAGAAATTAACTACATACAGTTGTGCGGTGCCTTGGAATGTTCGCACATCTTTGTGTCCAAATGGCATGCGATGCAGAGGTATAACGACAAGCAGATACGGTCCGAAAACGAAGGTGCTGGTACAGACCAAAACACGTCGACCACACCCTAACATTTCTCTTTCCTAACATAAAAGGGAACAACCACTAACAATACTCCACCAAACTAAACCCAGACGCATTTGCCACGAACACATGTCACAGATTAAACCGGTGCCGAACAACTTCTCTGACCAAAAAGCCCCTTAACTACAAAATTAGTAAATTTAATTTTTTTTAAATTCATAACAAACATCTGTCAAATAAATAAATTCACCGTAATCCTTTAAATGGGATACAAACCCAACACAAAACTAAATAATAAAGATATTCCAAATACAGTTAAAAGAAATAATAAAATAAGGTGGAAGGAGGTTTGACTCTAAGCACCATCTTTTAGCCATTTACCAAATCCAATGGGCTATGGAAGTACCCCCTCCCTCCCACAGAGACTTTTAGGTAGTTTTTGGGTCACCTCAAGGATGACTCTGAGTATTTTATTGAGAAAATTGTCAAGGGTGTGAAGGGTGTTTTGGTCTTTTCGAGCTAAAGGCATGACAATAATGGGTTTCGGCTGGTAAGTTGAAAAGTGGTGAGAAGAAAACGTGATGAGTCATTCAATCCTCTGACCAAATGCGTTGAAGGAAAGTCACTAGTTTCTATTTCGAATTATTATTAATTAAAATCAATAAATAAATATGTAAATGGAAGGTCCAAGTGATAGAGACGAAAAAGTATTGGCAGGGTAGTTTGGTCAAAAAAAGGCGAAAAGGGATCAACGAACGACGGTCAGATCATCGGCGGTGAGATCTGTCGGACTTGATGAAATGACAGAAGTAGTCTCGGTAGTTTGCGAGTATTATCCCATGGAAGGAGGGTATTTCTGTCAATTTAAAAACTAACTAAACGGTGACAGGTTGATGAAGACATTTTACTTTTCTACAAGTGTCATCTGACTTGCACTGAACGCATCGCAGCAAATATCGTACACGTCGAGGGGCATTTTGGTCAGAACAGAAAAGGCTTCAAATGACACGAGACTTGAATGAATCACTCGTCGGCGAACGAGGAGACAAACCACCGCCATCCAGCTGAGTATTTGCCGCCGGAAACCGGCAAAGTGATTCCGACGACTTTAGAACTGAGAGAAATCACCACGGAAGAAGAGAAATAGAGAAAGTCGGCATAAACAAACCTTAGATCTTGTTGTGTGTGAGCGTTTGTGAAGAGGACGGCTGGACTCTTCGAAACCGCCATCGACGGTGCCTCCACTTCCACTTCCACCACCAGCACCGCCGCTGAGAGATGTGGCGCCACTCCATGAAAGCGGAGTGGTGGGGCTGGCCCTGGTGGTGGTACTAGTCATAGCCTTAACCGTCATCGTCTTGGAACGTGGCTGGCGTACGCTCCAGTCAACGGGTAAAGCAGGCTTCGGAGGTGGCGGTGGCTGGTTCAGCCGCACCAGCAGCTCCACCACCATGGAGTCATCCGTCATCGCAGCTCTCACCCACTCTTCGTCACCCATCATCACTTATCTTCAGTGAGTTTGGAGAGAGAAAAGCGTGTGAAAGATGATATATATCGAAAGAAAAAGTGAAGAGGAGAGAGAGAGAGAGAGAGAGAGAAGGGTCGTGGTGGCGAAGAAAATCTGAAGACAGCAATAAATAATGCATGAGAGGCTGTGTATGTGGGTGTGGGTGGGGGTGTGGCTTGACATTGGGGTGTTGTGGATTGATGGTCTCTTTCTCTTTGGTCTATTGTATTGGGGGTGTGTGGACCCACCATTAGAGACGTGGCACTGATCGTCTGCTTCTTTATCCTTTTGTTTTGTTTTCTGGTTGTGGGCCTTGGTTGTGAGAGTTAAGGAGGGAACTGCAGTTTACTCGCTGATGAATGCGAGTGGATGGGAAGTGTGAATTAAGTGATGTTGTCTGTTTGGGTTGTGGGTAAAACCTGAGTTGGGGGTACCTTGGGCTGGTTTTATGCGTAAATGATGCAACATGTCACACTGTATCGGGGTTGAGGGAAGGTGGAAAGGAGGAGGAGGAGGAGGAGGAGGAGGGGGACACTCAAAAGGACCACCAAAATTAGGGGTGTAATTTGGGTGGGTTAATTCGAATTTAACCCGTGTTCAACTCGAAAAAAATAAAACTTGAGTTAGAATTTTTAATACTTGGGTGTGACCTGTACAAAAAAATTCTAATCCGAATTGAATTTGGACAAACCTCTGGTTGTAGGGTTCAACCCGAATATACATAAATATATAAATATATTTAACTAGAATTAGTATTTATCTTCACTCTTTAGAGTTCAGACTTTCACTTCACTTCAAGTCTTCACCCTCCATCACTCCCAGATCCCTCTCTCACTCATCACTCATCCCTTTCTCTTCATCTGTGTCTCGCCCTTCATCTTAGTTCACTTGAAAAAATCAAATCTACACTTGAAAAAATCAAATCTACACTTGAAAAAATCAAATATACACTTCAAAAAATCAACCCGAATTAAGTAACTCAAGTCCAACCCAATTTTTAACCGAAATTAGCCCAAATTAGGTAACCCGAATTTAATCTGAGCCCGCCCAAATTAAACTCGGACAGTACTCAGATTGAGTATCTCAAGTTGAGATAGGGTTAGAATTAGGGTTAGAGTTGAAGATTATACACCTAGAATTGAGTTAGGGTTGACCTCTCAACCCACGCAACCTACCTGAGTTGCACCCTTAAGCAAAATCGATATATTGTTTGTTTAAAGCAATTTTCTAAGTTTTTGTGTTAAAATAAAAAAATTATTATATTTATATATAAATTATGGATAATAATTCATAAAATAAAAATTTTAAATTTTTTATACTGTCAATGACCAGCCACGTTGAGCTTTTGGGCCATCGGCCCCCCATTTGGGTCGTGATCTTTCGCTGACCCCATTTGGGTCTAGCGAAATTCAAACAGGCTAATTTGAAAGTCGGTACAAAAATTTAGACTTATTTGAGTTAAACTACATTAAAGAAACTTATTTGTCCCTAAGTGCATTTTTTTGAAAAAAGTCTAAAAGGATATTTATTACTCAATTACTCTCTCTCCTCTCTCTCTATTACTCTTTCACTCTCTCTTTCCTATTTTCTCTCTATCTATTTCTCTCTCTCTCTCTCATATTGATAATTTTTTTTAAATATGTAAAGATTTGATTTAATTTTTTTTATCTTTATCGAGTAAATATTGAATACAACGATGATACCATGTCACCATTGATGACTTGATATCATCAACTAATAATAAAACATCAAATGAAAAAGGTGAACCCTACTTGAACTTACATGACAAAATGATGGAGAGTTATTTGCTTACATGACAAGTTAATTATAGATTTTTGTAGGGTTCATCTGCTTATTTGTTTTAGGATTACTAGTTGGTGATACCACATCATCTTGCCACGTGGTATCACCGTTTTAATGAATATTTTCTCCCCTCTCTCTCCTATTTTGTTTCTTTATCTCTCACTCCTTCTCCCCTTATTTCCTTATTCTCTCCATTTTCTCGCTTCTTATATCAACGTTACACAACACAATTACACTAATCAGTTACACCAATTAGTTACAATTACCCTATAATACACTAAACAGTTACTCATGTGTTTTAATAAACTAAACAGTTACACTAAACAATTATACAAAATTACAACACCAACCCAATTTATCATTTTGTTATTTATATAAATCAAAGAGTTACATCATTATACCAAACAATTACACAAGTTTATAACACCAACACAATTTGTTATTCAGTTGTTTACATAAACTAAAGAGTTACATCATTTAATATCACGACATGGTTACACCACTTATATACACCAAATTGAGTTTATCATTACACAAAAGACTTTACCATTATACTAAATTTGATATATATGATTGGTGTAACAATGTCACGATACTAAATAGTGCAACTATTTAGTTTATGTAAATAACTGAATAAAAAATTGTGTTGGTGTTATAAATTTGTGTAATTGTTTGATGTAACTGTTTGGTTTATTACAATGCATGACTAACTGTTTGGTATATTATCAGATAATTGTAACTGATTAGTGTAATTATGTTGTTGTAATGTTAATATAAATAGAGAGAGAGAGAGAGAGAGAGAGAGAGAGAGAGAGAAAATAAGGAGAGAGAAATGGTTAGAGAAAATAGGGGGGAGAGAGAGAGAAAATAGGAGAAAAAGATGAAAAAATAAATCAAATATTTACACATTTGAAAAGAAAATAAATTATCAATGATATATATAGAGATAAAATAGGGGAGAGATAGTGAGAGAGTCTAATGAAATCTTTACATATTTGATTATATATATAATTGTCAATCAAGAATGCATAGTTTAAAGGAGGGTATTTAGGTAAAACAATTTTGATTTCATTTGAATTTTATACCTAAACACAATATGTTTTATTAAAATTGAATTTAATAGAGTAAATAACTTATCCATACACTTTTTCTCAAATAAGTGTAAAAAATTGTACTCACAGCCAAAAAACCATTTTTAACTCACCTTGTAATTTTTTTTTTTTTTTTGGGAGGGGGAAGGGACTTGAACTATTGATTTCGAGAAGACAAAACATTTACAAGACAAAAAGTACCATTGGACTAAAGACCCGTTGGTTAACTCACCTTGTAAAGCACTAATAATATGATCATTATATTATTTGAAATAAAGTGTTAAAAATATTAATTACTTGGTAAAAATTTATTTTGAGATCAGTCCAAAGTTATTGAAAAAGTAATAAGATTCACTTTGTTCCCTTTAATTGTAATTAGTGTTCAGTTGAATCTCTTTGAGTTTGGGCTAGACTATACACGGTATGTACATACATTCTTTTTGGGCCAATCATAAACTGACATGATAAAGTTTCATTGTTTTACTGTTTTGTTTTATGTTATTATTTTCAAGATTAATAACCACAATAAATCAAAATAAAATTTTCAGCATAGAATTTTTTTTTATATGCTACCGAAAAAATTAAATTTCTATATACCTATCCTTTTTTTTTTTTTTGATTCAATGGTTAAAAGTGTCCGGTCTAACTATTTTCACCTCGATTAATCTCCTTTTCAGTCAGGTTAAAAGCAGGTCATCTATATCGGAACTAGGATATTCATGAGAGATAAATCCCTTATGATCTGACCCGAAGAGTTGTTAAATTTTCAATTCAAGACATTTAAATTTATAACTCGTCCTATTACCACTTGAACTATCTCCCAGAGTTACGGAGCAAAGCCAACCTTAGATTAGGTACTAAACCTTTTTCTTTCTTTCCATTTTCTTCTAATTTCTTCATCATTTTTGGTAGGTGGTGGTTTGGATAGAATTTAGCTAGTTTAGATTGGACCACTGCCCACCTGAAGCTGAATCCCACAAACTGTTTGGCTTGCTTTCATGATTGGAGCGTGGTGCATACACCCTACACATGCACGTACGAATTGTACATCAAACGACATTTTTGTTGCATGCATGGCTATGCTGTCTGTCCAAGAGCTCTCACATCAAACTATCATACACCCTATGCATGCATGGACATGACATTCCTCTGTATGTGTTCTACTTCTCTTTTGGCCTTCTGCTTGTTCTTTGTGTGTAGCACCCGTTGACGTTAAAGTCACAAGAACAATCATCTTCTACGGTTGGCATTAAAGTCGAGCCACAATGCATGACAACACCAAGTTTACAACTAAGATAACCACAACTCTGTTCATCTGAAGCAATTCTATACAAAATAGAACAATACACATGTAAAATATATCTCATTGAAGGAAACCAACTTGTTCATCTAGAGCAGGAGCTCATGTCCAGTAGCTCCAAATTGGGGCAGAATGAGGCAATTTTTGTAAGGAATTCATCACTCAAAGATGAATTCCAAGCCAAATTCAGAGACTTGATTTGTGGGTTCTTTAGAAAATCTGGAAAACAGTTCTCTTTCTCCAAATTTGTTCTCTTCTTTTTAATGTCTTTTAAAAAATGGCAGTTCTTTGCGAGGGTGAAGAAAGTCAAATCAATTAGCTTAGAACACGAGTTGAGATTTATAGTGATTAGATTATGGAGATATGGAGACAAATCACTCATGGACTAGTCGATCAGTGAGGAAATCTGCGTGTACAAAAGCTAAGTACTCACAGGGCCGGCCCAATGAAAACTGGGGTCCTAAGCGAAAGTTTTAAATGGGGGCCTATCAAAATTTATCAAAAAAATATATTGTATGATTAAAATTTTATTAAAATTTTATTTTTTTCATTTTTTGTGATGCAAAATTAGTAATCAAATTTTTATATTTGAGTTTTGCTAGTATATTTTTTCAATGGATAATATGACTAATCCATTCAATTTTTTTTGTGCTATAGTTGATTGTAAGTAGAATTTTATGAGTTTTAATTTTGAAAAAACTTGATATATTTCAAACTAAAAATTCTTGTGAATAAGATATATTTTAAAATAACAAATAATTATAATACTAAGAGAACAATCTAATATCTTATAAAAGTCAATAAGGATTAAACAAAAATACACTTGATAAATAAAAATTGTATAAGCCTTCAATTGACAATTTGTTCGCCTCCAAATCATCTACTATTTCAAACTTTCACAATAAAAAAAATAATTGCATTAAATTAATCCTATCAATAAAAATATTAAAAAATTAAATTACTAATCAATCAAATATGTACATTTTCAATTTAATCTAGGTTGCAAGAGAGAGATACATAATTATGCTATATGAACTTTTTTTACTGGGGGGAGAGAGGGAGGGAGAGAGAGAGTAGACTTTTAGGCTTAATTGTGGAAAATTAATTTTTGTAACTTCAAGTCTTTTAACCGTTGGAAAAAGTGAGAGAGATGTGACGGCCTTGTAAGAATTTCTATTAGATTGAGCCCCTTAAACCAAAATTTTTGGGTTAATTTAAATTACAGTTAAAAATTATACTTATTATTTGGGGACCCTCTTTTTTTTAGGCCCTAAGCAGTTGTTTAAGTGGCATTTCTATTGTGCCGAACCTAAGTACCGGAGAGATTGGTATGTACGCAAAAGCAATGAGATTCCAGATAATGTAAAATTTGTGCAACAAGTAAGAGAGAGCCCTTTCAAAGGGATACAACCCTTTGCAATTGAAAACAAAATTTCATCTGAAATAACCATTTTCATAGAAATCAAGAGCACATAAAGCTTTGGAACATATTAGCAAACCTTCAAAAGGCAAAGATGTGAAAGTAATATGAATTCCATTCATTGAAACTGAGCTCAAATTAGAACTATTTTTCAATACAAAATGAATCCCATTTTGGGTAATGGAAGGACAATCCAAAACTACAAGTTCTGTCAAAAACAGACAATTTAAGGACAGAGCAATAAGAGACTGATCAGTTCCTCAATCCCACTATCACCCACACCCACTTCTGTGGGAGTCCAAGAATCCACTTCAAGCTTCCAATGACAGGTATTAGAAGGGTAACTAATATCAAGCTCTTTCAACCAAGGCAACAAATTCGCTAATGCAAATAAATCACTATTGAGTAAAACAGAAATATGTGCACATTTCAAAATCCTCAAACTCTTTATATTTAAGCAAACCCTTGATGGGTACATTTTCTTGACTTGAAATGTCGATAAATTCGAGGTTGGACGATGAAGAATTTGCAATTTCAAGAACAAGAGGATCGATATCTCCATGACATTCTCTTAAATCTATGAATTTGAGGTGTTGGAATTTACGAAGGAGTTCAGAGATTGTGCTATGAATGAGTGTTGTGGGGTGGGTTATAATAGTCAACCAAGGAGACAATTGATGAGTGCAAAAAATTGCTTGGATACTAGTTAAAGGGGCTCGAAGAGAGAGTGGTGATCGAGTCGATTGAATATCAATTCCCAACAATCGACCGACAAACTCTTGGATAATCTTTTCACTTCCCAACAATCGAGTCGATTGAATATAAATTACTTACTCCAACTCAATTTTTTCACTTCCCACGCCTTGGATAATCTATCTAGGAAAAATTACCAATAAGTATTACTTTGCTCCACAAAAATCTATTAAGTCCTATCATTTTTGTTTTATATCAATGAAGTCTTATTCTTGATATTTTATTTCAATTAAATCCTAACTTTCATTATATTCTGATTTTATTCTTACACTTTAATTATCTAAACTTTAAATTCGAGACAATATTTGCTGATTATTTAATAAATAAATAAAGGCTAAAAAAAACTACATCGATAATATTTATCGATTAATTTCATTATCGATTCAAACACAACAATTAAAATAAATTCCTAACTTAATCATTTTAAATCCAATATAAATTAATAGTGATGATGCACAAAATTGGTTTGCACATCACAGTCAAATAAATAGTATAAAAAGTAGCAATATAAGTAGAGAAAGAGAAGACAATGTTTATAGTGGTTCGGTCAACTTGACGTACGTCCACTTTGAATGGCTAGGTTCGCGGGGTATTTTATTAACTCCGGTGTGGAGAGAGAGCAAATAGTTACAAGCTTTGAGAAAGGGAGAAAGAATTATCTCCAATGAGTCTGATGCCTGAATGAGTATGTTGCCCCCCAAGTGTTGGTGGGGCTTACATTTTATAGTAGTCGCCTCGTAATGAATATTAATTAAATAGTTGATCCAGCGGTCGTAACGGATTCCAGGGTGACTTTAATAGTAGTTTAAATGGCTTGTCGACTTTTCCTCTCCTCAACGAGTAAGAGAGTTATGGTGCACTCCAAAGGACTTGGTCAAAGGATGAGGGAAGGTAACTCTCTCCAGGCGACGAGGATGGGGCTCTTGGAATGACCCTTACTCCAAGGTGGCGAGGATGAGGCTCTTGGATGACGCTTACTCCAAGGTGGTTAGGAGGAGGCTCTTGGATGACCCTTCCATGCTCCCCTACTGATGTAGCTCCTGATGAGCTTGACCGGATTGATCATATTGAGTTGGACTTACTGGATCTCTTGGAGTTGAGATATAAACTCGGACCAGGCTTTATAACATGACTTGGGCCATTGGGCTTGACCCATCAAATAGAATATGATTTTGATAAGAATTAGCTTAAATTAATATTGATGTAGAATCTGCAATATTCTATTAATTGATTCTAAGAATGCAACTAAATGAAAGAGTTTTAATAACTAAAGGTAAATATAACATTAGAATATAATGGAATTATAACTTAATTGAAAAAAGAAAAGTATGGGCCGGACCGACCCATGGCCAATTTTTAACGTATGGGTTTCGAGACACCACAAACTGGCCCAGCCACAACCATAACCATATCCATGTTAGGCACCCCAGAATCTACTAAGGAAAAATTGTGGGAGAATCACACTTTGCAAGGGTGTGTTTGCGTTATCTATTAAGAAAGATGGATCGGATAAAATAATGTATGTCCCTATCTTATTCCATTTATATCAATGATTGGATCAATATTTTGGGCCCAGTATTATCACTATATATAGTCCAAGGCCTGGATGAACAGTATATTTAATACCATAAAAATTTTCTTAAATAAATCCATCTATTTTGTGGGTTAAAATACTCCGAGGAGAGTATTTGTGTAAAATATATTTTTACCCCTAGCAAACCCAGATATAAATCTCAAATATGGATATGGATTGAACTAAGTTGGGGTTCTTGGTAAATAGTTATACCATCATTCAGTGTTCCATGCATCCAAATAAAATGTTACATGGAATAAGGGTGAACCCACAACATTTTAATACTTGAACCAAGTAAAGGATAAGGGGAATGGATTTTATATTTGTATTTTTTTCTCCTAGAGGATGGGTATGTGATGGATGAGTTTATCCAACCGATCATTCCTCATAAAAGATTGGAGGGTGTAATATAAAATTTTTTAAAATCTTTTGAGGTATAAAATGTAATTTGTCCTAAAAATGTTAAAGAAATTAAAGAGAACCAGAAAATATGTGAAATATTAAAATCTTTTTCCTTTAGCAGTGTATTTTTGACAACTCAATTTGTGCACCACCAATTATCCTGAATTTCAAAATCATCACTACAAGTCTCTCACTTGACAACTCAATTTGTGCACCACCAATATTAAAATCTTTTTTTTTTTTTTGCATAATTGTATATTAAAAAAAAAACTATCATCAAACTCTCCAGAAGCAAGATCTGGCTGTTTGGTACTACCCTGGTGGATTAGAAAGGCATGTTTGTAGTCTTCTTCAAAACCAACTAGGATACAATAATACATTGGTACTTGGTAGTGGTAGAGTCAATTCACCCATAAGGCTCATTCATTCTCACAGGATTAGCATTAATACCATGTTACCCCACACAAGATTTGAATTAGACATTTTACTAACCCTAGGTCCACAGCTGCCTTAATCATTTTGCAATTGCATTGGACTACTATGGAAACTTACTAAGCTGACTTAAGGCAATGTTGATCAATTCAACCACTCATATGTACTTGAACCAGAGGTCTAGTCAAGCTAATAAGGTAGCTTTTCTCTAAGGGATGTCAATTTTTGAAATAACACATTAACATACACTAACTTGAAAGCAAGGGCGGAGCTACTTGAGGACCAGGGGGCACATGCCCACCCTCAATTTTTTTAAAAAAATATTACTTATGTATATTTCAAATAATTTGAAGTATATTTAAGTGTGTCCACTCTATCACTTTTTGTTCTATCAATTAGTATAATCTCCGTACCTAAATAATTATGAATTTTTGGACACACTTTGGATACTTTAAAGATATATCTATATAAATTTTTGACAAGTCGAACTCATTTTTTTTAAGCTATAGAGATTCCAATTAAAAAAAAAACTATAGAGATTATGACAACTAGGTTACTTACTTAAATGAGTGACCAATGACTTATAGTTTGATCATATATATGGAGAAATATTATAATATCTTTTATGCAGTTTGCTTCATTTGTTATGAAGGGTTATAATTAGCCTCTCTTTTTTGTTTGTTTGTTTGTTTTTATTTATGATGCTATATTTATCAAAGTTTGACCATTTCGTATTTTATGAATTTTTAAGTATCAAATACAATATAGTAAATTTGAATATATTATTTTATTTTTATTGATTCGGAGAAAAAAATTAAATTTTTTTAGTAAAATGTCCACCCTAGACATAATTTATGCCTCCGCCCCTGCTTGAAAGTGAGATGAATCATTTAACCAGATAATGAGTCGGGTAAACATCAATCTTGAACAATCAAAGTTATACCCTACAAAACCGTTTTTGCTGCTAACATAAGAATAAATTGCTGAAAAAATTAGACTACTTTTTATTTGGTTTTATTAGGATGCGAATCAAGTTGATTTTTAGTTTATAGACTTAAGTGGGTGGATTTGATAAAGAGATAAAAAAAATTTGATTTACATGCTCCACAAAAAAAATACGAGTTCATGTTGAAAAACGATACGATTTGAGTATGATATAAATCGAAAACGACATGATTCGAAGGGATTGCATTAACACCCATAATTTATTTTCAAATTCCTTACCTGGGTTTGAGCTTCACTCACATAGATAATTTGAAGAGAGTCACGTGCACTCTTAGAGTGGTGAGTCATCCACACAAGTCCACAGTATTAATAAAACTGAAAGAGAAGTGTGATTGTCTTTGGGACCTATCTGAAAATGACTCAATCATGTGATTCATCTATCAATTCGTTTAAATTGACCCACTTCTCATTTATAGTTTATTAGTAATGCAATACTAACCAAAAATACAGAGTAAAAATAGAGATTAAATTATATGACACTAATATAATGATGTATTTGGTCCCATTTTTATTTATTTATTTAATATTCAACATTTATTTATTATGTCGATTGTCATGTCATTTGGGCTTTATTTTTTATTTTATTTTTTGATCAGCCTAGCATTATTAATGATGATGTCATAAATTGCACCTCAGCTAAACTCGTTACTGACCAGACTAAGCCCATAAGTAAACTAATTCCCAGATCACCAAGTAGTATCCCAGAAACTCGGATCCAATAACCATAAGGAGAGGAGTTCAGCAAGCCTATCTTATATGGGATAGTAAGTCACCACCTCAAGAATGCCAACTCGCTGTTTCTAGAAGATCAAGTGCCCTATAGATACGTGGATTGCTTCTAATGGCCCAAAATTCTTGGACGATTCAAACGGATTTGATGGGGGAACCGCACTAATCTTGGATAAGGACAAAAGATTAAAATGTCCTACGAAAAAAGGGATCAAACCCTCTATAAACAGTCTTCTTTTTCTCGATCAGTTTTGAGAATACACAGAAAAACAAGAGACTCTATTTACAATAGACTATCCTAGCTATTCAGGTTTGATGAAGATGAACCACTCATACATACGATTGTCTGTTTTATTTATTTTGTAACTGTTAACATGAATATTTCAGTCAATCATTCGACACTAAGGACCCTCTCATACTCTATTTTGCACACCATCATTCATAAAATAGACACTTTACTAGCCATTTTAGTCAAATTAAATGAATTGCCTAATTGTTGTGATACTGGTATAGAACAAGTCCACCATGGATGCACACTCCTTGCTGGTGACAACCCATTCCTTTGTCTACGTTCTGTGTCTCTGGCCATGAATGGGCAAACTTTAAATGACTAAATAAAAAAATCAACTTAAACAAATGCACTTAACAATAAATGTGTTTGGGATGTAAAATATCTAATAATATCCACATTTTCAACAGTTTTCATAGAAGGAAAAAAATTGAAATCTCTTGACTAGAAAGAAACAAAAAAAGCAAAAATATAATAAGTACCACCAAATTACAGAGAATAAAAATGTATATGAAATATATATAAGGAAGAGAGAATGCGGTCTTTGATTGACCACATTGAACAATCAAATATCATATAGTTGATCCGAATAATTTTATTTTTACGAAAGACTCTAAATCACTAGAATAAATCTTTTGTTGAGTTGAGAATAAGTTTGTCAACGGACCGGATTTTAAATGGTATGAATTCAAATACAATTTTAAAAGTTTGATCTGATTATTCGACGATTTTATTTTTATGGTGCCAGTAACAACCCAAAATTCGATTCGAATAACTTATTTTTACTAAAATTTAACAAATTACATCTAAATTTCGTGAAATCAGATAGTGAATTCAAATTCGAGTTTGAATTATCGATAAAAGTATTTTAATTTATATCTCGTTAAACGAACTCGGTTCAAAATTTGATATATTCAATCGTTGAAGTTAAAGAAATGATAAACTTAAAAAGTAGTTCGAGTGGTAACAGAAACGAATTCGAATCTTGATAATTTTTTTGGGTCATTGACTATAAGGTTAAGATATGTATAAATTGATTCAGATACCTGACCATTAAAAAAAAAAATTTAAAGAAGAGAGAAGTGGCAGATATTTTGTGTAAATGAAGGGGTAATTGGGTGATTGGAATTAATCCCGACGAACGCTCCTTTGTTCCACTTTCCATAAACCAAAATCCATCATCTACATGAGTCTTGGCCTAAGGGGCTCTTTCTTTATTGTCTTTTGATAACTGCCACATGATTGATGTGCATTTGCCTACCTTTTCCTGGAAAAATAAATTGCTTTTTCCTGACCTCCCCCACAACAGCCTTTGTCCTCTCTCT
This sequence comes from Ilex aquifolium, assembly GCA_951799425.1. Lineage (NCBI taxonomy): Eukaryota > Viridiplantae > Streptophyta > Magnoliopsida > Aquifoliales > Aquifoliaceae > Ilex > Ilex aquifolium. The sequence goes on along the minus strand of OX637404.1, from coordinate 27,678,751 downwards.
TGCAAAAGTGGCTTATACAAATCTGAAAAAAGAGAGGTGTACTGAGATACCCACATACGGACACACCATTCAAAATTGAAACACAATTTCAGACAACAAACAAGTTATTCAAAACACATCCTCTCTCTCGCTCTCTCTCTCCCTCAGTGTGTGAGTGTGTGTGTGAGTGTGTGTGTGTGTGTGTGTGTGTGCATTTTTGTGTAATTTGAACCAGGAAAGGAGATGAATCTGCTGTTGCTGCTAATACCCATTTGGGTTTTGAGCTACACTTCGTTTTCAGCTCCAATGGATGTCAGACCAGACTCTCCTCTCTCTTCCATCGGTGACCCAGTTCTTCCCACTGAGAAAGAGCCCCTTTCTCAAACTTCTTCAGACATGGAAGCTCATTCTCCAGGTAATCCCCCATCATTATCTTTTTCTTCATTTTACATAATAGGTCATAAATTACCCTTCTTTTTGGTTCATCATTTACTTGTAGGGGTTCACAGACCATCCCCTGTTAGACTGATTAATTCAGACAACAAATTCCGCAATTAGCCTAGGATTAATTACATAGTATCATACAATGATAGCTTTGCTTAATTTGTTCCAACAAAGTGCAGCTTTAGATTATCCACAGGGATAATGCAGCCCCATACTTGGTAATTATAACTGGTTTTACTTTATGAAAGTAGGATATTATCTACTTTTCTTTTCCATTATTTTTCTCTTTTTTGTTTGAGTGTCCATTCATGAGTTGACAAGTTTATTTCTGAATCAATCAAATTTTGCTAAAGCATATTCATTTGCTTTTGAAATCAGGAATGCCAGAGGTCAGAGTAGTGCACCACCAGGATTTGAACAAGAAAATTTTAATTGCTCTAATTGTCTCTTCAGCTCTTCTTGGTGGAATTCTGTTGTTTCTCTCTTGTTTCTGGATCTACAGACTGAAAAATTCGAAGAAATCTAATGCACAAAGCCAAGAGAGCTTGGGTATCTTCTTTTCTTCTTTTCCATGAATATTTCCATTCACTGATTCCCTTCATGTTTTTGGGTTAGACTTTCTTGTTTTACTTATGCCCCTCTCGCTGTCTCCGTGTCTGATTTTGGATTTCAATTTGAAGATGCTTCAAAAGGGCTTTCATTGGGTCCAATATTGGGTAAATTCACTGCTTTGAGAACTGCTGGTAAGAAGGGTTCAGTCGATGCTATTGAATATCAGCTTTTAGTAGCTGCAACAAACAGCTTCCAAGAATCCAATGTTTTGGGGGAGGGTGGATTCGGACGTGTGTATAAAGCTCGCTTCAATGATAACTTCCTCGCTGCTGTTAAAAGACTTCATGGTCGAGGCCAGGATGCTGAAAGAGAATTTGAGGTAATTTTTTTAGCTGAACTCTTCTGAGGGGATATGATTTTCCATTGTTGATTTGCTTCTCAATCGGAATTGCAGAATGAGGTTGATTGGCTAAGTAAAATTCTGCATCAGAATATAGTTTCCCTTTTGGGTTATTGCATTCATGGCGAGTCGAGGTTTCTGATTTATGAAATGATGCACAATGGTTCCTTGGAGTCCCAATTGCACGGTAAAAAGGTTTTCTCATTTCCATATGTCATGAGGAAGAAGACCAGAGAATAATGGATGCATTAACTTTTTTCCTAATGCCTATCTTGTTACTGCTGTCTTAGGACCTTCTCATGGATTAGCTTTGACTTGGCACCTCCGAATGAAAATTGCACTAGATGTTGCAAGGTATTTCCTTTGTGGCAATTGTCTTTTTCAAGTTCCTTTCTGAATTTGCAGAATCGCGTGAACTATCTTTGTTATTATCAGAGGACTAGAATATCTTCATGAGCGATGCAATCCTCCTGTGATCCATAGAGATATCAAATCATCTAACATTCTTTTGGATTCCAACTTCAATGCTAAGGTAAATTTTCTTATGTGATGACACATGTCAAAATTCACTTGCTTACTTTTGTTGTTATCCTTGATGTTGACTAAAATTTTCTCGTTTCCAGCTTTCTGATTTTGGCCTTGCTATAACTGGTGGCACCCACAACAAAAGCAGCATAAAGCTTTCAGGAACTTTGGGCTATGTGGCTCCAGAATATCTTTTAGACGGTATGTGAAAGTTTGATATGACTCTTAAGTTTTATCATTTAAATGCTCCTTCTGCAGTAATCATCCTTCTTCCAGCATCTTAGATGCCCATGTTATAGTTTTGATATTTTGACAACAACTGCAATATGTCTACCTCTATACCTCAAGTGGTGTTTCGTATTTAAGTCCCAATAGCGAGATATTGGAATGGAGAGAATGAGGTTATGGAAAAGGGAGTTCTATCCTCTAATGTGTAGCCAATTTCATTGGACCAAAGTAGGAAAATATATCTAAATCTATTACATTTTGAAAAACTTTCCTGAAAGCACTTTATGTGGAAGCATAAGTAGCTTTATTTTGTCGCATATGGCAATATGCTTGCATATTGAAGACAATAATTTCCGTATTGTAGAAATACTAGTTTCTAGGAATTTTTTCCAGTGACTATGCATGTTTGTATTTTCCTTCTTTCAATCTCGTTTTCAGCAAGCTCTTAAGTTTCTCCCTTGAACATATTTGTTTTTCCTTTCACTTCCTTTACTTTTCCACCATATTTTTCGCATTAATTTGCAATTCCTCGGTGCCATTTTCAAGTTTTCACATCAGTACACCTGGCTTAGAATATGGCTTGAAAAACCTGTTTTCTAACACGAAGATAAAGTAAACTTTCTCTACTTGGCTATGTAGACCACACACTTCACTGTAAATCTCACAATGCTTCTTGCCCTGGAATCTCAGTTCTTTCAAGCAAAAATATATTCTTGTGCAAGGATTTGTTTCATTGCTTTTAGAGTAAGCCTGTTGTATTATGATTCTAATGTTAGTCTGCTCTATTCATGATTTACCTGTAAAGCCTACAGATTCTAAAGTTGCCGCGAACCAATCTAATAATTGGGAAGCAGCCACCTAATTTAGAAGGAAAAGATATTTACTAATGCTTAAGGACTCGAAATTCATGTCAACACCACATCTCGACTTTCCATGTTTGCAATTTTGGTTTGAAAATCTTGTGGATCCACCCTCCCCTTAAACCAGAGGGCCTTGAGATTCAACAAACGACTCACAGATAAATTTATCATTGGTCATTTTTCAGGTAAACTTACTGATAAAAGCGACGTCTATGCTTTTGGTGTTGTTCTTCTGGAGCTTTTGATGGGAAAAAAACCTGTGGAAAAAATGTCCCCATCTCAATGCCATTCTATTGTCACATGGGTATATTTTCCCTCAGCTCGCCATAGTTAGCTATGAAGCTTTGAGTACAAGGTCTTGTAGCGTAATTTTCTGTTGTTGATAAGCAGGCCATGCCTCAGCTGACTGACAGGTCAAAGCTCCCAAACATCGTGGATCCTGTTATCAGAAGTACAATGGATGTCAAGCACTTATATCAAGTTTGTTCCCTGAAACTATTATTTGCTCAATTATGAATTACTCTTTTCTATTCCTCAATTGAATTATATGCATCAACTTGGTTAGGTTGCAGCTGTAGCCGTGCTATGCGTGCAGCCAGAACCAAGTTACAGGCCGTTGATAACAGATGTCCTACACTCCTTCATCCCACTTGTGCCTGTTGAGCTTGGAGGGTCACTAAGAGTTGCTGACTCTGTGCCCCCTGCCAGAACCTAGAGTTATTATCGCTGATAATATAAATGGGCTTGGGCTTGCATTCAAGGCAGCACTGTCATATTTTCTTCGTCATTCAAAGCTGATGTATCGGAGAGCTCAGCTTCCTCTCCCCCCCCCCCCCCCCCACCAAAAAAAAAAAAAATATCATTGTTCATGGCCATTGTTACCTCAATCGCCTTTTTTGTTTGAGAATCAGAGGCAGAAAATTGTTGCAGAGAAGTTTTGCTTTTGTTTGTACAGTTGTAAATGTAGGAGATCTTGTTTTTGACTCTTATTTAAAAAGTAGCATATGCTAGTTTAGATAATTCCGTTTGTGTCCATCATATGGCTCAATCAAACTGAGCTGTTCTGTTTGTTATGTTACATAGATGTGCTACACTTGCTTATTGAGATATTTAGGACTTGTTGGCTCATTTTTTTTTGGCTATCACAAATTACTTCTGCCATGAGCCAGTGACTGCTTTCAGGGTCTTCCAGTCCACATAGTGAAATTCTCTTTTCAGCATATGACCTTCAATTACCTTAAATGTTCTTAATCCAGCCATTTGAACCTGATTACATAGAGCAAAAGAGGATTGGTCCGGAGGTTGGCGCCTTCCCCACCTTGCTCCCCCAATGCAAGGTTTGAGTCTCATCCTCTCATCGTCGTCTTACATGGCTTAATTTCAATATATAATGAATGTTCCAAGGCAGAAGAGCTTCAAAAGAGAGGAGGCAGACCAGAACCATATGTGTGTGTGTGAGAGAAAGAGAGAGAGAGACCCAAGGTTGGTATTTCACACCTAAGGCAGGAGAGCCAGTGACCGAGGCCACAATCTGGACAAATTATACTTTCTCACATAGCAAATTATACTTCATATCCTGGGAATTCCAAGAAAATTTCAACTTGTTTTAACTAATGTTATGTTTCATTGTTCCTTGAAGTTTTCAGAGATGGACAGTGACTACCAATTATTTCTCGATACAAAACAGAATCAAGATGGACAATCGATTTGGTATAACGCATTTCTTGGAGAATCTCCTTCCTTTTTGTAAACATCAATAGCTACAAAATTTCCTATTCATTGCACCTAAAAAAAAATAAACTTTTTTGACTTTCTGGGAAAAAAAAAAAAAAACCTAAAGCTTAATTACGATCTACCAACAAAGCCCGCATCGTATATAGAGAGGATTTTCAGCACTTGTTCAAGTTTTCCAGTAATTGAGTGTTGAAAATCCTCTCTGTTTTTTCTCACTAAAGGGAGGAGGGCGACCAAATGTAGAATTCCTGTAGCAATCACAGGACGTTAAGTGCCGCTGAACCAAACGGCTTGATGGTGTTAAAAATCCTCTTTAGTATACACTTATTTGTGCAGAAAAGCCATGTAAAACAGCTCCTGAGTGCAAAATCTTGATGCCATCTATTCGATTACTCTTGAACATTTTTGACAAGATTCATTTCCCATTGCCATTTGGTCTCTGCTTCGAATGCAATTAGGTAGAACAAAGTAGCATGGCCATTGTTTACTATGAACTTCTATACCACATTCTAATCATTGTCACAGAGCCAATTTTTATGGTCATCCAAGCTGAAAAAAAGCACAAAAATTATCTCAGTAAAGTTCATATCTTAGTTTGTGGGTGATTACTGATTAGAGATATCCGATGGGTTCAAAGTGGTCTTACCGTGAAGATTCATCATTACCAAGAAACAGTCCATACCTCATTTGTGCTTTGATCAACAGGAACTGACAGGAAGATATCCATAATAACAGGTCATTACATTCATCTTTCATCCTCAATTGTCTCAACAAATATGCAAATGGTCAAGTAATGCTCAAGTATCTTAGTAGAGTATTGATACTTGGACTTAATTAAGGAACCCAGAGATTATAGTGAATTTTAACATTGAATGAAGTCTATACAGAATTCATACACGACACAAATTTGATATGACACGACTCGTTAGACACGAATTAATAAATGAATTAAGTATAGGTGAACTGCTTTTGACACGAACCCGTCTCACCCAACATGACTCACAAACCTACCAACAAATAGTTTCTGAACACTATCATATAGCATAATGCGTGGAATAAGATCACTCTAGGCACAAGAGTTTATCTAGTTGGGTAACAAAGTATACTATGTGAAAAGATAACATAATTGTCACGATATTATCTATGGAATCATATCAAACAAGCACACTTACCAGCAACTAAAGTACACAGCCTGTCATGAAAATTTCAGCCTCCCCAAAAGAATGCTGCTACTAATTAACTAACCCTGCCAAACTACTACCTGTCGTTTGTCTCTCTCTCTCTCTCTCTCTCTCTCTCTCTCTCTCTCTCTCTCTCTCTCTCTCTCTCTCTCTCTCTCTCTCTCTCATACACACACACAGCTCCTGAGAGAAAAACCATGGCCTGTTCAAGATGGGTCTGCATTAATAACTCAAGAAGCATGTTTGTGAAGATTGTTCATCCTGGTGGCCATGTAGAACTCCATGATAGGCCTATTCTTGCAGCTGAGATACTTCTTCGAAACCCGAAATGTTGTGTTACTCATCCAAACGTTTTCAAGCAGCCTTGGGCCATCGTTGCACCGGACACTACCCTATTGCCCGGCCAAAAGTTCTATGTGGTGCCCATAGGCACCATCAGAAAGCTTCAAAGACACTCTGCCAGGTATTCCTCTTCTCTGATCAGTCAAGAAATTCAGACCAGTCAAATTGGCAAAGCTGAAGAAGGAGAAGGTGATTCTACCTGCTGGTTGTTCATAGCTACTAATTCTCCAAAACTATGTTCACCATGTCTGAAACAAACCGAGAGTGAGGGAGAGAAAGCAAAGATGGAGAAATTAGATGGTCACTGTTTGGAAGACAATTGCTTTCCTTGCTTGCCAAAAGGGATGAACAAGATTAAAACCAGCACTGAGGATTCAAGCAAGGATTCGAGATTAATTTCGGGCGGTTTGGGATCATCTGAGACAAGGGTAGGAACCAGGAAGAGGATCAAGGTTGTTAATACAAAGGGATTTCCCAATAGACTGGCATGTTTTGATCAGTCTTGGCAACCAAGTCTAGTGAGCATCAGTGAAGAATAGGGATCCGGACCCTCTACTGTTAGTTTTTTTAACAACAAGGGTGATGTTTCTCAAAACAACATCGTTTTATTTTGGTGTGACACGACGTCATTTTGAGGAAGAGCACCTCTGCTGTACAGTAGAGGATCTAGACTCGAAGAATAGAGGTACTGGAAAAGCCTTGGTGAATAATTGTGTTGATCAGCTTGCATATGCAAATAATCAAACACTGTTGTACTCTTCTTCTGTTATTGTGCAAAGGCATAAATAACTATTTAATCAGGGAGATACCAGCTATATATGTAAAAATTACATTTTCTATACATAATTTTCTTTACTCCTTTTGACTACTTGGATTTGATGAATGAGATAGAGGCTAAAATTCACAATCTTGATAATATTTGTTGCATAATTAGATGCATATACTTGTGCTTGTTCAATAGTTGTAAATGGAAACATCCCGATTTGATTCGGATTAAATTGTTTTTGTCTCACATATTTCATTCTCTTAGCCACGGGTTTGGCTCCCCTCCAATTTTTAAAGAATTGAACAATGCTCCAATTCTCTTTTAATGGCCAACATCTACATGGTTTTATACTAGTTCATTGAATAAAGCTGAATCCCACCAATATTGGCAAAAAGTCTAGCCACATGGAAAAAATATTGGAGCACATTATTGGCAATCCCACCTCTCAAGTGACAATATGAAAGAAACAAGGGAACACTAGAAAAAAAAAAACTTCTTGTACCTTCTTGAGTTGGACATTTTTATAGTCATCTCTCTCTTTTGCTCCAAACACATATCAATTAGAAAAGAAAAAGACTTTAAATTTATTTATTATTGCAATACAAGATTTTAGCAATTGTGGGCTACGCATAGTGGCACTCACCTGACGAGCCCAAGTGGAGGCCCAAAACATTTGAAGAAGCCGTTCTAAAACAGGACAGACTTCAATAAATTTATTCGATAATTTCAAATAAATTCATTCAACGACCACCAACATCCCTCTTAAATTTTTACCATGCATTTAGACACAGATTACCCCAAGTATAAAATAAGACAGGCTTTAATAAACTTATTTGACGATTACAAATACACTCATTTTATTAATCTAATTTGTTGAGCTAATGAAATATTATCATCGGATTGATAGTGGACTCTGATATTAATTAAAATCTGCTACCAATTTAACAGTTATGATATATTAGATTAAACTAATAAATTAAATTTAAAAATATATATATTAGAAAGGTGCACCCGATAATCCCTATCCCTAACCCACACGGGATGTTTTTTAAAGTTAGTTTCTTATGAGAATTAGAGTTCTGTTATATATAGATTTAAGGAGTCTTCTTCTTTCTTTGCTTGTAGCGCAAGATTTCATTGTGAATGGATTTTCTGTTTCTGCGTTTTTCTTCAAGAAACACGGAGAATTTCCATACACATATAACCAGGACAATGGTACTCATATAACCAGGAGACGAGCATGTATGATGAAATGTAGGAGGCTGCATCCATGGTGAGCTTATAGCGACAATTCCGAGCACGTATGATGAAATGTAGGAGGCTGCATCCATGGTGAGCTTATAGCGACAATTCCGTTTTTAGTTTTAGTTTAGAATGGTATTAAAATCCCACTTTACTTTTCAGATTCTTGTTAATAGTTTCGAGACTTTCAATAAGCCCTGTCCATGATTTTTTTTTTTTTTTGGTTCTAGTTTAAGATTCTAATCTATGTAAGTTTTGACCATTGCATTTGTTTTATTTTAGTGACTCGTTTTACTACAATATGGTTTATTTGAATGATAGTATGATATTACTAGAATTAATAGATGACTGTTAAGGTTTTGAGCTTGAGAGATCCCCATTGCTGAATGGATGATCCTTGAGTCAGTCTCAAGCTATATTACACATTCTTTATATTTTATCATATTTTTAATTATTTTACCAACACTTTGTCCTTGAGATTTGCAGGATTAGTTTCATGCTAGACGGGTTTTGCCTCTAACTATGAGGGGCTATTGTTTTGAGTTGGACAACGATTATGTGTCTCATAGACTGACATACCAACTCTATCCAAGTTAATGTTCCTATTGTGAGAGCAGTTTTTGGTAGTTTATATCTGCATGAATCGTAATTTCATTATTGTTTAGTTGCTTGAACAGATTTGATTATTGAATTTGACATAAACTGCGCAGTTTTGCCTACACTGGGAGGACTCTGCACAGAGCAGAAAGTTCTGATGTGTAAATTAGGGTAGTAATTATTGTAGATGGATATCTGAACCTTCTTCTTCCTTTTCTCCAAGTGAAGAAACGCATTGATGGATATTGCAGTAATATTGTTTCCTCCTCCGTTTTTAGTAACAACATGAACCAAAAGTAGGATCAAACTGAGACTTACTATCATAAACAAAAATGGAATTGTGAATGAAAAATACAAGTTTCCTATAAAACAGTACCATCTAGTCCTAGTTCCTATATATGATCTCCATTTCCAACCTTGGATCAATGAATCTCATTTGTTGGATTATTCCCAGCCCTTTTATCATCATCCTCCACCAAATCAAAAAATGAAACATGAAAAGTAAAAGGGAGAGAAATAATGGTTTTGTATTTCTTATTTCCCTCACTTCTCTCTTCCAACTTCTTCTGCGGAATGCCAACTAATCTATGTCATGCTCTTGGACTTTTAATCTGTGTAGTGTTGTCGAATGGTCTCAACTTCCACACCCCTGAACTTCACACCGATTTGACTTGCCCCTTGAGTGTATGAAGCTCCTTCACAACATACAAAATTCATCTTCCCCGAACATATAGACTGCATAGTCTCCATTCCTGGGAATCCTAGCAGAATTAGTCAAGCTTCTGAAAGTGGAGATGTATGGGATGATTGTGTACGATGAGTGCTATGATTACTACTCCAGCAGCTGTTTAGGTTACTGCTATGATCCATGTTCAGGATTATATTGTTGTGCAGGAACTGTCATTGTCACTCACACAACCAGGAGACAAGCACCTATGATATGAAATTCAGTATGCAGCATCTATGGTGAGGTGATAGAGAACAGTTTTGGTAGAATTTTAGTATACTTTTTTTTTTCCTGATTATTAAAACCCCACTTTATTTGTCAATTTCTTGTTAAAAGTTTCATATTTCGGATTTTACTTTGGTTTTAATTTCAGTTTTTGATTCTTTATTAATTTTTACTGTTACATTTGCTATATTTTACTGATTCATTCTAGTATAATATTACCAGAATTATTGTATGATGATTATGATCTTGAGCTTAAGAGCCTATATAACGAGGTCCTAGTTGCTTGACAATCCTTGAGCCATTCTCAAGCAATCCATGGCTTCAAAGTTGTCATCTTTTCGATTACTTTGCCTGCTCTATAATCTTGAGAGTATCCTGTACCTGGGTTAAATGTTAAGTTGGACATGTCTCTGTTCGATTAACCTTTATAATAGAGCAGCTAAGGATAAAAAGGCTCCCACTTATTCAGTTTTAAACTAAAAACAAAATGACTCTTAAGATTTACACAGTTTTGCTTTCAAGGTTCTTATCAAGACTCGATTAATATTTTCGAGTGTATTGGCAACCCTTGGTCAAAGAAAGCGATTCTTATTGAGATTTCATTAATATTTTGGAGTGTATTGGCAATCCTTGGTCAAAAAATAAAACAGCAGCAGAGGATGCAGCTGAGGGGCTCCATGGTACTTGAAGCAACCAGATTATCAACCAAAACACTGGTTAAGACTGTTGATTTAGATCAAAGTGTTCACAACTTCGACAGAAATAGAAATTGACGAGGAAACTTGGAATTGATAAGGAAATTGGTTGTTTTCCAAGTGCTAGCTGAAATTAAGTCAATCCCTGTGAGTTTGGATTTGCAAATGTTTTCGAAACAGCCTGATCAAAAATACATGGTCTAAACAGAACCACCATAGCTTTTACTTTCTAATCTGGAAAATCTTAAGCCTTGGAAGTGGCATAATCAAATTCAGCGACCGGGATGTAAAATGGGGAAAATTCTAATTCCATGATGCATAGGATCTTGAGCTCTCATAAAAACATGTGCATTAGGTAACAGAAGAACTGCTAAGATGGTTTCTTCACGAGATGCAACAAATGCTCTTCAAATTGTGGTCCTACAGGGTTTAGATTAACAAAACTACGACGGCGGGAAAGGCTACTCTAACATCAGGGGGGGGGGGGAAGAGGGAGAGAGAGGAGGGGGGGTATAAAATACCACAACCATGTGCATGCAAATGCAAGCATACACGAGCAAGCACACCATTTGGCCTATAGGCAGAGTACTAAAGCCATGTGCATGCTAACATGCTATATTCGAGGCACACCATTTGGATAACATGGTTGCACATGTAAGGCATGGGAGAGGAGGATGATGCAAAGAAAAATACATACCCCTTGTAGTATGAGAGAGAGTGTGTATGTGTGTGTGTGTGTGAGAGAGAGAGAGAGGGCTCTAGCATTGTCTTGACAAGGGGGTTTGATTTGAGACACATACTAACTAAAGAAGATCAACATATAACAACATATTGAAGAGAAAAAGCATGTAACATGACTCGGCTCCACTATCAAGATATTGTTTGTTTTGTCCGTAGGAATAGGATTTTAAAATACGTCTTAACGACAAGACTCGATCACATATAGTTAGTTCAAAAACTTTTCTCCCTTGACAATGTAGGGCTAAATACGTAGATTAGACACCTAATCTCATCTCAAATCACCTATTTTGACGCGATCTCTTTGAATCAACTTTGCTAATTAAGTGCATGACATGGTTACTTAAATTCACTATGTCGTCTTTTGCTGCAAACAAAAAGAGGGTCCCAGTGCACGATGGTCTGGAGATAGTGAAATGTATGCAGATTTATCTCGTCACTTGGTGCACCAAATTGCACCAAAATCTATTGTTATCGATGGAGGAGACTCGATCAATAGACAGTTTTCGGGCGATTGCTTATGATGAGTTCAAAACTAATAAAAGAGAATTCTTTTATTAATTCAGTCGAAAGGACTTCGATTATAGAAAAACTTGATTAACAACTTTGATTGTAGCAGTAACTACTTTTTAAAACTAATCTAAACTACTCCTAAAAAGGCCCATGTCGTGGGCCTTTTTGGGAGTTAGAATATATCATTCATTTTCTCCACTATATGCCTTTTATAGCCACTACCTTAGACGATTCTGCCTCAATCAATGGTTATCTGGCTAATAAGTCAAACGATTATCTCTTCTTTTCAAATATGGTTATGGCTAATCATCTCCCGCCTTTTTTCAGATTCTGTCACGTGACATCTTTTCAATACCTCTAGATTTGTCATATGCCAATACATCGAATATTCTTATAATTTTAAATTTTAGGCCCAAACACCACAGTTGCAAATAATGTGTGTTTAGTTCTGGGAAATGAACTCAAGTGTCATGTATGAATAACAATTCCTCTATGTAAGCTTGTGGAACTTTTCCTGAGGTCTTGCTGCTTTGAGAAAATATCAAATACAGCAATGTAGAAAGAACAGGATTGGGGTTTTAAAAACAGTATGTGGGTCAAAAGTAGCACTTTTTGAAGGAATCGAAGAGCAAAGTTGGAAGGGATGTGAAGCTGTAGTCATTTTTCAGATAAAAAGTTGGTGAGAAAGCTGTGAGAATGTTCACTGACACCAAAGACTAAAATGGCATTATGAGCTCTAACTTCCCAAACCCTGTTTACACTGACAGAAACTGAACATGTTTGATATTTACTTCCATGAATGAATTAAATCAATTTCATCTGTTTCACTTAATGCACATTTACAGCCAGATGCCCAGAACTGTAGGAGAACACCATGGTACCAAAAAAAAATTCAATACCATCACGCCCAATTTTTACTACTTTTGTAGGTGATTTACGATTTTTGTAGATATTTTTATAACAAAAAAAATTACTACTTTTGTAAGTAATTTATGACTTTTGTAGGTGTTTTTACAATTTTTGTGGTACCTTGCGATCGCATATGGTACGGTACCAACAAAAATTATAAAAAGCGGTACAGTACCGAATTTTTTTTGGTAGCGTATAGAGTTTTTACAATTTTTGTGGTCCCTTGCGATCGCATATGCTACTCCAGAACTGTATTTCCTGTCAGAGTCCCATCTTAAAAACACCACATAGAGTTGGTCAGTGCTGAAGTCTTCTAATTTCTTCACCATTCAACTTTTTTTTTTTTCACCATTCAACTTTAAATTTTCCTTGTTTTTACTTTATTGAACTTGTAAACAGAACAATGCCTTGTGTAAATAATTCTTTATTTATTCATAATGTGCCCAGAGCACATGTAACATTATCATACAGATATGGTTCCTCAGACTAGGGAGTGAATACAAGTAAAATCGCCGGGCTGCATTAAATTGCCTAATCTCAGACAGGAGAACAAAGTTCAATTGACCCATAATCGAGCAACTCCTCGATCATCTGCTCTATATGATCGTCATCAAGAGGCTTGAATTGTTCGACACTTCCCCCTTGACCTTCATTACCATCGATTCTGGCAATGCCATTGCCCCTGGCAACATGCTGGGGCTGAGGTGCTCCTGGGGCCTCTTTACTTGCAGGTTTGTTGCCCATTTGAAGAGATGTCATGTGGCATCTTTGCAGTTTTGCAGTCAAAGTAGCAGAGAGAAGCTTGTTTGAAGATGACTGACATTCATTGGCATTGTAAGGGAAGTTTGTGCGTGCTCTTGGCCCGCACATTAGCCTTGCAGCTTCATCATATCCTCGTGCAGCGTCCTCTGCTGTCTCAAACGTTCCTAGCCATATTCTGGTCTTCCTGTTGGCAAGAACAAAAAAGATGAAACGTTGGTCAAGTAGGATTATACAGAAATTAAATATCAAACAGTTTGTTTCAACCCCAAAGCCAAATAACAAGACACTTGACTTGAGTAAAGTGACATTACAGTAGAGGATGGCGGATCTCGGAGACCCAAGAACCCCAATGCCTCTGACGAACTCCCCGGTATCTCTGTTGAGGTCTAGCCATGAAAATTGAGCACAATGTGAAGCGTCTGCTAATACAAATGGGGAAAGTGTTTGTGATATGTCTGAGAGATGATCCGAATAGAGAGGGGGGTCAGAGTTGCAGAGTTTAGGGGGGTTTTGTAAGCTCTCTTTTCGGCCTTCAGCTGGCAATCAATACAGGAATGGGCCCACAAGGCTTCATGGACCTTCCAATGTGACAATGGAAAGAGTAAAAGGGAAAAGAAAAACCTTGTACTAGAAAAATTCTTTTGGTAATGCGTTATACAGTCCAATAGCCACAAAGTTTGGACAGCTTAAAATTCCAATTTAGAGAATCCTAATTCCGTAATTCTCTTATACCTTGTAGACTTGAGTCTATGGAACTAGTAAGATTTCTTCGATATTTTTCTCCTACTCACTCCAGGTATGTTTCTAATGTAAATGGGTTACGCGATTCAAGTCTTTGAAAAATGTTAATTGACTAGAATGTCTCAGAGTCTTAATGATATTATGTCTTAGCATGTCTAAAGTTATTCAACAGCAGAGGTGAAGTTGCTTGTTTTTATTGTAGTGGGTACACTGAGTAAATGGCACACATCACAGTTGCTAAACATAGGAAACCTGCCCATATGCCACACTGTAAGGTAAAGACAAACCATGTAAGTTATATGCAGCCCATGCTCTCTCTCTCTCTCTCTCTCTCTCTCTGTGGTGGTTTTGTAGGCTATTGCAGCTGCTATTTTTGACCGTTATTCCTCCATTGGATTACGCAATCGGAGTGTGCAACAAAGATGTTGACATCAATTGCATAATGCATGTTAATTTGAGTGCCCCCTGAGTTGGGGTGGCATGTTGCATCATGTGTTGTTGGAATTTGATCACAAGATGACCAATTTCCGGAACTCTGCCCCCATACACGAAGCTGAAGCCAGACGTTAAACCACCATCCGAGCAGCTCGTGTTTGGTTCAGTTATATTTAGACTCGTTTAAATTGCAAAATAACCGACTTTTATTAGATTTATAAGTTTGTTTTTGTATATAAACATTTCGCTCCTTTCACTTGTAAGTCGATTTTATAGTTTTACTCGATATCAAATGATTTGGGTACTATAACCTATGCCAACTTTTTTAAGTGGTTAATGCAGTCTTTTCCATCTAATAAGTATACTAATGCTCATGCACAAATTCTCATGATGACTTTCAGCACAACTATGATAATTTTTACCTAATTTATTACTTTGATATTCTTTTTCCACATTGATCATGTACCACTTTATCATGTCCCAAGATCATTCATTTTCATTCTTTTTTGTAGCAGTTGGGATTTGACAGAATCTATCGAGTATCGAGCATGCAATTCCTCTATTTCGAAAAGTTTGACTGCCCACTTATTAGTGCTTATCAGATAAAAAGAAATGCAGATTATTCTCTCTCTCTCTCTCTCTCTCTCTCTCTCTCTCTCTCTCTCTCTCTCTCTCTCTCTCTCTCTCTCATATTTCTTCTTTTTTGGAAAAAGAAATTGCTAGGTTTGAACTTAGCAATTAGCTCATTAATTCAGGAACCTAGGCCAATTTTTTTTTTATTTCTTTGCCATTTAAGACTTTACGTGGATGTACGTATACAAAAATAATGTGTGTGCGGGTCTGCAGGGCGGGGAGAAATTTTTTAGTCAAGTCTTTAGGGGCATAGTGATGAAAATTAAACAAAAAACTTAGATGGGTCATATCTATTTAATAGTATGAGTCACTTAACAAATATTGTATAGTTTTAAGAAATTTTTCAAATCCTAGGGGGCCGGGGATCAATCAATCGCCCCGGTCCACCCCCAAGTTCACTCTATAGCTCTTATACTAAAGTGGTCAAAATGTATATTTTGTTGTATTCTTGTCACGTTTTGACGAATAATATTTCAATTATAGTAAATACATCGATAAAAGTATGTATATTTATGTGTATATACTCTAGTTTATAAATTTTGTTTAATTATAAGTCTTTTTTTTTTTAATGATGCTTAGAAGGATACAAAGGCAAGAATAGGATTATTTTGACACCAATGGAAAAAGGAAAGATTGCGCGTGCATGAGAGAATCAAAAAAGATAAGATCAAAAAATTAGGGTTTTTGTTCCTTTCTTGACATTTACTCAATGGACAGACACTACTTTTATGTACTTCATGAGGTCCACTCCATCCTCCATGCAATTCCAAAAAGTTAGATTAATGTAATCTCAATGGTGAACACAAATCATTGACTTGGGGCCATTCTAAGATGCTTTTACTCCATTTTTCACCATCCTCAATTATTTAATACGAGTTTACGTAAGACTTATTGATTACAAGTGAGTCATTCGTCAATACTGGATAAATCGAAAAAAAAAAAAGTATGGTGAGTTTTGGCATTAAGGGAAGAGGTTCTTTTTGTCGACAAGACAAGCTGGAATGCAAAATCTTCCCTTCCATCACGGATGCACAAGTAGTCAAATGATAACAAGAATGTTTTTTGGTCCAACTTTTCATGTACCATGTACCCATTATGATATAGACTTGAAAATAATACGATTTATTAACACGGATAGTAAATGAATCATATTAATGTCAAACTCGAGACCATATTTTGATTTTACAACTAGTTTTGATCTAGCAGTATATAAATCATTAAAAAACTAAATGGATTTTGATCTAAGCTTGTTAGGTTATGGGTTAAGTAGATTTTTAATTTGGGGGCTTATGTCCTTTGAATTTGATTGGGAGAGAAAAGGAGATCAAAGTTATGAAACTTCTCATGCATTCACATATTACAAGTGTAGTTTCAAACAAGACACAAAAGCTAAAATGACATAACTCGAAGCAAAGACAGAACTACATGGAGACTAAGGGGGCCATGACCATGGCCGTCATGGCCCCCTCATATTTTCAAAATCATCTTATCTTCCTTTTAGGCTTGTAAGAATTTTAATATGTCCTTTTAGGTTTTCCAAAAAAAAAAAATTGTATAAAAGATATTCAATTAGTGTATTCAAAAAGTATAATAGCATTACATTAAACATCTAATAACCAAATAGAGGATATTGTTCCCATGGACGCAGTGGCGGATTTAGTATGGGGGCAGTGGGGGCAGCTGCCCCCACTGAAATTTTAAAAAAATTTGAGACCTAGGTGTAATTTTAAAATTTTCAAGAATTTTTTAAACTTGCCCCCACTAAAATTTTCTTAAAGTATAGGATATATTAATATAATTTTCAACCCTTTAAAGATAACTTTTGGTAGCTCCTCCTCATTTTTCACGCCTAGCAATTGCCCCCACTGAAATTTTAAAATTTTTTGGGACCTAGGTGTAATTTTAAAAATTTCAAGAATTTCTTAAACTTGCACCATTAAAATTTTCTTAAAGTATAGGGTATATTAATATAATTTTCAACCCTTAAAAACTAACTTTTGGCAACTCCTTTTCACGGCTTTTTTTTTTTCCTGTAAGCTTTCGTCTTCTTCATCCAGACCTAAGTATTTTGAAATTTTCTTAAAGTATAGGGTATTTTGGGACCTAAGTATATACATGAGTTACGCCTCTAAATGACATTCTTTTAATGTAACTACGTTTTTAAACAGTTTATTAAGAATACATATTTTGATGAAAACAATGTTACAATTATACTTTAAAATTTAAAAATTTAAGTTGCCCCTACTGAGGCAAAATCCTGGCTCCGCCCCTGCATGGACGAGTGAATTCTTACAAAAGAAAATATTTGTTTGGTTAAATTTAATGACCAACAGAAAAAAAAAAAAAAAAAAAAAATGTGCCACAAAATCAAAGTATAAAGAATGTGACTTTAAATCATCAATAATGCATTAACTCACGACTGGTGTTTACAATGGTATCATGTGAATTTTTAAGATGGTATATACTTCAAATTTTTTGCATTATGTAATAAATGAGGAAATAAGTAGTCATGAAATTGTCACAAATTAACTTTCCTAATGATAAGTAAGAAATAGTTTTGAAATTTTATGAACTAAGTTTTTGTGATAGTATCATACAGTGATAGAGTTTTCATAATTAAAAAAATAATATAAATAGAAATTTGTCGGATGATTTCATTTTATTAAATACTTAATTGTGCCACTGTTTTTATTTGACCCCCTCATGATATATAAATTTTTAGTTCTGTCCCTGACTCAAAGATAACAAGAAAGCAAAATTACACCATTTGCGCATAATGTAAATGACTAGATTGACATTCCTTTCGAGTTATAGAGTTTCTAGGTTTAACTATTGATGGTGTAAAAAGTTGGGAAGCGTGAGGTGGATGAGCTGATAAGCTCTAGGTGATGATGAAGTGTATGTATGTTCTAACAGGTAAAAAAGACACAAGAATTTATAATGGTTCATCCAGCTAAATAACTGGATTAGTGCACACTAATGTAGGGCTCTTGTTCGATGTATTTCTTGAGGAAGAAGAAGATTGTTTACAGAGGGTTGGGAGTGATTCGATTCCTTTTTTTCATAGGACATCTTCTTCTATTTATACAAGGGTAATCTTTTGTCCTTATTCAAGATTGGTGCGGTCCCCCACCAAATCTCTTGGAATCGTCTAGGAATGTTATGCTGTTAAAGGCAATCACGTATTCACAGGGTACGTGGTCTTCTAGAAGCGGTAATGTGACCTTTGAGAGGCAATGGCTTGATGCCCAAGGTAGGGTTTCATGGGGAAAGTCTTTTTTTACTCCTTTTGGATTTTTTTAGGATGTTTGTGGAGTCATACTATTAGCCTGGTTAGTTGGTACTGACCTGCTTGACATGAGCTGAGTTGTCTTCTAAACCTGAGCTACGTATTTTTCTGGTATGAACAACTATAATATCAAAAAAAAAAAAATGGTACAGTGTCACTTACTATTTTTTTTGGTATCTATATCATCTTTTGTGGTTGACTTACAACTATTTAAGTAGAGTTCATCACTTGTTGGGATCGAAATTGTTATATTTTTAATTTTTTTATGCTTTTAATAAGACACTAAAAAATAAAATTGGGTAAATATCACTCATACCCCTGACATTTAATTTTATTACACGGACACTCTCACATTTTAAAAATGACACTGAGACCCCAATAGGTGAACGACGTTAACAATATTAAAAAGAATATTTTGTCCTTAATTAATTGATCAAATCCATACCCATATCTAAACCCATTCGCCCCGTGCCCAAGACAACACCCACAACCCGTGACCCATGACCTAAAACCCTCTATGCCCGAAGCCCCAACAATTAAGCACCACCCATTTTTCCCTCTTTCCCTACACCATCCCCAACCTCCACCATTCACAGTCACCACCATATACCATCTCTCTCTCTCCCACACCTCCAACCTCCTCTCAATCTCGCTCTGCCTCTCGCATACAGTCGTTTTAGGAGGAGGCACCACCACCGAACCTCCACGACTCACTACAGAACCCTCTCAACACTTAAAAAGTAGATTTGAAGCATAAATTTGAAGCACATATATGATATCGAAGTACAGATATAAAAAAATTTAATCAAATCGAAGCACAAATTCCCACTGCTATTAGCGGTGCTAGTGCACAGTTGTGAGGGTTACTGACGAAGCTTGCTCAAACAGATCGCAAATCGCGTCTGTGTGTGTTTATGTATGAGAGAAAGAGAGAAAGGGAGAGAGAGATGGAGGGAGGGAGGGAGGGAGGGAGAAATATCATGCACTGTGCAGAGGTGGTTGTTGTTGGTGGTTTGGATGGGTTTGTGTGGTGCCAATGGTAAGCAAAGGTGGTTGTTGGTGGTGGTTGATGATGGATTTGACCTAGGTAGTTTAGTGTTGTTTGAAGATGGGTTGGATCCTGGTGGTGGAGGCAGAGGTGGTTTCAATGGGTTGTTGTCTCAGTCTCTCTCTCTCTCTTTCTTTGCTATCTCTTGTTGTGATTGGGTTTAGGCGGTGGTGTAGGTGGTGGAATTGGTGGTGATGAGCGGCGGGAGGAAGAATTTATGTAATTGGATAAATAATAAATAAAAATAAAATTAATATGGGATAATTGGATAGGTGACTATTAAGATTTAAAAAAAATTGATTAATTTTTTAATTGTAATTATAATCTCAAATATTATTAAATAAACAAAAAGCATTCAATATTTAACTTATTAATTTGATAGATTAAGAAACTAAACATTTAAGGGTTAAAATTTTAATCTATATATGAAATAAAAGAGGGGTAAATTTGTAGGGTCAGAAAAATATATATTTAAATTCTTAAATTTAATTTTGGAGGATATTTTTGGTATTCTAAGAATTATTATTGATAACATCAGCTTTGACTATTAACAATTCTAACGTCTATTAGTTGGAAGGGGTGTGGTTGATACAAGTTATAAATGTTAAGGGAGGTAAATGTCATTTTTAAAATGTGAGGGGATGTCTATATAATAAAATTAAATGTAGGAGGTGTAAGTGATATTTACCCAATAAAATTTTGATACCATAGTGGTTCTGGTTCCGTAGGGGTTCATTTAAGTGTAGAGCTGAAATAGTCCAAACCCGTTTTCACAACCTAGAACTTGTGCCTGGAGCAAAATGGGTGGGCTAATGTGCCTCCTCATTCCTCAAGAATGAGATCCCATACAAGTAGATTGAATCAACTTCGCCTCATCCTTTACTTGCTCCTAGATGTAGCCACGGCTGACCGCGAGTTGGGCTTGCCCCGCTTGTTGGGTTCGGGCCAGGCCACTGTGTCATTGAAAAGTTAGAGTAGTAAAGATTTTACATTCATATGCTAAATCGTTTATCCCTTCGAAATGTATATTGGTCTTGTTCTGTTCTTTGATCCGTCTCTGCGTATCTTATTGAGGTTTCGTGTGTTTTGACAAAAATAGATTATTTTTTTTCAAGTTTTCATATGAAAATTTTGTTATGATTCTTCAGATAGCTTTAATTAGATGATTGGATTGTCGTTATTTTTGTAATTTTTAGAGGGCGTTAATTATGTCTATTGTTTTGACTTTTCAATAAGGATCTAATTTAAAAGAAAATTGGCGAGTGAGTTTTTTTTTTTTGAATTCTATTGAGCCTAAGGACCGGCTTCCAAATTCCTCTTTTCTTAACCCTGGCCGATCTTGAGCCAATATATTTTTATTTTTCTACTTAATTTGGAAAATTGTTTCATGGACAGCCCTCAGCTCCCCATGAGTAGGATTAATAATTGAGTCAAGCATTGCGTCAAGCATTGCGACTTTAAGCCGAGTCTGTCGAATTCGTTTTTCTAAATGAGTCTAAAAAATTGTTCAATCTCGACTTGTTTAGAAAATGAGGTGAGTTCGAGCCAAGTCCAAAATGAGCCGAGCCCGAGTAAGTCGACTGTTTTACATGTAAACGAGTTAAGCATTACAAGCTCGAGTCAAACAAAAAACGAGCCTAAAAAATTGCTCAAATTCGGCTTATTTTGAACACGAGCCGAGATTGAGTCGAGTCTTATGCAAATTGAATCCGAACAGAGTGCGAGTAGGTCAGCTTAATTATTATCCCCGTACATGGGTCAGCTAAGTCCATCGTTTCAATACGAAAATAACTCAAGAAAAGAACGCTAAAAAACATGCAAAGAATTCAAATAAGTGTACATAATAAAACATTATTGTACAACATTTTCACATATATATAATTAAAATATAAAAATAAAATATATTTCGGTTGATAAAAATAACTTGTCTTGATTATATATCTTTTGAACTTATAGTTATAATACAAAGTTTGGGTATTCGGACGTTTAAGGGTATTCGGATTTATTTACGTACATTTTACATACATTTTAAGGGTATTCGGATTTATTTACGCACATTTTAACTAATCTTCTCTTTCGTTCGGTCAAAGATAGATCATCTATGTTGGGATTAAGAAGATAAATCTCTCATAGTCTAACTGTAAGAGATTACTAAAATTCAAATTTAAGATTTTAGAATTTATAACTCCCCTATGTTATCCTTGCACTATTTGAAATTAATGGCACACATCAAGTCAGTCAAGACTTTTCTACAAGAGGTAAACTTCATAGGTCAAGGTATTAACAGTTACAGTGAAAAGTTTTAAAATGGGCAGCCAATGTGAAGTATGTGTATGAATTTGATAGTGACTTTTTGTAGTGGAGAGAAGACTAATAGCAGTCATTTGTGGAGTGTTACTTGATACATTTTGGTCTTGTTATATATGGGATTTAGAGAACTGATAGAAAAGGAAAAGTTTATAGCTTTCACTTCAAACTCCTATGAAAATCGATTGGTGTGCAGGATATACCGACAGAGAAATCTATAGAGAGAGATTTGGGTGCAATTTGATTAGACAAAGCAAGCCAAACCCAACAAAGGAATCATGCTGGGTTTTTCTTCTGCATTGGACAACAACAACCTAGCTAATGTGAATCAACAGACAAAACGCACTCAAACCCTACTATTTCTTCTTCCTCCATCAAAGCATCAATCCTTCTTTCTCTCTCATTGATATAAATGATGTATTCAGTGCACAAGACTCTTATCATTGTGAGATCTAAAAATGGTTAGACATACGTAATCTTATCTATACAAATAGAGAAGTTTTTCTGCGATTCGAATCCGTGATCTTTATGTCAGAACAATTTTATCGTTGCGAAATAGCCGCTCTCTCGTTGATATATATAATATATGTCTAAAATGATACTTATCTCAAGGGCTTAACTTTAGAGAAATAATCATGTTAAGCTGATAATTATTCATAAAGTGGCGTAGGACAGCACTGAGAGGGAGCATATAAGGGCCCCTTTCACATCAGCTTTGCCCATCTACCTGTCGGCCACTTTTTGCATCTGCACACCTGTACTAAGTTTCCTCCACAGTTTCTCAATACTCTTTGGTGGTATTTGGATAGGGCTAAGACGGGCTAAAACATGTTAGATCGAACACAATTCAGTTGGGTTTCATTTTTTTCATGTTTGGTAAGTAAAAATTACACCAAAAAATCTAATTAAACCCTTCTTTTTTTTACCTTGGGCTAGCGACGCATGGAGCATCGCCCAAAGGCCACAATAGTGCACACTACTATTAATGAGCCTTCGGAGGCACTGTGCCACAAATTAGTTAAAGAAATTTGAAAAAACTTTTAAATCACCTATCATAGGATGTGACCTATGTGACCCACAGAAATATAAATACATTTATCAAACATGAGATTGATTACTTTTTTCTAAGTCAATACAATCAGTTGTATTGGATTGAGTTGAATTGGGAAAGATGAAAAGACCAAACTAAATAACGATTCTCGTGACCCTTGTGATCTACTTTAATTTGGTTGAGGTTTTGTCCGTTTCAACCACATTTTATGGCAATATTTCTCCAAATCCAACACCATGAAAAGTTGCCCTTTTCATTGTCACTTCCATTTCTCATCAAAAAGAGGAAAAGAACCCTAGACAAACACAAGATATATATATATATATATATATATATATATATATGAAATCTTAAAAGATAGTTATTACTTTACCATCACATGTCAATTAGTTATATTCCAAGGAAATATGATAGCAAAAAGAGGTGGGCAAAGTTGCTACTAGAAACTATCGATCATATTCATATCTACTGGTCTTTTAGGTAGTGACAGATTCCTAGTCAATACAAAGATGTGATTGGAGAGTATATATACTTCATTCACTCCATCTTTCCACTTTGGAATATTACCTAACATTTTCAAATCATGGATTCAACCATATGTCACACAAATTTAAAGTAGCTTTTCAATGGAATTGATATACATACAACAAGTTGAGTGCAATGGGCCCAAGGGTTTACATAAAGATATATAGATAATGACTTTGAGTTGGATGAATAAATTTCCATGTACTACCACTAATAATTGAAGATTTAGGTGGAAATTTGAAAGAATTGGATGATCAGTATCTATCAAAAACATTTGATCTTATATTAATGGAAAATCTTATTTAAGAGTTTTTTGGATCTACATTCTCCCATGTATATTTTTTTTCAATATCTCTCTCCAAAAAAAGTATTATATACTTTGTATCGTTGGGGGACTTTCTCATAGATAGCAAGCTCTACTTGAATTTTACGACAAACGATTGTCTATTGGTGAAAGTGGGTGAAAAGTATACTAGAAGGAATCCAATTCCATGAATTCAGCTTGCTATATTGAATGTTTTAGTGCATATATCTTTTTTGGGTAACGAGAGAAATGTCTGGCCTATCCTTGACGAGTAAAAGCGCTTATGTCGCTCAGACTCGTGAGTCCGAGTATAACCGAGGACAAACCCCAGTTTTAGTACATATATCATTATTTAAGAAAACCTTATATCATTGTATTAAGACAAATAAAATGCACCTACAAAACATTTAAAATTCAAAACATTTGCCCCATTAAATGTCACAGGAAGGTGGTGTTTATTTCTTCAAGATCCTTTTTAAACCCTAGTCTTTAATGGTCACATTCAAATTTCGAAATGACTAAACTTAATCCCATTGTTTACAAAACCACTTAGACCTAATAATTCCTTTTTAGAACTTTATATTGTAATAAATGAGCAAAGAATTAAAATAATATTTCAAATCTTTAGTTTTGTTTAAAGACCTGTATGTTATTAGTGGCCATATTCATACCTGCAACATGGACAAACCTATTCATTAAATTTTAGAAATTCCTAAATATTATAAGCTAACTTTCAAAAAAATAATTAAGCTAAGAGCCAACTTAATTGCATACTCAAAGAATCTATATAATAAAATAGGGCGAAATTTGAATCTAAAGACAAAGAATGGTTGAAATCGTTTCAAGACAAACTAAAAATATATTCGATAGACGACGCTATCCCAATCTGTCTCAAACTATTGACGTCTCCTATAAATAAAACCTCATATGAAAAGAGGGTTTCACACTGGGTAAGGGTTGTAACAGATATAGATGGTTAAGTTTAAAAGGTAAATTCAAATTTAAACTATGATTACTGGTCCTAGTTATTCCAAAAGCTGCTAGTGGTTACAGAAATTATTACACCACATGATAATGTACACTATTAAAGCAATGCTTGGACATCCTCATTTTACAACTTTTTAAGTGGATAATCAGTACATATGTTTAAACTTCAACCCAAAAGATTTTATTTCTAAAGTGTTTCAAAAAAATTCAATCTTTTTTTTTTTTCATTTTGGCTAAGCAAAATTTCCCAAAGCTAACCTTTTGGAGGATATGCATTGAATTCTGAAAGAGCACTCTAATATTGTAATATTGAGTGTAAAGATGATATCACGTTGTTAATGACACATGGTACCACCGTTTAATATGAGATCTCATATGTGATATGGCATTATCGTCCGATAACATTCATATATCAGACGACTCAGTACACGAATCTCTCGTTAGTACGATACGTATACAATTTTATTATATGACGGTGATATCACATGTCATCGATCCTATTAAATTTTTACTGTGGACTTCCCAAAAATAGAATAAGGGACTGTATACGGGATGGGTGGACTACAAGATTGAAAAGGATATATGGTTATCCACCAAGAATGTTAACTTGCTAAGACCAGTACTTTTTTTTGGTGTATCTATTTCACACCCTTATAAGTCTGCAACCCCAAAAAACAAATTATCCTTATCTTGGACTGCCTTTCAGAAAACATAACCACGTGTACAGCAGAAAATGAGCAAAACCCAAAAAGACAAGAAATGTGAAAAAAGACAAGAATGGGAAGACATAGAAAAGAAGAGAAAACATTCAATGGGGTATATATGCCACCAAAAGTGGTAGATGGTATTCTTCATGAGTTTCAATCAAAAGCTTGATGACACCAACAATACTCTCTCTCTCTCTCTCTCTCTCTCTCTCTCTCTCTCAAATTCTTACTATAATAAGGACTTGTAACTGTAAATTTTCCTTCCATACATGGCGCCTTAGCATTGATTTTTAATCAATAACCTTACAACTTTCTTTGTACTAAAGCCTAACCTTCATCATCCACAAGGTAGAAGTCTCACATCAACTCCCCCATATGAAGGTTCAGCCATCTAACCTCTCTGAAAGTTCAGCCATCATCTCAGTCTCAGAGGCCTCACCATGCCTGAACAGCTCAATGCAAAACCAAGAAGATCAAAAACGCAAAGGAAACAAAAACCCTGATTTTATGTTGGATTTAAGCCTCTCCAGCAAGGATTCAGATCAAAGGTTCAAGCCAGAACTCAACCTGATCGATTGTTTCCAAATGGGTTCTCCACGAAATTCACTGGAGACTCCAGGTAATGAAACTGGTCAGCCACAAGTTTTTTCATGCAACTACTGCCAAAGAAAGTTCTACAGTTCACAGGCTCTGGGAGGCCATCAAAACGCACACAAACGAGAGCGAACGATCACGAAACGAGGACATCGATTAGGTACTGCTGCAGTCTCAGCAGGAGCTTTTGGCCTTGGCTCAAACCTTCACTACAGGTACTCAAGCATGGCGTCTCTCCCTCTGCATGGCTCCTTCAATAGGTCTCTTGGCATTCAGGTCCACTCTATGATCCATAAGCCGACTCATTTATCATCCACTTCTGGTTTATCTCCCATTTATGGCCATAATGTGTGGTCTAGAAAGCCTATTGATCAGCAACCAGCAATTGGGAAGCTTGCCCCTGAGAATTATCAGTTTGGGAAATCTGCAATATCGTCTTCAAGTGGTGGCGCTGCTGGCTTTCACAAGTTTTCTCTATCAGGAGATGGAATTAAAGAGTATAGGTGTGATGGTGTTAGTCATTTGAAAAGTAATCAAGATGAGTTACAGAAGCTAGACTTGTCCCTCAAACTCTAAATGTAGTTTCTATCATTTTGTTTAATTTCACAGATTTTGTCTTCTTTTTTGTTTCTTGATCTCTCAGAGTTTCTCTCTCTTCACAATATTAATTAGGTTTTGTTCTTAAAGTTCTGGTGGTCAGATCACAGAGGACTTCAGTGATTTGTTTTGTTGTCTATCACTTTGGATGTAATCAAATTCAACCCCACCTAACTCTAGTGATAATAGAGACGAGTTGTAAATTCACATGTCTTGAATTTGAATATTAGTAATCTTTTGAGACTAAGTCATAAGAGATCATTTATCCCTCATAAATACTTTAGTCTCGACATGCATGACCGATTTTTGATCGGACTAAGAATTAGTCTAAATACACATAAATTGATCCGCACACCTTTAATCATTGAACTAAGAATAATAAAAAAGTAATCAAATTCTATACATGGTTACTTTTAAGTCTTTATGTTTGGAACAATGGTTTAGTTGAGAAGTTACAATGATTTCTTTGAAAGCATTCAGCCATTAATGATTGCATACAGGTAGGCTTTATGCATGCTTGCGAAATTCTCTTTAATATATATATATTTTTTTTAATTTATTTCTCGACGGATCATCTATCATAAATTTAAATAAGACATATTATATATAAGTGAGTTTCTCAATTGTTAATAGTGAATAATTAGCCAAAATTGAAGAAAAAATTATATTTGATGGGATCTTGATCATACATCAACCCATCTTAAAAACCCTTTCTTTGATACTACATCAATACCGTACCAAATGTCGATTACAATTCAAACCGAGATAAGATTGATCTTGAAATATTAAAAATAATTTTAAATTTTAATATTTTAGAATCGATTGGAAACAATCCTATTAAATGACAATTTGACTCGATTAAACCATAACTTTCTAAATGTAGTAGCTCATAATCTAGGATTTTAGTGCTCATAAGAGATCATATTCGAGATTTGTAGAGGGATAAAGACTGATGTGTGTGTGACACTAAGCAAGTTGACACCAATCAGTACAGTTTGATCAATGGTAATCCAATCCAAGACGTTGAAGTAACATGGTGTCACTAGATTTATACAGTTGGATGGTTGAGATTGTCTGAATTACGCAATGCTTGACCCACCTGCGGTTGAAGTAATAGACCATCTATTGAACGGTCTTGATCAATAGGTTGGTGAATTAATGAGGAAAGCAGGGTTTATAGTGACCCTCAGCTATGCAATCACATGGTTTTCCATATTGCATTCTGTAAAGTAGAGATGGGGTTGGGAACGGAAAGTTGATAAATGTTATAGTAAATTAGGTTAGGGTCCTCTCTTTAGTGTGTAAATTAATTTTAGTTTTATAGAATTTTTAGTATAAAAATAAGTCTTTCGATTTTTGAAAAAATTTGAATATAGGTTCATGTGTTGGCGCGAATGTTAAGAAATTTGTTAATTATTAGTTTTCATTACCTATTTTATCCTCATCACGTGATTTCAACCTAAAATATAGTTAGTTTCTTCTTCTTTTTTTGCGTTTGTTATTGAGATTTTTGCAATTTTATTTATCAATTTTGAAATGGAAACTCGTGAACCAAGTAATTTGGACATTATAATGACGTCTGACGATTTGTGTTTTAGTGTACCAGTTTGACAATCTGTGTTTATGGAGAAGAATGTACATTAACGATCTATGTTTTAGTGTACATATCTGACGATATGTGTTTTAGTGTACTTGTCTAACGATTTGTGTTTTAGTGTACTTGTCTAACGATTATTGCGTACCTGTTATTTTTTATATTTTTTATTACATACTTGTTTTTTTTTGTTTTTT
Source organism: Ilex aquifolium (assembly GCA_951799425.1). Lineage (NCBI taxonomy): Eukaryota > Viridiplantae > Streptophyta > Magnoliopsida > Aquifoliales > Aquifoliaceae > Ilex > Ilex aquifolium. Next base: position 27,650,323 of record OX637404.1, on the reverse strand, counting down.
TATTACGTACCTGTTTTTTTTGGCTCGAAAGTATATATATATTTTTAATTGCATACTTGTTTTTTTTTTTTTAGTATATCTGTCATAAGTTTGTGTTTATGAAAAAAAATGTACATTATGATGACGTAGCTTTTTAGAATAAGTGTTTAAATTAAGTGATAACATTCTCGTTATTTTTTACAATTGTAAAGGTCGTTAGTTACGTTCATTACTTTGATTTTTTAATGGAGACCTAATTCAAAAGAAAATTGAGAAGTGATTTTTTTTTTTTGAAATCCTATTTGGCCTAAAAATCGACCTCCAAATCCCTCTAAATGTTAATTCAACTGAGATTTTACGAATTTGACGAAAATTAGTTTTTTAACATAAATGAACTTGCTCGTCGCTTATCTCTTTATCTCTCTTAACTAAGTTATAGACGAGATTTTTGTGCACTAAATGTAATCTAAATGGTGTGATTTAAATCATGAATGAATTCATCTCTTGTCAAGAAATCCCTCAAACAGGACCCATGGGTACAAATTAGAGTCATGTTTGTCACATTTCAAGTTAATCATTCAATCATCTAAAAAAATGTAAATAAAGTAACTGTCCTATTATTAATCTAACAATCAATCATTGCTAAAATCAAAATCTCACCCTTTCTAAGATTTTGTTTTTTTTTATTATTTTTTGCATTAAGTCATATCTAGATTTCAAATCACTTGTGATATACTCTAAATTGGCCATAATTCACGCACGAAAATTATGGTGAAAAGACATCAATTAGAGTCCTGGATTTTCAAATTTAGAGAGATACTAAGAAGTAAGAAAGAGAAAATAATTGCCCTCTTTCCAAGGGAAGATTGGGACCCACCTTACATATAATGCAAAGAGCTCATAAAATATGTTCATCTTATGTTTATGTTCGTATACATAGATCCAAATCTATTATTGGGAGATGGGACATCACCGTTGATAACTTGATGGAACTTACTCAGTTATAGGATAATGAAACTGTTGAAGGTACAGCAATGGTGGTTAGCACACTGCTAGTGTAAAACATTTCATGGTATAGGTCATCGTTATTGGTGACTTTGAGTGGTTAGAACGGGTCCGGGTCGGCTCCTCTGCTGTACAAAAGCGGGTGTTGTTTCTCAAACGATACCCGTTTTCCACACAAAACGACATCGTTTTGAAGAACACCTCCTCTGCTGTACAGTTAGCACACTGTTAAGAGTGAAACAGAGCTGTGCAACAACCACTGTAAATCGACATATATGTGCAACTTGAGAAAGTGGGATGGGTTGAGAGGTCAATCAGAACTCGTTCTAAGTTATAAAAGCACCAAGCTTAACACTTCAACCCGGGTAGTGGTTATGGGTTGAACTCGAATTAAATAGCTCGGACTAAAATTCTAGTTCAATTGTCAGCCTCCTATTTTGTGTCTTGCCTCTTATCTTGCAATACAAGAACAAAAATGGTCCTGCATGATGTAAATTGCCCTGCAGAGACACCAAAGTTCATTCAAAATGAGTCCAGTTTCATTCTCTAGTCAGCTAGAACATACATTTATCTCTTCCGCTGCAAAGTGAAACTCAAATAGAATGCCAAAATAATGCAGCACCAGTGTAACTATTTCCAAATCAATGCATGTATGATACAATAATGTCTTCTAAAGAATTGCAGAACTACCCTCTACAATACATTTCTTTTCTATGTAAGACCTCACAGTTTCCATCCATCTTATAAACTCGGTTTTATCTTTGTTCTTCATATATTCATGCACGAACGCAGCAAGCTCATCATTTATACCCCTTGTTTCCAAGTATTCATAGAGTGAATTCTGCAGTTCATCGTCAAGTTCCCTATAAATGAACCAATCACAAACACAAAAGATACGGACCTTTAAAACCACATTGTCTAGCTAAAGTGCAAAGCCTTCTGTTTATGTGCTGAGAAAACAAACAGAGATATTACATAATAAAATCTTAAACCTCCTTGCTACTTAAATTTGTCAATAGCAAAAAGGTCAACTAGGCCAACTGGTCAAATACCCTATTACGTCCAGTGCCTGGAGTTTTGTTTTTTTGGGTTCCAAGTGATGAAGAAGACCTGTTATACAAATTTCCCAATGGATACTACAAATGGAATGCTGAGGTTCATAACATCTCTAATTTTCAAAATAAAGATAACGCCATTACATATTTTTTTTTTTCAGAAATAAAAACCTGGCACCTCATTTTTAGTAAATATGCATATAGAAAACCCAATTTGTGGAACATTTCCAAACAGAAACTTTTTAAGCTTTGAAACTTTCAGTTAATTTCTTCACATTCTCAGCAACTTTACTCAAATTAGTTGGCAGAACGATTCATTAAGATGAGTTGAGTTGATTATTACCATGAAGCAAACAAATAAAAGGTAGAGAATAAAAGATACATACTTAAATCCAGGACCCATGTAAGGCTGACTTGCCATCCGATCATGCTTACGCATGTAAGCTTTCTGAATTTCTATGCTATCCGGCCATGCAGAGCACACAAATTCCAACACATCACTGCCTTCCCCCTTAAACACATCGACAATCATTGTGATGTGAAGCTGCACATCATGCGCTGTGGCAACCCCACCAGGTTTCTGAACAGGAATGGACCCATCAAACATAGTTACTTCAACTTTGATCTCTTCATTCTCTCCAAATTTCCTTGTCAATCTAATCCACTGCTCTCCAGGCCGTTCATCAACCGTAAACAAATTGAATTCAGGGACAGGCTGAAATTTAAGTGCATAACCATATCAAAACTCCAACAATCGCCAATATAACCCAATTGGTATCAGAACAGCTTTCCCAAAAAAATAGCAATCAGATAACCATAAAGTTCATTTGTGCAAGAGATATAACCACTTATAGAGAACTAAGGGCCAGTTTAAAACGGTTATTCCATAATACATTCTGACTAATTCATTTTGCATCATCTTTTTTATATCTAAACATTTCAGATGCAATTTAATTTACTTTATTTAACAAAGTAAAGCTCAACTTGCTTCTTCTTCTACTTGGAGCTGGAATTTCCCTCCCAAGGCATCATGCCATCAACCAAAGACCCTATCCTCTACAACCTTCACGCTAAAGATTTTCAATTCCTACATTTCTCTCTCTATCTCTGACTTTCTCTCTCAATTTTTTTTCTTTTGGGTTGATTCATAATGAAAAATCAGGTCAACTAGAAATACGTATTTTTGCTAATATATATATTCCTTTTCCTACATTTTGCATTTCTGTTTGGCTGTAGATTTGATGTTTTAGGTTCATTTATCTCTAATTCAAGTGTTAGGCGCAATTGATGGAGGCTTGTGTTTTCCAGGACCCATGAATAACAAAAGAAAAACAATTACAAGATTGAATTTTCTCAGAGAGCAAACCAACCCTTTTCCTTGTCTCAGGAAATTGCTTCAGATTCCTAAGGAAACGAACAAGAGAACAACTGTACAAGACACGCAGAGAAGCACAAAGAAAAAATGTTACCTGAGAGGGAGGAGAACGGTCGAGTTCATACTGGATCTCGTTTCGCAGTAGTCTGATGATGTTGCCTTCGAATGCTGACTTCCTCATCTCTGATACATAACTTCTTCTTGTTTGTTGAAGCTGTGGCTGAATTGCAGTTAGGGCTTTGGAAATAGAAAAGGAAGAGAGAGGAGAGACAAGTGTTTCTGTTGTAATTCTTTGCAAGGGTCGGATTAGACGATAGGCCATTGACATTGATGACTTCTAATTTGATGGAATATGAGAAAAAAAAATAGTTGCAGAGCAGTGGTAGTGGTAGGGTTTAAGGAAGGAGGGTTTATAATTTATAGCAAGGCCAAATTGAGAGTGTAGACCCACGTAGTGGTAGACCAAAAGAAAGAAAAGAGGCTGAAAGTGTCTTTCTTTCTTTGTTTCTTTTTGGAGAACTTGGGAGTTGGGACGTCTATATTTTAAATTAATTTCAACTTGCCTTTAATGGTGTTGTGACGACTGGTTCAACTATTTCAGGCCGATAACTATCCCTCAAACGGATGGGTTCTTGAGGGAGTGATTGAATTCAGTCAAGACCAATTCAGCTATTTTGGGGAATGGTTCGTCGCCGGTCACCATTTATTTGGATTGAGTAGAGTTGAATCGAGTTGATTGAATCGAGTCAAGTCGAGTTAATCAAGTACAATTAACTCTAATTTTAAATTAATGTTATCTTTAATAGTGTTGTGATGACATAATCGTTCATTTTAAAGTAGTACATATGGCTTAAACCGAATATTCTATAGTTGGGAGAACCTTCAGATAACATCCTAAAAGGTTACTATGTATAGTCGCTCCTAACCAAAAAAAAATCAAATTATAAAAATAATAACATAAAAAGAGAAAGTGATTGAATTAAGTCAAGACCAATTCAACTACTTTGGGGAATGGTTCAAGTCAAGTTGAGTTAATTAAGTAGAGTGGAGTTGATGAAAGAAATAGTATGACCCAGTGGACAGAGTAAATTTTTATGCGATACTCTTAATTTTTTATTTTGAAAAATAACAGATAAGTTCATAAAAGAGGGTAAACAGGAGAATTTCATAACATAAAAGACACTGTCAACAAGGTTTTTAGTGTATCCATCTGCTTATGTTCACAGAATCAAAGGCTTGGCCTTGCATTCATATTGTGCTCCCCATAACGTTGAAAATGACAAACAAAATAGAAGCTCCACCAATCTGAAGTTTCTCTTACATAGTGCTTGCAAAGAAAGCCCCAACATGATAACAATTCAACAAGCCATGCATGGATGTCCCCATCAGCAATTTTTGAGCCTCGTACACTTGTCTAACAATCATGACTTATCTTCTGCTAGGTTCTAAGCATGTCCCCATGTCCCTGTTGCATCCTCTATATGAATTCGATCGACTTTTCAATGTTTTGAAAAAGAATGTTGCTTGCAGGCACTACAGATGCCACAGTTCATTTCTGTGCAGCTTGAGCAGGCCCTTCATTTTGGGTCCCTCTTCTTATCCCGCAGGGAAGAATCAGTAACTGGTGCTAAACCACTTGGCTCCCGTTGAACTTTGGCTGTTGCTCTTCCTGCAGATGTTTGTTCACTAAGGTGGCCTTCATCTGCAGAACTGCTTGCGTCTGATCTACTTTTAGTGTCTCCCTGTGCAGTTGTCGCTGGTTGCTTCTTCACACCACCATCGTCCTGATATTCGCTTCTGGTCCTCCCCAATTGCGTCTTTGATTCAATCACAATTTCCTTTACAGCCTCCTCCAATTTACCTAGCCTTTCTTTTACTTCCAAAAGCTCTGGATCAGATCCAGCTGCTTCTTTTTCTTCGACATCTTTTAATTCCATCTCTTTTGCCTTTGCCTCGTCTTCAGCTTTCTTTTTCAGCTCCAATTCCTGGGATGGGGATTTTGGGGACAACACAATCAAACATGCCCACGAAAGGAAGAATTAAAAATATTTCTACCCTATCCTTGATGCCAAAGGTTTGACGTATCAATGTGTTCCAAAGAGCTATAGTCATATATACTACAGTACGCATGATTGGCATCCCATTGGAACAAAATTGAATGACTTCATTTAAAAAGAGCATTTCAAGACAGCCATAGAGTGCAGAGAACACAAAACTAAATGATAGTCATTGCAACACAGTCGGTCAAACATTTACCCACGCCTGAATATGATACACGCATGACAATAAACCATATATAACAAAGGACTAAACTCTCAATATCATTTTAATTGATTTACTCACGCGATTGAAAAAAGAGCAAAATCACAAAAGGTGTTCTTCATGTCATTACATGTCCTCATGGTGATTGTATGTGCAATAAAGTTCTTACACTAACCAGGTTACTGCAAACTGAATTATCTGACATAAAATCTATAATGATGACTTCAAGAAATAGCGAGTATAATCAGGACCTTTCGCCCTATTTTGGAGTATGCTTCCGATTATCTTTCCCAAAGAGATTCCAAACAAGGATAAACAATACGGTGGTGGAGATTACCCTTCATATATTATGTAAAAGACACTCGATTTTGGCATTAAGAATAGATGATTTTGCTTAAATTCTAATTTAGGAACAGTTTCTAGGCTTTGCACTCTTAATATTCTTCAAAATGACACAAATTTGTGTCATTATAAGTTTCAACACATGAAAGACAAGCTTAAAAAGATGAGTTAAAAGTTGTCAATCAGGGCAGAATGAGTCATAAATGTGTCCTTGTTAAAACTGATTTACAAGCATAGCCAAGGGTGGATCACAGGAAATAGAAGAAAAATAAATGAAAGAAAGAAATAAATTATGACAAGTGAAGTATAAGATTTGGTTACCGCCTCCATTCTTCTCATTTCGTAGCGAGCATATTGAGCCACCAAATATACAGCTGTTAGAGGAAAATATGAACTTTAGATAGCAGCATCAACCAAAAGGCATCTCAAACATAAAATATGAACTACTATCAACTTGTGAGTAGAGATACCCAATGAAGGCAAGCAGGCAAAGAAGAGCTGTACCAGATGGAAATCAATCCTGATCATGAAACAAAGGCATGTAAGAATACGTTCCAACAGCTGAAACAACGATGCCGAAGAACAAAACTGTATACAAAGAATAGCCACTCAATTACACATTTTGATTGAAAAACAATCTTAAACATCTGTCATGTTATTACCAAGAAGGCACTTTAAACATGAGGCCTGTGCCACCATGCCTGATGCCTAATATGCACACAATATGCCTAATCACGCCACTCATCTAGAAAAGGGCAACCCAAAACATGAGAGTCCCGACACTGGGATCCGGGGAGGGATATAAGTAGTCTTACCTCGCATGCAGTAAGGCTGTTTTAGTGAAAGTAAAAACAAAATCGAGAAACAAATAAATAAATATAAAGAAGTAAAAACTTCTTCAAATTGGTAGTTTGCCTGAAGTACTCTAAAATTTTTCCCTGATAGTCTTCAATTAAATAAATAATTCAAAACATGGATGTGCCGTTGCTAGAGACACTAGATCAAACTGATGTTGCGCTTACCAAACCGAAGGGGATTGGACAATTCTGACACCCACCTGACGCCAAAAAATATGCATTTAACATAGCAAAAAGAACCAATGAATAGTTTATTTTAAAAGGGGCAAATCATAGGCAATGGGACTGTGATGTAGGTGCTCACAACTTATAAATAGGGATGGGAAAAAACGGATATTCGTCAAAACCCGTCCCGTTTGAACCGGGGATGGACTATACGTATTGGACGGTAGACCTATACGGGAATACCCGTATAAATCCGTGCGAGGATGAAGGCGGGGATGGACTTACCCTTACCCCCGCCCCGTCCTCATCCCCGTTAAATAAATATATATAGAATTTTTTCCGTGTTTGCCTCACTCTCATTGCAGAAGAGATGTACAAGCATAATCTTTGGCCTCTTTCTAAAAATGTCTCAAAATAGTAGTATTCACTTTCTACTTTGGCATATATATGATAAAAATATTTTCCATTGATATCGAAAGCTGATAAATTTCTAGGATGGTATCAAGATTGCTTCATTACTCAACTCACTGTCACAATATTGAAGAACATGGATATTTTTTCATATGACAGATGCATCCTTGAGCTACGCAAAGCTTTAGATTTCTCTACACAATATTCTGCATCATTGCACAATCAAGTAGAGCATTTGAGAAGGGCATTTTTGTTTGAGGATACTTTCATTTCAATTTTTGTCCTCTGTTGACTGGCATACGTGCAATTAGCTTATAGGTTTCTGATCACCAACTGATGGTGCCTAATAGATGAGTTATATAATTGTTTAAAATGCTATCTTGTTATCAAGCATTAGTCATGGATTTATATTCTTTCTAAAGATGATAGATTTCTCCATCCGTTAAGGATAAAATAATATGTTTCATGATAGATTGTTTGTGTTATGTTGGAATATGTTATGCTACATTATGTTGTGTTCGATTGTGTTAGATTATTTAGAATATTATTGGATTATTTAAAATGTTGGATTTATTTAGAATTTTGAATTATGTTGGCTTGAACTTGGGCTTGGGCGAGTACAGGGGAAGCGGGGATTAGAAATTTACCCGCGGACGAGGATGGGGATGAAAATTATATCCGCTAACGGGGGTGGACCGGGGATGGACGAAGGTTTTTTAAGCGGGTACAGGGATGAAGACTATACCCCCGCCCCCGCTTCGATGCATTCTGATGAAGAGATTGTATTCATGCCGTCTCAAGTGTCTGTGTATACAAATTCCAATAAAGTGGTAAAACTCCACTCATGCCAACAGCTAATCCGCACAAGCTAGAAAGATGGCAAAACTAAAACAATAAAGAATGTAGCCTTTCATTTCATGCATGAGTATGCATCGTTCATTCACGGTAACGTGAGGAGGCGCCCAAGATTTAGGGATGGTTTCTTGCAGTCCCATTCAAATGTGCCATAAACATCTACCTGATCCTCACTACGAAAAACTATTAGAGGATGTATCTTCAGTAACTATCTAACAACATTTATAGCTCCACATCTTCGCTATTTATAGATTTCATTGTTCAAGAATTCCAAGAAATTTTTAAAACCATTGGCTTAAAAGGTGTCTCTTGCTATTTCAATTACCATGTGATATCAATCAGATAGATCTAGTACTTGAACCTGGATGTCAGCGTCACACTAGTACCCATTTCCCTCATTGTATATGCATACTAGAGAATGAATTGCTTAAAATTGTATTACCTTTGGTATTTTTTTGCATTAAGACCAAACATTTCATTACACTGTTTTGTACTTGAACTTTGCTTAAGAATACAACTTTGTACAAAACCTCAATGTGTCGAGCACCTGACTATTATTAAGCCCAGGAAGGAATATATCATATTTCAATCAGTAGTTTAGCCTCAGTTATAATATACAGTGGCAAGATGCGACATTGCGCACATTTGCACACACAAAGCTACACCCCACAAAACTCACAAACAAACCCCTTATACAAATGCACATACAAACGCACACTTACTTCACAACCACAGCTATATTGGTGTCACTGAGATAAACCACTATCTATGACATATCATGGAGTAGCATATACCAATTAAAGCAACCTGTTTGACAAAATGCAAATGATAAGGTAAATAAGAAACAACAAATCAATGCGCAACAAAGAAAAAAGTCATATACCCGAACTTTTTCTTCTTAGCAGGTTCCGAGAATAGGATCTTAGCAGCAGTCATGAAATTAAGGTTGCCCAGATCTTTATATGCTTCGTACTTGCTCAAAGAAGAAGAAGACGACCCATCATCAACCTTGTCACTAACATTGTTTTTGTGGGTGGTGCTGGGTTTCTTGCCGTTGGTGGTGGAAAAGGGTCTGTTTGGGACTCGCCTGAACCGCTTTGAAATTCGGACCCAAACGTCTCCCCTGCTAAATATTCTTCTCATCGTTCTTGGTTCAACATTTCACGCACAAAGGAGAGCGAGAGAAACCGAGGGGTAGTTTCTTTCTTCCCAGCATAGTTTTAAAATCCGGCCCGGACATCAACCCGACGAAGGGACCGGGTCACTGGCTCAACCGTTGGGTCACTGGTCGGACCGGTAATATAATAAAAAATTAAAAAATAATTATAAATAATAATAAATATGCTAAAAAATCAAAATAATTATAAAAATAACATCAAACATGTAAAGTTTAGAGAAAAATCATCAAACATGTATCCAATTTCAATGTATTCAACCACCGCCTAGTTCCACTTGAAAATACAAATATTACCACTACTATGATACTATCAATTAACTAATCTACAACCCAATTATATATAATGAACAATAAGAATTCCAAACAAGCCACAAGTTCAATATCACAATTCATAATGCTCTTACCGCAATAAACAATCCACAAGTTCACAATCTTAAACAAATAATGCTCAAAAAGTCTTGTTCATATCCATATGACTAGATATATCAGTTCACGTTCCTTACCATTACCAAATACATTGACAAATTTCTTTTCTCATTTCTTTTAATGCACACAAACTCAGATTCACGCAAACCATACATCATACTTCCATGGTAAAGAGAACCAACATTTCAACAGATAAACCCATTGTAGAATAAAGGGTCCTTATGTGCATCATCTAGGCAGCTACTGGAAAAGCTCCACTCCAATAATTTGAAACAAAACCCACATTAAATTCTAGATGAAACAAAACCCACATTAAATTCCAATAATTTGAAACAAAACCCACAGGTTATGCTTTGCTTAATTCATAGCTCCTATGGCACATAGATTGAATTGGCAGATAATTACCATAACAATTTTTTCACATGAACAATTTTTATATCCATTGATCAAAGAATCTACCTCATCTAATTGCAAAATAAAAAACCCAAACTGAGAGAGAGAGGAATTGGACTGAGACAGAGAAAAAGGGGGAGTGACCGAGAGAGAGAGAGATAGAGGGAAACTCACTTCACTGCACCGAACTGGACTGGACTGGAGTTGGAATCGCTGGAGTCGCTGCACCAAACTGGAGTCAAGCTGGAGTCGCTGCACCGAACTGGACTGGAGGTTGACTGCTCATTGCTGCTCGCTGGCTGGACTGGATGTTGACCGCCTGCTGCTCGTTGGTGGTGGAATCGTGGAGGCGAGGTTCGTTGGTGGTGGAAGAACGGTGGACTGCGAAGTCGTCTGGTCTGGGGAGGAGAGGAGTGGAGTCGTCTGGATTTGGAATGGATCGATTTAGATTTTAGGGCAACAAAATCAAAGGAGAAAAAACAAAAGGGTAAAAAAATCTAAGATTTATCTGAATGAAATCAAACCGTCCGGTTTGTATAATTCGGCCGGTTCTCACGGGTTCACCGGTTTTTGGCCGGTTCACCGGTTTGACCCCGGGTTCTGTACATAAACGGTTTTTAATTAGAACCGGCCCGGCTAGGAGACCGGTTCACCGGGATGACCCGCCGGGCCGGGTTTAAAAACACTGCTTCCCAGGACAAGTCACCATAGTTTTAAACCCCGCCCCGGACATCAACCCGGAAAAGAGACCAGGTCACTAGTCGGACAAGTAATATAATAAAAAATAAAAAAATAATTAGTAATGATAATAAATAGACTAAAAAATCACAATAATTATGAAAATAGCATGCTTAATGTATATTAGATCAAACAAAAATCCCAAAATCAGCAAACATGTATTCAATGCATTCAATTTCCAATATAACTTGTAAAGTTAAGTAAAGAAAAATATCCCTATGAAAGTTCAAGACCACCATAATTTACTCAATTAGTTAATTTGCCCAATCTGCCCAAGCTCAACCCGCAGCCGTAAGCAAAAAAAAAAATTCTCTAATCTGCTCAATTGATCAAACAATCTCCTCTTAATTAATTGCATAATTTTTTAAATTGATAATGTGATCAATGTTGAAATAGTTTATAGCATACCCTTCAACTTCAATCTTAAAGAATTGACTACTATCTCTGAAATACAGTGGGTATATTACTATATTATGTTACACTCTATATATGCATAACCACAGATAGTTTATAAATTAAAGAACTAGAAATTATGCTTATAACACTGAGCACGCGTAGTAATTAAGGAAAATAAGCTCATTGCAAACTATTGCAAACAAAAATATAAGTTTAGGCAATAAAATTTGACATAATTGGAATCAAATTGCAGATTTCATGTAAATGGATGAAAATGCGTGTTGTGTGCTGTGTCTCACTTGAGAGAAGGAAATGCGCAGGAAATTGTCGATGAAGCTCTAGCCTCTGAGTGAGTCCCTCCTGCCTCGACTCGACTGTTCGTTGTTGCTCACTTCGACTTCGACGCAGCGCAGACAAAGAGACTAAGAGAGATGACTAATGAGTGAGGAGGTCGTCGGATCTCAGACGTTCGCGAGAGGCATAGACCAGAGAAAGGCATAAATCGATTTAAGGCAAAAATTGCCCAAAAGGGCCAAAACACTATTTTTTATAACGTTTCAATTGATCCGGCCGGTTTATATAGAACCCTCCGAGTTGATCGGTTTACTGGGTATCTTCCTGTTTTTGTGCTCAAACAATCTTTTATTACACTCACATCCCTTTGTCTTTTTGAAAATTATCGGCGGTCTCCTTCTTCTGAAAATTTCCTCCTCCCCATACCTCAGACCCCCTCAAGTATGCAATATTATACCATGTCCCCTTGAGGTTACGGGTGTCCATGGGTCGAGTTACCCACGGGTCCGTTATTCGGCCCAAAAAAAATACCTGAAACCTAATAGTCGGCCGGCCCGAACCCCAGCCCAAGATCCTTAAAAAGATGGCTTGGGTTTGCCCCCAAACTCATTACCTGCCCCGAAGCCTAGCCCAATAGCCCGCCCGAAAAAACCGGTTAAAACCCGGACCAATAGTCCGCCCGCCCACCCTTCCTTTGAAAAAAGTTATACTTTTAGACAATTAAATTTAAAATTTTGAAATAAGTCTCTCAATGTCAGAATTTGAAGTTTTAAAAATTTAGATACTATAAATAATGTATTATTTTCTTTTCCATGTATTAAGCATACAAGTTCTAAAGGGTAAAGTAATGCAAATGATAGATAAGTGAGTAGGTGTCAACCTAGTTATGATGTATTCATTCTATTGGATGTAGTTCATCCCCTAATAAAAAATAAAATTATTCATTATTTTATTTTTATTCATTTTGACTCTATTTTTGATTCAAAAACATAATTTACACAAATATTAAGTTACAAAAATATTCATTATTTTTAAATAAAATTGTATATAAAAAGTCCGTGAGTTGGGCTGCGGGTAGCCTACCCCTATTCGAAGTCCAACCTGGTCCAGCCGATAACTCACTTTGGTAAAATCTTGAACCAATACTACCCAGACCCGATCCGAAAAAAAATTCGCAGGCCTAACCCATGGACACCCTTACTTGAGGTTGGGAAACACTGGTGGTCAGTTTTTATAACAAAATGGCACCCCCACCCCAGGGACGAAACTAAGATTTAACATTAAGAGGGGCCAAACAATGATATTTGATGAAATTATTTTATAAGTTATCGATAATGTTAAATTTTTAGTTATGTAAAACTTACCAAAATTAACTTTAACACGACACATTACAATATTATCTACTTTCTATTAAATCAAGAGAATTGATTCCATTTTGTCCAATTTATTATAAATACTGATCAAATAACTATTGATGAGTCCTCAGAATTAATCTCTCAGGCCCAGGTCGATCTGGCCCTTTTGGGTTTTAGGGAATGGGTTTTAAGGAAATTAAAGTTTGGCTATGATAGACAGCTAATGTAAGTGGTTCACCCTAGCCGAAGGACTTGGGCTACGTCCACTGTAATGGAGGCTCTTGCTCCTTGATTGTGTATATTGATTTCAACTGATTACAAGGAAATTATAGGCGCAGGGCCGTAAACGATTCTCTCTCTTGAGACTGTTCTAGGGTTCTGGGCAAAAAACCAGGTAGAAGGCGAGGAAGAAGGCTCTGGAATCCGATCCCCATCTTTTACTGTTCTATTTACATGGTGTCCCTTTCTAGGGTTTGTTGTCCTTGTTCGTCCTTTCCTTGACCTTGTGGGGACCGTTCGTCCTTTCTTTGCAAACCACTCTGACCGCCGGCGATACTGTGCCCTCGACTACCTGGGTTCGTTCGGCACCACATCTCCCTGTTTTTGCAGGGAGTAACTCTGAGAAATCAGAGCCGGTTTCCCTTGTCCTTGGGGCACGTGGCGCAACAGGCTTTACCTTGGGTCGTGGGCTGAGAATCAAATGTGGGCCGGTTGGGACCATTCCCTTCTGGGCTTCGGAGTCCTCATTCAATAATTTCTGGAGGTCTTTGGGCTTGGTCGTAATGGCAGCCCAGGCCCAAAAACCTATCCTCATCAGTTGCCCCTCAGCCCCTGGTCACGAGAATGACGTCTTTTCTGACCAGGGGGTAGGAAGTGTCTTTTCTGAGTTCTTCATAGTCTCCATACGTGGCGGAATGCGTGGTCAGGCGGCTTTGCGCTGGTTTGGGCTGCTTCGGTATTCGCCGGCTGTGATGGGATGGTTTTTACGCGTGTCACAATCGGGTGAACCCAGCGGTACGGTTCCTAAGGCGCGCCCTGTCGTCTCGTCTTTCAGGGCATTAAATGATTTGTATAAAAAGTGGGGAAAGTCTCTTCGCCTGTGTTGTTTTTGCGTTTTTTTTTTTGAATCTTCTTGCGCTTCCCTCTCCTCCATTGGCTCTCGAGGTGCTTTGTTTCAGACTCTCAGGCGACTCTTAGGGTTTCTGCGTCCCCGGTTATTTTCTGCATCTAGCGCCTTGACTAGGTACGTCTTTCCTCCTTTCTTTATTCTTGCTCGATTTGGATCCCTTTGACCCTCCCTGGTGGGGTTTTGGGTTTCGCTTCTTGATATGGAGGTTTAGTTACTTTAGGAATCGTTCCGACGACCTCTCCCCTCTCACGTGTTTCGTGGACCATCCTACTTCGCTTAGGGTGTCCTTCCTTCGTAGTTGGTGTCTGAGACCCCCATTTTTTACGGACTGTGATTTACATTTGCCTTCCCTCCACTCCAGCTTACGGCCTGGACCTTTGATGGGGAAGTAGGTCGTTTCCTCTTCTGAATCGGATTCTGAGGATCAAGTAGGCGAAGAAGTCGAGGCAAGTACCTCAGGCTCTCAGAGCGGTAGTTCCGTTGATAGGGTCGCGTCTGGGTCCGCTCATGGAGCTTCTGCCTCTGGGTCCGCCCTTATAGAAGAAGCTCGTCCCCTTTCGTCCCTTCCTCCTGCTTCTTTTGTTGCGTCAAAGACTAAGAGATCCAAACCGGCTCTTCCTCCAATTCCTAGGAAAAGAGTTCGTCGAGATCAAGCCGACCTCGCTTGCTGTTCGGCCACGACTCCCAGTTGTCTCAGTGATGAGGACTTAGATGAACTGAGGCGGGAGTATCATTTTCCTGACTCCGTTCTCTTACACTCTCCGGAGTTACACGAGAGGTGTAATTCTTCTATCCCTGGCCTGGTCTGTTTTTACGAGTCCGCTTTCCGTGCTGGCTTGCGGTTCCTCGTTCATCCTTTCATCCGGGTCGTTCTCGCTTTTTACAACATATATCCTGCCCGGCTCTCTCCAAACGGCTGGGGTCTTCTGATCAGATTCCTCGTCCATTGGTTGAAGAGTGGAAACGACTCTCAACCATCCATTAACGAATTTGCCTCTCTTTTTCAACTTAAGTCCTCCCCTTCCGCGGGTTTCCTTTATTTTTCGAAAAGGGTCAAAGCGAGGAATTTGATCACCGGACTTCCTTCTTCCAACAAATGGTGGAAACCCAAGTTTTTCTTTGTTAGAGGTGACTCTTGGGAGCTTTCCGGGAAACCAGGGGAAGTTCCTCTCATTCCCAGGTTTTGGGGAGCTCTAAGGAACATAAGTAAGGCCCTTCAATTCGACTGCATCTTTTTCTTTCGTTGTTCTTCCTTTACTGACTTAACTTCTGATTTGCAGATTACCGCCCTGTCCTAGGAGTCGAGGAAACGGCTAGAGTCGCTAGGGCCGAGGCCTTGGGGTTGCAATCATTCTTCGACCTGGTGACCGACGAGAACCTAGCCCTCTATGAGCTCAGGCCTCCTGTCGAACAAGCTCCTGCTCCGGAGTCGTCCTCTGTTCCTGACCCCATGAACCAGGACTTGATAATGGCGATGTTCTCGGATACCGATAGGTCGAGGAAGAAGAGGAAACTGGTGAAGGGCCCACAGCGATTACCCCAAGATGCATCGGTGTTCGAGATCCTACCTGTTCCTCTTACGCATGAGAAGGCAGACCTTCCTCCCCCCCCCCCCCCCCCGCTCTCCGTTGAGGGGCCTCTGGGCGAATCTTTGACTGGTGGAGCTTCGAAGCAAGAAGCCCCGGCAGCTCCTCCTAGTTCTGCCCATCAGGGAGGCAGGAAGATGGGTGCTGCTCCCTCTTCATCTAAGGAGCAAGGGGACGGCTTCCTTCGTGACCCTGAGGTTGTTGTTTCCGCCTTGTCTGAGCTGATCTCCACATCTGATCCTAGGGAGGCCATGCGAGTCCCCTTTGATAGGAAGGTGAACCGCGCTATCCGAAGCATGGCGGAGGTATTTTCTTAGCCTTAGTCTCCTCGATCTCTGATATTCCTTTTTCCCGAGGTGTTCACGGGTCTTTCTCTTACGTCTAACCCTATTTTCCTCTCAGTCATTCGCTTGTGTGAAGATGCTAGGCTTTCACTACAATGAGGAGCTTTCAAGGGCAAAGGAGTCCATCGCCGCCCTGTTAGTGAGCAAGGAGGCTGCCGAGGAGAAGGTAAAGATTCTGTCCTCGGAGTCCATTGAACTGAAGAGGATCAACGATGAGATGGATGCCCGCCTTCAGGACTTTGCCAAGCTCATGGATTCAAAAGATAACAAGCTCAAGACCACGAAGGCCGACCTGGTAGCCAAGGATTCAGAGCTCAGGGCCAGAGATTCCGAGCTGTCATCTTTGCGGTCTCGTGTTTCGGAGCTCGAGAGAGAATGCGCCTCTGGTTTTGTGAAGGGTTTTCTAAATCTTAAGGATCAACTCGAGGAGGCTTACCCTGACCTTGACTTGGATCCTTTTGTGCCAATGCTGGATTTCAAGAAGGCGTCGGTGGTGGCTAAGGAGGCCGAGACCCCTGACCTCAACGAGGGTGTGGCTCCTGATGCCGAGAAGGCGCCTGGTTCCGTTGTGGCAGCGGCGGAGGGGCCATGTATGCTGGCAGGGGCTTTTGGTGAGGGAGCAGGTGATGAAGAGATCGCTTCTTGAGGTTGATGTGGGGCCTTCCTGCTGTTTCCAACTTCCTTGTGATTCTTCAAGTTGTTTCTTTGTATAATGTTTGATTGTAACTTCTTTAAATGCTGAAATGAGAACTCTTGTGGTTTTTCCCTTTTTATGATTTGTCGTGTGATGTCTTGCTATAGACTTCTTTGATTTGTGGTTGCATCGCTCCTTTCTTAGGCGCTGACTCTCGCTTTTTCACTGGTAGCCGAGCTTATTTGATTTGAGCTGACCTTCATGTTCCCCCCTTGGGTCGCTTGAGCTTCCTAGGGCTATTTTGGTCATTTCCAGTTTCTTTACTTGTAGTGGAGGTCCGACGGTTTCGTTCGTTCGAGAACGTGCGCCGTTAGAGGGTTTAGTGATCCCTCGATCGTGGTGCCCAGGAGACCCCCACGACGCCACGTGTCCCCTTCATTAATGGCGAGGGACGTGCATTAACTGCTTCCGGCGACAGTGACAAGGCCTGTCCTGTAGCGCCTATAAATAGACCTCCGGGGAATGATTGTTATTTACCGAGCGTAGAAGAAATCCTCTATTTTCTGTTGTGACATACGTTTCTTTACCTGTTGCTCCTAAGAAAACCCTCTTCCATTCTTGTATTCATGGCTACTCCCTCTCCATTTGACGTTATGGAGCGAGTTTTCGGCAACGTCGAGGCTAGCGAAATCTATGAGGATGAAGCTCAGGTCCTTGCTAGGCGCTTCGACTTTCCCCCTGGTGTTGTCGTGCGCCCTGCAGGCTTGCGCAGGTTCCATAGCCCGGTTACTGGTGAAGCTTGCTTCTTCGAGGCCCTCTTCTTATTAGGGCTTCGACTTCCCCTACCTGGCTTGATACGAGATGTTCTTCATTTCTTCAGCTTCTGCCCCGCCATGCTCCTCCCATCTGGCTGGGCGGTGTCGCTGACCTTTACTGCGGCGTGGGGAAGGATGTTCCCTCAGGCCAGGGCTAATTTAAGGGAGTTTCTTCACTTTTTCCGCCCCGAGGAGGTGTCCGAGTTCTACCACTGCGTCCCTAGGCGAGGGGAAGAGATTCCCATCCGGGATCTCCCACCGACTCCTGACGGGTGGATAAGGAGATATTTCTTAGTCTCCGGAGATGGTTGGGAGTTCGGTTCCCAATTTCTGGGGTCTGTCAGAGTTCCTACCGCCTGGGGGCGCCGCAGAAACCTAGGTAAGCTCTTGTCTTTGTGCTTGTTGATGCTTGTGCTCGCCTACTAACGGCGTTACCAGTTCCTAATGCAGGAGAGCTCCCTCCCCTTGGTGCTTCTGAGCTGGCTCGGGTCGACCAAGCACGTGTTCGCCTCCCTTTTTCCTATATTGAACTGATGCTTCCCGGGGTTCCCTCGGCGTCAAGTGATCGTGAGTAATCAATGTTTTCTTATTTTTCTATTCCTTTACTCGAACCCTTGCTAAGCTTTTGATCTCGTTTGCGTAGTTCCTTCCTACCTGGTGACTCAGCGCCACATGATCATGGAGCGCGTGGACGAAAGAAGGCGGGATAGGGTCGTAGGACCCCCTGCAAAGAGGACGAGGTTGGAACAGGGCAATTCTTCCGGCGAGGTCCCCGTTCCTGCTGCCGAGGCTCCTGTTGCTGCGGCCGAGGTCCTCACTTCTGTATCCGATGTTCCTGTTTCCGCACCCGAGGCCTCGAGGTCGACATCAGAGTTGGTCACAAGTGAGGCCACTGCGGGTACTGTGATGCTTGACCCCGTGGGAGGGCCTGTTCGGCGAGGCACTTCTGTAATTGCTGCAGCCGGTCCAAGCTCAGCTCTTGCCCCCCAGACCTCCATTGCTGGCTCTGAGGCCGGTCTACTTCGGGACGTGAGCCTGAGCAGTCGTGCTCTGATGGAGTTGATTCCTCGAGCTGACCTGCGTCGCTCTGTAGATCTTCCTTTTCAAGTCCGAAATCGTGATGCTCTTCATGCCCTACTTGAGGTATACCTTGGTGCTTTTCCTCTGTTTCAAACTTCTTGGTGCCTTATAATGCCCCTTATGTCTCCAGTCGGCGACACATGTTTGCGCTCTTGGGAGGGAGATTTTTATGCTAAGGAATGATGTCCAAAGGAGGGGTGGCGAGGTCCTTGATGCTCGTCAGCACGGCACCGAGCTGTTGAACTGGGGACTGGCCACTGAGAAGGAGTTGGAACAGGTTCTTGAACAGCGGGCTCAGACCTTTAGGCAGCTGATTGCCAGTACCTCGGCTGAGGTTTCTCTAAGGGACGAGTTGGCTCGTTTGAAGGAAGAGCGGGAGGCTGAGAAGGAGGACTTGCTAAACGCTGCTGTTACCCGCACCCTTCTGGAAGATCAGCTGAAAGAGTCCCGGGCTGCTGTTTCTAAGCTGAATAGGTCTTTAGCTGCTGAACGTCAGCTCGTAGAGGATCAACGAAAAGATCTTGAGAAGGCGAGGCTGGAGGCAGCTAGGGCTTTTGTTGATGGGTTCTTTAATTTTGCTGATCAGGCGATGGAGAGATTTCCTGACTTAGACCTTGAGCAATTTCAGCCAAGGTTTGATGCTTCTTCAAGTGGTGGAGCACCTGACGTTACTCCTGCTCCCGGCGCTACTCCCCCTGCAGATCGGGCTTGAGTGCCTAGATTTTTATAGCTGATTTCTTTCTCTGCTGTTTTCATCATTTTTTTTGTAGACACGCATTCTCTTAATGGAACTTTTCCCTTCTTGTTTCCGTGGTGATGTACTTGTTGCTGTTTATTGTGTTGTGTTGTACTCTCCTGCCCCCCTTACTCCGAAGAGGCCTTGGCCTGTTGGGAGTAGTGTCATTGCTCGAGATCTGGGCTTCCTTACTTTGGATTTGTTGCATGTACCATCTATAGGACATATACATATATACATATTTTTATTTTTATTTTTGCTGGGAATGCGTTTATCTGTTGAACTATGAAGCTTGTTTATCTGAGTTGTCGAGCTGCTGAGTTTGTTGTCTTTCAAGCAGCAAAGTCTTTGGCCGGTTTTGAGCTTACGAGCTCTTAAGCTGAGAAGAATTTGCTGATGCTGAGCTGACAAGCTTTTAGACTGGAAAGTTTATAAATCCCGAGCTTACGAGCTCTTAGACTGAAAAGTCTGTAAATCCTGAGCTTACGAGCTCTTAGACTGAAAAGTCTGTAAATCCTGAGCTTAGCTTACGAGCTCTTGAGTTTACGAGCTCTTAGACTGAAAAGTCTGTAGATCCTGAGCTTACGAGCTCTTAGACTGAAAAGTCTGTAGATCCTGAGCTTACGAGCCCTTAGACTGAAAAGTTTGTAGATCCTGAGCTTACGAGCTCTTGAGCTTACGAGCCCTTAGACTGAAAAGTCTGTAGATCCTGAGCTTCCGAGCTCTTGAGCTTACGAGCTCTTAGACTGAAAAGTCTGTAGATCCTGAGCTTACGAGCTCTTGAGCTTACGAGCTCTTAGACTGAAAAGTCTGTAGATCCTGGGTAGAGCGAAATTTTCGGGAAACTTTTGTATCTCTCATTGATAAAATCTGGTCTTTTTACAGTAACCCTCCACTCCTCGCGAGAAACTCTATTGGTAATAACGTTTCAAGTGGTCTGCGTTCCATGAGTGCTGTAGGTCCCTGCCCTCCTCTGTTTGCAGCTCGTAGTTTCCAGGTCGGACAATCATTTTTACCACGTACGGTCCCTCCCAGTTTGGCCCCAACTTGCCGTGAGCCGGGTCCTTCCTGGCTGGGAGCAATTTCTTCAACACTAGATCACCTGGCTTAAAGCCCCTCCTTCTTACTCGCTTGTTATAGTATCGTGTTGTACTCCTTTGGTAGGAGGAGATTCGTTAAAGGGCCTCGTCCCTCTTTTTGTCTAGGAGGTCGAGGTTGACCAATAGGGACCTTTCGTTCTGTGTTGGATTGAACAGTTCGGTTCTTGCGGAGGACACTCCTACCTCAACGGGAGCCATGGCCTCCGTCCCGTATGCTAGGCTGAAAGGCGTTTCTCCAGTCGCAGTTCGAGTAGTTGTTCGGTATGCCCATAACACTGCGGGGAGGTAGTCTACCCATTGGGACTTGGACGCCTCGAGCCTGGTTTTGAGCGCCAGTTTGATAGTCCGGATGGTCACCTCGGCTTGCCCATTAGACTGCGGGTGGGCTGGTGCTGAGAAGAAGTTTTTGATTCCCAATCCGCTACAGAAATTTGTGAACATCGGATTGTCGAACTGCTTCCCATTGTCGGAGACCACTGCTCTGGGGACGCCGAAGCGGCAAATTATAGACTTCCAAATGAAGTTCTTGACCTTCTGAGCTGTGATCTTTGTCAGGGGTTCGGCTTCTACCCACTTGGTGAAGTAGTCCACTATGACCACGAGAAATTTGCATTGTCCAACTCCTATTGGTAGGGGTCCTAAGATGTCCAACCCCCACTGTTGAAAGGGCCAAGGACTGACCACCGGGGTGAGGAGTTCAGGTGGGCAGTGCGGCAAGTTCCCGTGAACCTGACAAGTTTGGCATCTCTTCACTATCTCTTTGGCGTCTTTGGACATGGTTGGCCAGAAGTAGCTTTGTCGTAGGGCCTTGCTGGCTAATGTCTTAGCACCGATGTGATTGCCGCACATGCCTTCGTGGATTTCCCTTAGGATGTAGTTTGCTTTCGTTCCTGTCACACATTTCATTAAAGGAAAGGAAAAACCTCTTTTGTATAGGTTACCTTGGATCAGTGTGAACCTCGTCGCCCTGGCTTTGAGTTTGGAGGCGCCCTTCGGGTCATCTGGCAGTACCCCGTCCTGTAAGAAGGATACGATGGGATCCATCCATGAAGCCTCTTCTTCAACTGGCATAGCCTGAGCTTCTGCGGCTGGTTCGTCGTCAGGCTGTATGTTGGGCTGTGCTAGGACTTCGATGGGTGTTCGCCCCGGTAAGTCTTGACTGCCGATAGTGGCCAGTTTGGCAAGGGCGTCAGCCCGCTGATTGGCTTCTCGGGGAATTTGGATTAGCTCGGCCGAGAGGAATTTCCTCAGTAGTCTCTGCACTTCTGTTAGGTATAGCGCCATCTTTTCGTCCCGGGCGGCGTATTCTTCTTCGACTTGCCTGACTACCAGTTGCGAGTCGCTATATACCACGATCTGTTGAGCTTCCATTGATAGGGCCAGGTTCAGACCGGCTATGAGGGCTTCATACTCGGCTTCGTTGTTGGATGCCTGAAAGTCAAACCTCAAGGCATACTCTAGGTCATACCCTTCCGGTGATGTTAGGATGAGCCCGGCTCCGCTTCCCTGCACATTCGAAGCCCCATCTACGCATAATTTCCAGGTCGGAACGTCGGGGACACAGTCTTGGTTTTCCTCGTTTTCCTCGGGAGGAGAGGTAAACTCGGCAAGAAAATCTGCTAGGATTTGTCCCTTGATGGCGGTTCTGGGCTTGAACTTGATATCAAACTCGCTAAGCTCCATCGCCCACTTTATCAACCTTCCCGAGGCTTCAGGTTTGTGCAGGACCTGCCTCATTGGTTGGTCCGTTGGGACTTCGATGGTGTGCGCCTGAAAATATGGTCTCAACCTCCTAGCGGCGACTAGCAAGGCCAGCACGAGCTTTTCCATCTTCGGGTATCTTTCCTCGGCGCCTCGGAGGGCTTTACTGCAGAAGTAGACAGGCAGCTGGATCCGGTCTTTGTCTCTGACCAGCGCGGCGCTGACCGAGAAGTCTGAAACCGCAAGGTAGAGTGTCAGCACTTCTCCCTCTTGAGGGCTTACTAGCACGGGCGTGGATGCCAGGTAGACCTTTAGGGCTTGGAAAGTCTCTTCGCATTTTTCATCCCACTGAAAGACTGCCTTAAGGACCTTGAAGAACAGCTGGCATTTATCGCTGGAGCGCGATACAAAGCGGTTTAGCGCCGCTATTCTCCCTGTTAGGCGTTGGATTTCTTTTGTGGTGGTGGGGGGCTTCATTTCGAGGACGGCTCTAACCTTCTCTGGGTTTGCCTCAATGCCCCGGCTGTTGACTATGAAGCCCAAGAACTTTCCAGCTGACACCCCGAAGGCGCATTTTGCGGGGTTTAGCTTCATTCGGTACCTCCTCATGATCTTGAATGACTCCCTGAGGTGCTGAATATGGGTCTCGGCTTTAAGCGATTTCACCAGCATATCATCTATATACACTTCCATGGTCGAGCCTAGCTTCTCCCTGAACATCCGGTTAACCAACCTCTGGTAGGTGGCTCCCGCGTTCTTCAGTCCGAACGGCATCACTTGGTAGCAAAAGATCCCCTGCTCTGTGACGAACGAGGTATTTTCTTGGTCGTTTGGGTCCATCCGGATTTGGTTGTATCCCGAGAAGGCATCCATGAAGCTCAGGAGCTCATGGCCGGCCGTCGCGTCGACTATGAGGTCGATCCGAGGCAGCGGGAAACTGCCATTTGGGCACGCTCGATTGAGGTCGGTAAAATCGATGCAGAGTCGCCACTTGCCGTTTACTTTCTTTACAAGGATGACGTTAGCTAGCCAGGTCGGGTAGTCGACCTCTCTGATGGCTTTGGCGCGCGAAAGCTTGGCTACCTCTTCGTTGATCGCCTTTTGTCGGTCCAGCGCGAAGCTTCTCCTCTTCTGCCTTACCGGCTTGCTGTTAGGATCTACACTGAGACGGTGTACGATCACGACAGGGTCTATCCCTTCCATGTCTTCTTGCTTCCAGGCGAAGACGTCAGCGTTTTCCTTTAGGAAGGAAATGAGTTTCTCCTTGATGACTGGTAACAGCGTGGAGCCCACAAAGACTACGCGATCCGGGTCCTCACCCAGCTGCACTAGCTCCAACTGTTCCGAGGGGGAAGGTCAGGCTTCCACCTCATCCCTCATATCCAAGTCCTCCAACTGGACCGACTCCACCTCTTTCTGTCGCATGGATGCCACGTAGCACTCCCTGGCGAGGCGTTGGTCCCCCCTTACCACCCCAACTCCACTATCTGTCGGGAATTTCATCACCAAAATGATACGCAGAAGGCACCGCCTTAATGGAGTTGAGGGATGGCCTCCCCAACAAGACATTGTAGGCAGACGGGGTGTCCACTACTAGGAAGCGGGTCGTGGTGGTGACTTGGGAGGGTGGATCTCCTATGGTGAGGACAAGCGGTATAGATCCGACTGGCAAAACCCTTTTCTCCCGAGAATCCCAAGAGGTGGGTTTTCACGGGTTCCAATCTCGATTTCTCTATTCCGAGCTTCTCGAAGGCCGCTAAGAAGATGATATCTGCCGAGCTACCGTTATCGACAAGCACCCGATGTATGGTTTTGTTTGCTATGATCGCTTTTATGACCAAAGGGTCGTTATGGGGGTGTTGGCATTCTTCTAGGTCCGCATCTGAAAATGTGATATCCACGTCTAGGCGGGGCATTTTGTTGACAGTCTGGACTGTGAGGAAGTCTTCTGACCGGGCTCTTCTGGCATGAGCTCTCCGAGCCGAGCTTGATTCGCCACCGCCAGCTAAACCCCCGGAGATGACTTGGATTTCTCCGATGGCTTGTTGATGTTGCGGTGGCTCAGCGGAAGCTCGGGCTTCTCGCCCTTGATTGTTCTGTGCTCTCTGTTCCCCTGCGATGTAGCGGCGCAGATGGCCTCTCTGAATTAGGTATTCGATCTCCTTCTTCAACTGAATGCAGTCATTTGTTTCGTGTCCTGTGTCTTTGTGGTAATCGCAGTATTTGGTGGCATCCCGCCTGCTGGGATCTGACTTCATCCGGGGAGGCCATCGGACGAACCTCTCGTTCTGCACCTCGTGAAGGACCTGGGCTATCGAGGTGACGAGGGGTGGGAGCCGTGTTGGTACATACCGCTGTTGCA
Organism: Ilex aquifolium; assembly: GCA_951799425.1. Classification (NCBI taxonomy): domain Eukaryota; kingdom Viridiplantae; phylum Streptophyta; class Magnoliopsida; order Aquifoliales; family Aquifoliaceae; genus Ilex; species Ilex aquifolium. The sequence continues at coordinate 27,625,751 of OX637404.1, read as the reverse complement.
GTTCCTGGGGAGGAGGTCCCAGGCGGTCCCGAACGTTCCCTCTCCTCTTAGGAGAAGGCTCTCTCCCTTTTCTTGGGGAGCGGTCCCTCCTCGGAGATCGGTCGCGTCTTTTCTCCTTTTTGGGACTGTGGTCCCTCTTCTTCTTCTCTCCCTCTATGATCGCCGTACTTCCCTTCAGGCGAAGGGCCTCCTCGCCGTTTATGTATTTCTCGGCTTTCGCCAGTACCTCGGCCATGGTGGCTTGAGGATTTTTTGCGATCGAGAAGAGAAGGTCCTTGGATTGAACCCCGAGTCCGGACATGAAGGTGGTCAGCGCGAACTTGTCGTCCACGCTTTCCACCTTCAAACACTCCTGGTTGAAGCGTTGTACGTAACTTCGGAGGGACTCGTTGGGTCCCTGCTAGACGCTCAGCAAGTGGTAGGACGGCTTCCTATAAGTCATTGCCCCGATGAAGTGGGATACGAACTGTATGGATAGTTCTCTGAAAGATGAGATCGACGCTGGTCGTATCTGGTTAAACCAGGCTATGGCTGACCCTTTGAGGGTGATGGCGAAAGCCCGGCAGCGGATAGGGTCCGCGTATCCTTGAAGCTCCATCTGATTTTTATACAGGTTCAGATGGTCAACGGGGTCTTTGGTCCCGTCAAATGCTTCTATCGAGGGGGTCCGGAATTTTTGGGGGAGAGGAAAGTGGAGGACTTCTGGGGTGAACGGTGACTCCGTTTGCTGTACCAGGGCGTCCATGGTGTCGGGGGTTCGCCCCTTAACCACTTTTTTCATATCGTCTAGCTCTCGCTGGAGCTCACGGATTTCTTGCTCCCAGGCATGGTCGTTTACATTCTGGGGGTAAGGCCTATCTTCTTGATAGGTGGCCTTAGCCCTACTGTGAGCTTCGTCGTCACGTTCTTTGGGATGTCTTCTCCGATGATTTTCGCCAGAATGGCTGCGCTCATGGAGCTCAGTCACCCCGTTGGGTGGAGCTTGGCGTTCTTGGAGCGGGGGAGTGGCGTCGTGCTCTTCTTGGAGGGGAGGAGGCTCTTGTCGAGCCGGGGGAAATTGGGGAAGGGGGAGCTGATGAGTTTGTATCCAATCCATCAGCTCCTGATTCTGTTTCATCAGTTGTATTGTAGTTCTATGGTAAGTTTCCAATTCGTTGAGCGGGGGGAGGTTCGCCGCTGGGGGATGACCCTCAACGTCCTCCATGTGCGTCGGAAAGTTTTCCGGTGGGTTATGGTGGCCTTGGGGATTGGCAGGAGCTTTACTCATATTCCGAGTAGAGACCATCAAATAGATTAGATTCACAAGGAAACGATGAAAATCGTTCCCACAGACGGGGCCAACTGATGAGTCCTCGGAATTAATCTCCCAGGCCCAGGTCGATCTGGCCCTTTTGGGTTTTAGGGAATGGGTTTTAAGGAAATTAAAGTTTGGCTATGATAGACAGCTAATGTAAGTGGTTCACCCTAGCCGAAGGACTTGGGCTACATCCACTGTAATGGAGGCTCTTGCTCCTTGATTGTGTATATTGATTTCAACTGATTACAAGCAAATTATAGGTGCAGGGCCGTAAACGATTCTCTCTCTTGAGACTATTCTAGGGTTCTGAGCAAAAAACCAGGTAGAAGGCGAGGAAGAAGGCTCTGGAATCCGATCCCCAGCTTTTACTATTCTATTTATATGGTGTCCCTTCCTAGGGTTTGTTGCCCTTGTTCGTCCTTTCCTTGACCTTGTGGGGACCGTTCGTCCTTTCTCTGCAAACCACTCTGACCGCCGGCGATACTGTGCCCTCGACTACCTGGGTTCGTTCGGCACCACATCTCCCTGTTTTTGCAGGGAGTAACTCTGAGAAATCAGAGCCGGTTTCCCTTGTCCTTGGGACACGTGGCGCAACAGGCTTTACCTTGGGTCGTGGGCTGAGAATCAAATGTGGGCCGGTTGGGACCATTCCCTTCTGGGCTTCGAAGTCCTCATTCAATAATTTCTGGAGGTCTTTGGGTTTGGTCGTAATGGCAGCCCAGGCCCAAAAACATATCCTCATCAACTATAATAAAAAAATTCAACTTGATTTTATCAACAAATCACTTGTGTACCAGTTAATACCAATTTAGTTTCATTAAATTGTCGATAATTTTATTGCAAATTCATCAAATAAACTAAAAATTATAACTCAATACATACTCTACTACACAAATAACCCACTATTTTGGGTCAATTTAAAAAATTATTTAATGATTTAAAAAATAAATAAATGCATTTACTCGAGAGGAGCCGCTAACAAAATACGAAGTCATACATATAACACCGTATAATAAAAAAAATACATATAGCACCGACTTGAATCGATAATTACCTAATTTTTTGGGACTTCTATTACGTCTTTGTCCCAAAAAACAATAATTGTGATATTTTTAAAAGATAGTTAAATTATATATATAATTAAATAATTTCAGAAATAAAATATCTATGCGAGAGTTTTTGTCCAAAAAAATGAGGGGCCAGGCACCTATTAGCATTAGAATTCCATAAATAAATAAATAGTAAAAAAATAAAAAATAAAATAGGTCTATTAGAGCATAATAAATATTCAATACAACGGTGATACCACATCATCACTATCACGTGGTGTCACTATTCAATTAAAAGATTAGAAATAAATAAAGTGAACCCCACTATTTTTATAATTACCGATAACCACCGCATCTAATTAGCAACACATAAGATTAGTGGAAGATTCACTATTTATTTATTATTTTCTAATTAGATGGTGACACAATATATCGATAATGACATGGTGTCACCGTTGCGATGAATATTTTCTCCTCAGAGCGGGACCGAATAATTTTAAAACTCGACCAGGACGTCAACCCGGCAAAGGAAACGGGGTTAATGGGTCACTGGTTCAACCGTTGGGTCACTGGTCGGACCGGTAATATAATAAAAAATTATAAATACTAATAAATAAGCTAAAAATTACAATAATTATAAAAATAACATCTCATCAAACATGTATCCAATTTCAATGTATTCAAACTGATAATGAAACAACATTAGATTTTTAGAAATAGGAATCAAACGCATTTCTTGATCATAGAGTCTTGAGATTGGGAATCTAACAAATACAAATTATTCAATGACACTGATCAAACAGAGTCAATTTGAACAAACCCATTTTGATTGTTGTACAATGTGGTGCAAAAAATCCAAGAACAATGTGTCAAGAAAACAGAGAACCACCGTATCACAGAACTCTCTCCCACACAAACTACAGATACCACAAACATATCTATATATAAACACATACAGGTGGAGAGAGAGATAGAGAAGGGGGGAGGGAACTCACCTCGTCACTGGACTGGAGGTTGTGCTCAGTCGCTGGTGCCTCGTGGAGCTGTGCTCAGTCGATGGTGCCTCGTGGAGTCGCCGCTCAGTCGCTGGTGCCTCGTGGAGCTGTGCTCAGTCGATGGTGCTCAGTCACACTACTGTATAAACCAAACCAGAGCAGAGCAAGAGAGATTGAGAGTTTGTGAGAGAGAGAGAGAGAGAGAGAGAGAGAGAGAGAGAGAGAGAGAGAACGAACGAACGAACGACGTCCACAAAGGAGGCTGGCTGGGCAACACAATTTAGGGCAAAATGCCCAAAAGGTCCAAAAATCAACCTTTTATAGTAAATTAAATGACCCGTCCGGTTTGACGGTTTTATCCGGGTTGATTCCGATTCTTATACATAAACAATTCAATAGGTGAACCAGCCCGATTTAGGCACCGATTCACCGGATCACCCGTCGGTCCGATTCGGGTTTTAAAACACTGGGACCGATGAATATCTATATAAGGCCCATTAGGACATGCCATGATTTTTACTGGCCCATTGACCAATTAACGACTTTAGTTGTTCGCCTCACGGCATGTGCTAAGATGCTGATTGGTGGGCCAAGAAGACCTGACTTGACCCGTTGCCTACTATTTCCTTTGGTGGATGGCTAGGTGAAATCAAATGTAAACAGTAATTCCTTTACCCCTACTTGAGGGTTACAATTTTTGATACGATACGATAACATAGTTTAAAATTAATAAATTAAAATTAGTCATTTCTTAACACTAATTCGTAAATAACACAACCGTTAATATAAATAATAAATAGATTGGATTAGTGTCAAACACGAACAATACAAAATTAACACGATTTACACGTTTAATTAATATTATAAGAATAAAATATTAATTTTTATTATATTTTATCAAATAGTGACATAATTATTGTACAAAAAAAAGACATTTTTATTATTATATTTATTAAGTTAATTTTTTAGTTTATAGAAAAAATATGAACATAGGTTCAATTAAATGACAATTAAATTTTAGACTTAAATCTGAGCATTAATTTTTTTATTCACCGGTTATATAGGTCAACACGAACACGATACAAAAATAAATGAGCAATGCTATTGTGACTTACTTTGCTAACCTAATTTGTTGACCTAATTCACTATGACTTTTGGATTGACTGTGGAACCCATCAAACATTGGAACTTGGTGTTGGTGTTGATCCAATGGTTCTACTGAAGCCACATCATTATGTCAGCAAATTAGGTCAGATTTTTAAGTCCAAATAATATTATTCAAAATAAATTGGTTGACTCGCTCGACATGATTAGTTAAACGGATTAAATTAAGATTGATTAATACTCGACACGAATCCAAAATAACAAGATACGACCACGAAACGATTGTCACCCGTATTGCTAACTCGATTGTGACGAGCCTAAGCATCTAAGTTATGATTCTCTCGATGTACATGATTTACGAATAAAATCACACATCGAGAACATTTCAAGTGAACATTGTATCATTATATTCCCTCTCTCTCTCTTCCCAAAACATTAATCACAGGTCACCTTATCATAATATAATCAAATCCATTATTCCTTCCCATAATCATATTTATACCCATATAATACATACTCCCAGTCCCACTACATGTCATTATGAGTGTACGTTACTTTCTCCCAAAAAAATTCAAAATTTTAAAATTATTGGATCACACAGTCACAGCTCATTCTCCAACCAACCACAGAGTTTCCAGCAAAACTTTTGGGTCATTTATATAAGCACTATGGTCCGCCAAAAGTAGACGGTGCGGCACTGATTTGCCGCCGGTTGTGCCACCCCACATACTCAATTTCAGCCCAATTTTTCTTTTTTCTCTCTCCTCCTCCTCCTCCTCCTCTTCCTCCTACCACCCATCTGGGTATTTGATTTCTTGTTTACCCAGGTTCTCTAATTCTTTTAGAATCACTATATGTTGAAGGGTCTGTGTTGAAGAGAAGGAGTAGTTGTTTCACTAGTTCAAAATGTTTTGCAGAAAGAATTCAACAAGAAGTCAGAGAGGATCGGTGCCAGTGCACCTTAATGTGTATGATCTTACCTCCATTAATGGGTATGCTTACTGGGTTGGCCTTGGTGTCTATCATTCTGGTGTTCAAGGTCAGAACTCAAACCTTCATTTTCTCTGAAACTCCTTCATATTGAATTCAAAATGTGATTCTCACTGTACCTTTTTGTTTGAATCCAATTCAAATGAGATCTATACTTCAAAAAATACCCAGTAAGTAATCATGTGATCTGACAGATTTGATAACTTGAATTTGAATTTGAATTTGAATTTGATCAACTTTGGTATGGCAGTTCACGGGGTGGAGTATGCTTTTGGAGCTCATGAGTACCCAACGACGGGGATTTTCGAAGCAGAACCGAGACATTGCGATGGGTTTACGTTTCGGAAGGCGATTTTGATCGGATGGACGGAGATGACTCCTGGGGAGGTGAGAGAAGTGATGGAGAAGCTTGCAGAAAAGTACAAAGGAAATGCATATAATCTCATTACAAAGAACTGCAATCACTTCTGCAATGATGCTTGTGTTAGACTCACTGGCAATCCAATCCCAAGTTGGGTTAATAGACTCGCCAGAATTGGTAAGGACTAATTTGTACATTAAGGTAATGATTTCTCATGGCAGTTGCAACTTTTTAAACTGTTTAACATTGTCAATCCTAAAAACTTAAAATTTCTTATATTTACAATCCAAAGAGGAGTATATTAGGTTGGGTGTGGCTCTATCACGAGTCGTTAACAAGAAATTCTACAGAGCTAGCCATGCCAAGAAGAAAGAAAAGAGCAGACAATGACAACTGCAATGTATAATGGCAGAATCGGTTGCAGCTCTCTTGCCCCTTGCCCCTCGGGGTAACTCGTGGGTTCAACGATGATAGTACTAGGGTGTGGCTCGATTCCACACCCACCACCCGAGGGGAGGAGGCCGCTTGCCACTAGAGTGAACCGATTCAAAGATGACACTATAGGATACCCAAAAAAAAAATTTGGGGCACTGTATAAACCTGAAATTTGATAGGGTGGTTTTTTTTATGATTTTGTCATAATTTGTTTATTTTTAATGAAATGTAGGTTTATTCTGCAACTGTATCATCCCAGCAAGCTTAAGTTCAACTAAACTTCAGCACCATAGAATTGAAGATAAGGTGTGTGAAGGAGATAAGAAGAAACTCAGAAGCCGATCAAATAGACACAACACTTCATCTTCCAATTCATCGTCTTCTTCGGCGTCTTCTCCTCCGATCACCACCACCAGTAGTAGAAGCAGAAGCTCACCACCACATCCATCTTCACCTTTGATTCTTGGTTCTTCTTCTTCTTCAGCCTAGAAGTCCTAACACAAACCATTTTCTCGAAATCTAGGCTTTTATTTTATTTTTTTGCCATCATTGATTATTTTCTTGTGATCCTATAATGCTAACAGCTTCTTGAGATTGCAACATTTTGTGCATGGGGCTTGCTTTCAATCCACAGAGATGAAGATGCATTTTACATTATTGTGAAACTTAACATTTCTGGTGGGCAAAACATAGCCTAAGAGAAATTTGCAATTGAAAATTATAGTCCAAATAAGACTATGATCTCTCATACTTTTTAGATGAACAAAGAAAGAAAGAACATGGTAGTCATGGTACGAATCACCGACAACCCGAGCAAACATGTAGAGTACTAAGAACAAGTAAAATTCCCTGTAATATATTTTCTCTTCATTTTTCGTCTTAGTAGATCAGGTACCGTGAATTCAAGTGATGCATGATCTACCAAGTGAGGATTTATACCTCACTCTGACATGATAGGGAAAGTATTGTGAAGTTCCTGGTCCACGACCCGATTAGGGCTACCTGTTCCAACTTAACTGACCCTTGACTTGGAAGATAAATCATATGTCAACATTATTGAAAAAAGATACCAAATATTAGCTTGGTTGCAAGAACGTGATGGTGCTGTGGAGAATATGTGCTTTATATTATAAAGTGAAAACTTTGCATCAAGAAAGTACTTTTGGGTTACCAAACTTTGAATTCTTTGTCCCTCTTTTAACTTTCTTTGCTGTCACGGCCACAAAATTGATTTCTCCCCCATCTCCTCCTTTTCTTAAAGAAAGAAAAAAATTACCTCCAATATAGAACAATTGATGAAAATTGAGGAAGTGGTTAATAAGATTCCATCATGGAGATTTGGCCGGTGAGATTCTATATGTCCACTATTAACATTCTCTCCGCCATATAATTCTAAACATTAGAGGTGTCAAAATATGACACGATTCGTTAACACGACGACAAAAAATTAGAGGATTTAGTTCTTCAATCCAACATGTTTCATAAACGAGTGAATCCAACCCAACCTGACCAATAAATAAATCAGAACAAATCGGATATAGTGAAGTCAATTAAAATAAATACAAAACACAACTCATTTATACATCGATTATACACAATTAATACATGACAAAAACCCGATGTGGAACGACTCGTTAAACATGAATTAATAAACGAATCAGGTATGAATAGAATATTTTTTGATACAAACTCATTAACACCCGACACGAATCCATTTTACCAGACACAATTAACGGGCCTAATAAAAATCCACTTTTAAATAGTGAGTCAACTAGAATCTAGTAACATATCTATATAATAAAACACCTAACAACTTGAATTTTTATCCCCTACATATTTTTCCCTCTAAAAACATCACATCATCTATTTCTACCACATGTTCAATCATTTAATATTTTATAAATTTGTAGTTTAACATAATTTTTATTTCAAACATTATCAATGCAAAATAGTACACATGTTAAGAAAATTTAATATAATGGGATCAATTTTTGGGGGCGATTGAATTTTATGTTCAATCATGTCTCCAAGCACGGGTTATGACGAGTCATTATATGAAATTGAATAAAAGTATAACGCATATAATCTAAATCCATATGCACTCCACCGGTATCATTTGCTTTAGATCATAGATGGTGCAGTTTCATAGATCCTGCCTTTTTAAGACCACCTTTCCATCTATACCTGGTTTCCCATCATCTTTCCCAACTCTTTACTTCCGTAAAAAGAGGAGTAAAACCCTGAAAGTTCAAACAATACAAGACAGCGGACCCACAACATAATCAATTAAAAGTAGCATCATTCGACCACCACCATTATAATATTTGGTAAAGATTTCTTGGAGTAACAATGGGGGCCAAACGAAAATAGTAATGAGAGAAGCATTATCAATGGCAAGTAAATGAATTGAAATAAGTGTCTCTGCCACAGAGAAGTAGAAGGAGTGATAGGGCTCCAGCAACAGATTAAAGTATTGGAAAGAACAACCACCCTTTGAACTTTGTAATTTCCCCTTCTTCTACAGAAGTAAAAATAAGAACAGCATTTTCAGTACCAAAATGAACAAGAAAAAATAAATAACACAAAAAGCAAAACCAGATGATGCCAGAGAGTTTTGATGTGTGTTGTTTCAACAGAGTCCTGCAAGCATATCTAACACGATGAAATTAGAGAAAAAAGCATCAGAAGAAGTTATTTAAAAAAGGGTCAAATGCTTTTTCCCTCCATGTGATTTTACAGAGTAATGTATTGCCTTGTTTGTGAAAAACCTACACATAACTCGAAGTTATGGACCAAAGCAAAAACCATAACTCCATTAACAAAAAGGCAGAGAGATCGGTGAGAGAAAGAGGGGGGAGAAGGTCCAGATCACAACTGCCGTGCAAGAACCAGTACCTAAAGGAATGCATCCATCCCAAAATTGTTATGCTTTATTACTGTGCAAAACGAATCTGCCATTGATCATGTTTGTGAAATAGTGTTACCTATTAGGCACACGTGGATGCACTTGATTTCCTCCAACTTTCCTACGTATTGTGAGTTAGTTTTTCATATTTGTGAAATTGTAAGGGTAGAAAAATGACAACCGTCAATGACTAGCTTCTGATTCTTCCATGGCAGAGCCTTTTTCTCTTCTTCCTCCTCCTCCTCCTCTTTCTCCCAATTTCTGAACCAGTGGAACATTGGGATGGACCAAATGGATTTGTTCTTTGATTAAATGCGTATTTCTGGTAATTAAAGATTTAATTTTGGAAAAAATTTCTAGTCAAGCCAACATCGGATTTTTGGCGTGTGATGCACAATTCTCCATCAACATGGATGGATATACTAACAGTTTCACTTTGGTCCCAAAACACAAGGGGGTGACTTGTAGGTTATATGGAGGTGATTTGTTATTGGGCCAAATCACAAAGAGGAAAAAAGTATTTAAACTTCTAAAAAAACCTCAAATGGGGAAAACAAGTTCCTACTTGCATATAGATTAACTTATAAGGCAGGAATCCAAGTTTAGCAAACGTTACTACGTTTAACTCCTCTTTGCTCTCATCCATTCAACAAAATTGTCCAGGATCAAGGGCCAAGCAAGTTCAGGATCATAATTGCTAAAATCCGGGAAGCTTATCTGCATAAAAATTATCGGTGTCAGAGAACACCTGTAGCTCATAGTCATCAATCACATAAAATCTGGAAAGCGGTTAGAAGTGTAAAATAAGAGGCACGAGATTTCGAACATGGTTAAAAAGTGTGAAAGAAAGTGAAAACAAATTATCAGCATCAAAATGGCAGAAAAATCATGTGCATAAGTCATCGCAGATATATAAAAGATGCCATAGATTCTTTAAAATAACTATGCGTTACCTCATTGCAAAACCGATAGAATCCCATCCATTGATCCATGTTTATGACTTTGTAATCAACCTGTGTCTGCAGCAAGAGCACAAACATTTGGACAAGAATTTTTATTATTGTAATCTTTTTTTTTTTAGTGCTTATTGTAATCTTCTATTTGATTATCTGTGTTATTATCTCTTTTTTCTTAAAAATCACATAATATTGCAACTCTGTATGCGGGACCCCACCATCTTTCTACTGTAACGCATAACAGCTGAGTTTCACAAACATTTTCACTTTGAAAGAAGTAAGATGGCAAGAGTTCAGCAGTACAACAATGGTGAGTGGTGCAATTACTTTGCTAAGCAAAATTCTTATGACCTGTACGCCATTGTTGGACAATATCATTTCCTCATGAATACAAGGAAAATGCTGATAAATTCATTTGGACAATTGAGTATCAGAACATAAGCAACTGTATTACATTAGAGCAAGAGAAAACTCTAGCTGCTTACCCTTATGTACTGTACAAATAAGTCAACCTGGGAACGAAATTGGGACCCTAAAACAAGGTCCAGCAACTGGCAGATGCTCTCTATGTCGATGCTCTTCTGCTTCTCCTCTAGAAAAGAAAAAACAAATAATAAAAGCTGGATAGCAGCACAAACAGGAATAAATTTGAAGTTTGCCAACATTAGACATGAACAAACAAGAAATTGCCAAACCTGTTAGACAATATCGAAAGGCATAGGAATAGAAATCCAGAAAATTTGATGGCCTCCTAACCTTTTGAGAGAAGGAAAAATACAAGAGGGAAAAAAAGGAAAGGGGGAAAATACGATGGCAGAATTAGCACTCCAAAATTATCTTTCCCTCACCACAAAGCATCCAATACACATATCATCAGAACCTATCATGATCCACTGGTTAAAAAAGAGTACCTCCTTCTCAAGCTCTGGAAGTGCCTTCTTTAATTTGATTATTGTATCAGCCCGAAGTGCTTTAAGGCCTCTTCGCCACTCCTCCTATTATACATTATATTGGTGGAGTCATCTAAAGGATGAATGTGTTTAAGAAGTAGAAAACAAAACAAGAAAATAAAAGTACACATAAAAAATGATATGCATTGACCGAGGTCTAGTGTAAAATGAAGTTTCTTAGCAAGTTCATTGATATGTACAACAGCAGGCATGTTGGCCACATATTTCATACACAAATCCATGATGTGACATGTTTAGTACTAGGGCCTCCAAGATATCTGCTGCCTTTACAAGACAGATGCATTTACAATATGGTCGCAGGAGAAATGTCCATAATAAATGAATGAACAAAAGATAAAGGTTTATCGATGCAAGGATTAATAGAATAAGGGATGCTACAATGTTTGCAAGCTTATAGACCTTACCATTAAGGTTTCAGCTAGTGAATCAGTATAAGTGAAGAATACAAGCTATCATCTTTAAGAAGATATGAGAAAGTAGCGACAAAGAGAAGTTTTAATTAATAGGATTATTGAAGCCAATATCCATTGCATGGATAAGAATTGGATTACTTACAATGGTAAAGTATCCTTGCTTTTCAGCTTGCATTTTCCTAAAATCCAAGGTCCATCAGTACTGAATTTAAGGCCATAAATCAGAAACTGAAGAAGATGATGACTATAATGCCACTCACCAAGCAAGCATCAGTATTTGTACATTAGTATGATCCACTTCCAAATCCGAACAAAAAGCCTCAATTCCTTCAGGGCTACTCACGAAAATATTGCAACATTAGACAGGTGCAAACAAAAATCAGCAATGTAAAGGGTAAAAAAAACAAAAAAAATAGAGGGGGTTTCAAACTTCTTGTTCTTGAATTGAATGAAAAAAAGAAAAAGAAAACTTTCGTTAATAAATGAAATCGCTGGAAGAGTCTCTGATCTGCAAGTGTACAACCAAATTAAAGAATAATCCATCCAACAAGATAAGAAAGTATTGTACACAATATAATCACACAAAATTAAGACGAGAGAAAATAAATATTTGAATGATTGCCGCAGCAAATCACAATTTTGTACTGCATATCCAAGGAATTTATATTGAACGTGAAGCAGCACTCTTCAATTCTTAAGAAATGACTTAAAAATTGCAGTTCCAAGGGCTGAACCTGCAGAGGGTGACAATTGAACCCCAGGAAGGTAAAATAAAGATGTCATGTTATCTACAACAAGTCATGACAAATAAAGGCACAACTATATCTGCTCTGCAACTTCGCATGGCTTTCCATAAATCAATAACATATGCAAGGAGATTTTCAATTTCAGACCCTTGTTTAGAGATTATTGCACTTAAACTTCTAAGGGAAACTCAAAGGAACATTTGATTCCCTTTGAAAGGGTTATCCTCAATCCACACACTCCACATGGCATTCCCAGCTCCAAATTACGACCATGGTTCAAAGTCGCGGTATCGGTCCTTGACTGATACATCGGTCGCGGCGTCGCGGCGCGGTATCGGCCGATACGCCCAAAACATTATATAGAAGGTTCAAAAAAATTTGAAAAAATTAGGAAAAATTGTAATAAATATAAACATCATCATCTATGTATCATATTCCTAAAAGACATTATTTAACACATTAATCATTGCAAAAAAGAATAAGAAGGATGCTATCGAAAAATATTTATTATTATCTATATTCAAGGATAATATAATTTAATTTGTAATTTTTAAAAATTATAAAAAAATATAAGTGTATATATATGGTTAACTTAATAGCTTTAAAAATGAAAATCTATTTATAAAGAAATTCTTCATTTAATATGTATCTAATTAGAAATTATATGTATTTTCTCCATAATGCACATTTAATTATTAAATCATCAATACATATATAAAAGCAAACTTAAGAAGTTAAGTTCTAATTAGATTGTATGATAAATATTAAAAATTATATAATTAAAAAAATTGGGCCAAAACCGAAAAAACAAAAAAAAAGGGGGGGAGAATAAATTTTTAGGTCTTTTAGGCCAAAGCCTCCCATATTTTGACCCAAAAAAAAAAAAAACTCAGAGAGAGAGAGAGAGAGAGCACAGAGACAGAGACGACGGGTCTAGGAGGCTCGCTGGTCCTGCGATCGAGAGCTCGAAGCTTATGATCGAGAGATCGAGATGCTCCTGCGATCGAGAGCTCGAGCTCGAAAATAGCACATGGAACTCGAAGCTTTGCTGCCTACGATCGAGATGCTCCGCTGCCTGTGAGACTGAGAAATGAGAAAGGTGATTCTTTAGAGGATTTACGGGTATGTGTTGCTAATTTTCTCTTTACTCGATCTATTTACATAATGGCAAAAAGTTATGATTTAGGGCTCAAAACAATTGGGGTAAAATTCTGCTACTTCTTCCCTTTTGCCTTTTTTTTGGCACACTGTTTTCTTGGTGTGGGCGAACGATTCACATCCAAATCGGTATGACTCGGATGGAAATCGGCCGAATCAACCGAGTTGGTACCGAGTCCTCTGATTTCGGCCGAGATGCACGAGATATCGCCGATAGTAGTTCAATTCATGATTTTTCTGATTCGTGTATCGTTATCGTATCGGCAGTGGCCGAGTCGGATACGACTCAGCCGAGTCGTATCGGACTCGGCCGATACCTTGAACCATGCCCCCCACCCCCACAACCCCCTGCGCGTGGGACGGACAAAAGCTTCCACATATACATGACCACAAAACATAAAGCAATATAATGTAGCTATAATGCATCTGAATTTGGAACAAACTAACAGAATAAAATACAGATGCCATTGCCATAAATGGGATCACAAAACTATATGGAGAATACTTACTCGATCATACCAAACGAATTATTCACATACGAATAAAATAGTTGATCAATTCGTTCCAACTCTTTGCTTGCAGCTTTACCTGTAGCTGAAGCAAATATATTTATATTAACAGTGAGGAAACATGGTGAGAATTCAACCGCAGCTTATACAACATATAAAGAGGTAATGGTTGCAAATGCAAAATGAATCACGCACGTGACGTGAAGCCTTAGAAAAACTTAAAATGTAGATATCAAATACTCAAGTAATATATGTAATTCATAAGAATATAAAAATGGCATGATTCATAAGAATAATCTTAAAAAATATAAAAACTTAACATGATTCTCAAGATGGAAGATGGCCTAAGCAAGACGAAACTTCCTTTTAGATACATATAGTTCATGCATATCTTTTTTGAAGCAACAGTTTCTGCCTGTAGTTTTCCTAACTCAAAACTTCCAAAACCACAAGACACCAAAGCAGACAAGCAACAAAGGTAAAAACAACGGAATAATTTTTCAATGCATCTGCATTTGTTGTGCCTTTCCTCGATGAATTGTGAGGCAATTGAAGAATTGTAGAGACGATGTAAGAGAGAGAAGTAATCTGATGAAAAAAGTCTCGAGCAAACGAAGCTTCCTTCATCACTTCAAAGCTTTGTAGATGCAAATTTTAGAGAGAGAAATGGGAGGCCTTTGTCCCTTTGGGATGGAGGTCTGGACAAACAATTCGAGACACACCCAGATGCATGTGCATGGGAATGTGGTGCTTCACAGTCCTATATCCAGTGGGTTGGTAAGTAGTGATAGAGAGTGCGAGTTATGGAGGTAGATGGTTGGTTTGTTTAGGGAGCGTAAGATGGGATGAATGAATGATCTTTCACATTTAAAGCAAAGGAGCAAGTGATGGGAATATAATTTCCATCACAAATCTCTCATGCACAAAACTTCTTCCCTGCTAACTCTCTTCCACTATTCGAAGGTTTCATTATACTAGAACTTGTGGCACCCACATATTGCTATATCCTATGTAAATTATATAGTATGGATGGCTTTCTTCCTATTAGTTTTATTATTAGATGTGAAGAGGAAAAGGAAGTATAATTATTAGAGTAGTGGGATGAAAGAAAGGAGTTATATAACTAATTGGGTCTAGATTAGGCTTTTTATTTATGACCAAAGTCCAGAGAATTCATATGACATAAACATGGAGGATCAACACATCAATCAATCGCAGAATTATTTGAAGATAGGAAAGCACCAGTTATACAGAAAACATGATTCTTCGGCAAATATATAATTTAGACGAGCTTCTTGGGATGGTAGGTCTAGGGGTTTTGTAATTAAAACTGGTGCTGCAACAAACTAGTCAGATCATGATGACACGCTGATTACTGTCCAATTTCCTTCATTGGTGTAAACCTCCTTTACTTCAGTAAAAGGTGTACTTATACACACATCACATATATACATACAAGACTTATCAATTAGCTGTTTCGCACTATCTTCAGGCCACTTTGGAGACCAGATAAAATCACAAACTAAACAGTCCCCACACAAAACTAATTCCAAAAAAATTCAAACTTATAAATTAAACAAAAATCAAGTAACTTCAACAACATGGATCAGTACTTATATACATAAGTGAATTACTGATTAGCTGTTTCACTCAATCTTCAGGCCACTTTGGAACCCATATAAAATCACAAACCAACTGAATTTCGTATACACACTCAACAATAATTCCCAAAAAAAAAAAAAAAAACTGACTTTTAAATTAAGCAAAATCAAGTAACTTAAAAACATGGATCAGTACAGGACAAAAAAGATCACTCATCGCCATAACATAACTGAATTTCGTAATATTTTCAGCCAAATCAAATCCAAACACAGCTGATGATATAATCGATATTACCTGAGCGAAACAGATCCACCGCCGATGAATTGTTGGACGACGCTGAATTGGTGGGGCCTTTCCTGGATGAGGTGCGAGGCATCTTGGAATAGTTCCTGAGAAATTGAAGTCCTAGAGAGAGAAATTTAGAAGAACAACAAAAAGAGCATGGAGAGAACGAAGCTTCCGTACGTCGCGCGAAAGTTTTTATTGGAAGCTCAGAGGGTTGTTGGGGTATGTGCGTACTTCGCACCCTTACCTCCAGATGGTGGCGTACGGTAGGAGTCCATGTTTTTTTTTTTTTTTTGATCCAAGTAGGAATCCATGTCCACTTTAATAATTTTTGCAAACTGTTTGATTTAAGTATGATTTTATTTTTATTTTTTTCTATAGGAAACAAAAATTAGGCATCTTTAGACCATTTTTAAAACAAAAAAAAAGTAATTCGTGTAAATCATAAAAACAATGAAACATCAAGGTTAATTTATCTCTTAACAAACAATATATTAATTTAATTTGATTAAAATTACCAAATTTAGAATTAAGATATACGATGGAGATGTAGTCTTCTTTTTTAAGCATCTTTTATACAACTTGAAATATATAAAACTCAAACGTATATTGTGGCAAAATAATATAATCTTGAAAGTCTGAGGTCGTATAGGGAATTGAGAAAACTTATAACACAAGAAAAAAATAAAAGAAAAGTATTTTGAAAGTTAATGTGGGAATTTGCTTGTTCAAAAAAAAAAAAATTATTTGATTAAAAACAAGTATTTGAAATACTAAAGCATGGGAATACTCTTTTAATTCCATAATGATTTAGTTTTCGAACTCAATGGAGAATCAATTGAAGAGTGATTATAATCGAAATATTTAGCAGTAATAATATTGAAAACATAAAAGGTATAGTTAAAGAATTATCTGAATAAATATATAAATTTATTTGTAGATCATAATCATTTATCGTGCCAAGAGTATGCGATAAATCAAACTTTTCAACAGATAAACTCTAATTTTATTGTAAATAATAAATCAACTATTTTATAAAAATTTTAATTAATTAATTTAAACATAAAAAATCAATTATTTAAGATATACGTGATGCAATAAATTAAGAAATTATATAAAACAAAAATTATATTAAAAGACAATAATTAAATTAATTGAATAAATCATACATTAAAAGAACACCAGATAAAAAAGAAATATCGTGTTTTATTGAAAATATCTCTCCTATCTTTAGTTGGAGAATTAACAATCCATAGATATAAAAAAATAAAGAAATATGTAAAAGATGGGATTTAGAATTATCCCATCTTAAATATTTATACTAGAGATGATAGGGTTGCCCTTGAAATAAATCATTGCAAAAAAAAAAAAAAAGAGTAAATTTAGGTCAAAACTCGTGAATCAAATCTTGTGGACTCAGATACTGTATTTATCCAAAAATCAAGCTCAATTTTTTGCATAGTTAGAGGCTAATTTATGATTTTTTCATGAAATACACTTTCTTGGCTCTTGAAGTTTTATTTTCAACGCCGTAAAAATTAGGTCAATCGGATATTAGAGTAAAAACTTATGACTAAAATGTCGAAGACATGTCAAACCTTTAAATCTTTATCAAATTTTGACCATTCAATCTTTATCAAATTGATCATTATTCTAGAGTTTGTTTTATTTGTCTTACCTATTATTATTTTAAATTAAGTAGATTACCCATAAAAATAAATTAAATAACTATAAAATAGAATCTAACATATTTAATCACAAAATAATATAAAATTATTAAATATAATAAACGAACACTTTTGATGATTAATCAATCTCCAACTTTGACTTAATTATTTACTTAAATTTGAGTCAACATTTTTAGTAAAAAGTTTGAATTGATACAAAACACTTGGAGAAACTAAAAGTTAAAAGGGGACAACCCTAAAGTTAAATATGACTATTAGATCTCTAAAGAAAAATGAAATATAATTTTTAATAAATTGAGTAAAAGTTTGAGTTTCTTTTAATTTAAGTAAAAACTTGAGTTTCTTTTGATTTGATATAAATTTGGGTATAGCATTTGAAAATTTGTGGTAAGAATTTTTTTACCAAAATTTAAAATTGAGTTTAAAAAATAATATGGACTAAAAGATGCTCTTAGGAAAAAAATTTGGTAAGTGTTTTGAAATAGTATTAGTAGGGAACATTAAACAAAATAATGGAGTATGTCTAAAATATTAGTTATTGCATGATATCATTCTCTTAAACATGTTGATATTTTACTTACCCAAAAATATATATGTTGATATTTTTCTTTTACTAGCAATGCATGACGTGCATTGTATATAAATAAATTTAAATATTTCTTTTTATAAAAAACATGAATTATATGTGTAATTAAATTAAATAATAAATTAAGTAACAAATAATTAATATGTATTTTAATTATTAAGGCATCTCTACAATACCTTTAGGCATTTACATATCTAATTATATTATAAAATTATTAATTTTGACTTTGTTAAATAGATTAATTATATCACTTATAATATTATTATATTATTACATACCAACAAATAAAATATATCATATATTTGATCGTGAAATTTAATTTGGTAATTTCATGTGCATAATAATTTAATATACATAGGACTTTACTTTTTCATATAAATCCAAAAAATTGTATGTAACTGTACTACTAATAAATGAGTTCAAAATAATTTAGAAGTCATTACAAAAGAGTCCAAAATAAATTGAAAGTCAAATAGAAGTAAAAAATAAAAATTATATGAAAATATATAGGTGAGTATAATTGATTAGGGATAAAATAGGAAATCAAAATTTTTTCGCAGATACTGACATTTATCAATAGTATAGATATAGATAAATTTTTTCAAAGCAATTTTTTTTTTCCATCTCTGTGACACTTTTAATATGTGGTTTAGTAATATTACATTATAGATATTTTTTGAATTTTAGGCTTATTTGGTAATAGGTAGAGAAGTGTTTGATTTGTTTGGTGACAATAATCGGATTATTCGGATTAAATTTTTGATGATGTATAAAATTGAAAATTTACGAGGATTGAATATAATTATTAGATACAAGTGGGGTGTAAATATAATTTTTGCCAAAGAATATAAAAACCCCAAACTGACCCATCCCCCGCCCCCGATCTGTCATAAGTTCATAACAGACCCTAACGCTCGCAGCACTTCTTCTTTGCCCTAATTGACGAAGACCGGCGACCGCATCTCCGTCATTGACAGGTAGGTCTATCACCATCACCGGAGAGCCACCACATTTGCACCACTGCAACCCAGACATATCCACCTCGTCAGTAACTGTCCGATAATGACAGGGCTCACACAAATTTTTTGTTTTTTTTGAGATGTAATGTAAGCAAAAGATGTTAATTTTGTGCTCTGTTTTTACTTATACAAGTGGAATTGGAGACCAAGACAGCTATGGTCGATGAGGAACAGAAGCCTCTGACATATATACCGGAGGTAATATTGAAAAAAAGGAAGAGCAATGAACAATGGGCAATTAGAAGGAAACAGCAGTTGGAGCAGAGGGTTAGGAAAATCAAGGGTGACAGTTTTGTTATCAAGAAGCCTGAGCAGTTTATCAGAGAGTACCGAGACAAGGTAAACTACTTCTTAGAGTTTTGCGAAACAGTTAGAGCTGCACATGGTGTTTAGTATTCATTCAAGCGTTGTATATTTATTTTTCGAATGCTTAGATTTGATGAGCCCGTGAATATTTGTTACTCTTTCATTGATTTAACTATATAAATTCATGTCAGCTTTTTCGTTGGAGAGGCTAGAGAGGACTGCTGTTTTTTTTTTTTTTTTTGCTATTGGAAATGAAGATACAAGCAAAAGCAGAAAACTATCTATCTTGTGTAGTCAAATCTACTTGAAGTGCTGCCCTTCTGTTTTTCTCAGTTCAATTGGTTTTGTTTTTAATATATGTCGAAGTAGCCAATTCTCACAGGGGGTTAATGCATTTATGCTATCCTCCATGGGATTTGGTTATCCTTAATTAGTTTTTCTTAACAAGATAAGAAATTACCAAGAATAAAACAGATACAGAAGAATTGTGCATATTTATGCAAAGGAAAAATCAACCTTTCACTAGTACAAGTCGGACATGAAAGGTATGGGGGCTTTGTCTGGCCATCATATAGAGAAGTGTTATAATATTTTCAGAAGAAAATACATGAATGAGTTGTTGAAGTGTCCTTATAGAGGGACATGGTTTCAAATCCCTGCTCTGGAAGTGTCTTTGTAGAGGGGCTTTCAAGGGTTAGTACTGTTGTATTACATGTGAGCACGGAATCAGCTCCTACCTTCCTTTGTTAGAGACACCTGCAGGGTATAGTAACCATGTTGCATATCTCATTGTATCTTTTTCTGTATCACACAGCTATTTCACAAATTGGAAGTGTCCATATAAGATAAATCACACTATTCAACATATATAAACATTATATGAGGTCTTTTACATAATTGTCTGTCCATTCAAAAGAGTGGCCTTATTTATTGTTATTGCCTGCGCCCCTGTATATTGCACTTGTAGTGAGATGGAAGGCTTATGCTTAATAACAATCATATTTACTCCTCATTATTTCCCTGTCTTGCATTTACCATAGGGAACTTAGTCCTGAATGAGATGGGCCATCATTCATCATACCCTTCAAATTTATTCTACCTACTTGGGTGTATTTCTAAGCCGATATCGGTTACAATTACGCATAGATACCAACTGGGTGCAGGTTGTTGTAAACTCCTGTTCAGTCCAGGGTAATCGTCTATTATCCTTATTATTTGTTGTTTTGCACCCAGGAGTTGGATCTCATCCAACTGAAATACAGGGGAAAGCGGAAAAGACGAGCTTTGGTGACACCAGAATCCAAGCTCATTTTCATCATTCGCGTACAAGGGTGGGTTATTAATGTTGTTGTTGTATATTGTAATGATTTCCCCCAAATTTGTACTTTTTATCTTTTGATTCTGATATCTATGAGGTATTTTCAGAAAAAATGACATGCACCCCAAAACTAGGAAGATCTTGTACTCTCTGCGACTTAGAAGGATCTTCAGTGGTGTCTTTGTGAAGGCAAATGACAGGGTGATGGAAATTCTGCAAAGAGTGAAGCCATACGTTACATTTGGGTAGGACAAACTGATATTTATTGCTGTTGCTTACCATAGCAATGTATCCTAGATGCTAAAAAGATATGGAATGACCGTGGTTAATAATTATATAGCATCACCACTCATACCTGCTTCCCGAAGATGCTGGGATGATCTAACTAATGTATCTGTCCACTATATGATTGCATTTTATTTTGGCTGAATCATAGACTGAATCAGGGCCATCAGATCATTTAGCTATCAATTCTGGTCCGGTTTGGATGGGATTAGCTGGGATAAATCTCAGGCTGAGATTCCTTCTTCTCCGTCTTTCTCTGTGTTTGTGCGCTCTCTTTGCGTCTGTTGGTGGGTAGCGAATATGATACACCAATTTGTGGCTTGTGAGCCTAATTATATAATTTGCATGGGTTGGTTTCTCATTTTTCCCAAAGAATTTTATACCTCAAATTCCAAGAAATAAATGCAGAAATACCTCGTGACAATTTGAGGTAGCATCCAATGTTGTGGAAATCCTTTGACAGAAATTCCCTTATTTTCCTATTTAGTTGGAGACTTCTGGTCTTGGGATAAAATTCCTTAAATAGCCTGTATTGTACGATTCTAAATATTTTGCATTTCTTACTAAAATTTCCCTGTATATTGTTGAGATTTCCTTGTAGATAGAGCGCCATGGCGAATAAGGATTAATGTAGACGACCCTAAAAATGTTGGGACAAAGCTTTGTTGTGTTTAGTTTGGTTGAAAATTAACCATTTTACAAGTATAATGAAATGAGCACTATTTGCACTTCTGTTTTCAACTGCAACGCTTCAGTTGGTTTGTATAGTTTTCATTGGAGTTGGATGCTGCAGTAAAAAAGGTGAGTACGAACAGCATTTCCTTATAATAGTTAGCTATAGATATGTGAAAGTTTGGTGTAAAAAGAGGTACCCAACCATCTATAAGCTTTTTTTTCAGTAAGTAACCCATTTATAAGCTTCATTGAGCTGAGTTTTAAGCTTTTGAAAGCTGGCTTTTCTTTGAGTGAGCTTTGGTATTGAGCTTGGGTTTGGTTTTTTTAGGCTTGCTGAACAGAATTAGAAAATAGGAGTTCAAGCTGCAGCTGCTTGTGATTAGCTTCAACCAGAACATTCTATGTGGAAATAATAATCCCAAAGAAAATAACAAAACAGGAATTATTATGCTCTTTTCAATAACATAGATGTGTAGATAGTGCTACTTCCAGAAAGAAAAAAGTGTATAACTACTTAAACGGGTTACCAACGGTAGCCTTATGTTCTGAATGGTTTAACATTAGTCATCTGCAGTGGGCAATAGTTATTAATTATTATTTAACACGTTTAGTCTCATCAGTGTGAGAAGAATGGTCTTTATATCTTGTTGCTGTACATTCGCTCCGCTCTTGGGTTAGCATGCTTGTAAGTAGTGGTGTAAATGGCAGAATCTTCGGAGCACCCTCGCATTTTCATTTTTATTACAGGACAATTAGCAAGATCAAGATGTCGCTTATTGCAAGCCGTCTATGTCATTTTTTGGTGGTTGTTATTGTTGTTGTCGTCTAATACAGTCCTAATTACAGTTTGTTTGTGTTTAAAGATATCCTAATCTCAAGAGTGTGAAGGACCTGATATACAAGAAAGGTGCAGCGAAATTTGACAAGCAAATAGTTCCTTTGACAGACAACAACATTATTGAAGAGGTATGAGCCATATCGTACTGAATTGTGTTGCATTGTTCCCCCTTTACATTTGCTTCCCGACTTTTAATATTTTTTGATTTTTTACTTCTTGCCAGGCACTGGGTCAGTATGGCATCGTCTGCATAGAAGACATCATAAACGAGATTGCTAATGTGGGTCCACATTTTAAGGAGGTTACTAATTTTTTGTGTCCCTTCACCCTCAACAAACCAGAGAAAGCACTGCAGGGTAAGAAAAGGCTATATATTGATGGGGGAGACACCGGAAATCGTGAGGATCACGTCAATGAGTTAATTAGTAAGATGAATTAGCTATCAGAAAACAGATCGTGGGCAACACTATCACATCTGGTAAAATTGTAGGGGATGTAAAATTTTTTTAGAGCACTTACTTTGACTTGCTTAATATTTATGATGATCAGGGTTTTGGTTTTCATATCAAATGTAGTCGTTGAGCTACTGAAATGCTATGCGAGTACTTTGTAGGTTGTAAAATTGTTATCTGGACAGTTTTGAACTTGGGACTTGATTATCAATAGGGAAAGTCTATGGTACCCAAAAAAAAAAAATTCAGTATTGTACCCGCCAGTTATCATTTTTATGATACAGTTACAATTTTGAGAGGAGAAGTTACAACTGTTCATAGAAGGTTATAATCGAGCACAGACACCCATAATCGATCATGAACTCTCGGTATTGATCATAATTTTACATGATCAATTATGCCTTTTAAAGTTGTAACTTACACCTAAAAAAAAGTTATAATTTTGGTACGATACCAGTGGCGGTACCGTAGCCTTTCCCTTATCCGAATGAGAAATTATCTTTCGCAATTAGCTGTGACTATTAACGGGTTCGAATCGTTTCCACGGGGTAAGACTATTCTCTCTAAACCCAATAATGAGAGGAGTTTCTAAATACGCTCTTTTAATTAAACCTGATTTTTACGTAATTAACCCTGCCCTTTACGCTTGGACACTGTCGGATTTAACCATTTCTTAATCAACCCAAAGACGACCCAGACCAGTTCAGCTAGTTAAACCTTAAACCACTTCCCACAGTTTTCACAACTCTCTAATCCCCCTCTCTCTCTCTCCCGCTCTCTGTTTTGTCAAATGGAGAACGGCGATGACTGGCTAGCTCAAGACAAGTTCCACCACGTCCTTTTCTGCTTCTCTGTTACCATATTTTTCTCTCTCCTCGCTACCCGAACCCGGCACGCTTTTCTTCGACGCTGGAGCATCTGGGTTGGATCCATTATCTCGCTCTTCGCCGGCGCAGCCAAAGAGGCAGCGGACGAGCTTGGGTTTTTCAAATCCGCTGGCGCGTCAGCCAAAGATGCCGTTGCCGATGTCCTCGGCATTCTTATCGCTGTTCTTGCTCTTTCTCTATATAAATCGCTCTTCTCCCGGGTCAGACCCGATCAATCGAGCCAAGTACGAGGGCTGGAGATGGTTTGATTCGTGGATTGGAGTTTAATCATTAATGGATCGTGTAATAGTGAATTGCTGGAGTCATCATCATCACTGGTTTCAGGTTAGTTTGGATACTAAAAAATGAGTAAATGAGATGAGCCTGATTGGAAGCCCAGAAAGTGTAAGAAAAGAGAAGAAATCGAAAGAAAAATAAATTAATAAAGCAATTTGATATGTAAGAAAAGAGAAGAAATCGGTATTTATGAAGTCCTGCTATTTTTTTTTTTTTGGATTAGGGCGTCTAGGCTTGTGCCTGAGTACTCTCAAGAGCTCTGAATCAACCACCGTAGACATGTCCCTTGAGGAACCCGGTCCTTAAGGGGTGTGAGAAACATCAAACTTGAGACCTGGCAAGGGGTTTAAGTCTTGCCATTTGATCTGTTGATGAATGAACATATATTGGCATTGCTAAGTTTGCATAGGTGTATGATTAGGGCGTCTAGGCTTGCGCCTGAGTACTCTCAAGAGCTCTGAATCAACCACCGTAGACGTGTCCCTTGAGGAACCCGGTCCTTAAGGGGTGTGAGAAACATCAAACTTGAGACCTGGCAAGGGGTTTAAGTCTTGCCATTTGATCTGTTGATGAATGAACATATATTGGCATTGCTAAGGTTGCATAGGTGTATGATGGGTTGGTACTCATTGGTCATTTACTGAAATGTGAATAGGGATTTCAGTAAGAGTCTCACTGACAAGTGACAACTGATGGAGAAAATGGTGGCGTTTTGGTCTTCAATATCTGTATGAGAAGTTTGTCCATATTCAATTTTTTCGACATATGTTTCACAATTCAAGCCCAGGTCTTTGTGTTTTTTGTGTTGCGGTTTGCTGTATTCACCTTTATTGTGGCTGTTATTTGGGGAAAGTAGTTGCTTTCTGTTTTGTTCCATATTTGGTATCTTATATGTCACCTTTGGAAGGTATAAGCCACGAAATAAGCACAAACTCGACAGTGGACACAATGACTTGCATGGAGCAGCTAGGATGCATAATAATTTAGGAGTTAATGTGTACATTACGAATTTAGATGTTGATGGATAAGTGAGACCACACGGAGAGTTTGATTGACATCAGTGGATGTATTCATTTGGGTGTCGAGAGTAAAACAAATGTAAATTTTGTGAATTTTGAGATCAAGATCAATGTGAAAGATAAAGGATTTGTGAAAAGACGACAATGGAATATGCAAGATAATGCATAGATAATGTTCGTAACAATTACTGTTTTACTTCTGCAATGTTCAGTCTATATCATCCTCAAAAAAGCTAGAGATTAAATCACTTGCTTCCTTTGACAACAAATGCTTGTGTTCTGACAGAGCATCTGAATATTTATTAGTGTTGGTGTTTTGATGAAATCAATGGGTCACATTCTGAAGCTATTGCTGCTGAAGGCTTGTCATGAGTGTTGACATCTCCCTCGGGCAGCTTAACTGCAGAGTGAACACCAGCCCCAGCCAGCGTGCCCGTGTTGAGGATGAGTGGAGGAAGGTTGACCACAGAGTTCTTTGAAGTTTGCAGCTATTGCTGGCCACAGAGTTCTCATTGGATTCATTGAAGCTCCAGTGGTTTCCCTATACAAAGGGATAAAAGGTATAAGATGAAGAAATTGTTTTTAAGATTAACATGCTTCAAATTTTGTTTATGAGGCTGATAAACATGCAAGTTGAATCTTTGAACTGTGCTTCCCTTTTTGTTTTTTGGTTAAACTGTGCTTTTCTTAGGACTTGAAACGACAGATAGTTCTTGATACAAGTTTATGTCGGTCAACTGTTATTTTCTTTAAAATCCGGACCTGCAATGTGCCCGGAAATCAAAACATGAGTGACGAAATTATTGAGAAAAAAGAAAAGATTTAAGTGGAAATCAGATCATACTTCATGAGTGACAAATGATGATATTACTTCTGCTGCAAAGTTATATGGGCACATACCAAAAGTCCATTCGAATCTTGACTACAAATCCTTGGAAAATCTAAATCAAAGCTAGGGCTTAACTGCAGTTTCATACATGCTTCCATAGGAAGTGATTTAGGGCAGTGAAGGCGATTTCAACTTCAACGGCAGGGTTTCGATAAACCCGAGATGTAGCCTGTAGATGATATAATCTATACTATTAATAAAGAGAGATGATAAAGTTTGGTGTCTACTCCTAAAATAGTCATAATACCATATATTTCTTTCTGAATAACTATCCATTGATCCATCTTTAATTCCGTTGGACCATTTTCATTCATCAAATATCAATATTGTCTTTTCGTTCTTATCAAACACCCAGATTCTCTTTTAACCCTATTTAACTGTTTAATTTTTCTTCACTCACTCGGGTAACCGTGTGTGCAGGGCGTCTAGTGATCATAATGGCGAGGGGCGAGGCTGGTGGAGGCAGCGAGGCGGATAAGGGTCTCGGGAGCCTTGTGTCTTTTGGTTCAAAATGGCTGTGGTCTGTCCCTGAAAAGATGAGCATGAGAGTGCTAATGTAACTAACTATTAACAGAAATTCACATAAAATAT
The DNA here is from genome assembly GCA_951799425.1 of Ilex aquifolium. Classification (NCBI taxonomy): domain Eukaryota; kingdom Viridiplantae; phylum Streptophyta; class Magnoliopsida; order Aquifoliales; family Aquifoliaceae; genus Ilex; species Ilex aquifolium. The sequence goes on along the minus strand of OX637404.1, from coordinate 27,599,146 downwards.
GCAGTTCCAACTATACTTTGACAAATAGACACAAATTGGAAGAGGCAATGTATTCTTGGCTTCTTCTTTTTTTCGGCTATCGGGTGTTTGGGGGTGCGCTCCCTCGAGCTTGGATACTAGTCATCGTAACTTAAGCAGGTTTAGAATGTATCATAAGGAACGAGAATGGTTGATTCTTACCTATATCAGTTGAATTACGGGATTTGTTGTATATAAAAAAAATGAGATAATATTTGTATGAACATACCATTTGATCTAAACCAATGGAGATTGTCAGACAATCACTAAAAAAAAATTCAAGGATGCTCTAGTGTCACAATCAACCGGTAAATCTAGCGGACCCACTCTCTTGGTGGAACACACGGCTGCTGATTACATCGAGCATGTAAAGTTTTTTAAGTGTGACGTACAGTATTTCAGCCCTCGTCCTCACGAGTACATACACATTGTACCAAGCACTCCTCTCCTCTTTCGCACTTCTGCCATTTGATGTAAAAAAATGTCATTCATTTCCTAGGGTTTCTTCAGTTTTAAAGAGAGAGGAAGTGTGTGTTTTTCAGCTCTTGTAACCGTTGGATTCATTGCCGGAGCTTGTCGCCGCCTCGAAATCACCAATATTTCAGCGGTGAACGACACAGAGAGACATTCGGAAGCGTAAATTAATCAGATACCCTCTTCCCTGTGTTCGCACGGACTGGTTTCATCGCAATTTTTGAGGTAACAGAAGACTCAAACAGTTGATTTTTTTGGCGTTTCGTTCTAACATTGTGGTGTATGAGTGAATATTCAAGATGTTGTGTTATTCTGAGGCAACTCGGTTGAGACGGTTGGTCGCTCGTACCGAGTTGACACATTTTAGCGTCCCTGTTTTGAAGCAATCGATGTTTTTCTTATTATTTTTCGTCTATGGTAAATCTGATGGTTTTGGTTTCTCAAAAAAAAAAAAAAAAAATTCTGATGGTTTTGGGCTTTTTGGCGGTGTCAAATGGCGAGTTACCGGAGTGAACTTTGTTTCTGTTCATAGGATTTTACTGGGTTAAGCTCATCAATGCAGCCCTTTTTGCATGTTTGATTCTTTGTCTTGGATAAATTTTTGGGGAGGGGATTTAAGAGGAGGAGGAAGACTTGAACCATCGTTAGATAAAGAGTGATATTGACATTTGGAGTTTGTAATTATGTTTTTTTTTTAGCAGGTTTGTATCACGCTAATACCTAATTGATTTCTGTTTTATAGCTTCATGTCATGTTTGAACCGTGTAAAATTAATATATAAAAGAGTCGTATCGTGTATTTTTTTATATTGACTTTATTTATATTCGATTCATTTGTTAATCGTGTCGTATTGGATTCACTCATTTATTAAACATGTGGTTTAAAAAAAATTAAAATTTTCTAATTTTGTATTGTATTTATGTCGTGTTAGTGAGTGATCGGTCGTATTATATTTTGACACTCCTATTATAATATTTGAACCTTTCTAAAATATGTTACATCATTTCATAATTGTACAAAGGTTCTTCCTAGTTTATTAAAAGTTACGAAGCACGAATGCTTCAAAAGGGGCGAAATATCAGTATTGAATATGTGTCGGTATTCGATACACGTCCAATATGATAGGATGTGTATGGATTACAGTTAGAAAGTAGGGTTAATTGTTTTTTATTCCACGTGGTTTCGTCTAAAAGTACCTTACCTACTTAACGTTTAAAATTATGCGCATAACCCCCTTATGGTTATGTACCAAAGTAAAACCGTTACTTTTATCATCCAACTTAGCGGAGAGTGTACTTCACATGCTCCAAATATATTGTGGACTTTGTTTTCATTGTTTCCCTCCAAAAAAATATTGTCTAAGTGCCTAAAATACCCTTTATATTAAAATAGCTAGGGTCATTAAATGAGTAAGTTTCTATTCCCAGATTTAATTATCTATTAAATGAATAATTGGAAGCTAATTTTATTCATTTATTATCCATTAAATGAATAATTGGAAGCTAATTGGAATCTAAGTTTCTATTCCCATTAAAAAAAGGGTAGTATGGTAATTTTATTATTTTATTAACGGTGTTAATTATTTCATTTTGGTACATAATTTTAAGGGGGTAATGTACATAATTTTAAAAGTCAGGTAAGGTGCATCTATCCAAAACCACAAGGAGGTAAAAAATAATTACCCCTAGAAAGTATCCGATAATTTAAAAAAATAAATTTTTAATTTTGGATAGGTACGTCAAGATATACGGGAGGGGATACAGTGGGGTGTTACGCCTAGTTTTTAAAAAAACCAGGGGTACAGTAGCAAAATAAATTTGGGCCCTTATTTACAAAAAAAAAAAAAAAAAAATGGAAAAACCCAACAAGTCTACTACTGAGGCGTGAGATCTCGCGACTCCCCCTTCTCTGTCTCTCACAGTGTCACTCGACAAGTCACAGCAGACACACACCTGTACTCCGACGAACGGTCGGCTCTTGATCCGACGACCCCCCTGGGCTCGACGACCCTCTTCTGAGTCTCCTCTCCACTGATCAGGTATTTCTCCTCTTCACTGTTCAACGACTCTCTCTCTCTTAGTATTTAGTTTTATGTTTTCTCTACATCTTTCTTTTGCATTTCTAACTGTGATTAGCACTCCTATTTTGCAATTGAGTTTGCAAATAAACCTAAGCCTAGAATTAGGGTTTGCAATTAGGGCTTTTTTTCAAGGATTCTTCTGTTTTTTGTGTGTGTGTGTGTGTTATATAGGAACTATGAAACAATGAATTTTGAATATTCTAGAGAAAATAAGAAAGATTTTCGGGTGTAGCTTGGTTGGGCTTGGACCTTTTGCCGTTTCTTTGAGATTTTCGGGTGTCACGCACATTATCTGAGGTACTCTTCTATTTGACTTATGTTGGATTAATTTTCATATGGTGCTTGATGATAATTTTTGGGTGTATTTTGGTGAGGGTGTTGAGTCTGAAACAGCTGTTGACTGTTGAATGTTCCATATAGTGTTGGGTGTTGAATTATTTTCAATATGGTATTGGGTGTTAATTGTTGAAGTATTTTCCATATGGTGTTGGGTGTTGATTTTCGCAAACATTTTGGTTTTGGATATTATGCAATATTCATGTGTAGAATGTATGCTTTATGAATGATTGAATGGTTGGGTATTATTATATATCTTTGATAGATGTGTGATTCACTTGTTACTTTATGAATCATAATTATTACATCAAATATAATAATATTTTTTTTAAAAAAATATAATTTTACAGACGTATCCTAGCCGTACCCCTATCCTAGTTGTTTAGGTGTTGGTGTATCTTGCCGTAGCCGTATCCCGTAGCCGTATCTGTAGCTGTACTTCATAGATTAAAAGAAATATGATTATTATCAGATTTTGTTGTTAATTACTTTTGTTGTTTTGGTTGCTTGTCACTGCCCTGAACCACCACACCAGCGTATATTCACAATATGATGCAACTTCGTCGATTTTAGGTGGTTGTCAATTTTTGTCCTTTCTCTATCAAACTATAGCTTAATGTTTTCTGATAGAATGCCTATTTTGGGAAGTTTCATTTTAATTAGTTTATGATATTTGAAGCTACTTTGTATATTCTCCTGTTTCTCACAATCATCTGTTTTCAAATTTTCAAGTTAATGGACAGCAGCTCTGGTGAAGAGTCAGATTTGAGTGAGTCGGAGATCTTTGAGTACAAAGAGAAACCTTATGAGGAACTGAGGGATGGAAAATACAAAGTAAAGGGTCCAAATGGGGCCCTTAGGTGTCCCTTCTGTGCTGGAAAGAAGAAACAGGATTACAAGTACAAGGATCTACTTCAACATGCTTCAGGAGTGGCTAAAGGTTCCGCCAACAGAAGTGCAAAACAGAAGGCAAACCATCTAGCACTAGCAAAGTACTTGGAGACTGACCTTGCGAATGAGGCGGAGCCACAACCACAGCGTGCTGTTGCACCATCACCCACAGATCAATTGTCTGAGCAGAATGATCTGTATGTGTGGCCTTGGACTGGAATCGTTGTCAATATAGTTAATGATCCCAAGAATCACCAAGATGTGGGTAGTGAAGGATACTGGTCGAAAAAGTTCTCTAAATATAAGCCTTCAGAAATTAAGATTTTCTGGGATGATCAAGAGCTAGTTGCACAAGCTGTCATTGTGTTTGATAATGATTGGACTGGTTTCAAGAATGCTATGCAATTTGAAAAAGTTTTTGAAGCTGAGCACCACAGTAAGAAGGAGTGGAATGCTCCGAAAAGTCATCCTGGTTCAAACATTTATGGCTGGTTTGCTCGTGAGGATGATTTTAACTCAAAAGGGCCGGTGGGAGACTATCTTCGTAGTAAAGGAGAATTAAAAACAATCTCCAACCTTGTTGAGGAAGCGACACAGGACATAAACAGTATTGTGGCAAACCTAGCCAATGAGATTGACATGAAAAATGAAAATTTGGATGAGTTGCAAATTAAGTACAATGAGAAGACCATGTCGCTTAGTAGGATGCTTGAGGAGAAAGACATCCTGCACCGTGCTTTCTGCGAAGGTTTGCTCCCTCCTTCTCCCTGTTTACCTGGTCAAGCATGAAGTACAAATGCATCCATGTCTGCAAGAATATTTTCCTGATCGTACTGCCTATGTATGCATTATGCTAATGTCTGTCTGTGCAATGAAGATTCCTTTGTCATGTATATCATTATTCCACCTGCAAATGTTAGGGTTCTCAGCTGATGGATACTCGCCAAAATAGTCATGATTGAATTTTGGTGTTACAATGTTGTTAAACTGCCATTGGGCCCCCTGAGCTTTCTTAGACAACAAAAAACGAACAGCATTTGATGAGTGTTGCTTTTTAGAGTAATTTTAGGTGTTTGCTTGGCCCAAAAAGGATGCTGCATTCATGTAAACCATGACATTTATATACCAGAACAGTAGTAGTTCTTAATTGACACCTGAGATCCTATAATATTCTGTTATCTAACTGTTGTATCCTGTTCAGAAACAAGGAAGATGCAACGCATTGCACGAGAGCATGTTAAAAGGGTGTTAGATGAACAAGAGACGCTGAATGTGGAGTTGGAGAGCAAAAGGAGGAAACTTGATAGCTGGAGCAAAGAACTGAATAAGCGTGAAGCCTTGACAGAACGTGAGAGACAGAAACTGGATGAGGAGAAAAAAAAGGTGATACATGGACAATTATCTGTACATACAGGAATACTTAAACCTTTTTGCTTTGTTTCTTTTTTTTTGACATCCAAGTTTTAGCTGTTAAGTCATCGATCCTAGTACAATCTGATGATTGGTTATATCCTTATTCATTGCAGCTACTTGTCCCATTCTGTATGTTTGAATTGATTGACAGTTTGTTCACTTGATAGATGCTTCATTTTTACTCCTATTATACACAACGTACTCGTATCCTAGAGATTTCCTGCATTGGTGGAAAATATGTTTAGGAAATGCTTCCTGTGTTTCCTTTGTGATGATGCTTCATTATAACTGCTGATAATTTTTGTTCTTTCAGAATGATGTCAGAAACAATTCGCTTCAAATGGCTTCCATGGAACAGAAAAAGGCCGATGGGAATGTCTTACGTCTTGTTGAAGAACAGAAGGTGTGTCATTTAGTGTCAAGCTTTGACAACACACTGTAGTACTATAGGTAGATTGTTTTTTTCCATCATCTTACAATCTGTAGCTTTCATTGACCACCATTTCAACTGTGCAGAGGGAGAAGGAGGAGGCTTTAAAAAAGATACTGGAGTTAGAAAGACAATTAGATGCTAAACAGAAATTGGAGATGGAAATTGAAGAATTACGAGGGAAACTAGAGGTGATGAAGCATCTGGGAAAAGATGACGCCGTGGTTCAGGAGAAGATTAAAGAGATGAATGAAGAATTGAAAGAGAAAATTGAGGAAATGGGTGATCTGGAAACTCTGAATCAAACTCTTGTTGTCAAAGAGCGCCAAAGTAATGATGAGCTGCAAGAAGCTCGTAAAGAATTGATTGCGGTGGGAACTCTTATCCTGTCATCTCATTCTTATGGACCATATTATTTAAATGTAATACTGAATTAATGGTAGGATTATAGAGTGATAGATTTGTAATACATGCCTTCAAAAATGCTGTTTGCTTTAAGTATCAGACGTGGGATCCATTGGACGACAAACCAGTTGCCCCACCTATAGAAATTTCATTTGTCATAGAAGTTATGTTTGAATGAATGTTCCCCATCTTATTCAACATGATTTTTTATACGATTCTCTGAAAACAAATAGGATAAAAGATTTGGAAGCGAGTGGTTGTCAGCAATCAAACAAAAGGTGATGATTAGTTGATGTATTACTTGATTGCAACGACGTAATGGAATAGTTGGTTGTCCCACTTGGATCCTTAGTCTGATTACATGGAAGCAATCTGTCTCAGCCATATACCCTAGACCAGGCAATCATGAATATTGGCTTTATCCTTCCTAATGCTACGGACCATAATTCCTCATGTTGGTATAACTATAATTATTGTTTTCATTACTTTCAGGGCTTGAGTGAATTGCTGGCTGCTGGTCGCACTAATATTGGGATAAAGAGAATGGGAGAAATCGATACCAAAGCCTTTCAAAATGCATGCAAGCTGCGGTACCCCCTTGAGGAAGCTCAGATCAAGGCCACAGAATTGTGCTCCCTATGGCAAGAGAGACTGAAAAATCCTGATTGGCATCCATTTAAAATTGTCACATGTGGGGAAAATTGTCAGGTATTCCTTTTGCATTTCCTTCTGTTGAACATCCCATTCGTATGTTATTTCAAAATGTCTCCTTTTAGCTTGTTAAAATTATGGTGAGAAACCTGTCTGATTTTCAGGGTACTTTAAGATATTGCTAGAGTGTGAGGATAAGGGAATCTCTGCATTTCTTCATGTTTGAATAACGTGGGATTGTCTGGATATATAACACTGAATCATTCTTCATGATGCAGGAAAATCTGAATGAGGATGATGAAATGTTACAAAAACTCAAGGAGGAATGGGGTGGTGAAATATACGTTGCAGTTGCCACCGCTCTGAAAGAGATGAATGAATACAATCCAAGTGGTAGGTATGTGGTTCCTGAGCTGTGGAACGTTAAGGACCAAAGGAAAGCCACATTAAAGGAAGTAATTGCATATATCTTGAAGAATTTGAAGTCACTTAAGCGCAAGAGATAATGAGGTAAAGTCTGCATTTATATCTTTTTTTATACTGATTCTTTACTTGAAACAAACTGATACATTTTATTATCTATCTACAATAAAAGTGAATTGTTGCAAAGACGCACGCATGCACTGATATGCACGCACACATATGTAGACTAACAAATATTTGCTTCTGCATTCTGTTATGGTTTTGCGAATGACAGTATTTAATGATGAGGTTTTATGCTTGGTCATGTACGGAGGTTGTAGATGAAAGTCAGAGACGGTGGAGGAGTGCACAAACTACAGCCGTGAGTAATCATATGGTTTAGGACCAAATTTCTTCCCCAGGTGCATTCTATGCCCACCAGGTTTTCCCACTTGGATGTTTGGTACAAAAAACTTGTTTAGAAATTGGATTATATGTTCTCTGGCAGGCTGGTAGGATCTGTATTTCTGCTTTAGTGGGGAAATATTCCCAGAGCTCAACAATATGGACGCTTAGGAAATTATGCATGATAACTTTTTATTAACTGCCAGCAAAGAAACTGAATTTGTTTTGCTTAATGGTACGCACGTGGATTGATTTTCATTTACTTTTGTTTGATGATGCTGAAAGGATCAAGGTGCAGCCATGGGATACATTGCATAAAGGGGACACATTGTCTAAGTCCATGTCTGACTAGGGACAAAAAAATGGAAGAGTTAAATATGGAAATACTACAAAATTACGGGAGTTGATGTAAATAATAATGCATGCATGATGTTTTGGAGGAGAAAACAAGTGGGAGTGCATAGGGCTATGCATTCATACATTGGTGTGGAATAGGAACACTGACATGGTGGAACTGTTACATCTAATATTTACTCGTGGAACAGGTCGGCAGGTTCTGATGAAAATTTGACACTGTAGTAGTCCATGTAAAACGTTAGGTCATAGTCAATAAGGACCTAAATGCTTCAATGCTGAGGGGCCTGGAGAGCATGGTGAATAATGCACCCTCCTTCCTTACCTGATTTCATGTCATGTTGGGGTGCAACTTGGGTTGGGCAACCCGAGCCCAACCCGAAAAAATTAGGGCTTGGGCTAGGGTTTTTAATACTTGGATTGGGCTTGGGTCAAAAAATCTCAACTCGAATTCAATTTGGGCCGGACTCGGGTTGAGGCATCTGTAACCCGATTTCAACCCGAACCCGACAAATTAAAAAATAATTATATATATATAAAGCATTAGCACTTTTTTTCATTTTTACTCAATCGTCCTCTGTTTCTTGTTGCTTGCTACTCTGTTATGCGTGATTAATGGTGATAGTGTGATGTTTTAAGTTTAATGTTTTTATGGGTCTAATTTCTATGTTTTATGGGATTGTGCTTTGAGATCACTAGTTTTTTGGTGTGAAAGCAGATGATCAACAATCGTGCACTGTTATGAATGAAATATATGAATTGTTTTATGAATTTGTAATTATTCCCCCCTCTCTCTGTCTCTCTTGCAGTGAACCCGAATTCAACCCGAGCCCGCCCGAATTAAACTCGGGCAGTGCTCGGGTTGAGTTCCTCAACCCGAGGTAGGGTTAGGGTTAGGGTTAGGGTTAGGGTTAGGGTTAGGGTTGAACATTATATACCTAGGGTTGGACTAGGGTTGACTGTGTAACCCGCCCGAGTTGCACCTCTAATGTCATGTACGTAGTTCAATGATGGAAGATGAGGACATGCAGTTGAGAAATCACACAAGACAGTAATTGCACGACATTCACCTAAGTAGCAAACTACAAGCCAATTAAACTACCCAGTAGCAGCTGGTTAAATCGTCTTTTGAGAGTACATTTTGGACTGTACATCCACATAATAACCATTTAAGTCACAAGGGTTATGTACCAAACACATGCAAATTAGGCTTCCTTCTGTCCACAACCCTAGACACTTTTTACTGGCACGGTATGATTTTGTTCTACCACTGTCTCATTCAACTGAAGGGTAAGACTGTTTCAACAGCTAAAAGATGATAGATTACATTACAACAATGGAGATGACAGGTTACGACGATGTCCAGCTGCCCGCTCACTAACAAAAGTTTTCTGAACCTATCAAGCACCTTGTAAAGGAGCTGAAGATGACAACAATGAGAAAAGCACTTGAATTATTTGCGACAGTTTTCCCTTGTTGCAGGCTGGAAGCCAATTTTGAGGTTATGATTCAACTGCATTTTAAGAAATAACAGACATTCAGTATACCATAAGCTGCATAATTAATGCAAAAATAATCCAACCAAAACCAAGCAGCTCAATCTAACTTCAACCAAGCATCAAAATTTCGTTTTTGTGTATTATTTGTCACCTAAGAACGGAAACTTTTTGACCCGTTTCGAAAATGTTTCAACCTATTTCGAAAACAGAATGAAAACGAATAAAAAATTTGAGAATTATGTTTTTAAAACATTGATGAAAATATACTAAAACATCTTAAAACATCTTGAAGTATTTCAAAATAATTGTGTAAATGCTTCAAAACATTATGAAATATATCAAAGTATTAGAATTTTGATTTCATTACTGATTCGTTTTAGTCTCCTTGGAAACAAAAACATTTCAACTATTTGGAGAAACTTTAATAAATGAAAAGTAGTTTAACTTTGGAAATGACCAAAATATGCAACCCTCATACTCAAACCTAGATTAGGAAACGGTAGATGTTGGCAAGTGTTTGTCAAATGACTCCTGCAAATAAGCTAGTTTAGTTGAAGCACATATAAAAACTGTGAATCCTGGATCCCCATCACTAAAAGTATCAATAAAATAACAGACTTCAACCTGATATAAGTGAGAGAACAGAAGTGCCACTTAAGGGTTTATGTCTCAAATAGATTGAAAATTTCAACACAGGATTTCCCAGAAACAGAAAAATTAACTTAAAACTGATGTACTGAAAAAGTAAAACATTACAATGCTAAAGCTTGGCATATGAATAAATCACCATTATGATAGTGACTACAGATTGAGGACTACCTTTGTTTGGCTTCATGGGATCCCAACAGCAAGATAAGGATGACCCGATGAACCAACATTTATAATGTACACTTGGATCTCTTTAAGTGATTAGTAGTGAATTGGGGATAGTGACAAAAAAATCTAAACTAAGAGAAAAACATCTATATCTATAATATAAAACATGACAGACTTCAATAAACTCATCCGACAATCTCAAATAGAATTATCCAATGGCTACCAACATCCTTTTTAAAACCACTCGCATTGAATTTTTTCCCCCCCAAATCTATCGCTTCTCATTTACATTGCACTATGCATTCAGGCACGGGTTACCCCAAGTATTACATATATCCCGAAGATGAAGAACTGCAATTTTTAGAACTGAAAGATGAGGGGTTTTCTCTGCTAAGAATTAGTGAGATGCTATCACTGTATTTTTTTTTCCACGTTTTTGAAAGTCCAACAGGCACCTGTAACAACTCAAGTGAATATATCAATGATTTGAGGAAGCTCTTACCATTGTCATGAACTCTGAATCATAAACAGCAATCACCCAAATGGCACTTGATACCAGGAACTAGGTGATGAAAGGGAGGGCTTCAATATGGAAAGCAAAAGCAGCACAAATACTTCCCAAGGAGCTGTGTCTCGGACTCAGACACAATGACTACTGGACACACACACGAGCAAGGCATAATCTGCATCTTGGGACAAAAATCATCAACGTAAAAGACAAACACAAAGAAAATAGCAAGTACCTACAAAAATATGTCAGACAGATAAACAAAAACAGAGATAAATGAGAGTCTAATTTAAACATATATATCTATCTCACTAGCCTTTCATCAAGTTCATTTCCATGGAATGCCTCAGGTTCAAGCAAATATGCAATATGCACATTTTAGATCTCAACGGATAACAAGAGACTAGAAGATATAAATGAGTACCAATATTCAGAAAAACTAGTGAAATGCCTTTGAATATTGGCAACAAATGAAACTCAAAAAGCGAAAAGAAAGAAATGAAATTTTACCATCATTTCATTACAACCAGCAGGTTGCTTCCTTCATGAAGGATGCAAATGCATGAGGGCCACACTAATGAAAGCCATCAGAAGCCACGAAATTTGATAAAGAAGTTCTTTCTCCCAAAAAAATATTGCTTCATCACCTAGTTAAAACTGGAGATAAACGATAACTTATTCCTATTTAACTTAAAATAAGGCAAGGTAGCTGCACCAAATTATGGCCCAGCCAAAGAAAAAATAGCATACTTCACAGAAACCAAAACCATGGAAGTGTAAAAATAGCATACCATAAAAAGAGGCAACAATGCACAGAACAGAGAGAAGAATTCAGCCATCATAACTAAATATTCATAAATTAAGAACTTTGATTTTCAAGAGTATACAAAGAAATGTGGTCTCATCATCCACAGATTCCACACTAATGGAGTCTAATAAATAACTATCATTTCTTTCTTTCACATATTTTTATTCATTTTCATATTTTTCTCAATGGGTATTCTGTCAATTCTCAACACCTAGACCATACAAGACACCAGCATACTTCTCCAGTGAGCCACTAAAGAAGTTCTCTTTCAACTTCCTGAAAGTACAAGATGTGAGCAAACTATCCGAACCTGCCTGGTGACAAACGCCAACCCTCTCAACTTCCAACAACTCTGCCACCTTGTTCAATCCACCATGAAGGCTATTGCAGAACTTCATGAGATGCTTGATATCATAAACGACTGGAAAATACACATTAATCAAAGTAAAGAACCCAGTTTGCGAATCAGGCAAATTCTGGCAAGTCAAGAGCTTAAGCAAATACCCAAAATCATGCCCACTATGAAAGGTAACCCAAAACACAGAATCATTCAAAACTATCCCCGACGACATCAAGAGCTCCCCGAAACGCTTGGCATCAATACCCTTTTCATTATTCATCCTAAAATCAATCCCGCTTTGACGCAAGAGCTCAATCGAATCATTGGCAAAGACATCCTCATTGGGATTAAATTCCCGGAAATTGAATTGCCAAATGCAATGTTTATCGGTTCCACAACTAGGTAAATTACCTTGCTCATCAGAAAATGTTAACCCTATCTGAATTAATTTCAACATATCTACGTTGTCCTTCAGCGTTTGGTAATGGAAATCATGGTTGTTCTTGAAATTGCCAACGGGACGAAGGACAATGCCTGGAAACTCGGTATCCATAGCGATGTACGGAAAATCGTCGACAATTTGGCGAATCACAGAGAACTCTTCTTCCAGATTGTCATTCCATACCTCTCGAATTTGAATCGAATCGCTTTTGGGGAAAAGCGACATTTCTCAATTGTCCAAAATCGACCAAAAATAATGTTTTATCAAAATCGACTCTGTAACCGATCTTTGGCGAACCCAACTTGATTAGACCCAGATCTGCAAGAGAAACACAAGTTTAGCTATAATTGAACCAGAAATCGAATCAATTTCAAATAAAACGAACAAAATCATTAAGAAAACCGTGAAATCAATCAAAATTAATCCAGAAACGGATCAACAGGATTGAATTGTACCTGTTATAAGCAAAAATTCAAGCTTTGTGTCGTGGATCTATGATTGAATGAATCGAACATGAAGATACAAATAGAGGGGGTATTACGATGAGGCCATACAAGGCGGCGAAAAGAAATGAATTTAGGGCAAAATTGGGTGTATTTATGCGTGTATATATAGATAGATGAACAGAGAGAGAGAGAAGAGCCTCGGGGTGAACGCGGATGGGCCCTTTCCTCTACACCTCCTGCCAAATCAAAGAGAGAGACAGAGAGAAAGAAAACAGAGGAATTTTCAAAACAGAATAAAAAAAAAGATTTTTTTTTGTAATGATTGTGTGTGAGAATGAAGAGGGACACAGATGCAGAAGATGAGGAGGGGAAAATTTGAAATTTTTATAAAAAATATGGGTTTTAATTAATTATTGGAAAATTAAAAAAAAAATTGGGATTTCCTACTGGTGGGGGCCACTAGGTCGGTTTGGAGGGATTTGTGTGGTGAGCTGTGAACGCATTTGGGTCTCCCCCTGTTTGAGATTTTTTTGGAGGGCTTGAGATTTTTTTTTTTGGAGGGCTTGAGATTGAGATGGCTTATGTAGGATTTTTTTTTTTGGGAAAATTGAAAGGAGGTACACCTAATTAAACTTATTTAGTAAAAAATACACAAAAAAAATGTAGGATTATTAAGTCTTTAATTTTGATACTTATTTGTAACTAAGTACACAATTTGAATTTGGATGATTTTATTATGATTTTTTTATCCTCCATTTATCTATGTTTATTTTCTTTGGAAAGTGGTGCATTAAACATCTTCTAGTTTTATGGGATAACTTTTAAAAAATACGCATGAATCAAAGTACATTATATATATATATATAAATTCGAATTATCTAAATTTCGAATTATCTTTAATTCAACTTGATTCATGTGTATTTTTTTTAGAAAGTGGTTTTATTTTCAAATTATATTTATGCATTAAATATTTACTACTACTAGTTTTATCGGAGAATTTTAATATTTCGTTTATTTTAGAATATATCACTTGTTTGAATTTCAAAATTTGTAATATCCGAACAGCATAATAGTGTAATAAAAACAGTGTAACAAATACACTGTAACAAAGACAATGTAACAATATACTGTAACAAAAATAATGTTCAGTAATTTTGTGCATGTGGTAACAAATTCAAAACAGAGATGGACTGTTTTCAATGAAATTATATGAAAATATATGTTTGACAAAATGTAATAGTACAATAATTTGTGTAAATTGTTTGTTACACTGTTACACTTTTATTGTTACATTATTCGGGTATTAAATTAATTTAAAAATAAAACCACTTTAAAAAAAAAACGCATGAATCAAGGTGCATTAAATATAATTTGAAAACAAAATCACTTTCAAAAAAAAAATTTGCATAAATCAAGGGAGGACATACAAATATAGAATATTAAAGTTCTTCCACATATATATATTTTTATTTATATATTTATATGTATTAACAAATACACATGAATCAAGTTGCATTAAAGATAAGAGATTTTGAATTAAATAACCCTAAAGGGGGTATTTAAGTCTTTGTATCCATGTAGTGTACTTTTTTCAAGACATTTTTTAATGTGTATTTTTTGCCAAATAACTCTAATTAGGTGTACCAACTTCCAAAAATCTTTTTTTTTTTTTTGGTTTCCCAAGGTGTCCCCAGACTTCGCCCAAGACTAATCCTCCAAGTTACGATTGGACTCCAAAGCGGGGATCTCTCCTACGAAAGTGTGCTACATCTACAAGGGTTCGAAACCGAAACCACTTATTTAAACGACCAGAATTCCTTCCGCTCAGGCCAACCTTCGTTGGTGCTTATGTAGGATTTGACGGAGGGGCACAGCTCCTCTGCTGTAGAATAGAGTTGCCGTTTTTGAAAATGATACAATTTTATATTATAAAATGATGACATTTTGTGTGTAAAACAACATCCTTTTCATTTGAGAATAACCCTGTAGAGCAATAGAGGTTCTGGACCCTTTGAGAGAGAGAGAACCCAAATTTTAGGACTTGATTATGATGTCGAAATTTATTATATTTATGGTAATTTTTATTATATTTATGGGTAATTTTATCACTATTGTAACACTCAAAAAAATAATAAAAATTGATGATGCACAAAATTAACTTTGCACACCACTAGTCAAGTAATTTAGAAATTAAGGTAGCAATTAAAGTAAAAGAGAGAGAATTTATAGTGGTTCGGTCAATATGACCTACGTCCACTTTGAAATGGCAAAGGGTTGCCGGTATTTTATTGATTCCGGTGAACGGAGTGTTACAGATTGGAGAGGAATAAGAGTTTTATGCTCTGTAGAAGGTGATGCCCCCCAAGTGCTGGTGGGGCTTACATTTAATAGCCATTCTCCAACAGAGTGGAGCTATTAAGTGGCAACTATCTGGTTATCCTGGTGGAACTTGCAGATTCTCTTCAACGGGTGTGGCCGTTGAGGAGCTCCCCACAAGACCCGGTCCAAGTTGACTGCTTCTAAGGTGGTAGAGAAGGTAAGGGTGCTCTCTAGATCTTGTAGCTAAGCCGAGGCAGCTCCATGGTGCACTTAATTGAGATTGAGTCTTATTGGGCCTGAGTCTTCATAAGTTTGAGCCTTTAATTGCAACTGGGCTTCAGTATGGTTTTGGGCCTTTTCACATAAATTAGGCCATTTGGGCTTGGCCCATCATTTGCCCCCCAATGCCCCTGTGTCCAAGGAAACTTGAAAAAGAGGGCATTAGTTTACATCTTGAGTTTTAGGTGGTGGAGACTTCCTTTGCTAGATGACTCTTCCCTTGCACGATGCATTTTTGCTTTTGGGCAGTTTTGGCAAGATCTCCAACCCAAGTGGGCGTGCAGGGAATGCGGAGCAGCCCCTTGGGCGTGCAGCGGAGGCGGAGCAGCCCCTTGGGCGTGCAGCAGAGGCGGAGCAGCCCCTTGGGCGTGCAGCCGAGGCGGAGCAGCCCCTTGGGCGTGCAGCAAAGGCGGAGCAGCCCTTTGGGCGTGCAGCGGAGGCGGAGCAGGCCCTTGGGCGTGCAGCAGAGGCGGAGCAACCCCTTGGGCGTGCAGCGGAGGCGGAGCAGCCCCTTGGGCGTGCAGCAGAGGCGGAGCTAATTTGGGCTGTTTTGGCGAGCAGGCTAGTGCCTTGGGCGAGCCTGAGGCTGCTGGGCGCCTGAGAGGTCTGAGCGCCTGTTCTGGGCGTCCGAGAGGTGTTTGGGCGCCCGAGGAGTGCTGTAAGGTTTAGGCTACTCAGGTTGGGTGCCAATGGAGAGGCCCCGATTGTTGACATTCAATCTAATGTAGTCTCTCGGGTTGCAGACTACCTGAGTTTCAATATCCTACCTAGAGATGGCAAAAATAATGTTATTCCAAACATTAAAATATTTAACATGATTACCTGAAAAGAGAGGCAGGCTACTTGCGTGAGAGCAAAGATAGAGTCTGAGGTTACTCGTGAGAGAGCTACACCTTTTAAGACCGAGCTTTTGGCGACCCATGAGAGAGTCCTTAAGCTTGAGGTATAGGCTGCCTGTTTGAGAACAGTGCAGAGGTAGGTGGGCTGCCTGCTTGAGAGCAGTGCAGAGGTAGGCTGCCTGTTTAAGAGCAGAACAGAGATATGTTAAGCTTTTTTGGCTACCCGCGAGAGAGCCGCTAAGCTGGAGATAGGCTGCCTGTTTGAGAACAGTGCAGAGGCAAGTCAGGCTTTTGGCAATCCGCGAGATGATTCATCTCGCCTAGACCTGTTGATTTCCTCAGCATTTATATATTTTTGAACTTTTGTCAATAGTTCTGGCATGCTCTTTGATGGCCGTTTCATCATGGAGAAAAGGAAGCTCGATGATCGGAGGCCTCCCAGGAAGACGATCATGCTGACTTTTTCATCGGGCTCTTCGACCTAAAGAACCCCATCGTTAAAACGAGTTAGGTAGCTTCTCAGGCTCTCATCTTGGTCCTGCTTTATGCTGAGCAGATGGGTGACAGGTTTCTGCTGGCGGCGTCCACCAATGAACTGTGTCACAAAAGATCTGCTCAATTCGGCGAAGGAGCCTATGGAGGCCGGGGTGAGTTTGGCGAACCATTGTTGCGCTGATCCCTTCAAGGTGGTTGAGAACGCCCTGCACATGATTTCGTCAGGGACGTTGTGCAGCTGCATCAAGGTCTTGTAAGTTTCCAGATGGTCCAGTGGATCCTTCGTACCATCAAAGGTCTCCACGAATGGCATTTTAAATTTTTGAGGGAGGGGGTAGTTCGCCACGTCCGGCTTGAAAGGCGTGTCAGTTCGCCTCACAAGATAGTCCACAGTCTCAGGTCCTTGCGCCTTCATGGCATTGAAGACGTCACCTAGTTGATTTTGTACTTCTTTGATTTTCTCATCCCAATGATTGGGGGCTCCTTTGGAATGAACATGGAAGTGACTCCCATGTTCCATGCTTTGATTCTCGCCTTCATCTTCTTGGAGATGAGGGTTTCCACCGTGTGAAGCAGGAGAAGGAGGTGAAAATCCCTCGTGATGGGCTTCCTTGTGTGGGGCGCCCAGGGGGACTCCAAAGGGGGCGCCCAGCCCTACAGGGTCGCCTAGGTGCGGAGCAGCAGGGTGCGGAGCTCCTTGGCCCTCAGGATGTGGAGCTCCTTGAGGTCCTCCGAGCTGTGCTCCACCAAGTTGTGCTCCTCCTTGTCCAGCGAGCATGAGTCGCAGTATCTGCTGGTTTTGGGCCACCAGCTGCTGCATGGTCTCCAACATTTGCTGAGAATTTGGTGCTGGAGCGTTCGGGATAGGGTTGGTAACTGGAGGAGCAACCTCCTCCTCTCGTGTAGTATTGTCTTCATGTTGGTTCATGGACCTGGTAGTGATTGCCATTGGTTCAGTAAATGGAATGTTTTAAAATGAGAATTTTGTCGATTCCCACAGACGGCGCCAAACTGATGATGCACAAAATTAACTTTGCACACCACTAGTCAAGTAATTTAGAAATTAAGGTAGCAATTAAAGTAAAAGAGAGAGAATTTATAGTGGTTTGGTCAATATGACCTACGTCCACTTTGGAATGGCAAAGGGTTGCCGGTATTTTATTGATTCCGGTGAACGGAGTGTTACAGATTGGAGAGGAAGAGGAGTTTTATGCTCTGTAGAAGGTGATGCCTCCCAAGTGCTGGTGGGGCTTACATTTAATAGCCATTCTCCAACAGAGTGGAGCTATTAAGTGGCAACTATCTGGCTATCCTGGTGGAACTTGCAGATTCTCCTCAACGGGTGTGGCCGTTGAGGAGCTCCCCACAAGACCCGGTCCAAGTTGACTGCTTCTAAGGTGGTAGAGAAGGTAAGGGTGCTCTCTGGATTTTGTAGCTAAGCCGAGGCAGCTCCATGGTGCACTTAATTGAGCTTGAGTCTTATTGGGCCTGAGTCTTCATAAGTTTGAGCCTTTAATTGCAACTGGGCTTCAGTATGGTTTTGGGCCTTTTGGGTCTTTTCACATAAATTAGGCCATTTGGGCTTGGCCCATCAAAAATAGTTATCATAACAATAGTAAAAATACCTACAAATGTGATGGTAAATCACCTACAAAATGATAAAAAAAAATTTGTACTTAAGAAAAGTGATAAATAGAGGTATCACAAATGTAATAAAAACACCCACAACAATGATAAAAACACTCACAAAAGTGATAAATTTTTGAGTTGTAAAATGACTCACAAAAATTGTAATCGTTGCCTCGAATAATCCTAACCGCTGAACAAAAAAAAAAAAAAGGAACTTAAATGAGGTACATCTTTATTTGTCAAAAAATGTCCATCTCATTGAGAAAAATAACCCGAAGATATCATCAAAAAAAAGTTGAACTACATTAGAATCAAGTTTAAGAAACTTTTAACAATACTAGTATTAAAAAGTACTGGTCTCATTGATTCAACAAAAACCCAAAACGATGTGGCATTGCCTCGATACAAGCGTCATTCTAGTCTCATTCAGAGTGTTGTAACCCACTAGTATTTTTTCACTTCAAAAGAAAATATAAATAATATGATGATATTTACAAGAATATTACTACTACTACATCTGTTAATTAAAAAAAAAATACTAAAAAAATTGTTTGTGAAGCATTTTTCATTTTTCCATACCACATCGGTTTTTGTTCTTAAACAAGCAGACCCATTGGTGCCGAATTGGGCCTAAGACCAACTGCTAAATCTTGGGTTCCGTTTATTGATATGAGCCCTATGGAAAGGAGAGGATTGGGCTGGATTGGCCCAAAAGATCCATATATTGACAATGGATAATAATGTAAATTCACCGGAATTAGGGTTTTAGGTTTTGCGTACAACATTATAAGGCCGCAAACTTTCTTCTTCTTCTTCTGTCAATTTCATTCGCAGGCAGAAAGATCACGGTTTGTGCTTCCGTAACCTCTTCACAGGTGCCCATCTTTCTCTCTCTAGCAGTCTCTCTCTCTAAAAGTATGAAATTATATATATAAATTACGGTAATTTATGTATAATATCCGATCCAGTGAAATATATGAAGAAAATGACTTCATCTGACGAAGGCGTCAACTTTTCCGAATCATGAATGCATATCTGAGTATGTGAACTTGCTAAAAATTGAATCATCAATGCCTATGTATGAGAGTATGTGAACAAGTTAGGGTATGTGTTGTAAATATGAGTGGAATAGCTTGCTTGCATTACTTCGAATTGTTCTGTGATATTGTTTCTCTATATGCAAGAATGTGCTCATTTCATGAGCTTAACTGTTCGATTGATATGAGATAAAGGAATTAAGATTTGGACAGGGTAATTGGGTAGGGGATAAATTTATGAGATTATAGTGTTTGGTTTTATTGTGTTGATGTTGTGTATGTCATGATAGTTTGAGTTGGAGCTTTGATTCCGGTTTAGGAGTTTTTGCATAGTTTAATTCGGCAGTATTCTCTGAATTTTATTGGTTTATGCCATTTACCTCGAGATCAGAGATCCAACATGCTGCATATTGCCTGTACCATCTGCCAACCCTTTATTACCATGTGATGGGAAAGGGTAATTGAAAAAAAAATGCTGCTGACGGAATTACACTTGGTGCATACCATTCTGACTTATAAGTTTGATCCATCACATCAGAGCTCAAAAAAGGGAAAGAAAAGTATTATCAATTGTGGTCATGTAGGGGGTGTTTGGTATTAGAATGCATTCTTTTCCATTTCTTAAGAAGGAATAAGCAGCCTTGAACTGTAGAGCAAGAAAATAAGAGAGAAGGTAGAGATAGAAGGAGAAAGATGTAGAAATTGAAGATCTTTGCCATGGGATGAAAAAGAGCATATGGCCCATTGGCTGTTGGCGGAATTGGGAGGGTCCACCTCCAAGACATACATGGAAGCAAGGAGAGCTTCTTTACTTGAAAATGTAGTGAGTACATGAAATTGCATCTTAGTGGAAGTTATGGAAAGAGAAGAAAATGTCAGTTGGAACCAATTGAAATGGGCACCTACTCATGATAAATTTCCCAAAATATGGACAGATAATCATTACTGTTTGTATTCATTGTGTTTTCAGAGTAAGGTCAATCCGTGTTTAGCATTTGTAATCTGACATTGAATCATAGTAAAATATGTGCACCTTTCTGAAGGTTTATTTCTTATAACCTACAAAATGATCTTAATGAAGAGTTATTATATTGAAAATGATATAGGAAGGTGTTATATGGTTGGTTGATATGCTTCACATTGCTTTTCAAGGCGTGATGTGGTCGGCCACTTGAGGCACTCTTAATTTTCATCTGAACTGTGTTTGCTTTCTGCTTTGGTGACAGGTTTGAGAGAAAAAGTTTGAAGAAAACGAGAAAACAATGTCTGGGTATGTAAATATTCCTTCTTATGAGTGATGGCTTAACTTAATTTGTTTCTAATTGCTAGAATATCTGGTATGATTTTTCTCGATTCTCCTCCCCCCCTCTCCCCTTTAGCTTGTTGATGGGGAGATGTGATTGTGGTTGAAAAGCTGAGAATCAAATGGTTATTTAATAAAGGGTTTGTATCGTACACCTGAGAATTTATTACAAACACATCTAAGAAATCATCGCTCATTGGAATTGCATTAAGATTTCAAGCAGTCGAGTTGTTATGATGTTATTTCATATGTTTTCAGACACTATTAAACTAGTTACAGGGCTAGATAACGCTAATTTTTTTAGGACATCAACTGCTCACATTAAGTCCATGCCCCCCTTTTTTAGATATTATCTGCCTCTCTCCACTACCTAACTTCTCAGTTTTTCTTCATTTCATTTTCTCCCATTTTTTTTAATTTCAGTGAAGAGGGTGTTGTAGCGGAGGCACCTGCTCCAGCTCCAGCTCCAGCTCCAGCTCTTGGAGAGCCTATGGACACTATGACAGCCTTGCAACTTGTGCTGAGAAAATCACTGGCTCATGGTGGGCTAGCTCGAGGCCTCCATGAAGGTGCAAAGGTGATTGAGAAGCATGCTGCCCAGCTCTGTGTATTGGCAGAGGATTGCAATCAGCCAGACTATGTTAAATTGGTCAAAGCACTTTGTGCTGACCACAATGTAAACTTGATAACCGTTCCCAGTGCTAAAACTCTTGGCGAATGGGCTGGTGTAAGTAAACATCTTTTTGCTGACTAACTAGTTTCTTACCCTGTTTTCTCTTGTTTGTGGAAGTGTGTCATATTCTCCCTCCCTCCCTCTCTCTATCCCCCCTTCCACCGCGTTAATATTTCCTACATGTATAACCTCAAATTCTGTGACATATGTTACCAGTTAGTTTGTAGGGATACAAGCACAGCCCACAACCCCCCCCCCCCCCCCCCCCTCTTTCCCCCTTTTTCTCTTCTTTTTGCCTCTTCTGGCCCCAAAAAAGTGGATATTATTATCTTTCTTTTCCAGCTGTTTGAAATTAAAATTGAACAACCTATTCTTGAGCAAGATTGATTTTGTTTTTCATCTGCAGTTGTGCAAGATTGATTCAGAGGGTAAAGCAAGGAAGGTTGTGGGTTGCTCCTGTGTTGTTGTAAAGGTAGAATGCCAAAGCAATGAATCTCATATTATTAACCTGTGGGGTGTTACTGTCATAGTGATTTGACCTCTTGGTTTGCTTTGCAGGATTATGGAGAAGAAACTGAAGGTCTCCACATTGTTCAGGAGTATGTCAAGTCTCACTAAGTGGCTACCGATGGATCAGTGTTCAACTTGCATGTTTTGATTTAATAGAAACCTTTCTTTTAGTTTGTTTGGCAGAACCTTGCTTTGGGAAATTTCACTTGTTCAAGAACCAAAATTATCTGGAGTAGACAAGATTTTGATCGTTGAGATTTGAAGTTATTCACTTTTTTTGTATGCTGTTGCTTATGGCTGCCTAAAGTTTCATAACGTGCTTAATGTTAATCGTCACTTCAGTAGAAGCGGCCAATGGTATATATTTTTTTAGAATAGTATTCTCTGGGTGATGCTTCAATCCAGTCTAATCATAGCTGTGGTACTTCTCTTCATGGAGCTCAATCACACCTTTCCTCAAAGGTGGGGGGTAGTAGTAATTCTTTCGAATGTCTGCTGCCATGAGAACAATGAAAGCCGCACTATGTCCTTGCAGCTTTGCCTGCTGCCCTTCCGTGGTATAGTAGGATAAATAGCAAAGCCGCCTTCGGCCCTTTGCTTAGTAAACCTTTGAACCTCTACTGAAATTCGCTACCCCCGGTCCTTAGTAGTGTTGACAAAGTCAACTTTTGGATGTTGTTGTGAGTCTTGTGACCCTTTGGTTAGGCTGGGTTGACTTTGTCAACCATTGGGGAGTTTCGAGTAATGTGGAAGCTCTGCAAGTGGGTTTTGTGTAAATAGAAACTGCCTCTCATCAATGACCCTTCATTCTTGCCTGGGCCTATATTGTCGCCATTTCCTTTCATTTCAGTTGTCCCAGGGCATTGTTTTTCTTAGCTTTCGTGGTAAATAACTTCAGGCAGTTTTCGTTTGATGCCTACCTTTACTGTTAAAAATTAACAGCAAAGATATTGATGCTTAAAACGGCATCGTTTTGCACCATATCTATGTTCTTTTTAACAAAACGTGTGTTTTAAGCAACAACACATCAGCTGTTAATTTTCTAATAACAGAAAATTCTCACCCATTAATCGATCCCGATATGTAATATATAGTAGGAAAGTGATATCCAATCCTGACTTTAGGGTCAGGGTTGAACCTGTTTATTTGTACTATTCAGCTTCCGTTCCAATCTAAATTGGAAGCGTAGGCATACGAATAATAACAATACAAGATTTTTCTTCGTATTTAAATTGGGATCTCATCTGAGGATGTTAATATGTAGGCATGACACATCATTGAAGATATTGCGATTTATTTGTTCACACCCACCTTGGTGAATAAACTCGCATTGGTCTGGAGCATAAATGAATTAAGGTGCATCTGGAAAATGGATGTGTTCATACACCAAATTCAGCCAAGCAGGCTTGCGCAGGGCGCTTACCTGTTACAACACTAGAAAGATTGCTTTTCGCTCATAAAGTAAGGCGTTTAGGATTCAGCACAATGGTTTCTTTCTTCTTTTTTTATGAACACGTGAATTCAGCACAATGGTTTCATTAAAACCAACATTGCAAAAATGCAACCATGAGCCAGCATCAAATACAGACCATTGTAAGCATCAAATGAGCCAATAGAACATAAAATTGATAGGGATATAATGATAGTTAGCCAGTCTCTATATATTTCTATCAGCAATATATGATATTCAAAAAAACGCTTAGAATCTTCACTCACTCGGAGAAGATAACAGATACGCCTAAATTCACCAACCACCAGCTAAAAAAAGACTCAGAAGCTAATCCCTACTTGCTTTCATTGGTTGGAAGGTACACCCCCTCTGCCGCCAACCAAATATTATCAGCACGCTTATCTCGTACACCACAAACCTGCAGAATGTCCAACAAATAACTATCACACAATTGACACACTCTGCAGTAGAGTAATATATTAGTTTGTTCAGTTAACAGAACTTAGACTAACTGATTAAAAAACTGAAAATTATACAATATAAAGTACTCGGACAAAACTAGTTCCCAATAAGTTATACTATATCTATAATAATTATCCATCGCTTTACCATCTATTTTTATTGACATCCACATCCATTCTATTGTCGAATGGGGAGGGTTTGCATATCATCAATTGGCTCGGGATCAAAATGATTTCTGAACAATCAAAAGCAAATGCCAAAGCCTTTGTAATACCACTATACCAGGATAAAAATGCTGGCATGGCATCCAAATGGAGAAGATTATGGGTAGGGGCTTACTTCTCATTGCTGTTTAAAAAACATTTGGCTAAATAATTGAACTATTGCATATCATGTAGACATGACTTTATTGAACACGTCACTGCATCCACAAAATAATTCATGTTGCGAAAATGGTGTATAAAGAATAGCCCAAAAGGACATTCTCATTTCATAGTCTTGATGATTTGTGATACCAATTTACTGGAATAATGTAAGAATCTAACCCATTTGCATATTTTGGTTCTCACCTCTTGCTGACCGCCGGCTATACGTGTATATTTCTTGTCATGACTGTGTAGATATCCCCTGGTGTCCACATGATTAAGCCTGATCCTTTGATCTTGCCTCCAAGTTTTACCACTTCCTTCAATTTCAATCCTACGTAACAAAAGAAATAGCCACATGAATGTCTGTCACATCCATAATGAGGATATATACGTATATTAAGTAAAGCGAAACCATGGGTCTCACCTCCAGTAATCCCCAGTGTCAGATTCACCTTCACCTCCAAAGCAACTCACCTACAAATACTCATTTGGATTACATTCTGCATTTGAGGATTTATAATTTTTCTAATTACAAGACCAAACTGATCTCAAATCAGCCAAATGGATTTTATTCCAATGTAACATACGAAATTAATGGCTGCAGATGCAATATACTGTAAGGCAATGGTTTCATCAACTGAGACCACTACAGCATAATCCAAGTTCATAAAATTCAAGCCGCAGTACAAAATTCTACAACATCCACACTCCAATTTACTGAATTCCAAGTGTACAAAATTGAACATGCAGTACAAAAGACATATTTCCGCAAACTCCATTGTACTTATTCTAACCGTGCCATCTCATTATATGAAATGTATCATCTTATTTTTTTTCTCTGATGTTAGCAACTAGTGTGAACACCTAACCAACCTTGCGTGTGATGGGCTTCGAACCCTGATGCATGCTACTTAGTAGCCCCACCCTTAACACCAAGGAAAGGAACCATATAATACATAGTTTCAACCATAAATTACGGATGCTATAAGCTTCAGCCAAATAAGCTTCAGCCAAATCATTGATTCTCCATTTGATGAGAAGAGAGTGGGAAAGGACATAACCGATAGTCTTAAAAGAACTGTCAATTGTAAGAATCCACCTTCTTTTCCCAGTATTCCCAACATATATAACAAGGAACTAATATACATAATAAAAAATAATATGATCAATGAGTTAACAGCATAGCAAAACTGAATTCGTTAAGTGGATAGTTTGTTCTGAAGGTTATAAGAATGATGCTTTTGGTTTGTATGAATTAAATCTTATAAGACAATAAAGAAGAGGCATGTTCCAGACAATAGTATTTAAGAAACCAAAGGGCCAAAAGGTAAACTATGTGCAACTGAAATGACTCAGTTAATAGGGTTCACGGGTAAACAGTAAACACTGGAACAGAAATAGTTATTAATCTTACAGTTGCAAAGCCAATACTATGCAGGACCAAAGAGAGTGCCTTGTCCAAAGGCATGTCTGTTTGAGGATCTAACAACCAAGAAGATGGTCTTTGGAGCAAAGTGAGACCGAGACCCAGCATGTGAAATAGACCGAGACCCAGCATGTGAAAAAGACCGAGTCTCAAGCCAAGCCCCACAAAAATACCCTAGCCCATGATTGCCTGTTTCGTTAGAAAGCAAAGCCTTACTCCCACTTTTTAAGGTAGTTTAAAAGACCAATTTAATTATACCTCAATACACATGTCAGCTATAAAACTATAAAAGAAGTGTTAAAATGTTGTCCTTCTAAAATACTACAACTGGCCAAATAATCAAACAGTTAACATACATCCTTCCACTCTTGTTTTCATTCCACGTTTGATTGATATTTTCTGACAATTTGTGTTGGCTCTCATCACATATTTCGCATCTAGTGCTCCTATGTTGGAGCTCATAGGTCCAAGTCCAAACTATAGTCAAAAGATCTTGGCAAGCTCTGACCAGCTAAAGCTTTTTTTAGATACCAGAGGTGGCATATGCATGCCTTGTATGGGATGGGAGCCTATACAGATTGACATAAGACAGAATGCGAGAGAATCTGGGAGAAAAAAAGAAGTGAAGAGACACTTAAAATCAACAAAACCCTTATCCGAACTCTTTCGGGTCGGTTACATGAATCGTGTTTCTTCATTCTGCTCTATCAAAGGGATTTTTTTTCACCAAAAAGTGAGCTAGATTTACAAAAATCAATATTACAATTTACACCTTATCATATACGATGAAGTTTTTAATTGACATAGGTATTTATAGGAAAAACGTTAGAATGCTTGCCTTGAGTGCCCTTAAAACTAGGAGGGCAGCTTAGCTTTCTATGTAGTAAACAGATGAGCGCATTCTTAAAATCATTAATTTAGCCATAAAAAGTTCAAAATTTTCATCATAATGTACAGAAATTAAATCAAGACAAGCAGAAAGAGTATGCCTAACCCCAACAAAGATGAAGAACTAGGAATAGATAACTAAAACTTCGATTAGGATCAAATAATCAGAAGAGTCTCTAGTATACGAGAAGCAGTTATGACAACTTCCGGAAACATGAGGGAGCAAATGCACTCTCACATAATAAATGGACCAAGTAAATCTGAGGCCTCAACAAAATATAGGATGGAGGAAAAGATCCCTTTTTCTATTGTTAACAAGTGGGAACATATTACGCTTTCACATAACTGCTTTATGCTCAGTGGCCCACAGAAGCCACCAAACCTACCGAAAATGCATCTTCCTGATCCACAAAAGGATAATTAAATCTGTCAATTGGTTATCCTAACAAGACCTCACAACTCCAATACAGTTGTTGCTTAGTGCAAGCCGGTATGTATATCTTTCGGATGTAAGCAGGAAAGGGAGGGGAAAAAGGCCAGCTCACGAACCTCCATGTTGCTTGAAATTGGGGATGCATGCAAATGGCTATGCAGCCATTTCCTAGTCTTCATATGTTGCAACCTAATGATTGTTCCGCCTTTAATGGTGTCACCTTGTTTGGCATTCAAGTCTGGCACGGGCCTGACAATCTAGCAAATGAAACCCCCACTTCCAAGTTAAAATCCAAACTCACATATTAATTTAGAATTTTAACAAGTATTTTACCTAAGTTAGTAGAAGTTACCAAAAAAATTACAATAAGAACAAGTATAATAGACAAACCCAGTAGCTATTGGAATCATCAACATTCGGGAAGCCAGTAACTGATTGCTGCCCACTACCAGAACCATAAGGCACATCGTGCGAGTGCAGCCGGAATTTGGTCCTCTCATGCATCAGTTTGATCACTGACCCATACGTAATCTAGCAACAACAAAGTCCCATTAAAACCAGAACAACATATCACAATTCCTTAATCCACAATAAGTAAGCACTTCAAGATGAAAGAAACTGCTCAACAACTCAATCACTAACCTAAGCCGAATATGAAAATACAAAATAGGTCCACATAAAAAGCGATCACAAGCTCAAAACAATTTTTGACAAACCATTTCAACATCGAATTGAGATATTCAATTAGTACACAGCAATCAAGAATCAAAACCCAAATAAGAAAAGAACGAGATCTCACAAAAATCCCTCCAATTCAAACAAATTAATTTTCTAAAACAACTACTTCATGAACACGAATCAATTATAAACCACATCTATATATTGACCCTGGGTGGACATGTGTGTTGAGAGAATGAGGGTTACCTGGACGCCTTCAGAAGCAGCAGAAACAGGGGATGCAGTGTAGTCAGAATCTAGGGTAAGGAAGAGAAATATGGCAAGAGCGAAGAAAGAGAGTGCCATGAGGAAAAGAAACACAATGAACCAAGTCCGTTGCCAAAATGGCAAGTTGAGATCAGAATCGGACGATGACCTTAGGGTTTCTCTGTACACAATTCGTGTCGGACCCGAAATTACACTTTGCTGACCCGAAGATGAAGAAGAAGAAGATGGCTTCCTTCGCGAGAGGTTCTGCTGTTGGTGTTGGCCTGACGGAGCCACGGTGAATCACTCTCCGGTCGGAGCACCGACGGAGGATCCGACTATACAGTGCGAGAGATCGAGAATCGTGTGATACGGGTTAGTTCGGTCGAGGACTCGAGAGGTAAGTTTGGGGTAGATTAATGAGAGAGGAAGATTAATACTTGGTAAGCCACGTTTGTGGAGGAGTTTGGGCCAATAAAACTATTCCACGTGGAGATAGAATGACGTGGGTAGTCCTGGTTGGTTGTCTTACAGTCCCTCGACGTGTCCTAGGATCCCCATAGGGCATGTTTTGCTCGGAGGAATGTATTGGATGGGATTGGAAAACATAAATCATCTTCGTTTCTAATCCTTCACTTTGTTTGTTTGAAGTTTGAACCGGTTTGTAGGTTTGTGGGACCATAAAAAAGGGAAAAGTCTTCATTTGTTAATTTACAAGAATGCCCTTGTTACTACCCATTCCTATAATTAAAAAATCTGATTGTGTTATGAGGAGAAGACCTAATGATAAAAAATTATCCATTTGATTTTTCGAGTTTGGAAACAAATTTGACCAAAAAATTAAATAATTTTTCTTAAAAT
Organism: Ilex aquifolium; assembly: GCA_951799425.1. NCBI lineage: Eukaryota > Viridiplantae > Streptophyta > Magnoliopsida > Aquifoliales > Aquifoliaceae > Ilex > Ilex aquifolium. The sequence continues at coordinate 27,570,532 of OX637404.1, read as the reverse complement.
ACGTTCCCAAAAAAAAAAAAATCAAACAAAACTTTAACAATAGATTCGATCATACACGATGATCTTCTTAAAATGGATGTTCAATTTGATGAACTTGAACAACTTTTGGTCTTGGATCTTCGTTCTTCGTCTTTTGCACGTCAAAGAGATTGAACGAGAGTGATTGGTTGGAGAGAGTACAATACTTTCATTTACATATGAGTTGGTGTGAGAAGGGCAGTTTGGTCTTTGTGTTGGTTTATACCATGGGTGAGATTCTTATACCACATGCACCGTAGTATTAAATACAACTGTATAGATGGGATGATCGACAATTGTTCATGTGGGCCAGTATTGGGGCACCACTTGTTAATTGAGTCAAAAAAAAGAAAAAAAAAAAGAGGTGATAAATGGGGCTAAGACTATTTCAGCCTTATCCCGACCTCTTATATCAATCTATTCCTCCAAACAAACATGCCCTTACTATTGATTGACACAAAAAAAAAAAAAAAAGAGGGGAAAACTAATACCTCCATCAATGCCAAAAATAAGGTGCATTCTATTGTAAGAAGATTACTATATTTCTTAACCCATGAATTAATAAAACTTTTTGTTATCTACTAAATATACAACTCTTTAAAATAATTCTTTAACGATTTACAAAATAGTATAACATTTTCGTCACAATGAGTTACTTAAGATTCGGGAAATAGTATAACATTCCGTAACAATAAGAAGATTACTATAATTCCTAACCCATAAATTAATGAAACTTTTTGCTATCTACTAAATATGCAGCTCTTTAAAATAATTCTTTAAAGATTCAGAAAATATTACAACAATTCGTCAGAATGAGTAACTTAAGATTCGAAAAATAGTATAACGTTCTGCCATAATGAGTAACAAAATACTAATTATTTTTGCCGTGAAATTGGTAATATTATGAGAATAGTCTTTCCTCCCACCTATAAATTGCTTTAGGGTTTTCCCTTCTTTCACAACCCTTTGTCTTTCCCCTTTTCTGGCGCCGCTGCGACTTTACAAGGTTATATCTCAAACTTCTATTTAAAATTCATGCACATTCTTGATTATAAAATACTGATTGCATCGAAAAATTGATGAGATCGGTATGCATCTATTTTTTCAGCATCATAATAAGTTATGGCAAAAATCTTCAATTACAAGGGGTCATAAGGTAGATATGTTTAGTTTACGTGATGTTTTATACACATTGGCCATGCAAGAAATATAGCTAGTTCTTATCTAGTGTACTATTTGTTTTATTGCCTTTTCTATTTGTTGAAGCATTGTTATTAGGTTCAATTTACACCAAACTTATATTTTTGTGTTGAATAATGTATTTGTTTCATGTTAAAAAGGATGCTGCAAAACAACATGCAAGTAAAGTGCTTATAAAATTAATAAAGTTTATAGTGTTCTCCAAATGTAACAAGGAACAGGAAAGTCATATGCAATTGAAATATTTAAAGAAAAATTAGATTATCAGCACATAACCTTTTTTTATTATTATTGGATCTTATTGTTGATTTATTTTTTCTCGAAATAATAAAAAAATTTCATTTATTCTAAGGCTTTTTGTGGAACATTTACTTGTCCATATGATTATTCTGTTTTCCTTTTATATTAGTTTCGACCCTGTGCGATGCACGGAATGTGCACGCATGCTTTTGCCCTCCCCGTCCTCCTTCCTCTCCAATTTTCTCTTTATCATCACATAATTTGGAATGTTAGAAAATTATAAAAAGTTAAGGTAGTAAAAGAATTGGAGAAGATAAAGTTATTTTTTTCTTTAAATTAAATGAGTGGATACTAGTTGGTGGAGGAGTAAATTGCATGGTGATATTGAATTAGTGGTAGTAGACTATTAGTATGATGGAGTGGTGATTAAAGTGAGACATGTGATAGAATATAATTGGATAAAACATTGTGTATAGATGCATCGGTAGTTCGCCATTTTAATAAACAATTAACTGGTACAACTTAAAATAATGCATAAATGACAAAGAAATAAGTATCCACAAATGGGTAAAGAAAAGCTCGAAAATGAGCACCCCTAACTATATAAAGGTATGGTCATGATCAATTATTATTCCAGTGTGACGGTTGATTTAGTTTGTAAAATTTATTAAAACAACATGATTGATAGACATATGAAGTGTGTCTTTTTTATTCTTATCTTTTGTTATTTTTATTAGGAAAAAAACAACATTGGGTAAGACTTTTTTTATTTTTGTAATGTGCAGTGCAAATCGAAGAAAATTTCGGAAAATCTTGATTTTTCTTTTGCTTAAGGAAATAAGGAGACATTGGGACCCCCTTTTGGACTTTTTGTCCCACATTGGCAAGATTGTAGTGGGGGGTATGATTAATAAGGTTACACATGTCTTCCTCGATATAGCAATTATTTATGTGATATGGATTTTTTTGAGGTTTCACTTTTAAGACCTGTTTTCTCTCCTTATCTCTATATGATTTCTCCATACCTCCTTATTTTCTTAAGCAAAGAAAAAACTTATTTCCCTTTTGGAGACCCCTATCATGAAGGTTGCAAGTCGATCTCTACTAGAAGAATTAAGTATCTGGAAGAGACAAAAATCCTATCAAATATCAGCCTAGTACGTATTCCAACTTTGCCATGTCTCTCCTTGCTCTATAGTCCTTATCGTGATGCATAAACTTTTATCTTTTTCACTCAATTTTGATTTTATTATGAGTTATTCGTGAAGATAAATGACAATTTAATTTTTTTTTTCCTTTTTATAATGCATATGGAATGTTAGAGCACTTGTCACTGTATATTTTTCTATCTATATGTTGTTGACATGGAATGTGTTCTCACTAGTGACTAAATTATGTTATTAATCCTAGTCTATCATCTTGGAAATTAATATTCTGATTAATTTTTGGAGTGGGAGCACTTATTAGAGTAACGGAATTATTCATGAACACCTCAATGTCACGATATTACTCCTGATTTCTATTAGTCTTCATTAGACTCACAATCCTAACAATCTCTATCTCTTCTGGCCTCTACGTGGCCAATATTTATCTATTGATTATCAATATACCATTTTTGTTAATCTTTTAGGTTAACTAATTTAGTATAACATTTTGTTCATACACAAGTTGAATGATGAACACTTTAATCCTATCGTAGGGACATGGTCTTATCTCAAGTATGCCATTTCTCACCCTTGAACATTTCATATGTACAAGTCCTAATTTATGTTCTTCTTTTCATAAGCTACCAAGCCTATGAGCAATTAATAATAAAAAATTATTTCCCTACAAAAAACAACATTTATCTAGTAAATAAGTATCTGTGACGACGATGTTGGGACTGGAGCTATCCCACATCGATAGCCTTGGGGTGAGTTTGTGTGTGTATAAGGCCCTACTCCACTACCACTTTTAAGTGGCGGTGTAGTAGTGGTCCTGTGTGTGTGTGTTGTGTGTTTATTGTCAAAAAAAAAAAAAAAGTATCATAAAGATTATAATCACAAATAAAAAATGCCTTAAGTTCTTTTAGTACACAATAAACCAATTTGAAGATAGTTGGATTGGAAAATAAACCAATCTTAAGAGAGAAAATTGGTGACTTTTATTACATTGACCTAAAGAAGTGTCTAGTTACAGACACGAGTTGTAAACATGATTTAGAGCATCTCCAACAAAATTTTGTATTTTAACCATCTAAAGTACACTTTTTCCATTTTAACTACTAACTTTTTCAATGCACATTCCAATTTTTTTTTTTTATATTTTAACGTACTTCTTTTAAATATTATTACCGCAACATGTTAAGACAATTTAAGTATTAGAACACATCCTGCAACATGTTAGGACTTAGACTAGACTGATATTCTTAACTTTTTCCAAGCATTCAGAAATTCAATTCATTCTTTATTCTCTTCTCGAGATTTTTCATTTTTTAACTAACTTAAAATAATAATCTCGCCTAGTCTTTCAGCGCTAACAACATATCCAACCAAATTAATTTAGATCAATGCATAAAGAATTTTATCAAGCATTACCAAGTATAGAGTTTGTATAGATTTTAGACTTTTTATCAACACTATAACCCGCGCCTTCTAATTTATGGGGATGACAATAACATTTGAACCCACGACTTATGTAGAAACATTTAGTGCAAGAAACACATTAGGAAAACAAACAAATATATTTATCTCTATGAAAGGAAACATATCTGAACAAGAAGCGCATAGTTCAAAAAGGATTGTCCAAAGACCCAAAGATGAGCGCGCCACTACCTGTAAATTATAGTTTCTTCCATGATTGTACGGACTACACAAGCATTTCTCTTCTCAGATTTCGAAAATGTGATGGACAAACCTGTAAATTCATTTACCTGACACCTACACTCACACACTCACCGTCATTCAATCCTCTCTACGTGGCTTTCTTTGCCAAGCCATTAGCGTTTCCAGTTTTTCTGTTGGGTATGATGAGTTGGATTTCAAACTAAATCTTTAGCAACAATTGATAAATTGAGAGGAATCCGGGAGAGCCCATGCATGCTTTCCATTTTTTTGTCAAACCCATGAATCACTCTTAACTTTATCTATATAGCATCAGCATTTGGCTGTGTCTGAGCTTGCATTTTGCTGTTTTTATATGTTTAGTTATCTAGGGCTTTTGGAGAGTGAGAGTGGGTTTTGGTGAAATTGAAGTGGTTTTTTTTTTTTTGGGTTTGGTGCTGAGCTCAAAATGGCTTCTACTTCTTCTTCCCAAAAAGAGCAAGAAGATGAGCTCAAAGAGGCGGGAAATTCACTTCTTACGCCACCTTCCTCGGTTGATGAACTCCTGAACCTATTAGATGTAAAAACCCTCTTGAAATACTTTCTCTTTTATATCTTTCTGTTGTTTACATGGACAACCACACACACAAACACACATTTGTTTCAGAATCCATGTTGATTTTTTGTTGAATTGATTATTGTTTGCTGAAATGATATCCTTGGTTTCATTTTTGCCGTTGTTTGTTGGTAGAAATAGGTACTTTAGATGAGTTGATGATTGTTTGTAAGGGTCTAATCTCTGATGTTGCTTCTTGATATAAACTGGTTCTTTTAAATTGTTGATGATTGTCTGCTTAATCAGTGGTCGGGCAATTTAGGGTTAATGTTTATTAGTGTTATATAAGGTATCTTCTTCCAATTGGTCAATAGGGAAATTTTTGTAGCTTGGTTCTGGAATCAATCTCTGGGTACATAGAGGATTCTTGCTTGATTTTTATTTTCTCCACTTTTTTTTACCATTACTACTTGGTTATAATGGGTTAATGATTGCTTGTTCACTGATGGTCTGATTACTATGAGACGAGGGCGTTAGGCATTGCATAAATTTGTTGCAGTTGCTTGCTGTGAATATTTGGTATATCAGACAGTTTTAATGAATTTCTGTTCAACTAAGGGTACGCTTGTAGGTTTAGGTTTGTGAATTTTAATTGGGTTTTCCAATACCAAACTAATTACTATATTTTGTTCTCTAACTTGGTTCTACCTGTCACTGTTCACCTCAAATTGTAGTTGTTGTTATGTCCTTTGGGATGAAATATTAATCTGACCTATGGTTTAGGGTACCTTTCACTAGGTCAAGTGCTGGTTGATGTAGGGTTTTGAGAGACCCTTACATGTGGAAGTGGAAGGTGTTGCAAAGCTAATTCAAGGACAAAGCCTGTGGAATTAAATGATATATCAATGCCTTAACAGGAAATGTTGGGGATTATATATGTTAATCATGCAGGACAAAAGTTAATGAATCCCAAAAAGGATGATGTGTACAACTAATCTTTTGGTGTACCAAGTTCATGGGAAGTTTGTCAGTTTTAGTGTCTCCTGCAAGGCGTGAGATTATTGTAAGTTTTAATGGTTAAGGGAAACGAAAGCATTCACGGTTGTGGATTGGATGGTTATATTGTCTAGGGTGTTGGTTGCTTGGGAAAAGCTCATATGGTAGGAAAATGGTTGGTATTCCTGAGTTGGGAGTAAGGCTTGTTATTCTAAACCAGCAACATTGAGAATTATTGAGAAGCAGCAGTACTGCAGTGTACATTCTCCTTGCATGCACTAAAAGCTTGGATTCCTTTCAAGTGGTGGCTCATTTTGTTGTCTATCGGGCTTGTTTTTGAGTTTCCTTCTCATTTCAAAAGTAATGTGATTGTGAATAAAACCATTTTCACAAGAAGAAATCAGAGAGAATTTTTTTATTTCTTTTTTTCCAGGTAAGAACAAACAGAGAGATCAATCTCACAAAAGGTAAATATTCTCTTTTTCATTATCTGTTATTTTCTAGTGGGAAAAGGTTAACTTGATAGCTTTTTGTTTTTTTCACTAATTTTCCTGAATTAAACACGGGAAAATTGAATATTTAAAGGATGAAAGAGAGGGAGGGAGACCTTGACTCCTTGAAGACTTGGCTAACATTTTGAAACCATTTTTAGTACCTGGATGGTTTATAGTGACAAGAGCTTTATTGATAAAAAAATGAGAAAGTTTCTAGAATGCAGTGAGGATTATTTGGATTCTCGTGAATAATGATGGCAAAAAAATTGTCTCCTTTTTAAGTTGCTCATTTTCATACTCATGATAACAAGTGACCATACACGTTCTGTTATTCTTGCTGATGTGCTTGAATCACATTTTGGCTCTTTTTTTGTCTTTTTTGACAATATAAATTATTTTTGGTTTTTCTTCTTTCTGACCGAAGGTGGCAATATTTGACATACTTAATGATTCTTGAATTTGTCTCTCTTCTGGAGATTGACATATCTGGTGCTTTAACTTTGTTATACTGCCTTTATTTAACATTTTTTTCTCTTGTGTAACTGTGTCTTTTAGAAAGTAGAGAGCCTTTTATCCATGGTATGGCAAGCACCCTCCAAATCAATGCTAGATGCACTTCTACCCTCAATGAATGCACTGATTGCTGATCAACTATTGAGGCACTCTGATATAGATGTGAAAGTTTCGGTAGTATCTTGCATTACTGAGATTACAAGAATAACTGCGCCGCAAGAACCTTACAATGATGAAAAAATGAAGGTACTCGGAACATTTCAAATACTTGTTTCCCTATAAATGAAACTGATATTTCATACTAAATTTTTTTGTGTGGCACTTTATTTAATTTATTTTTTCACCTACAACTGTGACTAATATGTGTGCATGTCTGAGACATTTAAGAACTGTTACATGGTTTTCTGCTTTTCCATTGGATTGGTGCACAGGAAATTTTCCAGCTGACAGTAATGGCATTTGAGAAACTGTCGTATGTGTCTAGTCGCTGCCATTCCAAGGCCCTACAGATTCTTGAGACTTTTGCAAAAGTCAGGTCATGCTTGTCGATGCTGGATCTAGAGTGTGATGCATTAGTTGTTGAGATGTTTCAACAATTTTTAAGAATCATTCGGTAAGATCTGGAGCCTTACATGCCTTATTGTTAAAATATAGCAAACTTTATTCAGCTTTGGCGAAATTGTTCCACTTCTTAAATGATTATGCTTGACCAGAAATTAAAGTCTAAAACATAGGTCAACATCTTATTTAGTTTTGAACTTCTGTCTACAACCCTAACATTCTTCCACTTCTGGAATTCTCTGCGTGCAATGCGTCTTAAGGTTAATCCTTGATGCGGACACGTGGTAAACTTTTTTCTGATATTTTGTTAATGATCATGACTAATCAAGCATTAAGCATGAAGATTTATAGAATTCTGCTTGTGTTGAGTAAATGGTGGGTCTAGTCAAAATAGGGTGGAGCTGGTATAGTCCATTTCTTCGTGTGTTGTGCACACATTTGTATGGTACATTGTACGTTTTGACATATATGTAAAAACTACGCGAGGTTATGAATGAAATTGTTTGACATGCTAGTGATGGTATATTTCTTCTAAAATGATTAAACCTGATTTTGATGTTGCTCAATGTTAAGGTCCAATCACCCTCATGCGGTATTCACAGACATGGAAACAATCATGACAATGGTCATAGAAGAAAGTGAAGAAGTCTCATTTGATCTTTTGCATCCTCTCCTAGCTAGTGTCAAAAAGGAAAATAAGGTAATCACCTTTTTCTTGATTTTTGTTTCATCATGTTTGCTATATTTTCTCTATGATTTTATCCAACATGTATATTCTTTGTTACAGAATGTTTCACCTCTTTCGTGGAAGTTGGGAGAGAGAGTCTTAGAAAACTGTGCTGCTAAACTCAAACTTTATCTCCCAGAAGCAGTGAAATCCATGAGCTTGGAAGTAAATGAATATGCTCAAATAGTAGCTTCAATATGCCAGGATGCGCCTGGAAGAGAACTTATGGTGTGTTTCTTTTATGTTCAGCTTTGTTATATCGAAAGTGGATTGGTTCTTGCTTTAACGGAGTGCATTTATGCTTACCGAGTCTCAATCATGATACATTCATTTTTGTGGTATTTTAATCACAAATCCCCAATTGCTCTCAGCCCAAAAATTTTCTTCTTCTGGATAACCAATGACAGAGGGTCAAAATAGAGTTCAAACTGTTTCATGCCTTCCCCTACACCTTCCCCCATATTGGAAGCCTACCATTTTACTTTATTTGGCTTGTAGGGGTGGAGCCAGAATGTTTTTGCAGTTGCGTTTGGGGGGGGGGAACTTAAGTTAAAACCATAATGAAAACCAATCAATCGAGATAATTTATATTGAAATGTAATTTATTCCGGTCGAATTTTAAATATCAGAATTCAATTTTTAAGAAACTAAAAATTAGGAATCCAATTTTTGAGACAACGTTGACCGAGAGAGAAAATTAAAGAGAACAGTCAATGACAACTATTAAACTCTTCACGATTTCACAGATGGATTTTGAGTGATAATAATTAGTGACTTGGTGTATAAGGCAAAGGGAGAATCGGAGATAAAAGAGATATTGAAGAGAGGGTGAGGACACTGAATCGTACAAAAGAAACATAAGTCTAAATTTTGAAATATGGAAGAATCTAATTTTTTACTAATAAGGAATAATGCTATTGAGGTCTAAAAATCTATTTTAAATTGTTGACCTAATGACGCGACTGTAGAGACGTTAAAATAATATTATTCTAATTAGAACTCTTGGATTTATTCTTTGAGACCAAATCATTTAGCACATTATTAGGTCAGTAAATTAGTTTAGATTTTTAGATCCAAAATTGTTATTAAAATATAAAACTAGCGATAGATTTATATAAATTTTTACTTGGGGCAAATTTTTAAAAATTATAAATTTATAAACATTTCAAAACTATCCAAAATATTTTCAAAATTGCACTGAGGCGAGTTGCCCCCATTGCCCCCGGTGTAAATCTGCCACTGTTGGCTTCAGTTCAACTTTTCTATGGCTGCCCTAAAAGATTCACACTGAAACCAACTGTCAGAACACTGGAATCTCCATCAAAATTTTCATGATCGTTATAGTTATTGTTGTGATATTGTCCCTAAATCTCGATAAGTTGCAAAAAAAATCAGAAGGTAAGAACTATTATGGAACCATGTATGTCGACCAGTTATTTTTTACTAAAGAAGATTCATGCTAAATGGTCTGGCTGCACATACGATGCGTTCATTGCATCTGGGAACAGGTGTATTTATTTGTTTGGCTTTTGAAATTCTGGTTTATTGACTCGACAAGTTCACATGCTACTGGAGGAAGGGCATGTGGATCTTGGTGGTTGTAATTGGTAATGCATTGTCATTGTAGTGGTAGTGATGCAGTAGTAACTTATAATGCAAAAAGATGATCAGTATGCTGATAGGTTATATAGTGTTGCAGAATTATTCTTGCTGCTACGTTCATATGTATGAAAAATAAATTCTTTCTTTTAATCAGGCTGATAAAGAGGTTCCACCAAATGCTGATTCTCTTCCAGAAATTGGTCCGTCCAATTCAGCAATGGGTGATGGCCCCGCTGAAACAAGGAATAATGATGCCATGGAGGATGATATTGCTTCGAAGACATTAGAACGGTGTCATCAGACTAAGCAGCACAAAAGAACTGATGCAAGAAAGGATTTCCAACCTGAAACTTTTGATGCCACAAAAGCAGTGCAACCAGAAACAGAGGCAGCAGTTCCAAAGAAAAGAGGTAGAAAACCCAATTCTCTGATAAAACCAGAGGAGGGATATAATCATTCTTGGATTAGTGGGGGCAACCAATCTCTTGAAGTATCTTGTCATGCGAATCATCTGGAGAAGAAAGTTGGTAGTTCAGCAAAAAGTCCAGTTTCTAAGGAGTTGGCTTTGCCATCAGACCCAGAAAAGGAGACAAAGCCTTGTGTTATTCCACCAAAAACATCACTTGGTGAAAGCATGAGTGCTTCCCTATCTCAAAACCATAGTAGTCCCGATGGTAGCCATCGCAGAAGGGGTCGGCCAAAGAAGAAAGAGAACATGGTAAGTCAGGATGTTGGTCTGGATATGCCATCAGTTCCAGTGCGAGACTTGGTGAGAACTCGCGGTAAGGGGAAAGCTTCATGGTCTGCAGATGTTGGTTTGGGAAAGGAATCTGGAAACACGAGATTTAATAGCAAAACCCAGGAAGGGCTCAAGGAAAAATGAACGTGCTGCTAAGACTAATATGAAGACAACTCTGGCTCTTAACAATGTAGTGGTAAAGAGGGAAGAAGGGTTCCTTACTGATCCAGAAGGGAAAAAAGAGTCCTCAATTCATTACCATAAAAAACAGAGAAAGGGGAAAACTGCTTCTGAGAAGCATGTTAAGGAAGAATCTGGAGACAAGGTACAAACAAAAATGGTTTGTAATTGTTCTTTGGCAATTTTTACTGTGATTATACTGCCTCTTAAGTTACCAGTTTTTAATGAATTCTATCAATTTTTTTTTCTCTGGTGAGCTGTGTAGAAAATGGTCTTTCAATCTGCTACCAAATTTTTAGACAGCGATGAAAATCAGTTGGGCGAAACTTCTAAGACCAAATACAAGAGAAAGCAGAGTCCACGAAAGGAAGAGGTATCACTCTACCTTTAGGTTCAGGATTTCTGGTGTTGGTGTATGGTTAACATGTCAATATATTGATGTGTTACACTATGATTAGTAGGACATTGATGTGTTAAACTATCCAAAGAAATAAGTGATTATGTTGGTAAATTGTTATATCCATGATAATACCTTGCATGTTAGGTTTAGATACCGATTTGGTTGAGTGATAATTCTGTGGAGTCAGGAGTGCTTCTTGTGAAATACTAATAATGGAGAACATAAGTTGCTCAATATGCTCATTAAATTCTCTAACGATATATTTACATCAAGCCAGTTATCTTACTAGTTGAAGTGACAATTTAAGTTTCTGTAGTCTAGGTGAGTTCTGATTAATTTCCCTTTGGAAGTATGAATGAGAGCTATACTGCTACTTCCCGGTAAATTATTTGATTTGAAGTTTGAAATGGCTATGGTAGAACCAAAACATCCTTGACAAGTAGTCTTTCTGTTAATTGTTTGCCTAGTGGTACTCCTTTTTTTTTTTGAACTTGTGCCTAGTGGTACTCTTGAACTGCTCATTCTGACAACCTAGTGCTAATTTGTTACGGGGGCAAGTTATTGCTGATTTGGCTTGTTTAGTTGGTAACATTGTAGAGATAGCTGACCTAAAAAGGAAACAGAATTTTACGATGGCAACATTGTAATAGTGCTAGAATCTACATACTGATCAAACTATGAAGATCAGGCACTGATACTGGATTAAGCCCATGATTTTGGTCTTCCCCTCCGTGCTAATATAAGGGTGTTTTGTTTTGATTGGACACAGTAGTTGCATATGAAATCTTTTAATATTTGGAAATTACTATATAATGGAAGTGTTTAATCTAGAAATTTGTATTGGGACTTTGATGATTTTCTTTTACTTTCGAAGCAATAATACACAAAACTTTTGCTAAATAATTTTAATGTGTGAATTGTATGTTTGTTGTACCAATTATTGCCTTGCCATATGGGATGTTTCACATTGAGTACATTTCTTTCTATATCTTCAGAATTTTTTTAAAATGAGTTTTACAATAGTTTTGCTTCCAGGTCATATGTTCTGTTTCTCATCTGATTCTCTCAGTCTCTTGATGGTGTATTCTCTGTCTGAGTTGATTGCTATTTTTTTCCAATTCAGGATTCCAAAATGAGTCATCTTATCAAAGACTACGGTGAGGAATTGGTTGGTTGCAGGATCAAGGTTTGGTGGCCATTGGACCGAAAGTAAGTACTCTAGGGATGTCGATTTTGTGTTGTCTTTTCATTAATATTCTTTCCTCCTGATATTTATCAGTATCTGGATAGTTTCTCATGTTAGTTGGGTTTATTATTTCCTTGCATTCACCTACCTTTTATGACATTGCTTTCATTGCCTATGCAAGGTACATAAATTAGCTTATGATCATGTTTTACTATGAAGTTGTTTGACAGCATGGATTATGCTTATTTATCGAAATTTTTGCAATAGTTTGTCTTAGAGAAAGAGAGAGAGACACTGCAATTCCAATGAGGGAAAGACCAACTCAACTCAACTCAATTCACATTCTTAAAATTCATGTTCACGATAGGTTTGATAAGTTCTAAACCGGCTTTCAACTACCTAATATAACCCTAAGGTGAAGAGCGATAGCGAAACCCTTGAGTCTTATTATTTTGTTCCCGAACAACGATCATTCATTACAGCCGGCCCGATCAAACAATGAAAGCCCGGTCCGGGCAAGCTATATTATGGAACTGATCTGACTGAACTGGGTCTAATGGAGCAAGATCTCGATCTCTCCTTTTATCGGGCTTGGGACCGGCTGCCTATGGAAAAGAATAGGCATTAAGCATGCACAGATGAAGTTAAATGAAAAAAAATTGACATGCCAATAATAGTTACAGTAAGTCTTATATAGCACACACACACACATACATGGAGCCAGGAGGGTTGGAGGCTCGAACCCCCACCAACTGTGAGTTCAGATGGTCTCAATGCCACAGGGCCATCCCATTTTTTAAAGTACATGTCTACTTTATTATAGGCATATATGGAAAAGATCATCTTAATAGTAGTCTCCACAGGTTAGTAGTTTCGGTACAGTTTGCTTTAACTTCTCAGATGGTACGCACAGGATTATGTTTACATACCAATACAAAACTGGGTTAGATTAAGTTCGGTTGGATTGAATGCATACCGAAAGAATCAACATCTTTAGCTGAAACACTCGAATCTGAGCTATTGCATGCTGAAGCCCACTCAACATGGAGCTACAGATTTTTCCATGTGTTTGACCAGTTTGATGAACCATTTGTACTGTTCTCCTCTGCACTTGACATTTATTTCTGGATGGCTTAGCCCCAAAGATCCTGAATTGGTGTGGACCTTCTCTTAACATTGATGCAGACCAAACTATGAGTCATTTGTTTCTTTTCTGTATGTCCTTGTCTGATGAAATCTGCCCTGGTAACATTGTAAATTTTGATGATGTTTTCTCATACTCTGCATTCTTTTTGTGCAGGTTTTACGACGGAGTTATTTCTTCTTTTGACCCTGTGAAAAAGAAGCACCAGGTGTGAAGATCATATAACTATACTGCCCAATGTGCCATAAAATTATACAACTCCTCTAAATCTGTCCCTGGATCTGCTTCATGATCTCCTTTTCTTTTCCATCCTTTTTCCATTTTTGTTTGGGCCTCTTGGCTCTATCTGGTGTAAAAAATTGAAGTATGACTTTTCAACCAATGACATATACGCTCTTGGTCTTCCTCGCTACTGTATTCTTATCACCTAAATTTGACTAATCATTTCTTGCCCTAGAATATTCAACCAGCTTAGCCGATTCCTTCTTGTTTAATTTGTTTCTAAATTTGACCTCCTTTCTTATGATTCTAATAATATCACTTGTTCTATGGCTTTCACTGCAGGTTTTATATGCTGATGGTGAGGAAGAAATCTTGAACCTCAGTAGGGAACGCTGGAAGCTAGTTGAGGAAATGTCGGAAGACCGAGGCGGCGATTTGCGTGATTCTGTATCTCCCTTTTGCTTGCTTGCTATTTGTTTGCTTTTCTTACTTTTTCAACTTTCAGTGTGCTTTTCTCTTATACTCTATGTAATGTGATTGTTTAGACACAACAGGAACAAGAGACTGAACTTCCAAGACCAGCTGCTTTATCTGTTATGTAAGTGTTCCTCTTAGCTTTTGTGCTTTTCCTTTTGATCCTTGCAAAATGTTTTGTTATGCATAATTTCATAGCTAGTTCTCTGGGTCCCTAGTTCCAACTCTTAAAAATATTTGAACCTTAGTTATCTTGTTTGGCACCCCCAAAAAGTGGCATCCTTGGTTTTGTTTATTAAAATCTGCATCACATTTATATGCATAATTGGGATTGCAGAAACAAAACTGTTATTATTGCCACTATTTTCCAGGTTGTGCCTTACGCATCTTTTGACGCATGCTCTTTGTAGAAAATAAATACCAAATTACATTGACATGATATGTAGTTAGTCATTGCCTTTTATAATCATAATCCTTTCCGTAAATAAGCCAATTGTTTTGACATCCATCAATTTCAAATTTTTTCTTTCTCAAATTGTAAGAGTTATTGCTTCAATCATCATGAACTAGATAATTCCACAGCAATCCTAGTTCATCTGAACTCTCAGCTCATTAATGGAAGGATATAAGAAATGCAGGAATGCTATTGGAATTTGATCCTACGTTAAACACTTGTTAACTTTCTCCATATCTGATTTATCCTGGTCTATCGTTGTATCATCCTATATCCGATACTCATTTGGGACATTGTGTATTGTTAACCTAATTGATTTGTCTTCTTTTTTTCATCATCATATATACATCATCGTCATCACGCCTGTTTTTTATTCTTCTGCTGATGCAATATATAATACTGTTGCACATGCTCTGGTATGGAAATAGTCTTAAAAGTGTTGACTTCTGTTGGATATGTCCCCGACCCGTGCTCATGGGAATGTGTGTGTGTGAGGACAGAGGTCACATTGGACCAATATAACTTTGTGAAGCATAAGCCATAATATGCATACGAGATGTAAGATGATTTCTACATTCCCCCTCAAGCTGGACCATTTATTCATCCATGCCCAGCCCTTCGTGCACATCCGCACAATCACAGTTTTCTATGCTTCCTTACACAGGACCACTTTGTTTTTTCTTTAAACAAGATCACTTACAAACACATTTGAAGCTTCCTTATGCATACTTGGCATTAATTGAAAGTTAGGTCACCAGCATTTTAATTGGATGTGTTGGTGCATAGTTGCACTGGTTATGTGTGATTTAAAATACTTATAAGCTTCCTTTCTCTTTATCTCATTACATGAACCTAGTTCTATAGTGGATATAATATTTCCTCTCTATAGCGATAATCCAGGCGGTTTATTCCCCAAGCTTTTTGAATATAATGGCCTAGAATACTAACTATTTCTAGTGTCAATCTCTTCTTATTCATTTGTACCTTATCAATTGATGCTGTTATCCATGTACATTCTGGCTTGTTAATGGACCTTTTTCTTTTGATCCTTTTGTTGGTGAAACTTCCACTTCATAAACATACTGATTCAGTCTTGACTTTCGTTATGCTTGGCACTTATTAGTGCAGAATGAGTGTAGCAATGGGGCGTTATCAAACAAATAGAAACACTAGTCAAAAGAAATACCATCTGGCAATTCCTGAATTGGCATTAAGTAGCACAAAGAAAAAACTGTATCCAACCTATACACCATGAGATGTAAAATGAACCCACGTGAATGACAATGAATTCTTCTATGTATGCCACATATATGATTTGTGTCTTGGGCTGCTATTTCGGTTTTCATTTTCTTGACTGACATCTAGTGGTTTTTGGTTGTCGTCTGGAGCAGGTCTCGGAAGAAGGCAAAGACAAAGTCAGATTCCTCATTAAAGAGGAAAAACAATGTGTCTTCATCAAAACGGTTGGTTTTTATGTATTTGTGATCATTCTCAGTTTTTGTTTGTCCAGTGGACATTGCACTACTGACTAAGAATTCTGCGGTTTTTCTGACAGTGGAATAGCTTGTTCTGACAAACTCAAAAGTGAAGCTCCAAGATCAGGCAGCAAAACTGCAGATGGTTCTACACCTGATGCTCGTTGCATTGGCAGTAAAATTGACGATAACAAAACCGAAACAGGTAACTTGTTAGATGGTGATGGTAAAAAATCTAGCGGCAAAGCAAAGACTCAGACACTAGGGACTTCCATGAAGCGTAAGCATGGCACCTCCCAGCTTATAATTAAGTTCAAAATTGAAACC
The DNA here is from genome assembly GCA_951799425.1 of Ilex aquifolium. Lineage (NCBI taxonomy): Eukaryota > Viridiplantae > Streptophyta > Magnoliopsida > Aquifoliales > Aquifoliaceae > Ilex > Ilex aquifolium. The sequence goes on along the minus strand of OX637404.1, from coordinate 27,554,223 downwards.
CCCAAAGTTGAGAGTCAATCCTGAACTAGCAGCAGAGATCATCTCTGTGAATCAATATATGGAGGAAGGGACCATGCCAAATTCAGTTGATGCACAAGCAAATGAGGATGGGTCAGCTGAAAATTTTGCTCTCATTTTTGACCTGATCCCTTAGAACAGGGAAGTGTGACTATTCAAATTTCATGTAGTTTCTAACATCTGTGAGCTTAGGAGACCATCTTTTGGTCAGCTTGACCTGAACTTTCAGTTGTGTCAAGAAGCTATGTATAGTGTATGTCAAATGAACGACCGTCTCATATTAAAATTCATTCAGGATCTGGGCATTCTATTTGCCCAGATGGAAACTTTGTATTGGCTATGGAGTGGTTGTAACTAATAGAGTATATGGTATAGAGGTTTATAGATGTAGTTTTCATGATTCATCAACACTCTCATGCAGTTGGCTTTTGATCCTGCAGCTCTCTTTTGTGGCCTCTGCAATTTATATCCTGCCAGTAGTAAAAAACTTGCATAGGGCGGGTTTTGGCACAATGATAATATTACTCTATTGACACTTGAGCGTGGCAAGATTGAGTCTTGAAAATAGTTTTTTAGTATGATCATCTCTAGATATTGAAATGACGAGAGTTTCGTGCATGTGGTTGTCATGTAGTGAAAAAATTGGTGTTGAACATCGTAAAGTTATAATTGTTGCATACAGGCTTCCCCCTAAGCCTCATTGGTAAAGTGGGTAAGGAGTATAGTACAAAAGTATGAGTTTTGCATTTTCAATGTGTACTACATTTTAAGACGATATGAACTTAACCTAAAGCGAACAATATTGTATAATATGAGTTCAGGGTGTCACAGTTGGTATCATAAGTATTTACGCTAGGAGTGTATAACGTGTTTTAAAATCGTCTAGACCTGGTGCAAAGCAGAAAAATATTGCATACCTAATTGGAGCAGGCTGCAGCTAATAAAGCACAATTGGAGCAGGCTGGATTTGTTGAACATGTCTTTCCTGACCTGCAAAACCTAATTTTGGTTGGTAGCCATCAAAATTGAGAGAGAGTGGAATTGTTAATGAAATCATGAGTCTCATCTAATAATATTATAAGATCTCAAATTTTATATTGCATCAAATGAATGGAATCCGAACATGTTTTGATAACATACGACGAATGTTAGTGTTGTAGATGTCTTGTATTCCGTTTTAATTTTTATCATTTGTAGTGAACTTATACTGTTGTTCTTTGTCCCTGGACGTAGCCTTTGTTTTGTATCAAACGTTATACCATATCATGTAGACCATGAGTATAGCAGATTTTCATCGACAAAAACATATTTATTTCCCAAGTTCCTATCATCATCCTACTTTATATTTGCAATTCAGCGCTTTCAACAGGACCAAAAAGTGTCGTTAAGTTTGAAGGAATAGTCGATGAAAGAATGGACACCTTATAACAAAAAAGAAAAAACTAAAATAAGATCAAACGATAGATATCGTTTAATGAATTGCCCGATTGTCGATTAACTACGCCTGCCTATCCCCCAATCACACAGGAATATTCGCTTGGCTGGCTACCAATGATGCCTTTCACTTTTGTTCTTAGCATTGTTTGTGTTGGTGTAATTGCAATAAAATTGAGAAGTAAAGTACAAAATAGTAAACTTAATACAAAAATAATTCAGGCTGAGGCGTGAGTATTTCGTTCTCTTTAAAGAGATTAAAACTTTCTGCGGATGGCAAAACCAAAAACCAGTAGTCCGACGACAAATTCGTCATATGACTTTAACCAACTCTGCGCAAATGGTTAAGTCCAACGCTCCACAAATAAGAATACCTTTCTTTGGTTTCAACTCTCAAATGTGCGTAGTAGTGTTTAAGTGTTGGATAATTGTTTTTCAAAATCTCAAGTGCACATTTTAGAGATCTTATTTATAGGCTCTCAGAACCTTTTAGAGTTCATGTATACAACTCATTCATGTATACATAACATACATTTATCTAATTAATATGATTCATATGTCGAAAATGATGAATATATGTATTAAATAATATTCATGTACATGTATGTAATAATATGATACATGTACCCGTACAATATATTGTATATAAAGATTCATATATATATATATATATATATATTATACATTAGTATAATAAATTATGTATAATATTATACACTAATATTGATGATGCACAAATTAGTTTCGTGCAAGATTAACAGTCGAGTACGTGAAAATGTGTAATTAATGAATAATAAGTAAAACAATCAATGACAAAACATTAAATAATGAGTCAACACAAAGATATATAGTGGTTTGGTCCGGGTGATCTATTCCACTCTCGAGAAACGGCAGCAGTGGCCGGAGGTCATTATTGATGAATAAAGTAACCACGAGAGAGCTCCGAGAGAGTTACATTAGTTAGGAGAGAGAAACTATGTGTGTAGGTGTAGAGAGGTGAGTTGAGAGATCTCAAGATGTAGAGATGTCTAGATGTGTTCCTCCATATAGAGAGAGCTTACAATATATAGGTACTAGTCATAACCCGTGCCTGAAGGCACGATAGAACAAAAAAATCGAGTCCTAAAAAATCGATATCACTATATTAAATAATAATTTTTCTTTCCTTCATTTATTTGATTAAATCATTTAAAATTTATTTTTACCCATTATTTTCTTAAAGATATTGACAATTTTTTTTCAAAATATGTAATTTGATAAATTTTTTTAATAGATCTATGCTATCGTGTATGGATAATATCTGAAATAAAAATTATGTTAAATTACAAATTAATCAAATATTAAATGGTTGAACATATGATAGAAATAAGTGATGTGATGGTTTTGGGAGAGGAGAAATGTATAGAGGATAAAATTCAACTTCCTATATGTTTTATTATATAGATTTGTATAGATATAAGAAAAAAATTCATCCAGATCCCCTATAGTTAGGTCTAAATTCAATGACACCTCCTTCCGATTTTAAAATTTCACTGTCACTTCCTGTTAGTGATTGTCGGGTTACACCGTTAATGGCGATGGTTGATTTATAGAAATATCCTCAAGTATTTTATAGGGTAAATTTTATCCACACTCCTTAAAAATAAACCTAACTTTAACAACACCCCATGTAAATAGACCTAACTTTAACAACACCTTTTATTGATTTTGAAATTTCAATGCACTCTCTTTTAGTTCTATTATATTAGCCTTTATTTTGATCAATTTAATATTCAATTTTATCAAATTAATTTTCTTTATTTAATTTAAACTAAATTAACATTTCATTTCATCAAATCAACACAAAATTAATATTTAATTTTATCAAATTAGCATTTAGTTATATTAATTTAATATTTCATTTCATCAAATTAATATTATTTCTTTAATTTAATATTAAGTTATTATTTATTTTTATCAAATCAACATCAAATTAACATTCAATTTTATTAAATTAAACTATTTAATTTATTAAATAGAATATTAAATTCCATTAATTTAAAATTTAACCTTATCAAATTAATGTTATTTCTTTAATTTAGCATCAAATGAACATTCAATTTTATTAAAACAACATTCAAATTTATTCAATTAACATTAAATTCAATCAAATTAATACTAAATTAATATTTAATTTTATCAAATTAAAACTAAATTAATATTTAAATTTATCAAAGTAAAACTAAATTAATATTTAAATTTATCAAAATTAAGATCAAATTTATTCAATTAATATTAAATTTTATATATGAAGTATAATGTGTGAAGAGCGGTCGGGCGATGTTGTGGAGGACATATGATAGCAGAAGAATTAGAAATAGATGAGATTTTGACATTAACTTTATCAATTGTAATTTTTATTATAGAAAAATCATTTTTAACTATAAAAATTATTATGATAAAAAAAATATAAAAATTATAAAAACTTGATTATGTAACAAAATGAATGATAATATGATGACTATTATTATAACAAAATTATAATACAACGTTTTAAAATAAAAAAATTCATTGGAATAATATAATGATTGAAATTACGTTTATTGGCTGGCTAGCGCATATATAATGAGTAATTTTAGTATTTTCACAAAATATTTAGTTAATTCATTATTTTATCTACTGATAGAGACAAACGTTATTGTTATAGGGGTTGTCATTGAATTTAGACTTAATTACATGGTATTTAGATGAAACTTTCCCTAGATATAACATGTAAATATAGTATATTTTCGATATTTGTACTATATATATGTACAATAAAGATGTGTGTGTGATATGAACAGTAAAGATAGAGAGCAGCTGTATTAAGATAGAATTTTGGGGAGACATGTGTCTCAGTTTGGAAAGAGAATCATGAAAGATGAGAGTGTGAGAGACAGTCAATGTCTCAGTATAGAAAGTGATCCCTTAACATAGGAAATAAAACAAGAGAAATAATGATAAGAGTTGTAATCTGTATTTTAGGGAGAGAGAAACAGAGTTGAGGAATGAGAGATCGCTTAATTGCCGGATTTGATTGGGTTGGAGAATTAAATTTAGGGATATTAGTTTTAGAAACTAAAAGTTTTGAGCGGCAAAAATTTTCAAGAGCTAATATGGTACGTCGAATCGAAACGATCTGAGACGTCAATAGCTTGAGACAGTTTGAAATATCGTCGGCCGTTGGATGATGTCTTTTTTGATCTCGAAACGATCTGAACCGTTCTTTGTCTTTTGAATTCAAAATCGTTCTACTTTATTATATAGATAGTGAGGCGGTGAGTGATGCGGTGACGTGAGGGAGAGGGGCACTACTTTTTTGGTAAGTACAATTAAGGTAGGATTTGATCTCCATGAGTACATATCCCGATATTCTCTCTCCCACGTATTTTTATCTTCTTGGGCTCCTTGGATCCTGAACTGGGTCGGATAAATAAAGTGGGTCTGGGCTGCCTTTTAGCTGACTTGGACTTAGTTGATTTATTGGGCTTGGCTCAATTAGATCTGAGCTCGTCAAATATAATGAATTATATATAATATTAAAATGCACCAGCAGTTGGTAATGCCAAATAGGAATGTTGTGATGCCCAAAAAAGAAAATATTACGTGACGAACCAAATAATATGGGAGTCATCCTGACCACGACCAAGTAAATATTCCTCAGCTTAACAATTTTGTCCTTCACCATACATTTGAGGCATCGAAATTCTGATTTGAATCATTTTTGATACATTTTTCTTTGATTTGTTTCGCTACTAAGTCATTAACCCTCATGTATTTACGATAAACCCATTTGAATATAATACGTAAATTTATATGAGAAAGAGCTTGAGAAAAAAATCTATTGAAAAATATCTAAAAATTCTGGTAGAGTGGAGTAAGTTTTAGGCAAATTATCTTCGCGGCAATTGGGGAAGACAAAGTCTAGAGAGATGAGAATTCAGAAATCAGAAGCACAAGGTTGGTACAACAACCACAAGAAGAAAAAACATACTTCCAAGATATGGGTATGAAGTTACATCACATGGAAACCAAGGAAAGGGGCTGGGAATCTAGAACACTATTAATGTTGTTGAGAACAAAGGTTTGGTATAGAAAATAATAGGTCAAAAAAAGGAGGCAGACAACTTGGGTTGGGCTCTGTTGAGTGTTTTAATGAGTCCTGTTTTTTTTTTTTCAAGGCTAAAGAGGGTTTGTGTCAACTTACATGTATCTCGGTTTATTTTATTTCTGCTCTGGTCAAAGGCAAGCTATCCATCTACGCCGGGACTATGATATTCATGAGGGATACATTTCTTATGGCCTGACCCTAAGGGTTTACTAAAGTTCGAACTTAGGACGTTTGAGTTTACAGCTCGTCCCTCTACCAATTTAAGCTACCATTTGGGGTTAATGAGACCTGTTTTCACCACAACTACCAGCTGTTATTGGGTGGGGTTTAAAGAAACTAAACAACACAAACAAATGTAGAACCTCTGTGTTTCAACGTACTGATACAGAGGAGAGGTCTTCAATATATATAGACAAAGTGTTACAAATAAATAATTTTCTATCCACAAGTTTAAATATAAAATCCCATCCCTTTGACTTATCTCTCCAACTAACTGGATCAAGTGATATGATCCTTGAACTGCTGATTGTTTGACCAAATGAGAGGAGATTGCCTGATCACTTTAGCCGAGTTGATAGCCTCTGTAGAGTCCTTATCTTGCTTGATCACTGCAGCCTCTGTAGAGTCCTTATCTTGCCTTATCACTTCAGCTGATTTGTCTTTATCTCTAATACTCCCCCTCAAGTTGAGGTGGGAGGAAGATAACACACCCAACTTGCTACGCAATGAACAGAACAATTCACGGGACAATGGTTTGGTGAAAATATCACTGAGTTGATCGGCAGAGCGAACAAACTGTGTAACAATAGTTCCCTGAGCAACCTTTTCCCGGACAAAATGGTAGTCCAATTCGATATGTTTGGTTCGAGCATGGAAAATGGGATTAATGGATAAATGAAGAGCACCCAAATTGTCACCAAATAATGTTGCTGGACGTGGGAGATTAATACCAAGAGCGCGGAGAATATAAGTCACCCAAGTAAGTTCAGCTGTGGTGACAGCTAGTGCGCGGTATTCAGCTTCAGTACTAGAGCGAGCAACCGTTGGTTGCTTTTTGGCACCCCAAGACACGAGATTGGACCCAAGAAAGACAGCATAACCACTGGTAGATCGTCGAGTAAGAGGACACCCAGCCCAATCGGCATCAGAAAAAGCATAGAGTTCAAGTGCATTTTTTCGTAATAAGTGAAGACCAAAATGGGAAGTAGCTTGGAGATAACGAAGAATGCGCTTAACTAGAGCCATATGGGACATGGTAGGATTATGCATATATTGGCTCACAAGATTGACAGAGTAAGTAATATCGGGCCTAGTCAAGGTGAGATATTGAAGGGCGCCTACTAGACTACGAAAGAGACATGGGTCAGTAACAGTAGAACTAGCACTATTTGGTTTCGTAGCCAAGGGTGTAGAGATGGGCTTACAATTCTCCATTCGAGCTCGACTCAAGATATCTAAGATATATTTATGTTGAGAAAGAAGGAGACCATGTGAGGTAGGAATAGCTTCAATACCGAGAAAGTAGTGGAGAGACCCCAAATCCTTGATAGCAAAAGTCTGATGAATACAACGAATAAAGTTATCAAGCAGCTGATTGTTATCACCAGTGACTATGATATCATCCACGTAGAGAAGTAATATAAGGCTACCGTGAGAACGATGGAGATAAAATAGAGAAGGATCGGGTTGAGAACAAACAAAACCCAATGATAGAAGGTATTGACTAAATCTGTCGAACCAAGCTCGAGGCGCTTGTTTGAGACCATAGATAGCTCGAGAGAGTTTACACACATGGTTAGGGAAGGTAGAATTAATAAAACCAGGGGGTTGATCCATATAAACAGCATCCTTCAGATAGCCTTGTAAAAATGCATTTTTGACATCCAATTGACGAATTTTCCAACTACGAGAAAGAGCTATCGTGAGCACAATACGAATTGTTTGTGGACGAACAACTGGGCTGTATGTATCAACAAAATCAATGTGAGAATTTTGGTGAAATCCCTTTGCCACCAAACGAGCTTTGAGTCGATCAAGAGTTCCATCGGCATGTTGTTTGGTTTTGAATACCCATTTACAGCCAACGACATTCATGTGTGCATGACGAGGAACAAGTGCCCAAGTCCTATTACTGTCAAGAGCCTGAAGCTCGTCTTTCATAGCAACAAACCATTGAGGATGGGCCAAAGCAGTCTTGACTGATTTAGGCTCGCTGGGCAAGACGGCGGATTTAGGAGATGAGGCAACATGAAGAAGACCAAGTTTTGCCTTTCCTCTTGTGCGCATGGTATGGGTATTATCTTGGAAAGCTGTAGATGTAGAAGAAGGACCCAAATCATCAGATAATTGACCAAGGGGAAGAGATATTGGTGCAGCAGTAATATCTCCTGAATCACTTGCAGAAGAGTGAGTACCGGGTGCAATGAACATAGGAAGTTCAGCTTCGGATCTTGATGAGGCAGCTGACGGAGTAGGATTTGTGACTGCTGTGGGGTGAAGAACTTGCAGAGATACGTCAGATGATGGTGCAGATATGGGCGAAGCAGCGGAAGTAGGTAGAACAACAACATCTGCAGTATCTTGTGTAGGAAGCTGAGAGGAAGTTGGAATCACATTCGTTGCTGAACAATCTGGTAATGTACTCCCTCTGAATAGTGGCGGTGGAACAGAATGCAATGCAGCAGGCAAAGGCAAGGCAGGTTGAGGAGAAGCTTCACTAGCCCAGTCTCGAAAATGACTAAACTCAGTGAAAGGAGGCACTGTGGAAGTAGTTTTATCAAGAATGGGCAGAAGAGGGAAAGTTGATTCATTAAAAACCACATGCCTAGAAATATAAATTCTACCACTAGGAGAATGCAGGCAACGATACCCCTTGTGAATTGTGCTATAACCAACAAAAATGCAGGGAAGAGCTTTCTCTGAGAATTTGTTCTTTCCATATTCCTTGAGATATGGATAACACCTACAACCAAAAGATCGAAATGAAGAATAATCTGGATCTTTAAGAAAAAGAAGCCGAAATGGTGTGTCCATGTTAAGAGTGGTTGAAGGCAATCTGTTGATAAGAAAGACTGCAGTAGTGAAAGCCTCTACCCATAGGCGCTTGCTCAGACCTGAGTGAAAAAGCATAGTCATGCCTAATTCACGAATATTGCGATGCTTCCTCTCAGCAACACCATTTTGCTCAGGTGTTTTGGGACAAGAAAGTTGACGAATGATCCCATGAGTTGACAGATAGAGCAAAAAATCGCGATCTTGGAATTCACCTCCACCATCACACTGAAATATTTTAATTTGCTTCTCAAACTGTGTGTTGACCATTGCAAAAAATTGCTTAAAACAGTCAAAAAAGTCAGATTTATATTTGAGAGGATAAAGCCATACAAACCGCGTATAATCATCCACAAAAAGAGCATAATACTTGAAATTTTGCATTGAGTTTACAGGAGCTGGACCCCATAAGTCACAATGAATTTTATCAAAAGGAGAAGAAGATCTCAAACTACTATTGACAAAGGGTAGTTTGCAACTTTTTCCAAGTTGACAACTTTCACAAATATCAAGTGCCTTATTCCAAGAAGTAACATCAATCTTATTATTTCTAGAAAGATGAGATAAAATTCTTTGATGTGGATGACCAAGACGTTGATGCCAAATCCCTTCAGAAGTTTTCTTTTGTCGAACTGAGAAGAATGCCTTCTTATTGCTTCCCAAAGCATACAATCCTCCTGTTCTAGTTCCGGTTGCCACTGTCCTCCCCGTCAATTTGTTCTTGATGAAAAAACCATTTGAAGAGAAGGCAAAGATACAAGGACATTCATTAGTAAATTGACCAACTGATAACAAATTTTGGGTGAGATTTGGAACCAATAACACATCATTAATTCTTAACTTCCCAAGATTTGTAGTTATAGAAGAAGAACCAATGTGAGTAATAGGTAGACTTTCTCCATTTCCAACAGTTACTAAATCATGACCATTATATGGTTCAAGATTTTGTAATATACCTGCATTACCAGTCATATGCGACGTTGCTCCTGTGTCTGGTATCCACTCGGGATCGCTGGGATTGGTAACTTGCATAGCAGCAAGAGCTTGTGGAATTTCATCTGATTGAAAAGCATGATTATATCTATTGTAACAATTCAAGGCATTATGTCCTTGTTTGTTACAAATTTGGCATGGAATCCGATAGCAATTTGGAGTGGAATGATTGGTCTTGCTACAAATTTGGCAACCGTTTGCTTGCAAGGATCCGTGATTGGGATTGATTTTGGCATCAATAGTGGAAGGGCTGAAGTTCTTAACTCCTTGAGTCCGATCTTGTGCTTGTGTGAATCCACGACCCTTAGAATTAAAAGGGACATTTTTTCCCTTATACTTTTGTGAACTGTGAGAACCTCCATGTCCACTTTGATGTTTCTGCATCACTAGAGCTTGAAAATCATTGACTGTATCATTGTTTGGATACAATTTGTTCCTGGTTTCATACCCTGTCAATGACTGAACGAATTGTGAGTAGGATGGGAAAGGAGGTTTTGCCATAATGGCATTGACAAGTGGGTCAAATTTTGGCTCGAGTCCGTTCATTGCCCACATCACTTTATCAGAATCAGTCAGAATTTTTTTGATAGCAGAAAGTTCATCACAAATTTGTTTAAATCGAGACAAAAAATCTGTTACAGATTCGTTATTTTCCTTACGAATCCGTTGAAGATCACGATATAAATTGAATTCTCTTTCTTCAGAGGTGGAAGCAAAGCTCTGTTCTAAGAAAGACCATACCTCAAGTGCTGAATTCATACCAATTATATGACTGAGTATATTTTCGGATACTGTTCCAGAGATTAAGCTCTTCAACAATCTATCAGTTTGTCTCCATGCTTTGTATTCTGGGTTGCAAGCTTCCTTTCCTTCTTCATTTATCATCATCGGCTTTGGGTGTTGCACATCACTGTTCAAGTGATCATGAAGATCAGCTCCAATGACAAGGTCAAGAATTTGGCTTCTCCAAATGAGATAGTTTCTTGCTGTGAGTTTGACGTTGATCATGGCTAAGAGCTGAGGGATATTTTCAAGAGTGAGAGAAGAGGCCATTTTTTTTTTTGGAGGTTCTTTATAGGCTCTGATACCATAAAGAAACTAAACAACACAAACAAATGTAGAACCTCTGTGTTTCAACGTACTGATACAGAGGAGAGGTCTTCAATATATATAGACAAAGTGTTACAAATAAATAATTTTCTATCCACAAGTTTAAATATAAAATCCCATCCCTTTGACTTATCTCTCCAACTAACTGGATCAAGTGATATGATCCTTGAACTGCTGATTGTTTGACCAAATGAGAGGAGATTGCCTGATCACTTTAGCCGAGTTGATAGCCTCTGTAGAGTCCTTATCTTGCTTGATCACTGCAGCCTCTGTAGAGTCCTTATCTTGCCTTATCACTTCAGCTGATTTGTCTTTATCTCTAATAGGGTTCAATTGAAGAAGACTATTTCTCTAACTTGGGACATATAGGTTAGCGATTAGCTTAATAGTCACTGCCTCGTTGTTAGATTTTTAGGTCGTGGATTTGAACCTAGTTATATAGCAACCGGTAATGAACTAGCTAGTTCTCAAATATGGGTTATAAGCAGCTGAAAATGGTTGGTGAAAGGGTATCAAAAAAAAAAAAAAAGCAGAAAATTTGAATACTATTCCCAGACGACCCAAGTCGTTTTTACCAACCACGACTTCATTATTTGCAATTTGTTAGTGCCTTCAGCTTGGAAAAAGCCAAAACCAGTACAGCTAATGCAACAACTTAGCATATTTGACAGTTTCATTTACAGGATCTGGGCTCTAAAACTGTTCAATGGGAGTTTTTCACACTTACAAATGGCTTAAAATATAGGATGATCACTCTTAATCTATCGATCAAATTGAGATTTTGAAAAGATGGCAGAAACCATTTTCTAAAATACACGATTTAATTAAATGAATTGGGTTCGAATGAGTTAATAATTATTAATTTTCTTATAATTTATGTCATGATCAAGGGACCATTAATCATTACTCTTGTAATGTCATTTTCTTATTATCGTAGAATACTAAGTTTTGTTTACTAATTGCAGACTATCCATGCTGCATATAGTATCATATAAGTTACGACAATTGATCCAAGGATGTTCGATTGAATTGCTCGAATCATTTTAATCTTAATTTTTTCGAGTTATATTTGATCTCAATAGGTTCTATTTGTCCTTTTTGGCAGGATAGCAGACTCGGAACTGTTTTCTCTATTATGGGGGCCAACGTGGAAGATACCACTTTCCCTTTCAGCTACCTAAACCATCTTGTCCATTGTTAACCACCCAAAGCTCTGTCTCTGTCTCTCTCTCTGTCTCTCTCTCTCTCTGTCACAGTTCGTGTTGGAAGTATTAACCCGTGGTAGGTGAGCTGGTGAATATTTTCCTTATAAAGTCATCTTAAATGAATAAATCACACATTTCTATACGTGTCTCTCTTTATCTTCCTATTGAGACGACCTTTCCTTCCTTACATACCATCCATTTCCAATACCAACCACAAACCTCACAGAAAAAGTCATCATGCCATCAGTTTCCGGGCGAGTTGTGTGCGTCACTGGTGCCGGTGGATTCATCGCTTCATGGATGGTTAAGCTACTATTAGAAAAAGGCTATACCGTCAGAGGAACCGTCAGAAATCCAGGTAAAAGTTAGCAAGCAAACCACATGAAGATCATTCTCTCTCTCTCTCCCACTCTCTTTATCTATCTATCTCTCTCTCTCTATATATATGTATATGTAATCATATACTGTGTGTATAACAACAGATGATCAAAAGAATTTTCATTTGAGAGAGCTTGAAGGAGCAAAGGAGAGATTGACTCTGTGTAAAGCTGACCTTCTTGATTATGGGAGTTTACGTGAAGCCATCAATGGGTGTGATGGTGTTTTCCACACAGCATCACCAGTGACTGATGATCCAGTAAGTTGTTTTGATTTCGTTTGGGTGATGAGAAAATGGAGGAAAAGAAATTGATAACTAGTATCCCATGCTTTGTGTTGGTTTTGGTATTAGGGTTGCACATTATTCTCTTTCTGATTTATAAAAAAACAAAGACTAACACCATTTGTTAGTGTTGATGGGGCACCGAAGGAGGTACCATTTCGAAATTTATAATTTTGGGAGCTAAAAATATAAGTTTTTGAAGTCTAGGTACAACAAAAAAAATAATTAAGATCAATTTCAAAATATTAACTTTAGGGGGTCATAATTTTGAAGTTTAAGTTACGACTTTCTGGATGTCACGTTGTAACCGGGGATCGATACTAAAAAATACAATTTTAGCATGGATCGTGAAAATTCTAAAACATTAGGACTTGACTACGGTATCGAAAAAAAAAAAATAGTATCGTACCTCTAAAATTTATTATTTTAATGAGTGTTCTTATCATTGTGAGTATTTTTATCACTGTTGTGATAATTATTTTTATCAGTGTTCTTTAGTACAAAAAAAATATAATTTTTGTAGATCTTTTATCACATTTGTAGGTGTTTTTACCATTGATGTGATATCTATTTTTACCATTGTTGTGGTATCTATTTTTACTAATTTTTTTGGTACCACAACAGTGATAAAAACATTAACAAATATAATAAATGAAGATATAAAACCAATTTTTTTTTTTCGGTTACAGACAACTCCAAAAAAATAATACATGATCTCAAAAAAATATACTTATTGTAGGATACAATTTTTTGGGGAATAGTAACTAGAATTCTCCTATGTTTCATTTGGTACGATGAAAAAATAGAAAGATAAAAAGTTAGAAGGATAAATAAAATATCGTATTTAATAAGAAAATAAAATAGGAAGAATGAAAAATAAACAAACATGTTTGCTACAGTATCTTCGTTTCATACGATAGAGGCTAAGGAGGTTGCAATGGGTGTTGTTTGAATTTGTAGGAACAAATGGTGGAACCGGCAGTGATTGGAACAAGGAATGTGATTATAGCTGCGTCTGAAGCCAAAGTAAGACGTGTGGTGTTCACTTCATCCATTGGTGCAGTCTACATGGACCCCCACAGGCACCCTGATCAAGTTGTGGATGAGACCTGCTGGAGTGATCTTGACTTCTGCCAGAACACTAAGGTTTCTGTTTTTATTTAGTCAATCGAGTCCTATCACATCCTGTCGATATTGTAAAACAACTTTTATAGTTTATCTTATGAGTGTCTACTACTAACCCATATATTATTCGTATTAATTGATCATGTCGTTTTCAAAATTTGATTTTGGTGACATGGGTTTTGTAGAACTGGTATTGCTATGGAAAGGCGGTGGCGGAGAAGGCGGCGTGGGAGGTGGCGAAGGAGAAAGAGGTGGACTTGGTGGTGGTAAACCCAGTGTTGGTGCTTGGACCATTGTTGCAACCCACTATTAATGCCAGCATTGTTCACATTCTCAAGTACCTAACTGGTGTGGTCAAGACTTATGCAAACTCTGTCCAGGCCTATGTCCACGTTAGGGATGTGGCATTGGCACACATACTCGTATACGAGACTCCTGCGGCCTCCGGACGATACCTTTGCGCCGAGAGCGTGCTCCACCGCGGTGAGGTGGTGGAGATACTGTCCAAGTTCTTCCCGGAGTATCCTATCCCTACCAAGTAAGTTCAGTAACTGATACACGTGTGTTGCTTGCCTAGCTATTAAAAAGCAACATATATACATACATATATATATATATAAAATTAGGTTGGCATCTTTGCAAATATACATGTGTTTTGAAATTGTTTTTGCTTCTATGTGGATGTGGTGTTAGAGACGTAGTTACACCAACTTTGACTGACCCATTACAGATTGACACATTTGATTGACCTCACCAACTGAAGTGACTCCAAAAATTATTATTTGCAAATTGACCCCACCAATAAAAGAATTATAAAATCAAGCATAATAAATAAATAAATAAAATTTCTGGTCCTTGAGAGTCCTCACCTACCGTGACGTCTCTGTCTTTCTTGGGCCCCCACACCACACGTCTCAAATTACGATGGGTATTCTGTATGCATGACATCTTGAGGTTTGTGGGTTTTTTTTTCCTTCTTTTTTGAATGGGTCATGATGAGTTTTGCAGTTCTAATTCCTCGTTTTAACCTTTTAAGACGAGGAGAAATTAGCATTTAATCAATTGTGTTACAACGGTTTTGGTTCAATATCAAAATATACAAAGCCAACTGATATACAATACCAATAATCCTTGTGTTCATATAAAGGGTTTTCTTATTTTTGACATTAATTTTTTTTTAATTTTTTCACTGGGAAACTTGAAAAAACGTGTGGTGCAAATGCAGGTGCTCGGATGAAACGAAGCCAAGAGCAAAAGCATACAAGTTCTCGAACCAAAAATTGAAGGATTTGGGGTTGGAGTTCACCTCTGTGAAGCAATGCTTATACGACACCGTCAAGAGCTTGCAGGAGAAGGGTCACCTTCCACTCCCTACTCAAAATGATGAACCTCTTCGTATTCACTCTTAATTTCTCATCAGCCTCGTTTGTAACCCCCCCCAAAACACCACCACCAAAAAAGAAAAGAAAAACCCACCACCCACCATAGCAGCAGTGATAAATAAAAAAACGTAGTCCGTAAGGAAGAAGAATTCTGTACTCTTTCCTCTAATTGATTATGTTTTTTTTTTTACTTTGAGGTTGTTCATTAATTTTATATATTGATAAATGATGTACCAACTGTTATGTATATTTTCTTTTTTTTGTTCAACGATGTGAGAGTGTTCGAACTAGTTTATATGCATCTTAACTAATTTTTTTTCGGTTCGATCAAAAGTAGGTCATCTACGTTTAGATTAAGATATTCATGAAGGATAAATCTCTCATGACCTGACTCCAAAATTTTTTAAAGATTTGAACTCAGAACATCTGAGTTTATAATTAATTCCTGTTATCACTTGAATTAGTCATAGGGTTGGCTGTTATGTAGATTTCTTGACATTGGTTTATGGTGAAGTACTGTAGGTTTGGCTCTTGTCGGGGGAGGAAACATTCAAACTTGTAGAATTACACATAAAATAGTAAATCAAATATCGAGAGAATACGTAGTTGAGACGGTTCTTCTTTGTTAGTTGAAAAAAATATCCAAGCTTAGAACATTTTTTCCAAACTCATGAGAGAGTGTTTCAACTGCCTGCCTAGCCCCAACTAAACTAATCGAAATTTGGACGATTTTGAATCTGTAAACGACAATAGAAAACTGTTGAAATGCCAAAACAAAGCATCTGGATGTGCTTGGCATGAACCCAACTCTGAAAATCCCAAGATATTCCTTTTGGGTTACGTTTGGACGGCCCATGAAATTGGAAAAAACCTTCGATATTGACTCGCATATTGATCAATAAACAAAGCTAAGGAAAGCAAAACATTTAATCTTGTAAAACGATTTCAAAATGCAATAGAAGAGCTGTTAGGTGGTAGGTTTGGTACATGTCATGTAACATGAGGTTGGAACACACAAGTTTCAACAATGGTGTCCAGTTTCCACCCCTTTATAATAAGGTTGGCAGATCAATCTACTTTATAATCAATTCCCGGCATGATAAAAACGACATCCTCTCAAGTTGGGTCGAACTTAAATAATCAAGTTTAATATGAAATAGTTGTATAAAGAAAAATCATCTCATCTTGTGTTAGGTTGTACTTTATCTTCCTGCCCGAAAGATTGGTTGTTTAGTGGATGAGATTATATTCTCTCTGTCTCTGGCTTCCCTTCCCTGTGAGTCATTGGGTTTTCGGACAGTCATTCAAAAGCTGACAACTCAGCAATAGTGGGCCACAATTAAATATTTAATCTTTTCTTTTCTTTCTTCCACCCTCTAACACACAGACGTAGAATGCAACCCTTACCCACCAGCAGCCTACCTCCCCTTCTTCTTCTTCTCATTCCTCTTCTCTTTCTCACACACTCACACCTGCAAACACACATACAAAGTCACCCACCAGTCACCACCGTCCACACACTCCCATTAATTTCTATGCCTGTGCCCAAAGTTAAACACAGATGAATTTTTTTTCGGAAGAAATGAGCAAAAATTTAAAATACAACCAAAACTGGGCTATTATTTTAGATTTTCTGGGACAAACCATGATGACCCAAGAGGAAAGAAAGGGAGCACCAGGTCTAATTGAAAAGAGTACTGAAAATTCAAAGAAAATCAATTCATCTCAATCTCATATAAGATGCTTGATATGAGGTTTGATCCAGATGTTTGATTCACTAGAAATTTGTTTCGGTCAAAGGCAATTGGTGGTGGGTGACGGTGTATGTGTTGGGTGTGGGTGTGGGGGTTTATTTGGAAAAAGCAAACGCATTATTGATCATAATGGGTGAAAATGCATGTGATATTGATTCTATATCATGTTATGATGGCCAAACAAAATTTCATTAGTTAAGTGGGCACCATTTTATAGGGCACAAAACTTTCCAGCTCATAAGTTCACTGACATGGTGCCCCCCCCCCCCCTTCCCCTTTTTTTGCATTCCTTATGTTGCCCACATCAATGAAAAGCAAACAAAGACCAAACTACCATTTGAAAACAGTCATGAACTTATTGCTATTAGATGATATGATGATGAAAAGATATACATTCCAGTATTATTAACACAGGCAGATTAGTTTCATTTCACTGTTGCACGAAGTTTGCACAAAATAGATTTATACAAGATTAACAGTCGAGTGAATTATCCAAAGGAATTAATGAAACAATTAAGAAAGTAATCAATGGAAAAAAGGTAAATATTAGGTCAATACACAGATATATAGTAATTCGGTCAATGTGACCTACTCCACTTCGAGAAAGGGTAACGGTGGTCGAAGAAGCTTTCTTAATAAAGAGGGAGAGAGAACAAATGTTAGCTCCGGGAGAGGTATGGTAGTTAAGAGAGAGAAAAAATTATGTGAGAAGTGTATAGGGAGGTGTCCTCTCATATAAAGAGAGCTTACAATTTATAGACACAGAATCTTAGGTGAGGCGGTGACGTGAGGGTAAATGTATTACTTCTTCGGGGAGGATAGCTACAAAAGGTAAGTACAATTAAAGATTGTCTTGATCTTCGAGAGTTGGTATCCCGATGATTGCTCCCTACGTGCTTTAATCTCGTTGGATTCCTTGGGCCTTAGACTGGGTCTAACTCACGGACTGGGTTTGACCAGCCTTTTAGCTGATCTGGGCTTACTTGACTAATAGGGTCTGACCCAGTTAGATTTGGGCTCGTCAAAGTAAATAATCGGGATGTAACTTAATGCAGTTATTAGATTAATTGTGAGTTCAAATGTTAGATGAAACTCACTTTTAATTCAATAATGATTGTTAATTAGGTCCCTAGATTATGTCCTCTAAATTAGGTCTAAATAACATTTTCCTTAACCTTTTCTCATTTGGATGTTGGTTGGTTTCAAAGAGAATTGAATTTGTAGGTAGAGAATTGGTGCTTCAAGTCTTGGAAAGAATTAAACCAGAGTCTTTTGTAATGAAAGTGATGACAAATAAATAGCAAACACATAATATAAAGTACAAAATATACAAGACTGTATGGTTCGACTTGAAAGCTTACATCTATGCGTGAAGTTTATAAAAAGTTTTTAGAAATGAATAAGAGAAGGAAAAACTATCCTCGAACGAGTTTATTATATTTATAGTACTTCAAAACTATTGTTTTTTTGAGTTGGGTTTGATTTCTAATTCTTGACCCAGTTATATTTCCCATTGGCCTAGCACTCATTCCATGGAGCTAATGACCATTTTCATTTTAGATTTAAAAAGTTTTGTATCGGATCGGGTGCGAATTGGAACTAAATATTGGACATTCACAACTATTTTCATTCTAATTTCCCAAGACTTGACAATTATAGTATGGTAATGGCATGAAAATTAAGTATGCAATTGCTTATGTAGTGGACATCTTTCTTACTGACTATAACTGAAGAATTGAGCTGCTTTGCTGTATTTCATCTAAAGAATTGGGCTTTTTTGAATGGATCTTGGCCAACATCAATTGAATGTACACATTTGCAGGTCCATAGGGGGCGTTCGGTGTTGGGCTAGAAACCCACTCTTTGCGTCAATGATAATCACGCCGGGGTGTTGGGGGACTGGACTATCCCACATCGGATAGCTTTGGGTGTGTGAGCGTGTTTATAAGTCTCCACTTGGCCCTTACTTTGTTAAAGTAAATGGTTAGGTGTGAATCAAAAAAAAATTGAATGTACACATTTTTTTTTTTAATTAATCAGCAGTATATCAGAACAAAGCACTCTAAAGAATATCCATCTAGCTAAAAAAAAAATTCAATTAAGGTGTTCAAGTAAAAACCCCGTATGTATGTAGGATACAAGAATCTTGTCTAAAGTATAAAGTCAAATAAAAGCAAGTGATAGCCAATCTTTTTCCATTTTAAAAAGACTAATTCCCAATCTCAAACTAACAAATGGTCCTCCAAGAAAACTTGAATGAACCATCAATATAGATGACAACTATATTCACCGACGCCTCCTCGAACTACGCTAGACTGGTCCATCGTTCTTCAAAATTTCATTTGGTTATTCAATACGCCTCTTCGGACTACGCCTCCTCGGACTAAGACCAATTTCATATGGTACTACATTCATTTGATTATTCAATAATACCAAATTTTGGCTTACAAATTTTTACATTGCGTGTGAATTAAACCATGAACTTGAACTACCACCCACCATCAACCACTTGCTCAATCATGATTAGAGACAACATTACTTTTCTACGCTTCCAGACACCTTCGGATCAGTCCAGAATTGAATCTGTTTTTAATGGAGTCATCAAATGTTTGATGTAACACACTAACAGGGGGGGCTGCTACGTTTAATTTGCCATCTGGTTGTCCTCTGTCATGTCACCCCCAAAAAAGCAAAAAGCATTGGGGACCACCCAACTTTATGTATGTGTTTCTTTCTCGTAAGTTATGCTTTCTATCCATTACTGAAGTGACAATCAATCAGACACCCTTTTTTGTCATTGTTGGATTGGCAGTTGGGTAGTTTTCCCCCCCTCAAAAACAGGATTCAAACGTCTGCTGCGAAGCTTCTTGCTTGCAAAGAATTGCAGTAAGGTACATACAACTTTCACTGTATCAAAAATTATACTTTTTTAAGATTAAAGTATAATTTTTTTGAAATATAAGTTATAATTTTAAAAGACATGATCAATCATAAAATATTGGGATCGATACTATGTTTTTATGATTGATCATGAGTGTTTGTAATCGATCATGACTTCCTTTAAACAATTATAATTTTTCCTTTCAAAATTATAATTTTATCATACAAAATAATAATCGACAATACCAATACCAAGAAGTTTGGAGTGAACTTTAATGGTCATACCAAAATAAGGTGTTGGTACATTGATTGGTTTTTTTTTTTTTTTTAATGAAGAAAGTAAATGGTTTTGCTTATTATTCCCCTCCACTATAATATTTAGAAACAACTAGGTTGGGTTTCTACTTCACATCACTCCTTAAAAGATCAAAGCATCTGTATTTACAGAGCATAATTTCAAGAGGGGATAAAGGGGGTAATGGGTGATTTCATCTCTCTAGTTTTATTATTTTTGAACTTTTATTTTTATTTATTTTTTTGCTCAAAAGAAGAAGTGATGACATTCATGTAAAAAAGTGTTGATTACAATTATCAAAGAAAAAAACCTTGAACTCGTGAGGGGAACAGGCAACCCAATTCACAGCAAGCGAATCAGACATCGCTGCAACTGCCACCCAATGAGCAGTTATATTATAAAAGTTCGCTGCAGCTGAACTTTTATTTTCGAGTGGAGGAAGATACATATATCCTATTCAAGCTAAGATAAGATACCAAGTTGGATTTTGTAAAAACCTTTGATTAGAGCCAATAGTAACTTGTTTTGACCCATCTTTCATCAACCCTTTTGATAGAAAAGCAGTTACTATCTTGACAAAGACGGAAGACCCCACAGAATTATTTGTTTCCTATTAAATGCACCCAAATACTATTGATTGTTGAACTTGAACCTCTTCTGGACCACACTGTTGTGCAATAACAGCCACACTCATCTTCCATTGCCAATCCCACTACCACCACTAAGTTATAGATAAAGGAGTTTACAAGAAACAAAAAACCCAAAATTTTGTATTCACATCCTGTACTAAAGCATAATTACACACCTTATATTAATCCTTACGGGTTAGCTCAAGTGATAAAAAAGACGAGCCATAAACTCAGACATCCTGACTTCTAATTTTGACAACTCTTTAGAGCCAAGTTATGAAAGATAAATCTCAACATGAATGATCTGTCTTTAATTCTCGAGGTATGCATAAACTGGCTAAGACACACCTATCCGTTGAACCCAAAACAAAAGGCCTAATTACACCGTCTTTGGGAGCGCGCACACACACACCCCCACAGAAATAACTTTCTTATGAGAAAACAGAATTGACTTGGCTTATGAACAAGAAATACAAATAGGCCAGCAAACCCTAAACCACATAAAATATAAACACTAAAAAAAGAAAATCCTATCACCATATCTACACAAAATTGGCTAGAAAACTAGATTTGGACAAGGGGTTTGGTCATGGGTTCTATCCATATGGGCCTGCCTATGGTCCTATGGCCGAACCGTTGACAGTTATTGTTGGCAGTTGCTCTCACCTTGCCAACTCCAAACAATGTCTTTGAGGGCAGGCCTCGCATCCTCCTCACAAAACTTCTTGTACTCAAGAGTGTCACCAGCAGACTTGGAAAATTCGACCACCGCCACCTCCGGTGCCACCTCAAACACCTCGGCTGACACCGATAACTTCCCCTTCCGCCCCTCGGAAGCTCCCTGCATTTTCACCTTAAATTCCTTTGCACATACAATCTTGAAATTCAACTTCTTAGCAACCAATTCAAGCTTTGCCATGATTGAAGAAGCTGAACATTTGGATGTAAACAAAGACCCTGATTTCCTCTTACTCTCAAAGAGGCTGGACAAGTCAAAACCAGAAGACATTGATGATATGAACTCAAAAGCATTATAAAACGGTGGTGATGATTTTGATCTAACCAATTCTAGCTCTTTATCTACATCTTTCTCCTCCACAATTTCTTGGCCAATAACTTCTGGAATCGAAAAGGCGATTGGTCTAGTGAATCCCTTTCGAAACCAAGGCACTCTCATTATCGCCGGAATTGTGATTCTCTTCTCTGGATCAGCCACTAAAAGCTTCGAAATCAGTCTCTTTGCTTCGGAGGAAAACCATGGTGGAAACTCATACTCTGCTTTGAAAACCTTCCTATACATGTTCATCAAATTCTCATGTCGAAATGGAAGAAACCCAGCTAGCAATGCATATAAAATCACTCCACAAGACCATAAATCGGCTTTTGATCCATCATACCCTTTCTTTCTCAACACCTCCGGAGCCACATACGCCGGAGTTCCACACCGTGTATGAAGCAACCCATCATTTCTCAACTGCTCCGGCAAAGTTGATAACCCAAAATCTGAGACTTTCAAGTTCTCATTCTCATCAAGAAGCAAATTTTCAGGCTTCAAATCACGATGATAAACGCCACGACTATGACAAAAATCCACAGCACTTATCAATTGTTGAAAGTATTTTCTTGCCAAGTCTTCTTTGAGCTTACCTTTAGCAATCTTTGCGAATAATTCACCGCCCTTGATGTACTCCATGACGAAGAAGATCTTCTTTTTGGTGGCCATGACTTCTTTGAGTTCGACGATATTTGGGTGTCGAACCAAACGCATAACGGAGAT
Source organism: Ilex aquifolium (assembly GCA_951799425.1). NCBI lineage: Eukaryota > Viridiplantae > Streptophyta > Magnoliopsida > Aquifoliales > Aquifoliaceae > Ilex > Ilex aquifolium. The sequence continues at coordinate 27,531,780 of OX637404.1, read as the reverse complement.
TTCTCTCTTGATTTGCTCCATCATGTCTTCTTTCTTGACATGATCCTTGTTGATTACTTTAATGGCGACACTTTCGGAGGTTTTGAGGTTTTTGCCATAGTAGACCTTGGCGAAGGTGCCTTGGCCTAATAGCCTCCCCATCTCGTACTTTCCGAATATGATGTTTCGGGCTCCATTGATGAGTGGTTGGTTTTCTTGTAGAGATTGGTCCGTTTGATCCTCCATGAAGGTAGACGAAGGTAGACGAGTGATCAATTTGATGTGGGCGAGGGGGATTTGGTTTTGGACATGGTTGAAAAGGGCCGGCCAGTAATGTTGTTAATGAGGCCCACTTGATCAGAACAGGGGTTGGCAGTACAATTAGGTGTGGTGGTGGTGGTGCGGTGGTTGATGATTCTGAGTATGTGGTGGCGGGTTGTTAGGATTTGGTTTGAGGGTGGTGGTGCAGGTGATGAGTGGTGGGGGGTAAGAAATAAGGAGGGGGAGAGAGAGAGAGAGTGAGGGGAAGGAGTGGGTTGTCTAGTTGTAATTGGAGGACATGGTATTGGGGCCCTCTTGGCAATGTGGAAGAAGCGGCAAAGCCCATAGAAATTTGTGGGGTTATAATATTTGGAAAAATGAGCCAATGGATAGCAGAAACTTGTGGCGTGTTTGGGGGAGCCCAAGGTAAATTATTGGCCTTGAAAAGACATATAAACTCATTTCATTTGGGTCCCACTTTAAAAAAAAGGAGTAATGTGGTTTTCAATCCCCACCAATTATTTCCAAATAAATAATAAAAAAAGTGTCTCCACCCCGGATCTTAGGAGACAATCTCGTGATGTACAATTTTTTCTCACTAATGCTCCGTTTGGTAGGAATGATGGAAAGTATAAGGGATACACTTTCTATCCTTCAAGGAAGGAAAGTAGGATGGATACACTTTCCTTCCTTCGTGTTTGGTTGGATGGATAGAAAATAAAAATGACTAATTTTTTTTTTGTGCTGGATAAGATTAGGGGTGACAATCGAGTCGTATCGTGACAGATTCGTATTGAGTCATTATGGATTTATATCGAATATTAATAAAATCTAACTCAACTCATTTATTTAATTGTGTCGTGTCGTGTCGAGTTACGAGTTGACTTGTTTATTATTATTATTTTTTATTTTTTTATTTATTTTATTTTAAATTTTTTTTAAAATATATATATATACATATTTTATCATTCTATTTTTATATGAAATTAATGTATATATTAAAAGATATATAGACAAATAAAATACATCTCAACACAAATAATTAACTTTCCATCCACTTTCCTTCCGATTTTGGAGGGATTGATTTTAGTGAGTTGGAAGGAAAGTTAATTCATCCACTTTTCCATCCTTCCTACTTTTTTTCCTTACCAAACATGATGTTTTATTTATCCATCCCACTTTCCATCCTTCCACTTTTTCATCGTACCAAACGGAGCATAAATTAATGAGAATACTATTTTTAAAATTTTTTTAGTAGAATAATTGATGGTAGTAGCTACATCCCTAAAATTCTAAATAATCCACTTATAACACTTTTGAAGGACCCTAATTTTAATTGAGAATGAGTTTCTCATTCATAGTAATGAAATATCTGAGTTTCAACTATTATAGTAATTTCATATTTAGTATTTAGTTATTGTGTGTGAAATTACAATCAATACGGAGGACAACAAAGTAAGACACTCTTGAGTCCAATTGGTTACAGTACTAAAATGATAGATTAGAAAATCATAACAGATTAACACTCTCTAATCTAATTAATACTCTTACCAAACATTGAATTGTATGTGCAATATTTAATCTTGTATTTCATTCGTTTACATGAGATTAGCGGTTATTATGTAATATATTTTATTTTTTTATAATACAATAACCAAACGGGCCCTCTATTTTATCTCAAGACTGTCGTGTTATCTCCTCATTAGTTGGCTACTTTAAATTACCTCAGCAATCAAGCTTCATATACACAATCACACTAATAATTATTCATATCCAATTAGAAGATGACAAATGATAAGTTAAGCCAAAAGGGTTGAGATATTATTGAGTAAGATTATCCCAATGCTCCTTCAAGCCTTAGGCTTGACAATAACAGCTGGTTTATGACGATATACACAGTAAAATACACTAATAAAGAAGAATTTATTCATTTTCCTATGTTCCATAATTGAAGGGCCGCCAATAGTCCCATGGGACCGGCTTCTTCTTTTTCGTCTTTTTTATGTTATCCTAGCACAATTAAGAAAATGTTCGTGGCAGCATCAGGCGAGGCGATGCACAAGCCTGTCCTTGTGATAATCCCAGAGAGTTGGATTATGTCATTATGTGTGTATGCCCCTATACTGTTGAGCTAATATGCAAGTATGCAACCTTTAACTCATGGTACCAATTCAAATAACTCAAAGCTTTGAACATCATAACTTTGGAATGAAAACAGGAGCAACAGGGTCGAATTTTTAGCCGAAGACAACAGGGTATATGCAAGCAACAGCAGAGGACATGGCAGTATGTTACAGTTACAATGAAGTTGCAAGTAAATTGTGGGGTCTCTTCTCTCTGACAAAAATATTTTTTGAAACTACGATTCCAGAAATGGACTACCACAATTACTAAGAAGGAGAATTCATCTACACCAGTTCAAGCACAAGCCAACACAATTAAAAGACAAAAACATGAATATGCATTAACTTAAAAAGGAAGCTGAATGAAAAGAGGAGTAACAAGTTTATATTTAGGACAACAGATTTCAAGCCTTTTATTTTCTCATCCCACATGGCAATAAATAGCAACTAACATCCCAAATCTCATATGTTTTCGAATTAAAATCTATTGGTTCTCTTCATTTGCTATTTTTCGAACCTTTGGTTTTGTGAAATTAAGACACAAAAACACACAAGCTTAGTCCATCATAAGAAAACTAACATTCCCAGGATAGAGTTATAGAGCAAAGGAGCTACAAGTGGAAGTTTTCTCACCTTATTGTTTGCAACTATTCAGGTGAGTCCATACCGGCATTGGATTTTTTTTCCTTCTACAAGCATCTCCACGGCATCAGAAGCAAGGCCAATCATTCCGAGTGTCTTCTCCCATACAATTTGACAAGTACTTAAGTTGTATGCTTCTTCACAAGGATTCATAGGACGAAGATTGTAGGCAATGTAAGCACAGACACGCCACTCATCAACTTTAAGCTTCATACAGTGCTTTGGAATATCAGCGTTAGTAGCTGCAAAAAGTGCACTTCTTGAGCCTTCTCGAGCATCAAATAGAAAAAATGGTATTAGCTTATAAGCAACTTGCACAATTGTTGGAAGATCCCTTGCAACATTTGTTTGGACACTTCCAGGGTCTACACAAACTACACTAATACCAGAATCAGCAGGCATGAGTTTCTGAAGGACACTGCTAAACATCACTTGCGCTAGCTTGCTACTTGAGTAAGCTTTTAAGCCTGTGAATTTCCTTTTGTCCGACGTGAAGTTCATGTCAGATGTCTCAACAAACCCAAGGAAATGCATGATGGAATTAACATTGATGATTCGGCTTGGAGCACCCATTTTAAGTGAGGGCAAAAGCAATAATGAAAGTAATGCTGGGGCAAGATGGTTCACTTGCATGTGTGTTTCATAGCCATCCTTCGATAATTTCCGTGGCTTTCCCATTGAAAAAATTCCCGCATTGTTGATTAGGACATGTAAGGGTTTCAAAAATGAATTCCATGCTTCAGAAAATCGCACAACGGATTCTAGAGAAAGAAGATCGAGTTCCATCACCTCAAAACTGAGGAGGCCCTTATTGGAACTTTGGTTCCGCCATCTCTGGATCAATTCATGGGCTGCATTCGGGTTCCTCACTGCCATAACAACGTGTGCCCCAGACTCAGCCAATTGTCTGGCCATTTCAAGTCCAATTCCACTAGTACATCCAGTAACAATACACGTCACACCATTAAGTGGAGGCAAAAGCAATGGATTATGCAAATGTCTTGACATAACTTTCTGAAAAATTAACTCAGAAATCAAATGAGACCACCCACTAAGCCATTCCATCCAACCCAATCCTTGCTTTTCTTGCTTTGACAATGAGGATAGAGAAGAAGAAGCCATGTTCACTCTGTCTTTCTTCAGCAATTCAAATCCTAGGATCGATAAACTCGAGATATCACTGCTTTCCTCATGTACATTAGTACATTACTTGCAACCAATCTTGTTGTGCTAAAAAGCAAATAATAGAGTAAAATTCATTAAAAATTCTTCTACTTTCAATTGACAGGCATACAGTGGATATCTGTATCATAGGTTGAATGAACATTTTAATTCAGTTTACCATGGTTTAACAATAACTAAAGGAATTCTAAGAAATAGGCCACCCCATATGACATACACAAATAGTGCAATTAGAGGCATGAGAATCAAATGAATATACAATAAGATGGCTCATGTTATAATCAAATGAATACAAAAAATTAAAACTCGGACAAAAACAGCTCTACAAATCAAACGCATAGCAAGACGCAATGACTTCAAAAAAAAAATTACTCTGGTAAGCAACATGACAAATTTTCAACATCAAAGAAACTGGGTAAAGGGGAGTTGAATTGGAAAATCTTAAGGGTATAAGTGAATAACTCGAAGAAAATTCAAGAATGACTGTTTTCTGATAGTTTTAAACTTGAATGCTGACAACCCATTTCAATGCAAGACTAAATGGTATGAAATAATACACAAATTAACCTATTTAGCAACGGCACATGACAATAAAGAAGCAATTACAAACAAACAATGTGGAGAGAGAGAGAGAGAGAGAGAGAGAGACTAACATCACTGGCATAGCCTCCGTGAAAGTTTGAGAACTCGGAGAAGATCCAAGTGGAGTTGTATTAGAACGTAGTTAATCTGATAGGCCTTTTCATGGCCACAAGGCCCAGTTTGATTTCTCATATAATTGCGTAGGGAACTCACAAGGCCCAGTTTGAATTTGAGAGAAATAATTATTGTCAAGTATGTTACAGTTTTTGTTAAGCATGTTACTATTTTTGTTGAACATGCTAATATTTTTGTTGAACATTTTACTGTTGTTATTTTTTAAAAATATTAATATTGAATGTTTCAATTTTTTTTTATGTTTAAATGTTACTATTTTTTTTTGTTTAAATGTATTATTTTTTGTGTCCAAATGATAACTTTTTTTTTGTATTTAAATGTTACTATTTTTTATTTTTGATGGGCCAAGCCCAAAGGCCCAACTCATGTTACAAGTCCAATGGCCCAACTTCAAGAGGTCCAGCTAGTCAAGCTCAATGTGGTCAACCCGGTCAAACTCAACAAGCTCAAGGAGCTACATTAGCAAGGAGCACATAAGGTCATCAGGCCAGGCGTCCAGGCCATCACGCCAGGCGCCCTGCCCTCCTCCTCATGCGCCCAGGTCTCCTCATGCACCCAGGATGGCGCCCAGGCCCTCTCAGGCACCCCTGATGGCACCACCCCTGATGGCGCCCAGGCCTTCTCAGGCACCCCTGATGGCGCCTGCCTAGCCTGGTCTCCTCCTCCTCCTTTGTCTCCTCACTCCATGAAGGCCTCCTCCAAATCAAGCTTAGTCCATCTCAGCACCACCTCCGATGGAATAGGGGCACGAGGGAGAAAATGTCGGGATACGCACTGGAGATCAAATCCTACCATACTTGTACTTACTAAAGTGGTAGAATCCTACCATAACTATACTTACCAAAATAGTGGTGACCGCCTCAACTCACCGCCTTAGTAAACATATATAATGTAAGCTCTCTCCACTTGGAGAGGCATCTGGAAATTTACACACACCACACCTCCTATACCTCTACACATTGCTCCCCCTCTCTCAAAGCTCTGTAACACTCCGGTGACTCTTATTCATTAATAAAGAACACCGGCCATCGCTGCCATTCCAGAGAGTGGACGTAGGTCATCCGAGACCGAACCACTATAAATCCCTGTGTTAATTCTCTGTTTGTGGTTTTGATTCATTGATTGCCATTGATTGTCCGTTTATTATTCATTAATTGCATCACTATTCATACTTGACTGTTGATCTTGCCAAAGACGATTTTGTGCATCATCAGTTTGGCGCTGTCTGTGGGAATCGACAAAGTTTCTATTACTCTACTTCTTTGCTCATTGAATCCATGGTAATCACCACGAGATCAAGGTCTCAACAACCCGGGGACAACAACCCGGCTCACTGGGAGGAGGTTCCGCCTCCCCCCGTACCTCCAGGACCTTCTGCCACGGCGACCCCCGTCGGCGGACAACAACAACTCTTGCAAACCATGCAGCTGCTGGTGGAACAGAACCAGCAAATCATCCAGCTTATGCTCACTCAAGGGGGCATCGCCCCTCACCCTGCAGGAGAAGCACCACTCCATCCAACAGGGGAGGAGCAGCAACCCCTTCCTTCGGGGCACCAAGCAGCCCATCGCCACGGGGTCCTCCGCCAAAACGCCCCGAGGCCACAGGGCGCCCCTCGCCCAACAGTCCCTCCTCAACGCGCAGGCAGCTCGCGTGTTCCTCCTCTCTCACACGTACCTGCGCAGGAGGATGAAGACGGTGAGAGTCAATACGGTGACCATCAAAGCCAGTACCATCGTCCGACTGAAGATGTCCCCAACCAGTGGGATGAGAAGATTAGAGAGGTGCAGAACCAGCTTGGTGATGCCCTCAACGCCATCAAGGCACAGGCGCCTGAAGCCGTAGACTACCTGGTAAGACGTACGGATACGCCTTTTACTGCTGATATAGTGAATTACCCTCTGCCCTCGAAGTTCAAGATGCCCACCATCGAGATCTTCGATGGCTCCAAAGACCCTCTAGACCACTTGGACACCTACAAGTCCCTCATGCAACTCCACAACGTGCCTGAGGAGATCATGTGCAGAGCTTTCCCTACCACCCTGAAGGGGTCTGCTCGTCAGTGGTTCTCCAAGATGAAGCCCTCCTCCATCCACTCTTTTGCAGAGCTGAGCAGGTCCTTCGTCTCCCACTTCATTGGGGGACGCCGCCATCAAAAACCAGTGACCCACCTGCTCACCATCAAGCAGGACTGGGATGAAAGCCTCAGAGGCTACCTTGCCCGCTTCAACAAGGAGGTCCTCCAGATTGAGGAGCCAGATGACAAGGTAGCCCTGGCCGCCTTCATCGTCAGCCTTCGCACCTCCAGCTTCATGTTTTCTGTCCTCAAGAAGCCACCCTCCAGCATGCCCGAGTTGCTGTCAAGGGCCCAAAAGTATGTGAATGCGGAGGACGTCACCAAGGCCCGTCGAGGTGAGTCCTCCCGAGGAGGGGAGAAAAGGAAAGACACCCGCGAAGACAAGTGGGAGGTAGAGAACAAAAGAAATAGGACAGAGAGAATCTCTGTCAAGGACCGTCTTGGTCCCCCACCTCTGAGAGAGCGACAAGCTCTCACACCACTCACTGCCTCGGTGGAGCACATCCTACTCCAGATACAGGATGATCCTACGCTCCGTTGGCCCAAAAAAATGAAGTCTGCCCCGAATCACAGAAATCCCAGCAGGTATTGTCGCTTCCACCGCGACCATGGCCACGACACTGACGATTGCTTTGATCTTAAAAGGCAGATCGAGGAGCTCATACAGCGTGGCCACTTGAGGCAGTACGTTGCTGGCAGAGGACAAGTCCCGCCACCTGGTCGGGACCAGGATGATAGAGAACGCCAGCAACCCCTCGGAGAAATCCAGACGATCGCCTAAGGGCTAGGAGGAGGTGACTCCGACTTCACCAGGGAAGTCTTGGCCCACCCACGGGACACCAAGCACCTAAAAATTTTATCTATCATTTATCAGTTGATTTATTTTGTTATTTGTTATTTTATGAAATAAAATTCTGCGAAGATTATTGTGTCCAGAATTATTTTGCTTTCCTAAAATTTACAAACAGCTCCCAGCAGAGCAGTCGCCCAGACGAGGGGTCCCGCCCTCTCCATCTTGGGCACCTCCAATGATGCTGCCTAGACTATGGGTTTCGTCCTATCTCACCGGGCGCACCTCAGCCGCATAGCACCTCAGCACCCTCCTCATCTCCATGGAATGAGCCTCTGCTACGACAGCCATCTCCCGAGACTATACGTAGCTCGGCCTATGACTTTGCTCTCGCGCAAGTCACCTAATAAGTCTCTGCTACGGCAGCCATCTCCCGAGACTATACGTAGCTCGGCCTATGACTCTGCTCTCGCGCAAGTAGTCACCTTATAAGCCTCTGCTACGGCAGCCATCTCCTGAGACTATACGTAACTCGGCCTATGACTCTGCTCTCGCGCAAGTCACCTAATAAGTCTCTGCTACGACAGCCATCTCCCGAGACTATACGTAGCTCGGCCTATGACTCTGCTCTAGCGCAAGAAGTCACCTTGTAAGCCTCTGCTACGGCAACCATCTCCTGAGACTATACGTAACTCGGCTTATGACTCTGCTCTCGCGCAAGTCACCTAATAAGTCTCTGTTACGGCAGCCATCTCCCGAGACTATACGTAGCTCGGCCTATGACTATGCTCTCGCGCAAGTCACCTAATAAGTCTCTGCTACGACAGCCATCTACCGAGACTATACGTAGCTCGGCCTATGACTCTGCTCTCGCGCAAGTAGTCACCTTGTAAGCCTCTGCTACGACAGCCATCTCCCGAGACTATACGTAGCTCGGCCTATGACTTTGCTCTCGCGCAAGTAGTCACCTTAAAAGCCTCTGCTAAGGCAACCATCTCCCGAGACTATACGTAGCTCGACCTATGATCATGCGGCTCTCTCATGGGACGTCCACAACTCTGACTTTGCTCTCATGCAAACAGTCTGCCTCTCTCTCCAGGTAATCGTATTAAATATTTTAATGTTTGGAATAACATTGTTTTTTCAACATCTCTCAGACGTCGAGCACATGCGCCGAACACCGCTTAGGCGCCCAGCACAGGCCCCCAACACCTCTTAGGCGCCCAGCATAGGTGCCCAGACCTCCTAGGCGCCTAGCACAGGTGCCTAGTACCTCTCGGGCGTCCAGACCCCCCAGGCTCGCCCAAGGCAACTCCGGCTCGCCCAAGACAGCTCCGGCTCGCCCAAGGTGCTCAAAATGGGGCTTATAATATATCAAATCGAAGATCTTGACGAGCTCTACAAGACTCACAGCCTTTGGCTGTGATTGATGCTGTAAAAAGTCCAAAAAAGGCTCAGAAACAACTGTTTTGGCCTCTCGAAGTTTTAAAAAAAAAAAAAAAAACTGCTCGCCCAGGACACTTCCAGCTCGCCCAGGACACCTCCATCTCACCCAAAAGCTGTCATCTCGCCCAAAACCGTGCATACAGCTCTCTACTCGAAGTTTTGACCGTAACTTTTGCTCCGTTGCTCCAAATGGGGCTTATAATATATCAAATCGAAGCCTTCGACGAGTCCTACAAAACACACTGCCTATGGCAGTGAGTGATGCTGTAAAAAGTCCAAAAAAGGCTCAGAAATAGCTGTTTTGGCCTCCCGAAGTTCTTCTAGTTATGCCGGTCAGCCGAAAATTCAAATTCAACCGAATGCCCTCCTCTCCAAGTTCCATTGGACACAGGGCATTGGGGGGCAAATGATGGGCCAAGCCCAAAGGCCCAACTCATGTTACAAGCCCAATGAGCCAACTTCAAGAGGTCCAGCTAGTCAAGCCCAATGTGGTCAACCCGGTCAAATTCAACAAGCTCAAGGAGCTACATTAGCAAGGAGCACATAAGGTCATCAGGCCAGGCGTCCAGGCCATCACGCCAGGCGCCCTGCCCTCCTCCTCATGCGCCCAGGTCTCCTCATGCACCCAGGATGGCGCCCAGGCCCTCTCAGGCACCCCTGATGGCGCCTGCCTAGCCTGGTCTCCTCCTCCTCCTCCTTTGTCTCCTCACTCCATGAAGGCCTCCTCCAAATCAAGCTTAGTCCATCTCAGCACCACCTCCAAATCAAGCTTAGTCCATCTCAGCACCACCTCCGATGGAATAGGGGTACGAGGGAAAAAATGTCGGGATACTCACTGGAGATCAAATCCTACCATACTTGTACTTACTAAAGTGGTAGAATCCTACCATAACTATACTTACCAAAATAGTGGTGACTGCCTCAACTCACCGCCTTAGTAAACCTATATAATGTAAGCTCTCTCCACTTGAAGAGGCATCTGGAAATTTACACACACCACACATCCTATACCTCTACACATTGCTCCCCCTCTCTCAAAGCTCTGTAACACTCCGGTGACTCTTATTCATTAATAAAGAACACCGGCCATCGCTGCCATTCTAGAGAGTGGACGTAGGTCATCCGAGACCGAACCACTATAAATCCCTGTGTTAATTCTCTGTTTGTGGTTTTGATTCATTGATTGCCATTGATTGTCCGTTTATTATTCATTAATTGCATCACTATTCATACTTGACTGTTGATCTTGCCAAAGACGATTTTGTGCATCATCAATTTTTAATGTTACTATATATATATATATATATTAGTCAAACTCTTAACCTATATATGGATATCTATATAATAAAGTAGAGCGAAGTTTGAATCCAAAAGACAAAGAGAAGTCCAGATCGTTTTGAGACAAAATCCAAAAGACAAAGAGAGGTCCAGATCGTTTTGAAACAAAAGACGGTTCAGATCATCTCAAAAAATTTGATCCAATGGTCTACTATTAGTTCTAAATTTTTTTTCCCGCCCACGAAGATGCCTATCTCAAAACAGATTACCTCTCTCACGTCTCTCTCTCACTTCTGCCTCTCTCTCTCTCTCTCACGTTTCTCTCTCTCCCAATCTATCACGCCTCTCTCTCTCTCACGCTTCTATCTCTCCCAACAGCTATAAATAAAGTGTTTGTGGTCTATATTACTGACAAACATCAATTTAAACTCTCACCCAAACATTCTCCATAGACAAGCAGTAACCAACCCACGCCATAGATTCCGGCGACCAACTCACGCCAAAGGTATCTCTTCTCTCTCCCCTTCCCCTCTCACTCGCCCATTTGAATTTTCCCTATTTGTTTTATCTATATAACTGTTATATTATTTACAAAATCTGTTAATTAGGCTAGAAATAAAGTGTTTGTGGTCTATATTACTGAGATTGGGACTAGATATTGAACAAAGTACGCTTTCAAGGTTGTGGAGGCCACTGGAATAAACCTCAATTGGAGTGTGTGAGAAGGACTCGCCCCCACACCATTGAGTTTGACAAAATTTAGATTATTTTTAGTCTCTGTTTCTTTTGGCTCTGAATTTGCTGCGCTTTAAGTTGTTTTAGTGAGGTTTTCTGATGTACCAGGGAAAGATACCCACCATCCATTTATTGTTATGGTCATTATAATCGGCTCAATTGCAATAAAAAGATTGGCTCTAATTCCATGTTTTGCATTGAATTTGTCCGATCAGTTTCATTATAATCGGCTCAATTGCAATAAAAAGATTGGCTCTAATTCCATGTTTCGTTCCTTCATGAAGTGTATGTTGAATTTCAAACAATAGGCAGCAGCGGCGGCTCAGCCATCGCCATTTCTAGCGCCTATTTCAGGTATCTCACGCATCTCCTCTCCCTCAATATTAATTTGCCAAGCCAAATGTTTTGTCCAGTGGGATCTTGGGTGCCTGTTTGTATATGGCTATTTATTTCTCTCTATTACAACTAATGAGTGCATGTTTGTGTGGTTGAGTTTCTTTTATGATTTCTTCTTTGATGGCGGTGATATTTGTTGGGGTAATATTGTTTATTCAATATTCAGTGCTTTTCTTCTGTTCTCTGTTATGGGTTTTTCTGTTAGTTCAATGATATGGCTCTCTTTTTTAAATAGTTGTTTGGTTATTTTGATATTATATTCCAATTCGATTAAGGCAATTAGTGGTTGACTGCACTTAACCGAGTTCAATGTATTCATCTCTATATATGTATACATATCTCTAATATACATCTCCAACTTTAGGTATCACTTGAAGCCTTGGAAGCAAACCAATAATCGCCGGAATTAGACCTTCAAGCATATTATCTGCTCCATTGATCTCTGCTTCCATCGATCATTCATTTGCCCAAAGCCAATCCGAGAGAAAGCACCGACGAACCACTGGCGACGAGTAATCTTTGTGCCTCCCCTCCCTTTCTCATCTCTCCCTGTGTCTCCCTCTTTCTCCCTCAAGCAAATCACACACACAAACACCACGACACCAGAATCAACCTCCGCACCCTCCACATGTTTGAGAAATTGCCTGAAAGGAATTGATTGAACATTGTAGTGGAATATTATTTGAAGCAAGTGAAAATGAATATGGCTATAGAATATCCCTGTGTTTCTTTGTTCACTTTACCTTCTCAATATTTACGTGTATCATTCCGAGAAGTTGTGTTTCTTAGAAAAAAAATTTGTATCATTCCGAGATGTTCCGTAACAAACATTATGCGGGAACAAGCCTTTGAATGCTGATTTTTTTTTTATGTGCAAACCGATTTAAAGGTTTCATTATGGTGTGGTCTTCCGCTCTGCATTAAACATTAATTGAATTGAAGGCAATGTTGTTTCTTTCTATTACGATGTGTTCATTCTTAATTTTTTTAATGTTATAGTTTCTTAAAATTTTAGAAACTTACACTTTAATTTTGGCTCTTAATTCCTTTTCGATATTTTTTTAGTTGAATATGAAAGTTTTCAAGCTTCGAGGAATGTTGTGTGGCGGAGCTTAAAGTAGAAATAGATCAAGTTATTAATTAGTCAATGCAGGATTTTATGGTATAGTTGTAGGTGTAAATTTCGTAAGTTTTGGATGATCAATTGCACTCTTTTAGAATATTTGTTTAGCTTTGGAAAGTTGACAAGTCATTGTTTTGTTGATATGAATTTAATTGTCATTTTTTTTTTGAAGTACCTTCACACATGTCTATAGATTACCAAGTCACAAGTGAAAAGTAAAACCTACTAAACTATAGATAAGGTTAACAAATGTCCAACACACATGAGATATGGTGGGATCAATCTATGTATGAGGTGGCGGTTGGCATTAAAAAGGATAAGAGTATAGAAAGTAAACATAAAGAATTAAAAAAAGAAAAAGAAAATGCATGCATGTCCACGTGGAGTGTATGCCATGTGAGTGGGATTTTTGGTGTCTCAAGCTATGGCATGTGTAAATGTTATAGGGCAATAAGGTGAATTTTTGAATGAATTTATTTCTTTATTTGCCTCTTTTCTTTTGTTTCTGATTACGCTATACTTTCAGACAACAATTTGTAAGTAGTATAATTTTTCACTTTATAATTGGTATGCAAATATAGAAAAATAGCTTATTTAGGTAGTGATGTTAATTTCTTAAACTTAGAGGTTGGAGTGCTTGAACAACTGAGGGGTATGAGGTCTTGGACTTAGTGATATTTACCAGTTTCTCATTAGTTTGCATTATTGCCTTTAGCTTTTACGAGTTTTTATTGGTTTTGCTATATTGATACGAATTTACCAAGTAATTCTGCTTCATTGGAGTAATACAACTATTAGTTTCATGGATACGTGACACTAATTTTAATCAATGCTATTTGGCTAATTAATATTGTGTGCTTTGTTTTCAATTTAATGACCAATGTTATCAGTTTGGTGCTTAAAAGAAGATGAATTTATTCATCACTATAATCATGACCAATGATCATATTTATTCATCGTACTGGGGTGTCATCATTGCCTATTAGTGTATTGCTTGGATTTTGTTGGATATTGAATTGGTCTTTGTAAAAAGCCAATTATTGATTGACTTGGAGTTGATTAAATTTTAATTCTTGATTGTCAACTTCTCTTGCAATGATATGCAGTGAGGATGGTTGGCTTGGATCTAAACATTCAGCACACATTGCCAAAATTTTGATATGTACGTGCACCAACAATGAGCAACCACCAACGACGATGGCAACGAGCAGTAACCAGGGTTCTTCAATTGCCCATAGGTCTGTGAAATTGTAGCCAAAGAGGTCATTTAATGTCTATGATGATAAAATATGTAACTTGTGTATATCTGTTCAAATTTTTTGAGTTATATTTTTAGGGGTAATTTTGTCCTTTTTTTAATATATTCATCGGTTCTAAATATTTATTGTTATCATTATGTACCCTGTATTTTTCTTTTGCTAATGTTCATATTTTTTAATTGATTTTTTTCCGTTACACAAGTGTCTTTGGGCACGGGCAATAACTAGGCAATGATGACAATCCAAATTAAAAAAATGATCTGAACTAGAGAATATTTTTAAGATGGCAGTAGCATCTTTTTGAAGAAATTGGAATTTCGATTTCACTATTGGTGTGCTTCTTTGACAATTAGGATTGTGTTATTTTTTGCACTAATTTAGATATCTCTAAATTCTGCAGTGCTCTATTCTTCCTTTTTTTTTTTTTTTTTTTTAACTTTTTGATCTAGACGTAGTGCGAGTTTCTTCATCAAATGAAATTGATTCAAAGGTTCCCTTCTCTAACAATTTTTTTTTTTTGAAATTTTGTGTTGTGGGGTTTTTGTTCAACAAATACTTTCTTTAATTGAAGTGTAATTGAAGCGTATACAATCGTGCATTGGATTAATTTGATAATGTGTGTCTCTAAAATATCTTCTGAATATGATTTTTTGGGTTTTGAGATTTATTTTCTACGTTTCAACTTGGAGTGTAGGGTGAATGGTTTTAGTTATTAGTTTGGGAATTTCAAGAAATGATACTGTGATTGGTTGTGAATGGGTTTCTTTGGTGTGCGCCAAACCATAGTATTGGATTTTTGTGAATTTTGATTTTTTTTGTTGATTTGAATTTTAATTTGGCCAAAACCGAATGAAATGGGATTCATTTTCGTATATCGAGCAATAGTGTGAATGTAAAATCATCTGTATAGATTTGAAATACTTTGTTTTTTTGGATTACTCATTTAGTCAATGTGTTTTGGTAAAAGCTTTCATGAAAAAAAATCAAAAGGTTCACATATACTTGCAGAATTTTGACTATTTGATCTTAAAATTTTCATTTTTGTAACAAATTTATTTATCTGTAGTCTATATGCTTCATTAGTATTGTATATCTAGCTTTGTGTGATTCGATAGAGACTTTTCATTACTATGACTGCTATTGAACCCTTTGTTTATAGTCTCTTGAACTGTTTGGTTGACTGTCACTTCAGATATAGCTTATGTTATTGACTTGAAAAGCAAACAAAAAGACTTTTTGATAATACAATTTGTTAAAAAAAAATTCAGAAAAAATGAAGCAATGTGAATATTGATTTTGTTTTGTTTTATGTCAATGATGAGAAGATGAAAGATGGGTGGTGGTGAATGTTATAAGAGGGAGGCATATTTGTAGCTATTTGTTAAAGTTCTTGTGTTGTTTTGTTGGGTTTCGGAGATTGCTATGGTCTTTGAATAGTGATTATTTGCTTCTCACAATCCTACCTAATGTTTTGGTAAAGTGGATTTATGTATTATATTTTCAAAATGTGTTAGTCTCACCATGTTGGCACCTAAAAGTTAAGGTGGGATCGGTCAAATCAATGGATAGATTAATTTGGTTTTCTCATGAAGAATTTAAAGTATTCAAAAGAGCATGATAGAACTCAAAATGTTTTTTTTTCTATAATTTTGGTTTCTTTTGATTGTTTAGCAAGTTTGTATTTGAAAACATATTATAATTTCTATATTATTTGAATCAATGAAATTTTTTGTTGTTTGAATTTTTGTTTGAGTTATACAACGCCTTTGTGCGCAATGGTATTTACTTGCGATTGTTTTGTTTTACATAGTGCCTTTAGGCACGGGCAATTACTAGTAGATAGATATGAGAGAGAAAAGATTTTAATGTTAGTCAAACTCCTAAGATTTAAGAGTTTTTAATTTTTAGTTTTATTTCACTTCTAAAGGAAAGGGATAGTATGGTAAAATTGACAAAAAACAGACTTCATAACAAATAAGTTTCATTGACGTACTTAAGTCCAAACAAGTCCATATAGAGGGACCGGCCTCCAAATTTCCCTATTTTATAAGATGAGGCCTCACAAATTAAGGCCCAATATGTTTTTTTTCCTTTTTTTTTTCTTTTTAAATTGGTACTAATCATTTGACTATTGGGTAATTTTCATGGGTTACTTCAACCAGGGCCGGCTCAACATCATTTAAAAAAAGGCATGGGTTTTAGGCCCTAAATTTTTAGAAGGCCCCAAATTTTTAGGTACATTATTACCCCATAAAAAAATTAAATCTTTTAAATTTTAAACCCTAAAAAGGCCCCAAAATATTAAGCACAATCAATATTTTTATTGTAATAATTTGGGTCAATGATTCAATTCATAACATTAGAAATCTAAAAATCATAAGTTAAAAAAATAAAAAATACTCAAAAGTCAACTTATATTTACCCCTTTTCTCTCTTTGTGTAAAAATTAGTACAAAACATTAAAAAAAAAGTTAAAATTAAACTCTCTTTCTGATAAAAAAACAAAAACAAAAGTTAAAATATTTTTTCAGTAACATTAGCACATCTTTCTTATGTCTCTCACTCATATAATAAATTAAAAATAAATTAATTTTTTTTAAAAATTAATATTAAAAATAAAAAAGACTTCATTTAGTGTATTCGCTTTAGGCCTTCAATTGCCTTAAGCCATCCCTGACTTCAACCTCACCTGCTAATTAAGAGGATTGAGGTTTGAATTTCGCATGCTAGGTCTAAAATCTGAATTCAATCTCTTTGAATATCATGGTGGCTCTTACTATTCCTTTCACAAGAGGAGACTAAACACGTCAACGTGAATCTTATAAGTTTGAAGGGATATTTTAACCAAAAAATATTTAGATTATAGGGGAGATGACATTATCGGAACGCATGTTACATGGGATAAAAGATGACAGAGTGAATCTAAATCTCCTCCAACACTTGAGTGATATGCCATCTACATAGGTCTATCTGTCAATAAAACTTTAATTTGAAGAAATTATTGAACAATTGACTTTGCATCGAGGTCAATCTACTTCATTCAACAATCTGCACGACTAGGTTGGTACATATGATAAAGATTTAAAGTACATCACATCCAATTTTCAATTACTAACAAATATATCCTGATGATGCACAAACTAACTTTGTACACCACTTGTCAAGTAATTGGAAATAAAGACTGATGATGCACAAAATTGACTTTGCACACCACTAGTCAAGTAATTTGGAAATTTAGGTAGCAATTAATGTAAAAAGAGAGAGAATTTATAGTGGTTCGGTCAATATGACCTATGTCCACTTTGGAATGGCAATGGATTGCCGGTATTTTATTGATTCCGGTGAGTAATGTGCACGGAGAGTGACAGATTGGAGAGGTAGAGGAATTTTGTGTTCTGTAGAAGGTGATGCCCCCCAAGTGTTGGTGGGGCTTACATTTTATACTTGGTCCTCAACCGAATGGAGCTACTAAGAGGCCATACTCAGCTATTCTAGTGGACTTTGCGGATTCTCCTCAACGGGTGTGACCGTTGAGGAGCTCCCCACAAGACCGGGTCCCCGTTTGACTGCTTCCAAGGTGGTAGAGGAGGTAAGGGGTCTTGAATGCTCTCTGGATCTTGTAGCTAAGCTGAGGTAGCTCCATGGTGAACTTAATTGAGCTTGGGAATCTCATTGGGCCTGCTGGGTCTTCATGGGTTTGAGCCTTTAATTGCAACTGGGCTTCAGTATAGTTTTGAGCCTTTTGGGCTTGACCCATCATTTGTCCCCCAATGCCCCGTGTCCAAGGAAACTTGGAAAAGGGGGCATTAATTTGAATCTTGAGTTCTTGGCGGTGTAGACTTCCCTCTCTAGATGACTCTTCCCTTCAAAATATTTTTTGCTTCACTGAACACCTCAAGTCTTTGCTTGGATTTTTGCTTGATTTTCAAGGTAGCCCTTGATTTTCAATTTGGGGCTTTTCCCTCTTTTGAAAGCCGTAGGCTATAAATAGGTACTTTTCTTCTTCATTTGCCCATTTCCTCATAGGACCTTTCTTGGAGTGGGAGAGGTGAAACTTTCCTTGAGTTTTGAAGACCCAAGACTAGAGATTCTTGGGTTTGAGCACTACCCACTTTCTTTAACTCATTCAACAATGTTTCCTTGACAACCTTGAAGATCTTGTGTTTTGAGATTCTTGGATTTGAGCAAAAGAGAGAAGAGACCCATATTACTTTTTCTAAGAAGCCATAGCCGAAATCTTCTGTGAAGGTTTTCTTTTGGGTTTTCATGGATCAAGTGAATATTGGAGAGATGAGCCATGGGGGTGAGGCGACCCATGCCATAGGCGTTGGGAAGGGAGTACTAGGCGCCATGGGAGCTGAGTTGGGCGAGAAGAGGGCTGGTCCAGGCGGCATGGGAGGCGAGAAGACTGTTCTGGGCGCTATAGGCGCTGGTTCGGGTAGCTCTCTAGGCGTCATAGGCGTTGGGTGACTAGCCTATGTGCTAGGCGAGCATGGGCGACCAGCCCATCTGCTGGGGGAGCATGGGCGATTAGCCCATGTGCTGGGCGAGGAAGGAAAGGAGTTGGGCGCTGAACTGGGCGGCCATCTAGGCGCCGAAAAGGCTGTCCTGGACAGCGATCTGGGCGCTGGGCGACCAGCCCATGTGCTGTGTGAGCAAGGAGAGGAGTTGGGCACCACCTCAGGTGCTGACTTGAGACATCCCGGCGGTCAAGGAGCTTTGGACGAGCTGGACAGCGCGCCTTCAGACGCTATTCCTGCTGGTTTGGGCGAGATGAACAAGGGTGGGGACCCTTTGGGCGCCACTTTGGGCGAGAAGGCCATGCCAGGCGCCACTTTGGTCGAGAAGGCCACACCAGGCGCTGGGCTTCCTTCATTAGACGATCAGAGAGGGTCAGACACCTCTCCAGGTGCTGGACTGAGCGGTGCGGAGTACACAGCTCAGGAGGCGAGCACTCTGGGTACTTTTCATGGCAAAGATCCTGGCAGTGGTTTGGGTAATCCTTCACGTCTTCGCAGCAAAAAACACAAAGTAATTTATGACGACGACGAGTCCAAAGTAAGTACCCTTGCCAGCACTTTAATTTCAGATGCCGATATTTCGCGGATTATTTCCACATACCGCATTCCTCCTATTGTATTGTGCCGTCGAGCAGAAAAAGGCGAGCCCGCTTGCGATGACTCCTCTGGTGACATTGTCATTTATGAGGAGATGCTTGAGGTTGGCCTCAGGCTTCCCATCCCTTCTCCCGTTTGTGGTATTTTGAACTATTTTTCATTGACGCCCGGGCGGCTGACACCCAATGGTTGGAGGGTTCTACTAGCCTTTCTAGAATTGTGGAGAAAAGTGCACCATGAGGATGTTTCTGCCATTGAGTTCCATGCAGCCTATTTCTTGAGTGAGACTCCGGCTCCCAACCGAGGTTGGTATTACTTTAATCCGAGGGGAGGCAAGTTAATTACTGGGTTGGCCTCCAACTGCCATAGCTGGAAAACTCATTTCATAATTATTGGTGGAGAGTGGGCTTCAGATGTTGATAGGGCACTGGTACCATCACGATGGGTTGCTCCAAAGAAAGTCGGTACGTCCCATATTTTTACTCTTTTCTTACCATATTCTTCGTAAGCTGTGTGCTCACCATATTCCATGCAGGTTCCCCTACACTCTCCCAGGGTCAGGAGTGGAAGCTTGAGGCTGTGCGAGCTCATCCCATACGGGATTTTGGAACTCTCGTGCTCAAAGATGGAGGAATCCGTGTTTCATCTTCGGTTCCTTCTAAGGCTAATGCTCCCTCTTCCAAGTCGGGCGGTTCCTCCTTGAAAAGGAAAGGTATGGTAATTGTTTTGTACTTTTCACATTTGTTCGGTATTTTTCATTTACAACACTTTATTGTTCCTGCAGAGATGTATAGGGGGTGATTGGATCTCGTCTTTCTAGTAGGAGCCCTCCCACTTTCAAAGGTGCGAGGAAAGGAGATGCCGCCCAAGTAAATTCTCCAAATGTGTCAACCGAGGTGACCCCTCCTCAAGCAACCTCTCCGGTGGCTCCTCGGGGGTGCTCCCATCAAGCGCCTCCTCGGGCGACGACTCCTTCATCTGTTCCCGCTATTCCAGGGACCTCTTTGGCTACACTTTCTGCTCCAGGTTCCTTGACTCCTCCTGTGGGAATTCCGCGAGGTGCACCGTTGATCAGCTCCATGTTGGGTAATGCAGCAGTCATTAGGGATCGACTTGGGCAGTTTGTGTTTTCCGAGGATGTTATCGGGATTAATGCCTTGGGTACGGAAGGAATTGTCCGCAACTTTTTGGAAGGTTTGGGTCAGGTAAGGATCAGTTTCCTCCATTTCTCCAGTTCTTTCTTAAGTTTCTCTTGACTTTTGTCTTTCTTCAGGCTTGTACTGAATCCATGTGTTTACTTTCAAGGGCTTTCACTTACCATCAGATGAAGCAAGATCGTGATGCTATGCAGAATGAGCTCCTTGCAGCTCGGGTGAGGATTGCTAAGTTTGAAGCTGCTAGAGGGGCTTCTCAGGCTGAGCTTGTGGCATCCTGTGAGAAGGCGACCGGGCTCGAGGTTGAGCTTAAGGAGGCTCGTGAGAAGATAGCTGATCTTGAGTCTGAGCTTTCGGCGACCCGTGAGAGGGACGTGCTCAAAGAGGCTGAGCTTGTGAAGACCAGCGAGAGGGCTATGCTCAGTAAGGCTGAGCTTACGAAGACCTGTGAGAGGGCCATGCTAAGAGAGGCTGCCGCGGAGGCAGAGGTGAAGGCAGCTCATGATAGAGCTTTGCAGGCTGAGGAGAGGGCTGTCACAGCTGAGAGAGACTTGATGAATGGCCTTGCAGATGCCTTCATTGATGGTTATGATGAGCTTCGGGGGAAGATCTCAGTCGCCTATCCTGGTGTTGACGTCTCAGGCTTCATGCCAACTGAGGCGCCTGATAATGGTGATGGAGGCTCTGACCAAGCCGAGGATGATGAGGAAGATGACGAGGAGGAGGGGGAGGAGGACGACCATGAGAGTAGCTAGAGTATTGGGGACTTTTGATTTCCTTTTTTTTTTTTTTTTAGGAAAGACGGTTCATAACCTTGCTTTTGTAATGGTACTCCTTTGAAATTGAATGAAAAATGCAAAAGTCATTTTGGAGTAAAATGTAGAGAATTTTATTCATTCATTGCAATATTGGGTGGTAACCCCAAAAAAGTACATTGAATGTTGGGTAATGATCCCCAAAAAAGGTAGAAAATAAAATCAAGTCCCCACTGTTTATTACTTTTGACTCTCTCAAGGTGTCATTGGTAGTACCTCTTCAAGTGTTCAGCATTCCACGGATGGAGTAAGGCATTCCCTTCAAAGTTCTGGATTTTGTAGGTGCCCGGCCTCACCACTTCTGTTACGAGATAGGGTCCTTCCCAATTTGGCCCGAGCTTCCCTTCGCGTGAGTCCTTCGTGGCGAGGATCACCTTTTTGAGCACCAAGTCACCTGGTTGGAAGGAACGATGCTTCACCCTCGAGTTGTAGAACTTCGCCATGCGGCGCTTGTACTTCGCATTGCAGACTATAGCCATCTCCCTTGCCTCCTCCACCAAGTCGAGGTTGATGCGAAGTCCTTCCTCGTTGGTGATGGGGTTGTGGTGTTGGACCCTTAGAGAGTGTACCCCATTCTCCACAGGGATGACCGCCTCAGTTCCAAAGGCGAGGGAGAAAGGGGTCTCCCCAGTAGGAGTTCTCGGCGTGGTTCGATAGGCCCACAACACGCCTGGTAGCTCATCCACCCAAAGACCCTTCGCTCTTTCAAGCCTTGTCTTTAAGTTGCGTAATATTGTTCTCACCATGACCTCTGCTTGTCCATTTGCTTGCGGGTGTGCTGGGCTGGAGTGAGGTTGCCTTATCTAAAGGTCGGAGCAGAAGGAGTTTAACAGCTTATTGTCGAATTGTTTGGCGTTATCACTAACAATTGCATGGGGAATCCCGAAGCGGCCGACTAAGTTCTTCCATATAAAATCTTTAATCTTTACGTCTGTGATTTTGGCTAAGGGTTCGGCTTCTGCCCACTTGGTGAAATAGTCGACTGCCACCACCACAAACTTATTCTGTCCTTTGCTGAGAGGTAAGAGGCCTAGGATGTCGATGCCCCACTTGGAGAAAGGCCACAGACTTGAAATGGTTGTTAGCTCCTCCGGAGGTTGCCTGGACACAGTTGCGAAGTGTTGACACTTGTCACATTTTTTGGAGAACTGCTGGGCGTCCCTTGCCATGGAAGGCCAAAAGTAGCCTTGTCTAAGCGTCTTGTGGGCAAGGGAGCGCCCTCCAGAGTGGTTTCCACAGATCCCCTCGTGGATCTCTCGCAGGGCATATTGAGCTTCCTCTGGTGAGAGGCACCGCAGTAGAGGCAAGGAATAACCTTTCTTGTACAGAGTGTCTTGCAAGATAGTGAACTTGGAGGCTCTCATCCTCAGTTTCCTGGCCTCTAAAGGATCATCTGGAAGCACACCTTCTTGGAGATATGACCTTATTGGGGTCATCCAATTCGACTCAGCTGATGCACAGTTGACATTTGTGGTTGCCATGTCCAACCTGCTTGGCTTGAACTGGTGACCAATGAATGCTGGTCCTCCTGGTGGGGCTTCCAAGGCTGAAGCGAGTCTCGCAAGTGCATCAGCCGCCATGTTGTCTTCTCTGGGGATGTGGCAGATCTCGAAGTAGCGGAACTTTGTGATTATGTTTTTTACCATACCGAGGTATTCCTGCATTCTGGCCCCCTTTGCCTCAAACTCGCCCTTTACTTGATTAACTACCAGCTGAGAATCACTGTAAGTGGTAAGATGTTGGGCTTCCATTTCGGCTGCCAATCTTAATCCAGAGAGAAGGGCCTCGTATTCTGCCTCATTATTGGAGGCAAGAAAGTGAAGTTTCACTGCATACTTGAGAGTGGTGCCATCTAGGCTGATCAAGACTAGGCCCGCTCTTCATCCTTCGTTGGTTGAGGAGCCGTGGACGTAGAGTTCCCACAGTGATAGAGAAGACCGCTCAGAGGTCTCTGGAGGAGGTAAGGCCATAGGTTGGGTTGCCTGGGTACCAAGCTGGGATCCGGAAGGGGTTTGGGAGCCTGAGGGAGCTGTCTGGGCGCCAGAGTGAGTCTGGGCGCCCAAGGGAGCTTGCTGGACATCAGTCTAGGCGCCTGAGGGAGCTGCCTGGACTCCCAAAGAGGCAGGCTGGGCGCCATTCTGGGCGCCTGAGGGTGGCTGGGCACCCAAAGAGGCAAGCTGGGCGCCATTCTGGGCGCCTGAGGGAGCTGTCTGGGCGCCATTCTGGGCACCTGAGGGTGGCTGGGCGCCCAAAGAGGCAAGCTGGGCGCCATTCTGGGCGCCAGGAGGGTGCTGGGCGCCTGAGGGAGGTGTCTGGGCGCCATTCTGGGCACCTGAGGGTGGCTGGGCGCCCAAGGAGGCTTGCTCCTTTGTTGGTGTAAGCTCGGCAATGAAATCCGCCAATGCTTGTGCTTTGATGGTTGCCCTTGGTTGATACTGGATATCAAACTCCCCGAGTTCTACTGCCCACTTAAGTAGTCTGCCGGATACATCGGGTTTTTCCAAGACTCTTTTCAGGGGTTGGTCTGTGACAACAATGATGCTGTGACTCTGGAAGTAGTGTCGTAGGCGTCTTGCTGCTGAGATCAGAGCAAGTGCTAGCTTTTCTAGCTCTGAATACCTCACCTCAGCTCTCCTATATGCCCTGCTCACGTAGTAGACAGGTCTTTGTACCCCCTCACTGCTTCTGACAAGGACTGAGCTTACTGCCGATGAGGAGGCAGATAGGTATAAATACAAAGTTTCTTCTGGAGCGGCATGTGAAAGAAGAGGAGGCGTGGCTAAATAGGCCTTGAGCTTCTAGAAGGCTTCCTCTGCTTCAGGTCCCCAGTCAAAGGCCTTTCGGAGAATTTTAAAGAAAGGTAGACACTTGTCTGCAGACTTTGAAACGAACCTGTTAAGTGCTGCAATTCTTCCGTTGAGGCGCTGAAGCTCCTTGGTTGAGGATGGTGACTTCATGTTGAGGATTGCCTTGATCTTGTCAGGGTTCGCCTCAATTCCCCTCTGGTTGACCATAAAACTTAAGAACTTCCCTGACCCCACGCCGAAGGCGCACTTCTCAGGATTCAGTTTCATGTGGTATGACCGTAGGACGTTGAAGGTCTCTTGGAGATGGTCAACGTGGTCTGCTGCGGCAAGACTTTTCACCAACATGTCGTCAACGTAGACCTCCATCGTTCGCCCGATCTGGGACTGGAACATTTTGTTCACCAGCCGCTGGTAGGTTGCCCCTGCATTCTTTAGCCCAAAGGGCATCACCCTGTAGCCGTAGGCCCCTTCAGAGTGATAAAGGATGTCTTCTCCTGGTCTGGGGGATGCATGCTGATCTGGTTGTATCCAGAATACGCATCCAGGAAGGTGAGCAGTTTGTGCCCTGTTGTGGCGTCGATGAGGAGGTCGATTCTTGGTAGCGGATAACTGTCCTTTGGGCACGCTTTGTTGAGCCCTGTAAAGTCAACGCAGAGGCGCCACTTCCCATTGGTCTTGGTCACCATTACCACATTGGAAAGCCATTCAGGATATGTTACTTCTCTGACCGCCCCATTATCTATCAGCTTTCCAACCTCCTTGTCCATAGCTTGGGCCCTTTCAGTGGAGGCGCCCCTTAACTTTTGGCGGATAGGTTTGTGACGAGGGTCGACATTGAGGCGGTGGATGGCGACCTTAGGGTCAATCCCCTCAAGGTCTGCATGTGACCATGCAAAAATGTTCATGTTACTTCTGAGAAAGTCTCTTAGTTAGCGAGCCAGATCTTCAGTGAGAGAAGAGCCAATGTACACCCTCCTGTCTGGGTGTTCCTCATCTAAGGCTACTGGAACGAGCTCCTCGACTGGTTCTCCTCTTTCTGTGGCGGCGTCATCCCTGGGATCGAGGACCTCTCCCTGCAATGCCTCATGTGGCTTCATGATCTTCATTGAGGAGACATAGTATTCCCTTGCTGCTACCTGATCTCCTATTACTTCTCCAACTCCATTAGGGGTTGGAAAACGGAGGATGAGGTGATAGGTGGAGGGCACTGCTCTTAGTGTATTGAGAGCAGGTCGCCCCAGTATGATGTTGTAGGCAGATGGACAGTCGATTACCAGAAAATTAACCATGACCGTAGAGCTTCGGTGTGCAGCACCAGCAGTGACTGGTAGGGTGATGGACCCTAGTGGATACACTTTCTCTCCTAAGAACCCAATGAGGTGTGATCTTATGGGCTGGAGTCTCTCCCTGCCCAGATTGAGCTTGTCATAAGCTTCTGCGAATAGGATGTCCGCAGAGCTGCCACTGTCCACTAGGATCCTTCGTACCTGGAAGTTGGCAACAGTCATGGTGAGCACGAGAGGGTCGTCGTGAGGGTGCTGGATTCCTTCTAAGTCCTTGTCTGAGAAGGAGATGACTTCGTTGTTGCCATGCTTGGGCGCCTTGGGTGGGCGCTCATCATCAAGGTGCCTAGCTTTCCTGACATGAGCCTTCATGGCAGATAGAGATTCTCCTCCTCCTGCAAGCCCACCAGAAATGGTGTGAATCTCTCCAATGGAATGTGGATTTTCCTGATTGTGAGGTGGAGGCGGTGCTTGTCCTCTTCCGGCTACATACTGGCGAAGGTGTCCACGTTGAATGAGGTCCTCAATTTGCCTTTTAAGGTCATAACAATCATCGGTGTCATGACCATGGTCGCGATGGAAGCGACAGTACTTGTTTGGGTTCCTGCGGTTTGGGGGAGACTTCATCCTCCCAGGCCACTTTACTGCGGAGTCCTCCTGGATCTGGCATAGGATGTGCCCGACAGCGGCGTTGAGGGGAGTGAAGGCTTGTCGGTCCCTCTGAGGAGCAGGACCAAGCCGGTCCCTGACAGGTACCCTCTCTGTCCTGTTGTACTTATTGCTGGTCTCCTTCTTGTCGTCTCTGTCTCTTTCCTTTCTCTTCTCCCCTGTTTTGGACGTCTCACCTCGTCTAGCCCTCGTGATGTCTTCTGCGTTCATGTACTTTTGGGCTTTGGCTAGTAGCTCCGGCATGCTCCTTGGTGGTCGCTTCATCACCGAGAATAGGAAGCTTGACGAGCGAAGGCCTCCCAAGAATGCAGTCATGGACACCTTGTCATCGGGTTCTTCTACCTGAAGGACCTCCTCGTTAAAACGAGTGAGGTAGCTTCTCAGGCTTTCGTCCTTGTCCTGCTTTATGCTGAGCAGGTGAGTAACGGGCTTCTGGTGGCGGCACCCTCCAATGAAGTGCGACACGAACGACCTGCTCAACTCAGCGAAGGAGGAAATAGAGGCCGGAGCGAGCTTGGCAAACCACTGTCGAGCGGATCCCTTCAAAATGGTTGGGAATGCTCTGCACATGATTTCGTCGGGGACACTGTGCAGCTGCATTAGAGTTTTGTAAGTCTCCAGATGGTCCAGTGGATCCTTCTTCCCGTCAAAGGTCTCCACCGATGGCAGTTTAAACTTTTGAGGGAGGGGGTAGTTCGCCACGTCCGGCTTGAAAGACGTGTCAGTTCGCCTCACAAGATAGTCCACAGTCTCAGGTCCTTGCGCCTTCATGGCATTGAAGACGTCACTTAGCCGATTTTGTACTTCTTTAATTTTTTCGTCCCAGTGATTGGGAGCTCCTCTTGAATTGTCGTGAAAGTGGCTCACATGCCCCATGCTTTGATTCTCACCCTCATCTTCATGGAAGGGAGGGTCTCCGCCATGAGGAGCAGGAGCTGGAGAAGGAGGAGGTTGGAGTCCCTCACGGGGAGGTCCCCCAGGCTGGGCGCCCAAATGAGCTCCAAAAGTGGCGCCATGATGGGGTGCCTCCATGTAGGGAGCCTCTTGACGCCCAAGGCGTGGAGCTCCTCTCACTTGAGGTCCAGGTTGTGTTCCTCCCTGCGCAACAAGCATTAATTGGAGGATCTGTTGGTTCTGGGCCACAAGCTCCTGCATGGTCTCCAACATCTGTTGCGCACTTGGGGCAGGATTGGCCGGTGGAGGAGCAACCTCCTCTTCTCGTGGTTGGTTATCCTCAGGCTGGTTCATCGATCGGGTAGTGATCGCCATTGACTCAACAGAGAAAGTGTTTAGAAATGAGAATTTTGTCGATTCCCACAGACGGCGCCAAACTGATGATGCACAAAATTGACTTTGCACACCACTAGTCAAGTAATTTGGAAATTTAGGTAGCAATTAATGTAAAAAGAGAGAGAATTTATAGTGGTTCGGTCAATATGACCTACGTCCACTTTGGAATGGCAATGGATTGCCGATATTTTATTGATTCTGGTGAGTAATGTGCACAGAGAGTGACAGATTGGAGAGGTAGAGGAGTTTTGTGTTCTGTAGAAGGTGATGCCCCCCAAGTGTTGGTGGGGCTTACATTTTATACTTGGTCCTCAACCGAATGGAGCTACTAAGAGGCCATACTCAGCTATTCTAGTGGACTTTGCGGATTCTCCTCAACGGGTGTGACCGTTGAGGAGCTCCCCACAAGACCGGGTCCCCGTTTGACTGCTTCCAAGGTGGTAGAGGAGGTAAGGGGTCTTGAATGCTCTCTGGATCTTGTAGCTAAGCTGAGGTAGCTCCATGGTGAACTTAATTGAGCTTGGGAATCTCATTGGGCCTGCTGGGTCTTCATGGGTTTGAGCCTTTAATTGCAACTGGGCTTCAATATAGTTTTGGGCCTTTTGGGCTTGACCCATCAAAGACAGTAATTAAAGTTGAGAGAGAAGACGAGAATTATAGTAGTTCGGTCAATGCGACTTACGTCCACTTCTAAATGGCTAGGATTGCCGGGATGCTTTATTAGCTCAAGAGTGTAGGGAGAATAGAGAGTACAAGCTGAGAGAAGGAGAGGAGATATGTGCTCTGTTCAGTGTGATGCCCCCCAAATATTGGTGGGGCTTATAATTTATAGTCGCCCCCTAACAGATTGGGGCGACTTAATAGCAACTAAGTAACTATTTTATTGGAGCTCATGACTTCTTCTCAACGGACGAGGTGGTTGAGGTGCTCTCCACGAGACTCGGTCAAAGAATGAGGAAGGTTGACTGTCTCCAAGGCGGTGAAGGTGAGGGTCGTGAGTGTTTTTTTTGATGACATAGCCAAGCTGATGTAGCTTAAATGGGCTTGGATCTCATTGGGCCTGCTGGGTCCGTATAAGTTTGGGTCTTTGATTATAACTGGGCTTAAGCATGAATTTGGGCTTTTTGGGTCTGGCCCATCATATCCGATCCGAATATAATTCATCTACTACTAGCCTATCCCAACTTTTAAATAGGTTAGAAGTGTTGTCAAAGACCTTATAACACAATTGGTTTAAATGGTAATATGTCATTTTACAAAAAAAAAAATAATAAAAAAAAAATTATTGCAAAGGAACAATGTGGTCAAAATTCCATTGTGATTGCTAAGGTTAAGAAAAAACTCATGTGAATGGAATTATGGAATCGATTAAGAAGAAGAATCTATATCCTTTATCTTTGACTAGACCAGACATCATCATCATCAATGTGTGGACAAATTACAGCATCTCTTGTTAAGTCTATTAGTGCATCAAACTTCAATTTGAATCTAATAATTTATTCAGATGTTGTATGAGAAATTAGTGAACAAATGCTTTGGATCGAGGTTGATTTACTTTGTCAAAGATTAGCAAGACTAGGTTGGTACATATGATGAAAGATTTAAAGTGGATCAAATTCAATGTTTGATTATTGACAAATCTTGATACAAAGGAGACCCAAATCCAATCTATCAACTACTAGCCCATCAAAACTTATAGATTGGGTAGAATTTCTTTTTTTGGTATTATGATGAATGTTGTTCGAGTTAGTTTATGCGTACATCGATTAATCCCATTTTCGATCTGGTTAAAGACAAGTCATCTATACTGGAACTAGAGAATTCATAAAGAATAAATTTCTGATGGTCTGACTCCAAGAGAATTGCCAAGTTTTAAATTTAGTGCATTTAAATTTACAATTCATCCTTGTCTCTTCTGAGCTACCCATTAGGGTTAGGTAAAGTAGATTTGTAATCAAAGACCTTATAAACAATTGGCAGTCTCTATGTTTCACTAATAAACATATTCATGCTACCTGGTGGGGTTAGATAGAGTAGCTTTGTAATCAAAGACCTTTATAACACAATTGACGCTCTCTCTATGTTTCACTAATAAACATATTCATGATTTGTTAAGATTCTTCGAATACGTTTCATATTCCATTCAAGATTCTCACATTAATTACCCAACAAACTCACATTCATGACAATTAGAGAGTTTGAATCAAATTCTAACATCAAAACTAAGAAAATCAAAAAGATAAATCTTTTATAACCTGACTACAAGAGAGTCATCAAGTTTTAAATCTATGACGTCTGAATTTACAGCTTGTTTTTATCTCTACCGAACTACCAAATTGGGTTAGATAGATTTAAAGTGTAATCAAAGACCTTACAACACAATTGATTTAAAAAAACAATCATTGCAAAGGAACTATGTTGTCTAAATTCAATTCTGATTGCTAAGGATTGGGTGGGGGGGGGGGGGGAACTCAAATGAATGGAATTATGGAAATCATGGAAATGATTTAAAAGAAGAATATTTTATCCTTAATGTTGACTGACGTGAGTGTGGACAAATTACTTATATTTAACAGTCAGACACTTTGATCATTCGATGTGTGTTGATTTTCACAAGAACGTGAGCCTTAAGGTTGTTTTGTTTTTTGTTTTTCCTCGTCAACTCCCCTCTCTTCCCACTAGCTAGTAGAACCAAACAACGAACAAGTTTGACTATTCTGATTTCGGCTATGAATTGAACAGTTTTTCCCTCATTCAACCTCTCTCTTAAATTAAGCAATTCAAATGCTTTGCATTAATATTTTTTTTTTGAAGGAATTCCAAGTCAAATAATAATAATTATAATAGCAAAAACTACAATCACGACTTAGTTCGGATGATTAGGAGTTTGAGATCAAGAGTTCAAGAATTGAATGAGGGAAAGAATGATTCTTTCCTTGAAATATATCGTTTTTATTTTTCATTCTTTCATTCACCCTATCAAACACATCATAAGAATATGTTTAGATCTATGAAGCACGGGCGATACGACAAAGTCTAAAAAAGTAGGATACGGGTACGGCCAAGATACGGCTATAATAAAATATTTTTATTATTTTCAACCAACTTAATACTTATATATTTTGGTAGTTCTTTAACATATAATAAGAAAAATTAGTAATTCTTTTTAGTTTCAAGAAAATATATATCGTATCGCTGTGGTATATTCACAAAATGAAGTGACAAATTAAAGGAATCAAAACTAATATTTACCTAGTATTTAGAAGTAATTTTGCTAAAATTATAATGTAATAACTTTATTTTATACTCTTTTGACATGTAATTTTAGATAATACTTAAAAAACACTCATGTACCTTTGAAGTAATATGAATTTTTTGTTAATGTATTGTATGGTATGTAAATTCGAAAAGAGATGTTAAAAGTTCAACTAAAAAATTATATATGTTGGTCGACTACAAAAGTATCCGTGAAGTATCCTAATATTTAATTATTATCGGATACGTAGAAGGTGTATCCGATACATATCCGACGAGTATCATATCCGTAAAGTATCCGATACGGATACGTCAACCTCAACGAAGTATCCGTGCTTCATGGTTTAGATACACTGTCTTAAATTATAAATTGAGTGCAAAACAAAGTCAAGAAAAATAAAGTGATGGAGAAAAGGAACACGAGGTTTAATATAAGAATTAGAATCGAAAAGAATATAAAAAGGCATGGACAATTGAGCATGCGACTAATTTGATCATTAAAAGAAAAAGATTAATGTTTTGATCTAATTTGTTGATTTAATCATTATATCAATAAATTATATTAACAAATTAGCTCAACATTAGTGTTATAAAAAATGACAAGTCTCCGGTACGAAAAATGAAAAAATTGGTATCGTATGGTCATTTATCATTTTGACCGCAAAGTACCACATAGTAGTAAAAACAGTTACCACAATGGTGGTAAAAATATTTACAAAAGTAATAAATCACCCATCAATTTATAAATTTTTTTATTGTAAAATAATCCATAAAAGTTTTAAAAATACTCATTAAAGTAGTAAAATTTAGAAGTTACGAAATCGAAATTTTTTCCCCTCTGGCATAGCCAAGTTCTTAAAAAAAAAGGAGAGGGATTGTTTTTTTGTGTAAGAAAAATCATTGGTTTGTCTCTATCGAGTAGAAATACGTTTATGTCGCTCAAACTCGTGAGTTTAAATAGAACCGAGGGTAAATCTCAAGTGCATAAATCGGTATCTTGCCTCATATACCAGTTAAATCAGGACTTACGTTTTAGTGAGAATTCAAACTCACACCAAAGATTTAAATACAATTCGTTCAAATAACTGAGATCTATCATATCAATCAACATGTTTTTTGCAAAAAACTTGAATCTTTGATCTCAAAAAAAATTTAAATTCTTCATATGATAAGAGATCCTATTAAACCAAATTGTCAAAAAGTTTGGGGATTATTGAAGGAAAGTGGAAGGTTGATGATCAAAACGTGTGGTTTGATGCTGAGATCATTCATGGCATCATCATCCTACTCCTATATACAAAAGGGTTTGGTCACAAGTCAAGCCAACCTGTGCATGTGGGGGCAACAATGGAAGGAAATCTTGCACGTATGGTGGGTGGTAATGGTAATGGTAATGGTACCTTTAGCCTTACCCTTGGTAAGTAAGTCACAAATAAAAACAAAACAAAAAAGAAAATGAAGGAAGCCGTGTCAAACTCGTGGTCTGCTGTACCATACCCCATACAATAGTGTTCTTCTTCTTCCCAATTGCGTGAACGGTGGCCTATTGACTAATTCAGCAACCATTCCTATCTTGAAGAGACGTTACATTCTTTTCAGGAATCATTTTTTAGCTTTAAATTATAATCTTTTAGGTTGTAAGTTTTTTTCTATTTTTGGGGTAAGAGGAGAAGTATTCTTGGTCTGTCTCTTAAGAATAAAGAAGCACTTATGTCGTTCAGGTTCGTGAGTTCGAATAGAACCGAGGATAAATTCCGGGTGCATAAACTGATCTCTCAATTCATACATTAATTAAATAAGGACTTGTATTTCAGTAGGAATTCAAATCCACATTAAAGACTTAGATACGATTCGTCCAAACAACTGATGTTCGAAACCACACTAAATTAGGACTTGTACTTCAGTAAGGACCAAAAAATCGTTGGTCGTAAATTATAATTATAAAGAACATAATCGATTACAAACTGTTATAATCGATCATTATAAGTTATAATTTTTAAAAGTCAAGTTTTAATTTTTAACTATTTCAAAGGTGAAATTATAATTAATTGAGGTTATTTATGATCGAT
This sequence comes from Ilex aquifolium, assembly GCA_951799425.1. NCBI lineage: Eukaryota > Viridiplantae > Streptophyta > Magnoliopsida > Aquifoliales > Aquifoliaceae > Ilex > Ilex aquifolium. The sequence goes on along the minus strand of OX637404.1, from coordinate 27,499,313 downwards.
TATAGTTGTTACTTCATCTTTAAAAGGTGTACCTTAACTTTAACAAAAAAAAAAAAAACAACCATCGATATGGTATTGGATTTTTTTTTTAATACCATTGTGTTATCTTTTTTTTTTTTTTTGAATCTTCCTTTGAAATGTCTTAACTCATAACATATCAATTAAGTATTTCAATTAATTTTATTTGAAAAAATAACTTGTATCTTAATTAGCCTTCAATTTGATGAATTTCAAATTGGAAATGGTCATAAAACAACGAATGAGAGAATACCATAAACACTCACATATGGGTCGTTGGGCTAGATTGCTTGAATTCATCGTTAGGGGTGTTTTTGTCAATTTATACATACTTCAGCTAATTTTTTTTTCGATCTGGTAAAAAATAGACCAATCACATTGGGACTAGAGAATTCATGAAGAATTTATCCCTCATGATTTGACTCCAAGAAATTACTAAGATTCTAACTCACCCGTTTCCTCCCACTATCACCACCGCTTTCAGCCACATATGCCCCTATTAAACCTAACCCTAACACGATCACAAGTGATATTATAATGAGCTCAATCACAAATGACCACTATCATTACCGCTCAAACCTCATCACTACTTCCATTAAGAATACAAAATTCTTTCTTCATATTCGACACGTGACACAGAACCAAAAAAAACACTCATCTCGACTGATTACAATCAAAGTCTCTTGACCGTAATTGTACATTTTTACAATGAAACACTCTAAAATAAGAAAATTGAAAAAATAAAATAAAATTTCAAAAGATATTTTGCACATACATATGCATGTGTTATATACCACAAGTACTCTTAGTCATTTTAAAGTCGAAACACAATTTATCAAATGTTTAAAATAAAAATCTTAAAAACATTAGAGGGATCAGACATTCAAAAGTGTCTGATTTGGACTATTTTAGATTCTGTCCAACTAACAAGAAAAGTGAACTATGAGACAAAATAACTAAACAGTGAAAAGTGGATCTATAAATCCAATATGTTTTAAAATAATTATCATAAAAATACCCAAAAAATTATAAATAATAATATAGCAACGATTGTTTTTTTTTTTTTGGTACCGTAGATTGAGCAATGCTATGTAACTTAAATCTGTAATCCAAATTTACATCTCAAATGAAGGGGGACCATTGAATCAATGGGTCTCATTAATGAAGGGGGACCATTGGATCAGTGGGTCTCACTGATCCAATGGTCCCCTTTTATTTAGAATGCAAATTTGAGTTGCAGATTTAAATTATCCCGTAGATTACTTCAAAGAGAAAGAGGAGGGCACAAATTTCAACAAAAATCTAAATCCAACAGGTCCTTTTCCCCGGTCTAACATGTAGTTGAATTTGAGCAGTTTTCTCAAACATGTGTTTAGAATTAAGGACCACACTTTTTTGAATTCCATGTTTCTTCTTCTTCTTCTTCCTCCTCTCCATCAGTTCATAGAATCTTGCTTGTCGTCTACATGCAATTAATTGAAAATGAACATGGTTAACTGGTTCATGTATGTGGACACACGTAGAAAAATACATGAGAGAGAGAGAGGGATTCATTGAGAGAGAGACGGAGAGGTTCAATGAACACACACTTTGATAAATCTCTAAAAAAATTGAATTTTAGTCTGATTTGATTGAAATTCGATGAGTTAAATATGGGAATACTTAAGATTAATTTTTTCTGAATAATTTAATTTAAATAAAAATTTAAATTTAGATTTAGATTCATGGAATCCGATCAGTTGATAACCATACCAAAAACAGTAGTACACACGTGGTCATGGTCGTCCATGGTAGAGTCTTTGGCTAGTTAATATTATGACTTCTTTGATTGTTGAATCATTCATGACCTCACGATTGTGACTTAGTGTTACCACACCGTCCGATTGTGATGTTGAAATTTCCTAAGTTGACAAAACATAATGCTAAATTATAAAACAAAGAAAAAAAAAAGGGTAAGTAGTTAGAGTTGTAATTTAACTAATCCCCAATTAGTTTGACCAAAAACTTGTTTTGTATAGACTATAATGTCATGTCAATTAGATCATTTTTTTTGGGTTAATTACAAAATACCCTCTCTAAGTTTGGGTCATGTTACAATCGACTATCTCAGGTTTTAAATTCGACAATTTATCCCGTTGATGTTAGAATATTTTTTAATTAGCTCCTTCGTTAATTGACACCGTTAAAAATGACAGAAATTTCATATAAAAATTATCTAAAATTGATCAAAAGTACAAAACTACCCATATCTCAATCTTTTTGTTTTGAAAAAAATAAAATAAAATACAATTTAACCCTAACTTGCACCCGCGAAATCCCAACTCCTTCCCTCGTCCGGTGAAACCCAGCCCCACCCACCACGCTCGAACAACTGAATTGTTTCCCCTCTTTTGGTGAAACCCAACTCCCTCTCTCCTTTGATTCGTATATATATATAAATATATATACACACACACACACGAGACTAGATCCAATGGTTGTTGTGAAGTGGGGCTTGGGAGTTTGCTTGTGTTGGTATGGGAGTGGCTGGTGGAGGTGGGTTTTGGGGTGCTACCAGCGTTGGTTATGGGGTAAGAGACTGTCCGAGCAAGACGCGGGGTTGGGGGTGCCAGCGCTGGAGTAGGAGAAAGGGATTTGGGAGGCATCGCTGGAATAGAAAGTGGGGGTTGGGGGACTGTCGGAGCAAGAGGTGGGGGTTAGGGGCACCACCACTGAAACAGGGGAAAATGATTTGGGGGGCATCGCTAGAGTAGGGGATGGGGGTCGGGTGACTGCCGGAGTAAGAAATGGGGGTTGGGGTTGGGGTTGGGGTTGGGGTTGGGGGTTGGGGGCGCCACCACTAAAGCAAGGGAAAGGGATTTGGGGGGTATCGCTGGAGCAGGGGTTGGGGGTTGGGACGTCGTCGAAGTACGGAAAAAGGGTTGGAGGCCTTGTCGGAGCTAGGGAAATGGGTTGGATTCAAAGAGAAGATAGAAAATAGAATTAGATGTTGGGGTATTTTAAGAATTTTTTATTTTTTATCTATAATTTAAATCCAAAAAAAATTTAAGGGGACAAATTGTCAAATTTAAAACCTGAGGGAGTCGATTGCAACATGACCCAAACTTAGAGGGGGTATTTTGTAATTAACCTTTTTTTTTTTGTTAGGGATATTCAGGTCAATTTAAGCGCACCTTAATTAATTTTCTCTCTGGTTCGATAAAAAAGATAGGTCATCTAGGTCGGGATTAGGGTATTCATGAGAGATAAATCTTTCATGGTTTTGCTCCAAGAAGTTGTCAAAATTCAAATTTAGAACATCTGAATTTACAACTTGTGCTTGTTAATAGTGATCATTGAGGCTTGATAAATTTATCTAATATTCTGATTTAATGACATGTCACCTAACATAGTTTAAGAATATTATTATAACTATATTGTTATATGAACAATATTATGGGACGAGGGTATTATGTCTAAGATATATGAACAATATTATGAATACGAATAATGTTACACCGACAAGAAAAATGATATAACATTATCATAATAATGATTGGGTCTTTTGTGTCTAAAATTTTTTCTTGGGCCAAAGTAATAGGTGAAGATCACAAATATAATTTGGGGGCCTTAAACGGTTGCTTAGATGCCCTGCCTATTCTGTCAACCCTATCTACAAGTAATTCCAAGGGTTAACTCAAATTATCAGATAGACAAGTTAAAAATCTAAACGTGTTGAGTTCGAATCTTGACAATTTCTTAAAATCAGGCTATGAGAGATTTATCTTTCATTAACATCATAGTCTCGATGTGAATGACCTATATTTGACCAAATAAAAAAAAAATTAATCGAGATACACGTAAATTGACCCAAACACACGAACCATTTGATCCTAAAAAATAAAAAGCATCTGCAAGTTAAACATTTCAAACATGCTTGAATTTATGTTTCAAAACATTACTTTATCAATTGAAGAATATCTTATTAAGCAGAAAACAAAGGATTGTCCCCTGCTAGCTGTATATAATAATAATAATAATAATACGCATAGACGCGTAGAGGACATCTAGTGGTGGGTGGTGGGGCCAGCATTTAGACTAGTAAAATACAAACCAACCCCTCTCATGGAATAATAATAATTTCAAGGAAATATACAAACAACCGTGTTTTGAAATATGAAAATACTAGAGATAATCGTGTCGAATTTCAATAATTTTTTTAATTCGTTAAAAAAAATAAGTTCGACATGTTAGACTCGAGCTCTTAAAATTCGCCTCAATTATTAACCCTACTCTTAATAAAGTATATTTACAAATTAGGATTCATGTACTCTTATCTCCAAGAATGTGAGATAAGATTTTATTAAGTTATGTCGAGACTGAAATGAACAAATTTTAATGTTTTATTGTAAATTAAAAATAAATTATTTATATCTTATTCACCCTTATACTTAACGTATATATGCTTTTAAAAGTATTATATACAGATGTAAGGTGGAAAATGCTTGAAAACGACACAGGAAAGCAAACCCATGCCACTTTAAAATACAGTCGAGTGAGAAGATAAGCAGATAGAAAGATAAATATGGCATAAGCATATTGTGGTCAAATGTAGGACTTCTATTCTACATATATCCATCCATGTTTATGTACATGTACTTGCTGTTCCTCTTTCCTATTTCCTATTTCCTAAGGTGGGCTTGACTTTGACTATTAATACCATTGAAGAATTTCAAGATTTCAACACCACCACAACCGACAAGAGAGAGAGATATTACTATTCTATGTTCCATCAGCCCACCACCATACTATTCCATTTTCTGTATTAATTAATGCAAGGGAAGATGAGTCTTGGCAAACTAAAAGTGGCGAAGTTTTCTTGACCTTCCTCCTGCAAGTTGCAAACCACAGCTTCAAGCTCTGTCTATATATCTCTATCTATACTTCTGTTGGGTGTTCATTTAACACCAGTTTGAGACTACCCGTGTTAGAATAAGCTCTGGTACTGTTAGAAAACCTAAGAGAGAGAGAAGAAAAGCTAAGAGAGAGCTTGTTTTCAAGGGCTATGGAGTATACAAGTCTGGTTGACACTTCATTGGATCTTAATTCCAATCCTCTCCGACTTCTCGATGAAGCTCCGGTACGTGAAGATCTTCTCATTACTAATATCGCATGTGCTAAATGCTCTAGTGTTGGTATAAACTTTCCTGGAATTGCTAAATATAGATGTTTTTTTTTTTTGCTTGCTTTCAGAAACGTGATGTCCAAAGCAATTTCATTGAGTTGGGAACGAAGCTATCAGTGAAAGAAGAGGTAATCGTTTACCTGATTGTCTTCTTCTTTCATCGTTACCTTCTTCTTCTTCTCCTTCACATCACACACCGCCAATATACATTTTAATTTTTTCTCAGTTTTTTCATCAAAAAATACCAAGTACACTTCTAATTACCTTCAAAACTGCTATAGCACAGCACGATCATGAGTTCTCTTGGTTTTTGAAGCTATATTTTTGTGTGTCACTATCACAGATTGGTGCTATGGTAGAGGAATTGAATCGGGTGAGTGCCGAGAACAAGAAGCTCACAGAAATGTTAACAGTGATGTGTCAGAATTACGACGCCTTGCGAAATCGTTTGATGGACTATATGATTAAGAATCCCGGAACTGATCAGACCACCACTGCATCGAGGAAGAGAAAAGCTGAAAGCACCACCAAAAATAACAACAATAATGGTCATAATATTGATGCAACTAATGGAAATTCGGAGAGTAGCTCAAGTGAAGAAGATTGGTCCAAGAAACCAAGGGAAGAACACATCAAAGCCACTATTTCAAGGGTCCATGTGCGAACCGAAGCATCGGATACAAGCCTTGTAAGTCCTTAGCTACCTCAGTCTTCTTCTACATTAATCAGGCCCCTTAACCCTTAGGTGGTCCAGTGGTAATCTCATGTTCAATCTTTTCCTACACCTTCTAAGGGTTAGTCACCCTTATCCATTTGGAGACATACTCTAGACTAGCTCAAGCTATGGGAGCCAACTGCTGGGAGTAGTCGGCGCAAGCCTGGACATCCCGTAACAAAAAAAAAATAAAAATTAATCAGACCTCTTGCACTGAAGTTTTGAAAAAAACCCATCTAGAGCTTGAGACTATTGTGACCACCATTTCATGGTTAATGATTCATTTGAGGTGTTTTTATTGAATATGGAGCCTTAACTGAGCCCTTGCTTTGAGGTATTTCTGCAATAAGACATGGTTTCTAATAGTGAGTAATTTTGTGTGGATTACAGATAGTGAAGGATGGATATCAATGGAGGAAGTATGGTCAAAAGGTCACCAGAGACAACCCTTCTCCTAGAGCTTACTTCAAATGCTCTTTTGCGCCTAGCTGCCCTGTGAAAAAGAAGGTGAGAAAGCTTTATCTAGTGTCCTCCAACAAATTTGATTCATAGGATCGTACCCGGTGTATAAATTTCTTGTCGAGTAGATTAGTGATAAGCAGTCTTACATCCATAGATGAATTCTCGAACTCGAATCCACGATATATAACTAATCAGTCATGTTCAAGATGACACGGCTGTGTGATCAACTTTGTGATAAATGTTAATTAACAGCTCACTGATCCAAACATGGCATCTAGTATGTCTTCCTGGGGAAGTTTTTTTTTTTTTTTTGGGTTCAACGGTAGAAGTACCCGAGCGAGTTTACACGCACCTCGACTAATCCCTTCCTGGGAAAGTTTGTTTTGGATTCTTAAATATCCAATCTCTCCTTCTATGTATGCGAAGGCATGGGATAGTATTCTAAGCTGCTTAATTGTTCCCAATCTTTCTTCAGGTTCAAAGAAGTGTTGAAGATCAGTCTGTATTGGTTGCAACCTATGAAGGGGAGCACAACCATTCACACCCTACAAAACCCGACGCCAATTCGGCCTCCAACCGATGTATGACACTTGGTTCAGTCCCTTGTTCGGCTTCTCTCTGCTCGTCTGGACCCACGATAACTCTTGATCTAACAAAACCCAGACCCAGTGATGATGATGCAAAAGAGTCTAACCGCAGAATTGAATCACCACCATTTCCACAGTTCTTGGTAGAACAAATGGCCTATTCACTGACGAAAGATCCTAGTTTCAAAGCTGCTCTCGCGGCTGCCATTTCAGGAAGAATTGTCCAGAATAATTAGACAGAAAATAGGTGAGAACGAATCGACAACTTGAAATTGAACCAAAGCCATTCGTGAACAAGAGGGTACACTTTGAAGTGTGGTTGCGTTGAGCTGATTAAACCAGACCCAAACACAAGCTCGCCCCAACCAGATGGGCATAGTTGGCTGCAAGTTGTAATGCCACAAGAAGGTTCCTGGTTAAACTGTATCGGATGACAAATTGATTCCCATGTTCACTATTTTTTTGGGTCAATTGTTCATATATTTTAGTTCTCTCTCTCTCTCTCTCTCTCTCTGCAACTTTCTGAAAACCACCCGTAACCTAAGGATAAACACACTCGTCCATTCACGGGATCAAGACTCTTGCATCTACAAACAGAAAAAGTTTAGACACCACCATTAAACAAATACTAACAGATGATTATCCTTAAATCAAACATACCATACAAGAAGTCATAACGGTGAAAAGGACCAAAGAAGGAGGCTCATGTTGTTTACCATGACAAGAAATCTAAACACCAGAGGAAAAAAATGGTCAGATTACCCTAATCACTGTACAGCATATCGGCCTAACATCCATCTCAGAAGGGAAGACGCACCTCACCAAATTAAATCAGAATCACTTGTATGCAAACCACTTGCCCCAGACTACCGGCCCATTGCACGAAAGAGTAAATTACAAGACATCAACTAAGATCCTGACAAATTACTCCATGGTTACACCCAAATCATCAATAGCTCTTGATAGTCCCAACTCAATTGCCTCAGGTTGCTTACCTTGGACCTTAGCCTTTAGGCTGTCATCCTTATCCCTTGTATTGCCTGCGGCTATGCATTCCTGGAATCTGAAGCAACTGATCAGATGATCATTTGTCATTCCAGCCACTTGCATGAAGGTGTAGACAACTGTAGGCCCCACGCCTCGGAACCCTCTTCTCACGAGATCTTTGCTTATTGCATCTGCTTTTGACGTCTTAATTGGAACCTGCCGAGGGTAGCGGAAATGACTCACTATGGGCTTATGGTTTACAAAGCCCCATAGATAGTTGCCAAAAGACCCAAACTCTTCTATTATCTGCATCACCACAAGACATAAAAATAAAAAACTCAGACTAACAGCTCTCACATCTATTTATATGCATCAAGTATTCACTTCTGCTTATACAGTGGAATTATGCCAATGGTAAACTAAAATTCAATCAAGATACACCCCACTGGCACTTTTAGTTTAGGTTTCTTAGCTAGGACTTGTCCTATTTGGTTTGGTAAGGGGTCAACCGTCCCAGGAGACACAAGTGGAAGCTGGCTTGGTGCCCTTTACCTTTACCATACAGATAAACAGATCTTCATGAGATTAAGGGAAGCAAGATTTTGGCTCTGCAAGAGAAAAAATATTAGTAAAGATAATAAGAAGATTAGCACATACCTTCAAGATTTGACGTGCATTTTCAATGATCCCTCGAAGCTTAAGTTCCGATAGAAGAGAGCTGGCAGTGCTTCCTGTTGTGACTATCTTCTTCTCATTTACTTTTGACACGACAATTGGGTCGAAGTCCTGATAGACTTCTCTGCGCTCGCAAACATATTAGTTGGAATCAGCAGGGATAAAAGTCATAGAGTGGTGCACCATCTGATAATGGCACTCGTTTGGTTGGTAAGAGATTAAGGTAAATGCTAGGATATGATACCTAAATATGTGCCTTTTATTGAGAATTGCAGGCCATGTAAGTTCAGCTAATGCAGTAGATAAACTGAGCAATTCGAACAATTTCCTGCAAGTTGTCAAGGACAATCAGAGGTATACAGAGAAGGCCATCTAATGGTGGTTTGTAAATCAATTGGAAACTACAAAACAAATGTACGATAATTTTGTGAGGCAACATACTTGTCATCATGGACTGGAACTCCCCATTCTTCATCATGGAAAGCAGCATAACAGGGATCTTTTGAAAAAATGAAAACCATTTAGCAGGTGGAACAAAAGGATCATTTGGTAAAATTCTACAACACAGTGATAAGGATCCCATGACAACATGGGAAAGGAAGAAATTATAAGGCTGGTACAATCAGTGCCCTCATCCAGAACCTTCAACTAATGTTAAAATTTGTCCTCTATCAAGTTCACAAAATTCTGCAAGTCCTACCTCCTCTGCATTAGATCAGTCGTGAGCTTTAGGCGGGTAAAGCAAGAAGAAGAAGAGAGACAAAGGCATTCTGCCAAGATCACTTAGACCTGTAAATGCTCCCACCTCAGCATTTTTCCTACTGCTAGCATGTCCAATCTTCACTCTAAGAGTACCAGTGATCGTCATAACACTAATGGATAGTACTAGTGATAATAGTAGTCTATACACACCCTCCCTACACAGTCACAGATCCGCACAAGAAGCGAAAAGAAAAGAAAACGCATAAGACCCACAAAAGGATGAAGTATCATCCCACACATTTGAAGATAATTTAATTTCCCATTAACTATTTGCACCATAACACTTGGTATAGAGACCTTTTTCTTGCATCTAACTTATTTGCCTTTCTGCATCCTTGATTTTGCTAGATCTCTTGTTTTAGCATCTCTTGTGTTCATTTGCATTACATTCTTTAATGTCTAAAACTGAATGTGGATGGCAGAACTCAGTTTGGAGCCCTCTTATTACTAGGAAATGATTGACCGTAAACAGGGGAGTCAATGTCAAAAAGAAGCAGAGCTCCTCAAAAGGTATAAAGAAAAAGACTAAGATGCAAGACTAGAGTATACACAATTACAAGGGACCAAGATGCAAGTATGATATCAAGATTGCTAGTCCACATTGGTAGCTCAAGTCAGAAAATAGAACATACCACTGTTTGGCGTCACCCAAGAACACCTCTTCTTCACTGCTGTACCATCAGCTGAACCTATTGATACACTGTCACTATCAGTATCAGTCTTCTCAACCTTCTCACTCTTCAAACTGCATTGCTTCCTCCCAATAGGCGTCACGCTGCGCCGACTCATCTTACCCGTTGACGCCCGACTGTGTGACGAATCCGAGGACGCGTCTGAGGAACAGGACGCATTCAAAGACAAATTCAATCTCAAAATCTTCTGGTCCTGCTGCTTCAAAACGGACGGCACAGTCTTATAGTTCTTCGACAATGCCGGTGAAGTTGGTGATGATGGAGCTTTCTTAGCCCTGGATTCCTCGATTTCCTTAGGTTTTTCGACTTTACTCTTCTGTTTGGCCACCGCCTTTCGCAATTCCACAGGTATAGCAATGTTACCGGCCGGTCCGAGCACCGGTCGAGTCTCTGGCTCTGCACAATTCATCGATTTCACTCGCAGTGGCCCTGAACTGAAGCAATTCTACTGTATTTGCCCCAATTCGAAAAAAATCAGGGTATTTGGATCAGTGACTGACTGGTCTAGGACTGGAACATTTAGAGATTGAAGAAGATGTGGAGGCGCATTGTGAATATATGGGGTGGAGAGATGGAAATCTGAGATGTAGTTATGAAAACCCTAGAAGGAGAGAGAGATGCGGTGGTGCATTGGCGGTGATGGAGTTCAGTAAGAGGAGTTCGCCGTGGTTCTACTGCAAAATCAAAATACCAATTTTGGAAATTTGTGGGCTTGTGGCTGTTTGATCGAAGAATAGAAACATAAAAGAGACGGCCGGTGACTGATGTTGAGAGAGAGAAAGACAGTGTGTGCGTGTGTGTGTGTGAGAGAGAGGTGGCGTGGGGTAAAGTCACCAGTTATAAATTGCCACGTCATAACTTAAAAGGTCCAGACTTTCTAAAAGCAGAAAGGTTGTGTTGTGTACAGCTGTGTCTGACCCGGTCTAACCGGGTTGGTCTCCGGTTTACCAATATGATAGACAATATTACATATCTATACTACTAATCAAAATATCTTATTATGACAAACTTTTGTTTTTTTTATTTTATCCCTAATTAACATTATAAACTCCATCATATCCTTTCATCTTACATTAAGTACATTAATAAATTAAATATTTATTATTTTCATTTAAACTCTAACTATTTAATACTCCATCAATTTATCATAGTTATATCAATAATCATTCTTTAAGGCCTTGAAATGAGTGTTCCGATATAGGTCAAGGGTTTTTAATCATTAACTAGCACTAAGAACAACGATTTCTTCTCATGAAGAAGAGTTAAAATTGTTTTGGTTCTTTTGGACTTCTAGCTACAGTCTCTCTCTCTCTCTCTCCCTTATTCCATTATAATTTTAAAATCAATTTTGGATCATTGGCTTTGTGATTTTGGATAACCGATATCTTTTTACTAAATAAAATTACCATCCATGATATCATTGGAGACTCTTCATATCAGTTGTAAGGGTCGTGTTACTGCATGTTTTCTATCTTTATAACATTCTATCATCCATTGCAAGTTTTTATCATCTTCTTTTCTTAGTTTTCTCTCTACTCACCGATCGCTTTCTTTAGAGCTCTTAATCATACTAAAAACAATATATTTTTACATCCAACGTGCACATTGGATTCTCAAAGTGTCAAATATTCACTATTTCGAAGTTGAATGTTATTGCAAGTTGTTCTCATTTATTAGGTTAACCAATCAAAGGAAAACACTTTAAACCTACCATCAACCAATTTCATTTCTTATTTTGTTTTCATTTGTTATTTTTTGTTTTTCTAAATAAAACATCAATCTTGAAGCATGGCATTATGGTATTTGGTAAGATGGAAATTCAACTTTTGTGGATATCAAAAACTTCAAGTACTAAAAGAATGATATTTTTGGTTCCTCACTTGACAAATCAAACACCTATATATTTAGAGTCAATTAATATTGCATTGAACACAAAACCATCCTCCAAAATCACAAATCTTAAAGTTACTCACTGAATTTTAATTATTTCCCAAAATCTTAATTTTTAGGTCAAACTTTATATTTTTAAAATTTGAAATTTTGATTATCTAACTCTAAAAATTCACTTGAAGAATTAGATCTTGCCTGACAATAGATTATGTATATGATAAGTTACATTTTCTTCACATTCATATTCTGTGTTTTAAGTTATTTAAAGAACAGCACTATTGTTCAAAATCTGGCATTTCTCGATAACAATCTACTAAAGCTTGATTTTTTTATTCTTTGCCATACTCGATTTTTGATTTTATTTCAAGTTTGGGGAATCAAAGACTTTATGATGGTATCAATAAGAATTAAAAGGTATCAACTACCTATGTCGGTTAAAATTCAATGGGTCTATGTAGATTATTGTTTTTGGAGTTGGAATGTTATGCAACACTATTAGTTTGGTTGGATAATATGACAAAGTATAGAAGACACATTTCCTTGACTAGAATACAAGTCAAATTTACTTTTCTAGCGGAAATTTCAAAATCACATGCTTGAAAATTACAATAATACTAAAAAGAAATGGAAAAAAGTATACTCAATTTCTAACCACGTGATAGTCATTAAGATTTTAAGCACTAAAAATACTCTTGTATTTTATATTTCTCTTCTTTTTCTTTGGCCCATGTTACTTTGTTACTATTTTTCCCCTTTTCTAGCATATACTACTCAAAATGACCTGTTAAATGTGCTTCCCCTTTTTTATGTAGTCCTATTTTGGCACAGTATTTAATTAGTGAAGCCATGAATTGATTCGAGATCAAGGGAGGAAGAAATATTAGATACAATCGTCAATTCTTTTGGAGTTTACTTCTCACGAATAATGACACAAGGTGTTTTTCACTTTACAAGCTTGGTGAGCTGTATCCTTTTAGCTTTTAAAGTAGTCCTTAAAATTCTCCAAAATTTAATGAATTATTCACTATAATATCTTATAAATTCGTTTAAAATAAGGTTCTTATTTTGACACATAGAGACATAACACATAATTGAGTTCTTTCTGATAGGTAATTGGGGTTTCACATTATTTTGAACTCCCTCCCCTATTGGAAAATTATGCGGTTCACATCTTAGGCTAACTAAAGAGTTTTTGATTTTGCACTTAGAAAATGCACATTGAGAAATTTTGCTCTTTTATCCTAAACCGCAAACATTGGGCTTGACCTACCAACATGCATTGTTGTGAGTGGATTTTATCAATTTACTCTTTTATTTAACTTTAAAAATCAATTCAAAAATTATAGCTGAAAATGATTTACGTGCAACGCACTGTGGGCATCAATTAGTATACATATATAACCCTTAAATTATGATCTTTTTGTCAATTAAGTCTCTGATTTTTTTTTGTGTCAATTAAACCCCTAAAATTTCTAATTGTGTCAATTGAATTCTTCTGTTTGCCACCGTTAACAGAAAGTGACCAAGTGTGTGACTCACGCAACACAAAAATTTATACCAAATTGATAAATACAAAAGATAGTCTTGTATTTTCGTGGTGCATTTTTTTGTACACCACGAAAACAATTTCTTCCCAACACGACGGGGAAGAAATTTGCAGATCTTTCATAGATATCAATGTCGATAGAAGCTGTCAAAAACTGCAATCCAGATTCTAGCAGACCCTTTGAACCCTTGTGTTTCCCCCTCTCCCTGTTTGGGACTATTTTGTGGTCACTCTAAATTGAAAGTAAGATTGATGTTACATTACAACTGAAGGCAGAAGTTTATATGCTTCAGTGATCATATAACACTTGATGCGAATTACTCTGAGAGATAAGTCTATCATTGATCCTTTCATGATATTAAGCGATCATTACTTCAAGTACGAGAAGCATGCCAAAAAAAAAAAAGTAACAATAGAACTTCAATCCATTCTCCTTCTCTTATCATGAAAGGGTGGCGGGACAGACGGTTTCTAAATAAGGGTTCTTTCTGGTTGGTTTCTTTGGCTAAAAATAGGTAGGTCAGTGTACGAGACTTCTGCTATTGTAATGTCTGAGGAAATAAATATCAGTAAATCTAAAACATAAAAACTCAAACATATAGCTACGGACAAAAAATGAGAATGACCTCATTTAAATTAGTCTCTGCAGCTCTAATTCTTCCAACTTGCTGATTAGTGTCTTTTTCTCAGTTCAAGATAGTGGCTTGGCACGAGTAGCAGGATCTTCCTTCGATTCCAGGAGTATCATGAATACATAGCCCAGTACCCACAATAGAAGGTAAAAGAAGGGAACCCAAGATAGACAAGCAAGAAGACTCATTATACTACCAACATATTGAGGATCCCTTATAACTCCAAAAGGAAATTCTGTCACCCATGGAATATCCTTTCTGAAGCGCACACCGTAATAAGTGCCTGATTCACCAAGCAATTGATATACCCTGTAATATGAGTCGTATTAGATTGACAGACAAACAAAGAAGTTAAAGATGAAATGCAACATATAACACTCTCTTAGTGGACGACGGCGCATGTAACTATTGGTACATTTGGTGCCATTCTGTGAAATAGTTCCAAGAGATCAGAAACTGGTGTATGAGCTTGATGAAAAGATACATCATGTATACAGATTTCTTATGCAACCTAGAACAGATTCAGTAGATATATAAAATTAGAAAATAACTTCCTTCAGTGACTTGGTAGAGAAACTTGTTTATAGCTCACATATTTGGCTTGAAAGCCCATGATGTTTCATAGTGATCTCAGCCATTAGCTCCTAACACATACTGGTGCACACTATTACTTTTGGAGAGAAAAATCAAATGCTGAACATATGAATTCCTTGGGAACAGGTCCATCTTTGAACAAAATCAAACGTGACTGTCATGCTCATGGTGCTTCAGAGTGATCCCCCAAAGTTGACCATTACGTTATTGCACATTGTTGCTTTAAAGAGAACAAAATCAACCCCCGACCACACAAATACTTTGAGTAACAGGTCCATCATTGAATGTTACACTGACTTGACAATTTACCTCTAGTGCACCATTAACATAAGAATGAAAAAAGTTCACCCCATGCAGCTCCCTCCTTTCCATTTTCAGCTTCCACTATCCCACCCCCCATGCGTCTCTCATCCTGGCATGATGTTTCAGCTCCTTTTTTGCATTATACAATTGCATCCTCAAAATTTGCAACCAATGCACTCTTTGAACT
This sequence comes from Ilex aquifolium, assembly GCA_951799425.1. Classification (NCBI taxonomy): domain Eukaryota; kingdom Viridiplantae; phylum Streptophyta; class Magnoliopsida; order Aquifoliales; family Aquifoliaceae; genus Ilex; species Ilex aquifolium. Next base: position 27,484,099 of record OX637404.1, on the reverse strand, counting down.
CCTCCCCCCTCCCCCCCCCCCCCCCCCCAAAAAAAAAAAAAATGCACCACCATCTCCTCCCTCAATTGATGAGTTGTTTTAGTATTCAATAGCATGTCTATCCCTCATGCATTTCACAGCTTGCCACCACAAATGCAAACTTTGTGTCTAAATAGCTTCACATTACTCTTATAGCACCATTACTTGCAAGCACCTTCACTTGCACCTTCCCCCAAACAGTTTATGGATAAATCCAACGAAATGTCTACTTAAGTAAACTGCACTAGGCTTTTTAAGTGAAAAGAATTTAGAGAGCAGGGTTTAAGTGCATCAAGGAAAGATTGCAAGGTAACCAAGACAGCAAAAAATTATAAAATTTCAATCTTGGAACTACAACAGCAGTATCTTTCAATATTAACCATTTCACCATTTCATCTTTCATTTTTTTGTGTGTGTGTGTGTGTGGGGGGGGGGGGGGGGGGGGGGGTTGAATAGTGTTCCTCCTTAAGACATGATCAATATCTAAAAATAATCACATACCCAATATCTAAAAGCATAAGATTATGGACAATATCCAACACACCCTAGAGAATAACAATTCTACCGAAAGAAGGAATAAGAAAAATGGCTCACTGTCAATTCTATTGTACCTTGTCGCAAAACAATTGTACCCCATCTCAGAAACAGCTTTCAATTGGGTATATTGTTACAATTCACCACATTGCAACCCATTTTAAGATTGAATCAAATCACAAGAACATACTAACATCAATCTGTATAGAATAAGAAGAGAGAGAGAGAGGGTACGTGACCTGAAATTGAGGAACTGGCCAAAGATAAAGAGGGGCCAGAAATAGAAGGGAGGCGGCCAAGAGAGGGTGGAGACGGAAAAAAGAGAGATGAGCTGAATGAGCTTGAGGAGGTGAGAGACAAGAGCCATGATTTTGGAAGGGTCATGCCCTTTGCCACACAGATCCACCCATGTCTGAGGGTAAGTCCACAACCAGTAGTAGAATGGAAAGGGCGACAGCACCCCCATGCATGCCAATACGCCCATTTCTCTCTCTCTAAATCTCTCCTCCACAACCAAGAAAGCCCTCAAAATCACTCAGCTCTCTCTCTCTCTCTCTCTCTCTCTCTCTCCATGTAGTCCGTACCGGGTGTAAATCCATGGACCATGTCTACGGGTTTACGGCCCAATGCGGAGACTTCCACCATTAGCAGAAACTTTAGGGAAAATTACACTTTCGCCCCCTAAACTACGGACTCCATTCACTTTATTCTTTTAATTATTTAATTTTTCACATTTTCTTCTTAACTACTTGAATTCTTTCACATTATCCCAAACGCATACATCCGCGCTGAGATTTTGGGGGTCACCTTGCAGTCTTTTCCTCTAATCGAGTTGCAGTTGGCCTTGTTTCAATCATAATGAGTCTCCTAGATCCTCTCTTTAGTAAGTTTTTTAATTTTCAATTTTCACTCTTAAAGCATCACAAACCATGACTCAAATTTAAATTAACATTTGAGTAAAAAACTTGATTTGATATAAAAGACTCCAATGGATAAACTCAAATTTAAAGAAAAAGAGATCCAAATTTAAATGAGGACAAACCCAAATTTAAAAGGAAGTAAGGATGACCATTGGATCTTTAATAGATGGTGAAATCTCACCATTAAAGATTTGAGTCTCCATTGATTTAAGTAAAAAAATGAGTTTTTCCTTGATTTTGTATAAATTTGAGTCAAGGGTTGGAGCAAGTTTTTAAGATTTTTTTACTCAAATTTGTTGAAGATGCCCTTAAGAGAGCTAATATGTTCTCTTCTCAAAAGCCTATATCTTCGATGAAAATTATTAACGTGTTTGGACAAAGTAAAAAAACACATAATTTGAAAGATAAAATAAAATAAATTTCTATCAAATTTTTAACGGGCTTTAATAATTAGGATGACGGGAAATTAATCACATAATTGATAGCACTATATTAAAAAAATATGAAAATTTAGGGGATAATATAAAAAATAGTAATAGTTTAGGAGTCAAAAGTGTAATTTTCCGAAAACTTTATCGTCTAATCCTGTTAAATAGTTTCCCTCCTCCTCTGATCTCTCTCTCTCATCAACCGACCATCCACCATGGCTGTCCCCATGGCCTTCTCATCGCCTCGCACACAGTCTTCCCTATATCCTCTCTCTCGGTCTCATCCATCTCACCCTCCTCTCTCTCTCACCCCTCTCTTACCTTCTCGCGCACTGTCAATTTCCCCCCCTTTCCAAACTCTCCCAAGAATCCCATTCCCTTCAATTCGCTGCGAACAGAAAGAAGCTCCGCCTGACATCAACCCCCAGCTTGGAGTGTCAGTATACAAACCCAAGTCCTACGAAGTCATTGTCACGGACGCCGCGAACTGTCTCGCTTATGCTCTTGACAAAGGAAAGACCCGTCTCGAAATCGAGTTTCCGTAAATCTCTTTCTTGTTTGAATTTCTCAGTTAAAATTCCTAGTTTTTGGTTGATACCCATTTGTTAGTTTAGTTTGAGATAGAATTCTGAGCAAATGCTCATTTCATGATTGCTGAGTTTGCTTTACTTCCTTTCTGCATAAAGTATGGGGACTTCATTTTACTTATCCATCCAAACCGGATTGTGTATAGTTGATTTAGCTTGAAGAACACGGTTGGTTATTCTATAGCTTGAACATTTCCTATTGCTTAATAGGCTTGGTTTTGTGAAAAGGATTTGCTTTATGGGCCATTTGGAATGCGGGGTTTTTTTTTCTAAAAATCATTACAAGAGACGTTTACAAGAGACGTTGAAAAGTATGGAAATGGTGTAATTTTTATAGAAAGGAGAAAAATGGAATCAAATTAAATGGGAAAAGTGATTCATCGGTTATCCATTGTAATGTTCCAGAGTTATGCCTGTGAAATATGTTTATATTTCAGTAGTATTGTGTGATTTGTTCTTAATATGCATCAATAGTTTGTGAATTGGTTAATGTATGTAACAGAGCCAGTTAAACAATCTAGTTAGTAATCAGCGGACTAACATTTGTCAAACTCTGAGATTCGCATGATGCTTTCATTTTCTAGTTGGATGGCAAGTTATGAGGTTCTTCTCATTTTTTTAGGATGTTAGTTTTTGTTCCAAATATTTTTTTTATTGTTTCAACTTCAATATTCAAGCTCTTGAGTATATTGCCAATTTTAATCCTGACACCGTTTCCTTCTTCTGTTTGATTTTTTACTGGATTGCATCATCAGTCCCTTGCCTACCAGCATTGCTTCTTATAAGGTACCTCTTTGCTGTCAAGTTTTTTTAGCTCATTATTGCAGGCACTTCATAAATTGTCCTGCTCTTCATTGATCATAATTTCTATTATTTGTAACATGCTTCCTGTTTTGACTCTCTGTTTCCCTGCCTTAGTAATTCATTATCACTTCCTATGGTGATCTTGCCTTTGACATTGCATTGTCTTGCTGACAAAACATATTAATGAGACATGATATTCACAACTTTCTTAATACGTGAAGGGATCATCTGATGAGTTTATAGATGCGAACATTCAACTTGTCTTGGCTCTTGTTAGGAAACTACAAGAGAAACAGGAAACAAGAGCTTGCATTGTAAGAAGAGACTTCCTTGCTTTCATATGATCTATCAAATTTTAACTTAATAGAGAACAAGTGAACTCTGACATAGTATCTTAATTTCTAGGTATTTCCAGATCAGCCAGAAAAGCGTAGGGCCTCAGAGCTTTTTAAAGCAGCATTTGACTCGGTAACAAAGTAATTCAATATAGACTAAATCTGCATTTTGATCTGCCATGTACGATGTAGCCTCGGTATTAGAGGATGTTCTCCATGGAGGAGTAAAGTGTTTAACTTCCCAAGATTGCAGTCCCTTGGTAATGGGTGGTCTCTCTTTATTCACCCCTTGTTGCGCTCTGGAACAGGTTGATGGGATTTGGGGGGTAAACTGTTGTACCACAACTCCACATGTATTTTTTGGGAGAAGTGCTATTAAATTTTTTCAATATAAAGTATTAGAAATCCACTTGTGATAATTATATTAATGGTGATTAACTTTTGTTCCCTTAATTTCGTGTATCAGAATGGCTTCCATGTTGTAGAGATTTCTTGGACAATTAATTGCATTCATTTTTTAAGAACAAGGTTTAGAGAAATTTTAGAGCCTTTGTGTAACTCTTTAATTGTGTCATGTTGATTTCACTTTTGATTATTTTTTCTTTTTTTTTTTCTCTCTTTTAGATCGATGGTGTAACCATTGCTTCCTTGGATGATGTCCCGAGTGGTCCTGTCTCCACATTCTTCAGATCTTTAAGGAACACGCTGGATTTTGATTTTGAGGATGAGAATGAAGGTTGGTCTTAGAAAATAATGCCTTGGTGCTTTCTGACTAACAAAAAATTCAACAAAATTTGTCCTATGATTGAAATCGATAATATACTATAACTGGTCTTGGAACCACCAACTATGGTGCAAAAAGGAAGTTATGTGCTGCAACTTTCTTTGTGTTCTGTGTATTTCTTTGTGACTGACTCATTCCCAAATGTGATGCGAGGTAACGTAATTTGAGTTGTACATCACAATTTAATTTAAAAGATATTAAAGAGTAATACAAAGTTATCTTAAAAGGCTAGAGGAAGAGTAGATTTTAGTTAGTAAAATAGTGGGGCCAACATCATTTCCGAAACTCTTAATGGGAGGTTTCCATTCTCAAAAGCTGCAGGTTGTTGTAATTGGTTTTGAAACAAGCATGGCCTATCTTTTGTGAACTGAAGGGTTTGTTTCTTCTCAGAAATCACAACTATTAATTTTCTTCAATGTTTGCCTACACCAATATCAAGTAGATTCTTACATAGATAACTATATGCACATATATAAGTACACGAATATATCACGAAGATCTTGATAACCGTCTGTAGCATGCAACAGGTTTCAACAATTCAATGTATCAAGGCGTTGGACTTTAGCATTCTGTGCCATATCTTATGAATGCAGGTCGTTGGCAGTCTGACAAGCCTCCATCGCTTTATATATTCATTAGCTGCAGCACACGTGATCTTTCTTCGATAGAGAAGTTTGCGGTATGGTCTCCCCACCTTTAGATTGCTTTTCTCTATCAATATTAAATATTGAAAATGTAGATTTGTTGTCGAAATCATATTAGACATACTCTTGTTATTAAGAATTGAACTTGCATTGAAAAAAGGGAAATTTAAAAAGTGGTGGAAATCAAATTAAATATGCTACTATTACTTCTTCTTATATTGTTTGGTACCTGAGGCCCTGAATATTTCTTTGGGTGAGTGCACTATACATGTGCTAATAGACCAACTCTTGGATTTACTTCCCTTTTTTTTGGGTTGAATTATGTAAGTAATTGTTTTAGGACGTCCCTAAGGGTGAATTAATTAGGTTTTTGTTTATCTTATAACAAGAGTACCTAATTGGATGCTTGCTTCCTCACTAAAAGGTGGCCGGTCACTGTGGGTTTGGGAAGTGTCAGATGTATGCTTGCTTCCTCAGTATAACACTGAATATTGCAGATGCAGGACATATCCATTTTATCCCAGTATTCAGTGGGGGTTTTTTTAGCTTGTGTTGCTGGGTTTTTATTCTTTTTTTCAGTTAGTGGAGGGGTTGGTGGTTGAGTTATGGGATTCAGAATTACTTCCCATCACTTGGCTATTATAGAGAAGTGCACATCCAGATTTTCAGCATCAAGTGATTATGTCAGAGCAGTATGAGAGGCCTGCACTTCCTAATGGTGAGTGGTGGTGGTTCCTCATACTTTCATGACTCTTGATTTAAAAGATACTTAAAAAAAGCAAAAACAAAGAAGAAAGGTTTCTTCAGAGCAGACTAGTTTTTAGATGTGGTATCCTTACTCCAGTTTCTACCTTAATATCCAGAAGGTTGTGGAGAAATGAATCAATCCTGTCCTAGATTTTGTATCAGAGTGTAAACACGTTGTAAGGTAATGTATTCAGTGATCATGCTCCTTTAGAGGAAAACTGATGAGAACTTTCTGAAAGAGAGTCTTGAAACATATAACTCTTAAAGCAAGCTAATGGAGGGAAATTAAGTGCATATTATTTTGTGTATGCAGCATCAATTAAAAATATTAGGTAACATGCAGGAAAAAGTTTTCTGTGGCATGCAGCTAGTCTCATTATTCAAGTAATATTTTGGTCACCATTGCCTAGGCCCTTCGTCCAGTTTTCATCCAGTGCTAATCTTCAAGTCCAATTTGATTCTGTCTCCTATAATAACTGTGCGTTTGAAATGTGCAGGACAAATTTGCTACATCAATTCCCACCCTTCTTTTCAATCTGGAACTTGATACATTGCGGTATGCATAAATGGTTTCCTAAATTTTGACAGATTTTTTATTCTGTTTTCTTTCCTTGACTAACAAATCTATTGGACCTTGCAGTGCGGACCTGGGCCTTGTAGGGTTTCCGGCCAAAGACTTGCACTATCGATTTCTTTCTCAATTTACCCCAGTGTTCTACATTCGAACAAGAGAATACTCTAAGGTAATTCTTCTTTGCTCAAAGTATCATTTGCATTAAATATGTTTTTCTTTCATAATTGTTTGAACAAGTTCAAAAACAATTATGGTTTGAACAACATTTTTTTCTCTGATGGAAGACAGTTGCAGTGGCACCTTACATCGTGAACTATAATGGAGCATTGTTTCGTCAATACCCTGGTGAGAAATAGATTTTCTTTGGGTTATTACTGTAAAAAAAAAAAAAGAAATCTTGCATAATTCTCATACCAGATGCTCATTCAGATTTCTCATTTTTAGAGACTTAATCTGCTAAATAAGACTTGCTAGACATCATTTCCTTATGTTCTTTGGGTATCTTCATACTCAAGCTAATATTTTCAGAACCAATGATTCCTGAAATTTCTAATTCAGTCTCAACATTAGTACAGAATTAGGTTTCAGCAGTGAACTTCGATATATTTTTTCGTTTAGCATTAAATTGGAAAGAGACTGCCTGAAAACCATCCCTTCATATTCATCACGTATTTGATTAATAAAGTTTCACCCATGAAGATGGTATATCTTTATTTACTTCCGTTCTGGAAATTGAAGTTCGTTTTCATGTGCCTGCTTCCCATTAAAGTGAGGAAATGTGCTCAATAAACCGAGTCTGTCTGGCTACAGAAGCAGGGAGATGGCAGTGGAAAAACCCCTCTTAGTAGGTGTAACTAGTGAAGATGGAAAATCCTTGTCTGGCATTGGTTTTTCCACCATAAATTCTTGGGGATTATGCCATATGCAGATGTCCCGTGGAAATGAAAAAATTCCACTTTTTTCTCTCCATAGCAATTTGAAGCACAAACTTATCCTGCCACGTGGATTTTTAGTTACTGTAACTAAAATGAGCCAATTGCAAAATTATGTGTCATTGACAAAGTTAATAGTTTTTGTACATGTTAATATATTAAATTCTAAAAGTTATAGATTAGTCTCAACACGGTCTTGTGAAAAACGAGTTGAGTTCAACTTTATCACTATTTAAAATACGACGACAGGGAGATGTCATATCCAAATACATCTGGATTATCCTCAAGTGATTTGGCATATTTACCTTATAAATGTTCAACTGATTGTTGGCTTATAAGAAGCATATGAGTTGGGCCAACTTGGATTCTGTGGCTACCCTCCTGCTTAACATTTGCTTTATATTTTTGCAGGGCCATGGCAGGTAATGCTGAAACAACAAGATGGTTCTTATGCTTGCGTAGCAGAGAGTGCAAATCGCTTCACACTGGGTGAAGTAAATATACATTTAATCCTTACAACTGCTTTTGCGTCCTTTGTTGCTTGTTAGCTGTGACAAATGTTCTCTCTCATTAATCTAGTGGCTATATTGTATGCACAGACCAAGGAAGAACTGTTGAGGGTCCTCGGACTTCAGGAGGAGCAAGGAAGCTCACTTGAATTTCTTCGAAGAGGTTACAAGGTCGGTAATTTTTGTTGTTTGGACCTCTCTCTGTTTTTGGCCTTCGTAAATGTGCACTTAGTGATAGTGTTTTTTTTTTGTGTTTTGAAATTGTGAATGAGGTATTAACATCCTTTTTGTAAAACCAATTGACTTGAACTCTGTTGCATCCACAATGTAATCTGATATTGCAGACTGCCACTTGGTGGGAAGAAGATGTTGATTTGGAATTATCTTCTGCATGGCGTAGTTGAGCAGCAGCAGCAGCAGTGGAAACAGCAACAGGAAGTTCTTAGAACGGATACATGGAGTACAGTAGATGAGAGATGCAAAGTTTCAGAGTCCATAGACGCGGTTGGAGGGTTGAGCTATTGTATTCTCATTGTTGTTTCTTCAAATATTTCAGTTTCTACTAGCTTAAATCCTATGTACTCGATGTTTCTCCCCAGTATTCCTTTTTTGGGTTGGAGTGAAGAAATTTGAATGCTTGTGCCTTTTCATTATTCCATGTATATTTTTCCCCACAGTATTCCTTCTTTCGGTTGGAGTGGGGAGAATTAGAATACGATTATGGGTCACCTTCATTCATTGTTCAGGTAAACCTTTACTCCATTGGTTGATTGGAAATAGTAGGAACAAAGTAAGTTGGGAAAGTTCATTTGATCTTCATTTGGATCAGAAGAAGCAGATATGGAGCCCTGCTTAAATAAGGCTAGCCAGGGGGAAAATGGGGAAAAAAAATAGGGAAAATTATATTCAGACTCCTTGAGATTTGTCACTTAATCACCTAGACCTGACAGTTAACATATTACACACAACAAATAGATTCTCGTGGTTAATGTCCATTAGTACATTATTTAGTAAAAATTACATCTAGATCCCTGAATTTGAAGTGTGTAATACTTTGATCCTTTAAGTTTAAAATATTACACTTACATAAAAAATACTTTAATTAAAGATAAAATATCAAATATTTTAAAATTTACAACTAAAATTTATGTTCTGTTATGTCATTTATTGAAATAAAAATTTATTTTTTTCTTAAAAAAAATCATAATTAGTACTATTGATGCCTAACAAAACAGTAATCAGTGTAAATATATCAAAGAACTCAATCCAACACTCATTTGAATACAATTATATTGTCTGTTAGAATAAAGCTAAAAAAAATCAAACAAGGGGTTAAAGTGTAATTGACAGAATATCTTTTATCTTTAATGAAAATAATTTGGTGGTCTAATAGATTCTATAATTCCGTAACTAATAAAGTGTTTAAATGTAATATTTCAAACTTGAGAAGTATAAGTAATTTCAGAGGGGTCTAGCTATAATTTACTAATAGATATATATTGACGTCAAAGTGTTACATGTGTACAAACTTTAGAGAATTTGTATATAATATTTCAAATATTAAGGGGTGGGTTTGGGTATAATTTTCCCCAAAAAAAGTACCAAAAATTAATAATTCATCACGATAGGATGTCGGTGGTTGGTAGTAAGTTATTAATTGTTAGAAGGCATGAGTGCCATCTCTACAATACCAAGTAGGTTAATCTTCAGCAAAATCAGGTTCCGGAGGTCTCTGCGGTTTCGTGAAGCCGCCGGAACTTCTGGAGCTTCGAAACCTATGAACTCCACGGAGAGCATTAGCTGCAAACCTTGATACTAACATGGTTGCACCAAGTCTCGATGAATTGCCCCTGATCAATGCACTTTCTTCATCTCCTTCTTCCACAGCTTCTTCATTTCGATTTAGTTCTACAACTTTCCTCCTGGAATACCGACGCCATGCAGCTTGTATAAAGATGGCAGCCCAAGTCCTCCATTGCTGCGAGTAAAACCGGAAAGTATGCTGAACCTGCCTGCTGTGAAGTCTCCTAAACTGACTGGCGATGAATTTCACTTCATCAGCTATCAATGCAAAAGCCTCCACCTCTGTCAAAGCCTTAACAGTTCGAGTCGATGGAGGTAAGTTGGCACCAGATTTAGGATCCAGCGCCCATGTCAGGAGCTCTTCCCCACAGAAATCTCCTTCTTTCAAGAAGCCTAGGTTGAAAAATCCACTTCTCCCACCATCTGTAGTTACACTCTCCATACGCCCACGAATAACGAAGAGCATTTCGTCTACTGGGTCTCCTTCCCGGACTATGTAAGTGCTCTCTGTGTATAAACTTGGTTTCAATCGCTCACAAATGGCGTCAAGCAAACGTTCATCCATATTTGCAAACAGAGGGACCTGCAAATGCCAACATACCCTGATTAGTCAAGAGCTATGTCAAATGAGGAGCGACTTTATGGACTCAATGGCATGTCCTAATACTAGCGACCGCCCCTTCCATGCATGGAGTTTGCCATCTCTCCATCCTTCCATCACCCCCTACCCCACCCCCACATACAAAGTCAGGTCATGTAAAATGACCAGAGTACTTACCCTTCTCACCAAGTTTAAACAGAGATGCCGCTTGATATCTCTCCTGAGGTCTTTCGGTAGATTCTGGACCAGGCTCTCTTCATCTACACCTCTTGTTTCAAGCCACTTGTATTGATTGTAGCGGCGAACTCTTTCCCTGAGCTCCTGTGGGAGTAATCTGTGATGCATCCACTGCTCGGAATCACGCCGTTTGATCCTCATCTCTTCGAGCCGAAGCGTAAGCGACTGAAGATAGGTCTGTTGCAATAACCAAGATACAATAAACCTCAGGCACTGACATGTGGTTTTGCTTCAAGCCTTTAACCTCACAACCTACTTCAAAAATCAAGTGCTAATTCACTTGCAGCCACAATTCATCCATGAGACAGTGGGTGGTAAATTGACTTGGCATTTAATTTAAATGGCAAAAACTTCAATAATTGCATAGAATGGATCGATCAAACATGGTAAATATAGAGTCGTGCCAAAGTAAGTTTTCTACGAACCTGCATGTTACCAATCAGAAGAGCAAAGAGGACGAGCCCAAGAATGGCCACTAACATTGAAAAGATAACTTCGCCTGGATATGTACTGGTTAAAAGCCCCTGACCAAGTGTACTGTGAAAAGTGAAATACCAAACCATTAAGCAAATAAGGCTTTCAAAATTACATACACTAAGCAGAATGAGCAACTCTTAGTGATACTGAACTCATGCATGAAGAAGCAGAAGTTAGCCAAAGAGAGAATAGAAAGCAAAAGAGCAGCAATCAACCACACATTTAGGATTGACTGCTCTGGATTTCTTGAACCAGGAAAAACGAAAACAACCCCTCAAATAACACGGTGTCATTGTTTTACGAAATCCATACCTAAAACACATACAGGAAATTTATATACCTGCACAGCTACACTGGTAGTTATTAAACCTCTGAGGGAAGCAGAGGATTTTCTTAAACATTTTTCATGAACAAGAGAAAAACATAGATTGTGGTTCTCTAATCAGATATGTTGTACAAAAATTGCCAAGAAGATTCAACTATGTACATGTATGCGTAGTGTTTGAAACATGAGATAGATGTAAAACCATTCCTCAATTCTTAATTACATGTATTCCGTCATCCCTTTCCACTTCTATCTGTTTTCTCTTTATATACCAACTACCAATCAGGCCATTTGCTTGCAGCCTTGCACCACCACAGATGCATATATTTCATCTCATGCATTGAAATAATGACCAGAGATGTCATTATGTAAAAACAGCACAAAGGGAATGAAGGTGAACATTTAAAGGGGGAAAAAGGATACAAAAAAAAAAAAAAAAGACCTATTTTGAATCATCACTTAGAATTGGATGTCCTGAGATCACTTTTGAACCTTATGTATCTTAACATGTATAGTGCAACTTCCCGTCCAAACTTCCCTCCCCCTCTCTTTAACACAAACAAAAGAAAACACAATCCATGAATGACAGGAAAAAGGGAAACCACTTTAAGGTAACTGGTTCATTGACTTCGTCCATATCGAGAATCAGACATTCATCATTAGCCAACTGGTAGCCTAGCTTAATGTTTTTGGCTCTCTAAGGTCCTGGTTCAAGTCTCTATGTATGATATTGTTTTCCCATTCGGACAGTATGTTTGTGAAATTTTATGTTTTTGTACTTCTCTGTTTTCAGTCCACGTGCACACATTGAGGAATGGGTGTTGAGAGATTCGTATACAGTGTTAGGTCCACTCTCAGAAAGCTGAACTTCTGGAGCAACTGGTAACCTAAATAAAAATTAAGGGTGTCCTCATAATTCAGAGAAAAATGACTATCATACCAGAGTTATTTGGTGTTATATAAGGTATATATGTAACATAAGTCTTGATCTGTGTTGCCTTTGTACTTGTCAATGAATAGTACATCCTCCTATTTTCCTGTTTTGGTCTCTAAGCATGGTTCAAAGTATCAGCCGACTCGTATCGGTATTGGCCGAGTCGGATACGACTCGGTATCTGCCGAGACAATACCGTTACACGATACGTATAAACCCTGAATCTCGCACAACTCAACCGATTCGTCTGAGCTGTATCCGAGTCAATTCCGAGTTGCCAAGTTGTTATCTTTGAATCGTCCGATACGGTTAAGCAACACCACAATATGACATGAACATCTCGTCATGTACAACATTTTCTTTTAGGTTGTATCACCCGATACCGAGCCGCGACACCGCAACCGATGTGTTAGAGCTCTCCGAGTCGATGGCCGGTACCGCAACCTTGAACCATGTCTCTAAGAGATAATTAAAACCCTATAGTTTGACAATTTTCACTTTTGAGACTTGTTGAAATAATCACCACATCTATTAATCATCTACATAATTTGGATCTCAAAAACATTATGATGTGTGTTTTGAAGAACTTTAAACCCCAAATGTGGGTATGGAATTATGAATGACCTTTCAATTTCATCATTCTTGGTTTATTCTTTGGTGTAATTCAATCTAAAATCAGAAGTTCTCTGATGAGTACTTCATAGAAAATCACAAGTTTCAGATGTATGCTTCATAGAAAATCACAAGTGCTTCATGAAATCTTAAAGTACTAAATACTAAAATGGTACTTCACAAAGAAACATGAGCGCCTTGACGTTAGATCTTTAATAAAAAGGCTCAAGCTGATTTCTTAATCCATAATTCTTGTCTAATTTGCTCCACAGGAGAGAATAATGTTGAACAACTTGCTGAAATGGGAAGTATTTTATGCAATGACATGTACTGGTGTTTGGCAGTCAAGGCCTCCAAAGCTGTTGCCTAGGGTCACTGCCATCAATTCTCTGACAAGATTTCTGTGCGACCTTTTTAGTTATAACAATCTTAAAGCACAGGAACTATCTTTACAGTACAGGAAAGAAGCAATAGTAGAAGACAGGACTCACCTATAGACAACATCACAAATGCATACTAACTACACAGATGTTCAACTTTGAGGGTGATAACAGATCAAGCTCTGAATGGAAATTTCTCGTGGTATGATGATGAAAGGGGCTATAGCTCCCGTGTGATTGACTTGATTGCCCACATGTCGTCTGTTCAAGCTTGAGGGTTTCAAATATGATCCAAGGCTCTTTGTTAGTTTTGGTCAAGTCCTAGGGTGATGTTTTCTGGCCTTCTGAGGCCGTAGTCAGGTCGGAATTATTGCCTTGAATCTGAAGCTGTATGGATTTTATATGGGATTTCAAGTAATGTGATTTCCCTCTTCCTTGTTGTGTAACAAACAAAAAAAAGAGAAAGAATCAGCTTCCCCATTGTTCACACTTGAGCTCAGTGGTTAAGAGAGTTGAGCTCAGAGCCTCAAACCACCCAGGTAACTAAATTCCTGGAACCATCATCTATAGATTTGCTCATACAATCGATCAGCATTATTTTAGCTTTTGGACTGACTTCCCCAATACAAATTAGTGCATGCCAACTGAAACTTAACTAATCTAAGCATGAAAACAGAAATAACGTTTTTTTGACACAAATCGAACATCAAACATTATATATCAGAAGAAGTGGAGAACAAAAGTAGCTTACCTCAAGTTCTGTAGGCCCCACCACAAACAGTAAAAAAATTTAGAGACAAAATCCTCGGATTCAACTAAACCAGATGATAAAGCTGCTTCAAAGATCCCATAATTGAATTGTGGATCTGCTTCGTTAATGGAGCACCTTGGATTAATAACGGTCTGACTGAAGTTTTTCCATGCTTTTAAATAGTTTATATCCTTCTCTCCGCAATACAAGTCGTTTACACTACAGTTTCCAGGATTATCATTACAAGCTTTCTCCCAGCATGCATCCTTACGCTCCACTGCTAGTAAGTACCAGAGAGCCCCTATTATCTGTTATCTTACAAGTAAGAGTAATTAAATGAGTTCAATATACCGCACAAGAACATTTATTATACTTTAGCTGATAGATGTTGAAGTATGTCCCAAGCTATTATGGTTGATGGTGTTTGAGAGCAGAAAGAATTGATGACCAAAAAAAAAAAGAGAGCAGAAAGAATTAAATAACGAAACTAGCAATATAAAGTTTTATGTATAAGGGGCAAAAATGAGTGATACCATTAAGGATGGTAGCAACCTAGAATCAGCACAGTCGTCTTGTTGGTTCTATATGGTTTTAGGGTGAATCATTGTAAAGAGTCTGCTAATAGAAATACTACAATTAGAAACAGGAGAGATAGAGAGAGCGCACTATTCTAGTCTTAATTCCAGGTCAGATTTCTTAAGTGGGTAAGGTAGTTCTAACGATAAAATATTACAGGGTCGCTGCCGCCTCCTGAAAAAAGTACATAAAAAATAAGCCACCCAATGTAGAGTTAATATCATACAGAGGATCTAGTCTCAGTGCCAGTTTTAAGAGTTTGTACTGGTCTGAAACTAAGACTGGATATTAGTTGGCTGAAGGCAAGGTTAAAGCATGGTCAGCAGTAATTTTAGAGGAAGCAAGCCTTAACCTTGAAAAAAAAAACATCAAGCCACATGTCTTAAAGATGCAAATCCCTATCTACATAGTTATTTTGTTTCTTATATTTCCTAATAAGAATGTGCAAATACCAAGAAAGCATCACCACTTTGGTAGGTTTTCTTAAGAGGATTAGCATCACTACTAGATACTATCAGGTATAGCTTGCTTTAAGTCACTCACACAAAATCTTTACTGAACCTCAACTCATTTTAAAAATCAAAAGGCAGCTACTTTCAAGCAAATTAGATGAGCATTTGACAGATCCGAAAATTTTGTAAAGGCTCTTCCTCGTATAACTTATAAATTATTCCATGTTGGATTCACATCTGTGTTGCCAACACCATTGGATTCCATTTAGGTTAGTATATCAGATACAATAAGTCAATATCCTTGTCACAGAGCCTATAGAATCTATTAGTAAGAGAAGCAGGCTTCATTGGAAAGCATACATAAAAAATAGGGAAAAGGATGGATTAGATATCCAAACAAAAAGAATATAAATACAAACAAAGAGCTCTTACAATGAAACTTGATCCTTAACAATTACCATTATAATATAACCAGAGAGCTACTTACATGACTAGCTAGCATAAACCATGATAAATAAAATGCAGCACCAGCCCAAGCAGTTTCGGCAAAGACACCAGCGGTCTTCTTCATCTCTGAAGTTAAAGGTAAAACCCGCCAAAACCTAAAAAAATATTGAATAATGACAATGCGCAACAAATCTTGTTTTGTAGCAAATACAGTTGCACCCTTCGATCTATGAAGAAATCTCCACACCAGAATCTGCACACAATTATTTAGATAGAATTACTTCAAACTTCACTGAGAGCAAAACTTGCTACTGTTACACCAATCATAACTTCTTATCAGACACACTTTTCGCCAACACTTAGATAACAAGTTATTTTGTGGGCACCTACTTTTCATGTATCAAGGTGATAAAAATATTGTCCCATCCATAGGAGGCTTCAAATTGGAAACAAATAAATTGAATCCGACAACGAATGATATAGAATCCACCTAGCATTTGGCAGGCATGGGAGTAGTAATTTATGTAGCTGTGGTCTTGGAAAATTATAGATTGCAGAGAGTTAAGGGGTATACGGAAATGCTAAATGTACTATTTGATCCCACATCTCTCCTATCAAGTATAATCATTATATTGTATATATATCCACATGACATACAAAAACACAAAAAAAAATAAAAATAGATAAGTGTAGTGTGTGTGTGTGTCTGTATGTGAGCTGTTACAGCAGAGAATCCAAGTATGATTGTCAAACCTGTGGTAAAGGTAGCACGGAAATAAGGTCCACGATGAAATATCGATGTAAATATCTGCTTGCTATATCTGTAGGATCTATTACAAGTTCACCTCGCCCAAAAACGCGAGACGACGGTGCAATATAAGCTGTACGGAACTGGAGAAATATGCGTATGATGTAGAAAATATCAACTACCGTCCGCAGAGTTGTAATCGTGTATGCTAAGCTTTCATCTATATGAAGACACATATCTTCACTCTTGAAAATGGGGAGATAAAAAAACAAAGGATCAATAGATACTGCAATAATACATGATATGAGCAAAAGCTTGTTCCAGAAAAGGAGAGACTTGTCTTGAGGATCAAATATCTTCTTCTCAGACACTTCAAGATCTTCTGGGAACATTGCCCGGGTGACTCCAAATCTCAATGATCGACCAAATGTCATTAGTCCTTCAGATCCTTTTTTCATTCCTAATCTAAGTGACTTTGATCGGTTGTGATTTGAACGGCCTGCGGTGGTTAATCCCTCTACACCAAATCCACATCTTTTCATCCCAGCCATCTCAGAAGAAAATGATACTGTAGAATCCAAATCATCCAACCTATAATGAATAAAGGGCCAACACAAAAAATCAGATGCCAACTTCATTAAATAAATGCTTCAACAAATCATGCTCTAACATTTTCATCAGTTAAAACAAAGAAAAATAACAAACACTATCATTCAAGTGACAGGTATATCCACTCTGCAGTAATTGAAGAAACAAATGATGTCATACAAGTTAACAGAATACACTGTCCATCTTGTACCTTACAAATTTCTCTCTCTGCCCGCCCATAAACTGAGACTTGTAACCACAATCAAACATTATGAAGACGAAGGGTGTAGAGGATGGAAGCAAGATAATCAAAATGTCAGCAATCACTAGAGAAGAATTCAAGTTCCAGAACGGATAAGCCTTTCAACTGGCATATGGAAGCATCAAAAATCACATCAATGAGAATCCCTGCACTGCAAATGAAACACATCAGATACTGTGGTAGCAGTTTTGATAATGGTAAAACACCTATGCATTGTTCAAAATGCCGCATTATGTCTCTGAGTTTCTCTGCCCGGACAATTACTCAAAGCACATTCGAGAAAGAAATTGCAGCTCAACATCTGTAATTCTGTAATCCTAATATCCTGATTACCAGAAAAACACCAGTATATAACAAATTATCTTAGGCCTTTACAAATCATTAGTGTAAGCCACTGAACTCTGCACCTCCGCTAGAGGCATGCATGTTATTTTATCTAGAACAAATACATCATGGTCATAAGTATAGTTCTTTTCCAAGGAATTCTGCTGGTTAGCTACCAATGGAAGCTTGTGTGTAAAACATAAACCTCATCATACTCTTGTTCCTCTTCACACACACACAAACTTAGAGGAAACTGTTTGCTCAAATACTTAGAATGAACACAAGAAATTGCTACTGCTGCCAACAGAAATTCTTATCATCCTTCCCATCATCATCATTTTCAATTGACTTTGTTTTATCAACTTTCTTAAATGTATTGCAATGTAATCATCCTTGTTTTACATGTTCTTAACACTAAAAAAACAAAGATTATTGGTGTTTTTCATTCTTTATACTTGCCATTAAGGACCACCAAAGCCCAACTCTTGTTCAGATTCAGGACCTAATAATGGAACACCAGATGATCTAGAAAACATTTCCAACCACAAGGGATGGGGGGGAGAAAGAAATAAAAAAGTACTTTAGAATTAAAAGTTATCACAAATGAAATAAACATCTAAAATATGTTATTAAACGGAGAAAAAAAAGAGTCGCGAAATCGAATAAAAATGTCATCTGGAGATTTTATACAGGGCACTTATGGAGTTATACGAATCATTAGGCGTATCCAGTGCACGAGTGTCCCGCCATTATGGAGTATGGGAAGGGTTAGATATATGCAGCCTTACCGCAGAGAGACTGTTTCCGCAACTTATACGAATCATTCATAGAGATACATATACTAAAAGCTTAAGCTGGCATTACACCAACGATTCAAAACAAATTTCTTCATTCGAAATGGGGCCAAGAAGGAACCAAATCCTCAATTGAATGAAAGGGATATCATATCACTTTCAGATTGCGTTTAAATTAAGCTATTTCATTTGTCCACATTCATCCCCATTTTCTGTAATGACACCATTCCAAGCAAACCGAAACAAATCCATTCAATTCAATGTGTGTGTAAAATCCGAAACGCGCTTCATAATGTATAAATGGAAAGAAAAGGAAGCTACATTACCAATCAGTATTGCATTGCATGAAATTCGAATGAAGATTGCGAAAAAAATCAAAATTCGTGACTTACAATATAATTCTTCAGTCTTCGTCCTCCATAACTGTCCGCCGAGAATGCAAAACAATGAAAATGCTACGGCTTGCAGCCAGAGAGAGAGAGAGAGAGAGAGGATCTATTTTGGGAGGGAATGCGCGCGCCAACAGGACAGCCATGAAGGTAGGCAACAAAAATATTTGGGAAAAATCCTATTTTGCCCTCTAAAATATACAAAAATTTTCAGTTTGTCCCGTGAATGATTAAATGAAATAAAAATATTACAATATGAACAAAAAACGTTGTAATCTGCTTCCCAAAAAAAAATTGCAATAAAAATATTTTTGGACTATATTGTAACGTTTTTATTTTTTTGAGGAAGTAATATAGAAAAATTAATCATTCAGGAAATAAATTAAGAATTTTTGTAATTTTTAGGGGGCAAAATGAGATTTTCTCAAAATATTTTAAAAAACATTTTGAAAGTAGGGTGAAAATGAATAAAAAAAATTGAGAATATATTTCCAAACTATTGATCAAAACAATACTAAAACACTTCAAAATATATTGAAATAATAGTGAAAACATCTTCTTCTTTTTATCAAATGCCAAAATATCTCAAAAACTTTGAAATATTTCAAAATAATTTAAAGCAATGGAATTTCGATTTTATCATAATTTCGCTTCGATCTCCTTATAAAAAGAAATGTTGTAGCATTTTTAATTATTTCGAAATAAAATTTTAATCTTTGTTTTAGTTGGTCTAATCCGAAAAGTTACTTTACTATTCTACAAAAATAAATTTATAATATAAAATAAAACATGTTTTAATAAGTTCATTCGACGGTCTCAAATAGACTCATCTAACGGTTATCAACATCTCTATTAAAATCATTCACATTGAATTTCCCCTCCCCCTCCCCCAACCCCAAATGTATCACTTCTCACTTACGTTGCATCGTGCTTTCAAGAACGGATTATCCCTAATTTTTTATATTTTATGACTTTATTTAATAATATATTTTTTTAGGATTAAAATTAGACCAATACAAGATTTACGAATAAAATTAATTTTTTTGCAATAGTCATTTTTTTTTTGGGGGGGGGGGGGGGGGGGTGTGAATGCAATAGACTTATCCTACCTAGCAGGCAAATTCGTTGGCACATTGTTTGACAAACAAAGACGGAATGAGTAATGCTAGAGATTTCAAGTAGAATATCAAACGGGTATAAATTATTAGATCAGTGGGTCCAGCAATTTATTGTGTCATTCAAAAATAAGAGAAGAGACAAATCCGTAATTGGAGGAAGAAAACTACTCTGCATAGATCACTCTAGCTAAGAGCCTAAGAGAAGGATTACAAGAAGAGAAAATTTTATTTTTCTTATAGTATGTTATATTTGCATGCATATTTGAATTTTTGAAAATAATGTACATTATGTAATGCTCTCGTACCGTCGAGGCTTTATTGAAAGTATTAAAAATATATATATAATTAATTTATATTAATCGAAACTAAATTGGTTTTGTTTAGAACTTTTTCTGCATATTTCTTACACAACCCATCTCAATATCGACTTAAGAACAAATACTAAATAAAATAGTTAGGTAAAACTTATAAGATATGAATTTTATAGGGATGAGGTATCAACCCAATAAAGATTGGGGCACGAGTTGTAAATTCAAATGTTCTGAATTTGAAACTTATTAACTCTTTTGAGGTCAGACCATGAGGAATTTATTCCTCATAAATTCTCTAGTTCCAACGAGGATGACTGGTTTTTAATTGAATCGAAGAGGAGACTAGTTGATATCTGCGCGTAAACTTTTAAAAGTCTAGGATCTTTATAGCTCAAGTGGTAACAGAGAGACGAGTAGTAAACTCAGACCTCCTGAGTTCGAATTTTGACAATTCCTTGGAGTTAGGTCATGAGAGATTTATCCCTTATGAATACCTTAGTCCTAGCGTGGATGACCTGTCTTTGACAAGACCAAAGAGAAGATTAGTAGAGATGCGCATAAACTGACCCAAACCCCAACAGTTAAACCAAAACAAACTTTAGCTTGCATGATTAGGTGTAAGGGTCATTTGTCACCCTGACTATGTGTAATTCTTTTTTTCATATTAATAGAATTATACTCATGTAGTGTTGGGACCTAACTAATTAATATATATATTTATACTCTTGTCATGGACTCTTTAATACATGATTGAAGTTGCAGTTTCAACTTATGTCGTGTCATGTCGGGTTTTTCCGACCTGCCGTGTATAGCAAGGTCAATTACTTAAAGAGTGTAAAACGGATAAGTTAGTTGTCTTTAAACAAAGAACACGTTCCTTTTGTGTGTTATTTGTTTGTTTTACATTTGACAAACTTTCAAGTTTGACAAGGTGGTCTCGGATGGATAGCTTCATTCCAATTCATTCAACAACTCCGAGCCCCCTCTACAAGAATGTTCAAGTCAATCTTTTTCAACAGTAAATCCAACGTATTTCTGGTGTATTAAAGTCGTAATGTATGACCATCAACTATACACCCGTAGGTCATCGAACAAATAGGATGGATAGGCCCGACCACTACATCACACGTTACTCCTCAATTCTCATCACATATGGCTATGGCTCGCACCAAGACTCAAATCCATTCTGAACATTTTCTAGATCATCTCTCCTCTTTAATTCTCGATCAAAATTGCGTTATCAGGGTTCTGAAATTAGGACAAATTTATTATATTGAAAATAAAATAAAATTCGATATTGTATCGATATTTATCACTTTTAATAGTGACATTTTTGGGTAAAGATTTCAAATATCTATAATACTCCTCCTTTCTTCTTATCTTAACTACTCATAACTATCCATTATTACATATCATTTTTTATAATTTATCTCTTATAACTCTTATATCTCTCTCGTTCTACTCTAATCTCACTCCAAAAGTTAACACGCCGATAATCGTGTGCATGACCACTATTATCAGAAAGAGCAATATAAATTATTCATTAAATTATGTCTCAATAACATTAATGTATCAAAAATTGGTGAAGTTGGAACCCAAAAGGTTCACCTCATAAGGGCATTCCGTGTCAACTATGACAGAGTTTTTTTTTGGTTTAATGGTCAAGTGTGTCCAATTCAACAAACGCGCACCTCGATTAATCTCTTTCTTGGTCCTGTCAAAAACAGACTATCTATGCTAGGACTGGGATATTCATACCATAAGAAATTGCCAAAATTCGAACCAAGACGTTTAAATTTACAGCTTGTCCCTATTATTGGAACGTAACTTTGACCTTCGCCTATAATAGCACTAATTCCTCAATGTGTCATATTTTGGGTGGTCTTGTACCAAAATAAAAATTTTCATTCTTATCCCTTTAAATTGATTAATTTAGTATCATGACATAAATTCTAAGTTCTTTAACAAAGTCTCCTCGAATGACGGAAGATTCCTCTCCCTAAGATATTGGTTCCCCTTTGTTTTATTTATTATTATTATGAAAAAATGGGGGTAATTTGAGGCAATTGATATTTGATTTTCTATTATATTATCTAAAGGGCCCACATCAATGATGGAAACAACTTTTGTGGGGGCATTTTAGCGAAAGTAGATGAGATTTATTAAAACACTATCAATGTCTCTTAAAGCTATCATCATAGCATAATTTGAGTTGTACAATACCAACGGCGTCTCGTATGATAGACAAAATTTGTACTTTGTATTATTATCCAGTTTCACTTTTTTTTAATTATTTATATTATTAAAAAATTACTCATTAATAAACTTAGGGTGGAATATTTAGTAATTATTTACCTCATAAATTATACTTTGACCACCTCAATTATAGGCCAGATCTTTTTTTGTCTCCTTAAGTACTTGAGTAAGTTTCATATTGCTCTAGAAAAGAGTTAAAGCACGTTTTGGATGAGAAAATGTCCAAATATGTAGCAAATTACACGTTTTCGATGTTTACAATAGGGGCAATATGCAACCAATAATCATTATTAGAGGTGAGAACAGTTAGAGTTGAGGGGTCTACGCAAAACTAATAACCACAAATGAATGTATTTGTGATTGATGTGATATGTATGAATTCAATACTTGACAATTAAGGAGAATTTTTCAACTTTGAAATAAGGGAAAGCATATCTACTCCTCCAAAGCTAAAAATGAAATTAAGGGTAATTCCAATTGAAAGAGAGAACCCCTTACCAGGTCAATGATGTGGGTTCAAGGTTCATCGTTCCGACACAAGTAAATAATGAATGTAACAATGATATTATGTCGGTAATGATGATGTAATATCACCAACCAATAATAAAATACCAAGTGGGTAAGGTGAACCCCATTTGAGTAGTTATTTACTTACATGGAAGAAAAGTAGATAGTTTTAGTAGGGCTCGTTACTTATTTGTTTTGACATTATTAGTTAATGATCACGTCAACATTATCACGTGATATCACCGTTGTAATGAATATTTTCTCCCCCGACACATTATTGAGGTTTTTTATCTACTTTCGAAAAAGAATAGAAAAAGTGATTGTCGTTTACGTTAATAAATAAGATTAGACATCGATTTAACACCGAAAAGTAAAATGGAAAAAGGGAAACTTTAAAGGACAATGAAAATTAGACCCAACAACATAAAATCCAAGTTCCATTTCTCAAATCTCACCTTCTTGTTGGTGGAATGGTCCCACCCTCCACCAGCCATGCATGTTCTTTTGCTGGCTACCTTCTGAGCAAAAAGAAAGCCACTCTCTGCACCATGACCATTTTCTTTCTCCTTTGAAAGCATGGCAACAGGGATGCCTCTGAACTAGTGAATTGAATGTGCCATTGTTCCTCTTGCAGTGTCTACATCACATAAAGATGAGGATTGGGGGTTGGGGGTTGCTAAGGGAGGGCCAACTGGGCCACTGAGATATGGGTTAGTGCATCTGAAAATGATGCTTGGTGTAAAGAAATTTTGAAAGGCAAGGTATGTGTTGCCACTTTTGGATTTTTTCTAGGCATTAGAAATTTGGTAAGTTACAGAAAAAATTAGATGGGGTGAGTGGGTGGGTGGGGGGGTTACAGGTTAGTTTAATGGTCTAACAAGGAAGGCTTGAAGTGTAAATTCACACAGATTTTGAATTTGAATCTCACTGACCCCATAGAACTGAATTTAGCCGATGAAGGTGGCTTGCAAATGACTTCTTGAAAACTTGCATTGCAACTATGAGTCTAAAAGACGTGTGAATATCATAAAAAAAAAAAAAAACTCTTTTGGTGTTTATTGGAGAGAGAGAGATGTTTAAGGAGCATATTGCGCCATGTACACTTCTATGTGAGGGAGAAGAAATTATTGAAGAGATTAGAGTTTTTGAGTTTACATTGAGGGTCAGTGGTTAATCACTATACTAGTCTAGTTAGTTTCGTTTCCGAGAGGAGTAACGGGCGCGGTCAGAGGTCTCATGATTCCACCCGTAAAAGCCTATCGTGGTGGTTTCTGAGCGCTCTCTTTTGCCCCCATCTCTTTTTCTACCAACAAAAAAAAAAAGTCCTGAAACCATGTTGCTCATACTATTGCAAAAGCAACCATCTCTAACTCACTTTTTTTTTTTCAATGATCAAGAATATTTGAGTTAATTTACATACACCTCGACTGATGCCCGTTTAAATCCGACTATCCTTGAGTTGGGTAAAAATGCTCCCAAAAGAGGTGCAGAGCCATTATACTTTCTGATTGTAGTTTTTTGTCACTTTAGAACCTTAAAAGGAATCAAGGAAACACAATATACCTACCACAGACTGCCTTTGTAAATTTTGTACTAAAAAAGGATTTGTACTCAACAAGAAAATTTAGACCGTCAATGGAGTAATGTTGTGTTATATTTAAATTATATTATTAATGATTCATATACTGTCAACGTGTTTGAATCAATAATCCTAACATAATTCATATACTGTGGGTGGAACACTGTAGCCTTTCCCTAATCTTAGTATCCCCTAATCTTTACCAGTTTCTATTCAGAATTTCAGATCACAAGCCTTTGTATGCGCGTGAGACCAAAGTTATCTGAAAGAAAAAGAAAAGAAAAGAAAAATCAACACCATGACACCACTGTATCCCACCTTCTTGCTCCATTTTTCTTCCTCCTACCTGCAAAACTTTCTCTTTAGTCAAAAGCTCATGGGGTCCCTCAACATTCACATCTTTAAAAAAATCACCTTTTTTAAACCTCATCCCTTTACTTCAACTCACTTAACTACTGCCCAAAAACCAAACAACAATCCAAAAGAGTATATAGTAATCCTTATAGTAGTAATCCAACTGTAAAGCAAACTGGCAAACTTCCCTGAATAAAGAAACCCACCACCACCACCACCACCACCACCACCTTCCTCCACCTAAGAAGAAACCCAGAAACCAAACATAACCCACAGAAAACCCACAATGCCTTCAAGACAAGCCTTCCCTCCAAGCTCAAACCCAGGACCCAAAACCAGTGTGATTTTCCTCATCATCACCACTTTTGCCTCTGCAGTCATTCTCTGTGCCATTCTCTACTTTCTTTACTACCTCTGGTACTCTCTAGTCCACCGCTCTCGCACCAGCCCATTTGACTCGGGGACACCACTGGTAAAACTCCAAAGATTCTCCTACAAAGAGCTCAAGTCAGCTACCCAAGGATTCAGTGAATCTAATTCCATCGGAAAAGGCGGGTCCGGAACAGTTTTCCGGGGAATTCTTAAGGATGGAAAATTGGTAGCTGTTAAGTTGTTGGATTCAACATCTTTACAAGCTGAAAGAGAGTTTCAGAATGAGTTACAGGTACTGGGTGTGTTGAGATCTCCTCTCATTGTTTCACTTTTCGGGTATGGTGTAGAGAAGAACAAAAGATTACTGGTGTATGAGTACATGCCGAACCGTAGCTTACAAGAATCTCTTTTTTCGGATTCAAATTTGGGTTTGAATTGGGGGAGAAGGTTTGAGATTATTCTTGATATTGCCAGAGCATTGGCATTTTTGCATTTGGAATGTGACCCACCAGTGATTCATGGGGATGTGAAGCCTAGTAATGTTTTGCTTGATTCAGAGTTCAGGGCAAAGCTTTCAGATTTTGGGTTGTCAAGGATGAAGATTGAGGGTGAATTTGGGGTTGATTTGTTCAGTCAAGATTTGGGTAAGAGTCAGGAGCTGTGGAAAAGCCAAGACCTTTCGGGGAATTTGGTGGCGATTGGTGGGGAGAGTGAAACCCCGGCGATTGGGACTCCGGTTGAGAGTGCTAATGAGGTAGATTTCGCTCTTGCTTTGCAAGCTTCGTGCTCTTCGAAAAATAGTAGATTTTGTAACAATGTGAGAGGTTTAAGCTTCAGTTCAATGAATTTTTATGGCAATATTGGGAATGAGTATGATTCCAATAGTAAAAATGCAAAGGGGAAAGGGGTTTCGATTCTTGAGAATGGTGGGGAGGATTGGAACAAGTTTGTTAATTATGATGATGAGCTCTCTAGTGTTGATCATAGTAAGGAGTTGAATTTGAATGCTGGTTTGTTGCCCGATGATACAATGGGAACGAAGCAGTGGGGAAAAGACTGGTGGTGGAAACAGGATGGGAGTGGTGAATTGTGCAGTAAAGATTATATAATGGAGTGGATTGGGAGCCAAATCTGCCCATCTGCAAATCCTGATTGGGATGAAGAAAAGAAGTGCTCTCATGAGAAAAAAATGACTGATACCTCTACTCGATTAGATACCTTTGAAGAAGTGAATGAAATGCATTTACAAGAACCTGGGATGGAGTATCAGAATAAGGGGTTTGGAAAGGAAGAATCAAGGAGATGGAACATCCATAAAACGAAGCACAAGAAGATGCAAGAATGGTGGAAAGAAGAGCACCTTGATGAGCTAAGCAAGAAGAATAATAAGCTGAACAAGCTTGAAACTAAGTGTAAGAAGCGCTTAAGAATGCCACATTTTGATTTGGGTAAACGATTTCAGTTCAGGACATGGAGAAAATCCAGGCAACTGAATCTAAATAAGGATGATCCCAATATGGAGTTCAGTTTTAGGAGGGGTTGGAAGAAAAAGAATGCCCATTCTGTTGGGAGTGATATGTGGAGTGGAGATCTTTTTAGTCGGGAGTTAAGCAGCACAACAAGCATGAGAGGGACTCTGTGCTATGTTGCACCAGAATATGGTGGATGTGGGTACTTGATGGAGAAGGCTGACATTTACAGCCTAGGAGTTCTGATCCTTGTGATTGTGTCCGGTAGAAGGCCATTACATGTTCTTTCGTCGCCCATGAAGCTTGAGAAAGCAAACTTGATAAGCTGGTGTCGACAATTGGCTCACACTGGTAATCTATTAGAACTTGTAGACGAGAGAATGAAAGATGAGTACAATAAGGACCAGGCAAGCTTGTGTATTAACCTGGCGCTTGCTTGCTTACAGAAAATGCCTGAGTTGCGACCAGACATAGAGGATATTGTTAAGGTTTTGAAAGGGGAGATGGATCTTCCATCAATACCATTTGAGTTTTCTCCATCTCCTCCTTCCAAATTATTGAGCAGGTCAAGGAGAAAACAAAAGATGAATGCTGAATAGTGAATTAGGTTTAGAACATCCACCTGATATTACTTCTCTTTTTCGTGTCCAGAAGGGAGGAACGGATGCTGTTTCTAAAAAGGCTCGTTTCTTGGAGAAACGGTGTGTAGTGAGAATTATGCTGTTGTAATGTAAATGAAATGAATGCTTTCTTTCCAAGATGTTCATTTTCTGCTCTTTGTTTTGCACTCCTACTTCATTTTTAGTTATTGTTATTGTTTTTCGTTGGTTAGCATTTATCTAAGGAATTGAACATGAGGTTAGACTAGCGGAAAGTTGGGATATTTGTATCGATTGTAATTAGGGGCTGTTGTAATGTATGAGATCCCATGTTATCGTTTCCCAGGACTTTTCCCCCAATCATAACTGATTCTATAATAGCCTTCTAGGTATGCAATTTTTCTTCAATATGTTGAAAGATAGGCTTCTATTGTTCAAGTTTCAACATCAACTTCTATCTTATGCCATGATCATGGGATCAGAACGAAAAATTACTCTTGATTATGGTCTAACAGTCAGCAAAGTTGAATAGTTTAGCTCTCCATCTTGGTTGAGGAACTATAAGCCGAAAGTCTATTCATAAACAGAGCATGGAACTCTTTTATACTGTACATTATACCACAAAACATAAATGGTTGAGGATCTTTGAGAGGATGTAGCCACAAGCAGTTGGAATATATGATCAAAAGGTGCATTTCTCAACCTTGTGGTATATTGAGGTCTCCTCTTTTGCAGAACTCACCAACTGCAATCCTTTGTTGAAGAGGGTCCTGCAGGAAATATCAAAGGGGCACCAGTAAAAGTAATAGAGAGAACCCCCCCCCCCCCCCCCCAAAAAAAAAAAAACATCGGTTAGTAGAATCTTTATCCTTCTACACTGTTTTTTTATATTTCTATGATACATTCCAGTTTTTCATGGCATATTATTGTCAGTAGGTCCACTTCATAATAAAACCAGTAGTACCTAAGGCAGGTGTGGTTGTCTGGTATTAAACTTTCCTATATTTATTTTTTAGAAGTTCTCAAATCCCCAAGATCCTGTTTTTTGTCTAGTATTTAACTAACTTATATATAACACATGAATGATAGATAGTTTTGTTATTTTGAAATGAGAACTGGTTTTTTGTTGAATCATCAGTCCCGTTCAGACACGCGAACTTGTCGCGTGTCTGAAATTCATACACGAAATGAAAAGGGGCCCTTGAGACATCCAAACTTGAAAAAAATATTCACATCATTGGAATAAACTTGAGGCATAGGCAACCTTGCTAGTCACATGTGCTTCTGACTTTTTTGTCATAATTTTGCTACAATTATGTCATTGGTTTTAGTTTAATTATATGGGGTGTGTGAATTTCAAACCTGAAGTGGGGATCTACAACAGTATCTATCTTCCTTCTGTGCAAATTGTCAATGGGTTTTAAATATTCTTTAGTCTTTTTGATAAATATTATCAGTATCACCCGCTAATCTGAATAAAGAACTCTCATTCCTCAAGCAATTGTATTAGTCATTTTACAAGATATCTTTCCACAAGTTTTTTTATTAGATATTCAGACATACATTGTATTTATGGAAAGATCTGGAAGATTATAAATAAATTATCCCACATGATCATTGACCAAGGATGTTATACTTGCTAAGATATTCTGATTATAGAGGTGTTATCTTGGTAAGTTATTTACTTTATTTAGAGCTCAATACTCTATCAAGAAGACTTCTTTGATTGTGACAAGTTAGTTAACACTTACCTATTCTCCTGTCCTGACACCCCAATCATCCTTTGCAGTTCTAACAACCTCTGACTAGTAAAACCTTCACAAGCTAATTATATGATGGATTGGAAACATAAACTATAATTGTTAAACCAGAACAATAAATAGTTTGAAATAGAATTAATAATGTAGCCAATCTCAAATGATTAAGATAAAGTTTTGTTAAATTGGGTAAGTATAGTATCATTGAAAACCTGCTTAATGTGACTATAACAAACAAAAAGAATTTCTTTCCTTTCCTCTCAAATTGTCTGTGTAGGCATCTGGTAGGTAAATACATGATATTTTTTTGGTTCGACGATCAAGGGTATTCGGGTCAGTTTATGCGCACCTCAACTAATTCCCTCCCTAGTTCCGTCAAAGGTAGACCATCTACGTTGAGATTAGGTATTCGTGAGAAATAAATTTCTCATAACTTAGCCTCAAGGGATTGTCAGGATAGAAATACATAATATACTTTCAAATTTAGTGCACTTGTTTCTTGATCTTAACTGAATTAATAGGGATCCCAGACAAAACTCCCCTCCCCATAGAGAGACTTTTTATAGTAGAGGGAAAAAAAGTGTATAAGAAAAGAGTGAACGAATATTGAAAATTTTTACCTCCATGTATATGCAAATTAATTTTTATTTTTATTTTTTTTGATATCTTATTTGTCTAAGTAGATCACCGCAGTACTATTCTGTTCACGTACTAAATTAATGCTAGACCTTGTATAAAATCGCCTCTCCACACAAGGGAGTAAATCTATGGGCGATGACCCTAAAAGTCAATGCTTTGTGGAATACTCTTGACTTTCCCCTCATGAAATGGTTATTAAGTGGTTGAACTACCACTGGGTTAATCCCTCGAGTTTATATGCAAATTAATTTCCATCGCCTTGATTATTATGACCATTTAGTTTTAAGATTTGGTGTATTGAATCATTTATCATGAATCGAAAACGTTGGGGTTAGAAAATCGAGCATAGTTCTCGTTAAGCTGGTTTTTTGTGTTCAAATCAGCCAATCCAACCCAGCAAGTCCTTTTTAATGGGTAATGGCTAGATGGGTTTGTAAGGAGACAAAGCCTACTGCTTGTGGATATGATTATCAGAAAGATGTTTGTAGATATGAGGGGTTTAGATTGTGAGAAATCACTCGTTGCCTGATTTGAACTTTTTTCATTCCACCAAAAAATCCCAAAAAAAAAAAAGTATGAATAAAGATCTCTCACTGTGGATCATAGGTTTAATTGCTTAATGTTGAACACCCCTCTACTCACCATCGAGTGTGGTGGTCCAGTGGAATACCGATCGAACTTTTCACTCTGAGGTTCAAGTCTTGAAATTCACATTGGGGCTCGGTGGTTGACCGCTATGTTAGCCTAACTAGGTTCATTCCCGAGATGAATAACGGATACAGTCAGGGGCCTCATGATCCCACCAAGGCCTATTAAAGTGGTCTCTAAGTACTCTCTTTTTCTCCCACCCCCTTTTTTTGAACCATCAAAAAAAGAACACCTATCTGTATACTTTAATACGCCCTCTCACGTGCAGACTAAATTTTAATTCTAACACGTGAATTTTTTTTAATAATTAGGATAACGATGAGATTCGAACGTATGACTTCCTATTCTGATACCATATTGAATAATCATTTACTTCAAAAATTTTAGTAAAAAAAAATGTAACTCAAATATTTATATTTATCACTTAATTTGCTCAAAATTTTCTTCGCAAGAGAAAATTCAAATTCAACACTTATTAAATGCATTCTACTGAAGTGACAGACAAACAGTAAGGGTCGATTGCCGCATGCGCAGGGTGCGTTATAATTATTGTCCCCTTTGTAGGATGCTTCAACTTAATTGAAGTATACAACACTTACACAACTTAAATGGTGAGAAAAAAATAGTTCCCAAGTAGAATTTTCCAAAACAACTGGACCTAATTGTTCACCCTCAATCTTCTTAAAATTCTATCAACTAAGAAATCAATCCTTGGTGAAGGAAAACATTGATTTCTTACGCCCTCCTCCTTGAGAGTTTTATTGTGATCTTTTTCAGACTTCTTCTCGTAATATTTTTTTATGCCAAGTCCATATGCATTCTTCTATATAATGAGATTTTAAAACGATCATTTTGATTAAGGGTGTCCGAAATCATTTGTCATTAGCACCTCTCATAGTTCTGAAAGCTGCTTTTTTTTCATTTTTAATATGGATCAATCCAATGTTACCGTTGAATTGATGGCAAATCCTGCCAAATATTAGGAACCATTGCTTATTCAATGATAACATTAGGTTTGGTTAGTAAATTTGATCCAAGTAGTATAATACTCTTTTCTTTTCTGTATTTGGTCTTTGTTTATGGAGTGTATACATAAATAATGTAAACACTAACCCTTGTATTCTTCGGTTTCATTTCTTAAACAACGTAGACAATGAGCCTTGAATTAATAGGCTTCTTCAATTCTTGCAATTTCCTTCCGCAGCAGCGCTGCTTTTTCTTCATCATCTACAGGGGCATCACTCTTCTATACTTGAAAAACCACAGAAATGAACAGAATATGACAACCCCCGTTATGCCTGTGATTACTAGGACCCATTTGAACGCACCTGGGTAATGGAACATCGGTACTGCAAAGTTCATCCCAAATATCCCTGCTACCACCCCAAAGATGGCAACAACAAATGTCGCAGTTGTGAGTAACAACTCAAATTGTATAAGCTGGTTTCGCACATTATCCTGCAAGCCAAAATTTTAAATGAACTGTCGAAACTGAAATTTTCAATGAACTATCAAAACACGCATTCTTTTTCGGTTGTAATACTAGATCATAGTGCTTGCAATGTCTTTTTATGGTATGTTCTTCTTTTTTCATTTATGATGCACCTAATGTGGAATGAGCCAGACACACAGCATTGAACTGAGAAGTCCTAGCAGACCCATTTTCAATTTAAAAAGAAGACACCTTTGAGACACGCACGAATGGATGGATGTATAAAATTTACGAATATTAGCTGAATAAAGGTCATTAAACTTTAAACTGATACATACCAGCTGGATATTGATGAAGTCTTCTGTATCATCAATGTACTCTTTTAGCTGAAATGAAAGAAAGAAACCCGATTAATAAACCATGTCCACCCCCAAGCAATATATATGAAGACAAAAAGCCAAATATAATAGGCATAGTACATACCGATGTCAGCTTGTTAAGAGTGCTGTCAATGACAACAAAGTAAGCCTCCAACAACATCTCCAGCTCTTCTATACTTTCTGTAACGCTTTCCGTACTTCTCATGCTATCATGCCTGCTCCTTGCAATGCTCAAATTTCTCTCAAGCTTCCGGCCATCTGGGGGTGAAGATACAGGAGAAACTGGAGCAGAACTGCATCCCATCCCAGACTGATCACCATAAGGTGATGACTCCATCCGTCTTTTCTTCTCCGTAAGATACATTTCAGCCATATCTCCATCATCATCCATTAGCTGCTCTATCTCATCCCTAACCTACATACACCAACAAAGACCAAAATAAAGCAAAGATATCAAAGTTGGGGACTATGCGCCTGCATAATTCAGTGAAAACAAGTAGCAAAATACAATACCTTTTGAACTCTCCGAGTCAGCGCAACAAGTCTGCTTTTCAATCGACGAACACGCTCCAACTTTAAGGTGCTGATTTTTGATGTAAGTTCATCTAGCAATGGATATGCTTCAATTTCTAATTCTGCCGCCTGAAGATTATGCAATAAGCAAAACATAATATCGTCACTAGCAAAACCGGGGGGAAAGTATAAGAAGAAAGAAACAGAATGGACAGAATTTCCATTTAATAGTGCCTTCTCATATTTGGACGGCCTGATTAATAAATGTAATTCATCTGAATTCTCACCTATAATTGAAATTTGGCATTGAGGTACCATAAACCAATGTATGAACTTCTAAATGAACCAATTCTTCACACAGATTGAGCTCTATGTTTATTATTCGACAGGATTAGATTAACACGTAACAAGCAGCAGGGCATACAAACACATGATGGTCGCCTGCATGTTCATAACACAACTTATATTTCATGATATGCATATGCAATATGGCCCCTCTCCGAAGAGATGAATAAATGTTTCTGTAATCATGATTGACAAGAGAAAATTCAAAGACTTTGCTAAACAGTTTGAAACATGCTATCGTCAACCAATACTTCACAAATCATATTTTACCATCACAACAAATAGAAACTGAAGGATTAACTGCAGTCTCGTTATTCTGTTGCCTCCTTTCATTTCGAGAAGTTTTCTCCTTTCAAATGAGAGGAAAAGAAGAAAAATGTTAAAGAACCAAAGAAGAGCCAAAAAAAGGCCAAAAAATTATTCATCAAATGAAAGGAACAAACTCCTAACTCCCCAGCCACTCAATTCTTGAAAGGAATTATAATCAAAGAAGTTTCAGAAAATAAACCCTCTTCTAGAAGCTGGTTTCAAGCTTAAAAATTCTGTTTGTTGTTTCAGACTTGTCTTGCATGCGAAAATATCTTTTCTCAACATCTTTTTCTTCTCAGCCTCATTGGGACAAAGAACATATGGGAGCTCCAATTGCATTCCCTTTCCCACATATGCCTAAGCCAAGGACAACCCAATAACTATTGCGATTTGTTTTTGTATGGCCCCCTCACATTAAGATCAAATTTAACAAAAAATCTCCCTAATCAACCATAATTCTTGAATTCCTTTCCGTTTAAATGACATGCATTCACTGACAAAATCAAGCTATTTCCCTTTTTGTTTCTTTCATTTAAACCCCGAGCAGGAGGTAGGAGGGGGGTTGAATCGTCCATGTATTGTTCAACTTATTCTTTATATGCTCAATTGGCATATATTCTCTGTACGCAAGAAGTAAGACATAAAACCAAGATAACAAATCCCCTTATTTCTCTGTTCTGCTCCTCCCCAGGAACCAGAATCATCACCTACCTCAACTTCCCCTTCACCCTTTTCCACCTTATGTCTCTCTTTGTACTCCTTGCTTTTGATCTAGAAATCACAGATCCTACTTGTCAGTCCATGTTCATCTCAATGTTATATTAAAGTCGATGCACGTGATGGCCAAATTAGATTGTAATTCACTTTTTACTGTCCGAACATGTTGGTGATTATATTACATGCACAGGTATAATCTAGCTCATGCCATGTCTGCAATAACTCAATGACTACAAAATGCAGGCAGATAATTAGAAGGCTGAGACAAAGACCACAGTATGAAGCAGTCATGTTCACTAGGGTTGTAGTCATTTCAGCAATTGACAGAGTACAATGGTTAAATGCGGGGTAGCCTACAAACCAGAAAATTTTCCCAGTACGCACCTGAGAATCCAGAAAGGTACAAGCAGCCTCCAGAGCAACTTCAAGAGCCCTGAACTCAAAGGGCAAGTAATCAGGTGATGTGTTCCCAAACATATTGTCAAAATTCCTATTTCCCATCCTTAAGCTCAAGTTGGCACCTTCTGACTGCCAAACTTCACCAACACCAGCAGTGATCAGACGTCGTTGTAGCTCCACCACATACTGCAACACATAGCTCTCAAGAGAATTCAAAAGCAGAACCTCATCAGCTGTAATAATACATCGAATCTGCTCCAGATTGACAACTATGGCCTTCTCTCTGCCAAGAATTGTCGAAGGGTAGACAAACAATGGGTCAAGTAAGCGTAGATCACGAGCAGGAAGGTCACAACGACGCATCACAGTAAATTTGTCAACCTCAATGACCTGGGAGTTACCCATAGCATCAACACAAATCCACGAGCGAAGGCCTTGGCCACGCTTTTTCAAGCCTAGGACATCCACACCTTGAAAATGTTGATGCCCAGAGGCAGATGGCCTATAGGATGGATCTCTGAGATTTACAGCAGAAGCAGGTCTTGGTCGTAGCAGGCGTTCTTTGAGGTCCGCCATCCAAATAGAGCTTTGCGTGGTGCAAGAAAATTGAAAGAAGTGAGTTGGCAGAAGAGTTGGCAAAAGCAGCACAGGGCTACTTCATGGAAAATCTGGCAAAATTAGCCCTCATCCATGAACCTGGTATAACATGTTTGTGTTGCTGGGTATTAGTTGGTAACACAAGTAAAGCCATTAGGACACCTTAATATGATAACCCTCCTACGAATTTAAAGGCCAAAACATGCTAATTTCAAGGTCCAAATTGGCAATTTAAGCCTTCCTAAGAATGGACAACCATTATGCAAATATCAACACTAAGGTACTCACAAAGAGAGGTTACATTCCAGCTTATTCACGCATGCTAGACCACAGAGCAAGAAAAAGATAAACGGAGGGAGAGTGAGAAGAAGGAAGAAAGAGGTGATCTAGTCAAAGAAAGACAAAGAACAAACACCCCTTTCCACCTTCATCATCAGTAACCCATTTCACTCCCACTAATATTTCTTTCTTCCAATCAAGAAACAAAATCCTTGTTATTGATGTTGTCAACAGTAATGATCATAATGATTAGAATGACAAATTACAAAGTCTCATGGATTGAATAACTAAAAGCTTTATGCGAAATTCAACACATAGCTCACCTCCAACGAAGAATTTAGGGTTTCGCTCAGTAGTAGTCGAATCGTCACCGTCGTATTGACGTCCGGACAACGGCGGGATCTGTAAATCAAATGAAGAGCTCTGATTGAAGGTATACAAATTCGTACGTATGATTATATTTCCATGGAAATTGAAGGAAGTCTGAATCTTGGGTTCGGAATCGAACAGTGCCTTCGACACAGACGCGGGAGAGAGAGAGCGAGCGAAATTGGTTGTTTTCGGTTAGGTAAAGGACGGTGGCGAAGCTGACGTCACGGTTTCATATCAATCATTCAGTTTCAGTTTCGGTTTCGGTTCATTGATTATAAAATTCAAGAAATATGATTTGCAAGCTCAGTTTAGTTTACGTGTGGATGTGGCCCATGTGGGCTTCACTCATAGTTCGAATCCCAAATTTGTCTGACCCGAATTTCTAACCGGGTCACTTTTTTACACACTACCTAATAAAAACCCAACTAAATGGATAAAATAAGTCCCACATTTTTACTTGAGATAATTATTATAATATTTAAGATTTTTTTTTAATTTATTCTCTTTAATAAATCACAATAAAATGATGAACTAATTAAGACTCATTTGTATACAACTAGCAATGCACCACGTACGTTACACGCGAATAATTTTTGTATAAAAAATATTAATAAAATTTTTTAGACATATATGTACCTAAATTAAATATCATCTCAAGTTTATAAAAATTAAATTTTTATCGCTCGTATTATACTATAGAATTCGAAAATTTTTGTTTATTCCTAACAATTCGTTATTCTAACTATAAGAGGCAAATATAAAAATAATTCATTTTAAAATTCATTTGATTATGTTTTAACTTATAATTCATTGAATAAAATAACAATAATTGTCAATATTCTAATCAGTACTTATTTTTTAAGGGTAATATAGTCAATTAATTTTTTTCTATAGATATTGATATTTACACATAGAGAATAAATAATTAAAAGAGGTGTTATAGGTAATTTAAAGATTTAACCACATAAGGATATAATAGTAATTTAGATATTTAACTATGGAAGGATAATATGGTATTTAAAAAATTTTACAAGGGTAAAATAGTGAATCAAAAGTTTTCATGTTAAATTACTTTTATTAGTAGTATAGATTTATAAGGGTAAAATAGTGAATCAAAAGTTTTCATGTTAAGGTACTTTTATTAGTAGTATAGATATAGATAGATATAGATAAATTCTACTTAAGTATTAATTATTTAATGAAAATTTTAAAAATAAATATTAAAAAAATATCTCTTATTTTTGAAAACTTAATACATTATTCATGTTAGATGGATAGTTTTTTTTTTTACAATCAGCCAGACTTCATTCACATTTCATTAAATAAGAAAATTGATATTACAATCAATCAAAGTAGTAAAGCCTTAAAGGGGGGGGGGGGGGGGGGAGCCTATCCAATCCAGCAGGAGTGAATTGTTTAATTTAGCGGCTGCAGGGGTGTCAAACGTGTCGGGTTAAACGGGTGACGGGTGAAAAATATGTAAACTTGTACACGACACGTTTAATAAACGGGTGAAAAATCTGAACACGAACACGACCCGTTTAATAAACGAGTAACACGACACGACTTGTTTAACCTGTTTAATTTTAAAAAATTATATCAACAAATTTTAATACTCCACTTTTTTTTACTGCTAATTGTACTTACCTCAAAAAATATGATTTTTTAGCCAAATCTCATAAAAATCAGACTTGAAGGCTTAAAAAAAATGCAAGAGGTCATTACCTTTTATAGGCAACTCAACCCTCCTCATCTCCCCTCATTTGCCAATGTAGGACAAAAATAAAAGATATTGGTTTGCCTTTGTCTTTGAAGTGTTTCCCATCTCCTCTCCTTTGTCTTTGAATTACTACCTTAATTCTTTGAAGATACTTCTTTTTTTCTTGCTAATTTTTTAAAATAATTATTAATTTATTATTATATTAATTTTATTTAAATGGGTAAACATGTGATAAATGGTTTGATAGGTCTCACCCGAATACGACCCGTTTATTAAACGTGTTTGGCGTGTCAACCCGTTTATTACCCAAACCCGTTAAGATCTCACCCAAACCCGCTTAATTCGTGTCGATTTGTGTCGGTTAATCGTGTCGTGTCGGATTTTGACAACCCTAGCTGCCACCCAATGAGCAGCCTTGTTGTAGGCCCTAAGCTTGTCTAAAAAGCTAAGATTGTGTAACCTAGCAAAATGTCAAATATCAATAACAATAACACTGATTTCCCACGGGGGGACGTCTTCGTTGGAGCTAAGCTTGATGATGTTCAGACAATCGTTCAGAATTGTTGCATTGGTGGTCAACTGAGCTTCTGCAAGGATGCAACCTTGTCTAACAGCCTCTACTTCAGCAAGGAGACTCGAACGAGCTGGGAAGGATTTTGCACTGCCATACACAAAAGAACCCATTTCCTTCCAAGCCACCACACCACAAGCTGCTTTAACAGACCTTGGATTGAAGGCTCCATCGCAACATAAAAGAGTCACAGCTTCTGCTTCTTGTCTTCCCGCCTCTCTCACCTGTGGTTCCTCCTGATTCATCAGCCCCTCCTCATCAAAAGCTATAAAAAGATCATTACACATCCCTTGGGCTCTGATCATTACACATCCTCGCCTTCCAAATTACCCATCCCACCGTGGCAATCTTCCCCAGGACATCAAGTCTTCCATGTGCATCCTTAACCAACTACAAGATCCTAGATGTTCTATTGGCCACCGACAGAAAGGAAGAAGCCTCCCATTGTATACTTAGCTCCATGCCAAACCAGATTATTGATCCATTCGCACTCAAACAATAAATGCTCAATGGTCTCAGGGGCTGAGAGACAGATCTGACAGAGGGGGGATGAAGCACACTTCCTCCAGAAAAGATTTTCATGTGTGGCAAGGATGTTATGACATGCCTTCCACCAGAAGTGCCTAACCTTCGGCACTGCCTTCATGTTCCAAATGCTTCTCCAAAGATTGGGATGGACAAATCCAGAGGAGCTAGCCTCCTGTGGTTCACATGCAAGATTATTCCCCAGTCTATATCCAGACCTTACCGTAAACACCCCTTTACTATTTGGCCACCAAATTCTTCTATCGTCACCCCCACTTAATGATAGTGGGATGGCCTGAATTGCATTCAGTTCCTCCCTAGTGATTACATTAGATAGGGTAGAGGTGTTCCATCTACTAGGATTATCCATAATAATATCTGCCACCTTCATGATAGAGCTCCCCTGGGGCTTCACAAATTGAATAGACTAGCTTGGGAGACGTGAGATCCATTTATCCTCCCATAAATATACATCTTTACCGTCGCCTACTTGCCACAATATTTACCGCTGTTTGAGATTACATATTTTGGAAAAAAATTGAGCAATATTATTGAGACTTAACGTTAGATGGATAGTTGACCTTATGCAATTTTATCACTCAGTATTATTCAATAATAACATTAACGTTGAGTCTCAATAATATTGCTCAACTTTTTTCATGGGCAAAACTCGTGCATTAAGCAAAATCGATAGTTCAAATTAACAAACCAACACTTGCCTCTCTTATTTTCCAAATTTCGTATATCGGGTACAACCTTTTTCATAATGAATAGCTAGTTCAACTTAAAAAATTGACCTCCTTTGCTTCTTAGCAAAACTAGTCATAGCACCCTGCAAATTGTTGCTCAAAGTAAAAATTTTTCTTTTATTAACACAATTAGTAAGTACAAATGGGTAAACCCCAGATCACAATTCCTTATTCTTAGGCTATATGCACAGAGGAACAACAATTTAGCTTCCACTTCATTATATACATCAACACCAACTATCTATCATTAGAGATGTGGGTTGAACAGAACAGAACAGAACATGAATCGATGATTCTTCTAAATATAAGGATTAATGTGAGACGAGTAGTCGCGAATTCCTGCTCCTTCCCATCCCATCCATTCTTCCCAAAGGTCCCAATCGGGGTCGTTCATCCCTCTCATTGATTCATCTTCTCCTGCATCGTATGTCTGGTACATATCCCTTGCTGATGCAGGTGTTTCTCCTCTCAAGTTACTCATCACAACCTGCACATCATCATCATAAACACAAAATTATTAGCGTCTAGTAACACAAATTATGCATTTAAGCCCAACAAGAATGTGAATAAATTAGAAACTTGTTTGTTAGATAAACAAAGTACATGTGTACTAAGCAGAACAGGACACAGCTTATGACCATTGAAGAGGTTTCCTTGTTAAGAAATCAATTGGATCGCCATGCCATACGCAATGCAGCAATATCTTACAATGGCTTGTATTTTTGGACTAACACTAATCCAAACATACAAGATAACATATCAAGAAGCGGATTGCTTCGACTAGCAAGAACAGCAATTCACAAGTATTGTACATATATTAAGTTTCCTTCCTCTAATGCCTTCTTTAACAGGATCTAAATACAAGTTATCGCCTCATCATCAATCAGTGACATTGCACCCTCAACTACATAAAAGTTATAACCTCATGAACAATCATTAAAGAGGTAAAAACGACCATTCACTTCAGTATACCATTTATAATTCGATTAAGAAAACTGATTGACAGATTCATGAAGATCTTCATAGCTAACCAAATTAGCAGAATCCCAATAATTGGAACAAGGCTCACTTGAGTTGAGTTCATATAGCCAATCAATTTTGATAACAAGGGTATTTGAAGCAGCTCATTGGTGGATCAAGAGAATGTGATCCACTAGTGAGAGGCCATGGTTACACTCCCTCTGGATATAGCAGCTCCATCACATAATCAGATGAGATCAAAATTTAATATGTTTCCATATAAATATAATGGGTCCATATCTCCATAATTTTCAGCTTTATTACCCAAAGAGGGATCATAAGAAATTAAGAGAAAAATGAAAATGAATTGGTGCATTAGCCTAACTGTAAAGGTGGGGATGCTAAGAAGTTAAATTGTGATTCGAATTCTACAATTGCCCGTGATTAAGGCTAATAATCGAGTCAAGCTAGTCAAATTCGACTCAACTCGTATAGGACTTCACAATAATCAGCCCATTCTAAAAATCACACACACAAACAGAGAGAGAGAGAGAGAGAGAGAGAGAGAGAGAGAACATACATCATAAGCTTCGTTAATTTGATGAAACTGAATTCCACAATTGCTTCCTCTGCAAACGTCCGGATGATACTGAAATTTGATCAAAGGCAAGATGTTTTAATGACAAAGCACAACTATATATAGTCGAACAACATCAAAAACTGAAGATTAAAACAAAATCTTATTACCCCTCTTAAACATTATTGAAAACAAACCCTATGACACGATAATTTGACACTAAACATTCAACGAAGAATACATTTTTATTGACATATATGACATCTTCTGCAGAAAAATTTTGCAAAACAGAAGGAAAGAAATTAAACCTGCAAAGCAAGTTGTCTGAACGCTTTCTTCACCTCAGATTCAGAAGCATCAGGTTGAATCCTGAGAGTTTTGTAGGGATCGGTCGCAGTCGAAGAAGAAACACAACAAACCCTGAACCCACCATCTCTCATCGCCCTCTTGTTCTTCTTCACATTCTTAAATTGAGACCAAGAAGAAGACGAAGACGACCCACATGAACCAACACCACCAATCATCCCAACAGAAGCCGCCATTCTTTCCAGTAATCTCAGCTCTCACAAACAAAGATCTCTTGATTTCAAATTTACCCAGAACACACAATGAATCTATTTCACCAATCTTTCTGTATATATATAGATATGGGTGGTGTGAAATCTGAATGAACAACGAAGCAGCAATCAAAGGGCTTTGATTTGAACGCTATATTAAACGAAATGGGTACAGCAAATTGAATGAAACTTCCCTCGTTTTAGTAATGGTTATTTCAGAAGTCAACAATATAGATATGTTGAGGTCTTGGGAATAAAATAATACAATGGGCGGATGGATATAGAGGAAGTTGTTATTCATAAGAGACGGCTCTGGAGATATAAATAGAATAGAAGGGAGTGGTGAGGTGTTGTGTCATCGTCAGGTAGGATGGGGATGGGGATGGTCCTTATCCACGGACCTTGGTTTCTGGACTGACGTGTCTGTCGCATTTGTGGCGTCTGTGAGAGAGAGAGAGAGAGAAAGAGAGGCAGGCATGTGATCTTATCCTTTCCTTTGTTTTTAGCTTGGTTCCTAGTCAGAGATATGGAGCTCTTCTATTGGGGAATCTTTTGAGAAATACACCCTCATCTTTCAAGTATTTCGTTTCTTCCCCTATTTCTTTTCTTCTATCAAAATTTTCAACCACCTCACCTTAAAAAGGAGTATCAAAACATGACACGGTCCATTAACACAATATGAAATTAAAGAGTTTTAGTCTTTTTTAAGATACTTGTTTATAAAAAAGTGAATCTGACACGATACGATTAATAAATGAATCGGGTAATGAGTCAAATCAATCAAAATAAATATACGATATGACTTATTTATATACCAGTTATATACGATTTATACACAATACGAACTCGATATAACTAGATTCGTTAAATACAAACTAATAAACAAAACATATATTAATGGTGTGTTTTTTATATGAATCCATTCAAATACAACACAAATCAACTTTATCCAACACGATTGACAGACCTACTCCAAGAAATACTAGGATCTCACTAGGTTAACATTCCTCTCCACACATTCAAACCACCCCCCCCCCCCCCCTTCCTTTTTTTTTTCTTTTTTTGGAAAAATATATTTGAAAACCTTAAAATTCATATGAACATAGAAAAAGGTAGTTAATCAAAAGTTGATTTGACTATGGTTACTTTGACATTTGAAAATGGTTAAATGAATCGACACTCCTACCACTTCTCGAAAGTTTGTCTTTGTAATTTTAATCTTCATGCTCATTTAAACCAATCTTACCATTACATCAACAACTATACTCACCAAGTGACAAAAAGAATCTAATCCTAAGATCTTGGATAGTTCTTTCAACATATCTAGTACCCTCAATCCGATTACATGAACCTATAGATAGAGTTCTCAACATACATTTACATAAACTTTTTTGGGGCATAAACCTACATGGAAGAAATATAGTGGGCAAAACAAAATTATATGAAAATAAGGTACTTAATATGATGATGCTGATGTGTGCTACTTTCATCCAGTAGTGCAATTCGGAGCTTTATAAGGGCATGGTATGTGCACTTTTCTCTCTCCGGGGGCCGCGGTTTTAGAAGATAAGTGTCCACCTTTGCTGCCTGGATCTTCTGAAACGGTCCATTACCAGTTTGGATAAGGTGCTTTTAATTTGAACATATCTCGAATATAATAATAATTTTCTTACTAATTAACTATTTAATAAAAGAT
This sequence comes from Ilex aquifolium, assembly GCA_951799425.1. NCBI lineage: Eukaryota > Viridiplantae > Streptophyta > Magnoliopsida > Aquifoliales > Aquifoliaceae > Ilex > Ilex aquifolium. The sequence goes on along the minus strand of OX637404.1, from coordinate 27,441,276 downwards.
ATTAGCTTCAAAAAACCAAACCCAACCATTAAACATAGTCTATGATACAGGGGTCAAAGCCAGAAATGTTTTTAAGGGTTGACACTTTAATTAGGTTCGGCTCTAGCATAATGAGATCAATGATTTTTGGGTTTTAACAAAGATGACCCTATATTTTATATTTATAATTAGAGGTAACCCTGCTTGAAAGTACGGTATAACATAAGTGAGAAGTTATGGATTTAGGAGGGAGGAGAATTCAATGTGAATGATTTTGAGAGAGATATTAGTGGCTGTTGGATAAGTCTATTTGAGACCATCGGATAAACTTATTAAAACTAGCCATGTTTTATATTATTATTAGGGGTAACCCGTGTCTGAAGACACGATGCAATATGAATAACTTTGAAATGAATGTTGGTGACTTTTGGATGAGTCTATTTGAAACTGTCGGATGAGTTTATTGAAGTCTGTCATGTTTTATATCTATCTATAAAAACATGACAGACTTCAATAAACTCATTCGACAATCTCAAATAGACTCATTAAATGACTATTAACATCATTCTCAAAACTATTCACATTAAATTTTACCTCATGTGCCTTCAGGCACGGGTCATGCTTAATATGTTAATAAAATAGTATAGATCATAAATCTAAACTCCATTAAAATTTAAACCGACAACCAAAAAAATCATATGAAAGTCTAATGTCAAAAAAAAAAGTGCAAATGAAAAATGTCATTATCAAATAATACTACTATTTAACCAAATGGTTATATTGAAATCAACTGTCAATTACACTCAATTCAAACGTATATAGAGATATATAAGATAAAAGTAAGACGATACATCATATCTCATAAATAAAAACTTGTTAAATCGAAAAGGATCAAAAGTTGATACATATGTCTTATATGTAGAAAAAAAATTAATTACAACTCTTACAAAAATGAAAGACTTATTACATCTATTTTATAATTGACCTTGACGCTTTTTATTTTTTTATATTAAAATTGTAAAATTATCAAATAAACACTTAAGAAGAGGGTAATAATACCACTAGAATTCAATTGAAATAAGTCAATCATTAATTTTCGACAAAAATAGACCGTAGGTCAATTAAAAACAATTTTACTTTCAAATTACAAATTTACAATTAAAAGAACTCACAAATATACAAATTAAAATCAATTTAAAGGTGGACATAATAAATAATATCAAAATAAATAATTAAATATTATATAAAAAATTAAAAAAAAAATTAAGGGTGGGCGACAGGGCGAGTGCCCCTGGCCCACACATAGATCCACCCATAGTTTGATACCTAAATTATAAATCTATTTACACTCATATGACTAATATGACAGTTGTAATGTTGTTTTCTTCTCCTAATAAAGTTGCAGCGTTGCAGTCATGAGTACGAGTACAATAACGTGAAGAGTTGGTATGTGAATTTGTGTAGGATTTAGAGGATGTATTTTATGAAAATAGTCAAGTATATTGACGCGATTTTAGGCGGTTCAACAGTCCCAAGTCGACACGTGGATAGATATAGTCGTTATGGAACTCAAAAGACGCCGGGAGAAGGCGCCGAGGCGTAACAGCCCAGAGAAGCCGAGGATAACTGATTGAACTCAGAATTAAAGAAGATGTGACTGCTCATTAATGAGGACTTGACTGACTGTGACAGGGCAATTAATGAGTCTCTATGTCCTCGAGACCCACACAGACAATCATCATTGCAAAGCATTAATGACTATTGTGCCGACCCGATGTTCTCGAAAAATTTCGAGGTCTTTATTCCCGAATAGTAATCGCTCGGGAATAGGTGTCAAACACCGATCAAATGTACTTAATTGACCGAGGATAGGGCCATAAGTGCTCGGCATGCCCCGAACAATCATCCTATCGCCCAAGTGAATTAGTCATAAGAGTCTGAGTGAAAAACATTCAGTATGCATAAATAAGAGTGCAAGTCATTAAATGTCGAGATGGGACTTAAAGCTCCTCCACTCATTGCTAGTCCAGGTATAAATATCTATTAGAAAGATGAACAAATGTACACAAACTAAACTAAGAAAAACACTACTAAAGCCTCCAACGCCTACTAACTTAAGCTTCGGATGGGATTAGCCGGGTATTCACTTGGCCCTTTTCCAAACCTTTTGGTTGTTTCAGGTTCATCATCCACGAATCGCTATTTCTATTCATTGCAGGAAGTCTCCCGTGCATATATCTTTTAAATCAATGTTTGGTTCGAAATTTGAGTCCCAAAATTTGTACGATAAATAAACTGACCCGTAATGAATAGTAGTTTAAACCCAAGTATGAGAGTTTGATGAAACCCATGGAGGGTCGGGTTTCAAAAGTGAGAAATTGAATTTGTAGATAAAAAGACTATTTTACTCAAAAAATTATTTTTTTATTCACCTAATAATAGATATTTTAGTCAATTGTCTAACATGATTTAACATAAATACATGTAGGGTCCATGTATTTATGTTATTTACCAAACATAAGATTTGATGAGAGTTTATTGTTTGAATTACATGTATAAATCACTCGGGCTGAGTTTAGAAGCGATTCATGAATACAATCCAATCATCCCCCCAAAAAAAAAAATCCAAACAAGTTTATTGTACAGAGCCGAAATCCAACTCGAATGGTTGGAGCCCTCCATAATAAAGTGAGATATTGATGGTTCGAGTCTCCCTCCCCTCCCCTCCCCTCCCCTCCCTTCCCTTCCCCTGTAGTGTAAAAATATCATAGCCTATTAAAAAAAAGAGAAATTTGGAGGCCGGTCCCCCCTATATGGACTTGTTTGGACTTAAGTCCGTAAAAAAAACTTATTTGTTATGAAGTCCGTTTTTTGTCAATTTTACCATACTATCCATTCCCTTTAGAAGTGAAATAAAACTAAAAATTAAAAACTCCTAAATCTTAGGAGTTTGACTAACATTAAAACACGAAACAAAAAAATTGCAAACAATTGGTCATGCCTGTTAGGCATTGCATAATACAAAAAAATTACAAAATCTGAGTAGTCACTGTGCGTGAAGTTCTTATATAAGACTAAAAACAATCGTTGACGTCTCGAGAAAAGTTTTATTTAAGAATTCATAATTTAATATCTTAACTAAGAGGACTTCGAATCTTACACCTTATTCATTTTAGATTACACCAAAATCAAAGTGAAACAATTCAAATAAAAAGGATCATAATTTTTAGGAATATGGTCATATTCTAAGCAGTCATATCCCTCGAGTTGGAGCCGAATATATGCAAATCTGGTAGAGTGATTTAGGTCAAAGGAATCCATATCTAATGACTTGTAAATACTGTCTCGATGGAGGAAAAAATTTGAAGATATTTTCCTGTATTTTCCTGCCACAAAAACAGTATTATCCCTCCAGCAATCCTCTAAGAAGTTGAGTTTCGAGTATTTAAATTCTCCTTCATTTTGTAGCCAAAATCTTGCACTGATAAAGGGGTGAATTTGAAAAGCTCCTCTCTTCCTTATCTGTCGTGAACTCGAAAATTGAGACCTATACCTGAGAGCACAGTGTAACATAAAGAAAAATGTCAATTAGAAAAATCCAATCAAATGACCAATATCACAAAAAAATATTAATAATTTCTCAGGGAAGTGATGAAGTATCTTATAATAATTCATTGCTTGCAAATAACACGTGCCAACTACATACAACCATGAAACATTCATATTAAGACTACACACATGTCGAGCATCATATATTAATTACAATGCATCGGTAATTGATCGTCCCCATAAAAAAATCCCAAAATCAATCTTATTTCATTCGATGTTCGCCGAAATTTTCTAAGAAAATTCAAATCAACAATGGAATCAAATCATAAGACAAATTCAATATAATGACCTAGCCTTATGTACCACCAACCATAAATCAAAGCAGCCCATTACCAATAGCCTCAACACTCCACCAAATTACACAATTCAAACAACCAAACCCCCAAACCATACACCAAACAAACACATACATAACCAACCAGAGGATAAGAAAATGCTAAAAAAAAGAATGGGAATGCCAATACCAATAAACAAAAAATAAAAAAGAGAAATAAACTGTAAAGTGTATGCTAGTTTATGCAAAATCATTAAAAAAATGGGCCAATGCCTACCACACTTCTCAAAAACCACACTAAAAGTCACCACACACCTCTTTCAAAATCACTGCCACCTAGCACGAATGAAACTAAACAAAGAGTCGAACGAAACTAATAAAAAAACATTAACAAAGCAAGAAAGGTGAAAGCACAGGCCAAGGAGCAAATAAGGCATTCCTCAAGATACAATATATCGTTTAAAACATTCAATTACAAAAGAAAATAAAATTAAACCATGAAAAATTGATATCAAAAGCTAAATGCATTAATGCATTGACATCCACTTGTAATTGAAGGAACTGAAATATATTGTTATCTTTTTAATATTTTTTAAGCATGAAAAATCTAAGTATCATAAGCAGACAAACATATAAGACAATTCATACATGTAGCCCATTGTCAACGATGCTCACAAATTGTCTGCATGTAGGACATCTATATTTGAAGCAAATCTGCTCATGCCTCTTCAATAGATTATCCAATGCACTGTGCAAAAGCTAAAGGCCAAACTCTACGGCTATTTAGGAACCATCTTGTCGAGGGAGTCATGAGAATCTAAACATTAATCAAAGTAAATGTTTGTAAAAACAACTAATAAAATCAAAAGAAATCTCTAAAGCTGAAATTCATGAAATCATTGAACACGCTATGCTTTCTCTTTCATGTGAGGTTGTGGGGATGGGGGTGACTGAAGTCGTCTCTGGGAACATGGCATGGTGGTTGAAGGAGGTTGTGTTATGGTGCATTCAAAAATTTCCACATTTAACACTACATCCCAAATGCTGAAAACCCATAATCGATATTAGATCAGATAGTAATATTATGTATGCTGAGGTATACTTACTATTTTTGAATCAGTCGTTGTCTTATTGTGATTGAGACAACCACTATAACCAAAAAGAAACAAATTTAAGGTGAGATCAATCAAATAACAAATGGAATTGCTTGAGGAACAAATCGAAAAAACAAAATCAGTATGAAACCACAAATGGAATCAAACCAAAAAATTCAAAGAATCGCAATTTTCAGTGAATCTTCTTTCCAAGTAGATTCAAGTCCTGTTCCAAATTTAAGATAAAAAAAATGAACATAAAAAAATCACAAAGAATAAAACAACTGAAGATGTGTGAAAGTCGAATATGTGTGTATGCGTGAGTGTCCATTATGTGTATGTGTGTGTCGAGTTTGGTCGAATTTCTCTGTGTGAGTTGTAGGGGGAAGGTAAGAGATATGGGTAGGTGGTGGGGGATTGGAAGAGAGAGAGGTAGAATAGGGAGATGGAGTACTTCACTGGTGTACCTACTCCAGTGACTGGTTGTCACTGCTTGCTTTTGTTGGCGGTGGCTGGGCAGCGACACACGAAGAGAAGAGAGTGAGAGCGCAGAGAGAGTAGGGAGGGAGAAAGAAGATTTGGGAGAAAAATAGAAAGGACCTGATTAAGAAGAATATTCAAAAAAAGGGAGTGAGTTGTGAGATAAGGACTGAGTTGGGTCTTTATCCGCAGAGAAGAGAGAGAGAGTTTAGCTTGGGCTGGAGTGATTGGGGGTGCCGTGTGTAGCTAAAATAGGCGGAATTTGGGTTTTGGATGGGATAGGAAAAGATTTGAGAGATTTTGGAGAAGAGAGAGGTGTGAGTCAGGAAATGTTGTTAGGCGGGAAAAAAAAATTTAGGACTAACCGTAGACCATTTGATCAAAATTTTTGAGATGATCTGAACCGTCTTTTATGTTAGGGTTACGTTGTCCGTTAGATTTATTTATGTTTTGTGTCAAAATGATCTGGACCCCTCTTTGTCTTTTGGATTCAAACTTCGCTCTATTTTATTATATAGATATCCATATATAAGTTAAGAGTTTGACTAATATTAAAATTTTTCCTCTCTCTTATCTACATATATCCATATATAGGTTAGGTGTGTATATATATATATATATATATATATAGTAACATTAAAAATAAAAAATAGTAACATTTAAATACAAAAAAAGAGTTATTATTTGGACACAAAAAATAATACATTTAAATACAAAAAAATAGTAACATTTAAACATAAAAAAATTGAAACATTCAATATTAATATTTTTAAAAAATAACAACAGTAACATGTTCAACAAAAATAGTAACATGCTTAACAAAAATTGTTACATACTTAAGAATAATTATTTCTCTCAAATTCAAACGCAAAAAATAGTACCATTCAAACACAAAAAATAGTAATATTCAAAAACAAAAAAAAAATAGTAACATTGAATATTAATATTCAGTAAAATAATAGTAGTAACATGCTCAACAAAAATAATAATATGCTCAAAATAATAGTAACATGAACAGTAACATAATAAAAAAAATAGTAAAATAGTTACCACTTTCCTCACCATAGCACTGTCACCATCGCACTATCGTCACCTCCCGAGCAACGCCAACCATCACATTGTCATCACCTCCACAACAACATTCACCACCATCACCACTACACAAAAGTCTATTCAAGTTCCACTTCGATAGCTCATTTTTACTCTACACCGCTCTCTCTTTATATATATATATATATATAGAGAGAGAGAGAGAGAGAGCTTTGAATTTGAATTTTAAATTTATGATGGAGATTTTATTGGCATATTTTAATTGACCTTGAATTAAGGGATAACAATTTCCAAAATAGGAAATTAATTTAACTTCCTTTCAAGGAAGGGTATTTTTGAGATTAAAAAAAAAAATTGACTTAAGTCATTACATATAATTTTAAACATGGATTTAGCCTCTTATAAGTTTCCTTGCAGGACTTATCTCCAAACAAGTACATCTAGGGGGACTCACTTTCAATTTTCACTAAAAAAAAAAAAAAACAGATGTATTGTACGAATGGAGCCATCACAACAACGTGTTATTTTTGTGATCATTTGTTGTTCGTGTACATCGTATGATGGACATCTTGGGCTGGGAAAAGAATGGGCTCTGACCTTAGGCTTACTCATAGAATCTCTCTCACACAAGTGCCTCAACTTGGGTCTTTCTAATAATAGATCCTTCTCTAACTGGGCCTGGCCTCAACCCCAATTCTAGCTAAGCTGGCCTAATTATTTAAAGAGAATCTCCAATAATAACTCAAATTTAGACTCAAATTTGAGTCTAAATTTAAGTAAAAAATTTGATTTTGTATAGAGTATTCAAATGGCCAACCTCAAATACATATTCAAATCTTTTTAAAAATTTCTTTATTGTCCCAAAACTCATTTTTCTGTGTCATTCAAATCATGATATTTGATAAAATAAATAAAACTTTTGTATCTCTCCACAAATGGGTAATTTAAAAAAAATATATATATATGCATACAACACTACGTGGGAATAAAGAAACTACCCTAGAATTCTAAGATTGTTTTAATCCCTTATCATTTTTTATAAATCCAGATAAAGAAAAAGAAAAAAAAATATATAACTATTTTCACATGGGTCTGGTCTGAAGAACATAAACACATACGTTTTTAACAAAAATGGAAGATTGAAGAAATAAAATGACGAATTTTCTAAATTTGTGGGTAACGAAAGCTTAAAATTTCAAGAAGAATCGGTGACTTAAAATTGTACTACCGATAGTGTTTTAACTAGAAAAAATCAAAGAAAAAATTGATGGGTAAGCTTAGGGTTTATATAGTATATCTATACTACTAATAAAAGTATCTTAGATGGAAAACTTTTGAATTATACCTCATACTAATAATTTAATCTAAATGTAAAAAACTTTTGAATTTCTATTTTGTCTTTAAAAAAAAATGTATGAAGACACTTATGGCTTAAATCATAAAAAATTGACCTTGTGTGTACCCTTAAAGAAATATATAAATTCAATAATTACCAATATATCTATATATATCTATACTACTTCTAAAAGGTTATTAAACCAAAAAAATAAAATAAAAATTATCATCATTATCCTTAAACAATTATATAAAGTCAAATTAGTGTTACTTTCTTTCACTCCTGTCTTCTATTCAACATTAAAATACCTCTAGTCAAGAAGACTCCTCCAATTCTCCATGACTCCATCTCCACAAAAAATTAAACTCTATCTTCATACTTTTCATTTGTTATAACTTTTAGACTTCTAGAATAAATTTAACTTCTAACTCTTAGATTTCATGGTCTTGAAGCTTTTATAAGATTCATCATTTTTTAGAGACAATGCCCAGCAAGCCAGGAAACCACTGATTCCAGTAGTCATGATGATAGCTTCTGTTTTCCACCAGTTACCATGATATCTTGCTTCAGCCCTTCAATTTTGTCATGTACTTGTTTTGGTGATTTGTATAGAAAATTATGGGCATTATGACTTTTTTATTTGATTTTGATTAATAGAGAAAATTTATGTAATAGACATTCTGATAAACTATGCATTCTTTACCTTAATGTGAATTTTATGGTCATTTTACTTGTTAAGAAAGTCTTTTGTGCATCTTTTTGTCTACCTTGAGTTTCAAAATTATTGGTATTTATTGACATTGGGAAATTCAGAAGGGAATGTTGCGGTGTTGACTCCATTTTCATATTAAGGAATTTTGTATTGGTACCAAAAACGTTGGGATACATACTTCCTTTTGGGTTGTTTTGTAAAGGGAAGCCAATAAGAGAAGCAAATGATGTTGTTATTACTGAGTTGTTCAAATTTTTAATTAAAATTTGTTTCTTTTTCTTTCCGTTAAAGGAATAGATTTTCCATTTTTATTTTTATTTTTTGCGTGTGTTGTTTGGTCCCAAGATTAGGCTTGTTTAGTGTCTTGCATTGTTTGCATGATTATTAGATATCTATACTACTCTAAAAAGCCAACATATCTGAAAAATATTTTTTTCCATCTTTACCCTCCAACAATATAACTATGTCATTTTCATCCTCAAAATCAATTCATATTAAACCCAAATTATCATCTTTAGCTAAACCTATTGATTCGGAATCCTATTGCTGTTCCAACACAGCCTCTTCCCCCTCTCTCTCTCTCTCTCTCTCTCTCTCTCTCTCTCTCGTAACAGTCTGTCCCTCTCTCTGTCCTATTAATTTTCCTGTTAATGAATCCATTAGTATTTTTTATGGTGCTGACGCTGTGGAATACGTTATCCCGAGAAACCAAAAAGACAGAGGACGTGACTTTTTCTTTCCAAAGCAATTGTAACTCTCGTTTTTTCTCTTGCTGTAATTCTCCGTAGAGCCTGAATTGCATTCCTTCTTAAAACCCAATGACACTGTCCATACCTCTTATTTGGATTAATGGAAACTCACGTTGTCATGCCATTTTCTCTCACTCCACACCCCCTCTTTCTCCTCTTGCTGTTCTGACTGGTGTAAACCGCTGGCTTCTCCGACTACAATTCCCCGACTGGCTATTCCGAATGGAATTTCTGATTGAATCTTTCATCTTCGCATCATTTGAGCTTGCAAAAGTGAGTTCCTCTGATTTTAATGATTGAAACTTCCCACTTAATGTGTTTGTGTCATCCAATGCCTCATTCTCTTTTTTTTTTCCTTTTCTATATCTTTGTTAGTATTAACTTTGGTTTTCTTGAATTGGATGCTGCATTACTTGAGTTGAATTTGTTTAGCTAAAAAACCAATTTTGACATGCCCACAATGTGTTCGATGAAATGTCCAAAAGCTCTAAATCAAAGCACTAAGCTTGATAAGTGTTGTATTGAAAACTAATTAAGCATTTAGTGTTGTCTGGAGAAGTTAAGGAACTATCTTGTGACAGTAATAGTTGGTGTGGAAATCTTATTGCATAAACAATTGATAGGGCCTAAATGGTTGTTATTTAATCCAATAACTGAATCTTGATATGCTATTTTGTGAGTGTATATCACTTCAACAAATGCACTTGTGCAAAGACCAATCGTATATGTTCTTATTCGTTGATAGACTTCAATCAAATCCTGCTCAATTTTTGAGATTGCAGGATTTTTGGTAAGATGAAAATTTTATTATTGGTGAGACCATTGAAAGTCTGAGTAATGACACCAAACACCGACAGCCAACACAACGAGGGTGTCGTTTTCTTCACGTTTTGATTTACTTACATTCGTTTTTACCAATTGGATGGCGCAAGGTTAGTCAGTTTTCTCTCTCCCAATGTCTGAAATTACTATATTTCCTGTATCCTTGGAATTGATGAAACCCTAGGTTTGTGGGTATCAAATTTTGCCTTCTTTCTATGGTTTACGATTGTAGGCTATCAATCTATATGTTTCCTGTAATGGTTATGCATTTTTTCGTTCAAAAAGTGTTATGATTTGTTTATTTTTAATGGTAAAGGAACATGTTTATATTCTGTGGGTAATGTGGGTATTTATGTTGATCTTATAGCTCTATGTTTTTGTGATTTGTGGATTTCCATAAATCCCATTCATTTTTTGGGTATCAGATTTTCAGGTTATTTATGTTTTATGATCTATTGCTGATGAACAACATTCTGTAGGATTTTAATTTCCATGATAATGAAAAAATATTTGTTTCTTCTCTTCGTTTGTTTGGGGATTGGATTGGGGGGGAGGAACTATAGATTCTTCTGACAATTGAACTTCATTCTGAATTTTTTTCCTCATAACTTAGTAAAAAAAAGAAATGTTTTCCTTTACCATATCATGTAGACGTGTTTCAGATTCATGTTCTGTTATGCGACAGTAAGAGACTATATATGCATCACATAAACAACATTATTACGTTGTCCAAAAGTCCACAGTTGAAAAGCTGGATGAAGGGGTATCCACATACTTCCACAAACAACAAACTGGTGTTTAAGTTGACGGTGGAGAAGAACATTTGCTCCTACACCTCTAGCTTCAAGCTCCTCTTTCTTCATGTCCAATTTCCTCACAAAGATGGTTCTCGGATGCTCACTCTCTGCTTGTGTGTTACCAAACCAACAAATTGCTTAAACAAGTGATGGTCTCTCTTTCCTATCAAATTAATGATTCCTTTGTAATCATGCTTTTTCTTTCTATATATATGCCAGTTTAGAGAAATTATTTTGCTTTTTTTTCTCAACTAAAGAAAAAAAAAAGATAGGCTAACTCTCATTAATTTTTTGACTTGATTTTTGTTGATTCATATTAGCAGTGTCAAGACTTGTGGCTTTTTCTAATTTCATGTACAAGTAGCTATGTTTTGATAACTTATCGCATTCAAGTTTATTAGTTCTATCCAATTTGATTGTCTTTTAGGATGTAGCAATTGGAGGATGGATTGTATGATCTGCCAAGTGCTCGATGAATTGTTTTGCGGTCATCTCTTAGGCTTTCTCTTAACCAATTGGTAACGCACTTGATAATTGATTCATCACCATTACCTATGAAAAATGGTGATGAGTTACATCAAATATTTGTGATCTTTATTGGTAACGTGATTGGCAGCATGGTTGATGCGTCAGGAGGATTATTTGATTAACTAGATTGTTTGAAGGTTGTAAGCTTCTAAATTATTTGTATTATATCTGGTGTTCATGTAGATCAAGTTACATATGTATCTGGGCTATAGGATATATAGATGTGTAGACAGTATATTGTTGATTGTTGATTTTTATGCTTCTTATAATTAATAAAGGATCATAAAGGTGGTTATTCAGCTTAGTGCCTTAATAAGAGGTGCCAGAATGATGACCTGGGTTTATACTTGAGCTTTATCATTGTTTGCCCTTATTGGTATAAAGTAGCTATCTCAATTTTGAGTTCACTGCCTCAAAATTGTTAACCCCATTTTTTTATCAATGCACCATAAAAAACAATATCACCTTCTTTTTATTATCAATAGTAAGATGCCTCTGACAATTATAGATTATCTATGTCAAGACAATATTTTGGTTTCTAGGACTCAAAAATATTAGCTATTTGGAATGGCTTAAAAGTTTCTTCTACCACATTTGGCTTTCAGAGTAGGATGGTTATAAATGATAATTTGCTGAAATGAACTATATAAACACAATATAAGCAACACTTAGAACTATGAGAAGTCCAACAGCCTATATGTTTCTTAGTTTCTAAGTAAGCTTCAATCTAATGAATGCACCTAACCTTAGCATGTGAGTCCTTGGGAATTTTTTATGAGATTCCAAGACGTTAATTTTTATATTCTTCTCCTTCATTTTTTATTCTTTTCTATTTCCACTCTAACCCTGTTTCGGCACCAAAACCACCGTGGGCTTATTAACCATTAGCCTTTAGGATTGTTTTGTCCTTTAACTCAACACCTAAAATCATCAAATTTTTGTCTTAATTATTCTAACAACCAGCTTTTCAAATTGATATAGCCAATCATTTCTTAAGCCAAGCCAATTCTATCCCTTTCCATAACTTATCCATAATTTAGAAGCTTCCCATAGATTTTGCAAGCATAACCCAACCATTTTTCTAAGCTTCACTTAGAGCATCCCAGTGCACTCACATATAGCAAACATAGGTTTATCCTCTCCAAGAGTAACATTATTATAGTTCCAGCTATTTAATTAGCTCTATGTTTCTATGTATATATTTTTTTAATTATTCTTCTCTATTGGTGAATTGATTTTTTCTGTTAAATGCAAAAAAAAAAAAAAAAACCTAGGTATTTCGTAAGCGAGTTTAAATGATGTACTATTGAGTGAATAGTACTGCCTTGCATGTTACTATTTGGTTTAGATGAATAAGAAATAAGAAGTCTATAAATCCATCGTGCATAAGTGTTATGACAAAGTATGAGTAATCTCAATATTTAAGTGCATAATAAACATTAGATTTTCCCTCTAAAGTCCTAAATCTATTTTGAAATTTTTTTATTGGATTTAGAAATTCTGTGGTTTGTCTTTGTATGATTGTAAAAGAACATTCCCTGCAGCAGTGTTTCAAGGATTCTTGAAAGCTGTAAGCTGATTGTTGGGTGGTCATGGTGAGAGCTTAGTGTAACTTTTATGAGAAATAACCATGTCTATTTAGGAAGAATAAGATACCAGTTGATGGATATGTTTGGAAAAAATATTTTTTGTTCGTCTTGTTATTGTAAGTAGTTTATCGTGACTTAATTATACAGAATGATTGAGATTGCAGATTGTAGGACTACTTGACCTGTTTATGTGCTTTTATAGTCCTAAAGTAAATGACATCACTACTCTAATATTCAAGTTTCTTCTAAATAACATAGCAACATGGTGTAGTTTATGGGTTGATTTTCTCTGAAGCACTATCTATAATAAAGTGGATACTTATTGAGGTTACTATCAATATGTACAATTTTTTCTCTAGACAATGTAAGACTATACTTTGGCAACTTGCTACCTAGAAGGGGAGGGTATTTCCGTGGATGCTGCTTTTTTGCTTGAATATGAGATGATGAATAACTCATTTGTATCATTGTCTTTTCATGCACCCTATCACTTTGGAAACTAAGCCAATTTCCATCCCTTAAATGTTCAATCTAATTATGTCCTTTTTTTCGTTTCGCTTACATATATTATGCTAATTACAAATATACCGTGGGTAAACAAATGAGCTAATAATTTTCATCATTCTTTTCTCTTTTTTCATTATTCGTCATTGTCATCCCAATTTCTATTTGTCTTTTTTGGATTTACCTCTAGCTCCTAGCATTAGCACATCAAACATTTTTTATCAGTGCATGTTTTAGGTTACACCTACATAGCATTAATTACGCCTGGGACGTTGTTTTGGGTTGTTTGTTAGTGTTCAAACAAATCAGATTTAGAATCAATGTTTTGAAGTATTGTTTAGATAATGTGTTTGGGGTTGGCCTTTGGTGGCAGTTAAAAGATGTTTATTTTTTATGTTATCTTCACCTTTCACTTTTTATTTTTTAGCTTTCCTTCGGCATATGCTTTTTCCTTAATTAGTTGGAAACTATTTGCTCTCTCTTGATTACTATGAAACACTAATCAGGGACAAGAAGAACCAAGACTCACAAATAGTTCACGTGCAACACACGTGTGCATCAACTAGTTTATATGAAATATGAATTATTCAAATTTGTTGCATTTCTAATGTTATAGTCAGTGATTTTAATTTAACAGGACCCGAATTTGTCATATTTCTAATGTTACATTTAATATAAATGACTCGAATTTATCGCATTTTTAATGTTAAAGTGGAATGCTTTATGTTAAGGTTAGTTAGTCTCTTGTAATCTTGTGGGTTAAATTTTTTATAATTGTTAAGAAAATAAAATATATATTTGAAACTCAAAATAATCCACGTGCATTTGCACATGCACAACAACTAGTAGTATGAAAGATGGGTAAGATTAGAGTTTTGAAAAATATAAGAAATCAAGAAGATAGAAGATGAAAATGAAAAAATCTATATACAGGCCTTCAAATAATTTGTGAAAGCTTCGACGGTGGTCAACGATGGAAGCAACGTAGTAAAGAGAGACAAGAAAATTAGAGAACAAGTCATCGAAATAGTCTTTTAATTTTGAATAGGTTAAAAAATTACCGTTAAAAATTTGGTATAGAATTTGAGTCTGTTTCAATTTAGGTCCAAAATAAGTTTTGTCTTGATTTAATATAGGTTTGAGTATAAGGTTGTAGAAATTTTTTGAGCCATTTTGACTCAAATTTAAATTTGAATCTACATTTAATTCAAGGTCGGAGATACTTTAATAATCCTTGTCACAATCAATTTGACTATAAATAATTTAGCTTGATTTTGTATTTTCATTTTCGTTTTGGTTTCACAATAAAATTTTACCTACCATAATCTTGTCATTAGTTGTTTGTGATCTAGAACATCTTGATACCTATGAGGAGGCCCCTTGAGGGGAATTGAAGGAAATAGGTAATGGAGAGGATCTGAATTCTTAAATCTATGCTTCCTCGACTCAGGATTTTCTCCTAGATCGACTCATTTTAGATTAACACGTATGACAAACAATTAAAGTCTAAAGCATGTTTTTTTGAACTCATTAATCATTTATGATTGGTCAAGCTCTCCTTTTTTCACAATAGCAACACCCCCTAGATAATGATATCGAGATTACCTAATTTTTTTAGAATTATACTAGACTCTCCCTAAGTTTGTGTGGTAACAATGAAAACATCTTTGCTTAATTACATAGAGGCCCACTGATTTTTCAAAAAAAAATTTGTCTATTGTAACCTAAATATCCTTCCCAAGATTGTATTGTAACTTTAAAGGTTAAATTTAAATCGTAATATAAATCGTCAAATCTATATGATCTGAATCGTTGTTGTGCTTTATATAAGTACTAGTTATTGCATGTGCCTGAAAGCACAGAATAATAAAAAATAATAAACAATAAAGATATTTGTATTCATATCCAAAATCAAATCACAAACATAGAGAAGCGATAAAAGAATTTAAGCATCGGTTTGTAGTGGGGGTAAGAGGTGGTGGGCGACAATGGTGGTGGTAGGAGACGGTGATGGTTGTGGTGGGTGGCAATGACTGTGGTGGCGGTGGTGGCGGCGACGATGGCGGCAGTGGTGGTGGCGACGACGATGGCGGCAGTGGTGGTGGCGACGACGATGGCGACAGTAGTGGTGGTGATGGCGGTGACAGCAGTGATGATGACGATAGTGGTGGTGGGGGTGACGGTGGCGGCAGTAACGGTGGTGGTGGTGGTGGCGGCGACAGTGGTGGTAGCGGCAGTGGTGGTGGTGGCAGAGGTAGTGGCAGTGGTAGAGCGATTTCAAACACTATTTTTTTTTAAAAATATTTATGAAAAATAATTTCTAGAATTACTTTTAAAAAGTCACTCCAAATACACCCTTAGAGACCTATTTTTCCTATTAAATTTAAGGTGTTAATATTAGCCGTTAGATTAATTTTAAAGTAAAATTTAATGTGATCTCAACCGCGAATAGCAAAAATCATTTTGTTTAGTTTTTGAGATTTGAATTATAAGCTATTTTATTATATAGATGAGTATGTGTAATATTATATAGATGACACAATATTTGACTATTGCCCCCATTGAATTCTTTTTACTGCTAATCTAAATTTTCTTCACCATTTTTAAAAGTTATCACTAAGAAGTTTATTTTCTATTTGAGTTTTTATCCCTTATATCCCCCCCCCCCCCCCCCCCCCCCCCCCGGTGTTACATTTTTTAATATTTTCCTACTTTAATATTTCTAAATGATGTCACTAAATTATATTTTGTTGCCATTGTGAACCCAAATTCCATAAAAGTATACTCATAGTCAATAGGATCCTTGAGGCCAAAATTTTAAGTAAAGAAGTACGTTTCGGGTCCTTGATAAAAAACACTTGATATCCGTGAAAAGACCACGCTCGAGAAATTAAATGTCGCAAAGTCATATCCATTATTCATTGACCTTTTTGAATAATACCACCAAATTATTTTGTCACATTTTAACACCAAATGTCCCCTTTTTCTCCCAATAACGACACTCAATTGAATTTTAGTGGCGTTGGAAACACAACGCCATGGTCATTCAGTTTCATTATTTCACTAGGACCCACCCAATAAATTAATTTTTTGACAATTTAAAGTAAGCGCAATAATAGAATACGCGTATTTAGGTGATGTCACTAAATTAGTTTTTGTGACATCATTATATAGTATTCAGAGACCTTTTTTCTACTACTACATATTGCACTGAATTAGTTTTTTTTTTCATGAAAAATTGAATCAAAATACCACCGGAACTTACATGTTTTTTGTCGTGTGTTTTCAATAACACCGCTATATCACAATTTTTGTAGCATTTTGAAGAAAATTTCTATGAAAACAAGCCCAATAAAGGTATGAATTTATACATTTTTTTGGTTTTTTTTAATGGTGAAAATACCAATTCGGGTTGACCCTAACAAACATGATGTGATCTTGCCCAACCGATCAAGCTTCTTATCAAGTTTTTCATCTTACGTGATGTGGTAAAATCTTTATCATTAAATATTAATGAAATCTACTTATTTGATGATGAAAATTTTGTCACATCACTTGAAATAAAAAACTTTATAAGAAATTTTAGTCAGTATAGTATTTGCAGTTTTACTAACCCCTAAGGGGTAGCTTAATGAAGATAAGGATGAACTGTAAATTCAAATATTGTGAGTTTGAAATTTGATAATTTTCTTGAGGCATGGCCATGAGAGATATATTCCTCATAAATTTTTTAGTCCCAAGAGAATCGAAAAGATTTATCCCCCATGGATTTTATGCCATTAATGGTCTGTTTGATATGTTTTTTGGAAGGGGTTTGAATTCGATTGTCCAAACCCGGGTTTGACCCAAAGATGGGATTCAACACTCAATACTATTCATACCCATGTTTGGTATGCGCAGGGATATATGACTATTATGATAATATATTTGTCTATAAATGACTATTGTATATATGGGGTATATATGATATATAGGGGTATAAATGTCATTTGTACCTTAAACCCATTAATCCACATATGAAACCCAAGTATGTGGGTTTCATAACCGGGCCGGGTTTCAAATCCTGTCCATACTTCATAGTTGTCAAACATGGGTTTAAGGGGGTTTATACCCCAACCCATGTTCCAAAACCCTTTCAAACCCTCATACCAAACAACCCTTAATCGAACCGGATAGAAAATTAATTAAAATATGCATAAATTAACCCGAACACTCTCTAACTGTAATACCAAAAACAAGAAAATGGTTTACTATCTTATATGTGACCAATGAATGAGATTGCACTCAATCCTAGCAAGCAAGGGTCCAACCCTGGTTCACCTTACTCACTTATTTGTTTATTGTTGAGCGATTATACTACTTAACAATATTGACGTATAATGAATATCAACTCCATCAAATGGGTCTATGTCTACCAACTATAGGTTAATGGAATGAGTCAAACTAGTATATTGTAATTATACATTTAATTATTTTGTTTTTATTGTAGTATGCATTATATATTAGCAAATTAAACTACACCTTAAACTATTAATTTAAAGTTCACATTATCCCAATCATTAATTTCTGCCCAATTGATATGTGTCCTGTCCGACCCGTTTTGTGATAAAAAAAATTCAAATCATACACGATTTATTTATAGTCATATACAATTAAATTATAACTTATACACGTATAAATTTTGTATAATCAAATATAAATAAATTCTTATCGATTCGTTAGTTAGTTAAAGAAATTTTCTAAGGAATCAATCTTAAGTATAATAAAAATATAAAACTAAATCCATATAACTTGGTATACTTAAGAATTATACCTCATGAGAGAGAGAGAAATTGTTTATGGTATATTATAATACATCACATGTCAGTGTAAATTGGTGTGCATGGGATAAATTACAATTACACTCCTGAACTATCATCTTTTTTTTCTTTTTTTTTTGTCTCATCAACTACTAGATTTCTCACATTACACCATCAACTATATCATTAGTTTCACATTGCTCTACTTATTAATGTATGTTATATATTTAACGAAAAATTATTTTATTTTGCCCATCAAACTATGTAATTTTTTTCACCTTATCCCCCACACATCAGCGATTTTCATCTAAAAAAATAACAGATGTTTGGGATTGGGACAATGTGAAATAAAAATGTTAGTTAATGGTACAATTTGAGAAACTTTATAGTTGAAAGGACAAAGTGAAAAATAGCTGATAATTTAAGTGGTATAAGTATAATTTACTCACAACACGTGTGCACTTCAATTAGAATTATGTTAACTTTTTAGGAACATGTTATGTCGAAAATACTATATATCCCAAATTTGTAATCTAAATTTACATTTCAAATGAAGGGGGACTATTGGATGAGTGGATCCCATCAATTTTTTTAAATGAGACCCACTGATCCAATGGTACTCCTTCAATTGGAATACAAATTTGAGTTGTAGATTTGGGTTACATAGCATTGCTCATGGTACATAACTTAAATGAAATCCAAAAGTTAAAACTCAAATGCATATTATCCCTTGGATGAGTGGGTCCCACTGAAAAAATTGATAAGACCTACTCATCTAAGAAATGATATGTATTTAGGTTATAATTTTTTGAATTTCATTTGAATTTTATAGTATTGCTCAACTTTTTATTAAGTGTGCACAGCACTTAATAATGACATGCAAAATTCTCCGTAACACGCTTTGGTGGGTCCAGCAAAAGAATCATTTTGTTTTTCCTTGTTTTTCGAGAGGTTTTTTTGGGTAAGCAGTAGTTTTTCAAGAGTTGTTGAAACTGAAGTGGTAAAAAACAAGGTTGAGGTGGAGGGTCACAATCTCACCAACTTTGCTTCCATCATATTATATATATACTACCTAACTTATTATAATATAATATATATATATATAAAATAAAGTAGTTAAATTATTTGTTTCTAAACTTTTCGCGACTCGTTTATGCAAAATTTCTCCCCCCAATTTGTTGAAGAAAACTTTCATTCCTTCCACAATTCTTAAAACTGTTATCTCTCATATAACTTTTTCTCTATCTCATACTATCTTATATTTTGTCTCTCTCACTCAGCTCTCAATTATCTCTCTCTCTCTCTCTCTCTACATCCCATAACGTGCCAAAATCGGTTACCGCCTCGATCACGATATTTCCCTTTACCTCAAGATTGCGTGCACTTTGTAGATTTTTATGTGGTATTTGTTTGGATATTAGTTTTATTTTTGTTGGACATTATATGCTTTATTTAGTATGCTCATGCTCCTCCGCACGCAATGTCCATTTATGCAAATGCCTACACGTTACACTGATTCAGAAGCTATTAAACAAGATGAATTTTTGAGGTAGCAATATACTTGATTACACATTTTTTCTACCCATTTGACATTTTACTTTTTGCATACCCACGTTACATTTTTAAAATCTTGGTTGTTGAAGCAGGTGAATTTTTTAATGTGGATATAACATTTATTGTATACCCGTTTGACATTTTCTTTTCAACAAATTTTGGATTTTTTTTTCAACAAATTTTGGATTGAAGCCTCAATTTTTTTTCTCTGTTTTGCAATGGGTCTTGATTTTGCTCATTGAGACTACATTTTTTTTGGTGGGTTTGCCACGAGTCAAAGACAATAAAGATTGGTTCAAAATTTTCTCTATTGGACAAGGTAAGACTCATTTGGCAGCGATCAATAATGATTTTGGTAATTTTTTTTTTCAAAAGTTAGCTAATTATTACTTGATATTTTGCACATCTAGGTCTAAAGATTCATTTGAATAAGAAATCTTCTCTTTTTTTTCTTTTGTGAAGTCCTTCCTTTAGTTAGTGTGCTATGTAGCAATATGTTCTTTTTATATGTATCTCACATCTATTGTATGCATGTTGTTTACTTTAAAAAGTTTAGATTTTGTCACCTATGTTACATTAACAAAGAATGTCCCAATTTTGCACACCACTAGAATACTTAATAGATATGAATTTCATGTCCATGTCAAACATTCAACGTGACAATATTCCATATATGTAGCTTAGTTTAACTATTTCAATTTGTGATGGTCCAAAACTATTCCACGCATTGAAAATATATGTGAAGATTATTTCAGAGTTCATAGTAAGGAATATGATGACCTCGTTTGGAAAAATTATGTTTACCAACTTGGTACCACATGGTACAAATTATGACCTAATAAAATCATGTTATTACTTAAAGAGGACAAAGTTATGGCTCGAAGAGGTTCAAAATTATGGATCAATTTTAAAAGCTTAGGGTTGATCCCAAGTTTTTTAATGATTGATTTAAATTTTTGAGATATCATTAAATTGTAATTGAGTTTATTTGAGTTTTACTTGATCTGACTATATCGTAACTTTTATGCGGTACCAAAATTCGTAGATTATCTTCCTTTTTAGTTTTTGGGTAAGTATTGTATATATATATATTTTTTTGTGCGTCAGATTAGAACCTAACCTCTTTTGGATAGCCCTGGCTTATGCATTTGAATCATTTTCTAGCTTTACCAATTGTCTTATTCTTTAGTAGCTGATATTTATCTTTCTTGAAAAATTGTGATTGATTAATCTACTCTAATGGGATTCTTCTTTTCTTGCACATTTCATGACTTTCTTGGGTTATTCACATGCATTCTCTTTTAATTATATCAATTTAGTTAAGAATTATATATATAAATATACTATTTTGGTTGTGGGTATATTTTTTTTGTTGCTATTATCTTGAAAAAAAAAAAAATTTCTATTGCTCATTGCATGACTTTTCTTGGATTATAATATCTTTAGATGGGTTTTGATTTATTGATCTTAGGAATGAATATTCTATAGATGGACGTTTTCGAAATGAATGCTGCTAATGGCTATATTTTGTAATTGTTGATTCTTTTTTTTTTTTTTTTGGGATTATATAATGCCTTTATGCATGAACAATTTCTAGCGGTGGAAGTTGCATCATTTCTATAAATATTTTATTAAAGATGGAAATTATGTATATCTTTTTCATTTTTGTTTTTTATTGATCAATGCATTGTTCTATATTATGTAAAAAAAATGAAAGGTATAGTCAGTATATTGTGAGGATTTGGTTTATAGTTAAGTCATCTATGTTTTTTTTATTTATTGTCACCGATAATTTTCTATTATACAAAATTTTCATGTACAGGTAATTGCTTGTATTTTTTTATTTATTACATAGTGTCTTCAAGTTCGAACAACGACTAGTTTATATATATTCAATGATAAGAAATGTCCGAGTCAATTTATACGCATCTTGATTAATTTTTTTTTTTGGTCCTATCAAATGCATGTCATCTACGTCAAAACCAGAATATTCAAAAAACTAAATAAATTACACATGGTTTGACTCCAAAAGATGTTCAAGCCAACTTTGATCATATATTTCTTCGTCTCTCTCTTCAACCTATTGGCCTTTTTCTTTATATCCTCTCTATCCTAGGAAAAAATATTAGGTGTAACCAGTATACCACGTAAATAATGTCATATAGTGTAACCATCCATTAATAAATAAACAAGCAAGGAAATCGCAAGTAAAACACATCTTAGGCGCTTTTTAATATAACATCTACCCCTCTCTCTCCCTCTGTCCTCCTTAAGGGTGTTCACCTTACTCTATGAATAGAAATTATAATATTTTATTTTCTTACCCGATATTTTGCAGAAGAGATTTTTCTTAACCTACCCTACTCGATCAAGTGTACTATTCTTACCTAAAATCTGTCCAAAACAATCGGGTAGGATATCAAGTGAACACAATATTTTTTTAGTTATTAATTTTTGGATCATCTTAATAATTCAATTAAGTAACCTGCACCAATTAGCCAACACAAAATTATTAAAAATGTTAAAAATTTAACACATTAATAATATTTCTGATTTATAGTTTCTGCACACATTAACCGTGTTAAAATGTTAAAAATTTAACACACAAATATATATATATATACGGGTAAGATCGAATAGGAAAACAAAATTTATATAGATATTTCGCATTTCTAATCAATTTTTGTAAAATATCAAAAAAAATTTATTGACCTACCTAATTTTTTACAATAGTCGATCAATAAGATAGAATAAAATCAAATAAGATCGAAATATTTAAATAATATAAAATTTGAACACCGTACTTCTCGTCGTGCCTCTGAAGTAAGGCCTGATATTGTATAGTTGCTGGTTGGCGCGGTAGGTGAAGTGCCAAAGAAAACAAAACGATAAATAAACCAAACCCCAAAAAAAAAAAAAAAAAAAAAAAAAAAAAAAAAAGTAAAAAGTAAAAAACACAGTGCTCTTACTTCCTTTTAAAGTCTCAACCCACTTCAAACAAATCAATACCCAATCCTTCACCAACCCCCACCCTCTCTATCTGTCTACCAACATCGCATTCTGCATTCTACAGGTAAGATTTCTTCCCCCATTCTAGTCTTATTATTAGATTTTCCACATCAACTATAACGTGTTTTTGCGTACTTGTTACAGTAATTCAGGACCCAGATTCAATGTTACGTTGTATTGGAAAAACCCATAAATTTTCTTACCTTTCTTTTGTCACCTTAAAACTATGTTTCTTCCCTCGTAGTGCAGTTGAACTTGAACAGCTCGATCACCCACTCAGTGCAATTTAAAAAGCAACAACAAGCGCTTGCACGTTAGCCCACCGCCGGCGGAGAAAATGAATATCACTGTACGAGACTCGACGATGGTGAGACCGGCGCAGGAGACTCCACGGCGGAGTCTATGGAACTCCAACGTGGATCTAGTGGTGCCGAACTTTCACACACCCAGCGTTTACTTCTACAGGCCCACCGGTTCTTCGAACTTCTTCGATGGCGAAGTTCTCAAGGACGCGCTGAGCCGAGCCCTCGTCCCGTTCTACCCCATGGCCGGCCGTTTGAAGAGGGACGAGGATGGTCGAATTGAGATCGATTGTAATGGCGACGGCGTGTTGCTTGTGGAGGCCGAGACCGATGGGGTGGTCGATGATTTTGGGGACTTTGCGCCGACTCTTGAGCTACGGAAGCTTATTCCTTCTGTCGATTATTCTCTGGGGATATCGTCGTATTCTCTACTAGTCTTGCAGGTATGCTTCTCCTTTTTTCTTGTCGCAATCGTCTAGTTCATTGATACTGTTCATCTGCCTTGGCAGAGGAAGTTTGAAGTTTTTTTTTTTGGTTTAACGATGTCCGGATGTTAGCTTACATGTATCTTAACTAATCCTCTTTTTGGTTTGATCAAAGACAGTCTATCTATACCGAAACTATAGTGTTTACAAAGAATAAATTCTTTGTCGCCAGGTCCCAATGAGTTGTTAATATTCGAAATTCTGTTCTTTTATCCAAGGTAGGAGGTGACATTGTTGGGGAGATCTACAGTCCCAAGTTGGGACAAAGTTTAGTTGCTTAAACGCATTCAAACCAAGCCAACCACATTCTAGTTTATGGTTAAAGCTGTTCAGTTATAGATTCAAAAAATGTTTATCCTCGTTAGTTTTTTTTGTGTGTAAACTGAGCTGTTGGAGGTGACCTGGTTATTATTAAACCGCTTTCACTTCAAGGAGAGCATTGGTTAGAAGAAGAAAGTTCCTTTGTGTTTCTTGTGTTTCATTTCCTCAGTAAAAGCATAAGAGGTGCCTTCACTGGCCAGAATTTCAGATTTTCCTTTCTGAGTCAAACTTTTAAATGATCAAACCAAGCAAACACGAACCTCAAATGGTTGTTTGCGGCCCCTGGCTCTATCTTAATTTTATTGCACATACATTTGGCCCAAGTTTGATGCATCTACTAGATCAGAAGAAAATAGCAAATATGAAACTTTTCCTAATAACACTGCATATACAGATACTCAAAACATAAAACATGGGAGGTTTCTTAGATCATTCACAGATGAGGTAAATGGACTAGCAGAAGATGGAATTGCAAACAGCAAATTTGGTTAACTTTGGGTCAAGAGGGTTGAGAATTTTCATTTAGGGGCTTGGTAGTGCCATTCAGAGTCTAGATTAGGCCTACTTTTAAGCTGTGCTTTAATGCCTGGTTCAGGAATTCAGTTGATGACTTAATCCGGGTTGTGCACGTTAAGTGATGGCATCATTAGTTTAACTTCCACTGGCAACTTGGCATCCTCTACTTTGGTTCCGGCTATGTTTTATTAGAAGCATTGAACTTACAACTTGATTCAACTCAATACCATGAACTTGCTATGATTTTGGTTTTGATTCTTGAGCAGGTTACATATTTCAAATGCGGTGGAGTCTCACTTGGTGTTGGTATGCAACATCATGTGGCAGATGGAGCTTCTGGTCTCCATTTTATCAACACATGGTCTGATATGGCTCGTGGTCTTGACCTAACGGTCCCACCTTTTATTGACCGGACTCTCCTTCGTGCTCATGACACACCCATGCCTCAGTTCCAGCACATTGAATACCAGCCCGCTCCTGCCATGAAAGCTTCTCCAGAAACCCCAAAATCCGAATCAGTTCCTGAAACAGCTGTCTCCATTTTCAAATTAACCAGGGATCAACTCAGCGCCCTCAAAGCCAAGTCAAAGGAAGATGGGAATATTATTGGCTATAGCTCCTATGAAATGTTAGCAGGACATGTGTGGCGCTGTGCGTGCAAGGCACGTGGACTTCCAGATGATCAAGAAACCAAGTTATACATTGCCACTGATGGACGGTCCAGACTCCGACCCTCACTTCCACCTGGATACTTTGGCAATGTGATTTTCACTGCCACTCCTCTGGCAGTAGCCGGTGATCTCCAATCAAAGCCAACATGGTATGCTGCAAGTAGAATTCATGATGCATTAACACAAATGGACAATGATTACTTAAGGTCAGCTCTGGATTACTTGGAACTTCAACCTGATTTGAAGGCCCTTGTTCGTGGCGCCCATACTTTTAGGTGCCCAAATCTGGGGATTACCAGTTGGGTTAGGCTGCCCATTCATGATGCAGACTTTGGTTGGGGCCGGCCAATATTCATGGGTCCTGGTGGAATTGCTTATGAAGGGTTAAGTTTTGTATTACCAAGTCCAACTAACGATGGGAGCTTATCAATTGCTATTTCACTGCAATTGGAACACATGAAACTCTTTGAGAAGTTCTTGTATGACATTTAAGGAAACGACAGTTGGACAACTTATGCTGGTTAATCCGAGCCAGTTGATTTTGGACATGCCAAAGCCTTTTTCTCTTTGACAGTTATGTTTCTTCCCTTCCTGTGCAGGACACATTAGTTATGTCTGTTGTAAGTTACACTCTTGTTTCTGTCAAAATGTATAACTCATGTCATGTCTAGATTACAATTGGCAATTACCATCTGCATGTAAGGAACTCGAGTACATTGTATTACTAATTAGTAATCATATTCTAAATTTCAAATAAGTGAATAACGGAAATGTTGTCAAACTTGTGAAATTGGGCTTCAGACAGCTTCGTAGTGTGCTATTAATCAAATATAAGGGGTGAAGGTAGGATTTGAATTTTTTTTACAGTGGAGAAATGATTATCCTAATCTTTTCTTTTTGAAAATTTGGTGCTGTAGTGTTTCAATCATGAGTGGTGACATGTCTGCACCTAAAGATTGAATAGTTTGAATGTGCCACAATGAAGTAGTTGCACAAATAGGGATTGGTTAGTAGTTGATTATTAAGCAGAAACTCTAAGGCTTGGAGACACCTCCCTGGCTCAATGCCTTGATTGCCTGCGTCTGAATTCTTTTTGACTCGGTCACCCAGGGAAAGGTAATTATAAAAGATACAACTCCCATGTGGAAGGAATCAGAAGCTTTCTTCCCCCATAAATAGAGCACTGGGACAAGAAATTTGGGGGCAGAATCATAGTCATGCTCAAGAATTAGGGGAGTTGGAGAAAAGACCATGCAGTACATACTCGAGGCAAAGATTCTTTTCAGTTTATCTCATATTTTCCTGCTAGAGCTTCATTGCTGCTGTTTCCTGTGCAGCTCTTTGGTCTATGTCCTCGATTCTTCTGCCTCTATCAATCCGTCTATATTTAGTGTGCAATGTTTCAAACTCCTTTTACTGAGACTGACAATCCCCTCTGGGAAATCTGCATGTGTGTGTGTATGAGAGGGAGAGGGAGAGGGGGAGGGAGAGAGAGATCTACACCAATCAATAACAGAAACCGTTGCAGAAGTACAGAAGACAATTGATATCTTACTTGACCAATACTATACTACTGGTAGAAGCACCTCTCACAATTCCCACAAGCACAAGGAAGATCATTGGCACATACAGACACAAAAACCCATCTATCCTATTTAAGCTTCTAAATTTTTTGATTTCAGTTTCTCCTCGAGGAATCAGAAGGGAATAGCAAGAAGCAAACCAAAGCTTGCACAAACAGTACTTGCTGTGATGAATATAGAGGGTTTGTTTAGAACAAACACCGCGCTTTTTTCACTGGGACGTGGATGATGAATTACATTGCCACCACCATTAGATCCCCTCCCTCTCACTCCCTTTATTGAATAGACAATTTCATGCGTTACCATATTCTCTCTGTCATTACCATCTCCTTGAGAACTGATCATTGTGCTGTTTACCCCTGCATATGCTTCATAAAAGCAAAATAGTTTTGGAACATAACTATCTAAGGCTTTCCATACATAAAGATTCATGCAGAGAGAAAGAATTCATACCATGAAGGTCTCGTCTGAACATAACAGGATCCTCAAAAGCCAAGCTTGATAGGACTTGTACACTTAGGATGATAAATAGCCATGCAAGAAGATTTTTTTTCATTTTCCCTGGCTAATATAGATTTACTAAGAAAGTTGTTATGTTTGAGGGATAGGGAGGATAGGGGCAACCTAACTTGACGGATGAACTGGTGTAATATGTAGGGGATGTTTTTCACTTTTAAGATTAGAAAGAGATGAGAAAATATTCTTTGCAACAGAAAACCACAAAGAGTGGCTTAGATGCTATATTTTATCATGGTTTCTTTTGTTCTTTTCCATTGTCTTACAGGTCATGAAAGAATATGATTTGAATAATCAAATTAGTGCTTACTGAATAAAGGTTTTACAGAGAATAAGATGCCCACTTTTGTTCTTGGACAGTTAATACCTTCAAATTTGTAGAAGCATCAGGCACAAAGCACATGGTAGATATGGTGATTTGTATGTGACAGTGACACAACCTAATAATCAGGCACTTCTGTTAACCTGCTCATACAACAACTATCAATTATGCAATTTTAGTCATTAATCTACACAAAGAGAAAATCGAAATTCTCTTGTATTCTTTTTTCAGTGCTCTGTAATTATTGCAACTTTAGTTTCATCGTATTCCTGGAAGATTACCAATTCCATGCCATGTTTTCAAATCCATCATCCAGAATCGAATCGGTGATGCTTCATATAACCTGTTTTGCAGGGATCAAGAGACAACCAAGAAAACACAAATCGGCAGAAAACTATCACGATTAGCAAAAAGGGTGGAAATAGAATCATTGTGAAAATACTGTTTTATTTTTTAAGCTACGTAGTACACTGGAAATCTGAGCTTTATTGGAGAAGCTCACTTATGTAAGCAAAAGAAAATACAAAGTACAAACAGAGCAGAAACAGAGCACAAAAATAGATTTCATTAACAGCTGAGCTTTATTTGAGGAGCTCACTAATGAAAGAAAAAGAAAACAGAGTCCAAACAGAGCCAGCTAAGAACCCTGTTTATTATTTAATCCACTTCCTCAATCTTGGGTCCGGCACCAGCAGCGCCACCACTGGATCCAGCCCTGCCATACCCACCTCCCGGCATGCTGGCACCACCATCCATTGGCACGTCTCCTCCATCACCACCCTGGTACATCTTAGCAATAATAGGACTGCACAAGTTCTCCAACTCCTTCAACTTGTCCTCAAACTCATCAACCTCAGCCAATTGGTTCCTGTCAAGCCATTCAACTGTCTCATCAATCGCCTTCTCGATCTTCTGCTTATCAGCCGGATCCAATTTTCCAGCGAACTTTTCATCCCTCACTGTGTTCCTCATACTGTACGCATAGTTCTCCAACGAGTTCTTCGCCTCAACTTTCTTCTTCACACCCTCATCCTCAGCCTTGTACCTTTCAGCTTCTTGGACCATCCTCTCAATTTCATCCTTGCTCAACCTTCCCTTATCATTCGTAATCGTAATCTTGTTCCTCACACCAGCAGTCTTGTCCTCAGCCGATACATTAAGTATACCATTAGCATCAATGTCGAAACAGACATTGATCTGTGGCGCACCTCTTGGTGCTGGTGGAATACCTTGAAGCTCAAATTTCCCAAGAAGATTGTTGTCCTTAGTCATAGGCCTCTCCCCTTCATACACCTGAATCAACACTCCAGGCTGATTATCCGAATAAGTCGAGAAAATCTGTTCTTTCTTGGTTGGAATAGTGGTGTTTCTCGGAATCAACACCGTCATTACACCACCAGCAGTCTCAATACCAAGACTGAGCGGAGTGACATCAAGAAGCAACAACTCTTGGACCTTCTCGTTCCCTTCGCCACTCAGGATCGCCGCCTGAACGGCTGCGCCGTAAGCCACTGCCTCATCAGGGTTTATACTCTTACAAAGCTCTTTCCCATTGAAGAAATCTTGAAGTAACTGCTGAACTTTGGGAATTCTTGTCGACCCACCAACAAGAACCACATCATGAACCTGACTCTTATCAATTTTGGAATCCCTCAAACACTTTTCCACAGGCTCCATACACTTCCTGAACAAGTCCATGTTCAGCTCCTCGAACCTTGCCCTGGTAATGGTGGCATAGAAATCAACACCTTCATACAAAGAATCGATTTCAATGGTGGTTTGAGTGGTAGAAGACAGAGTCCTCTTTGCCCTCTCACAGGCCGTCCTCAACCTCCTCAAAGCTCTGGCATTCCCACTAATGTCCTTCTTGTGCTTCCTCCTGAACTCAGCTACAAAGTGGTTCACCATTCTGTTGTCAAAATCTTCACCACCCAGATGGGTATCGCCGGCGGTGGCCTTCACTTCGAAGACACCTTCTTCAATAGTTAACAGCGAAACATCAAAAGTTCCACCGCCGAGATCAAATATCAGCACGTTCTTTTCACCGGTATTCGACGCCTTCTTGTCCAATCCGTAAGCTATGGCCGCGGCGGTGGGTTCGTTGATGATCCTCATGACATTTAGCCCGGCGATAGCACCGGCGTCTTTCGTGGCTTGTCTCTGCGAGTCATTGAAATAGGCCGGAACAGTGACTACCGCGTTCTTGACGATATGCCCCAAAAAGGCTTCGGCGACTTCCTTCATCTTTATGAGCACCATGGAAGATATTTCTTCGGCGGAGAATTGTTTCTCTTCGCCTTTGTAGTGGACGACGATCATGGGTTTCTCGCCGGGACCGGCGACGACTTTGAAGGGCCAGAGTTTCACGTCACTCTGGACAGACGGGTCGGAGAATCGCCGGCCAATGAGACGCTTGGCGTCAAAGACAGTGTTGGCAGGGTTCATTGCGACCTGGTTCTTGGCCGCATCACCGATGAGGCGTTCTGTGTCAGTGAAGGCTACATAAGACGGAGTTGTTCTGTTACCTTGGTCATTGGGTATGATCTCTACACGATCGTTTTGCCACACACCAACACAGCTATATGTCGTGCCAAGATCAATGCCGATGGCTTTACCTTCGGTTTTCGCCATTGGTGAGTGAGCTTGAAATCTAGATTTAGCTGAAAAGAAGAAGGAATGTAAGTTTTGAAGTGAGAGTTTGTGAAAATGGAATTGAAAGCTTTGAAGCTGTAAGGATTGAAATGTTCGCAGTGGGTGTGTGTAAAAATGGAATAGAAAGCTTTGAAGTTGTAAGAATTGCTTGCTTTGATTGCTTGGGTTTCTGGGTAGAAATTGATGGGGGTTTGAGGGGGTGGGGTGTATATATAGGGGTGGTGGGGGAGGGGCTGAGACACCGAGGACATTCGAGAGGCGGTTGGAAAAGGAATGACTCGGTGACAGTAAAGGAAGAACAGAGAGATCGAGGAGAGACGAGAGTGGACGAGAGGGTTCGTGTCCAAATTTGACAGTTAGGGCTAACGAGAAAGTTCTCGAAAGCGCGGGAAAAAGGTGAGGTGGACAAAGTATTACATGGGACTAGGTCCACGTCAGCAATGTATGGGCGGGTAATAGACCACAACTGCAAATATTTTTAAACTTATTTTGACTAAATTTTTCTTATAGATAAATATTTTTAATTTAATATATATTGTAATTAGGTGTTCATTTTTAAATTTTTTTTTACTAAAATATCCCTTTTCTTATTTAAAGCACATGTTAGTTTGGTAGTGTTATTTTTTAATGGGATTTGATTTATTATATTAATGATTTCATATTTTCGAGAGTTAAATATATTTGAAATTTAAAATTATACCACATGAACTATACCTTAAAAGTTTGGCCCAAATTTTGAAATTATTTTTTTATATTATTTTTTAATATTAAACGACTCTGATTATTCTCAAATTTAACAACAGTTTCACTTTGTAATGTTACACTGTGATATAACAATGTCATTCATTAAAAATAATATATACGAATGTTACATTATGTGATGCATACTATTTAGATTGTGTAAGAATCAGTGAATGTAATTTCACAACTTTTTTGTTAGTGATTAAAGTGTTAATAAAAGTGTTATAGTGTCATATATCATTGTAATGTCACATTATCGACAATTTGAATTGGAACCGGAAGAAGTTAGTCCTCAATGTTGCTTCAACGTTTATATTTCTTTTTGGTTGAAAATTGAAGGATTTTATAACAGATTTTTTTTTTAAAAAAAAAATTTTGAAACTCATGTTTTGAGGAATATAACAATTGTCGAATTTAATAGAATTGTTACATGATTTGTGACAGTTTCTTTATCCACTCTTTGTGTTATATAATTGTTACCTTGTGGACATTTCTGTCATAAAAAAAAATACTTCTATATAAAATATTTTGTACTGAGTACTTTTTCACAATTAAGTGATAAATTAAGAGATTGTTTGATAACACCACTTAAAGCTTAAAATTGAATACTTTAAACACTTAATAAATTAAACTCGTTTAATAACCGAAAATTCATACTAATTAATATTTTAAGCACTTCTTAAAAAAATAATAAAATTTTAAGTAACAAACCACATACTTCTCACTTAATGTTGAAAATGTTACTCAGTAACAATTTTATCAATTTATCATAATGGACAAGTATACCTTCACCATCATTATATCATCGTCACCACCACCAACACTATCACCACCAACATCACTATTGTGTCACCATCATCACCACCACCATCGATGCTGCCACCACTATCATTGTGCCACCGCCACCATCATTGTCGCCATCACCGCCACCGTCACCACCATTGTGTCGACGCCACCACCACTACCACCATTGTACCACTGTAACCACCACCATCACTGTCGCGCACCACCACCATTGCTGCCACTACCATCGCCACTACCATTATATCGTCGTCATCACCACTATCATTATGTCACCACCATCACTGTCACTGCCACCGCCACTATTGTCCCACCGCCGCTAACATTGTGTCGCTGCCACCATCACCATCGTCGTCACCATTACTACCATATATTGTGTCACTTTCACCACCACCACTGTGTTGCCGCCACCATCATAACTGTCGTTGCCATCACTACCACCACCATCATAAAAATAACACAGTTACATAGAGATAATTAAAGAGGAGCAAAATTAGAATAATAATAATTTTCAAATTTCAATTCTTTCTATTTGTCAAACAGTTTAATTAAATTTCAGTTGATACCAAGCAACCTGTGAATTAAAAAAATTCAGCATTCCGGATCATTTGTTTGTATCATGGGCCGCATAATTGGGCTGGGCAGGAGAAACCATTTTAACGACCCGGACACTTTTCCTAACTTGCCCAAAGCCCAACGGTCAGTCTTACGAAGCAATGAGTATAGAGATAATCTCTACTCATCTTGATTCTTTGCGCTATTATGAACTGGTAATGCTAGGCGTGGAGGGAGACGACGAAGTTTGAAGCGGGGCGATAGCCATTAGGCTTCGATAAATCTGTATTTGGGATCGTTTTTTCTACGTTTTTGAGGTAATCTCATCTTGATGATCAGCCAACTTTCATGAAATTCTCACATGGTTCTTCATTTGTAGTAAGCATGTTTATGCTTTTTTTTAATTCTAATTGTGCTGCTATATCTTCTGATAATATGTAGTTTTAGTTGGCATTTCTTTTATATTGGGTTTTCCTAATCTTTTGATTACTCGGTCGCAACTGGTTTGGTTATGTGGCAAAAAGGAAAGAAAAGAGAGGGGGGGGGGGGGGGGGGGGGGAAGCTAATCTGTAGGGTCACGACTCACGAGAATAATCTGCTGTAGAGAATGGACGTGTGCGGCTTCTACTGTGGGCATGATGAAAGAGAACCAACTTTTACAAGAAGTTGAAGCCCAAAGAATGGTACAAGCGTGATTTGTATAGGGGTTAGTCTAGGCAAGCAGTTTTATTAATAAAGCTTGTGGTCCTAATGGGATATAAAGATTATCAATCTATTAGGCAGATGTGTGTGTCTATGAATGTTAAGTTTGTTTAGATAGGGTTTGGTTTTCATTAAGTGGTTGTGGTCCATGTTCCTGAGATGATTAAGTCTGCACTTGAATAAAGTTTGCCTTTTCCAGAAGTTAGTGGAGATGTTGTAGCTTTTTTTGTTTTAATTACTGGAGAAAAATGATGGATTTTGGATCCAAGCCTTATAAAATAAGGAAGGTGGCTTTGCAATTGCTTCATATAGTACTACTAGTTATTGCTCATGCTTGAAGGCACGGAGTAATAAAAAAAATAGTCAATAATAAACATATTTGTATTCACACCCAAAAATCAAATCATAAACATATAGGATAGAGAAAGGAATTTAAGCAATAGTTGTAGTGGGGGTGAATAGTGATAGTGGTGGTGGGAGACAGTGATGGTTGTGGTGTGTGGCGACGACCGTGGTGATTGTGACAGCCGTGGATAGCAACGGTGATGGTGGAGGTGAATTTTGGGGGACGATGGTGGTAGTGACAGCCATGGGTGACAACGGTGGTGGTGGTGGGTATGGGTGGTGGTGGCCGACAGTGATTGTGGTTGGCAGTGGTGGTGGTGGGGCGACGACGGTGGTGGTGGTAATGACAGTGGTGGGCGACGACAGGTGTTTCTGGGCGATAATGTAATGGGTGGTGGTGATAAGTGTGGTGGGGGTGGGTGACAGTGGGTGGCGGCAATGGTTGGTGATGACTGATGATAGTGGGTGACAATGGCCGGTGACGATGATGGGCGACAATGGATGGTGGTGGGTTATGGTAGTGGGTGGCGGTGGACAACAATGGTGGTGGTGGGTGTTGACGGTGGGCGACGGTAGTAGTGGGATGATGGTGATAGTGGTAATAAATATAAGAATGAGATGACGATGGTAATGAGTGGTAGCGGTGGACGACGGTGGTAGCAATCGGTGGTAGTAGTGGTGGGGCAGTAGCGATGGTGGCGACGGTAGTGGTGGTGGGGTGGCGGTTATGGTAGTAGGAGTGATGGTCGTGGGGATGGTGGTGGTAGGGGTGATGGTCGTGGGGATGGTGGTGGTAGGGGTGATGATGGGACTGTGCGAGGGTGGTAGGGTGGCGACAGTTGTGCTGGTGGAGGTGGAGAGGTGGTGGTGGTGATGATGATTGTGGTGGGGTGGGTGGTAATGGGGATAGTGGTGGTGGGGCGATGATAGTGGTGGTGATGGTGGTGGGGTGACGACAATGGTGATGGTGGCGGCAACAGTGGTGGTGGTTGTTGTGCCAAAGGTGGTGGTGGGGGGTGACGGTGGTGGCGGCGGCGACGACAGTGGTGGAGTAGTGTTGGTTGTTGTGACAAAGGTGGCGGTGGGGGTGGCGGCGATGGTGGTAGTGGTGATGACGATGGAGGTGGTGGTGATAGTGTGACACGCAAATTAGGGAATACAGGTGTTTAACAAGTGCACAAGATTGACCCCTCTAGATGAAAGCAGTTTTGACCCCAATGACAATGGAACACAAGGTGCATGCACATCCTGATCATCATTAATAATAACAACTACATATCCGATAATATATCATATCATTCAGACACCAGCATGCTTTAATGGATAGTAGAAGTTCCAACAATGACCAAAGTGGAAAAAAAGAATACACCATAACATCCAACAGAAAAATCTTTCTCAACATCACCATCAAAGAAGTAGAAAATTGATATTTATATAATAAAGTACAATACAATTCAAATCTCAAAAGATAAACAAAATAAATTTTTTTTTTCGCGGTTAAAATCTCTTTAAATTTTACTTTAAAATTAATTCGACGGCTAATATTAACACTCTGTTGGTGGTGGTTGTTGTTGTGGTAGAGGTAGAGGTGGTGGTAGTGGTGATAGTGATAAGGTTGTAGTGGGGCGGTTTTGGGGGAGGGGGGGGTGATGGTGGTAGTGGTGGTGGTGGGGTGGTTCCAAACACTACTTTTTTTTAATGTATTTATAAGAAATTATAAGTTCTAAAAACACTTTTAAAAAGTCACCCCAAAACACATTGTTAGGGTATTTTTCCTATTAAATTTGGGGTGTTAATATTAGACGTCAGATTAATTTTAAAGTAAAATTTAAAGAGATTTCAACCGCGAAAAAAAAAAGGTCATTTTGTTTATCTTTTGAGATTTGAATTGTATTGTACTTTATTATATAGATATCAATTTTCTACTTCTTTGATGGTGATGGTAAGAAAGCTTTTTCTGTCGGATGTTATGGTGTATTCTTCTTTTCCACTTTGGTCATTGTTGGAACTTCTACTAGCCATTAAAGCATGCTGGTGTCTGAATGATATGATATATTATCGGATATGTAGTTGTTATTATTAATGATGATCAGGATGTGGCATGCACCTTGTGTTCCATTGTCATTGGGGTCAAAACTGCTTTCATCTAGAGGGGTCAATCTTGTGCACTCGTTAAACACCTGTATTCCCTAATTTGCGTGCCTATCTCATAGAGAGATCACATATCCACGTCTTCTTAGTTTGATGCATGTGCCCAGATGAACAGTTTACCTGCCCTCTGGTGGCAAAATAATTTCTGTCTTTTGATTTGTCTTGCAAAACAATTGTATTTAAATCCAAGAGGATACATACGACTTTGTTGAACTTGAGAATATAGTGTCTAAAAGGGTAGGCTTTTTTGTATAGTTCCTTTGGTGTCTGTTTTGCTACTCATATCCAAAAATAAGTGAAATTTTAGATTGGATTGCTTGGAATAATCCCACTGATTAAGTTCCACTTACAACCTGTAAACCATTCTTCCTAATGGTTAATGTTTTCTTCAGTCCATCAGGTGAGCTGGTTTCCCATTTCTTTAGGGTTTAGTGGAGCTAATCTTATATTATGGGAAAAACAGCCCTAGAGGATAAATGAGCCATATGACTACTCGAGTATCACAGTTCACTGTATCTTTGTAGTTAAATGCTAAAGTTTGTGACTATTTTTTGCTGATAATAGAACTTTCTTGTTACAATATCACGTGCTTCTAAGTTCTGGTGCATTATATCCTAGAACTATGAACCACATACTGACTTATTCTCTTGACGGTAGGAATACTTTCCATCAGAAGCTTGGGTTGCTTTTTTGGAGCACTTGGTAATCTTTGGTGGGTAATGTGATTGCCAAGCATACCAGCTTTAATTTTTGCTGTTTGTTTCCTGAATTTATGAAGGCTCTAGTTTGCATTGTTCTTTTTTATACCAGATTGAAATGCCTCTTCAAACGTCACCTCTGCACTACATAGTTGTGAAAATTGTATGAAGCCAGATTGTTAAAC
Source organism: Ilex aquifolium (assembly GCA_951799425.1). NCBI lineage: Eukaryota > Viridiplantae > Streptophyta > Magnoliopsida > Aquifoliales > Aquifoliaceae > Ilex > Ilex aquifolium. The sequence continues at coordinate 27,404,845 of OX637404.1, read as the reverse complement.
CACAGACTATCAGAGAGGAGAATTTGCTTAATTGGTAATCCCAAAATAGCTTTTTTTGAACTTGTTCTAACATGTGGTTTTTGTGGCTTTCAAATATAACGGCTAAACCAATGGGCCTTTGGTCTAATGATACTCCTTCCCTTGTTAAGGGTTTGCCTTCTTGAGGTCAAGGGTTCAAGCCCCCTCCCCCCCTCCCCCCTCCCCCCTCCCCAAAAAAAAAATATAACGGCTAAGATCATTTACACCGTCCTCCTCCTCATCATCTAAAGTTGTGTTTTTGGGCTTCAAAACTGGAAGGTTTTTTTTTTTGAAATTAAATTCATTATAAAATGCTGGAGCTTTCTTGTCTATTACATTGTACTTTGTTACCTTGTTTAATGAAAATTTTCTGTTTCCTATAAAAAAAAGTTAAAAATAAAATGCTGGAAATTGGGGTTGCTTCTTGTATATGTACAAGTGACTATTTCAAAATTTGCCTTTAGAAAAAGTGCTGCAAAGCCAAAGTAGTAGGTGGAATTCTGTTCTTGTTTTAACTTTTAAGCAACAATAGTTGCACATCTTTTTTTTTTTTTCTGTGGTCAGGAACAATAGTTGCATATCAGTTGTCAAATCTTAGTGAGATATTTTAGATTTTTAAGTAAGTTCCACCCTTTCATCTTCTTCCCACTAGAACTAGAAAAAGCATATTATAAGCAAAGAAGTAACTTTTGAACTTTAGTTGCAAAACTTCCACAAGCCTGATTTGTGCTTGGTTTTCACTTAATATGTCTGTTTTCAAGGTTGTATAACATGAATAAGAAAAAATATGTTGCTTATAAAAGATAAAAAAGGAAACGTTCAATGCTTGAATTTAACATGATTCAGCTTTTGTCCTGTTTGTACACCAGATCTTTTAATAGGCTGTAGATCCAAAATGAACATAGTGGTGGTGTGATCATTCTTAAGGAAAAGGTGAAACATTTCCTATTTAAAAGGGGCACAAGGCTCTCATATTCTAGTTTGGGTGCTGTTCGTTTACTGACTGGGGTCAGGCCCTAAAAAGAAGCACACTAAAATTTATGGTGGACCAGCGGGATTGTTGTTCCTTGAACTGAACTTCTAGTATCAAACAGAATGGCAGAAGAGACATATGCTAATGTTACGTGCAGGAGCTTGTGGCTAAAGCGTTGCTGTCAAATAACACCTTCTATGGTACCAAAAGTCTTTTAAGTAATCATTTCAGGCCTGAATGCTTGCTCAGTTCCACTCTCTTCACACGTGATGCTGGAAGTCACTTGCAATAGAAGAGCAACAACCAATGTAGAGAGGCGGTACATTTATTACCTTTTGGTTGACACCTGGTGATTGGTAGCAATCTTCTAGAACATTGTCAAGTTAATGACATTATGTTGACTTTCTGAGAGATGTTTCGCACTCAAAACCAGATTATATGATTCAGAAACCATTTGACTTTTTGTGCTGGAGACATAATTAGCCCACTATAATTGTAAAGCATGAATAGGGTTGTGTCGGAGACCATGATTGTTAGACACATTAAAACTGCTTGTTTGGCTGAGTGTCATTTCTCTACAAAATTTTCACTACTTGTGTCACAATATTACCCCTAAGAAAAACAAAGAAATTCATTTTATAGTCACAAGATAAAGTAATACGTCATTTATGCTTGTAGAGGTAGAAAAGAGGTTAGCAAACTTAGCATGCGTAGTGCAATGATTGTTGCGAAGTTATTAGCATTCCCTTTAATAAGAATGATTCTATGTTTATTGTGTTGTTGTCTTTTTTTTATGCACCATGGTTTAATGCATTTACATAGTAGGCATTGAATGTCGTTCATTCCCCCCTTTTTTCTTCGTTTTTATCTTAAATTTTATGTGCTTAATACTGATAGCCTACATTATGCAGCCCATGTGTATCACGGCGGTCACTTAGCTTTATACTTGACAGTGGTCACTATCATGGAGCACCTATTACTCACTCTTAACAATTCAAGCTAAAGCATGGATTTTGTGGTCCTCCTATATAGATTACAATATTCGCACTATAATTCTAGTCCAATTGGAGGGACCACTGTATCATGGTACCATTTAAACCTTCAAAATCTGAGAGGCCTACTTCAGAAATGCTGATTATTTCTTTTTATCAGTTTGATATGTAATCTTATGTGGGTAGCAATTCTCCATCAGTAATTGTGGTTATCAGGATCTCATTAATGCGGATCAAATGGACATAATCACTCGTCTGGTTTAATATTGAGTGTGTGCCATTTGCATTCAGTTTGGACCCTAGGTTTCAGAAGCATGACTAATGATGTATGTGGACATGGTTTGCAAATAGGGCAATGGCTGTCCGGTTGAACTTCATAGGTGGATCCAAAATTCCAACTGGGAGACATATTAGGGCACCAGTCCTTGTCTTTCATGATTTTCATGCCAAGTTTTTTTTATAGCATCTGGGATGGTGAAAGAGTGTTGATTGGATAGTTGGAAAATCAAACTTCTTGAACAGGCAATGGAGCAGTAGATTATTCAAAACAATTAAATATATGTACAGTGAATTCAACAAGTGCCCACCACTAGTCATCACCTTGAGTAGAAGATGATATTCCAAGAGAGGAGGCAAATGTTGCAGTAGTGTCCCCACTTAGGTATCTCTTGAGGCGATCCAAGTCATCTGCAGCATCAAGCATTGTTGGCCTTGTAGAGGGGGACTCCTGTGTGCAAAGAATACCCAACTCAATTAGTTCCCCAATCGCAACTTCCCACATTTTCTTCACTTCAGGGGGCTGATCTCTCAGAGCTCTCATCAATGAAGAGTCTACTAACTTCTCCATCTGCCTATGGTAGCAACTCTTGACCCATTTGTGCAGGCTTAGCTCTCCAACAAACATGTCATCTGTTGGTCTCTTTCTTGTCACCATCTCAAGAACTAGAATACCAAAGCTGTAAACATCTCCCTTTGTAGACGTGATTGATCCAAACCCATACTCTTCATGGGAAAAGGAAGAATGAGAATTAACGGAGGCTTTGTGCTTACGTAAAATCAAATCAGGGAACTAAGAGAAATAAATTTGATACTGATTGCTGAGGTTGTGATTCTGCCCGATTATCGGTTAAATACTAAATGCTTGTTATGACTTGAATGAGATTTACGATCTTCCTTTAAACTGGAAGATTACTTACAAAATGGAGAAAGAAAGTCCATTTCCATTATCTGTAAGTGTTGTATTCTGATCAACAATAAATCAATTTTTTTGTGCTTTAACAAATCAGTTACAGGGGCCAAAGAGAACATTTTTAATTATATGCATCTTTCTTGTTTATTCTTTCTTCTTCGTTTTTTTTTTTTTGGTTTTCAGGTGCAGAAACTGAGGAGAACTCTGTACCTGGTGCAATGTATCCAATGGATCCACACAACATATTTGCAGTGGAGTTCCCCATATTCTCAATTACCCCTGCATTTCCTCCTCCAACTGTCATAACTAACCTCGCAATCCCAAAATCAGACACTAAAGCCGTCAGATCATCATTGAGAAGAACATTGCTTGGCTTTAGATCACAATGGATGACTTTAACCGGAGAGTAGTGATGTAGATAAGCCATCCCTTCGGCGATATCATGGCAAATGTTAACCGTCTGGATCAGGCTTAAGTCCGAAGAACCTGAACCCAGACCTGTGGCTGGGTGTGGGTAGAGACGGCTATCCAAGCTCCCATTTGCCATGTAAGGAAGAACAAGGGCCTTGAAATCAGGTAAACTACAAGCAGTTATAATCCTTATCAGGTTCCTGTGACGAATCCTCTTTAATACTTGGCATTCTCTATTAAAACTTTTCATAGAATTGCCAGTTTTCAATTGAAGCACCTTGACTGCTATTGGCATTCCATCTTGAAGAACTCCCTTGTAGACACGTCCATAGCTGCCCGACCCAACTAGTCTCTGATCATCAAATCCTCCAGTGGCCTCCGAAAGTTCTTTATATGTTATCCTTGGGAAATTGTGAATCAACTCTGGTGCTAATTTCCTTTCTGTCTCAGTCTTACCAGAGGGAATTATTACTTTTAAGCGCTGGCATCCAATCAGATAACAGACTGTTGAAGAGAATGATGACACAGATATGACAGTACAAAATATGATCAAGAACAAATGTGTATTAAATTTCTTTTGTGTATTGTGGCAAATGATATCAATAACTGACCCACAAAGATTTGGGTTGCCCAAGAATGATAGACTTGTGAGAGAGTTGAAGACACCACCAGAGGGAATCATGCCAGCAAAGTTATTGGACGAAAGATTTAGAAAGGTGAGAGTAAGGGTTTTATTTATGCTTGTTGGGATCATCCCAGATAAGGAGTTGTTTGAAACATCGAAGGTTTCAAGGTTCTTGAGATCACCTAAAGATTCTGGAAGCTGTCCTTGAAGAGAATTGTGCGATAAGTCTAGCTTCCTCAAGGCGATACAACTTGAAATTTTAGAGAAGATACTTCCAGTGAGGTTATTCCAGGAAAGATCTATCTCTTGGACATTTTCCAGCTTACTGAGCTCGATTGGCAAGGGCCCTTGGAGATCATTATGTGAAAGATTTAAAAATATCCGTATCTCTCGTAGACCTGATATTGCTGAAGGAATTCTCCCTGTCAATCTGTTATAGGACAAGTCTAGCATATTCAGATCAGTACACTGTCCTAAACTTGATGGTATAACACCTGAAAGGAGGTTGTTATTGAGGAACAGATAATTCACCTTGACCAAATTTCCTAAACTATTAGGGATATTACCGGAGAATTTGTTGTGTGATAGATCGAGGAGACCCAAATGAGGAAACTTTCCTAGTGCTGCCGGAATCTCACCGGTGAAAAAGTTGTTTGATAAACAAAACTGTTGCAAGAGTGGCAACTGACTGATTTCTGATGCAATCGTACCATTCAGAAGGTTGGATGACAAATTCAACGTCAAAAGACTGGAAAGATTTGCAAATCCTGGAGGAATTGATCCGAATATCTGGTTTTCTTGCAGTAACATAGTTGTCAGAGTAACACTTAGTTGTCCAATTGAACTACGCAACCTTCCTCCAAGACTCATGCCTGCCAATTCGAGCTCCTCCAGACTAGTGCAGTTTAAGAGGGAGGTAAAGAAAGGATCAAGATTAGTGTTGTGATCATGACTAGTCATATTATTGAATGACAGATGAAGATAGCCAAGTTCATCTAGTGATGCTATTGTCTCCGAGGGCAATTCACCAGAAAGATGGTTATACTCCAAATCCAGATTATACATGTGTGAGACATTGATTAGAGATGCAGGGATGTCCCCGGTGAATTGGTTATTATACAAATTGAGGTTCCATAAGTTTGGACAATTTCCAATTTCTGCTGGAATCTTTCCCGTGAATGAGTTTTGGGAGAGGTCTATATTGAATAAAGTGCAGTTGGAGAAAAAGGAAGTTGGAATTGTACCGGTCAAGTTGTTTCCCATAAGAGTAAGTACAGTAAGGTTTGTAAGAAAGGATAAGGAACCTGGTATTGGGCCTTGCAAGTTATTGCCATCGAGCTTGAGATGAAGAAGGTGCCGGAGGGAGGAGAATTCAGGTGGAATGATGCCAAACAAGTGGTTGTTGACAAGCTCCAACACTCGAAGATGGGTGAGATTTGAAATGAAAGGTGAAAGCAATCCTACAAGACCAGTCTCATTGAGGCGGAGTTGTACCACACGATGAATCTGTTTGTTGCAATTGACTCCAGTGAAGTTGCACACATTGGTGGTCTCCTTCCAGTTAGCAAGTGTACCATATGGGTCAGATGATATGGTCCTTTTGAATGCCAGTAGTGCCTCTTTATCGGCCTGTAAAGAGTAATGAAGATGGTGGTGGTGCTGCTGATAACCCAAAAGGGCATGTCCAGAGATTATAACCAAATGTTGCAATAGGGAGAAAAACATGCTTCTCTTGAAGACCATGTTGGTGAAATTGCAAGTGCCAAATGATTGTGTTCAAGGAGCAACATCATAAATTAATAAAAGAACACTTTCATACTTTTATGAAGGTGTTTTGAGAGAGAGAGAGATGTCTCTTGAATGTCAATGAAGGTGGATACTGATATTTTGATATGAATAGTTCAATTGAGCTATGATTTGTAGAGGGACTAAGCAATTATTTTTTATGTGAAGCAGCAGCCATGATGAGTAGATTTTCAATTGAGATGGATACCCATTTTGGACGGCAGTAACAAAATTGCTGCAAGTATTGGGTGATGACGTTTCTTCTTGCTGCCATCTGGATGGGGTTGCTGATTTAACATGCAATTCAAGAGAAAGAGAGAGCATCAGTTGACAATTCGAATGTTTTATCGAGATTGAGAGGAGTTATCCTGCTTTACATTCTTCGATCTTCACACCAACTTGGGTTAGCAATTGGAGGTGTCGTGTTTAAGTCAAGTCACGTCCTGTCATGTCAAAATTTATTCAATTTATATATATAATCTAGTTACAGTTGCATATATATGTTTTGCCTAGCTTTCATTTCAGAGCAAGTGTTCATAGCCACCACATAATGAAGTTTTTATGCCTTTGGCACAGTTTATTTTGGGCTAGTGGCAACTTTTGGCCAACCAATGATGGGACCTGTTTCATACTGGCCTCTTGAGTGAGAGAAAGGTGTTGCAAGTTGCAACATATTATTATAATATATGGTAGAGTTATCTTAGATAATATATGGTAGAGTTATCTTAGAGGCACCATTTTAAATTGCTTCCTAGATTCCCCCAATTGCTATTTTGAAGCCAAATCTAAAAAAAGAAAAACATAGTGAGGAAAAAGGAATAGGTTAGATTAGTTTAAAAGAGAAACATATAAAAAGTTGATGATAAAACGTGTTGATAAAAGCTGTTTTTTTTTTATAACCGATAACACTTTGGATCACACATTTCTTTTAATAATTGAAAACTGTTTCAATTACGCATTGCTTGACTACTTTGTGTTTAACCATCTGTAACTTACTATATTAGACCAATTAGAGCGTCTATTATTACGAGACTTAAAGTTGAGAGCTCGAGATAATAAACTTGTCTTTTTTAAACCGATCTATAGTGTTTGAATTGAATTTTATTTTCTGCTTGCTATTTGCTGTTGAAGTTAAGCCAAGAACTTCAGTTGTGGGGTGGCTGGTGGTTTCAGTATCCCGTAGAAAATGTTTCTTTTATGCCTTGGGTATTAGTCCGTTTCTTTTATGCCTTGGGTATTAGTCCGAAGATGGACAAAAATCCCGAAAAAAAGAAAGAACACTGGACAAGTTGTGACATGACTAGGACCATTTTTAAGAATGATAGCCGTTTCACTCACACATCCAAGGCCAATGGGTTTGGAGGTGGCTCCAAAAGCCTTAAAGTGGGGTCCTCTCCCGTTGATCTGCAGTGTGCCACTCAATTGGTGGAGCCCACTATGTTAATGGCAGGTTGGACCAATGGACTTTCCATTAAGTGGAGTCACTAGGGTTGCAACCAACAACCTCAGCCAATTTCGGGTAAATTACACATATTAACTATCTGATTTTTCACATTATACCTTAAATTAATACTTTATTGCATATTGTCCCAATCACAAACGTCTATTATCTTTTTGGATAGAAATCGCTGACGTGTTGGAGTAAAGTGAAAAAAATTACATAGTTTGAGGGGCAAAATAAAATAACTTTTCATTAAATATGTAACAGACGTTAATAATTGGGGCAATGTAAAACTAATTACATAATTGAGGGTGCAATGTGAGAAATCTAATAGTTGAGGGGGCAAAGTAAAAAAAGGGTGATAATTTAGGAGGTGCAAATGTAATTTATCCTACAATATCTAATATATGTGTAGGTCTGATTGTCTAGCAGTATAATTCAAAATCTCCTAATCGAAAAAGTTTTTTGTTAGTATTGCTTATATTTAAATTATTTATTTGATTGATTGTTATGTTCTTCAGTTTTATCCACCATGACATACTGGATCACTATTATTTGACTCAGATATGTCTCACATGACTCAATCAAGTTACGGGAGATTTGTGTCTTACACAAAAAGTAAAACGATATATCAAACAGAAGGTGTCAGCGTTAAATACAACTTGATGAGTCATATTGGTTTTAACCGATACTTTGAACTATGAGCATAATTGCACTTGTGGTTTTTGGATAGGAATCCATTTATCAGTAAGCAGTAGAGCATGCACACATCAGCACAAACGCAGATACATGAAAACACACACACACACAAGCAGAGGTTTTATAAGCCATCATCCATAGAATGAAGAAAATGGATAGGATGACATATAAAAAGGTGAACATTTGGCAGGACAATTGGGTGCCTGTGCATCAGAAACTTCTAAATACTCAAGAACATCAGCTAAGAAAAAAGTGTGGGAACTTATCAATCAGTCCCACAGCAGGTGGAATTCCAATTTAGTGCAAGTTATATTCTATCAGGAAGTGGCAAGAGTTATTGGTACTATTCCATTAGGTGAGGCTGCACAAGACAACAGATTAAGATGACGTTTACTACATATGGGAATATACAGTGAACAAAAAAAGACCATCAGAAGAGGGATTCATTAGCTCTTCTTTCTCAAATGCTGAAGCACTATGGAGTTCAATTAGGAAACTCAAAACTACACCAAACACAATATTTCGCGTAAACTGGCAAATTGGGCAGTAGCAACTAGATAGAATATGGCAAAAAAAATAATACTCAACTACCCCAGTATGTCTCATCGGGGAAGAGGAAGAGGCTACAAAGCACCTATTCATATCATTCCCTTGAATAATATACCTCTGAAAAGTGATCCCCGTTGCAGATGAATGTTAATAGATATGGAGTAACTAGGGAGGAAACCTGGCTGATGGAAAATCTGAAGCACACCAAAGGTCGAGTGGGAGAATATGCATATAGACAACCTCCCTAGCATTCTTATGGTGTTTATCATCATAGAACTCCCAATGTCAAGCAAGTCATCACCCAAAGCTATGACAACAGTTGCAGAAATCCAACAGGCCACAAGAGGCTCGACTCAACAAAGTGAAGAAGCTATATAAATGTGATGGTGCATATGAAGAAAAATAAGAAGGGGACTGCATAGAATTCTAATGAGATTTCACAATGGAGAATTGCTGAGAGGGGCTTCAGGCAGCATGGCTACTTCTTCCCTTTTGGCCACAACAGCATGGCCAATCATGGTTGCATGCAAAGTAGCAATAGATGAATAATATCAATCCCTAATGGTCGAATTCGATTCAAAGGAATTGGTGGACTCTGAGTAGAGGGCCTGTAGTAGTCTAAGGGACATGGAAAGCATTCAAAGAGCCATCTGGCACTATGCTCAGAAAATTCTACCAACGCAATTCAAAGTCCTCAACAGGTTAGCCAACCAGGCAGCGTGTTGGTAGCAACTCAAATGAATATGGGTATCTTGCCTACACATTGGGTTGACTAATCCACTGCAGAGCCTACTGGATTTTGTCTTCAAGGAAGCTCGAGAAGGAAGGGGATGAACTTTCAATCTACGTATTAACAGCTTAGTTTATTTGATTGATCATGTATAAACCATGTCTTTATGGATATGTAATCATAGAAAAAGTATAGACAAAGGTGGAAATTCACGTATCTTGCTATCCGAATGCAACATCTTACTCTCACCTCCTCTTTGCATTTTCCTGCTCAAAACAAAAACTTGGTATTTCTGATCTGCAGCTGAAAAAAACAGCAATTTGGCGTCTAAACTGTCAAAATGCAGTATTTTGGTTGGCATTTCACTTCCCAAAGGCAGCATTTTGGCATGCAAATTAAAATTCATCATTATGTTTCTAATCATTGCAAGCACAGCTTCTTGACTTCTAAGCATCAAATTGTAGCATTTGACTTACAGTTATATTTTTTTTATTCTGTGATTATCAAATGCCAGCATTTTAGCCTCTCCAATGGTTTGAAGTGCGTGTTTATTTAGCCTCAGTCAAAACTTATCACATTTTGCAAGTTAAGAGCAGCACTTAGCTTTATTACTGCACCTCAGTTTAGTTACATACAGTCAGGCATCCTAGCCTCTCCCAAATATTATGCAATATGCTAACTGTCACAAAAACATATAGTATCTGGATATCTCAGTCATATTTGGTTCTTCTTCTCGTAAATGTGCCCCTCCAAAATCAAAGAAACTTTGATCGGCTGAAGTTTTTTATTTTTTCAGGAAACTAAGGAATCATTGGAGAGAAGTAGGCATGCAATTTATAGAATTGAGCACCCGTTATGTAAAATATTACTGACACACTAATCAGCTGAGCCTCTGCTAAATATGCTGCTGTAGACGATTTCAAGCAGCCATTGAGCATTAACTGCACTCTAGAGATGAGTGCCATCAAAACACAGGATCATAAAACACTTCAAGGCCAAAAAACACAAACAACATATTAATTGAGAATTTGAGAGCTCTTTCAAATTCAAGATGACTTAAAAAACATAAAGCAGAAAACAATATATCCTAAAGTCGCCTTTCGATATATGAAAGGCACAGCTACTACCCTTCAAATTGTAATCGTCACCATTTATAAGTTCTTTCAATGCTTATATGAATGCATTTATGGGATGTGAAGGTCCTTCGTACCATCTTTTGCATAGATAACTACAAATATAAGTGCATCTTCAATACTAAACATATACATCTGACATCTAAAAACATTTTTTGTATTGCCAAAAAGGAAAAAAAATCTCATATACATAAACATATAGTCAAATACCCGCTAAAGGCAGGCATGAAAAATGCTGACATATAAGAATGGATCAGTGAATTGCCACTTTTGCATTAGGAGGTCTAGATCATATTGAAAAAGTTACAACTAATAGAATTTGAACAACCTTGATATGATATAAGGAAATGATATCTATCATTAATTTCTAATCTTTAAAAAATATATTAATCTTTACAATGAATGTCGTTTTGTAAATCATCAGTAAAAGGATATACACAATCTATATCTAACCATTCAAGCTCCTAGAATCCCGCAGGAATTGTAAAAGAAACTGGATACAGTTCTGTTGTAGCAGATGGAACTTCTGATAAAACCTGAGGTGATGCCTTAATTACATGATCTATTGCAGCATTAACTGAACTCGATAGAATAACACCCCTACTTTCTTCACCTCCAAATCTTTCTTCAGCAAAACTAGAAATCTCTTGATTATCAGTCCCCTCTTCATCTTCAGACAAATAAGAAAAGGACTCCTCTTCAGAAAAGAAGCTGCAATCATCCGAAAAAGAGGAAGAGCTGAGTTCATCATCAGCCGTGGACAGTATCAATAAGGAGCAGTCCTCATTTACATCTGCAACCCCCTCCAGTTCTTCTATGTCATCATCATCAACTATACCTTCTACAAATGGGTGATTCAACAACATTTCAGCAGTAAATCTGTACATCTCCTTTCTCACAAAACAACCCTTCAGGAAATCTCTCCCCTCTTTTGATATCTCCAATGGAATTTTAGGCAATACGTTCCTATTCCCAATTTTTTTAAGAATATCCTCAACATTCAACTCTTGTTCTCCATTCCACGCATGTTTCCCAGTTAACATCTCAAGCACAATACAACCGAGAGCCCAAATATCAGATGGAGGCTCTTGCACATTATCAACCACTGCTTCAGGAGACAAATACAGTGGAGTGCCTCTCCAATATGCCTCCAATTTCCTCTTCTTGCTCCCACCAGCCCTTTTTGCCAACCCAAAATCACCAATCTTCGCCTTCAACTCGGAAGTAAGCAAAATATTATCAGGTTTTAAATCACAATGGACATAACCACAGCCATGAATATGACTCAACCCTCTAAGAATACACCTTGTGTATCGACGGACATCGGATTCAGGCAATCCGTTGCCACCCAATTTCTTAATCATATCAGCTAGGGTTCCTCCAGAACCATACTCCAACAACAAGTTATACACCATCTCACCATTCTCACCTGTAGTAGTTTCATCACCATAGCATCGAAGCACATTAGAACAAGCTCTCACATTATTCAAAACCTCCCTCTCCTTCTGAATCGTACCTGAAACAGAGACCTCGGATGATTTCACAGCCATAACAGATGGGAAATAGCCGTATCGCGATCTGGGTTTCTTCGAAGTGGCCAAATAAACCGACCCAAAACTTCCTTTGCCGATCATTGCACCTCTACGCCACGCCACTCCATCTCCAAGATGATTCATACTCTTCTTCTCAACCTTATGTTGAAGCTCATTACCTTTCATTCTCTCCATCCTCTTTATTTTCTACCGCCAACACAAAATTTCCAGGGTATTAAACCGATACTTGAAGCTAGCTAGGTTTGATTACTTTGCACACACGTATAGACAATGAAGAGAGATACGGATACGCAAGTAGGACTTGTTTTTGGGGACTACTAGGGTTTCTGAGGAAATATATAAAACCAACAAATCACAAGTCGTAGGTTTTCGAAGGAAAAAAGGAATCATCGAAATTAAAGTTTAAATATGAGCTGCTGTGGTTGTGTTTCTCGGCTCTTTCTGATGAATTTAGGTGTTTTAGTAAGGGAAGAAGCCGCGTTTTCTTGAAGGGTGTCCGCCTTTAAGGTTAAAATTAACTGACTAACGGTAACACATTGAAACATTTGACGCGCCATACCGATAATTTTCCGGGTCGGGTTTCAAGTTTGTCAAGATCTACTACACTACTACTTTCATATTTGATTCATTTACAATCTTATCCATTCGAACTTGAGTTTACCCGTTACCCATTGTAACCCGTTATGTTAAGTCAAAATATGTCAATTACGTGGCGATTTTGTATTGAATATGCAAATCTCATGTAAATATGCGGACCTAATTCACGCTGTCACATAATGATATTTTTATAGCTATATAAGGGTGTAAGCTAAATTAGTTAGCAAAAGTTTTAAATTTTGGAAATTTCTAAAAATTTTAATTGTATATTACTTGTTGTACGTGTGTTTTTTACCAACACAAGTTGGATAATCTACCATTAATTGAAGAAATTGAAAAGGATGTTAGTCGAGATAAAAAAATTCACTAAAAAAATATATCGGAAGAGATCAAAAATCCAAAATTTTATCCAATAACTTTTAAAAATTTTGATTTGTTATATATGTGAAATAAGCTAAAATAAAAATGCCTAATGGGTTAAACTTCAATCATATATACCATTCCCTTGTGTGATCACCCAATGTATGTTTTTGTTTGGGTTAATCATTCATCAAATAGGTTAGGCATTATTCTGCTGCAATCTCAAAGTGTGTTACATCAACATCATCAATTGTTAATCTAAATGTCATTATCCAAAGTCCTTCCGTGCTAGCGAAAAGAAAAAAAAAACAGAATTTCTATATGAGAAAACAAAATCTTTGAATTCACCGTCGAATGTGTCGTGAATGAATGATGGTTGTTAATATAGTTGGCCAGAGGTTAATGATGGTGATAGTACTGTTGATTTTTTTCATATTTGGAATGTTTTGCTAGAATTGATAAATGGGTAGTTGTGGCTAAGTTCTTTAATTAGAAAGGTTGCTATAAACACAGTGCAAACAATTAAGGGCGCATTTGGTTTTGTTCTGTAAAACTGTTTTTTGTTCTCAAAATTTCAAAAATACCCTAAACCTATTTGCTTAGCATTTTTGTTCTCAAATTTTTTGGAAAAAATGAGAATTGTAGCAAAAAAAAATAGAAAACTAGTGTAGCTTGTTTTCAAAGTTTTCGTTGAAAACACGAAGACAAATGCCTCTTTAATGAGGTCTGCCCTTCGACTCCCCTTAGCAGCAAAAGGCTTCATTCTTCTCTCTCTCTCTCTCTCTCTCTCTCTCTCTGCAGCTCCTCCTCTTTAACAAAGACGAAGACAAAGACGAAGACAAGGCCTGTTTTTTTTTTTCTGCATTTGGGTTCAGTGTTTCGGTGGTGGTTGTGGGTTTCGGTGGTGTTTTGTGGGTTTTGGCGGTGGTTGTGGGTTTTGGTGGTGGTTGTGGGTTTCAGTGCTTTGTGGGTTTCGGTGGTGCTCGGTGCTTTGTGGGTCTTGATGCACAGTGAAAGAGAGAGAGAGACAAAGAGTTGAAGCGAGAGGTGAAAATTGTGGATTATTATCCAAACAAATTTTATAATTTTTGTTCTTTAAAACTATTTTCAAAATTATATAACCAAACAGGTTTTTTGGTTTTGCAATCTAAATTTTTTTAAAAATACTTTCTTAAAACACTTCCCAAAAATAGTTTTCAGATACTGTTTTTTGAGATACAAACTAAACAAGCCCTAACTTTTTCGTTTCAGGTTTTGTATGTTTGCCACCACAATGGAAGAAGAAACGAAATGTTGCAAAGTCTTTCAATGCTTCACAGATTGGTCTTCAGAGCCACCAAAAAACTTCAGATGCATATGAATGCATCAATGCCATGTTTATCCAAAAACAACCAGAAGAATTAAATTCATCCAAATGTAATCTAAATGCGGATTTCAAAGGCTGCTGCTAATATTTCAAGATTCAAAAACTAAGTTCAAGAATAGAGCTCTTTCATATCAATATCTTGTGTATCAACTTAAATTAGAAGAACATAGTTAGACGCGGGAGTAAAGGGGAAACAGAGTCGGATAAGCATAACCAAAAACTAAGATATCGCAACTGAAATAAGCCATGAACAAGTGGTGGCATAAAGAAGTAGACAGGAGGAGATTATACTGCCATTACTCAGGAATGTATATGTGAGGAATAAAACCTGTCGTAAACAATCAAAATGCTAGAGGTGAGAAGATGTCTTCCTTTGTTCAAATCAAGAAAGACTCCTGCTGTAAATAGGAACTAAAATCTTATAAACATAAACAGAAACTCAAACATTACAACTAAAAGCGGGCATGAGGAAATGCTAACATATAGCAGAAAAAACTGGACCTGATTACACGCCTCTACTCTTAAGGAACACGTGGAAGGAGCGATCAGACTTGCCTAATGAGAATAGCAACTACCCTTGTAGCATCATTGAATCCTCATATCTGTATTAGGCTGACTAGACCATTTCATACCGTAATGTGAGAAGCATTTCATAAGATGCTAATGATCATCTCCAAGATTCATGACAATAATAAAACAGAATTGTTTGCCCCATATGAAAACCACTGCGATACCATGCTTCGAACCATTTAACACAATCTGCACTATTTAGCCGAAGTACAGAATTAAGAATTTCACTGTACCATATCTGCACTGCAAGTGCTTCAATCGCACAATTGAAAAATAAAATAAAACCAAGTACTGGATGCTCAATAACAAAAAACAAAAGCAAGACTAGAAAATCCAACAAAGTTGAGACAATAAGTAGTATCTTGTATACAAATATGCTAATAAACAATACAAAAACTAAGAAATAAGAGGAAGATGACATCAAAAAAGATTTCGTGTATCAACTACAGAAAATTACTACTGTAATCATTCGAGTGAAGTTCAAGCTATGGTAAAAGTACAAGCAGATATCTTCCTACTACTTCAGAGCATGCCTCCTGAACGGCTAACAATTAAATGAACAGGAACTATGGGAAACAAACACAGTTCCAGTATGCATACGAATTGTTTAAAGTTACCATTAGTAGATATTACCAGGATATCAAGAAATGAACTCTATCATTGATTTCTAATTTGTAGAAAATATGTAAATTTGTACAATGAATGTTGTCAAATAAACCATCACTAAATATAGGGATAAAACCAATTAAATTCAATATCTAACCAATCATGTTCCTAGACTCCAGCAGGAATGGTAAGAGGAACGGGGCACGGTTGTGTTGTTTCTGATGGAACTCCTGATAAAACCTGTGGTGGTGTCTTAATTACATGATTGAGTGCAGCATGAACTGATCTGGATAACATAAAACCTCTACTTTGTTCAGCTTCCGAACTTTCTTCAGCAAAACTAGAAACCTCCTCATTATCCATGCCCTCTTCATCTTCTGAACAATAAGAAAAGGACTCCTCTTCAGAAAAGAAGCTGCAATCATCTGAAAAAGAGGAAGAGCTGAGTTCATCATCAGCCGTGGACAGTATCAATAAGGAGCAGTCCTCATTTACATCTGCAACCCCCTCCAGTTCTTCTATGTCATCATCATCATCAGCTATACCTTCCACAAATGGGTGATTCAATAACATTTCAGCAGTAAATCTGTACATCTCCTTTCTCACAAAACAACCCTTCAGGAAATCTCTCCCCTCTTTTGATATCTCCAATGGAATTTTAGGCAATTCGTGCCCATTCCCAATTTTTTTGAGAATATCCTCAACGTCCAACTCTTGTTCCCCATTCCACGAGGGTTTACCAGTTAACATCTCAAGCACAATACAACCAAGAGCCCAAATATCAGATGGCGGCTCTTGTACGTTATCAATCACTGCTTCAGGAGATAAATATAGAGGAGTGCCTCTCCAATAAGGCTCCAACTTCCTCTTCTTGCTCCCATTAGCCCTTTTTGCCAACCCAAAATCACCAATCTTCGCCTTCAACTCAGAAGTAAGCAAAATATTCTCAGGCTTTAGATCACAATGGACATAACCACACCCATGAATATGATACAACCCTCTAAGAATACACCTCGTGTAACGGCGGACATCGGATTCAGGCAATCCGTTGCCACCCAATTTCTTAATCATATCAGCTAGGGTTCCTCCACAACCATACTCCAACAACAAGTTATACACCATCTCACCATTCTCACCTGTAGTAGTTTCATCACCATAGCATCGAAGCACATCAGAACAAGCTCTCACATTATTCAAAACCTCCCTCTCCTTCTGAATCGTACCGGAGACAGAGACCTCGGCAGATTTCACAGCCATAACCGATGGGAAATAGCCACATCGTGATCTGGGTTTCTTCAAATTTGCCAAGTAAACCGACCCAAAACTTCCTTTGCCGATCATTGCACCTCTACGCCATGCCACTCCATCTCCAAGATGATTCATACTCTTCTTCTCAACCTTATGTTGAAACTCATTACCTTTCATTCTCTCCATCTTCTTTATTTTCGACCACCTCCAATACAAAATTTATAGGGTATTAAACCGATTCTTGAAGCTAGCTAGGTTTGATTACTTTGCACCCACGAATAGACAATGAAGAGAGACAAAGGATACGCAAGTCCTGGTAGTATTTTTGGGGACTACTAGGGTTTCTGAGGAAATATATATAAAACCAACCAAATCACAAGTGCTAGGTTTCTTAAGGCGAAAAGGAGTAGACCAAATTTCAGGTTGAAACATAAGCTGCGGAGGTTGTGTTTCTCGGCTGTTTCTGAATTTAGGTGTTTTGGTAAGGGAAGGAGCCGCGTTTTCTTGAAGAAGTCAGCAAGTCAGTCTTAGTTAAATTATAACGGAATAACGGTAAGAAATCTGGAAGCTGGATCGGGTCAGGTCAATTTTTTTTGAGAGAATTACGCAGACTCATGAAATTTGTCACTTAATCACTCAGACTCCCTGACATTTAAAATATTACACACAGACTCCCTGAGGTTTGTACACGCGTAACCCTTAGACCCCTGTAAATATATCCGTTAATAAATTATATTTAGACTCTCTTAAAGTTTATAGGTATATAATACTTAAACTCCTTAAGTTTAAAATATTATACTTAGACCAAAAATATTCTAATCAAAGATAGAATATCAAATACTAGTTATTACCTGTGCCTGAAGACACAGAGTAATAAAAAATGGTAAACAATAAACATACTTGTATTCATATTCAAAATCAAATCACAAATATAAAGGTGAGATAAATGAATTTAAGTATCGGTTGTAGTGGGGGTGAGAGGTGGTGGTGGTAGGAGACGGTAATGGTTGTGGTGGGTGACAATGACCGTGGTGGCAGCGGTGGTGGTGGCGATGGGAGCGACAGCGACGACGGCGGCGGTGGTGGCGACGGCGGTGGTGGCGACAGCGGCGATGGTGGTGGTAGTGGTGGCGGCAATGGCATGACGATGGTGGTGGTGGCGGCGACGGCGACAGTGGTGGTGGTGGCGACGGCGATGGTGGTGGTGGCGGCGGCGACGGCCACGGTAGTGGTGGTGGTGGTGGCGGGGGTAGTGGTGGTGGTGGTGATGATGGTAGAGGTAGTGGTGGTGGTGGTAGAGGTAGTGGTAGGGCGGTTTCAAACACTATTTTTTTTTTAAAGTACTTATGAAAAATAATTTCTAAAAGTACTATTAAAAAGTCACTCCAAACACACCCTTAGATACCTATTTTTCCTATTAAATATATGGTGTTAATATTAGCCGTTAGATTAACTTTAAAGTAAAATTTAAAGTGATCTCAACCGCGAATAGCAAAAGTCATTTTGTTTATCTTTTGAGATTTGAATTGTAAACTACTTTATTATATAGATTTTATTTTACAACCAAAATTCATATTCTATTGTATCATTTATTGAAATAAAATTAAAAATAAAAATTTAATTTTTTCTTAAAAAATCGTAATTAGTATACAATTACACTATCTATTGGAATAAAGCTAAAAAATCAAACAAGGGTTCTAAGTCATTCATAATAAAACATAAATTTTACATCTAAAATTCATGTTCTATTATGTCATTTATTAAAATAAAATCAAAAATAAAAATCTAATTTAAAAAAAAAAAATCATAGTTAGTATATAATTATATTATCTATTAGAATAAAACTAAAAAATTAAACAAGGGGTCAAACTGTAATTGACACAATATCTTTTAGCTTTAATTGTGATAGTTTGGTATTTTAATTTGGTCGTTTAAACTACCAAATTAAATTTCAATAAACAATATAATTGTATACTAATCACGATTTTTTAAGAAAAAATTGAATTTTTATTTTTGATTTTATTTCAATAAAAGATTCAATAGAACATGAATTTTACTTGTAAATTTTAAAATATTTGATATTTTATCTTTGATTGAAATATTTTTGGTCTAAATATAACATTTTAAACTTAAGGGGTCTAAGTAATATATATTTACAAACTTTAGGGGGTCTGGGGTGTAATTTATTAATAAATATATTTATAGCAGGGTCTAAGTGTCACATACAAACCTTAGGGGGCCTGTGTGTAATATTTCAAATGTTAGGGGGTCTGAGTGATTAAGTGACAAACTTCAGGAGGTATGGGTGTAATTCTCCCTTTTTTTTTTAAAAAAATATTTATAGTTGGATTTGTGTCCTGTACATTACACTACATGCGTTTAGTTATGTTTAGGGATTGAGTATGAATTCAATTTTAATTGACGCGAATCCGATAATTCGAGGAATTTTAGTATGAAATATTTTATACCATTCAAAGCCAAAATTTGGAATATTTTACACAGCTAAACTTGGCGTTATTACTGCATTTCACAGGGTAGCATTCTATCCTCTCACAAGTAATATGCAATCTTTCATTCTCTTACAGAAACATGGTATCTGGATATAGCAGCCATATTTTGTTCTACTACTTGGAAGTGAGCCACTGCAAAATGAAAGACATTTTGATCAATTGAGCATTTTTTTGAGAAAAATAAGCAATCATTGGTGATTTCACTGTCTTAAAAAGTACACATAATGCAAAGAATTAACTTTTCGTTTCAGGCTTAGTACGTTTGCCAGAGCCATGGAGGAAGAAAAGAAGATTTGCAATCATACCACGAAAATGTCAACCGACCAATAACCATTATTCATCCAGGTAACGATTGCTGTGAAATTAAAGATGACAATAAAATAAAATTAATGAAAAAAACGATAAGAATGCAATCTAAACAATCACACAACACAGAATTTACGTGGTTCGACAATTTGCCAATGTCCACGAAGCTGCAGGAATTTCACTATTCTCAAGAAAGAATACAGAGAGAATAGCGGTCGTACAATATCAATCAACCCTAATCACCAAAACAGGCCCAAAAATTTGCCTCAGAAAAATTTCCATTAAAAACACGCAATATTATTTCAGGTCGGGTCATCATTCAGATCAACACACAAACAAGACTCTACAAAAGAGCCAACAACAACATTAAAATAGCCATTCCAAATTTAAGCAACCATAGATGATAAACTCTACTCCAGCCATAAAAACCTGGAATCAGCAAAACACTATGAAGGCCCAAAAAATGCACAAATAAGAGAGATTAATTGATAGCTTGTTCGACTTCAAACGATTAAATAATTCGCAGGATAGAGAAAAAAAAGATATTTATACCATAAAGGTGCCTCCTGATACATCAGAAACATAGCTCCTACCATTCATTTGGAATTGCTATAATTTGATCTGGGAGCCTGGTCCATCAATGAATTCCGATGGCCAATTGTAAATTCTTGCAATGCTTCTCTGATTGATACTCTCAGCTGACTACAAAATTTCAATGCAACAATAGTAAGAATTAAAATCATTCAAACGTAATCTGAACTCTGTCCTTGGGTTACCCTGCCATCAGCAGGTGATTAACCAAGAAATAACAAAGACAAATTGAACTGGGGGCTATATTATATCGATAGGAAGTGGTGTCCATATCATCTCGAAATCACGCCACTGTAAATGGGAAACAGAATCACATAAGCATAACCAAAAACCACAATATTTCAACTAAACTTGGCCACGAAGATGTGGTGGCATAAACCAATAAACAGGCATAGATTATACTGCCACTACTCCTCAAGTGTATATGAGAGGAATGATACCTGTTGTAATTAATCACAATGCTAGAGGTGAAATCACTTCCATATTTCGTATATATAACTAAAAATAAATCTGCATAATTAGATACCAAATATTTATACGAGCAATAAAAATACTCCTTCTGTAAATAGGAACGAAATCTCAAACTTTAAGAAAACGTCTCATCAGCATAATCAGAAACTACAAATTCTAACTATAGAGGGCATCTGATAGACGGTGATATATAGGAGAAGAGATAGGACTGGATTACGCACCACTACTCCTGCATAACGCATATGTGAGGAATAATAAGACTTGGCTAAGCGAGAGCAACAACCACTCTTGTAGCATCACTGTATCACCATTTCTTTATTAGGCTGACTAGATCATATCACAATATAATGTAAGAAGAATTTAACAAGATGCTAATGATCATCTCCTGCATTCACTGTGGAAAAAAGGAAACATTTTTGTTTGCCCCATCTGTGGAATACTGATGTATGATGTATTCAGCGAAAAAAACTAAATATAGAGATAGACATTGAGCTGAAACACAAATTCAGAACATCGGTTTGTATTATCCGCAATGTAAGTGCTCCAATAGCAAGACTAAAAAACCAAAACAAAAAAAGGGTACTCGATGCCCATTTATAAAAAATAAAAGCAAGACCACAAAATCCAAGAAAATTGAGTAAGTAACCAATATCTTGGATCCAACTATGCTGACATATAATACAACTGCTAAGAAATCAGAAGATGACATAAAAAATTACTTTAACTACCAAATTCAGAAAATTAAAATTGAAACCATTCTAGTAAAGTTTAATCTATGGTAAAAGTAAAAGCATATATCCTGCGACTACTTCAAAAATATCCCTTGCTGAACCGCCGGAATGACCGCAAATGTGGACATCTGCTGCTGTGTTGTGCCAGAATTTATGTTAATGTGAACTCAGTTGCCTTTGCAATCACAAATTTTATGCCAAAAGTGACTCTGCATGAGCTTCGGATGACCAAATATGAACTGGTACCATAGGCACTCTTACGGTGAAACAGGTGAAACAAGCAATTTATAGAAATTTTTGGTGCCGCGCATTAAATTCTGCGGTTAATGGTATTTATAGCAATTTATGCAGTATGTATAATGAAAAGTGCAATTAGCAGAAATTAACAACCATGATGTAAAAAAATTAATGTCATTGAAAAATTAAGTAATCTGTACAATGAATGTTTGTCCAGTAAATCATCCCAAAAGAGGGATAAACATATTTTGATTCAATATCTAACCATTTAAGTTCCTAGACTCCCGCTGGAATGGTAAAAGAAATGGGGCACTGTTCTGTTGTGTGACTTGTGTCTGATGGAATTTCTGATAAAACCTGAGGTGATGCCTTAATTACATGATCTATTGCAGCATTAACTGAACTCGATAGAGTAACACCCCTACTTTCTTCACCTCCAAATCCTTCTTCAGAAAAACTAGAAACCTCTTGATTATCAGTCCCCTCTTCATCTTCGGACCAATAAGAAAAGGACTCCTCTTCAGAAAAGAAGCTGCAATCATCCGAAAAAGAGGAAGAGCTGAGTCCATCATCAGCCATGGACAGTATCAATAAGGAGCTGTCCTCATTTACATCTGCAACCTCCTCTAAATCTTCTATGTCATCAACATTAACTATACCTTCCACAAATGGGTGATTCAACAACATTTCAGCAGTAAATCTGTACATCTCCTTTCTCACAAAACAACCCTTCAGGAAATCTCTCCCCTCTTTTGATAGCTTCAATGGAATTTTAGGCAATTCGTGCCCATTCCCAATTTTTTTAAGAATATCCTCAACATTCAACTCTTGTTCTCCATTCCATGCATGTTTCCCAGTTAACATCTCAAGCACAATACAACCGAGAGCCCAAATATCAGATGGAGGCTCTTGCACATTGTCAACCACTGCTTCAGGAGACAAATACAGTGGAGTGCCTCTCCAATATGGCTCCAACTTCCTCTTCTTGCTCCCACCAGCCCTTTTTGCCAACCCAAAATCACCAATCTTCGCCTTCAACTCGGAAGTAAGCAAAATATTATCAGGTTTTAAATCACAATGGACATAACCACACCCATGAATATGACTCAACCCTCTAAGAATACACCTTGTGTATCGACGGACATCGGATTCAGGCAATCCGTTGCCACCCAATTTCTTAATCATATCAGCTAGGGTTCCTCCAGAACCATACTCCAACAACAAGTTATACACCATCTCACCATTCTCACCTGTAGTAGTTTCATCACCATAGCATCGAAGCACATCAGAACAACCTCTCACATTATTCAAAACCTCCCTCTCCTTCTGAATCGTACCTGAGACAGAGACCTCAGCAGATTTCACAGCCATAACTGATGGGAAATAGCCACATCGCGATCTGGGTTTCTTCAAATTTGCCAAATAAACCGACCCAAAACTTCCTTTGCCGATCATTGCACCTCTACGCCACACCACTCCATCTCCAAGATGATTCATACTCTTCTTCTCAACCTTATGTTGAAGCTCATTATCTTTCATTCTCTCCATCCTTTCAACGCCTAACAAACTCTCTACTTTCTCCCACCAATATGAGTTTTTCAGGTATTTTCAATCGATTCTTGAAGCTAGGTTTGATTACTTTGCACCCACGTATAGATAATGAAGAGAGATAAGGATACGCAAGTCTTAAGTTGTTTTTGGGGACTACTAGGGCTTCTGAGAATATCTATACATAAAACCAACCAAATCACAAGTGCTAGGTTTTTGAAGGAGAAAAGGAGTAGACCAAATTTCGGTTAAAACATGGGCTGCGGGGGTTGTGTTTCTCGGCGGTTTCCGAATTTAGGTGTTTTAGTAAGGAAAGGCGTCGCGTTTTCTTGAGGGAAGTCAGCCAGTCTGGTTTGAGGTTAAAATTAACGGAATAACGGTAAGATATTAAAACATTTGACGGATCACAAGGGCAATGGGTCGGGTCGGGTTGTACAAGTTGGATAATCTAATATTAAATTGAATGAATTGATAAAAAATCTATACTACTTTAAAATATCAGAATATTTGAAAAACATTTTTTTTCCACCTTTGCCCTCCAACAACACAATTATGCCACTCATGTCTTTCAGATTTAATAGCAGCCTAGCCCTAATCAACACCTCCATTACTTCCCTGTTCCCACCCGTCCCTATGTCTCTCCCTATTCTTTAGCTGTTTCTCTTTCTCTCTCTCTCGCTTAAAACCCACATGCATTGCTATTCCCAGCCATCAGTCCGCCTCTTTCTTTATACCAGTTCATTATCTTTGGACTGATCAACTCCCACATCCTCTTCCCTTTCTCTACTATTTTAGTGGCGCCTGTGAAATCAGAGTAAAGCGATGGATGATTCATCAATGGCCAAAGCATTCTATCGCCCCTCGAAAGTCAGGTACGACATATTATTCCATCAATTTTTACATATTGTTGTATATATGATGAGCATCTTTGTACTTTGGCGGCATTGATGTGGTCTAATTAATGTTTGAACATACACTAGAGATTTTGAATTTTGTCTCTTCTCCATGGACCGATTTATTTGGTGTTTTTTATTTCAGAATGCTCGAAGGAGTCGGAGATGGAAAGTCTTTTGAGTTATTTTTATTTTCTAAAACAGAAAGCTGCAATACACCTCCTAGCAAGATTGGTATGTGTATTTAATTTGTGTGATATCGGCCATATGTTTGGCAATAGATTCACATTTCAACTTCATATGTTTTTCATGTTTTGTTGTTTCTAACTCTGTTGTTCTTGCAAGGTGATATTCATAGTATCTGTTGATATATCATTTGTTTGGTTGCTTTTCATATTTTTTTGATAAGTGATCTTCGTACTTTTATATTTCTATATTTTTGTTAGAAAATGAATGAATTTTGCCTGAAATAACAGCCACTATCTGGTAAATGCTGATATGATGAGGTCAATTAGAAGTCCAATGATGGGATCAACAAGTCATGTCCTCTGTGTTCTTTTGGTGTTTGAAACCTGGGTTGTATTGGTTTTGTTAAACCTGAGGCTAAGAATTGGCCTCTTATCCAGCTAGGTTGGTGATGTCATAAAAAGGACTCTGCCATCAATTACGTTCCCAAATTGAGATCTTACCACCAGTGCAACTCTTATATTACTCATCATATGCTTGGAAGAATCACCACTAGGCCTTGGGCAAACTGTTTCTCTACCACATTTAATGATTTAGATAAGAAGTTATCCCTTTGCAAGTGGTTCCTGAGGTATTTAAGCAGCTCCATTTCTTTCTAGACTGAGACTGGTTATTATATTTGGTATTTTTTTTTTATTTCATTGAAATTACATTATTTAATGTTTGTCTCATGTATTTTGCACTGATAGTTCTCAACTTATGAAGTTGGTTAGATTTTAATTTTTAATAGTTCATTAGCTTTTCTTACACTCCAGTAATGTAGAAACTTTGGGAAGCAGCTGAAGATCATGGTAAACATGGTTCCACGGGTTTAAATTTGACAAATAGTACTACATACTCGGAATTGACACTTGTTGTTCCGAGCTCTAATGTGATCATGCCAGTTGCTAGCAAACTGTTATTGTACTATATTATGGTATTTTTCCTATATGTTTCTGGTCTTATATCTTTTGAATCATTTTTTTTTATTTCCATGTTGAAAACGATAGGTATGTAATCTTAACATAGTTCCATGTAATTTGACTACAGGACCTTTTGAAAATTATGAAGATCATGGTAGCAATATGAGGAATTTTATAGTGCCCTTCATATTAAAGAGGAATTGACCGTAGAAATCTATAAGTTGCAGTTGCATACCTACTTTTGCACTATGGAGGCATTGCATTCATCATAACTCTTAACTTGGGAACAAGAAACATTCGTGGAAAACTTTTGTTTCTCGCTCCATATATCAAATGATGAGCATTTTATGGGCTAAAGAACTTGATTTTTACCCCTACCAGCATTCCTTATTAGTTGACAAGAAAACTTTTTTTTTTCCCCTTCTTTTGATTCCATTTTACTTATGTGCGAGCAGGATTTGTTTTGCCTCTGTTTAATGGCTTTACATATGTTAATGAGCAGGATATTGCTACTATTTTGGTTATAAACCTGCAGCATGGCAAGGTTTAAATTGTCGTACTGCAAACTTCTATAAAGCTATGAATATTTTTGAACTCATATTTTTGTATGTTACAGTTTTCTTGAATTTTGTGGCTTAATACATTTACTTTATGAGAGGATGGGTGCCTTTTTGGTTTTAATTTAGTTTCATCCAATGTTTTGCATACCCATAACTTATAGTTGGTTATGAGAATTTGTTGCTAAAATTCAGATTCCTTTGTTGTTAAGGATGCTATAGTTCGCCAAATAATTTTCATATTAATTCTTATGATTCCCCCATATTATGCTTCCACATCTAATCTACCCTGATTTTCGTGCGATTAAATCCATAATTCGTTTTTTGGAATACCTTGAGTTCTTGCAGACCTACTCTATGTTTTCTATTTCCATACCAGTATTGTGTAGAAATTAGCCGCATAAACAATTCGTTTTTCAGGAAAATTATTGATGCTTCCCTAAAAAATTTTGAGGGCCAAAGTAGCAGGCTTCTACACTGGCTTCCAAATCTGTAAAGGTGATTATGGGATTTGCCAATTTTTTCTTGGTGTAGATTGTGGGGCAAAATCAGCATTAGATTAGCTACAAATAAGACAGCTTGCGAAAAGCCATTCATATGGTCAATGTAGTTGTTGCATTCTTCGATTTTGAGTCACATGTGAGCCTCAAATATTTTCTATAGAAGGATGTAGGATCAAAATTTTCTATCTTATAGGGGCTGCCCTGATGTATGGATATGAAAGATTTTTTTGAACCCAAAGCTCTAATGGTTGTATTTCAATGTCTACTTTTGCTTGCATTTTTATGTTATTTGTTACAAAGCTATTTCATATCATGGAACTATGCATTTCTATTTTTCTTTTCTTGTTGCTGTGGATGATAGCATATATATTTTTGTTTGTTCTTTCTAAGTTGACATCTAAAAGGTATATAATTATAGAAGTTTGGATTGGAGTTGATCATTTCTCTCTAGGTTTTCACTTTTCACAGATGAACCATTTTGAGTATATCCATGACAAAAATTCTTGCCAGTTTATTCTAATTTAATTTCTTTCGAATACATCTAACAACTAGAGTTGCCCTGGTATCATGGTAATAACATTTCAATAAGTTTAGTAGAGCTTTCTTTAACGGCAAGCACAGTTTCCCTATTGAAGTGCTTCATTGGCAGAGTCATAGTAGTTGTTATTGATGTGTGAAAGCTTCAAAAACTTCAAGTGAAGTTGAATAACCCATTGCTTGGACTCTTTGGTAAGTAGGATACTTATTTTTGTTAAGTCAATCAGCTCCTTCTTGTGTTTTACTTAATATTAAATTGATTACCTAATTATTGATAAATCAATAATTAGCATGTAATTGCCGGTGTCGCTTCAGAACCCACTTCATCAAAACTATAAACTTGCACCACGTCTCTCTCCACTATTTTTGGCCTGATCAACTCTCAAATCTCTCTCTACTATGGCAGTGGTGACGAGCCTTTGATGTCGACTCTGACCCTCACGCACTGCTGATGCATCCGATCGCTTAAAATTCAGGTAAAACTTATACTTTCAAAAATTTTAGTACGCTTGGTTAATTGTACATCCAATCTTCTTTTATGTTCTCAACTTAGTCAAACTGAACATTGTTTTTCATATTCTCAAAACAATGAACTTTCTACGGTATTAGGTTTATTTGGGTATAATGTAGTTCGAGTTTTGATTATTATGGTGTCATATATTAGATTCTTTTGTGTTGAATTTTGGTGACATAAGACAATTTCTACTGGATATTTTATAATCTGATGATGATCAATGTATGTGTTCCATTTTTTCACATTTTGTACCATAAGTTTTCACCGTTGTTATCAATTCTCTTTAGTATGCTTTCCTGGTGGTCGAGTAATTTTGGAGACAAATTGTCAGTATTTCAATCTCGACATACAATTCATATATAGCCCCAACATATTTTTCTTTATTTGTTGCCGCTTATTTGAGTTTGTTTAATTCTTGTTGATTTTGAAAATGTTCATATCTGGGGTTGTTAGAGCCATTCATTTTATCACTTGCTTATTTTATTATCCATATTGTTTTTATTTTTTGGTTCATTTGTATAAATAAGATGTATGAATGTTGCTTGGATCTTATGGGTTGTGAATTCAATAATGGTTCGAGGTATTTATTGGTTTAGGTTCACCACACGAAATGGTTTCAACTTGTTAGTGGAAAAATGGATTTATATTTGTTAATTTTTTAGGAAAAACATGTATGTCTCAGTTCGATATTCGAAATTAACCCCCTTTTTCCATGTGAATCACTTTTTTTTTTTTTTGGCGTCTCTTGATTTGCGGCTATGAAGCATGGATATAAATGTGGGTATGATATGAAAAAATCTAAAAAAATAGGATACGAATACGACTAGGATACGCCTATAGTAAAATATATATGAAATATATTTTATTATTATTTACCGTCTTATTAATTATATACGTTGGTTAATTTTTTAACATAATAAGAAAGTCGGCTCATATAAATCAAGCTGTTTTCGGTAGTTCAGTTGTATTAGCTTGTTGTAAGGCTAAAGCTTAGAGAATATCTTCTTTCTTTTTTAGTTTCATCAAAGTATATTCACAAAGTGAAGTGACTATAATCAAAGGAATCAAAATTAATATTTATTTAGTTTGTTTGTTTAGAAGTATTTGTTGCTAAAATTATAACGTAATAGATTCATTTTATAATTGATACTCTTTTGACATGTAATAGTAGGCAATACTTAAAAAACACTCATGCGTCTTCTTGTGTCTCCAATGAATTTTTGTTGATGTATTTTATGTTATGAATTTTTGTTGATGTATTTTATGTTATGTGATTTTGAAAAGTATTTGTTAAGTATCCAAATATTTTATTATTACCAGATACATAAGAGGTGTATTCGATACTATCCTTGAGTATCCATGTTTCTTAGACTAGCGGTATAATGGATAGTTAGAGAAAAAACAAAGTAGCTGCCAAAGTTGGAAAACAGAGGGAAAAAAGGGTTTTGCTGGGAAAAAACAGAGGCATCGCAGGACATATGGTTGAAGGGGATGCAGCTCCATTGGCTTTGAAGGCTGATTTTCCTGCGTTATTGAGATAAATTATTCTTTGCATTTAGTATTTGATGTACTGAATTTCTTACCAATAAAAAAAAATAAAAAAATTGGGCATTGATATGTGATTTATGAAGCAGATTTTTCAGCTGCTGTTTTATGCTTCATTTTGGTTCTACTTTGTGTTTTTGGTGAGGTTATTGCTCCTTTATAGCCAAAAGATAGCTTGGGAAAATAATTGATCTTATAATCAATATCTGATTTTATACAACTTAATTGACAAAAATTCCAATATGCATCTTGTATAGTGCTTGATTATAGATGGTGTGCTCGTGCATGATCATGTTTTGAAACACATCATTTGAATTTTATTTTTCTTTCTTCTTTTTTGTTTTGCTTTTGTAGACCCAGTTTAGTTGTTGAGAATATCAAACTAAAAGTAACTATATGAAATATTGGTCCTTATACCCTGCGATGGAGAGAAGTGGCAACGCTCCATAAAACTTGGCAAGGGTGCTTTTGCATGGAAATCTTTAGGGCAATCAAGTGAATCCTCCTTCATTGTCTGAACTTCAGCTCACATGGATCCCATGCAATGCTGATTTTTTACTACACCAGGGATGTAATTCGCTTTGTTGGTCCGATCCTTGGCCTTCCTCTCCCATCTGAGGAGCCCATTCAAGTAATGAATGGATTTTTTTTCCTCTAATTATTATCTATTGTATATTTTGGTTTTATTACATAGACTTTGATTCGTTGTTTTTTTGTATCTCGTGGGAGCTAAGTTCAATTTCAATAGGAGAAAGTACACCTTGTTAGTTTTTAGAGTTTGGATGGTAAGACTGTATTCTTTGAATGATAGGTAATTGTAGAATTAAACTTGGATGGACTTTCATTCTTAGTTGGACATTTAGTCTCTCTCTCTCTGTACATTTATATTGGATATGGTAAATTTTCTTAGCTATGTCATTGATAATTTTTCAAAGGAACAATAATTTTTTTTTTTTATTTTCTTAACCTTTCTTTTTGTTTTGGCTATAGCATATTTTATGACAACTTAAATAATTGCATTTCAATCATTCTCTTCTCTATCAACTGGTCTTATAGAAAAATTGCTAACAGTCTTTATCAAGTTTAACAATTTAATTTGAAAATAATTCACGTGCAACGCACGTGTGCACTAACTAGTATATATAAATGGTAGTTATTATATTACATAAAAGGGTAATTATTACTTATTTATTAATATATTATTAAATAATAATATCATATAACAATATTAACATAATATCACCAATGCATTAAATATTTCTTGTGACTCATGGGCTGGTCCGAACCGTCACGTGTAGGCCTACTGCCAGTCCATTAACCTGACGTAGGTTTTTGCCTAAATCGGCCGACAAGCTAACCCATTTAAGGCCCATGCAAGCAATCTCCACAGCCCGACTCATTAATATCTAATAATTGAAGTATAAATATTTAAGTTATATTATTTTTAATGGTTTAAATTTTTAGAGTAGATGGTTGTTTAACTGTATATCAGAGTAGGATGTCCTGTGTTTAAATCTCGTTGTTACTATAATTATTAAACAGATTTTCATATGTTAAGTCCAATATCTAGTTTAAATTTTTAGAATAGATAGTTGTTTAAAATCCACTGACTTAAATTTTTATTAACATTTGACCATCGTTGTCTCCAGAACCACCACCAATTGTCCACATAGTTGCAACCACCGCCATCGAACCACAACCATTGTCATTGTCATTGTCATTGTTATCGTCATTGCCGCTACACCACCACTATTAGTATAACTACTACCTAATTCGACACCATCACCTTCGCTTGCTTAATGAATTTGAATGATAATATCCAATATGTTATGGCCGAGAAAAATAATTTAGATACTCAACTTGTTAGATTATTTCTAATGGAAATTCAAGCTCTTATTAAAATTTGAGTAAAAAAAAAAGTAAAACTTAATTTGATATAGACATCTATAATAGAAAAACTCAAATTTAAAGAAAGAGAAACTCAAATTTAAAAGAAAAGAAACTCAAATTTAAATGAGAACAAACCCAAATTTAAAAGAGGGTAAAATATAGTCATTGGATCTTTTAAGGAGAGTAAAATCTCACCATTAAAAATTTGAGTATGAATTTAAGTTTCCTTTAATTTGAGTGAAAAAATGAGTCTCTCTTAATTTAATATAGATGTAGGTCTAATATTGGAGAACTAGTTATTACCCGTGCCTGAAGGTACTGTACGACGAAAAAAAAATCAAGTAAAAAAAAATGCAAAGAATGCCTCTGTTTCACCCACCGCCAATCATTGGCAACTGACCAAGTCATGCCCGATGAGCTACTGAGGCAAGTTTTTTGGGAACATTTGCACAACAATGGGGAAAAGAAATCACCAATAAGTGAAGTCAAGCCCCCATTACTCCCAAATTCTAAGGAACAAACAAAACTTATAGATTTTTATATATACCTGAATCACCCAAAATTCAAAAACACATAGCATCAACTAAGGAGTAACAACTTTAAACCTTTGTATCTAAATTTTTTCCAAACAACTGGTAGTGAGTACCCCAAAATTAACCCTCAACAATTAGCTTTACCATAAAACCATCTTCAATCCATTAATTAAACATTAACTCAAGCATCAAATTACAGGTAAACAAAAAGATTCAAATTCAACCGAACAAAAATAAACTAAAAATAAGAATAGAAGAAACTTTCTTACATTTTCCTCTCTCAATTAAATTAACTAATTCCATAACAAACTAAAAATTAGCAAATGAACAATAAGAACCAATGTATAGTTTAAAAGCATCTAAACCATTTTTATGGAAAAATTGAATCACAATATAAACCACACAATAAATCAACACAAAACTACCCACAAAATCATAGACACTCTCTAGTTGTTGCCACCAACACAGTCCCTTTCTATCATATTGTCACAACTAAAATCTATCACCAATTCACAATCAATTACCAATCATAGTCCTGTTTATTACTTTTTTACCATGCTCATCTAACCATAAAAAATACAAAAAACCAAAATATTAAAAGGAAGCAACTGACAAACTTAAAAAGTTGTAGGAAGATGTTTTCAATAATTAAAAAATGATGAAGCTAGTGTTTAGCGGCAAGGAAGATTTGACTTGGACGGTTCATGAATTGCTCAAGTACAAAAATATGTGTTTCAATAGAAAAAAATCCCCCTAAGTGATATTATGTTGAATTTGAAATCTAATAGGATCACCTAAGCTAGACCGAAGATAGCAAGATGCAACCTGTAACCTTAAAAACTTGCTCTCTTTGTTCAAGAGTTTTATTTCCTATAAATCCATGTGCAGCTGAGATAGGGTAAAGTTCCCAACAGGATCAATCAGGCAATGAACACAACTAAATATCACTAAACTAAGTTACTTATGTTGCTACTCACAAAAGGCTCAAAGAAGAAGAAATATAACACATTTAACTTTTGAAAAGCACAGAAAAGAATGGAAAAAGGAAACAATTCATCATGAAAGATTTCAAGAACAAATCTATAGCCTGAATTCTAGTATGCAATTCCTCATCTCAATTAGCAATGATTCCATCAAATTTAATTAGTTGTGTCATCAACATTTCAATCAAATTCAACAAAATTGTCTCTAATACTTTTTTCCACCACATAAACTTGCAACCTATAGGCCATTTGCTAGCCGCATTAAGGTTTCATGAGCAAGCTGAAAAAATCTGAATATATCACTTTGTGGAAACAATCCATTATGACAATTGAGAGGAAAAATGCATGAGAGAGTAGATATGAGAGGGATAATAACAGAGTTTATAAAGAAAGTAAGAGGAAATTCAAATACAAAATACATTAACAGATACACCTCTTAAAGGAACAACTGCTGATGAGCATTGAATATTTTCCACAATTTCTAACCCACAAACCTAATTAGTAATTGCACCAAGGTGAACTGTAAGCAGTATGGAAGTAATTGGATGCAAGGCCAAGCGGCTTTGGCTAAGATTGCTAGCTAGTGGTACAGGTTACTATGGCACTGCTCCACCACCTATGATGCTTTACGACATGCCAAAGATTAATGGTATGGGATAGCCAGGAGAGTACAACTAAATCCTCTTAGGCATTTTCTCAAACAGGTGGAGGGTACGGAGGCTGATTGTGGTGCCGTGGGGTGTGTGTGTGAGATTTGCTTGAGGGAGAAAGAGGGGGAAAGATGGAGAGATGAGAAAGGGAGGGAGGCACAAAGATTACCTGTCGCCGGTGGTTCGTCGGTGCTTTCTCTCGAATTGGCAGAGGTCAATGGCGCAGATAATATGCTTGAAGGTATAATTCCGGCGACTATTGGTTCGTTTCCGAGCCTAAAGTTAGAGATGTATACATCTAGACAGATATATACAAATGGAGATGCATAGCAATCGTTAACACAGAGAGAGAGAGAACATGTCTTACACCGAAATATAAGAGCTGGAAAGATGGATCGAACACTGATCGAAATTTCTGATCAAACACCGTGAATAATCGAAGAGAAATAAAACACACCATACAACACTCAACCAAATCAAACTGAATTGAACCCTCGAATCCTAATTAGTCAGTATCCGAATGATAAGTTGCATCTCATCCCTTAGCTTGAATACCACAGTAACTGAACCAATCAAATATCATTATTTGGACTTATCATAATTTTCGCACAATAATTGTGAACCTATTAATTTTCTGCAGATAATTGCTTAAAAAACATGACAAATGAAGTGATGTCAATCAATGAATATATTACATGTGCTGAAATTTTCATTACAAACCCAAATTGAAAAAAGCAAGAAGGAACTTAAAATTCGACATTTTCTGCAACTTATGAGGTCAGAGAGAGAGAGAGGAGCACAAACTGAATCGGTTGCTTGAGATCGATTGCCTTGCCTGAGATCGCCTCAATTTTCTGCTAGAAAGGAAGATCAAAAGAACTGGAGTCGTTCGATTTGAGTTAGGGGTAAAATGAGAGGCAATTTGAAATTCTTTAGTTGATTTATGGCTACAATTGGGGCAAATGGAGAGAGAGAGAAGAGAAGACTTACATTCGATTGCCTTGCCTGAGATCGATTGCCTTCCTGAGATCACCTGCCTTCCTGAGATCGCCTACCTTCCTGAGATTGCCTGATGTGGAGCTGAAAGAGAGTGAGAGTGTGAAGGGGACTTTGGAGCTGTATGACTCCTTCATTCTCTGAGTGTGAATTACTACATCATACAGCTCATTCACTCTCTGAGTGTGAAGGAGACTTTGGAGCTGATCTCACAGATCTCACAACGTTAGAATCGAGTTCGTCGGAGCAAGTAAACACTCAGAGAGGAGTTCGCTTTCAATTGGGAGGCAATTTGAAATAATACAATTGGAGTATTTGACTGAATACAGAGAGAGAGAGAGAGAGAGAGAGAGGAGCACAAACTGAATCGAATGCCAATCGTCAAAGCTGTGGTTCCATATCTCGGTGAGTCGTTCGATTCTCGGTGAGTAAAGAAGACTTACATTCGAGCCTTGCAGAGATCGCCTGCCTTGATGGTGTGAAACTCAGCTCTGAAAATGGTGGCTGAAACTTAGATCTGAAAATTCAAATCGAACACTTCTGAAAAACCGAGCAACAGGTTGAAAAATTCAGTGCTCTCACACAACTGGTGGTTTCGGTTCTGGGTTTGGTAGTGATGATTTGCGGTGGTGGTGGTGGTTTCGATTCTGGGTCAGGGGTGTGTCGCTGGGGCTGAAAGAGAGAGAGAGAGAGAGAGTGTGAACAGAGAGGAGAGAGAAGAGAGTGTGAACAGAGAGGAGAGAGTGTGAACAGAGAGGAGAGAGTTCTGGAGAGTTCTAGTGTGTGAGAACATGTGAGTGTGTGATGAAAAGATTGGGCGGGAATCTAAAAATTGTTAGATTAATATTAACCCTTAGATTAGATTTAGACAAATTTAGAAACGATCTGAACCGCGAAAAGCAAAAATCATTTGGTTTATCTTTTGAGATTTGAATTGTAAGCTACTTTATTATATAGATGTTTTTAAGAGTTTTTTTTACTCAAATTTAATTTTAAATTTAAAAAAGATAAAGATTGAAGATGCTCTCAATACATTATAATGGATTCCATACCAACATTAGAGAAAAAAAAATTAGTAAAAGACCCATCTCCATAGCCTAGTTTACTTTTCAGGTTGGAGATGGATCACACCACTAACATTGCCCCATAGCAAAGCTTGATTTTGGCAACTAATGCATATAATATTGATTTCAAAAAATAGGTGGTGGATCATTTTTTATACACATTAAAAAAGTCATTTTTTGATTACTTTAAATTTAATAATTTTTTATTGTACAAACAAATCTTAAAGTCGTGCGGTCTTAATCTAAAACGGACAATATTCATACGAGTTTATGGTACTACAAGAGACTCTATTTATAAGGAGAATGAGAGAGATAAATAGTAGTTAATCTCGCTCTCATTTGACATATAACGTAAAATAAATGTATGAGGTTAACGGTGTAGTGGAAAGTTCTAGAAGTGAACTAGAGTGGGGAAGGAATGCGTGTGTATGTGTGTGTGTGGGTTGGTTGATTCAGTGTGAAGAGGTAAAGAGCTCCTCTTGTTTGCAAGAAAAATGAGTGCAGTGGTGATAATCAGAATACAAATTACAATGGTTCAGTAAGTTGAAGAGTTTGGCTAGTCCATTCTAATAAAGTATCTTACTTTTCAAATTGTATTGTTTGAAAAAGAAGGTGGCTACGGTAATATTTTTAGATGCCTCCTAATCCCCCTGCCAAGTGTCGACAATCTTTTTGGCTTGACCAAGAAGTCTTATGTCATTCCCTCTATGTAGAGGCGTATTCCCCTATTTATACAGGAAATAACTTTTGTCCTTATTGCAGATTGTTTGATCATCTCAATCAATTAGAATAATAAGGAAAATATTTTGTCGTTAGCAGATCTCTGACATCATTCCACGTGTCCATTTAAAAGTGGTGATGTGTCATCTTGGAGTGCCAACCTTTCAAAAGTCATCTACCAAGGTTACTGGTCGATGCTTGTCAGCTCAGGGGCTCTTTCCCATTAAGAAGGTTATAGGAAATGGGAGGAGGTCAGTTCGAGTGGTCTACATGACCGAGAAGACGCAAAGCTTCAATTACGCAAAGATTCAATTACGCCAGGAAGGGAATCGAATTGTTCATTTCCTATCTCAGATTAGGACTCCGTGGTTGGACTATTCGAGGTTAGGTTATGAACAACATAGGATGATCCACTTATCATAGTATTATCATATGTTAATCCTTGGACTTAAACCAAATACACATCGTAGTCCGATGAGCACTTGTTAGCACACGGATTTAGATGTCAATTTCTATAAAAATTTGGAACACAGATTCTTTCATGTGGTATCGTCTATATAATAAAGTACAATACAATTCAAATTTCAAAAGATAAACAAAATGACTTTTATTTTTCGCGGTTGAGATCTCTTTAAATTTTATTTTAAAATTAATCCAACTGCTAATAATAACATCCAAATTTAATAGAAAAAAATAGGCTTATAAGAGTGTGTTTTGGATGACTTTTTAAAAATGTTTTTGAAATTTATAATTTCTCATTAGTACTTTAAAAAATATATATGTTTGGAATCACCCCCCACTACCACTATCACCCCCACCCCCACCACTATCACCACCCCCGCCACTGCCACCCCACCAACACAACTACCCCTACCACCATCACCCACCACCGATTGTTACCACCGTCGTCTACCACCACCAGCAACCACCATCGTTATCTTATTCTTATATTTATTACTACTACCACTACCACCATCATCTCACTACTACAACCCACCACCACTCATCGTCGCCCACAACTGTCTTCACCCACTGTCACCCACCCCCACCACACCTACCACCACCACCACCACCACCACCACCGTCATTCGTCATTCGTCATCACCCATCACACTGTCGCCCAAAAGTACCAGTCGTTGCTTACCACCACCATCATCACCGCCCACCACCACCGCCATCACCCCACCACCACCAGCACTGCCAACCACCATGACCGTCACCCACCACCACCCACACTCACCACCACCGCCGCCGTCACCCATGTCTAGCACTATCACCATTATCACCCAAAACCCACCACCACAACTATCACCGTCTTTCACCACCACCACTATCATCGCTCACTCTCAATACAATTAGTGCTTAAATTCATTTATCTCTTTTCTATGCTTGTGATTTGATTTTAAGAATGAATACAAATATGTTTATTATTGACCATTTTTTATTATTTTGTGCCTTCAGACATAGACAATAACTAGTTCTTCAATAATTACATTCTTATGTAGATTCAACATAGTGCTCCTTTAATTTCCATATTTAGTGTGCAATGGGACATCCCCACTAAGATATATACGAGGTTGCTCTCAAATTTTAATGTATGCAGCATTAAACATATTATAACTAGGCGTGAGTGCATGTAATAATGATCTTCATGCTCTCTTTTGTTACAGTGAAAATTATTTTCTAACAGACCATACTTTTATTAATTTCTTTGTGAAAATCTTGTGTTTCTGCTACTGCAGGATTGGGTGGAGGACATTTAGTTGTCCACAGCACTACCCATGTAATAAAAAGAATGTGATTTCAAGTTTGATCCAGCTTTAATCCTATGCATTCTACAAAATAGTTGATTCTAGATATAAACACATAAGGTGAACAAATGACGGTTTAGTGTAAGAGATTTTAATTAGTACGGGGTCTGGAGAAAATCAGATATACGCAGTTTTATCTCTGCATGTAAAGAGACTATTTTCGTAATTCAAACTTTTTTCGAACTAGTGACGCTCAAGTCACAATGAAACAACTTTATCGTTATGTAAATATTTTATGATTCACAATATAATCCCATGTAAAAAATAAAGGAGACGAAAACAAAAAGAAAATGCTGCAGCTTTTGAAAAGATTTGATACTAATCGTTATGAAGAGTTCACCTAACCTTTCCCAACAAGAGTGAAGTTTGTCTGGGTTTATCAAGTCGTATGAAGAGAATAAATGTTGTCTTCACCGCACAATTGAAGAAGCACGATACCTAAATACTATTCGCTTATTTGCTAGGTAGGTAGCAACCATCATTGACCCATGAATGATAGTTATTCAATTTAAGGTAAGGTTTTTTTTTTTCCACCTATATAGTCTGGGTTGTTCTCTAACCCGGTAACAATGTGACAAAATTTCTTTTTCTCTTGATTGGCATGGCAGACGGTTCGGATAATGAAGGTGGCAGTATGCATCATCGGATTCGAGGCATGGGAAGGACGGAATCCAAGAATCTTTTTGTTAGTGTCGTCTAAAATTTTGACTTCAAATTAATATTTTAATTTTAATTTGGTCCATTATTCAAGCAATAATCATAACTTATACCGATATTGTATCACATACTAAATCGATCCATAGTACAGTTAACATTAGTGTAATTCACATGGTGGAGTCAACTAACATGGTATCAAATTACATTTTTCACGTGGGATTAATTTAGATGGAGGGATACCGAACCACTGATGGTCAGTTCTGAGAATCTAGAACTTGTTGGTTTTTCATACGTCAACACGCCATGTCGTAGACCATTTCAAAAGGAACTCCATTTTTTAACTCGACAGGAGGAAAAAAGGGAAAATTACATTCATTAAATTACCTAAACCCCTTAATATTTAAAATATTATACACAAATTCCCTAAGATTTGTATATGCTTAACACATAAACTCTACCGTTAAATGTCCGTTAGTAAATTATATCCAAACTCCTAAAATTTGAAATATATAATACTTAGATCCCTCAAGTTTAAAATATTATACTTATACAAAAAATACTTTAATTAAAGATAAGATATCAAATATTTTAAAATTTACAACTGAAATTCATATTCTATTATGTCATTTATTGAAATAAAATCAAAAATAAAAATTCAATTCTTTTAAAAAAAATCATAATTAGTACTGTTGATGTCAAAATTTGGACGACTTCCACGTGGGTTTGGAGTTGGACTTTTTACCTTGGATCAATTTTTCTATCATCAAGTACGAACATATGAAATAAGTCGAATCAACACATTTGCATGTTTTATTATATCAAAATAAAATCCCAATTTTTTAAGAAAAAATAGTAATTAGTATAAATATATTGAAGAACTCAATACAACACTCATTTGTATACAATTATACTCTCTATTGGCATAAAATAAAATAAAAAATCAAATAAGATGTCAAACTGTAATGAACACAATATCTTATATTTTTAATTGGAGTAATTTGGTTATTTAATAGATTTCGTTAGTTCCGTAACTAATAAAGGGTCTAAGTATAATATTTTAAACTTGAGAGATCTAAATATTATACGCCTACAAATTTTAGGATGTTTAGGTATAATTTACTAATGGATATACTAAGTTTTAGTGCTACAAATCTCAGGAGTGTAATATTTTAAATGTCAAGGGTCTAAGTGATTAAATGATAAATTTTAGGGGGTTTAGTTGTAATTTTCCCAAAAAAAAAACAGAAACATAAACGAGAGAGAGAGAGAAGACAGAGTGCAAGTGCTACTCGGATTACTGACCAAAACAACGAACTAAAATGGGTCTTCTTCTTTAGTGTTTTTCTGAACCATTAAGTCACTTTCTAAACTACTATAATACTTGCTTTCAGACTAGCTAGATTGTTGGGTATCAATTAAAAATGCAGAAAACAAGTAATATAACGTTTTTAATGTGGTTGGTTTGGTCTCAACTTTTTACCTACCTTAACTCCTTTTGATGCCCTTAAATAGAGGGTAGGATTGGACTGTGTATGTATTCTTAGTATTGAATGCATAGAAACATGGAGTTTCATTTAGTAAGAGCTTTCTTTCTCTTCTCTCTCTTTGCTTTTCTAGGAACTCAAGCAAGAACTTTACCTGCAGGTAATGTCCCAACCCTCTTAACATGCTTGTACTTGCTTGTTGGTGATTTCAAG
Source organism: Ilex aquifolium (assembly GCA_951799425.1). NCBI lineage: Eukaryota > Viridiplantae > Streptophyta > Magnoliopsida > Aquifoliales > Aquifoliaceae > Ilex > Ilex aquifolium. The sequence goes on along the minus strand of OX637404.1, from coordinate 27,364,908 downwards.
CTTGTTCACTAACCTTACCTAGTGCAAAACCAACCTGAGCTTGCAAACTTTTGACTCTGAATTGACTCTAACAAAATCTGCACAGTACACGAGATTTTTGGGTCATATATAGACAGTCTTACCTTAGAGAAAAACTATTTTTCAGCACATGGGTGTTTGTTTATACTGAAGTGCTGAACTGAGTGTTTATCATTCCTTTGTGTTGTGTTGCAGAACCAGATCAGAAATTCAAGACCAAGTTCAATTATGGGAGGGCGTCAACGTCAAGCCCACCATCTCTACCTGCAACACCAATATCATCACCACCAACTAAACATATTTTAAGTGCTTCCTCTTCTGCTGCTACAGATAGTTCAGGCAATGTTCTCATGCTGATCATGACAGATTACAAAGCCGCCGCCTCGAGTCCACCATCACCACCAAAATCACTGCCAATCCACAGGGAGATTCTGTGTAAGAGGTGGTTCATGATCATGATCACCATGACCCATTATGGACGGATTCAAACTTCTACTCCTCTTTCAAGGTCATCGTGTCCCACGAGTCCGATAACGAGCGTTTCTTGTGATACCGGAAGTGAATGCAAAGGTATCATAGGCAGACCGGAGGCGTCAACACCACCAGCTCCGAAGCCAAACACACCTACCCATCCATTATCAAGTATTAATGGAGTAGTGATGATACCTCAAAAGTCACCCCCAAATCCCTACTTAGCCTCATTTTAGTTAAGCTGCAATACTAATAGATCAGAGTTGTGGACTTTCTCATCAGCTAAAAAATATAATTAGTTGTAGACTTTTTTATGGTATGATGCAATTTCATTTCGAGTTCATTACTTTTGAACTCTTCCAATTTGAATTTAAACATAAAAATGTGTGTGTATGTGTTGGTGCCATCAATAAATCAAGTGGCTTTCCTTTTCACTAGGGCTGAGCTCACACCGAACTTGTTTTAAAAAATTGTTCAAATTCGATTCATTTAGAAATTGAACAGAATCTGAGTCGACCTTAAAACGAGCCGAGTCCAAGTAGCTCGATTATTTTACATATAAACGAGTTAAACTGTGTGAGCTTAAGCTGAGCATTTTTAGACTCGTTTTGTAAATGAGTTTAAAAAATTGTTCAAGTTTGGCTCATTTAAAACACGAGTCGAGTCCGAATTAATTCCTATTCGAACCAAACCCGAGTAGTTCAGCTCAATTATCAGGCCTACTTTTCACGTAGCTGAGTGCTAGTTTCATCGGTCTTCACAAAATTTAGAGTTAATTACATCATCTTGATTTTTTGGGTAGTGTGAATTTCAAGCTATCCTCAATAATGCTGACAAAGATTTCTTACCAAATTTTTTTATCTTAAGTGATGTGACATAGTTTTCATCATTAAATAAGCGGGTTCTATTAATATTCAATGATGAAAATTATGTCACATTACTTAGAATGAAAAACTTAGTAAACATAACATTACTGAAACTTAAATAGGGTTTTATTCATGTTATATGTGTTCGTGTCATAATCAGATTGACAAATTTAATTATGAAGGTTACTCGAGTCAAAATTTGGCAAATCTTCTTGTCGCATAGACTCAATTTGTGAATTATTTTTTTAGCACTTGCTACTTAATTTTATGTCAAACTCACATATAATCTAGTCTTGTTCTCGTGTTGTGTCAAAATTTATTAATCCAATTATTGATAATTCACCAAATATAGCTATTAGCCTGTCTTTGAATACCAATATGTAATAGATTTTTCATTAGATTTTGAGACTCCAATCCGAGTTAAAAAAATTTCGCTTACGTCCAACACGATTATTGAAAACCGTCACCCAAAAACTATAAATGGTTCAAATTAAGTTTGGGTTAGGTTCAAGTTGACTCGACCAAGTTGCGCATGGCTTTGGTTCTCTCATTAGAGTATGGACAAAAATAGCTATTTTAAAACCTTAAGGGAGTAAAAGTATAATTCCACATCTACTTTGGCTATCTCATTAGAGCAACTCCAAGGAGCCTGTGTAAACTAGTTAGCCAAAATATATATTTTTATTCTATTATCTACTTTAGCTACCCACTTTTTCAAACTCACTCCAACAACGCTATCTATTTTAGCTAACCACTTTAACTAACTTCAACTAACTCTTAATTATTAAAATATAAAATACTATGTAGTATATCATGTCATCACCATATCTGCCACCAATCTCCATTCATAAAAGACAATTCTTCTTTGATGCTATACACTCTATTATCATCAGGTTTTAATTCAGAAGCATAATTCAAAACAAAGGCACACTTTCTTTTCGCCTCATCGATTCGATCATACTTGTAGGTCATAGAAGGTTCATTTCTAGGCTGAAATTCTCTTCCATCTATGAAATTTGCATTTACAACACTGATACAGAGCAACATCAACAGCCCAAGCATAGTACAATGACAAGTACCCAGTGACATAACCTTCATGACTGTAAATCCTAAACAACAGACCACTTTTTAAATGATTTATCTACTACCCACTAACCAAAATCAGAAAATATTGAACACCCAGATTCTCTGTTTACAAATCGGGTACAGGTTTTGGGGAGTTCTTGATATTCACCCACAAGCTATGAACTTGCAATTAGAAATAATCCAATCACAGCGAACCCAGAAAAATATTGGGAAAATAACAGAAATCAGTGTGATAAGTTCAGATGCAAAATCATCTAGTAAGTTGGTATGGTGTAAATTCCATGATTCACATATGGAAGACTAACCTTAATAATGGGATGTTCTATGTCTTCTCGTCGGTGCCTCTTGAAGTTGAAACCCACCGAGTGGTTGGATCTGCTTATAGAAACAAAGAGTGGTCTGATCGATTGCTGCCTCTGTGTACCTCTGGTCTGGAGAAATCGATCGATGGTCTGAGATGGTGGTCTGATTGATTGCTGCCTCTGTGTGCCTCTGGTCTGGAGAAATCGATCGATGGTGGTCTGATCGATGAAGGCTGGAGAGAAATCGATCGATGAAGTGTCTGGCGAAAGGAGGCAGAGAGAGGCAGCAAGAGGCGAGAGTGTCTGAGAGAGAGGAGGAGGCGATCCAGCGAGCGTGAATGGCTAGCTACACGTAGCGAGTGAAAAAGCGGCTATGGGAAATAGATAGGGGTTTAGCTAGTCCGTTGGAGTGATATTTTAAGGTGAGGCTATCTAAAATAGCTAAAGGGGTGGGTTTAGATAGCCATTTTAAAACCTTTATGGGGGTAAAACTATAATTCCTCATTTTAAAGTTAGAAACTCCTAGCAGGCCCCACAGACCATATATTTCAGTCTCGGAGTCGGTTTAGAACTCTTAAGTCTTAAATCAAATATGGATACCAACTAGGAAGACCCGACCCGACCCAGATAAAATGGATCGCACCACCTCTCTCTCTCTCTCTCCCATTTTCCCTCTTTCACCGTCTTCGACAAAATAAACAAGTTTTTGTTTCAATTCACGTGTTTCTTCATGGTCCAAGTGGAAATCACCGGAGAAGTGTGCAGAAATTCGTAGGCAATGAAAACCCTAATTTTTGGGGATTCAATTGAATCTGCATCTGCTCGAGTTTGGATTAGACAATTAGGGCTTCGGCTGAATAGAAGAGTTCAGAAATCCACCTGTTGGTCCTCAGTTAAATGTTGGATTATAGATGAGATTGAACTGAATTTGGTGTAATCGAGGATTGATTCGTGAAACTAGGTTAATCAATTCGGATCGATCGGATTATTGGACCGGGTGTCCGGTATTCATGGGTTCGGATATGCAATCGGATTTTTTATTCGGATTTGATTGACCAAGGCATACTAGCAAGCTGGACTGCCTTAAGTTTGCGACAGAGAGAGAGAGAGAGAGGAACATGGCGGCGAAGAAGAAGAAGCACACGAAAGCTTTGAGAAAGATAAACGGCACCGTGTCATCTGCATCAGCATCACAATTACAAGCATTCATGTTGCATGTGATATGCGGACTAGGGTTAGCATCAGCATTCTGGGTGGCCCACAACGTTTACTCCATTAGTCTCATCTCCGATCCCTCTCAAACACTCCGTCTGATTTGGGTACTAGCATCATCATCCGTATAAATGAGATCTATTTGGTTATTTAGTTAACTTTTCGTTGAATCTATTATGTATCTGTCTCTGAGTATGAATTTGAATTTTGATTTTCAGTTGGTTGAGGCGTTAATTGTGATCCTTTTTTACAGTCTTTTTCGACAGAATCCAAATGAATGCTCGGTTAGTTCGTAATTAGCTCGTTCTTGTCCGTTTATGAGATTTCGTTTGTTATTGATTGTGTGCAATAATTTGGGGCTTTCATGTGAATTGACAGTACTTGAAAGCTGTTGGCCGAGGTTTGTTGGGGCTTCCTGCTGGTTAGTTATGCTTATTATTCTATATATTATTGTTGTGTGTGTGAAACATCCTATTCGTGTATGTGTGCATGGGTTTTGAAAGAATTCGCAAAACATCATATCCATCGACCAATTATCCATTTTCATGGGTTGGCGGGAATAGGCTCGGATGCACTCGCATAGACACGCATAAAGAGATTCTGGGGTAAATGAAAACATATTTGAAGGGAACAGGTTGGAGTTAGGAAAAAAATGTAGTCAGGCTCTTATGTTTTGCTGTGTGGGTCTGTGCCTTTGAGGCCTGATTCTTGAATAGATATATTTATTGGGAAAGAAGATAAGCAAAAGAAAGAGAAGAATAAAGCCAAATATATATGGAAATGAGTTTCAAGTTTCCCAAATTTTGGTTAGATGAAGTCGTCACAGAATTGGTTATCTTGGCCATAAAAATGCCTTCAGATAAATGTTTTTGAAGTAGAACTTCAAATGTGTCCAATCTGTGGCTTACAAGTGTGGATCCTTCTATTTCAAAGATGTGACCTTTTTTCATTAACTGGTTTTCCAAGCCTAGATTATGGACCCCCATTATGTTTGAAAAATTATTATCATGCTTCAGATTGACTTAGAAATGTTTTATTAAATAACACACCTAGATTCCCTTTATGATATGAGGTCCCTTGACATAGTCGAGAAATGTAACCTTTGCCTAAAATATTCATCAGGAATTGTTTCTTGGTATAATCTTCTGTCGCAATTCTTTTTCCTTTTTATCTTTGTGAGTTCTTATCATGATTTGTTGTATGTTTAAATTTTAGGGGCTGTAATGAACGCGTTTGGAGCTATTGTTTTGGGGGCACCTGTGCACATTCAGTATGTGACTAAGGGGTTCAATAGAAGCGTTTCTCTACTATTATCTTGATTGTGAAAACTGAAGCCATAGTTGAGGTTGGACAAAAATGGGTATGATCCATTCCATTTTATAAAATTATAGTGAAAAGGACTTATATTTTGTAATTCAGGGTTCACAGATAACACACACGAATGTTGGCTGTTAACTAAGCAAATTACTGAGTACTTCACATTGGCTGTATTTTCATCTAGGATATCCATAATTAAGATCCATTTTGTACTCCAAAGTCCAACCTCAACCATGATTTATTTTCTCAAAATATGAAAACAAAGAAATATTTAAATGAACCCTCGTTTTAGTTTGACCACAGCTTTGACAACAATGACATTCATTGTTGTTAGTAATTGTATTTGATAATCATTTACTGATTTTAATCCTTTCTTATTGAACAGCTACTTTCGTAAGACCCTCGACTGGTCTCTTCTGATGTCAGTGTTCACTGTGAGTGTCCATTCACTTTCTCTCTTGCAACATCTTTCTAATTGTTAAATTACTTACTGAAGTTAGGAGGTTTTAACATCAAAGAATTTAGTTGCATGTTCTATCTTGCATTTCAATTTTGAAATTCCAATGGCCAAGACTAAGGTCTTGAAACTTTTGAATTTGATGAGAAAGATATTTTAGGGGTGAACTAGTTAGCTTTGTGCCGAAATTTATGTCATCGTGTGCTGAGCAAAATACTAGGGCTGGAATTGTCTCAGCACTATATTTACTTTAACTTGACATTTCCTTGTCTATGTCAATTATAATGGTAAATATAAGTTGAGTTTGGCTGTTTTCTCAAATTGCCCATTTATGCGTTGCATACCTTGATATTGGTAATTTCGTGTGTTTTGGCAGTTTGTACCTGCAGCTTCCGTTTTTGGTTCGTCGTGGATTGATTGGCAACGAATATTCGCACACACGAAGTAAGGTTTTGCATTCGATTACATAGTTGTGTTCTGCCACACAGCATCGATTATGGTTTTGTAACTTCCTTTTTCTTTTCCTGATTATTAAGTGTAATTTTGAAATTATATTTCTTCTTTTTGGTAGTTATTTAGGTTTCTTTACGAGTAAATGCTGGTGTGCACTCACCATTCCTTTGGTCTGTTATACTGGTATATCATTTCACATTTTTCACTCACAGGCCAATTGGATCTATAGATTATATGATCTGTCTACCTGCACATGGAGCGGTTATTGGAGCTTGGTTCGGGGCTTGGCCCATGCCGCTCGATTGGGAGAGGCCGTGGCAGGTATTGTTCTGTTGCCTCTCAACCTGATATGTTAAATGTAAGACCAAACCTCAGCAACTGTCTATATCATCGTTTACACTGAACTTACTTCAATCATATGCAGTTTTTATCATGAATGATAGTTCAATCAATTTGATTGCTTGATCCAACTTTTGATTTTTGCTTTGAACTTTACTAATTTTAGTCCATTTGATATCATTGCAACTAATCCATTTTTCACTAGGGCTCTTTGATTTAGCCTGGTGCTGTGTGGATTGTTCATTTTTAGTGATGCTAATGTTTTTCATGTCTTCATTTTTACCTCATTGCAAACGGCATGATGCATTCTCAGCAAAAAATGCCATTATTTCAGGTTCGGTAATTCAATATTAATTTGATGATGTGCTGGTGAAACAAACTTATCAAAATGAAGAATACAGCATTGTGCGAGTGAGACTCAAACCAAAGATACACTTGTTTTGAAAACAACCTGTTAGCTTCTTATCTGCGCTATGGAGTTGTCAATTGTCAACTGATGTCCTCCTGTAATAGCTCTATCACACTAGGAACATTTAGACTACTTGTTTTACATGGTACATTATACTGCCATCTAACAGAGGAGTTTGCCAGTGATGTGTATCTCTGGGTTGAAATCTTTGCAATTGATGTCATCTGATCCAACGACTATCAATTCCGACTATTCTTGATGGACTTATCTGCCTTTGCGCCATGCTTTTCTGGTCTTCTGATTCTTTATCTGCTGTACCACTCATTTTGGATCTAGATCTATATCAACATCCACTTGACTTTCCTACTTGAATAGAATGACTGTATATAGATACAAAGTGCAGTGAGAAATCTTGATTAAAAATATCTATCTACAGCAAGTAACAGATGGCTGTCACTCTTTCTTTGTCATCCATATTATCTTAGAGTCTGAGCTTTTGGCAGCTTCACCTTTTGTTGTAGAATTATATTTTTTGTTGAATATCGCTCGACTTGGTTGTCTCAAAGCAGCCATCTTGCTCTTTTTTCTTAGTTTAACATGTTCGGTTGTTTTTCTTCTATTCTGATGCCTGGATAATTTGATAACTTTTGCAGGAATGGCCAATTTGTGTCAGTTATGGAGCTATAGCTGGTTACTTGGTTGGAATGGTGGCATCTTTTGGTTTTGTACTCTTCCAAGGTTGGCGACAGCGTGTGAAAGGAGACTGATCATCTTGGAATTTTTTTTGAAAATCTAATTTTCAAACAAGGTTTATCCAGCTGACATACATGCTCATCATGTTGAGGGGACTTTTTGCACTTTACACCCTCAAATATTAAATTTTTTACATTGCACCCTCAATGCATCAAAAGTATTATAATGGAACCTTTCGCTTCCGTTATTTTTTCTGTCAAAAGTCAATCTATTGACACTGACGGAAACTTAACAGAAAGATCATATTGTAATATTTTTGATACATTGAGGGTGTTATATGAACAATTTAATCTTTGAAGGTATAAAGTGAGAAACTTAAAATTTTTCAGTGTATAAAGTGAAATTGGCCACAGGTTGAGGTGCCAGTAAGGTCTGACATTCATTTTTGTGACACCATTAGACTGCTAACGAGTTTTTGGTACTTTTAACATTTGTTAATTTTTAGCTTCAAGTATGTTTTTTTTAATGTTTTTGCCAAATGGTGCATGTCAAATTTAATTGTGGTTCATGTGGTGAATCTCAGGGGACGTACATCTTTTCGTATCTTGACTTCCAATTTATGGGTTTTTCATTGAATGGGAATTGAGAGTAATTGCAAGGAGTAGTTCAAGTGGTAATAGAGACGAGCTGTAAATTCAGATGTCTTAAATTCAAATTTTGGCAATCTCTTGAGGTTAGACCATGAGAGATTTATCTCTTATGAATGTGTTAGTTTTAGCGTGGATGACCTGTTTTTGATTAGATCGGGGAGATCATGAAATTTAGATTGGTGCAATCCATCTCATATATCATTGATGAATGTATTTCTAGTGGCTCTATTTCTAGTGGTTTTGTTAGTGGGATCAAACAAGATCTTTGCCTCACTTTGTAGTTTTTTTTTTGTTAATTATGCTTTATCTTTCTTTCTAAGAGAGACCCTAAACCATTGTCATAACATGGAAAGAGGAACAACTATGGTGGGTATGACTCAGTCCCGCACTTAAGAGTCCTACTAATTCTAGCTATGACCCGAACTCGAAATAAAATCGATACATAATCAGTGAGTTTTGATTTAACTTTAACAAATTTCGTTAGCTCATAAGATTTGTTCAACGAATAAGTCTATACGTTATTCTAAATAAATTTCGATATTTTTTTTTTTGTTACAGGGTGTTCAAACTTACCTGGACTATTCTCTCGAGTTCTGAATCAACCACTATAATTCGAATTAATTTAAGGATATGTCCCCGATGAAGCCCATCAAACTTAGCCCACATGCCCAAGGCTCGGTCTCTTTGGCTCCGCGTTATTGGCACGCCATGTTATTTACCAAGATAATGATGAATTCCAAAATGGTCCTCGTATTTGAATGAAAGGACGAAAATACCATCAGCGCGTGCCGTCATTGGCCCGTCACACCCCACAGCCTCACCGTCAACTTGTGACGAAGCTATGACACGTCAGCTGGGAGCTTCATGCTCCAAAGCGCCCCTTGACTCACACGTGTATATCCGCCAAGCCATGTGGTCCCCACGCCGAACCCTTTAAAAGTCTCACACATAGCCCTAAGCGCCAAAAAAAACCCCACCTCTCGCTCTCTCTCTCACCTCCTCTCTCTCTGAACTCGGTTCAGTGTGCTCTGCGATCAAAATCCTCACACTGGTAAGAAACTTTCAAAAACCTCGAAAGATCACTGTGGATTTCAAGATTCGTATAAAGAGGGGGTGAATTTATAGAAACTACTCTTTTTATTGTATTTGAGCCCTTTGTGTTTCATTGCTTGATAGCATTAATTGATGATTCAGAGCCATGCCGATGCAATCTTATTGTACGTAGTTCCGTAGATGATGCATTTTAAGTTGTTATATTTCATGTTTTTGTCATTCAATGGTATTGAGATAATCTATCTAAAATTTTTGTGATTTGCTATGTATTGAGACTTGCAACATCGATAAAATAGTCACTCGCATTTGTTTGCGTCAGTATCGGGTTGAGATAGTTTTCTTCTTTGGGTTACGTATCCATTGGGTAATTCTATTTTATTTAGTTTTCACTGGGATTTTGAGGGAGTTTCGGAAATTGGGTATTAGATTTCTGGGTTCTGATACTTAATTTGTTGAATGCTTGTTGATTGATCTTTTCTATCTCGGGTATGGTTTTTCCCATTCAACTGGACTGCACCAGGAGTTAATTCTGGTTCTTGTGGATGTGATCATAGTTGTGTTCGCTATGCAGCTAGCTTTTTAAAAAGTGGGCCGAAAGAATCTCAAATCATGAGTGTAAGAAAGTTTTTTATTTAGTTGAGAAAGAAATGCAAGAATTTTTCAAGACAAGGTTGAGCAAGTGGATGATGGTCTTTGGGAAAGATTTATTTTCTTGTCATCTTTTTGGGTTTTAGTGTTCTCTGATTTGGAGAGAATATTTTTTTATTTTTTTTCTGTTAGGGCGGATAGCAAATCCATCTTTAAATCTGTAATATTATATTGACATTTTCTTTGGTGGATTACACATCCTCCATATACGTATTCTTTCCTTAATAAAATGTTTATCTGATTAAAAAGTGCCTTAATATTTTAGCATTTGTTTGTTGAGATATATGCGTATTTACAGCTTGTTGACTGAACTATATTCGACCACAAGTGCACAATTCATAGATCAGCTACAAATTGAAATCTTGAAGAAGTTAATTTTTTTTTCATGTAGCAATTTGCTCCAATAGCTCCTCATCAACCTACGTGGCCCTATGAATTGTAATCTCTCCTTGATTGATGCTTCTCACCTTATTGTACATCCAGGATTGAGTATCTAATGGGAAGTGACAAGCCAAACACTGAGGATATTGGGCCAACTGAAGCTGCTGACTGGAGTAAGATTTTGCACAATAGTAATAGTGTTGGAGCTGATTGTATGTCCTTCCCCTATATGCCTTTGCCAGATGCGCCTCATTATCAGTCTTACACACATGACATTCGTGAGACAGGTGGTAATTTGATGGCTGACTTCATGAAGGTTAATAGCTTGCAAAATGCTCCGATCGACCCAAATACTATAAACCCCAGGCATAACTTTCCTAGATTCGTCAGAGGATCAGATATTTCACCTCCTGTAGAGAACCTGAGAGGGATGCATCAACCAGTCAATCATGATAATATGGTAACTTATGAGAATGAGATGATTGGTGGGCGCCATTTAGGTAGCTTCCAGAGCCCTCAGATGAATAGAAGATTCATGCCAACGAGTAGTATTGCAGCTGGAACTTATCAAATGAGCGGACAGGGTGGAGAAGCAGAAATTGGTTCTACAAACGGGCCACAGATCAACAGAAACTTCGTTGACATAGGATGTAGCACACCTATGTTGTACCATACGCATAATTTTGGGGAAATTGGAACTGATAATAATGTCAAGGTCAGCGAAGTTCAAGTCAGTTGTCTAGAAGGCATTGATGGAAGTTTCCTGACCCTTGGAATTGGAGATAGGAAGGAAACCAGATCCAAACCTGAATTCGATAGCTTGGAGATTGCTAGAAAACTAAACGAAACATCTCCACAATTCTGCAATTCCCAGGTTCAACAAACTACTAGAATTGGAGGCAAGACAGAGACCAGATCTAAATCTAAATTTGACACACGACAGATTGCTAGTAAACTTGAAGACACTGTTTCTCTGGAGTTCAGCACTCCCCATGTTCAACAGACTATTAGAAATTCCTCAAGTATGGGCCACAACTTGGCTGCTGGCCATTCAAGTCCAGCGTGCACTGTGGATGACTGGACCTCATCTCACAATGATGCTGGGGTCATACGTGGTGCCAATCCTGGGCTAAGTTCAACCTCATTACACGATATACAATCACTACAACCTGATGTGCAGAATACTTTTTTCATGCCCGGCAATAGGATTTCAGGTTTTGCAGGTAGAAAGGACGCAAGAATTGCAGATTTAGATCCTTATCAAATCTTTCAGTGTGATCGAGCTCCATCTTCATTGCCATTGAGCGGCACATCAGCTGGGTTCCTTGGTCTTGGACACACTGGGTTTCCTGGGTTGGCATTAGAACCAGCTAATCCTTCATGGATCTCTACTCGACCAACATCTAACCAACTGCAGGACTGTTATAGTAAACATGCTAAGAACTTTTTTTCAGAATCTTCCATGAATTCATCATTTCTCAGCCACAGAGAAAGCTCCTCCAAGCAGGATCATCCAGGTGAGCCATGTCAATTATTGCCCACCTCTTGTATTACCAATGTAAGATATTAAACTTTATGTTTTGTAGCTTTCCATCTAAGGTTACATAGTTAGGCTATACTATAATTTTTATTTTTCTTTGGTGTGTGTGGGAAGGTATGCAGTCTATAAATTTACAATCCAGGAAGTCTTTTAGCAAATTTAACTGTATTGTTACTGCTAACATGCTTATTACATACTGGAGCTTTCAAATTGTAGAGTATGTATCAGTGCTTTTGGTCATAGTTTTGCATTCTCTCAGTGTCGGGTCAATGGTGAACTAGTCTTTGTCTAAATTTTTGCAACTCTAGATCTTCATTACAACTAGTCAACTTGCAACAAGTGTGCATCTTGCAGTGTGCTTGCACTGTCTTCTTAGATCTTAGGAATCTCATAATGTTTCTTGCAAATATTATACATAGTTCGGTATGGTGGTCTGAGCATAACTTGGAATGTGTTGGAACCTCAATTTGTAGTCTTTGTATGGTTATGTGAACGGTTGAATAGAAATATGTTACAGCCTCGTTTTGGTATCTATTCCATAGCAAATTGGAATGCGATGGGAGGAAGTTAGGTTTCTATTGCATTTCGGCCTCATTTTAGGGTTTTCTTTGAAGATAAACTAGTCAAACCCTGGTAAAATACTTTAGAAGTATCTGCTGTTCAAACTTTCCCATAAATACAGAACCAGGGGATATTAGATACTTGTAGCGCTGCTACCATTATTGACATTAACGGGGTAAGAGTGTTTTATGTAGTCAAACATAATTGAAATCAATTGGTTAACCACATAGAAGAAAATGGTTAAAGTTCGAACCCTAATAAAAAGGTAAGAACATATGAGACATATCTGGAAGCTATCTCACATACCTTCTCATTGTTTCCTTCTCAATAGATAAGAATGAACTGATGACATGGGTTCCATGTTCTATGTAACGAGTTCTTGTAACATTACCGGCTTCTAACTTGTATGAGAATTGAGTTAATTACTATTTTGGATGAGAGTTAATTCTGACCTGACTCTTTAGTAACTCCCGCTTGTGGTCGATTCTCTATGATTGACACAGTGCCACTAGGGACTGTAATTTCAATCTCTGCCACTAAGTTCTGATGTATTGATTATCTGCAAAACTTCAGGACAGGATTGATTGCATTGGTCATGTTTTTTGGACCAACCATGTATTTTTGTAAACCATGGTGGTTATTACTCCTTTGATTTGCAGATGACCACTTGCATGACTGTTCATGCATAAGCTACACCGATTTTCTAAGAGGCAGTATCCTGGCTGTAAAATATGGAAGGCTGCAAACAGGGAGAGATGCTACTCCATTGGCTACTATTTTGTTGTTTGAGCACTTTTGTCGTGATATAAACACATATTCTTTGCCTTTAGCTGTTTTTTGGCTTACATTTTTCTTCGCCTGAGGTCAAAATGTTTAGTTGATAAGAAACTTCTCATTTCAATTTTCTGGTCCATTTGATCAGAAATTTTATCCTTAACTTGCCTAAACTTCCTTGGAATGGCTGTGTTTCTTGATATAAAAGTTCGGGTATATCTTCAACATGCTACTTCAAAGTGGATCCCTCAATGGGATACTCTACACCCTGATGCCATCAACAAATTGAGATTACGCTCTGGGAGTCTGGAGTCAGAGTGAACATAATCTAGTGGGGACAAAGTTAAACTACATGTTCTTATGCTGGTTCTGCGGTCACCAATGTCATTGTTACATACAGTGGCCACCAATGAATACTTCGCCACCGAAAGGGAGGGAAAAGAGTAGGAGAAGAAAGACAGAAAATGAAATTAATCAATGGTCTAGTGGTCTTAACAATGAAGATAGTAAATTCAAATTCAAATTCTTAAAAAATGATGCCATAAGTGCTGATTTGCTGTAGATCAGTTATATGGACCCATTTGGATTATAGTATCCTTGCTTTTGGTTATAGGAACATGAACTCAACTTCTGTATTCCAATCCAGGAAGAACAGAGGAGGAGCAAAGCTGGGGCACTCATTTGGAAAAGGGGTTCCCCATTGACAGTTGGATGCAAGTTCTTTGACTGGAGAATTCTTAGATTTAAGCTCCAACCCTATTGGCCTTTGTAAATTCATGCCCCACTTAAAAAGAATTTTAAGCTGCCACAAATGTCTCTTAATGTCTTCCAGCAATTTCCTTATTTCTCTGATACAGTGCAGATACTCAGCAATCTAGGTTTCATTATTTAAGGCCACCCCAAAGACATGCTTGGCAAATGCAATTGATGCCTGAATTGCTAAAAACATATATTTTCTTCTCAAATCAAGTGGATTGTTTTTGTTTGGGTACTAAGATCATTGTTTTTGCCATATCACTAACCTCATGATACAAACACCTTCCCATCTTTTAGCAGGTCCATAACAAGGAACATCTCTATACTTATGAGTGGCTATGCTTGGGAGTAGTCATGTCTTATTGTGTTGATGTTCTTACATTAGATACATAGCTCGGTTAATGTGTTTGGCATTTGGTCTGAATTAGTTCTCCACCTTATGGGTCCTGTTTCCTATTTTATTTGTTATCCTTTAGGCAGTAACTAGTTAAATGTTTATTCAAATTACTGGCATTAACTCTTTTGGTCATTTATGCAAAGAATCCTTCAGTTTTGATCTCTCAAATTGCTTATGCGCTGCTATGAGACTGATTTCCTACTGTAGCTTTGTGCCAACTGCCAAGTAAAACTATTCCAGAATATTCAGTTTGATTCTTATAGGATTTCAAACCTGGATTCTCCCTCTCTCTCTCTCTCTCTCTCTCTGTAAATTTTTGTCTCTCATTACTGATTCCTGCACATGCAATTACAAAGTTCTGTGATTCTTTATAACATATCATGATTACTTACTTGCAGGTTAATATCTTCCTCTCTGAACTATCATTTGTTGCACTTTATTTGCAGGACAGCTAATTCCATGTTCAGAAGGTAGTACAACTCAGTCTTCTGAAAGTGGTCAACCTCTCAGGAGAATAGGTGTTCAGCCAGTTGGTAATGGTGCCTATCTCATATCTGACCTATATTAAGATCGCAAGTTTTGATGAAGAAAAATATATAACCAAATGTGCTTGAGGTTCTAGCTATAGGCAAATGATCTGGTGATCTTGCTAAGTTTATCCCTGAGCATTATACCCGAACAACGATGTAGTCAAACAGGCAATATCATCCATACCAGATGCTATGGTGGAGGATAACTGTTTGGCCTCCAGATAATTTATGAAAACATTAAAACTTCTTTTACATGTTACTGAATTGTGGAGCTGACCATTACAAAAATGGTAAAATAAGGGCATTCACTTCTACATAAAGAAAAACTAGTTGGAATCCATGATAACGCCTTTTCTAAGGATACCAATTTTTTTGCACATAATGAATATTTTACTGTCAATCATTTCATATTAATATCTCCATAACAATACTATTAAGATCGGATTGTAAAGAGAGCTTGTATCTTGCATCAAAAGATTAGTGCCAGCAAAGTTTAATTTATATGATTGAGAGACTTTTCCCCTTATCGTCAATTAGTTTTGAGTTGGATACTCTTAACATGGTATCAGAGTTAAGTCTTGGATGTTTAGTGGACCAAGTATCTTATCCATTTGAATTTCTTACATGCATGTTTGTTAGTTAGCCCATGTGCTAGCCTGGATCCCACGTGAGTGATGCTGTAAGTAGAGATTTTATTTTCTATTGAAAAATTAGGGTCATCCAAGGTGGGTTTATATAGTTGAGGGATAAAAATCAAAATTTCAATTCGGTGACTAGTTTATTAACAAATGGAAAACATATTGGAAACAAAATGAGAATAGATTAAAAAAGTATGAAATTTTAATTCTGAAACATAGACCGAGACCTTCCAAAACATCCCGAAACGTCTCGAAACACTCTGAAACATTGGAATTTTTTATATAAATCACCAATTCATTGCAGTTTCTCCCAAAACTGAAGTGTTTCGCTCGTTTCGATGGAAACGAAATGAATTCTTGATCCATAGTTGGGGAATCTCTCTTCTCATCACCTTAACACAGGTTTGATTTCTTAACTAGATCTCAATTTTCTTCACCAATGATCGGAAACATTATGTAGAAAAAGTGGGCAATTACTTTTTTATCCTAGCAAGGTGCTGAGAATCGAATCTGATTCCCATTTAATATTAAGCTTCCCAGTCCCTCCATATGCAGGACCATATTGGATAATAGATTTCTCTTTAAGGGTGTTAAACGAATATCTACCGGTTGAGTGCGTTTGAGTACAATCTCAATGTTAGTTATAGAAATTGAGTCAAAATGCCTATTCACGGTGTGGTGATCTCTGCTGATCAAACGTTCTTGTTTTTACAGTTTATCTCACAGCTCTAGAGCTTCAATTGAACATTTGAACAAAAATTATTTTACTTACTTTCAGACCTAAAATCCAAGAACCCAAATCTTTGAAGATGAATACAATTGAAGAAGGCATTCCCCCATGTCAAAGTTGGAATATCTTCAACTGGAGCTAAAACATGGATCCATGTTCTGTAGTCATTGGTTTTTCTTGCATGTGATCTAACCATCTTAGTCGACTATCTATTACTTGTCTTTAGTCTCCATCTAGGGTGACTATGGAAGATTTGATGAGGATAAAATACAGAAGAAAGTAACGGTAAGATGGATTGAAAAGGTATCCTTTGGTTTAGAAAGCTGCCTTACCTATCACTTAGGTCGTTTGGAGGGCTTTGGTTGACATGGAAGAAAGAGGAGGAAGAAAACCATGTATTACAGGAAGCGTTAGTTGAAGGACAGAGTGTTCACAGAAGAAAAAATTGGTGGCTGGTGGGTAACCTTTCCCTCCTAAAAGTGGAGAGAGGCTTTGGTGGATCTCTTCTTTCCCTCTCCCTTTGCTTCTACATTTCTACCAGATGATGAAAACTCTATCCATCCCTTTCATTTTGTTCCTCGTACTCTTCCTTCCTACCAAGCAGATTATAAGTTATAGTCAGTAGAGTTCTGGAGATAAAGAGATCGTCAGAATATTTCTACTAGTTAAAAAAAATAGATCTTTTTATCTTACTCACCTTGCGATGGGATCCCATCCAGAAATTTGTGGACTAAAATCTGGAAACTGGATGAAATTGTGGCTTATACAAAACTGAGACGTAACTGTGATAAAGACCTCTGAGTTGTACCCCTTATTGCTTTTTGGCTTCCATGTTTTTTCATTTAGTTGATCTCTACTGTGGGAATAATCATATTGGCTGGTAACTATTTTAAGATGCTATTGAGTGAATCATCTTGAACACTTTTTACGCAGGGCGGTTGTTTTCTGCTCATGAGATTTGTGATGTTCAAGCTGCTGTGGGCAGGCAGGTGCCAAAGAGGTCTGGGGTTCAAGTTTCCGAGGGTAGTGCTGCTCAAGCTGGTGCAAGTGGTCCATTTCCCAAGAGGCTCGGAGTTCACTTTAATGAGAGTGTTGCTGCTCAAATTGCTGAAGCAGGTCCATTTCCTAGGGGGATGGGTCTTGAGACATTTTGTAAGGGCATTTTGACATCTAAGACCAATCTCGTGATAATTAGAAAGCATTTTTTTTTCTTCTTCTTCTTGACAAAGATTAAGGTCATTAATGAGGATGCCAAGTTTGACTTTGTTTTGTGGAGTCATATAGGTGAAATTGATCTAAGCTGTTAAAAGATTCAAATTTGATCTTCTAGGACGAGATTTTTCATGAATAGAGGGCTGATTTAATTACATGTACGAAATCAAGTTGGCACCATATAGTAGAAGGCCATCAAAATCCCAACTCCCAAGTTCATGGTGTCACATCCAGCTTATTACTTAAAAGAAGAATATGACAATGATGATGACGTTGATATAGGGCCTAAATTAATTGTCGTATTATCCTACATACCTGTGACAAACTGACTTGGTTATTCAAGCTGAATGCAAAGCCTGTACAGGAGATAGGGTAATGCTGGCATGGGGTTACCATGTAAGTCATCTTATCCAATGGCCTTACTGCCTTTGTAATAGTTTTCGGTGTATTATTTTCAGATAATATACGGCGATCACAAGGCACTGGACCTGTTCAGCCTACTAAAAATCTTCTAAGACCTCCTATTGCTATTGGTACCCCTTATTCAACTTCTTTTTTTCATAATACGTGTTCCCTTTTGCATTTTCGTTGCGATTATGATGAAGTCTTGCCCATAGTTATTTCTGATAAGATTGCATTAATGTAAACTAGGTTGGCCTCATGACAGTGTACCTGCTCAATTTTCTGTGGACCTTCATGGACCCTCTTCTACTGCTGGTATATACAAATGCCTTTTCAGTACTTTGATTCCTTTGAGATTATGGCGATATAAAATATTCTGTGTAATATAATTTTATGTTTGTCTTCATGTAAACAAGGTCGATCTCAAGATGCTGTGCCTGTTCATGTTTCTAAGGATCGTCTTAGACCTGTTTCCGCTACTGGTATTTATGATTTAATGCTTGCTTCTACCTTGACTTGCCCTTATATGTTCTGGAGCATGTTCTTGCGAGTGTGGTAGTAAATTTTTTTTTTTTTTAACTTACAGGGCAAGGAATTCCAGTTGCAAAAGCTAAGGGGGTTTCTCAGGCTTCTGATGTTCTTGGTGCACGATCTTTTAAGAGAGGTGCAATCCAACCCCCTCCAGCTGCTCGTTGGGTTCAGCGCAGGAAGATAACACCTCAACCTATCATTCATCCTTCTATGCCATACGCAACCCAGTCTGCTGCTCCTGTTCCTATACCTGCTCTTGCTCCTGCTGCTGCTCATATAAAATGGCAAGGTATCTCCTGTGTCTCCTCCAAACACATTAACTGTACTGCAGTGCAATGAATAGTTCTTCTTTGATGTTAACACTGAAATTTGACATGATTTCTAGCAAATGGTTTATAGTCTGGCTTATTCTCATCTGTTTTATCCATATCCATGAATACATGCCCTATACAGTGTTGTGGTCCTTGTGGATGATTTATGCTGGCACAAAATTTCAGACTCAGGGTTATTGGCTCTTCTTTCTTTGGCAAGCCTTGTGGAGATATTTGTCTTTTCTTCGGTTGCAGGAATATCTCATTCCTGAACTTCAACCTGCTTGGCCCCGAAAACTTATTTTTTTTCAATCCAACCTGAGTTTCAGGCATATTTTCCCCTGGACTTATATACCTCTTATGATAAGCTGGATATATGTAGGCTCATCCTGCAGCAATGTCAGCCTCTAGCACATGATCTTCCATTTCCTGCTATACTGGATAAGCATAGGCTGGCCTTTGCTTAGCAACTTTTGCAAATATCAATCATGAGCTCAAAAAGATCATCGGCCTTACCACAGTTGCTTATCTCCATCTGATACTTACACGCACTGTGATATCATAATTGTTGCACCAGAAGCAGTGACTTTTAGAAGATGTTTGCAGGTTTAGATGGACGACATCCTCAACCAACTGGACATAAGTGCCTGATATGCAAGAGGGATCTTTCTTTCACACCAGATGGCCCTGTATACCAGCCCAGTGTTGCACCTGCTGTTGCTGTACTTCCTTGTGGTCACACTTTTCATGATCATTGCTTGCAGATTATCACTCCTGACGACCAAGCTAAAGATCCTCCCTGCATTCCTTGTGCCATGGGTGAAACTTAATTTTCTCTAGTTCTCTTCATTTTTGGCAATTTTTTAAGAAACGCACTACCTAAATTTTTGCAGCATTTAGGAAAAGAGAGAGGGAAGAAAGGGATGGGGGAGGGAGAAGAAATGGAACTTTTGGTGAGAAACTATTGATCCAAGGTATACTTAATGTAACTAACTGTACATAAAAATTGTGGGGATGATAGATGTCGCCCTATTATTCTAGAGAGCAGGCGGGGGGATGTCTCCGAAGGTTATACATGATAGCACTTCTTGCTATGAAATTTAACTTGCATTCAAATTATTCTTAATTTGATCTTAACATGGAAGTTGTGTACAGTTTAAATCTACTCTCTCTCTCTCTCTCTCTCTCTCTCTCTCTCTCTCTCTCTCTCTCTCTCTTTTTCTGGTATAGTTGGTATCTTTTATGTCCTGTTTTTGACGCTTTTATTTATTTGTTTCTCGTTGCCTGTTGTTCTGTAGTTTTCTATTTGATATTTTTGTCACTAGTTTTAAAATGGTCCTTAAAACTTCATATTTTCATAGTTGGTGAGCTTTTTTTTTATAGTTACTGTGTGGGAGCTGGGACTTTAGAACATCAATGCCACTGAAAGGAGGAATAGCAGACAGAATACCCCCGCAATGTAATTGAAGCAGACTATAATTGGGTTCCTAGTCCTTCATGAACTGGGGAGTTATGAATTGTTGCCAAACTTGATAGAACCCTCTGAGTTTGCTAGTTGAATTCGGTTATTTTTCTTCGAAAAAAAAAACTAGTTTCAAAATTTTTTTTTTTTTTCAACGATTAATGGTGTTTGGACTAACTTAAGCGTATTTTGACTAATATCTTTCACTAAACCTAACAAGTAGTTGAATTTATATAAATTTGAATAAATATGACATAATTTTATTTATAATTAAAAAAATATTATAAATTATTCTAATAAATTGAGAGATTAATAAACCTAGCATATATATATATATATATATTAGTTATTACCTGTGCCTAAAGGCACAGTGTAATAAAAAATAATAAACAATAAATATATTTGTATTCATATCCAAAATCAAATCACAAATATAGAGAAGAGATAAAGAAATTTAAGCATCGGTTTGTAGTGGGGGTGAGAGGTGGTGGGCGGCAGTGGTGGTGGCAGGAGACGGCGATGGTTGTGGTGCGTGACAATGATCGTGGTGGCGGCGAGGGCGGCGACGATGGTGATGGTGGTGATGGTGGCGACAGCGGTGGTGGTGGCGGTGATGGTGATGGTGACGGTGGTGGTAGTGGTAGTGGTAGTGGTGGTAGTGGTAGCGGTGGTGGAGGTGGCAGCGGTGGTGGTGATGGCGGCGATGGTGGCGGCAGCGGTTGCAGTGGTGGGGGGTGGTGGTGGTGGCGGCGGCGGCGATGGTGGTAGTGGTGGCGGGGTGGTGGGGGTGGAGGTGGTGGTAGGGGGCGGTGGTGGTGGTGGCGATGGTGATGGTGGCGGTGACAGTGGTGGTGGTGGCGGCGACGGCGGCGGTGGTGGTGGCGGTGGCAGTGGTGGTGGTGGCGGTGGTGGTAGAGGTGGTGTTGTGGCGATTTCAAACACTATTATTTTTTTTAAAGTATTTATGAAAAATAATTTTTAGAAGTACTTTTAAAAAATCACTCTAAATACATCCTTATGACCCTATTTTTCCTATTAAATTTAAGGTGTTAATTTTAGCCGTTAGATTAACTTTAAAGTAAAATTTAAAACGATCTCAACCGCGAATAGCAAAAGTCATTTTGTTTATCTTTTGAGATTTAAATTGTAAGCTACTTTATTATATAGACTAGTTATTACCTGTGCCTGAAGGCACAGTGTAATAAAAAATGGTAAACAATAAACATATTTGTATTCATATCCAAAATCAAATCACAAACATAGAGAAGAGATAAAAGAATTTAAGCATCGGTTTGTAGTGGGGGTGAAAGGTGGTGGACAGTAGTGGTGGTGGTAGAAGACAATGATGGTTGTGGTGGGTGGCAATGACCGTGGTGGTGGCGGTGGGGGCGATGGTGGTGATGGCGGCGGCGACGGCGGTGGCGATGGTAAAGGTAGTGGTGGTGGTGGTGGTTGGGGGGGGGTAGTGGTGGTATTTTTAAAATACTTATGAGAAATAATTTCTAGAAGTACTTTTAAAAAATCATTTCAAACACACCCTTAGGGGTCTATTTTTTCTATTAAATTTAGGGTGTTAATATTAGCCATTAAATTAACTTTAAAGTAAAATTTAAAGCGATCTCAACCGCGAATAACAAAAGTCATTTTATTTTATTTTTTGAGATTTGAATTGTAAGCTACTTTATTATATAGATATATAGATATTGTTTGTGCCTGAAGGCACAATGTAATAAAAAATGGTAAACAATAAACATATTTGTAAACAATAAACATACTTATCAAATCACAAACATAGAAAAAAGATAAAGGAAATTAAGCATCGGTTTGTAGTGGGGGTGAGAGGTGGTGGGCGACAGTGGTGGTAGTAGGAGACGGTGATGGTTGTGGTGGGTGACAATGATCGTGGTGGTGGTGGTGGTGATGGCGACGAGGGCGACGACGATGGTGATGGTGGCGGTGGTGGTGGTGGCAGTGGTAGTAGTGGCGGCGACGATGATGGTGGCAACGGTGGTGGTGGCAGTGGTGGTGGAGGCGACGACGACGGTGGCGGTGGCTGTGGCAGGGGGTCGTGGTGGCGGTGGTGGTGGCGACGACGGCGGTGGCGGTGGTGGTGGCGGCGGTGGCGGTGGCGACGGTAGTGGTGGTGGTAGTGGTAGTGGTGGAGCAATTTCAAAGACTATTATTTTTTTTAAAGTACTTATGAGAAATAATTTTTAGAAGTATTTTTAAAAAATCACTTCAAATACATCCTTATGACCCTATTTTATCTATTAAATTTAAGGTGTTAATATTAGCTGTTAGATTAACTTTAAAGTAAAATTTAAAGCGATCTCAACCACGAATAGTAAAAGTCATTTTGTTTATCTTTTGAAATTTAAATTGTAAACTACTTTATTATATAGACTAGTTATTGTCTGTGTCTGAAGGCACAGTGTAATAAAAAATGGTAAACAATAAACATATTTGTATTCATATCCAAAATCAAATCACAAACATAGAGAAGAGATAAAAGAATTTAAGCATCGGTTTGTAGTGGGGGTGAGAGGTGGTGGACAGTGGTGGTGGTGGTAGAAGACAGTGATGGTTGTGGTGGGTGGCAATGACCGTGGTGGTGGCGGTGGGAGCGATGGTGATGATGGCGGCGGCGACGGTGGCGGCGGCAACGGCTGCAGTGGTGGTGTTGGTGGTGGGAGTGGTGGTGGTGGCGGCGGTGGTGGTGTTAGTGGTAGGGTGGTTTCAAATACGATTATTTTTTTAAAAGTAGTTATGAGAAAATCACTCCAAACACACCCTTAGAACCCTATTTTTCCTATTAAATTTAGGGTGTTAATATTAATCGTTAGATTAACTTTAATGTCAAATTTAAAGCGATCTCAACCGCGAATAGCAAAAGTCATTTTATTTATCTTTTGAGATTTGAATTGTAAGCTACTTTATTATATAGATATATTAGAAATTGTCCGTGCCTGAAGGCACTACGTAACAACAACGAAAACAATAACTCAAATTGCATCCATGTTGATGTATGTCACAATTCTACACCACCTATAACACACTCAAATCAAAATAACTGTTATAACAAACAAAATTTCAATAATTAGTATGTACCAACTATTATTTTTTTTAAATGTCGTCAAAATTTATTTTGAAAATATTATCCTTGAATAATATCGACCACTGTGTATAACTTATGGAATCAGATCTTTATGTAAATAAACATGACTTAAATCAATAATCTCATCGCATCACATTAATAGTACTATTAATACTATTTATCATACAAATATAAATTGAATTAACACCAATAAGAATAAGTAAGTAAGTATATTCACTCATTCCATAGAAACTTAAACTAATAAAAATAAGTAAGTACATTCACTCATTCTATAGAAACCAAATAACCCCAAAATAAGTCAAAAGCAAAATGAGAGCTTCAATGGGTGACGTGGTTTGGACCTGGTGGCTGTGTTTGGAGCCGTAATGCAACACAAAAAATATTGTCATATAGTTGATAGCTCGCATAAATCAATAGATAACTCAGGTAAATATCATCTGTCTAGCACAACAACCGCATAAATAATCAATATCAACAGATACCACTTAAATAATCAATATGAAAAACATTCATCACCATAATATTTGACCAATCAAGAACAAACAACACCCAAACATTTGTAAAGGCATGGACATTAGATACACAACAAACAACACCCTTAAGCACCCAATAGAGAAAGCTAAATCAGAATTTATTGTAAGGTACAGGATCAAACTCCAAGTAGCATAATACTTTCAAATGATAAGTTCGAACAAATAAAAAAGGTTAGTGTACATGTTGTTAGAAATATGGTTTGTACGATAAGAAAATTATTGACATGTATTAAGCCCAACAGTTGGATTTGGTTCTCACAGAATTTTTGATAGTTTCCATTCCATTTCCCCTCAAAAGTGGGTTAAACACTTCTATGTATACCGAAAAAAGAAAAACAAAAAACCCCAGAGAAGCCCAATGGAAGGAAATCACACCTATGTATCAGGAAAGCAAATCAAGAATACAAACTCCTGTCGATTAAGTTCTAGTAGAAAGAAGACTGAAGAATTCAGCTTATAAAATTTTAAATAAAGTACAACAATGTTATCAATCAAAGTTGATTTTCTTCCTCATATATACTACTATCACCTATATGCATGAGGCATTATATAGTTTTGGTTATGTGCCAATAGTATGAAGTTTGTCTCATTTTAGTCCCCAATGTTTCAATTGCATCATTTTGGTCCCTGAAGTATTGAATATGTTTCTATATAGTCCATCAAGCTGACAGTGTCTAGCTTGCTAACGATTTTTTATCATAAACTTGTCACGTGATACTTAAATATGGACAAAAAATAATTTAGATAATTTTTGACTAATTTTTTACTCAATTTTTTGTTAAATAGCTACTCAAATTATACAGTTTTGATAATGGGCTATCTAAATTTTGGTCAAAAGTTACCCATATTACACATTTTTTGTTAAGAGCTACCCAAATTTTATTTAAGAGTTATCAAAATTATTTTTTGTCCATATTTAGGTATTGCGTGATAAGTTTATGATAAAAAAATCGTTAGTAATCTGGATGTTGTCTGCTTAAAGGACCATATAGAAACAAATTCAATACTTTAAGGACCAAAATGATGCAATTGAAACATTGGGGACCAAAATGAGACAAACCCTATACTTTGGAGACCTCCAATGCAATTAACCCTATATACTACTATCACCTATATGCATGAGGCATTATATAGTTTTGGTTATGTGCCAATAACAAATGTGATATTTAGTTGACAACATATGTCAGTTATAGCACCCCAGTTAATGTTCTATGCAACAATAGTTTCTAACACCTATGCTGTGGAAGTGAGTTTACTTAATGCAGGAAGTTGGTCAAAATCAAAATGTACATAATCAACAAACACAAAATTCTTTAGAATTTCATGGAATGCATAAGCCAAGTGTTTACGATCAATAACCGCAACTATGGAAGCCCCAAATATGAAAATAGACTACTTATTTAAGTTACCATGGAAGTTGCAGTCGAAGCACCAACTCAGCAAGACATTACCCCTGTGACATCCAAATTTAGAAGCAAACATTTTTAATCGATAATGTTTTCCGCAATCCAAACTGGAAGGAAAAAATAGAACATAAATTAACTCCTCATAATATTTTAATAGAAAACACAGAGAAAAAAACAACGAACATAAATTATATTTTAATTCATAATATCTCAACTGGTTATGTCCGATTAAGCCTCAGACTTGATGCCGGCAACCCACCTTCAATAGAGCAGGTCCCCTCTGCAAGTGATACAAAAACCAACAGTAATTTTGAAGTGCTTTCCTACTTCAAAATTGAGTTAAATTCATCTGCATCGTTACCAGCAAAGAGCTGCAAATTAACCATGAATACCCAATTGAATTAGAATCAGCTAGAAATATAGGCTCTACACATTTTCCCCCAACATGGAAATATAGGCTCTACATTGGTAGTTCTTTCACTCCATTCACTACAATAGGGAAAACAGAGTTCAACCAAACTGTGAAAGAGGGAATGAAAAATACAATAAAAGAATAGATAAATCCACATAGCGAACTCATTGAAGCAATACCACAAACACTTGGGGTTCGGTGTGTGTGGGTGTGTGTGAACCAGTACATCAAGGTTGGGACAAAGGGTAAGAGAGATGGGTAAGATGGTGTATGGAGTTGGTGTTGGCAGTGATGGTCTGGTTTCGAGGCTGAGAATAGTGAGAGAGGCGTGAGAGAGAGATGGGTACACAGATAAGAATTACATCACCTAGATCTAACCTCATTCACTAATTCCTAACCAAAACACGAATTTTCAAACACAAAGGCAATCACAAATTCGCAACCTGGAGACTAAAAACAGAGGTTATTCGTGCATATACAAAGTGTACCTGAAACAGAGGATCTTCTTTGTCTGCCTTTCAACGGGATGCTTTCTCTATGCCTTTCGTCTGTCTCTTTCTACTATAGCCGTCCTAATGTGACTATTATGAGTGAGATTTGAGATCAGGAGAAGATTTGAGATGGATTCCATGTGATAGAGGCGTGATAGATTGGGAAAGGGAGGCAGAAGTGAGAGAGAGATGCATGAGACAGAGAGGCGTGAGAGAGAAGCCTCTTCATGGGCGAGAAAAGAAATTCAGGACTCACCGTAGACTGTTAGATCAAAATTTTTGAGATGATCTGAACCGTCTTTTATGTTGGGATTACATTGTCCATTAGATGTATTTATATTTTGTCTCAAAACGATCTGGACCTCTCTTTGTCTCCAAAATTCAAATTTCGTTCTATTTTATTATATAGATAAATTAATCGGAAATAGACATGTTCCGGGACAAGAAATGGTATATTCCCATTCTTCCACTCCATGCCATGGTGGCATTATCGTTAATCGTGGATAAAACTGGGTGCATATTAGTCACTACACTGTGATGATGGGGCCCACGAAGACAACAGCACAAAACAAGACAACAACCACCGTCGTAAAATCAAAACCCCACCTGTAAATGTAATGACAAATCTTGTCCGTCCAAAACCTTGATGATTCCGTCACCTTAAAACAGACTCCCCTCGTGTAATCATATCTCCCTCTCTCTCTCTCTCTCTCCCTCTCGGGAACAACGACAAGAACAAAGCTCAGAGAGAATCAAAGATAATCCTCATCAAGAAAAACTCTCCACTTCCTCATTCTCTCTCTCTCTCTCCTCTGTTCCTATACAGGTGGCAGATGCTTAATTCTTAATGTTAGAGATGGAAGAACCGAATAAGAAGCTTGAGGGCACTCTGAATGGCTTCTCTCCTGTACCTGCAACTCCTGTTTTTTGGAAATCTAGGAGGAGATCAGGTACTTACCACTATTGACTCTCTCTCTCTCTCTCTATGTTCCTATACAGGAGGCAGATGCTCAATTCTTGAATGTTAGGGATGGAAGAACCGAATAAGAAGCTTGAGGACACTCTGAATGGCTTCTCTCCTGTACCTGCAACTCCTGTTTTCTGGAAATCTAGGAGGAGATCAGGTACTTACCACTATTGACTCTCTCTCTCCTCTGCTTCTCTCTAAAATTTATGTTAACTTACTGATGTGTGCGTGATTTTGAAGTACCCATTAAGGTATATGTTTAACAATTAATTGTTTTGAGTTTAGTATGAATAATTGTTGCTGGCTGCATGGTGTAGATCAGATCTCTCTGGGAAAGTTTGGAAAGTGTTTCTTGTGGATGTATGCAGCTCAATTCAGCTACTTAATTTGATAGACTAACAACACCCATCTCTTTGAAATCACTAATTCTCTCTCTAACCCCCTAAATTTTGGCATACCTGATTATACTGTTACACATTTCTGATACACAAGTTCTAATGATTGCTGTAATTACTTCCCACCAAACCCTCTCTCCTCTCTCCCTCCCTCTCTCTCTCTAGAAAGGAACATTGAAAAGTATGAAGACTTTGTGTGACTTTGCTCCTACGTTACTTTATTTGTTATGGTTGGATTGCCTTACCAAATATCTCTCTGTGCAATATATATTTTTTTTCCTCTTTTTTCTTTTTTTTGAAATATCAGAGAACCATTCCAATTACTTACCTTTGCACCATTGTTACAAGTAAACCCTATATGCAATCATCCATAAATCACGCCGTATTAATCTGGTATCTTTTTTCCATGTCCCCAATATTATTTTTTCTCAATTATTTATCAATATTTTGTTTTTTTAATTGAGCACGTTTATCACTCTATTATTTTATTCCATTTATGCATATCATTTTTTAGCTGTTTTTGGCTTTGTTTTTCCAACCCCTTGTCGGGATCAGAATGACTCGGCCTCCTCGCTGACTTTTTCATCCCATTTGGAATAGATTAGTCATCTTTTTTCTTTATTTTATTTCTGCCAAAAGTTGTAGGATTCTGACCCAATGGTTAGCTTTGTGACAAGACATAGGTTAGGGTTGGCATATCTACAAGTGTGTACAACTCTTAGAATCACTGCCTATAGATTTACCCTTTGTATGGAGTGACAACGTTGCCCAAGGTCCTGAGTCCCATGAATTCACCGGAACAGCTCGTATATAAAAAAAAAGGGTTGTAGGATTTTTTCTAATTTTGTTCTTTATTCCTTAAGAGGAGGTATTTCCTCATCTTAAAATGGTGGAGTCATTATTCTATGTTTTTCATTCTAGAGTAATGCTACCACCACCAAGAACATCCATCAAAATCTCTTCTCCTAGTGGCATGGCATATGACCAAAACCGACAGAAATATTAGGAAAAATCCTATTTGGACCCGATTTGGTAATCTAATCTTGAAATCACTATTGTTTGATTAAAAGAGTGTTTCATGTAACTTTAGAATTCACAATTAATTCAATGACTGCATAATTATATTTTTAAGTAGGTCTCAAAATTAGGTCCTTGTAGCATTGCTTGAAATATTAGCATTAGGGTTCTCTTCACGGTGGTAGCAATGGGCAAGTTACATGGTGAGGTGATTTTGGTGAGTATCGTGGTGGAAGTAGCAATTATTATTCACCTTAAGTTAAATTTTCCAAATCCATTTTTAGGACATAGATTTTGCGATTTATGGCCTTCTTGAGTTTTGACATGAGTTTTTGGCTCATTACATCCAGTTTTAGCTCATTAATCCCAGAGATGTATAACGATATTCCATATATTTTTCATAACTTAATATACACGGGAAAGTAAGGTTTCTTTGTATGCGATAAGATATCCTGTTTAAAATGTTAGTGCCCCTATATTTGCTGGGGCAGCTGACTATAACCCACAACACTTAAACTTTTGGATTCAATCATTCAAGCAATGGTCGGTACTTGGAACCATTGTGGAGACTTGAATACTAGGTAAAACAATCGTCGCAGAGCATTGATGGAGTTTGTAGCAAATTGCAACCTAGAAGTTTCTTTCCACGCCTCAATACATTGTCGTGGTGGACTCATCCAACGTGTTTGTATTTCTCTTCTGATTCATATATGATTTTTAGTCATTAAACATTTTACTGTGGTAGATCTGTTCTGCTCTACTTGTTACATATATTCCATGCTGTTAGATGCTAGATCTTGAATAATCAGAAACCGTGAAACTGATTTAGCAAAATGTTGGGGTGAGCATGCCTGTATCTTTTTCCTTAGTGTCATACTCATTGACTCCTCGGTGTTTCTCATTGGTCTCAATAAGTGTACCTTAACGTACTCAAGCCTATGAAAGATTCAAAAGGGACAAGGAAAAAGTAACTAACAATGTAGCATGAACATGTGACGCAAAAAAAACATTCAAGTCTTGGTTATGTAATTTGGTGTGTGTTTTCATTCTTTAAAAACTATTTGAAATTGAAAGCTAGAGCAGATTATAAAAATTCAAGCTTAAAGAAATGTCGGTCAATGTATTCATGTTCATGGTAATGGCTTAAATAATGCAAAAGTTTCCCTCTAGTGTCGCATTGTGAATTATAAATTTTATCTCTTGATATTGCTCAAGAACATATGAAATGTCTCAATCTGTTGAGTGCTAAATCTGTTCTATGAGCTTGACTAATACTAAGCAACTAAATTTACCAGCCAGCTCACTGCATATGTGGCCTTCGATAGGTTTTTTAACGTTTACATTTTGGTGGTTTTTTGTTCTTGTTTCATTGGTTCTTAATTGAAGATCGAAGGTTTCCGGCAACATCTTCAACCCTTTGCTAGTCGGATTACTTTCTAGTCCCCCCCCCCCCCCCCCCCAAAAAAAAAAAAAAAAGTCCAAAACAAAAAGGGATTAATTATGTGTAAGTACATAAAAGCATGGCAGTCAGCAGTGGCTAGCTTTGTGCTTTTCTTACTTTGTGTGGGACTTACTTTATAAATAAATGGCTTCAAACGAATGTCTCGCTTCTTAAAGCAGCCGGTATGAAGAACTTGGACAAGGTAATAGATGATACCACAGATAAAACACCTGAAAAGCAGGAAGAAGTTTCCACTGAAGAGAAGCAGCAGGATTCAACAACTGTTTCTATTCTTTCTGAGAAGCGGAAGGCTCTCTTTGAACCATTGGGACCCAAAAATTTTGTAAATGGCGGGCAACCATCAGCTGAATCCTTACTCCCCCCACCAGACTTTGAATCTGCCAGTTATCCCAGGGGCTGGCTGATTGGGAAGAAACGAAAGCTCGTAAATGTGGATGTTGTTGAGAGCATGCGTAGAATTGCCGTACAGGAAATGAACAGAAAGGTGCAGTTCTGAAACACTTGTCTCCTTTTTAAGTTTGTGTGTGTGTGCGTGTGTGTGAGAGAGAGAAAGAGAGAGGTGATGTGATAGAAATAAAGCATGAATTCATAGTGCTTGCAGGACAGGGAGATTGATGGGCTAAATGAGCAGTTAGAAGAGGATGCCCGATGCCTAGAGCATCTGCAACTCCAACTTCTTGAAGAAAGGAGTAAACGTGCCGACGGAGAGAGACAAAATGCAATGCTGCAAAACCAAATAGGTATGCTGATGAATATGATGGAGGAGAATGAGGCAATGAATGATGATGAAGGCACGGGAGAGCCATAGGGTGTTTATTCTTTTGTAGATTTGTTTGGGAAGTAAAAAAGTACAGAACTAATACATATATATATTTGCCAGTTCTATTAAATGTATTGTTGCAGAAAATACTGTCCATATGATGTGAATAATTTGTAATTTGAGTGATTTTCTTTTAATATGTTAAATGTTGACCATATATTTTGTAGCTAATTGTTCCCCGCACCCCTTCTCTTCTCTCTTGCATGTGGAAAGTGTATGATGACTCAATGTGGCCCTGTTTATATACTACTACAAGTATTGTACTTTTTTAGGGTTAGGTTAATTGCACCGGACGTGTTTGTCTCATTTTGGTTTTTAATATTTTAATTATATTATTTTGGTCTCTGAAATATTGAATATGTTTTTATGTGATCCCTCAAGCAGACAACATCTAAATTGTAAACAATTTTATCATAAATTTGTCACATGATATCTAAATATGGGTAAAAAATAATTTGGATAACTCTTAATCAAAATTTGAGTAACTCTTGACAAAAAATATGTAATATGGATAGTTCTTGATCAAAAATGTATAATATGGATAGTTCTTGACTAAAATTTGGATAGCTCATCATCAATACTATATAATTTTGGATAGCTCTTTGACCAAAATTTGAGTAAAAATTTAATCAAGAGTTATTCAAATAATTTTTTTATCCATATTTAGGTATTACATGAAAAGTTTACAATTAAAAATTGTTAACAATCTGAACACTGTCTTCTTGATGGACCACATAGAAATATATTCAATGTTCAATGGATTAAAATGATGCAATTGAAATATTAGGAACCAAAAACTTTGGGGACTTTCGATGCAATTAACCCATTTTTTTTATTTTCCTTCATCAACTCCATGAACACATCCGGCCATGGTGTGGGTTGGCTATATGTTGCAAAGCTGCTTGATTTTGCAGGCTTTCTATCTGCATTGGTCTAAAAGTCTCAGGAACTTATTGGAAGGGTCTCTTGCTGCATTGGTCCAAGTTTTTCTATTGCAATCTGCTTGCAAAGCTTTGCAAAATTTCTTTGCATTGGTTCTGAAGGCATGATTACAAGTGTAGGACTTGCTTTACTTGCTTTATTTTTGAGAGATCAAATACTGTAACTAGGAAAGCTTTAAACCATTGAAGGTTTAAAGCCTACTTTTATACTTTTAGAACTTTGTTCTTTGCTTCTTGTAAAATTTTCTTTTTGGAATAAAATTTTCCCTTTTCTTTAAAAAAAAAAAAAAAAAAGGTGTGGGTTGGCTATGAAGCTTCATTGCCTGTGTGTGGCTCATCCTGGGAAATATGGCCTATTTTATCTTATTTTTGTCATGAACCAAACTCACATGTATTTAGATTTTCCAGAAACCTCAACCTCAAACAAACTCAGATGTGCCATTGCAACCTCAGATTTTCCAGAAAAACCTGCTTAGTCATTGCCAAAAAGATTGGCAGTTGTACTTAACAAGCAATGGAAGCCAACATAAGACATCATATATTTACAAAAGGTAATGTTCAGAACCAACTACCACGAACCACAAACATTTTAAGTACGACTTTGAACCCCCCAAAACTTCACATAAAACTGAAGAACCTACAATTCTAATATGTACATGTTGACAGAAATAACCTCTAGGACACCTTTGCACATAATATGATCGGTTAGGCATGCGGAGACACTATCTAGCTTGGTTGTCAAAATCTTCCGAGATATGGAACAAGAACTGTGGTAGAGACGCTATCCTAGGAAGATTAAGCAGCAGCTCCCCAACTGAGTCCTTCCTGGACATGGATGGTGCCTGCTTGCAACCAGAGAGATCGTTTGACTCACCCTCTGGCACGGGACAATCTTCTGCAACCTTGATTCCACCCGCTGAAACAGAAACAGAACTTGGTCCACCCATTTTCTTCTCCACCATTGTTACATCAAGACCATCATCAGTTTTAGTAGCTGGTACATTTTTAACTATCAGCGAATCTTTCTGCAGAAGGCAGCAAAGAGAGTTGACCCTAGACATTAGGGATTTTTCATCAGAGGCGGACATATGTTGGGAGTCGCTGAACAAGCATCGGCTGATATCCTCCAGAATATCCAAGCTTTGTCTTTCCTCGATGGAAACCATAGAGTTGTTGGATGTTCTCTGTTCTGAAATCCGATGCTCAAGGTGGCTTACCAGATCACTCATCGACATAGAGGGGTGGAGCCCAGGCACTTTGATCTGATCCCAACCGCTGAACCCCTTCAATTCTTCAAGTCCACTGTTCCTGATCTCGTCAATTGAACAGGAGTCCATTGCTGTAATGAGAATGACAAGTTATAGCAACGAAAATTGAGAGTCAATTTAAAAAATACAACAAAAAGGAAAGAAAAACAATTGTACATTTAGGAAAGTTTTCTCAAAAATAGTAAATACCCCAGCCTCCCTCAAGGCATGGCAATATAGTAAGAAACAAAGAAAAAGGATTGCATTGTTTTTACTGTCTACACTTGGACAGGAATCCATGTGATGATGAGCAAGAAATGAAAATCAAAAATTAACTCCTTCAGACGAACCAAAAGAAAAGAACTTGAAAACCCTGACTACAGAGTGAGATCAGTGTATTTCCCAGAATTTACAATGTCATCAATGGCAGCAATATCAATGTGCCATTTATTGTAATACACAGCACGAGCAAACATCTCTGCACTCCCAATCCTTCATAGACATACTGGGAGATGTTTTACAGAAACGAACCATCACTAGGAGGACTGTCACCATGAATAGTCTACTGATGCTTGCAGCTTATGCAACTTTCATGTAAATGAGATATTTTGACTGACCATTGGTTCTTAAATCTTAATAAAAGGGGAAAAACTCTTACTGAGGTCCTGAGTGAATGTTATGGCTGGAAGTTATTCCCTTAAAACTGGCCTTTCTACAGTGCTCCATGATGTTACTAGTGCGTTGCAAATTTATTAAATACAAAGATTATTATTTGTATGATATCCCTGTCAATCATCAAAAAGAAAATCTGAACATGACTCTTTGATTCTGCATATCCAGTCCCCATTCCAGTAGAAGGAAAAGAAAAAAAAATCAACTTTCGATAAGTTTTGATGTAATAGCTAATCTTTAGAAAGCATGGAGTTTCATAAAACATAGTAGATTAATTATCACGGCATTCAGTATAGTTAATTCCAAGTTCATATTTTCACCTGAGCTGGGTGAAGGTGTTTCCCGGAGAACATGCTGGGAAGAGGAAGATTGAGCCCCTGATGGTGAGGATCCACCCTGCAAGTTGAAGAAGGTGCGACCTTCCTCATTATTCAAATCAAACTCATTGTTGGTTTCATTTGAATCATCAAATGCAGATATCCTGGGTTCAAAATATGGAGAATCTACTGCTATCTCCCCTTGTTGACTAAGAAAGTTTAGACGAGGATCACATTGAATAAGCTTTTCAAAATGCTTTCCTAACAAGCCTTGAGGACACTGCAGATAATGTCGCCTGTATCAAATTTAAAATTTGCGTCGTCAGAATGCATTAAGATTTAAGGGGAAGAGAAACCAAATAGAAAATGAGAGACCAAAATTCATATTTAGAACATGGGGACTGGAGTCACTGGCAATAGCTGCATCTCTGGTGAACAAACTATATAGGTAATGCAATTTTGAAGGCATATGTACGGAAATAAAAAAGTTTTAATTGGCTTGCATCATTAGTGTTTAAAGATGTGTGTTACGGAGGAAGAAACATTTTCAACGCAAATTACTCAAGATAGCATCAGTGTTGAACAGCTATCTCTTTATTTGTAGCTTATACCAACTCACCAATGACTAGAAGCTAATGTAGAGTACCTGTGTATGCTCGCCTGTCCACCAGTAAAATCTGATGTTGCCTGCCATAGAGTATGCTTCCTGGGTTGTGGATTGGTCTCCCTGTAGAAAAGAGGCTGTCTTGTAAGCTGCACCAAAGAAGAATGACACTCGGTTATTATCATCATCAACATAATCATAATAATAGCAGCAGCTGTTGCCCTGCAGTAGGCTAACATAGTAAACAAGACTGAACACGAATGAAGGACATACCACTACATCTAAAGTTCCGGGTGTGTCATCCGGGTAATTGGCCTTCAGAGCTATAATGTCAGACCACTGAATTTCTATCTTATTCTTGAGACCACCATCAAGAACTTCCCACACCAGCTTATGCTTGGCGAAGTAACATTTTGCCACCAAGTCCCCTTCATATCTTGATTTGTACTACAAACCAACAAAAGTCCAGATTAACATCAACTTTTATACAACAAAGAATATCAAATGCACCTCAGTTAACAGATTTTTGTCAAAAGTAATAGCAATTATACCTCCCATGTCCCAATTCTGAGAAGCGAAGCAGGAAAATTTGAAGCCTTGAGCTTATCAGTAGTATTAGAAGCAGCAGTCCCCTTGTGATCCTTCTTAACATGAGTTCCAACCTTAGAAGAATTTGTTTGAGAAAGCTTCATTTGGATCAAATCCAAAAGCGACGGGCTCTTCCTGAGCCGCAATCCCAATGGACTCGGCTCATCAAGTGGGTTGTATTGCGCTGGTGATACCGGAAAAGAACCCATTTCCATGTTCTGCTGCCTCTGTTTTATAACAACCAAAATCAAAATAATCAATTACACAGTCATATAACCTAATACCCAACCTATGCACTACTAATATGAATCAAAGTATAGGGGGAAAAAAATGATAAAACCCCAAAAATCATTACCAAGAAAGTCACCAAAATAAATCTTCCCATCAAACCAACGGAACAAACGAAACCGAAAAAATTCAAAATCGCTTTCAAAGCCTCATCCCAACAATTCAAAATCACTTTTGCAGAACAAAATTTTCAAAAGGAAAATCCATTCCAAATACATAAATCAGTACCAGAAATCATCAATCCCTAAAATGTTTACACATATATCCATGAATATATACAAAGCTATGAGAAAGAGGGGGTGAGAGAGATCAAACCGGGAGAGAAGAGGAGAGCTTAGATCGCTTATTGAGGGGGCCATGTTGATCCTCCAAGGGATCCTCAACCTCAAGCTTCACCGGCATCATTTTCCCTCGCTGAAACTCAGATTCAGGCAACACCTTGCCACCTTTCATCAACTGAACCATCAAATCAAAACCTCAACAAACCTAACCCTAAAAAGAAAGCCGGCGCTCAGGGAGTCAACTCGGAGAATTTCGCTGAAAGACACAGCCGTCCCTAGATTAGATTAGACTTAAGAAGAAGAATGCTCTGTGTTCTAGCCTGCTACCAGACAAAAACAACCACCCCCCTCACCCCTTCCAAACCCGGCCCACCCCGCAACCCAATGAGAGACGGCGGACGATTCACGCGCTTTATAGCAGTTGTGTTTTGACTCACGTGCTGGAAACTAACCGCGTCTTGACCCGAGGGCAATTTAGTCAATTCACAGAACGACTGGAGGATATATCTTTTTTTTTTTGGGGGTTAGAACAGAAAATAAACAAATTTTTGGGAGTGAGATCACCTTTAATTTGTTTTTTTCCTTCAATTATTTTTTTAATAGATTTTCTATTATGCATTTAAATAGTACTCATCGTATATAAGTTAGTCTCTCACCATTAAGTATAAATAATTTGTTAATAAAAAAATTTTAAAAAAATATATATTGAAAAAGCTATGAATCTGTGCTTTGGGGGTTGAGATCTCTCTGTGAACTATCGGATCTAAATTAAGATCTCCATTACGTCGTACAATATATCAACTTAGAGAACTAACTTTCAGTTATAAGTCATTCATTGTGTTTTGATCTAAAGTGATGTTAGGCTATTTCACACACATGCACTTCACTCAGTCACATGATAAACATTTAGTTTAAGTTAATTGTATGTTAAGCGCTTAAGCAGAGCTTGTGGTCACTCGTTTCTCGCTTGTTCCAACCCTAGTAAAGAGCTTCAGATCTAATTCTACATTATATACAGTATGTCATTCTAGCCCTCACTAACTCTTCGCTTGATTGCAGCATGTCCGAGGGAGCTACTATGCTCACCGCGCACTTGCATTGAGCTTTGCTACTACTTCGCCCTACTCCTACACTTACCACGAACTTAAATCATTGCATTACATGGTTGTAAAGCTAAGCTTCACATGCCCCTAAGGAAGCCAAAAAACCATCTCCTCTCGTAGCCGAACCTTCTTAAGCCAGAAACAATTAAAAAAAAACCGAACAAAAATTATATTTTTTGACAGTCCCAAGCTTAAATTAAAATAGGACTTGTTATAAGTAACGATTTCTTCACACATTAATGTAAGAAGCGAGCAAATATGTTATTAAGTTGTATTATGTTGTGTTTTTATATTGTATAAATCATCTTATATTAAATTTTATTTAATTTATACTCAATATATTTATATAGTTGGAGAATTAAATTTATTTCGTGTCTAATTAATTAATTTATATTGCATAAAAGTTATTTTTAATCCGTTCTAATTGATTTATATCAACTTATTCAAATTTAACGCTATGGATAAAGTGTGGGGCCACAATCGTGAAGGTTCTCGGTGCATGTGGGCGGCTGGGATTGGTCTATGCACACGTGGCAGGATCTGTAGAGTAGTAGACACGTAAGAATATAAGGCTTTTGTGGATAATGTTTGCATAATTGTGTCTTGTCGGCTTTGAGTTGTATGGAATAAACACGCGTGCCTCTTCAAAGTATTATGTGGCGTGAAATACACGCGCCCTATTTTAAGATTTTTTATTTGACTTGTGATATTGATTGCTAATTAATAATTATATTTTATCGTAGATTTTTTCCATTATGTGATGATGCAATCATCGAGATTGCTTTGGGTGTGTGTGTTGTGTTCAAAAAAAAAAATATCATTAAGTATTCAATAATACTATTTAAACTTAATTAATTGATATAATTTATTGGTTTAATGCATTACAATTATTGAATTAATAGGTCCGGCTCCTCTGCAGTTACTAATTAATATCAGAGGTGGTATTGATCAAAACGACGTCATTTTGCATTAAAGCAACGCTATTTTTGAATCAAAACGACATCATTTTGATCAAAAACACTTTTGTTGTTAATTTTTTAACATTAAAGGATTCTCAGCCTTGGATTAATAGCGTGTCCCAAAAAATATTGAAATTCACTGTCAATCTAATGACAGTAAGTGATTAGGTTAGTAAATTAAACCAATAAATTAATTTTGAATAACATTGTTATTGAGTATTTATTACTTGGCAAAAAAAAAAACTCCTTATTAATTGAATGGATTAGAATTTGGAAACTAAGTAAATGTTTTTTTATGTTAATTGTTACAAACTTTTGAAAGTTCAGAAAAATATCATGGAATTTGCTTAAGGTCACATTTTTATGACTCTGAATCATCTGCTATTGTTTTGGCGTGAAACGACGTCGTTTTAAAGAACAAAATTCCTACCGTTAAAAAACTACCAGCAGAAGAGCTATATCCAATTGTTATAGACAAAGGTAGGGGTGTTCACCCTACCCTACGGGTAGGAAATATGCTTTTTCGTCTTTCTACCCGATACTTTGCGGAAGAATTTTTTCTTGACCTACCATACCCGACAGGTGTGGTATTCCTACCCGACTTCCTACCCGATTAATCGGGTAGGAAGTCGGTTAAACACTTTTGTAAATATGTAGCTTAAATATGTAGCTATTAATAAATTAGGTCAAATGAGCATTGTTCATGATATGTTGGAACTGTAAATTGAACCAAGAAATAAATTTCAGAATAAAGGCTTGCATAGCTAACAAAAAATCTTGGTCACCATGAACGAATAAACTAAATAAACTAAACAAATAATCTTGGTCATTTGCTTGAATTGGGACTAGAAGTCTGGAACGATGGAGGAGGAGCAGTGGAGTGAGGTGTGAGGTGCAGGCGCTCTCGGGACTCAGTAGATTAGGGGTTTTTTTAGTTTATATAAATATATATATATTAATTAATTAATTAATTAATGCGGGTAGAGTAGGGTAGGAATGCGGAAATGGATGGTTATTCCGCATTCCTACCTGATTTAATCGGAAGACCAAAAATTCTTCCGCATTCCTACCCGATTTTTGCGGCTAACCATTCAGTAGGGTATGGTAGGGTAGGGTCGGGTCGAGTAGGGTAGGAACTTGCTGCCAGTCGAAAATTTGAACACCCCTAGACAAAGGCTCCCCTCCAATAAGGAAATAATTAAAACACTAATTGTTTTTGCATGATAATAATTCATCTACATCAATATATATAGTTTACTTTAAATTTAGAATCCAATGTATTTCATGAGCAAGATAAGATTTGTTAATGAAAGGAAAACTTTCAGCCACACCTCTTCTACTTTATTATATCTTCAAAGACATTGTTTCTATCATCTAAAACATAACATCCTTTTTAGTTTATATATAAACATTACTGATACCCCTGCCATTAAACAATAATTTCTAACAAAAAAAAAATTATCTAAAATACCAAAATTACTCCTACATAAACCTCAAACAATCTTTTTATATAAAATTCAAGCCGATTAAAATTTATTTTTTTACATATTAAAATTTGAGTTGATTAAAATTTGTTTTTCTACATATTAAAATCTGAACCTATTAAAATTCGAATCGAGCTGATTAAATTTTTTTTTTTTTAAGTATTAAAATTTGAGCTTATTAATTTTTTTTTTACGTCTTAAAATTCGAGTCAAAATGAGCTCTACCTGAGCTTCTAATTCCGATTAAAATTTACTTTGACTCGACTAAAATTTATATTTTTTCTTATTAAAATTCATGTCAATTAAAATTTGATTCAAGTTGATTAAAATTCATTTTTTAAGTATTAAAATTTGAGTCGATTAAAATTTATATTTTTTTATATATCAAAATTCGGACATATTAAAATTCAATGCGAGTTGATTAAAATTTGATTTGAGCCGATTAAAAATGAATTTTAATCGGCTGGCTCTAATTTTAATACGTAAAAAAATATAATTTCTAATTGACTCGAATTTTAATACGCAAAAAAAAACTTAATTACTTGAATCGAGTTTTAACCGGTTACTTAAAAAAATTTAAAAATTAGAGGGAGTCTCATTGAAGATATGTCTATTTAGAGAGGGTGTAGATGAAATTTTTCTTAAAAATATATCATAAAAATATGCTAGAAAAAGTGTGCTTGAAATTTTCCCTTAATGTAATTGTGTGCATGTTTTGTTGGGCTTTTTTTTTTTCCTTGGTAGCTGTTAAGTTTTGTTTATTAGATCTATTGTGATACAGTAGGTGGGGAATGGTTGAACATCTTATAAGCACATACAACAATGTCTCATTACTAATCTCTAATAATTCATTTCAGCTGTGACAGTGACATACACCCATCAATATTTCGGCTGCATTATGATACAAGATGATGTGTTTGCTTGTCTGTGCGGCCAAAACACCATGATTTGGCCACTATATTTGTAATTTTTTTTGTTTTCAACAATTAAGAGTGTTCGAGTCATCTTACATACATATCGACTAATTCCTTCTTCGATCCCGTCAAAAACAAGTCATCAACGTTGAGACTAAGAAACTCATGAGAGGATAAATCTCTCATGACTTGATTTTAAAAAATTGTTAAGATTGATACTCATGACATCTTAATATACAGTTAATCTCTGTTACCGCTTAAACTACTTAGAGTTTACATTTATAAAATTTCAAGTCTTTCACTTACGGATCTTGGGTCCAATATATGGAAAGCAAGTTAGAAGTTGTATAAACCCGTGATTAAGCAGTGACAATCTAATCGTGTAGTGTTCAGATCTTGACACAATGTTTGTGTAAATATGTAAATTGATAGTATAGGATAGATGCATATCAAATCAAGTGTATGAATCTATATATTGTATTCAAATTTTGTTATGCAGAGATTATGATCTTTCACTGTCTGTTAGAATTTGGCAAATACAGAACATGAAGAAAAAATCAAAAATTTTCACCTGGAATCCAGCTAGAAAATGATGCCACTTGCTTTGCTTGAGCTAAATTTAACAGAGCCAAAACCAAGATGCCTCAATACTACAAATTCCTGGAAACCAAAATTACTGGATGTTCATATAGATGATGGTATCTGATATGGAGCTTGGAAGTAAATCTTAGGAAGAATGACTTCTCAAAACTAATGAGCCATCTCCCCGAGATCGGCATTTTCCATCAGACATTGTCGTGGCAGAAGTCTTGTGCACTCGGCCGCTCTTTTAGTTGCAAACTGTTAGCTAGTATCTGGTCAAATGTTGTTGATAAGGGAGACCATCTCCGTATTCTCAGGCTCCAGCCTATCATCGCCTTTTTTCGCCCTCAACATCTCATTTGGAAGAATAGACACATTGGGATCACCACTAGGCACCAAAAATAGAAGCCCAATTGGAAGAATTCTTGAAAGGCTCCTGATTAGAACTGCCACCCAAAGGTTGTCAAATTGTGTTCGCGTAATGTTCAAGGCGTGGAGTAAGAGGCTTCCGACCCACGAGGATGTGAGCATCCCAACATGATCAATTGACATGAGCAAAGCAAAGAAAGTGCCTTCTATTCCGGAGGGACAAAGCTTGGAACTAAGTACGAGAAGAGGCATCCATTTGAGACGCCCAATCATATATGAAATGGCTGCATCAATCACAGCAACAAAATAATCTGGCACACCAAATCTCAAGTTTACACGAGAGACTAATATCAAATCCAGCATCCCAGAAGCGCCAAACAGCAACTGACTCCAGAATAGTACGCGACGAAAAGGATGGTTTCTAAAAACATTTTGATATAGAAGGACTCCCAAAAGGGAACCAATTGCACCCACAGATGATATGGACCCAATAACCTCCTGCGTAAACCATG
Source organism: Ilex aquifolium (assembly GCA_951799425.1). NCBI lineage: Eukaryota > Viridiplantae > Streptophyta > Magnoliopsida > Aquifoliales > Aquifoliaceae > Ilex > Ilex aquifolium. The sequence goes on along the minus strand of OX637404.1, from coordinate 27,323,230 downwards.
TGAACGTTGACGTTACAACCATGAGATGAATCATCCATAATTACAAGTACTACACTACACATCTGTGAAACTTACTATTTTTGGGAAAGATTTTGTAAGGTTATCAGAAATCAAAATTTGGGGATAATTTGGTGGTAAAAATAATTCTAAGCAAGAAATATGTAATAATATGCGAGTATTAAACAAATAAAAATGTCGGATGGTATATCAATGCACAAAAAGGGAAAAAATGCGATTAGAAGCACCTCTACAAATTCAAGAACTATATACCGTGCATTCATGTAGTGATAATTTATTACATGAAATCACTGCATTGCAGGTGATAAAGTTGAGTTTGAGCACACAAAATGCAGTAAGCCAATATAACTTCAAATATCTCCAGAATGTAAGGTGAAATGGTGAATGTAAAAAAAAAAAGGTCATGAGAAGCATTAATATACCTGTGAGAAAGATGGGCCTGATTTTGCATCTGTATACCAATAGAACATTCCCTCGTGAATGCTCAAACTCAACGCAAGTGACAGGTACATGTATAAACATGGCCTCCAAACATCCCGGCATTTCAGTGCCATCCACATAGCCTTACCAGCATCCACAAACTTTTGGGTCACCTGTCACAGAAACCTAAACGTTTATGCAAGCATAAAGAGAAGGAAAAACATAAAGCATTCTATAAATAAAGCAAACATTACCCGCTTGTAGGTAAAGTGGAGGACAAGAGATTCTTGCAGCATCATTCCAACCAAAATGACCAGCCCGGATGGGATAATTAGCAGCCCAAAAACTCCCTGCCAGGAAAGAGACACTTTGATTAGCCCTTGAAACAGATTAAATTCAAGTTGCACTTGTGTACATCCGGATCAGATTCAGAGGAAGTTATCCACACGCGATCTGGTCTATATCCATATAAATTCAGAAGTGAGCTTATAAAGAATTAAAATCACCAGTCCTCTGATATACAGGTCATTGCTATGTATATATTCTAAAGAACATGAGCAGAAGGCAACCTTAGGCCCAATTAGGTGAACAAGAAAGCCGCTAATTGTGAATCCAATTATAGCCCCAATAGAAGAGCTGACTCCACACAAGCTCTGCATGTCACCAGCAAGAGAAGGATGACTTATACTGTTCTCTGTCACACATGCATCAATAGTCACATCTGCTATGGCAACCCCTGCACTTCCTGCCATTAGGGACATCATGACGAAAGCAAGATGCAAGTCCTTGAGCAGTGATAGCGCAAGCATGCAAATGATACCAAGAAAACCTGAAAGAAGGGATGGTTAAATAATTTGGGGGATGGATTCCCAATATAAGTAATTCAGCATCAGCAATAACACCGGTGATATTTTTGCCAAGCAGAATGGAAGAAGAGCACAGAAGGGTTGTAAGGTTGGGGTTTTGAGATTTAAATTAACTAAAATGAACCTACTAATGGACTGGATCCTTCAAATGCAGTTATATCTTCAATTATCTTCAAAAATGAATGCTGCATATTAACTAAAACAAGTCCATCACTTGATATGGAAGGGTCACAAGCAGATATGATTAAGAATGGAACTAACCCACAAAATGCTCAAGGATTGATTGAATGTTTCACATATCCAATGCAGCTGAAATTTCCTTTAAGGCATATAGCACTTGACAACAAGGACGGAGCTAGGAATTTTTTATTGCACAAAAAATAATTTTCAAACCTATGCAGTGTATAAAAACTAGAGTCCTTCTTGCAAATATATTATGAGGTCATATATTTCTCATGAAACTAACAAATTTACCTAATAAAACTCTCAAATTGTAAGTAAGCAAAATACCTGAATTCATGACCTTTTAAAGAAAAACCAATTGTGAAGATGTTTTTTCTCCTCTCCTATCGAGAAACTAAGTGTTTAAATAAGTGGGTAAATTGTTAGTACACATACAAAAATAGGATTTAAATTTTACTTTAGCATTTTATGAATATGTCCATCATTCTAATTTTTTGAGACTCTCGTCCATGCTTAACAGTGAGGTAGGTAGTGCAATGAAGAATGCTAATTTTTTTAGACCGAGTTATGCCTCAAGTACCGAGTCGTAGCACAATAACTCCATACCATGCAACACATGCACCTTTAATTCTGACTATCTTTCTGTTCTTTTAGAACATTAGCCAGTCTGGGGCATATTAAGATAATAGTCTCCTTTCTGAAATGCCAATTAACTTTAATTTATGCCTAAATATTTGCTGCATATAAAGGAGTTTAAGCAGTGAGCAACACACACAACATGCAGCCAGTCTTCTCAGCTGCCTTTTATAAAGAAAAAGCACCTCGTAAGTTCTTAAATTGCAATATTGCTTTGATCATTTTCACTAGTTGATTTATATCCAGGATAACAAAACCAGCGATAAGATCAAACAAATGGTAAGGCATAGAGATCTTGGAGGTTTCTTCAGACCCAGTTTAATAAAGCATGAAATTCTGGACTGCATAAGCTCATCCAGGCTAGATTAGACATGACCACTTCATTCACTTTCCACAGATACTTCACCTAATAATATTTATTAAAACAAAATTGTTAATTGCATTTCTCCTTTGATTAACTAAACAATTGTATCAAATGATATACAAACAAAATAGCAGAACAATGTGTGCTCCATTATGAAGTTGTTTTCCGCTAGCATATTAGTCACACAATGGTATCTTGCCAAGCAAAATTACTCTTTTTCATGAATTAGCCTACAATACTTCCAGCTATGCCTTCGGAGGGATGTAGATGAGATGGCAGTTATGCCTTCACATGAAGAACCATTAACTTAAGCCCTAGAAGGCTGACAATTTCCTTGATTGTTGAGTTTCATAATTTCAATTAATGAAAATCATATGAACCAAACAATTCAAGTTTTAAGGTGATTAATCCTAAAACAATTCTAAGGTTAACGGAATAGCCCAAATTAAGCTGCAGTTTATATTAAACCAATCCATACTTTCCCTAACAATGTGCCATCCCAGTTAACATTACTGAAGATCAAACACAATATTTCTCTCATAATTGGCTACTAATCAACACTGAACACAGAAGAACAGATGATTAAACTGGGGATAGATTATTTTACCAGCAAAAATGAAATAGGGCCGCCTCCGGTACCCAATGATGGGAACAGTATCAGTTAAAAGACCCCAGAGAGGCTTGACAATCCAAGGTATTTGAATTATCCCACCAATAACCTGTGCTTCAGAGGGTTGTAACTTCTGATCATCCTTCATGTAGTACTGTATGCTAATACGACTCAGACCCATACTCAAACCCTGATTGATTCCATAAACAATCACCACACCCAACACAAAGCTCCAATGTAACTCATCACTAAGCATTCTAAACCAATAAATGGGTCTCAATACAAAACCCCAAAACCCCTCTTTTGGTCGTCTCTTCTCTCTCTGAGGCTGTCCCTCAAGCTGAACAGTCTCTTCTTCATCCATCCTGCAACTTGTTTCACATATAGTGTACACAATTATGAGACCCAGATCTTAAATGGGTTTGAATCGAGAAAAGGATGCGATAGTTCGATCAGAAATCGTTGTTTCTTGAACTGGGTATCTCAAATTTAAACGACATGGTTGAGAAAGGCAAAAAAATATAGAAGACGAAGGAGAAGTTTGCCCGACAACGGAGAAGATTTCAGTAAATAAATAATTTTCGGACCAGTAGGATCTCTCCGTGTCTGTTGACTCAATTCATACCCCATTGCTCACGGATCTGTCTCTCTTTAAAAGTCAAAAAACAAAGAAGGGACAATAATATACTCCTACGTAGCCTGTATTTTTGAACTATTAATCATTGAATCCCACACACGACACAAGATTTTAAAATTGATTCCATTGATAATTATGTATAATAAATATATGAGTAAATTTTATTTTATTTTTTTTAAAATATAAATATTCTGAGTTTGTTCTCAAATAATTAATTTATTTCATATTGTCGTCCCAAAAAAATAAAAATATTATTGACGAGCCCGAAATTGACTGGGTCAAGCCCAATTTGAACAGATCAAGAAAGTCCGAAGGAAGTTCCAAATCAAGGCTGTGTCAACCCTTCTAGAAGGATGCCAAAGCACTAGGAGACAAGCTACAGGACACCCAAGGACCCAAGTGGGCGCCGCCCACCTAGCCCCCATTGGGCTCCGCCCACCTGGCCCCAAATGGGCGCCGCCCACCTAGCCCCATTGGGCGCCGCCCAGTGCAGGGCTCTCCTGGTCCATCCTGCTTCGTTCTCTTTCACTTCAGTGCGAGCCCAAACGAACTCCGGGTCCAGTCTCAAGATCAAGGATGAACCCAGTCCAGCTCAGGACCTCCTCCGACTAAATAGGAGCACGAGGAAGAGAATACCGGGATAAAGATTGAGAAGATCAAGTCCTACCTAAATAGAACCTTCCAAAATGGTAGAGTCCTACCATAACTGTACTTACTAAATTATAGTGACCGCCTCACCACCTCTCTCAACCTATATAAATGTAAGTCCTCTCCATATGAAGGGGGGACACACATCTAAGAACCTCGGCACGCCATGAAACCCCTACACTTACCCTCATACACACTGCTCTCTTTCTAGAAGCACTGTAACTCCGATATACACCGTCCGATGACAAAGGTTCATCACCTCCTTGAGACCTCTACACCAAGTCTCTCTCCCTCAATGCACTGTAACTCTCCGGAGTACCATTATTCATCAATAAAGAACACCAGGCCACCGCTACCGTTCCCGAGAGTGGACGTAGGTCAACCGGACCGAACCACTATAAATCCCTGTGTTGATCTATTATTTACTGCTTTGCCACTGATTGTCATTGATTGCTTATTAATTGCTTATTAATCATACTCGTACACATTCTTGACTGTTGATCTTGCACGAAGACCAATTTGTGCATCATCAATTATAATGTGGTCTATCATCTTATTTTTGTTTGATTGTCTGTTTGTGTTTGTGATTCTTGATTATTTGACACAAAATAAAAAGATGATTAAACGAAAAATAAAATGGCGGACCACATTGTAACATTTTTATTTGTTTGAGGGAGCAATGTGAGAAAAGTAATTATTCAGGGGACAAACTAATAATTTTTATATCTTTCAGGAGACAAAATGAAATTTTTCCTAAATAGATTGAATTAATATTTGGCACTTATAATATATTAAATAAAAATATTTTTATATGACACAAACATGATACGAATTATGATGACACAACACAAAAATAACAACAGTCTGTTTGGAGTGTTGAAAACCTTATTTTTTTTAGTTTCAGAGAAAAAGAAGTTTGTTTGGATTCGGGTTTATTGGATGGCTTTTCCATCTATTGTTTTGGGAAAAAATTGCTTTTATTAGCACTAAGGAAAAACTGAAAAATTGGGCTTATCCAATAGCTTCTAAGAAAAAAACTACTTTTTCAAAAACACTCTAAACGATTACAAAAACTTTTTTAACTCTGATTTTTTTCATTTTATTTTTCAAATCTCTATTTTGAACTCAAAAAAATCAACCTCAAATGGGTTCATTATATCCATAACACGACACGATACGATACGAATTGACACTCTAGTTTGTCCCTTAAATTAATCTTTTTTGTTTGATTATCAAATTAGAGAAAATTTAATATAGGAGGAGCCAAGTGAATTTTGGGACACCCAAATTGAATCTTTAGCCAAAGGGTTAAAGACTCCTTAGAACTTAGAAGCAGTGGGGGTGGGATTAGGAATTGTGAAACTCATAACTATGATCAATGTAGAGACAAAGGCCAAAAAAAGCCTACAATGTTGAATTTAGTTCCTATTTTTCATTCCTAATTTATTTTTCGACCAACCTAGTGATAGTCATGTATTGTTTACTTATATATAAGTGAACTATCTGATGAATAAGAATATTCAAACCTTCATTATTCAATGTGTTTTAAAATCATGCGAGCTTAACTTAAAATGAACCATACTTATTAGATTCACATTCATTGACTTGTGTGTTTGCCCTATAACAAAATTATTGCTATAGATAATAATGAGGTTGGTCAATCTAGATAGAGTAGATTGAGTAAAAAATTTACTTTAAACGTATTTGGATCATAATTGAATTAATCAATCACCCATTATATAAACAGGAAATTCAATTATACTCGATATTAATATAATTATATACGACATAAATCTATCACAATAAAAATTTGATTATATACAAAATCATCAAAAAGTCGGATGAAAATTTAACAAATTTCACACATATACGAGTTAATGACGATCAAAACTCTACACGAGACAATTTATTTCTAAACCTAATTGTAATTGAGCCGAAGGAAAGCCAATTTAACAAATTTCAAACAGGTACGAGTTAATGACAATCAGAACTCTACACGAAACGATCCATTTCTAAACCTAATTGTAATTGAGTCAAAGGAAAGCAATTGTTATAATGTTTTGGTTGTTATCTAGCCCATGTATGATCAGACCCATATTCAAAATTGATGAGCTTAGATTCAACTGAGTCCAAGCCCAATTAATGATATAGACTCAAATCAGTTAAAAAGAAGGTCAAGCCCGGCTCATGGAGTTCGGCCTAGTGCAAAGATCAAGGAATTCATCAATATTAGAGGATGTGGGGAACAATTATCGGGATAGCCATGAAGACTATCTATAGGTGTACATATCATTAGTTGTAGTTATCCTCTCCAAAAAGCTAGTTACCTATTTCATCACGTCATCGCCACAACTAAGGCTCTGTAAATATAAATTGTAAGTATTTTCCACATGAGAGGTGCATCTCTCTGCACTCTTTTTAGAGATCACATCACATCTCACATAGAAACACCTCACCTTGAGCATACTTTTGTTTCCTCTCTCTCTCCCACCTACAACTTTATCAATAAAGTCCTCTAGCCACTGTTGTTGCCTTCAAAGTGGAGTAGGTCATGCTGACTGAACCACTCTATATCTGTGTTTTTTGTATCGATCTCACATTTATATTTACTGCATTTATTACCTGATACATAAATCTACTTTTGTGCATAAGAATCATTGCTTTACATATAGGGGTGTCGATGGGCGGGGCTGGGCCCGCATAATTTTTTCGGGCGCGGGCGCGGGTAGTGTAGGCCCAAACCCTTACGCAAGTGAGTTATCGGGCGCGGGCCGGGCTAGGCTTCAGGTAGGGGTAGGCTACCCACAACCTAATGGGCGAGCTTGTTTGGCGGGCCTGCTCGCGGGCTTTTTTATATACAAGTTCATTTTAAAATAATAAATATTTTTGTAAGTGTAAATTATATTTTTGAATCAAAAATAGAGTCAAAATAGATAAAAATAAAATAATGAATAATTTTATTTTTAATTATGGGATAAACTACATCCAATAGAATTAATACATATCAATTAGGTTGACACTTACTCACTTATCTATCATTTGTATTACTCTATCTTTAAAATTTGTATGCTTAATACATGAAAAATAAAATAATATATTATTTATAGACTCTAAATTTTTAAAATTTCAAATTCCGACATTGAGAGACTTATTTCAAATTTTTAAATTTAATGGTCTAAAAGTATAATTTTTTTTCAAGGATTTTTTAGGTGTGGGTACAATTTTTCAGACTTATTTAAGCAAAAGTGTATAGATAAGTTATTTACTCTATTAAGTACAATTTTTATAAAAAAATTTGTGTTCAGGTACAAAATTCAAAATGAATTAAAATCTTTTTTACCTAAATACCCTTCCTTAATTTATGCAGTCATCATTGACACTTATTTGAGGAAATAAATAAATAAATAAATAAATATATATATATATATGCGGTCAGTTTGTTTCCCTTTATACTTTATACACACACACACATATATATATATAAACTGTGTATATGTGTGTATATATACACACATATACACAGTTTTTATATATATATATATATATATGTGATCAGTTTGTTTCACTTTTACTTATATATATATATATATATATATATATATATATATATATGCTGTCTCATGCTACCAACCTTGCTTCCACGTCATCAGACCAAAAAGAATAAAGTCTTTTATTATGATGATTGATCAAACCCTGAATTTTCCCCCAAAAAAATAGAGAATCGATCAAGATATTTTGTTAGATATTATATATTGTTTGTTGTTGGGATGTAGGAAAAAAAGATCTTTTTTTTTTTAATGGGTGTAACTGTTTTTTAATTGGTGTAACTTTTTTTTTAATGAGTGTAACTGTTTTTTAATTGGTGTAACTATTTTTTTAATGGGTGTAACTGTTTTTTAATGGGTGTAACTATTTTTTTAATGGGTGTAATATTTTTTTAATTGGTGTAACAATCACAGTCTCATGCAATTGTTAAGGCATGATGGTGTAACAATACCACAATACTAAATGGTGCAACTATTTAGTTTATGTAAACAACTGAATGACAAATTGAGTTGATGTCATAATTTTGTGTAATTATTTTGTATAACTGTTTAGTTTATTAGAATGCATGAATAACGGTTTAGTGTATTATATGACAATTGTAACTGATTGATGTAACTGATTAGTGTAATTGTGTTGTTGTAATATTAATATAAATAAAGTAAGAGAAAATAGGAAGAGAGAGAGAGAGAGAGAGAAATTGTTAGAAAAAAATATGTTCCTATTTTACCTCTCATTACTTGATTGTAGCCAAAAAAAGGGGAAAGCATACAAAATGATTTCTATCCATATACTGTTTACTGGTGGCAATAGTGGCATTTTTAAAAAATATGCACTTTATCCCAAATAAGTTTTTGACTTGTATTTTTGTCTAAATAAGTCTAAAAAATTGTACCGACTTCTAAATTCCCCTTTTTTCAAATGAAGGGTGGACGGGTTGGGCTTGGGCGGCGGGCTCTTGGGTTGAGTAATGAGTTTGGGGACAAACTCAAGCTCTCTTTTAAGGATATTAAACTCGGGCTGGCTAACAATCAGGTCTATTGAATTTCGGTCATATTTTTTCGGGTTAGATAATAGAATCCATGGGTAACCCAGCTATGGACACCCCTATTTACATATCCGATAGACTATGCCTGGAACTTGTGGCTGTGTTATCGACACTCACTAGGTTATGAAAATCTGAATCAGAGTTAATATAGAAAGAACAGAGCAGATAGAAAAAATGTTCCCCAGAGATAGCCATGGCCACCACAATCTCACTCTTACCCACTGCTAGCTCTTGCTCTTCTCTTTGGTACCACCTTACAAAGCCCACTTCGAGAGTTCGATTCAGCTTCAGGGTTAGGGCATCATCATCATCATCTGCCATGGCCTCCGCTGCCGCCACCACCACCAAAGTGGTGCCTGCCGTCATAGTCGGTGGTGGACGTGTGGGAAAAGCATTACAGGAGATGGGTAATGGCGATGATGTGTTGGTAAAGAGAGGAGAATCTGTGCCGCTTGATTTCGCTGGACCCATATTGGTCTGCACCAGAAATGATGATCTTGAGGCCGTCCTGGAGTCCACACCTCAGTCTCGATGGGGCGGTAGGTTTATGTACCTCCACACCTGATCATTTCTTGTTTTGATTTGGATACATGTAGTGAATGCTTTTAACAATGTAAAATTTACATTCCCCAAAGTTACTGTTGCATTAAGTTTTTTGTTTTTGATTTTGTTAATGTCAGAAAGTAGTTTGTAGCATTTAGTACCCGATATTAAAGTTTGCTATAATGTGAAAAATCATTGATAAGATACTCCCTTTGTTTCGATGTAAAATGTTTTCCGCCTAAAGTATGTTATTCAATTATTTAGTAGTTGATGGTAACGTGTTCAATTTTATCTTGCCGCTCTATCATTGTATTAAAGTAAACATCATAAACTGTAATTTAATGGGCCACATAACGTTTAGATATCAGTTGATGTAAATGTTAAAAGCATAGTTTGTAGTGTGATGCTTCCATGGATACTAAATGGTACCTATTCGACTTCATATGATTGTCGAGTGGGCATGACTGAATGATGTGATTGACTTGATCAAAGTGTGTGCTTTATGATTTCTATTTTGATTTGATGTTTTACTAGGTCATTTTGGTTTACCCTTGCAAGTTGTAATAAGCTTAGCTGCAATCCAATATAATTACTGAAGAACCACTTTGCAAAATTTTTGGGGATTATAGTTGATGGGTTTGTATGTATCGTATCACGTGATGGATCTTAACAATCTAGCAGATTTGGTATTTTTCCAGAATGGAATGCTGGAGCCATGGTTTCATAGTAAAGGTCTAGGGGAAGCAGACCAAGTTTTGGCATATTTTGCAATATCCAAGCTTGGTGAACCTCCCATCGATGGTAAGACTGACACAGATCCTGACGGATTGACAGCGGCTTATGGGAAATGGGCATCTGCAGTGGCTGCAAGATTACGTACTGGAGGCCTTTCTTGCAAGGTAAAGGATGCATTTTGTGCAATACACAGTTGAGACTAGTTTATATGCGAGGTTGAAGCTTCATTCAAGAGTAAAACCTCAGTGCAACTATAAAATAAACTTAGTTTGTGGAGTCTAGGTGCATCCACAATCATGGTGTGAGGAGCTTCATTTGAAATGATGCTAGGATTCGTTTGGCATTTGTAATGCAAACCCACCTTAGTTTCACCCCATCTCTCTTTCTTCTTTTTTCCAAACTAGTGGTACCAAAATTATTTTTTTTCTCTCCAAACATAACTGCTATGAAGCACGGGCACTCTCAAATAGGTGACGTATCCGTGTCGGTTGCCGATACTCCTTAGACACTTGTCTGATACTCTTTTATTCATATCCATAATTAAATCCTTAGACACTTGTCTGATACTCTTTTATCCGTATTCATAATTAAATGATAAAATTTTAATTTTGGACACGTATCCGACACTTTTTTAGATCATGTCTACTACAAAATAATAAACAGGTGTTAATATGTGATTAGCAAAACTTAAAAATTTGACTATTAAATATCTTATACTATGAGAGAACATATAATTACCAAGACTAGACATGTTAAAGTAATATTCAAAATATAATAACAAAAGTAAAAAATGCATAAATGATTTAAAAAGAACAATTGAGAGAATGAGAGCAATTATTTAAATTATATATGTATATTGTATAGTAAACATCTATGAAAAAATTTATGATTATTGATTATTATGATGTTGGTCTAAAAATTCACATTAAATAACTAGACATAACATTTACTTATCATACAAAATTATTTTTTTTTATGAATAATAAATCATTATCATTATATTTGTAATAAATTATATAACTTTATGTATAAAACACAATTATCTGTAGCATATCTTCAACGTGTCTATGTTCTACTTTTTTGAGAAATATTGTGTCTGTGTGTCCGTATTGTGTTGTGTTCGTATTTCTTAGCATAACAATCCTGGCAATAGGGATTCATATACTTCTTCACGTTTTTATTATTGCTCGGACACTTTACCATGATGTGTCTCATAAAAAGTGTTGACTATTTGCCAAGACCACTAGCTAAAAGCTGGAGGCCAATGCCCTTTACTTAGTATTATGGATTATGACTTTCAACCAAGTTTTGTAATGCTTTTGGTATCTGATTTAAAACCAGGTTCTTGACAAGGAAGCCTTCCAGAAGCAGATGTTGGAGAAGCTTATATGGATATGTGCATTTATGCTTGTTGGAGCTCGTCATCCCGGAGCAACCGTAGGTGCTGTGGAGAAGGAATTCCGCACGGAGGTAAGGTCACTGTCACTACCAAGTATTAGCAATTATCTGAAACGTGAGATCAAGTTCCACCACATATTCTCATCATACTTTCTAGCTGTGATCAAAATATAAAAAAAAAAAAAAAAAAATCTGCTTTGTCACATTTTGCAAAGTCAACTAGTGTATCCCAATAAAAGTGTTTCTGTAAGATACAACATTTCTTGGTAAAGTCTCCCTGAAGTCATACCTTAGACCTAGCATTCACTTGCTAAAACATGATTTTTTTTTTTTTAACAAAAAAGGTTCCATGACCATTACTGGAAACAGATGGCTTCTAATAGTGATGTTTGTCCACCCAACTTCTATTACAAAAGGCTTCCTCAGTTTCAATATTGTTCTGGACATAATTAGTTTAGCAAGCAGCAACTTCTCTCAAAAATTTTCCCTGCAAAAACCACTTCTTGCAAAAATATGGAAAAAAATTCTTACCATCTGCAAGCCGGCAATCCAAACAAGGTTCACCAGAGTACCTCCTTCCTGCAATTCAAGTGTCAATTACCTCGAAACACCAAAACACGCATTTCTAAAATCTTAGCCAGGCCAAAGAAACACTTTGAAGAGGGAAAAGGAAGCCACAGGATACAACTCTGCAAATGTGGAACAAATCTATTCAAAGGGGAGCATTTGTTTCCTAATCATATACAGTACAATTTCAAAATTGCTCTTTTACATGATTTCTTATTTATGGATGTAATATTATGTGCTCTTTTGCACAATTTCTTATTTATGGAAATGACATTATGGTTGGAAACGACTCGTTCTGCCACAAACAGGTTTTCTGGCAATTGGCTATGCTTGTCCACTTCGTGATTGGCTTTAGAGCCTGTAAGTGCTGCACCAATGAGCTGAAAGCAAGATATTTAGCTGAACCAGTTACTCACAGAAAATTTACTTTTCTGTCAAAAATGCTGCATGATTGGACCAGCCATATTTGCTGAGGGGCCAAATAGAAGTTTTATTGGACTGCCTTAACCAATATGAAGCTATTTTCAAGATAGACAAACAGTTTGGTAGTTTATATCACATGGGATTGAGAATCCTGACATGTGTCCATTTATCTAACCAATAAATTGAATTAATCATTATGTGATGACCAACATGTGATGAATGCATCATCATATTCTGTTCAAAATCACTTGGCATCAAGACTGATAAGAGTCTTGCTTGTGACATTGACTACTTGAAAATTTGATTTGCTCTGTTTCAGGATAATACCTCTGTTCAAAATCACTTGAATCCAGTCTTTCTTATTGATGTTTACTACTCGAAAATTTGCTTTACTTTGATCCTAGTGTTTCTACTAGTTCTTGATCATTGGTTGAAAGATGATTTTTTTTTCTCTCTATTTTACTTTCCTTTTCATAATGCATCCATGATTTGATCTGCCGGACATTAAACATGGACTATTGGGAGCTTTTAGATTGTTTAGTCAATGGACACCACAGGTAGTGCGCTAAAATTACGTATTTTGTGTTAGTTCTGAGTTTGGGAAGTCTGATCTACAAGGTTTGTGGGTTTTTTGTGATACTGAATGAAATTAGACACTGCTCTTTTTTGATTGGCTGCTTCTATTTATCGGACTTGGGTTGGGTCATTAAAGGTGTCTCCCTGGTGAACTTCAGTTTCTATCTACACGGGACATGGGTAATTGGGCAAGGGCATCAAAGTGCTTCTATTCCCACTCAATTAATTTTCTTCGGTATGTGAGGCTGCAGAATATGCACCAATGTAGCCAATAGAAGTCAAAAATTGATTGATATTTTCTGCTTTCAGGTGTCTAGCCTAATTGCTGAACTGGCAGCTGCAGCCGCAGCAGAAAAGGATTTGGTTTTTGAAGCAGCCATGGAGGATAGGTTATGCGCTTACTCAAGGGCGGTTGCTCACTTCCCAACAGCAGTGAAGGAGGTAAAGACTGTAAATTTATGAGACACTATAACAAAATATACTGTAATTTGTCCCTGATCATTAAGTGTGCCTAATTCTTGCAGTTCAACTGGAGAAATGGTTGGTTCTATTCACTTTCTGAGAAGGCCATTGCAGAAGGGAAACTGGATCCATGTCCACTCCACACAGCATGGCTCAAAGAACTGAAAATCGTCTAGACTTAATCTGTACCTTTCGATCAGAACTCTTAGAGGAATAGTTGCATAATGTGATTGAATTGTCTTTAATATACGACTTAAAAGTCTCTACTTTTGTAACTGCTTCAAATTTCAACTGAAATGGTGGTTCCTGCCTCTGCATTCACAGGTGTTTTTAGCTCTATAATAGACAAAGGGTTGAGAATGTGTTCTCTTAATAAATGCAGGAACTTGGTTGCAGTGCGTCAACTTTTTTCCTACTTACATTTTGTCCTTTTCTGGATGCTAATCTTCAATTCATTTGCGGCACTATGGCTTATATTATTCAATTATAGTTATACAGAAAGTTCCCTGTTTTGGGTGGGTGGTTTTTTTTTTTTTGGGGGGTGGTCTACGCTACCATCGGTGACAACGTACCGAAATTTATAACTCTTTGTGGTGTAAGTTAAAATTTTTTTGACGTGTAAGATACAACTTTAAGAAGTATGATTGATCATGATCTTTTTTTGATCAGTTGTAACTTCTCATTTTAAAGATAATTTTATCATAAAAAGTGATAATAGACGGTATTGATGTCAAAAAAATAATTCAATACCGTAAACTTTCCCCTGTTTATGGGGATTTAATTCACTCCAATTTACTTCAACATAACGCATCATTTTCAGTGAAGTTACCAGATAGGTACATCTGCTTCCCTAGTCAGCCTAGATGAGTACTAAAGAGCCTGAAAAAGACCACAGTCAAGTACAAAAATGACCAGGATTTAACAAGGGAAAAATACATAAAAAGAAGCCTCTATATAAAAACCACAAAGCTCGAATTTGGAAACTAGAAAGTCAATTTTATATAGTTTTCTCCGCTGCGCAGAAATATTGTTTCCGTGACTCGAACATTAAAATAAGTCGCTGCCTATTTAGTTTTTGCAAATATCCCATAATTTTCCTTGAGAATACAGCTCATTAATGTCTCCAAAAGACCATAATCCTGCAACTTCACAAATAAGAGAATTGACTATGGTGGTCATACTGATCAAAAGAAAAAAAAAACTATGGTGGCCACAAGGTTTTTCAAAACAAATATTTTTACCAATTCATGTGTACATAGCCAAAAACCAATGAGCTCATGAAAGCCCCAAACCACCTAAATGGGTGGGTTATCAAACCACACTACCTAAAATTGAAACCCCCAAGAGAAACAACCAACAGTAAGCAAAACCACTACTAGCTGGATAGTCATTTCATACTAGAAGAATTTCAATTTCCCTTTGGCCAAAGATGCTTTTGCTTGCTCCATATGACACAATGCTTTTTGTGTTCCACTCAACCCGGAGCATGAGTCGTCAGCCCCTAGAGTGACAGCGAAGTATAAGTATATAGTGCAGAGGAAAGCTAAGAGGGCAAGAGCAGTGAGCAGGAAGCGGTGCCGCTGAAGGAGTGTTGAACAACTTCCAAAATCATTCCCTCTCGAGAATTGTCTCCTAAATGATGGTGAAGAAACTGCGTTCTGTGACCTCCGATGCGGGGAAGTTATTATACCGTCGAGAGCCATAGCTTCTTATCCACGGACCTTCCTCTGTTGCACTAGAGTTTCCAAGCCTGTTCCAATTAAACAAGTACAATAGCGTCATTCAGTAGAATTTCAATAGATAATAATTAGATATTAATGACCAAGTCACCGAAATATAATTACAATTCAAATGTGCCAGGCACCATTTAGGTCATTTATAAACTTTAAGTTCTCTCGAACAATAAATTTGCAAATGAACTTGAGGATGAATCTTAGAAAAGAAACAAGACAGCTATTACTAGCACTAATAATAGAAGCTCCAACAAGGGACTAAGTTTAGCAAAAGATTAACATCAAGGTGTTTTATCGCATCTATAGATACCAGGCTCAGCTCCTAAGTAGTCAAGAACAACCTAGAGTAACCAAATATCTTCTTTTTAAACCCCAAAAGGTAGTGTAACCAAACATCAGCAGTCAGTAATTCAAATTAACCAGAAGGGCAGAATTTAGAAATTTAAATTAACCAGAAGCGCAGCAATGACAGAAAGGTTTTACTTGTTAACATGAATAAAGGGACAACAAGTCACGTTGATGATAGAACTTTTGGATTACCAAAAAGAAACTCATGAAGACAGCCTTTGTTTAGTCTTCATGACTAAAACCCTTCTCCAAAAGTTAGCAAAGCATGTAAAAAAAGGCTTGTATCAAGAAGTGAATCATTTAGAAGCAATACTCCATAATTCCAAAGATGCAAAGTACGCAACACAATAATTGAAGACAGCTATGGTTGATTTCATATGAACATTTACTAAATACCTCTCTTGCACCCATACTAGTATATTTCTTATTCTCATCAGTGCTCCACGACATTTCTTTAAAACTAAACCGCATCTCAGATGGGCCAACATTTTCTGATAAATCTAATGCTTTTCTTTCAGAGTTCAGAAATAGCATCAATAAATCTGGGGAAGTTGAGGGACCATGATACTATAATCAATGATTTCATGCTCCACAGATTGCTTAGCTTTCTGCCTTTGTTTACAATAATGTATGAGATCAAAGATTCTATCTTCCACTTCCCTCCTATTCACATAAATACTAATCTCCAATTCCACTCAGTTGGTAGATCATGTTCTTTTGGTCCTCTCGAACAGGAAAAATTAAACTCCAAAAAAAAAAAAAAACACTTGCCAATGCCCATTTTTGCGCATTAAATAAAAGTAATAGTTTTCGTCTTATCTCCAATTCACAACTTTCCATTCAAACCCAAAAGTGACCTATTCAATCATAAAAGACATTATAACCTCAATATCTCGCAAAAAGTTCACGTCTGTCAGTCGAATAATTCCATAACTCCAACAACCATAAACAATTACACCATACCCAGAAAATTAAAACAACACAAGTTCAAGATCAATCCATTAAAACGATCATAGCAAGTAGAATCAAATAAAACCCAAAAGGGGGGATTTCTAAAACAACACAGATCTGCATTTAAAAAGCTTCAACATGAAGCAAACATGAATATAATCGCAAGGAAAGAAAGGAAAACAGAAAAAGGGTCTTACAATTGAAGAAAAACGAAGATTAAAAGGCCACCAAATCGATAGCGTAGAATTAAAGATGGTGATGCCGTTGAAGTGGTGCTGTTCTGCTTTACATAGATATCAATGAATGAATGGATGAATGGAATTGAAACGCTCAAAACAGATATTTTTACAAATGAATTTTATATTCTTCATTGACTGTGTGCATGCATCCTTGTGTCTCGGCTCAATGAGCGGAGATGCCGGAGACCGACCGTCCACGCACTTTCCAATTTTGTGGAGAGACTGAGACCTGACCCAATTACTAATTAGCGTCTTGGGGGTTGTTCTTGTATTTTAGACTTTTGGGCAGGGTTGTTCTTGTATTTTAGCCTGGCAATTGGGAGGTTCTCGAACCGAGTAGACCTCTTGAGTTGGAAATTCGGGAATCCTTGGGACCAGGTGTTTGACCCAATTTAGTAGACGCGTGTATAAATTAAATCGAACATCTCTAATTATTAAACTAAAAAAATAAAATATCTAATATAACAGTGAACACCACGTTATCATGTCACATAGTGTTAGAAACGTCAAAATATTATACGAATTAAGGAGAGAATTAGTCGAGACGTGTATAAATTGGGCCGAACATCTCTAGCCGTTGAACCAAAAAAATAAAATATCTGATATAACAGTGACACTATGTTATCTCGTCACATAGTGTTAGAAATGTCAAAATATTAGACGAATCATTAACACCACATGAAATTAGAAGGTTTGAATTTTCTTTAACTCACACATTTTATAAACGAGTGTATTGATACTGACATAATTAATAAACGAATCAAATATAGATGAAACTAATCAAAAGAAATATACGATATATCTCGTGATTCATATGCGACACGAATTTGATATGACACGATTTGTTAAACATGAATTAATAAATGAATCGAGTATAAATAAAATATTTTTTGACATAAATCCGCTACTATTTGACACAAACTCACCTTAGTGGCACGATGAACAAGCCTACATGGTGTCACCATGATAAATATTTGGGAAAATTTCATCCACACCCCTTGTAAATAAGCTTAATTTCAGTGGCACTCCTTCTCAATTCTGAAATTGCACTGCACTCCCTTATAGTTCATATATTTATTTCAACTACACCCCTTACCACGACAAACTGTTACTGACAACTAAAAAAGTGATGATGTCATCTTGTTTTTCTTCAAAAATACCAATTTTATCTATTTCGTCTTCACCCCACTTCTAATGCACCTTCGTCTCCACAACACCACCACTTCGGTACCACCACAGACTAGCTAAACCAAATACACAACATTCTTTTTTTTCAATACCAAATAATTGGTGAGGATATTGTTATATTTAACGCAAATCCAAATTAGAGTTGAAAGCCTGAAAACCCATATGAAAACTAAATCAAATTAGGGACTAATGTAGCAGCAAACACTCAATCCAACAAATTCATCAAGCAAGCAAGCAAACAAATTAGGGACAGACCAACCAGTTGTTTTCACACATCACTCCCACCTACTTATACGCTGTCAAGAGAGAGAGAGAGTTCAGCCCCACATACATGCCCAATCTGTCCCAAACCCACTTGACATCAACCACTCCCACAATGTGCACGCACACGCACCCTCGACTACCAGTTTTCACATGCCCACCACCACAACCCTTGCATCAACGCCCATCACAAAAATCCTAAATTAATTTGATCTTTTTTTGCTCCTATCTCAACACAGTTGGAAAGGGTTGTTGGAGAAAGAGAGAGAGAGAGAGTTCAGCCTACACTCAGCCCCACACTCATGCCCAATCTGTCCCAAACCCACTTGACATTAATCACTCCCACAACGTGCAAGCACACGCACTATCGACAATTAGCTTTCACATACCCACCATCACCACACCCCTTGCATCAAAACCCATCACAAAACCCTCAAATCAATTTGATATTTTTTTTGCTCCTATCTCGACACGGATGGAAGGGGTTTGTGGAGAGAAAGAGAGAGGGGGAAAGAAAGAGAGAGTAGGGGTGATGTGAGGAAGGTGTCGAATGATGCTATGGAGGGGCAGACGGTGGCGAAAGAGGTGAGAATGGGTAAGAAGGGGTGGGTTAAGGGTAGGGGTGGCAATTTTTGACACGACACGATAACTTGATATGAACACGACACGAATAAATGAGTTTGGGTTGATTGTTTTTTGTACACGACTCGTGTATGACACGACCCGTCAACACGAAGTGTTAATGGGTCGTGTTCGGGTTCAACCCGTTTAACCCGAATTGACCCGCATATTTAATCGGGTTGACACGAACCCGCCTGACCTTTTTTGACCCGAAATGACCCGCCACTATATAATGAACTTAATTATAATTTTCCAAACCCTAACTTCATTTTCATTTTTCCAAACCCGCCTCCCTCCTACTGTCCAGCGGTTCCAGCCAGACCCGCCTCAGCTTGCGCCTGCCTCCTTCCCTCTGTGACAGCGTAACCACACGGTCCACACCCGCCTCCCTCTTCACGCCTCCCTTGGTCCCTCCTTCCATCAAGCTCTGTCCAGGAAAAGCCGAATAGGTTCGCTCTTTCTGTCTCTCGCTCTTTCTCTGTCTCTCCCTCTTCACGCCTCCCTCATTCCAAGATTTGTTTGTTTCTTATGATCAGATCTGCTTAGATTTGGAAGAAATAGCTAGTTTTTATTCTTAAGTTGTGGCCTTCCTAATTTTGTTGCACAATCTGAACTCACATTAGGGTATTGGGAATATAAATTTCTTGGAAATAGAGGCTTGGCCGCTTGGAGCATCTGCCTCATTTAGAAAGGGTTCATTGAAAATCTTGGCCTCATTTAGAAAGGGTTCATTGAAAAGCTGTTGTCTTTGGAGCATCTGCCTCATTTAGAAAGGCTTGGCCGCTTGGAGCATCTGCCGCATTTGAGTGTTTTAAATATCAGATCCAGCATTTATTTTAAATATCAGATCTAGCTTCTTATGATCAGATCCAACATTTATTTTGCAATTTATAGTCTATCTACTCGTATATCAGGTATATTAGAAAGGGTTAATTGAAAATCTTAATTTATTGTATGTTGCTGGTCTTTTGTATTATTTAGTTGAACCAACTATTTTTGAACTAGCTATTTTTGAACCAGCTATTATAGTGGTGAAAATATAGTTGAACTAGCTATTTTAGCTTTGTGATTATGTGAAACTTAGTTTGTCCACTGTGGAGTGTGCTTGTGTTGGAAATCTCACAATTCTGCAAGCTTGCAGGATGTTTATGGGTGTATCATGTCTGGTTGGGTCGTGTTAGGCGGGTTGGGTCGTGTTTACCCGAACATGACCTGTGTAAATCTCGGGTCACAGGTCGTGTCGGGTTAGTCGTGTTTCGAGTCAGGTCGTGTTCGTGTCCAAATTACCTAACCCGTTTAACTCGCAGGTCGTGTTTGGGTTGATGTGTTTTCAACCCGACCAAAACATGACACGACCCGGACACGACACAACACGACACGATTGCCACCCCTAGTTAAAGGAGGGTTCTCTGAATATATATATATATAAACAGTATAAAGTTTAAGGATAAAGTGGTAAAAGAAGTATTTTTGTCACGTCCATTACTCGATCAAGACTGACAAGGGGTGTCAGTGAAATTTCAGAATCGAGAAGGGGTGTCACTGAAGTTATGCATATCTATAAGGGGTGTGGATGAAATTTTTCATAAATTTTTACATGAGTAATTATTAAATTTTATGAGATCCACTTTGCTCACCGGTGATACCACGTAACAGTGATGATTTTTATTTTTATTTTTATTACAGGGTGTTTAGGTTTGCGCCGACTAATCCCTCGAGCTCAGTGGCTAGTCACCGTAAGTTGAGCTGGTGTAAAACATGTCCCCAAAAGGGCAAGTGTAGCTAACCCTTGGGGGTGTGGGAAGAGAGTAAAAACCTAAGACCTCTGAATTACCCAAAAAATTGTCCAATCATTGAACTACCCATAAAAGTTAAATGAATGTGGAGTCCAATGAGAAGTCCTGATAGAAGCGTGGGGAGTGGTGTGAAAGATTCACTTCTAAATCCTTAGAACATCTCTAATCTTTTTTAAACTCAAATTTAAATTTGAGTAAAAAATTCTTAAAAACCTTATTCAATACTAGACTCATACTCATATCAAATGAAGAGAGATTTTTTTTTTATTCAAATTAAAGGAGATTCAAATCTATACCCAAAATTTTAATAGTGATATTTCACCATTCTTTAAAAATTCAATAGTCATATTTTACACTCAAATTCCAATAGACAATATAATTGTATACTAATTACGATTTTTTAAGAAAAATTTAAATTTTTATTTCAATAAATGATACAATAGAACATGAATTTTAATTGTAAAATTTAAAATATTTGATATTCTATATTTGATTGAAATATTTTTGGTCTAAGTATAACATTTTAAACTTAAGGGGTCCAAGTAATATATGTTTACAAACTTCAGGAGGTCTGAATATAATTTATTAATGGATATATTTACAGTAGGGGTCTAAGTGTTACGCGCGTATAAACTTCAGGAGGTCTGAGTATAATACTTCCAATGTCAGGGGATCTGAGTGATTAAGTGACAAATTTCAGGGAGTGTGAATGTAATTCTCCCAAAAGAATATCGAGCACCACTTTGATAAACAATTGAATAAATATATATTAAAAAATATTACTTTTTGATATAAATTTAAATTTCTATTTGCCAAAATTTTCAGGCCTAATATTTGGCTCACTTAAAGATAAAATCTTGGCCCTGCCCCATATATATATAATTTATGAAATATTTGGGATATCCAGAGAATAAATCCAAACGTTAAAGGGTGTCATTGTATTTTTATTTTCCTTTTTCCAATTCCAACTCGCTCACTCGTCCGAGTCTCCAAAGTCCAGACAGTAGGATAGTTGACCGGGTCGCTCCAGAAAAACCCTCCTGGTTTATTATTTTAATCAGACTCGTAGGGTGTGTTTGGATAAGAGGTTAAAGTGGGTTAACACCATATGGATAGGCTAATAATGCAATGGGTCCCAGAAATCCCTTGTTTGGGAAGCCTTTTTTGAGGTGGGATTAAAATCCCGGGTCAATCCTTGACCCGGTTACTACAGTGTTCATTAACCCTCTTACACCGGCTAAACTTAACCCACCCTCCCCATGGGTTACAAACCCAGCCAACAGGACAACCCCACCGACAGACATATTTGCCCCTCCTCTCTCTTTCTCCACCCACTCTGCCCTCTCTCTTTCTACTGTCACCCAAGAGCTGAGCTCGTCCAAGGGTTCTGATGTACAGAGGATTGAGAGTTCTGTCAAGGCGACGAAGAAGACGAACGAGAAGCAGCTGGAAGCTTCTAGGAGGCAAGCATCTGGGTCTCTCTCGGAAATCGTCTGTGCTGTACGAAGTGGTTGCTATGGCTTCATCTCCTCCGCCGGCGACAACGTTGGCATCCGGGTTTAGGTTTCATCCCACAGATAAGGAGCTAGTGATTAACTATTTGATGTGGAATGCTTGTGGGATGCCGTTTCGGTTCCATCGGCAAGAATGTGAACACTGAAAGTTAGAAGCTTTCAATGTTGACCAAACTGGTTGTTGGGTTTTATTATGTGGTTGTTCAGCAAAGTTGGAAGCTTTGTTGTCGGTGGGATTTGTTATTGATGAATTGTAATTTATTACATCGTATGATTGTATTAGTAAGTTAATTAAATAGATTAAAGTGTATTTTTTATATATAAATATCATGTGGTAAATTATAGATGTTTGCAGGTTAAGTGAAAAATCTAAACAAAAGATTGCATTGAATTGAATATATCAATGGGTAAAATGGTAAATACCTATAAAAACAAATATCAAAATTCGTGGGTCCCATGAAATTGAATTGTTCCTTGCCAAACAATGGTTTGGATTGGATAGCATACATAACCCATCAAATTAAGTGGCTGATTGGGTTTGGGTGGGATGGGTTAGGAAACAAAAAATCCTATCCTTTCCTATCCTTGCCGGTTATCCAAACGCACCCGTAGTCTTGTAAAGCTATCTATTCTCTTCGCTTATTCGTTTCTTCTCCACACAACCACCTTGATCATCATCGTCTTCGTGCTCGTTCTTCGTCCAATCGCAAAAGGTACTTCTCTCTCTATCTGTCTCTTCACATGCACATGTATGTGTCGATCAATTTGTTTGAATCTTGTAATTTTCAGTTTTACCAATAGGGTTATCATCGTCTTTATTAACCTAAAAGGTTTTAAATCGATTTTTTTTTTTCACTTGATTTACAGAAGAATGATTGAATTTGTGTTGTTAATTGTTGATGACGGTTATGGTGATTGATCGGGTTTGGTTATGTGATCTTAGGGTTTGTAAGGGCGTGGGTCTGAGTTTGATCGTTGGGAGAGGGAAGATAAGATGTTTGCTGCTTCTTGCCTTGCGTCATGTTGTGCGGCGTGCGCATGCGACGCGTGCCGAACGGTCGTGTCTGGGATTAGCAGGAAATCCGCTCGGATTGCTTATTGTGGCCTTTTCGCGCTCTCGCTGATTGTCTCGTGGATTCTTAGGGAGGTTGCTGCACCTCTCATGGAGAAAATTCCATGTAAGATGCTTCCAATTCTTCACCCTGATGAGTATTATTTGAAAGTTATTGATGAATTTAATCTTTCATTACATACGCGTTAAAATTGACATGCTAATTTGTGTAGTACAAACATGGTCCGAACAAATTTGAGGATCATAAGTTGATTCGGACACAGTTTATATGGAGACCTTACTGATGTTTTGCACAACCAGTGAATTCTTTGATTTATCCTTTGCAGGTGGTTACTGGTTAATGATAAAGCTGATCTCTCATTGATTTTATATGCAGGGATTAATCATTTTCACAAAACGCCCGATAGAGAGTGGTTCGAAACAGATGCAGTGCTGCGAGTTAGCTTGGGAAACTTCCTATTCTTCACTATTTTATCTGTTATGATGATTGGTGTGAAAAATCAGAAGGATCCTCGCGATAAGTTGCACCATGGTGGATGGATGATGAAAATTATTTGCTGGTGTGTTTTGGTGATCTTCATGTTTTTCCTTCCAAATGGCATCATCAGCTTCTACGGTAAGGCCAGTTTTCTTGAGGAGTCTGCAACTTATAATATATTCTATTTTTCGATTTTCTGATGATGATTGTTCCTATGTGAAATTATTTGTTGTCATCTTTATGTACCAAATGTTCTTAGTTATGATGTAGATTTTCTAGCATGGTCTAGATAATTGACAGATATTTTGTCTTCCATTGCAATGAACCTTTAAGGGCTTCATGAAAAAGTGTAATATAATATAGCTGGAATATTGTATTGTAAATGAATATTTACAAATGCTCATATGCAGCCCTAGCCCTTGTTATAGAAGTTTGACAAGATCACTGTTGCAAATCTTGGTTTTGAACTTTTTCATTGAGGATCAACTATGAGTTCTCTGGTAGTTCTTGATGATAAAAGATTTGATTAGTTGTGGGAAAGGGGAGAAAGGTAGTATAGGGATAGAAAAAGGAAAAGCTGTTTCCACATCTTAAGCGTTGTGATGACAAGATTTATCCTTCCATAACCAATCTCTAGTTGTAAAAACATTTTTTGACTACCTGGCATTCATTGAATAACAGTGAGGTCCCTGAAAATTAGGTGGGTTGTTGAGAGAGTTAGGCCTGTGTTTTTAGAAGGGATGTGCTGTCTTGAAATTCATTTGTGCAATTCTTTTTTTTTTTAGATAAGAAACAAATCTTTCATTAATAGTGAAATATAGAACATAAAGGTGAACAAGAAGTCCACCCTACAATAAAAGTAGGTTACAACATAATAAGTCAGAGCCAATATGCAAGCCGGTAGCAATATTCAGCTCTATAAATCAAAAGAGGTATTCATCTAACTACACACTGCTTTCCAATCAATCACTTGTGCAATTCTTTGGCAATTTGAAAAGAGAAGAAGTGTGCTTTTTGTTGGGAAAGCAAGGAATTTTTTGGTTAGGGTGTGGTGTCAATTATCATGCATGTGGTTTTCTTTTGTCACTGTTGTCTCACTTTCAGGCAGTATGAATTTGTGCCAGCCAAAATAGAATTAGATCTCATATATTCCGATTCCTTGTTTTTTTTTTGGTCGTCAGTATTCCAATTACTTGTTAAGGCAAGCATTTAATAAACCATTTCTGTTATATTGTTCATTCCTCATCAATCCAATACCATTATGCCGTGTTTCCTCATAGAGAGATACAATGTAATCATACATATTGAAGGGGGACAGTTCTGTGTGGGGCTCATTATTAGACATGAAATCATGCCCTTTTGCTTGGTGTCTTTTCTCCTCACTTGGTGGATTTTTTTTCTTAAATAAGTATCGGATGCAAAAGTGGACTCACTTTTAAATAGATATAAAAATTGTAATAATATACGTTTTCCAGTACTGAAACCAAATGAGAAAATCTTATGAGGAAAGACAAGGACCAAATTCAACATGGATTTAGTCCCAACAAGAATCTACTAACACATAAGTGTGAGTTTGAGTGACTTTTCCTGGATGGTTGGTGTATTGGCAGAATTCATCACCTGGTTGCCTGAGCATTGTTAAGCCGCAAAGTTTTGTAAGATATTGCCAGATGTAGGAATAGACATTTGATATTTGCTTGGGTTTCATGTGCTAATAGAATGTGTTAGTGCCAACCTTTTCTCCAGTGTATGCTTTCATTTTAAAAGTTGTGCACTGCCAAGTAAACCTTGGCACATTTGCATTCTCGTGAAAAATCGGATTTAGTTTAAAATTTCTGTCTCTTTGTTGTTTTGTTTTAAAAAGACTGCATTCTATGAGTAGCTGTGATAATCATAAATTGGATTAAGCTTACATTTTTGGTTTTTGAATGCAGAGTCCATATCCAAGTTCGGCTCAGGATTTTTCCTTCTTGTTCAAGTTGTGCTTTTGTTGGACTTTGTCCATGGATGGAATGACAAATGGGTTGGATATGATGAGCAATTCTGGTTAGTTGCAGGCTTGTAGCTATTGTTACCCTCCCACCTCTTAAAGCTAATGAATTTTTTCAGACCAATCTGGGGTCGTTTTTTTTAGCACTATCAGGATTGTAACCTCTCTCTCTCTTTCTGTAAATTCTGCAGGTATATTGCTCTGCTTGTTGTCTCCCTTGTTTGTTATGTTGCAGCATTTGCCTTCTCTGGGCTTCTCTTTTATTTGTTTACCCCATCTGGACATGACTGCGGGCTCAACACCTTCTATATCGTGATGACCCTGATCTTGGTGTTCGTGCTTGCTGTAATCACACTCCACCCTGCAGTAAGTTTTAAGACTTCCACTTTATGTCATTAAAGCCAATTATTTCAATTTCTTTATCTTCTCACATATAGATATGGTGCTGTGTTTAGCAAAGGAATTAGTAATGAAAAAACTTGGATATTAGCAAAGGAATTAGTGATGAAAACACATTAATTTATGCACACAAACATGAATTATCAAAGGTGGGTAGGAATTTATCTTAGAAGCGTCTTTGATACATTTCTTGCTTCCACACTGGTCTATCAAAAGATATTGGAGGAAACATTGACAAGAAGCAGAGCCATGTGACACTATTGATTAATTAGATTTGAGGGAGAATTTCAGTTATTCAGGATAGACTAAGCTACTGTAAATATAGGAACAGTCAAGGCTCAACTCTCAACCTCTGTGATATCAGATCATGCAGCAATGCCTTTACACCAGTGCCTCACAGAGACAAAAATTTTGGTTTTTGAGCCTTGTTAACATTCACTGGGCCATTCAACTCATGCCTATTTTTCTGTTAAGAGTTTCATGAAAGAGGCAACCTGGGTTATGTGTAGTTGACATTAAACTTGTTTGAATCCATCTTTTACGATAGTTTTCATTTTGTTTTTTGTCCACGTTTTTGAGGGCTTGGCTTGTTCTAATCAAGTGAGCGGTCCTCTAATTTTTGTTTGTACTACTACTCACATCCAATATTGATTTATGAAATAATAATGACATCAATATATGAACCTTTTGATCAACATATAATGTGCATTGATGCACCCTCAGTTCGTCTAGTTACTAGTACATGAGAACTATTGTGAGTTTGTTGTCTCACTGTTTTGCGTGACACGAAACAGGTGGGTGGCAGCGTTTTGCCCGCTTCAGTTATATCTTTCTACTGCATGTACCTCTGCTACAGCGGACTTGCCAGTGAACCAAGGGATTATGAGTGCAATGGTCTTCACAAACATTCCAAAGCTGTTTCTACTGGTACGATGACTGTTGGGCTCCTTACAACTGTTCTGTCTGTTGTCTACTCTGCTGTTCGTGCTGGATCTTCCACGACTCTGCTCTCCTCCCCAAGCTCACCTCGAGCAGGTCAGTCTTTTCCTTGTCTTCTTTTTTTTCACTGGAAATTTGCCTTGTCAATATATCGATTGTGGGTGTTTGATTGTGCAATGTTTTTGCATGCCATTGAAGTGAATGCGTTGCAAGCATGGTACTGACTACTGATGTTATTTTGTTTCCAAATGTTTGTTAAGAGGAACTGTTTCATGTTAAAAGTAATCTATAGATGCTGAAGTAGACATTGGTCTGATGTAAGAATTTTAGGTTGGCATACTTTACTACCTGCTCGTGATTCTCTCACTGTTACCCTTTATTAGAAAGTAACCATTATTGCTCATAATTGATGTGTTTGATGTTTTGTTCAATTCATAACTGGAAATGTCTGGCAAAAAGGTGTTTTTGGCTATAAGAGTAATAAAAGCACAGTAAGATCATTTTTTTATAACCGTGTGATTAACTCAACGAGATGGACCGACTTCTGATGAGACTAACATTTTTGTTTTCGTAATGAAGGTGCGGACAAGCCTTTGCTTCCATTGGACAAGGCAGATGAGCATGAAGAGAAAGAATCGAAAAAACCAGTCTCATATTCATATTCCTTCTTCCACATCATATTCTCCCTTGCTAGCATGTACTCCGCAATGCTTCTTACAGGGTGGTCAACCTCAGTCGGAGAGAGTGGTAAGTTGGTGGATGTGGGGTGGCCATCTGTTTGGGTCCGAATTGTAACTGGATGGGCAACTGCAGGTTTGTTTATCTGGTCTTTGGTTGCCCCACTTCTGTTCCCGGATAGGGATTTCTGAGCTTCCTAAAGTGAAGTCCAAACAATAATGTGTCTGTTTAGATGATGCTACGTTTGCATATATGTCCTGAAGATTCTTAGTAATATGTGTGATGTGTAAGAGACTGGAATGCACGCCTTAAATTTCTTAATAAGAACAAACTGGTTTGCAATTGCTGCTATATATGATTTGATTTCTATTGTGTACATGCTTGCGTACTAATCATCATCCCCATTATTTGTTTGTTGGGAAGAAAGAGAAAGATCCGGATCAATGAATGACAAAGATCCCCATGATAGCCAGTGCCTTCATTTTTGGGACCAGGGGGGTTGTTAGCAAACATTCCTGCCACCGTATCAAACCCTCGTGTTCATATATGTCTGTGGATCCCCCCCTCCCCCCTTTGTTTTTGGACATTCCTGCTATCGTATCAGACCCTCCTCACCCTCCGCCCCAACCTGTCTAATATTTGTCTAGTACTGGTACTATTACGGAGAGGAGGGTGAGAGGTGTAGAGAAGATGAAGATGAGAGAGTAAAAGAGACAAGTAAATGAAGAGTTTTATAGAAAATTATAAGACAAGGTGATTAAAGAAGAAAGTGACGAGTAAATAAAGATTACACAAAATACAGAAAAAGTTAAAGAGGGCAGAGATTGGAAGATTTTGACTATGGAGGCATATTGGAAAATGATAAGTCTATTTTATAAGGCCGGCCATATAGTATAAACTTTCCTAAATAACCAAGTTATCACATCTGATTTAGATAGAGTTGTATTCTTTGATCGGAAACAAACTGGGATTACTTAGAAAAAGACGGGCAATAAGTTCCCAATTCAAAACCATATATGTATGGGAACAGAGAGAGACGAATAAAATTAAAACCAAGGATCTTATATTAATTTAATTCATGCAAAACCCAAATGCATACCATACAAATTAAGACGAAAGTGTAAAAATAATGTAGAAATTTGGACATGTCAAGCAGAAAACAGTAAACAAAAACAAAAAAAGTTATGGCAAATCAACTATACTTCACAATTCCAACCACACCACCTTGGAGATTCAAAAACTACCATGCTCATGGACTACAATGGGAACCTGATTTTAATGACCATGTTGGATTGATTAATAAGTGTGTATTGAATTTCTGAAGGCGTTGTGCGGCTTCTACAAAAACTCCAGACAACACCGATCATATCAATGTGAAACTACCTGAAAGTGAAGAAGAAAACAATACAAAACATTATTTTCATAGACGAGAAGAGAATTTTACAACTAAAAGTTAAAAGCTAAAAACCCAGAAAGACCAAGCCTTGGCTTCATATGCACTCAGAAGTAAGAAATGGAATAACAACAGCAAATGAAAAGAAGTAGAAAATAAGAAGCATTCCAAAATGTGAAAAGCATACTAAAGGTTCTATACTTCTATTCGTATTTGGTGAGCATCTGCCTCTGTATAAAATAGTTATAGAATGAAATCCATTTCAAAGCACTCGAAATATTTTCCTAATTTAAATTGCTACATATGATTTTGTCAATTCTAAAAATCATCGGAAGATTCGAATATTCCAGAGACAAGCACAGTGGGAACCACAACAGAATCCCACAAAAAGATGCTCTAATTCTGTGGTGACAAATCTGCTAGCATATTAACCCCACGACAATCCAAAAATCCTCCAGCACAAAATAAATAGTGAAATATAAAAACAAAACCCAGGGGTTCATGAAAAAGACAAATAAGTCCTCTCCCCCAAGCCCTCTTAAGCAAAAGGTTTCGCACCAGATTCAGTAGCTCAAGAGAAGCAAAATTGTAAATCTCCATTACAATCTTTGCTCAAGTGTACAATTCCCCTGGCCATACACTTTACGAGACAAAAAACACGTCATCAGGTTATTAAAGCAAGTGGAGGAGAAAGTTTTCATGAGACTGAAATGCCGGAAGAGGAAAAAATGCCAGTGGACCACTCACCAAAATATTTAAGGCAACGGGGAGGAGTTCTGAAGGAATAGAAAATATCTAAGAAGAAAAACAGTGAGGCAGAGCTACTGCGTGCTGAGGTCGTAACTAGGGAACTCGGAGCACAATTAGATCTATAAAAAGATAGAAATCTGATTCCATCTGCAACATAAGAATAAGGTTTGGTACCTCCACTATACGAGAGCTAAAACTACCATAAGAGGACAACATAAAAAAAAATGATATTGACTGCCCCCTTGCATGCCTACAGATTAGGCCAACATTTGTGGAAAAAGCCAAATCTAGAAAACGTGGGAGTAAAATGAAACTTCATAAATTTAGCAGGTGGAATGGTCCACCGCTGATTTATGAAGGAAAGCAGCATGGATTCAAAGATCTCACAGAAAACATGTATATTGACTTGCAAGTGTGAATGAGGGTTTGAGGCTTGAGCATCCACATGCCCAATAAAGTAGCCTCCAGCAAAATACCAAGCTTATAAGCAAACAAGATGAAAAAACATCCTGCTGATAACTTGTTCTTGCACCTTGAACTGGCATACAAAACTATATTTATTCTCATATGGCAACAAACTTTCTGGACTTTATATGAGAGAGACTCTATGTGCCTCAGCCAACAAACCCTTGCCCATTTCTAGTAAGAATAACCAACAGAGGAAAAGGCAACTCCAAACAAAAGTAAAATAAACTAAAAAGCAAACTTCATCCACCATTGACCAGAGATAATAGATATAAACAACCATTAAGGAGGATAAAAAACTTTCACGAACAACAAGACCTGATAGAAACAGAAAACAAAGATGCTGAATGCAAACCTGAGGAGAAGTAGAAAATGAAATCTGGATGTCTTGTACTCAATCTTCGTAATCTCCAGCATTCTCCAATAAGTAGTTAGCAGCCAATTCCTCATTGCGGTCACAGGCTAAAAAGGCCTCAATAACAAGGGCTCTATCAAACCCCAGTGCTTCAAGCTGTAAATGGTACAGAAAAACTATTACCATATCCAATAGACCTATCTAAAGTAATATAAACACAGAATGTTTTTCCCTCCCAATAAATATTTTTTTTTATTGGGGGTGGAGTTTTTTTTATTGGGGGGGGGGGAGGGGGTGATGGGTGGAAGAAATCCCTACTCGTTCAATGGCCTCCTGCTCTGCTGGAGTGACACTAATAGCATGGGGCATGTCCTGCTCAGGCTGATCCAGTAGATCCCTAAAAGTGAAAATGTTTGCTATCAATTCACAATAAACAGATTGGTATTGGACCACATCTTAATAGCTGAGATTTGGAAGCAAAATAGATATGTAAATAGCCCCAGGGAATAAAGTTGTTATATTAGGAATTCACATAACAAAAAGAAGTACTGTGTCTTGGACTTGCTGGCTAAGAAGCATGGACACGGACATGGGACACGGATACGACACGACACGGACACGCCGATACGACATTTCTTAAAAAAGTAGGACACAGACACGTTGCGGACACGCTACAAAAAAATTATATTTTATATATAACATTATATAATTTATTGCAAATATAGTGATAATGATATACAATTCATAAAAAAATCAGTATTTTATGATAAAAAAAAGTCTAATGTCTAGTCATGTGTGAATTTTTAGACTAAAACATCCTCATTATAGTCAATAATCATCAATTTTTTTTGTAGACAATGTGTACCTAATATATAATTTAAATAATTGCTCTCATTTTATCAATTCCTCTTTTTTAAAATTTTTATGCATCTTTTGTTTTTATTATTATATTTGGAGTACAACTTTAATATGTCTAGTATTAATAATTATATGTTCTCAAATTTTTAAGATTTGTTAATCACATTTCAACAAATGTCTATTATTTAGTAATAAACACGTTGTAAAGAAGTGTCCGACACGTCACCAAAGAAGTGTCAGACACGTGTCCGAAATAAAAAAATTATCATTTAATTATGGACACGGATAAAAGAGTATCGGACATGTGTACGAGAGTGTCCGAAGAGTGTCGGTGTCCGACACGGGTCCGACACGTGTCCGACACGGGTCCGACACGTGTCCGACACGGATACGTCACGTTCTCGAGAGTGTCCGTGCTTCATAGCTTGCTGGAGAGAAGGGATTTCTTTTTTATCTTTTTTTTTGGGTGTTTTTTTTTTTTTTTGGGGGGGGGGGGGCTCCAAATTCCAGCTTTGAAGCATAGTAAGGATACATGATACGACATGGTTATACAACAAAACCTAAAAATTAGGACGTCCATACAGAAAAGATCTCTATGTATATTGTATATTCTCTAGTATAGGATACAAAAAATCTAGATAATGTCGACAAACATAGTTGAAATTGACAATTTTCACACAAACAACTTTGGCATAGGGGCCGGGGCCATTATGGGGTTGTAAGGGGGTCTGGGGCCTTCCGAGTTTCTAGAGAAAAAACACGCAGAATCTACTTATATTGTAATAGATGATATGATGCTCAGTGCATTAAACAACTCCATAAACTATAATTGACCTAAGAAAATAATAAAGACTTCATCATTTCGGCATTTCAATAGGCATCTCAGCTAAAAGATCAAATTAATGACAATGCACCAAAGATGTTCAAATCAATCTTGGGTTTTCAATTCCTAAATGTGTCCAATCTCAAACTTGAGGCTTATGACATGTTATAAAAGGGTCTAACATTGCAACATAATAGACCACTCATTTTATGGTAACATGCGATGAGCTTTAGTTATGAACATTTAAGTTTGAATTCCCTCTCCTCCACCGCTGTGCAGAAAAAAAAGATATCAAAAGCAGCATGGTGCTGCATCAATTAGAGAAAATACCCTACTAATGGAGCATCTACTGTGTTCAGATCAGACAAGAAGAGATCTACTCGGTGCATATTTGTGTTTTTTAAAACACATACTTATTTTATTTACTTCAATGCACTCATTCAGAGTAAAACATTTGTATATCTAGCCCAGCCGTATCCAGGTAGCTAAAAACATTGGTTTTGTATCCTTGGCAAATCCAAAATTTTTGAAAATATTTTAATTTCTTGGTAAGTAAATCAGACATCTGACACATCGGGTCGTATCTGTAATCAATATATATTGGATACTGCAACAATCCTAGATGGAGTGTCCGTGTATCATATTATGACAAAAAAAATCAAAACAGACATAATAACCACAGATATGCGGCAAAGGGAATCAAATGAATGAAGTGCAAGGAATAATATTAAAACACCTAGTCAATTTTCTATGGCACCATACTCATCCTCAAGTTTGATAGTCTTATACTCTCATACAACCTCATTTAGACTTTCAAAAAATAAAACTGACTGCCTAAACAATTGAAAGTAAACCAAATAAAGATTTTCTACTAGCAATCTTTATGGATGCAGAAGATCAAGTATTCATAGTCCCTATAATTAACTAATGATACCATAATTACTCACCCTTCAGAACCTTCAACTGGTTCATTTATTAGTTGTAGGAACTCTGCGTGGTGCTCCTGAATCATTCTTAAAAGTTGAGGGTTTTGCTTTCCTAGTTCCTGAAGCATGGGCTGCAATGAAGAAACAGCTTACAATCTTGGAAACTAAAAACAAGAAAGAACCAGAGAAAAGAACAGACAAATAAAGACCTGTAAAATTTGAGGATTTGATTGCACCATTGAACGCAGCGCTTGGAACTGAAATGCAAAGAAAGCAAAAAAGATAAGATCGCAAATATAGTGTCATTTGAAAACCAGCAAATGTGCCAGCATCTAATATAATATAGTTTATAGATGGATAACCTTATACAGGTATAGCATGACTTAAAGGACCTAATTTAACCAAAGTATCACCAGGCAAACATTACTTAAAGCAGGTCCGGCACTTCCAACAAAAAGCTTTGACACAACAATCCCATAAAAGATATAGAAGGAAACCAACCTGTTGGTTGTTTCTAAGGAAATCGAGGGATCCAAGACCACCACCACTAGCACCAGAAAGTGTTTCCTGGATATATTTGAATTTTTATAATGTAAGATGTGAAAAAAGTAAATATACACAGTGACTCTATTGGAATGATGATGTTAGACCTGAGGAAACAAATTCAAGGGAGAAGAATTAGGTGCCCCAGAAACAGGTGCAGCTCCTGCTGCACTTGCTTCAGTAATGGGACTGACACCACTAGTTGCCTGATTGGCAGGAAAATGAGCCACTGGTACTGCAACTTCAGCTGTTTCTGGAATACCCTGAGAAATAGAATGGTGTGAATGGCTAAATGCAAACAAAAAGTTAAAAGGAGAAAATTTGGAGCACATACAGAATACAAGTAATCTACAGCTCGCTCAGGATTGTTGTAAGCAGCACGGAGGGCACGGGTAACAGTTTCTTTGTCCCAATTGCCGCCACCTACATCCATTATCTGTTGAATAGTCTGCTCAAGACTATTACCAGCAACTAAATTTGAAGCAGCTTGACCATATGTATCCGAAGGAGCACTGCAGCAAAGAAAAAGTTATTGTGGCATAAATTTCCTCAACAATATGCAGCATGACACCTTCATTCACGAACATAAACATACAGTATTATAACATTTACAACAAATATATACACATATATCATTGAAGTGAGCGAGAGGAAAACTGTACAACAAATAGAGCCATACCTAGCTGCAGCCACCTCAGAAGCAGATGCAGTGCTCTTAGCAGCCCTGCAACACAAGTATTCACAAGATGCATGAGTTGAATCAAACTTATCTCAAAGTAACATCTCACTGACTCTTGTCATTTTAACTCACAGTGGTTGTGGAGGAGCTTCAGGTGCTGGAGGAGGATTCGAAGATGGTGCAGTTGTCGAAGCAGGCTGTCAAGATATAGGGAGAGTGATTGTGTCATCACAAAGAACAGAAAAAATACACGGATTATCCCTTAAAAAAGGAGCACACTGAAAGAAGTTACCTGGGTAGATGATGTCCCGCCTGACGCCGAAGGTTTACTCTGGAGAAAAAAAGATGACAAAAATATGATCAATATCATATGATCTCTAAAGGACTAGTCGACTAGACATGGACTAGACATAAGGCTTCAAGCTGAAAATCCTTGTAATGAAACCACATGACATATATATGTATGTATACACACACACACACACGCACACAACAGTAAAGAAACCACATGACATATATATGTATATATATGACTCTTATGTGCAACATGACAACAGTAAAGAAAAGTTTACCTTGCTAAGCATGACAACCAGAAAACCATCTTCAGAGACCTTGTTCTCTGCCAGTGTACTTTCGTCTTTCAAGACCTTGCCATTATGAATCAGTAATTGTTGTCCGCAAGGGTAGTTGTCTTTCCCTTGTATATCTTCAATGTTTTTCTTAACCGCCATAACCTAGGAATGATATGATGTTGAATTTCAATCAACCATGAACAAGAGTCTGAATGAGTCATTCAAATTCTACAGCATACTAATCAACCAATAGTAGTTCAATGCTACACGACAGGTCAATGTACATATCTATTACAGCTTATTTATTCTAATATAAAACAACTTGAACATAGGAGGTCTGACTAAGACTACATTGACTCAAGTTAATGGCCCCATCATACTAGGAACTTTTACACCTTTTCCCTCCCAGGTTGACTTTCTTCTCAATTCTTCCTCCTCCGACTACCTATCACCAATATTTCCCACATTTCCCAGTACTAACTATGGAAAAAAACACCAACCAAAGAACGTATTTTTTTCAAGAAAAAGTAGTCATATGTTGGAGATCCAAGAGAATGTGTTATGCAAAGTGCCTAAATTTTCCGATTCAATTTTTAGTTATGGAATTTTAGTGAAATGGATGTGCCACCATAAAGGCTCAAAGTCAGCAAGATATGCCATACTAAACCAAAATGCCCACATAATCAGAATGCCCCATTATACCTTCCAAAAAAAAAATGCCCACATTATCTCATAGATCCAGACACACCCCTTTGTATGAACTTTTCTGTTTGTCAGCCAGTAATAAAAAAGTATTAAAGTTTTCAGCTTGCATTATCCTAATACTCCGTCTAGCTGTTGTGAGAACTACGGAAAATAAAACCTGAAGAAAATCGTATTGCATGTTTCGAGCTTCCTCAATTTCTGACATTATTTTCTCCGTTAAGAGCCATTAGTGTTCATCCATGAAAATGTCCAACATAATTGCCAAATTAACAAACAATTTATCAGATATTTGAAACTAAATCGGTAATACGAACGTTTATATGCAGCGAAATCATAAATTTACATATAGATTATGGATAGATAAGAGAGAGGGGGACTCACAGTATCGGAGGGTTGAACCCTAATCTCGAAGTGACTGCCTTTGAGAGTCTTCACAGTAAGCTTCATCTCGGCGAATTAGTGAGTTTCGATAGACTATTCGGAGAGAAAAAAAAGGAATTTGAATGCAAATGGTGAGAAATGGAAACCCTAAGACAGAATGCTACGACGGAAGAGTGTGTTCGAAGGAAAAAAGATGGAGGTTTTATTTCCTGTTAGAGAATATTACATTTTGACCCCTTCAATTATAACTTTTTGAGTAATGTTAAATAGATTTAAAATGGTGACTTGATTAATGAAAGATTGATCAATCATTGTCATTGATTTATATTATATCATCAATCATGTGATTAATTTTATATTGCCCTAATTATTGACATTAGGGGAGAATTACATTCACTTAATCACTTAGACCTTATGATATTTAAAATATTACACGCAGACTCTTTTAAGATTTGTATGCGCGTAACAATTAGACCCTTACTTAAGGCTAGCCTTGGTGTGCCTATTCCCATTCAAATGACATCTCACAATGATCATAGTCTCTGCATGTCTCTCACTATCGAGTCTTCGTCTATGAAACCGATTAGATGAGACAAAATTGATCACTAGATGACACACATGGATTAAATGTAATATATGTGTTAATTTATATTTTATGCATTTTTTTCAATTTCTCAAAAATCATGTGTGGATCGTTACAAAGTGTTATCGTAGTAAAAATGTTTAATGTTACAACGTAGTGTCACATAATTTTTTTTTTGTTGGTAATTTAGACATCTAATATATATTAAATATTACATGTGTTATTTCACACTTATGTTATATGCGTGCAACTGTTTAATAGTACAATTCATAAAAATTGTAAATATACATAGATTATCATGACTAAATATACCGTTTTTAGCAAACAAACTCGCACATCTATTTGTCTCCCTCTCGAATCTCTGAAGTAGCTTATTTGGGGTGATTTGATACACTTTTAAGTTCATACTGGCGACTTTAAATAATTTTTTTTAATATTAATTTTAAAAAAATTTACTTTTTGAGACGGTGATTATTAGTCAAGTTTTGTACTCAAGTTTTATACACATTTTTCAATTGATCAACTGACTAATCCACCTAATCTTTCAAATTTTACGAGATATATTCTTATTCATTTACTTAAATTTAACCTAATTTTTTTTGTTATGTTGTGTTTATTACTAACGACAAATATATTTAAGAATATTTTATTTAAAATTCAACAATTTTTAAAATTTTCTCTTCAAATTTTTTCCTATACAAATATTTGTTTTCTAATTGTTATATCTATAATATAAAACAGAGCGGCTCAAATCCCAAGGTTTCAACATCCAACGGCCTCAAATCAATTTAGGCTTCAACATCCAACGGTCTAAAATCATTTGGGGCTTCAACATCCAACGGCCCAAAATCATCATTTTTCAAAATTCTGACCTCTCAATCAATTCATTCATCTCTTTTTACTCATTATTTTTCAAAATCAGGCCAGAAGCTCATCTGTCAGGCGGCTTCAACCTCCATCACCTCTCACCTATCATTTTTCTGTCAGGCGCCATGCCGCCCCTCCCAACTATTTTTATTTTATTTTCATTTTCCTCCTTCTCTCTCTCGCCCACACACACACACCAGTGCCAGCGACATCGCCAGAACCACCGCCACCGCGCCACAGCCTGCATCTTCTCACAGGTATGCCTCTTATATTCTTCTTCTCTCTCACACACAAGCAGATACCAACCCCCAGCTCTTCTTTTCTGCGCAAACCTCAATCCCTTTCTCTTAGAGAGGGGCTCTAATATACCCACTCCCAGAAAACGCACACTCAAAACATAGAACACGCACACACACACACACACAAAACACTCACACCCACACACTCACGGGTTCTCTCTCTCTCTCTCTCTTAGCCTACCAGCGCCACCGTCACAAGTAAAGAACTACCGTCATCGCCATATCACCACCGTCAAGATCACACAACCATCTCCTAGGTATTTCTCTCCATCCTCTCCCTGCCCTCCCCCCTTTGTGTCTCTCACTGAAATGTTTGCTGAATTTACCAAAACCCAGACCCCAATCATAATGCCCATGAAGTGTTTGTTGAAATGCCTAAGAGACACGCACACGCAAATCACAGCCACAGCCACAACCATAGTGCCCACACACAGCCCCTCAGCCAACATAGAACACATGCACACAACACACATACACACACACCCCGACACACACACGCTGGACGCATGCAGACACGCAACCACTCAGTCACGCACACACTGTGAGTTTGGGTGTATTTTTTTTACCATTTTAAATTTTTTAATGCCATTTTAAATGTGATGTGAATTTCATGACTGGGTCAATTTTGAGGTGGTTAATTTATGGATGGTGAATTTTGTGAATTGAAGTGTTAGTTGAAATTGGGCTATTAATGCATTGCCATTGTGTTTTAGGAATTGACTAGGGATAACCCGTGCCTGAAGGCACGGTACAACGTAAACAAACCAGTTAATTTCCCACAAAAAATAATTTAATTTGCTTTAATTTAAACAATTGAAATTAATATAGTTCCCAAATATTTTTTGGAGACTATTTTGGCAGAGTTTAATCTAAAGATAGGAACCCAGAAAAATGTGAACCTATCTATAAAAATCAGAGTCTCTTGAATACACAATACAATCAAATCAAAGTTAAAAATTCAACTTGATTTCCTTTGAAAATAAAAGACCATGGAATACTAACCTATATACAGAACTGAAAAACAAACGAAACAATCCCCTAACATCAACGATCCATGCCCAACCACTAAAACAATCAGCAATTTCACATCAAGTCAAACATATCCTCATAATCGTGAAATTAGTTCACTATACTAAACTCGAGAATAAACAAAAAATCACGCAAATTCGATTAAGTTAATATAGTAACTGCCCTTGCATAAAGACACGAAGTAACGAAAACTTGAATTAGAACTTGAAGAATATTATTGTGCCTAAAGACACTTTGCAACCTAAAATAAATGGTTAATTTGAAATAATTTTTACAACATTTGCTTTAATTAAATAGATTGAAATCAATCAAGCCCCCACTAATTTTTCAAAAATTTTGGCAAAACTTCCTATAAAAATAGGAGCTCAAGAAGATTTCAACATGTCTACAAAACTCACAATCATACAAAACAATTATAATAATGCCCCGTACCACCACAATTCAATTCTATTTCCACCACAATCATCATACATCACAACTTAATTCCATACTCGACCATCAATTCATATCAAAACCAAACATATCCTCACAACCATATATAATTAGTTCGTTGTACTAAACACAGAACAAACAAAACACATGCAAAGTGCACACACATGCACAAATACAGAAATAATTTCCTTCAACATCATCTTCTTTGGAGCTAGGAGTTACCACCACACAAATGTCTGATTGGAATGGACTTTAACTCGTACCTGAAAGCACATATGTAATTCAAAAAAAGTGAACATTGATCTGAAAGACAATGAAAGAAGAAAAATAAATACCTTACAATCTTCATTGATTCTCAATCTAGTTGGTCGGTCGTAAACATCAAGGAGAGCATGCACAAATTCATGTGCCAGTAGTGGCGTCTAAGTATTTCTAAGTTTTAGCTAATTCAATTTAGGTTGTGTCTTATTATTATAGATAGTGATAACTTGTGCTTAAAGGTACCATACAATTCATAAAAAAATCGAACATTGATTGTGGACTCAAAAAAAATCAAACACTAAACATGGACACGAACTAAGCTGAAAACCTAAATTGCACCTTTAAACACACTCACACTTTGCATACATGCTCAACCAAGTATTACTAATATGAATATTCTCATAAAGGCATTATACTAAATAAAAAAATAGCCAATATTTAATCAAAACATTTTTTTGTTCTTTTACACAATTTTGACCAAGTTTGAAAGTTTCTCCTAAAAATAGGACCTTAAGAAATATAGACAACCTATAAAATGCTAATTACACGTGTTGTGTGGGAGTTTGCGCCATTGGTAATAGAAGATCAATGACGCAACTTCTATTCACCACATCACCTGGTTCACCGACTTGAAGAAATATAAACAACCTATAAAATTAATGATTGAAGTTTTGAAAAGCAATATAAATTGCGAATTTAGTATCACTCTTTATCAAACATGATCCAAAAATAATAAGTTAGAACTCAAACTATAAATCAAGGAAATCAATAATTCAAGTTATGAAGCTAAAATTTCACCTGAAATAGTAACACCCAAGGCCATGCTTGACCCTATGCTTTTGTTCCCATTAGAGCAAGTCTGAATTTCAAGATCATGACTCTGCCCAAGAAAATAAATCATTAACATCAAGGTAAAATAAAAACTTGACCAAGCTTTACTCTTAGTTGCAATGAATCCTTTAACCTAAAAGAAGTAAATATATAGCAAAACTCAGTTACCTGTCTCCAAATCAGTAGCGTTCAAATATTTTATTAGCCCAAGTGAAATTCAGTTTTTCTTTTATAACTGCAGGTTTAATCGAAAGGAAACAAATATAATCCCCAAAACTTCAACAAATAACCGTGATAAAGAACCTAAAACTAAATCAAATGCAAAAATACATGCAACAATTTGATTAGATTACTATAAATTACATATTTAATTTTACACAAACTTAAACTGAACCCGAGAAGACAAAATATTAAAAAAAAAAAAAAAACTTGACCTAAATAAACCCCAACTAAAACGAAGAAAACCACCATAAATATCCTATGGTGGTGGTGGACCTGGCAGTGTGAGATAGAAGAACTAATGCATTCTTCAATCAATTGCCACTCATAAATTTAACCCCAAATCAATCAAAAAAAATTCTAAGACTACCAAAATAATATAAATTTCAGACTCAATTTGAGTCGTGCACGTGTGAGTCGTGAGAGAGAGAGAGAGAGAGAGAGAGAGAGAGAGAGAGAGAGAGTGGAAAAAGGAACTTCAAATTGAACCTAATTATAGTCGGAAACAATTGGAATTGACAACAAAAATTCACAAAACACGCTGGAGGTTTAATAAACGTAGATTAGTCAGTGTAGTAGATGGAACTTCGAACTTTGAGAAAAGTAGTTGTTACCAATAACCAATTAACAACTGGAAGATGCTTGACAAAATTCTCAGTGTAATTCAAAGAGCTGTGCTGCAAAGAAAGGAAAGCAAATCGACCAATTAGTTATAGTGAACACAAATCCATATTCTGAACAAAAGAAAGGAAGGAGAAATTTAGGTGACCTAATCTGGGCATTTGAACAAAAACCAAATCGACAAAGTTGGGTTTGATTTGAAACTCACAAAAGATAATTAAAAGAAATTCCATGCATGTACTATTATGCAATTAGTAATTGCATATTTAGGTCAAATACATTTAAATAAACATCAAAATCAAAATTGTAGCAAAACCACAAACAATTTGAACGCTTGCAACAAAAGGATTTTTTATGTGGCACAGAATGCTTGGGGGTGGGGGTGGCGCAAAAGTTTTTTTTTTTTTTTGAAGGTGGGGGGGGGGGGGGGATTTCCAGTGGGAGTGGAACTCTTCACCCATTGACATCCACTCAAAACTGCTTCCTTGGCAGCTCTGTGTAACTCAACCCAGTTGAGAACAAAGCAAAAAAATGGTTTAAAAAGTTGATCTCACAATTTCTTATAACCATGTCATGCAGGTTTAAGACGGCTCGAACATTTCTACGTAACATTTTTTCAATTAATGAATGAGATTCGAAAACAAATGACACAATCTAACTAAAATACAAACAAATCAACTTGTAAGCAAAGCATACACTGACCTCTTTCTTTCTTAGAGGGGTTGCAATTAAGGGCCCAACGTGTGAATGAGTCAAATGAGTTTCAGCTTGCTCCACCTGTTCAGCTTAGTAAGGAAAACTTTACTATAAGCAATGATATCATAATTTCCCAATTGATTATGGAAAAATACTAAAGCATTCATAATAGTTAAAAGGAACTTGCCTAGATCCGAATTTTGTAATGTGACGTAGTCTCCAAGCAAGGAAATGAAGAAAGGGTATTCAAGCGGTGCTTTTTCCAGAACAGATCCAAGAGGCCACAATTTTGTAACGTGATGTCGAATGCATCATACTACAAAATAGAGAAAGAAATTTTGGCAAATGCTGAACCATGAGGTTCGGAGAAAAAACCTGATGGGTCCAACATATAATATGTTTTTAAGGCACACCAAAGGCTGCATCAAGAACCCATCAGCAGGCACCTACTATTGCGCCAGAGCCTTCGGCAACCAGAATGCATCAATCTCAATTTTAAGTAATTAGAGAAAAACCTATTGCATCTAAATTTTATTCACCAACTTAAGTACTTCAAGAACAAAAAATAGAAAAACATAAGTAATGGCCAAAAGCATTTCAAGTAAGCCACATGTGTTTTTCAGGAAAATAAAAATAGAAAAAATCATTTCAAATAAGCCACATTACCATAATTGCTTTCTCCTGTCCTAACGGCAAAGTAAGAACTTAGTGTTTTCATTTGGCCAGCCATGCTTGTCTAGAAAATCATTGTTTTCAAAACTTTTAACTAAAATTGAAATGAAAAAAGGAAAGAAAAAAGAA
This sequence comes from Ilex aquifolium, assembly GCA_951799425.1. Taxonomy (NCBI): domain Eukaryota; kingdom Viridiplantae; phylum Streptophyta; class Magnoliopsida; order Aquifoliales; family Aquifoliaceae; genus Ilex; species Ilex aquifolium. The sequence goes on along the minus strand of OX637404.1, from coordinate 27,280,257 downwards.
AAGCCTTAGAAAAAGTGATGGCAAAAATCAAACCATTATACAAATCACTCATTTACCAGGCATAATGAGAAGATCTCTTGCTATGTCACTGTTACGGGTGACTAACATAGCCAGCTAGTAGATAAGCAAAACATCAAAAAATAAAACAATTATGCTTCTAATACCACACAACACAAAAAACTCCCAACAATCCAAATACGAATATTAGACACTCTTAAAACACTAACCAAGTCAAATACCAAAAGTGACATTATTCATTCCATTAAAAACCCCCAAGAATTCGTATAGAAAATAATCATCAAACAATCCAAACTTAAAAAAAAATTAGCAAAACCAAAAAAAAAGGCCAAATTTCAATGAAGAATGTACATACCAGAAATATTAAGGCCTTCTTCTCTCACAAATAATAATTCATTTTATCACTTTGTACAACAAAAAAGACTAATTTCTTCTCTCATTAACACCGAATAAAAAAAAAACTAACTGAAACAAAAAATATGCAAACATAAAAGTGGATGCATGGGCAAGTGATCAAGGGAACATATATAGACTGTGGAATTATGTAAGTTTGAAAAATATGCCACCACCACTACGGCATGCCAACAATATCCAAATTTTTACACTCATTAAACCATCCATTAAATAAAAATAATGAATTATAATATCTAAATCACATATATTCCAAATGAAACTGTAAAATCATAAAATCCATGATAATTAAAGTCATTGCACATACATGAAAGGTATAAGATATCATTCACTTAGTAAATGTCCAAGTACTAAGAATTAAAAAACTTAGCAATCAACTGTTGAATTGCGGAAAACTCAAGCCTATGCATAAAAGTTAGGATGCTATAACAACGACAAAGTGGAGCAAAACATACTTTGTTCATAATGGGCACTTAAAAATCTTGCAAAACAATAAAAGATTCAGAGTCATAATTATCCTTAAGCCGTAACTTTAATGAATAAAGTCGCTGAAGGAAATTTTTCCATAGAACTAAAGGAAATTTTTAAATAGTTTAAATTCTTAAATTGTATCACTATAGTTTAAATTGATTGATAGTTTCGCGAATGTATCGAGTTCACCACATATTCTACCGCTATATAAGTCATAAAATGTGAGTGTGAAAAATAATAATGAGGACTTCGCCTAATTATTTGGAATCGAAAGATACACAATGTACACCTAAAGTAAACCAAAGTGATGCAATTACCAATTCAATTCAAGCAGAAGAAATTTAATTAAGAATCCCAAAATTCGAATTGAATCTAAAATAACTACAAAGTTCGCACCAAAATCGAACATATGGACATGAGTTTTTATTTTGCAAACGGCTGGTTGTAAATGTCCGAATTAATTTTGACGCATTGACCCTTTTCCACTTCTCATGGTGCTAGGCAATGGAAATGTTTAGGTACCCATATACTACACTCTGTATAACTGTTAGGCTAGGGTGTCCCTGTACAAAACATGTTTTTTTTTTTTTTTTTTATCGTGGTTAAAAGATTAAATATAAATAAACTTAATTACTGTGTTAAAACATTAACGTGATTGTGCGATAAAATTAATTATAACATAATTAATTCAATTAGTTTTCCATGTTAAATTAATTAATTATTGAAGTGAGATGCTTCCATGAACCACTACTGGGGGAAAATCTAAGATAATTTTTAAAAAAAAAAAAAAATAGAAACCAATGTACAAAATAAACCAGATTTAACAGACTCGAGCAATCAAAGAGAAATACCTAGAAATATTTATGTGATCAAAAATTACAATTAATTTAGCCTGAAGAATACAATAACCCAAAAAAAAATTTGGGTATTGTATCACCATATACAACTTCTCAAGAGTTTTTATAAAATTTTAATTTTTCGAGTTTTTACGACTGATCGGTTACAAACCCTTCAAAAATTATAACTTCAATTTTAAAGGTTGTAATATGATCCCAAAAATCATAGTTAGTCGCTGAATTTTCAATTGTCTCAATTTAATCACTCAAACTTAAATTTGGGTAAAAAAACCCAAAACCCACTCCAATCCTTGACTCAAACTCATTCCAAATAAAGTTTACTCTTTTCTTGACTCGAATTGAGGGAGACCAAAACACAAACTCAATTTTTTTTGTGTGACAAAATATTTGAACAAAACTAAATTCTACTGTTAAATGAATAAATTTCAAGTTCAGAATCATTGTTGTTTTACTGTGTGTTTGATGTAAACATTACATCATTGTAGTTAGTCTTATAGATGCAAGTGGAATGTGTTGCGGCAAATGATTTTATTCTAGAACTATGCACGAGCTATCTTGCGAGGAACTTTGTAAACATTACAAATTTTCCAACCATCACTCCACAAATTGTCCTTAGTTGTAGGACTATACCACTCATAAACAACCAAACACATTTGAATTTCTTCCATGATGAAGCACATCCAAGTCTATCTAAAGCTATCCACTAATCAAATTATGAATTGAGCATCAATGTTTTTCTCACATAGAAGAGTTGATACACACAACATTAAAGAGAGTATCAGCTAATAATTCCAAAATCAACTCATACAAATAACCCCAACAACAAAATACACAAAGTGAAAGAAAAATAAAATCCTGAAGCAATCAACGTAAAAAACAATATGTGGGTTGAGGAGCATAGGAAGTTTCAGCCAAGAACAACTGGTAGCAACATATAGTTATTTATATAAGATATTAAGAATGCTAATATTTGGTAAAATGCCATCATAATCATACATCTAGATTTGCATAAAGAACTGCTTGAAACAACAATCTAAATAACTATCTTAAAAAAATGAAGAATAAAAAGATATCAATTGTTATGGACGGAGAAAAGAAAGACTCTAGATGTATGATTATGATGGCATTTTACCACTCTAGATGTATGATCATGCTCGGGATGAACTCATATTACCCTTAGAAAGAAAAATACTTGGTACTACAGTTATTATCACTTGGATTGATATAAGCAACCGTAAAACATGATGGACAAATTGACAATAATTACAGAAAACTTAGCTTAATAATTGACTTTTTTTTTGAAATCAACATTGCAAATCGAAATAGAAAGTGGTCGTCCAAGAGTTTTAATCAATGCTTCCAAACCACATTATTAGGAGTTTAAATAAGTGAAATTACAAGCCATGTTTCAAAAGATTTCACCAAGAGCCATTAATCACGCCTTCTTGATTCAATGTCCAGTACAAAGAATTTTTCTTATTGATTCAATGTCCAGTACAAAGATTTCACCGGTCATGCTCGGGATGAATTTTTCTTTAACTGAAAGTAGACCTAACTCAACGTCTTTCATATCCATAATAGTAATAGTACATCCAATGTCCAGTACAAAGAATATATACAGAGATAGTTCTTAATGAGGCACTGAAAAATGACTCTCTATCATAAGAACAACAATTGTTTTTTGTTATTTCTTATTGTAACAATTATTTAAAAAGGCAAAAAGAACAAAAATCCTCTACAAGCTGGCACTTAGTTTGACGGAATCCAGAATTAGAGGGAACTAAAAAAACACAAGGGGGATAGATCAAACAAAATGTAAATCAATTAAAATTTAGTGAAAGAATCAATTAAAATCCAAGAGAAATCTAATTTCAACACATTATACCCCAAAAAATAGGTACACCGGAAATTCATAACAATGGTAGAGTACACAAAATTTCCCTCGGTCATTCCAACAAACACTTGGTGTGGGTGGGTTTGTTTGTGATGTGTGTGTGGGTGAGTGGGTGTGGGTGTGGGTGTTTGATGAAAATGATGTATTTCAACAGAGTATTAACGTTCATAATAGTTTCCGGTGAGTGTTCAATCTTTCATTGATCTGATTCGTTGAAAAGCAAAAGAAATTGTGAAAGTTTACTTACATGGACTCAGTTCTTGAAGTGATGATGTTCCAAGCACTACCAGCTCTTTCAAAGGTATCTCGACAGCTAGTAGTAGTTCTGGTGAAATTCTGGTGGATATAGTGGCGGAGGCGGTGGCTCCGAGACTGTTGAAACCACTGGCGTTGGGAATTTCAGGTGAGATGACTCCGACGAGGTTGAAGTGTGTGGGGAGGAAGAATAATAGAGAGAGAGGGGTCAGAATTTTGAATGAGTGAGAGGGACAAAAAAAAAAAAAGAAGAAACAGAAGAGGCAGCCGGAGAGGCATGGCTCGTCTGACAGAAGGGAGGGGTTAAAAAAAGAAGAGACGGTGAGGTGACTGAATATTGATTGAGAGGTCAGAATTTTGAAAAATGATGATATTGTGGATGATTTTGGGCCGTTGGATGTTGAAGCCCCAAATGATTTTAGACCGTTAGATGTTGAAGCCTAAATTGATTTGAGGCCGTTGGATGTTGAAACCTTGGGATTTGAGCCGCTCTGTTTTATATTATAGATTTATTAGTAGTTGCATTGTTAGTTGAAATTTGGTTATAGTTGCATAAACTTGAGTGATTGCAATTTGGCTATTCATGCGTTGCCATTGTAGGAATTAATTTATTAGGAGTTAGAGGCACATCAATTGTTCGATGAAAAGTCTCACAACAATGAATATGTTTATGTTTGTGTGTATAATGTTTGCTTTGTGAAGAAAGACACAAGCTTAAAGGGAATTGATGGTCATGGGCTTGAAGCTGGAAATGCAGAACATAGTGTTGGTGGTGTGGTTATTTATTTAATGGATTGTCATATGACTACAAGTATATTTAATCTAACTCTTAGATTAATTTGGTTGTGTAGATTTTGTATTCATGTATATTCACGTGACATTCTTAGGTTAATTTTACTTGGTAAATTTTCTATTATTTTTGGTTTGCATTGATTTTGTGGGGTTGGTTTTTTTGTTGAATTGAATTTTTATAACATAATGGATTCATTATTGAATTTTTAAGTTCTTTCTATTAACTTGGTTAAGAAACCCATTTATTAGAAAGCCGACTTTTATTATTCAGAACTTGTGCAGTGGATTTACCCAATCAAAAACCTGTTTGGATTACTTTTTACTTTGTCGATTTGCTGTGATGTACACACATATAAACACCATATATTTTTAAAAAACCCCAGCACCCTTTTGAATGCTTATATCATAGTCCATTCCTCTAAAAATGGGTGTCAAGGAAAAACCTCTCACCAAAAACTTTCTATTTGACAGTGAATGGAAGAGAGTTTCTAGCCTTCATAAATTATCTCTCATAGCAAATATAAAATTTGGATTTCTGGCAAAATATGGAGTCTTTTTCCCATGTACACCCTTTCACAGAGAGCTGCAAAGATATATTAGTGGCCGTTGGCCGTTGCACAGAAGAACATTCTTAATAAATCAGACTTCAGTTGATACAAATGGAAATACTGCCTATCTTTAGTTGAATGGAAATTTTAAATGGAAATTTCTTCATGCCTAATATATTAGTTTTGCTCATTGTTTGTGTGAACGTGATCATCCACAAAGTTGGAATTCATGTTACGAAAATACACTCCACATCCCATTAAGAAGAAGTTCATGATACAGTTGTTTAGTAGAGGCAGGATAGTACAAAGTATACAGTTGTTTTGATGTAGTGTTGTTGACGGCTCCATATGTGCAACACTATTGCATACATTGTAATGTCAACCAAAGTCAATTCATTACATTGTACATTGTAACCGTTGCTTAGTTTCAATTGAATGAATTCATAAGTCTTTGTTACATCCACTATGTTTTAGATTTGGTTGCTTTGGTTGTTTGTGTGAATCCTACCTTTTATATAATTAATTGCTTTGCGTGAAGCCGCCCTGTTTTATGTTATAGAATTTGTAGACACCGTATGATTTTTTTGATTACGCCTACAATTCAAATCTATATATATGCTAATGCCATTGGTTAAATCTATATATATGCTAATGTCATTGGTATTGTCGAAACTATTATTCTATCGTATCTAAGTCTCAAATCATTTTTTTTATAGATGGATCCGAACCTTCGCGAAGCGGTAAGATTAATTACATTGCGCCTACAATTTATAAATTTCATTACACCTATAATTCAATTTATTAACTTTGCTCTTACAGGTTGATCTAAGTGATAGTAACAACATACCTGTCAATGTTTTGACTGAATATGCGCTCAATCAATTACATATGCATAAGGTAACACTACTGGTAATCTTAAAAATTTTCATTTTGATATTAGTTTGCATTGTTTGACTAATGCCTTATTTTGTACTTCCTAGGATAATTCAAATGTGAATCACTTGAACAACCTAAGTGTCGCTCCATGTTCGACGAAGGGGAAAGAAAAAATTGGCAGTTCTATTGGAAAAGAAAATTGGTTTACTCAACCGGTATGTTGTATTGATCGTTGTTAATGTATTGATAAAAATCAATTAACACAACATATCTAATAGCTATCTAACGTGTTGGTATTTCGGTTAGAGCGATATACACTACATTGTTGGTGATATTTTTTAGTTCCTCACCCCTCACTCACACTCTTACACTTCTCTCTTAGGCACACACGACTCCATATCATCATCAAGGATAATTGTTGTGTTGTGGTATTATTATGAGAACGATATTTATTATGAATTTGATTTTAAAAAGTTATGCTTTTTGGACATGCTAACATAATGCCTTATTTTGTACTTCCTAGGCGAATTCACATGTGAATCACTTGAACAACCTAAGTGTCGCTCCATCTTCGACGAAGGGGAAAGAAAAAATTGGCAGTTCTATTGAAAAAGAAAATTGGTTTACTCAACCGGTATGTTGTACTGATCGTTGTTTATGTATTGATAAAAATCAATTAACACAACATATCTAATAGCTATCTAACGTGTTGGTATTTCGGTTAGAGCGATATACACTACATTGTCAGTGATATTTTTTTGTTCCTCACCCCTCACTCTCACTCTTACACTTCTCTCTCACGCACACACGACTCCATACCATCATCGAGGATAATTGTTGTGTTGTGGTATTATTATGAGAGCGATATTTATTATGAAATTTGATTTTAAAAAGTTATACTTTTTGGACATGCTAACATATTGTCCAAATTATTTATTTGTTTCCTTAGACATTCTCACATACTATAAATTGAGTTAATTTGATTAATTCTTAGTTAATTTTCTTAATTTTTTTGTATCTTTCAAAAATTGCTACATTGTGTTTACTTGCGGTAGATTATATCAATGTCTATTAGGGATTTGAAATTATATTAGTTCGCTAATTGTTTAACTTATTTCACACGTCACTTCCTATCTTAGGCTCCCGCATCAAATATCGCTTCCTCTAAAATTGAGGCCCAACGCGCCAGACGTGAACGAAATCGCAATGATAGTAGTACGTGCTCGCGGCGTCAGCTGGGGCAGCGTGCACGTCGTGAAAGAGAGCGTTCTGGGAGTTACACTCCACCTCTACCCAAATACTTTCCAGTATTGACGCCAACTCGCGTGCCCAAAACAACAACTAATTCAGTGATGAGACACCAGTCCTTCTCCCAATTTCCCAACCATGCTCCACTTGCTAACATGGTTACTGCATATTACAATACAATCCCCTCGCACTCCCAACCCCAACCATCTCTTAGTACAATATTGGCTGCACATTCACCTAATCAGTTGTGCAATGTCGAGGTACATTTACTATTCCCATCGTTTGTGCAATGTCGATGTATATTTAAAATACATAAAACTAATTATCTGCAACGCCAGAATGAATGCATACTTGGGCGGAAAACACGAATTCTTAGCAATCATACTGCACCTTCAACGTCGAAAGTATGTCGCACGCCCACTAATTGCCTGAAAAATGGAAAAGAAAATATGTCTGCCTCTTTGGTAAGTTTTCTGATTAATGTCTTCAGATTGATAAGTATTTCTATTGATTTTTTTAAAAATAGAGTTGTAATGTATTGTCTTTTCCCTGTTGGATAGTTGTATAGGAAAATACCGGTGATTTACACTCCCCCACAACCCTTATGTCATGATTTGCAAGACCTAACTCCATTGCACCGAGTCACTATAGCACACCTTCCACAAAAAAGGGCGCGGACAAATAATTTGGAATGTTATCTAACACCTACAATTGCGTCCGACCCAATTTTCATTCCAACTGATTTTGATCTATTCTCACCTGTTCCTGTGCGACTTTTACCCTCGCCTCGGAATTTAGAGACAGATTATGCTCATTGTGAAGTTGTCTCTGATGTAGCACCACATTCTCATCAAACTCACTTTGATCTATTCTCACCTGTTCCTGTGCGACCTTTACCTTCGCCTCGGACTTTAGAGACAGATTATGTTCACTGTGAAGTTGTCTCTAATGTAGCACCACATTCTCATCAAACTGACGACAATGCCCTCATCACGTCGTCTCCTGTTCCGGTAGATCCAACAGGGTATGTATATTCTACATGGTTTATTAGCTGTCTAATCTTTCCTTACTTCTCATATTTGTGTGCATACAATTTTTATTTGTAGATCCCCACCAGAACCCTTTAGCGATGTTGACAGTATGTTTACTGATGACGAATTGAATGTTATTGTCCCTGTCAATAATGAGCGTCATTTTCTCGGGCCGATGAATATTCAGTGTCCTTATTGTTCGGCTTTACATTGGCGGGATGAACGATTATCTTGCACAGGATTGTCCAATCCAAGATTTGGAACATGTTGTCTACAAGGAAAAATTAGGTTACCGGAACTCATTGCACCCCCACCTCCTATTCGTGCATTGTACGATGGTCATGATGGTCAATCAAAATCATTTCGCCGGCATATTAGGGAGTACAATGCAGCCAATGCTTTCACGAGCTTGGGTGCTAAGCTTGACGACAGATTACTCAACTCAAGAGGGCCAACATCATTTACTATCCATGGGGAATTACGTCACCGTACCGGGTCATTGTTACCCCCCGATGGTCGCGCCCCCATCTACTGTCAGTTGTACATATATAACCCAGTCACTGCATTGAATATTCGGTGTGCGCGGAATAATAACATGCGTCGAGATGTCCTGCACACTATACAAAATTGTTTGTTGTCAGTGAATCATTTTGCTTCAAAGTACAAACGTGCACATGAAATACTAACTGAGTCAGAATCTTCAGATCATGATTTACGTGCTCACCTTCATTACACCTCATCAACTGATAGGCATCGGTACAACCTTCCAACCACAGATGAAATAGCTGTGATTTTGCCTGGTGATGGTAGTGAGAGTAGTTGTATGCGGGATAATGTTCTGCACCTAAGAGGAGATAATAGAGCATTGATGCAGATCAATGAGTGTCACCCAGCATACTTACCATTACATTATGTACTTATGTTTCCTACTGGTGAGCTTGGTTGGGAACCTGATCTGCGACAATGGAACTCCGAACAAAGTGATTTCTCGACCAGAAGGATTACACAGATGCAATTCTATAGTTATCATATGTTTCCGCGTCCCACTGAGTATTCAACAATTCTGAGAGGAGGAAAGTTATTTCAAGAGTTTATAGTAGATGCTTGGGCATCAACTGAGCAAAACAGGTTGTCTTACATCAGACTCAATCAGGATAAGCTGCGTCGGGAGCTATACTTGAATTTGTGTGACGGCAGTGTTGATGAGTTAGGCCCCGATCAGATCGAACAACGCTTTGTTCTGCCATCGTCATTTACTGGGAGTGCACGTAACATGAGCCAGATTTTTCATGACTCAATGGCCATTACAAGGTACCACCAACACCCTGACATCTTTCTCACCATGACGGCCAACCCAAAATGGCCTGAAATAACAACTGCCTTACTAGAACACCAAACCTCTTTGGATCGTCCAGACATAGTTGCCCGAGTATTTGAGTTAAAACGGCGTGCCCTGATGCATGAGGTAAAAACTGAACAAATTTTTGGTCGAAATGTTGCTCATGTATTCACAATTGAGTTCCAAAAACGAGGGTTACCTCACATGCATGATTTATTCTTCCTTCATGGTCCAGACAAGATTCAAACAACTGCACAAGTGGATCGGTTAGTTAGTGCTGAATTCCCAGATCCATCCACTGATCCAACTCTCTACGAAACAATTAAGAGTTGTATGGTTCATGGTCCGTGTGGTTCCCGAAACCCACATTCAACTTGCATGGTTAACGGTGCATGTCGGTTCCACTATCCAAAAGCCTTTGCAGATTCGACTACTATGGATGAACATGGGTACCCTGTTTACCGTCGTCGCCGTAATGGTCAGTCTTACACCACTAGAGGGCATACATTTGATAATCGGGACGTCGTACCTTACAATCCACACCTATCAAGAAAGTTCAACTGTCATATAAACGTGGAGGTCTGTGCAGGAATGAGGAGTGTCAAATATATCCACAAGTACATTTACAAAGGTCATGATCGCGCAACAATGGTTTTAGAAGGATCAGATGGAAACAATGAGATAAAGCAATACCTTGATGCAAGGTATATTGGACCGACAGAGGCTGCATGGCGGCTCTTCGGTTATCCTCTCCATGAAGAAATTCCTTCGGTTGTACGGCTAGATCTACATTTACCTGGGATGCATCAAGTTGTTTACGATCCTGCTAAAACCCTTGAAACAATTAGACTTGGGTCTAGGAGTCAAAACACAACTTTGACTGGATTCTTTGATTGTTGTTCTTCAAATGATGTTGCACGTGCCTACACATACCAGGAATTTCCCCAACATTTTGTTTGGAACAAAGGTCGAAAGATTTGGACTCTGAGGCAAAGGGGGTTTGCAATTGGCAGATTATACTTTGCTACGCCCAATTCTGGGGAGCGGTTTTACCTTCGGTTGCTATTAACAGTTGTTAGAGGACCACGTCTTTTGATGGTCTACGCACAATCAATGGTGTGATTCATGATAGTTTCAAATCAGCATGTGTAGCTATGGGGCTCTTGGAAGATGATGCAGAGTGGGTACAATGCCTCCATGAGGCTTCAACCATGAATACGGGATACCAGTTACGGCGACTATTCTGCATTATTCTTATAGAATGTTCCCCAATACAGCCATGCACTGTGTGGAATCAATTCTCCGTCCATATATGTGATGATCTCCGTCACAAGCTACAAATAACTTTTGGCATATGCGATCCAACGCAGTCTCAAATCGAAGATTACGGTTTATATCTGATTGATCAGTTGCTACATGAATCTGGGAAAAAATTGGATGACTTCCCACCTATGCCACACCCTGTTCAAAATTGGAGTTCTGTTTCAGGTAATAGATTGTTGATCGATCATATGCAACTACGCAACGAAGCAAATCAACTGAATGACCTTTTGAATATTGATGTTTTAAATAATGCTCAACGTACGGCTTACGATGCTATCACTATCTCCGTTGCTGAGAATCAAGGCAAAATATTTTTCCTCAGTGGAGGTGCAGGAACAGGGAAAACCTTTTTGTACAACACCATCACCACTAAAATGCGCAGCGAGGGTCATATCGTCATTACAGTTGCTTCATCAGGAATTGCATCGTTGTTGTTGTTAGGCGGTCGGACAGCTCATTCTACATTCTGCATTCCATTTGATATCATAGAAAGTTCGGTATGTGGTTTCAGCAAACAATCACCGCATGGGGAATTATTTAGGGAGGCTCGCTTGATAATATGGGACGAGGTTCCCATGCAGCATCGACATGGTGTTGAGGCAGTTGATCGCACACTCCGCGACGTTCGTGATGATAACCGACCATTCGGCGGTATCACGATCGTGCTTGGCGGGGATTTCCGTCAAATATTACCGGTGATACCTAAGGGTGGGCGAGAACAAATTGTCGGTGCATCCTTAAGACGTTCTGCAATGTGGGCGAGTGTGTGCGTATTGACTTTGACCATAAACATGCGTTTGAATAGCAATCATCCTGCAAATTCTTCTCACGCATCCTTCTTGGAAGAGGTAATTTATATTATAGATTTATAGATTTATATAAAACCGTCTAATTATTCATTTACATGTACTGACTGAATTCACATCATACTTAGATTGGGATCAGTACGCAAGATACTGTGGAACTTCCACCAACAATACACAGGTGTCAAACTCTGCATGAACTAATTTCGAGAGTTTATCCATAACTATATGTGCTCAGTGCGGTAACCCCATCCTACTTAACTGAGCGCACAATTCTTTCCGCTCGGAATGATGATGTCTGTTCTATCAATGATGCTGCTCTACAAATATACCCTGGCGAGACGTATACCTACTTGGCAGCTGACAAGGTGTCGGATGGGGACGAACTCTGTCGTTCTACCACTAATCAATATCCAAGTGAGTTTCTGAATTCTCTAAACCCGTCAGGTTTACCGCCTTTCAAGTTGGAGCTAAAGGTCGGGTGCCCCATCATTTTGTTGAGGAATATAGCCCCGAAAGATGGCCTCTGTAACGGGACTAGACTAATGGTTGTCAAGTGCGCATCGCGGGTTATTGAGACTAGAATTCTAACTGGTGACAAATCTGGGAATCTGTGTTTCATCCCACGGATATCATTATCACCGTCGTCTAAAGATAAACCATTTCAAATGACTAGACGCCAATTCCCAGTACGCTTAACATATGCTATGACAATCAACAAGTCGCAAGGCCAGTCAGTCAAGTTTGTTGGAGTAGATCTGCGTTTGCCTGTATTCAGCCACGGTCACCTATATGTGGCCATGTCTAGATGCACGTCGGCTGATCGCATCAGTGTTCTTCTCCCTCCTAATGGATCAGCTACCACGACAAATATCGTATATCCGGAGGTGTTGTTGGACTCGGTGTAAATATTACTACCTTTTTCAATGTATTGCAACTTACGTCAGGTCTAGGTCCATGACTTTTGTTATAGTTTTAAATAATAGCTTCTTCCACACATGTATGATGATAAATTTCCAGTGATTATATGTTTATTTTTTGAATTCATGAGCATCTGTGTTCAATGATGCTGAATTTGGTTTTTTGCTTAGAAGGATATTATGAGATGACTTTATTGATTTAAAGTGGTTTATTTTACTTGATGTTCATTTAATGCGGAGATGTTCGTGTTAACCAAAGGTTGCTTATTGATATCCCAGTGGGACGAACCAAACAGATACTTCCAAATGGCAGGGTACCAATGCTTTTCACTATTTCAGTATGAAAACAATTTTTTTCGAACTTTTTTTTTCATCAGTTTGGTTTTAAGTGTTTGTAGATGCTTAGTCGAAATTTGCATATAAAATAGTGAGGCAGTATTTTGGAAAAAATTTCATGGTGAGAACATAATTCATATCATGAATCAATCTAGCAATGCTCCTTAAACCGGCCCAGACAAACATGTACAATTCTGTAGGTTTGTCTTCTTACTATCATTATGTGACTTAAATTGTTTTCCATTATTAATTGTTTTTGTCCAAGTCGTTCTGTTTTTGTCATCCTTGGTATTACAATAGTTTTGGTGCATGCCGAGACACTAAGTTCCTTGAACTGGTGTATGCCAAATTTTTTGTCCATTTCTCCATGGCTCTGATGCTCATAATTTTTAGACCATAGTGGATACTCATTCAAAAGTTTTTGCTTTGAGTTATTTTATTTTTTGTGTTGTGGAAATATTTTTGTGTTTCAAATTTTGTTGAGATTTTATTCTTAGAAGGTAATGCATTTTCAGACAACATAACAAGGGAATGTAGCATGTTTTGCATTTGAATTGACAGAGTAGACAGTTTTTACGTGAGCTTTGGACCCCTCTCTCTCTACCCTTCATTTTTTGCTGCACTTTGTTTTTAATTAATTGTGTTTCTGTGGGTTTTCTGCTATATTAATGTGTTTGGGAACAAAAAGTACTCTTTGCATCTACTTTATTGGATGGGTTTGAATTTTCCCAATCTGGTGACATCCGTTGAATTGATTGTTGGGAGTTCCGTTGAAGACGCAATTATTGATGCAAATATGGTGATCGTAATGACGTTGTTTGCTTTGATTATTGGCTTGTTGGTACTGGTCCAAGTAAAGAATCAAAGTTTGTGGTGGTCCCGAGACCAGTGTCGGTGGAGCGTTTGTAGGAGGTAAAAAATCGAGGGTTAGTTTAGTTAAATTTGGTTTGATAGTATTGGGTTGTTTATCTAATTGAATTGTCGTGTTTAGTTAGATTCTTGAATGGATGGTTTGAATGTGCTTCTTAATTATGGATCATAATATTGTGCTTAATGATTTTGAGTTGCTTTTAATTGATTGTAGTTTATTTATTAATACACGGGAACCGGGTGTCGATAATCTGTTGATGGTGGCCGACAAAATCATAATCATTTTTACATGGGATAGTCATTACTTTTAATTGTTTTCATCTTAGCTTTTTTACTTGGTCTCTTTTTCCCAAGTATTAATTTTATTAGTATTTAACAGTCCATGTAATCAGCAAACTTCTTCCTTAATAGGAAAATTGTTGTGTGAGATGTTGATTTGAAATGCTCTTCATTTGTTAGTTTTCATGTATGACGTGCTGGTAATCACTAAAGCATATTATCTATTTTTTTTGGGGGGGTTTGGATTTTGGTAAAATTTAATTTGTTTATATTTATAAATGGTGAGATTTGCTTGCAAATTTCTTTTTTATATTATAGCAAAATTGAAACTTTAATTCAAATTTGGAATTATTGGATTTGGGATTTTGTTTCGGCATTGGACTTGACAAGGTTAGGCCAGGTGTATGCATTTTCTCTCTTTAGGATTTTATCTTCTAAGCAACCTATATTGTCGTGGGAATGCTTTTGGTTTATTTTATAAAGTGTTGGAAGCTATCAGCATAATAAGCTTGACATTCTAATTCTCTGTTTTGCATTGAATTTGTCCACTGAGTTTTCACTGAATAATTGCACCAAGTTGAGGAAATTGACAAAAATATTTGCACCCGTTTTAGGGGCATGGGTTGGTAGAGGCTGGGTATAAGGGGCTTATTGGGGTTATGTTGTTCAACCACGCATGATGATATTCTTCATTGGACATAGACTAGCACCACTGAGGGATTCACTAAGGTCATTAATTTTTAATTCTTTTAATTGTTAACTAAATTTGGTTTGCCAGTTGAGTTAGTTTTCATGTTTAAATTTTGTGTGAATGGGAATCCAATCATAATTATTAGTGATTGGAAATAATAATTATGTTTCATTTTTTCCCATATGAATGCTAAAACTGATATTAGTTTTTCAGTAATCTCGAAACTGCATATTGAAAATCACCGATTGTTGCCGAAGAACTCATTACCAGCAAAGATGCTGCTAACACAAGTAAGACAATTTTCCCTCTCATTTCATTTCTTTTCCATTAAATTCCCAAGTTTGTTGGTGATTCACTTAAAAAATAGTTGGTTTTTGTTTGACAGTTGGGAAAGATATTGTGGGTTTATTGGGTCATATTTGGTTCTAAAGTCTTGCTGATTTCTCTAAAATGTGGGCTGTGGCACTTGCGACAAAATTTGGGACAGTTCTATAATTATCAATTTTATGTTGAATCCAACTAACGATAAAAGTAAAGGGTCTTATTGTTTCGAATTTACAATTGTTTTATTTTGAATTTATAATTGGTTATATTTCAAATATTTTCAGGTATACATGGAATGATATGAAGATGAAGTTGAAGGTGTTTCTTTATTTGTGCATGTGTGTATTTCTTGTGTTCCGTCTTTTGTATAGTTAACTAATTATACATGGTTATGATGATTTTGTTTTTGTGGTTTGGAAAAACATGGTTATGATGATTGTGGTGATATGTATAATTTATAGACAGGTTTAGATTTTTTTGGGTTTCTACTTTTAGAGGAAACTCTGCCCAAATTTCTTGAAATTAGTAGGGACTAGCTTGATGTGGTTGGATATGTGTTGATGATTGGGTATGTATTGATTATTGTAGTGGTATGGTGAATTATGATGATTGTTATGTATGATTGTAAGTTCTGTAGACATGTTTATATTATAGATGGGCTCTTATTTTAAGAGAAAATTATGCCGAAATTTCTGGACAATATTTAGTTATTATAGTTATTAGACGGAACACAAAAAATAGTTATTATGTATAATTGTAAGTTTTATAGACAGGTTTAGATTTTTTTGGGCTTCTATTTTTAGAGGAAATTCTGCCCAAATTTCTTGAAATTAGTAGAGACTAGCTTGATGTTTTGGTGGTTGGATATGTATTGATTATTGTGGTGGTATGGTGGATTATGATGATTATTATGGTATATAAACGAATTTAATTTTTCGTTACGCTGTGCCTTCAGGCACGGGCAATTACTAGTATATATAATAAAGTAGCTAGATTTCTTTGTCTTGAACTTTTCGCGGCTCAGATTATTTCTAGACTTTTGATCTAACGATCAAAACTCCTCCAATTTCAATAAACCTATAATTCCAGGACTCTCAAGACTTATCTCAACCTGAAATATATTTCTCCCATACGTCTCTCACTCACTCCCACTCGAAATACATCTCTCCATACGCCTGACTTTTACCGTCTCTCATAACTTATCTCTCTCTATTGCCTCCGCAGCTGCTAGCTACCGCCAACGCCATTGCCAGCCACCGCCGCCGCCGTTGCTAGCCATCGCCAGCCATCATCACCGCCAACAATATCAGGTTTTGCTCCCCCCTCTCTCTATAACTTTGTTCATCTCCTTCGATTTTCTCTCTCTCCCTCATCCTCTCCCAAAAAATTTCTCCCGTCCATATATTTTCATTCTCCCTCCTCATCCCCCTAATTTCAGCCCTATCTTATCGCTAGCTCTACCTCACTCGCAAAACGCCTCTATCTCGCTGGCTCTATCCAACGTCTTCTCTTCCCTTTTTCTCTGATTTTTCTCTTGCCAACGATGTCTACGACCCCAACGCTATCGACTCCCCCACCCCACCCCACGCCATAAGGTTTCTCTTTCACGCCCATCGTAAACCCACCCATTTTCACATAAAGAACACCTTCTTTTTGTTAAATATTTTTTTTTGGTATTGATTGCAACCTAAAATGTTTTTGATTGTATACTAATTTGGTACCCTAATTTTGTATTTGTGATTTTGAGTTAGGTCATGGTTTGCTGCAGGTGTTTTGAGTTCAAAATCTGAGATTGGTGATTGGTTCAAATTAAAGAGTTGACTAGATCTAATATTTGTTTATGTGACACAGTCTCTAATTAGTAACTGCTTAATTGTTTCAAAATGTCCAAATTCTAGGGTTTTGGATTGGATTTTGGAATTTAAGTTTAAATTGTATAGTTTTTCAGAAAAGATGAGGCAGCCCCCAGGAGTGGGTGTTTTGTATTGGCTATTGATGCGTGAATTACTTGAGGAGATCCCCAAATTCTAGAGATTGGCTCTTAAAAGGTTTCGTTCTTTTAATTCCTATTGATTTTTTAATAGAATTATGTATATTTGTCTTTTATATTACTTATAATAGCTGAGACGTGATATATGCAACGTGTGTTGCAGTGGGAGCGGTTTAGATTGGTTTTTTTTTTGGGATCTGATATTAAGGTTTAGTTTGGTTTGATTGCTTGAAGATGAATTGGCAAAATGTTGAATGTAAAAAATGGTAGGAAAATGAGCCAAACGCGACACTTAGGTGTAAGTATTCCATTGATGGTTTCTTGGTCCCCTTGAATTGATTAAAGATTGATCAGCGCATGTTTTTTTTTGTTTTGTTTAAGAGATACGTAAGTTTACTCAATTCCTAGATGTTGTTTTATACACGAAGTTTTGATTCCTTCTTGCATTCTCTATTATGGAGTATATCATTTTGAAATGTAGACATTGCAGATCATTAGTAGTTGCAATGTCTACATATCTAAACTTTAAGATAATCTATGGTCCTCATTTTGAAACCTTGCTTTTGGCTGCGTCAGAATTTCAATCTTTAATCAATTCTTAGTTTGATGCGCTGTTTAAATTTGACTTAAACTTGCCCTCAAGATTATGCATCAAACAATAATGCATTTGCTTCATCCATTGACAAATTAAATATTTTTTTTATTGTGATTTTGCTTCATAAAATTCTGTTGTTTAGAGAGTAAGTACTTAAAATGATGTTGCCTTTGTACTTAATTTTTGATTCAATTCTTTATTTTTATTTTAGAGGGTTTTTTTTTTTTTTTCATTTTTAGCATTAGGCGGTGATTGGGTGTTTAACGTTTATGCAAGTTTAAGGATATTGGTGATTTATTTGTGTAGGTTTAGTAGTGGGTGCTTTGCAAGGGTATGTTTGGGCTGAACACTCCTGTTGCTTGCTTTTCCCACTTATGGGGTTTGCCACATTCACCCACTTTTTCTTCCTTATTTTATTTTTTCTATTTGGTTTTTACTTATTGGCCTTAACTCTATTTATTTTCATCCAATTTTTTCCTAGATTCATCTTCATCAAAGTTTGAAATCATGTAATGTGTATTGCCCTTTCAGGAACTTTGGACTATGCTAAATAATACACACTTACGAATGCATTGTTTTGAAAGATGGACCGATCTGGAGCACAACAAAGCCCTTGAAGTCCTCCAATTGTGTGTTGTCCCACATGGATTCACTTTTGAATTCATTGTTTTTAGGTTTGGTATTATGGTTTTGAGTTTGAAATGATTAACTCAAATTATCCCATGCAAATTCTTTTTTTTTTAGGAAAAGTTAATTATTTTTTTTTGATTGACATAGGCTTTATGTTCTGTCTGGGAACAATGAGGAGTTGTTTTTAGTTCCTACATTGCATTGTGCTTGAGTTGAGTTCAATAAACTGTGTATGCCATCAGATAATGTGTTTGCCAATAGTAATAATTCTATTATGGTGTCATGAGAACATTAATATTTATAGTCATAGTCATAATACATTTTACCACGATGCCTTGACAATGATTACACTAAATTGATTGTGTATGTTTTTTTTCTGATTTGTGAGATTTCAATAGGTGTAATGTTGTGTTTCTGGGTAAAATGTTGTGTTTTATGGCTAAGGACATTTTATTCTATTATGCTTGCTCTCTATTCACCTAATTATGCCCATTAGCCATCCGATCAAAAGTCACATTGATCTCTGGTTGTGTCGTGTGCATCGTCATCTCCAAAGGAGTTTTCCATTTAGAAGATGATCTAAATGTTAGATAGTCTAATTAACATATAGAGTAACTCCATGGTACAAATACCAGTCAAGTAAGTTTTCTTTTGCTAAAAAATACATCTAAAAGGTTAAACAAAGTAATTTTGTACTTTGTGGAATTAGAAAGATTTGTATATAATTGTTGTAGATTAATGAATCTACACTACATTTATTTAACAATAACAAATGAAAATTTTATATTTACTACATTAGTTTGTCACATTGCCTTTTATATCTCAATTATAATTAACAGAGTGATCATTGCTGCACTTTCTATCTTTATTTATTTATTAAATTTATCTATTTAAATTGTCACTTAACCCTCTTATTATGTCACCCCACAGTTATGTATTTTTTGAGGTAACAATAGTGTGATTGAAAATTTATGTTTGTATACACGTATACGATCTTTCTTGACTTAAAGTTATAATAAATCAAAAAATGGTATGTGTATGTGTGTGTGAATCGCTAATGAAAGTTTGCTAATTTGTTAATTTTTCAGACGAGAGGTTCTTTAACATTATTGGGTAATTCGTACTAAATGGCGTAAGAAGTTTTGAAGCAAAATTTGGTGGTACTACATCTTTGAGGTGAATAGGATAGTCATGGGATTGCACATTCATGGGGCATGCTCCCCTTTTCGTTGAAAGTTTCGGAATTCAATTTAGTGGAGATTAATTATGATTTGTTTTTTATGGTTATTAGGTATGGTCCTAACAAGTTTAATAGTGTAATTTTTTATAAAATATGAAATTTAATTATCATAACAAGATTACTTTATTTGAAATTCTAGCTCCGAGTGTAGATTATCATTTTCTTTTCTTTTAAAGGTTTTAGGACTTTTGTCATTTGATATCTAAAGGTCAATGGTACCAAGTATCTTAGTTTGTAACATCTTGGTTTATTTAAATTTTACTTTGTAGGGTCCATATTCATTAGCGATTGTTGAAATTTTGTGTAATATATTTTTTTTCGAACATGGATACATTTTGCAATTTTTTTATGAGTTACATAGTGCCTTCATGCACGGGTAATTACTAGTATATATATATAGCAAGATCATCTACGCTGAGACTAAGATATTCATGAGATAAATCTCTCATGGTCTGGCCCAAAGGGATTACTAAACATTTAACTAAACTATTGCCCCAATCAAAAATTACATTATAAATTATTTTACTATATATAATTCGGGTTATTACAGTTCTAATTCAATCAAACGAACTTGACTACGGTATCAAAGTAATAATTTTGGTATCGTACATTCACTTTTTATCACTTTAATGAGTGTTTTTATAATTTTTGTGGGTTATTTTACAACCAAAAAATTTATCACTTTTATGGATGATTTATCACTTTTGTCTTGTGAGTATTTTTATCATTGTTATGGATGTTTTTATCACATTTGTGATAACTATTTTTACCACTTTTTTTTGGTACAAAAAATTTACTACATTTGTGAACGTTTTTACCACATTTATGGATGTTTTTACTACTATTATGATAACTATTTTTACCATTTTTTTGGGATACCACAACAGTGATAAAAAAATCAACAAATATCATAAAAATAACCACAAACGTGACAAATAGAGGTAATGTACCAAATTTTTTTTTGGATACCATAGTCAAACTCCCAATCAAACCAATACACTCATAATTCAACTAACCAATACAAGCCATAGCGCAAGCCTGTAACAAAAAAATAAATAAAAAGAGTCATATTTCAACTAAAACTCAAAAATAATAACCCTATTCCAATAAACTAAAGGAGTTGATCAGTACTATATAAAATGTCCATCAACCTCGATGAATATTATTTTTTTGTCACACGTAAGTATTTTTGGAAGGAATAGATGAGAGCAACGTCCATGGCTGTGAATAATCATCACCTTGAAGATCAAAGATTAGCAGGAATCAATGAAGAACTAGAATGGAAGAGATACATTCCATTAGGGTATACATTTTATCCAACTCATAAAGAGATTTTTGACTATCTGAAAGAAAGGGTCCGTGGGGAACCCATCTTGCCTGGACTCTTTTACGACACAGACGTCTATCAGTGTAAACCATCTGATCTTCCAGGTATTAATTACATCTCTCCCACCACGTTACTGGTTACTATCCCAAGCCACCACCTTGCTAGATCAGGATATATCAACCTAAGGTGACCTTCACAACACTACAAGAATTTGAGATAAATTTTTTAGGACAATAATATTCACTGTCACAAAAATGCTTATTTTAGAGAAAAAAAAAGTTTATTTGCTGTCATAAATATTATTTGAGACGCGTTGTTGCGGCCGCCACGAAGACTTTTTGAGAGTTCACTTATCAACTCCTTACCGTAATAAGTGGAGTCTCAAAAAAATTTTGTGGTGACAACAGTCCGTGTCAAATAGTATTTATGGAAACAAATAAACCTTTTTATGTCAGTATTAGTGTTACAATAAAACGGTTTTTTTCTTCAAAACAAGCTTTTTTGTGTAGATGAACACAACCGTCATAAAAAAAAAAATTGTCTCAAAAGATCCTAATTTTTGATGGGACTCATAAGCTCTGATACAAATTCCACAATGTTATCCACTTTGATATGTTGTATTTTTTGACATTCTGGTTAAAGCTTATGTTTTATTTATGGCTTTCTTGACATTCTTGTTTCTTCAATACGTGCATGTACAATGAAGGCTTGGACAAAGAATCAGAGTACTCGTACTATTTTACGTCGAGAGATCGAAAGTATCCAAACGGAAAACGACTTCGTCGGTCTACAAAGGATAATATTGGGTATTGGAGAATGACCAGCAAGCTTAATCCACTTACAGAGTCGGATGGGTCATCCTTAGGGAAGAAGAACACCCTGGTTTACACCCTCAATGCGAAAGGCGAATATGGCAATGGTCTCAAGACGGATTGGATAATGCATGAATACGTGCTGGATGAAATTCGATACCCGGTAAGACCATAAACCTTCGTACGTACTAATACTATGCAATGTATGCTTATGGACAAGCCTCTCAACCCACAAGCCCGACATGAAGAAAAACAACAAAAACATGGCTCATTAACAGCCCTACGTATATATAGATATATATGAACAAATAAAAAGCTCATAAAAAGAAGTTTGTTATAATAAAGCTAATGTCTAACTGTGTTCTTTATATATGCAGATGAATGATGTTGTGCTGTGTAGAATTTACGAAAAGAAATCAAAGCAAGCAGGAAAAGAAAGAGAACAGAGCCCCAGTGAGTCCCAAGGAAGGTTGTGTACTGAATCATCAGTTGTAGCTCATCATCAAACAAGTCTTATTAAGAGGAAGCAATCACCAATCCATCACACAGTACTTGAGGTTGGCGAACCGAGCTGCAGTGGCCAATGGAACACCCCACAACCTTATGAACGAAGCAAAAAGTCCAGCCACTTGGTTGGTGAACCTTGCCAATTACCCACAAAGTCTAGTCCTTTTCATGCTCAATTATGCCAAATAAATAGGCTTAGCCACTTGATTTCTGAAAGGTCTGCATTGGGGGTTGGTAAGTCATCAAGTGAAGCAGCTTGCCAATTGAACCAAATGCAACCTAGTCAAGAAGAAGCTGCTTTCAGGCCCTTGAGTGCCAGACAGCCAATATGGGGGCAAAACAGTGAGACAATTTCAGGCCTAGTAGTTGGCAACTCTATAGCACAATCAGGTCTGATATCATCCATGATTGACATCAGCAGAGAGAGCAATCTACCTACTCATCCAATAGTGAACCATGTGTTTGCAGATGGAAATAGTGTACAACAGATGTCATGTGAGTCCTCAAATGGCGGGTTTCGGAACAACCGTGTTTTCAGCAATAATGGACATGATCAGCAACCACAGAACAACTTGAGTGAAGAGTACTTCAATTTTCAGACACAGATGCCATGTGAGTCCTCAAATGCCCGGTTTTGGAAAAACCTTGTTTGCAGCAATGGACATGAGCAACAACAGAACAACTTGAGTGAACAGCACCTCAATTTTCAGACAGGCAATGCTGGAGGAAACCAACGGCCAACCATCGTGACATCGATGGCTGAGCTTCTTGCTCCATCAACGAGCAGCTCGGCCGCGTTTTCACAAACACCAGTTCAAATGACACTAGAAGAAGCTGAAGCGTTCCTGGTTGGATGCTGATGTGTTTTCTCCCTTGAAGATGATTCTAGTAATAATTTAGATTTTGTTTTGATCACTGTTAGCAATAATTTGGATTAATGTTTTATTTTTTTTGTATTAGATGAAGTATAAAATTTTGTTGCACTATGTCTTTGGTTGCATATGTGAAGGCAATTTACTAGTTTTTTCAAATTACTTGGTTGTTTTCAATGTGGTATGCATAACTGTTTCGACTATACCAATCCATAAACCATGGAATTTTGTATTGGTTATTGAAATTCGATCAAATCAATCGAAAATCTCATCATCTGTTAGGTGAGCCAACCGACCGACCGAGTTGGGGGTTGGGCACATAGCCTTTCTCTAGCCAAGAAGAAAAGAACAACGTTACACAATGCTATTGAACTTTTACTTCATCCATCCAACAAATGTCATGACAATGTTACACAATGCTAAATTGGGGCTTTGACATTTTTTTTATGTTGGTAAGTAGCTTTGACGTGTTATCGAGGCATGAAGATTATGATATTTTGCACATTCATCAATTAAGATTACATATATCTATGTACAAATACACTTGGAAGCAATTACATAGTCATCTACCTTAGAATGATTTTGACATGTTTATCGAAGCTTGTAAATTATTGTATTCATGCATATGAATCTATGAATATCAAGATTACACAAATGGATGCAGAAATATCTTTAGAAGCAGTTACATGGCCATTTGAAGAATTTGCATGGTCATCTATGCGACAAATGGCTATAACATGTTATCGAGGCATGAATCATGGTCACTATATTAGCATAGTCTTGACATGCTATTGAGACATGTAGATTATCGTATTCTTGCATGTAAATCTATGAAGATTACGAATATCAACTCACAAATTTCTTGGAAACAATTCCATGGTCATATATAATAATTCATGAGTGAACTCATAGGAAGATTCTACATATGGTTAGAGTAATGTTGACTAATATTGCCATTAATGCTTCTTCATGAGGCTAAGGGTACAAATATGAGTACTCTCTCTCCAAACCCCATCACCAATATTCACTTCCTTTCATCTCTCCTAACTTCAAAACCTGAGAACACTGAAAATGGCTTCTTCTCCTTGTTACCCTCTACTACTTCCTCTAATGCTCATCTTCCTCTTCATCAAGCCTTCCATGAGTAGTGATCCCTTCATCGAATCACTGGTCAAACAAATCTGTAGCAAATGTTGTGTGTCCGACTTTTCTTTTTGCTACGAAGTTTATGACCAACATATGTATCGTCCACCAACAAATCTTGATGGTCTTACGCAAATAGCAATTTCCCAATCGTTACTAAATGCGACAAACACTCATCTTTTTATAGTAAAGTTGATCGATAACACATCGAATCAAACACAGAGGGACCTTGAAAAGATTTGTGAGGAAGGTTATAGTATAGTGACGAATCTGTTTTTGGAGGCTCTCCAATATTTCAATAATATGGAGTACCACAATGTGATTTTGTTCGCATCCAAGGCAAAAAAACCAGTAAATGACTGCAAAAATAATGTCAAGAATCCCCAACTGGATCTGATGAACTATCAAATGAATATACTCATCAACATGGCAATCACAGCTACCATCCTTCTTATGTCATAAGGCAAATCACCCATCAACCATTTAGTCTGTTTCTGCTTTGTTTGTTCTTAAATGATCACCTTTTTCTAATCATGTGAGTCCTTCATTGGAATGATATGTGTGATGAATGAAATAAGAGATATTATCTTAACTTTTATCTGTTGATCCATGTCTGTGTGTGCTGAGTGTGTTGTTTGTTGAAGGAAAACATATCAGTACAAAGGGGTTTGACTATACTGAATGTTACTATAAAATAAGGATTATGTTACGACTTCATCTTTGTGCGGTTAGGACAAAATATAGATGTTTTGAGTTCGATATCTTATCATTTTAGGATCGATTCTAATATTTTGAATTCGTCACTTCACTTCCTTGAATCATAACTTGACCCAAATGAATTCAGAACTATCTTAAATTTTGGGTTTGAATACTGAGCTTGGATTCTTGCTCAAACTCGGCTCATTTTGTACTACGAGCTCAAATTCAATCTCAAGGTCAAATAAATATTGAAAAAAACATACAACCAGTGAGATCTAAACTCACAATCTTCTTCAGAAAAGTAACATATATTAGATGTAATCTGTGAGAGGTCCAAGCTTAGAGGTGTACCACAAAAAGATTTGGCAAAATCATTAAAAAAACTAGCTTAACAGGGTTTAGCTTTAAGATGTTTCAACAAAATGCAAACAAAGCTACACAAAAACATAATCAAACTAAACAGGAACCTGGGAGTTTCCATTTTGATTAGCAATGATTGGTTTGCAGCAGAATTCTCAAACCTTAGAGAAGTGACACGATCCATCACTGATTGTAGGATATTCCTGAATAGAGTGCTAAAATCCTTGGCCTGGTTTGAGAAAATCCTTGAGTTCCTCTCTCTCCATACGCGATAAACTGCCACTGGTAGCTCGGTTTAAGAAGAATCACACATAGAGATTTGCATCTCCATTGTTGAGCAGCCCATGAGATGAAAGCAGGCAAGGCACTATGATTCCATAAAGTGCCATCCAGTTGCATTAGAAGCCTCCACACCCTTGCATAAGCACTGAGCTTGTCGTTGGTACCTAGTTTACTCGTGGCTAGGGTGTTGATGGGCCGGGTTACCACGGGTCTCGTTATTCCGCCGGAAAAAAATAAGTTCGGAATTCAATAGGTACGATAGTTAGCCTGCCCAAATTCTAGTCCAATATCCTGAAAAAAAGAGCTTGGATTTGCCCCAAATCCATTGTCCGACCCAATAGCTCGCCTGAAAAAATCCGCTAAAATTCGGCCTAAGTGCCCGCCCTCCAAACTTAGCCCGTCCACCCTTCATTTTAAAAAAAATTATATTTTTACACTATTAAATTTGAAACTTTGAAATAAGTCTTTCAATGTCAAAATTTGAAATTTTAAAAATTTAGATACTATAAATAATGTATTATTTTCTTTTTCATGTATTAAATATACAAGTTTTAAAGAATAAAGTAATGCAAATGATAGATAAATGAGTAAGTGTTAACCTAGTTTGAATGTATTTATTCTATTGGATGTAGTTCACCCCCTAATCAAAAATAAAATTATTCATTATTTTATTTTTATCCATTTTGACTATACTTTTGATTTAAAAATATAATTTAAACAAATATTAAGTTATAAAAATATTCCTTATTTTTAAATGAAGTTGTATATAAAAAAGCCCGCGAGTAGGCCCGCTCAATAGGCTCGCGGGTTAGGATGCGGGTAGCCTATCCCTACCCGAAACCCGGTCCGGCCCGCCCGATAACTCACTTGGGTAATAACATGAGCCTACACTATCCAGGGCCAACCAGAAAAAATTTCACGGGCCAAA
Source organism: Ilex aquifolium (assembly GCA_951799425.1). NCBI lineage: Eukaryota > Viridiplantae > Streptophyta > Magnoliopsida > Aquifoliales > Aquifoliaceae > Ilex > Ilex aquifolium. Next base: position 27,253,586 of record OX637404.1, on the reverse strand, counting down.
CCTGCCCCGCCCCATGGACACTCCTATGCGTGGCCACAAGCCACAATATAAAGCTTTTTCTACGTATAGATTGACTATACCAGATAAGCTTATGCCATGGTACCACATTATCTCTGATTCCAATTTGTTCCCACAATGAAGAAGAGGAGAATACACCATTATCAAAATGCTAGAATTTCATTTAGTAAATGAAAGTTTTCAGTTTGATAGAAAAACAATAGAGAAATATGATTCACGTAACTAACCCGAAATAGTTGAGACATGATGTTATTGAATTGAATTTTACTTTGTAAAATATGGCATTTAGATTGGTTGATAATTTCCATTTTCACTACTCTTCCTGCCCAAAACTAATTTTCAGCTGTCACTTTTTTTCGGTAAGTAAGATGATATTTCCATAAAACCGAAAGGGAAATCATATACACGTGTATATCCAAGGGAATGGTCGATCTTCTAGACAATTGGATAGAAGATCCTTCATCCCCATAGCAAAAGGAAAACAGAAAATTACATTTCCAAAATAGAGCAGAGCAAGAAACAGAGTACAAAACAGAGCACCCTAAACATCAAAGCATGGACAGTAGCCAAGCAGAACCATCCAGAACAATGCAGCATCATCAGGATCATGGCAACCATCCACACAGGCTAAAAAAGACATCAAAAACTAACCCAACACTAAGACAGCAGCAACATAGCAGCCAGCACCCATTAGGCTACTTTTCATAAAAACTATTAGGGCCGATCCAACAATATGGAAAAAAAAGTATGGGTTTTAAGCCCCAAATTTTAGAAGGCCCCATAATTTTAGGTACATCACTAGCCCATAAAAAAAATTAGATCCATTAAATTTTAAGCCCTATAAAAAAGCCCCAAAAAATTAAATCAAATCAAAATTTTTATTGCAATAATTTGGGTCTATAATCCAATCCATAACATTTAAAACTTAGAAATTAAAAAAAAAAAATACTCAAAAGTCAACTCATATTTACTCCCACCTAGCCACTCTCTCTCTCTCTCCTGTAAAAAAAATAAAAAACAAAAACAAAAGTTGAAATTAAACACACTCTCTCTCTGTGGTAAAAAATAAAAATAAAAGTTGAAATATTTTTCTCGACAATATTAACACATCATTCTTTTGTCTCCCTCTCGCATAGAAAAGTAAAGATAAATTTTTTTGTTTAAAATAATAATACTAAAAATAAAAATGCCTCCATTGAATGTTTATGCTTTAGGTTTCAAATTGGCTTTAGCCGCCCCTGAAAATGTTTTATCAAAATGCTAGAACTAGAATCGGTTTGATATGTTATCGATGTCTAAAGATTATGACATTCATGCCTATGAATATACCAAATTACATATAACTATAAGCAAATATATTTAGATGCAATTATATATGGTTACTATGTTAAGATGACCTTGACTTGCAATTTACTAACCCCAAAAAAAGCATCGACTTGCTTTCGAGGCAAGAAGATTATTATGTTCATGCATATGAATTCATGAAGATTACGAATATCCAGACACAAATGTCTTTAAAAGGAAATACACGGTCGATAAGTTAGAATAACATTGACTTTCTAGCAAGGCACGAAGATTATTGCGTTCCCGCAAACAAATACAATCTATAGACAAATGTATTTACAAGCAATTCCATGGTCAAAACTAATAATTAATGAATTCACCATAAGGAAGATTTGTATATATGGTGAGAGTATTATTGCATTTATATATCTTCTTCACAATGTTAAGGGTACAAATATGAGCACTCTCTCCAAACCTATCACCAAAATCCACTCCATTTCATCTCTCCTAACTTCAAACCTGAGAACACAAATGGCTTCTTCTTCTTCTTGTTACCCTCTACTACTTCCTTTAGTGATCATCCTCTTCTTCTTCTTCATCCAGCCTTCCATGAGTATCGATCCGAGAACTGAAGCACTAATCAAACAAATCTGTCACTCATGTTGTTCATCTGACTTTTATTTTTGTTCCTCAGTTTTCACCCAAAACATTTTAACTCCATCAGCAAATGCTAATGCTCTGACTCAACTTACAATTTCCCAATCATTACTAAATGCTACAAACACTCACCTTTTTATAGTGAAGTTGATAGATTCAACTTCAGATAAAACACAGAAGGACCTCTACACGATCTGTGCTGAAGGTTACAGTATAATAACAGATCTTTTCTGGGAGGCCTTTATGGAATTCAATTCCAGGGATTACAGTTCTGTGATTTTTTCTGAATCTAAGGCGGAAAGACCCGTGAATGACTGCCAAAACCTATTCAAGAATCCCCCGTTGGGTCCGAAGAATCAGCAAATGAAAATCCTCATCAAGATGGCAATAACCACTGCCAATATTCTCATTAGTGGGGGCAAATGAAAGTGTTGCTCATCAACATGGCAATGCTTACTAGGAATCTTCTTGTGGCTTAATGAGCACCCATCAGTCCTTTAGTGTTTTTTCTTCTTTGTACTTTGGTCTAATCATGAGAGTTCTTCATTGGAAGGACATATGCTATATGAATGAAATATGATAATAACTTATATATAGGTTGAACTATGTCTCTTGTGTGTGTGTGTGTGTTTGTGTTGAAGGTAGTTTACACTACCTTTGATTACATATGCAGCAGTTACATTGTCACTATGCTAAGATGGATTTGACATTTTATCTATGCATGAAGATTATTAAATTCTTGCCTGAAGATTATTGAATTCATGTCTATGAATCTATGAAGATAACATATATCTATACACTTATGTCTTGAGAAGCAATTATTCGACCGTTGCTATGCTTGAGACAGAGTGTCGATTGTATTTATCCATGAAAATCACATATATCTACGCACAAATCTATCTAATATTACAGCTAGTATATATATCTACAAGCAATGGCATAGGCATAGGCATAGCCAAACCTAATAATTCATCCGTCCACTCAGAAGGAAGTAGGTCAATTAAGAAGAAGGCTCCTTGTTATTCAGAACCAAAATTAAGAGAACTTGGTTTTACGTACCTCACCACCACCATGCATGCTCATATTAATATTTTCTCTTTCTCTCTATTGATATATCAAGGCGAAAATCTCCCATCGAAAGGAAAAAGAAGTGAACAAGTCTTAATATACTATGAATACACTCGTTAGCTATAAGTTTCAATTTTTAAGTGAGTTTCGATTCTAAGCATGCTTATTGGGCCAATTGTAGTTGAGTTCACTATCTCCGTGCAATTGGTATGGAACCCCCCCCCCCCCCCCCCTCGGGCTCCAAGCTCTCAATGTGTATACGTGACATGATTAAAAACGATAAGTTTTATTTATTTAACTGTAGTTTTAGTTGATAATTTATTTTTCACAACTCTTCTCCGCCTAAAAAATAAAGAAGAAGAAACCACATTATCTAATGGACACGGAAATCAAATCATACCTTTCAAACTAAAATTTCAGCTACCACATAACTATGTAACATGCAACAATCAAGGGATGGAGATTGTTGTGTTTTTTTTTTTCCAGCAATTAAGATTGTTGTGTTTTGCATAAGGAACATAGTATTGAGCAAGCTAACAACAAGAAGGTTATAATAGCGACAAGATTTGTAAGAACGTAGTAATGAAGGAACACACGAGTCATACAATTGTTCTTAAATGATTGCGACAAGAATTTGTTGATTTGAATTTATTTTGTAAAATATGGAATCTAGTGTTGGTTCGCCGTTTCCATCTTCATGACTCTTCACAGCCCAATAGATAAACATGCAAGAAAAAAAAAAAAACCCATATTATTTGCTGGTCACAGCAATCAATCACACATCCAAAACTAAAATTTTTAAGTTTCAAATGTAACATACACCTAGATATCCGTAGGTTAAGATCAGTGGCAGATCCACAGTGGGGGCAGTGGGAAATTTTCGGGGAATAAGTATAATTTTAAAAATTTTAAAATTTATTAGAGATTTGACCCCACTGAATTTTTTTTAAAAGATTTATAGGTAGTTATGATATTTTGATAAATATATGTGTCACTTATAAATGTCAAAAAAATTCCTTTAAAAGGCTAAATGCCTCCATTATGTGTTAGATTAAATTATTTTGATTTGGTGTTATAAATAGTTTTGTTGTGATTGGTTAAGTAATTCATATACTAAAGTTTAGTTTAATAGAATAGTCACAGTTTTTATTTGTTTTGATTGGTTGTTAAAATTCAACTATATATGATTGAACCAAAATTTTTTGTTCAAAATTTTTTGTTAGGTGATTAAGTCTTATAGATAAATTTATAGTGAACTATTTTTGTTGGCTCTTTTTTGTATAACGCTCATGTATATGAGTTGTTACTTTAATTGACGTTCTATTAATGAAATTATACTTTCGTGAATATTAGTAATTTTAATATTCATATGATTTATATTGCCCTCACTGGGCAAAATTTCTTGCTCCGCCCTTGGTTAAGATGTTAAATTGAACTAAACTTTTGACGCCATCCGACTCAAGAAATGTCACGACAACATTTTCAACACTATGCGAGAATGGCCATACAGATTATTCTGTTCACGTATATGAATACTAGTTATTTCTCATGCTTGAAAACACGGAGTAATAAAACAAATGGTCAACAATAAATATATTTGTATTTACACCCAAAATCAAATTACAAAGATAGAGGAGAGAAAAAAGAATTTAAACACCGGTTATAGTTGAGGCGAGTGGTGGTAGTGGTAGTGGGAGACGGTGATAGGATGGTGGTGGTGGGGCAGTTATGGGGTGGTGGCAACGATAGTGATGATGGTTGTTGTAGAAGAGTTGGTGGTAGGGTGACAGCGGTGGTGGTGGTGGTAAGGTGGTGGCAGCGATGATGATGGTAGTGGTGGGGCAATATGAATGATGGTAGTGGTGATGGTGGTGGTGGGGCAATATGAATGATGGTAGTGGTGATGGTGGTGGTGGGGCGTCGGGTGTGGTAGTGGTGGTGGTTGTTGCAGCTAAGGTGGTGGCAGCAGTAGTGGTGGTGGTGGGGCGGTGAGGGTGGGGGTAGTTGTGGTGGTGGGGTAGTAAGGGTGGTGGTGGGGCAGTTTCAAATATTTTTTTTTTTTTTTTAAAGTACTTACGAAAAATTTTAAATCCTAGAAATATACTTTTAAAAAGTTACACCAAACACACCCTTATAATCCGTCGGATTAACTTTAAATTAAATTTAAAGATCTCAACCGCGAAAAGCAAAAGTCATTTTGTTTATCTTTTGAGATTTGAATTGTAAACTATTTCATTATATAGATATGATGATATATTACATATGTCTATGCACACTATGCTAAAAATAAAATGGTGTTGACATGTTATCGAGGCATGTAAGATTATCGTTTTGATGCGTATGAATCCATGAAGATTAGCGATAAAAGCACATGTACAGTCACTATAAGAATTAGGGCCTCTTTAGACAAGTTTTTTGTGACAGTTGTGGTCACCGTAAAAAAAAAAAAAAAAAAAGGTGCTTTGAAGAAAAATAAGTTTTTCGTAGTGGTAGTGTTATCACAAAAGGGTTATTTGCTGTTGTAAATACTATTTGAGACGACTTGTTTCCGCTATAAAGACTTTTTGAGACTCCACTTATTATAACGGTCAATGCCACCACAATGGCCGCCATAATAAGTGGAGTCTTACAAATTCTTTATAGCGATAACTCCTTGTCTCAAATAGTATTTGAGATAGAAATAAATTTTTTGTGACAGTGAATAAAGCTGCTACAAAAAAATTATCTCAAGAGGTTCTAATTCTTGGGGTGAGTTAATTAGGAGCTATTAACTCATCACCAAAAATACCTTTAGAACCAATTATGATAAAAATGACTTTGACATGTAATGGAGGCATGAGAATTCTTATGGGATTATGAGAGTATGAATCTATAAAGATTACATATATCCATGCACAATCATCTTTCAAAGCAATTACAAAGTAACTATATATAGGCTTGACTAACCTTGACATGTTATGAAAATTATGGTATTCATGCATATGTGTCTACGAAGATTACATATATCTATGTCCAAACATCTTTAGAAGCAATTGCATGGTCAAAACTAATAATTCATAAGTGGTACCCATAAGGAAAACTTATGCATATGCTTAGAGTAATGATGGTTATTGCATTAATGCTTCTTCATGATTTTAATGGTATAAATACGAACTCTACATTCAATCCATATCATCTCTCCTAACCTTCAAACCTCAGAACACTAAAATGGCTTATTCTTCGTGTTTCCGCCTTCTATTCTCTCTAATGGTTATTTTCCTCTTCATCCAGCCTTCCATTAGTACTAGTGAGACCGAAGAAATGATCATATGGATTTGTGACCGCTGTTGTGGGCTTGATAATCATTTCTGTTACACCGTTTTCGTCCATAACCTACCTGTTCCAAATACAAATGTTGTTGGTCTAAATCAGATAGCCATTGCCCAATCATTGCTAAATGCGACAAACAATCATATTTTCGCACTAAGGTTGAGAGACAACACAAGTGATCCGCAACAGAAGAGCCTTCTAAACATTTGTGTTGATAGTTATAGCAGACTGACAGACATTTTCTCAGAGGCCTTCAGGCTATTTAATTTCCGGGATTACAAAAATATGGCTAGCTTTGAATCCAACGCAGCTAAACAAATAGATGACTGTCAAACTGCTTTCAACAGTCCGACGATGACTCAGAAAAATTGGGAAATGAAAGAGCTCAGCAACATGGCAGTCTTTGCTGCCAAATTGCTTATGTCCGGACGCAAATGATCGAGAGAGCTCATTCAACATCGTAGTGGTGATGGGAAAGCATCTTGTGGCTTAATAAGCACCCACCATCCAATTCAGTTTTTGTTTTTCTCACATGTTTCTTCTTATTCAAGTTGCCCTAATCATGCGAGTTCTCGATTGAAAATAATAGATGATGAATGAAATAGTTTTCAAGTTACGCACTCTTTAACAATTTAAGTTTTTAGAGCACATAGTAATTTATTGCTTGCTATGAACATGTTAGGATCTAACATCGGTTAAAAATAAGACTAGATGTGTGTATATAACTGTTGGCACCCTTTTTTTTTTTTAACCCGATTTTTAGGGACAAGTTCTACCCATGGGTTCATTACAACTATACAATTTGGTTTTTACTTTCTTAAGATACATGCAGAGGGAAAAGATTGTGAAGATGGAAATAATAAAAAAATATTGAATTCCATACATTACAAAGTTAAGCTAATCAGGGCCTAAAACATGATCTTCTTCTTCAACTTTACTGATTCCGTTTGCTTGGTCGAGTCATGTGACCACCTGTTTTGTTTCCTTGGCTGGTCAAGGAAACAAATCTATAGCTACTGTTTGTGAACTTGTAAAGCTTAAACTACAATGCACCACATTGAAATTAACCTAATAACACTAAAAAATTAGTCTTTTAGCTGCGAAAATTATTGTGGTTAAATGTATAAAAATTGTTACTATATATTTTAGTGACAACTTTTTTATTGCCACTAGACCGCAGCTATATGTCCGTGGCTAAATCATTTAGCTACAACATTTAATTTATTGCCATTAAAAGTAAATTTTTTAGTCGCAACATGAAAAATGTCACTAAATGTGAAATATTTAGCCGCAATAATTATTGTAACAAGTTACCGTGATTTTGCCACTAAAACGTATCTTGTCGCCACAAAAAGTCCAATTAAAACTTGACTTTTAGTGATAACAATTGATCGCGGCTAAAAGTATATATTTTACCCGCAATTAAAATCACCACTAAAATTTAGAACATGCTTTTAGTGACAAGTTATTGTCGCGTCTAAACATTGAAAAAAAAAAAAACCTATAGAATATTTGAAAGAATTTATTTTTGAATGTTTCCCAATTTCACATACCTGTTATAGTTCAAGAAATCGATAAACACTCAATTTCAAATATTTAATTTTCAAATCAAAATCACGTAAAAATAATATTATGATATTAATATCATTAAATTGTACATGTACAACGCCTCAATATTAAAGAATAAGAATGCATAATAGTTCAGGTCTCAAATCTCAACTACATATATCTTTTTTTGACAGATTATTGGATCTTTCGTGTTTAGTCTTCGGAGACGAGCTTTCCAAAGCTATTTTCAGAGCTTTCATTAATTTGTACCTTACAAAAATTTACATGTCATTAAACTACTTGAGTCACAAAAATGAAATCAAGATAGCAAGAAGCAGAAATAGTATGACATACTTTAAATGCCGAGCCATGAGGATTAGAATTGCCGGCCATTAATTTTGGCTTTCCCATCAACATGTATTTAAAGATGAAAGCAAACTAATGTTGAATAACTGATCACTCAAAAAAAACGTACTTGAATCATATCAGGCAGTACTACAAGAAATAATGGTGCTCAATGTTGATCTCCAGTGTCCTCACTGCTACAAGAAGATCAAAAAACACATTATATTTTAATCAAAACACTGATTCAAAAGCCCATGATAATGAATATCAAATGGTTAAGTTCAAATCAACCCAAAAAAAGAAGAAGCAAAGAAGAACATTACATACATAACACATATAATTGATAGCTACTAACCCCTTAAATCTTTAATTACCTCTCAAACAGCTTAAATCTTCCATCGACGATCGCCGTCACTTGTGTAGTGGGGTTTATTTCTGAAAGGAACCACAGGTAAAGGAAATATACAACACATTCGTCCTTTGTTCATCAAATTTACACGTTTGGTTTTAAGCAAAGAAATTATTGATAGAGCAATTCGAAGCAACAAGAATTGGTATCCATAACAATTCAAAGCTGATTTCAGAGCTTCAAGGATGATTCAAGGTAACCGACTATAATCAAGCCTTCGCCGATGTAAATCAACAACTAGAATTTGAAATGTCAGCAATTATAAGGATCCTAACTGAGTGATCGTTTTGATTTAGTAACTATAGTCAGTGATTGAATTTATTATAGAATTTGTCATTCTGAGTTTGAATTTATTATTGAATTTATGATTTTGTGGCTGTAGATTTTAATTGTAAAAAAAAGTGAAAGCAAATAAGCACAATTATAAAAAGAAAATTTGCCCAGTCAATAATCTTTGGGCACAATTATGAACACACAGTAGATAGAATAAAACAAAACCCACGCTCGATTAGATTCAAATAGAATGATTGATCTTGAATAGAACACCCCTATAGCTGAGATCCTAAACTAGTAGCCCTTATATTGAATCTCAACTGAAGAACTAAAGCTTCCGGAAAAAAAAAAAAAAAAAAGAACTCCTTGAAGTTTGTAAGTAAAAAAAACACCAATCAATCACAAATGATCCACATGTGAACTTTTGCCCCCATGAAAGCTAATTAAACATTTTCCACTTTAAAACACAGACAGAGGGAAAGGGAGATAGAGAGAAAGGAGGAGAGCAGAACTTGATTGAGTACAAATCACACACTTCCTTTTCCTTTTCCTTTTCATTTCTAGTGCTTATCAACTTAATAACAATCACAGGGCTCACAAGCAAATGTAATCATTATTTCCAATTAACACTTGAACACAGTTAGGATGGTAAAATACATGAACCGTTGCAAACAGGTTGAGTGACAAAGTGAAGAAGCAACTGTAGCCAAAACAAAATAACAAAAAGTTAACAAAAATCCACCGTCGGAAACATTCCATGGAAAGTGATCAAAAACTAAATTATAATACACACAACCGTAAAATAGTGTTCAAAGGCAAGAAATCACACTTAGGATGCTCGGATGATCACCACCAGGACGTAGGATGGAAAAATTGAGAGCGACAGTGACGATCAAGCAGAGAAATTGATCAAGAAAACCAAACTTAAAATCCAAAATTCGTGAACAAAAACAATCAAACTCCATTAAAATTTGAATATAACTAAGTGCAAATCAGATTCATACCTTATTGATGAGAAGAGTTAGAACATGAATTGATCGCTGAGAAGATTAATCCCAATGATTTAGCACATGAGTTCACGCTCTTCGCATAGTTCACACTTAGTCATCTATGTAGAATCAATGAAGTGTCGATGATTAATCGAACAAGAGAGAGAGAGAGAGAGAGAGGTGTCGATCTCGGGCGTGAGGGATACATCTGAGAGTTAGGGCACCGATTTGTCTATTTAAGCACTAAAGTGAGGAATAGAGAGATTTTCTTTTGGGACATGCTATGGTGCGGCAATCTTTACTGCCACTCAATGACAACTAGTGGGACAATTAGGTAATTTGTTACAACAAAATAATGTAGCCGATAATAGTAATACATCATCAATGGCTATCAAATTTTTTTTTTGTCACTGAATATTTATCCATTTAGATCATTAGTGATAACAACTGGTTGTTGCCACTAAATTGTTTTTTACCAAAAAATTAGTGATGAATTATTAATTTTTTGTTGTGACATTTAAATTATCACTAAATAGATTTTACAATAATATTTATAGTGATAATAATTATTTTTATCACTAAAAGTGTAATTTTAGTGGTAAAATTTTTAGCTATAATTTAAATCTTGCCACTAAATATCTTATTTCTTGTAGTGTAAATACATTTTTTGTTTTAACTGATAGTTTAACTGGTAATAAGGACGAGCTATAAATTCAGACGTCTCGAGTTCGAATCTTGACAACCTCTTAGGTCCAGGCCATGAAAGATTTATCCCTCATAAATATCCTAGTCTTGGCGTAGATGAGTCTGCCTTTAACCTAACTGGGGAGAAGATTAATCGAGGTGTACGTAAATGGGTCTGCCTTTAACCCAACAGGAAAGAAAATTAGTCGAGGTGTGCGTAAGTTGACCCGAACACCCTTGACCGTTGGAAAAAAAAAATTAACCAAGTAAATTAATAAACCAAACAATAGCCTTTATATGCAACCAAAGTTATAGTTGTAAACATCTAGGATTCAAGAGTCTAGACACAATCTAATACGTTATTTGCTACAAAAAAACTTTTCAATGAACAACCCTTCGTCTTCTACAAGGGAAAGCAAATCAAACCCATTTTCTTCGTGTGGCATTCCAAGTAGTGTTTGATAAAATCCGGCGCATCTGCTTGTTGGTGGTAGAGCAAGAAACTCGTTTGGCAGCTGTTGGTTTCCTCCAGCATTATTGCAAGTCTGCGAACTCGAGTAGTCGAGTGCTCTATATTACTCATGTTGTTCTGCAGTTGCTGATGATTATCATGTTGATTGCTGAAAACAAGGTTGTTACGAAAACCGACGTCTGAGGAGGACTCAAATGGTATTTGTTGTCCCCTACTTCCAGCAATAAACCCATGTTGATCATCATTGTTTACCATTGGAGGAATCAATGGATCATTTCTGTCAATCATGGGTGGTAGGTAGTAGTCTAATGTACTGGTTGTAGTTCAAGACCATTAGGCCTGATCAATTTGATTAACTGATTTCCCATGTTGTTGATTTGAATTTATTTTGTAAAATATGGAATCTAGTGTTGGTTCGTCGTTTCCATCTTCACAGGCCAATAGATAAACATGCAAGAAAAAAAAAACATATTATTTGCTGGTCACAGCAATCAATCACATCCAAAACTAAAATTTTAAGTTTCAAATGTGATGGGCCAAGCCCAAAGGTCCAACTTCAAGAGCTCCAGCTAGCCAAGTTCAAAGAAGTCTATACTCAGTCAAGCTCATCAGGGAGCTACATCAGCTTGACTACGTAATCAGGAAGAGCTACATCATCAGGGGGGGCATGCAAGGGTCATCCAAGAGCCTCCTCCTAGCCACCTTGGAGTAAGGGTCAACCAAGAGCCTCCTCCTCGCCACCCTGGAGTAAGAGTCATCGCAAGAGCCTCACCTTCACCACCTTGGAAGCAGTCAACCTCCACCTCATCCTTTGACCGAATCTCATGGAGAACACCTCAACTGTTTCGCCTGTTGAGAAGAAGTCGCAAGGTCCATCAGAATAGTTATATAGTTGCTTTTATGTCGCCCCAATCTGTTAGGGGACGACTATAAATTGTAAGCCCCACCAACACTTGGACAGATCAGATCAGATCACACTCAACTGAGCACATAGCTCATCTCCTTCTCTAAACTTGTATTCTCTGCTCTCCCTACACTCTTGAATTAATAAAGCACCCGACGACCCTAGCCATTGAGAAGTGGACGTAGGTCACATTGACTGAACCACTATAATTCTCGTCTTCTTTCTCTCTACCTTAATTACTGCATTTATTACTCATACTTGACAAGTGGTGTGCAAAGCCAATTTGTGCATCGTCAGTTTGGCGCCGTCTGTGGGAAACGACAAAATTCTCATTTCTAAACACTTTCTCTGTTAAATCAATGGCGATCACTACACGATCGATGAACCAGCCTGAGGATAACCAACCAAGAGAAGAGGAGGTTGCTCCTCCCCCAACCAATCCTGTTCCAAGTACGCAGCGGATGCTGGAGATCGTGCAAGAGCTTGTGGCCCAGAACCAGCAGATCCTTCAACTAATGCTCGATGCGCAAGGAAGAGCACAACCTGGACCTCAAGTGAGAGGAGCTCCACGCCTTGGGCGTCAAGGAGCTCCCCACATGGGTGTTCCCCATTTGGGTGCCACATTTGGAGCCCATTTGGGCGCCCCACCCATGGGAGCCCCCTTGGGCGCCCAGCATGAGGGAGCTCCCCAAGAGGGACCTCCACCACCTCCTCTTCCAGCTCCTGCACCACATGGTGAAGACCCTCATCTCCAAGAGGATGAGGGTGAAAACCAAAGCATGGAGCATGAGAGCCATTTTCATGATCATTCCAGAGGAGCTCCCAACCATTGGGATGAGAAAATTAAGGAGGTACGTCTTCAACGCCATGAAGGTGCAGGGACCCGACACAGTGGACTACCTCGTAAGGCGAACATACACACCTTTCAAACCTGACGTGGCGAACTACCCTCTCCTCAAAAATTTAAAATACCATCCGTGGAGACCTTTGATGGTACGAAGGATCCACTGGATCATCTGGAAACTTACAAGACCTTGATGCAGCTGTACAACGTCCCTGACGAAATCATGTGCAGAGCGTTCCCGACCACCTTGAAGGAATCAGCGCGACAATGGTTCGTCAAACTCACCCAGGCCTTCATAGGCTCCTTCGTCGAACTGAGCAGATCCTTTGTGACACAGTTCATTGGTGGACGCCGCCAGTAGAAGCTTGTCATCCATCTACTCAACATAAAACAAGATCGAGATGAGAGTCTAAGGAGTTACCTCACTCGTTTTAATGAGGAGGTCCTCCAAATCGAGGACCCCAATGACAAAGTCACCATGACCGCCTTCCTGGGAGGCCTCTGCTCATCGAGTTTCCTCTTTTCAGTAATGAAGTGACCACCAAAGAGCATGCCAGAACTATTGGCAAAAGCTTAAAAATATATAAATGTTGAGGAAATCAACAGGTCTAGGCGAGGTGAATCATCTCGCGGATCGCCAAAAGATTGACCTGTCTTTGCACTGTTCTCAAACAGACAGCCTAACTCCAGCTTAGCGGCTCTCTCGCGGGTCGGCAAAAAAACTTGGCCTCTGCACTGTTCTCAAATAGGCAACCTATCTCCAGCTTAGCGGCTATCTCGCGGGTCGCCAAAAAAGTTTGGCTTCTGCACTGCTCTCAAACAGGCAGCCTATCTCCAGCTTATCGGCTCTCTCGCGGGTCGCCAAAAAAGCTTGACCTATCTTTGCTCTGCTCTCAAGCAGGCAGCCTATCTCCAGCTTGGTGGCTCTCTCGCGGCTCGCCAAAAAACTTGGCCTCTGCATTATTCTCAAATAGACAGCCTATCTCCAGCTTAGCGGTTCTCTCGCGGCTTGCCAAAAAAGCTTGGCCTATCTCTGTTTTGCTCTCAAGCAGGTAGCATATCTCCAACTTAGTGGCTCTCTCACGAGTCACCAAAAGCTTGGTCTTTGTTTTGCTCTCGCGCAAGCAGCCTACCTCTATCTCCAGGTAATTATGTTAGATAATTTAATGTTTGGAATAACATTGTTTTTGACATCTCCAACACAGGCTCCCAGCATCTCTCAGAACACCCAGGCGCCCAGACCTTGCACCCAGACATCCTCGGGTGCTCAGACCCCTCAGACTCCCAGACTGGCGATGAGGCAACATCCTCAGGTGCCCAGACTGGCGCCCAGGCAACATCCCCAGGCACCCAGACACCCTCTGGCGCCCAGCTACCTCCCTCTGGCGCCCAGGCATCTCCCTCTGGCGCCCAGACATCATCTGGCTCCCAACCTGGCGCCCAGGCAGCCCAGCCTAGCGCCTAAGACCTCCTGCTCACCCAAGCTCCTCAAACCAGCACTGGAGAGGTGCTTGACCCCCTTTGCTCGCCCAAATGAGCCAAACCAGCGCCTGGAGAGGTGCCTGACCCTCTTTTTTCGCCCAAATGAGCCAAACCAGCTTCTGGAGAGGTGCCTGACCCCCTTTGCTCGCCCAAGGTGCTCCAAACGGGGCTTATAATATATCAAATTGAAGCTTTTGACGAGCTCTACAAGACTTATGGTCTTTAGCTATGACTGATGCTGTAAAAAGTCCAAAAAAGACTCAGAAACAACTGTTTTGGCCTCCCGAAGTTTTTTCAAAAAAAAAAAAAAAATTGCTCACCCCGAGGACCCTGTCTGGTCGCCCAAAACCGTGCACCCAGCTCCCTACTCGCTATTTTGACCGTAACATTCGCTCCGTTTCTCTAAATGAGACCCATAATATATCAAATCGAAGCTCTTAGCTAGTCATACAAGAGTCACAGCCTTTGGTTGTGATTGATGCAATTGAAAGCTCAAAAAATGCCTAAAAGCATAGGTTTTGCCTCCCGAAGTTTTTCTAGTTATGCCGGTCAGCCGAAAATTCAAATTTAACCGAATGCCCTCCTCTCCAAGTTCCATTGGACACAGGGCATTGGGGGGCAAATGATGGGCCTAGCTCAAGGGCCCAATTCATGTTACAAGCCCAAGGGCCTAACTTCAAGAGGTCCAGCTAGCCAAGCCCAAAGAAGTCTACACCTAGTCAAGCTCATCAGAGAGCTACATCAGCTTGACTACGTAATCAGGAAGAGCTACATCAGCAGGGGGGCATGCAAGGGTCATCCAAGAGTCTCCTCCTAGCCACCTTGGAGTAAGGGTCATCCAAGAGCCTCCTCCTCGCCACCCTAGAGTAAGGGTCATTCCAGGAGCCTCACCTTCACCACCTTGGAAGCAGTTAACCTCCACCTCATCAGTTGACCGAGTCTCATGGAGAACACCTCAACTGTCTCTCCTGTTGAGAAGAAGTCGCAAGCTCCACCAGAATAGTTATATAGTTGCTATTAAGTCGTCCCAATCTGTTAGGGGACGACTATAAATTGTAAGCCTCACCAACACTTGGATATATCAGATCAGATCACACTCAACTGAGCACATAGCTCCTCTCATTCTCTAAGCTTGTACTCTCTGCTCTCCCTACACTCTTGAATTAATAAAGCACCCGGCGACCCTAGCCATTGAAAAGTGGACGTAGGTCACATTGACCGAACCACTATAATTCTCGTCTTCTCTTTCTCTACCTTAATTACTACATTTATTACTAATACTTGACAGGTGGTGTGCAAAGCCAATTTGTGCATCATCAAAATGTAACATACACCTAGATATCCGTAGGTTAAGATGTTAAGTCGAACTAAACTTTTGACGCCATCCTACTCAAGAAATGTCACGACAACATTTTTAACACTATTTAGAATGGCCATGCAGATTATTGTGTTCATGTATATGAATATATGAGGATATATTACATATGTCTATGCACAAATATATTAAGGAGAAATCGCATGGTCACTATGCTAAAAATAAAATGGTGTTAACATGTTATCCAGGCATGTAAGATTATAGTTTTGAAGCGTATGAATCTATGAAGATTAGCGATAAGTACAGTCACTATAAGAATTAGGGCATTTTGAGACAAGTTTTTTGTTGTGACAGCTGTGTTCACCGTCATTTAAAAAAAAAAAGGTGTTTTGAAGAAAAAAAAGTTTTTCGTGGTGGAAGTGTTGTCATAAAAGGGTTATTTGCTGCTGCAAATACTATTTGAGACCACTTATTGTCGCCATAAAGACTTTTTGAGACTCCATTTATTATGGAGGCCAATGCCACCACAATGGCCGCCATAATAAGTGGAGTCTTAAAAAATCTTTATGGCGGTAACGGTTCATCTCAAATAGTATTTGAGACAGCAATAAACTTTTTGTGACAGTACTATTACCACAAATTTTTTTTCTTTAAAAACAAATTTTTTTTTTTTTTTTGGGTGACAATGAACACAGTTGCTACAAAAAAACTATCTCAAAAGGTCATAATTCTTGTAGTGAGTTAGGAGCTATTAACTTATCACCAAAAATACATTTGGAACCAATTATGATAAAAATGACTTTGACATTTAATGGAGGCATGAGAATTCTTGTGGGATCATGAGAGTATGAATCTATAAAGATTACATATATCCATGCACAATCATCTTTCAAAGCAATTACAAAGGCAAAAAAAAATTAATGCTTCTTCATGATGTTAATGGTATAAATACGAGCACTACATTCAATCCATTTCATCTCTCCTAACCTTCAAAACTAAGAACACTAAAATGGCTTATTCTTCGTGTTTCTGCCTTCTATTCTCTCTAATAGTTATTTTCCTCTTCATCCAGCCTTCCATTAGTATTAGTGAGACCGAAAAAATGATCATATGGATTTGTGACCGCTGTTGTGGGCTTGATAATCATTTCTGCTACACCGTTTTCGTCCATAACCTACCTTTTCCAAATACAAATGCTGTTGGTCTAAATCAGATAGCCATTGCCCAATCATTGCTAAATGCGACAAACAATCATATTTTCGTTCTAAGGTTGAGAGACAGCACAAGTGATCTCAAAAAAGAAGGGCCTTCTAAATATTTGTGTTGATAGTTATAGTAGACTGACAGACATTTTCTCAGGGGCCTTTAGGCTATTTAATTTTCGGGATTACAAAAATATGACTAGTTTTGAATCCAACGCAGCTAAACAAATAGATAACTGTCAAACTGCTTTCAAGAGTCCGACGATGACTCGAAGAAATTGGGAAATGAAAGAGCTCAGTAACATGGCAGTCTTTGTTGCCAAATTGCTTATATCCGGACGCAAATGATCGAGAGAGCTCATTCAACATCGTAGTGGTGATGGGAAAGCATCTTGTGGCTTAATAAGCACCCACCATCCAATTCAGTTTTTGTTTTTCTCATATGTTTCTTCTTATTCAAGTTGCCCTAATCATGCGAGTTCTCGATTAAAAATAATATATGATGAATGAAATAGTTTTCAAGTTACACACTCTTTAACAATTTAAGTTTTTAGAGCACATAGTAATTCAATAGTTGCTATGACCATGTTAGAATCCTACATTGATTAAAAATAAGACTAGAAGTGTGTATATAAACTCTTTGACACCCTTTCTTTATAAGTCAGTTTTCAGGGACAAGTTCTACTCATGGTTCATAACAACTATACAATTTGGTTTTTACTTCCTTAAGATACATGCAGAGGGAAAAGATTATGAAGATGGAAATAATCAAAAAATATTGAATTCCATACATTACAAAGTTAAGCTAATGAGGGCCTAAAACATGATCTTCTTCTTCAACTTTACTGATTCCGTTTGCTTGGTCGAGTCATGTGACCACCTGTTTTTTTTTTCCTTGGCTGGTCAAGACTTCAAGAGTCATACAGTAAGTGTAAGAAGAGTTATTGCAGAATTGCTTTCTAACCAAAACAAATCTATAGCTACTGTTTGTGAACTTGTATAGGTTAAACTACAATGCACCACATTGAAATTAACCTAATAAATACCTTCTTTTTTTAAAGTCTAAAGGATAATTTAAGTAGTAAGAGGGACGAGCTGTAAATTTAGACGTTTCGAGTTCGAATCTTGGCAATTCTTTAGATCTAGGCCATGAGGGATTTATCCCTCAGTCTGCCTTTAACCCAACCAGGAAAAAGATTAATCGAGGTGTGCGTAAATGGGTCTGTCTTTAACCCAACTGAAGAGAGAATTAATCGAAGTGTGCATAAAAAAAAAACCCAAACAAGAGCCTTTATTTGCAACCAAAGTTATAGTTGTAAACATCTAGGATTCTAGAGTCCAGACACAATCTAATACGTTATTTGCTACAAAAAGACTTTTCAATGAACAACCGTTCATCTTCTATGAGGGAAAGCAAATCAAACCCATATTCTTCGCGTGGCATTCCAAGTAGTGTTTGATAAAATCCGGCGCATCTGCTTGTTGGTGGTAGAGCAAGAAACTCGTTTGGCAGCTGTTGGTTTCCTCCAGCATTGCAAGTCTGCGAACTCGAGTGATCTATAGTACTCATGTTGTTCTGCAGTTGCTGATGATCATCATGTTCATTGCTGAAAACAATGTTGTTCTGAAAACCGACATTTGAGGACTCCTCAAATGGTATCTGTTGTCCCCTACTTCCAGCAGCAATAAACCCATGTTGATCATCATAGTTTACCATTGGAGGAATCAGTGGATCATTTCTGTCAATCATGGTTGGTAGTTGTCTAATGTACTGGTTGTGGTTGAAGACCATTAGACCTGATGAATTTGTTTCACTGATTTTCCATGTTGGTGGTGTAATACTACTCAAAGGCCTAAAAGCTTCTTGTTGATTAGTAGATTGTTGTTGGTTCAATTGGCAAGCTGCTTCACTTGATGACTTACCAACCCCCAATCCAGAACTTTCATAAGCCAAGTACTGGCTAATTAGCCTATTATTTATTTGGCCAAACTGATCATCAACCTGAAAAGGACTAGACTTTGTGGGTAATTGGCAAGGTTCGTCAACCAAGTGCTTGGACTTTTTGCTTGGTTCATAAGGTTGTGGGTTACAGTTCCATTGACCACTGCAGCTCGGCTCGCCAACCTCAAGTACTGTGTAATGGACTGGTGATTGCTTCCTCTTACCAAGGCTTGTTTGATGATCAGCTTCAACTGATGATTCAGTACACAACCTTCCTTGTACACTACTCACTTGTTTGTCACTTGGGCTCTTTTCGCTTTCTTTTCCTGATTTCTTTTCGTGAATTCTACATAGCACAACATCGTCCACCTGTACAAGTCATGTTGTGTCAAAAAAAAATTATTCACCTCATACCCAACTTATTTATAAATGTAGATTATGTATTTGGTATGTTAATAGTCTTACCGAGCCTAAACTTTCATCGAGCACATATTCATGCATTATCCAATCCATCTTTCGACCTTTGCCTTGTTCGCCTTCTGCCTTGAGGGTGTAAACCAAAGTGTTCTTCTTCCCTAAGAGTAACCCATCCAACTCTGTAACCTCATTGAGCTTGCTCGTCATTCTCCAATACCCATTACCATCCTTTGTAAACCGAGAAGGTCTCTTTCCGTTTGGATATTTTCTCTCTCTCAACGTAAAAAAAAACGAAGATTCTACTTCTCTTTCCAAGCCTTTTTTTTTTTTGGTCACATGCACATAATGAAACAAGAATGTCAAGAAAACAATAAACTACAACATCAACTTAATCATATGTGTTATCAATATTCAAACTCGAGAAAATAATCCATTTTTTGTCCGATAAAGCATCTTTTAACCCACTTTCATTGAGATATTAGAACAGTTTGGATATATATACCTGGAAGATCAGACGGCTGACATTGATAGACGTCTGTGTCGTGGATGAGTCCGGGCAAGATGGGTTCCCCACGAACCCTTGCTAGCAAATACATAAAAACCTCTCTATCAGTTGGATGAAAAACGTACCCTAATGGAATGTATCTCTTCCATTCTGGTTCTTCTTGGTGATTATTATTATTATTCACAGCCATGGTTGCCAAAAAATCAATATTCAGTTTATTAGTGTAGGGTAGTGATCGACCTATATATGTAGAGATAGAATATAATCATCAAGTCTTGTTTAAATTATTTTCGAGTTTCAGTAGAATTATGACTCTCCATGATTATTATTTTTTTATTGAATTTAATTTCGATTTTGTCCAAGGTTTTTTATTGGATTGGAACGTTCCATTACAGTTGTAATATTGAAAAACAGTTATCTTTTAAACCTACAAGAATTGGGATTAAATGAAAGGCAAATTAGAGTTAAGCCTGAACAAGGTCTCTTTGACAAATATCTGCCAAGGTTCTCCACATTCATGAAGGGTGATGATGCACAAATCGGTATTACACAAATTCAATAGTAAAAAATGTGTAAGGGTGCAATTAATAAACAATAATCAGACAATCAATGATAGAACAGTAAACAAAGAGGCAACACATAGGTATATAGTGGTTCGGTCTGAATGATCTACTCCACTCTCGGGAGTGACAGCAATGACCGGAGTTCTTTATTTATAAATAAAGTCACCGGGAGAGTAACAATAATCAAACAATCAATGATAGAACAGTAAACAAAGAGCCGATACAAAAGTATATAGTGGTTCGGTTTGGATGATTTACTCCACTCTTGGGAACGACAGCGGTGACCGGAGTTCTTTATTTATAAATAAAGTCACCGGGAGAGTATACTCCGAGAGAGGTACAATGCTTTGAGGAAGAGATAGCTAGGTGTGTAGGGTGGTCTGTGAGGTTTCCAAGTGATGTTAATATGTGTAGATGTCCCTCCTTGTGGAGAAAGTTTATATTATATAGGTTCAATAAGGCGGTGACGTGAGAAAGGGGGTTTCTACCATTTTGGTAAGTACAATTATGGTAGGATTAGATCTCCGTCCCGATATTTTCTCCCTCGTACTCCTATTCAGTCGGAGGAAGACCTTGAGCTGGATTGGGCTTGATCCTTAGCTTGGACTTCAGCTGGAGTGGGCTGGACTTGCATTGGAGTGAAGAACAAACAAGAGGAACAGGAGGGCCAGGCCATGGGCGGCGTCTAGGCTTGGGTGACCCCCTTTGGGCGGCGCCTCCTTGATCCCTAGTTGGACATTGGCTTCATGACTCCCTTGTTGGCTTCCTTCTAGATAGGTTGACCCAGCTCATATTGGGCTCTTTTTTGAACTTTCTTGATTTATTTAAATTGGGTTTGACCCAGTCAAATTCGGGCTCATCAAATGGCTCTATTTTTACTCACAGATTAAGAGTTTGTTTAATAATTAAGTACATTTGATAATTAAAATTAAAATTTCTTAATATATAAGTGTTCCTTAAAAATTTTGATAAAACATTAAGTAAGAAATCTCTGACTTAATTCTGATAGCTAAAAACGCTCCAGAAGAATATCTTTTATAATTTTTTCAATATAACAATTTACCCTGAAATGTTTCCGAATCTTATTAAAACTCTAAAGTATTTATTTCTCCAAAACCGTCAATCTCCCTAACCTGTACCGCCGCTGTCAAAAAGGTCCAGTGTGTTCTCTTCTATTTTCTTCCTCCTATCTTCTTCTACTCACACACACACACACACATTAACATGTAAACACACACACCCAAATTACACGCACGCATGCGTAGGCGCGCACACACACACAAACGTAAACGCAAAATCACATGCAAAATTTTTATGCTTAATTTGTGTGAATAAATTGTAAGGCACTTACCGAAAAAAAAAAAATTGTAAGGCAATTAAACTCTTGATTTGTAATTTTGTATCATCGCTGTAATTTTTAAAATTTATAACAATTGACAGTTTAAAGTGATTAATTTAACTTGAACTAATTTTATTATCATCTTTGTTTTTTTTTTTTTTTGTTAAACGTAGAGTACAATATGATAATAATGATATATCGTGATTTTTTATTAGATAAATACATATTTTATAAATGTTTTCAAAGTAAAAAATGGAAGGTTAAATTTGAAAATTAATTTATTTTCAGACATCAGTTGTGTATAGTTATCAGATATTTTGGTTCAAATCAATACTTAAATTTCAGTGGGTATCAAACAGTCCATAAATTACAAATTCAGCACTCAACACTTAAAATTCAGTATTCAGTTTTTAACATTCATCTTTCAATTTTATTAAACAATGCCTAACTCCTCCATCCCATAGCATCACCTTAACAATTATGAATTACGCAGTTCAAAAATCATATTGATTGGAATATGAGATCTTAAACGAAAAATCTGCAAAACTCTACAATCTACAATGTTGTAGAGTAGGAGGTTTTGTGTCCAAATTTCATCGCCACCACAATAAGTAAAAGACTTGCGTGAGATTAGCTTTAGTGATTTAGAAAAGGAGATACATAGAATCTAAATAGAATCTTGATACTTAACTTATAACTACAAAGTAATTCAATGAATAATATACGAATCAAACTTGTCATTAAGGCATGCTAGAGGTGATATAGGCAATTGGGGTTATTTGGAGTTGCCTTTTTTATGTGAAAATTTACGATTTAAAAAGTTTCGTAAAAAAATAAGAGTTAAAAAATTTTCCAAAAACTATTTGGATGTTCTTTAATTAAAAAGCTGAAAAAGTCCGTTTGGAGTGACTTTTTAGCTTTTTTGGGTTTTTGTGTCAAAATAAAAAAATAATTACATGTATATTTTATGAATTTCTCAAAATATGAATCTCAATTTTTTTTTACATTACTAATAATATTTTATGAATATAATAAATTAAAAAGTTATGTGAGACCCGTGACAAAACTCCAAAAAACCAGAAAAAAAACATATAAAATCAGTTTCTTGAATCAGCCTAAATAAGTTGTTTTGAGTTTTAAAAAAACTACTACATAAGCTGGTCCAGAAGCCTAGGTCCAAACAGACCTAGCTTATTTTACTCCAAAACCTACAAAATCAACATATTTCAACTAGCTCCAAATAGGTCCAATATCATCAGTCGGTGGCGCATCATTTAGTCCTTTTCGTCTTACTTTTTGGTTAGTCTAACATTATCCTATATAAGCTTGTATTAATACAAATTCAGACATTAAGAAGAAAAATCAAATTTAAATTTAAATTACACTTGTTCATATCCGACACTAACCCAATAATTGTATCGTTTTCGAATTGATGGTAAACAATAGTTAACCCCAAACTAATAATTTCTTGGAGTTTTTGAAATTCCTCGTCATCACTTTACCCCCCAAGTACACCAACTAACATTTTGTATTGTTATTGTAAATTCATTGCATGCAAGTGAACCCCATGAGAAAGTGGTCCTTTCTCCATCGAAAAGGCATCATCTCATGACCTAGTGGAACTAAAAAGTTGCACTTTTTCAGTTAAACTGTGAAGCCATAGCCTTAAAAATCCGAAACAGACCAGGGATGAGGCGTGTGCGCCCTTTAGCCACAAATTAGTTCAAAACCCCGATAATGGAGGGAGGGATATTTCATTTTTTTTTTTTGATAGATTACTTATTGTGAATTTAAATGGAACTTAATGTATAAAAGTGAGTTCTCACTCATTAATGATGCATATTCTGCTAAAAAAAATTAGAAAAAAATAGTATTGTCGAAAATCTGAATCCATTATAAAATCATCCAATCACAAAATCGGATCCACCAGAAAAAATTATCTCATGCACTTGTCTTTCTATTTGACTGTTGTTACACAACAATATTCTTTTAATCTTCTATTATAAAAAATAGGTATATAATTAGATTATATTAAACTGTATATAATGGGAATAAAATTTAAAATCCGGTTAGACTTTAAATTTTTGTTGGAAGCTTGAGATCGATCTGTGGACTGGACCATTCGGATTGACCCATAATCCGTACCGCACCAAATGAATTTTGTCCAAAAAGATTATACATTTTTGGCCCAAGTCCAAGCCCGTTCAGGTCGGGCGAGGCGATGCACATGTAATAACCACGGTAGTGTAGTCGTTCGCTCCGCTCACAAAAATGCAATACCCTTTGGGGCCTAACCCATGAAGCCAATTAGGAGTATATTAACTTACCAAAGTGTTGATCTTCTTCCAATGTTGGACAAATCTTATTCCACTACACCTATCTTAGTTTATTTCATCACTTCAAATAGGTCACTTTGAGACTTAATTTTTCAATTAATATTTAATGATTTTAGACAAATAAATATACGACGTTCATCTCCTCGCGGAAGAGAATGTGTTTAAACTTGGTACCATCAATTTCGTGGTGTGAGTTCCACTTTTATTTAAGCTTCAAGTTGCTCAAATAATCTTTTTTAAAACTATTTTTTCCAATGCCTTCTTGATAATTAATAATAATTTTGAACCCTTAGGGGTAATTCAGTGGTTGATCTTAACATCTGGCAATTTAGAGATATTTGGTTCAACATTTTTTATACCCCTTAAAGGCTAGTCATCCTTGTTCTTCAAGGGACAACTTATAAACCCGTTCAGACTACAGTAGTTAGTATTCGAGTTCGAAGAAATAGTCGGCCAAATCCTAAATATCCTCTAGGAAAAAAAAATTCAATAATAATTTCGATCACTCGTCTTTCAAATCATTAAAACTCCAGAATAATGACATGAAACCTTCGAATTTGAGATATCTTGATGGATCCTTTTACCCTTTTTTTTTTTAATTAGGAATCACCCATCATTTTCTTTATGTATTGTTACAATTTATTATTGAGAAGAATCGTAATGCATCTTATTAATAGAATGAGTCTACGACAATCAACCATTGGTCATGCCCAAATAACATCGTATCAAATTTGTCCAATCTTAACCCAAATAAAAAATCGACTACCTAACTCATTTTCGTGTTTTTCATTGAGTAAGTGATTTTTTAAAGGCGAATTGTACTTTGAACCTTAAAAAAATTTAAAATTTTTACTTTATACTCTCAAATATTAAAATTTGTATATTATACATTTAATATATCAAAGGTGTTGCAATGTGACCCTTCTGTTAACTTCTGTTAGTTTTTATGTCAGTGGCAATGGGGTGATTTTTGAAGGAAAAAATAACGGAAGTTAACAGAAGGATCACATTACAATACTTTTCATAATTTGAGGGTGAAATATGAGAAATTTAATATTTAAGTGTGTAAAATGAGAATCTTGAAATCTTTCAGAGTGTAAAGTGAGATTTTTCCTTTTTTAATGGGTTTATCTATTTATCACGCTAGGCCGACTTAACTAAAATCACATTTTTTTTTTAGATTTTCAATTATATTTATGTTTACTATCTATCTTGATGCTTAAAATTGATATGCAAATAAGTCATTCTATATATCTGATAGGAAGTATTGTTTTTTAATACCACACAATTATCTGCAAGAGACTCTATCGCACTTACGTCTAACTAATCGAACTGTTGTAACTATGGAGACTCAAACCTAAACATCGAGAAAAAAATCCGCCTTGTTACCCACTTGAACAACGTTTATTAAGCAAAAGGTCACACACACGTGCTCTTCACGCGCAAGTTAGTTGTCAAAATAGAAAAGGATTCGGAAAATATCCTAAGATAAAATAGATATACATGTGATTGTACACAAAAAATTACTATTGCCAGATCAACATTGAGGCGGCCGAATCAGGGGTACAAGTACAACTAGGGTGTTAATCCTATCCTACGGGTAGAAAATATAGTTTTTCGTCTTCTTACCCAATACTTTCCGAAAGAATTTTTTTTTGGTCTACCCTATCCGATTAGTGTGGTATTCCTACCCGACTTCCTACCCGATTAATCGGATAGGAAGTCGGGTAAACACTTTTGTAGCTATTAATTTTTTGGATTATTTTAACAATTCAATTAAATAACATGCACCAATTTAACAACACAATAAATCAATAACACTAAAACCTAAAACAATTATAACAACAATTACAATAAAACACAAGAAAGCATGAACATCAATCAATTATAATTGTTATACAAATACAATAACAATTATTTTAAGTTTAAATCATATGAAACACATTAAAATCATAACTGCTTCAATAGATCATCAGTTCACCACAAATCATGTAATCTACACAAAAGACAAGTTCATGTTTTAGCAACTTAAATATCTACAATAATAACAATATTATAATATAAATTATACTACACAAATATTCTTATAATTACTAAAAAAAATATAAAAAAGTTAAATATATTTTTTGCGGATAGGGTAGGGTAGGAATGCGGAAATTGATAGGTATTCTGCATTTCTACCCGATTTAATCGGAAGACCAAAAACTCTTCCGCATTCCTACCCGATTTTTGCGACTAACCGTTCAGTAGGTTAGGGTAGGGTAGGGTCGGGTAGAGTAGAAAATTGCGGCCAATCGAAAATTTGAACACCCTTAAGTACTACTGAACAAGCATAGAATACAACTTCTTGGGTAGGGATTTTTTTTTTTTTGTAATTAGCCTTTTATGATCTGGCAATAGCAATTCGTTGCCTATTAATACGAATAAACACAGGCTGAGTTTTTCACATAACAAGTGGCGCGGTTTCTGCATATAAACGCTTCCCCGTTCGAGAGGCGATCCGATAGGCGCGCTCTCTCTCTCTCTCTCACACACACGCGAGAAAGCGTAGCGATCAACCTCGTCTTCGTCATCGTCTCATTATCGCCATCATCTTCATCATTAATGTTCCTCCTCTAAGCTTTCTTTCTTTTCACACTTCTCCCTCTCTCTCTCTAAAACTCTGTTTATCTCTCTATAACATATCATATATAGACATATATATCTATGTGTTTAGGAAAACCTTAATTTGATAGCGTCCATACCAGTATTCTTTTCTTTATATATTTAATATATGGGTCGCAATGCGATTCCTGTAAGTCTTTTTTTTTTTTTTATCAAAGATCGCTTCAATTGTACAAAAAGATGTGTAATCATTGTATTTATAATTGTTATCGATTTTGTTTTTGCAGAGGAGTTTGCATAAAGTTCGGATCTGTAAATCACCGGTGAGCTGTATTTGCGTGTTGTTTGACGAACAGTAGGGAAAGATTTATTGTGAGCGATTGCGAAAGGTTTGATCAGTTATGGAGAAGGAGAAGAAGAAGAAGTATCCAATTGGAGCTGAACATTATACTCTTTATGAGGACGTAGGGCAGGGTGTGAGCGCTTCAGTTTATCGCGCTATCTGTATTCCTTTCAATGAGATCGTTGCAATTAAAATTCTGGATTTCGAACGTGACAACAGTAATCTGGTAATTCAAGGCCCTGTTTTATTTGAATATTTTGGGTAGGATATGTTTATGTTGAAATTGAATAAGCATGAATGTTTAGGAAGTGACTTAAGTTGTTTTGTATAATTCTGCTTATACCCTATCACTAGGAGATGAGTTATGAAACAATGCAAATGCTTTCTGCTTTGTGTGGAATTCGGGGAACATGATCTAGGATAGTCATTGTTTGTTTAATGTTTTAGTTTGCGCTTTGGCACTCAAAACTATTCCTGTCAATTGTTTTAATAGTTGGCAATGCTAAATTTCGTTTGTGTACGTAAGATAAATCAGTTTTTTGACCACTTTCTGTGTTACCCCTGCAGAATAACATATCTCGCGAAGCTCAAATAATGGTCCTGGTTGACCACGCTAACGTTCTTAAATCACATTGCTCTTTTGTTAGTGATCATAATCTCTGGGTTGTCATGCCTTATATGGCTGGGGGTTCTTGTCTTCACATATTGAAGGCAGCACATCCAGATGGTTTTGAGGAGGTTGTTATTGCTACGGTATTACGTGAGGTTTTGAAGGGTTTGGAATATCTCCATCATCATGGGCACATTCATCGGGATGTCAAAGTGAGTAGTTGACTCTCAATTTTATCCAAAGTTCCCACAGTTAATTTGAAGCTATTTTTATCTATTCAGCCAATTACCTTTAATTACCTCATCAGGGATTTAAATGAACTGACTGGAATTCTCATTGTTACAAAGTTGTCATTTTATTCGGGACGTTTTCATATGCTTAACATGCTTGATGTAATTAGAATATAGCTTTTGAAGCATTACAAAGTAGTGAATATCGAGAAACTCCTAAAGATAGGCCAATGTTAATAGCTCTTGTCTCTACTAGAGATTAATTTTATGTTATTATGTTTTTTCAGGTTTCATAATCAATCATTATATTGGCAATTCATTTGAATCTCTTTTATATATTGTCATATTGGAGAGTGTTGTGTGGCTTGTAGAGTTGTTATGATGGTGGGTTTTGACGTGTTTTTTCTGTATTTCGTTGTTTGGATTCTTGGTAAGATGTATGTCCTCCGATATGTACTTCAGTTGTGCTTTTTAAATTTTCCTATTTTTGATGAAGTTTGTTATTTATAGAAATAATTATTTTGTATCGTCGCATAAAGACTATGTTTACCTTGTATCCATTCTTATTTGTCTTTTGTTCCTTGTAGGCTGGAAACATTCTTATTGAATCACGTGGTGGAATCAAATTGGGAGATTTTGGTGTTTCTGCTTGCTTGTTCGATTCGGGTGACAGGCAACGCATGAGGAATACATTTGTGGGGACGCCTTGCTGGTATGTTTTTCCATATCATATGCATCTAGACGTGAAATATTTCATAGCTTTCATTGGTCAAATATATACTTGATCATCTTGGGAATTGCTAAGACATACCCAGCCCTAACAGAAACAAGAAAACATTAGTAAGTACATCCAGAACACTTGAATGATAACACAGTGTACGGTAAAGCTGGGCCAGAGTATTGCAATGTTGACATCCAAGGGTGTGGCTCAAAGTATACTGACCTTATTTTTTTTGCCTTAATTATCTATAATGAGATGATATTTATTCGTGTTATAGGATGGCACCTGAGGTTATGGAGCAATTACACGGCTATGATTTCAAGTCTGTTTCCATCTTGCTTGCAACTGTCTTTTTTATTATAATTGTACTACACCATAATATTTGCTTAATTTGTCTGAGAATTTCTGCAGGGCTGATATCTGGTCTTTTGGTATAACTGCTTTAGAGCTTGCTCATGGCCACGCTCCTTTCTCAAAGTATCCGCCTCTGAAGGTGCATACATCTTATGTACTGGCATAGTTTTATATGCTTCTTTAATGGAAGGGCTTTTTAATTCATCATATTGTAATATTCATTTCCATTTGGCAGGTACTGCTTATGACCTTGCAAAATGCACCCCCTGGTCTTGATTATGAGAAAGACAGAAAATTTTCTAAGGTATGCTGTTAATAGGCATGATGCTGACCACAATTCTGTAATCATGTCTTCTTTCAAAAAAAAAATGTAATCATGCCATTTGACGTTTGGTATGCTTCCTTTGTCCTTAGTCCTTTAAGCAGATGATTGCTGCTTGCTTGGTGAAAGATCCTTCAAAACGGCCCACAGCAAAGAATTTGTTGAAGCATTCTTTTTTCAGGCAAGGTAGATCAAATGATTATATAGCACGAACGCTTTTAGATGGGCTGCCAGCCCTTGGTGATCGTCTTCAGGCATTGAAGGTTAGTGTTTCTGAGGATATAACTTCATACGTCCAAGATTCATCTATATTACTTCAATTTATCCTTTATCTAAGTGGTGTTGTGTTGTCTTTACTAACAATAGAGAAAGGAAGAAGATCTGCTGGCACAAAAGAAAATACCCGATGGGCAAAAGGAGGAAATGTCACAGGTTTGATTTCTTGTATCCATAGCAATAAGAAGTAAAGATTTTGATAATTTGATGAACTCGAATTTCTATGGATTTATGTTTCAGTCTTTTGTCTCCCTTATCGGAGTTTAAGAGTGTTTTTTCTCTATTGTATATTGGTGTTGGTAGTCAATATTATTCATAGAAATCTTACTTTTCTCGTCATCCTATGTGTTATTTATCTTGGTTATTGTCAGATCACTACCAAATGGCAATGGTAGTTTGTCTGGTTGTTCAGTTTTATGACTCTTGATGTCATGCACATATTTGTGAATAAGACACTGATTATTCAGTTAAATTATTACAACTTGGCTAATCACATGGTTTTTTCTTTTAGACTTCGTTCTGTCTGGATTTTGTGAATCTGGTATGGCAATTTGTCTGGGTTTAATGACTCTTTGGATGCCATGCACATAGGAAACTGATAATTTGGTTAAATTATTACAGTTTGGCTGATGACATGGTTCCCACATTCCTATTATCTACTTCCGTCTGGGAGAATTTTAGAACTATGATTTAGAGATAGGATCATCTAAAGTAGGGACACTGGAAAAAAGTAATTTATTCTACTGCCATAGCCAATGTCTCCACATGTAGGTAAACCCTCTTATATCTGGCCAGGCTGGCTGGGTCCAATCCCATGGTATGTTCCAATGAAGATCCTGCTTAATAGAGCATAGCTTCACTTAATTTTGGGCAATCAGTTAATTGGGCGCCATTTTCAAGTTTTTTTTTTTTACGGGTGATTTCAGTTTTAGATAGACTAGGTTTTCTGAAAATGAAAACATGATTTTGTATAAGGATGAATGGTAAATAGCACAATTATACACAATCATAATTTCTTGTATGTTAGTGTTTAGTATGACTTCCAATGATGGAATGTTCTTCCTGTGAGGACTTAAGTCTTAGTTTAAAGGAATTCTAAAGGAAAATGTTGTCTATTCAGGAGACTTTAGATAGTAAAACTAAATACGAAAATAACACAAGGAAAACATGTTTGTCTAGATTCCATCTCCTTTCACTCATTCCTTTTGTTTTAGTGTAGTCTTTAAGACTTCAACCGAGTAAATTTTGCACTTTGCAGATGCGTTTGAATAGGTCTCTCTCTCTCTCTCTCTCTCTCTCCCCATATACATGCATTATATATATCTAAAATCATTTGAAATCGTTTAGGAAACGTTTTTAGCCATTTGTACCAAGAATTGCAGGAAATGTTAATTGACTAATCATTGAAGAAGGAAATTGTTAAAAACTTACCTGCATAGTAAAATACAGTGCACAATGTGTGATTGCTACAACATCCATGAAAGATATATGCAGGTAGGATAAAGAGAAAAGAAAGCTTAATAAGTTTTAAAGATTCAAGATCATGGAAAGGACAACTGAAAACATTCTGCTTTTTTTGTTGTACCAAACTTATGCAAATTGAATGCTTTATCATTTTTCCTAGAGTACATGAGTAATGAAAAAATGTGAGTAGGGTAGATTGATTAAAGCCAAGATGAGTTAGGCATTAATTTGCATTACTAAAACAGGTTTTGTTATTTCTCATGTAACTGAACCTTTTTCTTTACATTCGAACATTGAAAGACTACTATTTGGAGGTTAGGTTTTCGGAGCACTTCTACTTCTTAAGCATCGAGAATATATTTTCTTGTTTCAGTAGCTAAATTATTCAGTTTCGAAGGAATATATCATGGTTAATTTATTTTTCTGTAAATCACCAGCACACAATTCCAACTTCCAAGGAATCTTCTATTTATCTTTGTTCACATATTTTCATAATAACTAAGAATTGGCAGTTTTTCCATGTTAATGGGATGTCAGCAACTTTTGTTATAGTCATGTTCTCATTAGATATTACTATTAAATTTTGGGTCTAAAAGCTGAGATGAAAATTTTCTTCACTCTGGAGGTTCTAAGATGCTTAACGATGTCATACATATATCTTCCTGTTTTGTTACACTGCTAGTCTTTGCTTCGAGACTTATCCTTTGCACATTTCATGAGCAGAACTCTGTTACACTGGATAAGTAGGATCTTTTTGTTTTGTCTCTAATTGCTGGTTTTAATGGGTTCATGATCGATTTTGTAGAATGAATATAAACGAGGCATTAGTGGGTGGAATTTTAACCTTGAGGATGTGAAGGCTCAGGCATCATTGGTATGGTAACTAGTTAGTTTACTCTGTTTGAACTAACCATTTTGGAACTCGTTCTTGTACTGCAATCTTTAGGTTTATTGACAAACCTGTGTGCATATGTTTTCTTGCTGCTAGATCCCGGATGAGGACTCTGTATCTGAAAGATATCAATTAGGGAGCTCAAATTCTTTTTATGGGCTTGATACACGTGAAAACAAACTACAGCATCAGGTGTCTTCTGTGAGCCAATTTTCAGAAAATACAGATATGGTGCGTCAATGCTTTGGTGGTATTTAATTGGACAGAGTTTTCAAATCCTTGTGTGGTGCCTAACAATGTTATACTTCACAGGAAGATAACAATCTGATACAGAATCAACCTGCTCCTCTTTTCTCAGATGACTCTTCAGGGACTTATACCATGTATGTCATCTTACACCGGTAGTCTACACGATATCCTATGATATTACTCTAATTATTTTCCGTGATACATTTACTTGTAGTTAACTTATAAGGACTTAAGAAGATACAAGAGTGATGCTTGTGCTACGTGTTCATTTCACATCTGTCCTATTCTGATCTATTTGTTGACATGCTTATACTCATGTTTCGTTCAGAGCTAAATGTGAAAAATCTGATGATGACGTAAGCATGGTTAGTTCAACGTATGAACACCCAACTTCTGAGAACTCTTCTCCACGTAATGAGAATCACATTGGAGTTAGTATGGCTGGAAAACCTCAATTGGATATCCATGGAAGATATTCAGATGGCATGGCTAGGAGGGGAGGTTCATTAGGAAGCATCAATTTACCAGATGCTGTTTTTCCAGCTTGTAAAGGAGAGAGGTAAGATATTTGACATACATGGCTTCTTGGACTTTTGGCTGAAGCTCCTGGTGTGATGTAGCTAGTAGATTCTCTCTTTTTAGACTAATTTTGTGGTTTACCAATCAGAGCATTGTTTTCTCAATTATGTCTTCATTTTAGTTTACAGCTCCAGGAATTTTTTTCAGTGGGATCATTCAGAAACTTAAATTCTTTCAAAAATTTTGCATCAATATCTATCATCTGTTTCCAATAAATTGATAAAATGAGTTTAAATAGTGAAACTTAAGTAAAAGAAAATTTAATTAGTGAGAGCAGTATCTACCATTTAGCGAGTCGGGCGTTCAATGAGCCTTCTTTGGTCACAAGGATCTTGAAAGAGTTTACTCCCGACACCAGGTATATGGTGTTACAATTAGGTAATGTCGCATCTTCTGTGCTGCAAACTAATGGAGGCCTTGTTGGCGCTTTTGTTTTTACAAATGACTTTCTCTCTCGCTCTGTGTGTGTGTGTGTGTGTGTGTGTGTGTGTGTGCAACTTTCTCCTTCCTATTGTTGTATAGAATTTTGATTGCCATCTGTTATATATCTTGCAATGTGTTCTTGAGCAATTTTTTATTAGTACTTTTGGAATTTTCAGCGATAAGTTGAAAAATCAGTTTCTAAACACATCAAGTTTCAATGGAACTGTTCCCCCGACAAGTAATGACGAAACATGTGAAATCATTTCTAGAGCTTCTAAAACATCAGGCAAGTGACCAATAATTTCTTGATTGGCTTCATGTTAACTACTCTGTCCAATACTTAATGGGGTTGTTTTATTATTTTTGAAAATTGGAGTGGTAATACTCTAATCTTCTCTTCTTTTGAATTGTTTTTCTAATTTGTTAAATTTTTTTGTACAGCAGCTAACAGTGATGAACTAGACGAGAAAACAAAGTGTCCAGTTGTTCAGCAAAAAGGGCGTTTCAAAGTAACTTCTGAGAATGTAGATTTAGAACAGGTGATTTTTAGTATTCAATTCTGATGTGCTCTGCATATTTCAATTGGATTGTGAACTCATCGTTTCATTTTAGGTGGTTCCATCTCCTATGTTGCAAAAGAGTCGCAGTATGCAGGTTAGTATTGATTCTGACTTAAATCTCACGGGATCATGAGTACAAAGATGCAAAGTCAATGCTCACTTTTAAACTTGATTCTACAACAGCACATAGACGTTTAGATTTGGGTGGTGTGTATT
Source organism: Ilex aquifolium (assembly GCA_951799425.1). NCBI lineage: Eukaryota > Viridiplantae > Streptophyta > Magnoliopsida > Aquifoliales > Aquifoliaceae > Ilex > Ilex aquifolium. The sequence goes on along the minus strand of OX637404.1, from coordinate 27,219,838 downwards.
TGTAAATATTTCAACAATCCAACAGTACCACTACTGTTTTGTTATTTAATAGTGACCTGCAATGCTCTTGATCGACAATAACTATGATTGCTCCTTATGTATGATGCATGCCTCTTAAACCATGTTTTGGATTTTATCAAGAAAAAACCACAAGTTTTCTTTTATTATATTCGTTTAAGTTCTTTTAGTATATGCTTTCTTTTATCTAGTTATATTGTAGGTCCAAGTTTTGGTGTAACAATGTTTTTCACAGAAGCCTTTAGTTTCCCGGCAGCTAAAACCCTTGTAATGATTCCTTGTGATTTTTATTTGTTTATTCATTTTTTTCCTTGGAATACAGATAAGGGCCTTTGATACAAGGATATTGAATCACGACCTTGAAGTTTTAATTCTGTTCCTTTACCATTTGAATAAAACGTGTTACCATTTGAATAAAACGTGTTGGTCAATCATTGTTTCATTGTCAAACCCTAATAGTTAGATGTGGTTCCCATTTGTGATAGACAAAATAGTTTTGTTTCAAAGTAGTAAGTTCTTAGGAGAATGCCATGGGTGATGTAGGTGATTATCCAACATCCAGCTGTTTCTCTACCATCACCATCTGATGCTACACCACCAAATCCTCTTGGTCATTCATTTTTTCCGATGTTGCAATCTGTTTTGCAGGCAAATATTGTGCAAAGGGTATGTCTTCCCTATTTATATCCAAACAATTTACAATCTAATTATTTTTGATTTTTTTATTTGGAATTTTTTCCAACAGGAAAAGATTCTAAATTTAATGAAGCAAGTCTCTGCTGGTGACTCTATAGGTGAAAGCTATAAATGTCTCTTCAATTTTCATTTATTTTATTAAGATATGTTGGTCTTACTTGGTGTGTTTAGGCAATGGTGCAGTCGATGGAGGATATGCGCCGTTGAATTTTGCTATGATGGAGAAATCATTGGTAGATATCTAGACAAATTATCATGAAACTATAAGATAATTCATATGTTCAGTTGGCCATATATCAACCAATATCTCGTGTTGTTTAAAGCAAATGAAATTCTTATTAAATCAAAAAAATTCTAAAGAAAACTATTTGATCTTTCAATCTGGTGAAAAAGCTTCAGAAATTAAATAAATTTACTAAAAATATACTTGAGTGAATGTGTAGTATTTTGCCTAATGGTTATAAGACTTGACTGGACAAATCCATTGTCATTTTATAGTTTTAGTATTTATGATAAGACTAGACTTGATGTATCCATTGCCTTTCTAAAATTTCTTGAGCACTTTAATTTGCTTTATGTCGTCTTTCGTTCAAAGGAAAATTTTATTTTATATTCATCTATTGCCACCTTTCATTAGAAACTCATGCTATACCCCTGATTTAGCTTTTTCAACTTGGTTTAGTCAGTGAAGATAAACAAGTGTGTTTGAATTTGGTTGCAGTTGGAGTCGGCTCATGATAGAGAGAAGGAATTAATTCATGAGATAACTGATTTGCAGTGGAGGTATGCCTTACTGTATCAGTATGCAGACAGACAATACGCGTATATTGTTATGAATAGGTTCTGACCTCTGCTGCTCTCTGTGTAGGCTGATATGTGCTCAGGAGGAGCTGCAAAAACACAAAACAGAAAATGCTCAGGTTAGTTTTTAATTCGTGGATGCATAGTTTTTACATTCCATGTTACTTGTTACGTGATACTCATCTGTAAAATTTCGCTTCCAGGTATGATTCAATTTGTTAGGCAAATGCAGAACAAAATCGTTGACACCTCCAAACTGATGAAGACGAGAAATAGGATACGAAGAATCGTAGATTACAAAGACAAAATAACATTTTTTTTTGTTGAAAGTTTCAGTTATATTATGTTGTGATATGTCCTAATTTCAAGTAATTTGTGCATATAAAAATAAATTATTCTTGTACATGGTCACATTTGCAGTTTTTTTGACATGTAATATCTTATTTTTAGATTTTTATATTTAATGTATGTTTGATAAGACTTTGTTGACTTAAGATATTTAACCAATCGTAGACTCTATATTTGTTTTTTCGAGAAGATTTTAGATTATATACGACTATATAGAAAGTACGGGGATTTCAATCGGTTATACCCTATAGGCATATTTGTCATCAAACATCATTCATGGGATTAGATTTTGTACAAAATTCACATACGTGATTGGTGGTAATGAAGCATAAGAATAGAATAACCATTACTTAATAATAAAAATTCATTCCCATTATCATGAAATGCATAATATCACCCGCGTAAGATTTATTATTCTTGAATATTTAGTGGTATTTTACATTCTCAACTATCATCATTCGTCGCCACCACCACTACTACCAATGATTGGTGAGGTTGAGACAGAGAAAATCTTAGATGTTCTCTCGACGCGGTCAAGTCATATTAAGGAATAGTATTACTCGATTCATTTGTGTTCTTAGAAATCGATGGGATGGTTAATCTCATTGTTGGGATATGTATCACTATGAATTCATAATTTCATTGTTGACGACATCCCACGGTGGTGGCGCTGGTGGTGGTGTTGCCCGTCGTTGTGATTGTGATTTGCACGCCAATCCTTGTGTCTTCCAGCATTTTCGCACATTCAATTTACTTTTATGCTGGATTCATCCAGGCCACAGACCCCAATTGCTTAATGATTATTGAGAAGAAAGTTTTGCTTAGGTGCGCCTATATATAGACATATTCTCAAACACTTGGCATGCATTGAATTAAACGGGTCCCGAGCCATTATAATGTCTACAATTAAAGATAATATCTCGGGGTACGGCGATGGCTCTGGATTTGGTTCCGGCGCCGGAGAAGTTTTGAAACCGGTGTCTGAAACCGTAACTGTTGCCGCCGATGCAACGGTGAATGCTGTCTCCGGTAAGGACTCACAAGCTGGTCAAGACAATGGATCCAAATCGGCTTCAGGGCAGACTGATGGATCAAATCCAGGCTCAGGCTATGGATCCGGGTCTGGTTATGGGTCTGGTCATGGGCTGGCCTGAGTGGGTGAGTCCAGATTTAGCCCACCTTATTGGTCTTTAAACAGAAGATATGTCAGGCCCAAAAGCTTAAGACAGAATAATAAGGATTAGTGTGTGTATTATGTCAAGAATAAATAACCAGTTTGCATAAATCTGGGGAAACCTTCGTTCTATATGAATGTTGCTTAATGAATTTGTGACATATATTTGTGTTGTATAATATGATTATCGCGTGAAAAAATGATAAATATCTTTCGTTTATAGGGTTACTCCCATTCTTTTACAAAATATATGAACGCTATTTTTTCTCGATAAATCTGCATCAATAATTTTGATTTAGTGACATTCATGGTAATGTCACCGCCGAAAGATTTGAGACCAATATCATTGAATTGTAATATTAGCTTATGAGGATCATACTCAAGTCTTGGGCGTGTTAAGAATTGCCCTTACCAACTTAGCTAGGTCTTGTCCCTGAATTCCAAAGTTGTTCCAACGTAATTGTTAAAGTATTTAACTCAAAACCAATAATTGAGTTAAGCGAGATAATCAACTTTCTATTTTCTTGCTAAATTCTCACGAAATATTGTGCTTATTATCATTTCCCACTTAAGATTGATCATCAAGAACTTAGAGAGAGAGAGAGAGGAGTGTTTCTTTATTAACGTGTTAACGGTGTTCAATGAGGACGAACTTGTGCAAGTGTTTATTATACTTATGACGCTGTTTATTAATAACTATAAAATATAGTAACGGTCATCAAGTATGATTATTTGTGTAATTTTGAGCTTTATTCTTTTTAATTAAACCACTTTCATCCCTCAATTTTTAAATTTACAGCATTTTGGTTCAATAAAAAACAACAAACTTGAATTAATTGAAGCCATTATATATTTATATGCATCTCAGAGAGAGAGAGAGAGAGAGAGAGAGGTATTCATCCTGTGATGTGAAACAAATCTTCTTGTTTTGTCAACATTACAATTGTATTGCTCAAGGACTTGCTTTACCATTGGTTTATTAACTAGGTTGCACTAGGTTATTCTTTAAATGATCAAATCGAACATAAATTAATTAATATACGACTGGTGAAACTTGATCTCATGTTCTACAATTCGTTCATCTAGACAAACCAACTTCGTTCTTTAATATCATAAATACAGTAAACTTCTGCCTTCGGAATAAATTGACTCCATAGATATAGCATAAAACCTTGGCTTATTGGCAACAAATGATATGTTTAGTGACATCAACCTAATTCTCAAAACTTCAACTGACTAGTGAATAATTGTTAAGGTATATTTAGCTCAAGTATTATTGTGACATGGGATGGAACTAATTTAACACCATTGGAACTTAATACTAGCTTCGATAAGTTAATTAGAGTCGTTTGTCTAATCCGAATCAAACAACACTAGTTTTGCTTCATTCCGATTGCTTTTACTATGACTTTGCTGCCTTCAGATTTTTCCGCACTCAATAATCTGTTTCAACTTATTCTACGTCACTATCAACCTTCCAACATAGATAGTGAAGTGGATATATGAGAATCCAAATCTATCAAATCACTCATGTTATGATCTTCTACATCTTAGTACTTCTCATTCCGTCATCTGACTTACGTTCTTCATGTAGCATTCAAACCGAATGACTATGAAATTACGTCGATACTTCCGCATATTATGGGTAACATAGGAGACATCTCTATTTTCCCCTTGAGAATCACATTCTAAACCTGTAAGGCATGTCCAAATTTGAAACCATCTATTTTAAGAAACTGTTGTGCAAAGTCATTGCAACAATGGCACTTGGCTCTACATATTCTCAGCTTTTCCACCACACCCTCTTCTCCTTTCTAACCAAACAAACTTCCTCCTCATCCTCCTACATATTCTCTTCTCAATTTAAGTCCATTCAATTGAATATAAAGCCTCCCCTCTTCACCTCCATCTCTACACATTTTCAATCACCATTGACACAAACCTGAAAAAATGAATTACACACACTCTCTCTCTCTCCTCTTTTCTTTCTTTCTTGTATTGAACATTTTCAACTTTGCCAATGCCTTTAACATCACTAAACTCCTTGAACAATACTCAGATTTCAGCACCTTCAACAACTATCTCACTCAAACCCAACTCGCCGGAGAGATCAATTCCCGGCAAACCATCACTGTCCTTGTGGTTGATAATGACAATATATCACCCATATCAGGAAAACCTGTTGACTTGCTCAAGAAGATTATGAGCGTTCATGTAATACTGGATTATTACGACGTGAAAAAACTTCAATCTCTACCAAACAAAACCAGCATTCTCACCACTCTCTTCCAGAGCAGTGGCACGGCCTCCGGTGAACTAGGCTTCTTGAACGTGACAGATTTGAGCACCGGCAGCGTCGCGATCGGATCGGCTGATAAGGGTGCTACTCTAGGGGCCACTTTGGTCAAGTCCATTGCTGCACAACCCTATAATGTATCAGTATTGCAAATTAGTACTATAATTATTCCTTTGGGCATTGAAAATTCAAAATCAAACTCTTCCTCAAATTCAACTTCTCCTCCTTCGCCGGTTCCGGCAGCTAGTCCGGGGAAATCAGAGACACCCACTCCGGCGAAATCACCGGCCACGGCGCCACCTAAGTCTAGCAAGGCACCTGCACCATCTGATGCAGCTTCGGATGCACCATCCAATGCAGAAGCTCCGACAAAGGCTGACACGCCTTCAGCTGCACCGGGTTCGCCACCGGTACCTGATGCTCCAACTGCTGATGCTCCGGCATCAGATGCTCCAACAGCAGATGCTCCGGCTACAGATAATTCTTCTCCCAGTGTAGGGACAGCTATTGGTCTAGGTCTTGGTGGGGTTGTGATGATAATATTATCAACTTTGTGTCTAACAGTGATGAATTGAAAGAAGAACTAACTAGAGAGGAAGTTTTTTGGATCATTGTGTTTAAAGTTTTGTTTTTTGGGTCCAAGTTTTTTACGTGAATTTTTTTTTGGGTTTTGAATCATGAACAATTAAGTGAGTTGTATGAAATGATTCTTGATTATGAATGATAATTTTCCATTGCCCTGTTTGAATCAGTTGCCAATCAATCGTGTCGGATAAGATGGGTTTGTGTCGAATCCTTTACCCGATAATGTATTTCTTTGCGGTTTACTTGAATTTTGCTTGCAATCAACAATTCTTTTGGAGGTACCCTCCTAAAAAGCCTGAGAAACTGCACTAGCTTGAAGAGAGTTAGGCTCGAAAGAAACCAAATTACTAGAAACATAGCACAAGATTTGGGCATATACCCAAATTTAGATTACATTGATTTGAGTTATACCCAAATTAGGCTCGAAAGAAACCAAATTACTAGAAACATAGCACAAGATTTGGGCATATACCCAAATTTAGATTACATTGATTTGAGTTATAACAAATTGTATGGCCAAATTGTCTCCAAAATTGGGACTCCATCATAATTTGACTAGCCTGAAGAATCTCCAACAACAATCTTTCTGGAAAAGTACCACCCGAGCTTGGAGAGGCCACTCAACTACGTGTGCTTGATCTTTATTTTCTTCAAATCATTTGGTAGGGAAGGTTCCGAAAAATTTGGGGAAGTTGAGTTCATTGTTCAATCTGATTTTGAATGATAATAAAATAGCTGCCAACACTCCTCCAGAACTAAGCATGTTGTCTGATCTAGTACATCTTCACTTGGCAGAAAATAATCTAAGTGGCATGATACCACGGCAGCTCTGAAAAGTGCAAATGTTAGAAGCATTGGATCTCTCCCATAATGAGCTCTCTAGTTCCATCCCATTCACATTCGATCATAGTTTTAGTTTGACATCCATTGACATATCGTACAATCACTTGGAGGGTCTCCTCCCCCCCAATCATAGCCTTTCAAAGGGCAGCATCAGAAGCATTAAGTGACAATAAGGGTTTATGTGGCAACGCCACTGGTTTAATTCCTTGCTTCCCTATAAAGAGCAATGGGGCTAATGATAGAAGATGCAAAAGAATTGTGGTTTTAATCATCATCCCTCTTGTTTTGGGCACTTTTTTTCTTGTATTGACAGTTATTGGCATTTTTTCAAGTTTTTGGCCAAGAAAAAGGAGTGCAGATGAGGGGTCAACAAGATCAAACGAGAACATGTTTGCGATATGGAGCTTTGATGGGAAGATGATGTATGAAAACATCAATGAAGCGACAGGGGACTTCAGCTCTAAGCAATGCATTGGGGAGGGAGGATATGGAACTATCTACAGAGCCAGAGTTGTCTAGTGGGCAGGTTGTTGCTATAAAGAAACTTCATCATGCGCCACATGATGGTGTGATGGGAAATCATCTAAAAGTTTTTACAAACGAAATTCGTACATTGACAGAAATTCGACATAGAAATATCGCGAAGTGCTGAATTCTGAATATGAGGGTCGCTTATCTGATTTTGGGCCGCAATATTGCTAAAAGACCCGACTCTTCTAATTGGACTTCATTTGCTGGTGACCTGGGAGACAAGCAACAATGATCTTAGACTCTTGTTCATTTTTCCTGTGATTAGTCCCTCATGCTTGGTTAAATTTTGTCCATCTTAGTGTCTGAAACATTCGACAGGCTTGACCTTGTGTAGTATTGTTCCTCCTTTTTTTATTTAATGGTAATCGTCTTAACCACAAATTTCAGATGCACGCAATCAGCCACCAACCAGTGCATGTTCTTTTCTCTCTCCCCCTCCTCCTTCGTATTTTATGCTGAAGTTCTCTCCACCATTAGCATTGAAACTAGTTTACAGACCAATAACAGGTGACAGATATGTGTTTTGTGACTGTGCAGCTTAATAACATGAGTATGTTTTTCTGTGTCTTTCTTTGTTCTATTTTTTTTCTTTTTACATAACTTGCTTATACAATGGAAGTGAACGAAAAATGCGATGTTTATAGCTTTGGATGCTATCCTGGTGATATCATGTCATCTTTATCGGGATTGGAATTGGCAACTTTGAACTCAATCCTTTCAACATGATCACATTAACCCAACTGCTTGATGTTAAATGTCAGCAGAATTTCTTTTGTATCCTTCTTCTAAATTGCATTTTTGTTTTTCAGTTTTTCCAATTCCTCTTCTTCTTCTTTTTTCCTCTCTGTTTTTGAAGTTTCTTTGTTTGCTCTGTTCCACTTTGTTGTGTTTAAATGACACCAAGATTGCTTTGATGCATCATTGTTGTGTTTAAAAGGTCATATGAGCCTGTTTTAGCGCGGAATGAGGCATAAAATTGAGAGATTTGACTTTGATCTTTGACTTGAACTTTCACCGTAAAATTATACTTTTTTTTTGGTCTTTTTTTTTTAGTAAGATTTCAATATCTTACATCTTTAATCTTTAATCCCCATGTTTGTCATGCTATAAATGTAGGTAGGCAAATTACGCCATTTCTTTTACGCTATTTATATACAAATGCATATGAATCATACGAGATACATGTATAATATAATCTTGTATATGATACGGAGTGATTTTTACATTCAAATATAGAGTTCTAGTTCAAGTTTGTGGTTGGTGGTGAAGTTAACTTGAAATCAAGTTTGAGCCCAAAAACTCACCTGCACTGAAACCAGAACTTAGCCTACATAAGATCTGATCTAACTGCTAGCCATGAGACTAGGTTGATTCACTTTGAGGAAAAAAAATGAAGTTTAGTCCCTATTAATAGGAGTTATGGGATGCTAATCTGGGTGGAGTTCAATTCCGTAATCTTAAGATTATTGAACCGAATATTAACAATTACACCGATGACCCCAATAGGTTGACTCGATTGACAATTCAACATATATCCTATTTTACAAACTTTGACTTCATATCAACAGACCTTTAGTCTAATGGTACTCTTCGCCTTGTGAAAGTTTTATCCTCTTGAGATCAAATGTTCAAGTACCCTGAGCGACAAAAAGCATGGTTAGTTGGTAAGACGGACCTCAGTTATTTGAACGAACCGTATCCAAGTCTCTAGTATGAGTTCGAATCCCCACCGAAATGCAAGTCCTAATTTAACTGGTGTATGGGTTGAGGAACCGATTCATGCACATGGGGTTTGTCCTTGGTTTTACTCATACTCACGAATCTGAACGACATAAGTGCGCCTTTATTTGCCGGGAAGAGACTAGAAATTTCCCCGATTATGAAAAAAAAACTTTGGCTTCATTTGATGTATCAATTTGAATGTATAACTTCACTTTTACCCATCAATTTAGTTGTAAAAGTAGCCTGAAAACCATGTTTGGGATTGCATCTGTGGATGATCTTAATTATAAGTTTGTAGTAATTAGAAACAGTAGACTTAAACCCCATCATAATAAAAACATGAAAATTTTATATTTTGATGTATGGTCAAAAATCTAAACCACTCGTAAAGAGATTGGGAATGGAAGTCAATAAGCAACATGTGAAGAATAAATATAAATATTTAATTTGGTATTCTATAGTAGAAGTGATAAAACCCAAACTTTTAGATCTTTCCATCTCAGAAATTATTTTATGTATTTGGAAATAGTTTATGGGAGAAAAGATATTTGATCAATTTTTTTGTTTTTGTTTTTTGAAAACTGATAATAAAAATTGGATAGATTTTAAAGAACAAGTTAGAGATATTTTGTGTGTTTTTTAGGAATAATCTTCCCAGAATTTAGACACCACCACCACACTTATATCATCACACTATCACCACGACCACCATACCACCACCATGTCCAGGGGCGGAGCCAGGATTTTGCCTCAGTGGGGGCAATCTAAATTTTTAAATTTCAAAGAATAATAATTGTAGCATTGTTTTCATCAAAATATGTATTCTTGATGAACTGTTTATAAGCATAGTTACATCAAAATAAAGCCATTTAAAGACGCAACTCATGAGTGACGTACAAAAAAAGGTAACAAAAAAGTTTAACATCAAAAGTATCATTTAGTGTTCGAAATCATGTACAAAATGAGCTCCCAACTCTCGAATATCCCAAAGTATCTTTTAGATTCAAGTTTAAGAGTTCGTTATTAAGTTCGCAACAAATGAGATAATTAACTACACATAATCCAAATATAATCCATAAATCCAAAATATAATCCAAACTAGAATTTCAAGAAATCAATTAAAGCAATTTAATCATAGAAAAGAAAAATAGCACTAACCAAGAATTTCATATAGCCAATCTGAACATCGGTTTCAATAAAAATCCAAAATAGTTGAAAGGTGACCCCAGACGAAACAAAGAAAACCTACTTAAGTCCATAAATAATACACCAAACAATCATCAATTCTACAAGAACTAAACTAACTTTCTAATATAAAAAATTTGATTTTAGATTAGTGTTAATACTATTATCAAAAAATTTGGTTAATGGATTACCTCTCCTTCGTTTCAACATAATCTTCTAGGGTTTCTTCAAATTTGATTTGCACAATGATTAAATCTAATAGGCTGATTTGTTGATGAATAAACCAAAGAAACTAAATAAAAGAAACAAGAGGACGCGAAGAAGACGAAGGCTTAAGGAAAAAAAAAAACAGGCGTTAAAAGGAGCTGCCAAAGTTAGCTTTTTAAGGGTTGAAAAATATATTAATATACCCTATACTTTAAGAAAATTTCAGTGAGGCATGCTTAAGAAATTCTTGAAATTTTTAAAATTACACTTAAGTCCCAATTTTTTTTTAAATTTCAATGGGGCAGCTACCAGACGTAAAAAATGAGCAGGAGAGGTCAAAAGTTAGCTTTTAAATGTTGAAAATTATATTAATATACCTTATACTTTAAGAAAATTTCAGTGGGGGCAAGTTTAAGAAATTCTTGAAATTTTTAAAATTACACTTAAGTCCCAAAATTTTTTAAAATTTCAGTGGGGGCAGCTGCCCCCACTGCCCCCACACTAAATCCGCCACTGACCATGTCCACCACCACCACCACCACCCATCACCACATTTTGATTTTCATTATTTTTTGAGTTACTATCCAAACAAGTTTTATTATTTTTTATTCTGTAGAACTACTTTTGAAATTATATAACCAAACAAGTTCTACGACACAAAAAATACTAAAAATAATTTTCTAAAATTCTTTTCAAAAATAATTTTAAATACTATTTTTTGAGACGTAACCCAAACAAGAGCTTAATTTCTTAGCTCAAAAGACTTTGAGTATCCTAAGTAACTCATTACTCATATAGTGTTTAATATAGATCTTGTTATTATCTATTTCAAAGAAAAAGAAAGGAAAAATACTACAAAAACATTGAACAACTTTTCCATTGGGTGTAAAGCATTAGAGCTTTTTTGCAATGTTGGCCATTTTGGAGGCACATTTAACAAAATATTTATTTTAATAAATTGTACAAGGCTCACTTATTTTTATCCTGAATAAAGTTATTTTCTCTAATTTCTCTATAATGAACTAATTATCAAAAACAAAAAAAAACTAATTATCCTCTATTATTTTTCCCTCCTCCACCTTTTTCTTACAAAATACTAGAAATATTGAATATAATAATAATATAATTTACAAAGACAACCCTTTTCTCACTCGCTTCTCAATCACGTGAATTTCACTGCTTAATCATTCAGACACCAATAAACTGCAATTGAACACTATGCACCCACACACGCGCATCAATAATTAATTAGAGTTAATTGCATTGAAGGTCCCTAAAGTATCAAAGTTGTCTCATTTTGGTCTTAAATATTTTAATTTCATCATTTTAGTCTATGAAGTATTGAATATATTTCTATGTGATCTCTTAAACAGATAGTATCCAGATTACTAACGATTTTTTATTATAAACTTGTCACGTGATAGTTAAATATAAGAAATTTTTTTTTTTTGAATAACTTGACCAAATTTATACCTAAATTTTGGTCAAAGAGTTACTCAAATTACACAGTTTTGATCGTAAGTTATTCAAATTTTGGTTAAGAGCTACCCATATTACATATTTTTTGTCAAAAGTTACCTAAATTTTAGTCAAAAATTAATCAAATTATTATTTTTTTTCCATATTTAAGTATCACGTGATAAATTTATGATAAAAAATTATTAGTAATTTATATGTTATCTACTTGAGGGATCACATAAAAATATATTCAATACTTGAAGGACCAAAATAATGTAATTAAAAAATTAAATATTAAAATAAAATAAATTCTATACTTTGGGACTTTTAATATAAATATAATTAACCCTATAAAGTTTGTAAATACGAAAACAAAAAAAAAAAGTGAAAATAAAATCAAAAAAGTGCTAAAAACATAAAAACATTACCCTCTCTCTCTATACAGACACGGAAACGAAAAAAGAGTTCGAAAGAGAGAGGAAGTATAGAGGGAGGGAGAGAGCATCGAAACAGCGATCAGAGACAAAGGGGTGCTTAATCTGATTCAAGCGAAACACAGAGAGAGATTTGTTGAGAGAGAATCAAGGGGGGGAGTCGAATGCGAAGCAATTGCTGGAGAGAGAAAGCGAATGAAACAACGAGAATGGAAGAAGAAGCCACATGGGTTTCAACGAATTAGTCTCTCGTTGAAGAACGAACTTTTCTGAATCTGAATTTGGGGTCACTTTCAAAAGGTCCAATAAGGTGAGCCCATCAATTTTTTTGGTCTTTATACACTTCAATTTTCTCTCTCTGCCAGCTTAAATCTCTGGTATTCAATTTCAGTTGCCCCTAAAGATTTGAACTTGATGCTGAAATGTAAAACTTGAACCAATGGTATTTCGAGTTTGCTTGGTTTTTGGCAGAATTATTGTAAGTTCAAGCTCGTTGAATTGGAATAAATTGGGGTTTATTTGGAGTTACAGCGAGGTATATTTTGTGGGTTTTTAAGTTTGTGGTGTAAAAATGGAGGGTTGATGTCTTTCAGTCTGGTGGGATGGGATTTGAAAATTTGGGCGATTGGGTTTTTGGAGGGAGAGTTAGTTGGGAATTGGATCTCTGGTTTGGAACACAACCACTCCCACTTTTGTAATCTTAGGTTTTGAGTTTTGAAGATGTGTTTTGGTTCGGCATTGTTTTGGTTGTTGTTTGAGGGATTAATTTTTTTTTGGAAGAAGGGGTTTTGGAAACAGAGCAAAACCCTAAGTTAGTGGTGAAATTGGGATCCTAAGATCTGCATTTGCTGGGTGGGTGCTGTGAAGATTAATAGACTTGGTTTTTTTGTATGGATTTTATGTACTAAGAAATGCAACCGCCACATCAGTATTCGCGGATCAGTCTTGCTGAATTGAAAGCCCAGATAGTGAAGAAACTTGGGCCAGAGATATCCAAGCAGTATTTTTATTACTTGAATAAATTATTGAGTTTGAAGCTAACTAAGGTTGAGTTCAATAAGCTTTGTCTTGGAATTGTTGGGAGAGAGAACATTCCACTGCATAATCAGTTCATTCGTTCAATCCTAAAAAATGCTTGTAGTGCAAAATTCCCTCCGCCGTTGATACAAGATGAGGAAGTGTTTAAGCCTACACAAGTGGTTGGAAATAAAGAGCCTTCAAGTGATGGGTACAAACAAAATGGGTCCCATCCTGGTATAAGTCATGCTTCAAATCCACCAGCCTTTTCAAATGGGGACATTTTACCTCTATCACCCCGAAAGGCCAGGTCAGGAATTCGTGATCGTAGGTATGTTGATCGTCGTAGTTCACTGGGACCAAATGGCAAGACAAATTTTGCGTCCCAGCAATTATCGACCACACATTCCAGTGATTTTGATGTTATTTTGGAGAATGGTTATTCGACTCCACCAGATCTTCAAAGGCAGGTGCAGCATCATCAGGGACTCACGCTGCAAGCACAGAAGGAAGGGGTTGTGTCAGGTTACCAGCCTGCTACATTGTCAGTAATAAAGCGATCACCAGATGATCCAGTTCATGTAAATAGCAAAGACCAGACTGAAGTGTTAGTTAGAGAAGAGGGCAAAGAGTTATCTGCTAGGAGTCTTCTCCGCGCTCCACTAGGGATCCCATTGTGTCCGGTTAGTGTAGGTGGGGCCCGCAGGGCATTGCCTTTGGCAAGCAGTAGTAAATGTGTTAGCTCAGTAAACAGTGGTGGTTTGTTGGACACGGTGACTCTAAGGGAACGTATGGAGCAGATTGCTGCCACACAAGGCCTTGAAGGGGTGCCAATGGACTGTGCCAATTTGTTGAACAATGGGTTGGATGCTTACTTGAAGGGTTTAATTAGGTCCTGCCTTGAACTTAAAGGGGCAAGCTCAGGGCATGAGCCTATGAAGAACAGTACTGACAAGCATCGGAATCATTTCAAGCTTGTTAATGGTGTTAGACCAAGTCATCATTATCAGATGCAGAACATCAATAGACCTTTGCAAGAGATGCAAGAACACAGACCTCACTGTCCAATCTCTTTGCTAGATTTTAGGGTTGCAATGGAGCTGAACCCACAGCAGCTTGGCGAAGACTGGCCGTTACTGCTGGAGCAAATATGTATGCATGCAATGGAGGAATGAAAATGGGACCAAACTAGGTTGTCTTTCAGCTGGGCTTGGGTTGGTCTCTATGGGATCAAAGGGGATGCCGTCTTTTAGGCCCTGGACAGTCTTGATAAAGTGACTCTCCTTAATGGCCTTTTGAACCAGTCTACAGCCCTTGAAGTGAAGCAGATTCCCTTACTGGATGATGGGGACTAGAGCAGGATATCTTCGTATTCTTCTGCTGCGGAGCTCGTCCTCAGTCAAAGAAATCACATTCATCCAACATTAATCTCACAGTCATGAAGGCAAGAATGCCCCTATTGGTTGCTCTGTTGTATGATTAGTATATGTCTCACTGCACATTTTACTCTTTTTTCTGTGAGTTACAATTAATGAGGAATTTAGACAGTTTTGCAGGAATAATTTGTGTAGTTCAGTACTTAGTATGAGGTGAATATGCATGATGCAAGAGTTCTTGTGTATGTACTTTTAACACGAAGAGTTCATTGGAATCTCAATATTAATGACACGTTTCACCAGTTGATTAAGTCTGGTTATGTTACTGTACTTCTTTCAAAGTAATGATTATTTCTCTACTGGTTATGTATGCGTTTAGGTAGCTGGCAGAATATTTCCTCTCATCCTTGCTGCATGGTAATTAGAAACCGAGGAATTATACCTGTTTTAGGCGTAAATAATATAAGCCTTTTTTTTCTTTTTTTGTAAAATGCCAACTATAACTTATTTGTGTAACAACTAGAAAAAAAATTCCTTTTGTTAAATAATGAAATAATATGGAAGGGAGGAGTCCATTTTTTATAGAGTCTGGAACATTTGGAGTCCTAGCCATATAAATGGATTGGGCTTTAAGAGTTCTGCATACAGAAAGGTCAACCGTCTAACTTCCACATCCTGGCAAAAATAACTTGGTAGTCTCTAGGTAAGAATATTAATAGCACCAGGATGTCAAAGTTATCTCTGTGGGCCCCAAATGGGTCCACAGAGACTGCCATTTTGATGTGAAGGTTGTACATGTGCCCTTCTTGCCACCTTTTCCCTACCCCCTCCCTCATAAACTTGCAATATTGAGTATTTCTAGCGATGAAAGATAGTGGATAATTAATAGTTTTACTAGTCATCCTTCAGATCAACTTACTGCATTTAACCTGATTTATAACTAGAGTGGAGATATGCACGTTCCAAGTTCTCAAGTTTGCAGTTAGTTGGCTTGTAATTTTTGCTATATGATAATGCTTCCTTCTATTCTTTCCCTTTATTCTTTTCTTTACTTCAAACAAACAGATAACATCACACAGAAGATCTACCTCTCATTTTTTTCAGTCTTGGATTCATCAACTGTGCAAATACAGGCCAACTCATTCTTGAGCAGCGTGGTGAGCACCTGTTTGCAGAAAATAAACATTAATGAACCAACCATGGCAAAAATATTATCACCATGGTTGGTTCATTAATGTTTATTTTGTAATTAATCTTACTCCTATGATGTCTTAGAGAGATTATTTTGTCGATGTGATAATATTTTTATATAGTCTCAGGCTCTCGGTGTGATGTTTCTGTTGTTAATGCATCAAATATTGATAATGGTGTCTGTAGGATGCATGTCTTAGTTGTGTGATCTGGACATTAAACCTGTACATAAATTATTCGATGTGGAACACTGGGGTTGGAGAATTTTAGCACTCAGAAATCTTTCAAAAAAAACACCAGTGGAAAACGATTGTTTTACAACACAATTGAGGGATAAAAAAGAACAAAAAGATAGAAAAGTTTATTTTCAATAGGATTACTTCGTTTGCCTGTTAATCATCGTGCAATCAAGCCCTCTTACGTTTGAAGAGAAGGGAGCTTTTCTACGGGGCAGAAAGAAAAGGTGTGCTACTCTTGTGTATGTATAAATTCATAAGCTTTATTATTGTCTTGGCTCCTAATATAATAAGAAAATGCAGGTTTCATACATGTGAACTGGACTCTCTATGATGTTCAGTTTCCTCTGGCAATGGCCATGCTTGGAGCTTTGGAGTGAAAACCAGGTGTATGTGAGTTCATTTCACTTCAAATCTTTGCCCTGCCTCGTAGCTAGACTAGTATTTCTACGGTGGTATTGTATCCATGTCTTTATTTAGGTTGAACTTTGTAAGATTCTTGCATTACCAGCATGTAAGTCGTGATTCTGCTCTATTTACGGTTTCATGGAATGAGTAGGAGCAGCTATAATTGTGGTACTAGCTGTTAGAACCTGTGAATGGCTGTCAGAAATTCCTTTGTCGTCAAATTGGACATAAAATAGGCATTTGTTAACTTTATGTATGTGATTATTCCTACTATTATATCAGCTGTGTTACTTCACTTCTTTTAATCAGCTAGTAGCTAAGGTTTGGGAGGTTTTTGGCGAGCATATCGTTGTTTTAGTGGAGTTTGAGACTATATGAACAAGATGTTTTATGTTTTGTACTATTTAAATCTCCTACTGAACTTGATCTGAGGTGTTTTAAGTTTAGTGATGTTGAAATATCTGCTAAATGTTTGTTTTGGAACACATTAGTGATTAAGTTTACGTTGAACGTTAATTTGAACATCATTTTTTTGGGTTTCTTTATCCAATGTAAATATTTATGGGGAAAACAAATGATTGCAACCTAGAACAATACAAATTGGGGGATACGTACTTGAAGTGGATTCATGAAGCCCATTTATAGATCAACGAATGAAGAAGTGGGATTGTGTTTAGTGTTAACTCAATAATTGATATCCTGAATTTCGTCGACTCTTTGACAAACTATGTTAATGAAATGATTACAGCCAATATCTTTATTACGTTGGTTCAAGAATGATGTACTATCCCTGTCCCTCTCCAGCCCCACCTAGGCACACCCACCCACTCACGTAAAACACACACACACCCCCATCGACCTCCGCTGCAATCCACCCCCCAAACCCAGCCACTGCCTGCACAGCCATCACCTTCCTCCTTTCATCACTTATTTGTCTACAACATTCACCCTCATCATCATCATCATCATCATCTCTCTCTCTCTCTCTCTCTCTCTCCATAAACACACACGCACACATCAAATACCCGCCCCATGCACCAACAGCCACTCCCAAACATCAAATTCCAACCGCCGCTTTACACATAACCACCCCTTGTGCTCCTAACACCCATCACCATCCCCTTGCACTGCCACCATCCATCACAACAAATTGCCCCCTGCTGTAAACACATCGTCCCCACCCCGGAAAAAAATACCCTGACCCACACTAATCTGGTTTCAGAAACCCCCACCATCACCAGTGGATGAAATCACCATTGGTTATTCATCAGAAATCTGCTGCATGAAACCCCTTATCATCTCATTAGAAGTAGATCTCTCATCATCTCAATCTTCGGCACCAAACCCCTTATCTATGCTGCCAATTCTGCCACCATTTGCATCCCTCCACTAGCTGTGAATCGAAGGAAGCCACTGATTATGGTGCCCATTTAAAAGGAGATGCTGGGGTAGTGTGGTGATTGATCTAATGTGGTCAGAGGATGGTTGAGAGAGAGAGAGAGAGAGAGATGTGGGGAGTTGGCTATGGGTGGAGGGAGGCCGATGACTGTGATTAACATTTTGAGGAAAGTGGTGGCATTGGAAAGAAAGAGAGGGGGGATATATTTATGGGTCCTGGGTTTAGTTTTAGATTCAGGTATAAATTTGGTATGGGATATTGGGATTTGAGTTTGGCCCGTTTGGGGTAGATTAGTTTATTTCTGTAAAGGTTAAAGTAGTCATTTACAACTTCCATTGAGTCCGTGAATTGACCATCACTGAATTGAGTTATTTCCCATACTTGAGGGGGCCGTGTTATTTAGTGACAAACTTCAAGGGTCTGAATGTAATTCACCCAATTCAAATGTTCAAGAGCAAGATTCATCATCCCCTTGCCAGGAGGAGAGTAATATTGTGTCACACCCTATTGCTTTTGCAATGGGGATCTCCAAGATAGCATCCATTTTTGAAGAACTGATGATCAGTAAGAACTGATCGAGGTCAATTCTGATTTCTATTAGAGGACTTAGGTAGAGTAAGATCACTTTGGATCTTGTGTGCAGGCTATCTACGACCCAT
This sequence comes from Ilex aquifolium, assembly GCA_951799425.1. NCBI lineage: Eukaryota > Viridiplantae > Streptophyta > Magnoliopsida > Aquifoliales > Aquifoliaceae > Ilex > Ilex aquifolium. Next base: position 27,201,254 of record OX637404.1, on the reverse strand, counting down.
GCTATGACTTAAAGTCGTCCTAATTCTTGTTATCCCAGACCTCAATCTTAGAGCACTCTTCTTTTGAGTAAGCTAGTCGACATGCATGCAGTGTTTGGGTTTTTTTGGGTCTTTTTTTGGTTGTTCCATTCACTCATGATCTGGTGTGGTCGACCCAATCATTCACCCCCACCCAATGGAAAATGTATATAGCTGTTTCAGTGTCTGGAAGGGGATTTAATCCTGGATAGAATATGCCTTGCTGGGACATACATGCAGAATGGGTCCTGATTTTGTCACTACCTGCATTCTTTTCAACAACAGTATCTGTATTCAATCTTTGACAATCTCAAAGCAACAAGGCCCACTTCTCTTCCTGTTTGGACTTCTTTGAGTTTCCCTACTAGGGTAATGAATTTGAGGGTTATTTTCAGATTGGCTCTGCTAGAATTCTGAACTCATGGAATTATTCTGGGCAACAGCTTTAATTTGATATGCTTATTTTGCTGAAAGAATTGAATAAAATCAACAGGATGACCATGCGAGTCTGCACTAAATTGATCTCATAATAATGAGAAAACGACATGTAGCCATAAATAATCTGAAGTTCATCAGCTCAATAAGGAGCATTCTGTTGATCAAATTCATTCCTCTTGGAGGGAAGCTTTCACCTAACCCTTTTTTCCAACTAAACTGCAGGCGCGTTAATCAGCAGTAGATGAGTTCAAAAAAGAGATTGTGGCAGCTTTGTGGATGCTTCCACTTGCATGTCCAACACATACTCTCTTTTTTTTTTTCGGCACTGGAACATAGCCCAGATCACCAACATGCATCTTCACTCTTAGTGACTCCATGACTCCTAGATTATTTATCATCCATATGTATCACAAAGGCTTGACAGAGTCGCACAAGTATGGAGAATGAGCAAAGATTTAGAGCTTACTGGGATTTTTCTGCTGTATGATTTGACCGTGGATCATGGCAAAACATGTTATATTTACAAATGACCAACTTCATCATTGTGACAGTACTCTACTGGCAATAGAGGTAAGTAGATAAACTTGTTCCATATTACACTGATATGGATTACACTAGCAACAGCTCTACACAATATCACTTGTTGGCTGCAGGATTGTGAATAACTGTGTCATCCATATCTTGTTGCACGAATTTAGGAGACATTTTTATTCTGGTATAGAACCTGGGCCTGCATATCAAGCCCGATTTGTGGAGAAAGATGAGGCAGCAGAATGGTTGGACCATACAAAAATCCTCCCAAATGGCCGTTGCTTGCGCTTAGGGAGACGTGACATCGACTGTGATTCTGTTCTCCTAAGCATTTCCCACATCACCTGCACGTCCTCATATCCACAGGTTTGTATATCATCATGTAGCTTCAAAAGCCCAGCACCTGAACAAAACAAAACCCTTAAATGATCCTTCTAGGACTAATAGATGCAGAAGATCAGCATGAATGGGAAACATCGTAAGTTCATAAGAATGATTGGCACAAATACAATCTAGATGTTTATTACTCATTAGAACCACACTTTTGTGGCACATAACACAGTCTTCATATGTAATCCTAACACCAAGAATCATCTGCAAGAAAGCACAGCCATTTGTGTAGATCTTTTTGTTGCATAATCTTACATACACACACTAAAGTGTCACATAAAACATAGGGATGCCCGGCACTACAACAAAGTTATGGTTATCTATCTTTTGACCTAGTTATAGGGTGGTGACCAACTAGAGCTCGGATACCTCCTGTATGACTGCAATGCATATTGCTAGACAATTACATCCTATTTCCAGATTGATACACAAGACTCAGTAGTTTTTTATGACTTGGACTTCATTTGCAGGCCAGTGAAATAGACAAGGGCATGCCCAACCCGAGCTACTTGGTCATGGCAAGAGCAAAGAAGAAGAATGAACATTAAAGAGTAAAAAAATACACAGCTTCACTTGACCGAGGACCTCTTCGTCTTCCCAAGAGATTCAAGAAGATTGAAAATAGGAAACATTAAAGAGAAAAAATACACAGATTCACTCGTCTGGGAGCCTGTTCCTCTTTACCGAGAGATTCAAGTCTCGTTCATATCTTCACTCGCTTGGTTAAATTTAAAGACAGTCCACCTTCAGATCAATATTTGAATTGTCAGCAGCTAGAATTATCGTCAACTTCATTTCTCTGACCAGGTACTACTTTATATTTGTGGTCAAGTTTATAATATTCTACAGTTTATGCAATAATTTCTATCTTACTTTCTCAATTCTCTCTCATATTTCCTGTCCTTGAGTGGAACTAGCAGCCTAGTGGATGTAGCCAACCATTAGTGGAATGCCTAATGATATGCTTGCTGTTTTAGATGTATTAAAAAAATAATAAAATTTAGAACCCATCTTTAGAACCTTATATTAAAACTAATAAAGTAGATATCAAAATCATTTACAAATATAATAGAAATAGTCATTAGTGCTAGTAGGGCAGAATACACTTAATCTTCTTCTTCTTCTTCTTTCACTCATTTGAACTATTAAATTTTTCTTCCCTTTAAGTTGTGTAAAATATTAGTGGTGACAACAGAGCTTATCATCTTAGTGGTTTACAATGAACTAATCTTTTCATTGAGGGTGACACTGTACCTAATTACGCATGATCCTTTAGTGGATTTAGCCATCACCAATGGAATCTTTTATGCAATATTTTATACTGTCAAAACAAAAAAAAAAACAAATATTCAAACCCTATGTTTGAAATAACTTTTGAGGGTTGAAAAAAATTATGTTCTGATGTAAAATCGAAGAAATGACCCTGTTGTTGCCCCTAAAGGTTGTGCATATACAGTACCCGTAGACAAATAATAGGAAGAAAGAGCGAGAAAATAGAAGAGTATTATAGATATTTTGTGGGTGGACAACAACAACCCCATCATCTTCCTTCATTAATAGTATAATAGATAATAGTATAGTTTTTTTATAATTCCTTCCAATAGTTATTATTCTTAAACAACTATAGCCTCTGTGATTTAAGAATTGAGTACTTGTAAACATCATTTCATTTGATACATTAATTTAACAAAGAATCATTTCCATCTAACTTTTACTAGATTACAGATGTTTCTCTCACCTACAACAAGAATTATTAATAGATGATTCTACCAAATAAACCATAGCAGAACAATTTTTTCAGAGCAATCTTTCTGTTGATTCTATATGTGTGTGTGTGTGTGTGTCCAGGAATATACTTCAAATTAATTTTGAAGCAAAAAAAAAATGAGAGAGAATAAAGCTATCCCCATGGAATGAAGGAATGATTCCTTGAGAGTTCAGTGATCCAAATTCCAAGCCATCCTGATTTAAGGCATCTATGCAAAAGTCAAAAGAAGAAAGAATTCCCTTATAGCTCACACCAAAGTATATCCCACAGGCTAAAACAGTTGAAGACTGGGGGTTACCTATTATTCGTGGGTGGTTCGGCACACCTCTACCATACAAAACCACCCCCAACTTACTTAAATGACGTGTGTAATTACGAAGGAAATTCTTTCTTAATCTAAAGAGTTTCATTCAAAGCAACCATATATATCCCAACCCCACACCCACAACTTCAAGTACTTCCATTTTGTCAAAAATTATACCCATAAACATATATGCCTATATAACCATTTATGTATTCTTAGAGATAGAAAAAAAAAATTAAACAGCTGTTAATTTTTTACTTTCTCTATATTGTTGAAAATTCCTAATTTTCTTTTAAATCAAAAATTAAATAAAATTCCTAGTTTCTGGCATGACTGATAAATGATAATCTTATTTATTTTCCCAGCTAAACATAAGTAGTACTCAAATACTCTCATAGAAGAAGACAGAAACAACAAAAAGTAACACACACACACAGAGAAACAAGGAGAAAGGGAGATATATACACACACACACTTGTGTGTGTGTGTGTGTGTGTGTGTATATATATATATATATATATAGAGAGAGAGAGAGAGAGAGATTGTTCACCGTTCTTGCGAGCCTTAACACGGGCAGAAACAGCAATCCAGACTCTTCTAACAGGGAAGACCATCTTGTGCCACAAATCCATGACTTTTATCTTCACCTTCCCTCTCCTCCGACTACTCCCACCAAACCGGATCACTATCTCCCTTAACCCTGCCAGACCTCTCCTCTTTACCAAACCCACCTCTTATATTTACACAAAGGATTAAAGAAGAGAGAGGTATGAACTTTTGGGGGGCAGAGACAGAGAGTGTTCAGACAGAGAGAGAGCTCAGTAACACAGAGAAGGTCCAACGGTTGATCTAACTTGGCTACATTGTTAATAATATAGTACAACAACATTATTGTCACCGACACGTGACGGTGTGAGGGTGGCCTTTAATTTTCGAATAAACAAATAGTAATGTGACACGTGGTTGAATGGTATAGACTTTGGGGGGAGAGGGGTTTTGGGTTTTAATGTCTTTTGACTTTAGTGGGTTTGAAACGTGTCATCTTTTGAGTGAGGGATGGGTAAAAAAGTCACTTAACCTTATAAAAGACATAGATGCTGTCTTGGGCGGTTTAACCTATTTGAAATTTAACCTTCAATTTTGAATTTTAAAACCTTACTACGAGAATAGCAAAAGATATATATATCTTGTCGCTTACGCACAATTTCATTAATTCCTTTATTGATTTAGTTAACGACAAGTCTTCACACCGGTACACCTCTAACCATAATACCAAATATATATAATTCCATTTGCACCATTTCAATTTACGCACAACTCGTTTAATCTCTTCACTAGTCTGGTCAAAAGAAGAACATTTATGTATGGACTAGAGAATTCATAAGAGATAAATTTCTCATGACCAGACTTCAAGATAGTTGCCAAGTTTTAAACTAAGGACGTCTGAATTTACAACTCGTCCCTGTTTCTAACTTCATGTTCTCTATTCCATCACATAATCGATCTTACTTGTTTATTATGATTGCTATCAAATGTTATTTTAAAAGAGCAATATTATAAAGATCTAATCAGGGATCTAATTAAATATAGTCATTAGGTTAATTATAACTTTTAATGTTAAACGTAGTTAGTTTACTCATCAATCCAATGGTTATATTAACTTAGATCCTCACACATTTTGTTTCAAGCAAGTCATAGTTCATACCGGATAATATAGAACATGAATAAGTCTACGGTACAGAGATTTAGTTATATTGTACGATATTAAAAAAATAATTGTCAATTATATCATATTATTGCATGTCGAACCAATTTATGACTATATATTATCGAGATTGTATCAAGTTGAGTTTGTATTTCTGCATAAATAACGTATAAACTATGTTTAATAGGTTGATATCATATTTATATGCTTTTATGTCAACTCATGTATATTTTCCTTAATTTGTGAGTGTCGGCAGCTTCAAAGTCCAAGTGACGTGGTCAATGAGGGAACGAAAAAGATTGTTTACCCGACAGACCCAAAAGTCCGTTGGGGTTCGGAGGTAGGTGCTGACTCAATTACATGACGACAATTGATGGCATCAAAGGATGTTTTTGTCTTTTTCACCATATTCTATTATACTCTCTCTCTCCCTCTCTCATATCTTCTATATAATAAAAGATAATACAATTTAAATCTCAAAACATAAATAAAATAATTTTTGCTATTCGCGATTGAAATTTTTTTAAATTTTACTTTAAAATTAATCTGACGGTTAATATTAACACTCTAAATTTAATAGGAAAAATAGGCCCCTAAGGGTGTGTTTTGGGTGACTTTTTAAAAGTGTGTTTTTAATATTTATAATTTCTCATAAATACTTTTTTTTTTTTTTAAAAGTAGTGTTTGGAACCATCCCACCACCACCACTACTACCATCGTCCCACTACCATCACCACTATCACCTCCACAACCCACCACCATTACCATTACCACCGCCACCCCACCGCCAAATTGCCCCCCACCATCATCACCACTACCACTACCATCTCCACTGTCGCCACCCCACCACCACCATGCCACCCACCACCCCCCGCCCCTTACCACCACCATTATTGTCATCACCATATCACCCCTTACTATCACCACCGTTGCCACCCCATCACCACCACCCGACCACTACCATCCCCATTACACCCGACTACCACCATCCCTATTACACCCACCACCACCATTGTCACCTCCACCCCACTACCACCGCCACTGTCCTATTGTCGTCGCCGCCACCCTCACCACCACCTCTGCCACAATAATCACCACTACCCTTTACTATTACCATCGTCGTCATTACTACTGTCGCCACCCCATCACCACCCCCTACCGTCCGACCACCACTATCCCCACTACCCCCCTACCACCATCACCACCACAACCGTCACCTTCACCCCACCACCGCCGCCACTATCCAACCATCACCCCTACCACCACTACCTCTATCGCCTCACCATCACCCCTCACGATCATCACCACTACCACCACCACCGACATCGCCACCCCACCACCGCTACTACCACCCACCATCGCTACTACCACCCACCATCGCTACCATCGCTCACTCTCACTATAATCGGTGCTTAAATTCCTTTCTCTCCTCTGTATTTGTGATTTGATTTTAGATGTAAATATAAACATATTTATTATTGACAATTTTTTTTATTACTCTGTGCCTTCAGGCACAGGCAATAACTAATCTATATAATAAAATACAATACAATTCAAATCTCAAAAGATAAACAAAATAATTTTTACTTTTCGCGGTTGAGATCTTTTTAAATTTTACTTTAAAGTTAATTCGACAGCTAATATTAACACCCTAAATTTAATAGGAAAAATAGGGGCCTAAGGGTGTATTTGGGGTAACCTTTTAAAATTTCTTCTCGAACTTATAATTCTTTATAAGTATTTTAAAAAAAATATAGTGTTTAGAACCGCCCCACCACCACCACCACTGCCACCCCACCACCATCACTACTACCACTGCCACCACCACAACTACCCCTATCACCACTACCATTGTTGTCGCCACCCCACCACCACCTTTGCCACAAAAATCACCACCACCACCACTGTTGCCACCCCACTACCACCGACACACCCACCGCCCCACCACCACCATCACCACTACCCTCATCGCCCCACCACCACCACTGTCGCCACCTTACTATTACCACTACCACCACCCACCCATACCGCCCCCACCACTACCATCATCGTTGCTACCCACGACTCTCACCATCACAAACGATCGTCGTCACCCACCACAACAATCACCGTCTCTCACCACCACCACTATCATCGATCGCCCCAACTACAATTGATGCTTAAATTCTTTTCTCTCTCTTCTATCTTTGTGATTTGATTTTGGGTGTGAATACAAATATATTTATTGTTGACTATTTTTTGTTATTACTCCGTGTCTTCGGGCACGAGAAATAACTAGTTTATAATATAAAACAGAATTAATTTCAATAAGTTCATCTGACGGTCTTAAATAGACTAATCCAACGGTCACCAACATCCCCCTCAAAATCATTTACATTGAATTTTTCCTCTTCCAAACTCATCACTTCTCACTTACGTTGCACCGTATCTTTAGCCATGTGTTATCCCTAGTTAAATATCAAATTACGGCACTTTTGAAAGAAAATTATTAAATAACATTTTTGAGAGCAATATTATTTGGATATAATGATTGTGTGTCATTAAATTATTAGTGGGTCTCATCATTAAATATATTTTATTATTAATTAAATTGTCACAATACATTATATTTTTAAATTATATCTTAATAAGATTAGTGTATTTTTAAATTTATTTACTAAACTACGACATAATTTAAAAATAAGGCTATTGATTATGCTTTTTGTTAAAAAGTAGGGTAGGGTTGTTGACCCCGATTTTAAATAAAATCATGTTCTTCCCAACAATCACATTTTTAAATCAATGGACCTGTTTAGAGCTGATTTTTTTATCTGAAAAAATTGTGTTTTGAAAAGTTTCGTAAAAAAATTCGAGTTAAAAAAGTTCTCTAAAATCATTTGGGATGTTTTTAAAAAAGCTGAAAAAGTAAAAAAAAATTCATTTGGAGCGATTTTTTGGCTTTTTGTGTCAAAATAAAAAAAAAATTATTTGTATGTATAAATTATGCATAATAATTCTCAAAATATGAATTTCAAATTATTTTACTTCACTAATAATATTTTATGAATATAATAAACTAAATAGTTATGTTAGACCTGTGACAAAACTCTAAAAAATCGAAAGAAAATCTCTTAAAATTAGCTTCTTAAATCAGACTAAATAAGTCTTTTGGGATCTAAAAAACTACTACATAAGCTGGTAAAAAAGTTAACGTTCAAACGAACCTGACTTATTTTACTCCAAAGTCTTTAAAAACTACATATTTAAGTTAACACCAAACAAACTCGATGTTATATTTTGATAAATAAATTTAAAAATATCATAATTTGATAATTTTATTTTAAAATAATCGTATTCTGATCCTTAATTCTCTCTTTTCTCTCTCTCTCGGTTTCTTACCGTAATAGAGTCAGTTTTTTTTTTCTTTCTAAGTAAACAGTGTATTGATATCAAAGGAGAATTTACAAGTAAGAGCATCACTTGTCTGCCTAAACCTTGCAAGACAAGTTCCATTCACAAACAAAAACAGAGAAAGTCTGAGGAGAATGCTGATTATTTTCAGTATTCTCCAAAGATTTTAACAAAAACATTCTATGTAATTAGCATAGAATCTACATCATAAACAAAAAGAGAATTGGGTAGTTGTCATGAGTGAGCAAATCTTCTATTCTCTATATTTTCTTTAATCTTCAGAGACATTAATCTATTCCTGACCGTATAGATGATTACTTGTTGGACTGTCACAGGATCCTTCTGCTGATTCTTGAATATCCTTTGGTTCCTCTCATTCCATATCATATATACTGTTGCTGCAAGACAAAGCTTCTTGATCACAGTGGCAAGATTCTTCCCCTTCCAATTGTTGGCTGACTGGATAATAAAATCTTGCCAAGGTAATTGTTGCCAAGGCTGGTGGCACTTCTCCAGAACATGTTTCCAAATCCTTTCTGAGTAGTTGCAGTCAAAGAATAAATGATAATGTGTTTCAGGAGCTACCCTACACAAGACACAAATTAAATCCACACTTTTGCATATAGCTATGAATGCGATCCTTGGTTGAAAGTTTGCATCTAAAGGCAAGCCAAAGTATGAAGCTCATCTTTGGTATACATTGACTAAACCATAGAAGCTTGTGCCAGGGAACCAAAGGTTGTTTATACCTTAATTCTTCTAGTGCAGAAGAAGAGGGGAATGAGGAATGAGCCATTAGAGGTTAGCAACCATTTAACTACATCCTTCATTTCAGGTCTAGGAGAATAGGTTGGCATGGAAACCTCTATTTGTAGCAACTCTCTGTTGTTTCTAGCATTAGCCCTAGGCCATCTCCATTGATTGCCATGTATAATATGGCATACTTTAGCATTCTTGTTGAGGCCAGAATCGTACATAATTCTAGGAGTCCATCTAAACATTAGTGGTCCTGCAAGATGCCAATTATCAAACCATAGTGATGTTTCTCTCCCATCGCCAATAAAATGGAGAAAGAAAGGTCTAACAAAATCCCTTATCTTCAATAGTTTCCTCCAATTCCATGAACAAATTTGTGGGGGTTTGATAGTCCAGATGCTTCTTCCTTTCAGATAATAGTCCCTCACCCATTTAGACCAAATGTTGTTTTCATCAGAGATTAAATGCCAAAGGTGTCTGAGCATTAATGCTTTGTTCCAAGCCTTTAGATCCTTAACTCTCAATCCACCTTCTTGTTTTGGTAGGCACTTCCTTCCATGATACTTTAGCTCCAATTGTTCTAAGCTCAGCTCCTGTCCAAAGAAAAGCTCTTAGTTTCTACTCAACATTGTTAAAGACTCTCTTGGGAAGCATCAAGTGACTAAACCAAAAGATTTGAATATTCGAGAGGATTGAATGGATGAGCTATAACCTTCCTGCAAAAGAAAGGAATCTATTAGCCCATGATCTTATTCTTGCTTCTACTGTTTCCACCAAAATGGCACAGTCATTGACCCTCAACTTCGTGGTGATGATAGGGATACTCAGGTACCTAATTGGTATATTGCCCATCTGGTATCGAAAACACTCCACAATTTGTAACTGCTGGCCCTCTGAGACTCCAGAAAGAAAGATATTGCTCTTTAGTAGATTAGCTTTAAGGCCTGAAAGATCTTCGAAAGTCTCCAAAGAAGCCTTCAACACTCTAGCAGAAGTAATATCACCATGACATAACATGATAAGGTCATCTGCAAAGCTCAATTGAGCAATTCTTTGTTTGCTGCATCTCCAGTGATATTTGAACCCTTGAGTTGTTTGGATTTTTCTCATTAGGATCTGTGTCAGAACTTCCATTCCAATGACAAAAAGAAACGAGGACATAGGATCCCCCTGCCTAAGACCTCTTTGACTTGAGAAATAACCAGCTAATTCACCATTAACATAGACGGAAAACTTTGGTGATGTAATACATGCTTTAATCAAGTTGATCATCATCGGAGGAAAATTGAGAGCTGCTAAAGTATCAATCAAGAAACTCCATTCAAGCTTATCATAAGCCTTCATTAGATCCACTTTTATTGCACACTTAGGTGGCCCATCATCCTTATGGTAATTCCTCATGAGCTCTTGGACTAAGAATATATTATCCCCTATTCTTCTTCCAGCTATAAAACCAGATTGGAAAGGACTAATAAGTCCAGGAAGAAATGGCTTAATTCTATTGGCAATGATCTTTGAAATAATCTTATAAAGGGTGTTGCAACAAGAAAATGGCTTGTAGTCATTCATAGTAGTGGGGTTTGACACCTTTGGAATAAGTGAGATGATTGTAGAGTTGATTTCCTTGAGCATTTCATAAGTGATAAAGAATTTCTGAACAGCAAAAATAATCTCTTCCCCAATAATTGGCCAAGCCTTCTGAAAGAAACATCCATTAAATCTATCTGAACCAGTGGCTTTATTAGCATGGAGAGAAAAACATACCTCTTTAATTTCAGCTCCTATAACCTCCTTGCATAGCATTCCCTCTTTAATAGAGTCAGCTTTGCGTCATCTATGGCGTTTAACGAAATAAAACAACAAAGTTTGGCAACACAAAGACACTAACAACTAGGCTCTCTTACTCATACGGAATCAACAATGGATAAGAATGAATATTCGTTCAAGAATTTGTCCCATGCATATAGGGCGGATTGTCAAGTTTTCGAAAGCTCAGTCGCACGTGTTTTATTTTGGTTCAACGGTCAGCAATGTTCAGATCAATTTATGTATATTTTGACTAATTTCAGTCCGAATCCAATTATCAAATCTATTTCGGTCCAAATATCAAATCTTTAGGGTGGTTTAGTGGTTGATTATAACATTTGGTAACTCAAAGGTCTCAGATTCAAAATTTTTTATACCCCTTAAGGGTCAACCATCCTTGTTCCTTAGGTGACATGTTTTAAATCAGTTCAAGCTACAATGAGCCCGTATCCGAGCTCGAGGGAATAGTCGATACAAACTTGGATACCCTTTACTAAAAATAAAAAATTAAAAAATAGGCCAACTATCTCCAAATACTAGACAATGGAATCAAAAGAATGGCATCTAATTACATATAAACTACAAATTAACTGGGTTTAAAGCATCGTTGAAACTTGTATTACAACAATTAGAATCCTGCCTCTTACCTTTTGAAAATTATAAATTATGTCTACCTTCATATAATTGTTCGATGTTTTTAATTTCATAGTATTATAATACTAATTTTCAATCGAAAGGATTCGTCGTAAGCATTCCTAATGAGTATCATTATAAGAACAACCAAGAAAATCTTACATCATATAGCAATGTAAGAGGACCTTAAAATCCTCTAGCTAATCTTCCATTCCTTTTTTTTTTTTTTTTAATTTTTTTTTAATTTTTTTTCAGATATTACCTCGTACTATTACTTTTAACCATTATCTCACAGCTCTCACTTAACGGAGTTTTATCTTTTCCAAGCTTATTTACCAACTAGGGGTAATCCATGCCTGGAGACACGGTGTAATGTAAATGGTTTAAAAAGGGATGTTAGTGGTCAATGAATGAATCTATTTGTGACCGTCGGATGAACTTATTAAAGTCTGTTATAAACCCCATTTTTTGAATATGTGATAATTACTATATTACTTAGAGGGGTGGTTATTTATTTGAAGGAGTGTAATTCATTTTGCCTAATTGTTGAATTATCATTAGACGGTTACACCACATGATAATAGTGACATAATATAATCGTTACACCCAATATTTACTCGTGAAATGGAGCAACAAAATTATAAATCCCGAGTATCGCGCAGACACTTGGGTAGTACCATCCTAATAAGAGGAGTATACCATGTCTTTAATGCGAAAAATAAGACAGATGGCCATGGGGGTGATTGAATAAGACTTGTAAGGTAACAAGTCTCAATCCTAATATGGATAAACTATAGAAAATGAGACAATAGAATAAACAACAAAAGAAGAAGTGGCCAAACAAAACAAAGTTCAATTGGGCTCTCACAATCTCTCATTGTGCCTTTCGTCCGTGTTTCGTCAACTTCAACTACTAAATGTTTAGTGCCAGTCCGTCGGTGATCTTGACATTTTCAAGAAGCTGGAACACACTTCGCACCTAACAATTATCCCTTGATTGCTTGACCGCCTACCTGATAAGCGTCTTTATGGGCGTACGTTAGATCACATAGAGTGGGAGTAAGAGCGGTAGCGTAAAAATGTCAACAAAAAATTGAGTGAGAGCATATTGAGAACATCATATTATATACATACAGACACAAACATTCACCTATAAAAGTTTAATATAAATAAATTATAAAAAAATAAAATTTCATGCACAACTATGAGACACTATTTAATTTTTAAATATATGTTGATTATAAAATCTTAAAATGACGATTATAGTTCACAAATATCATTCTAGTTTGATATGTATCTTTAGATCTGTGTAAGTACTTCCCAAATAAAAATTTGAGTAGTAATTATTAAGCATATAAGTAAGTAAAAACACGAATTCTGTAAAATGAGATTGCGAATTCACGTAAAATTCGACCTCAGAGTGCGAATTTATGCGCGGAAGCATGAGAACGTGAGAAGTTTAGAAAGATTATGTGACTAAAGATAGGTCAGAGATTCGAATATCTCGTGAAGTGTTTACTCCCTTGGGACTACCACCCATAAATTTATCCTCTTATGTGGAAATGCGGCTTTGCACAAGGTCCAGCACTAATCTTGTTAGTAAGTGGGATAATATACTGTTGTGATCCACTGTAACAGTTGTATTACCCCACACACACACACACATATATATATTGATTTTATTTAATATTAAATCACCCCCACTATATAATAACTGGTTATACATGATATTGAAAAGAAATTAAATGATTATATATCGAAGAGATAAAAATCTGCAATCCTGGGTGTTAGTGACCATATCTTATTGGTAAATCCAACACAACCTTATGTCCCATCGTGTTAATCCTTCTTTATGATGATGTCACGAGTAGATACATCAATCGTAATTTCAAATAAATTAAATTAGACACTGGTTCACATACCTAAAATCCAACAAGACTTTGAGCTGGTGCAACAACCACCCTGCAGGAAAAAAGAGAGAAAATAATCATGACTTTCAAATATCCACCCTAAAATGGAAAAGCCTTCACCACTTGTTTTATCATCATCGTTTTAGTTGGTGCAATTAAATGTCTTGAGGTGAGATATTAGGTACACACTTTACTCAATTTATCTGAAAGATACATTGTTCGATTTGCATACGGGTGAAGAACCCACTTATAAATGTAACGAAAACCATTTGAATTCAACAAGCGCAATCTATTATCGAGAGAAAAAGAAGAAAAGTGTATCTAAGGTGTGTGCCAAGACATCTACTTCCATCTCTGCATCTCAGGTCAACATCATCTTTTTTTTTTCTTTTTTTGTCCAACAGCCAGAGGTTTCCGTACCAATTTATGCACACCTCAACTAATTCCCTCACCCGTCCGATCAAAGGCAAGTCATCCACACTAAGATTAGGATATTCATTGGGGAGTTGTCAAGATTCAAATTCAAGACGTGTAGATCTACAAATCGTTTCTGTTACCACTTAAACTACCTTGGGGTTGGGTCAACATCATCACCATCTTTCTCTTCTTGGTTTTATTATTTGGCTGAATAATGTGAAAGAGCACAATGGGAGGACATAAAAGCAACCTCTTATACAAGTGAACCTCATGAAAAGAGAATCCTTTTATCAAAAAGCAAAGCTAGCATCACAGATGAGAGCGCTTGTTGGAAAGGCCTTTACCACCAGTCATCCTGAATAATAAAACACCAGAGATCAACTTGAACTACAGTAGTTAGGGCATACACCAGACCATGGCTTACTTAAAACACACTGTTATGTGACGATTCGTTCAGGTAAAAAATACAAGTTGACACTCTAAATCATGTCCCCAGTCTTCGTAAGTATCCTGTCTCATATTTACTCTTTCAATGTTTTCTCGCATTGTACCTCCAACTACAAGTTTTGATTTCGCATCACCCCAATTGTAGAAGTTGCTACAAATTGGATTGATAGTTTCGCTTTACCCATTTATTATTTGATTTTGTTCCGCTTTGCACCAAAATTTAGGAACACCTATAGACATGTTTGATTTTGATACAATGTAAAAAACGCAATCAAGCAAGTGCAGGGGAGCAATCTGAGAAATTAAATCATAAAAGGGCATGAAGTGAAGTCGGAATTATAATTTAGGGATTCAAAGCGTAATTAGGCCATACATTTATCAAAGTATCAGTAGCTTTCATTATCTACCCACAACCATCTTCTATTCAAACCAACAATGAAATCACACTTGCCATTAGTGTTTGCCTTCTCATCTAAAGCTTTTGCAAGTGGGCATTATATTTTAATCCAACAACACTAATTATAGCAAAGAAGCTCCCTAAGGGATGCAATTGACAGGAGAAAAAGTGACAATATATAGTCTTTTAAGCACAAACGACCAATATCTAAATGCAACAACTCACAATATAATTCTAAATGGATGGCATTCACACACATCAACCATATACAACAATCTAGTATGCACTACTTTACCTACTTTTGAGATTAGCTTCATAAGGAAATTTCTAGTTGAAGTGACAAATAAAATAGGTCAGACCATCGTCTGCAACATAGTATACCATCGGACATAGGATTCCAATTTATTTCATGATGCTTGAGCATATTAATATGATGTCCTTATGTCTGTCAATGGATATCCTTGGGAAAACATCTTGTATAATTTAATGTACAGATCATATCTCAGAAAATTGATTCCTAAGAAAAACTAATTCACAGCCTTCGCTGAGGCTTTTGTTTGGCTGATAAGAGTTAAGTTCAACACAAATGCTTTGTTCTTTGCAGCCTGTCCTAATATAGAATATTGGTCTACTAATAGTATTTTAAGCTGGAAGCTAAGCAACTTTTGTGTCAGATGATGCAAGAATTTAACAAAGCTTATCTAGACCACAACCAAAATATATCTCCAACCAAATAATTTTTAAGCCAACTAGGATAACTGATTCTTCCAAACTGCAGGCCTCCAGAAATTAATGAAAGACGAGCACCAGATTGGCTATCAGGTACCATTGGCACTGTGAAAGACGGAATTGGGGCAAGCAGATGAGGAAGAAGTCAACTAGATTGTTTAATTTGAGTAACAAAGACCAATTAGTAATGCAGTTAAGCGGTGTGGGGCTGGTTTATGTCGAGGGAGCTGCAAGGAGGCAGGCCAAACATTAATGGAAACTAGAGATGTTTACAAACATGTAGGATTTTGTGATCAGATCAAATAATGTCTGTAGATAATAGTGGGGTGTGTGTGTGTGTTGGGGTGGGGTTGGTGGGGTTGGGGGTGGGGGGAGAGAGAGAGAGAGAGTTTTCAAAACTTTCAAAATGGTTTTCATTCATCGTAATGTTGCGGTCAGGATACAGGCGAAAAATATTGAACTCAGTCAATAGCAACATACCGATGTGGAGTGCAATGGTGTTGCCACAGAATTCTACTTGCCAGTCATCAATATTCTTGTTACCAATGTGGAGACATGGCAATGTTGTTGCAACAGCATTCTACTTGCTAATCATCTATGTTCTTCATGTATTCCTTTGAAAGTTTGGTCTCCATTATCAGCTTTTGTTCTTTTTGAAGAGAATACCCTGACTCAAGCAAAGCTTCCAGTGTTTGCTGTTCAACCAAATTCAACAGCCATTTTAATTGTGATCCAGCTATATAATAGGTAAAGAAAAATATTAAGGCAATCTATATAAAATAAAACTTGCATAGAAAATTTAAAATAGTCCTCATTAAAGAATACAATGAGCATGCTTTCCAATTTAACGAAACGATGCACATGTCAATCTGAGAAAATAACACCCAGTTTAGTCACCACTAATTGGTTTCCAGATGGCTAGATTGGTTACAAATCTAACCTTCGCCATCATTTTTTGTACAAAGTGGTTCTCCTCCTGTTCGAACTCACAACCTCAGGGTATTTAGTCTGAATTTTAACCACTGAACCTCAATGTCAATGATGCACATGCTAATCTCTCTCCATAATATATAGTATGTCCATCAGCTACCAAGGTCTGAAGGTTTGATTCTGTTTACTCTAATTTATTTTCTGAACCATTTGAGATTAATCAGATTTATATTCCCATCAAGAGTATGATATTAATTTTGTAATTTTTACTCTTCTGTCTCTCCAATACATATACATTAGTCATAAAATGAGAAAATCCCCAAGTGAAATAAAAGTAAGCTATGAAGAAACAGTAGAGAGATAAAACAGACACATACAACCAAAAGAGTTTGAGATTCACAAATAGGTTCGTACATGATATGATGGTAACAATAAACATCCAGTTTCAGTAGAGAGCCTATATTCACACATGTTCCAGAAAAACTTTGTAGAACATCGGGATTTAACCTTTCATGAACGACAGAAGGAATCATCACTCTTGTGTATAAAACATGATCTCTGCCAGTCAAATTAACTGTGAGCCATTTCCTGTGAACTCAAAATCTTTTGATAAAACAGTTTTGCAACAGAAGCTACAAAAAGCCATATTAGGCTTAAGAACGTCACTCCTTTTTAATAAACAGGAGGCACGGGATGTTCTACTCAGATTTCATAGTTAAATTTCAGAAAAGCATTCTAGTTATACTTCACAGTTAAGTCTCACCAAGCCTCATCCTTCCAGATTAATTACTTTATCATTTGGTAGGTTTTAGAGATTTTAAAAGCTAGTCTATATTCTATATTGTTTAATTTCTATGCATCTTTTGTTTTCACTTCAGTGAAATTACGTCAAAAAAAATTTCCTTGGTGAATAAAACCTGCAATCAAGTTTGAGCTTTTATTGGAGACAAAGATTCACAAAAACAGTTGGTTTTAAAATACAGGTAATACTTCCATAATTAAATGTACCACTACCTTCGGGGGAGTAAACACAGGAAGTTTTTCATCCTTTCTTCGCTTGAGAAGTCCATTTCCAAGATTTTCAATACCTCCAATATCATCGATCCACTACAACCAAAAGGGAATTGAACAATACACATTCTTTAGTATTGACATCAACCCACGGATAAAGATAGGGCCATAACATAAGTCAGAATGATAGGTACCTTCAAGATTGATCGATCGTAAGTTCTGGACCTGAGAGCTCCATAAAAATCCAAGGCTGCCAATAAAAAGTAGATATCTAATAAAACTGATAAATAAACACCCATCATAGAAATTAAAATAAGAAAGAAAAGGGAATACAAACAATTGTTATTGCCTACATCTATCAAACTATTAAGAATTATGCATGAAAATTATGGTAACGTCCACTATTGTGCCATGAAGCACTTGGCGTTAATGACATTGACTTAAAACATTTCCCAATAGAGCAGATATAATCATAATCATGCCCAATTTAGAATACAAGAAACATTTTATGCAATGTACACTCAAACATAATTAAATGCAATCAGTGCAGTACATGTTAGAAAATTGACAGAGATGGGCTATCTTACTACCATTCATAATTTTTGAGATATTAGATCATTAACCAAGTAACTATTCATCATAGAATGTAGAAACACAAGTACCTTGGTTGGGAAATGTGTTCACTATGCTTACGACCTCATCCCTTGAAATACCATCTTTCTCATACATTCTGTAGAGAATATTTAGGATATCTTCAAGGTTAGGTTGCCTGTTCCACAAAGAATAATTCTAAGAAGGATGCGAAAGAACTCCAAGACCACATCAAATAAGAGAAGTAAATGTTATGGACTACAGATTGTCAGGGGATTAGGGTGCTTGGAGGGGTGAGTACGGTACAAATGTACTTGTTGGCAGTATTTTTATATTAAGTAGAAAACTGCTTGGAGAAACGTCATTGCAACAGGATAGAGCTTTTGATCTTACATCTTCAGTC
Source organism: Ilex aquifolium (assembly GCA_951799425.1). Lineage (NCBI taxonomy): Eukaryota > Viridiplantae > Streptophyta > Magnoliopsida > Aquifoliales > Aquifoliaceae > Ilex > Ilex aquifolium. The sequence goes on along the minus strand of OX637404.1, from coordinate 27,182,680 downwards.
TATTTTCACCGCAGTAAGATTTGACTATGCATTCTTAACTAACAAACACAGATACCGATACGCGACACGGCTACAACACGACACCGACATGTGGACACAACATTCCTCAAAAAAAGGCCGGATATCAATGGGATATGTGTCTCACTATCTGAGATTTAGAACTGAAACTGAAACTAAAGTTATAAGAAACGTGAAGAAAACAATCTGAATAGGTTTTCAAAAAATTAAAGGAGAGAAGGATGAGCTTTCCTGATGAAAGCTTTAAAGCTAGACACTTCTAGACTACAAGCTTGTGATCAAGAGAATGGTGGCAAGGTGTATTACTGATGCAAACTTCTTGTCCTTATGAGAGAAGAAGAGATTGGGAATCAGTATGTGAACAAAATATAGGTCATTGAGAGTGGAAATAAATAGCATGTACCAGTAAAATTTTTCCATCCTTCCATCACGAATCAAAGGAGCATAGATTGTTGAAAAATCATTTCCTGTGACAATTAGAGGAATCCTGTTTGTAACGTCTGATTCACGCCACTCTTGCCCAATACTAACTCTTGTGGGATTATCTGACAAATTCATCAGTGTCCCAACAACAATTTGATTGTTTACTGTCATTTGAGTGTTACCTGGATAAGAACAGCAGAATACATATCTGAACAAAAGATTGAGATAAATGAAACTAAGTGGACCGACATGCTGAAAGAAAGAATGATATCAAACAAACGTGAGACCATTTTTTCTATCCAATTCAGATTTCCCAGTCTAATATAATTATAGCTCACCAAATCTTCCAAGGCCAGCATCAATATCATTGATCATCAAACAGCTCATCTTCCCCTGTATTGTATAAAATTGAAGTAAACGCAATTTCTAACCCAAAGTAGGAATTCAAAAACAGTAAATAGACAGAGATTAGAAGGAGAATCTACTCATTGCTAGTGGAAAATGAAGATTGTCAACAATTTTTTCTAAAATCTATAATTTCCCTTGACATCATTAATTGCAAAATTTCATTGCAATTCATGTGAAAATTGGGACTTATTTCATCCCCAAAAATATGCAGTTTGGACTATCTCATCCCCAGAAGTTCCAACCTACCAAATATGGATGAGATCTTTTCATCTAACTACTTAAGGCAAGTAAACCAACAATACCTTCTTGTTCTTTCTGCCAAAAACCAGGCACCCTTGATATGATGCATAAACGAGCTTGAGTGTGATGTGGTATAAAGGTCCCAGTGGGAATGTAAATTTATTTTCTGTCTTTTCTCTCCGTAGGAACAAGTTATTATCTCTGTTAAGTGTACATTATTTATCATACTTATATATATTCACCCCAATGGATGCAGTTAATCTGCCAAACAAGCTGTACAAAAACTTTGTACTACTACTTCAACAGTTTTCCAATATTTTGCTTTCTGCCAAAATCTCTCAGTACTTGGAAACCTCCTTTTCCAAGAATCAATCATGAAGAGGAGCTAAGACCACCATAGGTCAAAGTGATGATAGAATCTCCACTTCAGAAGTATAGAAGTAGGCTACAGAGAATGTATGTAGGTTTTTATTCTGTTATATATTGATTCACCAGTGGATGTAAACCAGCCTGATTATGAATACAATCTTGGATTACAAACAAATATTGGGTCTCATTAACAAATATCTAGCCAATAGTTCATACTATATAAGTTTTTCTCAAAGACCCAAATGACTTTTGAATGCGCCAAGTCCCACCTCTGGACTCCGGGCAACCACTCACCACTAAAAATGGGAATCGAAAAGCCTAAATCAGATATCTTCACAGAAATACTGTCATAGCTTCATGGTAGACATCCACCCAAGTTAAACCTCCAAGACAAATGGGGATTTTCATGTAACAAGTCCAATCAGCCAAAATGCAATCTTCTACCCCCGGCCCCGGGGCGGAAAAAAAAGGCTTGAATGGCATACCATTGTTTTATTTCTCACAAAATGCAAGCAGGAAATGTTCACATAGTTAAAAAGGAAGATTCATTTGGAGCCCATGAATATAAGTCAAAGCAATCAACATGGTAAAATCTCACAACACTAGACATACATATATCAGTAGAGAATAGTAAAGCTTCTAACTTGGTTCTGCACCACTTGAGAAGCAGTTCTGTACCGTTCCCGTATTAATTTTCCAGGTTCTCCTGTTAAAGGAAATATTCGTGTAAAAAAACTTCCAGCAAGTACGAGAAGAGTAAAAACTATGTAAATAAAATCTTTGCTCAGGACAAATAAAACCATAATTTATCATATTTTTGGGAAGTAATACCATGTGGAGTTTTCAAGAGAAACATTTATAACTATAACAGCATAAAGTATTTAAGTGTTCTGAGAAAGGAATTAACAAGCCAAGCAAGGTTCTACTTTATGCATAAGCTAAAATACACATGGAAGATCAACAGATGTTTGTGTTATGTAATGTTAAAAAGCCACCATAGAAAAGGAAAAACTAACGACACAAAAAACATGTTTGTAAACTCAACACCTCCCCCAACCCCAACACTCCCAAGACTAACAGTATAAATGGGACCATATATTCTAGACCTAGGTACTACAAAATTGATTGCTTCCGGCATTAATTTTCCGTAGAATCCCTCAGCCCATTAAGAGGTAAGGTTGCTGGAAAAAGGTTGGAGTGATGGGAGTAAAATTGAATATTTCCAGTAAAAAAGGTGACCTCTTCTTGTGCCAGGTGTTTAAAAAGGACTAAAGTCTAACGATAAAGAATCTTGTCAGTCTATTAGATATTGGTTTGGTAATGGATTCTAAATTATATTATGGAAGGACTGAGAGTGCACGTATGGACATGTTGTGTAACTATTTATGTATCTGTTTTCCCAGGATAAAGATGTGGTGTCCAATGGAAGATTATAAGCGTCTTTGTTGTTCCAGTTAGACCTATGACCTTGAGGACAATTGATTACTGAAAAAAAATCTGCCCTCTAAGTTAATCTTTCCTTTCCCGCCTACAGTAACCTACTACAGAAATTTTTCACTGAAGAAAATTCGGAGCCCTTGATTTCTTCCAAACAAAGATTTTGCATGGCCTGCAAATATGCATAGAATTTTTTTTTATTACAGATCAGTTTAACCTTAGAAATTAAACACTGGTGAACATATGAATACTTGAAATATTTAGAAGAAAGAAAGGGATACAAACCAATTGTAGAGCCCCCGTATATATAGTTAAAAATAAATGTACAATAAGGGTAAAATAAGGAAAACCCTAACAAACTAGGAAATAACTCCAACACTCCCCCTCAAGCTTGGCACAAAAACGTCAATTAAGCCAAGCTTGACAACGGAGTCCCGAAGAATGGATAGAGTGACAGGTTTGATAAAAACATCTGTAACCTGATCACTGATCCCCACAAACGATGGAGTGACAATACCACTGCTAATCTTCTTTCGAAGAAACTAGGTAAAATACTAGCATGCAAGCTAGGAACAGATAAAGACAAATTCATCTCTCTCATGTCTCCTATTAATAATCCTCCTGTTACTCAGGTCCTGTAGTGGTGGCAGTAGCAGAAGTTGGACCCTGAGAAGTCAGAGTGGACATAAGTATATCCAATCGGGATGTGATAGCATCCATATCACTCTGCCAAGGAGGAACAGTAGGAGCAGCAACAGGAACAACGGTAGTAGGTAGTGGTATCTCAGAAATAGCAGCAGTACGGCTGCAAGGAGACGGCTTAAGCTCCGGATGGAGCTTCCAACAAGTAGCCCTGAGATGTCCTGGTCGGCCACAATAATCACACTGACGAGAATCCCCCTGTCTACACTGGTCTGAGGCGCCCTAACGGCGCTGGTCAAACATAAAGGTGGAAGTACCAATAGAGGTCTCAACGGTAGAGGTCTCAACAGTAGGGGTCTCAAATCCCTCAGTAGTGCTCATAGCAACAATAATACTAGGACACCCGTGACAGAAAAACTACTCTAAAATAAATAGAGAGATAAAATAAGGGAGAACAATATACCTCCAGTCGACTAATAGCGACAAATAAAGAAGGTCCAGAAAGCTCCCAAATAATTAGATCACGGTGCCCGGAAAAACAACTCTAAAATAAATATAGAGATAAAATAAGGGAGAACAATATACCTTCAGTCGACCAGTAGCGACAAATAAAGAAGGTCCAGAAAGCTCCCAAATAATCAGGTCACGGTACCCAGAAAAACAACTCTAAAATAAATAGAGAGATAAAATAAGGGAGAACAATATACCTCCAGTCGACTAATAGCGACAAATAAAGAAGGTTCAAAAAAGCTCCCAAATAATCAGGTCACGGTGCCCAAAAATCCAAGAAATATAAATAAATGATCTACTGCATCAAGAGCAGATCAACGAAGAAATCTCTAAAATAAATAGAGAGATAAAGTAAGGGAGAACAATATACCTCCAGTCGACCAATAGCGACAAATAAAGAAGGTCCAAAAAGCTCCCGTAAATATAAATAATGGATCTACTGCATCAAGAGCAGATCAACGGAGAAGAGGATTTAACCCCTCTTAAAAGTCTAGAAGCTCCGACACTACGACAAAGAGCGCGAAGCACGAAGACGCACGAAGGCAAAGAACCAACAAATTGGGGTTTTAACGAAAACAGTTGCTAAATCAGATTCCAGCAACTAGACAACCCAAATTCCATAACTTTCAAAAGAACAACCCAGTCAAACAATCACAATCCAGCCCAAAAGAACGGTTGAATTCTTCTTCAAGGTGCAGCAACAAACAGTCAACGAACAAGCAATCCAAAGTTCGTCACAAATCAATTCAACAACTTTGCAAATCAAATACCTATAACAGTCAAATTCGGCACTGTTCACAGCGCGTGAACAGTAACTTCGACACTGTTCACATTGCGTGAACAGTAACTTCGGTACTGTTCACAGCGCGTGAACAGTACCGAGGCACTGTTCACAGCCCTTAGAACCTCAAAAAATCAACAACCCTAATCCAAGAATATATTATTTCTCCAACTAAATTACTGTGGTGCTACAATATATTTTGGATCGAAACCATGCTCTGATACCAACTTGAAATATTTAGAAGAAAGAAAGGGATACAAACCAATTGTAGAGCCCCCGTATATATAGTTAAAAATAAATGTACAATAAGGGTAAAATAAGGAAAACCCTAACAAACTAGGAAATAACTCCAACATGAATCAAGGGCCATGTTGAGTATAGTTTTCTGTGTATACATAGTGGCTATTTTTCAAGGGTTTGTTAAGTTGTTTATCAGTGGGTTTGACACCATTGTGCTTCAAGTTCGACTACAAAGATTTAGCACCAAAGAAAGACTGCTTTAGAAACAATAACATTTAGATTCATTGTAAAATGCAAGTTCATTTAGCCAAGTCCGACTCCTCATATTTTCGCTTCGTGCTGAAAGATTTCAGACCACATTTCCAACTGGTACTCCACAGTTATTGGGCTTAAAGAAGTCATTGACGTTGTTTCCTGATAAAACATTGTATCAATACCTCTTGAGTTGGATGTTTTAACAATGGGTGGTGTACGCTTGTTTAGGTAACAACCATCCCTTTTTCCAGGGGCTTTCCCCACCCCTGCACTGACCCTTACTAATAATTAACGGCTCATAAGGAGATAGATTATATGACTAGATAATACATAGGTAGAGCCAAAGAATGAGAACTATACAACTTACCAATAACATTGATTAAATAAAGTAAAGGCATCGGCGTACAAAGAAGACCTCACCGTTTAAGAAGTAACCATAGGAACGGTAGAACCATTAATTGTCTTCTTACGACTCACTATTCAGATAGATGAATCTTTTGAAAGGACTACAAGCGATCCTCTCTCGCTACCATATGACCCCCAGACAGTCAAAATCAAAAAGAAAGACGATAATGAAAGGATAAGAGAACTTTTTTTGGTAACTTTCTAAGAATCGTGAAGTAAGAACATGGCCACTTTCTAAGCCGAAAAACTGAAAATTACATACATATGTAGATTGTAGAACAATAAGTATGTCATTTAGACACAGTGAAATTTTAATGCAATATCTCCTTAACTGAAACATGTCACCATCAGAATAATAGCTTCTTACCAGCTCTTTCTGATTCCAATTCCCCAGCTGACATAATCACAGGTTCAACTCCCATGGCCTGGAAAATAAGTTCAGTTTGAAATGATTTCCCTTGTCCTTTTCCTCCCCAAATGCCTGCCAGACAGCATTTTAACTGTTAAACTAGTTTTTTTTATATACATAAAATAACGTTCAGAATAAATGGAAGCACACAAGGGGAAAATTACAACCTGCTCATGTAAGAATGCATGCCTATGTCTCATCTAGATATGACCACAAACATCACATTTATGAGAGATGAAGAAGCACAACTAGATGAGAAAGCAATTGAAAGCCGTAATGAGTGAGTCATAAAGATAATTATTCTAGTATATGCTGATGAGTATGTACTAAATACTAAATATTCGGCAATAAAAAGAACATATACACATAAAGAGACAAGAATTATAATTACTCATGCCTACTACTATTTTATCTGTATTACAAGCTCTTAGGTTGACCCTTCTAAATTCGATACAAATATTTACCTAGAATTAGAGGAACTTTGGTATTGAGAAGATGAGCAATGTAGTTCTTCACAATGTGGCATACTGCATAAATAGTAAACAACGAGTATAAAAATATGAGGCCTCAGAAAATTTAGGATAGCAGTTATACTTATTCACAATGTGGCATGCCATAAATAAGAAATACATAGCAAACAATATGAGCAATAAAGCTGGATGATGATACTATTTGGCAAATGTCAGAAAGCATGATAACAGAATTCAACAGCAGACGTTCTAAACTATCATATGATATGCAAATATAATTGCACGAGGTAAAAATTAGCAAGCAACATACGTACTAGAACTCTGACAAACATTAACATGTTAAAGACCTCGGAAGAATTAGGCAATTAGAGTGAGTAGCCATTGCAAGCAGCTAATCACTTTGTTTATCTGTGTTTCACTAATTAAAACTTAAAATATGCAAAGTAACAAGTAAGCAGGTGGCAGAAGAGAGATAAGGGTAAAAGACACAAGAAAGCACCTAAGAAGGGGATCCCCTGTTTCACAAATATTCATTGAGCAATAACTTTTTCCCACAAAAGAGACGCAGAAAGAAAGACCAATAATCCCAGAAAAGAAACTCGCAGATATTATTTTCACCAGAAAATAGAAATATAGCAAGTGGCAATTGGTTTGACTTTTTCCAGCATTAAAACATTAAAAATAAAAACAAATTCACATCAGTCATAGACAAAGCAATGACAATGTTACGTTCATCTCTGGGGAGCAGCTTCATCATGATTCATCACACTTTAGATTGACTGGACTTACCAACTTTATCCTGTCAAATTAAAAGGAAAAAAAAAAAGGACAAAAAAATTGAATAATGCAAGTTAATATCAGGAAGAAGCAGTTAACAAGACTGGGGATAAGTAAGTAACATAGAACTGTTTGGTACACAAATGCATCGGTGGCAAAAAATTTGAGTAGCAGAATGAATGCACCAGTTGCAATTACTAGCTTCATATAAAAAATTCTCAAGGAAATGGACATTAAAGAACTCAACCACACAGGCTGACACCCAAAACACACGTTCGAAAGACCTCTTCAATTATCATGAGGGGACAACACTGCACAGATTATGGCACAACAGAGATGCACATGATATGCGAGTATAGAAACACTGATACAATGTGGGAAGATGCATGATCATATTGAATGCCCAGCCCCTTCTGCAACAAAGATGGATGCAGTTGCACACGGAGGAAAGACAGTTTCCAATATGTCTACGTTATTGCAGTTGCATACAGAGATCATGGTGTAATGTGCGAGGGAGAATCATCTCAAAGTGAACCTCATTACTTTAGTCATTAATAAGTTAAAGATTGAAAATCACCGTCTAAGACAAAGCAGATTAAAAGAAAGTACAACAAATTGAAATCAGTAGAAGAAAAAAAAAAGTACAAATAATCAAGCAGCATTACCATGAACACAGGGGCGATGTAATAATCGCCTTGAAGGTACTCGAACGACCTGGTCACTTTTTGACGGTAATCAAACACAATATCCGCTGCAATAAAAGGCACAAAAAAAAAAAAAAAAAAAAGACATATTCTCAATGAGGTTTCACAAAATTCACTTTTCGATATTATTCTCTTTACCCCTGCTAATACCATAAATCTAGCATTGGGTGGTCATGAAGAATATTATATACATATATAGCACAATCAAGCGAGTTAGAGGACTAAGTGAACTGGAGTATCACACAATGAGTTATTCCTTTTTTCTCCAGTTTCTTGGAAACCAAACAGAGGATATTGGAAGGCGAATTCGACTCACAGTCTCTACCGAGAAAATTGCCAGCGAAGACGTCGTCGATGACACCAGCCCTAGCTCCGACGGCAATGTTCATGTTGTCGGCCTCTTTACCAAGCCGGTAGAGATAATCTTTACCCTCCGAGTCGTTAGCTTCCCAAGACGACTGCTCCGAGAGTTTCTTCTTCTTCGATACATTCGACTCTGTAATGTCGTCTTTACTGTTGATATCTTCGTTTTGATTCGAGATTGAAAGTGAACGGAGAGAGAATGAAGAAGAAGAAACGGAGATTTTCTTGCTAAAGTTTGGGGATTTGGAGAATGAACAAGATCGAGAGGAGAGAGATCTGTAATGGAGTTGAGAGTTGTTGAAATTGCAGAAGAGAGCCATTATAGGTTGTGCCGATCTTGGGTCTTGAGCTAGTGATTATATGGTGTGGGTGTATTGTTTGTGTTGTTGACGTTATCGGACAGAGTTGGTTTGGGTATTTTGGCGCCACATATATGACAAAAGCTCAATATTAACCCTTTCCTCCCCTCATTTTCCACCTTTTTGTCTACAAGCCACTGAGATATTTGATCCCAATACACGTCTTACTACTGGAAGACTAATCCTATTGAGACCTCAAAATTTGACAAATTTATTGACTTAATTATATAATTTCATTGTAACTATTAGATTAATATTAAGTTTCAATGTTTAGTGACACCCACAGTTAATCTAAAAATTATAATGAATTAGGTCAATAAATTAAATCTCAATAACATTACTAATAATGAAAAGCTCCATAAATCACTTGGAGAATCCTATTTTGTTATTCATCCGGAGACTTGACTACGGGACAGTCAAAAAAATTTCGGTACCATACCTTCAAATTTTACTATTTCAAATGGTATTTTTATAACTTTTGTTGGTCATTTTACAACAAAAAAATTTACCACTTTTGTAGATGTTTTTACCACTCTTATGAGTGTTTTTACTATATTTATGGTAACTATTTTTACCACTTTTCTTAAGTATAAAAAAATGTATCACTTTTGTGGGTATTTTTATCACTGTTATGGGTGTTTTTACTACATTTGTAGTAATTATTTTTACCACTTTTCTTAAGTACAAAATAATTTATCATTTTTGTGGGTAATTGATCACATTTATGGGTGTTTTGCATTTGTAGATTTTTTACCATTGCTGTAACAACTATTTTTACCATTTTTTTGAATATCACAAAAATAATAAAATTATCCACAAATGTAACAAAAATTACCATAAATATGATAAATTTTAGTATGATACCGAAATTTTGAATTTTGAACCCATAGCCAACTCCTTCATCCAGATTTCAACAATGATTAATAATGGAGAGAGTTGTGTTGGGGACCAATAGAGACAACACGGAAAAGGACTAGACATGAATTGATGGTAGTCATTGCAAGCAATAACACTATCTTAAGTTGTAAATGGAACAAGCTAAGCTAGTTGAAGTTTAAGACATTTTCTGACCTCGGTGGGGAGACTTGAGTCCTCTACTGACGGAGTTCGGTCCTGGATCTCAGTTTTTGCCCTGATTTAAAATGCAATGTAATTTTCTCTTATTTTTTTGTTCTTTGCAATTTATTTACCTTTCGGGGGGCAATGAGAGATGAGGGACCTACTATAGGGGTCTAAGTGTAATTTTATATTCTTCTTATTTTTCCTAATTTTTTTCTCTTTCGCCGCTATGAATGGAGAGCTGTGGGGGTTTAGAAGACGAAGAGGTTCGAAATGTCGAAATCCTGCAAGGGTCTCGCAGAGGAACTTGTCAAATGTCTTAGCGAATCCGACTGCGTTAAGGTACTTCTATCTCTCTCTCACACACACACACACATAATCATGTCTGTGGGCTGCCTATTTAGTTGCATAATCTTAAATTTCATCACTTCGTATTGGATTCAAAGGAAAAGTATTTAGTCTTAATCTGTTAGCTGGATGTGTATGATTGTAATTGTTTAGTATTTCAAACCGGGCCTGAAGCATAACGACACGGCTGGTTAATGTCTAGGTCGAGAAGCGGACATATAGAGAATGCGCGAAAGAGAAGAGTCCTTCTGTATCGAGTGAATGCGTGGGACTAAGAGAAACATACTTCAATTGCAAGAGAGGCCAGGCATGTTTATTTTGCCCTTCAGTAATTCAGATAGCTCGTCGCTTTTTTTAAAAAAAAATTGACAATCAATATTTACGTCAGTAATGTAATTGTTTGGGAGATATGATTTGCTTGAACTTGAATCAAATGGAAATTAGTATAATTATTATTGGTATTTTGGTTATTATTATTGCCATTGATTCTAAAGATGGTTATGGCGGCTGTAGGTGGAGAATCTATTTTTGTGTTTCTGTCATAACATGTAGTGGTATACGAGCTTGCGATCATTCGGTTCCATTTGGATCTCAAAAAAGTAAAGAAAGGGAAGAAAAGTGGTATAAAAATGTTTTAGGAAAGAAACCATTTTAAGCATTTTTCTTTCTTTATTTGCTTTTTTTGGTGCATGGGATGGAGCTTTTAGTCTTTTGGCTTGAATTAGGGTCATCTGGAGGTTTTTTCACCAAATTTATGGGGAAATTGACTGGTATGACTGTGTGCTTGTTGTGGATCAAAAGCAATTGTATGTACACATACCTCTTTTTGTTGGTAAAGACATCTAATTGCGGTACTTTGCATTTCTTGAATAAGTTACTGATTCTACACTCGAAAGACTCAAGATGACCCAAACCAAAGCGATTTGGTGTAATATACAATACAACCATAGATGGGTGGCAGGTTTGTACCAAAATTAGGTGATTCATGTTGATTTTGTAAAGCACAGGCTTTAGGGGAGTTTGAAAAGTGATGAGATGGTACTTTATTGATTGAAGAATGTTCTGTCTTGTTGTTTCAATATCATGGAAGATTAAAGCTCTACTTCAGACCCAAAATCATGTGTGGCCCTGACAGACGTAGTAACAGCAGTTTTTGAAGCTGCCACATTAACATTTTTCTTTGGAAAAAATGGAATTTGTCCAGTCAGGCAATTATTAGCCTGGTTCTAATTGGTGGAAATTGTAATCACTCTACCCAAGAGTGCTGGTTCAATCCGGGTCACAATAGTAAGTATTTTTGTGGATTTAAGTGTGTGTGTGAGTATTTATTTCTCCTATGAAATCACCTTCTTCCAAAAATATTTTTGTTTATTTTCCACAAATTAAAGATTTTTATTTATTTGACTCGAGCTTAAACATTCACTTTTTATAATTAAGCTCTGCCTACTCTCTCATTAGTATTGCTGAATATAATGATCATTGTTTTTTATAAACTCTATCGGTCTATCCTTACATTAGTTAATTGTTTGTCGAACCTCATGGGTGCCATGTCTTGACCAGCCTTGTTTGGGCGTACATGTGGATGAAACCCTATTCTAGACAGCTTAACCGTTGTTTTTTTAGCTTCTCGTGTTCAATTCGAAGAGTTTCATAAGAGCCCAAGTTGTGGAGGTTGATGATCCCTCTAGGATTGCTCAAGCCATTGAGTGATGGTGGTGGAAACAAATGTTTGATCCATTTAATTGGGGATGTTAGACAAGTTATTCACGGGACTTACAATTGGACTCACGAGAACTGCCCTTAGTCTGTAATGCTGCATATTGTTCTTAAAGTGTCTTTTCACTTTTGTAGAAGTCTTGGTTACTTTTTAAATCAGATATGTGCTTATAATCCTGGAAAAGGTGTAGATGTTAGGAGCAGTATTTGCTAAATGTGAGTAAAGTTCGTAATGGAAGTCTCTTCTGGTGGACCTTATGCTATGCTCTCTAACATACTTCACTAGGTGTAATATTAGAATTCTGTTCACCTATCAATTTGGGCATAGTGCAATCGGTAACTATTGAGGAGACAGGAGCAGATAGGGTGCACACATTCCCTTTAGTCCTTAAGATGAATAAACCATAGCCCTTGCACTTTGTGTAAAGTAAACCGAAAATCAAATGTGTGCACTTGTGTATGCTTGTAAAATTGAAATCTTGATCTAGCATTCTGAAAAAAGTGTTTCTTTAGGTATATCTTTGATCTGTCTAGGTCAACCTGGAAAACTGTATGCTGGTTTAATAAGATGCAAGAACCAATGAAATATTCCTTTTACGACTTGAATGTTATTGTGAAAATTTAGAATCCTGCATGAGAAGTTTTAGTAACGGTTATATCCTCTCCTAATTTTCCAGGTGGATATGAGAGCTCGAATCCGTGGAAATAAAGGCTACTAACTTGTGGAGAACTGCTTCACAAATTCTGGATCCAATCACACATAGGTTATTTTGACCACACCTAATGCATTGTACGTCTGGATTCAATTGCAGGCCGAATGTGCAGGCACTTTTTTGTGTGGGACTTATCTACAGTTATCTTTCTGACCAAATTAATGTAGCATCTAGTTTTTTTATCACCAGTTCTGGATTTTGTACTTCTCTCATATTGTTTGGAAAAGAGATATTACCCCAAAGAACAAAGAATTCGGATTGTTGATATGGTTTTGTTACCATGTTGTTGTTGCCCCAACACCATGTCAATAACCATTATGCAGAATTTTGCTGGACAACCTTCACTGTTGGTCTGATTAGCTTGTACATGCCATCGCTGTTGTTTGGGGATGCAGCTTAGTTGAAAGGTTGGTTGCTCACAGTTTTGCTGACTACCTTCGTCCGTATGAATCTATGAAACTATTGAAATTGTGAATGTTGATAGACCGTTGCCTTACAGTTGCTTCAAAGTTCAATTTGTTGGACATGTTGATAATACGTACTAAATGCTGTGCTGGTCTCTCTAGAAGTTGGCTAATGTAGAGTTCTTGTATTTGGCCCTCTGGTTTGAATAGAACATGAGAATCTTACGAAAATGCAGGGAAGGAAGGAACCAGTCAATACGAATTTGGGGGGTCATTCTATTGAGGGGAAAAAATTATTGTTCAGGGCTCCCAAAAGTCATAACAGAATGCTATACAAATTGTGCATATTTGGTATCCCTAAGGGCCAGTTCAGTGGAGGTGGAGATAGAGATCAGTTGTAAATCCAGACAACTGAATTTAAAACTTGGCAACTTTTTTGAGGGTAGACGATGAGGGAGATATCTCATGAATTCTTTAGTCTCAGCCATTCAAGGTTGCAATATTGACCATTGACTCGGAGGATTTTGAGGCACATCCGTCGCGGTGCATTTCAGGCAATACGATTTAAAAGAAAATGTTGAACAGATGGTAACGAGAGATTCAAGTCATATTGTGACGTCAAGGAATAGTATTGGCCGATTTGGTGACAATAACTTAGCGAATCGAGATTGACTTAGATACAACTAAGACCAAATCGTGCAAGACTCGAGTTTTATATATATTGTTACACGGTATCGTCTCGTAAATTTCAGGTTCATGGTTTATCCACCACTATATGGATTGTCATCTAAAATGGAGTAATACTGACTGAAAGTTATTTGGGAATGAATCCAAATCCAGTAAATTTATCATAATTTGTCTAATGGTTTTCATGACCCCCGAGGAATTTATGTAACTAAAGCGGAGAACATAGAGTATTATGTCCCAATTCCGTTAAAAGTTTTGAGGGCTTAATTGAGATAAATTTTAGTGTAGGGGCTGAATTGAAACAAGTCATATAGTTTAGGGGTCATTTTGGTGATTTACTCAGAATATATATTGACACCTTCAGAGTCGCGAGCTTCGGGTGATAGAAGTAGAACCCCATATTTGGGGTTTTTGTTTAGCTGCTGAGAAGAAACAACGAAGAACAGAGAAGAGAGAGAGAGAGAGAGAGAGAGAGAGAGAATGGTGAGGCTAACGGCGGACCTGATTTGGAAAAGTCCTCACTTTTTCAATGCCATTCGCGAGCGTGAATTAGATCTTCGAGGTTCGTCTGCCCTAAACCCTAAAACACACACAAACAATGTATGTTAATGATTCCAAACCCCAATTTGTTCGAAACGTCTATTTTGTGGAATTATATTAGGTAAAATCTAGCGTTTCGACTGCCCGAATGTGCAAAATGGTTCTGCATGTGTGCTTGTTTGCAGTGCTCAATTTTTTTTTATGTTTTTACTTGTTTTTATGTTAATGTTTCTGTGTATGTTGATTTTTATAGGCAATAAGATTCCTGTTATAGAGAATTTGGGTGCGACTGAGGTTAGTTTAGCTTCTATTTATAGTTTTGTCATTTAGATTCTTCATTTTTTTTTGATAAATATTTTAAATCCTTAGTTGTTGTAGCAAGATACACTAATTTTTATGGGTTTTCAACCTCTACTTTTGTTGTTATATACACACATATATCTTGTGTTATTTGCAGGATCAATTTGACACCATTGATTTGTCTGACAATGAGATAGTAAAGCTTGAAAACTTTCCCTATCTGAATCGACTGGGCACTTTGTTGTTAAACAACAATAGAATTACCCGAATCAATCCCAACATTGGAGGTAAGAGCATCGGATAATTTGAAATTCCCTTTTTTTTCAATATAAATTTGGTAAATTTCTTGTTATAGAGTGTTCTTGACAAATTCTCTGGTTTTTTTTGCAGAGTTTTTGCCAAAACTGCACACTCTGGTTCTTACGAATAATAGACTCACTAACTTGGTTGAAATTGATCCGCTTGCATCGCTTCCGAAGCTCCAGTTCCTTAGTCTACTGGATAATAATATCACAAAAAAACCCAACTATCGCTTGTATGTCATCCACAAGTTGAAATCCTTGCGCGTGCTAGATTTCCGGAAAGTGAAAAAGAAGGTTAGTCTGCTATTACCATTCACTTGTGTTTTGTGGTGAGTGGGAATGGTATTGGGGGTGTAAGATCTCTCCCAGCTATATACGTATGTTAGGAAACACTGGATCCATCGTGCAGACTAACCTAGTTTATATACGTATATAAAGTGTGATATCAGTGTTGACCTAGTTTTGTTAGAGCTTGTGCAATATGAAAAAATAGATTTGTTTTCTTAAGCATGTTAAGGATCATGCAGATCATGTCTTAGTTATGTGCATGACAACTTTTCAGTTGCATTCAAGTTCCCGACATCCTTGAAATTGGGGTTTTTTTGTTTCTTTTCAAGTGAAGTACCTTGAAATTGGTCTGTGCGTCAGGCATGGGGTTTAACTTCATGTTGGCCCAGAAACGGCGTCAGAATCCTTTTAGCAATCGAACATGGAGGAGGGTAATGCTAGAAGCATGAAGCAGGAATGGGTGCAAAAGTAGGTTGGGCATGCAACACAGGTAGGACTAGCTCTCATAAGGCCGGGTGACATTCGTACATGAACGTGCGCACTCACACTTTAAGGTGTGCCACCATCAAATCCAATAACTTTTTGAAAAAACATCAAAAAGTTAGAAGGGCAATCAAACATAGAGGAGGGTAATGCTAGAAGCATGAAGCAGGAATCGGTGCAAAAGTAGGTTGGGCATGCAACACAGTTAGGACTAGCTCTCATAAGGCCGGGTGACATTCGTACATGAACGTGCGCACTCACACACTTTAAGGTGTGCCACCATCAAATCCAATAACTTTTTGAAAAAACATCAATTCCAATAAAAGAATGATTACCATTTAACAGCACAGTCAAAGTTATTTATAAAGAAGGGTTAGCTGTTAGCCTAGATATTTATAAATCTGTTTGCTTTAAATATAAAAATTTACATGAGGAGGATATTGCATTTGTTTACTTAGAACTTAGAACTGATAATAGACTGGTGGATTGGTGGAAAGTGGAGCAAAAGTGCAGAAGAGCATGGTAAAAATACAAATTTGTGGTTGCAACCTGAGAGTGCCACTATTAATGGGGGAAACATCTGTCCAATTTTGAATCTTCATTGTGGTGGTGACTGCATGAACAAAATGCCACCACCACCTTCCTGGTTCCGACTGCATAAGTCACATTTATAAGCAAGGTTCAAAATATCGGCCGATATCGATACGCGTTGGCTGTCGGCACCTTCCGAGTCGATACTTTTACATGTCACGTGTAAACCAAGAGTTTCATATGATTCGGCCGAGTCGTCTCCGAGTCATTGAATTATTGTCATTGAATCAGTGATTTGTCACAATATGACATGAATCCCTCGCCATGTACAACTTCTGCTTTTAGGTCATATCACCCGTGCGGTATGTTTATGCATCCATCATATTTATTCGTCCATTTGTTTTTTATTTATCTTTTTTTTTTCTTTGTAGTTTGCTTCAGTCTAAGGATCATACAACTTGTGCTTTGTTTGTGGATGCTTTGTGATGCATACCCTTGAATGTAGCTCCATACTTAATTTCCATGGTGCTTACAGCTATTGAAATCTTCTTTTTACCTCCATTGTTTTGTATGTCAGTTCCGCTTTCTCCTTTCCTGTCCTTGATTTGTTTGTGACATTGCTGTAGTGGTTCCCCTCAATTATTGTAAATGATTGTGTTACCAAACATAATGATTTTGTTGATGATAGGAGCAAATGGAGGCTGATAACCTATTTGCATCACAAGAAGCTGAAGAGGAGGCTAAAAAGGAATCCGCAAAGACATTTGTACCCGGAGAGATTACGAGCACCCCAGAGGTTTCAACAGAAGAGCAAACACCTAAAGTTGTTGCCCCTACCCCGGAGCAAATTATAGCTATCAAGGTATTGTGGTCATGTTACTGTTTTTCTTTCTTTCCTTTTTTGTTTCTCCCTTTTCTTCCTTATAATCTAATATGTTAACAACTCGGAGCATAACTCTAAGACTGGAGAGCTAGAGGCTTCATAACCGTTGGAATGAGACGAGTTATGTTTGCCATTGTTAAAGAATCCAAACAACTTACCACTATTAGTTCTCTCGTTCTTTAAGATAATTATAATTACTGGGTATAGGTATCATGAGTCAAGCTTTTGCCATTTGTAAATATAGCTTCATCACAAAATTAATCAAGTTAGATTTTATTTTCCCTATGTTGTTTGCTGACTTCATGTTCACCACTGTGCTTTGTTTCCCCACCTTTTTCTTCTTTTTACAAGCACTTTCTGTACTGTTTGGATTGATATACACAATGTGTGCAGGCTGCAATTGTGAATTCCCAAACCCTTGAGGAGGTGGCAAGGCTTGAACAGGTGATCCCTTTTTACAGTCCAAACGGGTCTGAAAATGTTTTCCGAATTTTAAATTTGTATTTATGTTCCCTTTGCATTCTCTCACCAGGCTTTTTATGATGGCCTTTTAGAAAAAATTGAAAAACTTTCTTTTGTTTCTGATGTTGTATCTTATATTTGTTGCTGTTCAAAATGTTGACATTCTGATGGTATTATTGGTGGTATGAATTGTGTGGAATAGGCGTTGAAGTCGGGCCAGCTTCCTGCAGATCTGAATATTGATAATGATGCCAAAACCGACAATGAAAATGCTGAAGAGGACCAAATGGTCACAGATGAGGTCCAAATGGTCACAGATGGCAAAAAAGAACCTAATGATGGACTGGGAGATGCCAAACTTGGACAGAAGAATGATGATCCTGCAGAAATGGAGCAGGTATTATTAATATTTGAACGTATTATACTCGCATAACTTTTCTCTTACATAGGTTTTGTATGCGCTTACAGTAGAAGGCTCTTCATTTTTGTCCTGCTGCATTTATTTCTAGGCAAGGTTAACTAAGATGATTCAAAGGATGACGCAATTTGTTGATCAAATTAAAGATCAATTATAGCTGCCACATTAGCTACAAACACCTTTTGTTATTGCTAGAAATGTCATAGAAACTGCTGAAATGCTGCGACACTATCAGCCTGAATGCTGCTAATTTATTATTATTATTATTTTTGAAAAAAAATACTTCTAATGAAAAAAAAGGACTTATTATGGAAGAGATGAACAGCTAGGCACTCATGAAGCTCAAGTAGAAATTGTCACCTAGTATTGGGCATATATACATTTCA
This sequence comes from Ilex aquifolium, assembly GCA_951799425.1. Taxonomy (NCBI): domain Eukaryota; kingdom Viridiplantae; phylum Streptophyta; class Magnoliopsida; order Aquifoliales; family Aquifoliaceae; genus Ilex; species Ilex aquifolium. Next base: position 27,164,350 of record OX637404.1, on the reverse strand, counting down.
ACTTTCTTTCAAGTTCTTGGGCAAATACATCGAAGTATGAATACGACTCTTCTCATACTTTGCGAATGACAGGTGTACAAGGTTTTATATTTTCACAAATCATGCATTGCTTGTGTGACAGAGTTGAGGGACACATTATGTTGGCCCGTCTTTCGTGGACATGGCTATCGTCTGATTCAGCAACCACACACAATTATCTGTTTCGTTGTCTGATGGTGAGATTCGGGACATCTTTTCCCTGTCTCTACCTGCATTGTCATGCAATTGTGCAGTGATCTGGGTGCAGGACAAAAACATGTTGGGATTTTGGGTTGAGGACGGGGATGAGCCAGTTATGATAGGTTATAATGGCCAGGACAATTTGCATTTTCTCATCCCTGTAATTATGTGGACGTTGCCTGCCTCTCTTATGCAGATCTAATAATGGACAAACATGCATAAACACATAAAATGGAATTTTGGATCAGTAAAAACTAATGCATTTGTCAGTTGCCTGCCCTAACTCTTTGTCCTCCCTTTCGGGGAAGGGCATGTGCAAGCTCATTGCCCTGTTGTTCATGAAGTGGTTGCATCAGACTTTGCAGTCACAATGGCCATGAGATTAATGTTTCTTGCTTCTTATCACGTATCCTTTTTCTACCTTTTCCATCCTTTTCTTGTCGCTAATTGTTTTACGTTTTTGAACTTTCAGGAATAGAGTCTTTTCCTGCCATGGTATATGAGATTGACCATGATCATGACTGTTCCTTGGCCATTCCTAAGCGAAGAGCTTCACTTGTCCAAGTAATCGAGTTAGTTTATTTATGTAGTGAAGCCGTTTTTGTCTAATGTATCATTAGAATCAATTTATCATTTTATACTTTACACAAACAAATGGATGAAAGAGGCTTAGTTTTACATAACTACCCATGCTTGTTCAAATTATCAGGTGTTTTTCTGTTTGTAGAGGGAAGTATGGTAAGAATCTGTTTTCTAATGGCCATGTCCTTGTGGTTATTGGAGGTGCCAGTGTAAAAGCGTTCATGTTGAAATACTATGACAGATAATATGCTCACCTACGATTCGATTATTCTCTTTTCTTGAATCACCAACTTGCCTACTTCATTCATTTTCTTGATGCATGCACTGTAATGAATGTGGGGCACTTCCCAAATTGATTTAACATGCAGCAGCTAAAACTATAATAGCTCATAGACAAATGAGAGACATTGTGGTAATCTTTTCTTTTTTTAATCAGTTCAACGGTCAAGGGTGTTCAAGTCAATTTATGTACATTTCAATTAATTTTCTCTTCGATCCGGTCAAAGACAGACTATCCACGTCAAGATTGAGATATTCATGAAAAATAAATCTCTCATGGTTTAATTCTAAAGGGTTGCCAAGATTTGAACATTTTCTTTGGATACTTTTATATGGTCACACACTATTTAATTAACCTTTCTTGCGGAGTCATCTCCAAAGCCAAAGGTATTATTTTGAGGTACATCAGTATACATTACAATTACAATGAACAATTGACTATTACAATTTAGAACAATGTATCTATAGTCAAGAAGCCTGAATTGTTACAAACAACCAAGCTGCAGCCTACCATCATATGCTAACCTTTTCAAAACTCAAGAGTAACAACTTAAAACACCAAAATCTACAAGGAATGTAAACTTCAACCCAATTTTATCTAATCTGAACCTACGTTAATACGAATCCACATTCTCCTTCCTGCTTTAGAATTTCTTTAGACAACTCCTAAGGCAGGGCAACAATTTAAATTACTGGCATAGTTTTTCAGAGGCAATTTCATCATGCTCGCAGCAAATAGAGCTGTGAGGCTCATGACATGAAAAGCTCAACAACTCTGATATGAATCAACTTGACTCCAAAGTGTCTCAGCATAAGCCTTGTCTTCTTCCTTCTCCTCCACGACGTAGTTAGTTGTCTCCAATACTTCCTCTTCTTCCTCCGCGATGTCATCTTCCATCAATTCTCCTGCATCAGCTGCAGCTAGATATTTCTCCATCTCTTGCTTAGTAAGTTCAGCAACTGCCTCTCTCATGGCCTGTGCTGTTGCTGGTCTATCTGTTGGTCTGTATTTCGGGGCAGGCACGACAAATGGCAAAACAATATCATCCAAGTTTGTAATTTTTGGGTTGGGGCAGCCCTTTCTGTCTGATGGGGGAACAATGAAAACAATACCAAGCTCATAGTTACAGATATGAAGTCTGGAACCTAACACAGAATTCAATCTCACAGCTCCGTTGGCCTTCGTCTCAAGTGAATCAGATATTGGACGTCCCCAAGCAGCCGCACTGAAGTTATGTGACCCACAATAGGCCCATCCAAAGGATGAGGCATCTGTCTTAGACTGGAAGCGTCTTCGTGCAACCTGCTTATGACATACATTTTCTTTTATGACTTGCACTTCAAGCTAATCAAAATGCAATTAATAATTCGTAGTATAACAGCAATTGCAGAAACCACAAGAGAGGATAGCTGAAAGCAACATTCCAACATTTGTCCAACCTTGGTGACCTGTGTTACAAGATGTGAGTATCTTCGCCAGTCTTTCAAGCAGCAAAACTCTCATCTAAATCCAATTTGGTCAAAGGAAGGGCTCAGAAAAAGAAGAGGAAAATGACATAGGTGAATGGTGATGGCAGAAAGTGGACCATACCACAGAGAAGATAGACAGGGAGAACATCACTAATGATGTAAGACCTGAGGGATGGGGGTTTAGTTCAAGATGCCAAGGATTCGCCCTAGGCTTGCTTGTGCAAAATCGGGAAACTCAAAAGCAAGCATGCCAGCTTCTCATCTTGTTTATTTTAGTGACAATTTGAGTTGAACAATTAAAAAGGTTTCCTCAAAGCCAGGAAGTTTGAGGCAGCATACTAGTCAGTTTTCTCTTGGTTATCCCCGTGATGAGTTGATCAAGCAGATTTAGCCCTTAGATTGCAATTACAATCTTCCATACAGTTTTATAAGTTGGAGGTGACAAGGTTGAGAGATTGTCGGCCATGTACTGCATGAAGAGGACGATCATCTTTCAGACAATCATCATCAGATCAATGGGAAAGATTCCATTGACATTATGTTCTCAATCAACAGTTTGTCAGCAGGAGGAGGCATTGATTGTTTAGAGTAGAATTTGCTCTTCTGTTCGATTCTGACTTCTTCCTCGTCAGTACTTCAAGCCAAAAGCAATGTGGAATCAAGTTGTACACCACTTTCGGACTGAAATCTACTAGATGAATGTCAAAAAGTGGAGCACACAGTACCAAGCTACCTTCCCCTCCACGATCATAGAGAAGTTGAGAAGGATTTAAAGACTCCTTGTTGAGCAGTTAAATACCATTTTGATCGACTTGTAGACTACATACTCTCCTAAAGAAGAGGGACATCTTGAAACTTTGCACATTATGAACAGTAAAAAGTGTTTCTAGATGAGAGAAGAAATAGGATTTTGAAGAATTTCAAGGATACCAATGAGAGTGGATTCTATCAAGGAGTTTCCAGACCCCATAAGAAAAAGAGTTTTCAGAAGTTGAATGCTTTGCATAGGTTATATATAATTGTTTAACTCCTTTTTAATCAGTCAACAAAATTTGTTTAAATCCATGTCATACATTACATTGTGGTGGAAGCACAATCACATCTAAATTATTTCCTCAAGCACAGGTCACTTCCACATAGAGAGGGATCCTAATGCTTTAGAATTATGTGAAAAAGGAGGGAAAGTAATTTTGCTTTAGTCCTTTCACAGGCATTCTTATAACTAGATGCCCTGTACACACGATCATCCGCTTGAAGAGAAAATTAGGCAAGTGAATAGGGTTAAATACGGAGTTGGGTGATTATTAGAAAAGAAATTAATGGTAATACTAACATTTCATGGGTGTTATTTTGAAAGAAATCAAGGGTATTATGGGCATTTTAGGAGTGGACATCAATCGCCTCCTCTCCTTTTATTAATAGTATAGATTTAAAAAAAAGTGGGGCTGAGTTTTCATTTACTATTTTTCTACCATTCTGTTAAGTCAAGGTGCAAAACTGCATATGTATCAAGAGTTTGTTTTGGATTCCTTCCACTCACTCACACACACACACACACAAAAGATATGGAGAACGTGACGACAAGTTGGAACTATAGGTTTAAATTTTAGTACATTGGTACAACCCCTTAACCCAGTAACCCCCCAAATAATATCTCCATTGACTATCCGGTAGATAAACTCCTGCTCTTCCTTAACATATTTTGATAATTGGAAATCCATAACAACATTCTAGCAATCAGATAGAGATTCTATTACCTTGACATGCATAGGATACCCAACTCTGTCATAAGGATAAGGAATTGCATCATGAAGTATGCCTATATTTCTCACCTTTTGCCATGTTTTCTGTAAAAAAACAAAAATGTCGAGTAAATTTTGATTTGTTCAAAGGTAACTGATAATCAAAAAACAAGCCACCAATTATGATAAAAGACTAAATTAGTGTATATACATTAGCATCCTTTCGTTAACTGATACAGAGAAGGGGTAAAAATCGTAGATCGAAGCCATAAGCCGACTAATACTCAATAAATCGATACCACGTATATAAAAAACCATGCTATTAACAGTAAGGCTAAACAAACTTTGATTTCTATCCAAGAAACATTGTTGAACACATATTACTTCCTTGTTCCATCCACTTTGATAATCCTTGAATCAATATAGATATGTTCTAAGTTCAAATATATCATATTCTAGCTAGGTGCAATAATTACAACCTGAAATCTAGCTGTGCTAATCTAACACTAGTGGACGCTACCCGACCAGTGTATCCTCTTATTTAACCTTGCTTAGGGACAAACTATTGCTTGAATTCTTGGCTCAATCATTTGGCAGTTGTAACAAACCAGGTCCTAGTATCCCATAACTTGGCTTCAGCGCAGCTGATTAACAAAAAACATGTTACATGGCAGCCATGTAACACAGAATTCATTCCATCAGTCTTTAAGCTAATGAGAAGGACAAGATACCTGTGAGAAGCACAATAGGTGTCTTGAAGCCAAAATTCCAGAACTTGCCATTTTTACTCTTTCAATTGTGGGGAAAATGATTCCAATAGACGGATTTCTTAACTCTTGGCTTGCACTCCAGCAGCCCCACTGTAAAGACCATTACCGAAATATTGAATCGTATTGTCAGTAGTCAAAAGTGCTACAGAAATTAAAGATTGCTCAGTTTTCTTACATCAGGATCTGACTCTTCAGATTCAGAGAACTGCAATGACCGCTTTCCAGCTGCTGCAGAAAATGCAGCCAAAAATGGTGCATTAACTGACCCTATTGAGGATGAACCTAAACAATAGACAGATAGCAGAAGCCAAATTACCAAATAAATCTTAACAAATTTCTGTGGAAATCCAGGATTTACAAAAACACTCACCGTATACGAAATCAGTTTCTAAATGTTCAGGCCATTTATAGTGACCCAACACCTAAGACAAAACAAAAGAAGCAATATAACATCAGACTTCTGATTAATGACGTAATAACACTATTGTTTCACCAAAGACAGAAACATGCTACTCGATTTGGGGACCTACATGAATAGCTACAATAGTTACTAGATCATATGGCTACTACTCAAACAAATTTGCTCATCTTACACTTGTAAATAGTGAAGCTATCCAGGCAGGTCATCTCAAAGGACATTCCAAGCAATAAATCTAAAAGAGAATTATGGAAAAGACAAAAGAAATGTGTGCAAATGTGGAGAAGAACTTCTAAGAGCAAATAATCAACAATGTATAAACTGACTAGCACTACCGTTGGAAACTACAATCCCGCCTATTTCACCAGTATTACCTCTTGAAGCCTCCAGAGGCCTGAACACCTCTGAATTGAAGCCACTAGTGAGCACAGTGCAGAAACATGTTCAATTTGCATTATTGCTGATAGATCTGAAAAGTTAGGTCCCTGCACAAGACAAGGCCGTAGCTTGATAAAAGAACACCCCAAACTTAGCATGAATATGCTCTCATTTAACAAAGAAAGCAATAAACTATGAATTATTTTAAAGAGATCCAGTTAGGCTCAAAAACCCTGCCTGTGACACATAGAGTATCAGCTGCACTTTGTTGTTGCTTCCTTCGACAGTGGTTGCAAGGACTTCTCTCGGATAAATATATGCAGAAAACGCAAATAAACCAATATCTGACAATGGGGCAACCCACTTTGCAACATTTTTTGGTAGAAACCCAAGCTGAACACAATCTAGTTCAAAAAATGAAGCAAAAGTTACTACCGAAATCGTGGAATATAAGCATGTAGCCCAAAACATACACATCCATAGGGCAAAAAGGGGGGGGGGGGAAATCTGTCTATGCCTACGATGATATAGTCATCTGGGGGGGGGAATCTGTCTATGCCTACGATGATATAGTCATCTATCAAAACAGTACATAAGAAAGGGCCATAAAGGTCATCGCTCCTAGATATATCTTTATAATTAGTCTCCATAGATGGATATGTAATCAAATTCTTTCATTGAACGCATTTCTGGATTTCAAATATGCATGTAGCCAAGCCTTGACCCCAACAACTTGGAGTTCATCAATGCAACTTCAGTCCAACTAAACTTCAATATAGCGAAAAATAACAATGAAATTAAAAAAATGGGTGAATATGCATATTAGCAATGCCAAAAATACCTCCTTCAGTAAACTCTTCTGGATTAGGAATAAGAATGCTCACAGCATTCCCATCAGCTGGTATATTTGTATTTCTCCTTAAGATAATCTCCAACATCCCATATACATTCCCATGGCACTTTCCAAGGAAAGCAGCCAGTTTCTTTAGCTGTGCTCCATTTGAATCTGCTGAAGGTCGAAAAAGGTGGCCTAAACCAACTACAGATGCTTCAACAGAGCCTAGTAACTGCACATGAGACTGTTGCATACGCGGGCTTACCTGAAATGGGAGTAGAATAGTGCACTTTGAGCCTCCATTCATCAAGCACAAAAGTGCTAATAAGAACCGGATCATAGTCAATCCCTTGCCACAATTATTTTGTATTAAAAGATGCACTTCATTAGAAAAAAGAGAAAAGATACATGGAGTATCAAAAACAGCATCATCCTAGCCAAAAATAATAAAGTGAGGAAAAAACACGAGATCAAGCAGCCCAATAGAAAGACCCACAACTACAATTTGGCAGTTGACCCAAGTATTTGAGACAAGATTTTGATGTCTTAGCTTAATCAAGCAGTAGAAGAGGATGGAAATGGCCACTATACCCTCGTTCCAAACATAGGAATTCCAATTTTTGGCCAAGATGCAAGCTTTGGGGAGAGGATCCTAACAAGCCATACACAGCTACGACTAAAAGATACGGAGGATCTGTTTCAAACCTACTCATTTATATTGAATTTTAACACCAGCATCTTCTAAAGCCACTTCACAAATAGAAAATGACAGATTCAAACATCTAAATTGTATGTAACGATAATATAATAAGGACACTGTAAGGCTGTGTTGCCTGTTGCAGCAGCTTTGCTGTCAAGCCAAAGAAAACAACACACAGACACAGTTTAAGTGAAGATACATACAGGTAAAGAATGCACAAACTCCGATATATAAGGAGTTCTCTGAGAATAAATTCCAGGTACAGAAGCAACCAGATGTCCAAGAGCCCCCTTAAAGTCATACTTAGTCAACTCCAGGATCCAATGGGCCTGACTAGGTACATCAGCTACTAAAGATGCCATAAATCCAGCCAGCTGAGCAGCAAAATCAGATTTAGAACTTTGATTTGTTTCCCCTTCCTCATCAGGTGATTGGGAAAAAAGAGATAAAAAATCAGGTGCACTTGCGCGAGGAAAATCTTGCCACCAAACTGTATTGGTCACTCTACACCACTACAAGATTTGGAAAGGCAAATAAGAAACAACATTATCTCCTATAAATTATATTTACACTTATTTCCATGTTAAATGTTCTAAAAAGAAGTTTAACAAATCCTAAATTTAATTCAAAGTGCAATATGACAAACTAACATATCCACATAAAAATCCTTGCAGAAAAAAAATAAACATATGTTTGTTTACTACAAATGATATAAGCTATAAAAATTACTCTGCTCCGCCCACATGGTTTTCTAGCCATGTCATGCCACATGTTATACATGAGCAATGCTCAAATAACCTGTTAAACAACTATCTATTCCAAAAAACTATCTACTCCAAAAAACTTAAGTTATGGGAGAGGGTATAATTTCAATATTTATACTTCAATACGCCCCTTCACGTGTAGGCTAGATTTTGGGCCTAACACGTGATTTTTTTTTTAATAATTAGGGTGACGGCAAAATTTGAACACAGGACCTCCTTTGATACCATGTTAAACACCCATCTACTCCAAAAGCCTAGGTTTTTGGAGAGAATGTAATTTAAGTATTTATACTTCAACATCTACCAACAAAGATGTGGGAGCACAGAGGGAACAAGAGAGCAAAGAGCTACCGAGAAAACTAAGAGGATAATCTAACAGAAGCTAATAACACTGTTGGTTTTAAACGAAGTCATTATATCATTTGGCCCCATCGACAATGGTGCTAGGAGCGGTGGTCGGACCGCTAGAGTATAAGCCTAACCTTTGACATTATTTGCACAAAGTGACTGACCCACAGTATATTGCATAGTGATAACTTGTTCACAATTATTGTAAATTCCTCCCCCCTCTCTGCCCTTTCTGGCTGATCTCTATCCTTGTATTGTTATGAAATCTTTGAAATTCATTATCAATTTCCAAATGCTCTTTACAATCTCAATGCTTGTATTTTTTATTTTTAATAACCAAAAAAGGCATGCCACATAGCTGAAGACCAGGATAAACCAATTGAAGGCCTCAGATCAATAAAGCAGGATTTCGTCATGTTAGGTGCACATTCAGTTTTCAAAAGTGAAAAAGATCAGGCTTCTAAATATTCTTCAAATCTCGCATATAAGTCATCCAACTTTCTTTGATAGACACTATTGTATGGCGCCAATGGCCACAAGAATTAGCAAGGTAATTTACAAATAGAATGACGGTGGCTTTCATAGTCTCCCTGCTTCTAAAAGAAAAGAAAGAGACCTAAGTTCTAATGATTACTGATTCTTATGACTAGAACAAGTGGTTTAGACGAGACGAATCACAAGAAAAAACCAATGATAGGATGCCGAGGATAAATAGAATAAATCCAGATCGAGCTGATTACATAAAAAAATAGGCATGAGAAAAGTTAAAGACATTTGAGTTGGCTGTGGTTGAAAACAGGGAGGCATAATCCAAACTCATTGCAACTCCTGAAGTCCCAAGTAAAAAATAGATATTCAGAAACATCACTAATATAAAAGCCACAAATTAATTGTATTATCAACTGTAAACAAACTCATTCTTCATCGTCTCAGAATTCAAATATTAACCACAAGTAACAGAAAAGATTCTTCTCCATTGTTTACATACTGTTTCAATCACAAAGATTCAGTAACAACTAATCACCTGTCTTGCCACCAAATTTGCAGAGGTGATAACAACACGGATACTATCTTCTTTCTGCAATACAAGCAATTTTGGATGATGGCAAGCAATGCCTAATCTCTTGCGGTCTTTACCAAAGGCTATAACCTCAGGAAATGGAGGATACCTATTACAACAGATTGACAATATTACAAAACAGTTGGTAATTCACAAACTTCAGCAGCGTCCACAAGTAATATGGAACCTTTTTCTCTTCTGAAAAATATCAACCTCAAAATTGTAACTTATCCTTCTGCTGAATACCAAGCTCAAAAAACATTAACTTACACCAGAACTAAGTTTGGGAAATATGAAAAGGGCACTGAGGTTCTCTTATCGGGGCTTATACTCCAACACCTTTCAGCATTATGACAAGCAATTGTAACAGGCAGATTGGCTGGAACCTCGCAGTATGATAAAAACCTACAAGACACACCCATTAAGAAACATACACACTCCAGCAAACAAATGTCTAGGGATGGAAAAGAAAATAAATTTTCCAAAATCTCAAGTATGAATTTTTCAACTCCCACAATCTATACAAACATAGGCTATTAAAGTAGTAACGTATAGCATCAAAGCACTTCTAATTGTAAAGAGCAAAGCTACTACCACACACATACTAAATGTGTGACAACATTGGATATTACTTGTTAAACTACTCTTACACAAACCAAGGCTATAGAATTTCCCACCAAGCAGCATCACAAAACAAAATTAACATGAAACAGTAAGCAAATGTGTTGGAGTTACCATGGTATATCACTAGTAAAAGTTGCAATGAAAACCCGCAGAAGTCTTTCAACAGGATATAGAAGCTCTGGCAACGAAACAGCAGTATGATGTTCCGAGGAACCATGGCCCATAAATTGTAGCCGGTTCAAATGGAACTTACTTCCTGGTGGCTGAACAAAAGCACCCCTACTCTTGTCCTTCACATCTTTGTCACTTTGAGTAACATGTTTCACATCAAAAGATCCCAAAGATACAGCCTTTGGTTTATGATTGGCAATACCAATCTCAGAAGGAACTCCAGCATTGTCTGTCTGCTGTATATGCAAATTGTTAACATTACACTGCTCTGTGACCGGAGTTACCTCTGAAGCCGCTACATTCTTTCTATGAAATAAAACTGAACTCAAACATTTAGTTTCCAGATTCAGATCAGTGACCATCTCACTGGGCAATAATTCATCCCTGCATGCCAGTGCATTGCATGTTAGCTCAGGTGCAGTATGCATTAGAACTTTATCAACATTCCTTGGTGTCAAGCTGGAATTACAATTCACCCTGTTTCTAGAAGTATGCTTAATCCCCATTTCCCGGTACACGACGAAGCATTTTCTAATGTACAACATGGGGTCATCACTACTCAAAATCATCCTACATTGAGTTAAAAGGGAGTTGGCCTTTTCAACAATTCCATCACATTCTGCTCTAGCAATAGCATAATCAGAGGACGCACCATTTCCCCTATGCATAAATAGGTTTCTACCAACAACCTCTTCCACAAATACAACTCTTTCGAGAAAAAATCCAATTCGAATCCCAATATTACAAACACCTTCAATTCCGCAAACAAGCGAAACCTCATCGCCGGCACCCAACTCCATGACTTTACCCTTTCCAATTCTGACCCCATTGACAAACACCCCATTCAATGAAGACCTAACCCTAGTAGAACTCCCGCTACGCCTCAAGAAAAAAATTCCATCTGATACATATATTTTTCGATTATCAGCATCGAAGAAAAGTTGAAAATGCTGATTACTGACTCGACGGTCGTTGAATACGAATTCACAGCGGCGACGGTTACGGCCGATTGTGCAGGGTTTATAGGGAATGAGAACGATCAATTCACAAGATGAATTGGTGAGAGTTGAAACTAGAGGGATTTCGAGGGGTTTTATGTGTATAGAGGCTGTGTTGAGAATCGAAAGTCTAGGTTTCTTGCGAGGCAATACAGAAGGATTGAAAAAATGATTGAATCGATTTCGTTTATTGTTGTTCTGAAGAATTGAATCTGAACTTTTCATGGCAATTCCATGATAATTCGAACGAATTCACTGAAATTAACAGGGAAAGAATGAAGCAATAATTGAAAAAAAAAATCAATTTAAGAACGAATTGAATGATCGAAGAAACGTGAAGAGCTTTCTTCGAATTAATGTCAACTGAATTTTCCCTCCTATTTCTATTTCTTCTGTGTAAATTTTCCCTCCTATTTGATCGTGGGCCTCATGGTGGATACTAATTGGGCCTTGTTTGTGATTGGCCTCCAACTGTGTGGCGGTGTTGTGGGATACTATTGTAAAACGAGCCCGGTGGGGGAAAAGACACTGCAAAACTATGTCTTGTCAATGAATCGGGTTTGAATCAAATTCTAATTGATTCGAATTTAATTTCAAAAGTTTGATCTAAATCCAATCCAATAATTTGACAAATTTTATTTTCGTGATAAATATCCGAATCCATTGACAATCTAGTTTGTACCGATTTTTTTTTAAATAATCACTTATAAATCATTCGGATTTAACCGGATCATAATGGGTCGAATAAAAGTATATCTAAATCCGAATCCGAATCCGTGATATATATGATATCGGATTTAGATTCAGATTTGGATTTGGATTATTAATAAAATAATATTAATCTATATCCGACTAATTTAATTTAGATTCAGAACGGATTAGATCAGAATTCAATCCATTGACAGGCCTATGCGAAATCTTGAACTCCATTTTTTAAAAAATTTGATCTAATCAATAGGAGCAAAATGAACTGAAGGTCTCCCTAAATTATCACTCTGCGTGCATGGTAAAGTACCAAATTATCACTCTGGTACTTCAAGTATCAATGTTGTTAAGTATGTCTCTTAATTTTTTAATTTGAATTTAAATGATCTTCAAAATACTGATCGAAAAATGTTCAATGCACCCATTATCGATTGGATCAAAGTGACACAATTGGTGTATATCGCAATGATCAAAAGTGCGTCTAGTCAAATGATACGTGACATTTTGCATTTTCCATTGAAACTATGATACGTGACATTTTGCATTTTCCATTGAAACTATGTCATCACTTAGAATAAGTTAGATGTAAATTAAAAAAAATTAAGTAGTAAGACCAAGAGATAAGGCAGCATTCTTCGGGGTTAAAAGTATATATAGTTTAGTTATAATTATATTTCAAGTAATATTTATACTTATTGATGATGCACAAAATTGTCTTGCGCAAGATTAACAGTCAAGTATATGAATAGGTGTAATTAATGAGCAATAAACAAGCAATCAATGACAATATAACAACAAAACAGTAAATATGGAACCAACACAGAGATATATAGTGGTTCGGTCTCGGATGACCTACTCCATTTTCGGGAATGGCAGCGGTGGCCTGATGTTCTTTATTGATAAAATATCAGTCACCGGAGAGTTACAGTGCTTTGAGAGAGAAGGAGAAGGAGAGAGAGAGCAATGTGTGTAGTGGTATGTGAGGTATTGGAGGCGTGCCCTTATTCTTAAGAGGGTTTACATTATATAGCTAGGGTAAGGCGGTGAGTCGGTGACGTGAGGAAGAGGTCTTCCACTATTTCGATAAGTTCAATCTCAGTAGGAATAGACTTCTTTGGCAAGCACAATTAAGGTAGGAGTGGATCTCCGTATCCCGTCATTCTCTCTCTCGTGCTCCTATTCAGTCGGAAGAGAGTCTTGAGTTGGATTGGACTTGATGTTGAGCCTGGACTTTGAGTTGGAGTGGGCTGAACTTTGCGTTGGAGTACCAAGGCAAGAGGAGTGGAGAGAAGTAGGCGCCCAAGGGACCAGGTCCAAGTGATGAGGTCCAAGTGATAAGTGAGGGTGGCGCCCAGGTGATGAGTGAGGGTGGCGCCCAAGTGATGGGTGACCTCCTTGTTGACGCCCCTTCGTCTCCCTTGGCCATTTGGTTTCCTTCTGGATTCATTTTGGATGGGTTGACCCGACTGAATGGGTCTCAACGACTTGGGCTTCTTCTTGAGTTTTTAATATTTGGGCCTTTCTCGATTTATTTTTATCGGGCTTGGCCTAATCAAATTTCAGGCTCATCATTTGCCCCCCATGCCCCAAGCCTCTGACTTTTTACGAGAGGAAGGGGTTGAGGGCATGTGCTTCGTCTTCGCTTGAGTGAGCAGAAAATTTCTTGTTTCCCACTGTGCTTTTTCATCTTCAAAGACTTGCTGGATTTATCGGTATCGAATATAAAATTTTTTCCTCTTTTTTTTTTTCTTGGGCGCAGGCCCTCTTTTGTCTTTTTTCTTCCTTGGCTTGGGCTGGGCGCTGGCCTCCTTTTCTCTTTTTTTTTTTTCTTTTCTTCCTTTCTTGGTTGCTTTGGGCGCTGACCCTTCTCCCCTCTTTTTTTTTTCTTTCCCTTGGCTTCCCTGGGCGCCGCCTCTCCTTCCTCTCTCCTTTTTTTTTTTTCTTTTCTTTTCTCTTGGCCTCCTTGCTTGGGCGCTGGCCATTCTTTTTTTTTTTCTTGGCTTAGGTGCCTCCTGGACCTCCTCCTCTTTTTTTTCTTTTTTTAGCCTCCTTCGGGCGAGGAGACTTGGGCGCCTCCTTTGGGCGAGAAGGAGAGCTGATGTGGGCGCCACTTGGAGGTTGGTAGGGTGCTGAGTGACGCCAAGAGGTTGACAAGGCACCTTGGGTGACGCCAGAGGCCTTGAGTGCTGCTATGTTTGGGCAACGCCTTGAGTCTTGCTATGGGCGGCGCCTCTCTGGTGCTTGGTCATTAGCTGACCTTCTCTCTGATTACAGACGTCCTGTTGATAGAGCGATGATGGAAATCTCTGCACTTTTAGGGTGGTGTCTTCTCCTCCTTCCAAGAGGGCGAGGTTTGATGCCCCCAATGCTTCTCGGTCCAGGTCCGATGGCTAGATTGCTTCCTGAGAGATGGGACCCCGTGGTGCCCCCGCTCCTTTTCTGATTGTGACTCATGTGTGTATCAGAGCTAGTTGTTATACTGTTGTAGGAGTTGAGAGTCTAGTGCAGACGACTTGAGTTTCAAAAGTGTACCTGACAAAAACAATGTTATCCTAACATTAAAATGTCTAACATGATTACCTGGAGAGAGAGGCAGACTGTTTGCATGAGAGCAAAGTCTGAACTGTGAACGTCTCGAGAGAGGGTCGTATGAGCTGAGGCTGAGCTACGTATAGTGTCGGTGGATGGCTGCCGTGGCAGAGGCTTGTAAAGTGACTACTTGCGCGAGAGCAGAGTTATAGAGGTCGAGCTACGTATAGTCTCGGGAGATGGCTGTCGTAGTAGAGGCTTACTAGGTGAGTACTTGCGCAAGAGTAGAGTCATAGAAGCCGAGCTACGTATAGTCTCGGGAGATAGCTGCCGTAGCAGAGGCTTACCAGGTGACTACTTGCGTGAGAGCAGAGTCATAGAGGCCGAGCTACGTATAGTTTCGGGAGATGGCTGCCGTAACAGAGGCTTACCAGGTGACTATTTGCGCGAGAGCAGAGTCATAGAGGTCGAGCTACGTATAGTCTCAGGAGATGGCTGTCGTAGCAGAAGCTTACTAGGTGACTACTTGCGCGAGAGCAGAGTCATAGACCGAGCTACGTATAGTCTCGGGAGATGGCTGCCGTAGTAGAGGCTCATTCCATTGAGATGGAGATGAGGAGGCCGCTGAGGAGCTGGGCGCCTGAGGTGCACCTGGTGAGATGGGACGAGACTCATCGTCTAGGCGGCATCATTGGAGGTGTCCAAGGTGGAGAGGGTGAGACCCCTCGTCTGGGCGTCTGCTCTGCTGGGAGCTGTTTGTAAATTTTAGGAAAGCAAAATAATTCTGGACACAATAATTTTGGCAGAATTTTATTTCATAAAATAACAAATAACAAAATAAATCAACTAATTAAAGGATAGATAAAATCTTTAGGTGCTTGGTATCCCGTAGGTGGGCCAAGACTTCCCTGGTGAAGTTGGAGTCACCTCCTCCTAGCCATTAGGCGATCGTCTGGATTTCTCCGAGGGGTTGCTGACGTTCTCTATCATCCTGGTCCCGACCAGGTAACGGGACTTGTCCTGCCAACAACGTACTGTCTCAAGTGGTCACGCTGTATGAGCTCCTCGATCTGTCTTTTAAGATCAAAGCAGTCGTCAGTGTCGTGGTCATGGTCGCGGTGAAAGCTACAATACATGTTGGGATTTCTGCGGTTTAGGGCGGATTTCATTTTTTCGGGCCAACGGAGTGTGGGGTCATCATGTATTTGGAATAGGATGTGCTCCACCGAGGCATTGAGTGGTGTGAGAGCTTGCCGTTCTCTCAGAGGTGGGGGACCAAGACGGTCCTTGAGTGTCCTATTTCTTTTGTTCTCTACCTCCCACTTGTTTTCACGGGTGTCCTTCCTTTTCTCCCCTCCTTGGGAGGACTCACCTCGACGGGCCTTGGTGACGTCCTCGGCATTCACATACTTGTGAGCCCTTGACAGCAGCTCGGGCATGCTGGAGGGCAACTTCTTGAGGACAGAAAACATGAAACTGGAGGTGCGAAGGCCGGCGATGAAGGCGGTCAGGGGTACTTTGTCATCTGGCTCCTCAATCTGGAGGACCTCCTCGTTGAAACGAGCGAGGTAGTCTCTAAGGCTTTTATCCCTGTCCTGCTTGATGGTGAGCAGGTGGGTCACGGGCTTCTGATGCCGACGTCCACCAATAAAGTGGGAGATGAATGAGCTGCTTAATTCTACGAAAGAGTGAATGGAGGAGGACTTGATCTTTGCAAACCATTGGCGAGCAGACCCCTTCAAGGTGGTAGGGAAAGCTCTACACATAATCTCCTCAGGCACATTGTGGAGTTGCATGAGAGACTTGTATGTGTCAAGGTGGTCGAGAGGGTTGATTAAGTCCAAATAATCACAATTATTATTAGGAAAAGATGATATTTTAATTGTAAAATTGTGATAAAAATAAGAGTTTATCCAAATTGAGTGTTATGCTAGTAAATGTTGATCTGTGATAATTTGCAGGTAAAAAGCATAGTTTTGGGGACAAATTATGGAAAGAAGAAGCATAGCTCAGGAGGGATCACACTGGAACACGCGTCCGGACGGATGGAGTGTACGCGTCCGGACGCGATTGGCAGAAAGTTGATAAACGCAGGAATGACCATTCTGGAAGTTGCGTCCGGACGGTTGAGAGAGGCGCGTCCGGACGCGTGTAAAGCCTCTGCTGCCGAATTTAGAATCCTAGTGGGATGCAATCTCTTGGGAATGTAATTTATAAATACGAACCTAGGACCTTGTAAAGGGGGGTCTTTTGTTCTTAGTCTTCTTTCTGCATCCTGTATCATGTCTGGCTAGAAGGCTAAGCTAGGGCTATGGGAAAACCTCTCGACGGAGTACGGTATTTTTATTGACTCTTGTACTTAAGGATTTATGTTATTGTGTTAATTTAATCCCTAATCTTTTAGCAAAGTGTTTATGCTGTATAAACTCCTGAGTTGTTGTGCCACGTACATCGATTGCTTGAGTTTCCCTGCGTGTAAATCACTGGTTATTCCACGTTGGAAGGATTAACATTATTTCATAAAATAATATGATTGAATGATTATTCAGGTTCCTGGTAATCTTTTGATTATAACCATTGGATTTATCACTTGATTTGTTAATTGGGTTAACTGACATTTAATTCCTCTTTCAAGTCAAGCTTTGAGTCTTTAATTATTATTGTATGAAGTTGAGAGGGAGTACCTGATGCTCTAGTATTTTATTTATTACTGTTTTAATTACCAAAATCATTTTTCTCCAATCAACAATTTTCCAAACAAATCTTTTTCCTTTCAAATTACTTTCATTGTTTGTGTGATTGTTTCTTGTTTTCATAATTCCCTGTGGTTCGACCTCGGATTCCCGAGAAATTTATTACTTCGCACAACCTGCACTTGGGTGATCAATTCTAAAGTTGTAGCAAGTTTTTGGCGCCGTTGCCGGGGAATTGAAAGACAAGGAGCCATTACATCATTGAGGTTTGCGGTATTTGCGAGTCTTCGGAAATCCGGTAACTTCGTTCTAATTTTCAGTTTATTTTTATTTATTTTTTTTTTTCTAAAGTATTTTTCTTGTTAGTTTAATTTAGAATTTATTTTTGGTTATTTATTTGTTTTATGAGCTTTTGGCATCGTGATTTAAGTGGACGTTTAACAAGAGAGGATTCAGATACTTGGTTTGGAAATTTATTTGATTTATCTGTGTCAAATCACTTCTTGCACACAATGGCTGCTAATCCTAATGATCATAGGCATAATGATCTTCCTGAACGGGAGGATCATGTTGATAGAATAAGTAATCATGATGAGAATGAGGTGGATAATGTTAATCAGGGTAGGACTTTGCGTGAGTATCTACAACCTGTTCTTCTCACTGAGCCATCATGCATCATTTTTCCATTGAATGCCATACATTTTGTTTTCAAACCTGGCATGATTCAATTACTTCCAAAATTCCTTGGTATAGGTGAAGAAAACCCATATTTGCATATCAGAGAATTTGGGGATGTATGTGCTACGTTCCATGACCAGAATGTGGCAATGGATATAGTCAGGCTGAAGTTATTTCCTTTTTCATTAAAGGAAAAAGCTAAAACTTGGTTATATTCGTTGAGATCTAGGTCTATAGGAACATGGCAAGAGATGCAGAAACAATTTTTGAAGAAATTTTTTCCCACACATCGCACAAACTCTTTGAAAAGACAAATAATGAATTTTTCCCAAAAAGAGTCTGAAAATTTTTATCAAAGTTGGGAAAGATTTAAAGACCTTCTTGCATCTTGTCCACATCATGGTTATGAAAGCTGGCGCATAATAAGTTTCTTTTATGAAGGTTTAGGCCCACAACTGCGTCAATTTATTGAAATGATGTGTAATGGAGATTTTATGAATAAGGAACCAGATGATGCTTTTGACTATTTAGACCAATTAGCTGAGAACGCACAATCTTGGGATACTACATCCCAGGAACCATCTAAGGGTAAAACTGCACAATCATCATCATCTAGTGGGGGTAAATACCAGTTGAGGGAGGAGGATGACCTAGGAGCTAGGATTGCCACCTTAGCAAGACGGGTAGAGGCCATGGAGTACAAAAAGGTTAACCAGGTTGACACAGTTAAGGTTGAGGAGATATGCAGTATCTGTGAAATTCCTGGACATCCTGTAACGGAGTGTCCATCATTACCTGCATTAAAGGAAGTGTATGACCAAGCAAATGCTGTAAACACTTTTTCAAAGCCTTACAATAACCCATACTCGAACACATACAACCCGGGGTGGAAGAATCATCCAAATTTTGGTTGGAGGAATGACAACCATGCATCACAACCACCCCAACAAAACTCTTCAAATGTTGCACCTTACATTCCACGCCCAAAAAGAGACATTGAGGAGGTGTTGTCACAATTCATGCATAATCAGGAAACATACAATAGACAAACAACTCAGGCTATTGAGGATATGAGGAGTGCAATCACTAAACTGACCATCGACCCTTGCCATCAGGAAAAAGGTAGGCTGCCAGCACAACCACAACCGAACCCACAGGGTCAATTTGTTGTGAATGACACTTGCACTTCTGAGACTGTCCACGAGCACGTAAAGTCTATCACTACACTCCGCAGCGGGAAAGAAATTAATAAAACCATTCCTTTGGAAAATCAAGATTCTGAAAAGATTTCTCCACCCACGGAGAGTGATGATACGATTAGCCTGCCTGAAATTAATAAATCTGAAAAGTATGTTCCACCTGCACCATTCCCACAGAGATTGCTTACTTCTACTAGACCTATTGTGCATAATGATATGTTAGAGATTTTTAAGCAGGTGAAAATCAATATTCCCTTGTTAGATGCCATTAAACAAATACCTTCTTATGCAAAATTTTTGAAAGAGTTATGCACTGTTAAAAGGAAATTAAATGTGCAAAAGAAGGCATTTTTGACTGAGCAAGTATCCTCCATTATCCAGCACAGAACTCCACCAAAGTATAAAGACCCAGGTTGCCCTACTATTTCTTGTGTTATAGGCAACCACAAAATTGAACAAGCATTACTGGATTTAGGAGCTAGTGTGAATTTGCTCCCTTATTCGGTATATGAACAATTAGGGTTGGGGGAGTTAAAGCCCACTTCGGTTACACTTCAATTAGCTGACCGATCGGTGAAGATACCGAGGGGTATAGTGGAGGATGTTCTAGTACAGGTTGATAAATTTTATTTTCCCGTGGATTTCATAATTTTGGACACTCAACCTGTATTAAGTACTAGTGCGCAAATTCCCGTCATTTTAGGCAGACCATTCCTAGCAACTTCAAATGCTCTAATTAACTGCAGGAATGGTGTGATGAAATTGACCTTTGGGAATATGACATTAGAGCTCAACATTTTTAATGTGTGCAAACAACCTGGGAATATTGATGAAGATGTGCATGAAGTAAACATGATTGAATCTATTGTTCCAAGCAAAGTATATGATTCCTCCTTGTTTGATCCACTTGAAGCATATTTGCTTGAACAAGATTCTGAGTTAGAGATAGATGCAAAGAATTCTGAAATTTCTGTTTCAACTGATATGTTAAACTCTTTGCAGGTACTCGAAATGAGAGAGTTGAGACAAAGATTTGAGGAGCTCCCACCAAGAACAGATCCACCAATACCATCCAAGGATAAAGCTCCCAAGCTAGACCTCAAGCAATTACCGGTAGAGTTGAAGTATGCATTTTTAGGAGATGATGAAACTTATCCGGTAATAATTTCTTCTCAATTGAATTCAGCACAGGAAGGTATGTTGCTACACCTTCTTAAGGAACATAAGAATGCAATTGGATGGACTTTAGCTGATATAAAAGGAATTAGCCCTTTGGTATGCACCCACAAGATTTATTTGGAAGATAATGCTAAAACATCTAGGGAGATGCAACGTAGGCTGAATCCACATATGAAAGAAGTTGTGAAAAAAGAGGTGTTGAAACTGTTAGATGTAGGAATTATCTACCCTATTGCAGACAGCAAATGGGTAAGCCCCACACAGGTAGTTCCTAAGAAATCTGGAGTCACTGTAGTTGCTAATGAAAATAATGAACTTGTGCCAACTAGGACAGTTACTGGTTGGAGAATGTGCATAGACTACAGGAGACTTAATGCTGTTACTAGAAAAGATCACTTCCCTTTGCCTTTTATGGATCAAATTTTAGAAAGGGTAGCTTCACATTTGTACTATTGTTTTTTAGATGGTTATTCGGGATATAATCAGATTGAAATTGCCCTAGAGGACCAAGAGAAGACCACTTTTACTTGCCCTTTTGGCACCTTTGCTTATCGAAGGATGCCTTTTGGATTATGCAATGCACCTGCGACTTTTCAAAGGTGTATGCTGAGTATTTTCAGTGATATGGTTGAGCGTTTTCTTGAAGTCTTTATGGATGATTTTACTGTTTTTGGTGATTCTTATAATGACTGTTTAGCTAATCTGGAAAAGGTACTTATAAGATGTGAAGAAAAGAACCTTGTACTTAACTGGGAAAAATGCCACTTCATGGTGACAAAGGGAATTGTTCTTGGTCACATTGTCTCTTCTGAGGGAATTCAGGTAGATAAGGCAAAAATTGAATTAATCGCTAGTTTACCTAGTCCGAAAGTCCTTAAGGATGTTAGATCTTTCTTGGGTCATGCTGGTTTTTATAGGAGATTTATAAAAGATTTTAGTTCCATATCTAGACCACTCTGTAATCTCCTAGGGAAAGACACACCTTTTGAGTGGGATAATGCATGCCAAGAAGCTTTTGATAAGTTAAAGGGCATGCTTGTCACCGCTCCAATCATGCAATCCCCAGATTGGAGTAGTCCTTTCGAAATCATGTGTGATGCAAGTGACTATGCTGTAGGGGCGGTTTTAGGACAAAGGAATGACAAAAAGCCTCATGTCATCTACTATGCCAGTAGAACTTTAAATAGTGCACAGATGAACTATTCTACAACAGAAAAAGAATTACTGGCTGTAGTATTTGCATTAGACAAATTTAGGTCATACTTAGTAGGTTTCCCCATTGTTATCTTTACAGACCATGCAGCTCTCAAATACTTATTAACTAAGAAAGATGCAAAACCGAGACTGTTGAGGTGGATCCTACTACTCCAAGAATTTGATATTACTATTAAAGATAAAAAAGGAGTAGAAAATGTAGTGGCTGACCATTTGTCTAGACTTGTGAGTGATGTGCCCATTGAGACAATGCCGATTAAAGATACTTTCCCGGATGAACAGTTATTGGCAGTTTCCTCCTTACCATGGTTTGCTGACATTGTAAATTTTCTTGTTACAGGTAACATGCCACCGGCTTGGACTGCTTTAGATAAGAGGAAGTTTTTAGTTGAAGTAAAGAGTTTCTTCTGGGATGACCCATACCTTTTCAAATATTGCCCGGATCAGATTATCCGAAGATGTGTACCTGATGAGGAGGTAAGTAGCCTTCTATTCTTTTGTCATGCGGGAGCTTGTGGGGGCCACTTTTCTATGAAAAAGACCGCTGCAAAAGTTTTGCAGTGTGGATTTTATTGGCCTACAATTTTTAAGGATGCTCATAATTTTTGCAAAGTGTGTGAGCGATGTCAAAAACTGGGGGGATTGACCCGTAGGAATATGATGCCCCTAAACCCGATTTTGATCATAGAAATCTTTGACTGTTGGGGTATAGATTTCATGGGTCCTTTCCCTCCATCTTTTGGATATATGTACATTTTAGTGGGTATAGATTATGTCTCTAAGTGGGTTGAAGCTATACCATGTCGGACGAATGATCATAAAGTTGTTTTGAAATTTTTAAAGGAAAATATTTTGTCCAGATTTGGTATACCCCGAGCAATTATCAGTGATGGGGGATTGCACTTTTGTAATAGACCTTTTGAGAATTTGATGAAAAAATATGGTGTAACACATAAAGTAGCAACTCCCTATCACCCACAGACAAGTGGTCAAGTAGAGCTTGCCAATCGGGAAATTTCTTACATTTTGGAAAAAACGGTAAATCCTGATCGTAAAGATTGGTCGTTACGACTACTCGATGCATTATGGGCATACCGAACTGCATATAAATCCCCGATTGGTATGTCTCCATATAGATTGATTTATGGAAAAGCTTGTCACTTGCCCGTGGAATTAGAGCATAAAGCATATTGGGCCATTAAAATGTTCAATTTTAGTTTTGACCAAGCCGGCACCGCACGGAAATTACAGCTAAATGAGCTTGATGAGATTAGGAATGAAGCCTATGATAATTCTAAGATTAGCAAAGAACGGATGAAGGTGGTTCATGATAAGAATATTGTGCGAAAAACGTTTACACCTGGCCAAAAAGTTCTTTTATATAATTCTAGGCTTCACATCTTTAAGGGAAAGCTTCGGACTAGATGGAGTGGTCCATACGTTGTCAAGGAAGTATTCCCATATGGAACAGTGGAGATTGAAAACCCAAGTAATGGAAACATTTTTAAAGTTAATGGGCAACGATTGAAACCATTCTTGGAGGAGGGTATTGTGGAAGTGGAATCCATCGAATTGATGGATCCCCACTATGAATAATCTGTCTCTAACCATTTGGTGTGTACTGTTGTATATTAGTGTATGTTGTTTTCTCTTTAATGTTTCTACAGATGCATGGGCACATTTTACGCGCATCCGGTATGTTCTTTCTATCCCTTATGTGATCTTACTCTATGTATTCATACATTGAGGACAATGAAAATTTTTGAGTGGGGGGTGGAGCATTTACTTGAAAAATTTTGAAGTTGATGTGCACATGAAACTGTGGTTATTGTGTTTATTTTTTTTTAGATAGCTAAGTAGAATTTTCTTATTTTTTTCTTTTTTTTGTCCTTAGAAATTTTTAGAAGTAGAAGGGAATCACTTGGGAGAGAAATAGTTGAAGAAAAGTGCAAATTTTTCTAAGTATAGAGTAATCAATTCACTGGAACTCGCGTCCGGACGCACAAATTATAGTATAAAATCTTCTGGAGTTTGCGTCCGGATGGGGGGAGAATAGGCTGAACATACTGGCACACGCGTCCGGACGGTGATTTGCGACGCGTCCGGACGGAAGTCTAAACGTTTCAAATTCAGAACACGCGTCCGGACGGGACCTCACCATGCGTCCGGACGCGTGTCATTCAAAGCCTATTAATGCCTGCAGTTGAGCCGCGTCCGGACGGAAACACCTCATGCGTCCGGACGCGTGTGAAAATCTATAAATAGAGGCTTTGTCAGTTAACTTGTTCAACACATTTCTAAACCGATTTTCAAACACCTCCCACCCTTTCCACTCCTCTCTGCTATACTCTAACAACTATGGCACCACCAAGAGCCTCCTCCTCAAAGAGAGCCCGAGCAAGCACCCAAGAAGAGGAGGACACCACATATGACCCCATACGTTTCCAAATACTAGAGGAGCGTGTAAGGTTTGAGAAATACTATGCCTCCAAGCCCTTTGTCTGTGAGAGGAGGATTGAACTCAAGGATTTCTCTCGTTTAGGAATCCAAGAGATCATCACATCTAGAGGGTGGGCCGAGTTTATGGGTAGAGAGTGGCCTTGCATTCCCATCCTGGCAAGGGAGTTCTACAGCAATGCCGATGACCTCGGGAATGGTCAGCTGACCACCTATGTCCGAGGCAAGCACATCAATATAGATGCTTCAGCCATTGCCCAACTGACTGAGATGACTCAAGCCCGGGTGGCTGTCCCCGAATACCCTCAGAATTTTGGGGGTGATGAGGTGGGTAGGGAGTTAATGGGTGAGCAAGGTTTTGTGTGGACTGAGGGAGTGAAATTCCTTCAGCAGGGAGACTTGACCAATAAGTACAAGATTCTCAATCTGATTTCAGTCTCCAACATTTTTCCTTTGCTGAGGAATAATCACATATACCCTGACCGAGCCCGACTTCTGTATGCCATAGGCACTGGCAAGACCATAGACCTCCCCTCCCTTATTTTCTCAGAGATGCGTAGGGCCACTGTTGACCATAAGAAGCCATCTTTCCCATTTCCCGGTCTGGCTACCGCATTTTGTGAGAGGGCGGGGGTGGTGATTGACGCCACGATGGAGAAGGCAAAGAAAGTTGTTGCACTCACCTCCGGCTCTCTTCTAAAGAGTCGGAGTGTGGCGAGGCCAGTGGGGACGAGGGGCCAGCAAGGGGAGGCTGCAGCTGAGGGGGATGTACCGGTGGAGGAGTGGGATCAGCTCTTCAATTTCGATGAAGATTTTGATTTGCCAGTGGATGAAGACACTGATCCCAGGACTGACCGGCAGATTCTGTTCGAGTTATTGAGAGGTCAGAGAGAGATGAGGAAGGAGATGAGAGAGTTGAGGGCTGAGATGAGGGGACTAGGACATAGTTCTCGTGATCAGGCAGGCCCCTCATCTTAGGATTTTTTCTCGGTCCCGGTGTTTGAAAGTTATTTCTGTTATTTTCTTTTCCAGTTTTATGTAGAAATCAAAGCCTCTTTTGGGTAGTTTTTGTTAGGCTTGATTTCTTTTATATTTTGAATATGCATTGTACTCAAAATTCTCAGTATTATATAAGATGCATATGTTGTTTGATGTGTTATCAAATATCTAAATAACGTTGTTATGAGTAATTTGATACCACAATATAGAAATAATTTGCTTAGCTTTAAATTTGCAACTGTTTAAGCATCACATAGAACTTTATTCTATATTTTTGTATCTCATATCATGTTCTTATAAAAACTCAAAATTTGTGCACTTTAGACATTACCAAGTTGAAAATTTGTTAGGTATTTTACCTTGAGAACTTGAGACATATAGTGGAGATGCATAAAAACCCTAGTGAGTTTTGTTCCAATCTTTCTTGGAGGGTTATTTACATTTACTCAATAAAAAAATATTTTTATTCAGCTAATCTCCTTCAATAGTCTCATTATTTTTGTTTTGGTTAACACCAATATGGTGAATAATTGCTTGACTTTGAATTATTTGCATGAGAAGTGTGTTATCAAAAGCTCTTGAGATATGATTTTAGGCCATCTTTGTCATTATTTGAGCCTAAACCTTATTCTTTGAATATTATTATCCCTAGAAGCTATGATTGAGCCTTTAAAGAAAAATTTTATTTCTTATGCCCAACATATAATAACCAAGCCAATGAAAAAAAAAAAAATAATAATAATATCTTTTACCCTTGGTTATCCTGAGATTGAACTTGTATTGTTTATGTAATTTTGGAGATGTTGGCTAAAAAAAAAAAAAAAAAAAAAAAAAAAAAAGAGTTTTACTTACTTGTGAATATTTGCATTCGATGTCCTGTATAAAAAAAAAAAAAAAAAAAAAAAAAAAAAAAAAAAAAAAAAAAAAGCAAGCATGCGTTTGACAAGAAGAAAAAAAAATATAAGCAAGTGATGTAAATTGTGCTTCTAAAGGATGGAGAGTGAAAGGCCATGGAAAGAAGTTTGGTTGTGTAATGTACATGTTCTCTCGGGATAGTCTTTTGAATTCCTAAATATCTTTCGTTTCAAAACCCTAATCCCAAGGCCCCATTACAACCTTAAATAAAGACCTATTTGATCTCAAGAGTGTATTGATGGATGCATGACTTGTGTGAATAAGGAAGAGAAGGGTGAGTATTTACTTATGATGTGTTGATTTCCTTTCATGAGATTATGTCAAATCCTTTTCTTTTGGATTACGTTCTTCTTAATGGAACATGTGAGCATTCTTTTGTGTTGATTTAAATACCCTCCACTCACATGTGATACTTGAGTGTATAACTACTATAATCTGAGAGAATTACTCATGAGTGGATCATCTAGTGAGATTTGGCATTGAGACGAATAGTTGATAGTTGTAGAGGTGATTACCGGATAAATTACTGACTTGGTACAGTTAACTCACACTACACACGAGTTTATATGAGAATATGATAAGTGTATACAGTTATATACCGCATAGTTCTATATGTTGTTTCGCATGTGCTTATAAAAAGTTTGTGTCTTAGTATTTCAATAATGTGGTAGCAACTTATATTATAAAGGTGTTATTCAGACATTTGAGCACAAGGTGATGTTTGTGGGTATCATATCTGGAAACCCTCACGAGACTATACTCGTCCACTAGGGGAAACCTAGGGGTTTAAAGGCTTGTTGCATATGCTAAATGCAATCGTGAATCCTACGAAAGTGGTTTTGTTTTGTTTATAGTATTATATGTTTCGTTGTTTGCCTCACTAGGGACTAGCAAGGTTTAAGTGGGGGGGTGTGATTAAGTCCAAATAATCACAATTATTATTAGGAAAAGATGATATTTTAATTGTAAAATTGTGATAAAAATAAGAGTTTATCCAAATTGAGTGTTATGCTAGTAAATGTTGATCTGTGATAATTTGCAGGTAAAAAGCATAGTTTTGGGGACAAATTATGGAAAGAAGAAGCATAGCTCAGGAGGGATCACACTGGAACACGCGTCCGGACGGATGGAGTGTACGCGTCCGGACGCGATTGGCAGAAAGTTGATAAACGCAGGAATGACCATTCTGGAAGTTGCGTCCGGACGGTTGAGAGAGGCGCGTCCGGACGCGTGTAAAGCCTCTGCTGCCGAATTTAGAATCCTAGTGGGATGCAATCTCTTGGGAATGTAATTTATAAATACGAACCTAGGACCTTGTAAAGGGGGGTCTTTTGTTCTTAGTCTTCTTTCTGCATCCTGTATCATGTCTGGCTAGAAGGCTAAGCTAGGGCTATGGGAAAACCTCTCGACGGAGTACGGTATTTTTATTGACTCTTGTACTTAAGGATTTATGTTATTGTGTTAATTTAATCCCTAATCTTTTAGCAAAGTGTTTATGCTGTATAAACTCCTGAGTTGTTGTGCCACGTACATCGATTGCTTGAGTTTCCCTGCGTGTAAATCACTGGTTATTCCACGTTGGAAGGATTAACATTATTTCATAAAATAATATGATTGAATGATTATTCAGGTTCCTGGTAATCTTTTGATTATAACCATTGGATTTATCACTTGATTTGTTAATTGGGTTAACTGACATTTAATTCCTCTTTCAAGTCAAGCTTTGAGTCTTTAATTATTATTGTATGAAGTTGAGAGGGAGTACCTGATGCTCTAGTATTTTATTTATTACTGTTTTAATTACCAAAATCATTTTTCTCCAATCAACAATTTTCCAAACAAATCTTTTTCCTTTCAAATTACTTTCATTGTTTGTGTGATTGTTTCTTGTTTTCATAATTCCCTGTGGTTCGACCTCGGATTCCCGAGAAATTTATTACTTCGCACAACCTGCACTTGGGTGATCAATTCTAAAGTTGTAGCAAGGGTCCTTGGTACCGTCGAAGATCTCGATGATAGGCATCTTGAACTTCGAGGGTAAGGGATAATTAACTATATCGGCAATGAAGGATATATCAGTGCGTCTTACCAGGTAGTCCACGGTTTTGGGCGCCTGTGCCTTGATGGCGTTGAGGGCATCACCGAGTTGGTTTTGTACCTCTCTGATCTTCTCATTCCACTGGTTGGGGACATCCTCCATTGGGTGGTGGTATTGGCTTCCATGATCGCCATACTGGGTCTAGCCTTCGTCCTTCTGCGCAGGTACATGAGGAGGGACTGCTAGGCGAGGGGTACCTGGGCGTGGT
This sequence comes from Ilex aquifolium, assembly GCA_951799425.1. Lineage (NCBI taxonomy): Eukaryota > Viridiplantae > Streptophyta > Magnoliopsida > Aquifoliales > Aquifoliaceae > Ilex > Ilex aquifolium. The sequence goes on along the minus strand of OX637404.1, from coordinate 27,136,117 downwards.
CCTGGGTAGGCCTGGCAATCGTGTCGAGTGGAACAGTTTCGTGTCGGGTGGAACGGGTTTATGTTAAAAAACCCTCCATCCATACCCTATTCGTTTATATAAACGAGTCCAACTATCACACCCATACACGAATCATTTATTAAACGGGTTACCCGATACAACCCGTGTGTCACCCGCTAAACAAGAGAATATGTTAGATAATTTCGAGTTCACGTGAAAAATCATTAACTCGTCACACATTACACATGTTTGACATGTTTACTATAACAATAAATCATGGCTGAGCAAAAAAAATAAAGACAGAAAATAAACATTAAATGATTACTAAATTTGAATGATTATGAGAGATGGGAGGTGTGAGATGAGACAGAGGCTGAGAGACCTAACTTGTTTTTTAAAAATTTATCGTACCACTGTTAACGGGTTAAAAGGGTTGAAACGAGTTTATGGGTTAAACACGAAACCGGTTCGTTTATTTCACGGGTTTATCGAGTTAACCCGTTAACCACCCGAACCCGTTAAGACTACACCCAAACCCGCTAAATCCGTGTCGGTTTCACGAGTCGTGTCTAGAATTGTCAGGCCTAGTCCTGGGGCTCTCTGGCGAGGGACCCCATGGCGGGGTGCTGCTTAGCGCCCTGAGTGAATAGGTTGTTGCTCCTCTCCTGTTGGAGAGAGTGGGGCTCTTCCCACAGGGTGAGGGGCGACGCCCCCTTGGGCAAACATCAGCTGGATGATCTGCTGATTTTGGTTCACCAGCAGTTGCATGGTTTTGAGGAGTTGTTGCCCAACAACGGGGGTCGCCGTAGCAGACGGCTTCGAGGGTGCGAGGGGAGGCAGTACCTCCTCTCGGGGGGCCGAATTGTTGTCTCCTGGTTGTTGGCTCATTGACCTTGTAGTGATCGTCATGGATTAGAAGAGAACAGAAAACTTAGTCGTTTCCCACAGACGGCGCCAAACTGATGATGCACAAAATTGTCTTGCGCAAGATCAACAGTCAAGTATATGAATAGGTGTAATTAATGAGCAATAAACAAGCAATCAATGACAATATAACAACAAAACAGTAAATATGGAACCAACACAGAGATATATAGTGGTTCGGTCTCGGATGACCTACTCCACTTTCGGGAATGACAGCGGTGGCCTGGTGTTCTTTATTGATAAAATATCAGTCACTGGAGAGTTACAGTGCTTTGAGAGAGAAGGAGAATGAGAGAGATAACAATGTGTGTAGTGGTATGTGAGGTATTGGAGGCGTGCCCTTATTCTTGAGAGGGTTTACATTATATAGCTAGGGTAAGGCGGTGAGTCGGTGACGTGAGGAAGAGGTCTTCCACTATTTCGATAAGTTCAATCTCAGTAGGAATAGACTTCTTTGGCAAGCACAGTTAAGGTAAGAGTGGATCTCCGTATCCCGTCATTCTCTCCATCGTGCTCTTATTCAGTCGGAAGAGAGTCCTGAGTTGGATTGGACTTGATGTTGAGCCTGAACTTTGAGTTGGAGTGGGCTGAACTTTGCGTTGGAGTACCAAGGCAAGAGGAGTGGAGAGAAGCAGGCGCCCAAGGGACCAGGTCCAAGTGATGAGTGAGGGTGGCGCCCAGGTGATGAGTGAGGGTGGCGCCCAAGTGATGGGTGACCTCCTTGTTGGCGCCTCTTCGTCTCCCTTGGCCATTTGGCTTCCTTCTGGATTCCTTTTGGATGGGTTGACCCGACTGAATGGTCTCAGCGACTTGGGCTTCTTCTTGAGTTTTTAATATTTGGGCCTTTCTCGATTTATTTTTATCGGGTTTGGCCCAGTCAAATTTCGGGCTCATCATTTCTGATTAATAAGGGATACAATTCTAGTTTTGTATATTATTAAGTTTATGGGTTTGTAATATGTATAATAGTTATATACTAGTTATTACTTGTGCCTGAAGGCACGGAGTAATAAAAAAAATATCAATAATAAATATATTTGTATTCACACCCAAAATCAAATCTCAAATATAAAGAAGAGAGAAAAAAAATTTAACACTAGTGGGATGAGCGGTGGTGGTGGGAGACTATGCTGGTTGTAGTGGGTGGCGACAACCATGGTGGTGATGATTGTCGTGGGTGGTAATGATGATGGTAGTGGGAGGTTTTAAGTAACGACGGTGGTTGTGGCAGCCATAAGTAACTGCAGTGGTGGTGGGCGACGGTGATGGTAGTTAGAAGTGGTGGTGGGCGATGATGATAGTGGTGATTGGCGATGATGGGTGCTTGAGCGACAGTGTTATGAGTGGTGGCGAATGGTGATAGTGGTAGATGTGGTGGGGGTGCGTTACAATGGGTGGTGGTGGTAGGTGTGGAAAGAATGGGTGACTGTGGCTGAAGACAATGATGGGCGACAACATGTGGTAGTGGGTTGTGGTAATGGGTGGAGGTGGGCAACAATGATGGTGGTGGGTGCTGACAATAGGCGAGGGTGGTAGTGGGATGATGGTGGTAGTTGTAATAAATATAAGAGTGCTATGACGATAGTAATAGGTGATGGTGGTAGACGATGGTGGTGGGTGATGACGGTAGACGACGGTGGTAACAATTAATAGTGGGTGGCAGTGGTGGTGGTGGGGGTGGGAGTGAGGGTGGGGTGATGGCAGTAGACGACAGTGGTAACAATCGGTAGTAGGTGGCGATAGTGGTGATGGTGGTGGTGGGATGACAACAGTGGTGGTGGGGTGGTGATAATGGCGGTGGTGGTGGTAGTGGTCATGGTCATGGTCATGGGGGTGATGGTGGGCGCGGTGGTCGTGGTAGGGGTTATAATTGAACAATGGCGATGGCAGTAGGGTGACAAAGCGGTGGTGGGGTGGCGACGATGGTGTTGGTGGTAGTAGTGGGGTGGGGGTGGGGGTGGGGGTGGGGTAGTTGTGGTTGTGGGGTGGCAGTGGTGGGAGTAGTAGGGATGGTGGTGAGACGATTTCAAACACTATTTTTAAAAAAAAAATATTTATGAGAAGTTATAAATATTAGAAACACTTTTAAAAAATCACCTAAGCATACATTTAAAGACTTATTTTTCATATTAAATTTTAGGTGTTAATATTAACCATCAAATTAACTTTAAAATATAATTTAAAGAGATTTCTACCGCGAAAAGTAAAAATTATTTTGTTTATCTTTTAATATTTGAATTATATTATACTTTATTATATAGATTTATATGATGTGTCAATATATTTTAAAAACATCCATTCATTGTCAAAGACCTCTAGGATGAGGGAAAAACTGAAGAAATAAATGATGTAATAGTATTAAGTAAATAAATTCCAATCTTGACTAAATTTTAATTCATTCAAATCGACAACGAGCTTTAAAATTTTGGTCCTAAAATTAAGAACTTGTCTTTAGATCAAAAGAGAAGAATGAGAGAGCTTGACTAAAATTTTACTTTGTCAACAACAACACCAAGTTTTTTTTTTTTTGGCTACAAAATGTCTAAACTTATACTGACTATTCCCTTGAGTTCAGTGGTTGACAGACCGAATGTGAGAAATAATTAAACCCGACCTTAAACTCATTAAATACATCAGTGAAGTGCGCGTGCGGCCCAAAATATCTAAGGGCATCATAAACTTATTATTGTCTCAAACTTCCATAGCCTAAAAGTCAACATCAAAGAATCAAAAAGCAACGTCACTTCGTTACAAACACTTAATTATCCTTATGGTAACTTTTCTGACACTTCTAATTTCAAATTCCGAAAGTCTAAGAATCGTTAAGTCACGCATGCACGGTTCATATTCGTACTTAAAATCAGAATCAAATGAACATTTACCCTTATGTTATACACGAGATTTTTGTTCTCTTTAAACTCATCTTAAGACCTTTAAATTACCAAAGATTAAGCTCAATTCCTGAACCATGACAAAGGTTAACACCACAAAATTAATAACGCATCATCCTATTTTTTATTACTTCAAAATGATCGGCTCAAAGTATATCAGTGGGTAGCCTCAGCCTTCATTATTGAAGAAAAAAGGTGACAGGACTCACAAAAGCTGGAAAAGAAACCAAGAACAAATCAGTAAAAGAAAGCAGAAGGTTACCCAAACACCCCCCCCACCCCCCCCCCCCCCCATCATGGTTCTAAGTTGCTGTCATCATCACAATTTCATCATCGCAATTTCATCATCTCCAGTGGAGTAAAGCCATTGATCCCAATTTTTTTTTACCAGAAAGCAACCACATGATTCACATTATCTGAGATGATAGTGTTAATCTCACACTGATGGAGCCCATATTGCTTTTTCGTAAAAACTGTGGTCCGTAGCTTTACTCCATTCAATTCCTTCCTTACATGTCTGCATATTTACACACATATACATATATATATATATATAGATAGATATATAGAGAGTGTAATATGCAGAAACCTTTATAGCTGGTTCGCCTTTTCTCATCTTCAAGACTTTATACACTTAAATGAGTTAGCTAGATTGAACCTTGAAGCATATCCATCTGCAAATACAGGTAAAGTCTCGTTAAGTATCTGAGTGAAATATTTGCATAAGCCCAAATGCAAGACCCTGAAAACAATCACCACCACCACCACGATGATCAGTCCGACACGGACGCCCTTGGAAATGATGGAACAACAAACAGTGGTTCGTTGAGCGAACCTCAGAACAAGAAAGGAGGCCAAAATATGACAGATTATAACAGCAGTGGAAGTGATGAAAGTGTCAAGTTAAACAAAGATACCAGCTTTGTTCATGACGACTCTGGCGTTGTCCACAGCATCAAAACTGCCGGTGGAGCTGACGGGGAAGACCCCGAGCTGATGTTGCCGGCTAAAGTTCTTGAGAAGAAATCTTCCTTTAGTTCTTCGGTGGTAGGGATGGCTTTTTCATCGAAGATGAGGCAAGTGTCCCTGAAGCTCAAGCGTTTCTCAAGACGACCAGTCAAGGAGCTCAAGTTCATCAGCAAGACCGATGGTGGTGCTGCTGAATGGGCTGTTGTGGAGAAGAAGTTCAATAAGCTCACTGCCACAACCGATAGCCTCCTTCCTCGTTCACTCTTTTGGGACTGCATAGGTAATGAAACCCAAGAAGTTCCAACTGCCAAGAACTGCTTGATCTCTGTGGTTTACTCTTTGAAACTTTATTTCTAAGGGAAAATCACCAGACATAAAAGTTATTTTTCAATATCATATCAAAACTACTACAAAATAAAGAATTAAGTTACGACTCAATCTAGCGACGCTCTACAACATTGAATCATAACTGACATCTTCTAACAAAGTTGTAACTAACTTTGCCACAGTACCAAGTTTGATGCTATAATCGTTGCCTTAGTTTTACATTCAAGTGTGGTTTGCACGAGCCAGTTTTACAAGATTCTGCACAATTGCAGGAATGAAGATGGATTCTAAAGAGTTTGCCGGTCGGCTTTTTGATGCACTTGCCCGGAGACGAAATATTACAGGTGATTCAATCACCAAGGCGCAGCTCAAAGAGTTTTGGGACCAAATCTCCGATCAGAGTACTTTTGAGTCTCGGCTTCAAACTTTCTTTGACATGTAAGGAAAAAGGAGGTTTGGAAGATAAACCATTCATTGTGTAATCCTTTTTATATAACAAGGTCATAACCAATACCCAAATTCTCGTTCATAACGAAATCTATAGAAGTTGAATTCAAGAATCTGTTTCTAATTATATTTTAGTTTGAAAAAAAGACACTTGGAAACGTAATTGATTGTTGAATCTTCTGCAGGGTGGATAAAGATGCAAATGGCAAACTCACGGAAGAAGAAGTTCAAGAGGTACAAGTATATAAACTCAACTCAACAAAACCTTTATCTCAATTATTCAAAATCAGTTACATGAATAATTTTTAGTGCCAAGTTAGTGATTAGTTTAATTTGCAGATCATTAGCCTCAGTGCTTCTACCAACAAGCTGTCCAATATCCAGAAACAAGCAGACGAATATGCAGCATTGATCATGAAAGAGTTAGACCCAGACCACCAAGGATATATCATGGTAAACAAAAGGAATTACGTAACACCATGTCTAAGCTATTTAGTACGGCATAACTATAGGTATCAATCGAGTTGTGTAGTGCCATCTTCCTATCATGTCATTCAAATGACGTCGTACTTCTGTCAACATTCCTATTAATAGAAAAAACCACTAAATTCCAAAATAGTTCATACAGTTTTTCTTACAATATCAACTAAACAAGTTATTTGTGTCTAACACCCACCTAACTCATTTATTATTTGTGTTACTGATCACGTGGGTTCACGCCAATGATCAAAATTTCGTTTCAGTGCATTATTTCGGTTACCTAGAAAATGGAAACATTTCAACGTGTTTCGGAAATGTTTCGACTCGTTTCAGAAATATAATGAAAAAAATAAAATATTTAAGAATTATTTTTTCAAAATATTGGTCGAAATATATCAAAGTATCTTGAAATATCTTGAAACATTCTGAAACAATTATGCAAATGCATTGAAGCATTACAAAATACCTCGAAATATTATTGACCATCTTGAAGTCTTAGAATTTTGATTTCATCACTGATTCGTTTCAGTCTCCCTGGAAACGGAAACGTTTCAGACGTGTTGACCATTTTAAAACGAAATTTTGATCCTACTTCAGGCTAATGGATAAAATTAACACCCCTCTTTGGATGATGATTATCGAACAGATTGAAAACTTGGAGATGCGTTTGCTGCAAGCTCCAACCGAATCAGTAAGAGGAGGGGAAAAACGAAACTTGAGCAAAGTCCCGAGCCAGGAGTTTAAGCCTGAGCCAGACCATAATCCAATAGGGAGATGCTGTCAAGATTTCAAGTACTTCTTACAGGATAACTGGCAAAGGGCATGGGTGATGGCACTATGGATAGGGCTCATGGCGGGTCTATTTGCATACAAGTATGTGCAATACCGAAACAAGGCTGCATTTGAGGTAATGGGTCACTGTCTTTGCATTGCTAAGGGAGCAGCTGAGACACTCAAGTTGAATATGGCACTGATCTTACTACCTGTCTGCCGGAAAACCATCACTTGGCTTAGAAACAAAACCAGATTGGGTGTTGCTGTTCCATTCGATGACAACCTCAATTTCCACCAAGTAAGTATCTCGTACACTGTTTGATAACGCTTTTTCTACTTACTTTTATGCAAGCAAACAAATACTTCTAGGCAAAAACAAAGGGATTTGCAAAAGTTATGTGAAGAGATTTTTTCTCTCATATTGAACGATTGGAGAGTGGAGACAACTAAGGTTGGTTTCTATGTTAAAGGGTCACTCCACCTAACTTGGTTTTTGGTTGAATGCTCTAAAATAGTATCAGAACTGAACTTTGGTTGTTTGGTGAGCCAAGACTTTCACTCATTTGCATTCTCTGTTCGATTCAGTTGCAATATGTCGGTCTGTCTGTTTCAGTTCTGTTTGTTAGCTCAGGTCGCACAGTAGGGTGAGAGTGGAGATCCTATATCTCACGTCTTATTCGCTTTATCTAAGCTTAATTGCATGTACAACATATGCATGATGACTGCATTACTTATTTATCAAAATATCTATAGATAACTTTTTCAAATAGTAATTAAATATTTTTTTGTTTATTTGCATAAACCAAAGTACTTAAAAAAAGACATTACCAACCGATGCATTAGCTTTTTTTTTGATGACATGTGCAGATTAGTACGTTGTGAGTAAATATATAAAATAATGGTTGTTTCTCCATTAGGTAGTTGCAGTGGCAATTGCAATTGGGGTTTGGATACACTCGATTTTTCACTTAGCATGTGATTTTCCTAAGCTTCTTAATGCAAGCCCTGAAAAATATAAGCCAATGGAGAAGTATTTGGGGGAACAACCTACGAGCTACTGGCACTTTGTCAAGGGAGTGGAAGGAGTGACAGGCATTATAATGGTGGTTCTAATGGCTATAGCCTTCACACTAGCAAGCCCATGGTTGAGGCGAAGCAATGAAAACTTACCCAAATTCCTCAAGCAACTCACTGGATTCAATGCCTTCTGGTATGCCCACCACCTCTTCATCATCGTGTATGCTCTTCTCATAGTTCATGGTATCAAGCTTTACCTGACCCACCAATGGTGCCAGAAAACGGTTAGTTCCTTTGTCATACACTTTTCATAAGAGGACAAGATTTGTTGCATCAAAGGTTATTTTTTGGTAGCATACCGAAAGTTCTAACTCAATTGAGCAAAGTTACTACTCAACCAGGTGAGTTTACCTTACTACAACATCAAATTGGTCGAAATCCATAAATTGAATCATAACTCAACCCTATCGAGGTGAAATTTTGATATAGTACCAAACTCTACACCTGCATCAAAAGTTATGATTTAATTGGATGATTACCACAAAATGAGATCATTTAAGATGAAATTTAAAACAGTAGAAACAATCCTAAAATATTAGGATCGATCCTAACTTTTAGCATGTTTGATGGTAACTTAGCCCAATTGAGCCAATAGTTTTAAATAGTAACAAACTTGATATGCCCTTCATGGGAAATCACATGTTTGATGGTCACACTACCTTTTTGGTTCTGGCAGACCTGGATGTACTTGGCAGTTCCAATCACGCTTTATGCCTTCGAAAGATTGATCAGAGCATTCAGGTCCAGCATCGAGCCTGTTAAGATAGAAAAGGTAAATTGAAGTTTAACAGTCTCTTCCAAATGCATACATAAATGGGGGTAAAGCTATGAATTTTTCATTTCTCTCGCCGAGTAAAATGATTTAGCACTGATATTTGATTTGAAGGCTGTTGATTATCAAGGAAAGCTGCTGGTGCTTCACATGTCAAAGCCGCAGGGCTTCGAATACAAGAGTGGGCAATATATGTTTGTCAAGTGTGCTGCTGTTTCTCCATTTGAATGGTAGGTTGGTTCCCCTGCTGATTAGCATTCGAGGTAACGTTAAATATATAGTTTTTTTCAATTTTTATCTTTTAATCTTCTTGTTTGCCTTGCTAACATATGGTGGTTCACAACTAAAAAGGCACCCATTTTCCATTACTTCGGCCCCTGGAGATGACTGCCTGAGTGTTCATATTAGAATTGTCGGTGATTGGACAGGGCAACTCAGAAAAGTTTTCTCTAAGGTGCGTCTCATTTTGTGACATTGCTAGTCCAATGTAGCTTTTCAAGAAGAAAAAGGTTTCATATCTACCAATGGAAAGATTTACCAAGCATGTGTTGGTTCGGGCATAATATAAAATGAGATTGGGCAATTAATTTTAACCTTATGCAAAACTGTGGCAATAATTGATCTACCACTTCATCTTATCCCAGCTATATTGTGTTTGGATCAAAGTTTGGCTAGTCCACTGTCTTAATACCACCCCATATTCGGATGTAAGATTAATGTACAGTATTAAGCTGAAAAAGATGAAAGCACCCTACATCATTGCATGACTCTAACCTATCGGTGTACTCTAATCATTTTCAATGCTAATATCAATAAGGATTCATTTAATATTACCTACTATATGGTAAATAAGTATATAATGTTAAATGACAATATAGAATCAAGGCAACCTTGGTATTAAATGATCACCGCACCAATCTAGTCCTATTCCATTCTCATGCCCAAACCAAATAGACCTTAAGAGTACATGCCTATGATATTTAAATCCAGGTTGCCAATAAGGATGAAAGCAGGGGGCATGAAGGCATGGCTGAGGAGGTGAGGACAGGGACATGTTTGAAATGTCAGAATGGGGGTGGATATAGAAATTTTATACATCGCACGGTTCTACCAGTGTCATTGTATTTAGCTCTTTTGGGGATGGGCCTCACAATTATAGTAAGAAGTTTTTGAGGGTGCGATCATACCAACACTAATGCACCGGATCCCATCAGAATTCCGCATTTAAGCATGTTTGAGCGAGAGTAGTACTAGGATGGGCGATCCCCAAAGATGTCCGTGTTGCACTCCTTTTAATAAAAAAAAAATAGTAAGAAGTATTGGATAGATATCCTATTTCAAAATGTTGGCAATTAGGGGCTGCTGGGCAGCAATACCTTTAACTCACATTGACTGAACCTTACTGGTCCTTGTTATTGTGTGTATCAGCCACCACCTGCCAGGAGTACTGAACTTCCCGGGCCCGACTGCTTGCTAGAAGAGAACAGCCCAATGTAAGTAAATTTTTCTGTTTTCTAAAGTCATTCCATACATTTAGCTACCATAAGTGTCTAAAGAAATTGCTACTAATGATGATGTTGATGGATAGTTATCCAAGGGTGTTTATTGATGGCCCATATGGAGCACCAGCACAAGACTACAAGAAATATGAAGTTGTCCTATTGGTGGGGCTAGGAATTGGAACGACGCCAATGATCAGCATTGTAAAGGACATTTTAAACAACATGAAGGCCATGGATGAGGAAGAGAATGCTTTAGAAGATGGGAATGGAATAGCCTGTGGTGGTAGTCCATCCAAACGAAATCCCAAATCGACAAGTGGAAGTAACTTCAGAACAAGGAGAGCATACTTCTATTGGTCTACAAGAGAGCAAAGCTCGTTTGAGTGGTTTGCGGAAGTGATGAATGAGGTTGCTAAATTAGATCACAAGGGAATCATAGAGATGCACAACTACTGCACCAGCGTTTATGAAGAGGGTGACGCTCGTTCGGCCTTCATTGCCATGCTGCAGTCACTCAACTATGCCAAGAATGGTAAAGACATTGTGTCTGGTACCCATGTCAAGTGTGACTTTGCAAAGCCTAACTGGCGCAGTGTCTACAAGCGCATTGCCGGAAAACACACTGATGCCCAAGTTGGTAAGCCCTGCCCCTTTTTCTGTAACTGCTGGTGACTATCAAAATTTTAGCTTGGAAACCAAGACATGTCGAAGACATTGGACTTGTGTTTGTTTCCACACCGACATGAAAGTTTCTGCCATTTGCGTAGAAACGAAACGAAATTTTGATCTAACTACTGACATAGCATGTTGAAAGAGAAGCTTAAAAGTCATTACTAACAACAAAAAAGGTCAATTCATCTAGATGATTGTGGGGTTCACATCGAGACCTTCAGCATGACTTGTAGTGCTTTGTGAATCATGACAGCAATTATATATATACACACGCGTACATTGATGACACTCTTTAATTGGCGTACATCTTTTCACTTTTTTGCAGGTGTTTTTTACTGTGGGCCACCGGCAGTTGCAAAAGAGCTAAGACAGCTGGCTTTGGATTTCTCTCGCGAGACCAAGACCAGATTTGATTTTCATAAAGAAAACTTTTGACCAAAGCAGATGATAAAGGAGATGTGAAGGCCTCTGGATCAGAATGTTTTTCTCCTGTACACAGATTCTCGCTGGACAAGTTGATAGGTTATGCCTGTTGTGTGATGTTTGTAATTTGAATGGTAGGATTGTTGATAGAAGAATGGTGACATATCATGAATAAAGCAGATGGGGTCAAAAGATGGTGGAATTGGTCATGGAAAGGCAATGGTGGGAACGACGAATACCAACAACCAAGCAAAATAATGACCATGATATGTACATGTTTTTGATATGTATGATAATAATGATAGTAAAAACAGTGTATCTGAACAGTAATGCCTGGTAATATGAATAAAAGTGTTGAAATAATGTGTGTGAAGTTTGAACACTTGGGTTTTTCATAGTTTGTATTTTGATAAAATGTACATTTAGGTTCAAAGATTAAGGTATCATTTTCTATTTTAAGTACTTTTTCTCGATAACATCTGTTTTGTTTTGTTTTTTTCTAGTCCGAACTTGCTTTACTCCTCCAAAATTAGTCGTCCACAGAATAGTAAATGTAAGCACATACATAAATATTGTATTTATGTACAAAAGATGCATGTAGACTGCTTTGCAAAAATAGTAGTAGAACATTTTCTTTCCTTTAAAACTACTTTTTTTTTTTTTTGAATTGTCTTTCAAACTACTTAAAAGAACATTATTATACAGTACTTTTTAATGAGATATCAGTGCTTGATTTTCTGTGTTACTGGATATCATCAGTGTCATTTGCATTATTGCATGCAAAATCAAAACAAAATCCAACTTTTGGCCCCATACTTGATCTCTATTTCTCACCAAATTTCATTAATATTATTAGCATTTTGAAGCATAACGAGGTCTCTGTGTTTTAGTCTCATACCTGAGATTATGAATGCTTTCAAAATCTTTATAGTTGAGTTTGGTTGCCATATTGTTGGTGTCTTGATGCCTTCCCACTCCTTGACAACAACTGGACCACCTCCCAAACTCTCAAGGTTGGCTGCATGAAAACAGTTGCCACAAACATGTCCAATACTTTAAACTAGGCAAAATCTTTCTATGATTCCCGAAAAGTATTTAAACAAATCATTTTCCCAAGATTGCAGAAAGGTATTTACAAATTCGTGGTGAATAATATGTAGGAGATGTCAATAGAGTGTGTTTAGGCCAAAACTCAGCTACAAACAAGAGCCTGAACCAGCAAACTTGAGAGTGACCTTCTACACCCGCCATCTTCCTCCCCCCCACCCCATTCTACCTCAACCAATTTTTACTTTGGCCTTCCCTCAGACTAGCTTTTTCCTCAACGTGCACGATGGATGCATATGAGAGCTACTTCTTTTAAGCTGTTTAGTTCTGACGTCAATTTCATCGTAGTTGTTTCATACCTTACAAATGAAATCATATATACATCCCTAGCAACTCGAGTATGTGTCATATAACATGACAACTTGCCAATACAGTTGTAATTGAATTATTATCCAAAAAGATTCCAAAGTGGAATATCTTAGTCTAAGATGGAAAACTGTCAAAGTGCGACTGCTTTCACTAAAGGCCTTCTTTCCACAAATGATATGTCTGGTTCATTTGTCGTATCCAATATCCTGAATATCCAAAGGAAATTTGGAAGGGAGCTAACAACTCCAAAGAGATGCCAAAGTGAAGAATATTAGTCTAGACGTGAATGTGTCTTTTCAAAGTTTTTTTCCTTTTTTGATGCGTACTTTCTTCCATATAGTTATTCCATGTAAGGCACAACAATGCTATGAATGGTAAAACAAAAGCATATACAAAAGAAAGGAACAGACCAACCTTATGGACCTTTTGTGAAAGAGTACCTTTGGGTTCTAACATGAGGACTGCCTTTACCTATCTTTGTTTTCTTTTCAGCCTCTGGAAATTGGGCTTCATTGGCTGGCTTGCCGTTATGCCCTGCTCTGAAGCATGAATGGGCCTAAATGGGATCACAGGCTTCTTTTTCTCCATGCTGACACTGCTTGAGAATTGAGATGATGGGTGAATCCAATTTTGCTCTCAGCTGTCTAAGGACCTCCAGCCTCTTGAGTATATGCGAAGTTTTCCCATCCAGTAGCCTATTATTTTCTGCTAGCAATAGGACTGGTTGATCCAATTTCAGTTTCCAAATTCGAGTGGGTGAATGTATCTTTGGGACTTCACCGACAATCAGCTTTTCCCTTTTTCCTGGTATACGTTCAGTAGTTTTGTCCTCTCTGTCTTCTGGGATTCCTCTTATATGACTATAGCATATGTTGCCTGCTTTGATGATACAGCCTCTTCTGAAGAACCTTGTTCAACTAAGGTCCGTTCCAAGGTCACCTCTTCCAATTAAGGAGGTATTGCTGTGAACTATGAATCCACAAGTTAATCACATAGATTGTATCATGAAAGCAACTAATACCTTCAACACAGCCCAGATATTGATACTGGTAATCATACCTAAGAATCATGAGTCTGCCAAAAAGAAGCCTGGAATCGTAAGTAATCAGAGAATAGTTCGTTCTACTAAACTGAGAAGCTAAACTCATAGTAATAAGCTAAGTAGTTGAAAATTGAAGTAAGGGACATAACTGTTCTCTATGACAAATATGTTGCACTGCAATAGATGTAGCCCTCATTTAATATCCAAGTAACAGTAAAGATAAGGAATAACATATGGAAAGAAGATTTTGGACAAACAGAATGAGCTGACTATACAGAGTGCTACTTATACAATACCTCATCCAGCAGCACTTCTGTCACAGTACATTGATCGATCTGTGACAGACTCATGTTTAGCAGATCCAGCCCAATAGCACATTGTTCAAGATGTTATTAGTCAGTTATGTTCTGTCAGGATATTTCCAGCTGGCATTAAGCTCACTAATCATATGTCAATTGGGAAGTTAGTTAGTTAGCAGAAGATGTCACTGAAGTGTACATAAGGGAATGTATCACCCTCTTTGTAAATCAATGAGATCAATACAGATAAGAGAGGATGAAGGGGGAACGTGACTCCCCTCTCCATAATAGATTTTGTATAGAAGGGCATCATCTCTAAACTCCTTATGTCTCTCCTATGGAAACAAGGGTTGAAGGGGAAGGCAAGAACAGGCTCGACAATGTGGTATCTGTCCTTAAAGGCTTGAATGTTGTCCTATGTCACCTCGGTCCTCTTCAACCTACGGTTATCCCTGGCACTAACAGTTTCCCTCACCACTGTTCTACGTATTCTAGCCATGGGAGGAGCCTAGGAGAAATGTAGAAGAAGAAGGGGAAAATGAGAAACAAACTGGAAAGGAGGAAGGTACTTACAGGTGGTGGATCTTCAAGACGAGAGCAACTTGATTGGTTCAGTATATTACCCCGAAGGGGAATCAGCAAAGGACCTGGCATTGGAGCTTGTTGAAAATGTATGTTGGTAGTTTAAAGGTGCTGTTATGTTGAACATAGAACCAATATGGAAGCGTCTAGAAATTTAATTTTGACCACTATGAGGTCTGTTTTTGATTTTGATAGAGCAAAGTAGTATTCATTTTGATGCTTTATTGTTTTCCCTCGTCTGATTCTCGAATGTTCAAATTAGTTTAACCATGACTAGGGTATAAAAATCTTAGGAGGGAGGCATTTGGATTAAAAAACTCAGTTATATGATGACTATTGCTCGAATTTTGTAGCTTTACTGACATGTTCCACTTGTTCTAATAGGCTTAGACTGTCTGATTTTTCATCTTGTTTGTCTTTTTAGTGCTTGCATGTTTGCTGTGGATGGAGGTTATGGTCATATTGTCAACTAAAGTCAATAAAGCCCTTATTTCTCACTACTTGGGATTGTTAACCTTCCTTTTCGTATGTTTACTTAGAGCTATCTCCATAATTACTTCATTGGTGAATCAAATGAAAGGAAGCTAAAAGAGCTTTCTCCGCCAGCGACTTTTATGTAGTGGTCAACCTTATAAAGCTCGCTTCCCTACTCCCTTACCTTATTAAGTGGGAAGTCTTCGCTTAATAGTCGGCATTCTATGAGCGACTTGTTGAGTTGAGTCAAGTCTACGAAGCTTTGCTCTTATAGTCAGCCCGTAATTCCCTTCATTTGTTAGCTTTCTCTTGCGCTTGCTTGTGCGATGGTTTATAAAGTCCTCCTTTTCGCTAGGTCCAAAAGCTACAAATTTTATATTAAAGTTGGTGCAATTTCCTAATCTCCTTGCACTATGCAGCTACTTTTTGGGCATTTTTTTCTGAATTTTGAGTACATGCCGCACTGTTTTATCTAGCCAATGAAATTGCTTAAATTGTGTTGCCTTTGAGCTGGGGATTTTTGCATTGCTTAAATTCAATTGAAGTCGTCGCTAAAAAAAATTTGGTAGAAGGTGGAACTAAACTAACAAAATTTTGTAATTAAGCGTGTTTGGGTAAAAGTAATATTAAGATGAGTGATCTTTCAGAAAGTCTTTGTGTTACATTCTTTTTTTTAAAAAAAAGTTTATAGGATCAATCTTAAAATTTTAATATTAATTACTAACATTTTTATTTTGTCGTAATTTAATTTAATTGACTTGTTATGTCATCCAAGTGTCTCGTAATTTTTAGTGTCGAAAAATAGTCTTTCAGTTAGACTTAACATGTTTGGTGCGCAAAAATGTTGGTTGTGACTTGTGACCATGTGTCACCTGCTTTAGTCATATTATTAAAGGACTTCGGATGCATTTCATCAAACATAATTAGAAACCCTAGAGAACTTATTAATTTGCTAAATTTTGAGTTCGAAAATCACTTCATCAATGCAAAGGCTTTTTGCTAATTCATTTGGGTTATTAATGATAATCGGTGTTTGGCACACGAAATATGGATGAACCAGCTATATATACAACCTTGGCATTGGACTAATTTATTCGCGGATGTAAACCCAATTGGTTTCAATCAATCACCATTCTCTTTAAAACATATCAAAAATTCTTTCATATCTGTTAAATGAACTTCATTTGTCTACGCTATTCAAACATTAGGCTAACAAATTAAATACCTATTTTTTGAATTTTCCTGGTCACGCAAAAACAGATTCAGTTTTTGTTTGTTGAATTTCTTCACCACGAATTCAATTCTACAGTATTCAAAACCCACAGCCAATTCACATATAGCTCTGCGTCGCTCAGTTATATCTGTCATCGACCAAATCAGTGCCTCCTCCAACGGGAGTAATTATTAGGTGCAGCAGTGACACTAACACTATCCAGTTATAAAACAACAAATAAGACTAATAAATTTCACTATTCCAACATGACAATTATTAGATAGATTAATTATTGGTAGTTATTACAAAAAAAAAAACTCTATAAGAAGTCCAATCATTGATTAATAATACCACGTGACATTAATAATGTGGTATAACCGTCAAATTCAATATTTTCTACCCCTCATGGTCAATTAAAAGCAAATGCTTAAAGAACTAATTCGTCAAACTACGCTGCATAAATGTGGTTTCAATAGCTAGCCAACCATGACAACAGTTTACATCCAATTTCTTCCATTCATGCATTTTGAGAAGTAATGAACTTCAAAATTCTCCGAATTTGAAATCCATGCAAGGTGATCAATATCCTACAGATATCATCTCATATACATTGTCATACACGATTGCTTCAAAACAAACCTTAATATGAAAAAAAATTGCGGTCTCAAGTAAAAATTCAGCATGGGAAACAACTAGGTCCAACAACTACCAAAAAAAACTAGTAACCTCAAGTGCTTCTGTCTCTCTCCGTACCTAATTGTCACGCCTGGTACTCCTCCGGCGAGGAGCACCGGTGGTGTCCTCATTATTCTCTTCCTTCTCCTCTGTGACCTCTTCAGTGTTTGAAGTCTCAGCCACATCTGTCTTCTCAATCTCTTCCGGTTTTGCCTGCATCAGTTGATCAATACATTCTAAGAAAAAGTGTATACGCATCTCAGAAGATGACAGATATCAGTTATTTATTCTTTCAACTAAAAACGAGTACAAAACTCACTGGCTTCTTGCCACCAAATATGAGCTTCAACAACACTGTGAAGATAACCACCACGATGGAGATAAGGATGCCAATCGTCAAGTTTGCTTGTTTCTCCGCCTTCTCCAAGAGATCCTGCAAGAAAAACAGGCTGTGTCAGGCACCTGAGCATTTACAGTAAAGTAGCGAGATATACCATATTTATAGATATGAAATATCTTAGTCTAATGACTTACCAAAATCTTAGGCTTGTGGTCACTCAAGAACGGAACGTCTGCAATCTTGTAGAGGTTGTCAAATACCTTCTTCTGCAATAATTAATCCCAAGTATTTAGGAAACAGATTAAAAATCAGATGGAAAAAAAAAAAACAGATTCAACCATTAAAATTACCTGGAACCCTTTGAGACCATCTGAAAGGCCGGTAGCTTGTTCCTCAGCCTTCTCTTTCTCTTTCTCTACTTCGAACTTCGGCTTCCATTTGGTCTCCCTGTATGATTCTGCAACTTTCTCATCACTAGCTATCAAAATATTGTCAAACAGGATACCATCCTGCATCGTCCAAATCTCAATACCAATGGCAGCAATAGGCTCAAAGTCTGGTTTCTCAAGCTCAAAGTAGTCGGGGTTTGGAATTTCTTGAGGCTTCCAGATACCCTTGTAGCTGGGGTTGTCAATAAGAGGGGCGTGCCATTTTCCCTTGTAAGCTGGATTCCTCTTCGTTGGCCTCTTCCACTCGCCACAACCAGGTGCAGATTCACACTTGGGGTTGTCAATCTTTGGAGCCTCCCATTCACCATCCTCCTCATCATCCCAATCTTCAGGTTTTGCTGCCTCAGGATCATCAACTTCCTCAGGCTCATCATCTAACCATCCTTCCGGTTTTACAGCATCCTCATCTTCAATTTCCATAGGTGCATCCTCGTCCCAATCATCTGGTTTCTTTGCATCTGGGTCTGGTATTTTTTCCCTCTCATCCCAATCTTCAGGCTTCTTATCATCTGGGTCAGGAATCGTCTTGGCTGGTACTAGTGGTGGCTCAAAATCTTCAGCAGAGAGGAAATTACCCTTCTTCTTCTCTTCCCCATCAATCAAGATCCGCAACTCATTATCGGGTTTTAAAATGGCAGTGTACACATGGGTTAGTTTATCAGATGGCACTGATGGTGGATACTTGAGATGATGTTCAATGTACTCCCCACTCTTGGGGTTCTTATGCTTCAAAATGAAGTGAACCTTGTTTGTTGATCCACATTTATCAGGTCCAAACATTATAGCATAGGGAGACTCATTGTCAAAAGCCTTGGCTATCCACCCAGCCCCCTGTGGTCGGAGGTATTTCAGATATGCACCACCACATTCAAGCCCATTCTGGAGGCGAGTTTCATATTGGAGAACGACAGTTCCATCCTTGGGATCTGCAGGTTCGTCTAGCTCCTTCACAATCGCATGCTTCCTAGCCTTTTCACTCACAAGAAGCCCATAATCATCATGCCCCTCACTCTTTGCATGTTTCCATACACCTAAAGCAAAGAACGAGATCATCATAAACTAAAATCTCATAAAGTGAGAAATGGTTGATATCATGCAAGGATCATGTAGCATATGGAAAGAATATACCCAGAAACCACACATAATCTGAAATAGATATCTGCACATGAAAAGTGCATAAATACATAGACTTTCAAATATATTAACGAAACAGGTCCACATACAAAAAGTTATTCTTGATGACAACGTATGGATAAGGTAGATATAATGTTTTTGAAGGGATTTATGCCACTAAAATATTTACAAGCAATTAGACTTCATGGAGATTTGCTTAAGGAGATGAAGAAAAGATAATGAAACTTCGTCTCCATAAAATGAACAAAAAATTCCCAGCATCATAATCACTTCAGCAGATTAAGCTGACACTTCCAATCTCAATTCATTTTTTTCATATGAAAGAGCTAAATAACAAGACTCTGAATAACATTCTTAAAGCAAACTTTTATTAGAATCCTCAAGGAAGCTAAGGAATTTCTGCATGACAACTTGAGAAAAGATGCATTTTCAATCAACAAGCACAAAAGCAGGCTCATCATAGACATCAATGCATATGTGTTAACAAATCAATCCTCAGCTCAACCACCCTAGAGGCGAGACCATGTTGTCTCATGACTGGTTCAACCAAAGAAACACAACCAAATAACAAAAAGAAAGATTAGTTTTCAATTTTATTTATTTATTTATTTTGTGGGGGTGGGGGGCGAGTATTACAAACAAGCTAGGTACCTGGCCTAAGTTCTCCATAGAATTTAGCTCTGATAAACTTGCAAAAATTACAACCAATAGGTTGGACTACTGAGCTAAAGCAAGGTCAAACAATATTTCAAACGAAGTATACCTGGTCAGCAAAGCAAAAGTACATGCAAAAGAACTCGAGCGAGCAGACCAGGTTTGTATCTGGTTATCACTAAAGCTACATAACATACAGAAACACGTAGCAAGGCAAACTATACCACTGAATGTGAATTTCCTCAAATTGCAATAAGCAATCATTCAAACCAATGCTGCCGGTGACCAGCTTCAAATCCTTATCTTCAAAATTACTTTAAATATCCCAAGTAGCATGTAAATTAAAATAAATCTTGTGAACTTATACTTCTAATTTCATTCACGAGTTCATAGTTTTAAACAAAACTGCTATACTCTCAGCAAATTGCTTAGGGTTCACATCCTACAGTACCGTACAGAAAGCAATGAATTCTACCAAGCAACAAAGAGGCATCAACCTCAGATCTTTTACTCTCTCAATCTCTAAATAGACAGTGCTCGTTCACCACCGAATTTGATATCTAAACCTCAAATCAACATAAACAGGACTTATATTTGCGACAAAAAAAGTATTCCAATTCCATTTACACATTCGAATGCAGACACAAGTCTCAGCTTTCACTACCAGTTGGATGCGATTACTACACAATATCAAGACCACGAAATCAACCCAAACAACTCACAGATCCAAACAAATCGTACCTGTATATTCCTCCTTCTCAGACACGATCCATCGCCCCTCAAATTTTTCGTCAAACGATTCGTAAAATTTCTACCAAAAAAAAACCGAAAGCATTTCTTTATAAACACAAACCTACAAATCAATAATTGAAAAAAAAAAAACTGAAGTAGAAAGAGCTCATTCATTTACCACATCAGAAGACGCGTAGAGTTGAGAAGCAAAGCAACCGATCAAAAGCAGCAACAAATACTGCATAAAAATCCTCCGTTTCGTCTCTTCCATTATTACCACCTAAATCAACGCTTATCGATGAAGAAAGGTTAGATCTACAATTTATTTAACAATCAAACCCTAGCTCCAACGAGAAATGATAGATCGATAGATCGATCTATATGTGAGAGAGAGAGAGAGAGAAGAGAGAGACTGGGCTTTGGGGGTGAGTGCTCGGAATGATATATAGATCTTGACAAGAGTGGCATCGAGTTGTTTCGGCCAATGACATTTCATGCCACGTGATTTGGACCAATAATATTCTGCCACGTGAGCCATTTGACGAAAGACATCGTAGCGAAGGAGCAAAGGTGAGATCTACGGTTGTGATTGTTTTGATCTATCTATGCTTTGTTTGACCAAATCTTTGCCCTCGTCTCTTTTTTCTTTTCTTTTCTTTTTTTGCAGGGCAGGTGGTCTAGAAGAAAATATAGAAAATAAGCCATATGTTTTTTTCATCATATTCGTCTATTTTTTCTTAGTATCACACAGTTGTTTATGAAAAAATCCCATTGCACTGACGGAATTGAAGTTAAGGACTCACTACGTGTTCTAAAAGTTGAAGAATAGAGGTTTAGTTCCAACGAACTGCCATAATTATAAAAACTACAACTCAAATATTAAAGAAGAAAATTCGAATTTTGATCAATTACCAACCAAATCCTCTTCATTTATGTAAGATGTCTGAATTTGTGTGTGTGTGTTTGAATTTAAAATTGTATGATGAGTGATTTTTTTTAGGATAAAATATATTTTTAGTTTCTAAAGTATGCGTGTAGTGTTTATTTGATCCTTAAACGAGATCTAATTTAGATTATTGTAAATTTGTCAAATTTATTTACCAAATCGATAAAGATCATTGGATTAGTGCCATCACTTTTCCTAAAGGGACCCAATGATCCAATTGAATATACCAATGGAATATATGAGAATATTAGAAAGCCTTGATTCTGAGCTCACCAATTGAATATACCTGTCAATTTTCTTTGTCTGCACATCTAAAAAAATAACTCACTCCAACTCTGACTCTTTTTTTTGGCCTGGTTTTGACGATTCAGCGAAAATCAAATGGAGTTTCTTTCTATTTTGAATTGGCCTTATTTACCTTAAAACTTGCCCTTTAGGCGCTATGGTGAATAAGGGACCCCTCTTTTCCTTTCCCAGTCCAGTCCCCTTACTACTGCCTACTACAAACAATGGTATAAGACATCTTACTTATATGTAAGAACTACTGTTAAATCAATATATAAGTTATGTTGAACTAGTATACTCGAGTTCGACTCCTTTTTTAAATGAGTCGAACTTGAACAAATTTTTAGGCTAATTTAGAAAAATGAGCTCGAAAGACTTAGTTTAAAGTTCGGTTTGATTATCAACCCTATCCTTATCCCCCTACACACACAAATAATGCACTTACGTTCGGCAATACAATGAATCCATTACTCGTGAAAGCCAGCATTTCGTGAGCCCTCGCCCCCAAAGTCTCCACCTGAAGCTCCCAAAATTGAAGCAGCCCAGTGGAATAGCCATTGAGGGAGAGAGATCAGAAAAAGCTGAATTTCCAAGATCTTCTACACCTGAACAAAACATCCCTTGCTGTACCAGGCTGCATTGATGACATAAAAACTACAAAGGGGAAAGAGGGAGAGAGAGAGAAGAGGGGAAAGGGGGAGGAAGGAGAGATGTCTATATATAGTACCAGGCTGCATTGATGACATAAAAACTACAATGTTTTTTCGGAGTTAACGTTGCTACACTTCATTGATGACACGAGATAGCTAGGTGCAAAGAAGTTTCACATGAATTTTCCATCGTCTTCCAAACTAACCATGAAGAGGAAATGATAATTACCTAATAATTACCATTTGGAATATTCGGAGATTAATACTGTTAGTGTTTGATATATGTGTACACATATTTTTATCTATGTTACAACACTCAAATTAAAGTAAAGGGTTTACAAAGTCTTTGCTCTTTGTTTATATAAATTTGATGCTCACTTATAGGGATGATAATGGATCGAGAAAAAACGGGTCATCGTCTAATTTCGTTCCGTTTAGATCGGAGGTGGATCATACGTATTAGACAGTGGACGTATACGATAATACTTATATAAATCCGTATGGGGATGGATGTGAGGATGGACTGAAACTCATCCCTGCCCTGCTCCGCTCCGCTAAACTCGTAATATATATACGTGTTATATATATAACAAATAAAATAATTAAGTGAAACACACATTTGTTATACATATTATTTTTGTAAGTTTTTATGTTTGATCCATTTGTTATATAATGAGTTTTCATCCTTCTTGCAAATCCATTTGTGAGGTTTTAATAATTTTTTTTAAAATTATAGAAATTAATTGTTATGAGCGGAGACGGGGACAAAGATTAAAATTTCTCCCACTAATGAAAGTGGATCGAAGGTGGACGAATATTTTTTAAGTAGGTACAGGGATGAAGACTGCTCCCCCCGCCCCGGTCCACTGTCATCCCTACTCACCTCCAATTAATTTTCACATGCGACCTACATAACTATTAGTTATTGCTCGTCCTTGAAGGCACGAAGTGATAAAAAAATAGTAAACATATTTGTATTTACACCCAAAAGTAAATCACAAACATAGAGGAGAGAAAAAAAATGTAAGCACCGGTTGTAGTGGGAGTGAGTGGTGATGGGTGGTGAGAGACGGTAATAGTTGTGGTGGGTGGCGACGATTGTGGTGGTGGGGGCAATCGTGGGTGGCAATAGTGATGGTGGTGGTGGGTTTTGAGTGACGATGGTGGTAGTGACAACGTGACGATGGTGATGGTGGTGGGTATAGGTGGTGATGGGCGAAGGTGATGATGGTTGGCAGTGGTGGTGGTGGGACGACAACGGTGGTGGTGGGCGGTAACGATGGTGATGGTGGACAACGACGGTTGCTTTTGGGTGACAATGTGATAGGTGGTGGTGAATAACAGTGGTGGTAGGTGTGGTAGGGGTGGGTAACAATGGGTGGTGGCAGTGGTGAGTGATGATGAGTGATGGTGATTGGTGGTGGTAGGTGTGGCGGAGGTGGGTGAAGACAGGTGGTGGTGGGCAACAATTGTAGTGATGGGTGCTGATGGTGGGCGACGGTGGTAGTGGGATGATGGTGATAATGGTAATAAATACAAGAATGAGATGACAATGGCGGTGATGGTGGTGGGGGTGACAATGGAGCAATAGTGGTGGGGTGGGGGGTAGTTGGGGTGGAGGTGGGGCAATGGCGGTGGTGGGGCAGTGGCGGTGTGTGATGTCCCAAAATCTGGGGGATCCTTTCTCAACCCGTTGATCACATATCAACTCGCAAAAATACCTGTGAGTACCGTATAACTCGATATCACGTCGTTACACCCCATTCACCTGGATCATAACCAAAACGAAATTTGGGGCGTCACACGGTGGTGGTAGTGGTGATGGTTGTGGTAAGGGTGAGCGTGGGATAGTGGCAATGGTGGTAGGGTGGCAGCAGCGGTGGTGTGGTGGTGGTTGCGACGGTGGTGGTTGTTGTTATGACAGAGGTGGTGAGGGGGGGTTGGAGTGGTGGAAATGGTGATGGTGGTGGAGCAGTGGTAAGGTGGTCGTAGCGGCGGTGGTGATGGTTGTTGTGGCGACAGTGGTGGTGGTGGTTATCGTGGCGGCGATGGTGGTAGTGGTGATGATGGTAGGGGGTGGTGGTGGGGGTGATTGTGCGGTTCCAAACACTATTTTTTTTGTTAAAATACTTATGAGAAGTTATAAGTTATAGAAACACTTTTAAAAAATCACATCAAACACACCCTTAGGAGCCTATTTTTCCTATTAAATTTGGGATGTTAATATTAGCCGTCGGATTAACTTTAAAGTAAAATTTAAAGAGATCTCAACCGCAAAAAATAAAAGTCATTTTGTTTTTCTTTTTCTTTTGAATTGTATTGTACTTTATTATATAGATATTGTACTTTATTATATAAATTTTCACCATTTTTTAAAAAACTACTCGACATTTCACTTTTATTACGTACTTCCATTATTTTTGCTAGCTATTTCAAATTTTTTTTTTTGAATTTAAGTATCCTAACGTAAAATTTTCAATAATATTGGGATGTGAGTGAGATGTTAAGGCGCCAAGACGTTGCAAATTTCATGTGACTTATATACCATTGCTAATAT
This sequence comes from Ilex aquifolium, assembly GCA_951799425.1. NCBI lineage: Eukaryota > Viridiplantae > Streptophyta > Magnoliopsida > Aquifoliales > Aquifoliaceae > Ilex > Ilex aquifolium. The sequence goes on along the minus strand of OX637404.1, from coordinate 27,111,411 downwards.
ATTTATTGTATACTAATGATTTCCTACACATCTAGAGCTAGGGTTGATAATTAAGTCGAATTATTAGGGCTTAGTTCATATTCTACTCGGACTTGACTCGTGTTCTAAATGAGCCGAGTTTGAACAATTTTTTAGACTCGTTTAAAAAAAAAAGTCAAAAAAACTCAGTTCGAGTTCGTAAAGCTCGGCTCGTTCATATATAAAATAGTCGTGTTATTCGGATTCGGCTCGAGTTCGGCTTATTTTGAGCTCAACTCATTTTCTAAACGAACCGAGCTTGAACAATTTTTTAGGCTTGTTTAAAAAAAAGGCCTTTTGAAAGCCGGTATACGAAATTTGACTTAATTGTCAAAAAAAATTATTTTGTAAAAAAATCCACTTAAGACATAGAAAGACTTGAATACCATTTTATTGTAAATAAGTTTTCTAAAAACGATTTTAAAAACTAACCCCACATTTGATTATCTCCACATTATTCGTTATGTTTCTCTCCTACACCTCTTCATCTCCTATATATATAGAGAGAGAGAAAAAAAAAATAGAGAAGAGTTCTAATAAAACAAAAATCTAAAATTTAGGAAAATCAAAACAAATAATAAATCCTCTCCATTTTTTTAGGAATATGTTTCAAAGTTTTTGGAAACTTTGAAATTTGACAACTAAAATTAAAAAATTTTAATTATCTTATCTTAGAAAATACTAAAATTAAAAAATTTTGGTCACATATATATGTGTTAATATACATATAATATTACGAAATTACACTATAAAGCCTAGTTTATATTATTCCTACACTGTACTGATACAATTTAAAGAGTTTATGAAATTAAAGTGTATCAATATAGTGTATCAAAACAGTGTACGAATAAAAGATTTTTAAGATCGTTTAAAAAAATAAGCTCGACAAACTTAACTTGAACTCACAAATTTCGACTCGATTATTAACTTTATTTGGAGCCTCACTTTGTCACAAAGCCTTGTGGCTGATGTAAAAAGTAAAAGTTTCGTTCCGAGCAACAGATACTCTAGTTCATTGCTATATCCGTCTGAATCAAAGCCTCAGTTTCTTGACGAGAACATCAAAGTTGGAGAACATCAAAATTGCCATGCTAGTTAATCATTTTTTTTTTATTCCTTTGATCTCTCGGATAAGGATCCGATTTTGATATCATACCTCTTTTTTTTTTATCGAATATTATATTTTTCTATACTGTTTTAAAAAAAAAATTCGATAATCATAAATTATTTTGGGTAAAAATCATTCGGACCCCCTGAGTTTTGTCTTAATGACACGGACACCCCCTCACATTTAATTAATTACAGTGACACCCCCTCACATTTGAAACTCGTTACACGGACACCCCCTCCGTTCCATGGCCGTCAATAATGAAGACGGAAAAGAGTGACATCACCTTAAAAAACTCTTGTAATTCCAAAATTAGCCCTCAATAGTAAGATTAAGTATTATATATTAAAATTTCCCCAAAAATAGTAAGATTAAATTCAACATCTCAATTTCAGAATTAAATCCAAATTAAAATTGAAAATATATAATAATTTTTCTCAATTAAATATGTATCCATATGTGTGTGTGTATATATATATATATCGAATCGAATTTTTATCAGATTGAATTTACATCTATTCAAATTTAAATTCGTTTTAAAAAAATTAATCGGATTCGAGTAAGTAAATTACAATATTAATTCATATTTGGTTAAATTGACTTGAATTAGGATTAAAATCCTTTCATTGACAAGTCTACTTTCAACCATCTCCGCATCCTCAATTTATATTTTGAAAAATTAAAGTTTTTATATCTCATCCTTCTCAAACAAATAAGAAGTACTGTGTTCCATTTTAAGAAATTTAGTATAAAAAATTTCCATTGAAAATACATAAAATTGAGTATTATGTAAATAATTGTGTATAAAAATAAGTCCATTTGACTAATTTTAATATATAATACTTAATCTTACTATTGAGGGCTAATTTTGGAATTACAAGAGTTTTTTAAGGTGATGTCACTCTTTTCCGTCTTCATTATTGACGGCCATGGAACGGAGGGGGTGTCTGTGTAACGAGTTTCAAATGTGAGGGGGTGTCACTGTAATTAATTAAATGTGAGGGGGTGTCCGTGTCATTAAGACAAAACTCAGGGGGTCCGAATGATTTTTACCCAATTATTTTCATTATGGTACCTACATATAAATTTTGATACCTTACACATGTAAGGACGGAACTAGAATTCTATCCCAAAGAGGGTCAAACAATGACATAGATAAAAATTTTATTAACAAGATAAACAGTTATACAAAATTTATTAAAATTTACTTTCATACAGTACAATTGTAAAAATTTTGTGACACCGTCATGAACCTTTCATTTCCACATTATGAAATCATGTAATTACTTGAAAATAATTTATTCTCACAAATGATAATTTCACACAGCAAGATAAGATTGAGTTGTGAGTCAACATATTATTTTTTATATAAACCACATTTATAATTTAGTTTTTGCAAAAAATTCATATTTTTTTAAATTTCTTTTGATCATCAAACTCGTTCAATCAAATATCTTCGGTTATAAAATCATCGCTCATCCATGGTTACATTTCTCATTTGGCTATTAAATATTAATTCATTAGTCTTTTCAAACACACCAAGTAAATTGTCTATGTATAATTTTTTTTTAGAACTTAAGGAAAAACATAGAATTTTTATAAAATTTATGGGGTGTTATAAGAAGCATAAAGTTTCACCTTTTAAATCTCTCTTCACTCAACCGTATTCCGGAAAGCCCAAAGAAGATGGCCGATAAAATCCCTTGCTATCATAGTCGTAGTAGCCTCTATTGCTACTGAATCATCTATGTTCATTTTTCTTTTCGAAAAGTTCGAAGAAGAGTAACATTCGGCCATAGATGACTTAGTGTTTTGAAAATGTGAGGGGGACCATGCTCCCTTGGGCTCTTTCTTAGTTCCAGCCATGCACATACCTAATATAAAAGGAGGTTAGGACATCGAACAATGAGATTATGACAAGTGGCAGTTTAAGTTTGTGCACTTTTCTTTAATGGTGAAAGCAAAGAAAAGAACAAAGACGAGCTGAAGTGATAATAGAGATGAATTATAAATTAAGATGTTCAGAGTTTAAATTTTGGCAATCACTTGTGGTTAGGCTATGAGAGATTTATCTCTCATAAATACCCTAATTTCGGTGTGGATGGTCTGCCTTTGATCGGATCGGAGATGAGATTAGTCAAGGTACGCGTAAACTGGCTTAGACACCCTTGACTGTTGAACCAAAAAAAAAAAAAAAAAGCAAAGAAAAAAAAAAAACATTTGTTGTATCAATGAAACTGGTGTAGATTTTTCACTTGGAATTTCTTAGTTGTATACGCTAGTGTTGCAAATTTAACAATGGCCCCTTGTTTGCTCAGTGGGCTTCTTTGTAGTCAAGTTCTATATTATGATACGAGGCTTACGGTTGAAATTATAGAAACAGTTTAACTGTAGAAAGAATAAGATTAGGATCTTCGTAAATTTTAACGGGAATTTTGTGTACTACATAACCATTTCTGGCAGATAACATTTTCATTCCATCAATAAATATTAGGGAGGTCAATCGTGTCGTATTGTATCATTTTTGGTACGTGTCGTGTTTCTGTCAATAAAAAAATTATTTAATTCTATAACAACTCATATAATACTATTTTAAAAATTAAAAAAAAAATTATAAAACAGCCATTTTCTGTCTCTACAGTACCTTAAATACTTATTTTTTGTCTACAGTACCCGTTAATTATGTTATTTGTGTATAATCTTAATTTTACCCATTTATTTTACGTGTATATTCCTAGCCACCCAAGTGATCTTAAAACTATGATCAACCTAAGGGCTACTAAACACTTAACAAAGTCTTGTACTAATGTTTTTTAGGTCGGCTCTTCAATCCATGTAAAAATTATTCGAAAAACTATAAATTTTCTTATTTTAAAACAAATTAAAATACCTGTTTCAGTAAAATTATACTATGTTGTTGTAGGTATTACTTCTTAGCGCAACGCTAATGTTGTTCTATTGTGACTAGCAGGTCATAGGTTTGAGTCGCGAAAACATATTATCTACTTGCAAGAATAGAACTGCGTGTATCTAATCCTCCCCTCGTGCACAGGTTACGCACTTTTAAGAGGTAGATGAAATTGAATGAATGTTAGTAAGGCACAAGGAGTAACTCTTCAATGGTCCTCGCAGGCCCCCAATGTTCCAATATTGATGCCAACAACATTGTCCTGGAATATTGGAAGCTTTTGAGGACTATTGGAAACTTCTCCGATCAATCTAAACAAATGCTCTACAACTTTGTTTCTCACTGCTATATCATGACACATACCAGTATTGGGTTTATATAGACATGACTGCCCTCTACCTTTTTCTAGAAAGCAGAAGATCGAAATCGAATCCCACCTACAAAGTCACCATTAGAAAATAACCCTTGTTTGATAATTATGCTCGCGAATAATCGAGACAGGCATTGCAAAAACTATGCTAGCTAAGTCTTACCTTACTGTTCAAAGTCACCAAAGAAGCTCATTCCTCATCCCGAAGGTCAAGAGAATGTCTGATATCTTTGTGCAATGGACACTAAGCTTTCGAGTAGAAAACGGATCTCATATACGGTGCCCGCGAAAGGATGGAGGCCACTACGAGCTATTAAGTTATATGCAGCCCTTGAATCTCTAGGCTGACTTATAAATGTACTAATTATTGTCTGTGCCTGAAGGCACAAAGTAATAAAAAATGGTAAACAATAAACATATTTGTATTCATATCTAAAATCAAATCATAAATATAGAGGAGAGATAAATGAATTTAAGCATTGGTTGTAGTGAGAGTGAGATGTGGTGGTGGTAGGAGACGGTGATGGTTGTTGTGGTGGTGGTGGCGGCGGCTACGGTGGTGATGGTGGTGGTGGCGGTGGCGACGGTGACGATGGCGACGGTGGTCGTGGTGGCAGCTGCGGTGGCAATGACGGTAGTGGTGGTGGGGATGGTGGGTGTGGTGGTGGTGGCGACGATGGCGACAGTGGTGGTAGCGGCGGCGGCGGCGGCAGTGGTAGTGGTGGTGGTGGTCGAGGTATTGGTGGGGGCGGTTTCAAACACTATTTTTTTTTAAAGTACTTATGAGAAATAATTTTTAGATGTACTTTTAAAAAGTCACTTCAAACACACCCTAAGATGCTTATTTTTCCTGTTAAATTTAGAGTGTTAATATTAGCCGTTAGATTAACTTTAAAGTAAAATTTAAAACGATCTGAATTGCGAAAAGCAAAAATCATTTTGTTTGTAAGTTGACTTTACAATCAATACGAACACGATACAAAGAGGCCACAATGCCCACACAAATTTTTGTTTACCTATATTCTTAGAGTTGAAATATAAAGTTAGTGATCTTACTTTACAGGCCGTGTACCATGGATATGTTTTATTAGATTCCACATAGTTGTTCTTATTCTGTTTATGCGGATTGTGTTTTACTTACAAAACTTTGCACATGTCCAAATAAAACCATTTCATTAACAAATGCAGCTCAATAGACATGCAACCCAAGCTTGAAGCAAAACAGCACGTGTTTTAATTTGATTTTCAAAATGAGAAGCACAAATATGCCCTGTTTAGTTTGCATATCAGAAACTGTTTTATGTTTTCGGAAACAGTTTCGGAGAGAAAAGTTGTTTGGTCAATTATTTTTTATTTTTGTTTATTGAAAATTGAGAATAAAAATTGGGTAGATTTATAGATTAAGTTAAAGTTGTTTTGTGTGTTTTTTAAAACAACATTTCTAGAATTTAAAAAACACCATCACCACCAACCTTCCACCAACGCCACCACACTTTCACCACTATCACATTTTTATTTTCATTGTTTTCTGAGGTTATTGTCAAAACAAGTTTTATTGTTTTCTTTTGAAATTATTTAACCAAACAAGTTCTGCAACACAAAAAACACCAAAACTCACTTTTCTAAAACTCTTCCCAAAAATAATTTTCAGATACTATTTTTTGAGATACAAACCAAATAGAATCGTATTCTTTCCACGATTATTCTGTAGGCAATCCATGTCCATGGTTTCATTGTTAATGAGTTGGTGGCGGCTTCCTGATTGAAAAGAATATGAGTGAGTTGAACATCAATCAGGGAATAAATTCTCTAGAAATTGAAAATCCACCTTCTTGACCAGTGGAGTTGGGTAGTGGTCAATACATATTCCATCCCTTTATTCTTCATGAATGAAAAAATAAAATATACAATTATTGTATACCAACATTCTTTCATATCTCCATAGAGTGATACTATTACCAAACACGAGGCCTCTCGAGATTTCCGAGAATAAATCTTGCAGCATATTCCATTTGAGTTGCTTAAGCTCAATTTTGCTTTGGCAAGAAATTCATGGACACCGAGTAAACTCGACATTTTATTTTTGGACTCGTTATTGTCTTTGGCTTAATGTTAGAAAAGAATAGTTACGTGTCAGATATTCAGATTTTTTAATGTTTGGTATCTGTTACTGGTGCTATGAAAAATAATAACAAATTTGAGGTGTATTTCCTGAAAGTCGAAGGCCTCTGGGAACACTTGGGAAGAATTATTTGTACCATGTACAATAGAGTTCATTAAGACCCAAACTCATCCAGTAGGAAAGGAGAGAGAGAACTGATTTGGCCATGTACAAGGCAATGATTTGACCTAATCTTAATGCATCTTATACTAATTAGAGATTGATGTAGAATAGGTGACAACTAATTATTTGGAGTAGAAAGATGGCCGTGCATTCAAAGCCCAACAAAAAGTCAAAAGGTGATAGTAGAAGCAAATAGATTAGACTTAGAATTGATCGAGATAAGTGGTGGTTGATCTAGATCAGGCCAATGATCAAGATTCTTCACTTTGTCACGAGTTCTTTTAGTTTTAAACCAAACTCTATCATTTAGACCCTCAAAACTCTGTTTTTGCGGTTTTAAAAAAGAAAATCAGAAATTAATAACAAATTATAGGAGATTTCGAATTCATTACCGTTTGTTTTGTTAGACTTCAGATGACACGTGTTTTTATGTTAATTCATTATATGGTACTGAATATTTAAATCAACCGAGTCGCGTCCAATCAAAATTGGTGAAAGCATACACAACTCATATTAAATTCAAATCAAATAACTTCATAATACTTTTGACCTTGCAAGGGTAAGACACATTTCAGGAGGATTATAATGAGGAGAAGGATAGAAACACTCACGATCTACTAAAAAGAAAGTAACTTGAAATTGATTAAAATCCAATTCGTGAGAAAAGTCCAAGCAAGAAACTATAACAATCAAAAAGCCTTCAACTAAAATCAAAATAGTCATAGAGATTGTTGTTTCACTCATAAAAGATGATGGAACAAGCTAAAATAGCTTGCCTCACTTCCATGCATACCTAAATCTTGTCCCTTCTATCGATCAATGCACACAAATATGTTTGTTTGGACAAACACAAACAGATGCTTGCCTCTACGTAACTAGAGTCATGTATGTCCATCACTCTTACATAGGGCTAGGTTTTAACATCAGAAAATGTTATATAACTCAAATATGAGTGTTGAATGAGTAAGTTCCACTGAAAAAGTTAATGAAATTTACTCATTCAAAGAATGAAATGCATTTAAATTACAACTTTTTAAATTTTATTTAAGTTGTGTAGCATTACGCTAACCACCCAGGTACGACTTTAATTTCAAGATTACCCATTTGCCTCGGCGGCAAATTGTTTAACTTTCAGTTGTGTGGCATGTACAAAACCCCCAAGTCACCGCTCTAAAACGTTTAGCTAAACAATCAACACCCAAATCAAATGCAACACCTTCCCTCCATTCTCAGACCTCCCAAACCAAAATCTCTAATCTCTCTCCTCTCAAACCCTGGTCCTCTCTCTCCCACCTACAGCAACTTTTCACTCTCTCTATTGGAAACCCACAGACACCCCAACCATTTCAATCAAATTCTCTCTCATGCCATCACTTCAGGCCTCTTCACAGACCCATTTGTGTCCAGCAAACTCCTCCACCACTCCCTTTCTAATTCCAATTTTTCACTCGAATTTTCGCACACCCTCTTCTTCCAGATTCAAAACCCTAATATCTTTGCCTGGAGTTTCATCCTCCGAGCCTTCTCTCAGAGCTCGGTTCCAGAAGAAGCAATTGTTCTATACAATCTCATGCGGCGAAAAAACATTGTCCCCGGTAAATATGTTTTCCCTTTTGTGCTTAAAGCTTGCGGGCGAGTATTGGGTCTTGAAAAAGGCCTAGAAATTCATTGCTTGAGTGTAAAATTGGGGCTTGAGTTCGACGTTTTCGTTCAAAACACGCTAATTTCGATGTATTTTCAATGTGGGTTTGTTGAGTTTGGTAGTAAAGTGTTTGATTTGGTTCCGGGCTGGGTACGGGATGTGGTGACTTGGAATAGTGTGATTTCTGGGTATTTACAGAGTGATTCTTGTGAAAAAGCATTGAAGCTGTTTGCGGAATTGTTGTGTGATAGCAATGTAAGCCCTAATGAGGTGACTTTGGTGAGTGCTATAACGGCATGTGCAAGGATTGGATTGCTTGATTTGGGGAGGAAAATTCATGGGTTAAGTGTGGTTAATGGGGTTGTTGTTGATGTGTTTTTGGGTTCTTCTTTGATTGATATGTACACAAAATGTGGGCGATTAGAGGATGCTCAAAAGGTTTTTGACAGAATTACAGATAGAAATATAGTATGTTGGACATCAATGATAGCTGGCTATGTTCAGTTGGATTTATTTAAGGAAGCGATAGAGTTGTTCAGGGGCATGCAGGTTGTTGGTGTTCAAGCAGATTCTGCAACCGTTGCTTGTGTTGTTTCTGCATGCGGGCATTCAGGAGCATTAGATCAGGGGAGGTGGGTGCATAGCTATTCCGAAAGGAACGGCATTGAGCAAAACCTTACGGTAAAGAATGCTTTAATTGACATGTATTCTAAGTGTGGCGATATTGAAAAAGCTCTTGAGATTTTTCATGGGTTGATGCGTAGAGATGTTTATTCATGGAGTGCAATGATTTCTGGGCTTGCTATGAATGGACAGTCTGTCAAAGCATTGCAATTGTTTTCACAAATGGAAATCTTAAGTGATATTAGGCCAAATGAGGTAACATTTCTCGGGGTCTTATCCGCCTGTAGTCATGGCGGATTAGTGGATGAGGGGTTTTACTACTTGGAAACAATGGCTCAACGCTATAATCTTACCCCTCGCATTGAACACTACGGGTGTATGGTTGATGTTCTTGGTCGTGCAAACCTTTTGGTCGAGGCTGAGAAGTTTATCAGGTCACTGCCCCTTGAGCCTGACATTATAATGTGGAGATCCCTGCTTTTTGCTTGTAGAAGCCATGGGAATTTGGAATTGGCAGAATTTGTTGCCAACAGAATTGAGGAATCGGAACTAGAAAGATGTGGGGCACATGTTCTATTGTCCAATGTTTATGCTTCTGCCTCAAGGTGGAGCGATGTGAAGAGGGTAAGGAAAGGTATGGCTGTTCAGGGTATCCAGAAGCAGCCAGGTTGCTCTTTTATTGAAATAGATGGTATAGTTCATGAATTCTTGGTTGCTGATGATTCCCATTGTCAGATAGAGGTCATAAGAGAATCGATTTTGAGGATTAATAAAGTTCTGCGATCTGAAGTGTTTGACCCAGATATCTTGGATTGTTAGCAGTAATGTGAGTGACTTGGCTAAATTGAATAACAATCAAAGATGGTTCTTATGACTTTATGAGTAGATCAAACTAGAAATATCAGCTTCCATAGAAAGTCAATGATCAGCAAACTCGAATAAAGGAAAGAATTCTAGATGTCAGTGTTGGAGTTGTAGTAGTCAGAATTGAATCATGAAGCAGCAAGGAGAAACAGAAGGCTATACGCATATGGGTTTTATTTCTTGTTTATGGGACAATATTGAATGCAACTATGCAAGTGTCGCCTTTCGTTTTATGCCCATGTGACATGAACAAATTGAAACTCATGGCGGTCCAAGAAGGTACCATTAGACAGCACCAACCAAATTCCATAATTTGATTCTGAGACCTTCATGGGAATCAAGGTGAATACTGAGATATGTCACTTGGAAGCTCTGGATCGGTGAAAAGATAGGAAGTTTAACAGCGGCATGTATGCTCATAAATGGGACAAATATGGCCAGCATCACACTGTTCATTCCAAAGACAATGTTTGAGGCTAATTCCAAGTAAACTCCTCTTCCTTAATCTCAAACTGTCTCCATCCAGACCCGGGGCTCCAGCACAACCTTCTCGATTTTATCCGTTGTGACCTGTCGAATTAATCCTCCTCCACCGTGACTATTCAAATTAATCCTAGCTATTGATTCTCAGTAGGGACTCTCTCAAACTGAAATTGTTGTTCACATTGCAAGATCTGATCTGTCCCAAAGGAATGAGAAACTGCAGCAGCCTTGATGCTGGTCTCCCTATGTTCCATTTGGCCGAGAAGTAAATTGTTGTGTGGTGTTGTGTGGAAGAATGAATATCTCGACATAAGCCAAGAGGCAGATCTTGTGCCACTCCACATGGTCTTATGAAACTGACATGGTCTTATGAAACTGGCATACATCCCGACTCCTGAGACTTTCATAGAATTCTAACAATTTATCCCTGTCAAATGAAACATTCAGTTCACGAACTGGAAACCTATCTCCACAACAAGCTCCTCAATTTGACCTGTCTGTGAAGCTTAAGTGGTCTCCAAAAGCTACTACAACCTTCTTGATTGCTACACCAGTATTGGGTCATAAAACCATGAGTCCGCTTAATCAGCAAATAAAGCATACGGGTACTTCCCGAGTTCCTTTGATCTTTAGTGATTGTCATTTAAGCTAACATGCATTAGTAATGGAACCAACCACCCAATACATTACTCTAGGATTATGATTTTCTTTGGTTAGCAATTTCCAGTTTACGATACATCACAGTTTACAATCTTGGATACATCAAAGTTTACAATCTTGTATCCAGTGTCCTTTGTCACATTACAGTCGAGCAAACAAAGGACAGTCCCCAAAAGCTGGGTCATATTTAGTTAAGCTTCGGATCAACTCCAACCGACTTCAATGTCTCTGCTCGCGGCTGCAATCTGTCATTTAACAGTTGAGACAACAAAATCGACATCAGCAAAACTGTTTAGAAACCAAGACCATTGTTCAGGTTGAAGAACTTAGACCAATCAAATTCATGTAGAATATTTATTGTGTTTTTCCAGATTCATGTCGGATCGTGTCATACATGTCTACCCATTTACCGCAATCTCACTATTATTACGTTAATTTCAGGTGATATGTTTAGTCAGATTCATATGGTATCGTGTCATACATGTCTACCCATTTACTGCAATCTCACTATTATTACGTTAATTTCAGGTTCTTTCGCTGTCACATGGCGGATAGTACTTCCGAAAAGGATGCAAACAGTGAAAACAATCACCTGGCAAAGAGATCTCCACGGGTGGGATCAGTCGTGACATATTGACGGTGTAACTCCTGTACATGGGCCACTCTCCGAAAGAAAGACTTGGTGATGAATTTGAGAGCTTCATCCACCACAGTTTCAGGCTCCACCACCTCCGGCAGAGTCTCTCTCCTCGACTTCTTCACGAACACGCCTGGGGCGTACCTCAGTTGCAGCATTCCTATGTGAAGCCCGAAACTCATCGACATCGTTATCAACCCCAGCGCCACATACACCGGCACAAAATCTCCCCTCACCGCCCTGTTTTTATACACTCAAGGAAAGGTACCTACCAATTAGGAATCACAAGACAATTTTTCCACAATCTAGCTAATTTCTAATTCTCAAAAGAGTTTTTTTAAACATAGGAAAAAGATCAAATTACACTTAGAACCCCAACTATATCGTCGTTTCACACTGCTACCTAAACTATCATGTCTCACAATGTTTAGTTTGAGTTTCACATTGACTCAGCTTTTGGCTTTTGTTCCTATTTTCCACATTAAAAGAGTTAGGGGTGTTATTCGGACTTAGCTTAGATAGAACTCGACTAAAACTCAACGAGTGAGACGATGTGAAACTCAAACAATATGAGAAAAGATTGATGACCCAAAAACTGATCGACAAGGTATCGTTTGAGGACCCAAAAAGCTTTCAACAGATTTCAATGGCTGAAGTTATAGTTCTCACCATAGTAGCTTAATGTATTCATACACTCCAGAATCGCCCGCAGGGGCATTGGCCTCCAATGTCAGTGATGTCGACGTGGCAAAAGGAGAGTTTCCTCTTAAACGACTGACAATGGATTTCCAGTAATGCTGCAGTATCAACATGATAATTCCATATGAATCAGTACTGAGAAGCATAGAGTAAGGAAGGAAGTCAAATATGCATATAAGATGAAGAAGATTACACATTGAAACATACCATGCCTAGGCATGTTTAGGTGAAGATTTAAATTGGAAAACGACTCACCAGTGACCTGAAAGCCATGTTTGGGAATCAAGACAAGAGTGTTAAAGAGTTGAGAGTAATAACGTAAGCACTGACCAAATGCTATTCCTATAGATTCTTCCTTGTTTTGCTTCCGGTTAAGTTTATTTATATGTGTGTATGTGTGTGTTTATATGTACAGGAGAGATGGGTTCGAGGGACAACGAGAACAGCATCAGCGGTGCATGTGGAAGACACTCGTCATGAAGGTAAATGATACACCCTACTGTGAATGCCTCTTTAAGCAACACCTCATCTTTCCTAAACTAAATATCTTTTTGTGAAGGAATGTAACAATAGATTTAAGTATTACATAGAGTTCATTATCAATACAAGGGTGAATTATATTTTGCACCACGAAAGATTTTAAGATTCTCATTTTGTACTCTTAAAGATTAAATTTCTCACATTGTACTTGTAATGTATCAAAAATGTTACAATGTGACTCTTATGTTAGCTTTTCATTAGTTTTTTTTATTAGTGTTAATGAGTTGACTTTTGACTGAAAAAAATAATGAAAGTTGACAGTAGAATCACATTACAACACTTCTGATATATTAAATGAATAATGTGAAAAATTCAATCTTTGAAGGTGTAAAAAAATCACGTTTTTTTTTTCTTAAAATAAGAAAAAGGTGAAATTTCAGTTTGTAGCTATTGGATATAATAAATCATTGTGGTTGGGTGTCTATATAGATTATAACCCACTATTTTTCTTCTAGTGTCACACATTTGGTTACATAATTCTTCTAAACTCATAACGGTCTAGCGTTCAGCGCGCGAATTTGTGCTCTAAGAACGAATTTTCTGTGAATTTGTGTTCTCATTTTATAAAATTCGTGAATTTAATTTTTCAATTCGCGAATTCGATTAATTCGTGCTCTTACAAACTTATATGCTTATTTATTATTACTTAAATTTTTATTTGGGAATTATTGACCGAGACCTAAAGATACATATCAAACTAGAATAATGTTTGTAAACTATAATTTGTATTTTAGGACTTTATAATCAACATAAATTTAAAAATTATATAGTTTTTCTTATAATTGTGCATGAAATTTTAATTTTTTATATTTTATTTATATTAAACTGTTATGGGTGAATGTGTGTGTATGTATGTATATAATATGACGCTTTTAAGGCACTTTCGCTTTCAATTTTTTTTTTGAATGTTGACGTTTTTGTGCTCATGCTCTTGCCCCCATTTTTGCTCTGTGTGATATAGGTCATACCCACAGTTGTCTGGTCTTGATAGACACTTAATTATAATTTATAAAAAAAAACAAATACTATAAATTTGGCCTGTGCTATTGGCATCAACTTACCAAAGAATTAATGAAATAGAAAGATTGAGATGAAACGACCAAGTCAAAGAGGGTACTAGGAGGATGTGAAGTGGAACCAGCTTCTCAATCTTAAGTACCAAACAGAGTAATGTTCCCCTATAAGCTTGTGTGAAAGAGATTACGGTTTTCAACATGCGATGAGATGGAATTGTTTGTCATTTGTGTTTTGTACTTTTGCAGTACGAGGTGTAGCATAGAAACACATAGTACGTGTCTTGTCTTATGCTCTGACCCTCATGCAATCGTGCGGCTCTGGCAAAACAAAGGGTCATTGTAGATGGTACAAGCTGAAGTGGAGCCACATCAACCTTAATCTAGATTCTGTTTTTTTTTTTAATCCAACCTTAATCTAAATTCAAGTACCTCTATGATTCCCTAAGGTTAAATCAAGTGAGATAATTACTTTGATTAATATTTTGAACTTTTAAATTACTGAACGGGTTAAGTCTGTCAAAAATCCATCAACTGTTTGCAGCTTGTGATGAGGGCTATGTTTGGGTTGGTATTTTCTTGGGGGCTATTGAGGAGTCTTTCTGTCTCTAGTGAGTTCGTCTCTACTACCATGTGGCTGATCCTCCTGCTTTGTATTACCTCCATTCCTCTAAGTATGGCTTAGAGTTCGGCTTGAATGCTTATAGTGTCCTTCAATCTTCCATAAAATCAAATTAACCAATGGCCTTGGTCATTCTTGATGATTCCTCCCTCCTAAAAAGGCCTGGGTTACCCTTTGAACAGATCCATCTATGTCATCAAACAGATCCAAATGGGTCTATTTTTTTCAATTTATGAATGTTTCCAAGTTGATCTATTTTTTTTTTTTTTTGTCGTGTTCTTTGTATTTTAGAGGTTGGTAAGTCGTATTGTCTTTTTGAGTTGTAATTTAACCAATTTGATAGCATCTTGTGGATTAAAAACCACAGCCCCTCCTTGTTGGATCCGTCCATGGACCGGTGGGTCACCAAACTTTCGGGTCAGTTGTGGGTCACACCATAGTTAATCTGGGTTTCGATCATGTCTAACCAATCACCGAATTCAAATCCAAATCCAGTGAAAAAAAAATTTTTCGATGGGGAGAGGTGTTTGTGTTTAAATTAATTTATGCACACTTTAATTAATCTCTTCTTCAGTTCGATTAAAGACAAGTTATTCATGTTAAGACAAAGATATTTATAAGAAAATAATTTCTCATGACTTGGTCCTATGTTTGAATTTACATTTCGTCTCTGAATTACTATTTAAACTACCTCCATTAAGATTAAAATTTAAACACAATTTGGAACGATGGTTAATGGGTCAGCAGATAAAAGTCAAGACCAAATTTCTCTGTCATCATAAATAGACTCATTAAGAAAGTAACCAAAACAGAATCTCTCACTGTAACACTATATAGAAAGCGTATCTATATGTAGAGATTGCGTACTTCTCTGCTTACCCACTTCTCTCTCTCTCTCTCTCTCTCTCTCTCTCTCTCTTCCTTTTACACTTCTTTAAATACAATTTCCTTTCTTCCCTCTGGCTTCTCAGTCGGAGAAAGCAAGGCGAATCATTTACATTATTAAGACTTTTCTTGGAAAATTTTAATTTTTTTCCCGATTTCATTGTTTTTTCCGACGGATTTCGTAAGATTTGATATCGTTGCCTACAGCTTTCCAATTTGGCAATTTCTTTCTTTCTTTCCTTCCTTCTTCTTTTTTTTTTTGTTGGTTTGGGATATATACAAACAACTGTACGTGTATATATCGGCACACACCTATATATAGCTATAGTGAGTTTGTGGTTTGGAGTGGGGGTGAGAGTTGCAATTGCGATTGTCAACTACAATGGTGCACACACTGTTCGAATGGCGATATGGTGGTCACCAGGTTTCTCTCTGCGGTTCGTTTAGTGGGTATGTTGTGTTTGTCAACCTTGTTGTTTCTCTTTGTGCAGAGGTAAGTATTTGTGTTGATTAAGATGATGATGTTATATGTGAAGGTGGACTGAGATACCTATGATTTTGGTGGAGGGTTCCTCCATGGTTTTCCAGATAATTTGTGATCTTCCTCTGGGTTATCACCAGGTATAATCAACATGGCCCCTCATTCCTTTTATCTCTGTATAAGATGATCAACCACTAAATTGTTTGGGATGTTGTGAAATTGATAGAAAACTACCATCAAACCTGGACTTGAGATGAGAATCAATTTCAGTTGGTAAATACTAATTTCCTGGGTAAAATTAGTTTTGATTGGCTTCAATAATGTCATTAAAGCTTCAAATTTGGAGTCCATTAGGATAAGGAAAGTAGATAGAAAGAACTCCATTGCTATTAAGAACCTTTTAAGTGAATTTTAATGCATGTTGTGTTTTTAAGATCTTATTTGAGTGCAATGTTTGTTTCGAAAGTTTTATTAGGAGTATTAATGATGCAGTTCCAATCGATTTTGTCCAGCGGTTCATGACTTTATTTTATTGTTCAATAAACATGCAATTCATATTGATTTGAGTGTGGCAGATTTTAGACGAGTCTATGCAAATGGCTGAATACTGACATAAAGAAGAAAAATGGCTGCTGAGTGATAGACCTTGAAATTTATCCCCAGCCTTCTAGCTTGAATGGTATCTCATCCTTTGTTTCTGGTTGAAGGAGCAGGGTCTTATTTTGGGTTGTGGTAGCTACCTTCATTGGGTTGCTTGGCCCGCCGACAAAGAAAGAAAAGAAAAGAGATTTTGAATATTTCTCCTTAGTTGTAATTAAAATCTTAGGTAATAGGTTGTAATCAACCATCAGATTTTTTTGCCTTAATAGCATAATGTGCTTCTTAACAAATGTTTAACACATGCAATTTAGTATTGTTTAGTCCATGTATTACTCTTTACACCACATTAGTGTAGGTATAGGATTGCTACAAGTTAATGTGATTTTAAACAAGAGGGGTAGAGTACGCATTTCTACATCATGAGTAGCTTTGTAGAATGCTTCTTATGTGGGGAAAAGAAGTTCTTTGTATTACCTTTTGGATCTCTTTGCTGCATTGTAAAATAGGTCAGTTACACAGAGCAAAAACTGTTCCGAACAGACACATCGGTTGGTAATGAGGTCAAGGGAAGAAGAAAGTGGACTTTTCAACAATTCATTCTCGTAACGCATGCCATTTTGTCAAAAAGTATTGTAACGCATGCCATTTTGTCAGAAAGTATTGTAACGCATGCATTAAATTGGAGAAAGATGAGTCTTTCAGTACTTCTGTAGGATGCGGTTTCGTGCAACTCATGTTGCCCTACTGCTTTTTTATCTTACTTGAGAAGAGACACGCACATGGTTGCGGTTATTGTTTTTACTTTTATACTTGTGTTGATTTACCAATTTTGTGTGTGTTGCTTAATCATGGTCGCTTGCTTGCTAGCACGCTATTACATGCACTGTTTTTTGTTTACCTTTTCATATCCCATAGATGTAAGTGGGTGCATGTACATGTACATGAGTATTCTTTGAGTTCACCATTTAATGGCCTTCTGGCTTTACCTCTATGTTTCGGAATTTTGTTGCAATTGTTTTTTATGTAGTTTTTATTTTTGTATTTTCCCGGTTAAGTATCCTTACCCTGCTATTAAATCATAGTTGTCGATTAGAATGTTAGGTGTATTGATCTTGATGGCTTGGATATAGAAGAAATATCACTCTTATTTATTGTATAGTTCTACATCATTGTGATTAGTTGGCACCAAATATGTACTGCAGTACAGATTCTTGGTTGATGGCGTATGGCGATTCGACGATTCAGATCAACGGTGTTGTATTCAGGATGAGTATGGAACTATTAACAACATTATTCTTGTAAAGGTATTGGAGCTCATCCCTTCAACCTTACCTGCTGAATCTTTCCAACCAACTATGAACTTGGATAATGTTAGGATTATGAAGCATGCGGTCAGTGTTGACAGTTACTTTGAGTTATTTCTTATTTGTATTATCACCTTGTAGCACTTTGCTTGTGTAGTATAATAGCCTTTTATGCTGGACTCATGTATTTGGATTATATACTTGTGTCTTTGTCAGTCTTCATCATCAAATGGCCCACTTCCTGAACCAGTGCCGCGACCGTCAGATAACGAGATAGATGTATCTCGCCATCGGTTATTTAGGCATCTGTCATCTTATACGACATATGAGTTGATTCCAAATTCAGGCAAGGTTTGAATGCCTTCTTCTGTCTATTTTCTGTTTCGACATGTTTTTCCTTTTTTATCGTCCATACGTGGGTTTATTGATTAAATCAGTCTGATAGTTCTGTGACCATGTAGGTCTTTGGATTGGATGTTGAATCAGCCATGAAATACGCCTTCCATGTTATGTACGAAGAGGTATCAGAAAACAACAGAGTAATCCTTATTTTCCTGTAACAAAGGCCATATATGACTTTCTCTAGTTTCAGGGTTTGTTACAATCACTACTTTACTGGAGCCTTTAACTAGTTCTATTCATAATTTATCTTTCATCTTTGCCTTTGAGGCTGTCTGTGTATATTGTGAAATTTCGATAACCTTAAATTATTATAATTCCTACCCCATGAAGTCTTGCATTGGTTTTTAGTGATCCACACAGGAAAACTCCAATTACACCTTGTTCTAACTGTAGAGCCTACATTAATTGCAGCTTGGCCATTTTTTTTCGCTCCTGTGCCATGATATCATCTCATATGCAGGATATTGGTAAAGTAATTTCTAATTTTTTATGGCCTATGTGATTTGGAAATATGACACTGAATACCAATACTCTTGTTTAAATTACTAAAATTTTGCTATGTCCTTGTGTATGAACATTATAATTTTTTTGCGAACTGCAGTTAAAGGTTTTTTTCCCCAAAAAGAAAGAAAAGAAACGTACTGCCTTCAAGGCAATTATACTGCCCAAATTTTTTGCAGTTGCAGATTATAGTTTGTGAATGCTGCTTTAGTAGAACGTTCTAAGGTTAGGTCAGCTAAAGTTTGTGAAATTTTTTACCCAAGAATAAAAGTTTCTGAAACCACTAGTGTTCCGAAAAATGGCTCTTACAAAGGTCATGAGGAGTTCAGGCCCAATTATACAGTTGTATATGAGTTCAAGACACGTGGTAACATTTTTTTAGAAATCTATACTACCTTAGGCTGTACGAAAAAAAAAAAAAAAGGCTGTACGAATTGTTATAGAAGGTCATGATGATTGCTTTTGTGAATGATCGATCATATGCCAATTTCCTGTCAATGTAGAAGCAACATAACTTCTCCCCCCCCCCCCCCCAAAAAAAAAAATTAAGAGCATTCTTAACTTCTGGGACTGTCCGAAATTGTTTTACATTTCTGTAGCATCTTAACCTTCTTTATCTTTTTCTCTAGGGACTTGCTATTTTGCCTCTCTGGGATGAAAATAGAAGACAAATTTCGGGGATGTTAACCGCTTCTGACTTCATTTTGATTTTAATAGAGGTAATAATGCAAGTTCTAAACTTTTTCTGAGTTATGTTATGTAGATTGAAAAAAGTTTACTTAATCTTGACCTAAGAAGCACGGTCATGGACACAGATATGACATGACATGAGCACATCGACACGAATTTTTTCAAAAAAGTAGAATACGGACACGTTAGGGACTCAATAAATGATATGCATGTATATATATATATTATCATCATAATCTTTTAATTCATCATTTTCCTAATTTTAAAAATTCACATCATGATATCACCACATAAAAAATACAATATAAGATATGTCAATACACATTCATCATTAACCTATATAATCCAACAATCAATGACTACTTCAATTTTCATTTTAAAAAATATACTACTCCGTAATACTAATTTTCTTCAATTTCAAAGAGCCACAATTTTTTAACCCATTTTTTTCCTACACTACTTTCATATTAAAAATTTATTCCATTTATATATAATTTCGTATTCTTATTTGAAATTATGATATAACTCATTTTATATTATGACTACTCATATCTTTTTAAAATTACAAAAATAACTCCCTTAATTATAAATTTATCTGAAAAATTTTCAAAAAATTGAAAAAAAACACTTAAAACGTGTCCTCTACGTGTCTTCTAGCGTGTTCCCAATGTGTCATGAAAAAAATTTAACAATAAAAAATCAAACACTCATTTTAGCGTGTCCGACACGTATCCGAGCGTGTCTGAAACTTGTCTATGTCCCATACGTGTTTGACATTGACAGGTCTGACACTCTAACCAAGGTGTTCGTGATTCCTAGTTCCTGACCATCTCTACTTAAGTAATTTGTATCTTGACTTTTTGTCTCAACATCACGAGTTGCTATGTTCACGTTTGGTTAGTTATTGTACAAAAAGGAAATGGGCCAAATCCTCCATGTTGTTATAGAATACTAAATCGAACTACACGAAGCTTGCGTATCTGGTGTGAGCAAAAGAACCTAGCATATTCAAAGGTCAGCCTTATGAAACCTTCCATTCCTAAATTTCTTGGTAATTGCAACATTAGCTCTAGAAAATGGAAGTTTGATTTTGTAAAAGCTTTGTGTGTTTCTGTCGTTCAGAATGTGGCAAAGAGTAATTTAGGCGAGTTGCTTTCGAAAATTAACTGAACACAACCTGTCAACCTATTAAGTTTCCACAAGGCAGAGCTTTAACAGATCGAAAAGGCGTGCCCACTTCACCCAAAAGAGAGCAAAAGTAGAGACCGTGACTTTTTTACTGTCTAGTACTGTACAAGGAGAGCAGTAAATATCTGGCCTAATAATCGAGGTTAACTGTCAAGAATGTATTACTGACAGCTGCTGCATAAACAAAGGCCATTTTTGAGGACTATGAAGAATTCTAGATACTGGAGGCCATTTTTTTGGGGGACTAGGAAGAATTCCAAACCCTGGAGGCCATTTTTGGGACTTGGAAGAATCCCAAACTCAGGCTGAAATTTCATTTCTATTCCACCCTTTGCTGCCTTTAAGTTCTCTTTGACAAAATGAAACTGCTCTGGTTGGCTTTCCACGCTCATTAATTCTCTCCATTTACTGCTCCCCTACATATGGGGAAATCACACTGTAATCCTGAATCATGGAGCTGGACCAAAAATACTGGATACTAATGAATCTCTTCCCTCCTCGGCACATAATCTGCCACAGTTGCATTCTTATTTCTGACATTCTGAAAGCTTTGGGGATTTATTATTGAGGAAATCTTTCTCCCTTTCCTGTTTACAAGGCCAACAGGAGAGAAAATTCCGTCCAAAAATTGAAGTGTGCACACACACACACAGAAAAGTTACCTAATAAAACCTTATTACCTCCTATTCTCCTAAGAAACTTTTATCTCCAATATCCTCCTTTATGGCCCCACTTCCACTACACTTATGGCCAAAGGCTAGTAGTATCGGCCACATGTTCCCACAATCACCTATGGGACAGTCTCTGTCATGGTACAGTATAGTAGATTTTGTAGGTCCCCACCTTTCTTTGAACTACACTCTTCACATGCTGGCCAATAAATCTTTGACATAGTAACTACACAATGGGTTCAGTAGCCACTTAATGTGAAATTTTTTGGTGATTTAAATTAATGAGTGTATTATTGTTGGCATGCCTTTTCTTTGATTTTATAGTTGATTTTCAAAGTCAGATTATTTGCACACATCCCTATTGTTGTATAGTTTTTTGTAATATAGAGCAAAGTTTTCCACTTCTTGCAGCTTCATAAATCTCGTACAATGCTGAGTGATGAACAGCTTGAAATGCATACAATTTCTGCCTGGAAACATGGAAAATACCAACGTCTCAGAGAAGTGGGTGGGACAACACTGTCACCATATAGAAGGCCTTTAATTCAAGTAAGTGCTCTTAACAAATATTTTTTGTTTATGGCTCATCTGTTGGGTTGTCAAAGTCAGTTTTGTACGGCTTGGTTTTTTTAAATTCCTCCACTCATCCCCCCCCCCCCCCCCGCCTTTTTTCCCCCTTTCCCTTTTGAGAAGAAACACAAAAAAAACTTGAGGGAACTCCTTGGTGAGAAGTTTTTAAAGGAAGATTTAGTTTGTGCTTGTCCTACTGTAAGAGTTATGTTTGGAATTTTTGAGGTTGTGCTTTTTGGAATCTTATCCTTGTGGTTCTTTTCCCCTTAGTTTTTTTGTCTTTTAACCCACAGGCTGGTCCTGATGAATCGCTAAAAGATGTGGCTTTTAGAATTCTGCAAAACAAGATATCTACAGTGCCTGTGCTACATGCTGCAGAAGGTGGATCTTGTCCAGATTTGTTACATATAGCATGCCTTGCTGGAATATTAAAACGTGGGTTGTGTCAAATTATTTGCGTATTTTTTCCGGTAGTTATATAGACATTGTATTGACAACTTGCACTTTGTTTTCTCTTTTTTTTCTTTCCTGGTGAACTTTAGATATATGCAGGCACTTTAGAAACCGTCTGGAAGATCTGCCTCTTCTACAACAATCTGTTTGTAATCTGCCATTAGGTACATGGACAAGCGAAGTTGGAAGAGCAAGTGGTCGTCTACTGCTAACATTGCGTCCCAGCGACTCTCTTAGTTCCGCCTTTAATTTATTTATAGAAGGTGCAAACTGACTCTGTATTCAAGCAAAATGTGCTACAAATATGAAACTGCGTAAGTTGCGGATGTGTATACCACACACAAATAGATTTCCCCACACACCGACCTGTGTTCATGCAATGCTCTCTCTCTCTCTCTCTCTCTCACACACACACACACAGAGTGAAAAGCCCTTCGCATTGGTTTATACTCTTTTTCTATGAGACACTGGGAATTTAGATGTCATAAAATATTCTTGTAAAAGTGACTATTTTCATTCTTCCTTTAAAGAATCATCTAATATCAGTTACCTGCAAACATCTGCAGTCTGGTTTATTCTATTTAATACTGGATTAGCTTTTAAGTTCCCCGATTGTGTCCTTGCTTCTCCAGAAAACAAAATTTTCAAGATTTTGTGCCATGAAATCATTGGTTAGCGGGGTTCGAAATGTAGTTGTTCTTCTAGAGTCTGGTATGAGCAGTCTGTTAGTATCAAATTGAAGTTGACCTATTACTATATAATTAGTGTTTAATGTGCTGAAGCAGATGTCTAAATTTGGTCATGCCATATATAGCTTCTTCCAGATACAAAAGTTTTTGACAAGAGTCCTGGACAACTTTAAATTAGTTTTGCATTTAAACACACACGGGAGTATTCAGTACTGATGTCACAATACTACATGAATAATTGGAAGTTATTTTGAAGCTTTATCCCTGCACTTTTTTGAATTTGGACTTATAATTTCATGCTGCATGCAGAGCAATTTGGCAATTGAATGCTAAACGGTTCTTTGTCATATGTGCCTTGAAAATTTCTGGTTTTTATTGCTACATTTAACTCCCTTGTGAGATTGGGTGCCTAAGGGCCAGAAAGGCTTTGGTCACATGGCATCAGGAACATATTGGTTTGAAAGGGACAAGTTCCAGTTTGGATGTTTTAGAGTCCTGTGAATTATTTGTTTTTTCATCTCCCTTCTTGTCTAGCGTGGGAATCAGCCCTGCCACTCGCATGCACCTCTCATTAAATGTATATTCTTTGATTTTTGGATTTCACTGTGTATTTATTTTTGGAATTTATAAAAGATTACTGGATTAATCAGGGCCCTTAGTTTGCCATGTGCTTTCAGAGGAGTTTTTTCAATATAGCCTAAAGTCTTGGTGTTTGACCAGACACTTTTGTATGCCAAATTTTAAGTTTATCATTTTTTCTTCTTTCTTCTCCTGGTCTCTATGTTATGTGAAATCATAATTTGCAAAAGTCAACTGGTGCTGATATTGTAAATGTTCAGGTCCTTGTTTACACAAGAAATCTTTATCATCTACTTGTTTGATTGTTCACAGCTCAACCTTTATATCTGGCCTTGGTACAAGGGGTCATCAATGTTTATTACTTGTTTCATTTTACATATCTTCCACAGAAGTTTGTAGAATTTTTAAACTTTAGGTTTTTTTATTGTGGCCTAGATATTTACTCTTCCTTTTTTTCTTCTTTATTGCAGCTCAAATAAGTTCAATACCCATTGTCGATGATAACGGGGCCCTTTTAAATATGTACTCTCGGAGGTAATTTAACATGTGCTTTGAGTTAAGACTGTTGAAACATTTTCATAACTGAAATGAAATTTTCAACTTTGATTTCATAATTCTATAGTTGTTAATTAATCTTCTTTTATCTAGTGATATCACTTCACTAGCAAAAGGTAGTGTGTATGCTCGCATTCAGCTTGATCAAACAGTTATGTCTCAAGTAAGTTCTGTTGACTCGTTCTTGTCGTGCATCATTTAGTGTTCTGCATTGATGTTTTTGACACATCATTTTCTTTAATGAATTGTTTTACATACTCCCTCCTTAATCAATCCAACTTGGGAATACCAAAGACATGAATAGGGTCACAAGTTTTTGGTTTCTTGTGTATATGTTTCTGAATCCTTTAGACAGTTCAACGGGGATGGGAATTTTAATTGTTAGTAATGAAGAGTATAACTCATTTCAAGGACTAACTTGGGTGTATGCTTAAGGTTTCAAAGTTTTTTGCAGACAACAATATTGTTTGTAGTACTCGGCGTCATGTTTTCTTACATGACGTGCTGCTTTGAAATCATATCAGGATTGTGAAATGGCATGATCTCGATTATTTCTATGTTATCTCCACCAAATGTTAGAAAGATGTTTTCAAAAAGATTGTAGGTGGGACCAAGAATAGTAGAGCCCCTTCTGAGTTCGTTTCAAGACCAGGCATATACTTTAAATGGATTGCTGAGGAAAAAAGATTGTAGTGGGCCCAAGAATAGGACAGTCCTCTATAAGTTCATTTTAAGAACAAGCCTAAATCATAAATTAATTTCTAAGCAGTTTTGGATATGATTTTGGCCAATCTGCTTATACTTCCCTCATTTGAAGGTTGTAAATTTTGTACTACCTAGAGGAATTGTTTAGAAAATAGGTTTTGAATTAGTATCCTGTCATCCTAATCATAGGTCCAAGTCTTCCAGGCAAAGAGTTTTTTTTTGCCTGAGGCTTACATGATTAATGGATCCATGGATAATTTGGCCAATAATCAAATGTTATTCGGCAACCTTTGTGGAGAGAAACAAAAGCTAATCAAGATGCTTTTTTTTATAATGTATGCCCTGATTTTTGAATTTTTATCAGGCGCTCGAACTGGTTGGTGGGCCAGCTTCTGGTAGATATCGGACATGCACACGGTCTGATTCCTTGCATAGTGTCATGGAGAGCCTTTCAGATCCAGGTCCGTATCTTCATGTGCTTTTGTTTTCTATTCTCATATTTTCATGTTGTATCTATGCTTCAAGTTTTGAACTGTTAGGTTGATGCTCTTGCAGTGGTGCGGCGCCTTGTTGTCGTTGAGGCTGGTAGCCAGAAGGTGGAGGGAATAATCTCGTTAAGAGATGTATTTAACCTTATTTTGAACTAAATTTTCTTGTAAATTGTTTCCCTGCCATTGTGGTTTGCTCTACTTTTTGATTAACGGGAACTTCTATGTCAATTGATCTGCTGAATAATTTTATTCCCGAGCTTCTTGTTTGCTCCCCCCTCCTGGCGCCTATGGATTGGGGTGGAAGAGGATTGGAAGCAAAGCAATCATAGTTACAGTAGGTGAACTGTAAAAAGCAGCCAGAAAGGGTATGTAAGGCTGAAGGAATTGCCCCATTTTCAGTGATAATTCTGATCACCCACAGTTTCATCAGTCCAGCAATGGCATGGACCATCATTTGTAGCATGTTGTTCTCTAAACCTTTGAAAAATAGCAGAACAGTGCACGAGACTATTTATTATTGTGAGGTCTAAGGAGATTTATGTGTGCAGTCTTACTCCCGCATGGAAGAAAGCTATTCTTGTGACTCTAAAATGGGACAATTTTACCTTTCTGTCAGTTAATTATTGTCTCTACAATCTCCCACAGAACCTCAAATTGTAGTTGTCCAATACCTTTTGAAACCAAGGGTATTTATTCTTCTTTTTTGTTCAACGATTAGGAATGTTTAAACCAATTTATAAACACATTGACAAATTCCTCCTCGATCCAGTCAAAGATAGAGGTCATCCATGCATAAATTAAGTTATTTATGAATGATAAATTTCTGATGACCTGATTCTAAGAAATTGTTAAGATTTGAATTTAAGACTTTTGAATTTACAACTTGTCTCTGTTATTACTTAAACAGCTTTTTAGGGTTAAGGGTATCTATTCAGCATGAGGATCCAAATTATCCCACTGCAATAAACTCATGTAACCCCCCATTCAATCCAACAAACTCATGTGAACCCATTCAATTGAATCAAACTACAACCAGCATTCCTTTTTAGTGTCCTAGAATCCCTCAATCTCCTTATTTTGGCCAAAGCATCCCATTTCTCAACATTTGCATAAACATTAGCCAAAACTGAATAAACCCCACCATCTTCAGGCTTTATCTCCATCACATGCCCAGCTGCTCTTTCAGCAACCTCAACATTCCCATGTATCCTACATCCCCCAAGCAACCCACCCCATGTAAACACATCACCCCCCATTGGCATTGCCTCTATCATCTTCATGGCTTCTCCAATCAAACCGGCTCGCCCAAGCAAATCAACCATGCATCCATAGTGCTTGAGCTCTCGAGGAACACCATAGACGGCCTCCATCTCTCCAAAAAGCCGCCTGGCTTGATCAATAAGTCCCGCATGGCTACACCCCACCAACACTCCCAAGAAGGTAACACCATCAGGTTGAACTCTTGCCTCTATCATTCTTGAGAAGTAATCAAGTAATAGCTTGCCATGACCGTGCATAGCCAGCCCAATGAGCATTGCATTCCATGTAAACACGTTCTTTTCACGGCTCAACTCGAAAATCTCCCAAGCAGTCTCAATGCACCCACATTTTGCATACAAGTCCACCAGCCCGGTGGACAAGAATGCATCTATCCGAATTCTATTTCGCTTGATATAACGATGTATGTTTTTCCCTTTTTCTAATTCACCTAGCTGTGCACAAGCTGAGAGGGACGAAACCAGTGCAATATTATCAGGGGCTACCCTTGATTCTGCAACCATTCGATCAAAGAGTTCAATGGCCTCCTTGCATTGATTCATTTGGGCATACCCAGCCAGAAGTGTACCCCAAGACACTGAATCTCGTACAGTCATTTCTTCAAACAATTCCCTTGCCTTCCTAGTCTCACCAGCCTTAACAAACCCGTCAATCATCGCATTATACGAAACGACATCTTTGTCACAACTTTCATCAAACACCTTAAATGCATCATGAATGTGACCACCTACAGAGTACATGTGAATGAGACTGTTACCCACATAGATGTCGGCCAAAAACCCAAACTTCAACGATTGAGAATGAAAGGTTTTAGAAAGCGAAAGGGAATGGAGTTGGGCACAAGCTTTGAGAGCAAAAGGGAAGGTATGGGTATCGGGTGGGACAGCGAATTTGCGCATTTGGACGAAGAAAATCAGGGCATTATGAGGAAAGGAGAGGAGGGTATGGGCGCGAATGATGATATTGTAGCAGAAAGTTGAGGGGTCGTTAATGAGGTTGAAGACGGAGACGGCGTAGTGTATGAGATTGGGATGGTGGTGGTGGGAGGACGGTGAAGTGAGGAGGGAAGTGAAGGTGTGGAGGATATGGGTGAGGAGGAGAGAAGAAGAAGATGGGTGGAGAGAGAGGAGGCCTCTAGTGATGGTTTGGGCATGGACTTGGTGGACTTGTTCTATGGTTTTGCACCTCTGTTTCAATGTGGTTATGAGATATGATGATTGTTTGCATGTTAGCATTAGTGTGTGTTTGTTATTCTTGTTTTTGGTTTGATTTCTTCTCATTTTGTGCGGCTTTGAATTGTTGTTTGGTAAGTTTGAGAGGTTTAAACGATCAAAATTTTATTTTGAAATCATCCAAGTTCAAAACGTTTTCGCTAATCAGTGATAGAATAAAGATTTTAATATTTTGAGGTATTTTATAATATTTTGAAATATTTTGTAATATTTCAATGTAATTGTATAATTATTTTAAAATATTTTGAGATATTTCAAGATACTTATATGTTATAAACAAAGACTACAAATAAATACTCGAAACAAAATAGAAAAATACATAACACAAATTTATGTGGATTGGCTCGAAAGCCTACTCCATGGACAAAATGCAGCAACAAAGTTTCACTATCAATAAAAAGAGATTACATAAAATTCTCTAATCCAGAGAATAGAAGCAAACATGGATACCCAAAATTGGGGGCCAAAATCCCCCAAATTCGAAGCCAAAAAGGCCTAAAAGAAACTGAGTAGTCTATAATTTATTTATAGACTCAAAATACTTTTGTTTCCTAATACAATAGGGTTTTTAATTGGAGCTTTTACCCCAACTCAAGGGGTTTTCAAAAATTAGTCACAAAAAATGGCTGGTTTGAAAGTATTTCTCAAACTCATGGACTTTTAAAAACGTCAGTTGGTCTGACGTTTTTAAGCCAAAAGATGTCAGCTGGTCTGACATGTTTAGCCTAAAAACGTCAGACCAAATGATATTTTTTAGATCAATATGGCCCAAGCCCAACAACTAAAAACATCAGTCCAGCCTAAAAACATCAGACCAAATGGCCTTTTTTTGGATCACTATGGCCCAAGCCCAAGACCTAAAAACGTCAGTTCAAATGACGTTTTCATTAAAAACGTCATATGGACTGACGTTTTTAGGCAATCCGAAATCAATTTTTCTTCTTTCATTTCCTTCTTCTTTCCTTCTCTCTTCTTCCCCCAATTTTGTCTGAGCCCAAGGCGAAATCGGCGAAATCAGTCCACCTCCACCACCAGATAGAAATCCCCAACGAAACCCACCACCTCCACCAGCCCACCTTCACCGCCAGCTGACATCCCCAACGAAAACCACCACCAGCCCACCTCCACCAACGAAAACCACCACCTCCACCAGCCCACCTCCACCACCAGCTAACATCCCCAACAGTTGGTAAGTTTTGAAGTTTCTACTCCTATATAAGTTAGGCTTATAATGTGTGTATAATGTATTGACATTTTATTCTGAATTTATTTTCAAATTTCTCTTGGGTGCCTTTATATTTTTAGGTGTTTGGATTATCTTGGACAATGCTTATTCAATCTAACAGTTTGCAACTCTGCATATTTACGAGCCTTTTTTTTAAAATTTATTTTTAAGTTTCTCTTGGTTGCCAGTATATAAATAGAAGCTCGTTTTAAATGAACTAAATTAAGTTTTGCTCATTTTTTTTTGGCTATTCCTCCCTCTCATTTTTATTTGACTTGGTCTTCAATGACCAAACGAATGAAAGAGACATGAATCAATGAGTCTTGAGTACTTGTCAATTAGTAGGTGTTTTAGTTGGACTTTGAACTCTCTGCCCACTGTTTTTCAATCCTAACAATAGTTGGTTTATCCAAGTATTGTTAAAAAAGATCCTAACAAAAAATTCAAAAAAGGCACACTGCAATTGGATCCCTTTAATACATAGTAGCTCTACACATACCCGCAAATTCTAATCAAAACTCATAGAGGAGTCTTAACGAGTTTACATAGTAAACAGGTGGATCTCATTAAACTCGTTAAATAAATAACTTGACATCAATATGCTAATCACAATAAAAAATTTATACACCAGTACAAACTTGACATAATATAAACTCGAGTATATACGATCATAAATTAGATTCAACAAATATTAATATGACATGATTGACACTTGACATGGAACCATGGTAGTTCTACCCTTGAACAGTGATGTTGATTATTCAATCTACAGTAAGGGATGTGTATGTTTAGTTTGAAAACTCGAGCACAGTTATAAGCTTCACTTTACTATTTTCATCTTAGTATATCAGTATCAATTCCATGCATGGATATAAATAGTGTTGCTTTGTCATGTTATTCCTTAGTCACTTCGGGGAAAAAAATGTTATTCATTGGTCATTTGTAAATGTTATCTCTTTTTTTTTTTTTTTTGATATTTATAAATGTTATCTCTATCTTGCTAGAGATAGAAGAGTTTTTTGGTCTTCTCATCTGCAACAACAGATGCTTGATCAATGGAGTTTTATTGATTGATTTTCGTAAAATCTCCAAATTTTGTGAAAGAATATGAATCTTTCAAACTGGTATGAATTAGTTGGAAATCAGAGTGTGTGCTCTGTGCAGTCTATTGATGAAGCTCTCAGAAACCTAGAATTTTCTATCATTCATTGGAAGGAAATTGGATAACTTTTTGTTGTTAAGGTCCAAGTAATAGTTCTGGTATATAAGGTTTTATAAAGCAATGGATGCTCTAGTAAGTCATTTGGCATTTATGGCGTGATTAGTGAATGTGGAAATTACAAAAGGGTCATCTGCAGATTGATGTCTAGTAAATCATTTGACATTTGTTTCCTTAAATCTTACTTCTATTAAGTACTCATTCATTTCTTCCTCATTAAGTCATTTGTAATTCATCATCTTAACTATATTTGATATCTCTCTCCATCTTAATCGAAGTCCATAGGAAACGTCAGTTGGACTGATGTGTTTACTAAAAACGTTAGATCAACTGACGTGTTTTACGTTTCAGTAGAAACGTCATTTCGTCTGACGTTTTTTAGGTTGGATTGACGTTTTTAGTTGTTGGGCTTGGGCCATAGTAATCCAAAAAACGTCATTTGGCCTGACGTTTTTAGGCTAAACACGTCAGACCAATTGACGTCTTTTGGATTAAAAATGTCAAACAAACTGACGTTTTTAAAAGTCTCTGGGTTTGGAAAATACTTTCAAATCAACCATCTTTTGTGAATAATTTTTGAAAACCCCTTAGGTTGGGGTAAAACCGCTTTTAATTGCTCTTTTACTTGAAGTGGAATTCTAAAACATCCACACTTTTAAATTCTTAAAGAGAACAAAATTTAAATCAGTTTCCTACTATGACTGGAATGCAAGACACCCACAAACATTATATATATTTCGATCAATATTTTGAAAAAAATTAATTTTTAAATTTTTTATTTTTTTATTTTTTTTCATTCTATTTTCGAAAAACTTTCGAAACACGTTGAAACGTTTCTGTTTCTTAATTGGCTGAAATAATGCACCGAAACAAATTTTTAATTCTTAGGTTTAAATCCAAAGATTGATTCTGTTGTCATTTTTATACAAAGGGTTAGTAGCTCTCGAGCTCATTCAAAATATGTTATGACTATGTTAGATCTTTACCCATTTTGATTTTGAATAATTTAAGATACTTGCTTTTCAAGTACATTGAGATTGTGTTAAGGATAAGCTTTTTCTTTTCTTTTTTTGTCCAATTGAATCTATGATAATTGCTCAAAAGTCGAGTACTCAGTTTTTAAGTACTCTAAAAAGAGGGTGGGATTTAATGTCTTAGAAAATACTAATAATAACCTTTATTTTTTTTAATTTAACTCCACCTATTTTCAATCTATCTATTACTATAATTTCTTTCATCCCATTCAAAATGTGGTTCCATTAGAAGGAGCATTGAGGGAGATTTTTTTTTTTAACAGTCGGGGGTGTCTAGATCATTAATTTTCTCCTCGATCTAATAAAAAACAGACAATTCACGTTGAAATTAAAGCATTCACAGCAGATAAATATAAAAGAAGAAAGAAAAATCATTAATTTTCTTCTTAATTCGATCAAAAATAGACAATTCACACTGAGATTAAATTATTGACGGTGGAGAAATATAAAAGAAGAAAGAAGGTGAATTGAATAAAGCAGCGTATAACAAAAGCGTGGACGGCAGGATTCGAACCTGCGCGGGCAGAGCCCACATGATTTCTAGTCATGCCCGATAACCACTCCGGCACGTCCACCTTGGTGCAAGAATATTGACTCCTGTTTATATCTAAAACGTCGAAAACCACATGAGACATCTCAAACTATTTTGATCGATTCTACCTCTACCTCATTCAACGATAATTTAACGTGCTTGGATAGTAATTTTTAGTACGATACCTATATTTGTAGGAATCATTGTGCAACTTTATAAGACTCTATTGTTTGGCAATAATCACAAATCATAACCAGGTTTATGATACTTTACTTGGCGAAAGACAATATTTATTGGTATCACTTTTTCTTAGACAAGAATGGTAGTAACTCGATATTTTATCGATGTGTAGTTCAAGTGGTAATAGGAATGAACTGTAGTTCGAATATCGGCAATCTCTCAAGATTAGGCCATAAAAAAATTATCTCTCATAAATATCCTAGTCTGGACGTGGATGACATGTCTTTGACCGAACTAAGGAGGGGATTAGTCAAGGTGTACATACACCCCTTGAACCCAAAAAAAAAAAATTATCTAAGCAAAATTTTGGTTTCCATCCTTCTGTTTTAGAAAATCTTATGTTGCCTTCATCTTAACGCTAGGAATCTTATTTGCTTGGGCGGAGGACCATAGCCTTACCCCTTGTTTCTAGCTACAGAGTGCATTTACTAACAAGGGCAACCATGGTTCAAGATCACGACATGAGTATTCGACTTGAACGATATTGAGATGCCGGGTGAGAGTGTTACCAAACAATATCGGATGATTTGCACAAAATACTACATAAAATAAGAAGTAAAACGAGTAACACAAGACCTGTGGTTTTTAAGGAATGGAGAATGATATCGACCTGAAAGATGTCGATATTGGTCAATACTTTGAACCACAAGGGCAACACCAATGGGAGTTTAAACTTAGCAAGCAACCACAATGAGAAATGGCTAAAAACAATAAATAGACAAAACACTTAAACAGGGGATCATCCCTCCAGTATCTTAGTGTTCTCATTCTGCAGCCTCAGTACAGAACTACGCCTTAATGCGAAGCAGTCAAACATTTGGATAGCTTGAACTCCCTCCAAATCCCAATCAAAGAAAACTCGGGCCACAGACTGAAAGAAGGAAAAAAAAAAGGGGGGGGAGAGGTATCAAACAGGTCTCCATCTCCTTCAGAGTAGGTTATTTCATGCTCGCCCAGCCGCAACAAAAACAGGGTCCTTTCATGCTTGCATGACACTTTCTTATACACACACACACATACACAGTCAAAGCTTCTTCAAAAATCAATCCAGCATAATGATATATAATAAAACTTGCTTGCAACATTTTGTCCACCAAAAACGGTTACAAGGAAATAAAGTTTGACATTTCTTTGTACCATCAATATGACAAAAATGGCAAGGTCTACTCCTTTTATACTCATTTTAGAGATGTGGCAAAAGTGTAATGTATCATACCTAGCGTTAAACAGGCAAATGTCAATTGAAGACTATCCTCATTTTTCAGTGTAATTAGTCACGGAGGCCTGAGAAGCAATTTCTTCACCACAAAACCCTGTGGCTATCCCAAAGGAAATTACCCTCCACCTCTAATAATAGTAATCTTATTGTTCTTATCATCATCATCGTCAGATGCATTACCAATTTCTGACTTCCAAATGAGTAGAAGCCATCCAGCATGACCACAGCTCACCTAACCAAGATCTAGACTCTTTTTCATGGTTTCATATACCAGATATGTAATGCTTGCTGCTGGTACTACTTTGAGAAGATTTGGGAGAAGTCCTTTGTAAAAACCTCTAAAACCTTCATGCTGAACAGTTCTTCGAATTACATCAGACATTCCTTGGTAAGGAGCAGATGTATTAGAATGTTGAGCTTGCATTCTGAAAAACACCAAATCAAGTTTTCATCACCAGGGAACATTTATATATCAAAACTTGTTCAAGGAAACCAAATAACCACGTAGACTGAAACAATCATACATGAATTTTTACCTTGTTCTGATGACCTGCAATGGATAAACACATGTTGCTCCAAGAGCTCCGGATATCGTCCCACAACCTAGTTGCACAAGAGGACCAGGTTCTGCAGAGATGCAACAAAGGTAAAGAAAAGAAATGAAACGTTGAACTGAAGGCAGACAGACATGTGAAAAACCATACCACCATCATGTAGAATATATATCTTTGAAAGATCTTTCAGGGTCTCGTAGGCTGCTAAGTCGATGCCAGCATAAGGAATAATTCCAAGAAGAGATGGAACAATGCCTCTATAAAAGGCTCGAGGTCCTTCCTGAACCCATATATCTTTTGATAGTTTTCCCAAGCTTGGAACCTTCCCACCTTCACAAGCATAAGTCTGTAACCGGGTTTTTACAAGATCCATTGGATAAATAGCAGTTTGTGCCACTGCACCAGCCACACCACCAGCAATAAGCCGCCCTGAAGTTCCTATATCAGCCTTGTCTTCCCCTTTAGCATCTCCAATAACCTTCTTCAACGTTTCATAAGTGTAAAATTTGATGGCGCTTTCAGGGGCAACCTTCATAACGTTTAACCCATTACCTCGGAAAAACCCCAAGAAACCACCTTCTTTCCATATCTTCTTAACTGCGGGAATAATAGAAGAACGCGTGGTCTCAACCTGTAAAATCACCTTAAGGCGGTCGAGAGGAGCAGTTGCAGTACGAGAAGCAACTCCTGCCACCGCCCCTGCAATCAAATATTTGGTAGCATGGACATGCTTACTGATGCCTTCAGGAATGACAGCCTGTTCACCGATATCTACAAGATATATCCTTTCCCAATACTGGTAGATGTTTTCAATAGTTGCCTCGTGGGGATAGAGGAGAAGAAA
This sequence comes from Ilex aquifolium, assembly GCA_951799425.1. Classification (NCBI taxonomy): domain Eukaryota; kingdom Viridiplantae; phylum Streptophyta; class Magnoliopsida; order Aquifoliales; family Aquifoliaceae; genus Ilex; species Ilex aquifolium. The sequence continues at coordinate 27,076,798 of OX637404.1, read as the reverse complement.
ATCTCTCCATTCTTCAAAAGTTATAATTCCATTATTATCTTTATCAACATGCTCCACAAAACGAGCAAGTTCATCATCATCAATTTCAATCCCTGCAAAAGTGAAACTGCTGTGGCTTATGAGATGAAGACGATGCATAAAATGGGAATCAGTGGCTGCAAAATACTTTCGACATAAGATATTAAAATATAGACAATCTGAGAATTCAAACTGAAGAACTACTTCACATTTTTCCAATATCAAATACAAACTTATTAGAAAAGAAAATAGATAAGAAAAAGGTGCACGCAAGGCATTTCTAAACAAGCATAATACATTTTATATCGGTGAACAGGCATATCGATAAACAAGCATATCGGAGGCATTTCAAAACAAGCATAAACAAGCATATATATGATATAATATGGGAACAGTTTTAGAGGGGAAAAAAAGGATCAATGAACGAAAAACTATAAGCTGGTACATTTTATGATCTCTGCTCAAAAATCAAGGATAGCTATGAAGAACAAACACCCTCAAGAAGGTGATGTATCTGTGTTGGACAGCGATACTCCTCGGATCCTATCGGACATGTGTCTAATACTCTTTTATCCGTGTCTATAATTAAATTATAAAATTTTAATTCCAAACACGTGTCCGACACTTCTTTGGTGACATGTCCGACACTTCTTTAGACTGTGTATACTACTAAATAATAAACATGTTGACATGTGATTAACAACAATTAAAAATTTGACCAACAAGTATCTTATACTATGAGAGAACATATAATTACCAAAACTAGACATATTAAAGTTGTACTTAAAATATAATAACAAAAGCAAAAGATGCATAAAAGATTTAAAAAATAATAATTGAGAAAATGAGAGCAATCATTTAAATTACATATGTTTGATATACGTCTACGAAAAAATTGATGATTATTGACTATGATAATATTAGTCTAAAAATTCATACTAAATGACTAGACATAATATTTACTTATCATAAAGTACTGAATGCTTTATCAATATTATAGCATTATCACTATATTTGCGACAAATTATATAATTTTACATATAAAACACAATTATCTATAGTGTGTTCTCAACGTGTTCTTATCCTACTTTTTTGAGAAATGTAGTGCTTGTCGTGTCGTGTCGTGTCATATCAGTGTTCATGCTTCTTAGAAGGATAGTAGTTGCTTTCCCTTGAAGTTCAAATTCGTAAAAACAATTAACTCGTACTTGACCCCTCTTATGTATATAAAGAAACAACAAAATGAAGGACTTAATTCCCAGTGAAAGACAATACTGCTAAACTGAGGGCATGAGACATTCAAATATTGTAGTATCTTAAATAACCAACGCAAAAAATACAAGCCTCAATTAGATCATAATACTTTCATCTATTCACCTAATCGGCTTTAGTATTAAGTACCATCCATTGGACCTCATATGTGGTCAACGAGTGTGTGATCTTTTTTTCTCTTTAATGTTCAGCGACATATCTAATCTATGGAGATGGGATCCATAAAACAGAATGCAGGCATCAAAGATACATCTTCGGCTTAGAAAGGACTATGTTGTTTCCACCCTTAGTTCAAGAATTCTGGTCATCCGTACTATTAGTATAATAATTGATGCATGGTTTAAACTCCTCTTGTTGGAAGAGAATTTCTCTTTTTTATCTCCATGATGGCGCCTCACTGAAGTAGTATGACCATTGCTGCACATAACAAGAGAATCACATTGTAAATTACAGACCATGACGATACCTTCTTTGGATTTCCAAATTACTACGCATCATTGAGCTCATTCAACCACTGTGTAATTCCATGAAATCTTCTGAATACAACAATGTTACTGGAAAACCAACCTCTTACCACTATGTTGGAAGGGAAGGGAGGGGGGGGGGGGGGGGGGGGGGGGGAGCAGATTTTGAAGCACTGTAATGGCAAAAACACTTTCTTCAATAACCAGGTATCTTTCTGCTCAAAGTCATTCAAGGCCTTATTCTTACATTTTGTACATGCCTCAGACAGAATAGAACATCATTCTTAAAAACCAAAAAAATATGTCACTTTATATTGCACCCTTTTTTCAGACAAGCTTAAAAGAACCATTCACAAAAAAAAAAAAATTGTGGCAATAACAAATGCATCAGAGGGCCGGGGTAGTGGATGACAGAGTTTTGAAAAAAATCCCTTGCAATACAATGTAATATCACACTCTTGTAATGTTCCATACAAAAATCCCACACAGTATAATGTAATATTCACACTCTTGCAACATTCAGTTTAACTTTTGTGATAGGATGTGACTTTTTCGTTTTCCTTGCAGAAGGTGACTAAAAATGGCAAAGCAAATACTCAACCTACTTCAACGCCACTAGAGTCTCAAATTTCTATTTGCCATAAGTATGACTGAGTTTTACTACAATAGATTACATCTCAGTACTGTCTAGGAAGATAATCAGATATTATCTATAAGTAAATCAGGCAATTACAGCTCTAGAACAGCCACTGCAAGTCCCGAGATTATTTTAACAACACATCCTCAGGAATTCCTAAATTTCTAGCTGTGCATTCCCTCCCTCTGTTCTAATAGCATCACACAAGAGTTAATCACAACAAATGCACATAATATGTTACATGGTGTAGCTGCATCAAGTGGTACATGTAGTTTCTACATTTCTATCATGCAAACACTCACAACATTTCCTTTTCATCTCATTCCAATAATTACTGAATATATTTTCATCTTATATCATGTCAAACCTACAATGAATTCAAGACAATTGGGCCATAAATATGGAAAAATAGAAAAATACAAATTAACAAAGAAGAAAAGTATGGTATACCATCCTTAACAAGTGCATCCCAAAGCTCCTCAGGTAAAATGCACCCATTATGCTCGACATCAATAGACTGAAAAATCCTATAAAGCTCAAGCTCCTTATCATCCATATACCTCCTAAACTCCTGATAATCCACCCTCCCATCCTTATCAGCATCACAAACGCTCAACAACTCCTTCGCATACTTATACTCCGCCGGAATTTGCAGCGCAGACAAACCCGTCTCGATTTGCCCATAATCCAAATAACCCACATTAGCCCTATCAAAAAAATTGAATAAGCTCCTAATTCTTGAATCTCTCTCTTCCTTTGTTTCTCTCAATGCTGCCAATACATGATCCATCGACACCGGTCCCGGCTTCTTCACCGGATTACAACAACCGGGCCGGTTCGGCCTGTGATCCTCGGCTGCCTTCGCCGGAGAATTCACATCCTCCGCGGCCTGACCTGGCCCAGACATACTCATTAACCTTGTCAAATCCTCAAACCATCGAGTACTCCAAAAAATGCCCAGATCTGTACATTTATTGATTGATACAATGCGTGTGAATGAAATAGAATTGGATTCCAAAAATTGTTTAGAGTGGAGAAGAGAGAGAGCGAGAGCGAGAGAGAGAGAGAGAGAGAATATTTTGGAGGATCTTCCTTTGGTGGGAGGAGAGGAAGACCCGAAAATTGACCCGGGTTGGTGAAAGGGCAGATGGAGAACTATAAACCGAGTCAAAAAAGAGGGTCAAAATTCAAACAAATACATCTAGAATTTGAGACTGTGATAAAGAGGTAAGTGGTAAGAAGCAACGGACAATGCCCAGTTCTCACACTGTAGCCATTGATAACCTGTCCTTAATGGCAAGGATTCAGAGAGAGAGAGAGAGAGAGATGTCTAAGCGTGCAATAGGGTCCGCGTGAATCGGGCCTATGATAGAGGTGCAGGAGATTTTATGGGTTGAGAATCAAAATATCTCTAATACAATTTTGGGTTAATTACAAATTATACCCTAAAAGGTTGTTCAAATCTCAATTTACTTCTTTAAAGATCAAAAATCTTAATTTTTACCCTCAAAAATAGAAATTTGTATCAATACACACCTTAAACTAACAACTGTCAGTCTAAAACTAAATAGATAAATTATACATAAATCTCTTCATGTTTGTCACTTAATCATTTAGACCCCCTTACATTTAAAATATTATTTCTACATCTCCTGATATTTATACACGTGTAACACATAACCCCTTATCGTTGATATCTGTTAATATAACCGTTAAAAAATATGATTTCATCATAATAAAAAATTATAATTTCATACTACCATTTATTTTGTGGGCCCGTTATACTCTAAATTTTAAAATCAAGCTTATCATTTGAATGCTCAATATAATGCAGGTATTTATATAATGTTTTTTATATCCAATGCAATACATCACATAAACATAATTATTTGAATGCCCAATTGGGAGAATATTTTTGATCATATTTGGATTCTCAACTGCTGTATGTGTAATATTTCAAACGCGAGGAGCCTAAGTGATTAAATAACAAGTATGAGGCGGTCTATGTGTAATTTATCCATTTAATTTTAGAAAGCAAACTGACGGGTGTTAACTTGAGGTGTACATTGATATAAATTTCTATCTTTCGGAATGCAATTTGAGATTAACCCTATTTTATATTTGAACACACAAAATAAGAGAGGTATGTGAAAATTAATGGAGTTGTTTGGTATTGAAGAGTGTGTTGGTTGAATAGTCTAACATTTACGGTATTGCAAAAAAAATGATGTTTTTGAGTTAAAAAAAAATGTGAAATGAATTTTGTATAAGTAAAACTAATTAAAAAATAAATTATATAATTCGTTTATATATTAATTATACATAATTTATATATAACACAAATCCGATAAAATCTGATTCATTAATTATGAATTAATAAATAAATTAAATATAAATAAAATATTTTTCAACATAAATCTGACCCTATCTCACCCAATACAATTGACACACCTAATATCATTGAAGGGGCAGGCTTAAAGCCAAAAGGACCTTTACAGTTCATCCAATTCTTCCAGAAAAAGCACGTGGACATAATGGCGTATAAAGTTTGACACGGCAAACATGCGTTGTTTACAAGCCAGAGGACCCGGAAATTCGGTGGTAGCAAATAGCGGGGACGGACGGGAATTATATGGTTTGAATTCACAACTTTAGAACTTAATAACGAGGACAGTGATTATTACGTTAACTAAGTAGGTCAGTAGATCGGTCGTTGCACGATCTAAACTAGATTCAAATTTAAAACTTTGATTTGAATATCTAACATATTTTATTTTTACTGTACATATTTGAATTTGCTAAAAATCAAAAACCCGATTCCAAAATTGATTTGGGTAAATATATTAGAAGTGAATTTTGACAAATTATTTTTGAATTTCAACTCAATCTCGATAGATAATCACTCAACTCATCGTATAATTGCATATATAAATATAGGATTTGTATCAAATTACCATCGCATCGGATATTTATATATCCAAATATAAATTCGTAAATTATGGTATTATGGATTCAGATTAACTATCACCAAATCTATATTTGATTACTCGAGTTCGAATCAAAATTTGATTTATTGACAAGTTACAATTACTTCCCAATCTACGCATTCTATTCCAATTTGAACCGACAATTTGTGCAACCCACCATGCACAAAAATATCAACCAACACGCATGTTTGCTTCAAGTATAAGGGTGGTATAAAGAAATTAGTACGTGGGGCCTACCTTATACCTTGTTTGTTGGCTTTTTTTTAGTCGGTATTAATTTTCGGGTCATAATACTGACCCGACATGAACAGTGCCAATAATCCCTTGTAGAAGGTGTTGTTCAATACCACCTACCCGGTGGTATAATATTTCGGTACAAATTTGAAGGAGGTATTAAACTATAAAAAGACCCAAATGCCCTCATCTACAATGCCTTTATACTGAAGCCGAAATTGTTGACTTTGGATTATAAGGTTAAAATTGTCTTTTTATAGAATAATTGCAATTGTTGATTTTTTTAAATAGGTATTACACAAATAATGTTTGTGACAAACAAACAAGGGGAAGGATGGGATAAAAATTTAAAACCGGGTATAGTATATCATTGGATAGGAATGGAATGAAAATGATGTCTAATACCACCCAAATTTAATACTCGAAGCAAACGAGCCCATACAGTTTTGAGTCATGAAGTTGTAGTGCGAGTTGAGTCCACATGTAATGGGATCATTAGACAAATTGAGAAAATAGTATTAAATAAGGCGGGCAGTACACGAGTGAGGGAGCGATCTCGGGATGAACCTAGAGGGAAAGGGAATTGCTTATATGGATTAAGAGCAGAATAGAATTATAGAACCAGGATTAGAGGCTTTTACTATTACCACAGAGGATTACATAATTACATAGGGTAACTTACATTTTCCCCCCTTGTTTGTTTGTGATGCATCACGTATCCATCCTCTCTTTGGCTCCTCCACCCATAAACAGCTATAGCTATTGCCATTCCAAAAAAGGCCACTACCCAAACAGAATTGGGCGGCTCAACAGTGTTATCAAAAAAATTTGGGTTTTATGCCTCATTTTTAAAAAAGACCTTAAATTTTTAAATATCATAAATAGTCCATGTAAAAAAATTAAATCTATAAATATTTTAAGTCCTACAAAAAAGCTTTATAAAAATACAAGTCCAATCAAAAAAAAATTTAAGGCTTCACTTCAAGGAAGACTCATAATTTATAGGTGTACAGTAATAGTCCAAACAAAAAATTTAAATCCATGCCTAAACAAAATATTTCAATTTAAATAGATTGGGCCTATTAATTCAACCGTAAAATTAAAAGGCCCTAAAATTTATTTTTTACCATTAAGTTCAAATATGATAACAAAAATTTGAATATAAAAATTTAATTAATATTTTTGTATTTAAAAAAATTAAAAATTAAATTTATTATTAATATTAAAATTAAAATTAAAAAATCTCGTTTATCGTTTTCGTTTTAGGTCCCAAAATGTCTCAGACCACCCCTGCAAACAGAATTGGGTATTGTCATCTTTTCATGCACCTGCAAGAAACAACCAACGCTAAACTTAAGCTCATGGAAAGTTAATTTGAAATTCAGACGACTTTCAATTCATCAATAAGACTATCTGCTCAAGCACCCATTCCCTCGTTCAATGTCCTTGTTTTTTTTTTTTTTTTGGATAGAAACTGTAGGAATTATATTAAGATGATAAATCTGAAAACAAAAATGGCACTACGAATTTTGATGTCATTTCTTCCCAAACATCAACATTTAGCTAAAGAGTTCTATTTCTCAAAGAGACTTGGCCCCTCCTTTGATAACTTATTTGTCCGTACAAGAGGATATGTGGACCAATCAACCATGAGACAATGACATACTATTTTATTCTTCCATAATTAGATCAATAAAAGTTGTTCTTTTCCCGCTTGCTTAAAAAAAATTATCTACTTGGTAAATGGAAGGGCAGTAAAAAAAATAACACATTCTAATTTCTTTTGAGTTTTCATTCTTCTCTTACCAAAATTCCTAAATGGTTGGCCCTTTAAGAAAATAGAAGAACCCGTTGCCCCCAGTCTTGAGTTTTTCACCCAAGGAACTATCATTTTAATAAATAATTTCAGTCGCTGGTTTTTTCTCCATTGATTAAATGGTTAGTATTATTAAAAACTACTTCTTTTGTTTATCTTATTTTGACGTGAATTTCTTTGTTTATATTGAATATTTTACTTTGTTATATTGGAAATTTGAATTTTTGTTTGTGAGTTTTTGGGCATAAGATTTAGCCCCCCGAAGGATAAAATCTTGGCTCCGTCCCTGCGCCTAACAGTAACAATAACGAGAAATTAAAAGTTCAAAGAACACATTGAACGTCTGCAACAATAGTGCCCAAATGAGATAAATTCTCATAATTGTCGCCCAACCTCTTCATCACCGTGGATGAATCCCCTTCAAGCACAATCTCCTCACACCCGATTTGTCTAGCAAATAACGCAGCTTCCCTTGCAGCCATGGTCTCAACAGTTTGCGCCTCACCCAATGCAACTATCTTCTTCAACATCCCCACAATAAACATCCCAGCTTCATCCCTTGTAACCACACCCACCCCAATGGATCTAAATGAATGTTAGGCTCCTAAGTTTGCAATCAGTGTCATCTACTGAAAGTTATGGAGAAAACTTTGTGATTACAACAATACATCAGTGCACTTACCCTGAAGAAAACTTGGTTATTACCAGAATATATCTATGCATTTACCACCCCCGCGTCATTCAGATTGATAAATTTAATCACAAAAATTGTCAAAGATAACAATGGAAACATGGAGTAAGATCTTACTTGGACTGAAGCATGCAAAACCGGATTGGATTTTGGAGATGGTTCTGCAACCAAAACATAAAAGAGCCCCATGACTGCAGTATGCCTTCTGGCACTACTATAATTAGATTCAAGAACCAGAGTCTCCCCATCAGATATCTTGACAGACCCTGCAGGTTGAGGATAACAGGTGGACATTCCTACAATATATCCTGCCTCATTTCTCGCTACCTTTCCTTCTCCGTAAGTTGGTATTGATGAGCATATAACCCTTCTATCCTAAATCAATTCACCACACAAGTAAATAATTGAACAAATGCATTATCTCCACCAAACTTCCAACTCACAAAAGCAGACGAAGATTTTGACATGACAAACACTATGCATTTTAATCATCGTTATAAAACACAAAAAACAAGTCTGCTTTCACCAAAAAACGAATAAATTTTTCGAACGAAAAAGGCACCACATTCAAATCACGTGGAGCATTACGCTTACACTCTTAGATTGGGGTAAATCCCTATTGCAGGCTCTTTGATAAGCCCTGAAAATCATTAAAGAGGCCACTTAGGAAGCTAAGTGGATCTATTACACACCAAGCAGATGAAAATACATGCAATCAAGTGGCCAAACAGGAAATTCAATAAGGAAAATCACCTCTTCATAACGAGTTGCACCAATCCCTCCCGTATGCTAGTGTGCAACACCATAGATGACATCACCACCAGTTGGCAGACTCAGGCTTACCCTTTTAGTGTCAGTGCAACCGTCCATATCCATGCCAGTGGAACAAGGCTCAATATCATACTCAACCTATAGAAGAATGTAGCTTGGAATACATAAGTATGCTTTAAAGGTAAGATCTTCAATTCTATTGATATCTAAAATCAAAAAGACTGCATAGTGGTAGAACACTAGAATTCAATTGCATCTATAATTTCTCTCCAAGGTAGTAATTCAAGCAATTTCAAGTAGATAAATCCACTACAACGCAGAAGAAAGTGTTCACTTACCAGGCAATCATGCCTTTTACTGAGTCATGTTGGTTCATTAGACCTTTTCCATGTATCAGTCACATCCAGGATATAAATTATAACCGGCACAATGGAGTCATCCCAATCAACCCACTTGACTGTGTACCTCATGTAGAGACTTCTCTTTGGCACCCTCAAAGCCTTTTATTACCCTGCATCGCGTCTCATCATAGCAACATTTCAAACCCCCCACATAATCTGGCTTCAAAGGTTGGCCATGTTCATTTTCTGTTACGTTGTATAGATCACACCTGCATTCAGTGCATCCTAATCTATCTTCTGCACCCCGTGTATCAATTGCATGGACATTAAGCAACCATCTCTCCTCATACCCAACAAGAATTTTTGCCTCGTTACCAACTTCTATTCCATAAGGATCTGGCACATCTGTGGCTGTTCTTCGTGTCTCAGATCCAAGGCCAAAATATTGGGTAAGACGAGGATCGCATACCCCCTTGTTCCCTGCAATGATAATATCCGATTGGTGGAAACTGAAACCAGCATTATCCTGTGAAATTTTAGCACCTTTAGGTTGATAGTATCTTACAACAATCCAATGGTGGAGATAAGTTTCGTGAAGGGGGACAGGGAACCCTGGCTCATCAACCACTTCAGCATTGAAGCTCTTGAGAGCAATATGACCTCTTGGAAAGTCAATATTATAGTAGTACTTATTGGACACTGATCCTGGTTCCAGCACAATCCTAGGTGAATACGAGAAATCAATCATTGTTTCTGCAATTATGTTGTTGAGACAAATCTATGAGTACGCAACATGTGAAGTTTTTTTTTTTGGGAGGGGGTGACGAGGTTCCAACTGGCCTTAAGGTCCAACAGGGATTAGGCCAACCGCTAACCTCAACAACATGTGAAGTTGAAAACAACATATCTATATGTCCCAACAATCATTGACAATTCTAGGTCTTTCCAGTCATCAAAAACATTGAAATTAATGAAAGATAATTTCTGGTCAAAAGGAAGATTAACGTTTCACATATTACACTAAAACAAGCAAGCACTAATCCAAGGAAGAAGAAGAGTCTTCAAACTGATCAATCAGTAAATAATAAAAATCTGAGCAATATCAACAAACAAAATTGCGAGAATATAGCATTACCCAGATCATATATGAGATGGATGACTCCAGAGGACGACGATTTCCAAACTATCAAGCTTCGTACATATCCAAAAATGGAAGTTGAATTGTGAGTACACACTTGTACCCATATTAAATAACCACCTATTCAAAAAGCTCACTTGTTAGGCTAGATTTTGGGCCTAGATTGGAATAAAAGACTTCTTACTTTGAAAACATCTTAAAACAAGACGAAATTTGAACAAAAAACTTCCTACTCTGATACTATCTTAAACAATTCAAACCATGACCCCTTAGATACGTATGAACATGAGTGTTGTTTAGAGTATCTCCAACCCATATCTATGAACATGAGTGTTGTTTAGAGTATTTCCAACTCAACTTTCCAAAATAGTTAACTAAAATATATTTAAATATTACATTATCTACTTTAACTAGTTATTTTTACAAATTCACTCCGACCACATTCTTTATTTTAACTAATTACTTCACCCAACCCAACTTTCATTAACTTCCAAAATTTAAGGAAATACAAGACATATAGAGAGAAAAAGAGGTAAAAAGAGAATTTAAAAATGTTAAATGACTCTTCACATTCGGATAAAATGAGAAATAAAGAATGAGATAGAAAGTGGGTTGAAATTTTTTTTTTGTGTTTGGCTAATTAAACGAGAGAAGATGGAGAGTGGGTCGGAGATGCTCTTAACTTGCTAATTGTCTGTTTCAATGATGGCACAGCTTACGCCAATGCCGGGCAGTTTGGGACCAATCAAAGAAGCCAAAAACGAGGAGGATAGGTATCCTCTATCTATGGGGACTAATGAGTGTGAACTAGAATTTGAGCAATGTGGGTGTCAACGGCCGGCGTAGCAGCATTTTGGCAAAAAATTGACGTGATGGGCTAAGCAGGTGACTTTTCCTTGGTTTGGTAGGGCATATCCTGTCGTAACCACTTAAATTTCGACTCAAATTTAAATAAATAATTTGAATTAATTATATTAGAAATCCATAAAGTATAAGATTTGTCATATTTTTATTTCGACTCAAATCAGATATTTCAATTATATCATTTTAGTTTTGAAATATTGAATATGTTTCTATATAATCTCTTAAGCAGACAACATTCAAATTGCTAACTGTTTTTTATTATAAATTTGTTACATAATACCCAAATATGGGCAAAAAAATAATTTAGATAACTCTTACCTAAATTTTGGTCAAAGAGCTACCCAAATTACATAGTTTTGATCAAAAGTTATCCAAATTTTGGTCAAGAGTTATCCATGTTACACATTTTTTTATCAAAAGTTATTCAAATTCTAGTAAAAAATTACTCAAATTATTTGTTGTCCATATTTAGGTATTATGCGATAAGTTTATGATTAAAAATCGTTAGTAATAAAGATGAAATTTTGGGCATGGGCCGCAATGGCCTCGGAGCCCAATATACCTTGAGAACCAAGAAGTTGGGCTTATTAGTCCAAAGGAAGTGCCTCCAATTAGCCTACGTTGAATCGTAGGAAGGGCCCAAAGATCAAGCCCAACGGTTCCGAAGAACCATCGGTCCAGTCCTGGCCCGATCCCGTAGCAGCCAAAAGGACAATCTGGGAAAGAGGAATCACACCATTGTCCTGGAAAAGATCCCGTCGCACCACGTGTCCAAGGGACAAGAGGACCATTTCTGAAACCTAAGACAGTTACACCTCCCCAGAGGCAGAAGGTGGTGGTGCATAACGATCCAGAGATCGTGGGCACAGAGGCGCCGGCTAGCACAAGCTTTTGCAAGACAAGGACTGGAGGTCCCCACAAGATCAGGAAAAATGCAGGAGGAGCCACCAGGAACCCTATGATGAACAACCCGTATAAATATAATAGTGCTATGTAGTTGGGCGAGGTCTGGGAAACTTCCTCTAAAAATCACCGTCTTCACCTTCCCCATTGTGTTTTTTATTCCCAAATATTCAGCAAGATGAGGCATATACATTTGTAAAGGCCCAGTGCTTATAACCGACTGGTACTCACCTAAAATCAATACACGACCTCAAGGAGTAAGAGACTCCATTGTAGTAGACGTAACCTTAGTCCATTAACTTAGGTGAACCATCTATATTTTGCACCGTCACTCTCGATAGATTAATTTCTCTTTTAAACCAGCTAGCAAAACCCATTAGCAGATCAACTGCTGGGCTTGGGTCGTTATTTTCGAGACTCCCATCAGTTAGCAATTTGAATGTTGTCTGCTTGAGGGAACACATAGAAATATATTTAATATTTTCAATGACTAAAATTATACAATTAAAATATTAGAGATCAAAATAAGACAAATCTTATACTTTGAAACTTTCAATGCAATTAACCCAAATAATTAATTTGATACAAGAAATTTTAATTGAGAGATTTAAATTCAAATGAGAATAGAAGGTGAAATATTTGGTATGAGTTCAAGTAAAACATTAAAGTTTATTTTTAACCTGCTTTTACTCAAATAATTCGACAAAGTTCGGTGGGAGTGACGTGACAGGTGGTTCAAAGTCCGAACACCGGCGGAGTGCGAGGGTCTGCCCCAAATATAGCGGGAATTACGAACACTCCGTTAAGGTCTTAACCGAAAGAGAAACACCATAGCAGAAGCTCAGGATAGAGAGAGAGAGAGAGAGAGAGAGAGAGAGAGAGAGAGAGAGATTATGGACAAAAAAGAGAGGGCGAAGGAGCGAAGAGAAAAGAGACGCCAAGAGGTCTCTCTTCTCCGCACCATTCCTTATTCCGATCACCAAAGGTAACAATTCACATCTGTGCATTTATTCATGTGTATGCGTTATGTGGTTTCTATTATCGGTTCTTAGTTCCTAATTGAAGCGCTAACCCTAATTTCCTAATGCAATCATGTGCAAATTCACTCATTATTTGCTTCGTGTTGTCTACATAGCTCAATCGTTTCTCAGTTTCTTGCTTTTTTAGTTTTGGGTGAGATCCATTTTTTATTTTTTTTTTGAGATTGGACGACGATCTATTAAAGAAACATGTAATCCTGAATAATGTCTAAAACATTGAATTTCGGACATTTGTTAAATATGGCATTTTTTATGCTAGAGGAAGTTCACTAAAATTAAAATATCTGATGCTAAGCCATGTTCTAATTATTTCTTACTAGAATAGGTTTGAGTTTACCTTTGGTAAGGACAGTCGCTTATGCTGCCCAAAATTGTAGCTCACGTGCATTTATTGAAGTTGAAGAGCAATGCTACATGGATTTAAAATGATGACTTGATCAATCACTGTCATTGATTTAACTGTGAGTTTCGGTATTTACTAGGATCCATTACCTATTCAATGATTGTGATTGATCAAGTCAATGGTTGTGATCGATCAAGTTAGCAAATCAAGTCAATATTTTAAGTTAAAGTAGCATTTTTCTTTATTGAAGTAGTTATGTCATTGTCTGGTGCCATGGCCAGGCTCAAGCTGTTTAACTTGAGAACATGGTTTTTGAGTACCAGAATAGCCACTTTGTGAATAATGTTAGAAGTTAAGTAAGAAGTGCGCATACACTACAAAGGCGTCACATTTGTATTGTATACCTCCTGGACACTTGCAGAGATGTGTTCAATGTTTCAGTAACCCATCCATAGTTTGGGAATAATGTTTTGAGTTTTCTAATGCTTTAATGATGCGTTTGACTATATCTTGAATAGTGACTTGCTGCACTTCCAGTGTAGCCTAGTTGTGCAGAAAATTTGAAAGTAATAGAACATAAATTTGCTTTCAAATTGCAAGACAATTATTGAAGAAAGAAAAAACAAAATTCGTGTTTAATCTGAGTCTGAGGTTTTAAATGCCCCTTCATTAGTTTTGCTTTTTCATAGTGACATCGCTTGGCATGCACTGAACATCAGGTTGAATTGTACTTGTTCTTTCTTATCAAATTATATTTTTCTCTTAAGAGTCGAGTTTTAAGCATTTCTTTTTATTTATATTGGAGCATTTTTAGATGGTGGTCCATAGACACCATTGCTGTGGTGACTGGCGCAAATAGAGGCATTGGATTTGAGATTGCACACCAACTTGCAATGCATGGGTTGACAGTTATTCTGACATCAAGAGAGACTGGTGTTGGTGAAGAAGCAGCAAGGGTCTTACAGGAAGGAGGGTTGAATGTGGTGGTCCATAAACTAGATATTGTTGATCCGTCTTCTATCAAAATATTTGCTGAATGGATACAACAAAACTATGGTGGTATAGATATTCTGGTAAGATGGCAATAGCATTTTCATCACTACCAGTAATTTTGTTCAGCAAGTTAAAAAAAAATGTAATTGTGTTCAGCAATACTGGTTAATCAGTTTCTGGTGCGATACATGTTTATGTTCTTGACTGCTCCTGTCCTTTTTGAATTTGTCTACAAAATGATTACAAGTCTCTTTAGTTGTTTAGAGAGAAAAAAAGACTTGTTCTGATTTTCCATGTTTTGAAAAAATGCCTTGGATGTTGTTGATCGTTCTTTTATCACACTATTTGCTGCATGGATACAGCAAAACTATGGTGATATAGATATTCTGGTAAGATGACAATAGCATTTTTGTTTCTACCATTAATTGTGTTCCGCTATACTGGTTCATTTATTTCCGACGTGATACATGTTTATTTTATTGACTGCCCTCTTCCTTTTTTTGCATTTATCTACGAATGATTACAAGTTTCTAATGGTGTTTTCGAGAGTAAACAGAATTTTGTTCTGATTCTTTTTTCCTGAAGAATTGCTTAAGAAAGATGTCCATGGAGTGACAACATTGTTGTAAGAACTTTGTTTTTTAAGGTTTTGAGAATGTGAAGAAGTGCAATGCTTTCCAGGTTTTTTAATGTACTAAAATTCATTTTGAGAATGTGAAGAAGTGGAATACTTTCCTCTATGAGAAATGTTTGATTTTAGAGATCTTGTATTGGCTAGTGTGATTCTGCAATATTATTATTCTACGGAAGATAAAATGAAGGACACACGTGATTGCAGCTCATATAAACAGTGAAAACTGAAAAACAAAGGCACTATTTAACCACAGTTCTTCAATACAGAATAGTAACTGAAACCAATGGTGCAGCATAGCATAAGTATATAATTGCAGTTCTTAGCGACATAGGAAACACTGAAATACAATGGTGCTATACAATTGTTGTCTTCCTTTTCCTTTTCTGGCTGTGTTGTATAATATTTGTCTTCATTGATTTGTTTCTGTGTGTGTGTGTGTGTACTTGTTTTTCGGGTGGCTGGGCCCTCAAAACTAATTATATGCAAACTTGTAAGGTAAACAATGCAGGTGTTAATTTCAATGTTGGAACAGACAATTCGGTCAAATCTGCTGAAAAGGTTATTGAAACGAACTACTTTGGCACCAAAAATATGATTAAAGCTATGATCCCCTTAATGAGGCCTTCTGCTTCTGGTGCTCGTATCATTAACTTGAGTTCACGGTTGGGAAGACTCAATGGCAGGCGCAATGTAAGTAAGAGCTTTTTATGTTTTTTCCTTTCCTGTTTTTGTTTTTCTCATTCCCACCTTTTTTAATACTCCGAAGAGAGGAGGAAGAGTGGTTTTCTTGGCTACGGTGAACTTTTCATTCAACAATGCAGGTTTTGAAAATTATACTTTGTGCTATTCATAGAATTTCATACCAACTGTGAAAATGGGTCCAAAGAGCTTTATATGCTTCACTTTTTCTCTCCCCATCTCCCGTCTGTAGCTCGATTACCTTTGTTAGTGACAAAAACTTGGTGTGCTTCTTGTGTGTGCAAGGAGTGGCATCTGCTGTTATTAGAATTGCTTTATTTTTTCGAAGGGACTTGCCCTTTTTTTTAGTTTTTCTCTTCCTCTAGTATTTTTGGTAAGTCAAATGCCAGTATGTCACTTACCATGTTCAGAATGTCTGTTCATATACCTTCATGATTCTAGAGATTTCTGTTGCGACCTTATATTTATTGTTTTAACTATGCATATGAGCGAGCATTTATGCTTCAGTCACCATTTCAATAATAGAGAATGTTAATCCCCAGAGGGATTGGACATAAACTGGTCTAAGGTGATGGCAAAACTGCATTAGATTAATGTATAACCATTAATAGACTTCCAGGCAAAAGGCATATTCTTTTAACTATCTGGACGTGATCAAAGTTTGCTTGACCCTGCAGAGAATTGGAGATGTCACTTTGAGACAACAACTGGAAGATATGAACTTGCTGTCGGAGGAACTTACTGATAGGACTGTGACCAAATTTATAGAACAAGTAAAAGATGGCAGTTGGACATCCGGTGGATGGCCTCAAGTGTTTACAGACTATTCAACGTCAAAACTCGCTGTGAATGCCTACACCAGGCTAATGGCAAAGATACTTTCTGATCGGCCAGAAGGTCAGAAGATATATATCAACTGCTACTGCCCTGGTTGGGTGAAGACTGCCATGACTGGTTGGGCTGGGCACACTACACCCGAGGAAGGTGCTGACACTGGAGTCTGGCTTGCCCTGCTTCCAGACCAGTTTGTGAGTGGCAAGTTTTTTGCTGAGAGACGTGAAATAAATTTCTAAAGCAGCCTGGTTGAAGACGGATCCTGCATTTGAATTCAAGTTTCATCTTCCCTTGGAACAAGAACAGATCTGAAAACAGTTAAACAGAAGGAATACTGCTGCAAAAGAAAGCTGTCTTGTGATCCAGCTTTTGGAAAAGATTGCCTAATTTAACAGTTAAGTTGGATCATTCACCACTGTTGGGAGAGATGGGGAATGATTTCTTACCTACTGTTGTCCATCTCTAGAGGGTAAGGCTGATTGCAAGGGTGAAAGGAATGTCTAATGTTATGGTAATCCCGGCTTCCGATGTTCGGGTTCTGCATATTTTTGTGCCCTCCAACATTGTTAATTTGAGTTTCGGAATGGGTATTAAGCATCACAATCAATTGGAGAGCAGCGTTTTGGTACATTCAGATTTTGTAATTGCAGTTGAACTTGCTTATGCACCACCTTGTGTTAAAGAAATCTGGAAGTTCTCTTAAGAGAATTTTGAAATCTCTCTCATGGCCGTAGTTAGTTAATAATTTATCAAAGTAATTTGCTAATTTACTAGACTTAATAAACAGATCGATATGTTCAATTATACGTGATAAGAATCGGATTAATAACCTCCTGACCATTCTCTGTTACACCAACCTAGTTAATATGGAGCTCCTGACCGAACTTCTTAAATCCACTAAGTGGCATCAAAAACGCCACGCCAAAATCCAAAACTGGCCATGATTCCCTTTCTTTCTGGTTTTTGTTACGACAAAAAGGGTTGGGTCAAAGGAAAATGTTCAGAGATTGTCCGATAAATCTTCACTAATGAAATTATGAGGTATTTGAGCACGTCCGTTATACTTATTGGGAAAGAACTTAACTAGGCTAGCATAGAAGTCAATTACGGACCCAAAATGTGAACTTTAAAACTTAAACCTCTAATTTTAATGTGAGAAGTTCAATCGGTACTTTGCCGAACTACCCCACTCGATGATGGCTATAGATCTTAATTCAAAAATAATTTAAGAACTCATGGATAAAATTTATCCTAAAAAATTAACTTATAAAAACACAGTGTCAAAAAATTTATATACAAACACCTAATATTATATTTAACTGATCCGGGATCGATTGAAGCCGCTTTCATAGCCAATGTTCATGGTGGATCACTTTATCAACATTGACTAAACTATACTCTTTTCTTTTTGCAGATTCAGTCATTTCAATATTCAACCAGACAGTATTATATTCATATCTATACAATAAAACAACTACATCTTTGAATTTTTATCCCTCTATGTTTTTTCTCCTAATTCTATCACATCCCACCTTCTCTGTATGTCCACGTGTCTCAATCATTCTCTCTCTCTTTTTTTTTTTTTTTAGTTTTTTGAAAATCACCACCTCCTCTCACTCTGTCTCTTTTCCCTCTCTCCTCCCTCATGCCCTTCTCTCTCTCAACGCTTCTCTAACGCTAGACATCCACCAGCGCCACCAACACCACCAGATCCGGTGCCACCACCACTCTTACTCAGGTTAGTCACTCTATTTCTCTCTCTCTGTGCCCCTCTGACTCCCTCTCTCCCATTCTTCTATCTCAAAACACCCTAGCCCCAACACACAACACGCGTACACATCGCACACACACACGCACACTGCTCACACCCCGCACCCACCCTCCGGCGAACTCTCTCTTTCCTCTTTCCTTTCCACCAGCGGCTACCACAGCCCCACCCCTTCGTAATGCGCATGAAGTGTTCGTCGAAATGCCTAAGAAAAATATTGCCCCAATCACCGCCGGCTGCACCCTTACATTCCAAATCAAGTCATTTCTTTCATGTCCCGATGCATTACTGAGGACCTTACTGGGGTTTCCGGGCAGTTTACTCCAGTTGGCATCAAGGTTTGAAGCCTTTGCATACATGTTCCACACGCACACAACACAACACAAATCACAGATGCAACACAGAGTGCGCACACACCCTCCTCCCTCACTCGCTCTGTCTGGATGCATGTTAGTAGGTGTTCGATAAAACGTCTGAGAGACGAAGAAATTAGAGGGGTTCTCAGATCCTTTAAGTGAATGTTTAGTTTTTATGGGAGAGTTATGAATCTCATGAAAGTGCAAGTTTTTTAGTGATTGTTGGTTTTATGGCATACACACCTGCTCACTCAAATGAAACAATAGCATACACACACACACACACACACACATGCCCACATAATACAACTCTATCATTATGTGAGATAGTTGGATGTTCATGTTTTTTAGTGATTATTTGTTGTTCGAAAGTGCAAGCATTAGTGATTTCATGATATGTAGTACTTTTTTTTTGTTGCAATTTGATAATTTTTCTTACTCATTTGTTTGCTAGGTTGCTTTCACACACACATCACACATGTTTTTCTACTTGATGCGGAATTTGTGAACTCAGTTGTTTTTGCTTTGATGCAAATTTGGTACAATGTCATTGGTTGTGACGTTGCTTCAAGCTATTAAATTGTCATTAGGTTAGGTTTGATTTTATGCAAATTTTGTTGGAATTCAAGATTTAGAGTAATTGGATTCGTAATTGCATTTCCTTTGCTTGACTTGAACATTTGGTGGACAAACATTTAGAGCTTAATGTTTGTGTAAGTGTGTGTGGTTTTAATGCTGAAATGTTTTTGTTTTTGGTTTTAATGCTAAAACATTTTCGAGTTTTTGTTGTGTTTAACTCGTAAAACTGAGAATAGCATAAGTAGTACCTACGGTGGCGACACGCAATAACGGAGATTTGGTGCAATGTTATCGGTTGCGATGTTGCTTCAAGCTGTGAAATTGTCATTAATTGTGATGTCGCTTCAAGCTATGAAATTACTGGTCGTGTATCTTTAGATATAAATTTCTCACTATTCTTTTTATCTTATTTCATTTATTCAAGCGCAAATACATGATACCTTATTTGCGACACACTCACATTTAAGAGTTTCGATGGCACACTCACACGTTTCTAGGCAAAGTTTGAATGGTAAATCATCGATTTGTGTAATGGTAATATTTTTGCCAACAATGTTTCCAAACCTTTTATTTTTTTGAATTCTGGTATAGTTAAAGGCGGTGAACCCAATATTATCTGCAACAATATTTTGATTGGTAATTAATTCTTTAATTTTATTTTCAGTTCAAATTCTAATTTTTTGAATGTAAAATGTGTAATTTAAAATTCCAGTTCAAATTCCATTTTCGGTCTGTTTTGCATATTTCCTACATATTGGATATAAAATGTGTAATCTTGAACAAAAAGTTCTATTGTGTTTGTGGGTTTGCTACTTGAGTCTCTAATTTATAACCTCTTCATTGCATGCAATTAATTGGCTAATTTAAAAAACACACTGACACACATAGAGGTTGCGCCTTTGATTGGTTCCTTCATCGTTCTTCATTTTGGATTTGTTTTTCTTGATATCTAATGCTTCCATTAACATTTAATTCATTCAGTAGATGTTACTTGATATCTAAGGTGGTTTTCTTGAGTGTAGAAGTTGCAAATGTTCATGTATTTTTTATGCTACCAAACTATAATGATTAAAGTTCCTTTCTTTTTTATGCTTTAATAAGTTTATTTAGTTCTTTTTTTTATCTACTTGGCAAACATATAAAAGCTAATGATTAAAGTGTTGTCTCTCTTTGTCTTCCCCCCCCCCCCTTCTCTCTCTCAGTTTCTTCGTTATCTCTTCACTATCTTCCCCTGGAAATCCGGCGACACTTCGGTAACTCGACAAATCTTGTTAGTCTCCTTCGCTCCCCCTTTTCTATTCCCTTCTCTTTCTCTTTCATTGCTCTCACACCCACACACAATACACATTCTCCCCGTCTTCTCTTCCCTTCTCTTTCTATTTCTCATCTTTGCTCCTTCACTTCTCTCATACACACCCATCTCTCTCTCTCTCTCTCACACACACACACACACACACACACAACACACATTCTTAATTCACACCCACACCCACACCCATACACCTTTGCGCACACACACTCATTCTCTTTCTTCTCATGTTTGCTTATCTTTGAATGTCACGGTGCAAAAGGGTCTCACCTGATGATGCTTCGCTATTTTCTATTTATGTGCTAATTATTGTCTTTTAATTTTCATGGCAACAAAAGAGGAACACCAGCGAAGTCCAAACCTTTATCATTTTTAGGTATTTTGTGAAGTCGAATTTTTTTTTTCTTAACTATCAGTAGTTGCGAGTTGATAAGTTCAATTTTGCTTTGTCGTTGATTGTTGACTATTGAATTTCTTGGTACAATCTATGCGATGGAACATATTAGCTTTGGGAAAATAACATTATGAAGCCCCCATAAAATAAGGAAGATAGCTTTTCAGAAGAGAATCAATGCATTTGCAATTCCGTGATTTGGTTTTTCAGTTTTTGTGGGTAATCGTCATCAAGACATATTTCGTATTCTTAGTCGAATTAGGCTTTTACATTTTGTTTTAATGGTTGTGGCTTTCATGGTTGTAATTAGGTTTGATTTGATGTAGTCAATTGGCTTGCATTGTGTTTGGTGTGGAAGTTTTTTTTTGGTTATTTTAATTATTGGCATTAGCTTATGACTACAGTGAATAGTAGAAGTCTCAATGTGTGTGGTTGGTGCTCAAAAGTAGAGAGTGACTATTTATTTTTTTGTATGAGTTTAAAAGCCCAACAATAGTGTACAAGGTATTTAGGTCTTTAATAGTTGTGTAAGGTGTTTAAAAGCAGTGTATAAACTGTTGAGATGAACTCGCTTTCTCTTTTTGTTCTACCTAAGATTTGTTTATTCCTTTGGTGATCACTGTAATTTGTTTGAAACCATTTTATGTTTGCTCTTAGCGTTTATGTAATTCACGTTCAAAGTTTATTCACATACGGTAGCTAAGAGATTAGGCTGGTAGATTTATAAGTACTGCTTTCATCCGCTTTATTTTGTTAATTGTTGATTGTTAATTGCATAGAACATTTAAACATTGAGTATTCTTGGGTGCATGAAACGTCAATATTTTTGTTATTGAATTCATATGTTGTTATGGGATTCATTTACGTAGTTGCATTAGTTGATAAATTATTGTATTAGGCAGAACTGTGGCATGATAGTGCGACTTTTGATCATCTTTTTGGGTATGAAAATAAATTGTATGTACAGGTTGAAAATTTTCCGGTGTCCCATTTGGAGAGAAAATTCTAGCCAATTTTTTTGAGAATTTAATTTTGTCCAATGAGAGCTTAATTATATTGAGAGTTTAATTGTTTGTCCAATAAATTTTCGTTGGTAATTGTTATTTTGTTTTTGATTACTTGAGCGTCTTTAGGCACAAATATAAGATCAATTGCACCAATCATCTTTATTTGTTTCGGTTTTGCTTGGATTTTGGACTTTTGTTATAACAATTTTTATATGGAAGTTGATATGAATGTTAATTAAACGCGTGCATTTAGAATTGCGAGTTTGATTTGATCAAATGTGTTCAAGCACGGGTTTTGTCCATTTAAAAAAAAAAAAAAAATGATTGTCGCAATTTGAAATAATGGGCTCGATTCATTAGGGGGTTCGATTATATTGCACTGTGCTTTCAGGCACACGTTATTACTAGTTTATATAATAAAACAGTTCATACTTTGAGTTTTATCCCACTCATATTTTTCCCCTCAAAACCATCACCAGTCACTTACCTTACCCATCATTCTTCTGTCAAACTTAGACGCCAAGTCGCCCTTCTCTATCTTTTTTTTTTTTTTTTTGCCTTTTTCTCTTTTTATCTTTTTCTCCTGACTTTCTCTCTCTTACCAATGCCAGCGACATAGCCAGAGCCACTGGCATTGCGCCACAACCTTCCTCTTCTCTCCCTGCCAGGTATCCCTTTTATCGTCTTCTTTCTCTCACAAGCCCCTAGCCTCCAGCTCTCCCCTTCTGCGAACACCACCCCCCACCCAAGCTCTCCCCCCTCTTGAGAAAATCCCCCCTTCTGCACCTGACCCCCTCCTCTTATGCGCCCTCTGTGCAACCCACCCCATACACACAAACACAAACGGAACACACACCCACACACTCACGGGTTCTCTCTCTCTTAGCCTACCAGCGCCACCGTCACCAGTAAAGCACCACCGTTTTAACCATACAACACCACCGTCAAGACCACAACCATCTCCTAGGTATTTCTCTCCATCCCCTCCCCTCCCCTCTTTTTGCCTCTCACTGAAATACCCATGAAGTGTTTGTTGAAATGCCTGAGAGACACGCGCACGCGCACACGCAAATCACACCCACAATGCGTGCACCCACACCCGCACATACCATGCTGTGTTGACACACTGCTGTCTACAAGCATATCTCTTTCCCACGCTCTCCCTCCCTCCTACTCTTCTTATACACAAACAATACACACCCAAACCCCCCAACCATCACATACACAGGACCACACAAAACCCCTCAGCCAAATTTGAGTGTTAATTTAGGTTTTTAAAATTGAGTACTTTTAAATTGGGTTTTCCATTAAGGGATATGTGTGTGTGTGCGTGTGTACTCCCCCTCCACTCTTCTCTTCTCTTCTCTTATTCTTCTCTGTTCTTCCTCTTCTTTACAACACAAACACACATACAACAGACACACACATCGCACACCCTATTGCACACGTAGCACATACACACACAACATAACACACCCATCGGACACACACATAGAATGCACACAACACACACACACAACAGGACACTCACAACACACACACAACCGAGAGTTTTATAAGGGTAGAAGATTGCATGATGTTTTAGGTTCAAAGGCTATGAACAAACTATTTGTTGTGTCGTCTCAATGTTTATTTTCCATGTTGTCCTTTTTAGGACATTGCTTCTTAGGGCCTTCTTATTATGAGGGGGTTCAATTTGGGCAAAAAAGGAAGTCACAAAGCATAGCAAGAGGGTTGATTAGGTTTTTTTAATTGTAAGAATCATGCAATATTTTTTATTGCATCTTTTTTAGCTAGGGCATTTGTGTTTTTAGAATTTTAATTTAATTGCATCATTTTTATCTTGCTCTCATTTTTTGTTATTGAGTTCAAATGCTTATTTCTTAGTTTTTGGCCATTGCTTTTGGCATGAGGACGAAAAATTTTGGTCATGAAAATTTAGAACCATTACCAATGACTCAATGAGATTTAAAAACTTAAGTTTCAAATGAACCCCAAAGTCTCAGGTTTAAAGACTCTGTTTAATGTAATTGGTATTGTAGACTATCCTTCTTGATTCTTGATAATTGGAATTGATTTTTATTATAATGTAACTTTTGTACGGTACCAAGATTTATATATTATCCTTCTTTTTTTTTTGGTAAATTTTAATTGGTATTGTTGATTATCCTTCTTGATTCTTGGATTTTCATTACTTCATATGCGGTGGTGTTGAAGAACCGATAATGTTTGATAAAGGTTTAGAATTATCTCCTAATTATCATTCCTGTTTTCTGCTCATAAAGGTATATATGCATATATGTACGTGTTGAGGTTGGTGTTGGCTGTGGTGGTGTCGGAACCGAAGCCTTGGCGCATTTCTATATGGGAATCACTCTAAGACTCCCAAGAATCCAGGTATTTTTGTTGCCAGGACGCTAAATATGTTCTTAATTTAGCAGTTCAAGCTTTCAAAATTCTCTTCAGTAGTAGAAGAAGAGAAGTAACACCTACTTTATCGCAATATTCTCTAGAACTCCTTGGTAAAAAAATGATCCCTTTGTTTACAACTAAGAAGTTTGTCTATAAAATAG
This sequence comes from Ilex aquifolium, assembly GCA_951799425.1. Lineage (NCBI taxonomy): Eukaryota > Viridiplantae > Streptophyta > Magnoliopsida > Aquifoliales > Aquifoliaceae > Ilex > Ilex aquifolium. The sequence goes on along the minus strand of OX637404.1, from coordinate 27,052,133 downwards.
CATGGCAATGGATTTAGTGATATATATAGTTAAGGAGAATGTTATTTCTCTATTTTTTGAATCAGTTTTTATTATTTATCGTCACAAAACAATGTAAATACTAAGTTATGCTACAATAACACCTAGAAAAGGCACACCCCCGCACCATATATGCCACTTGCACAGTTGCACGTACACAACACAATCTTGAACACACAATACAACTTTCTTTTTTCTTCAAACATAGCACACCCACAAGATCATCTCTTTGTTCAACTACTTGGGTTTGTTGCGGTAAGAAATATACTTAGGATTATTGAATTGAATTGTATTTTGCCTATATTTTACTTTTCACTTAAGAATTTTCATGGATGTGGATGGATGATTTGTACTGATAATAGTAATTCATTTGAGTTCAATAGGTAAATAGGTTAAACGAGTCATGTTAGTCGTGTCACCTAAACATGACACTAAAAGCATGGGTTGTGTCAACACCGACACAACCCATTATTAAACCTATTGCACGGGTTGTATTTAGGTTAATTATGTTGCAAGTGTCAGGTCATTCAACACGATGGGGGGTTTTATGTGAGTTTGGCCATGGTCAGTCTTGCGTTTCGGTATTCAAATCATGGTTTTGTTTTGTTTTTAATGTTTCATGATCTGTAGGCTTGAGATTTGGTCGTTGTAGATGGATATTTTGGGTTTGAGATTTGGTTTGATTGGAAGGTGAATTCCTTGAATTGAGTTGATTGATGTATTGATTCAACTTGATTAGGTTGCTCTTTTGTGTACAAAGCAAAGCAAAGACATTCCTTGCATGATAATCACTTTGTTTTTGTGAAGTTTGTGTGAGAGAGGGGAGAGAGAATGCCAAAAAGGGACAAGTGTGGCTTGGAATGAACAACTATACAAGGGCAACAATTTCAACAAGTCGGTATGTTAGTTTTTTTTACATCAACTACTGGTGTTGGTTTGAAATTTTTATTTCCCAATTTTTTGGCCTGATATGTGTTTATGGATGCAGATTTGGATACAATTCGGTATTCAGATTAATGGGTTTCTTGGAAATGGTGTGTGCTTCGCTTACTATAATATCATTTCAAATACTTTGATGTGAGATACCCATTTGTCAAGATAATACTTTATCTGCTAAATCATACTATTAAATCAGCAAACCTTGCATTGTTCATATTTATTTTTTCAAGGAATCAAGCGTTTGATATAAAGTAGGCAGTCAAACATGATATTGGCTACAGATTTATGATTTCTTACCTGTTACATGGATCCTAGCACAATTTCTTTTTTCTTTCACAAATCTGATAATACAAGTAATCAGGAACACAACTGTGTACATATTTCTAGCTTTTTCTCTTTAATTTTTATTTTCTATTGAAGCTTTAAACTAAAAACCTTTCTTTTGCTAATTTCTTATCGAGTTTCTTTGACATCCAATCAATTTTATTCTCATCAATTGTCTTTTGATGCATATTTTTTTGATAGAGATTTCAATTGTGGATGCATATAAGTTGCACTTCCATCAATACTTACCTTGAATTTTCTCTCAACATCTTAAGCTCTGTACCATCAAGGTTTTGTCTTTGGTTAAGACTAAGAAATAGTGAAATCAAGAAGTTTGATAATTTATTTGATACTAAAATTGAGTGATTATTTGCTTTGTATTGTTGCATGGAGGAAAAGGATGTTGCATTGATATAAATATATTTTCTTGAGCCATAGCATCACAAAAATATTGTATCTTTGATGTGATAGTAATTGGAGTTAGTATGTCTGATGATCGTGACTATTGTGTTAGCATGTGAAAATTGTTCTGGGTTGAGAAATATTGATTATCTAACCTGAAGAATCCAAGTGAAGTTCAATTCAATAAGGATTTGTGGGTGTTGTGTTTTTTTTTTCCCTGTTTACAAAGAATTAGAGAACTACTCCTCTTCGTATTTGGTTTGGTGGAGTTATGTAATGTTTCTGATTTGCTTAGGTTTAAAAAAGTCCTCGGTCATAGTGCCTAGCAATATGTATTGGAAATTAATCTAAGCAGTTTCTGATAATTTATACAGGTGATATAGATGGACCTAACACTAGGTTCTCACCGCCACTAACTGGTCGTCCGTCTCCTACATAGGCATAGTAGTGAAGTCTGAGAATGCAAGGATTTTCTGGGTCTGAGACTGCAAAGTCCTGCTCGGTCGAGTTCAGAATTGGACAGCGGGTCCACTCGATCGGAGACACACGTCGAATCGGCACAGTGAAATACATAGGGCCCGTGGAAGGCTATTCAGGGACCTGGGTCGGCATTGATTGGGACAATGGGGATGGCAAGCATGATGGGTCCATCAATGGGGTTTTCTATTTCCAAGCCAAATCTTCCAAAACGGCGTCGTTTGTTCGCCCCCATAACTTGAGCTCCGGCATTTCTCTGTTAAAAGCTCTCGAAATCAGATATCGAACCACTTCCACCAAAGAAGAAGAAGGTATCATATAAGATCTCTCTCTCACACACAGATGAACAGTTGTATACGGGTGTCTTTGAAAGAATGGCTGTCCTTGGATTTGAATCCAGAATGCTTCCCTATATAGTTAGGTATTGGCAGGCTAAGCAAATTGCACTGGAAAAAAAATTGAAATTTGGCTGAAATTATTTCTTAGGAATCATTTTAAATATTTTGTCGTCTTAGTCTATTTTGATAATATCTTTTAAATTGGTTAGTCAATAGTGTTGTTTAAGTAATGGAGGTTTACTGGGGTTCATTACAAGTTTAATCTTTTGAGCTTCCCCTTGTATTCACCAGATATAGAAATGCTAAGTCTTTGGCAATGTAGACAACAAATTTGTTGGAAAAAATATTGACGTGGGCGAGAAAATGGTAAAGATAAAAATAGTGAGAAAAATACCAATTACATGAGAGTCCGCCATTTAAGTGCTTAGTAATTAACTTCATTTCGGAGAAGTTCAAACTAATAGAGGTTAGATAACATACTGTAAGGCTGGTGTAAGCTTACCCCATGAACAAAAAGAAGTGATCATTTAGTTAGGAACAAAATAGAAGTAAAAGAATGAAGAGCCGGGAAACAATTATTGTTGGCATCCCTTGAAATTAGCTGTCATTATATTGCCATATATTCAGAGTTGATTCTTTCAAAAGGTAACGGCCTGCCTGTAATCAGCAGTGAAACTAAGCTATTCAAATATCAGCTTCTTCACTGTACCATTTAACTCATCCCCTGTGGCATGATTGACTGGTGGTTATAGTAATAGTTTGAATCTATTTTCCTTGGAAACTGGAAAGTAAAATGTTAGTATGGAGCCAACGCGCCCGTGAATTGATGTATATTATCCTTCTTTGATAAACAACATTTACTATATTTAATGTTATCTAGCAACTATTTTTGATTAGAGAAAATCTAAAAAATATATAGGATATACAAAATGGACAGCCATCTTAATCTATTTAGCATGGACCTGTACAGTCCTTGGGCCTTGTTCTCTTCAATGATCTTATTTCCTCCCACATGTGTTGCTATGGTTTCTCTCCTATGATTCCCTATGTTTTGTCGAAACGACTAATATTAATATTGTGTCTTATGATGTTGCAGACGAAATGTATGTTCTTTCTGCAAGCAATAAACGTGTAGCGGTCCAGCTTTTGGGCAAAGATAAAATTCAAGACAAGCTGAGTCGCTTTGAGGAGTTGACAAGTGTATCCCTATCTTATTTAGGGGTTAGCTGTTCTGGACCTTCGGGACAAATTAGTATGCATGTACCAGGTAAGTTGGTTGCCTTTTCCACTTGATTTATCTTTTTTTAATTGTATTGTGAAGCCTTCATTTAGTAGTTGTCAAAAGCTTAATCATAGTTTCAATGATACATATTCATTATGCTTTATTTGCTCTCTTGTTACAAGGAATGTATGAATTCCATGATGTGAAAACCTGTTTGTTATTAACCATTTGTCTATATTAGAAGATTGGCCCATACGATACACTTGTCCAGTTGTCCTTATCTTTACATGCTCTCTTTCTCAAGTCAAGTATCACTTCTTGATAACACCCGTAAGCCATCTTCAAATCCCCACCAGCCAAGAAACTGATCGGGCTCCAATCCAGAAATTTTCTTGCTATTAACCCCATTATCTCACACAGTAAGACCCCTGAAATACCTCTTGTTTCTAAGGCGACCACATCACCCATCTGCATTCCTTCAAGATCCTCACAATGTCCAACAATATTACTTCCTTCTACCCATATTTTCCCTCTGTCGCTTAAAAATTATACTTGACAAACTAACTAAATGGCTTAAATGACTTTTGAAGAAGACTTATAAAGGAACAATGAAAAGCAATAATGTCTTGTGGTCATACATCCAATGATTAAAATTTTGTTTTGGTCACCTAGAGAACGGAAACCTTTTGAAAGTGTTTCGAAAACGTTTCTTAAATATAATGGAATTATATAAAAAATTTAGGAATTCATTTCCAAAATATTCTGAAACATTGATTAAAATATACCAAAATATCTTGAAACACCTCGAAACATTGGTGAAAATATGCCTAATGTTTTTGAAACACTTCAAAACATTCTAAAACATCAAAGCATTGAAATTTTGATTCAATGATTAATTCTTTTCGGTCTACTTGGAAACAAAAATGTTTTGACTACTTCGAAAAGAGTTTTTGGTCCTTGATGCATCATCTTTCCACCATATGACGATGATTAGAGAAGACTGGCTTGGAAAAAGGACCTTCCAAATGCGTGTCTGTTGTAAATGGGCGATCATGTAGTTTTTGGTACTGCAAATTGTCCTTGTGCTGCATTGGTAGGTAAGTGGTTATGGAGGTTTTCACTTGAATCGGGTGCTTTGTTGCATGAGGTAATCAAAAGCAAACGTGGACTTTATCCAAATGGTTGAGACTCAAATATAGTGGTTAGAGACTCCTTTCCGTGCCCTTGGAAATTCTTTCACAGGGTTTAGATGGATTGATGAAGTATGCTTTTGGTTGGGTGGGCGGGCAGATAATTCGGTTTTGGAAAGATACATATGAAAATGATTCTTCCTTTTTCGTATCTTTTTAGATTAATTCCGTCTCAAGAAGGTTCTATTGCAAGCATGTATTTTGATTCTTTAAGTCGTGGGGGGTGGAACTTTTGACTTCTTTGGAGCGTTGAATGGTAGGGAAGTGTTGGAACTTGGAACTTCCAATTGGTTTCCTTAATGTTAAGGGTGGGGGATAAAAAAGTGTAGATCCTGATTCTTCTAGTGACTTTTCTTGCAAAGCTTACTTTCATGTTGTTGTCAATGAAAAATCTTCTCCTATGTGAGGCACCTAGGAGATAATATGGAAGAGTAAAGTGCCGGTGAAAGTGTAAGTGATGTAGAACGGGGAGGAGTAAAAATCAGAGAATGGAAAGAGAAGACGCAAGAAGAAGGAGTGGAAGAAATTTACGTCATCCTCGCAAGGGATCGGTCAAGAAACACACAAAATCTCCGTAGAAAATAATCAATTCATATTCATAATCTTTCTCTAATGAAAATAGTAGGAATACATCAATATTTTTAGTATAAGTCTCCTACCAAAATAAAAAGTTGTATCCGAATAAAATTCTAAAATATTTTCATAACCAAACTCTCAAATCCCTATCATACTAAAACTCTATAATAACTTCCTAGTTAAACTCTAATTAATATTCCTAGTCAAACAAATATTCCGTAACTAATATACTAATACTAAAACAAATAATAAAATTCAATTCTTCAATTTAAGTTCATCAAATCCCTTTTCGATCTCTATCAATAAGTTTTTGCCAACATTCCTACGTGTGGAGTGAGCATCACCGCCTCTTTGATGTCCAAAAATAAGTATTGTTTTTTTTTTTTTGGGAGGGGGGGAGGGGGAATTTGTTTATGAAAAAATAATATTGGAGAGAGAGATTAAAGTTACTTCGATATAAATGAATAATTGGGGATTACTTTGAAAACCTGTACTGCTGTCACTATCAAGGTAACATTTACATTACCTCAAAGAACTGCTATGAATCATTTCAAATATATCTTAAAAAAATTTATTACACAGTGAAGAATGTGCAATTTCTGAAGGGCAACAGAAAAAAATTTGAAGATATAAAGAGAAAACTGAGACAGAAGTACCAATTGATTCGCCATTGCTAGCTTTAAAGTGGCTGTTTGATCATTGATGCCTGTGGCTAGATGATAAATGGTGCCAGCAGCTCGATGTTTGGCCCGACAAGAGACTAGTTTCTTAATGATTTTTCAGAATTTGCTGAAGTGTTTTTATTGCTGTGGTTGCCTTTTTTTTTTTTTTAAGATTTTTATTGGACACAATGTTTACTTGCAAACACCTATAAACAATTCACGCTGAGAATGATTACCTTAATTGAGAAACATGTCACATAGGTCCTTAATTGTGTGGTCATTTAGAACTGTTGATGTTTTGGTTGTTTCACTTGAACTAGAAAATGAAATCATTTTTGGAAGTTGAAAAATTCAATATGCAGAATGCTACATGTGATATGATTTTGGACAGAACAAGGAAATGGGAGTAAATTCTACTTTCTGCAATTCAACTTTTTAGTAGCGTGAGTATGACTATCTGTCTATTAGTCATGTCTGTTGAGCATCTGAGTTCTCCCTCGGATGCTCCTGAGTCCTGAGTGACTTTGCCTTCCCTGTTATGTTGGATGGTTTTACACTTTTTACTTTTACTTAGTTTATTATCAGGATCATTTTTGGTCGTCCTTCCATTGAAGAAACGCATGTTTATATATTGGAGAACATATTAGTAAATCTGTTGTACACACTGTACATCCTATTTCATTTATTATCCTTTCTTCTTCAATTCTTTACACAGAAAGGGGAGGCTGGGGATCTATAACGTATCATTTGCCTACTTTTCTTCTTTTCTCATATCTATGCTTTTCCTCTAATAAATTCTTAATATGATAATCTTTAATGAATTTATACCCTTGTAGTTGGCTCTGTCTTGTGTTGCTTGATGATTCTCAGTTGCCATTAAATTTGAGTTGCTGTTAAACCATAAATGCCGTGCAGATCTAAAGGAGCTCGATTTGACTGGAAATCTGCTTTCGGACTGGAAAGTATGTTTCTTAGCATCACTAGCAAAGCCACATTTTGTGTTAGCAAAGGATATTTGTTTGTATTGCTATGTTAATAGTTGTTTCTGTACAAATCTTCCTTTTAAAGCTATATTCATATTGCTCTCAACTCTACCTGGTGCAGTTTCACTCATCAAATATTACCTGTCATTTTGTGAACTATTTGGTTTCGCCATAAACTACATGCTTCCCTGATGGCCTTAACAACCTGTATAGGCATTTCAAAATTAGGAAAGAAAATTTTGTATCTGCACAAGGGTAGAACTGCTAGTTTATTTTGTTGACAAGAATTAACTCGTATTTCCTAGGGGAAGTCATGGGTTTCAGTCACGGAGACATCCTCGCTGCACGCAGAGATGAGGCTATGTACATCTAAACCTCCCCAGACCTCGCGGTGGAGGGAGACTCATTCATTGGGCTTCTCTTTTATTGTTTGGGGCGAGTACTTATTGCTTTTTCGTAATCTGATTAGTATTTTTGTTTTGTCTAGTCAACTCCTTGTCCTGTTTGAATCAAACATATCTGTCATTTCTTAGCAATTTAACCACGGGAAACTCCAAGTACTAAATTATCAATTCAAAATTTGTTTTGACTATAGAAGGGGGGAAATTACGTCCATCGTGCCAGTAGATAAATATAATAATATAAAACACAACACATAAGAATAAAGCATCCATGAATTGTGTAGCAATTGCTTCCATTCTATTGGACATCTTAGATGGTTGATATCTCAAAGCACTTTTCGATAAAAGGAGTGAGGGGACTGGGTTTCCCTTGTGCTAAGAGTTGTTTTTATTCCTATTTCCTAGTATGGGGGTGTAAGCACAAGGGCACAAGGGCACAAGGGAGAGAGCTTCTACGAGTCCCCCACTGGCTCCTAGATAGGGAAGTAATACTTGACATATAGCATGCAGATAGCCTCGAAGCACACTTTAGAATCGAACGATAGAAATGTGGTCTTTTGATTTTTAGCTTTAGCTTAAAAAGTGCATCTCTTCATGAAAGAGCAATTACCAGCACAACAACAAATTTTAGCTTTCTTCTTCATCTTTATTTGATATATGTTGCAACCATGTTATGGGCTGCAGACTCTTACCTCTCATTAGTTCTGACCTTCTTTCAATCTAAATATCACAATCTTGATCTTCTCTTTATTCTCTGATAAAAATCTCAACTTTCTTGTTCTCTTTCATCTTTTCTATTCTCTCTGATGCTGTGTGTCTCTTCCGTTGTCTTCTCTGCCCCTTGAGTGTTAATATGTTATACTATCCTTCTTGAATATTCGATGAATCATCTTACGGCTAGAAGATTAGAATTCAGGATTGAAAGCAAAAGATTTAGGTTAGAAAGATTTGAGAATCAAAGAAGCTTAGGCCTTCAAATCATGGGGAGAAGCTGGAAGGCCTTTTTTGATATTCTGATTCTTGGGAATGTGGTAAATGGTTGCGGGAGTGTTTGAGGAATGCAGGACTGGCTTCAGGGTCTTCGTTCAAGAAGTTCAAAGCCAATTACTTTTTTTTGTGTGGAGGAGATTAGAAATAGCAGAGGAATTTTTTACATTTCTAAAAAGTCTTCGAATGGCAGGCTTAATTGCTTGATGATTCCTAGAGGCTCTGATGGATGGGAATGGATAAGACTTGGAGAAGTGATTTTGGAAAATTCTATGAGATATAGAGATTATAATGTTTACTTGGAGGCTAGCAGAAATAGGGCAATGATGGAAACCAAAAATGGGGGAGCCTTTACAGCCAAAAACAGGGAACTTCGGAAGAGTTCAGAACTGAGAGAGATTGGAAGAAGCTTCCAGCGAATATCAAAAGGTAATCCTTGAGTGTGGTAAATGAAGCATGACAGTGGTGTGTTTAGGGAGAGTGTGTTTGGTTCTTAGAAAAAAATTCAGTCTGCAGAAGCTGATGTCTTCTCAGTGGTGTGTTTAGAGAGTGTGTGTTTGGTTCTTAGAAAAAAATTCAGTCTGCAATGGAATCTGATATTGAAGCTGATGTCTTCTCATGCTGATAGGGTTATCTTCTTTTGTGATGGTGAGAATTAGATTAATGATATAGGAAAATCCAAAAGCTGCTTTTTGCAAAGTGGTTTGATAGTTAGGTTTCTGAAATGGGTCCTTGAAGCAAATGCTGTTCGCTACAAGGTTTCCATCTTCCGGGGGTTGGGTAGCTGTCACCTCTGGAAAATGGAAGTGTTTCAAAATATTGGGGATTGTTGTAGAGGCTTCCTAGAAGTCGATTGTGATGCGGTTTATTTGTGGAACCTTTTAAGCTAAAAATCAAGTTTGTCAAACCAACTGCGGGTTTCCTCTCGACTTCTTTGAGCCTTGATTTAGCGGGTAAGGCGTATAAGGTGGAGGTTAGGACTATAGGATGGGGAGGATGTGGGGGATTCAGTGGTTGTGATTGTTTGGTCGCAGAAAATTACACGCAACTCTGGTGCACTAATCCTAAGTTGAAGACGATAAGGTTGAGAAGAAGAGAATGCGTGACAGTTGGGCAATGGTGGTAGCACGGGGACAATGGTGATAGCACGGGGACACGATGAGACTATTGGTTGACTCGGAGGGTTCTTGTTCCAAATAGATGGGTCGGAGGGATAACACCTGAGTTAGTAGAGGGGTTTGCCATAAATGAGGACAAAGCTCGAGATAGTGGTTCTTTAATTAAGAATTGAAACTTCAACTCAGCCACTAATAAGGATAATGGGAAATTAAAATAGGTTAGTGGCATTAATTGTTATGGAATTGTGGGTTAGGATCGGGTCGTTGAGATGGGGCAGTTAAAAGACAGAAGGAATTGTAATTCTGTCATTGGGCATGGTTTGGGCTTAAAGATTCTGGACAGTAATGTTTCAAACTCCAATATGCCAGACCCTAAGAAAGATGGGCCTTTGTTTAAATAACCCGTTGCTTTCTCTAAAGACCAGGTGACTACGACTCTACAAGGCCAAAAAATCCTGTTTTTAAATTAGGTAATTCGATAAGAGTATATTAGATGAAAGGGTCCGAAAAACTTGATGAGGCTAGGCTACTTCAATGGCCTCTACGAGAAGTGGCAATCTCATTTGAAAGGTTCGAATTGAAAGATGCGGAGTCTAGTCCTAGAAGTGGGAAAGGTGTTACCACTTAAACAAGGAGCTGCTTTGGAATTTGGAGGAAGGAATCATGAAGTGAACAAATTTTGATCTATTCGAGGAGAGGGAATTTGACAGAAGTGAAAAACAAGGAGCAATTGGTGCTCTCCATTTGAGAGACGCGAGCGATGAAGATATGGATGAAGGCTGTTTCAACGTTAATGAGGCCTAATTTGATGAAGACTTGTCCTCTATATCAAAAATCAAGAGTGGATGATTCCATCATTGGAGTTGGGGAGCTATTTGATGAGAAAGAGGTTGGATTCAATGTCCAGGTATGGTCTGACCAAGAGTTATTCTAAAGGTGCCTAAAATCATCGAAGGGGTATTTTGGGCCTAAAAAATCATCTCAAATGGGGGAATTCAAAAAGTTGGAGTGGGGTGGTGAGAAATCTAGGGGTGGTAAGTGTGTCCTACGGAGGGGTTTATTAGGTCTTTCTCCTCCTCCAAGAATCAACAAAATTACTTATTTGAAGGGAACAATGTTTTTTTGATAGGAAACAAAACATCCATTGAACAATGGAAAATGTGCAAAGAGGTGGACAAGGAATCTGCCCTACAAGGGAAACTAATAGAAGACAATACATTTAGACGTTATATCCTTATAAAATTGGTGGAAATAATCCTCGTTACATTCTGCGATCCAATAGACTAAGAGAAAAAATGGCACTTCCTTAACATCTTTTATAGTTGACACCCAAAGGGAAGCCACAAAGGATAACCTTGAACTTATAATCTGCTTACTCTCCCAAAGCCCATCCCATGTTGTTTTCCAAGAATCATTGGATAGACAACATAGGAATTAGATCCCCACCTCATTTCGTACTTACAAATTTCACAAAGACATATACACCCAAAACATCATCTAAACTCTATTTTACTCTCATACCTCCCATAAACCTATTACTCTTTTTTTTTTTGGGTTCTTAAAAACCTTGTATTTTTAATCTATTAGCATTGTGTAAAATTGTATTAACAGTGTATAACATTGTCTACATTGGGGTAGGCGTCCGTATGGTTTTTAAGCGCATCGTACAATTAAGGTCCGAAAGCTTACACTTATTAAACACCTCACACACACTTCACCAAGCAACATGGAACAAGGTACATGGACTTGACACCCTTATGAGAGTTTTGAACTCCTGAATCTTGGGTCATCACAATCCACCCCGTTTAGGGTCACTTGTATTTCTTTGGGACCTGTATCATATTTTGGATTGGTTCTAACTGTGGTACCATTTATGATACTTGGGATCCACATTGCACGGTGTGGTCTACTTTGGATAGGTCAATATGACCCTAAACCGCATCATACGATGAAGATTTAAAACTAACACTTATAAAACAACTCACAAACACTTCACCCAGTGATGTACTTGGATTTGGTGCTTCTATCTCACCTCATCGCACTACATCCATCTTGACCCCATGCCTCAATGGTCTTGGCCTCTTATGTCTTGGGTTACCTAAAAAAATTTAAGGTAGGTACTACATCAGAGACCAAGAGCCCTGAGGCGTGGGGTTGAGATGGATGAGGTGACATGAAGTGAGATAGGGTATGGGTGCTGGTTCAAGGACACAATAATGGCCATTGACTTAAATGACCCTGATACATATTGGTTATGGTGTTGCGGAACTGCATCAAGTGATACACATGACAGGGCACACCAAAGAAAAGGTTGAACTCATAATTCAGCATTGTAAAACTCTATCAACCGATTCAAGTGATGATGACTCTTAACTTTGGGTCGGCTTGAAGATGTATCGGACGATCCAGCTGAGTGGCATTAGAGCAGAAGTTGGCATGTCAAATATGACTCGCCTCATTGTATCCGCATATGGCTGGTAATTTGAATCACCATGTGTGCCAAGTCCCTGTACATTGTCCCACATTGCTTGGTGAAGTGTGTGTAAGGTGCTTTATAAGTATGAGATTTGTACCTTTGTGGGAAATGTTTTAAAGCTATGTTAGCCCAAAGCGAATAATATTGTCTATGCAGTTTTGGGCCATTACAAGTCAAGTTGTTTTGGCCAAAGAAAACAAGTATAAATCAATGTGCAAAGAAAAGTATATTCTAGTATGATGGATCAATTTTCTTCCAGAATTGGCAAAACGACTTCTTTTGAAGAAAACATTCCTGCTACTTGAAAGTAAAAAGTAATCAAAATCCCTTGTGCTATGGATAACCCCAAACTTTGTGATCTTCTTACCCACACAAGGCCCATTCCACACAGTTTTCTGTTATTCAAGGATCACTGGATAAACTATACCTAGGAATCAGATCCCCATCATTTCATATTCCAAATTCCATAGAGATATGTAAATACCCAAAAGACCATCTAGGCTATCCATTTTACTCTCGTACCTATTATACTGCATGGCTTAGCTGCAGACCCTAAAAAGAATAACTCTAGTATTCGTAATCCATTAAGATTTTGGAAAATCCATATGGTTTACATAAACTGAAGCTTGTCTCACAAGTGACAAGATGAGTGCTCACCTTTCTAATGGTAGTATGCATTTGAGACTATTGCACCAGTCGTCTAACCAGGATTGTAGACACCCCTAGCATTCCACGAACCGGGGTCGTACAACTCGAAACGAGGTAGGTTCGTGATGTAGATCGTTCAAAGTCCCGACCCCAGCTTATAACTCAAATCGGCATATCATAACCCCAACCTTAAATCATAACATTAACTTGTTATTTCTTTATTTTTGTATACTTTAAACTGATAACACTTACCAGAGATATAAAATAAATATTTGTTAACTATATGTATATGGGTGTATTATTTTATACAAAAGTTACAAAACGAACCACAACTCAAAACATCATACCAACCAAGCCTACCCCCATCGTACAGTGTATTGGAAGAAGTATTATACCACGTACCTGTACTCATATCACGTACCAAGTCGACCCACGATCCAGGTAACATTGGTCCAGATCTTTGGCCCTATTCATGGGTTCTTGCCTTGTTTTTCAAATGGGATCTACCAAAGTCGCATAGGGTCTTCTTTTGCCTTTTTACTTTTCCTACCGTTTGGAAATATTTTAAACTCATAACATTCTGACAACACTATAATAAACTATTTTATCTTAGTAAATCAGAACAGGAAATCAGGGGCCTAAATAGGTTTCCTTGGGGGTGATGTTGAATATTGACTCTTGGTTCAAGAAGTTATGTCTTAGGGAAGACATTATGCATTTGTAAACGTGCAAAATGAATGCCTGTCAAAGCTTTTGTTGTTGAGCTTGTTTCATTTTGTCTAGAGGCTCTCCTTATTCCTTAACTTTAGTCTTAAGTGAATAACTTCGATATCTACTCTGTGCCTTGAGAGTACCTATCATATATTGGAATTGACAGAAGAAATAGGTTTATTTGTCTTCTGGTAAAAAAGTTTTTTCTTTCTTACTGTAATTGATCATCGAGATCTCAATAGCTCTGCTTTTGAAAACTGTGGATATCATAACTGCTGAGATGTTTTCCATTCTGTTCTCGCTTGAAGTGCACACCCCTATAAAAGGGTTATATACAAGACAGACAAGCATCTGTTTGTTATTGTGAAACTGGTTTTGTCACTGGCTGCTTGAAGCTTAATGACTACTTCTCTTGTGTGATTGGCCTTTCTTTGCAGGTTGTCACTGCCATCTGCAGAGAGCTACCAGCCCTTACAGCTCTCAATCTATCCCACAATTTTATATCAAATGATGGAATTGAGATGCTCCCACTAACGAATATGCGTGTCTTAGTGTTGAACAATACTGGCATAAACTGGATGCAGGTGAGCCATCCTATTCTTTTCATTTCATCATTTTGGTAGTTCATTTTACTTTAGTTTTAATTACAATTTATCCATGTGATTTGGCAGGTTGAAATACTTGGAAATTCACTTCCAGTGATTGAAGAGCTACATCTGATGGGAAATAAGTTGAGGGAAATAACGGTATGGTATTTTGGGTTTAAAGGTGTGCCAATGTACATTAGTAAGCCCATAAAATACCTGCAATATGAAAATCTGACTCTAAACACAAGAACAGCTTTGTAGACATTCAGACATTAAGAAGGATATGCAAATTCATTTATCAGGATTGACAGATCTGCGTCAACTCCTTTGAGATTATCACTATTTCTCTTAAATAAACTCCATGAAGTAAGAAAAGGGAAAAACTGTCAGTGACTGCTCTGATAAAAAATTCCTTTAAGATTATATCTCTTCTTTCAGAATTGTTAAGTTGTATATTATTTCTGCTATTGTAATAAGTGTACTACTCAAGGATATACTAGGCCTTTCGTTCTTTATTGTGATGTATATATATATATACAAGTTAACAGTGAGAGGTAGGGTTCATATTCTTTTCCTCACACACAATTCTCAGAATCTTCTCCCTGTCATCAACCACTGAACGTAACATGTATCAGAGTTAGATCCCTAGTGCTTGTATTTGGCAGACCCCCTTTTTTTTTTCCCTTACTTTTTCTCAGGTGTTATCTTTCCAGTGATTTGGGTAGATTGAATCTTTGGTTCCTAGCCTGTTTTGTTTGATCTCTGATTTTGGTGATGGCTGTGTGTTCGAAGATGAAGATCATGACTAGTGAACAATGTTTGGGAGCTGATGTTGGAGTCGTTGGCCGAGTGCTGATTGTGTTACAATACCACAGAAGTTGATAGGCCGCTGTGTCATCTATTACTATTCGTGTTTGTGACTTGTTGACTAAGGTGCCATTGTTGCCGGGGTGATCGGTTTTTGTTCTTGTTGATTCTCGTTGATCTGTTGTCATTTCTCTGTTCAATGATTGTCCATTGTCACCAGAAGTTGTGCATTGTCATTGAGCATTTGGGTTTGGAGCTTCCTATGATCTTTTGATGTTTGTTAAAGTTGTTTCTCAACATGGTCCATGATTGTGGCAATTTCATAAATAACATTCTGATTCCTCAACAACGTTGATGTCCATTACTGGCACTTGGTTTTTTGTTCCTAAAGCATTAATAAGGGAGGGAGCGAGCAAGAGGGGGACACTTGGGCATAGCAATCCCTATCCATGAGAATGTGATGTGTGCCTTTGTTCGGTTCCCACTGGCATAGCAATTCTTGTGCCTTTGTTCTGTTCTATGAGAATGTTATAGCTACCATGTTATTAAGTTTTAAAATGGCAAAATATTTAGTGTTGAACATCCAATTTAAACTCATTGTATTTGCCAATATACTATTGTGCTGATTAAACCATCAAGCAAAGCAACGTAATAGTGGGTAAAGGTTGTCTGGCATCATGGGGAGAAACCCTAGCATTAGAATGAAGAAATTTATGCTGAGCAAGTTCTATTTGAATCGGCATATTAGCTGGTTATTATTTTTCACTTTTTCAGTGAAATATGCTGCAGATCTAATTTGGTAAGCAAGAACGTATAATGAATTTTTCTGAATGAGTTTCCATTTTATGTAGCACCATTTGTTGTTTGTAGTCATTCACCTGTGTAGTTTCTGAATGTTGAATGACTGCACTGGATTTTTTACTGTATTACTGGGACACTTATTTTTATTTATTATTTATCCCTAAGGTAGTTTTTCTTTTCTTTCCAGCCAACAACTTCCATCACTGTCCAACAATTTGAGTCCCTGCGGCTTATTAATTTAGAAGATAATTATATATCCAACTGGGATGAGATCTTGAAGCTTTCTCAACTAAGAAGGTATCAGAATCACTTATCAAATTTTTTTTTTTCCGGCAAACATTTATTTACAAGTTTTTGAGTTCTTACAAGTGCAAAATTTGTTCCTGCATTCAGCTTGGAGCAGCTTCATTTGAATAAGAACAATTTAAACCGCATTTGGTACCCTAATTGTGATACAATACATGAACTGCTCAATGGTTGTGGATCCCTTGAGAAAAGCAATAGGCCTTTTCAAAATTTGAGCTGCCTTCTTCTAGGTAATTCTTAAACTCCTTTATAATGCTGCACTTCCTAAATTCTTGCTTTCCTACTGTGGTTTTAAATTGGTTGCTTAATCTACATTGTTCAGGATCTAATAATATTGAGGATCTGGCTTCTATTGACTCGCTAAATTCTTTTCCCACCTTGAAGGTAAGGTTTGTAACGTGAGCAATGTGATGTGTCCCTGGACTTCTTATTAAGAATCCTTTTGGTTTTGGTAGAAATATATCTAGCAATGGTGTATCCAAATTTTAACCATTAGGTAGTACTTGTGAACTCATGCAGGTTAAGGTGGTATGTTGACAATATATCAGCTACTTGACTGACTCCTGTGTTGCTCAATTTTCATTTTTTTTTAAAAATTTTTTCTCTTCCGCTTCCTCTCATGTCCTGGCTATTGGAATATAGCCATCAATATATATGATTGATTGGAATGTCATGTTTGAGTTCCCAATGACCCATACCTTAATTTCATGCTAATATATTTATACGGTTCCAACAGTGGAGATTGTGTAGCAATTCTGATGCTTCACAAGGATGAATACTTGTTTGACATGTCAGTCTTTCCACTTGTCTAAATTGTCTGTTTGCACAAACAGAAGATCTTCAATATCTTGGCTATTTGTCTACTGGACTTCGCTATTTATTGATCTTGTTATGATGTTTTACCCCCTTTTTCCAAAAATAAGACCTAGCTTGATTTGAGAGGCTGATATATGTGCTTTATTTTCTGTCATGGATTATATGTCGAAGGGTACGAGGAGCTTGTCCACACAGCTGCTAGCATTATTGTTTTGTTTTGTTTTTTGGTTTTTTTTTTTTTTGGGGGGGGGGGATGAACTCACCACTATGGTGTGTCCAAAACAAGTACACTATGTCTTTGATCATATTACTCTTTTTGTAAGGCTTTTGTATTTGCTTGTTGTTTTCTAAATTGCTTTGGATTTGCATGAGGAGCTAATCATGCACAGATGTAGTTGAGTCATGAAATGAATTATCCTTGTTAGGATCGTGTTTGTAATTGGTTAATTTTATGAAGTCTTATGTGATTTCAACCTAATGGTCATCAAGCTTAAAAAATCAAGATCTGTAAGCGCCAAAGCAGGGAGGAGACAAAGTTGTATCAAGTTCTCCGTGTTAGACTATATTTAGCCATATACTGTTGTTGAAAACCAGTTGTAGGATCATTTTGAGATGAAAGATTTGGGTCAGCTTTGATATTTTTAGGGATTGAGCTTGCTTCTTCTCCCAAATGTTATATTCTCTCCCAATCTAAGTATACATCGGATGTTAATTCAACAAACCCTCTTGTCAGATAATCAGAAAATTGAGACACTTTAGAATTCAATATTCGTTACTCTTCATCTGATGATATTTTCTTGCCTAATTCTACCCTCTACCGTAATATTGTTGGCAGTCTAGTATATTTTACGGTTACTCGTCCAGATATATCATATGCAGTTCATGTCGTTAGTCAATTTATTGCTTCCCCAACTACTTTCCCTATTATTGTTCACTAGGTTGTTGTCCTTCGCATGCTGCGATATCTTGGGGCACCATGCACCAAAGTTTATTATTTTCTTCCTCCTATACTATAGAGCTCCGGGCTTATTCCGATGCTGACTGAGCTAGTGACTCAATAGATTGTAAATCCACCACGGGTTTCTGTCTCTTCCTTCGAGATTTTCTTATTTCTTGAAAAAGCAAGAAGCAAACTATCGTTGCTTCTTGTTCTTCTAAATCTGAGTATTGTGCTATGACATCTACTACAGTTGAGATAGTCTGGTTACGTTGGTTGCATGCTGATCTTGGCATCTCTCTATTTGCTTCTACATCTATGTATTGTGACATCACCAATGCTATTCAGATTGCTCATAACTTAGTGCTTCATGAGCGCACAAAGTATATTGGGATTGACTATCACTTTGTGCGTCATCACCTACAACTAGGCACTATCTCTCTCCCTTTTCTTCCTTCTAGATTTCTTCATAAAGTCCCACGCACTTTCGTTTTCTACTTGGCAAGCTATTGGTGTTCTCTGCTATCACATTATGAGTTTGAGGGGAATGTTGGACTATATTTAGCCATTTAGTGTTGGGGGTAGTTTAGTCACTTAATTTGTTTTGTGTTGCCCTAATATATAAGGTCTCTATTGTGTATGCAATTAAGTAGGCTGTAACCTAACTTATTATGCAATAAGATATTTTCTTCTTCTCTTCTCTCTTCTTTGTTTTAGTTGTTAACATTCTGAATGCACCTTCAAGCTTAAGACAAAGGTAATGACCTTAGAGACCTAAGAACCATTAATTTAATTCATTAGATTTAGGATGATTAGGGTAATAAAATGAAATTGGAAAATCCCGTGAATGACTCTTAGATTTTTTTAAAGAATTTTTTTTTTAAACCTTAAATGCATTTTTGAAAATATAGAATGAGTCATGTATCGGATTCTATTTGAGCAACACCCTTTAGGGCTCAGTAAGTCTAGTTTTTACTGGGTTTTTAACCCTTTTTATTATGAAGTAAAATTTCGTCTGCCCCTCAAAATCACAACCAAGCTTCTTCAATATGGATGTAACCAATAGTAATTCATAGACACCATTAGCTAATTCTTCTTTTGCAGTTGACTCAGATACAACTACCGACTATTTCTTGCTATGCCATGTTACCAAATTTCCACACAAAAATACAGTATCTAAGATTTTGGTATTTTCTGTGTAATTGATACGGCTCAACTTGCATCAGTGTAAACTTCCACTTTTAGGATTTCAGAATTCTATGGATCTCATTTATTTGTAACTAACTAGATTAGTGTATAAATTGAACTACCAAACTAAATGCAGAAACTATATCTAAACGAGAATGAGAAGATTTTTGTCCACCAACCTATGGTGTCAACCTATATCAACAGGTGTATTTGTCAAAACTTACTCCGAAAATATAGTTTCGCTCTATAGGAGTAGCAACACACTTGCACCTTTGCATTTCCGTCTCTTTGAAAAGGACAAGCATATACTTCCGTTGTGAAATGAAGATTCCCTGCCTAGATCTAGCTATTTCAATGCCCAAGCAATACTTTAATAATCTCAAATCCTTTATTTTAAATTCTTTGGCCAAATGAGTATCAACTTCACTATCTCCTCTATGTCATTACTGTGAGTATGGTATCATTGGCCTATGCAATGAGTGTAGTTACCTTTCCATAAGAAGAATGCTTAACAATGTGTGAGCACAATGACTCCGGTTATAATTGTACTGCTGCATAGTTCAAAAAACCTCTCGAACAATGCTCTTTGAGATTGCTTTAACGTACATGATGACTTGTTCAATTTGCATGCTTTGCTATTATCCGAGGCATGCTCAAATCTTTGGGGAACATTGATAAACGCATTCTCCTCTAGATCTCTGTATAAGAAAGCATTCCTCATATCAAGTTGGTCGAGACACCATTCTAATTTGCAGCCAAAGAAAGCCTCCTTTCGTCTCACAGTACACACTCCACTTACATCCAAGCTGCCTTTTTCTTCTTCAGGTAACCCAAGCAATTTTGAAGTGTTATTCTTCTGGAGTTCACTCATTTTTTCACACTTCACTTATTTTTACTTGGGGTCATTATAGGGAATCTTTTATATCCAGAGGAATAGATAAAGAAGATAACTAAGCTGCAAAAACAAGATCAAATTGTGAGAACTGATCCAAATAGACAAAATTATAGATAGGCAAGTGTTAAAATTTTCTTTTGAAACAGTTGAAACGTTTCAATTTCCAAGGAGATCGAAATAAATCAGTTGTTGAATCGAAATTTCAATGCTTTGTTGTGTTTCAAAATGTTTCTAGATGTTTCGACATATTTAGACTAATGTTTCTAAATGTTTGGAGGTGTTTCAAGATATGTAGCTATATTTCTATTAATGTTTTGGAAATAAATTTTTAAATTTTTTTATCTGTTTCCATCGTGTTTCCAAATATATTTTTAAATGTTTGCAAATGTTGAGACTAATGTTTTGAATGTTTCTGCTTTCTAGTTGACCGAAAAAATACACCAAAATGAAATTTTGATTCTTGGAGATATGATAGCGAGTACAGGACCAAACACCCATACAAATAGCAGTGGGAATATCAAAATCAAGATTAAGAATAGAACTTTAATTAAATCAAAATCAAGAATAAGAATTGTGTCATGATTACCAAATCGAGAAGGAAAGAGAAATAGTCTTATTCTTCTATCCTCTCGAATAGGCTCTCAACTCCTTTTGAGATCTTGTTTCTGCTCTTCATTACTCTCTTGCTTGTGTTCCAATTTCCAATTGAAAGAAGGAAACAAGCGGCATAACAATCTAAGGCTTCATTCAAATTCTATCCCAAAAGGTCATGGGGCAAAATAAGACATGGTCTCGAATAAAATAACATCCATATAAATGAATTTCCTACCCAAAGGAGGATGATATGATTTTTAACATTTTTGTGGTAGTGCGTGGCCAAGAAAACGCATTTGGTAGTTGTAACAACAAACTTCGTGTGTTATATAACACAAAAGTAATGTCAAAATTACAATTGTCAATTTGATTGACTTTAAGTAGAAGAAATAGTGTTGACTTTCTTTGGCGTGCTTCTCACGTGCACTGTCCTTTGATTCTTGGTGTATCGGGTGAAGATATGGTCCGGATCGACGTGTTTCTTGATATTTGATTTGGTGGTGGCTTTGACGAGTTTGATGAAGAAGAGGGCTAGACCAGCATGGTTCTCGTTCTTCAATTCGGTGATGCTTTTGGTGGATTTGGTGAAGATGAAATCCGGATCGGCATATTTCTCGACCTTCAATTGATGGTGGATTTGGTGGAGGATACGAGAGCTGAATCAGCATGTCTCTCGTTCTTCGATTTAATGATTGCTTTGATGAATCTCCTCACCATTTTTCATTTTGAATGGCTTGAAGATGATTTGAATTTTTCGAAGAAAGACCTTGGCGGTGTGCTGCTCTTCTTGAAGATGAATGTGCAAGGCTTTAGCTGAAAGTGGACTCGGGCAGAGCTTTGTCGATCTTTCTTCCTCCTTGGTTCTTCTCCTCTCTTCCTTTTCCCAGATCTCTATTTATAGTGCTAGGAATAGTTATCCATATAAGGGTAGTAGTATCCATATGAGGGTATTTTTACATGATCCTTATATGGGCTTCAAGTAGTGGGTTACCCATAAATTTGTGGATTTTAGTTAATTTATGGAATTTAAGTTCAATCCACTTTACCTTTAAAAGTTTGTTTAATTTGAGCATATGAAATTTAAGTCCATTTTAATTTAATTTAACAAGTCTAGTTAATTATATTTGGGCTTGTATTATTTGGATTGTGGAATTTAGATCCAACTCACGCCTATTTAATTAAATTTAGACTTGTAACATTTGGGCTTATGAAATTTAGGTCCAACCCAATTTGATCTGAGTCCAATTATAGACATTAATTTTTTAATGCCTACAGTAGGTTTGGGTTACAAGGAGGAATGTGGACAAAGACAAAGGCAACCAAATGTCTAAGTTGGAACTAGGAAGTTGAAGGAGGAGGGGACACTACCTTGGTCATTGCTAACTTCCAGAATCCCATAAGGCATTCAATTGATGAGAGATGCTGTAATAAGTACATCATTCGCCAGACAGCTTAGAAACATTCACAAAGAACATCAAAACCCAAGGAACTTTTGACATGTCAATTTTTTCTATATAACTCTATTCTACTGAGTTGTATCACTGCATGTGGCTTGGTGTATGATTCCAATTTCAACAAAATAAGAACAAAGACCACCATAAA
Organism: Ilex aquifolium; assembly: GCA_951799425.1. Classification (NCBI taxonomy): domain Eukaryota; kingdom Viridiplantae; phylum Streptophyta; class Magnoliopsida; order Aquifoliales; family Aquifoliaceae; genus Ilex; species Ilex aquifolium. The sequence goes on along the minus strand of OX637404.1, from coordinate 27,030,128 downwards.
GATACTCACCTCCATTGCTCAGAGTGAACATAATTTTTTTGTACTTGTTTACTAAATTGGGTAAATAGCATTCTGTGAAATGTTTAAAAGTAAGAAAACACTTCATTTTCTAGAAACCCAAGTAATACGAGAAAAATCATCAATAACCGTGACAAATCATTTGAAACAAGATAAACTACTAGAGGGCCCCTGCACATCAATATGTCAATAGGAAAAGGGGAAGAATTCTCATAGTAACTTGTAAGAAATGTCACCCAACGGTGTTTTGCAAGTTCACACACTTCATTACTAAATTTATAGACATTTAACCTAGAAAACAAGGAAGGAAGTAGTATTTGCAACAAAAGTAATAAAGGGTGTCCTTCTCTCCTATGTACAACCAAAAATGTCTCCCTAAAAGTGTCAAAACTCTGACTTAAGAGGCTTGTTCAATTCCACCATCATTTGACCCCCAAGAATTTAGAAAATCAAGACCATCTTTATCTTACCGAGTGCCAATCATCTTCCTCGTGGCAAGATCATGAAAGAAATATATGAGGAAAAGAATGTTATGATATAATTTACTTTCTTTTTAATAGTGCTTACAACGAGAAGAGTAATGGAGAGAATAAGGACACATAAAGGAAGGGAGAGACAAAGATAGAGTAATTGAAATAGAACCTTTGTTAGATAACAAAGAAAGTTAACCATCAACTATTTTAACTTTTACTTTTCTAAACAAGCAATCTAAGAAGAAAACGAGGTTGACGACCCATTGGACCCAATCATATGATCAGACATCAGAGGCCCTCGAATGAATTATACAGGGGTTACCAAGCAAAAAAAAAAAAAAAGAATTATACAGGGGGTGACAAGATGTGTTTACAAGATGCACTCATTTCTGTGGTTATGCTCACTAAATGGGCTAAAAAAGAAGATACAACGATAGATGTCTGAAGCTAAGACCTCAGATGATTGGGATTTCCACTTCCTCCTTAGTAAAAGTCAATATCTTGGCTGTTGGTGAAGGGTCAATATTTTTTGGCGAAGAAAGTCTCCACTATAGTAGTATGATTAGCTCATGCCCCCAAACTTGGGATGACCAAGAAGCTTCTAGTAAGTCTTATGCGTTTGCTTATTTCAATACTATCTTTATCCTCTAATGCAACATTGTTTGCTCGACCTTTATCAAATTTGTTATTTCCCAAGCGACTATCTCAAGTAAGAGCAGTGACCAGAGTTGAACTCTTTGGTGACATAGGGTGAAGCATGATTCCCACCTATTTTCCTCAAATTGAATATAAGCAAGTACCTCTCATAGAAAGATGATCCTCCTTCTCAAGATTTGAATTCTAACGTGGTCAAACTTGTGATTCACAACAACAAGAAATTCAATAATACTTTCTTGTCTATCTTTTTCTATAGATTTGAATGCATTCGCAACACATTCGGCATCAAGTCTCTGATAATCCATCTCCTATAATGACTCATGCAGAGCATGAAACTGGGTCGTTCGGTTAGAGAGAATTCTTTACCAACTTTCAGGAATTCAACCTTTAAGTTCATGAACTTGCACCACGTGCCTAGCTTTGAGTAAGTCTATAACAGTGGCTCCCAAGTCTCCTTGGCATTGTCTAAGAACAAATAGCACTTATTAATTTAGAGATTGCATAAAATGAAGCAGGCACGTCATGATGGTGAAATTATAAATGGATCACTAATATGCAGTTCCTTAATTTCATTTCATCAGTCAAGTAACCCTCTTTTCCCTTATTTTAATAAACAACATAGCTGACTAAAAACAAGCAAGATAATTGGGATGATCGAGCTATAGCAGCTATAGCGAGCTATAAGGTGAGTTTACAATCCGATCTGACGTACATTACCTTTTAGCTTTTTTTTGAGAAACTATATTTCAGGGCAATTTGTTTTGTTGCTTCATTGTATAGAGTTTTGGCAAAAATTTTAGCTAGGATATTGAGAGAGGTCATAAGGGATACTGTTCTTAGGTCTCCAAGTGAGTTGCCCAAGGGGTGGAAAATTGTAGATATGGCTTTAATTTTCAACGGGGCAGTGCCGAAACCAAATAGGAAGCAAGGAATCATTTTTCAGATTGATTTTGAGAAAATGTATGATCATGTAGATTGAGAATTTTGGATTTAGTTCTAGAAACGAAAGGCTTTGGGAGTGGAGGTGGTGGATTTTTTGTTGCTTGTCTCTTCCAACTTTTTCGGTAACTCTTAATGAAATGGGGAAAAGCTTTTTAGCTTTTAGAGGCTTAGAACAAGTAACACTCTTATCTCTATTTTAATTACATTAGTGGTAGATTTTTTGAGTAGGCCATTGGAAAGAGCCAAGGAGGTTGACCTAGTTGAGGGTTTGTGGTAGGAAGGGATAGAGTTTAAGTGTCGCGCTTACAGAGTTTAAGTGTCGCACTTACAGGGATAGAGTTTTAAGTGTCGCACTTACAGTTTGTTGGTGATTTTATGTTCTTTTGTTTAAGATATGAACAGAAAGTTCCCAATTTGTATTCCCTAGTGCAGATATTGAATGGATTTCAGGATTAAAGGGTAACATGAATCAGAGGTCCTTATTATTAATCTATTACAGGAAAAGCTGCATGGATTTGTGGGGATATTGAGTTGCTCTGTTGAAAAATGACCTTTCAAATATCTAGGTCTTCCTTTAAGAGGAAATCCTTGGTCGAAAATATCTATGGTATCAGATCTGACTACATTGTGCAAATGGGGATGAGATTGGCTGGATTGAGAGAAGACTAAATTTTGTGCAGTTGTTATTAACTAATTTTTTTTTTTTTTTGCTACATTCTCATTTTAAAGTACCGTTGAGTGTGGCAAGCAGTATTAAAAGGATGATGAGAGAAATTTTGTGGGAGGGAAGTGTGGCAGGGAAAAGGGACCCTTTCACGAATTAAAATTGATTTCTCGACCTAGAAATAAATGGAGTGCTAGTTTAGGTCACATTATTACTAGGAACACCACCTTGATGGTAAAGTGGTTGTAGATATTCTCTATTGAAAATTTATTCCTTGTGGCATACGGTTACTATAAGATTCTAGATAATGGTTAGGGTCCTCATATAGGTTTTCACTCCATATGAGGGGCTAGGACTACCTGCCTTGGGGAGACGGCAACTGCAGTGCCTGTAAATCTAATTTGTCATATAGGAATGTTGATTACTTGATTGTTTAATTAAAAACTGTAAAACGGAAAAAAAGAATTATTGTTCAAAGCAATTTTTTTGCAGGACAGTGTTTGGCCAATAAACCATTGTGAAGCCACTTGAACAAGAGAGTGCTAACTTAACACCAGTTCAACTCAAATCACGATCAAAATTTTGGGCGGTCCTTTTTATTTTGTTACTGCAACATTTAACAGAGGTCACTAACTCTGCTGATTGATGTTTTTGTGTGACAAGGATATAAGACTCTCCAATAATCCAATTGCTGATCCAGCGAAAGGTGGCATACCAAGATTTGTTTTAATTGCTCGTTTAGCAAAAGTTGAAATTTTGAATGGGAGTGAGGTAAAGTCTAAAAATTTTGGTGGCCCAAATTTTTTTTACCTGAACTTATTGTAAACCTCGTACACCTTTGTTTTATTAATTTCAGGTGACTGCTCGAGAGCGGAAGGAGTCCGAGATTCGGTATGTTTTTCCTTTCTTGCAATTGTACAATTGTTCGAACTTGCCCTAAATTTCAAATGAAGGCCATGCTTGACACAGGCAGTTCTTATATTTGGGAGTGTCTAGGCATTCATGTTTGTTTTAGTAGTTTTCTATATCATGTACTTTTTGATTTACTCTTGATGCTTCTTTTTCTGTCAATAATTTCCCGCCAATTAACTCATGCAGTCTTCACATTTTTTGTATTTATTGGCTCTTTTAAAAGCCATTTTGATTGTCTTGAACTCTAGTTTAACCTCAGATGGTTACATCATGTTTACAGTCTTCAACTTGGCTTTGCAATCACATGGTTGCAATATCTAAAATCTACCGTAAACTGAAAATAGGCCATGATACATTTCTGAAGGATTTTCACCAGATCATGATGGAATAGCGCATAGCAAATACAAAGTTTTACGGTATAATGAAGATTCCAACCTTCATATGGTCTGGTTATCATCTACGTAACCACAAACTTTGTTATTCAAGGAGAGAGAGGTGAAGTCTCTCATTGAAAAGAGGGACGAGACGGTAAGCATTTTCCACTGGGCAGGCTTTCCAGTCTAGGTCCCTGTAATTGCACAAGATAAGGAAAAGAAGAGATTAAGTTGGAAAGCAGTGATAGTGAAGGAAAATCAGGCAGGCATAGCAGGAAGCATAGGAGGCAGCTACAAGAGCAAGAGCATATCACAAAGCAGTATAATAAATTGTACAAAAAACCTGCCTGTACTTTGCGCCAGTTTCACATCACCCTCAATTTTCTTATTCTGATACTAAGCCCCCTGTTCAAGAGCCCAACAGTCCTTAATATAGTGCTAGTCCCACAAATATGTTAAATAAACAAGTTCGAGCGAGCCTATCGTTAAAACCAAGCTCAAGCTGTTCAACAACAGCTCATATCATTTGTTCAGGCTTAATATATGTCATCTCCAACAGGTAGCATATATGTCGGAAAGCATGTTCTCATACACCTACCACCGATAATGGAGCTCCTTGGGCAATGTGTGGGTTTTCAGGAGCAAGACATTACTTTAGGTTACTGGTGACTGGATTTACAGCACTTTGCACTCTTTCAAATTTAACTCTGATTTCCTGTTCTTTTCTTCCCCCTTTGTATGTGTACGTGCTTTTTTTTATATTGGAGGAGGGGGGGTGATAGATCTGTTAAGTGATTTATTAATTTGGTATAGTATATGATATCTTGATTGGACCTCTGATATATTACAGGTGATGTATTGATTTGTTTGGTGGTGTTTGAGTTAGAATGTTTCTTCCAGGTATGTTCGCTTAGTCATGTCTAAGTTGCATGAGTTCCCTGAAGAAGTTAAGAAGCTCCACCCCAGGTAACATTACCTGTTCTGCTAGTTCGATTCTTTGGCCAAATTTGCTAGAAGTCATACTCCTGAGTGCATTTATGGAGTTCATTATTTTATTTGAGTTGATTAATTGGTTCATCAATTTATTTATTTATTTTTGAGTTTCTTCCGAGGCAGCTTGCATCAACTTTGGATGTGAATTATCAAAGATTGACTGCTTCATCAATGTGTTAGAATTTAGATTAATATGGATCCTTTGTCATGTGTTGATAGAGTTCTTAACTTGTACACATATTTTAGGCAGTTCTGGCCTGGATAACTGAATCTGAACCTATATGGAGTCTAGATCACCAATTATTCTACTAGAGTAGAAAAAGTTGCATAGTTATTGACCACTATAATGGTCATTGATTTTGTTTTCTTTATGTTTCATTTCATTAGTAAAACTCTGTACTTTCGTAAAGGGCATTTGACCTTAATCCTTGTGTTGTCCTCCAAGCATGCAAAACTTCATTATGTAATACTGAAAATCCTGAGCGATTGCTCATTGCTTACTGGTAAGAAATTAATGCTTAGCAGAATTTGCATGCTTTTTGGTTCGAGGTCATGAGAAGAGCACTAAAAGAGCTCATTTTGCGGTTGAAGCTAAGTGAAGTTACCTGTGAACTTTTCCATCATCTTTGTTTTCCTTTTTTTTTCAACTTTTCTTCACATTTTAAATTGTGCATCAGGCATTCCTCTTTAAAGCCATATGAGAGTACCAATGCAGCTTGAAACTAAGATCACATGGAGCAATTCCATGAAGTGGTTCCATTTTCCATTGATGTATTGTAAGGATAAGGCAAAGAACCTACCACCAGAATCGAAGAGTTTTTTTTTGTTTTGCCTTTTTATTGTGTGCCTTTTTTTTTTGGGGGGGGGGGGGGGACACCAAAGATCTTTTTGGTGGACCCATCTGCGCTGGCTAATCCATAGTGGATTTCCATTGTTAGTTCTTGTAAGCTTCTGTAGCTGTATTTGTTGATAGTCAGTTCACTGAGGCAATCTGTGTAAAAGCACCAGTTTTTTAGTGTAATATGAACATCCTGCTTTCTTAATATGACCTTGAAACTGACTGTAGGTTTACTGAGCTTAAAGAATTTCATGGAATTGAGGATGGAAGGCCATTAATTGGAGTAGCAGGTCCTCAGAAAATGGCTGCAGGGCTAATTTGTATGAACCTAATTTTTTGCTATTTTTAAATACTTGTGACTTCAGTCTTCCTGTGGTTCACATTTGCTCTCTGCAGCAATCACTTTGCAGTGTGTTGGAGCATCAATTCGTGAAAAGCCTCCGTTGACAAAAAAATTGCCAGCAACCACCACGGTGATATGCATTACCTGTTTCCTCGAAGCATGTCTCTTTTTGGGTATACTTAAAATTGGCCTTACGTAGTAAAATTTCTCTTATTTTAGGTTGGCAAGTTAAAGAATCTTTGCGGGACCTTCTTCAAGTTAAAGTCCATTAAGCCAATATTATTCCTTCAGGAAGAGGTTTGGGTTTGGTATATCTTTATTATGACTGTCGATGTGGATAAATTGGCCCAAAATTGAGATGATTATGGGGTATGAAGTTAGTCAGCATTGCCTTCAGTGTTCATTCTATTGTGCTGGCAATTTGGTTACCTCTGTGTTGGAGGCTCCACAAACTATTGCTAGACCAGTTTCACAATTTTTGATGGATTACTTATGGTTTGTTAAATTTGTTAATTGCGAGCTTTAAGTGAGCTAACTTTTGTCTGTGAAAGCATTATCCATGAGAAAGTATAATTTGTGGAATTGATCTGCATGCAAGATTTAGCAAAATTTAAGAGATCTTGGTCCTTTATTGTTAAGATTGTTTTTGCTGGCAAATAATTTCCCTTTTGGATTTGCAGGGTTCACCATTACCTACGCTGCTTGCTGATGATATGGCATCCTTCATTGACCTTGGAGTGGGCAATGAATCAACTATTCTGGTAGATGAAGAGAGTTGATGTTGCTAGTCTAAGTAGTTTACAGAATATGGAAGGCATGCAGGTATGTCATTTTTGTTATAGTATTTTAATATTAGGGATAGTTTAGTCCTTTTACGAGACAAATTTGGCTCCAGATGACCACTATTGTGTTTCTAATCGTATTTAGGATCAGAATAGCTCTGATACCATGAAAACAATTTAAACATCGATAACAAAAGAGATGATGATAAGAAAATGAGAGAAAATGTTATTGCTGCTCCACAAGTCTATTACAACATAATAAAATATGCATAATGGAAACCCTTTATAGTAGGAAAAAACAAATAAACGATAAAAGGACTAAACTATCCTTAATACTAAAATACTCTAACAATTTTATGCTTCATATTCAATGAGCAAAATATAAATATTTAAGTTACACCCTCTATAATAGCTTAAGTTTTTGGAGTAGATGATTATTTAACATGGTATTACAGCCGGAGGTCCTATGTTCGAATCTCGCTGCCACCTTAATTATTTTAAGTTTTTCACGTACTAGGCTCAAAATTTAACCTGCACGTGAGGGGATGTATTGATATATAAATACGTAAGTTACACTCTCTCTAATAGCTTAAGTTTTTGGAGTAGATAGTTCTTTAACGGACACAATATATTTGCCAAGCAAACAGGATATTGTAGACTTGATGGGGAGAAATTCGGAATCTTTTGGAACCTTATCTAATTCAACATAGAAAAGATAGTTTTTTTGACTCCATAAGTAAAAAGCTCTAGATAAGAGCACCCTCTTAAGAGCATTAAGAACATTAGAATACCATCCAAAGGAATGGGGGACTCTGGTAATTGAATTTCATACTTGTATATTATGCACACCATCAATAGACAATGTTTTGATATATGTTATTTCTTGTCATGATATTTTCTGACTCACTTTTTACCATTGATGGGGCTTATTGCGGTGGAAAAAAATTCGAGGACTTCTAAGTTATGATCCATGTCATGTTAAAATTGATTAATAGAAGTCCATACCAACTTTCTAGTGAACTAAAAATAATATTAGTTAATCTGAAATATTATAGAGGATTCATGATTGGATTGATGGATCCAAAGCACTCCCCGTAGTTTGGTATAAGACTTTGTTGGGTAGACTCAAGTTGAAATTGGATGGATCCAAAGAGTACTACAAAATGACTCTCTCCATATGTTATCTTTTTTGATGAACAAACACAACGGAACATATACAAATTTTGAATATACATTACCCAACATCATGCTGTAGTCGCAAGAGTCCAAGAAGACCAACAAATCCAAGTCTAAGCACCACCTTCAAAAGAGCCTAAATGTGACTTATTAATGAACTTGAAACTCCTGCCACAACAGATGTGGGATTTCAATTCATTTTTTTTATGAACAAATACAAAGGAATACATGCAAATTTTGAATATATTTTACCCAACATCATCCTACAGTCATAAGAGCCTAAGAAGACCAACAAGTCCAAGTCCAAGCACTACTTTCAAAAGGGCCTGACGTTTGGAGGAGTGGATGAGAGTCTATCAATCAACCTGAAACTCCTGTCGCAAGCGATGTGGGATTACAGTTCATTTTTTTTTATGAACAAAAACAAGGGAATACATGCAAATTTTGAACATACTTTACCCAACATCATATTATAACTGCAAGAGCCCAAGAAGACTAACAAGCCAAAGTCCAAGCACCACCTCCAAAAAGGTCTATTACTATATTTTATCAGCCTTTGAATTTTTTGCTAATTTAGTTGGGAAAAGTGTTTATAGAATGCAACCATAATAATTGTGTTTGGGTTATTTCAGAATCGATGAATGATTGTAGATTTAAGGATATAGCTTCGTCAATTGATTGTGCGAGGACAACTTCTCCTTTCTTCTAGTATAATGTTTAATTCGGTGGAGAAACTCTAGATTTTAGCCAAGCTTTGTATCAAGGGACGACATCGTAGAGCCCCGATCATTTTATTACACACATTTGGCACTTTATACATTTGTTGGCATGTTTGGATTTTAATTTTCATATAGTTGGCTTACGACGCGGCATGGTCTTAATACTGTTTCTTTTCTTAGTTCAGGATTGCTATTGTGGGATTAGCGGCATAAAGGTTTACCTTTGGCATAATTACACCACGTAAGAAGATAAAGAGTTTTGGTTTATTTTTCACTTTTCTCACCATGTTCCTTTTTTCTTGCGTTTTTTTTTTATTGTGGTGTATTGTTGAACTTTAGATTTTTTAAGTTCCACATGGGATTTATATATATAACAGCTTCAGTTTGATTGCGTCGTTGGGATAAGATTTGGAGGTATTCTGTGAATGTACATGTCACTCAATTTGGCCATGGAGGATGCCGATGTTATGTGTCATACATGTATACATGTTGATCATCATGATTGATTGTCAATACCAAAAACGCATAGACAAGAATTGTGCGGTTGATTGGTTCAAGGCTACAATTTTATTTGTTTTTTTTTTTTTTTAATCTTTTGATTTTCAGATTTTTAAGTCTAATTTGGGTGTTCGATTTTTTAAGTTCAAATCAGATTTTTAAGTGATGAGAAAACAAAATTGGAGGGATTTAGCATTGTTGGTATACTTGAAATATACACGACTAGTTGATTGCAGTACCACAAAAAAAAAAAATTGGTACCATATCTCTGTTTATCATATTTGTAATTGTTTTTACAACTATTGTTGTATCCAAAAAAAAAAAAGGTAAAAATGATTGGTACAATGGTGATAAAAAAATTCACAAATATAGTAAAAATATTCACAAAAGTAGGTTATGTATTTAAGGCACTTAGATAATATTCTTTTGGAGAGAGAGAATGAAAATAAATTTTACAACATGTTTTGGGCGTGTGAAATACACATAGTTAATTTGAATGATAAAAATAATTATTCTATTTTGGTATATAACTATAAATAGGTAATGTGCATGATTTTAAATGTCAAGTAAATAAAGTATTTTTAGCTGAAATTATATGAAGGTAAAAAGCAATTTACTCGTAAAATAAAATAAAAAATTATGTGTTATAGGATATCTAGAAAAATGAATTGAAATAAAAGTGAACATTAATTGAACTTGAACTACATGGTGTAACAAAGTGAGGTGGTACATACACATTCATGTATCTAACAATAAAATTCAACCACATATAAAAAAGTCATACGTCTCCAAAAGCAATATTCATACAAATATAATTCATGCGATACTCAATTAAAATAAATAGTCTCGTTACCCTTTTCACAGAGTAAGCTGATAAATAGATATTTACTCTTGATGATGCACAAATTCGACTTTGCACATCACTAGTCAAGTAAGTTGGAAATAAAGTAATAATTAAAGTAGAGAGAGACGGGATTTATAGTGGTTCGGTCAATTCGACCTACGTCCACTTTGGAATGGCAGAGAGTTGTCGGTATTTTATTGATTCTGGTGAATGGAGTGTTACAGATTGGAGAGGAAGAGGAGTTTTATGCTCTGTAGAAGGTGATGCCCCCCAAGTGTTGGTGGGGCTTACATTTTATAGTCATTCTCCAACAGAGTGGAGCTATTAAGTGGTAAATATCTGGCTATCCTGGTGGAACTTGCAGATTCTCCTCAACGGGTGTGGCCGTTGAGGAGCTCCCCACAAGACTCGGTCCAAGTTGACTGCTTCCAAGGTGGTAGAGAAGGTAAGGGTGCTCTCTGGATCTTTGTAGCTAAGCCGAGGCAGCTCCATGGTGCACTTAATTGAGCTTGAGTCTTATTGGGCCTGAGTCTTCATAAGTTTGAGCCTTTAATTGCAATTGGGTTTCAGTATGGTTTTGGGCCTTTTCACATAAATTAGGCCATTTGGGCTTGACCCATCAACTCTGACAAAAATAAAAAATAAATAAATAAATAAATAATTGATAAATAGATATTTACTCTGAGAAGCTTCATGACAGACGGTCCGTGAATCTTTTGTAACCTACCCCCATTCGAACAGACCACACTGTACCACACACACACAAAACCCGACCCGTATGTGAGCACAACCACGGTGTTAACCCCCTCCCAGACCCACAAACCCACTCTATCTCCCTCCCAGACCCACAAACCCTCTCTCTCAAGCACACACACATCGTCACATATCAAATGGCGAATTTGAGAAGGGCTCTGTTGAATAACATACCTCGCATCCTTAATTCCTCCAATCGGAGCTCCGTCGTCCCCTCGCCGATCCGCTCGAAAACTCTTTACAGGTTATGATCAACCATACACTTCATTAATATAAATATATATATATATATGTGTGTGTGTGTGTGTGTGTGTACATGATGAATGATTTGAATAGTCCTTGATTCCCTGCTTTATTGGGCGGTTTCAGGCCTTCTTTTTGTCCGTTTTCTCGTTTCTACTCGTCGAACGATAACATTCAGTCGCTAGATATTGATCTTTCCAATGAAGAAAGCAAAAGGCGCTTATGTAACAGGTTATGATTTTTTACAGATCCTCAAAAAATGTTGAAGTTTGATTTTACTGGATATAATGTTTATGATAGAAATTATTCAACAGATGATGGGTTTGCTTGCTTTTCTCGTTTTACTTACTAATCTGTAAATGTGCGGAAAAAAAAATGTAGGCTATTATATAGGAGCAAACAAAGAGGCTATCTTGAGTTGGACCTGATTTTGGGAAAATGGGTGGAGGATCATATCCATTCTATGGATGAAAATGGAATTAAAGCTCTGGTTGATGTCCTTGACCTGGTAATTTTTATTGTTACTCTACATTCTTGTGTTTTTTAAGAAACTGGGCTGTCTTTTTTAACGGCAATTCAATATAAAAATTGATATCCAAAGATATTCATGTGATAGAAGATATGATTGATCGTAGTACTATTATCTTTAGGTTTTCTGGGGAAAAAGAATTAGTTCTATACTTGGAGAAATGCATAGTGTAATCCCAAAAAGATATGGAAAGTGTTTACCTATCTCTGTTTCCCTTGATTGTACAATCTAGTTGGAAGAAAATATGGTTAGCATAATAGCATCCCTTTTGTGATCTCATATTTAGTTAGGATTCTGGAGGTGATTATTCAAACAAAGTGGCTTGTGGGATGCAAAAGAACTTTTTTGGCTGAGCAGTTTCTTAGATTTAAATTTTTAAGCAGATCAAAATGTATTGTGCAAATTAGGTAGTAACGTTGGGATACTTGGTCATTGGAACTGAAATTACACTGTTTCACAATTTTTGTGCACAATTGTTCAACAATTTCTGAATGCAATTTTGGGTTATAATTATCGGTGCCGGTTAATCTTTAGGAAAATGATTGCCCTGTCCTTAGTGGGAAGAGAATAGGATTTTGTAAGGCATAGTTTTGTTAAATTCAGGTTGGAATTAGAGAACTCCATAAGGTTCACTTTCGCCATTTTCGTTCTTTGATCCATATTATGTGATATAATTTAGTATTCGCTGGGAGTCCTATTTTCAGTTGCATTGTCCTCCGTTTCATATGATCTGAATTAGGTATCAATCCTGCCTGTCAATCTGGTCTGAGCTAACTGATTTGTAACTATCTAATTTTACCTTAGAATAAACACTACTGCCTTCAAATCTGACCAACATATAAACTGTATGATGTTGGCTTCCCAACTTCAACCCAACCTAAAACAATCAGTTTTATGCGGGTGGGAGTTAGGTATCAACCATAGGCATGCCATCCTCAACCTGACCCAAGACCTTCTTGTTGGACACATTGCTTCCAGTATTAGGATTAGTTGTGAGGTGAGCTCTGGTCAAACGACCACTACTTGAATGCATTTCTGAACCATCTTAAATGAGACTCAAAAAAAATGTGCGTCCTTCAAAGTTTCCTTGAAAACAATCTGTTCGGATTCACTCTTGGCAAATCAACTTCTGCATTTTTTCAACTGATCATATACTTGTTTAACTGTTTGGTTTTTATGTTCCTCTGCAGGAAAACCCAGATCTGTGGAAATGGCTTACTGGACAGGAGCAACCTCCAGAGGCAATAAACACAAATCCTGTGAGAAATTCCTTATCTTTTTAATCTGCCCTAGAGAATTAACTGAAAAGATGGAATTGTAAACTCATTTTATTTTTTTTTAATTCTTCCATATTGCTTACTCATATTATTTGCTTGTCATTATAGGTGTTCACTGCGGTTCATGAAAAGGTGGTGCACAATCTCAACCACCACGCTGCTCCTGAGACACGGGCAACGCCTGGGCAGCCCTGGGTGAGAGGTTGGGATGACATCAAGAAAGGTCGCAACAGCCCTATAACTGGGAACCAGTAGCTCTACTCAGGCTAGAATGTTTTCTAGAATAGTATATGCTTCTGTTGCAATTACATAGTGATATGGGGCAAACCTTTGGTACTGTATTTTTACAGTAGTATAACTCTAAATAAGGCAAAAATGACGTTGCCAATATGTAAAAGTCATGCCTCTGGACAAATGCGTTATTATTGAAAATGCAGTTTATATCAAGAAAGGTGTAGCAAAAATGCTTAATGTCAAGCTTTGTGCCTGTGCTTTGCTATCATATATGGAAATTCTTGTAAATTTAAATTTTATATATTCCAATTTTTGGGGCAAAAAAATTGGTGAATTGTATAGTAAGGACTGAATGTGTACCTTTAGGGCCGTTTGGTGGTTGTATTATAAGGGTATTAAAGAGTCATATTGGATTAAAATGTTTTAATACAGGTTTATAATACATTTGAATGCAAAAAATTATTTCGTATTATGTATGAGATTAACTAAATAAGTATCTCCTATGAATAATTCTAATACAATTTATTTGTACTATTGAGTTGATTTTAATACCACAAAAAAATATGGTATTATAATACAACTTAGGTGTATTATATCGTTATTTTACAATTTTATCTTCAATCTAAGAAAAATTCATGTAAACATTTTTGCTTATTTTAAATAGACATTTTGACTTCATAACAAACATATCCTTAATTTTTTTACAATGGCCCGACATCTCCTTCATGTGGACAACCTGTGCTGTGGTCCATCAATTTTAATTGTTCAGTGAAGAAGAAAGTGGCCTCTCTCTCCCATTTGTTCCTCGGCTGCCACTAATCTAACCCTAAATTCAGGTAACAAAGGCAGAACAATGGTCCTTCCAGCTGCACTGCTTTATTCCTCTCTTCTTCTACCACTCCTGTTTTCATCATCTCTCTGTACCCCTCTGATTTCGACCAACCCGACTCCGGCTACATGGCCACTCCAATTCCACTCCATCCTCATCATGAACACAAACGGAACCCTCCAAAAGGTTGACCTCTGGTATGACTGGCCTAATGGCCGGAACTTCAACATTATTCAAAACCAGCTTGGGCAGCTTGTCTATGATCTGGAATGGGACAATGGGACTTCATATATCTATACATTGGACAGTGACAGAGAATGCAGGGTGATGCATTTCCCAGTGGGAATACTTAGACCCAGTTGGCTCGACGGCGCAAACTACCTCGGTCAGCAATACATGGATGGATTTCTATGCAATGTTTGGGAGAAGGTTGATTTCATTTGGTACTATGAAAATGTCGTCTCCAAAGTACCAGTGTATTGGGCTTTCTTCAATGGTACATAACATCTTTCCATGTTTCTGCTCTCCATTTATCAAGGACATATGGATAACTTTTAGGTAGCTAAAATATTAGTAGAGGCGAGTTATAAATTCAGACATTTTAAATTTGAATTTTAGCAATTTTTTAGGTTAAGTCATAAAAGATTTATTCCTCGTGAATACTTTAGTCTTGGTGTGGATGATCTGTCTTTAACCAATCGGAGAAAAGAATTAGTCGAGATACACATAAACTGACTTGGACACCCCCTCACTGTTCAACCCAAAAAAAAAAAAGACATGGGTGTGTTCTTATCATTACTTCTTTTGTGTTTCTGAACTGGCCTTGCTTCTTTCTTGAAGTATGCTTTCTAATAGATATGGTCTTCTGTTTCATCAAATGCTTTCTTTTTAAACTCAATTGCTAGCAATGAGATTTGACAGACGGCCTCTTGCCTTTAAGATGTCATACCAGTTTAGAACTCATCGTATTACAATGGTTTTGGCCAAGTGCTTATTTGTTAAACGGATTATTGGGTCATGTTCAACGGAGGTGATAGAAGCACCGGTTAAAAAAATGATAGAATTTCTCTTAATAGTACTAAGAGTAAGAATAAACCTAAATTAATATTGAACAAAATAATAAAAAAATATATGAAAATATTTAACTTAAATAAGCGTATAGTGCATGACTGAAATTAATGGCGAAGATTAAATCATATAACCGACTCCAAATGATTGGGACATAAGGTTTGGTTTGGTTATTATTGGGTTATCCAAGTGATTCCACTGTTTCATGACCAAAAAAAAAAAAGTGATTCCACTGTTCTTTGTTAAAAAAATTTCTCTTTTTTTTTTGCTGGTGTGTGTGTGTGTGTGAACCATAATGTAGTTAGTCATTAGGACTCAACTTTTAAATCTGAGTGCTTGTTTGAAGATTTTGATTCTCTCTCTCTCTCTCTCTCTCTCTCTCCTGATAACTGTGTGATTTAATATGTGAACTGCAGGGATGACTGCACATGTGATGACCTTTGAGGTTGGAAGTGTGCTTGATGATCCCAACTGGCAAGCCCCTGTGTACTGTTTCATGGATGCTGAGGAGGAAAAGAAACCACTTGTACAATCTAGTGCTGGCCCTCATGGGAGCCTGATGAAAGGGGTTATGGGTGTTTTGAAGGTGCTTTGACTCTGATTAGTTTCTGTGAGACTAAATTTGAGTTTCGCATTAGTCTTAAATCGTTTCTCGGATGAGAATAATCAACTTCTCGTTGTTATAATCGATATAATTTTATAAAGCGTGTCCAGTTAGAGTTATTTATTTGGAAAATTTGTATATATATTTACCAGAATAAAACCCATAATATTACAGTAAGTATTGTCATATGAAAACTAAGCATTGCCAAATCCAGAAACCTCACAAAGATGCCCAACACAAATTGCTTGTTCCTGCTTTGGAAGTTGGAACAGAACAGAACAAGAGTTGACAGCAGACTACCACTTCAGTATTGGCAGGGCAGAGATATTGAATTAACCCATTACCATCCATCAATTCAGTTCACAAGTCTGTGGTCTAGAAACGTGAGGATCTGTCCACTAACAAAAATAGGGAGCTTGGGCTCGATCAAAATCCCTTTCAGCACTAATTCCATTCAATTTTTTCAATAATAGATCATCTACAGTGTCTTGATTCTTGATTCAGGGGTGCATTTTGAATACAATAGACAAACATTCCTGATAGATATTAACATTGCATTAATCCTCTTGGTAGTATTTAGCTCCCTTTTGTTTATGTGAAATAAAAGTTTAACTCCAAGACGAGGAGAAACATGATAATTTCAGCTCTATATAGAGGTAAGGTGAAACATGAAATACATATAGGGCAAGTTTATACAAATTAAATGAAGTTACAAAATTGTCCATGAAGCCCAGATCACAGCTTTCTAGGATGGAACCTAGAAGGTGCTGTTGAGATAGAAGTATAAACCAGCAAGTGCTACAGCTCCAACAACAATTGCAATAGGCAATGCTCTCCTGTCCCAGGCAGATAGATAATCATGTTCTTTTTTCATACAATTTATCAACAAAAAAAAAAAAAAAATTCAGAAAAATCAAAAGTTTATAGTAAGGGGAAAACAAGACTCACCCAATTGCTTCATCACTCTTCAACTGTTCTTTCCTGGCCTTCCTAGCATCTGTGGCATTGGCATTCTTGTTCACAGCAGGCTCATATGCCCTAAATCTTCGTTTTGGAGCACCACAAACTGCAAGGAATTTTTATTTTTTTTGGAAGTGTTCATGTACCTGAATTAGTATAATCCCTTTTGTTGAATTTTAATTTGAATAAGATACATTTTTTTTATTGTTAATGATGAGTTTTGAACAATGTTCCATCTCCTAGTAGCATTTCAAAACCCTGACGACTTAAATTTAAATTTGAGTATAAAAACCTAAAAAACTTGCTCCAACATGTGACTCAAACTTATACCAAATCAAAGAGAGACTCTTTTTTTTACTCAAATCCTTACACAAATCTTTAATTGTGAGATTTCACCATCTTTTAAAGATCCAATAATCATTTTTACCCTCTTTCAAATCAAGTGAGACTCAAATCCTTACCCAAGTTTTTAATGGTGAGATTTCACCATTTTTTAAAAATCCTATAATCATTTTTACTCTCTTTTAAATTTGAATTTACCCACATTTAAATTTGAATTTCTCCTTCTTTAAATTTGAGTTTGTTCATTGGAAACTTTTGTATCAAATCAAGTTTTTTACTTCAATGTTAATTTAAATTTGAATCATGGTTGAAGATGCTCTACAACGACATGTTAACACTTAATCGAGTATCCCCTCTCTCTTTTTTCGCTTGATCGAGTATGCTAATTTTTTTTTTGGTTAAACGATCAGGATGTTCAGGCGAGCTTAGGCGCATCTCAACTAATTCCCATCAATGCTAGGACTAGAGTATTTCTGAAAGATAAATTTCTTTTGATTTGTTCGTTGCCAAGATTCAAACTCAAAATGTCTGAATTTACAACTCGTCCCACCCTTTGAAAGTATGCTTAAGTTTGTGGGTGGTGGAAAAAGTAGGATTAAAACCCATATAATTGGTTTAATTGATTTTGAAGATTGGACCAAGAATTTGAGAAAAAGGGGGGGGGGGGGGGACAAGGATTGTTTTCCCTTAAATTACTGTAATATTATTGGGTCATGTTCGACGGAGGTGATAGAAGCACCGGTTAAAAAAAGTGATAGAATTTCTCTTAATAGTATAAGGAATAGGAATAAGAATAGACCTAAATTAATATTGAATAAAATAATAAGAAAATATATGAAAATATTTAATTTAAATAAGCGTATACTGCATGACCGAAATTAATGACGAAAATGAAATCATATAACCGACCCTAAATGATTGGAACATAAGGTTTGGTTTGGTTCGGTTATTATTGGGTTATCCCTGTTCTTTGTTAAAAATTTCTCTCTTTTTTTTTGCTGGTGTGTGTGTGTGTGAGTGTGAACCATAATGTAGTTAGTCATTAGGACTCAACTTTTAAATCTGAGTGCTTGTTTGAAGATTTTGATTCTCTCTCTCTCTCTCTCTCTCTCTCTCTCCTGATAACTGTGTGATTTAATATGTGAACTGCAGGGATGACTGCACATGTGATGACCTTTGAGGTTGGAAGAGTGCTTGATGATCCCAACTGGCAAGCCCCTGTGTACTGTTTCATGGATGCTGAGGAGGAAAAGAAACCACTTGTACAATCTAGTGCTGGCCCTCATGGGAGCCTGATGAAAGGGGTTATGGGTGTTTTGAAGGTGCTTTGACTCTGATTAGTTTCTGTGAGACTAAATTTGAGTTTTGCATTAGTCTTAAATCGTTTCTCGGATGAGAATAATCAACTTCTCGTTCTTATAATCGATATAATTTTATAAAGCGTGTCCAGTTAGAGTTATTTATTTGGAAAATTTGTATATATATTTACCAGAATAAAACCCATAATATTACAGTAAGTATTGTCATATGAAAACTAAGCATTGCCAAATCCAGAAACCTCACAAAGATGCCCAACACAAATTGCTTTTTCCTGCTTTGGAAGTTGGAACAGAACAGAACAAGAGTTGACAGCAGACTACCACTTCAGTATTGGCAGGGCAGAGATGTTGAATTAACCCATTACCATCCATCAATTCAGTTCACAAGTCTATGGTCTAGAAACGTGAGGATCTGTCCACTAACAAAAATAGGGAGCTTGGGCTCGATCAAAATCCCTTTCAGCACTAATTCCATTCAATTTTTTCAATAATAGATCATCTACCGTGTCTTGATTCTTGATTCAGGGGTGCATTTTGAATACAATAGACAAACATTCCTGATAGATATTAACATTGCATTAATCCTCTTGGTAGTATTTAGCTCCCTTTTGTTTATGTGAAATAAAAGTTTAACTCCAAGACGAGGAGAAACATGATAATTTCAGCTCTATATAGAGGTAAGGTGAAACATGAAATACATATAGGGCAAGTTTATACAAATTAAATGAAGTTACAAAATTGTCCATGAAGCCCAGATCACAGCTTTCTAGGATGGAACCTAGAAGGTGCTGTTGAGATAGAAGTATAAACCAGCAAGTGCTACAGCTCCAACAACAATTGCAATAGGCAATGCTCTCCTGTCCCAGGCAGATAGATAATCATGTTCTTTTTTCATACAATTTATCAACAAAAAAAAAAAAAAAAAATCAGAAAAATCAAAAGTTTATAGTAAGGGGAAAACAAGACTCACCCAATTGCTTCATCACTCTTCAACTGTTCTTTCCTGGCCTTCCTAGCATCTGTGGCATTGGCATTCTTGTTCACAGCAGGCTCATATGCCCTAAATCTTCGTTTTGGAGCACCACAAACTGCAAGGAATTTTTATTTTTTTTGGAAGTGTTCATGTACCTGAATTAGTATAATCCCTTTTGTTGAATTTTAATTTGAATAAGATACATTTTTTTTTATTGTTAATGATGAGTTTTGAACAATGTTCTATCTCCTAATAGCATCTCAAAACCCTGACGACTTAAATTTAAATTTGAGTATAAAAGCCCAAAAAATTTGCTCCAACATTTGACTCAAACTTTTACCAAATAAAAGGGAGACTCTTTTTTTTACTCAAATCCTTACACAAATTTTTAATGGTGAGATTTCACCACCTTCTAAAAATCCAATATTCATTTTTACCCTCTTTCAAATCAAGTGAGACTCAAATCCTAACCCAAATCTTTAATGGTGAGATTTCATCATATTTTAAAGATCCAATAATCATCTTTACTCTCTTTTAAATTTGAGTTTATCCACATTTAAATTTGAATTTCTCCTTCTTTAAATTTGAGTTTGTTCTTTGGAACCATTTATATCAAATCAAGTTTTTTACTCAAATGTTAATTTAAATTTGAGTCATGGTTGAAGATGCTTTACAACGACATGTTAGCACTTAATTGAGTATCCCCTATCTATTTTTTTCGCATGATCGAGTATGCTAAATTTTTTTTTTTTTTGTTAAACGATCAGGAGTGTTCGGGCGAACTTAGGTGCATCTCAACTAATCCTCATCCATGCCAAGACTAAAGTATTTATGAGGGATAAATTTCTCATGGTTTGACCGTTGCCAAAATTCAAACTCAAGATATCTGAGTTTATATAACTCACCGCATCCTTTGGAAGTATGCTAAGTTTGTGGGTGGTGGAAAAAGTAGGATTAAAACCCATATAATTGGTTTAATTGATTTTGAAGATTGGACCAAGAATTTGAGAAGGGGGGGGGGGGGGCACAGGATTGTTTTCCCTAAAAAAAAAAAACAATATAATCAATGGGCAGAGATTTCACAGCCTCTTTACCTTTCTAAACACCAAAAAAAAATGGTGGAATGAGGTTATTTGGGAAAAAAAGATAAGGCAAATCAAATTCAGGAAGGTGAATATATATACCAGGACAGAAGTAGTTATCAGCTAGCTTCTCAAATGGTGTTCTGTCGTTGTAAATATACCTGCACCACAACAGAATTACAGCATAACTCACAAGAAAGAAACACTTAATTAGGATGCACGAAAGACTACGGTATTGAAAACTACGATTCAATTCTAACAAGTCAAGTTACTTCTTTTAGGAATAACTTTCAATACGATATTAGAATTCCAGAAGATTCCAAGATCAAGAAGATGAAAATTGGGAAAGTTACTTTACCCGCAGTCCCGGCAGATATAGGCTTGTTTTGAGGCCACACGCATAGAGAATTTTGGTGCAACACAAGGCACAGAAAATTGAGGAGGAGGAAAGAGGAGGTGAAGAGATGGAGAGAAGAATGATGATTTGAGAGCAAAACGGTCGGAGGGTCGCCGGAGGCCGGCATTGCCGGTGGGGGATAAAGGAGAAGTTAATGGTATGGACCTGGTGGTTTGAAGGCTAGTAGTGGGTGCTTGCAAGGCCATTTTCGTACTTCCTACTACTGTTCTCAGTTCCTGTTGTTTCTACTACAGTTTGGATGAGAGAAGAAGAGATATTGAGGAGATAAGAGAGTGGCATATGCTTGTAAATTGTATCATGTAATTGGTTGTCTGTACATTGTGGAAGCGTGGCTGTCATTCTCCCCATACAAGTCCACTTTTGTACCCTTCTCTTTCCAGAATTTTCCTACAACCCCCCCACCACTAAAAATATCTTAGATAGTTTCTTTCATGCTAGTTAATTTTTTTTGTTTTTTATAGTAATATAACGGTAAAACCACGCTATTATTACTCTATTCATTCATGTATGGGAGTAAAAAAAAGAAGTTCACTTTTTACATTTTTAAGTTTACTATTGAAGGATAATATTACGTGATAATAATTACATAGTATCATTATTAACTGTTCAGACTAGGTCCAACTCAGAGGTCTAATATAAAAATACAAATCAGACCCAAGTCACAAGTGTAGTCAAGTCCAGATCAGAAATGCAAGCCAAAAAGGACCAAGCCCATCGTCTTAGAAAATCCAATCTACTAGTGACGCACGTGAGATCTCCATCTAAGAAGGGAATTAAGGTATATATCGCAAACCTCAACCACCTCGTCCTTTACACCAACATCACGGAGTCACCCCATTCCCGTCACAAGGGAGATGCCTTAATCAGGGTTCCCCACGATGGTGTGCCTCCATCAAAGCCTAATCTGAGGCGTCATAAAGACTCTACTCCTCTATAAATTGTAAGCCCCACCTACACATGGGGGGCATTACACATATTTCAGCACGCTACACCTCTCAAGTAATAAGATTATCTAGCTATCATCGTCATTCCCAGTAGAGTAGGTCATCCAGATAGAACCATCTAATCTCTGTGTTTGCTTGTGTTGAGCCCTCTTTACTTCATCCGTGATTGATTTTGCATAAACTCACTTTTGCGCATCATTAATTATTATATTGAATATTTATTGAAGCAAATAATTTTAAAAGCCTTTTTTAAAATTGACTATGACAATTTTTGGACAACAAATAATTTTTGGACATCGTAAATTTTAATGCAATTGATGTAGGAAAAATTATTAATAAGTATTACTTTGCTCCCCAAATATCTATTAAGTCCGATCATTTTTATTTTATATCAATGAAGTCATACTTTTGATAATTTATTTTAATGAAGTCCTAAATTCCATACATACTATATTTGGTGTCAATTCTATCCTTTTTTTGACAAATATTGACAACTAAAGTATTGGAGCTATGACATTAGTGTTTTTCTATTCATGCATACTCCTACTTCTTGTATTTTAAATTATGCATTGTCTACACGCTAGTTTTATAAAAAAATTCAATTACTAATAATTTTTAAAATTGTCATTATGGGATTCAACAAAAGGCTTTGGACCTTGTGTATTCTCAATGGAGAAGGGTTTCACAATGAGAACCCTAGTGATTTGTGTTTTTAGAATCGTGTTTGAAGTTAATATTATTACCTAAACAAAAGTTGAGCATCTATATATTTGCAATAGTAATTTCTATAAAAACGAAACATTATTTTTAAAAAAAATATAAGTAAATTAACTTATATTGAAAAAGCATGACAACTCTTCTACTCTAAAAAAAACATAAAATTAAGTTAAATAACAGTTGATACGCAACAATGATGTATTTCTTAGCTCTAACAAATTTTTAACGAGCAAAAAGTGAGAACAAATGGCAAAAAAAGAATTTAATCCACAATTTCCACAAAAAAAAAGAAAAAAAAAAAAAGGAGTCACCATTGTTGAGCAAAAGAAACAAATAGAAAAGCGTTGTTTGGTTTGTGTCCCAAAAAACAGTATCCAAAAACTATTTTTGGGAAGAGTTTTAGAAAAGTGTGTTTTGATATTTTTTTTTATGTCCTAAAACTTGTTTGGTTATATGGTTCCAAAAATAGTAAAACTTGTTTGGACAATAAATCAAAAAAATAATAAAAACAGAAATGTAGTAGTGGTGGTAGAAATGTGGTGGTGGTGGTTTCTAAATTCGGGAAAAGTTATTTTCAAAAACACACAAAATAACTTTTACTTGTTCTCTAAATCTATTCACTTTTTGTTCTTAGTTTTCAAAAAACAAAAACAAAAAAGAGCTGGTCAAACAACTTTTCTCTCAGAAACTATTTCTAAAAACGAAAAAACATTTTCTAAAATACAAATCAAACAAGGTTTTAAAACCCCCACCAAAAAGTGTGTGACCGGAGTTATAACATATTAGATTTAATAACTAAAGGTCAAGCGTAAAATTAAAATATAATAGCATTAAAACTTCATCGCAAAAAACAAAAAGGAGAAATTATATTCAAACTCTCTAAAGTTTGTCACTCAATCACCTAGACCCATTGACATTTAAAATATTATACACAAACCTCCTAAGGTTTTTATGTGCGTAACACATAGACTCATGTTGTTAATGTTCGTTAGTATATATGTTAATAAATTAGATCCAGACCCTTGAAATTTAAAACGTATAATACTTTGACTCCTCAAATACAAAATATTATTACACTCAGACCAAAAATACTCTAATTAAATATATAATATCAAATATTTTAAATTTTACAAGCAAAATTTATGTTATATTATGTCATTTATTGAACTAAAATCAGAAATAAAAATCTAATTTATTTACTAAAAAAATTATAATTAGTATTGTTGATGCCAAATTTTGGATCACCTCAATGTTAGTTTGTTAGACTTTGATCATCTAAAAAAATAGTTGGAGATTGGAGGGGAGCTCCTAAGGTTGACTCTCTGATGCCTAAGTCAGTGAGTGACTCAAAAATATGAACTACGTTTAGAAGTTAGGAGTGACATACCTGGAGCATCTTGGACTAAATGGACTTTTCACCTTAGGTCAATTTTACCACCATCAAGTATCAACATATGAAATAAACTTAATTAACATATTTGCATGTTCCATTATATCATCCATTGACATAAAAACCAAACAAAATCCCAATTTTTTGAGGAAAAAATAGCAATCAGTATTATAAATATATCAAAGAACTCAATTCAAAACTCATTTGCATAAAAGTATACTGTCTATTAAAATAAAACTAAATAAGGGCTCAAACTGTAATTGACACAATATCTTTTATCTTTAATTGGGTTAATTTGGTTATTTAATCAATTTTGTTAGTTCCATGACTAATAAGGGGTCTAAGTATAATATTTTAAATTTAAGAGGTCTTAAGTATTATATACTTACAAACTTCACGGAGTTTGGGTATAATTTTTTAATGAATATGCTAACAGACATTGACGACAGGGGTCTAGGTGTTACACACGTACAAACTTGAAGAGATCTGTGTTAATATTTTAAGTATCAGGGGATCTAAGTGATTAAGTGACAAACTTCAAGGAGTTTGCGTGTTATTTTTCAAAAAAAAAATGATAGGAGTTAATACAAATTTGTAGAAAAAAATAATATTTATTGATAATTTTTTCATTGATGCATATTATAATATTTATTGATAATTTTTTCATTGATGCAAATTATCCCAAGTAGAGTATGTTTCTACTGATGAAACCAACTAGCTCACTACTTTAGGGCTGTCCCACACCCCAACCCACCCCCAACACACACACACACACAAACACACCCCGCGAATAAAAAAGAGGTAATCAAGCAAAAAAAAAAAGAACATTGTCTACTCTTGAAGTTAATATGCACTTGAAATCAGAAAAACTATGGAAAAAAAAGACATTGTTTTGATGGTACGCAAGATGACCATAGAACAATTACAACTAGCTTTCAGATGAAACAACAGACTCCAAGTCAAAGTGTATCAAATACCCCATAACCCTACAGCTGCAAAAACAAATACAAAGTGTAGTATGTATCTGGGCAAAACTTCAATGAATATCAGCATCTTCATTGCAGCAAGGCAAGGTAGAGGGGGTAAAATAAAAAATTGGGATCACTTTCCACGTTATAGCCGCTACCAAGGTTTCAGGTCACCCACCGGTCCTGCAGTCCAGTTTAAGATCTTCTCACCTGACTTCAAGAAAACGCTCCTGTCATGTGGCAGCTTACGTGCAAGTCCATTCAAAATTTGATGGAAAGCATCGCCTGGTTGAGCAGGTTGTGGAAATAACATTGCCTGTTTCATTGAAGGGTTAGCAAGCAATCTCTGCTTCCTCAATATTACTTCTGGTGGAATTGAAGTGAGAATGGTGTCTAGACTTGGAACATCCTTCTCTGCTACGAAGACCCCAATTTCTTCCCATGGGATAGCATCAGCAAACGGTAGGACAATGTCATCTGCTATGATAACTGGAATGCACCCAAATATAACAGCCTCAACCAATCGCGGACTCCATGGCGCCCACCCAAGTGGGCACAAACAAAAAATGGCTCGTTGCATGTCTGCATAGTAAGTTGTTGGGTGTTCTGTGGAGATGTCAAAAAGCGGATTGTCTTTAAAGTTCTCCCACACTGATGCTCGTGCACCTCTACAAAATTAGATATACCAAGTTATGTATACGTATCTATTGGATTAAATTTTGCAGTGTTTAAGAGCAAATATGATGAAGAACATGAAGGAAACCATGCAATTGTGTTTGAGAACGCATTCAAAAGAAATCCAATAGTTTTGTAGCTTTTCTGTTATCCTACTTTTGGTTTGTTCTTGTATGGATCTTTTGCTTTTCCACAGATTTTTTATAAAAAGCCACTATACTCTTGAGTGTGGTTATATGGCTATACATTTACATAAATTTGAGGTCACACTTAGTTTAGCATGATGGCTTAGTGATATATACCTTGCATAATAACCACCTTCAGGGTCATTTCCCACGTCATAAAACAAACCTCGAAAGTAAACAAAGATGGACCGAGGAGTGTTTGGAGGAATCAGGTGGTTTTGCATCTTCTGTGGAGGAGCAAACGGAGGAATGGTGATGGAACCCTCCTTTAAGCAAACATGATTCCTCTGTCCAAAAGTTTGAACCAAGGAAGAACGCTGGAGCAATGAAAGGATCCCTCTTTCAATAGCTTTTTCTTCCTGAAATGATAGAAACCAATTAGGACAATCAAGCGTGCGTTATAATTAGGACAAGATTCAACAAAGTAGTACAAATCTACATTTAGATTGTTATGGCAGGAAATACGATGTTGAAAGATCTATGAGAGAAGTAAAGAGGGACTCTAACTCTTCTTACTTGATAGTGAAAGCATGCCCCAAAATCATGTGGCACTATGAAGAAATGATCAGCTCCTTCTGTCCTGTTCCAATAAGGCCAATTAGAAGATATAAGCTGTATCACACTCCTCATCATTCGTGGGGATTTGAAGGGCAAAGGCAGGCCATTTGGTGTGAGGTCACAAGTCGTATATACAGGGGTGTAGAACCAATCAGCTTCCTCAGGATTGAGAGTTCGGACGGGGCTAGATAACAGGAATCGATGCATATATATCTCGGCAGCAAACATGTGGGTGAGACATCGGGGATCCTTCTGCAGAATTTTCTTGTTGTATTTGCTTGGAAGCTCATAAACAAAAACTTTTAATCTTCCCACCGGATCATCTTCCAGCACATCACCAGCACTACCTAAATTGTATAAAGAAAAAGCACAATCAAAGACGTCAAACCTTAAATCCCACAGCACACAGAAGTTCAACATTTTCTAGATATATCAGATTGGAGGTGAGAAAGCATAGCCAGTCATACCATCTCAATAAGTCAAGCAAATGCTAGAGTCCAGTTTATTGTTTGAAGCTAAGATGTGATTAACTTGAGCTTATGTTGATGCCAATCCATGAGAAGGGTAAAAAACTACAGGTTCAAGCCTCGTGATCTAGTTGCTCAGTTTTATTTATATTCAATCAAGCCAGAAACCCCAATTGCCCAAAATGAAATGTTATCTTGTTATCTCCAAAATGAACCATTAAAAAAGAAAAACTCTTCCAGAAAAACACTGGCAAAGGCAAACAAACAGAAAGTAGTCAAAAAGGACGGAAAAATAGAAGGCAAAAAATATAACTTCAACCTGAAATTCGCTCAGTTTGTTGAGCCCGGCGAAGCTCCACAGCACCAATCCTCAATAGAAAAGCAAAATTAAGAACCACAACTAAACCCCAACTCCAGTTCCTCATTTTTTTTTACTCCGGTCCCTCTTTCACTCTAGCTTCAACAAAACAAATCTGTTACTACAAAGAACCAGTACAATGTGATCCCCAAAGAAAAACCCAGAAAAGTGTATGAGGGTATGCCCCAAATGCAAAGAGAAATGAAGGTTTTTTACTCAATGTGTAGAGGAGGTCGAGAGAGTTGGCCCGTCATTGCACGAAGTAGTTGTTCATAGACGTTTCTTGCGAATTGGGTTTTGAGACAACACAACAATAAAGGAACTTGATGTATTAAATCAGGCAGAGAGAGAGAGAGATAGAGATTGATAGAGAATTGGGCAAATGAAATTGCTTGAAGAAACAGGGAAGATTGAAAACGAATAGGAGGAGGAGGTTTGGTATGGTCTGGTCTGGATTAGTTGTCAAGTAGCTGTTAAAAATTAGTTTTCTGGGAAAGTTCGTAAAATCAAATATATTTATTGGTATAAAGGGATGTATCATCATCATGGGAATCTGGGACGAGATTTCCATTTTCTTTCTGGTTTGATGACAAGCCTGTCTCAACGAAACCGGGTTGGCTGGAACTCTTGGTCAAGGTTGTTCTGTTGTTTAGTATTACACGTTCTGACTCTCCAAATATTTTATACTTGGGGAAATTTCACTTTGTACTCCAAAAGATTTAATATTTTTATTTTATACCCTTAAAATTTAACTCTCCTCAAACCTCGCAATAACAGGAGCCTCGAGTGCAGGTACCCTTAAAGATAAATTTTTTATATTACACTTTCAATGTATTAAAAGTGTTACAATATGATATTTTTGTTAGTTTTCGTTATTTATTCCGTCAAAAATTACCCCATTGATGTTGATGGAATGGGTAACGAAAAGGGTCGTATTATAATATTTTTAATATATTGAGGTTATAATATAAGAAATTTAATAGTTAAAAGTACTCTTTATATTTTCTAGAATTTCCTTATCAATAATATTATTTATACCTAATTAGAAGATATAATGTAACAGTGAATTTTTTAAAATACTAAGAAGATTCACTTTAATTTAATGGTCATAATGTATTAGATTCTCATGTTACATTTTAGTAACACTGCTCTTTCTTTGTTACAACACTATCTGATGTCCATCGAATAATAATATTTTTTAATACTTTTTTTATTTATGTTATTCTGTTTTATATTATAGATTAAAAATTACAAAATAATAATTGTTAACAAGGCTAGAAGTATTCCTATATCGATCCCAACATTTTAATTTTATTTTACAACATATAGAAGTGTCCGGAATGGTGAACCTAATAATATAGAAGGATAGTGAACTCAGTGGTGCCATGTTCAACTAAGTTCTGTATTTAGGACACCATCAACAAATATCCATGATTCATAGTACTCCAAAGATATCTTTTGTTCGTAACAGGGCCGGCCCAATAGTATAGAAAAAAAAAAAGTATGGGTTTTAGGCTCCAAATTTTTAGAAGGCTCATAATTTTAGGTACATTACTAGCCCACAAAAAAAATTAAATTCAATCAAAATTTTTATTGTAATAATTTGAGCCTATAATTCAATCCATAATATTAAAAACTTAAGAAAAAAAAAAATACTCAAATGTAAACTTATATTTACTCCCACCCTCCCTCTCCCCCCTCTCTCTCTCTCCCCGATAAAAAAAAAAGTTGAAATCTCTTTTTCGACAATATTAACACATCTTTCTTTTGTCTCCATCTTACATAGAAAATTAAAAATAAATTATTTTTTTTAAAAAATAATACTAAAAATAAAAAGACATTCATTTAATGTTTCTGTTTTGGACTTTAAATTGACTTGAGCCGTCCCTGGTTCGTAAAGTATTTCAATGACAGTTATTTTCTGATAAATGTGGGATCGAATCTACTTTCTCCAATGGATAATAAATCCAAAAAAACATTAGAAATTTATCTATATAATAAAGTAGCTTACAATTCAAATCTCAAAAGATAAACAAAATGACTTTTGTTATTCGCGGTTGAGATCACTTTAAATTTTACTTTAAAGTTAATCTAACGGCTAATATTAACACCCTAAATTTAATAGGAAAAATAGGCCCCTATGGATGTGTTTTGAGTGACTTTTTAAAAATACTTATAGAAATTATTTCTCATAAATACTTTTAAAAAAAAATAGTATTTGAAACCGCACCACCACCACCACCAATAGATATTTCTCCTCTATGTTTGTGATTTGATTTTGGATATGAATACAAATATATTTATTGTTTACCATTTTTTATGACTCTGTGTCTTCAGGCACAGACAATAACTAATATATTTATAATATGGATACTTTTAGGTGTTCAACTAATGGCAAAAGGAAGATAGTCATTTCATGGTCTTCAAACAACTCTAGTCATAGTGGCCAAGGCCATAACTTCCAGAATTGGTGATGAAAATCCATTTCGTGAATGGGCCGGTCAGCCCATCCAAGTGGACTATAATGCATTTTCATGTATGTTGTGGACATGGGCTTGGCCTTTCTTTGAGCCGTATCACCCCCTCTCTTTGAAGGAAATCTACAAAGTCTTGTAATCAATGACGGATCTATTAGTGGGCTGAAGCCCAGAGTAAAAAATAAAATAAAATTTACCACTAAGTATCAGCCCACCCCCACTCCAAAAAAAAATCCCATCCAACCCAACCCAACCCACCTGCAAAGCTTCCCCAAAATCAGTCGAGTCTCATCCAACCCACCTGCAAAGCTTCTCTCTCACGCGAGTCCCTTCCCCAAATCTCCGGACAAGCAACGGCGCAACAAACAGGCGGCTTCTGTTCTTGGTCTAATCCTTCCATCAAATCTCTCTCTCTCTAGACTTTAGTTTCTACAGATATATCACACAGGCCACAGCTATGAGGATCAGGAAACGTTTTCCACCATCTTATCTCTCTTCAGTCCCTGACTTAGATCCACAATTAGTGACAGCAAGCCCTCACAATTTTTCCGACAGATTCCCAACGAAGAATGAGGAGGGTAAGTCAGACGAAAAACAAGCAATGGAAAATCGAGATGGACTAAAGCTTCTTCCATTTGAGTTCGTTGCATTGGAAGCGTGCCTTGAGGCAACGAGGCTGCTTGTAGTTCCTTGGATAATGAAGTAAATGAAACTACACTTTGTTACTGCTCAATTTGAGTATTTTTCAATTTCCTTTTTTGTTTTTTGGGTTATTTTGAAATAGGCAAGGACATTGGAGCAAGAAGCTCATCCAGCATTGGACAAGCTGACTTCCAAGATTAGTACTCTCAATTTGAAAAAAGATTTCGTCAAATTAAAAGTCGCTTGGTAGCGATTTCTGGACGTGTTCAAAAGGTTTCCTTCATTAAGCTTGTAACTCTGTTTAGAATGCATGGTTTAATTTTTGCTTGTGGATTATTTTGCTTTTAACCATTTGTTTTTTTGAAATTTTGTTTATAAACAAGCGAATAACGGAATAAGTAAAGGTCGAACAACAAAATTTAGGCATTATCATGAGTTCATATGATTCTATTGTAAGTCCTAGCTTTTAAATGCAAAGTATAATATGAACCACCAGCTTTCACTCCAATATGAAATTTTGAAGCTTGCATTGAAGCATTAATGGAGCATTGACAACTTTATGCATATGAATTTTATGAGTGTTGACTGAGGAAGTTATGCTATAGGTGATTTAGTTCATTATCTTTTATTTTATTTTTTTTTGGGTGCAAATTAATTATGTATCAATTGGATTTGTACTGGTATTACTATGCAGAATTCACAAGTTTTTTTTTACTTTGTATCATGTTTTTCTGATTTGCGGGCTTCTTGAATTTTTTTTGCTTTGTATATCAATTGAATGTGCAATTTGGGTATGATATGTTCCTAGGTGTTTTTTGGGGGCAGAGGAACATAAAATTAGATTTGGTAATGAAATGTGTGCGGCCTAGGAATATGTTAGGGGAAATGTGCAATTTGGGTATGATATGTTCCTAGGTGATATTTGTTTCTCTAGTTTGTTTCTCTAATTTTCAACTCTATCTCTACTTTAGTCGTATAAATGTTTAGCTTAGCCCGGGATAAGCAAAAATCTTGACTCCGCCCTTACTTGTAATATAATACGACTGTCGGGTTTGGGCTCTTTTCCCAATGGGGTTGGAATTAGCATGGTGCTCCTGCTGAATTTAACCCTAACCACTGTAAAGGGGTTTCATTGCATATCATGGATGTGGTGGTGGGTTGTGCGTGGAGAGATGAAATGGGAGCAATTGAAGGAAAACAGCACGGGGTAAAGAGAAAAGTTTATCGGGTGACTTGTTAGGGTTGTCGGAGTCTAAGTGATTGATGATCGAGAGCATGGGTGAGTCGGAAATTTTTTTTTGGGTGGGCACTTTCAACCAACTTAATTATTTTCTCCAAATGGATAAAAATAAAGTGGATCATTTTATTATTTTTTTTAAAAAAATTAATACTTCACCGTTTATTAAGCAAAAAAAAGATAAAAAATTAGTATACACAATGTTTACAAGTAAAAATGACAAAAAAATCCCTTTATATAAATAAGGATAATTATAATTATTTTTAATTAATCCCAATGAATTTTCATTACCAATGCTGTCATAAATATATTTCTTTATATACAAAATGTACAATTATACTATAATAATTTATTTATTACCTATTCAATTATTTAGCAGATGATTCATGATCTTCATAAATAAAAATGCCACTATTGGTAAAATTAATGTCAAAATCATAATATTTTTTATAAAAAAAATTATAAAATGACCCGAATTTATTTAAAATTTATAAACGTACCCAAAATATATCTGGAAGTCGGTCCAAAGGATGACCAAAAGTCGATAATAAACAAGAAATTTTTTTATCCTATCAAAAGGACTCGGAGCTCACCCAATTTACCTAAAGAGCAAAAGGACAAACGAGAGAGACAGAGAGAGAGAGAGGCCAAACAACAGTAAAAGGAAGTGGGATCACTGCTCTATAAAGTCGTCCCTCTTCGGCTCCATACATGAGTGATTACAGACATGGGACAAACTTCTTAGCACTCCGTACACTGCTTGGCTGTGATGTGTCATCAGGTCATTGGATCTTTTTATGGACTTTGGGTTGACCAAACAACTTTAATACTAAAACAGTAAGAGTACTTCTACCTACACACAAAAAAAAAAAAAAAAACAAATTTTTTACACCAAATTAATATAGAATATTATATTTATGACTCATTCATTTTCACTGAATATCTAATAAATACGATTTTTTTTTTAATTTAACCGTTAAAGGTGTTCGGATAAACTTATATGCACTCTCTTAAATCCAATCAAAAATAGGTTGTTCATGCGGGATAAAGATATTTATGAGTTTACAATTTGATTGAATTTACTCGGGACCAACTTTTCAATACTGTATTTTTTACTTGTATATTAATAAGATTATGGTATGAGAAAGTATATTTTTGGTATCATATTAAAAAATATTGTCTAACCAAAAATTTTGTTTTAATTTATTTATCACCATTAAGTATGAAAATTAACGAAATAAAATAAAAATCACACATAATTTTTGATAAAAAAGATATATAATATCAAAAAAAATAATTTTTTTATGTATTATAATTGAACCTATACATATATGGTTTTGGGTTGGCAACCGTAAGAGCACTGCCAAAGTACAAAATTTTCAGATATAAATGCAATTATTGATACATAACATAGGTGATAACAGGGATTAAAGTTCAGACGTTTTAAATTTAAATTTTGATAATTTTTTAAGGTTAAGTCACGAAAAGTATATCTCTTATGAATACTCTAATCTTATTACAGATGAGTTGCTTTTAAACAAAAAAAAAAAAAAATTAATCAAAATATACGTAAATTAACTTAAATAAACCTTGTCGTTGAAAAAAAAAATTGAATGACAGGTCCACAATGATGCCATAATGCTGCAGTGTTTGGTGTACTACACCACAAAAAATCTAAGAAAAGTGAAGGCAAACCCTTCTTCTCACTTGTTTAATTTGAAAGTACAAAAGGAAAAAGAGCAGCCTTAATGCAGATAGATTAGTCTCTCTGGCAAACAGAGCTGGGCTGACGGGTCTCTCTGTACTCTCCTGCTTTCACAATGCCAAGGAGTAGTATTACTTACTTAAATGTATCTGATTCGACACTCTCTTACCCTTTGAAGTACTTGAAATTACCATGTTGCCTATTCTGTTTTTTCTTTCCCCCAATAAAGCCTACATGATCATCTGCATTCACACTCATTTAGACTTTTTCAGACTGGTTTTAGTAGTGCTGTCATCTCTCTCTCTCTCTCTCTCTCTCTCTCTCTCTCTCTCTCGTATGTCTGTGTAGGGCTGTTAAACAAGTCAAACTTGAACATTTTTTTAAGCTCGTTTATGTGTAAATAGTCAAACGAGCCAGCTCGTTTATGTGTAAATTAGGTTTGAATTAGGCTCGAATTCAGCTCGATTATCACCCCTATCTGTGTGCATGAAATAAACTCAATTTTTCTCTATGTTTTTCAACTAAGCAATGCTATGTTCAACATGATTTTTGTCATATTTTGTACAATAAATAGATGAATAATATTATTGAAACATAATTTAAAACGTAATAATTGTAATCATTGAATTGTCATGTCGCAAAATTTTAATTAAATTGTCATGCAAATGTTATTATAACATAAGGTTTTATGCATCTCAACACGACACTATGCCCGATGAAATGAGGGCGTATCAACTAGCAGTGAGGAGACAAACACTATAAAGATCGTTCATATAATTTTTTGGGAAGGAGAAGAATAGGGAGAGAATAACTTAAACTTTTGACCTAAAAAAGACAAATTTTTTACAAAGTAACGAGTATCACTGGATATAAAGACCATTCATATAAACAACGATTAATGCTAATATGTTCAATCGATTGCAAAATTTATGAACTACATGTACCATGTCCATACTAAACGAGGGTCTGGTCTCAATCTCAAAGGTTAGAGACAAAGTTTTTTTGCTGACTGGTTTGGCATTTTGCTTTTAATGGCTAGTCTAGTTCGATTCGAACTAACGTAGTTACAACTATCTGGTTGTTTGAACAGAACATGGAGATCAATGCAACAGTTGAGTCGTACATATTCAGTAATGCAAAACAAAAAAGGTACGATAATATTATGATAATCAGTTATCAATGCACGGGTATGAATAGTAAAAATAATCTCGGTTCATTGCTCTCAGTACATCTAACTCTCGTCAAATGTTGGATAACGAAAGTGTCGTATGCCGAATGGATAAGCACTTTAATTATGAAATGGACATTTTCAGAACCCCTAAAAAACAGTGCTCTTTATAGGAAGCAACCGCTCGCCATCTCCATTGCGTTGCACCACTGTGTGTGTTATGTGAAACCTAAAGTGCACCACTGTGTGTGTTATGTGAAACCTAAAGCAAAGAATTGGAAAGAGAGAGAGAGAGAGAGAGAGAGAAAAAGAGAGACAGAGTTTGAAGTTGTATTTGCAGTTGACGTATGGATCCCGAAGCCTTCTCGGCGAGCTTGTTCAAGTGGGACCCAAGAGGTGCTATGCCACCTCCGAATCGGCTGCTAGAAGTGGTGGCAGTACAACCACCTCCACCGCAGCCGCCGCCGCCACCACCACCACCACCACCACAAGTGGCGTATTCAATCAGGCCGAGAGAGATTGGAGGGCTAGAGGAGTTGTTCCAAGATTATGGTATTAGATACTACACTGCGGCCAAGATAGCCGAGCTTGGGTTCACTGTGAACACCCTGTTAGACATGAAGGATGAGGAACTTGATGACATGATGAATAGCCTCTCCCAGATTTTCCGGTGGGACCTCCTCGTTGGTGAGAGGTATGGTATAAAAGCCGCCGTAAGGTCCGAGCGGCGACGCCTTGATGAGGACGAAGCACGGCGGAGATACCTATCCTCCGGTGATACCACCAACGCCCTCGACGCACTCTCCCAAGAAGGTTTGTGCTTATGTTTGTGTCTTTATCTTTCCTAAATGTCATTCCCATCACACATTCATAAATCAGAAGAGCAATTTAGACTTAAGAAGTTAGTACCATGCTATACCTCTCATCAGATGGCGGACCTTGGCATAACTGTAACATTGTTTCATGGTGACTCAAAACTCAAAGATTCGAGTCATGAAAACATTCTTTTAATGTTGTTTACATCTAACTCTATTTTTCAGACTCCGCAATAACGAGAGGATCGTGTCTTGTATACGCCCTTTTAATTTCACATTATCCCTACATGATTCAACCTTGTCTACCTCAACAGACTATATGGATGTATTATTATTTTTTATTTAATTCTATTTATATCCTATTTTGTCTCTAGTAATCACATCTTTTAATATTTGTGGAACTCTATCCCATTTTGAAAATAAAATAAAATTGTACAAGCACTCTGACAATGTGAAACTCAAACCATAGTGGGCTAGAAGACAAAGCCACTGAAGATATATGAATAATGCTATGTTTATTATTTTTTTTTTATACTTGCATGATTACATGGATTAAACTTTTCATGGAAAATGGTGGATAGGGTTATCGGAGGAGCCGGTACAACAAGAGAAGGATGCAGCGGGAAGTGGTGGTGGAAGAGGAGGGACGTGGGAGGCGGGTGCAAAAAATAAGCAACGTCGCAAGAAGGCCGGGGCAAGAATGGCGTCGTTGGAGGATGATGATGAGACGGAGGGAGCAGAGGAGGATGACAACGGTGGTGGAGGTAATGAGAGGCAGCGCGAGCACCCTTTTATTGTGACAGAGCCAGGTGAGGTGGCGCGTGGAAAGAAGAACGGCCTTGATTACCTCTTCCACCTCTATGAACAGTGCCGTGAATTCTTGATCCAAGTTCAGAATATTGCAAAGGAAAGAGGAGAGAAATGTCCCACCAAGGTATGAGATTTAATCTATTAGCTTTTGGAACTTCTAAGAGTCAAAGGGCAAGTAGGGGTTGGTAAAGTGGTTCATGGCCCATTGAATTGCTCGTTAGGACAGCAGCCCATCTGTTCATGGGCTGCCAATAATCCTCTCTGTAAAAAATGCTAAAAAAATCTGTGTTTTTACCCTGTAAGTAAGCCCGATTCGGCCTATGGAGTTGGATCTTCGTGTAAGCCAGCAGACCGAATCAATAGTCCGATAAATTTTGAAAAAATAAAATTTTAAAAGAACAAGAAGAAAATAAGCCTACTAAGTTTGGCCCCATCAGTAACCTGTTAAAGGTCCATTCGGAGTAACCCAAAAGCCAGACCATGGACCATAGCTTCTTGTATATATTAGCCCAACCCTCCATGGGCCAGGTTTCACTAACAGTAACACCATGTTTTAAATCTAACTGTTGATCTAAAAGTCCTAAGACTTATGGGGGCTAGAACTTATAACTATATGAACATAGCATTTTACTATACCCAAGACCGACGTCTATGACGACCCACTTTATCGACACTAGCTTAATGGTAGCCTTTTCTCTTTGAAGGTTTTACTCACCTACTAGTATTCAACGGGATAGTATTATGCTTATACATAATATTAAGATATTTTAATCCAATCTATAGATCGTCATTTCCATGACTTGAGCTCATTAAGTGGTCCTTAGGGGTGTTCATCCTACCCTACAGGTAGAAATTATAGTATTCTATCTTTCTACCCGATACTTTGTAGAAGAATTTTTTCTTGGCCTCCTCTACTCGATTAAATATATTATTTCTACTCGAATTCCGTCCAAAACAATCGGGTAGGAAGTCAGGTGAACACATAATTTTTAGATCATTTTAATAATTTAATTAAGTAACCTGCACCAATTAACTAACACAATAAATCAATAACACTAAAGAAAACACAATAAATTCGATAATACATAAACAATTACAAAAAAATACAACAAGAAAGTCATAAAACATCAATACATCATATATAAGAAAGTCATAAATATTAATAAAACATTAGAATTTTTAATTTTAATTCTTAGGGATTAATACACACACACACACATATATGCGGGTAGAGTAGGGTAGGAATACGAAAATTTTGTAGGTTTTTCGTATTTCTATTCGATTTTTTGCGGAATACCAAAAAATCTTACGTTGGTTTACCCGATTCTTTTGAGTAGTTGATTAATAGAGTCGGATAGGATCGAAATTTGCGAGTAATCGAAAATTTAAATATCCCTAGCGGTGTCGACTCTAATACCAATTGTTATGAACCCAACCGTTGATCTAAAAGTCTAGGATTTGTGGGTGGTTAGAGCTCATAACTATTTGAATGCAACACACCATGTCCAACCTGGTTCATCTTTACCCCCATATGTTTCCATTTTTCTTCCAGATCTAATCCATTTGCTTCAAATCTGTGCTATTTTTTTTGATTTTCTTTCAGATATGTTTTTTCTCTCTAGGTTTAATTTTTATTGTTGAGTGTATGTAATCTTAGGTTTTTGGCTGAGGAATTGAGTATTTTATGGTTTGATTTCTAAAATTTTTACTCAAAAATTGAATGATTTATATATTATAATTTTTGGGATTTTTTGGAAAGAAAGAGCTCATTTTTTGGCCCGAACTCCGGTAAAGCCAAGCCAAGCCTGAGCGAAATTTTAGGCTCAGTCTTTGAGCCCGAGTTGAATCCAAACAAGTCCCTTCACAATCAAACCGAGCCTAAGCATGCCTAAACTTGATCGGCTCGACTCGAATAACACCCCTATTTCCCTTCAATAAAAAGTTAAAAACCTAATATTGATTTTGCACTTGGATGTGTCCAATTTCAGGTGACAAACCAGGTATTCAGGTATGCAAAAAAGGCCGGTGCTAGCTACATAAACAAACCCAAAATGCGACACTACGTTCACTGCTATGCACTGCACTGCCTCGATGAGGCGGCATCCAATGTGCTGAGGAGAGCTTTCAAGGAGAGGGGAGAGAATGTTGGGGCGTGGAGGCAGGCATGTTACAAGCCCCTCGTCGCGATGGCAGCTCGACAAGGGTGGGATATTGACACCATCTTCAACACGCATCCCCGGCTCTCGATTTGGTACGTTCCCACCAAGCTCCGGCAGCTATGCCACTCGGAACGGAGCGGCAGTGCCACCACGGCTTCCAGCTCGGTAGCTGGTGGGGGTGGTTACATACCTTTCTGAAATGTGTTTCTTATGATGATTAAGTAGCCTACGTTAAGGGGCCTTGACACTTGATTAGAGCTTATGTTGTGTGGTAGTATTTGAGTGTAAATCCCCAGTTTCTCACTATGTGATGAATAGACTCAATTGGCATATCTGCTTAAGGAGTCTACTACGGTACGGAATAAAAAATTTTGGTATCTACTAAATTTTAAGCGTTGAAATGCAAGTTTTTAGATTTGTTTAATATAAAATTTTTTTTAGACTTTTGAAGGTCATTTGGAATCAACACAAATAACCTCTAAAGTTGTAAATAATCATTAATACATAGTGAAAAAAAAAAATCATTAATACATAGTGGAAACATTTTGTGATGGTGGAGAGTAGAGAGTGAAAACACCAATGCAACAGAAAGGTTGGACAATTTTCCTTTCCTATTTTCAATCTAAGCCAAAATAGGAAAAGCAGCACCACTAGGCTCAGTCGTCGATTGAACATCAGTAGTAGGGTTCGATATTCATTCCTTACTCAAATAGGA
The DNA here is from genome assembly GCA_951799425.1 of Ilex aquifolium. Taxonomy (NCBI): domain Eukaryota; kingdom Viridiplantae; phylum Streptophyta; class Magnoliopsida; order Aquifoliales; family Aquifoliaceae; genus Ilex; species Ilex aquifolium. The sequence continues at coordinate 26,991,274 of OX637404.1, read as the reverse complement.
AAGTGGCAAGCAGCTCACTCTGTCTCAATCCTCCAGGTCCCAAATAACTCAATTCTCTCCCGTGAACTATTTGTATCAATGAATTAGTTCGATCCAAAACTTGAGATAATGGGTGTAAACCGAAAAAAAATTTGTAAGTAGTTATTAATGGAGTTGAAGTTACCACAAAAAACCAACGGAAATCAGTATGCAAGGATGCCAGACAAGCAAGCCAAGGTTTTTATACTATATAGGTTAACCCTCCTTCCTCTCCCTCCCTAGTCTTCTTCGTCGTGCTGTCATCCATCCACTTAATTATCCCTCTCGCACACTTGGTTGACGACAACTTATAAATCACCTCTTTAATTCATTTGTTGACAACAACTTATAATAGATTGAAGATTGACAAATCGATACTTTGATTTTTTTTTGAATAGTCAATTTTTTCTTGACAAATCATCCGTCAGTAATGAGTGAAGAGTCCACTTATATACAATGAGTCTTACTTAAATACAAGATAGGTGAATCGTCAAGAAAATAATTGAAGAAAAAATATATTAGAGAAGATCTCAATCTAACTGACTAACCTAATTTGTTCTCTGATTGTCATCCCTTGAAACTCCAATGGATAAGAAAGGGAAAAAAAAAAAAATCAAATCCATTATGTTGAAGTTGAGCCTCATACTAAGGTAGAGCAAAAAGTTTTACAATTTCGAACACTTCTTAGGGGTGTCAAACGTGTCGGGTTAAACGAGTGATGGGTTAAAAATATGTAAACCCATACACGACACGCTTAATAAACGGGTAAAAAATCTCAATACGAACACGACTCGTTTAACCCATTTAATTTTAAAAAAATTATATCAACAAATTTTAATACTCCATTTTTTTTTATTGCCAATTGTACTTACCTAAAAAAAGAGGAATTTTTAGCCAAATCTCATAAAAATCAGACTTGAAGGCTTAAGAAAAAATGAAAGAGGTCATTGTCTTTTATAGGCAACTCAACCCTCCCTATCTCCCCTCATTTTTCAAAATATGACAAAAACAAAAGACATTGGTTTGTCGTTGCCTTTGAAGTGCTCTCCATCTCCCCTCCTTTGTCTTTGAACTACTATTTACTTCTTTTTTTTTTACTAATTTTTTAAAATAATTATTAATTTATTATTATATTAATTTTATTTAAACGGGTAAACGTGTGATAAACGGTTTGACAGGTCTTACCCGAACACGACATGTTTATCACCTAAACCCGTTCAGATCTCCGCCAAATCCGTTTAATTCGTGTCAATTAATCATGCCGCGTGGATTTTGACAGCCCAACTTCTTACCTCCAAACTATAAAATAGGCCATTAGTCCATCTTCAATTAGTTTGCTTTTTCCCGCCAAACGAACAATGAATCGTCGGAGACCACGTTCCCAGCCCTCTCCGTCTCCATCAATGGCCGATCTGCGCTTCAAACTCACACGTATCGTCTCTCGCCACGAACAACTCAAAATCGCCTTCAATCGGCTCAATTCTCAGATCAAAATAGGTTTGCTCGAGGTACTTCAATCCAATTTTCTCATATTCTGACGCGTTTGTAGATTTTTTCTATCGTGTTTGCTGGAAATGCATTCTTCGAAGTGCAGTGAATTCAAAAATTCTCCTATGTGCAAGTTTGAATTTCATCTGGAGGTTTGAATTTCCGATTGAATTGCTCTTTCGTAGGCCGAAGATGTGTTCGCATCGCTTGCAACTCCATTGATGAAGCTTGTGGATTTGAAGGATGTTGAAATGGCTAAGGAGGGAAGATTCAGTACTATTTTCATGGATACTACTGATTTACTTTCTCAGGTAACCTTTATTCCCCTAATTTCAACTCATTCGTGTGCGTACCTGTTTTTAATCACGGTCGATATTCCGGTAGGGTCACCAGAGAAACGATTTCAGATCTGCAACACCTGTGAGGTCGGCTTCTGCAGTTGGCGGGACGGATCAGAATTACAAGATTAATACATTGGCGGTAACACATTATTTGGAATTTCAGAATGAACTCAGGTTCATAGTTTGCATACATTCGAATAGGTTACAAGTAACTCCATTGTATGATAAAAAAAGTTTGATGAAATTACACAAATGAATATTTCAAACAACAGCTTATGTATGCATTATTTGTGTGAAGTGTGATTAGAGTAAATGATAGCTTCTAAGGCTCCATGTACAGTGGTTGAAATTGGTAGTCAATGAAAATGCCTGTACCATTTCACAATATTCAAACCATGGAGTAGAATATTGGTAGCAAATTTATGTCTGGTGGATTCAATGGATTCAAGAAAATGTAAGTAGAAAAGCAAGTTTATAAGCTGTAATTAGGGATATATACTGCAAAATTCTAGTGTTATGCTGTTCTTTGATACACACATTTGAACGAGGAGACGGTGTTCAAACTTTGAGTCCAGGTTGATTCTGAATGACTAATAGCAATCATTTCTTTCTGCTTCAGTTTATTTGTTTATCAAGTCACACAACCTGGTCCGAAACTGATAAAGTGTTCATGATACTTTAAGCAACGAGGTCTCATTAGTTGCGATGTTATGGGGTTCTTAGTTCTTACATTGCTTTTGCTAAGGAGCACATTTTCATTACAAAATGAAGTTGTAGGTAAGGAGTCGCTGTTCTGGAAAAACTTCCAGGGATGTTCAATTTGATTGTTCTTATTGGTATATGGTCACCTGCCTTTTCTGCAGGAAGAAATATACACAGCTAGAGCCAGCATGGTATGTGAAGAGCTTATACAGAGACAAAAATTGCAACTTACACAATTGGTTCACCTTCTCAAACAAATTGAAACCCAAGTCAATTGTAGCCAAGATGACATCTTTCAAACACTTACTGACCATCGAGCCTCAATCCAAAAGTTCTTCAAGAAAGCTGTGACTTATGTATCTGCCATTCTCCAGTCGAATCAAAACAATGGCATCTTTTTCCTCATGCTAAAACTCCTCAAAACCACATTTGATCATGTGGGTTCAGCCCTCAGCTCAGTAGAGTGTGGTGTGGAAGACATGATGCAAAAACTAGCTGAAAATATGTGTATTCCTATGGTTGAGTATGTAAAAGGTCTTAAAACTGAAATGACCTCTGGAACATGCCCACACCTATTGGCCATAGTGGAAGAGATGGGAGGAGCAATGAGAGAGGGAAGGGTAGAGTTGGAGGAAGTTAGAAACAAGGTGAGAATAGCAGAAGAAAGGAAGCTTGAGGCTTTGAGCAGATTGAAGGAATCTGAAGAAAGAGTTGGAAAAATGAATGAACATCTTGGGTTCTTCTTAGAAGCTAAAAGGGGGTCCAATGAACAATGTTTAAAACGCAAGGTATGTCCCATATTTGCCACTTTCTGCATATAGTGGGATGTGGGCATTATGGACAATTCTGTCCACGTCGCTCATGTGGTGAACAATTTGTATCTAGGCTGTATATATTTATGGATAATATCTAATTGTAATATTTCCTTCACTACTCAGGATTACTTACCTTAAGGAGAAAAGGCGGTTTCTTTTAGTTTTTTGGAATATTTGATTACAGCCTCTAATGGCTGGCGATAATATATGCCTTAGAAAATCCAAGATAAATTCTAGGACTTGACAAGAGGACATTGTTTTTGTATTTTATCATGATCTCTTGGGAAGTGATTTACTTGTCGCATTTCTCTACTGTGATTTCCAAATGATATTCTTTTCTGAATGTCTCCTTAAATAAAGAATTATCTCAAGAGGGAACATGCCAAATTGTTGAACATATAAAAAAATTGGTCTCTTGAGGCCCCACATATTCTTATTTTTGTTGTTTCTTTGTTAATTGTTGACATAGGTCCACCAGGAACCTTAGTCCATATTAATTTTACAGTGCTTGCCTTCTGATTAACAATTACTAAAGCCATATCCTCTGTAAAACTTGTGTTTTTTATTTTTTCGTGAAGCTTTTAGGTATGGAGGAAGATCAACCTAAAGACGATAAACTGTTGTGGGAATTACTGAAAAAGAAAAGGAAGTATCAAATACCAGACAGTCCAATTGGACCCAAAGAGCTTCTGGGCGTAGGAACCAACAAGAAACACCTTATATCAGCACGGGAGAGACAATCGACCAATTGCAGGCCCATTACAAAGAGCTACTTGCGAGGGCTAAGCCCCCAAACCCCATGCTTGGATCCTTGGCTCGCATTGGGTTCCTCACCCTCAGCACCAACCCACCAAGTTTTGTCTCGGAAGCGCATTACACCCTGACATCACGGTTAAAGTTGTTCCTTATGTTGCTGATTTCCATAAGGTACATTTCTTTTTTCATGGAATCTTACTTTTACACAGTAGTGGTGGTGATAAGATGATGATTGCTTACTCGTCTCCCCATTGAAGTGCCTACGGATAAAATCTGACATTTTAAATGTGAATCATGCTTCCTCTTCTTTCATCTTCTTGCACTCCATTTTTTTTGGTTGCATAGCAATATCATATACATGTGGAACATAGAGCTTGATCATATATAATCTGTAGCCTAAGATTGTGTAAAATTTCAACCTTTTTTGTCGAGTTATCTTATTATATTGCAACACAACCTGATCAAAATCATAGAGGTTTCTGTTAACCTCCTCAGACTCAGAAAATCCAAAATAAATACATGTATTTGTATATGTGCACCTTTGAACTTTACTCTATCAAGTCTATTTTTCGTTTGTTTTGCCACTGCTGTCATTTTATTGAGCTAGTTCTCTGTAAATTACAACACAGTGTGCCTCTAAGACATACCAACATTCACCAGTCCTTATGAAAGCATTACAACAGCTGCATTTTTGACTCCACTAAAACTTCACCCACCATAGACACCACCAGCAAAAACTATAGTTAACGATTTATCAATTCAGGTGACACAATTACAACCATGGTACGTGAGTAGGATCCAACGAGACTCACAAATCTAACGGTCACCAGAAGTCGATAAGGAAAAATTATATAAAGAAGTGTAGCATTGTTGTTTTCTAAAACCTCACCCCATCCCACCGGGGCCACCGTGACTCCAACCCTGTCTCTTGTTTTTCCCAAAAGGGAAGAAAAAAGAATTTCTTAATATCATCGGACAATGTCTATATTCAGGACAAGTACATCGGGGTGAGTTGGTAACAAGTGGTACATCAACTATATAGTATGGTCACAGGGCATTATACATTTGAATAGTGTACTCCAAGTTGTCAATTATTTATGGCAAAAGTGTGCACTTTTTGATAATTTATGATTGACATTGACCCATAATTCTCTCACATCACATTCACAGGTTTAAAGAATAGGTTTAAAATACATGCAACATGGGGGGGTCTGCACAATGTAATATAAATATATAAATACCTCGGCACTTTCAAGTGGAATCAGCCAGTTTGATTTTCTTTGTTTGAAACTAATAACAACAGAACCTGAATATATAAAAGACCTTAAATATAGCTGTGTCGTTGGATATCAATTTCTATCAGTATATATTTCTTTAATTTTCTGTAACATTGGATGGCAGCAAATAGTGACGAGCCCAGATTTAGATTAGGGCAGGACGGTTCGTAGATTGAGCCCAAATCATTAAAAGACAAGTTAGACTTAACTCATGACTTCGGTCCAGTTCAAAACTCAAGATTTTAAGAAGATTCAACGTACGTGGAAGAGTAATTATCGGAATAATCATTACTTCAAGATAATATCCATCTCCAATTGTAGTTATCCTCCACGATAAGTTAGCAGCTTGACCCTCACGTCGCTGTCTCAATTAGGATTCTGCGCCTATAAATTGTAAATTCTCTACACATGGGGGTTGATCTCACACACTTCACCTTGAGCGTATACTCTTGCTCTCTCTCTCCCTTACTATCTTGTATTCTCTCATTAATAGAGTTCTTCGATCACCATTGTCGTCTTCAGTAGTTAGGTCACCCAGATTCAACCACTCAATCTTTATCTCTTATTATTAATTGTTTTATACCATACACTCAGACTGATTTGATTGCTGATATTCTCAAATGTATTATCTGTCTCCACGTCTTTTCAGTCGTATCTAATCATGTCAGTGGGTCTAGTTATTGTGTATCATTAATGCTCGAGGCCGAGTATTAAATGTTCGCGACGAATTAACTTGTTTTCCTTAGGATCGGACTCAACGGCATTTGGCTCTTGCATCTATTTCTTCTACGAGTCTACTTTTCACAAGTCCGTCTAACCATGTACCGTCAATTATAATAAGTGATCGATGGAATGAGTTATGGAGAAAAATGTATCAGAAACAAATGAAATTAAATAATAAAAAAAGAGTTTTCATTTTTAAATTTAATATCGTCATTTAGTAAATACATTTAAAATGCTAATATAGTTTTTATTTACACACCCTTGTGTATTCTTAATTTTAGTTCCAAAACAGTCGTACCAAAGCTCTAAGGTGAAGTAACCAACAATTTTTATTTAAGCGATTTTGAAGCGCCTTAGTTTCTTATAAAGATCGGCCAACTCATGTGACAAGCTTTAAACCTAAGATAAGAGGATCGCTCGAGCAACATCATGAGAACTAATCCTAGCCAAATCTTATCCGCGCAGATTCTATCTTAGTCCTACTGTCCTACTAAAGGAGTTGTACATGGTATAGATTTGTTTTTTATTACCTTACTTTTATTTATTACATTTGTGAGTGTTTTTATTATGTATATAAGCGTTTTTACTATTATTATAGTACCAGAAAAAATTATAAAAATAATTACTATAACAGTAATAAAAACACCGATAATAGTGGTAATTTTTTTTTGTACCGAATAAAAATACCCACAAAAGTGATAAATTTTTTGGTTAATCGCAAATTGCACCCTAAAAGATTGTTCGAATCTCAATTTGTACCCTCAAAAATAAAAAATCTCAATTTACACACTCAAAGATAGAAATTTATATTAATGCGCGTCTGAAACTAACAACAGTCAGTTTGTCGTTTAAAACTAAATGGATAAATTACACTTAGATCCTCTTATGTTTGTCACTTAATCATTTAGACTCCTCATATTTAGAATATTATTCCTATACCTCCTTACGTTTGTGTACGTGTAACACATAACCTTTTGTCGTTAATATCTGTTAATATAACTGCTAAAAAATTATAATTTTCATACTACCCTTTATTTTGTGGGCCTGTTATACTCTAAAGTTCAAAATTAAGCTCTTCATTTTCAAGTGCCGTCTAACAACCGTCAGTCTACCTTACCATCTAACAGCTGTCAGTTATAGAATGACCCACAAAAATTATAAAAATATCAATAAAAAAAGTAAATGTTAGAGGTGTGGTATCGATTTTTTTTTTTTAATACCATAGTCAAGTCCATAAATCAAAGATGGTTTTCAGTCCAAATTCTCAGGATTTGGCTCTTTCATTACTCAATTAACCCAGTTAATAAATAATCATTGACTAAAATCATAACTCACGAGCAATTATGATCCGGATTAGTCCGTGCCATGTCACTGAAGTGATAACTTCTATTAATTTTTTGGTGAGTTGATTACTTCCCTTGATCTATATTTGGTGAATTTCCATCTTATCTATATTATTATTAATAAAATGAAACCAAGATTTTGGCGTCACGTCCCTTTATTAGAAGTTAATTAGTATTAATAATTAACTTATGATTTATTATTTAAGTAAAACTTTTCATTATCCGGTTGATCCTTTGTCCATCTCTCATACGTATAAAGTTGATAATCGAATCGAACTTGAACCAAATATGTTAAGTTCGTGTTTTTTCAAACAAATCTAAAAAATTATTAAAATTTGGTTCGTTTTTAAAAACGAACTGAACCAAAACAAGTAACTCAACTATTTCTATAATATAAATCAGGACATGTTTCAATAAGCACATCCGACGGTTTCAAATAAATTCATCCAATGGCTACCAATTGTTGGGGATTTAACCGTTATTAAAACCCACAGAAACACACACACAATCCAAGAGCAAATCAAGAACAGAAAACAATAACAAGCAAGGAAGAACAAGACACACAATATTTACGTGGTTCGGCAATTTGCCTACATCCACGACGCTGCAGGGATTTCACTATTAAGAGAGACAAAAATACAAAGAAGGAGGCTATGTAATATCTCACACCACTCTCATAACCCTAATCACCAAGACAAAGGGTTTTTTATACATTCTGTGCACTAAGCCACGAAACAGACACGCGTCCGGACGCATGACTATACCGCGTCCGGACGCGACTTCCAGTGAGTTCAGTTTTGCTCCTTCAACGTTCTGCCACTTGCGTCCGGACGCGCGCTCTTCTGCCGTCCGGACGCGACTTCCAGTACGCCTCAGAAACTTGACTCCACAAATGGCCCAACAATTCTCCCACTTGGAGACTAGTTTGATCACCATCAATCGCAATCCTCCCGAACAATAGTCCCTCATCCCTGCAGCTCATCCTCCTGTCCTCAAACTGAGAGACCCACGGAAGCTGAACAAGACTTCAGCTTCTCGACAGTAACTACCTTTGTGAACATGTCTGCCGGATTATCCCTTGTGTGAATTTTCTCCAAAGTAAACTGTCCATCTTCCAACAAAGAGCGAATGAAGTGATACTTTATGTCAATATGCTTGGTCCTCGAATGAAAGGCTGCGTTCTTTGCCAGATGTATCGCACTCTGACTATCACTGAACAATTTTGAATTGTCTTGATCCTTACCCAACTCTTTCATGAAGCTCCTCAACCATACCATTTCCTTGCACGCCTCCGTGGCTGCAACATACTCCGCCTCTGTTGTTGAAATAGTTACTATTCTCTGTAGCCTTGAGACCCAACTGACCGCTGCACTACCCAATGTAAAAACATACCCTGTAGTGCTCTTTCTGCTGTCAATGTCCCCTGCTAAATCTGAATCCACAAATCCTTGCAAACAAATATCAGAACCCCCAAAATTCAAAGCCAAGTCTGAAGTACCTCTCAAGTAGCGCAGAATCCACTTGACTGCTTCCCAATGCTCCTTGCCCGGATTTGCCATGAACCTGCTGACAACTCCCACTGCTTGAGCAATGTCTGGCCTTGTGTTAACCATGGCATACATCAAGCTCCCTACCGCCGAGGCATATGGGACCTTTGCCATGAAGTTCTGGTCTTCATCTGTTACTGCTCCCTTTTCCTTCGAAAGCTTGAAGTGACTTGCCAAAGGTGTGCTGACTGGCTTAGCATTCTCCATGTTGAACCTTTTCAGCACCTTTCCAATATACTCTTCCTGTGACAACTTCAACTTCATGTTTGCCCTGTCTCTACTGATTCGCATCCCAAGGATTTTCTTCGCAGAGCCCAAATCCTTCATTGCAAATTCCTTTGACAGTTGTTCCTTGAGATTAACAATCTCTTCCATGCTTGAACCTGCAACAAACATATCATCTACATACAACAAAAGTATGAGATATGACGTACCAAGCTTCTTGAAGTAACAACAATGGTCCCCATGACATCTGCTAAACCCCGTAGCTGCCATAAAAGTATCAAACTTTTTATACCACTGCCTTGGAGCCTGTTTCAACCCGTACAGACTCTTCCCTAGCTTGCATACCTGATTCTCCTTTCCTTTCACAGCATAGCCCTCTGGCTGATACATATAAATATCCTCCTCCAAATCCCCATGAAGGAAAGCAGTTTTAACATCCAACTGCTCCAAATGCAAATTCTCAACAGCCACAATATTAAGAACACATCTGATAGTAGAAATCTTAACAACAGGAGAAAAGATTTCAGTGTAGTCAATACCTTGTTTCTGCTCGAAACCTTTTACTACTAACCTTGCCTTGTACCGTTTGCTCCCATCAGATTCTTCCTTAATTCTGTAAACCCACTTGTTGTGCAAAGCTCTCTTCCCTTTGGGCAATTCAACTAATTCCCAGGTCTCATTAGATGAGAGAGAATCCATCTCATCATCCATCGCATGCTCCCACTCCTTGTTGGACTCAGCCTGCAATGCTTCCTCAAAGCATTCTGGTTCACCACTATCAGTCAACAACAAATAATACAAGGATGGAGAATAACGCGCTGGGGTTTTTACCGTCCGTGTACTCCTTCTAAGAATAGGAGTCTGTGGATCTACCGGTGGAGTAGATTGTGTATTAGTATCCTGAGGCTCTAAGACATTCCTGTTAGGATTCCCTTCAAACTCTATACAGTCTGATTTTGTCTCAGCCTCCTTGGGTTGACTTAGTCTGTCTTTATACAAAACTGACTCATTAAATACCACATCAATACTCCTGCGTGTTTTTCGATTCTCAAAATCATACAACCTATACCCATAGCTATTAGTATCATAGCCTATGAACACGCACTTACGAGACTTAGCATCGAGTTTATCCCTATTATCCAATTCTACATGCATATAGGCAATGCAACCAAAAACTCGTAAATGAGATAAATTTACCTCTTTGCCTGTCCAAGCCTCCTCTGGCAATCCACAATTCAGCGGAACTGAAGGTCCCCTGTTGATCAAATACACAGCTGTATTTACTGCATCAGCCCAGAATTGCTTAGGTAACCCGGCATGCAACCTCATGCTCCTAGCACGCTCTAGGATTGTCCTGTTCATGCGCTCAGCAACTCCATTCTGCCTTGGCTTCTTTGGGACCGTTTTCAACCTTCGAATCCCACTTGCAGCACAGTAAGCCTCAAACTCACTGCTACAATACTCCCCACCGTTATCTGATTTTAGACACTTCAGTTTCAACCCTGTTTCATTCTCAACCAATGCTTTCCAATTCTTGAAAACATCAAACACATCAGATTTCTGCTTAAGAAAATAAATCCATAATTTCCTAGTAGCGTCATCAATGAGAGTAACAAAATAATTTGAGCCACCAACAGAAGGTACCTTTGATGGTCCCCACACGTCGGTGTGAACAAGCTCCAACCTCTCCGTCTTTAGAGTCCTTGCCACCTTTGTAAAGCTGACCTTCTTCTGTTTCCCGAGGACACAGTCCTCACAGAAGTCCAAATCCAGCGACTTACAACCCGACAATTTCCCCTTTGACATCATTACTTTCATCCCCTTTTCGCTCATGTGACCCAACCTACGATGCCACGTAGTACAATCAATCCCTGATGCCGTCACCGCGATGCTACTGTAGGTACCCGAAGATACATATAAGGTTCCTTCCTTTTTACCACGGGCTAGAACCAAAGCCCCCTTGCTCATCTTCCAAGCATCTGATGTAAACGATGTGACCACTCCACCCTCTGACGACTGACCCACTGAAATAAGATTCCGTGTTAGACTAGGCACGTGTCTAACATCCTTCAATTTCAGAACTGTCCCGTCTGTCTGAGTAATCTGCACATCCCCTTTCCCAACTATATTGCAGGCTTCATCATCACCAAGATACACTTTACCGAAGTTACCCTGCACATAGTTTCGTAGCACATCCATGCGTGGAGTAGCATGGAATGAAGCTCCAGAGTCTATAATCCAAGACTCACTGCGAGAATCCAGCGAGCAAATCAAGGCATCATTATCAGACTCTTCCGAGATATTAGCAGTATCTTTACCTCTTTGGTTGTTCCCATTCTGCTCTTTTCTCGGTGCCTTGCAATCCCGCTTCCAGTGCCCCTTCTGACCACAATTCCAGCAGCCCTCATCTCCGCCACGAGATTTACTTCGACCTCTGTTTCTCGAAGACGATTTTTTCTTGCCCTTTTTATTACCTCCCTTTTTCGTAGACCTGCCCCTTTCCTCCGTATTGAGTGCTGAACCTGAAACAACATCCTCACCCGATGCTTTTCTCCGAGCCTCTTCTCCTAATATCAATGACACGACATCCTCCAGTTTTATCTTTACAGATCCGGAAGAATTGCTCACTGCCACGACAAGTCCATTCCAACTTTCTGGCAAACTTGATAAAAGTACAAGAGCTCTAATTTCATCATCAAAGACAATACTCACAGATTCTAACTGATTCGTGACCGTATTGAATTCATTGATATGTTCAGCAACAATAGAGTTTTCAGACATCTTTAAATTAAATAACTTCTTCATGAGATATACCTTATTCACCGCTGAAGGCTTTTCATACATCTTTTCTAGGGCTTTGAATAAACCTGATGTAGTCTTTTCTTTGGCGATGTTCGACGCAACTGACGGCGCGAGACACAGTCGCACAGTCCCTAGGGCTTTGCGATCCAGAACATCCCACTTTGCTTGCTCCATATCCGCTGGCTTTTCGCCATCGATAGGCAGATAAAGATCCTTCTGATACAGAATGTCCTCCATCTGCATCTTCCAGAACGCGTAGTTCGAACCATTGAATTTCTCGATCTTGACTTTGTCTTCGGTCATTGTGCAAACCCTTGACCTCCTAACCCGGAGCTCTGATACCAGTTGTTGGGGATTTAACCGTTATTAAAACCCACAGAAACACACACACAATCCAAGAGCAAATCAAGAACAGAAAACAATAACAAGCAAGGAAGAACAAGACACACAATATTTACGTGGTTCGGCAATTTGCCTACATCCACGACGCTGCAGGGATTTCACTATTAAGAGAGACAAAAATACAAAGAAGGAGGCTATGTAATATCTCACACCACTCTCATAACCCTAATCACCAAGACAAAGGGTTTTTTATACATTCTGTGCACTAAGCCACGAAACAGACACGCGTCCGGACGCATGACTATACCGCGTCCGGACGCGACTTCCAGTGAGTTCAGTTTTGCTCCTTCAACGTTCTGCCACTTGCGTCCGGACGCGCGCTCTTCTGCCGTCCGGACGCGACTTCCAGTACGCCTCAGAAACTTGACTCCACAAATGGCCCAACACCAATATCCTTCTCAAATAAACTCATCCGACGGTCCCTTCAGGCACGAGGTATCCCTATCACACATAAATGAGCTGAATTTTGTAGAAAAAAATTGTTCCAATTTGACTCATTTTATAAATAAATTGAGTCCAAACCTGAATAACTTTTTTTTTTTTTTGAACAGCGAGAATTACAGACAACCACTTAAAGTGGAAGTCTGTAGACTCTATATAAACGCACACACACACCCAGAGCTATCCGATGTGGGATAGTCCCATCCCCTAGCCCACATAGGCCCGAGGGCCACCTACTGAAAGCAGGCAGTAGTGGAGGAAGATGAGCCCACCCGAACACTGTGGGGACACACACACGCAGATAATTTATTTTTTTTGAACAGCGAGAACTACAGACAACCACTTAAAGTGGGAGTCTGTAGACTCTATATAAACGCACATACACACCCAGAGCTATCCGATGTGAGATAGCCCAAATCTGAATAACTTGACTCGATTATTAAAGTCTCTCTTTTCTAACCCCCCTCTCCCTCTTTCTCTCTCTCACACACACACACCCATGACCAGCGTTGCACCAAAAGTATTTCACAGGACATGCGTTACACCTGATTAAAGTGTAAGCACATGAAAGGTAGTAATAAATTGTGGGTTAGCGGAAAACCTTTTTGTCTTGTGTGTCCTGTCTTACATAGAGCTAGTGACAAGGTTTGGTGGGTTAAAGTCAAATCGGGTTTTAGTACCCCACCCCTGTTAGCCTGTTACTGCCTTTTCTCTTAAAAAAGATTGGTGGATACAGACAACTTTACCCACCAGCACTCAAGTCCAGCCGTTTCGAAACTGTAGATTTCCTACACGTGTTTCCGTAACGTTCCATGCAAGAAAGAAAAAAAAAAAAAAAAGCCTTATTTGAACTCATGAATAAAATTAATACGGGTAAAAATCATTCAGACCCCCTGAGTTTTGTCTTAATGACACGGACACCCCCTCCGTTCCATGGCCGTCAATAATGAAGACGGAAAAGAGTGACATCACCTTAAAAAACTCTTGTAATTTCAAAATTAGCCCTCAATAGTAAGATTAAGTATTATATATTAAAATTTCCCCAAAAATATATAATAGGAAGACTATTATATCCCTCACACCCACTGAGTGAAGAAACTTCAACCTATGTAAGTACCCTCTCTTTCTCTCTCCATTAATTTCTTATGGTTTCACTATATAGTTCATCTACAATACTTTGATATGAAGCTTTGGGATGTTTTTAAAACCAAGACATTTTATTAAAAGAATTTTTTTTTTTTTTTTAGAAAAAAGAGGAATTTTATTCCAAAAAAGAAAAAATTACAAGAAGCAAATAACAAAGTTCTAAAAGTCTAAAAGTTGGCTTTAAACCTTCAATAGTTTAAATCTTTCCTAATTACAGTATAAGATCTCTCAAAAATAAAACTAGTCCTGTACTTGCAATCAAGCCTTCAAAACCAATGCAATGAGATTTTGCAAAGCTTGCAAGCAGAATGCAAGAGAGAACTTGGATCAATGCAGCAAGAGACCCTTCCAATCAGCTCCTGAAACTTGGACCAATGCAGATAGAAAGCCTGCAAAATCAAGCAGCTTTATAACAAAATTCCAGCCCCAAATTTCCAGAAAACATCCCAATGCAATCCCAGTCCAATGCAACAGACAGCCAGAAAATCTGCCAATCAATGCAACAGAGAGATCCACTGCCTGCACACCATACCCAATACTGGACCAGCTAACCCTCCAGATGCCCCAGAAAGATTGTAAGCAGACCAAGAAAGATCACAATGCATGAGTAATGTGAAGCTCCAGATCTTGCAAATCAACTTCATGCTCCAGCCCAGCTCAGAAGAGTAAAAAAATGTAACTACATGACTAAGTGTAAAAATAGCACAATGTCATCAAACTCCATGCTCAGACACAACTTCAACCAAAAGTCCCAAACTGAACCTGTATGCAACAACAAACTGCCAGATGCAAGCAGAATACAGGTTCCTGGTTTCAACACTTGAATGCAATAGCTATCCAATCCCATGCTTTTGATCATAAACCATACCCCTTTTCAATCGAGCAGAAGGCATCATGCCTTGATCATGCTGTAAAAGTAAAACTAGAAAAGAAATGTGAAAAGTCTCTCCTGTACAAATGTTGCATTTCTGGACCTGCTGTAAAAGTAGTCTCCCTACTAATGGCAGTCTACCATTTGCTGAAAAATCAGTAGAACATAATTCGAGACAAATAATTATTTCTTAAAATTCGAGACAAATAACATAAATCAAAATGAAAGGAAATAATTATTTCTTAAAATTAGTCCATGTCATCGTTAGACAAAACATAATTCCTCCATTTGGTCATAGTAATCCAGTTGAAAGTTGTCCAAAAGTTATCCAATGTCTAAAATTACTATTTACAAACTTGTGCTTTAAAAAATTATATCTTGCAGGGGGAGTTGTGGATATACAGAGAAATGATCAAACCCATATGAAACAAAGAAAATGAGTACCCAAAAATCAAAACAAAGCAATTCTATCCAATATTGTGATTTAAAATGAGAAAAATCAAATGGTTTAACGCTGGAAATCAAGAAGAGAGCCATTTGAAGTTAATTAATGAAAGATTAAAAAACAACCTCACAAAATACGTGAGAAAGGAAAAAAAAAGAAGCATAAATCCACAAAGAGGCACAAAAACTTGATCAAGAAAACTTGCTAACAAAGGAAGCTAGAACCAAGAACAGAGCATATAGGTAAAGCTAAGGGACATGGAGCACTAAAATAAAAAAGGGGCTTACAGTGCAAAAGAGTCATCAATGAGGTCAGATACGAGAATAGTGAAGGATTCGAGTTTGAGTTCGGCATCAACGCCCAGTAGGTGTCGCTTGTAGGTGTCGTTTCAACTTGTGGGGTTACATCTCTAGTGGAGCCAATACATTGTGGAATTTAGGGCTTTTGAGTTCGAGAGGTGATGAGATCTGTGGGGATTGGGGAAATAGGGAGGCTGTGGGGGAATGGGGAGGAAGAGGAAGGTTTCGATTTGGAGGAAGAGGACGGCTGTAGAAGGGTTTTGATTTTTCTCTCTCTCTGGCAAACGATGGGTTGTACAAGGGTTTTGATTTTTTAGGGTTTTGTTAGTCAGATGGATATTTATGTCATTTTACACATTGTGGTTTGACTGGTAATATTATAATTCAGTAAAATGAGGGTTATTTTTGTCATTGCACAATTTCTGTTAACTCCGTTTATGATAAGGGCTGTCATTGTAATTAATTAAATGTGAGGGGGTGTTCGTGTCATTAAGACAAAACTCAGGGGGTCCGAATGATTTTTACCCAAAATACCTAAAATATACATAATTTTTTGGGTAAAGCATAAATAATTAACTAAAAATAATAATCATGAATCTTTTTCTCTTTTGTTATTTGGTTGTGAGTTTACAAATAAGGACTTGTGAAAAAATTATATTTCATGTCTGTCAATTATGTCAAGTGAAACAGGTTCGTATTAAAAAATATTTCATTTTATATGTACCCAACTCATTTATTAATTCGTATTTAACAAATTATGTTATATCGGGTTTGTGTCGTGTATGGACCATGTATAACTGGTATATAAACGAGTCGTGTTGTACATTTCTTCTAATTGATTTCACTCATATCTGATCTATTTATTAATCGTGTCGTGTTGAGTGCACTCGTTTACTAAACGAGTGACTTATTCAAGACTCAAACCCTCTAATTTTGCGTTGTGTTCGTGTCGTATTAACGGATTGTGTCATATTTTAACATCCCTAATTATAATATGTCAAATTATGATCCCATTAGTTAAATTAAAATTACTTTTTAAATATTAAAATTGATCTTAATATTTTAAATTGTATTAATTCATAGCTCTGATTTATACGAGTCATAATCCAATCTAATTAAATCATCATTTTTTTTTATTTTTTTTAAATAAAATAAGAACTTCGACTTTTTTATAATTTTAAAGGGGAGAGTGGTGAATTTAAAAAATAAAAAATAAATCAATTGGACAAAAGCTTATCCTGTGATTATTTTGCCACCTTTTAAAACTCATTTGACCTCTGACAAGACAGCGCAGAGAGGCATATCATTAATGTGCATGGGATTCTACCAGATTACACACATTCATTAGTCACCTAGTCTAGATTTTGCAGTTAAAGCTCCCTACTCCCCTTTTCACATTGGTTATCTCATAATGCAACATTTATGTAGTGAAATTGAATAGAAGGGCATCCTTGATTTTCCTATAATACCCATGGATAAATCTCTTAATTGTTATAATTGCCATTCTTTTTTTATTCTTTTTTTATTTTTTGTCATATAAGTAAAAAATTGTTAGGTAAGGTTTGAACTTTGAACCATCCTTTCCTAAGGTCTCATATGTCACTATCGAGTCATTTTCTGATCGATAATTCATATGAACTTAGTGAATAAAAGGGTTCAAGTCGTACATTTTCATTCATGGTTAAATGATCACGTGGTTTATGAGCTTAAATTTTGTCAAAATAAATGATGAACAAGTCAATTTTTTGTAACAAGTTATTTTTTGTTTTTCGAAAAAAATTTCTTTGATTAAATAGACAAGTCTAATCATTACTATATCAATTTTATGATCCATACGAAATGTAAATGGAATTATCCAATGAGTTACAAGAGGATTTTGATACAATTTTAAATGCACACACCCATATACGCCCCGGGAAAAATGCAAAGATAGATAGATAGATAAATAGAGAAAGAGAGATAAAGAACGGCTTAGCTTTGGCATTGGCGTTGGCGCTCGCTTCCATGTGCAGCCGATGATTTTTACCCGTCAGAATTTGTGTATGTGTGTGTGTGTGTGTGTGTGAGAGAGAGAGAGAGAGAGAGAGAGAGAGAGAGAGCTAAGAGTGAAAGAAGGGTCAGAGAGAGGGTTTGCTACATTTTTACATACACACCCCCACATCCACTCACACACAAAGGAGGGAAAGATAGATAGATATAGAGAATAGCAAACTGTTTGGTGTTGCGTTGGCATTTGCTATCATGTGCGGTCGATAATTGTTACACGTCACAATGTGTGTCTATGAAAGAGAGAGAGAGAATGAGAACGAGCTAAGAGTAAAAAGAAGTGTCGGAGAGAGGATTTGCTACATTTTTACACACACCCCTGCATCCACACATGCACATGAGAGGCAAAGATAGATAGATAAAAAGAAAGAGAGAACTGTTTGGCGTTGACGTATGCTATCATGTGACGTCGATGATTGTTACACGTCACAATATGTGTGTGTGTGTGTGTGTGTGTGAGAGAGAGAGAGAGAGAAAGAGCGAGCTAAGAGGGACAGAAGGGTGAGAAGTTGAGAATGGCAAAGAAAGGGGCACTTGATGGAAAGGTTAACACGTCATTGTCCTTGTTAACATATTGCATTTAATAAATGAGATATTACTTGGCGATCGACGAGGAAAAAATCATAAAACGATATTGTTCCCTCATCCATACTCTTCTATTACGAAGTTGATTTCATAATAAAAGAAAATCATATATTTGTTCTCACATTAATCTCATTCCAGTGATAAAAATGCAGTGTCATTGGACAAAAGAAGAAAATAATAAGTAAACAAACTCGAAAAAACCCTATCTTCATATCTAATCGAAAACTTTTTTGTGATGAAGTTTATAGTAAAAAAAATGTCATTTATTGCGATAAGAAACTCCCTCGTGTGATTGTGCAAAAGTTTCTATAATGCTTAGGCAACAAAATGATAACTTGTTGCAATAAATTCACCATCCTAAATTTTCTACAATGACGATGTTATTTCATCATGATTGATTTTTATGGCTAAAGTGGAGTTATTTGTTAGTCGTGAAAAAACGTCTTCTCGTCATAGTGTCTTATATCAACATAGAAAACTTATTCCCAAGTTTATTAGAATACAATTTCAAAAAAACTTTTTTGTTGGGTAACATGTTTATGACAAGTTTGTTATGATTGAAAGGATAAAATCATGACGTTCGTTAAAATGATTGAAAAATGCACAAAAGGCAATAATTAATTGGCGTAGTTCAAATGGGGTGGCGTGGGGTGGGGTGGTGGGGGGGGGGGGGGGAGGGGAGAGAGAGAGGAACTAGTCAAATAATATTTTATTTTTGTAATACTAGAACGATCATTTTGTCGTACTACATATTATTGATTGATTCTTTAAAAGAATAATGACGTTTTCTTCTTATTTCTTTTTCTTATCTACCATTCAAACGGTACGCAGTATTGTTTGTTATCTACGTTAAAACAAGAAAAATTTAACACAAACGACATGCAAAAAAAAAAAATATAGTTTACAATAAATAATGTGCAATATGCTCAAAATGATTACTCATTCGACAAAAAAGAATGACACGTGCACACACACACGTTTAGAACATACATGAAAATTGTATTTTCCAGCCATTTTTGTATGTATCGACAACTCAATTTGTATCCTCAAAGTAATATTGTTGAATTGCCCAAAAACTAGAAAACCATTATTTAAAGCAAAATTGACCATGCAAACTAAAATAATTACTACCATTTTTACGTTTGTTTACCATTTCAAGTAACGAGGACCATGCAAAAACAAATAGTCACAACTATTTGACATAAAATAGAACAATCACGCGTATCTTGTAAGAAACATTTTTGACATAAATACGTATTATCGTCTCGAAAACATTTTTGAAAATGAAGGATCACATCATCTTCACCATCTTATGTTTCCTCTCATTAGGCCATGCACTTCAAAAATAAAGTATACATCACATATCGAATTTCTACAATAATAAAACAAAATAATAGTAATATTACCACAAAGAACAATGGCACAAAGACAGTGGCAGAATAGTAAGAAGAAATTGCTATCAAGGATAGTTTCGTCATACTATGCTATTCATATTTCTTTTTTCTATTTTTGCGGCTAATCCCTTTTTAAAAATCCTAAAATACTAAGCTACGATCAGGTGTGGTTTGCGGATGTAAACTTCCCAAAGAGTCAACTGTTGAACTGATCATTAAGTCCACAAAGTTTCAAACATGTTTGACTTCTTACTCTCAAAGCCAATATCATCTTCACCCCTACTGAATTTAACTGCACCCAATCTCATCTGATCTTTCCTCTTCAATCTCTTTTCAAAAACCGTCGTTCACGTCTCTCTCTCTCTCTCTCTCTCTCCACACCCGACCAGTATAAAAATCAGTATACACCCACCTCTCTTCTTCACCTCGCGAATCCCAAGTACTCCAACGATCAAATTCTTCAAAGCTTCCTCTCTCTTTCTCTCTGCCTTGGTCTTTGACTCTTTTTGGGTGATGAGCATTGCTCCAATGGCGCAAGTTACCCAACTGCCTATCGACAACGATGGCATTTGCATGGTCTGCAAGGAAAAGCCCGGCGAAGATCGGAGACTGACTTGCCACACGTGCGTGACTCCGTGGCATGTGAACTGCCTCCCTAACGTTCTCGAAACCCTACGAGCCGCGCTCCACTTTGTTTGCCCAGACTGTGAAACACTCGCTGACGGCGGCGATATCGCCGGAGCTCCGGCACCAGATCCATCCGGAGGCGAGCTTGTAGCAAAGATTCGGGCGATCGAGGCTGATACGAGTCTCACGGAGAGAGAGAAGGCGAAGAAGAGACAGGAGGTTTTGAGTGGAAAAGCTCACGAGGAGGAGGGGAGTGATGATGAAAAGGAAAAGAAGAACAGAAAGGGGAAAGAGAAAGTGGTGGAGAGAGGAGAGAGTGATGTGTTGGATGTTCTTGGCGAGAACTTCAAGTGTTCGTTTTGTATGCAGTTGCCAGAGAGGCCTGTTACGGTATATACCCTTTTGTTCTTTGCTTTTTTGTGGGCTTTGTCTGTGTTTTCTTGTTTGTTTAGCCTATAGTTATATATCACTTATATATACATATATATACGTAGCTTGTGTATATATATGTTTGCATTTGTGCATGGGTCCACAATCTGCATTGACTTTTGGAATTGATTTGTGATTTCAGAGAACTCTCAAGTATAGTGTTTTTAAGGTCCTTTTGTTGTTCGATCGCTCTAGATATCTTTTGAGTTAATTTTTTTTTTTTTACTTTTTTAATAGTTTCTGATGATCTCTCTTTCTCCCCCACAGTCCTACCACAACCCCCAGAAAGCGATCGCCCAAGTCGATTTTATTGATAGATTCATGCCACAAATGCTAGTGGCGTTCCTGTTCTACGCTTCAAATTACCTCTTGTATTTTGATTTTAGTCTTCGTAAATTTTCTTGGTTTTATCGGAAATTAACTAGGGTTTTTGTGGGTTCATCCTCAATTCAATCATATCTACTCTTATTCAGTTGATGTGGTTTACCATTTCCTTAATTCTACTTGGTGGGTTTTCCGGTTTACAGTTGCATCATTGCATTGATACTTCAGGCGAGATTGTTTTGTTGAATGATGTTCTATATTTATTGGACTGTTATGAAATTTTAATGTACTTTGCTTTCCTAATCCACTATTTATGTTTGATTACTTTATATGCTTTTTTGGGTACACTCTCTTGATTCATTGCTCACTCTTTCCTCTTTTGCTATACTCGTTTCTCGTTTACACAATTTTGTCATACATCTTGTTCAATTTTAGCAGCTGTAAAATATGATTTAACGGTTTGAAGATATCTGTCCTCATGCTTGTCCTAGTGTGACATGCCTTAAGAGGGATCAAATCACCATTCTAAAGGATGCATTTAGGTGTTGTGATCTATAATTGTGCATTTTCTTTAATGGAACTATATGTTTCTTATATTGGCACTGATTAAGAGTAGGGAGTAGGGAGTAGGGACTATGCACCAACTAACTTGTTTTAGTTCATAGTTCGAGTTGGATAAAGCATATCATTTCCATTTTTGATACTGAATAGAAAGTCAATTTTGAAGTTCTTGTATGTTTTATGTCTCATGGGCTTGCTATTCCACTAAGCAAATATAAATGAAGAGGTGAGTTTTTCACAGCAGCAGGGCACATCACTGCATTCAGAGGGCCCTTTTTGGACGTCTAGACGTGTCAGCAGTCTTATATTGCAATGTTTTGTTGATGGAATTGCATGTTTGTATTCTATGGTTTTGTTTTATGGATGGTGCATACATGTACATCAGAGGAGTGAGGTTGCTAATATTCCTTTTTTGTTTCCATTTTTTCAGACACCTTGTGGCCACAATTTTTGCTTAAAATGCTTCCAAAAGTGGATTGGGCAAGGGAAACGGTCTTGTGCAAAGTGTCGTTGCAATATTCCCCCCAAAATGGCAAGTCAGCCGCGCATCAACTCTACTCTTGTAGTTGCCATCCGAATGGCCAAGATGTCCAGATCAATTGCCACTGGTGGGCCTCAGAGCGTATATCATTTTGTGCACAACCAAGACCGACCTGATAAGGCATATACTACTGACCGGGCACAGAGGGCTGGGATGGCTAATGCTGCCAGTGGGAGGATATTTGTCACCGTCCCACCTGACCATTTTGGACCTATCCTTGCTGAGAATGATCCAGATAGGAAGCAGGGTGTCTTGGTTGGGGAGTGTTGGGAGAATCGCATGGAATGCAGGCAATGGGGAATTCATCGTCCTCATGTTGCCGGAATTGCTGGACAATCAGAATATGGTGCGCAATCCGTGGTACTTTCAGGAGGTTATGAGGATGATGAGGATCATGGGGAATGGTTCCTCTACACAGGAAGGTCTGTTTTATGGGATTTCTATAATTCACTTGAACTAGTAGCAAATAAGTTGTTCTCTAAGCCTATTGTTGGAGACAATTTATGAAGTGCTTTGTTGATTGCTTAAATGCTCTGGTCATTGCACATTCTGCCATGCATGTCACTTAGGGATTTAAAATTTTGTTTTGACCATTTTGCCATCAGCAGTAGAGAAGAAGGGTTGCAGAACGTAGTCAGTGTTATGACCTGTGCCTTGCATCACTTCCACTTTGAACGACTTGTGTACCCTCAGGGATCAAGGGTGGTGCACTTCAGTGTATATTCGGAGGCTATTTTTATTTTTTTTTCTATGCTTTTCACCTTTTGCAGATGTACAACACGACTGGATATTCTCTGCTACAATATATGCCCTTTCCCCTTTGTCTGAGCACCTTGAATCACCATGATAGATTGATGTGTGTCTGCTATTCTTTGTTGCCGTTTCTCTTTTGCTTTTAGTGAACCTTTTGTAAATCTTCGTCAGATTTTTGTTCATAGTGTGTTCTGATGATAATGATGTGTTTTTCATGGTGTGTGTGGCAGTGGTGGGAGGGATCTTAGTGGGAACAAGCGGACTAACAAGGAACAATCATTTGATCAGAAATTCGACAATTACAATGAGGCTCTGCGAGTTAGCTGCAAAAGAGGCTATCCAGTCCGAGTAGTCAGGTAACTATAAGTGTGTGGGAATTATCTAACGCATTTATTTGTTCCTTTTGTGATTGGATTAAAAATTCCCTAGTTTTGTATCGTGAAGAATCAGAGAATACCAAACTGTGGAGACTTAGATTTCTTTTCTTGGCTGCATAATTTCACTTAGTTTAAAACCTTTCTTACTTTCTGAGAATGATGTTGCGTTTCGAAGTCGAGCGTAAAACTTTTATCCTATAATGGAAAAACCTCCCTTGGTGATTTGAAGTATCAAGCACCTAATGCTTTTCAAACATCTGTAACGCCAAACTTATTTATGATGCATCATTTATCCTTGCGGTTTCATAATTGTAGATACTGGATTACACATTATACTATTACCTTATACGAGTTGTGATAAAGCCAAAAGATTATATTGTAAAGTGAAAGTATTTTCATGGGACCAGAATGATGGTGGCACTCTCTAATGAAACGTAACTGATAGGTTTCAGGCTTATTGGAGTACTTAAATGAGAAGTGACCTATCGACTAATAACTTGGGGTTTGAGTTTTATACCTAGAGTGCAATTTTTCATATACAACTCAGTGCATGGTCTTATGGTAGTTGCCATAGTTTAACTTTGTTTCTAAAAGCCTTCGCTAGCTGTGAGTAAGTTGCAGTTCCAAGGAACGACTAAACACCTTTTGCATTCAGTACCTGAGTCAACTGAAGATCTGAGTCAATTCCACCAATGAACCGGTTTGTGAGAATGGATTATTTGGCTTGGATCAGTTAAAAGAGTTCAGCTTCTGTAGAATGGGAATTTGGAAAAAGGATACTGATTGCTATTTTTTTCGCATCTTAATCAATTGCTGCTATGTTCTTTTGTTGGACAGATCTGAGAAAGAGAAGCGTTCTTCCTATGCCCCTGAGAAGGGGTTGCGGTATGATGGGATCTACAGGATAGAAAAATGCTGGAGAAAAGTTGGTAAACAGGTAACCATTTGATATGTAATTGCAATGGACGTGCATGTCATGTTGTTTTACTATCTCAGCAGATTTATTATTAACTGGATTTTGCTGCATTAGGGCTTTAAGGTTTGCCGATACTTATTTGTAAGATGTGACAATGACCCTGCACCATGGACCAGGTTTGTGTTTGTTCATGCTCATGTATTTTTCCTTAATAGAACTATTTCTTCGTTGACTTTCATCATATCTAACTTCAGCGACGAGCATGGGGACCAACCTAGATGCCTGCCGGTCATTCCTGAACTCAAGAAGGCGATTGACCCTTTCGAAAGGGTGGAGAATCCGTTCTGGGATTATGATGTGAGTGGATATCATTTATCTTCCAGGAATGCAAATTTAGTTTTTGAAGATGATACGTGCTTATAAATCATCTTTGCATTAAATGTAAAGTTATCACCAGTGAATCTATATTACATGTATACATTTATGGTATATAATAGTAAGCCGGTATAAAGTCCCAAGGGCTCAAGTTATATGCTGCAAAAGGTATGATTTCAACATGACCAACCAACAAAGTGCTAATATAGACAGTAACCGCAAAACCCCCAACTCATTAAAAGACTTTACTTTGGGACCTCAATTATGGGCGCGATCTTATTTTTCTTCCCCTAGCTTTTAGCCACTTTTTTCTACATTTCTTCAGTTTTCTTTACTTTGAATCTCAGGAGGAAGAAGCCCACTGGAAGTGGAAAAAACCACCACCCCCTAGCCAGAAAAGAGTAACTGCAGCGATTCCTGAGGACAGAGAGAGGGCTAGAAGAGAAATAAGGAAGGCACAAAATACATCCGTAAAAGAAAAACTTCTGAAAGGTTTGGCCTCCTTGCCTATATTATTTCTCTTATAGTTATTTGCTCTCTGGGGCTTGATAGTCTGAACCAGTAAGTGGATCCACATTTCATAAGATTATCCTAGTTGTGGTTTCTTATAAAACTAATATTGTAAGTTTACAGCAATTGGTAGAATTCCATAATTTGGAAGGCAAAAGCTGGGTTATGTCGTCTGCTAGGTTTTTTTTTTTGTTACACTTCTTGCAAATTCATCGCGGTATAGTGTTACTATTATTATTATTTTTTTTTTGGGGAGGGGGAGGGGGGAAGGGGGAACTATTATAGGTCTCGCATCTTTGATTTTAAATGTGTGGGAATTTATTATGGTAAGGTATCCATGCAGAATTCAATTGTCTGCTCTGTAGAAGGGTGTTGAATCTCCCTCTCACGACACCATGTGCTCATAACTTTTGCAAAACATGTCTGGAAGGAGCATTTGCTGGCCAGACTTATATGAAGGAGAGAACATGCCAAAATGGAAGGAAGCTGCGTACGCAGAAAACTGTCATGAAGTGCCCTACGTGCTCACTGGACATATCAGAGTTTCTCCAGCATCCACAGGTTTCGTGGACATACTCTTTATCTCTACTCTATGCCCTTGAGATATTAGTGCAACCATTTTCACTGATTGCTGGAAAGATGAACTAGAGAGTAAAACCTGAACTCCTCTGTCTATCTGGGGTTGGAACGCTTTTGAAAATTTTCTTGATGTAGTCATTGTATGCTGTGGCTCCCTTTGTTTAGTGAGCGGTATTGTTGACTACACATATGACCTATGCATTTTCCTTCCTTACAGGTTAACAGAGAACTTATGGAAGTAATACAGCAACTTCAACGTAAAGTGGAAGAGGATGGGAATAATATAGAGAATTCCTCTGAGGGGAAAGCTCCTATGTTTGTTGAGGAGAGTTCCAATGCTTTATCTGAGGGGCCTGAAATAGAATTGTCTAATCCTCAAGCTGAAGGCAAGCCTGGAAAGGCTAATGCTGCTAGCCCTTCAACCGAGCAGAAGCCCAAGAGGACATACAAGAGAAAGAAAAATATGTTTGTTGAGGAGAGTTCCAATGCTTTATCTGAGGGGCCTGAAATAGAATTGTCTAATCCTCAAGCTGAAGACAAGCCTGGAAAGACCTCCAAGCGAAAGAATACTAATGCTAGCCCTTCAACCGAGCAGAAGCCCAAGAGGACATACAAGAGAAAGAAAAATGATGTTGTAGATGGCTTGTTCAATAATGGTGATGATGGTGTGAAAGAAAACACAATTTCTGGGGATAAGCCTGATGGCAGCAATGATTTGCAAGCCCTCATGGTTCAATGCCATGAAGCAGGCCAGGGGAGGCCAGAAGGCGGGGCGAAGGCGCAAGAAGCTGTGGATGACGGAAATGATTCACCTTCAAGTCCCCTCCATCTGCAAACAAATGAAAGTGAATAGTCATGTTTGATTGAACCAGCAAATAAATTTGTACTCATTGAGGGGATCTGGGAATCACTAGTTTTTTATTGTCGTGAAACAGATTACATTGCTTTGGTTTATAGGTTAAGTTTAGCGCCGGGTAATTCAGGTCTTTAGAATCCACAAAAGTTTAGTCTTGTTTTTAATATTTTTTCTTTTTTAATACAGCATGTGAGATAAATAATGTTAGATTTTCCTTTTGATAAACAAAAGCTTGTTTATGTTTGTTTTGTCCTTTTTAATTGATCCAAATTTGCTTGACTTCCTTTTTAATTGTGGTCCAAATTGCCTTTCCTATTGTTTAGTGAGATACCAGGGGACTGTGTGTACTTGTGAAAAAGGTAAGAAACAGAATAATATCATGAATCACATCAACTTGGGAAAAGGTGATTACTGTTGATGTACGGGAGATTTCTCACACAACAATGAGATAGCGACACTCCGGTTTGTACTGGAATGAAAATCTTGGGCTCTCGGGTGGAATAACCTGGCACTCAAAAAGAAAAATTAGAAGGGATATCGGAGGTGTCTCTAGCATTTTTCCTCTAATACTTAAAAGTTATTTTCTGAGGAGGGAGATACATACAAGGCTAAGGTTAGGTTTAAATTGTGTACCTTTGTTTTTTTAACTTGGTGTCCTATTTTTACCTTCTAGGAGAGTGGCTAAATCATACGAGGTTATCCAGTTGATCCCATTCCTAGGAAGGCTTTTGATTGGTTCATACCAAAGACATCAGGGATTTCTATCTGGTCTGATCAAGTGAGCAGGCATCGAACAAAGTGCGTGCTTCGCCTCGATCCCCAACATTCTGCATGCATTAGCATTTGATACTACGTTAATGACATTAAATGCTCGGTACCTTGACTGAAGCCGAGCGTTAATTACTTGTCAAATATATACATGTGCGCATAAGGAGCATTTATTGTTTATAGAGGTCTTGAGACTGAGCGTTTACTAAACATTTAAGAATGCCCTCTCATGATTGGTTGCAGAGTACTTTTGTGCTCCTTCTGATCACTTGGGGAATAAGAACCATGCCTGTTGGTCAATCGAGCACAAATTTATAGTGCGATCTTGGAGAATTTGTCTACCTGAGAATAATTGAAGGAATGTCTCCTATAGATTTGTACTCGATTGACCAATAGGCATGTTCTTACATAGGAGCGTCGAGTCATATCAAGGTACCCAAGGTCCCTGTTCAGGACCCAGTAATCATCACTGTTTCTTAGGGGCTATACCTTACATAATCATCACTGTTTCTTAAGCATCATACCTTGCATAATCATCACTTTTTCAGTGAAATAGACAACAAACACCACGTATTCGTATCTAATTAATCTGACAGACCACGTCCCGTCAATTGTTATCAATTCCATTGTGATCTTTTTCCATACATAATTAAGAAACCCAACAGATTAGTATAATTTTTGCGTCTAATTAAACAAATTAGAAGGAATTTTTTGGCCCCAGACATAAATTAAAAAAAAGAAGATAAATTTAGCAAATGCCACCAAAATTAACCACCCTGAGTCCTGACTAGGGATGGCAGTGGACCGGGGAAAAACGGGTATTCGTCCAAACCCGTCTCTTTTGGACCGGGGATGGACTATACGTATTGGACGGTGGACGTATACGGGGATACCCGTATAAACCCGTGCGGGGATGGAGGCGGGGATGGACTTACCCTTACCCCCGCCCCGTCCCCATTACCCGTTACAAATATATATATATATATATATATATAAATACTCCCAGTTAATGAATATTAGTGTCAACAGATTAAGAAAAATTTCATCACAACTCAAGGCTGTAGCCAACAGATTAAGAGGAATCTCATCACAGAATAGGTGTCTTGGATTCAGATTCATGGGACAGTAGGTTTGAAATAAGTTTAACGGACAAGAACTTTTAACATTTTATTGCTACCTTCAAACTTCTGGATGGTGATCTCAAGACAGCTGGACCTTCAGTCAAAGATTCCATATGAGCCATACTTTCCCATTCACTGCTGTGGACAGTAGGTTTCCAACTCCTGTCAATGCCTTGTATAACTTTTGAAGCCTCTGTTACAATAATCTACAAAAGAAGCAAATTATCATTTATACTTCCACCTACTAATCACATGATTCTAGAGTTAATAAAAACAACAAATGGTTCAACAACCATAGAGCTATACATTCAATGTAATTCATCTTTCTTTGCAATATCCACAACAGACACAACTCAACAAAATAGGGGACGTATAATACATTTACCTTCCTTAGAAGTCCAGGGTTATAAACCCCTTGCACCTGTAGTTCATCAACAGGTGCAGCTTTTCCATGGGCTATACTTTCAACCCTAATGGTATGGATTCCAAGGGCTGACTGTAAGCAACCTAGAGACATGAAGACATAGAACTCCGTTACTGCTAGGCAAGACATATACACCAGATACACCAGATGTTGGCTTGGGCTTGGGCTTGGGCGGGTACGGGGGAAGCGGGGACGGGGGCGGGGATTAGAAATTTACCCGCGGACGGGGGCGGGGATTAGAAATTTACCCGCGGACGGGGATGGGGATGAAAATTATACCCGCTAACGGGGGTGGACCGGGGATGGACGGAGTTTTTGAAGTGGGTACGGGGATGGAGACTACACTCCCCGCCCCCGCTTCGGTCCACTGACATCCCTAGTCCTGACCCGTGAGGTGGTGATCCTTGGGGCGCGTTTTGTGGTTTTACATAAAGGGTAAACCACAACCCGACTCGGACCGACTTAGCCATCTCTCTCTCTCTCTCTCTCTATTGCATGAAAAACCCTCGCGTCTCTCTTAGAACCCTAGCTTCTGTTTCTGTAAGTACTGTGTATTTGCTTGTATTGAGTTAAATATTCCATTTCATCTGTGTTGTTTGATCTCATACAATGATGTGTTGCCATTATCATAGCAAAAACCTGAGATTCGATCGTGTAATTATAAGTTGCCCTTCTTATCCGTGAATTCGATTTTGTATTACCACTATTATCATTTCAGGGTTTAATTTAGTCCATATACTACGTAAAACATAGAAATCAGCCCGTTCCGTCCACTTTTGCATTAAAACCAATGGAAAAGGTCGTGAAACTTGTTTCAGGTTGCGCTTAAACTTTCTCTTTTAGTTTTTTTGTTTGTTTTATCTGTGGAATTGGATAGAAGGAGCTTATTGCTAAGTGTTACACAGTTTTAAGGACTATATTGAGACAGTCGAAAGTTGAGGGGGGCATTTTAGAACCGTAGACATTGTTCGAAGGCCATTTGAGAAAATTATCCTATATTATGGGTGCATTTTTCTGTATGCAGGATATTTCCTTTTTTGATGAGGGTATTTTTATCACTTAGATGTTAGAATTGATAGATAAGTGTGTATTTCCAGATCCAACATATTTTCTGCTATTGATGAGAGTATTTTTGTCATTTCCTCTTGTCTGGAATTGAAGGGAGTGCCTGTAGCATCTTTTAGAGTCCTGATATCATTGTTCTTCATGATTTTTCGTACAATCCATGTGAGGAACACATTATTTGTTAATGAATTCGCGAAACAATATTATCCTCCATTTGGTAGGAAGGATAGAAAGTAGGAGGGATGGAAAATAGGAATGATATACTTTCTATCCTCCAAGGAAGGAAAGTAGGAATGATACACTTTCCTTCCTTTGTATTTGGTAGGATGGATGGAAAGTAGAAATGATTAATTTTTTTGTGTTTGGTATTAATAAAAAAATATAAATACATAATATATAATTGATAAATATGATATGTAGACAAATAACATGCATTAAACAGAGCATTAGAGAAAAGACTTGCATTATTGGGATAAGAACCAAAATCAAGTACAGACAAATTTGCCAATTAGTTATACTTTATCTTTTACGAATGAGAGACCACTCCTTGAAGAGATCCACAACTGAAGTCACTTGCACTCAGGGTTGGTGTGCATTCCCAGCGGAGGTATTACCTGACCAGGTTAGGGATGAAAAGAGACATTCGATAATTGTATCACTGTCTAAGTTGTTTGTATAAAACAGAAAGATGGGCTCTTATAGGCCATTTTAGAACTCACAAGTTACATATCTTTAGTTCCTTGCTCCCCATGTGCTCTAAAATGGATAAACTGGTGAGGTTCTTGGAATCCCTGAATAGCCTTATATTGAGCTTCATTTTCTTTTGAATAATAGGCTTTCTTATTTAATGAATCACCAGCTCTTAGAGGCTATAATATTATGCTCTTTATGCTAAAATTTTACTTGGTGGTTGGTTTTATTGTAGGTTTCTTGGTTTCTGAACTCATTTATCTCTTAAGTGCCTCAGAGTGGGAATTTTTACTTCCCTAATTTTCAGACATGGTATGTATTCTTAACTACCTTTCATTCAATACTATTTTTTGGGATCTTGTTGCTTGTACTCTTTTATAGTGGATGTCTGTTTATGTATTATCATGTGGTCTCTTCAGTTCATGAGTTTGCTGTTTATACTGTCATTATATCATTTGCTAGGCCAACACATACCTGAACAGGAGGTCAATATAACTTGCCAAAGTGGCTGGATTTAGGGGAAATAGTTCTATCCATGGTAACTATAATATGCATTGGAAATATGAATGTGAGCCCCCTCTCCTCTCTCTCTCTCTCTGTGGAACACTGGAAACACTTAAATGATTGCTGAGGCTTTACAATGGAAAAGGCACTTAATTGATCTCAAAAAAATTTATTTAGGAAAATTTGTTGATTCCTTATTTCACATTCTCTTTCCAGGCGAGGTGAGTCACAGAATTTCATGTTGCACACGTTTTAAACTTGGATCCAAGTCACTTGTTCCTAATCTCTGGTTGAATTTGGTATTATTGTAGCACCTAATTATCTTCCAAGTTTTTGGGATAGGGGTCTACAGTGTTCCATGGCCTAAAACAAAGGGCATGCCTTAGCCAATAGCTAAAAAGTGAAACTCGAGGGAGGCTCTGGTTTGTCCCTAGGCCCATATGTAGGCATGTGGAAAGGATTGAATTAGGTAAAACAATTTGATTTGGTCATACCGTGCTACAACTGTAGGTCACAATCCTTTAGTTCAGCAAATGCTTCAATGTGGGAGGGCTATGTTATTGGTGACAGAGCAACTAGCTATCTGGGTGGATTTAACAACAGTAACAATGTAACATGTTAGATCTAAATGGTAAACTCTATTGGATGCTTGGATGCAACCCTGGTTACCGTGGATTAATCTCTATTTTTGATTTATTTGATTTAGGAGTGCAAATGAGCCAAGTGGGTCAAGGTTTTCAAGATCTGCTTGGTTTATTTTGCTAGATGTTTTGTGTCCCCTTTTACCCTTGTTGCATGAGTTTCATGTGTAATTATCCCTTCTCTTCCCTTAAACTTTTATGCCCTTGAGACTAGTGTTATTAATGAAGTTATGGTTTCATTGGTTTGTGAATTGCACTAAATTGTTCGGTTACTCATGGGATATGTGAAGCTTGTTTCTAACTTCAAGCCTAGAGCACTATTGAATAAGAAAGCATTTTGATAGCATTCTGTACTTGACTTCTATTGGTGACTCAGGCTTCGAGGCTTCTCGCCAACTTGATTGTGATGGGCTCTGGAATAATGGCAAGGGCTCTAGTTCAAGCATATCGTCAGGCACTGGCAAGTATGTCTTTTGTTTATACTTCTTCTCTCATTGGCTTTCTATATAGGGATTTGGAAATTGATCCCTGCCCCCTCCTCTTTTCTCTCCTACTTTTGGCATGCTGCACAAGAAAACTAATAATTGGGGGAAGCAAGGTTAACATCAGCAGCTACCAACTTGTGGTCATGCAGGCACAATTTTGCAAGCCTTTTGTAGCTCTTGAAATAATGTGCTAAAATTTTTGCAAATTAGAGAAAACATGGTATCCGCCTTTGGCTGGCCTCTTCAGCATATTTATTGCTTCATTCTTCTGTTGTAGTGTTGGACCATGAATTCTTTTGAACTTAAGAGTTATGCTCCTCTTAAGCATTGCTATTCTTTGTTGTATTGGTCACACTTCATGGTCTATTGTTCTCTTGCTGCATCAATTTTCGTCATGTTGTTTGTACTAAAATTTGTGCCCGTTAATTGCAGATGCATCAAGAAATGGTGTTGCTCATGAAGCAGTACAAAACATCAGAAGAGCCAGCAAAACAATGGCTGAACCAGAGGCAAGGCAGATTCTAGGTGTCACTGAGCATTCTTCGTGGGAGGACATCTTACAGGTTTATCTCGTTCCGAATTTTCTATTCAACATGCCGTCGTAAAGGCAGTAATCTAGTTATTTGTACCTAGTGTCAATTAAAAATACGTGTTCCTCTTCCTGCAGAAGTATGATAACTTGTTTGAGCAGAACGCCAAGAATGGGAGTTTTTACCTTCAATCAAAGGTTCATAGAGCCAAAGAATGTTTAGAAGCCGTTCACGGGAGCGACACTCAGGGAACTGCAAATCAATAATCCGGTGGAGTTATCCCTTAGTTTATGGAAAATTTCCTTGTCAATTAAGGGTTGTCTAAATTCTTTTTTGATATTCATGATTCATTATATGCACCACCCTGGTGTTCCTGCATCTCCAACCACACTATCTAAAATAGCTACTCAAAATATATTTAAATATTGAATTTTCTATTTTAGCTAGTTACTTTTTAAAATTCACTCCAACCATGCTCTTTATTTTAGTTAACTATTTCAACTAACTTTAACTAACTTTCAATAATATAATTAAAAAATGCCACTAATTTTACTCTTAGAAGCTTTCTACTGAAAAGAAAGTAACTAGAGAAACACGACTCAAATTTGGGGGGTTTTGTTGGATTTTGGAGGGGTTTTACTGGATTTTTTGGGGGAATGTTGCTGGATTTTACTACCTCAGTTCTTGATTTTCTCAACCCAACTCAAAGACTGTGAAAATGACGATGGAGCTTGGCGATGAAGACGATGCCACCGCCTTTTCTAACGCCACCTGCCACCGCCTCTTCCAACAATGATATACTCCATATGATCAAGAACGCATCTATATGATTGGCTATTTTCTAGAAATTGATTTTCTAGAAATTTGAACACGAAATTTGAAGCTGAAATTGCCATAGTTGCTGGTCCAGTAAAAGAGTATGGTTGTTGGGTTGAGCTTCTGTGGAGCTTTGTGCGATCTACAATGATGAAGATGATGTCTTATGTGGAGCTTTGTGTAGTGACGATTTTGACGCAAATCCAACGATTTTGGAGCATCTGTTGAGGAAATACCTAGCCTATTTCAGTCGCTAGATTCAGCGGGCCAATATTGGCTTATGGATAATATCGACTGAGATACCGACCCCGTTGGAACCAAAATTTATAGATTAACTATATAAAATAGCTAACAAGGCTCATTTACATATTCCGTTGAAAATGCTCTAAGGTCACTAATCTGTATTCAAATAGTTAAATGTACTTTTTACTTTTATTCCCATTAATGAAGTCATAATGACAAATTTCTGATGCCATCTTTTTGCAGTATTGGTGAATATTTGCTACAGATGGAGATGGGAGGTGTTTTGGCAGTGATTTTGCTGCTTGTAAATCCATTAGATTGGATGAGTCATTTGTGGGATAATAATAAGAGTTTTTTCGAGCTACGTAAAAGTTGCTCATTACACGAGACTCTCAAACCGCCATACAACAGATTTCTATATGCATGGGTACCCTACCTTTTTTCAGAAGAGTTTATGTATGCATTGCACAATATGGAAAGCCCATCACCAAGCTAAATGTACCCCAGTCATAAAAGAAGCTGTTGGCTCGGCAATATTTAGAAATTACTTTAAAAAAAGATGATGAAAAATGAGACTTTATTTCTAGGCGATTGTGATTTGCAATTAGTTCCTCTTGAGAACCCAAGAAGAAATGATTCAAGTTGAAGACCTTGTTGGTGTCGGCAAAAGCAGACGTTTAAGTCATATTTTCCAACCACGACTTCTATTATATTTTTGGGTAAAATTTTTTTTTTTTGTTTTTAAGTTCAACCGTTTATTTTTGAAATCCACCTCTTTTGTTTATCAAATTCTCATACTTAGCTTTTAATACGCTATTTATTGCAGGTCGGGATTCATTTTACCTATAAATTTTGAGCCTCAAATTTTAAACTAAACACGGGTTTAGAAGGTTCACTGGATTATTTTCACAAAATCATCATTTTAATCCTATCTCACTTAACGTCTTTCACTAATATTCAAATGAGAATCGATGACTGTCGTTTTTCTGATAAGGAGGGCTCTTGTCTCCAATCGATGACTCGATCCCAGGTAGACCTTAGTTGTCCCTGGTTGACTTTGGAGGTATCCAACAGTCGAAGTAGACCTTAAGGTAGGCCAGAACTCATGGACTAGGTTACCGTACCTTTCAATAACATACCTCGAAGGATATCAATAACATAATTTCAATAATGGTGGTTATTGGTTTGATGTATTTGTAGTTTAATATCGATTATATGAATTCTATTTTTATGTCAGGAAAAATATCAGTTATATTTTTTTTAGTTTATCATATCTCAAAGGATATTCCCTCTATTATTAAAAATATTACTGACACCCCTTCTAGTTTATATTTAAACATCACTCACACTCCCTGTCATGAAACCACTACTTATAACAGAAATAAATTATTTAAAGTATCAAAATTACTCAAACATAAATCCCAAATAGTCTTTTTAAATAAAGTTCGAGCTGATTAAAATTTATTTTTTTACATATTTAAATTCGCACTGATTAAATTTTTTTTTTTACATATTAAAATTTGAGTCGATTAAAATTCAATTTGAGGTGATTAAATTCTATTTTTTTTACGTATTAAAATTTGAGCCAATTTGAACTCTACTTGAATTGTTAACCCCAATTAAAATTCGTTACGAGCCGATTAAAATTTATATTTTGTTATATATCAAAATTCGGGCCAATTAAAATTTAATGCGAGCCTCGAATAAAATTTTAATCGGTTCAAATTTTAATATAAAAAATAATTTTTAATCGACTCAAATTTTAATATATAAAAAATAAATTTTAACTAGCTCGAATTGAATTTTAATCAGAACGAATTTTAATATGTAAAAAAAAATTAAAAAATAGAGAGAGTCTCATTGAAGATATGTCTATCTAGAGGGGGTGTGGATAAAATTTTTCCTGAAATATATTATGGACAATTTAATAAAATTGCATTCTAATTAACACATTTAATCTGATAGAGGATGTCAGTGAAGATTCAAAAAATAGAGGAAGTGTCCTTGAATATAAAAATAAAATAAACTAAAAGAGATGTGACTAAAATGTTTCCTTTTTTTATTATTTTGTTCAAAGTTATTTTAAACTTACTTCTACATCATGCATTAGTATTGATATGTATTAAATTACTCTTTCTTAAGGGTGCATTACTTGGTTTTCTATATATATTCAAACCACCTAAGTCGATTATCTCTTAATTTATCTCTTACTTCTACGATCTCATGAATGTATTCTTTTTAATTCTATTCTCTCTTATTTTATCACTCATTTATCTTAATATTCTCAATTTTAGAGGGATTCATTGGTTCAAGCCGAAAAAGTAATGTCACTCGATCATTATCAAACTGATTGTAATTTTTTTTTTGTTCTTGAGAATTCCACCAAAGCGTCTTTTACTTCTAATAAGCTATAAACTAGATCAGAATCATTCTCAACCATAAGAAGTAATCTCATTTTTTTTATCAGGTCCATATATCAGGTCCATATAGTATAGAGATCATAAATCTTAAACGTTTAATTCAGCAAAACCAGATCTAAAATCAAAGATTTTGAACGACCAATCCAATATAACCAAATCTGTCGAAGATAGTGCCCATATAAAGTACGAGTACCTCTTTTCCTTTGATTCTA
Organism: Ilex aquifolium; assembly: GCA_951799425.1. Classification (NCBI taxonomy): domain Eukaryota; kingdom Viridiplantae; phylum Streptophyta; class Magnoliopsida; order Aquifoliales; family Aquifoliaceae; genus Ilex; species Ilex aquifolium. Next base: position 26,954,841 of record OX637404.1, on the reverse strand, counting down.
CATATTTTTTATGCATTTTATAGTTAATTATCATAAAAATAAAAAGTAACTTGACGTAACTACTATCTTCCTTGTATTTTTTTTTTAATTTTTTGGGTCAATATCTTCCTAGTAACTCAAACTATATATATGTCTGTGTATATATATATATGACAGTGACTCTTTTGTCTTGATAACAATTTGAACTTAGCCCCGCCCCAGGTTGACTTGCGAGGCATTCCATTGTACAAGTAATAAACCATAAGGAGAAAATTACGACAACCCAAAACTTTTGGTATTATATCTCTAAAATTTATGATTTTTGTGAGTATTATTATAATAAAAAAATCTATAATTTTTAAGGTCATATTATAATTTTGTATTAATACTATTATTTATCCTTAAAGTATGCACGTTTTATTAATTTAGTATTTAAAATATTAATTTTGGCAGTTTAATTTCTAAAGTATTCGATTCATGTTTAAATGATCTCTATATAGACAGATCGTTAAATTTTTAACAGAATGATCATTCATTGGTGAGGATCCCATTAGAGTGTCTTCTACTTCTAATAATTCATAAACAAGATTAGAATTATTAACAACTAGTCCATACGAAATGATTCCATTTTTTTCATCGGGTCCAAGTAGAGATCAAATATCTTGAACGACCAATCCGATATAACTAAATCTTTCGATGAGAGTGCCCATCGCAAGTAAGAGTACCTCTTTTCCTTTGATTTTACATATTTTTGATGCATTTTATAGTAAATTATCGTAAAAATAATAAAGTAATTTCACGTAACTTATTATCTTCCTTTTAATTTTTTTTTTTTGTTAGTTTTGTTTTTTGGGTCAGTATCTTCCTTGTAACTCAAACTATATACATGTGTGTATATATATATTGCCGTTTTAGTGACACTGACTCTTTTGTCTTGATGACAATTTGAACTTAGCCCTGGCCCTGGTTGACTTGTGAGGCATTGCATTGTACAAGTAAATATACCATTTAAGGAGAAGATTACGGTGCCAAAGACTTTCCGACCAGAAAGAAAGGAAGGCAACGTAGTTCCAAGTATGTAGGGCAGCCCACCGAACAGTTGCCAACCCAAGGGCGCCTCGGCTGAGCGATTTCATAACTTGAGCTTTCCTTAATCAACTGAACTTACTTTTCGTAACCGGTCTCATATCAACTCCCCACTGACATCAACCCGGAGGCCTAAAAGCTCAAAAACAGAGGAAGGGTAATCCGATCGTCTTGGCTTAAGCTCTGTGAGCATGAATTGTATTTGAAGCAGGAAAAATACAATTTCATTAATGCTCCGTTTGGTACGATGGAAAAATGGAAGGATGGAAAGTTGGAAGAATGAAAAGTGGGAGGGATAGATAAAAACATCATGTTTGGTAAGGAAGGAAAGTAGGAAGGATGGAAAAGTGGATGGATTAACTTTCCTTCCAATTCACCAAAATCAATTCCTCCAAAATCGGGAAGAAAGTGGATGAAAAGTTAATTATTTGTGTTGAGATGTATCTTATTTGTCTATATATCTTTTAATATATACATATATTATATATACATTAATTTCATATAAAAATACAATGATAAAATTTGTATTTATATATATATTTTTTAAAAAAATTTAAAAACAAATTTAAAAATAAAAAATAAAAAAATAAATAGGTCAACTCGCAACTCGACACGACACAATTAGTTAAATGAGTTGAGTTAGATTTGAGTTCGACACAAACCCGTAATGACTCAACACGAATTTGACACGACACAACTCGATTGTCACCCATAATCTTAGCCAGCATAAAAGAAAAAAAAAATAGTTATTTTTATTTTTCATCCATCCAACCAAACACAAATGAATAAAAGTGTATCATTCCTACTTTCCTTCCTTGAAGAATAGAAAGTGTATCTCTCCTACTTTCCATCATTCCTACTTTCCATCCTTCCTACCAAACGGAACATAAGACAGTTTACATTTTTGGAACATCATATTGGGCACAAACATTTTTTGTTCCTAAAGTACGTATGTTTTGTCAATTTGGTTTTTAAAATATTAATTTTTTCAGTTTGATCTTTAAAGTATTCGATTCATATTTAAATGATCCCTATACAGACGGACCGTTAAGTTTTTAACGGAATGATCACTTGTTGGTCACGGGATACTATCTTAAAGAATGACATTTGGTCACTTTAGTCAAAAAACTTAACGAATTATTTAATTAGAGACTAAAGTGACATAAATTAAAATTTTAAGAACTAAATCGATAAAATTAATATAATAAGGACTCTGACAAAACAAACATATTTTAAGGACTAAAAATATCCTTAATCCTATAACTTTTTATGGGCTACTTAAGATCGATCCTAAAAAATTTGGAATTATTTCCAAATAGCCCACAAAAGTTATAAATAATTGTAAGGGTGTAAATCCGCTCCGGATCGAACCCTCCACCGAAGGATTCCGCCTGACCTCGGGCCACACCGAGTAGCCTTTACCTCTCTAGCCGACCAGGAGCTCGTCCCACATCGGAAGAGAGTCGTCTCCCCCTCCCCCTTATAAGCCTGGGCCCTGAAGGGATTGGGGGAGACGACTCTTTTCCGATGTGGGACGAGCTCCTGGTCGGCTAGAGAGGTAAAGGCTACTCGGCGTGGCCCGAGGTCAGGTGGAATCCTTCGGTGGAGGGTTCGATCCGGAGCGGATTTACACCCTTACAATAATTCTAAAATAATCTTTAAATTTTGTAAAAAATAATCACAAAATTTTTAATAAAGGTATGATACCCAATTTTTTTGTTTTGTTTTTGGGTACTGTAAATTACCCCAGACTATTATAGAGAGCTTGTCCAGTTGTCCTCAAAAACCTGAACCAACGCAGTGATGGTGATTCTAAAAAGTCAAAGCAATTGTTAGGCAGAAGATTGTGAAGTGTGCCGAAATGTTTGACAAAACAGGGTGAGCCAACGACAACATCAGTGACAAGCCGACCGGTTCTGGGAGGCGCCGCATCAGCCGACCAAATAATGGTGATACGCATAAACAACATAGTCAATATTAGGCTTTATAATAATTTTCGGAGAACCAATTAAAATTGACAGTTCAGCTCAAGTGGGGGCCAAAATCAAAGTAACTGTTTACCAAGTCTCACACCACTGACCCAACACTTCACGGCACCATTTCACCAACCACCGCCGGTCCACCACATCCCTTTCTTACTTGCAATACAAAATAATCACCAACACCCACGAAGAGATGGAGAAACAAATAAATTTTATTGCAAGAGACTTCATACTACCCATATCTAAGTCAAGGACTTGACTGTGGGTTCTGAATAAATAAATTGGGTACCGTAATTTTAACTTTTATTATTTTAATGAGAGTTTTTATAATTTTTTTTTTGAATTATTTTACAATTAAAAAAATTATAATTTTGGTGGATGATTTATCATTTTTGTAGGTATTTTTATCACTATCGTGAATATTTTTATCACATTTGTGATAACTATTTTTATCACTTCTCTTTGGTACAAAAAAATTTACCACACTTATGAGTGTTTTTATCACATTTGTGAATATTTTTACCACTGTTATGATAACCATTTTTATTATTTTTTGGGGTACCACAACAGTGGTAAAAAGACCCATAAATATAATAAAAGTAATCACAAATGTGATAAATAGAAGATGATACCAATTTTTTTTTTTTTTTTCTATCATAGTCAAATAAGAAGAAGAAATATTGTTTCTATCAAATCCAATAAGAAAAAAAGAAAGCAGAATTCGAATCTTGGCAATCTCTTATGCTCTGTTTGGTAGGAAGAATGAAAAATATGAGGAATACACTTCTATCATTCAAAGAAGAAAAGTATGAATTATACACTTCCTTCCTTTGTGTTTGGTAGGATGGATGAAAAATAAAAATTATTTATTTTTTGTTTGTGCTTGCTAAGATTAGGAGTGACAATCGAGTCATGTCGTGTCAGATAAGTGCAGGGGTAGAGGCAGGAAAATTTTTTAGGATGGACACATTAGCATATTTTAATTTTTTTTAATAGACCGTAAAAGTTCATAAATTTATATTTATTGAAATTATATTTAATACTTTTTAAACATAGAAAATTAAAAATCGATAACATAACATGAACAAAAAAATAATAATTAAATTTTTTTTATCGAGAATGCGACTAATTATTATCACTTACAATTGACCCTATTATATTTTTATTATTTGAAAGAGTTAAAAATTAATTTTATCAACAATATTTCTTTTATATATAAAATCGTGGTAATAATCTTCGATTTATGATCCTATAGTTTACTATATAGCGACATATATTTTTATAATGAAATAACCCTAGAATTTTAAAAAATTATAAAATAACATCAATATTTCAAAACATATTCGAACATATCTGAAAAATGTTTAAAAGTTAACAATAATATTAGTTGCACCTAATTTGAGATTTAATTGATGGAGACTCAATGATTTGTGACCATTGAATAGATAGTAGAGTTTTTAAAATATTAAAACTCACTATTATACTTAATATCGTAATGTACTAGGTCCTTAAATTAGGTTTCAATAACATTGTTTAAAAAATTAATAATCATTTAGGTAGAAATCTATTCAAATCGATATAATCAGAATACAATATTAGGGTGTGCACAATTAAATATGTCTAAATTTTATTTCAAAAAATACATACATAATATCAAACAAAAAAAAAATTGAGGGAGGGGGGGGGGGGTGCATGTGCCCACCTTAGCCCAAGGGTGGCTCCGCCCCTGTGTAAGTGTCGAGTCATTGCGGATTCGTATCAAATATTAATCAAACCTAACTCAAATTGTAACATTGTCACATAGATCGGCACGCCAATAGGTCATTTTGTGAAATGCTGAGGAGACTGTGGTTTGGTGGGTCAAGAGGGAGTTTTAGCTCAATAAAGATGTCACACAGGACCCATGGTATCGCCATGCCAAACACGTGCTCGGGTCACCATATGAATCCCACTATAATTGGGGTCTGCGGATATATTTCCTTAACTAAACGGTATAATCCAATGAGAGAATGAGAAAAAAGAAATTGGAATATATGTGTTAAAATAAATAGAATTGTAGAACAGACCTTTAACATAAAAGCACAATCAAAGTCCCGAGACAAAGGTAAGGGTCTTGAGCGCGATAAAGTGTGTTCCACTACTTAATTAATATTTAAAACACTTGTCACTAATTTATGTGCTTGCATCACATGTGCTTAAGCCACACATGTGTGACCTTAATTTATAAATATCTTTATATTCTCACAAGAAAAAGATAGAGAGTTAAATGAATGAAGACCCTTATGCTCCGTTTGATAGAAATGATCGAAAGTATGAGGGATGAAAAGTATGAGAGATATATTTTCTATCCTTCAAGGAATGAAGGTAGGAATGATATATTTTTCATTTTTTGTGTTTGGTAGGATGGATGAAAAATAAAAATGATTAATTTTTTTTTTATGCTTAGTAAGATGGAAAAAATATTTTTTTATTTTTTTATTTTTAATTTTTAATTTTTTAAAAAAAGTTATAAATACATATTTTATCATTGCATTTATATATTGAAATTAATGTATACATAATATATGTATATATCAGAGAATATATAGATAAATAAGATACATTTCAACACAAATAATTAACTTTTCATCCACTTTCCTTCCTATTTTAAAGGGATTGATTTTAGTAAGTTAGAAGGAAAGCTCATCCATCTACTTTTCCATCTTTCTTATTTTTCTTCTTTACCAAATATAATATTTTATCTATCCCTCCAATTTTCCATCCTTCTAATTTTTTATCTTTTCATCTTTCTATCGTACCAACCGGAACATTAGGCTATAAGCCTTAAGGAGGCAACATCTCTCTCCCTCCTATCTTCTCTCCTTTCTCCTCCTCCATTCTTTACACCCTCCACTTGGGTCCCTCCAAAAGTGATGTGTATGAACATATTTAACCCTCCGCCTACAATAAACATCTTTAATTAAAGTCTTCTTTTAGAATGGGGACACCTTTGGCTTGCCCCCTCTTTTTTTTAAAAGTTCTAACCCCTTAAAACCATCCTTAGACTTTTAAAATTTGAAAAATATTAATTTGAACTTAACTTGAGAACTTAATCTGAGACTTTAATTTAATGTAATCATTAAATTGAAAATGAATTTCACCTAACATTAAAATTTACAATTAATACAACGGATGCATTGAATTAAGTCCCTATACAACTGCTCATAGTCGAATATTATCAGACCATCGTACTTTTTGGTATTTTACTCTCTTTTTGACTAATCATAAATTGACACGTATAAATTCATATTAATCCACTATTATTTATTTTTACGATCAATATCTAAAAATAATTCAAATCACAATCTACAAGTGAGAATCATTTTTTGGTGTGATAATAAAAATTGCTTTGGGTGGGGTAGGGGGGAGGGGCTGTGTGGGGGGGGGGGGGGGGGGGGGGGGGGGGGGGGGTTGAGACATAGACTTATCCCTAAACATATACCTCTTCAGACACTGATAAAGATGAGAAAAGACTCACTCATAATAAGGTGCATTGTGGGCAAGTGACCCGAACGTTTTTGCATATAAAATAGTAAGTTAGGAGCCATCTACAGGTAAGTCAAAGCCTTAATCGAGTAAAAGATAAAGACACATCATCCATCAGACATAACGTGTTCGAACAACCTTCCGAAAAAGAAAAAAGACAACGCGTTGGAGCCAACAATGCACTAACTTTCGATCAAAGCCCCTCTGGAAGATTCACGTTGGTTTGGCTTTTGGTATGAGTTTACTTTGGCCGTCAACCACCAGCCGAATTCCATGACCTTCTAGTTCCTACACTATGCAACAACCTACAGATTTTCACATTTGTATACATGTGTGTGTGTGTGTGTGTTATATAGCTGATTATCTATAAATCTATAGTCTGCAATGTCATCACCTAGTTCTTATACAAGATTAACATATAATCAATACTAGATGCTTTGCATTGATGCTTGTCATTGGCTTTGGGAGTCTCAAAAGGTGAAAGAAGTTGCTTGTGAAGCAAGTATGCCTTTTCTTTTTGTCTTGTCTCTCAGATTTGAATTTGCTTCTGATATATATATATTTTTTTTGTTTGGAAATCATGCAGATTGCAGAAGTATACGTCTGATATGTGCAATGTCTCCTAATCAATCAGCTTGGTGCTACAAGGAAAGTGATTAGTTTTGTCTCATCATGCTATATTGGCGGGGAAATAAAAACGAGCAGTTTACGCTTTAGTACCTACCGTTTCACTGGGCAAGGGTAGAAAGCATAATTTAGTGTCTTAAGAGGGTCTTCCTCAGAAAAGGACCATTGAAGAGTACTTTCACCATGAGAACCGAGCACAGGAGAAAGTACCCAGCGAAAGCAATGCAGACTTCAACAACCGAATGGCTGAGAGCTGAAGGGGTAGTGTCTAGGTAGTTTAATGTGGTTTATCACACATCCCTTAACTTAACTAGGCTAACCTTTTTCGAATATTTTTCTAATAAGCATGTATCATGACTGTGTTCATCGTGAATCAGGGTCGAACTTTCCATGAGATCCATACTTGCATTTTATATATATAACTTCTTTGTTCATAGACAAAGAGGATTCAGAATTATCTTTTATTGCAAGGCCTAACATGTATGCATGCGTTTCATATTCTTCCAGAGTTTACTCCTAGAAATTTAGCCATCTTTGTCCCCTCACGTCAACCCCGCAAGCCTCTTATCTATTCTCATTCAATCACGACCAGAAGCAAATCAAAATAGAAGTGACATAGAAGCTCAATACCATGTTGAAATTGCCTTATGTCATGTGACTCATAAACTTTACCTATTACTTCCTAATTTTCATCAATGTTCATTAGTTTTAGGAACTTCATTAGAAAAAAGTTTTGTCCTACCCCATTTTCTCCCTGGATAAGTGTAGAGTACTAGAGTTCTTCTGAAATAATCGGCATAACGCATGAGTTCTGAAATGCCTTTTGGATATTCCCCAGTTTCTATACATTGGTATTTTAATTGTCCACTCCTTCATCTTTATCTAGTTTTAGTTCTATCTTTTTATGCGAATTAAATATTTTTTTAGGGGGGTTGAAGATGTGTCAAGTACAAAGCCCCAATGAAAAAGTTAAAGAGTTACCGTCACAACACCATTGAAACACATCTTTAGGTCAGTGTTTTAAATTTCAATAACATTACTCTAATGTAAATGGTTAGCTAGTCTGACCAAACTTTAAGACAAAATTTTATAGGGGAAATGATGTGTCACACTTATACCAAATAAATAAAGAGATTCTAAAAATATCTAATTCGTGCGTGTGTAGTCTCCGAAAATTAGTCCCTAAAATTTCATGTGGTATTTTTGGGTGAAGTAAATACCATCTCCAAATAAGTTGAAAACTAGCTAGATCTACGCTACTTGGTCCTCATATTTGATAGAGGGAGCAACTTCTTCTAGTGTATATAGTACCTACTACCTGCCTTAGTTATGGCGTTTTATCTACCTCTATGTTGCACTTCGAATACTGTCGCACATGACACCCTGCGTAATCATGTACACGGGTATGACATCCGTGTGCATGATTACGAAGGAGTGCGATAGAAAGAGAATGAGGAGGGGAAAAAAAAAAGATAACTTATATAGACGATTAAGTGTATTTGGATAAGAAATTTACGGGTGATTAAGTAGTTATGCGTGGTTAAAATGCAAAATTAGAAAAGAGGAATAGTGTATGTATTTCTAATCTAGACACCAAACTCTCTCTTCTCCCTTATGTAACAGTAATAGATGTATAATAGTATGTGTGAATATATGTGCCTCTACTATAAACAGAAGCATGGGGCTATTAAGAAAAATGAGATCCATCCAAAAATAAGAGTTAAGGTGGAAAATTGACAGTGAGGCATCCATGAGAATTGAGATTCTAAAAGTAGTTTCACATCATGATCAATTAGATTGATGATGCTTGAAGCTTTGTTGATGGCCTAATTTAGATTTTTAGGTTCTATGCAGAATGAGTAATGTTATCTAGAACTAAAAATCTGATCAATATGCTGACCTAATTAATGATGTGGTTGTATTGTAACTGTTGGATTAACTCCAAATTCCAATGTTTGATAGGATCACTGTCAATCTAAGGGCTATGGTAAATTAGGTTAGCAAATATAGATCAACAAATTAGATCTAAATAACATTGTTCATGTAGAATACGAAAGAGTCTTTCAATATCCAGATTGCCTCAAATCAAACTCCAGATTTAATGTTGTATTGGCAAACTTAGGATGAGTATATGGACAACAAAGCAAGGGTATAGTTTGACCAAGGAAGGAAATTATTGCATCATGTTATACATATTTTTACTTAATAAATCAACCCTTCTTCAACACCCTAATCTCACTTTAAAAGATCAGAGCAGTTTAAGTATAAGCTGGGGATAAAAAAGGACTTACTATAAATATGAGATTATTTCTCCACAAGTGCATCTTTAAAGGTCTCTCTCTCCTCAAGTGAACTTGCATAGTGCATGCCATACCCTAATCTGGAGTACTCGTATCCGATTCTTCCCAATTCCTTGGAGGATCACCACTAGATGAGCTTCCAAATTGTGATGGATATCTGATATGATCTTGTTGTTGCTGCTGCTGAGATTCTGTTGATGAAGTTGTCGATGATGAAGATTGCAAAGCATTTGTTCTACTAGGGTAGACACTAGAGAAGCCATAGCTTAATTCGCCGCCGCCTCCATGAAGAAGTTGTGCATAGTTAAAAAGATTGGGATAAGTTCCTTGAGGTGGAGGTCGAGGAGGAGGGACAACCGGGTTAGGTACTTGTTCGGCTACGACGATGCTCAAGTCTTGATGATGACGAGTTGTCAGGTAACCTAACTCGGTTATTCCTTGAACTCTTTCGGGAAAGTTGAGCTTTGCTTTGTTTCCTTTGAATCTAAGGGCTGCCTCATCATATGCGAGTGCAGCAGCCTCGGCGGTGCTAAAAGTGCCGAGCCAGACTCTTGCTGCCTTCTTTGGATCTCTTATTTCAGCAGCCCACTTGCCCCATGGTCTTTGCCTCACTCCTCTATAGTGTCTTCCCCTTGGTTTCACTTGAAGTCCATATAATATTAGTAGTTAGACATTCGGATTATGCAAAGGAGAGAGAGAGAGAGAGAGAGAGAGTTTGCATGCTAAAGAAGGCAGCATAGCATTAAATTCAAAAGAATAGATAAAGATGAAACTTGCATCAAGCTAAGGCTACATGTAAGTAATGAAACAAATTCGAGTCAAGCAGAAAATGTTGATAAAAATGGCAAAATGCGACTTTCTATACTAAAATCCACACCAGTTTTAAGAATATTGATCTAGTTCCCTTCAGAAGTGCAGATTATGAAAGCTTCAATACAAGAATTATTTTGGGGAGGGGGGGGGGGGGGGGGGGGGGGGGGGAAGAGAGAGAGAGAGAGTTTGCATGCCAAAGAGGGCATATAGCTTTAGGGTTCCAAGAACGGCTAAAGATGAAGATTGCATCTAGCTAAATGCAACATAGACTAAAGGAAACAAATTCAAAATCAAGCAAAAAAGAAGATAAAGATAGAGAAAAACATGACTATTTTGTACCAAAATAACAATCTTTGGGCTGTTGATACAGATTTCATCTAAAGTGAAGATTATGACAACAATGCTTAGTAACTTGATTTATACCTTGTTCTTGAACGGATTGAGATTGGTTTTGTTCTGCTGGGGCGGATTGAGGTATGATTAATGGGTCACCATGCACAGAAGCTGGATTATTGTTATTGTTTCCAATAACTTGAGAGAGAGCTGAGACCATAGCAGACATGTCTTGTTGCGACCGAGCCGAGTAGATAGGGAAGATCTGTTCTTCCTTTTTTTCCTCCGATTCATCGAGTGGAAGGGGCCTCTTCCCATGTCTTCGATCCACTGTATAAGCTTTGATAACCTTGTGATATGGTGTTGGATTGATGGTGGTGGCCAAATCAATGAAGGAAGATATATATGGAGTAAGAACAAAGAGCAAAAATAAGATTTTTGAGGGAAAGGATGGGGAGATATTGAGATCAGTGAAGAGGGGAAGGAAGAGAAAGGAAGAAGTAGGGTTTGTTAATGAAACTTATATGTCCTTGCTTTGGTGTGAACACACTAGCTAGGTAGTGATTGCAAGAGAACTAGTGTTGGTCAATGGTCATACTTATTGCATGGAATATTGAAGAAGTTTAAATTTTTGAATTTGGTATTTTTGGTATAGGATATAGTCAAGGTTGAGTGGTCACATACATGATACATCCTTTGAAAATGACCAAAAAAATAGATTTTTTTTTGGTTGGTTACGGAGTGTTCAAACTTGAGTCGACTATTCTTTTAAACTCAGCGGCTGTCACCGTGGTTTGAGTTGAGTTAGAACATATCCCTAAAAGGACAAGGGTGACTAGTCCTTAGAGTGTGTGGGAAGAAATTGAACCTCAGACCTCTGCATTAGCAAAGGTTAAGTTCAACTACTGAACCACCCATAAAATGAAAAAATAGAATTGTATACAATTTCATGATGAAAATATGGTTTAATGTAAGGGTGGCAATAGTTTCGCCGAGTGTTTGGTCTTGTTATTTTTTGGTCGTTTTATTTTTAGTTCATGTCAATATTCTAGTCGATAAAAATTTATTTAATTTAAAACAATTCATAGGATACTATGTAAAGAAATTTAAAAAAATATATAAAATACCTATTTTCCGCTTACAATATCAATTAATCGTGTTTGTTTAACCTAAACCAATTTATCATTCACTTCAATTGATTGTGTCATTTTTTGGATTTTGTTTAACCTTGTCAGTATTGACACTCACACAAAAGGTGTGACTTTTTTTTTTTTTTTTTCTAAATGTTTATTATTAATGTTACAACTGCTACGCAGCATATTCAAATCGGTGATCTCAACTCCCTTAAGGTGGAGTTAATCATCTCGGATAAATCCATGGGTCTAAAAGGTGTGACTTTGATTCCATTGCTTCTGTCTATAAAACACATTACAAACTTTGCAGTGGAAACTTATAGGTATTCTATCCTTGGTGTATACTATAAGAAAGACAAGCATTTTTTTCATTGATCATCCAAACTTTTTTTAAAAATAAAGTGCTTCATATTTAAGTGTTTTTTTAGTTTGATAAACAATCAAACAGTTCTTATTTAATGAAAGTATTTTCACTATTTATCTAAAAAATATTTTTTAAATTTTACAAAGTCATCCCAAACGTACCTTAGAGTCTAAATTATCATTTCACAAGTCATGATCAATTACAAAAATACAATTTTTGGTTGACCACATTTGCCTCAACCTAATCCCACACCTTAATACTTTTTTAAGTACTTCTAAATTTAATCCTTTCCTCCAACATTAATTACATTTATAGTCGTATACTTACTCACATATATAATTACTTCATTTTGTATCATCTCAATCATTTTTGCCAAATAATAGCTACAATTCTTTACATTTTAACGAAATTATTTTTTTTATTTTAAAAATTTTAGTCTAAAAAATGAAAAAAAAATTACTTGACAATGTTAGGAAGTTTCCTAATTGTTCCCTTACTCGTAATCCAAGCATTTAGTAGGGATGTCAATAGGTGCTGCAATAGATATCTCTAACTTCACTCCACACCTCGCTGCATCTTCTCCATGAGATTGGAGACCTTCAAATAGAGCTGATAATTGAGCCGAATTACTCGGACTTGACTCTGATAAGACTCGACTCGAGCCCGGCTCGTGTTCTAAACACTCCACGACGAAAACAAAAAACAACTTTCTTCATGACTTCACAATCGGTAAGAGAATGGTATTAATCTCAAAATCATCTAAACCCAAAGAGACTTTGAAGTCTATGATGAATTTCACAACACTCCAGCATCAAATTAGAACATTTTCCTCGAAGATTGTCAGCCTGTTCTAAACAGAAATTAAATCCTTTTCCCAGCAGAAGCTGAGCCTATAAGATGTTCTCTAGCACATCCACCAGATGGATTGAAAATGAGACTTTCAAGCTGTACCCTACTAGATTGCACACAGCTTATACAACCACCGCAGAAACTTGTTAGGCTTTTCAACTGCATCTTAGATGCTACGTTGCCGTCCTTTCCAGAAGCAGACTGCATTACAGCCATTTTACAACTCAAGTCTACCTTACAAAACAACTGGCCAAAATTTCCTATATCCAATGGTGGAATTTGTAAAAGATACACCAAAAAATGTTCATGTATATATTACTATAGAATAAAACCGAGTCAAGTATATTTGGGAGATACCACAGTCCGGCTTCAACTGCTAACTTGTTGCTGGATCATATCAGCATGTGCCCAAAAACAGCATATACAAGGCCGGTGGCTAAAATCAATCAACTTCGCAACTACCATTGATTCCGTCCAAAATTTGGGTCTCCGTTCGTATCAGAGCCTATTAGCGTAGTATCTTGTGTTCAATCCAAAAAAGCCTCTTAAGCAGTAAGGCAAGATACAAAGTTCCCTGAACATTGGGACAAAATGAGGAGCAAAAACGCAGGGCATGATTACTGCTTCGATAGAACTTTATGTGTAATTGTGCAATCCAATGTTCAAGTCGGAGGATATGGAGATGATTAGGGGAAGAGCATAGTGCCACGCAGCTTTAAAGACTCGATTGTTATGAGCTCTTATTGACTGTGAAGGCTCGTGAGCGTTGTACCTCACATCAAATATGTGGAACACAGGGTCCGCTGAGCCAGATGTTATATATAAACCATCAGGAGACCAAGCCTGCTTTATCAGAGCAGACTGTGACTCACCACTTTCTTGCTTCCAACCAAATGCATGGACTTCTGCCTGTTTCAACCTCATATCAAACAATCGAAGTTGCCTCTCTGGAGTACTGCATATAGGACATTACCAAACAATTGAGCAGCAAAATGCGAGTAAATATACAAACGAAGCTAGTGTACATACAAATGGAATTTTTTTTAATTTTTTTTCCATATCTGGACCTTTTATGGGGATATTTGGATTGACCTGAATATTATCTTAACTCTAGGTCTCTTTCCTGTATTTTTTTCCTTATATTCTCTCTCCTAAATATTCTCTTCTGTGTGGGTGTTGCTGCTGCATCAATGCATTTTTCAAAATCCAAATAGTAAAATCCTAGGTAGGAAATACTAACAAAGGGCCAATATGGTGATCAAGGTATTCTAGTAGCAAAATCAATAATTTATTGTCCAACAAAATAGAAAATAGGTTGAAGAGATAAGAAGATTCTGACTTACCCAGTCTGAACCATAAAGAGATTGAAGTCATGTGGATTAGGTAGAATACTCATGCATTTGCTTTCCATGTGATGCATGTAATCCACTCTTCCAGCAAGTAAATCATATCCAATTATCCTCTTGTCCGTACCAGCAGATATCACAATCTGCTTCTGCTGCATCCCAGCGACTCCCATTACAGCTGAGGAATGCATATTACTATGCAGAATTTTAGGTTTCCAACAGGTCTCCCCGTCTCTCTCTGTCCAAAGTATTACAGCATGATCATTGCCACCAGTAACAAAACACGCATCGTCCCATGGCATGAACATTATGTTGTTGATAACGCCCTTAGTGTGAGGCTTCTCCTCTAAGAAACTCACACGAGTTCCCTGTTGATGCATCAACATCTAAATTAAACCAGATAATATCTAAACTGAGTCAAACGTGTTTATTGTGGTTTCATGGGTACATGCATGATATCAAGATGCTATTGACTGCAATGTGATGGTTTTTTACAACTTGAGGCTCATTTAGCTGCAGCAAGCAATCCTCTGAATTACCCACTCCGGTCATAGGCAGGAGTTTCCACAACATGGCAAATAGTCCATAAACAAAGCAAACAGGTAGTCACTTAATCCAGATTTACCTTAATGTAACTAAATCACATAACTACTCTCACCAGTTCACTAGAGATAGAACTGCCAGCAACTACTATAGTTTTCCTTTTCTTTTAAAGCACAAAGTGCACGAAAAGAAACATGCAACACTACACACTTAAAGAGAGGATGGTGATGAGATTAATTTAAACAATATCAAACAAATGATAAGCTCTCAATTACTTCCTAGGTGTACTTCTTCGTCTTCTACTTTCCTTCTCTTTCAGAATTCAGCAAAACTCAGCTAGTACAAGGCTTGAAAGAGAAAAAAAAAAAGTGGTGGGGTTCAAAATGGACACCTCATTCCAGTAAAAAGATGACATGTTTTCCGAGAGAGAATTTTTTTTTTTAATACATTGAGGGATAATTTCAAATGATCTAACCTTTAACATCATTCTATGTCTAATGGTCCACTAGAAGATTAGTTTTGTAGGAAGACTCTGGTAACCTTGTATATGATGTAATAGGTGTTAATTTAGATCAAAGAAAGAAACTAGAAGAAAGAAATATTATTGAGGCATAACTTGCCAGAACAAAACTTAAAAAAAAACTACATAAAAGAAAACTATTATATAATAGGTCTTTATCATAGTTGTTAGTATCGTACGATACGCGATACGTATCGTACGATACGTTACGATACAGGCCTAAACCGATACGGATCGTAGTTATGTATCGTTTTTGCATTGTATTGTCCGATACACGATACGTTTTTACGATACGATACGTATCGGTACGATACGCACGATACGCGAAATCGCTGTTTAATTTTTTTTTTTTGACAGTCTGATTCGCACAGAGATGAAGCCACCGACGCAAAAGCAACGGAGATGAAGACACCGAAGCCAACAGAGGTGATGACACCAAAGCCCACAAATCAGAAAATAGAGAAAAATGCCAAAAAAAAAGGCAACAGAGATGAAGAAACAAGAATTACCAGCCACCAAATCAGCAAAAACACCCAACTAAAAGCAAAAGCAAATCAAACATTTTTGAAATTGAAAAAAATAGTAATACTAACCTATAAATTTTCGGATGAAACCCTAGGTTTCTTCTTCTTCTTCTCTCTCTCCGGCACCGACATCGACTTCGCGATCGCGATCGCGATCGCCTCTTCTCTTTGGCTCTCTGTGTTCGGTCTCGGTCTGTGTCTGTGTTCGGTCGTGAGTCGTGCGTAGACTCACGACTGTGGGTTTTTTGTTATAACTTATAAGAATAAAGAATTACATTTAATACCCCCTATATTATAACTTTGTATTTTTAAGTATACATAAGTATCATTAATTTAATTTGATACCCTTTATTTTTTTTTTTAATATTAGTAAATTATATTGGTGACTTGAATAATAAGTGGAATATTAATTAAATGTTATATTTTTATGAGTCTATGATTTTTTTTCAAAAGCATATATATTTTATAATTAATTATTTAAAATTACGCCGTATCTTACGATACACGATACGATACACTATTTTTAAAAAACGATACGCCTTCCGTTACACGATTTGATAACTATGGTCTTTATATAGTAGGGCAAAAGGAAAACAATCAAACTAAGCTAGGGCAACATAAAAGTAAACAAAATGATTAAGCTACCCCTAAGTCTAAATAATCTAACTACTCTAATATCCTCCCTCAAACTCATGATGTGGTAGCAGAAAACATCAAGAGTTTGCTAAGAAAAAAACGAAAGCAAGTGACTGGATGCGACTTTGTGAAGAAATCTACTAGTTGCATACATTCCTCCCTTTCTACAGCATGTCCCAATCAGCTTGTTAGACTGTGGATCCAGAAGGACCTGAGGTAAATGAACCTACTGAAGGAGATACTGTAAGTGCACCAGGCTGATAGAGAGAGATTAACTTTTGCAACTGATCAGCAAGCATAGTTAGGCTGGGTGCCTGTGAGGAGGACTCATCCACTGGTGTTGCAACTGCTGACTAATTTACTGTCCCCTTTACATTTTTGTTCATCAGTTTAGGACATTGAGCCTTCCAGTGGCCCTTCTCATGACAAAAGCTACACTCATCTAAAGCTACACGACCCCGATATTTAGAAGTCACCGTGGGAGGCACAGCCAATACAGTCTGAGTAGGCAATAGCATAAAACTTTTCCTAGAAAGAGTCTTAAGACGAACTTCTTCAGCCAGAAGCTTATTCACTACTGCATTCACTGAGGGAAGTGGATTACGATGAAGAATAAAACCACGAAGTCCCTCGAAGTCATCCCTGAGGGCCATCAAAAATTGCACCAACCTCTGCTCCTCTCTAAAAGTGCGATATATCATATGAATACTCAGTTCAGCAGGTTCAGCAAGTGCTAACTGATCCCAATATCTAGTCATAACTGAGTAGAACTCCTGAATGTTCTTATCACCCTGACATGCAGCTCAAATTTCATGCTCTAACTGATACCTCTTTGCAAAATTAGACTGAACAAATAAGGTAGCTAAATAATCTCAAATCTCTTTGGTTGTATTAAACTTAGTCAAATGAACACCAATGGTCTGATCAACTGAATTGTTAATCCAAGTGATGATTGTAGCGTTGTTGATTTCCCAAGTATTCTTTAAGTCAACATACTTCTCGTCCTTAGGATCAGTTGGAGCTGACGAATCACCACTAACATATCTCCACATTTTCTTACCCAACAAGAAATTTTTCATAACATAAGCCCAATATACATAGTTCTCACATTTTAATCTGACACTGATAGCCTAAAGAGAATCAGAATTTCCACTGGCCATAATACTCAAATCAAGCAATCCAAAGCAAACAAAATCTAGCAACCCAACAACCTACCAAAATCCAGCAACCCAGCCGTTCGTTCACAAAATCAGCCCCAAAGGCTCAAACCCACCAATCAATAAGAAAGGAAACAAAAATTTCCTGCTTATTCAGTGCGAAACAATGCAAACAAACCCAAACAATGCAACGCTATGTCAAATAGCAAGCCCAAACAAACAAATCAAACAAACCAGCAACGTGACAACTCCCCAATGCACAAAACCAACAAAACAAAGCCCAACAAAGAAAAGAAGAAAAATCAAACCAACAACCCAACATAGAGAAGCCCAAATCAAACAAAGAGAAGAAGAAAAGTCAAACCAATAGCCCCAACCAGCAGTAGCCAAAATCAACAAACCCTAGTAATTAGGATTTCTTACCTTGCAACGACTAGTTCAGCGAGGAAGACCAAACAACGAGAAGCACTAGCAGAAGAGAAGAGGCAGCCAACGCCAAATAATCCAATGTTCGTCACAAATCAACTCAACAACTTTGCAAATCAAATACCCATAACAGTCGAATTCGGCACTGTTCACAGCGCGTGAACAGTATTTTTAGCACTGTTTACAGCGCGTGAACAGTAACTTCGGTACTGTTTACAACGCTTGAACAGTAACTTCGGTACTGTTCACAGCGCGTGAACAGTAACTTCGGCACTGTTCACAGCCCTTAGAACCTCAAAAAATCAGCAACCCTAATCCAAGAATAAATTGCCATAGATGATGTCAGCCCTAATCCAAGAATATATTCTTTCTCCAACTAAATTACTGTGGTGCTACAATATATTTTGGATCAAAACCATGCTCTGATACCATGTTAATTTAGATCAAAGAAAGAAACTAGAAGAAATAAATATTATTGAGGCATAACTTGCCAGAACAAAACTTAAAGAAAAACTACATAAAAGAAAACTACTATATAAGAGGTCTTTATATAGTGGGGCAAAAAAAAAACAATCAAACTAAGCTAGGGCAACATAAAAGTAAACAAAATGACTAAGCTACCCCTAAGTCTAAATAATCTAACTACTCTAACAATAGGTGCATTCAAAATTTGACACTTCCTACCAAATATATCTTCAGACAAGAAAAGATAGGACAAATAGCCAAAGATCCCTTTACAACCGTTCACAAGTGGGCAACTCGACTGCTACTGTAAAGTTTCGGAATGCATGTTGCATGGACATAGATATGGAAGTGAGGGCATGTATGGAAACCAGACACATCATTATGTTCATGACATGTAAGTTCAGACATAAGGGGTATATATATACTGATCAAACAGGAATGTAGTACACTTGGTGTTAAACTTGCTGCTAACACAGGCCTCAATATATTTTTGAAGCCTTATAACACCATCCCACCATCAAAATCATGTGTCCTAATGCCCATTATCAGTATCAAATCTCAAGGTGATGGCCTTTTAAGTGTCCCATCCTTTATTGTTCCAACTTCCAAATTTGAGGCTTGATCAAACTTTTGTATGGAGTAATATGAACTCATAGTTGGATGACTACTGATATCTGATCAACCAAATTTCTGGCAAGAGTGATATAAATAGAGGAGTCTTAATCCAGATGTGGATTGATGAAATATAGATTAGTAATATTTACGCTAAAAATGCAACAAATGGCAATAGAAATACCTAGAGTGCCTACAAACACATTTGTCCGTAAAACATGTATCTTATAAGTAGCACAAGTATATGAATTTCCTGTTTATTCAATAATCATGATCCCTACCTCTTTTGCTTTATCTAGATTCAGGGTTGATATCTGATAATCCCCATCATCAGCACCGTAAACAGAAAATAGGCTGTTTCCCTGTGGATGCCAGGCTATATCTTCTGGCCATCTCCTGTGTGGAGATAAACAATCAGTGGTCCTTATAATCCTGGCACTTGATCTGCAATTTAAAAATAACAAGCACAAACACCACAAATGAGCAATCTAAATCACATAGCAACGGGACTATTGACTAAATTGCATATGCTAAAACACCAAGTTATCTTTAAAAATGTTTTTGAAGGCATATGTCATTATGTTGTAGTCATGGTTCAAAGTCGCGGTATCGGCCCTTGACTCGGAGGCCACTGAGACACATCGGTCACGGCGTCGCGGCGCGGTATCGGCCGATACGCCCAAAATATTATACAGAAGGTTCAAAAAATTTTGAAAAAATTAGAAAAAATTGTAATAAATATAAACATCATCATCTATGTATCATATTTCTAAAAGACATTATTTAACACATTAATCATTGCAAAAAAGAATAATAAGGATGCTATCGAAAAATATTTATTATCATCTATATTCAAGGATAATATAATTTAATTTGTAATTTTTAAAAATTATAAAAAAATATAAGTGTATATATATGGTTAACTTAATAGCTTTAAAAATGAAAATCTATTTATAAAGAAATTCTTCATTTAGTATGTATCTAATTAGAAATTATAGTATTTTCTCCATAATGCACATTTAATTATTAAATCATCAATACATATATAAAAGCAAACTTAAGAAGTTAAGTTCTAGTTAGATTGTATGGTAAATATTAAAAATTATATAATTAAAAAAATTGGGCCAAAACCGAAAAAACAAAAAAAAAGGGAGGAGAATAAATTTTTAGGTCTTTTAGGCCAAAGCCTCCCATATTTTGACCCAAAAAAAAAAAAAACTCTCTTTAACTCTCAGACTTTGACGAACAAAGAGAGAGAGAGAGCACAGAGACAGAGACGACGGGTCTGGGAGGCTCGCTGGTCGCTGGTCCTGCGATCGAGAGGTCGAACCTTGCGATCGAGAGCTTGAAGCTTATGATCGAGAGATCGAGATGCTCCTGCGATCGAGAGCTCGAGCTCGAAAATATCATATGGAACTCGAAGCTTTGCTGCCTACGATCAAGATGCTCCGCTGCCTGTGAGACTGAGAAATGAGAAAGGTGATTCTTTAGAGGATTTACGGGTATGTGTTGCTAATTTTCTCTTTACTCGATCTGTTTACATAATGACAAAAAGTTATGATTTAGGGCTCAAAACAATTGGGGTAAAATTCTGCTACTTCTTCCCTTTTGCCTTTTTTTTGGCACACTCTGTTTTCTTGGTGTGGTCGAACGATTCACATCTAAATCGGTATGACTCGGATGGAAATCGGCCGAATCAACCGAGTTGGTACCGAGTCCTCTGATTTCGGCCGAGATGCACGAGATATCGCCGATAGTAGTTCAATTCATGATTTTTCTGATTCGCGTACCGTTATCGTATCGACAGTGGCCGAGTCGGATACGACTCGGCCGAGTCGTGTCGGACTCAGCCAATACCTTGAACCATGGTTGTAGTTTGTCCTAAAGTGGCTCTCCTATGTCTTCCTTAAAATGTCTAATAGCTTTTTGCAGATATTGAGGTGGATAAGCAGCAAGTCTATATGACAAAGAATGATATAAAAAAAAAAACACACCTTTGAGAAGTTGAGTGTGTGTGTGTGTTTAAGTGTGCCAAAGTATATTTTGGGTTTTTTCGCAAACTAGGAGGTGTTTATTCCTCTAAGTCCCACAATGCATAAAGTGGCCCAAAGGGAAGACTTGGAATGTGTTTTCTTGTTTGTTTGTTTGTTTTTTTGGTTCTTTTTCTTTCTTTTGCACCGAGGCACCCTCGCGCCATGCGGTGTAAGCATTTCAAACAAGTATATTCTATAACTACAACTAAAATGTATGACGTGATGTTTGTTTGGGCTATAAACTAATGCCCCATTTGGTAGAAATGATGGAAAGTATGAGGAATACACTTTCTATCATTCAAAGAAGGAAAGTAGAAATGATACACTTTCCTTCCTTTATGTTTAGTTGGATGGATGGAAAATAAAAATGATTAATTTTTTTTTTTGTGCTTGGTAAGATGGAATAAATATTTTTTTAATTTTTTTTAAAATTTTATTTTTAATTTTTTTTAAAAATATATATATAAATACATATTTTATCATTGTATTTATATATGAAATTAATGTATATATAATATATGTATATATCAAAGAATATATAGACAAATAAGATACATTTCAACACAAATAATTAACTTTCCATCCAAATTCCTTCCAATTTTGGAGGGATTGATTTTGGTGAGTTGGAAAGAAAACTCATCCATCAACTTTTCCATTCTCCTTATTTTTCTTCCTTACCAAACACAATATTTCATCTATCCCTCCAACTTTTCATCTTCCAACTTTTCATCCTTCCATTTTTCCATTGTACCGAACAGAGCATAACATTTTTCTTCTTGATATGTACTATTAGAGCATCCAACTCAAAACCAATTGGTAATGAATGGACAGACTCCTTAACCTTGTAATCCAACCTTAAGTCATCCTAATTATTCAATGTGGGATATAATCTCTCTTTACACCTTCACCCGGCTTCCACATGGAACTAACCAACAAACAAAAAAACATGCATACTAGGAAATTTCAATAGGTGATAGACTTGGTACACTAACCACCCAAGACTCAATAGTAGTATCATGTTAGAGCATCCAACTCAAAATCGATTTGCAATGACGGGACAGGCCCCTTGACCATATAAACCAATCTTGGATGGTCCTAATCATTCAATTTGTCAGCATTCTTTACACTACAATTAATTCCAATATTTCAGCAAAAGAAACATGTATTTAATGCATATATGCAGATTGAGACAAAACTAAGACGTACCCTCTAGCCTGAACTTGCCACAAGTTGATGACTCCATCCAAAGCACTGCAAAGATTAAATGCAACTTAGATTCTGAAAGAGTTGTTAGAGTTTGTTTTGTGAAATAAAATCGAATTGTAGAAGAAAGATTTAACACAACTAGAGTTTGACATAAATAGGCCGTGTCATCCTACAGACAATTTATTTACGATACACTCCTCAAATAGCAGCAAAAATTAACTGATTCCTAAATTTTCCCCCGCCCTCACAATCAGGGCAAAGCAGTCATGTGAGAGGAGCACGTGCTTTTGTAAACCACTCAATGCTGGAAATCAATGTGTACCTGTCCAATGTTGACCCAAAGATGTATTTATAGCAGTATCCGAAAGTGAATACATAGCCAACTTTTTTTTTTTTTTTTTTAACTGTTAATACATAGCCAACTCAAAGGTAAAAACATTTGAAGCCCTGGAGAGTTGTCTTCATCTTGAAAAAGGACAGGACAAAACACCAGCATTAATTCTACAATTTTTCTTTTTACTCCACATCTTGACTCTAGTAGTGTGTGCATCTATAGGAGTGAGTGAGACAGATCACGAAAAAACATGCTCTCAAAAACATTAGATCTGCCAACCAGTCTCTAAAATTAGGCAGAGTTAGACCTACAAATACCATTAGCTTTGACCTACAAATTGCAACTCCGAGGCATGCCACCACAGTCCAACTTAAACCAAATTGCTCCGACATTTTCCCCCGGGGGAAGGGGAGGGGGGAATTATTTATAAATGGCTCCCAGGTTACACTAAAAGTTAAGGAAGCACAAAAAATATCACAAATGCCCTCATTTACGATTTCCTCACTTCAGAATCTCAGAAAAGCCAAACTACCTCGTCACAAATAGTTTATCGTTGGTTGGACACAAGACAAGGCTTCTCAACTTTCTTTTGTGTTGACTAGGTATTAGACAGCTCGTCTGGCAACAGATTGTGCTGGGTGAAGAGCAGCTACATATGAAAGGAATCAACTGTCTGTGTTCTTTCTGCTCTGTGATTTGGAAAGCAATTGTGACTGAACAATAAATCTCAACCAAAAAGAAAAACTCACAAAAGCCATCAAACAAGTGGAACTGTGGAAGTATTACCAAATTTCCATTTTGCCCCTTCGGATTGAATTTCAACAACTTCCTCCTCAGAAAAGATTCGCTGAAATTTATCCCCTCCTAGTTTTACGACAGGAGTGGGAAATAATGTACTAGGTCGAAAACCAGAACCATCGTTAGCTTTATGGCTGAATTTTGTCATCTGCCTGGGTGGGGAAAGTCCATGATTCACAGCAGGAATCACAAGTTGGGGACTAGACTGAGGATTGTTTCGAGAAAAACATTCAGTGATCTGGGTAGGACTACTTGACCTCTGCTCGAGTTTTACATCTTGCAAACCCTCTTTCAGAGAGTTTTTGGATGACTTCATATGGCCTTGGAGTAATTGTGTTCTAGATTGAGAATGGCCTGGAGAAGGACCTTCAGTAATTTGGAAAGGACTAGTTGATATTTGTTCGACCTTCACCTCTTTCATACCATTCCCAACCGAGCCTTTAGAGGATGTTACATTGTCTCGGTCTCGATGTTGAGCCAGTTTAGATTGTGTATCCTCTAACCTCCTCTCTGCTTGATCAAGCTACACTCCACATCCAAAGGGCTGATTAGCTATATTTTCCAGACAAAGATGTTGAAAATGACAAACACACTAATATTTGTCAGGCCAATTTGATAGAATATCAAACACAACGGTCATCTACCAAGTGACATCTGTGAATAGAACAGACAGCAGGCAACAATAAACAACATACATACACTAGTCAGGATGAAAACATTCACACACAATTTGAGAGGGGGATATCTATATGCTCCTCCAGATATAGTATAAAATCCTCCATAATTCATTCTTTCTAACATATACAGTAAAGGAAAAAAACTACTTTATTAGAAAGAAAGGGGACAAGGATATGAGCCAAAAATGAGAAAACAGAAGCGCCAAAGCTTTATTAAGTCTTTCCCCAACACCATAATCTCAAGCATGGTGTTCCAAGGACCTCCACACCACTCCTGTACCGTTCTATTCAACCTCATAGGTTGCACTTCAAGAGAGCTTAGCATAGGGAATATCTGAATTGATTCTAGAACCCATGACGTCCCATAGAGGATATTATTTCCATTATAATCTACAGTAGTACCTCCTATTATCTCCAACTGCCCATGATATATAAAGAGCACCAATTGAAAGAAAGCTTCACTTTGTCTCTAGACGAAGGAGCCCACTCAAAATCAAATCTAAATTACAACAGCCGACAGTAACAAATAAGACCAGTTCATAAGAAATATGTTCAAGCATAACCCTCCTAACTTTTGGAAGATAAAATTCAAAGAGCAGTCACAAAGAAATTCATTTTCCACACGACTTCCAATTCCAAAAATTGTCCATGGTGGCTTTTTCCAAACTCAGAATATTTGAGACAAAGGTACCCCCTCCCCGGGCTGGTCCCTCCTAGTCATGGAGGCTTTGAGACACTCGCTGGCTTAAGCAGTTAGGCCATGTTAAGGGCCTTCTCGATGGAATATCCTCACTTACTTTTAGGGGCCAGAAGCATCGTGCAAGTGTAGCTAGATTTCAAATAGTTGCACCACGGTCAAGGCATCTATATATGCATACACATTTCAAAACTACTTGTCATAAAAGATTAGACCTTCGAGTACCCATTAATAATTCAACTTTCTAACCCCCAACAAATTTACTCTAATTAACACGCAGGGAACGATTGTTCAACACAGTAAAGACAACTTTTCAGCATTGGCTGCTGCCATTTGTTGTCTTAATCTATCGTGACACTCCACTTAGCATTTAAAAGGCTCTATCTATTGAACTCATTTAAGACGTTCAATTACACTTGCCTAAAGGAATTTATCAACTTTAACATCATTTCTCACTTTCATTATGCTTCTGTGTCAAGATTAGAAAAGTAAGCAAAGTTAGTCAATGTAGACAAATTTCAAGTACAAACTCGAGCAATCTCTTTACTCAAGCACCATATGATCGTCTCAATAACTGATAACACTGACAATATATATGTAACCCAAATCTTTGTAAAGGTTTCGAGACTTCAAGTGATGTTAATGAAGGACACAGCACTGATGTCAGTCACTCCATTCTATTCCACGATTTCCATCCATCCAGCAATATGAAAACCAAAATTTACTCGCCAGAGTCTGCAAAAACTCACAATTCACCAACTTTTAGGCATTCAAAGGGTCTAAAATTCTAATCCGCATACAATCATTATATATATTTTTTTTTTTTGAACACGCCATACAATCATTATGAAAAGAGACTGACCACTTACTTGCATGGCCATTGTATTCATCGTTATACGAATCACAACACTTAAAAAACACAATAACATATACAATCTTGCACAAAGTACTAACCCAACCTCAAAAAATGGTCAAATAACGAACAGATTTTTAAAGCGAAAAAAAAAAATCAAACGAAAAGCCAGAAATGTGACCAAGACCAACGCTCAAGAACCCAATAACATACATAATCTTGCACAAGTAACATTTCAATGATCGCTACACAAAGAGCACTCAAAAACACAATAAAGGGTATAATCTTGCACAAGGTAACATTTTATTCATAGGAACAACAACACTGATCAAGAATACAAGAACACAAGAACATCTATAATATTGCACAAAGTAATAGCCCAACCTCAAAATTGTAAAATAACACTGATTTTTTGCTAAGAAACAAACGAAAAGACAGAAGTGCTCCAACCTCGGATTTATAGTAGTTCAAAAGGCGGCGGAGATTTTCGACTTCTTTGGTGCGGTACTCAATCAGAGCCACCAATGCTTCTTCTAGCTCGTCGCCGTTGGACTCTTCGTCTCTCTCTATCTTGGGCTTCTTTAGAGCCGGAGGCGAACTCATTTTCAGCGTCAGAGGTTGCTGTTGGGTTTTCTTCGTCCTTTCATGGACTCCAATCTGTGTACTGCACTTTAATATACATGTCACGTATTTCATTACGATGTACCAAAAAAAAATATGTCACGTATGGCGGTAAGGGCATTGTCGTCAATCGCGGATATCTATTTACTCCGAAGTAATGTTATTTGAATTTTGGGTAAAATACACTTTTAGTCCCTAAAGTATGCATATAGTGTCTATTTGATCTCTAATCTTTTAATTGTGTTTATTTGGTCCCTAAAATTCCTAATTTGTATCTATATAGTCTAATCCCAAACGTCCGTAAAGAAATTGTTAATGCCTCTTAGTCACGTGTCAATCACGTGCAAGGCCGGCCCAACAGTGGAGGAGAAGAGGCGGTGGCTTTAGGCCCCACCAATAAATAGGGCCTCAAAATTTTAAAAGTCTACAAATACACCCCAAGTCAATTTTAACTCATTAAAATTAGTCTTATAAGAAAGCTCCATATGAAGGCCTAAACCAACAAAAAAACTCTAGAACGATTTTGGGCCTAAAAATTCAATCCATTAATCTCACACAATATTTTACAAGAAAAAAAAAAGAAAATATATTTTATACCTAATTTAGTTATGACATGATGGATCATAGCTGTGGAATTGATAGTGGGTCCCAACTAATAGTAAGATTCACTGTCAATTTAATGACAAAAAATGATAAGGTCGTCAAATAAGGTCACTAAATAAGGTTCATGTAATATTGCTTTTTTTATCATAATCTTAAAAAACTTAATCAAACATATATTCCGTGAGTAATGTCTAATTCATAGAAAAATAATTTTATAAGAGTGTCAATGATGAGACAACATAGTTTGTCAAATAATCTTTGAATTCGAAAGTTTTGGAATTTTTTATTTAATTTAAAAATTAAGTCAATTAGTTATACTATAAATAAAAAAAGATACGTTAGAAAAAACTTCAATACGAATACTAAAAAATTAATATGCATCCAGAAAAAAAAATTAAATATTAAAAAATTTACACTATTATTAAAAAAAAAAATTAAAAAAAAATCTCAATTGAATTTATCGCTTTAGGCCTCAAAATATATCAAGCCACCCCTGATCACGTGGGACCAAATAAACACAAATTAAAAACTTTAGAGACTAAATTGATAAAAAATTAAGAGCCACGTGATTGGTGTGAGATTAGAATCGTCACGATTTTCTGACAAACATTTGAAATTATACCACTTAGATATAAATTAGAAACCTTATGGATTAAACAAACACAATTATAAAATTAAGGACTAAATAAACACTAAACGCATATTTTGGGACTAAAAGTGTATTTTATCTTTAAATTTAATTTGCTAATCCAATTTATCATAATAATTGAATTAATTATAAACCCCAATAAATATTAGGTCCCACAATTAATTTTATCTATCTATCTATACTACTAATAAAAATACATTAACATGAAAAACTTTTAATTCTCTATTTTACCCGTATAAAAAGTTATAAAGACCACTCTATCCTTTTACAATTAAATATCTAAATTATCTATTATCTTCTTATGTATTGAAATCTCTCAATTACCTCTAACTTCTCTTTTAATTATCTATTCTCTCTATATAAATATTAATTTCTATAAAACTTTTTGATTGACTATATTATCTTTAAAAAATATGCATCATTATATTTTCAATAAAATGTTCAAAAAACTTTCAAAAACTTCATCAATCTAATATTATTCATCTCATACGGAAAGATAACATTATTCGCATATATGTTTATTTTTTTTTATTTAAAAAGTTTAACCTTTTATTTCTAAGATAAAAAATAATTATATATATATAATTTTTTAAAATTAATTTATGCTACATCAATATAATTTTTTAGTTTACAATAAATTTTTAAAATTATATTAAGATTTTATGTGAAAATAGTTTGTAGTTTATTCTTAAGTAAACTTGATTTTTTTAAAATTTTGATATGTTTTAAAATATATATCATAGAGTATTATATGAAATCTTATTCTAATTGATCTAACTTATTCTTAATTACAGTAAAATTTCAATATAATTAAGTAGTATATTGACAATTACTTTTATTTTATTCAAAAAATTATAAGTGAAATCCTAATCGAATGAATTTCAAAAAAAGTAATTTCTCAAACATTATTAAAAAATACTCTCAATCACAAAATTCTAAAAAAAAATAGAACTTTAACTATTTTTTTTTATCTTTTTTCTTATAGTTAGAATAACAAATTTTAGAAATATACTAAGTTTTCATAATCCTATAATAGAATATGAGTAATGAAAAATTAAGTCTAATAAATTTGAGATAATATTTAATTTAGATACACATATACTAATATATTATATTAATTTTTATGTACAAAAATTATTCACTTGCAACGCACGTGGTGCATTGCTAGTAATTATAAATGGTTAAGTCAATAAATTATAGCTAAATATTTTATTTTTTTTATCAAGTAAATAAAATTATTATTATTTTTTTTTTTTAGGAAAGCAAATACCATTGCTCACAAGATAATGCTAGAAAATGCAAGAAAGAGAAAATTTTAAAATTTTACATGTGTTTGTTTAGCATGAAATAGAAAATGATAGAAAAAATAATTTTCTTCCATGCATAGATTTTCTCACATCTAACTAACTTTTTTTTCTTGCAAAAAACACAAGAAAAAGCAAGAAAGTTGTATTCAATAACCTAACTTCCCATTTTACCCTTATTTTTCTTAAAATATTCAATTAGTTATTAATTTTAAAAAAATTTGTACAAATTAGGCTAACCATATAATTTGGTCTAGAGATCAGGATTCGAGTCGATTCTTGTCCTTGATTTAGGTTAGAAGCCAATTTTTAAAAAATTTGAATAATAAAAAATATTTTTTTTCTTCTTTAAACCGAGTTAAAATAATTAAGGATAATTTAGACAATTAGAAAAAATTTCTTCTAATTTTCTTTTCTTTCAAACAATGTAATGAAATTGTTTTAAAATTTCTTAAAAGTTTTTTATGCTAACCAAATGCATACATGAAAATATATTTTCTTTCATTTTCTTTTCTTACATGAAAATATATAAATCTATTTTTTTTAACAAATAATTTTAACTTGAAAAAAAATAAAGGATCATAAATTAATTTACAATGCAAAATAATTTATGTGAAAGCAACAGAGAGAAAATTTATTGTCAATTTCTTGTTCTGTAGTCATATGGGTAGAGCCATTTTTGAATAATTATACATAAGGGTAATTTAGACATTCAAAAAAATTTCTTGTAACTTTCTTGCTTTCCAAACTACAGAATGAAATTTTTTTAAAAATTTTCTTACAAAATTTTCATCCTAATCAAACACAAACAAGAAAATATATATTTTTTCACTTTCTTTTCTTTCACTTCATTTTCTATCACTTTCACTTTCTATCATCTTTTTCTTTCTAATCAAACGGACCCTTAGGAGTGCTGATGGATAGTCATTTATCGAAATTCAAGTTCAATTCAAATCATCATATCTACACTTGGAATAAATATTCAGTGTAAGGACCTTAGTATTATTACTTGGTATAATTGTTTAATAATAATTTATTAAATATGAAAAATAAATTCTATTTTTTTACATGTAGTGATTATTATCTTACATAAAAGAATAATTATTTAAAAAAGTGAAATTTACTTTATTATTTGGTGAATTATTATTGAACGTTTACATTACGTGACAAAACTAATATGATATAACTGTTACCATGAATATTTTCTCCTAAACTTAATAAGCGTAATCAAAATCAAGAGTTATTTGGTGTTCACTTTTTATTGTGATTTTTAATTTGGATAATCTATATCTATACTATCTATAAAAGTACTTTATATAAAAAAAAATTTGATTTACTATTTTACTCTTATAAAAAATTATAAAAACTAACATGTCATTTTATATTTAAATATGCAGATTATCATTATATCCCTCTATACTTAAATAACAAACTAACACCTAACATATCATATAAATCTCTATTTTCACAAAACTTTTAGATGGTCATGTTACTTTTAACAGAATATATAAAAATATTATTTATTTTTTTTTGCAAAACCTCAATATTTATACACATCGACAACTTCATTGATACAAAATTAAGTCTAGTGCCAAAAAATCGATATATATATATCTTTTTCTCTTTATCCATAATACAAGTAATTTAAAAATGATAAATATGAGATAATATATAATTTAACTATATAATTAAAATTGTATATATTTTATCAAATATTTTAACAAAAATTCCCGTGCTGCATTGTTAGTTTTATTAAATAGGATTTGTCTTATGCATTGAAAATTTGCCCATTGGGGATCAAGCCTCAATAGTTCTACAGTAGTTATCTTTCTTTGTAAGTTAAATCCGACCCTCCAACATCACAAAATAAACCTCTCTTATCAAATTATACTTTAACCTCATGGCAACGGTGAGAGTATTGTAGTGTGGGCATCACGATTCAAAACCATCAGCCAGTTGAAAAGCACCCCAAAAAAAAAAAATTAACAAACAAAATAAACTTTTTTTAATTGCATCGATGAGCTACATTACTGAGGAAGGGGGAGAGGACCGAACCAAGGGCTACCGCTCAACTGTAAGGCTTTTTTTTTTTTATATCCCAACTGATCTAGTAAATCATCTTAGTACTTATTCGTTCACGTACCGGACAAATATTGTACCTTGTGCAATAGTCCTAACGGACTACACTTTATAGAATATTCGAACCTCTAATCCCTTTATGAGAGATTTATCAGGTAACTAATTAAGTTACCACTAGGTTAACCCTTCGGGTTATTGTAAGGCATTCACCACAAGGATAGAACTACAAGTCTAAACAAATTAACTCAAAAACAAAAACAACAAAGTCAACACCACAAGAATTTGACAAAATCATGTCTTCATCCATGGAGCATGATCTTGTCTCATTCCTTACCGTTACGATTAAGAACCTGTACAAACTTGAACCACTTTTAGATTTAAATGCCAAATCCAAATTCATTCAATGAAGGCATGACCATGGGTCAGGCTGGTCAGCCCTGAAAATGGGTCCACCTGGCCCAAGTTTGAGTAGTCACATGATGAACCACAGTGCTGTTTCCAGCCTGCAGGCTGGCCCGTGCACCCAGCTCATAAAGCCCGCATTAAACTTGCCCATAGTGTTTGTAGAGAAGGCAGTTGCCCAATTTTGATCCAGCCCATCCTGTTTGTACATGCTTCAAGCCTTCAAAAATGTGATTTAAAATTGTAACATGTTCTAGAGGACAGCACGTTTTTGGATGCAGCTGATCTAAAGTTCAAGTGTTCAATAAGTTTTGTTAAAGTGGCACCTCCAATGGTTATAGTATTTCCCCCATGGCTTCCCCTCAGTGTGAGAAGATTTTCCTTGGCAGTTAGCACCCTCATGTTTCAACTTTCAGGTAATTATCGATGCCATGAAAACAGAGTTAATAACATCCTTCTAATTACAATTTTGAACCTGTCAAAGAGTCAAGGCAAGAATAAACTAAAAACATATTGTGGCAAAGAAGCAGGAATGCATCCTGTACCTATCAAGCAATCCTGATCTAGGAATCAGGAATATGGAGGACAGTAGGAGTGGCTTTGTCTTGTTTCCTGGTACCTTTCTTCCTCTTCCTGTCCAAATGGGGTTCTTTTGCTTTTAAATCATTGCAGAAGGTCCTCAATGAGTCAGCTAGCTGCTCATTCCTGTGAGCTGAAATCAAATTAAGCAGTCTTTCAGTGAAATAAATTTGAAAATGAGAGCACATCACAAGAGATGGCGGGGCTGGCTTTTCTAAAATAATTAGAGAAAGAATACATATATAATTGAAGGGACCCATCAGTTCTTGTTGCTGTATTTCTCAGCCATGTGCTTTGCACCAGGATGCTCAGGAATTAAAAGTGCCGATATGCACAAGATATTTGCCCATGTATAAACGAATCCCAATACCGTCATTTGAAACTAACATAATAGTTTAGAACTAGCAATTAGCTACGGATAAACAGCCAATGAGAAGAAAATATTAGGAAGTATTATGTTACTAAAAAATGTACGCTGAGAAAAGAAATGAGATAGCATGATCAATAGAAGAAGAAAAAAAGGGTGAAAATTTTGAGACTTCTAATTGCATCGGTGCTCTGACCAAAAAAAAAATTGCATCAGTGCTTCTTGGAAACCTAAACAACTTTGACAAACTCACCAGAAAGTATGACATCTTCCATGTTTACAGTCTTACGACCCCCATGCTGCGCAAATAACTCAAGATCCTTTGCCAACTGTTCTGCTTTTGAGCAAACATCTTTATGTTAGTTCAAATTAGCTTTACCTAAGACACAATATGTATACATGCTAGCATATCAACTTAGATTTCCACACCCCTTGGGGGTTTTCAGATACAAAGGATATCCGGATTGTACAAATTTAATGCCCTGTTATTAGGTAGTATGTCGTCAGATGTTTATGAATTCAATGCTAAAGCATTCAAGATACAATGGGGCAGATGATATTTCATGCTAAAGCATTCAACATACAATGACAGATTAAATAATGTCACAACTGATGAGACCTCTATTCAGCATTTGTAACTGAGCTGTAAAATATCACCACTCAAAGCAGGCTCACAGAAATTGGAAAAAAAGAAGACGATGACTTTAAACAATGGAAGTTTTACAAATTCAATCACTCCATTCATCATAACAGAAGAAATGAATCTAATGCTAAATACACTAGTTATGGAGCAGTTGAAGTAAACCGAGTATAAACAACGGAAGTCTGCACGTTTGCAGGAAAAGCAATTACACTAGTTAAGCCGTTCAAGTGAAGCTGTGGAAACATTCTATTTTAATTTCTTTTTTCTTTTCTCCCTGAAGTAAGATATTGGGAATGTTCTGCTCCAATCATTAGGAAATCAAACTACTAAAGTGAATCACGTATCTCTCCATACATTTCCTAATTCTTTCAATACAAGAAAAGAAAATTAAAAGGCAAACATTACTTGGGAGGCAAAAAATGTAAATGAGTTGATCAAAACTAATATTTCATCAAATAACTGTCTTGTTTTTAAATATTCGATGAACCGCGATAAGCAGCCATTTTGCATAGTTCATATCAGGAAATGCATTAGCTGGTTAGGTAGAATAGGATCTATCAATATAAAAGACTTCAGTCTTGAAATCCATGCATTTAAAAAATCTTCAATCGAATCAGAACTTGGAATTGAAATGAAAACCGAAAATACAGATACCAGTAGTTTCAATAAAAGATAGATAACAGGAGAATAAAAAAGGCATAGAAGAAGGGGGGACGGTGGGAGACAGAAACAAAGATATTTCCCAAGCAAAATGAATTTATGGAAGGGGAGAGTAATCTAAGGAAAAACATGTCTACTTCGGTTTCATGTGTGTAAATCTGTGTCTGATAGAGTAGAATTAAGCATAACTTAAACAGAGAAGAAAAGAGAGCTAAACTCGAGAAAATTATACTCTAGACTCAGATTAGAGCAAAAAAATAGGAGAGGAAGAAGATATTTGCTAGGATAATTGGAACAAGTCCTTGACATCTGTTACTGTTTATTGTTTGTCCCACATCGGTTAAACTTAGAAATTAAACCTAAATTACATCCAAGCCACATACAATTGACACAACACACAATATACATCTATCATAATGCTATGTGATTTGACATGACGCCTTACGCCCCCCCTCCCCCTCCTTTCTCTAACGGGGCCAATTTCCTAAATTTACAAATCAGAGGGGATAAATGTTGAATTAGTGAATGAAATTGCTTAACCGGCACAAAAATATACACAGAAGTCAAGTCACACTTACTATACATCTGAAAACAGAGGGAGGAATAGAGATACCTGCATATTTAAAGGCTAAATCGGAAATGCAGGCCATGATTGGTTGAGAAATCTCCATGTCGTTTTGCTTTGCTGCACAAGCAACCCAAGGAAACTGATTAAAAGGCAGTAAATAAGTAAATTGATTCAAGAACATATATATAAGATATATAATTGCCGATGTAGCTGTAGATGTATATCGATGTAGAGATTGGTCGGTGTGGAGAGATTGAACCTTCCGCCTCGGCGATGGAGATAGTGCAGAGTCGGAATCGATCTCTCAACAAATCGGTAGCCGCTTCGTCTTCTTCTCTCTCCGCAGCGCTTCCCATTCCTCCTCCTTCTATCAGATTAGGGCTCTTTTGGTTCAGACTGTTTCCTCTCTCTCTCTTGGATAACCGCGAGGTTTTTTAGACCAAGAGGCAAGAGGTTGCTGAATGAGAATTGCGCGGGAGATTATCGCATCAAATGCCTCTAGGAATTTGCCACGTGTACGAAATAAGTTTAAGGGGTTTTTGGAAGCCGGTATACTTAATTAGACTTATTTGTCAAAAAGTACACATTAAAAAATGTTTTGGGGGAAAGTACATTACATGGATAGAAATACCTAAATACCCATTTTGTTTAAAAAAAATTTCCTTGAAAATGTAACAGTTTACTAATGTAGACCGGTAAAATTTAGGCACAATTAATGCAAAATCTATCAATATTCCTCAAAAACCGAAAGGCGGTTTATTGTGTTCCAAAAAAAAAACATGTTCATCTTCTTATTCGTCTAAGGAAACCGCCTCTGTGTATGTTTTCCCAAAAAGAAAGACTCATTCATCTCCCTATTGAAATGAGTGTCTGTGTATTGATGAAAAGGGTTTTGAATGTGCATTGTTCATCGAAGGACTAAGGGCTTCGGGTTACATTGGCACCGATTGAAGAGGGTTTTGTTGAAGATTTGAAGTGGGTTTTTTAAGTTGAAGGGTTTCTTTGTTAATCGTTGCTTTCACGGTGATCGGTGAGTTTGTTGAACTTCGCCATATATATATATATATATATATACTTATATACATGATGTTTTTTTTTTTTTTTGGGTTCTTATCATATTGGGTTACACAATAATCATGGGTAACCATTTTGTTTGTTTGGAGTTTGAAGTTTTTTTTTTTTGGTTCGTAAATCTGTGGGTAATCTTTGTTGACTGTATTATCTAATTTCAGCACATTATTTTTTTTTTCCTTGTTTATTTTTTGTGTATTATTATAATGGGTGACATTACACTTTTTTTTATTGTTTAAAATCATATATTGGAACCTCAATTTGTTTGTTTGAAGATTGAAAGACTCGTTAGGAAATAGTTGTTGTTTTTTTTTTTTGGTCAAAAGCCTGCAAGTTATGTAATTATTATACCATAAGAGTGGTCATATTGTTAAAAATCAATGAATTGTTGAATGTTCTAAATTTGTAGCAATATTTTATTTTTTTTAATTGATGGATTATTGGTCTGAACTGGGTTTATCTGAATACATATGAATATATTCGTTTTTGTGAATGAATACATGTACACCATTTTGAAACACAAATGTTGCTACACTTTGGTTATTAGATTTGGTTTGAAACACTTTTATGTTATGACAAACATACTATTTTACAAACAAAGTAAAGAACAATGGTCAATTAGACACAGATTGGATCTCATTTGATGTAACACTTTACACTTATCATGTTACACTTAACCCTTTCAGTGTTACACTTTACACTTTCAATGTTACACTTTAATGTTTATATGGTATCATCGTTCAATAATCTTCATGAGTAGTACTATCACATTGTAATGTAGAAAAAGTGTTACATAAAAAGGGTAACACTTATTTGGTTATATATTGTTTTGTGGTTCACTTATTAGAATGTGTTATACACTGTTTTTGGTTCATTTTTGAATGTGTAATACATTGTTATTTGGTTCACTTATTTGAATGTGTTTTATACTGTTTGTTGGATAACTTATTGGTTGTTACTGTTATATTTTCAGTGAATATTTTGGTATACGTTATACAATTTGTTATTTGTTACTACCCAACTCAGAGCTGTGATGGGGACGAAGCAAGATGCTAAATACAGATCAAATTTGATTGCTATAATTAGAGCAATAGATGAAATTAAGATTAGTGAAGCACACAAGGTTGTTTTGCAAAAAACACCATTTTGGTTACTATTTCAATGCATCATTGATAAAAAACTAGACAGGACATGGTGTAGGAAAAGCGATAATATCATACAGGATGTAATAATGTGTTTTGATGTTAATAAATCTAAATTTCACATCGGTGGTGAGTACATTAAATTGAGACGTAGTGATGTGAAAATTATTTTTGGCATTGATGATGGGCGCGATCCCATGGATTCATCAGCTCATTGTAAGGAAAATACAAAATTTGTTAGAAGGAGATTCAAGAAAGATAGCAGGTTGACATCAACCTTGATAAATAGCAGATTGGTTGAAGCAGCAAGTGGTACAAGAAAACATGACGTTGATGATGTTACTAGACTGCTTTGCCTATTCCTAATGGTGACACTATTTTTCCCACATAGTGGTACATCTATAGGATGGGGATTTGTTTCATACGTTGAGGATATAGATGCCATGAAAAATTATGATTGGTCGAGTGCAATACATGAATCCCTGTTGTCTTCACTTCTGAGAAAGAGTGTAAGCCCATCCGGAGTTACTGGATGCGTCATGATGTTACTGGTAATATGTTAACAGCCCTGTTCATTGTTTAAAATTAGTTCATGTTGTTCAATAAAACCAAATGTAACTCATTTGGTTATAATAAATTTGTCTGTATGTGCAGTATTGAGTTTGTGAACATACAACAATTGTCAAGTCTGACAGGCCCAATGCAATACCAAGGATTTTAAAATGGAATCTCCCGAGTCTTCAAAGAGCCATCAAACAAAGTACTCTTACAAAGTTGAAGTCAAAATATGTAAGTTGGTTAAAAATAACGAATTTAATTTAATATGTCCGTGTTACATAGTTTTTAAATTGTTTATATGTTAATAGCATATAAAACACTTGCATGTTACACTATTGTTACAGTTCAATGTTACACTTTTATTAATTAATGCATACAATTGTCTATTTTTGAAAATGCTGCAAAGGTGTTGAGACATAGATTGGTTAGATCAGCAGAGGAGAAAATTTTTCTGAAATATAAGGGAAGCAAAGAACAAGAAGGGGGCCAGTCTGAATGTAAGGGAAAGACTGAAAGTGGTGAAGTTGAAAAAACAAGTGGCCAGGTGCAAGAAGAATCATTTGAGGGCGGTGGGAATGATGATGGAGGACATGATACATTTGTTGGCGATGACGATGATAGGGATATCATTGATGGTGATGGAGATTCAAATCTGGCATTTGAATCTCTTATTGATGCTGCTATGAATGAAGCGAAGCACAATATTGATGTTACAGTAGAAGATGACATTGACGTAGGAGGAGAAGAAGAAGACAGAAACATACAACGGTTGGAAGAGATATTGAAGGAAAATGATGTATTGAAAATTGTTATAAGAACCATAAGCACAGATAAATGTTACTTGGATCATTCACATTCTGGTTCTGTTGGTGGTGAGTTTGACAAAGAACAATCTGCAAACTCCTTGAAAATGCAAGAAAAAGATACAATGATAAAGGAGTTGAATCAAGTTGTTGAAAATATGAAGAAGAGGGAACAAATGTTTGAAGCAGAAATACTAGGCTGCAAGGAAACAATAAAAATTCGAGAAAATGAGAACGCTGAGTTGATTGATCAGCTTAATGAATTATCTGTCCATTGTATAACTCAGAAATATCAGGAAGAAAACATTGCAGCTAAAGATCACGGTGAAAAGGAAAAAACAGGACAAACATCGATGGTTAGAGACATCAAGAAAAAAGAGAGAAAACGGAAGAAAGATGCAGAATTTGAGTACAGTGGGAAAAAAAAAGGGAAAAATCAGATTGTGGCATCAGATACGATCCACCATAAGACTGATTTCAGTGAAGACAAATGTGGGAGACCAATTGAGATTCTTGATGATGACGATAGCAAGGAAAGGATAGCTATTATTCAAGGGCTGACAGACAAAGACCTTAAGAAAATGTGGCGGGAGTGTGAAGTATTGGATGCCATTGATTTCAACAAATTGAAGACAATATATGATTTAGAGGGTTACTGGTAAGTGACACTGTCCAATAAAAAAATGTTCATTAAAAATTTATGGTTATTACATACTTCGCTATATGAGTTTGGTTCTAATTTTTATCATGTTGTAGTGCTCAAATATGGAATGGGTTTGGAGTTGGAAGCGTAATA
Source organism: Ilex aquifolium (assembly GCA_951799425.1). Classification (NCBI taxonomy): domain Eukaryota; kingdom Viridiplantae; phylum Streptophyta; class Magnoliopsida; order Aquifoliales; family Aquifoliaceae; genus Ilex; species Ilex aquifolium. Next base: position 26,916,178 of record OX637404.1, on the reverse strand, counting down.
TATGTGGAAGATGCCTTGAAAATAATGTCACCTTCATTTGAAATATACAACAGCGTACGTATTTGTTAAAAGTGTAACATGTAACTGAATTTTTCATGTAGAAAGTGTTGTTTGACAGTGAATGAAAATATGAATAGTGAAACATGGTATTTATTTTTTAACAGATCATTGACTGTTGGGCTGACATGTTAAAAGGAATGAATGATTACAATGAGGTGTCAACATTTCAAAGACGTTGCTATTTCGTTAACAGTCTTTGTTGGGTAAGATTTATAAATAGCACGATGTACAAATAGTTTTTCAATTAAATTATTTGTTAGTTGTTTAACACATTATTTTTTACATATTTTCAATGTGTAGTCATTTGTAACTGATCCAAATCTAGAGTATGCACGTCAAAAAGAAATAGACAGTCACATATCTGGATTCGGAGATTCAAAATATGTTGTTTTCCCAATGAATTCAAATGGTCGGAAAGAAAATTGTGCTCCGGACCACTGGACTTTGCTGGTATTGAATACGGAAGAAGGTCTCTGGACACATTACAACTCATTAAGGCCAATGACGAAAGGCAGCAGGGATATGTACCTACAGGATGCAGTCATATTGGTTTGATTATATTAAAACAGTGGTGTTTAAACCCATATTAGTTTGATGTATATCCAACATCTTAAAGATTTTTATGTGATTGCAGAAAAAATATGTTGAAAAGAAGATTACGGAGTTCAATCATTCAAAGGGGATCGACATAGACACACAGGATAAGGAGCTTCCAATAATATTATGTTAGACATGTCCACAGCAGAAGTCAAACTCGTAAGTACTCGTTCTCCAATGCAATTGGTATTTTTAAAAAAAATCGAAACATATTAAGAATTGGAATTAATGCAGGGTTGCATGCGGTTTGCATGTATGTTACATAATGAAAAAACTTACAAAAGGAGAAGAGATTGAGCAGAGGTTAACGGCAAGACAACTGACCGAGTTCCGTGCTGAAATGGTATCATTGTTTCTCAACCATCAAACTTCTTGGAATGAAGATGATCTGAAAGTCCGTAGGGAATTGAAGAAAAAATTTGTAGACAAATGACAAATATGTAATTGCGTATGTACTGTACAATTGATGATTATTGTAAGATGAGACATTTGATTTGTGTGACATTTTGTGGTGAGTGGTGATTTGTTTTTATGAAGAATGTCCAGGGAAACAGGTGTTTATACATTGTTGTTTAACGGAGATCATGTCAAAGTGTAACATGAAAAGTATAACATGGTAACATTGAAAGTGTTACATGTTTACACTTGCATCTAAACAAATGCACATTAATGTGTGGTGAGACATGGATGTACATGTTATGCTTTGTGTGACATTTTGTGGTGAGTGGTGATTTGTTTTCATGAAGAATGTCCAGGGAAACAGGTGTTTATACATTGTCGTTTAACGGAGACCATGTCAAAGTGTAACATGAAAAGTGTAACAGGGTAACATTGAAAGTGTTACATGTTTACACTTGCATCTAAACAAATGCACATTAATGTGTGGTGAGACATGGATGTACATGTTATGCTTTGTGTGACATTTTGTGGTGAGTGGTGATTGGTTTTCATGAAGAATGTCCAGGGAAACAGGTGTTTATACATTGTCGTTTAACGGAGACCATGTCAAAGTGTAACATGAAAAGTGTAACAGGGTAACATTGAAAGTGTTACATGTTTACACTTGCATCTAAACAAATGCACATTAATGTGTGGTGAGACATGGATGTACATGTTATGCTTTGTGTGACATTTTGTGGTGAGTGGTGATTGGTTTTCATGAAGAATGTCCAGGGAAACAGGTGTTTATACATTGTCGTTTAATGGAGACCATGTCAAAGTGTAACATGAAAAGTGTAACAGGGTAACATTGAAAGTGTTACATGTTTACACTTGCATCTAAACAAATGCACATTAATGTGTGGTGAGACATGTATGTACATGCTATGTTTTGTGTGACATTTTGTGGTGAGTGGTGATTTGTTTTTATCAAGAATGTCAAGTGATACAGATGTTTCTTCATTGTTGTTTAACGGAGACCATGTCAAATTGTAACATATAAATTGTAACAGGGTAACATTGAAAGTGTAAAATGTGTACACCTGCATATACACAAATGCATATTAGTGTGTGTGGCGCAGCTAAAAGCTCATATGGACTTTCTGGGGGTGGAATGGTTATTAGAGATTCGAAAGGTCATGTGCTGATAGCTGCTTCTTCATTTTAAGAGAGATGCACTAATATGCAAGCTTAATGTATGGTTCTGTTGCAGGGGTTCAAACTGATTTTTAGACATAATGGGAAGAGGTATCAGATTTACGTTGAATCTGAATCTCATATTTTATTGCATATGGTTTTGGGAAAGGTTGCTGTTCCTTGGAGGTATCTGCCCATTTTACATCAGATTTGGGATTGTTTCAATAAGCTAAATGCCATGATTTGTCATTTATGTGGACAGGCTAATGCTCTTGCAGATTTATTGGCATCTTATGCTGTCCAATTAGCATGCTGTTCTAAATTTTCTGTCTGTGCTAATGATTTGCTGTCCAAATAGCATGCTGTGCTACTGATTTCCTGCCTGTGGCTGGGACAATGGCTGCTCTGGAATTTTGCTGTGTTGAGTGTACTGCTGGTCTGGAATTTTGCATACAGACTAATCATTATAAAAAAAATATATATTTTTTTTTAACTTACCATGTTGAAAAATTATCTAAAACAATGAAACCAAACCAATGAGAAAAAAAAAACATTGTAAAAAAACTTAAAACATTTAACAATGTCATTAAATGATAGCATTAAACCAGACTACAACGACTCGTTACAAGATTTTTTGTTGTGACTGCCCAAACGCCCACACCGGCCACAACGAATTCGCCTAATGACTTCTCCTCTAGACCGAATTCTACGATTTTTTGGCCTACCAGGTTGCTTCTTCGTATATGGTGGCAAAATATTAACATCCACAAGCGAACTTTCATCACGATATATAGTCGGTACTGGGTAAATGGGTTCAGAATATGACATCTTGTACGTGCTGACATGATAGTAATAATCAACAAATTCGTTGATATTCCGCCCACTCTTCCGTATTGCAGACACCGCATGTGAACAAGGAAACCCATTTATTTGCCACTGACAACATGAACACGTGTCATTCACAATATCAACAGTGACAGAAGGATATGACATCACTTCATACACTCGGTTATTCGAAACCCGCACAGTCCATGACCTCCCCTCATCAAATGCAGCTTCTAATCTCGAAGACATATTAGGGCATAAATTCTCATTCCACTCCGAACATATTTTCATCATTTGGCCAATCTGATCCATTATCTGTCCCCTGATTGTGTCAATCATTCTAGTAATAGGTAAATGCCGAGCTTTCAAAATCCACGAGTTAAACGATTCGGCAGCATTAGAACACATCTCACCGTAACGCTTCCCTGAAAAATGAGCATTGGTCCAGTGTTCATATGAAAGATTGGACAGGAACCTGTCCACATTAGAACCTCCTTCACGACGGAACGCTTCAATCTTCTCATTAAAAAGCGACTGTGTTGGAGCATAAGCACATTCACGTAACATTCTCACTATGCGTTCTCGAAATACATTGGAAAAACGAGCACCACTCAATTTATCCCGCAAGTTACCTTTCAGATGCTGCAAGCAAAATGCATGATGAGCATTTGGAAAAATTTTCGGCATTGCCTCTAACAAACCCAAGTTGCGATCAGATACAAACGTAATAACCCGAGACTGATCCAATATATTAGATAGTTGTTCTAAAAACCAAAACCAGTTTGCTTCATTCTCCGAGTCAACCACAGCAAATGCCAAAGGAAACAAACCTGAAGAATGAAGGATCATTTGTTAATCGTGAGAAATTAAAATAAAAAACAGTGTAACAGATGACATCGTAATTCGAAAACAGTTTTGGGTTGTGTTCATATCAAAGTGTAACTATAAAGGTGTAAAAATGTGTTCATAGCAAAGGGTAACAAAGAAAAGTGTAACAATAAAAGTGTAACAATATAACAAACAGATTGTAACAAAGACAGTATAAAAAAAAGATTAAAAATCGATCAAAAGGGTTATGTATCAAAAAACTGTATTAAAATATACATTGGTTGCCATCATTTCCTGTAGCCGATAGAAGATTACCTCTAAACCTGTCTTTCAAAAATGTGCCATCCAAAAAAAGTAGTGGACGACAATAATTAAACCCATGAATACAACCATTAAAGGAAACAAACAGTCTTTTGAACCGATTAGTGTCGTGATCACAATCTAAGACAATGTGGTTGCCAGGATTAGTACGATTTGCTGCATCGACATACCATCGTAATTGTTGATATGATAATGAATGGTCCCCAAAAAGCATTCCTTTTGCTTTCTCAACTCCTTCCCATGCTTTATTATAAGAAATGGTGAGTCCATAATCAGAAAAAAAATCAGCAACCACTTCTGTTGGACGTGTTGTGCTATGCCCACGAACATGATCAACAATCAAATCTGCAACCAATTTAGAACTCATTCGCCTATTATCTGTCGTTCGTAGATCCACACCACATATGTGTTTCTTGTCCAATTTCCTAATATAAAAAAAACCAGTAGCTCTCTCCACAGTTGCATTTATATGCCACCCACAACCAGAAGAATACTTAAATGAACATTCAGCAATAACCCTTGCTTTACAATTCTTTACATAATTAAATTCAAACCCAGACTCAATCGAGTATTTGCAAAGTGCTTGCCGAAACTGTACCACACCACCTTCAAATTTCTGTCCTACCTGTCGTATTTCATTACTCCACCCAGCTGTTAAAAGAACTTTCTCATTTTGACCAATAAAACTGGGTAACAAATCTACTTCACATTCAACAACATCACCAATATTCACACACTGCAATGATTCATTATCACCCACCGACCCACCCACAATATCTTCCACAAACACTTTAACTTCAACGTAATTCCCTGGGAAACAACGTGTCAATTCAACCAAATTCTTCAAATCCGCATCGGTGCGTAACATGCACGAGGGGTGACCAGGAATAGAATATGACATATGTACTGACAAGTTAAACAACTCCTCCCATGTCTCGCAAATTTCGCGAACAAGTTCCGATATATTTGAATTACCACCTACTTTGAATACTTTAGTAGCATTACCATATGAACATAACAGCAACACCGTTTCCTCCATTGCCAACAACATCTAAAACTATTAAAATAATAGATACAATAAAAAGTCAAATAAAAAACATATATTCAAACAAATAAATACTCACTAAATTTATACTTATTCATTTAGTATGTTAATATGTTAAATGAAACGCACCTTCTAATTCCTGTTCTGATATTGTCAGGCTAAAAGCTTCAGTTTTCGCCTGGAAGCTTGCAGATGGAACGAGAAGAAGAGATCGATTAAAAGCTTGAAGAAGAAAATCGTCTTGCAGGATGAAGAAACTCTGCTTCAGTCTTTAAGAAACTCTGCTTCATGCACAAATATACCAGTGTATATTTTTCGGGTTCATGCATACAAATAACAGTGTCATGTCAATGAAGAACAATTTCGGGTTGCAGCTGGATGAAGAAGAAGCATAACTTGCCTCAAGGCTTGAAGAAAGAGCAAAATCGTCTTGCAGAAATATACCAGTGCTTATTTTAAATTTTAAATTTGAAATACTTTGGAAATGGTTATATTTCGCTCTCATTAAAATTAGGACGTATTTAAAACACAAATATAATTTGAAAACTAAACACTTTCCTATAAAATATACACATTCACCAATGGAGGGCAAAAATGTCATAATAAAATCAGCACAATTTAAATTATGTACTTGGGTACAAATAAGTATCAAAATTAAGCACTTAATAACCCTACAATTTTTTCTGTGGACTTTTTGCCAAATAAGTCTAATTTGGTGTACCCCTTTCCAATTTCTCCTAAGTTTAAATGATGGGCCTTTTAGTGGTAGCCCAATTATTGGAAGGCTGCCGTATGATTTGTTAAGGACAATGTTTCCGGGCCTGAGCAAGTTGCATTAGGTTACCGAGAGATGTTGTCAATCCAGTCAGATTTTAGCGGATTTGTATCCAAAACAAAATAACGGTAAATTGGAAGGGGTACATCAAATTAGAGTTAATTGTAAAAAAATATACAGAAAAAAAAAGTCCTTAATTTTAGTTCTTATTTGTGTCCAAATATATAATTTGAAATTTTCGGATTTTTCTTTGACATTTGTGTCATCCCTTAATTCATGCGATATATTTTTTGAAACTGATTTTTTTTTTTCAAATTATATGTATGCATTAAAAATCTCCTAATTTACTGAAAGATTTAATTCTTTGATTCTTCTGTTTATTTTGAGGATAAATCAGTTACTTTGAATTTTAAATTTTGCAACAGTATCTTTTGTTATCTTCTTCTTCTTCGGCCTAAAAGCCATTTATCAGTGCAAGTCTAAAAACATTATTTTATCTTTATCATTCAATCTAAGCAATTACAAGATTTGAATTCATGACTCCATTATGTTTATGTCTATCATTTTAAAGGTGATTATTTTGTTTTTTAATATGCGAACACTATAACAATGTAATAATAACAGTGTAATAAGACATTTACACAAAATATTGTACTATTACATTTTGTCAAACATATATTTGCATATAATTTTATTCAAACAGTTCATCTATGTTTTGAATTTGTTACCACATTCACAAAATCACTGAACACTGTCTTTGTTACAGTGTATTGTTTCACTGTATTTGTTACAATGTATTGTTACAGTGTACTTATTACACTATGGGAGAAACACAATCAGCAGTTAGGAAATACACACAGTTTATTCACACACAATGAATTAATATGGCAGAAACATCGTATTTCATACAAGACAACGATTAACTTTCAACAACCGGTTATGGTCTTCAAATGTCGAAGTTCGTACGTATTTTCAAATGGCAAACAAATCTTCAAAAAATAGATGTTGTTGACGATCTTACATCAAATGGGCTGAACAGTAGGATTTTTCCTTCGAAGACGAAACATATAGATGTTTAGGGAACAATTTTAGGGCTTATCGCTAAGGAAGATGAAGTAGTTTTTAGAAAGAAAGAAGAAGTTCAAATGTTTTCTGAAGATGAAACGCTTCGCGAATAAATATTCTTAAATTTCAGCAGTTAACCATTATCATTGTGTATCTAATTAATTAATTAATTAAGATATATTCCTAAAACCATTTTAGGAAAAAAAAATTTACAAAAGGTCTCACATCCATTCGGTTTTCGTTGCTACGCTACAAGCTGATGATTCTTCCCCCGCCCCTCAGCTTGCGGGGGTGTTAACCAATCTGCCAATTGGTTGAAGCAGCTGGTCCAATCCCTACTTGATCTCCAACACATGTTTTATCTCCTCAAAATATACATGAGGAATATCACTTCGTTTTGGTTTAAATTTCAAATTGAATATGCATTTAAATATAAATAGAGTAAATACAACAACGTTTTGGTATTGAACACCAAAACTTTCAAAATTTTTCACCAATGCCATATCTGTCTCAATTTTACATGGAACTTGAAAGAAGGGGTTGATTGGAATCTTGAATAACTTGGCCAACAATAGTACTTGCATTGTTATGTATAAAAACACGGGGAATCAACGAGAAAATTAAATGCAAGTTCACGTGGCACCAAAGCCTGATGCCATGTTAGAAAATCAACAACACAAAAGCTTAGGCTCAGAGAACGGGTCCGTCCAACAATATGCATCAGGCTCTCAATAGCACTTATATATATATATTAGCGATAATTTGTACCTAAAGACACTGTATAATTAAAAAATAAATAAATAAATTGATAGGATATAGTCCAATGGTTCATAGTTTCAATCCTAAAGTATCACAAGTTCGGCTCCTAGAGGTAATTCTGTTTCCAGCTCCTTGGCACGCTTTCTGGCCACTTCAATTCCCGTTTCAAATTCTCGTCCCAGATAACGTGGACGAGGATCAATAATCATCTTCTCAAGTGAAACAGCATTCCAAAGCAAGTGTCTGGCAAACTCACCATCAGTTTGATGCCCAGCAAACCCAACAAATTCCACAACCTTAAGGCATTGATAAGGACAGTCTGTAGACTTCCTAGCGTCCTTTGAACAATAGGGTTGTAACCCTGTTAACTGCAACAAGAACAAAGTTAATTCATGATTTTCACAGATACAATATCAAGAATATTGATCTTATGGTACTAGTAAGAATGTAGATACATAACATACCTTCATATCAGAAGTCCAGGTAAATATTATCTGCCACCAGAAAAAAACATTATTCATATCATTCTCAGTTTTGGCAAGAAAGCCGAGAAACTAAAGAGTGATAAGTAATAGAAATCCCAGAAATCATCAGGGATTCAATCGGCAATTAAGGTAGGTAACCGACGCCCTGAACAACGACAAAGCATTTGAAAGTCCTACCAAGAATGCATGCATAGGACCCACAAAAAAGACTACAATTTTGATAGAGATTCAAAAGGATCTAATAGTTGCTCAAATAGATGGTAACTAAGTCAGTCATAGAATGAACTCCTTTCTATTTTATAACGGAGATAACAGAGCTAAATATCCCTTTGTAAAAAGGATTGGCCCCGACTCAATTTTGGTTTGGGCAATCAAAACCTTCCACGCTTTTAGTGATGGGGAATAAAAAAATAGACTAGTTCAATGTGACCTTGCATTAGATCACAAGTGCGAGAAACTATATCCAGCTCTATGAAAGAGTTAAACCAACAAAAAGAAGGTTAAAAATAGCTTCAAGAAAGATACCATTAAGGAAAAAAGATATGAAAGGAAGAAAACAAAGGAAAAAAGAGTGGTTTTGCAATTCTGCAAGTAAAAGAGAAAAAAATGAAAAGAAAAGAAAGCATCCAAATAAATTACAGCAAGGACTACCAATACAACAACAGATGACAGTTTGAAACTAAACTATGGTGAATATGAACACCCGACATAGCTAATGAAACCGACTCAAATGCAACATGAAGGAGAGATCAAGGACATATTTAATTGCTACAGGTGAACAGAGAGGAAAGCAAGAGTGAGAATTCAACAACAATAAATATGAATTCTACATGGATGAGTGTGAGTGCGCGCGCGCGAGAGAGAGAGTGAGAGAGAGTTAAAAGTGAAGCAAGATAGATTCTAACATTGTGATTTAGGAGTGAAAGGGAAAAACTCTCCAGTTAAATAATTATCAAAGTTTTTTCTAATTCCTTATTGGAAAAAAAAGTTCTTGGAAATTTGGGGGTATAAAAGTATTAGGAATGAAAATGAAGTTATTAGGAGAAAAGCATGCAATAAGATGAAGAAGCTTTCTCGAAAACAATCTTTTTGGCTCGTAAGAACCTGTTGAAGAATCAATATCTCATTTATTCTTCCTAGGCCCCATGTGGCAAACAGACGGGTTATGTAAGGATTCATAATGGGTTGGGTCCAAAACAAGTCCAATCTATTTTCGACCCGCTTATTATTATAGGTTCAATAATAAAAGGTTGGGTTAATTCCATTAACCTGTAAAATAAATTAAACTCTTGACGTAATCACGTAATACAGTAAAAAATACACACACCAAAACACCCACACATTAACACACTAAAAAAACACAGTAATACACCAAAATACATACAATAACACACCATAAAAACACAAACACACACTAACACACTAAAACGCACAACACATTAAAACACTCAAACACACCTATCAAAACACCAAAACAAACACACCCACACTAATACACAAAAAACACACACATGCACTGATACAACAAAACACAAACATAATAGTACACCAAAAAGCACAAACAAACAGACACACATTAAAACACCAAAACACGCATATCAAAACACCAAAACACGCACTACACACACCCACACACAATATACCAAAACATACAAAATCACACTCACCCATACACCAAAATGCACACACATACACTAATAAACCAAAACACAAACATACTTGCCCAAAAAAAAAACACACACACACTAATAAACCAAAAGATAAATACACACAAACACACACACACTAAAACCCAACAACATACATATTTGGTAGACATGAATACAAGCTCTCAACTGAAACTCTATATCATGGAGTGGGCTCCGGTGAGCTTAGTAAATAATTACTGATGAAAACAAGGGTGAAACTTCAAGACCACACTGAAATTTTATCCCTGCTCTTTGATCTACAATACATCATATGAGACAAATTATGAAATTATAACAGAGCAGAATGTCCTTCCCAAAACCCCATAGCGGCGGGAGTCTTGTGCACTGAGTTGGGCATTTTTAAAATTGTGGAACTTTTTGGAACTAGACCCTTTTCCTAATCAATATAAGTGATTTTGCTCGACAATTAAGATCATAAAAGGTAATTTTGTCCTACAGATTATGATAAAACATGAAACAAATATGGGAGCATTGGGCGGATTAATATGTAATGGATAAAGATTGCCACTCCTACCCTAGTCTTGGAATGGAAAAACTTGCATTAGTTTCCCAAATGGAATTGCTGCAGCATCTGCTTAAGCCACTGCTGATGTTTGATATAATGGTGGATATCAAAAACAACTTCATTGTGTTTACATCCATTCTCATGGAATTATCACCTTTAGCTCTTCCAGAGGTAGATAGATTGCTTATGGGATCCAAAGATAAAATGAAGAATGATAGACACCATAGTAATAAAGCAAATGCTCACAATAAGTCCCGTACACCCCCTCCTCAAAACCCATGAAAGATCACAAAGTGTAACTTTGATGAACGTCACGTTACTCAATATCAAATGGTGCATGTACTTCTAGTTCATGTATGCATGAACGTGTGGGCAAGTGGGCCGAAAAGGTGCAAGATTCAGATCCATATTTGGTGAAAGCCTTTGCCTTACAACTATCTCATTTGTTCAACTGTTGAAAAAATTGAAACTTCATATCCTTCAGAGGTGTCTCATATGATATTTAGTTATCATCTCTGCCATGGTGTGCAAAACAGCGTTCACAATTTTTTTTGCCATCACTCATTCTTTGTGATCTTTTCTTAAAGGGGAAATGCATGAAAGGGGAAGGGAAAGAAATAGACGAAGCCATCATCTTAAGGACCAAAAATTCAAAAAGGAAGATATTTTTTCCAACTTTCCTCTTTTAATAGATCATGTATTGCCAAATCTGTTCATGATCATCAACAGATTCTTTCAAAATCGAGCTGCATCATAAGTTCAATAACTTCAATTATACTTACTCAAGCAGCAGCGCCAGCCTGTTCGACATTATACGTAAGACATGGTACATTAGAAGCAAATGTATAAGCACAAAATAATACAATTTCCCATGTGGTGCAAAGTAATGCTAACATCCAACAGCGAACCATAAATTTCTATCACGGTGCAAACAGAACAGTAACAATTCATATGGAACAGAGGGACTAGTTCCACAGCAAACGATTAAATTTTATCATGACCAGTTATATACCTTTTAGAAACGCATAGATATTTTTGAGAAGAACCTAAAAAATTGTGAGACCAAAAAATTACACAAAAAGGCAACATACGTTTCCCTCTTGTGAACAGAATAGTTACCCAGGAAACATGCACAGGTGTTCTCCTCTAAAAGAATGGTGGCAAGAGTGGGGGCTCTACCATGATACCTAGTAATCCAGCTAGGAAGCATGGATACGGATACGGATACGGATACGGGTGTCGTATCCGATACAATACGGACACGAGGATACGATAAAGTTCAAAAATATAGGACACAAGAACGGCAAGGATACAGCTATTAAAATAATATAATATATTTTTTAAATAATAATAGAATTGTAATATATTAAAAATAAAGCATTTATTATAACAATATTAATAATAAGATCTAACAAATATTATTTTTTTGATTAAAATTGAAATAGATCAAATTAAATATCTACTATTTTCATTAAACATCATGACATCTATTAACATTCATAATATATAAGTTATATAACAAAAAAATATTAAAAAAAGTAAAAATCACACTTCTTTTAATAGTTAAAAGTTATTTTTTTAATAAAAAAATTTATGGTCGTGTCCTAAACGTATCTTGACCGTGTCTTAGACGTATCTTGACGTATCTTAGACGTGTTCTTGCCTTGTCCGACTAAGTTTACTATTTAGGACACTTCTAGCTGTGTCCGGCCATATCTTGGCCATGTCCATGTCCGACACTGCCACGGCACCACTGTGGAAGTATTCGGGCTTCCTAAATATCCACAGTTCCATTTAAATTATTTATTCACATAAAAGTACGTCTGAGAGTTATTTAGTTTTAAGCTTTGTAAAAGAAGTATAGTTACCTGCATTGAAAATCTATGTAAGTGAGGAGACGCTTTTAACAAACAAGAGAGGGAAAGGATGTTTTCATCGGGAAGTGGAGTAAGCTTCACCTCCAAGTGCTTAAGATTACTCAGTCGAAGAATTCCAAGGTGGAAATTCGAACTGTCATCAACAAAGTAAGAAATCACAATAGCACCTCACTGTTAGCCTTGTGAATAAATAAACGTTAATACTAACCATAAAGGAAAGGAAGGAACAAAGGAAACAAACCTGGAAGCTCTTTGCGTATAAAAAAAATATTCAAGGTCCAGTCTAAGAGTCTCTAGCCGAGAAAGAACTAGCAAAATCTGGCAAAACTCAAAGTCCATAATACTATTCGTCTCTAGCTGAGAGTGATGCAATGAAAGCCGACATAATTCCCAAAGCAATAATCCACAATAATCTTCCCCAAGAGACACCTTAGAAAGACGGGGAACATTCTTGAAAGGCATACTTATCTCTGGCCCATGGTAGTTAAATGACACAATATTTGGTGCTGAAATCTCAAGATGTTTGAACTTGTTACACTTAATGATCTCCAAGTGCTTCAACTTGAGGGTAGGGTCAGCAACTTATAAATTAACCAGATGGAAGGAGCGTTGCACCCGTAAGTCTTCAAGCAATGGACAATTGCACAAGAAGTATGAAAGAACTTCCTCAGTTACATCCACCGATTTCAACACAAGGGACGTTAGGGAAGCAAAGCTGGGAGAGGAAAGAGAGCTCGATGGAAATGTGCAATTATAAGTTGACCGAATGTTTCCATTGAATGTTGACAAGTCCAACTCAAGACTTGCAACTCTCCTCATAATTGCAAAGTCAATCCAATCATCCAGAATAAGTTCACAACTTTCATCCAAATCAAAAGAAACTCTAAGGCCATCTAGGGTCCAAGCCCGTTGTGAATATAAGACTTGATATACCCAATTTATATAAGTAATCCTTTCATCCTCAAGCCATTTACTTCCGTCTATCAAGCCATGCACTGCCTTCACATCATCAAAATTGAAAACACCGGTGGAATATTTCCACAGATTTTCCCATCCACGTGAAAGGACACTAGTTCTCGCAGCTTCTTTCACTGTCAACCGGGATAAGATAGTCACAAGAATTTCACAAGGCAATCGACTCAGCCTATCCTCCTCGTGATTGCACCTTTTAAGATACTGATTATTAAAACACAGAATTAGAACCTTAACAACAAACCTCTGTTGTACAAAATTAGTATTTGTGCTAAAACTAAGACACAGAAAAATAATAACAAAACCAAAATTTACCTTATGTTGTGCAAAAGGAAAAGTGATAGGCGCCTTCTTCTCCATCTCACTGATAATATACAATCGTTAATTTAACTTATAGATAAAAGCTGCATAAGCATCAAAATAGAACAAATCAGGAATGCGAGTGTTAAACTTCCAAAATCCAACCTTTGAAGAAAAACATTAAAAAAAAATCGATTATTTCCAAGAAGATGTAGCAGTAATCAAGAGAGCATACCTTCTAGGTCTCCACTTCCTGCATAAAAAAGGAAACCTTTTTGTCTTAGGAATGAATTAAATACATAAAAACTGCTCACCGCCTTCTCATCGCCATCCGATTTCGCCTAAATCACTGACCCAAGGCTTTTGAGGAGCCAAAAGCTCACGCATATACATAAATATACGTACACATCCACTCAGGCTCACGCGCATAGTAAATCGAACATAGAGGGAGTCATCTTCGGTGAATCTGGGAAGCGGTGACTGCGATCTCTGTGGGGGAAGTTGGGAATGGTTTCTGTGCGGGGAAGGGTAGCTCTGCTATAAATTAGGGGTGGCAGTGGACCCGAGCAAGGGGGAGGTGTAGTATCCATCTTGTTTTATTGTCATTTCTGTCCACAATAAATTCATAATCCCCATCCCGTCCCCGCCTTCACTCCGCACAAGTCCAAGCCCATTATAATAAAAAATTGTAAAAAATCAAAAAAATTACATGTCATCAATTTAAAATTACCACATAATTCTTCTCATCAATAAAGACTAGCATTTGGTATACTGAGTAGACAAGAAGTCTATCTAGCACTTTTCAAGCAAAAAATCTTTCCAATAATTTTCAAGAGCAAAAACCATCTTCAAGTAGAATAAACTTAAAAATCAGAAAAAATCATATCTAATACTATAATCAGAATTCAACAAAATACATATTCAAGTAACATAAAATGTGAAAATTCAAAATATTGCATATCATCAATTTAAAATTACCACATAATTCTTCTCATCAATAAAGACTAGTATTTTTGGTATACTGAGTAGACAAGAAGTCTATCCAGCACTTTTCAAGCAAAAAATCAATCTAACAATTTTCAAAGAGCAAAAACCATCTTCATGTAGAATAAACTCAAAAATCAGCAAAAATCATATCTAATACTATAATCAGAATTCAACAAAATCCATATTCAAGTAACATAAAATTTGAAAATTCAAAATATTGCATATCTAACATAGAAAATTAGAATATAGAAAATCAGATGTAGAATATGAAAATTGCAGATCTAACACAAAAAAAAAAAAATCAGAACAAGGTGTGCTTATTCATCTACTTGCCTGTGTGAATTTACGTAAGACTGTGATTGCTAAGTTAAATTCAATTATGGCTAATTTTGTTTGGTCTAACAAGCTGGATGTGAGGATAAGACACTGGGTTTCTTGGTCTAAAATAACCAAGCCTAAGTTTGAGGGGGATCTGGGATTGAGAAGATTTGAAGATGTTCAGGCTACCTTCAGAATGAAACAGGTGTGGAATGTTTTAAGGGTGTCTCTCTTTGGGATCGGGTCTTTTCTTCTAAATTTTTGAGGGGTAAGCACTTAATGAGGTGTTTGGAAAGTAAGCATTCTAGAGGGTTTGATACACTTAGGCCTTATTTTGTGGAAGTAGTGAATGGTTCTCATATGTTGGTAGGTAATGGTTTGAAGATTGATTTTTGGTGTGATAATTGGGCAGGTAAAGGTGCTTTTCTATGTAGAATGGGGGCTATGCCTCATGTTTTTCCAGTGATTGTCAGTTGAATGAGGTAGAGGGTTTGCTGGAGGTTTCTTTAAGGTCAGAAGTTTTAAATTCTGGGGTAGTGTTAAAGGAGATGGATGATTGTAGGTTTTGGAGATATACAAATTTTGGGGATTTTTCAATTAAGTCAGCTTGGTCCTTAATTAAGGGTCCAAGTGTGGTTAATGAGACTGCTAAGCTTATTTGGAGTATTAATACTGCTCCAAGTGCCCAATTAGTTGGGTGGAAGTTATTATGGGGTGCTCTGTCGATGGATTCTAATTTTGTAAGAATTGGAGTGTCCTTGGTGAGTAAGTACTCTTATTCCATCTTTGTGAAGATTTGTAGCGTTCTGAGACTTCAGACGAGATGTATTAAGCCTAAGGTTGGGGATGATTTGATTGACAGGTTCTTTTTTGGCTTTTCCGCATGTTGAGGTCCCTGTTCATATGTTGTTTAAGTCGGTATGGGTTAAATGGTTGTGTCTTTCTGCTGGTTTTTTGAAGTTAAATACGGATGGAGCTTCTAAGGGGAACTCAGGTGCTGCAGGTGGAGGTATTATTGTGAGAAATGAAAAGGGTGGACTGGTTTTGGCTGCTGCTTACTTTTATGGAGGTTGTTCTAACATGGTGGCTGAATGTAAGGCTTTATTAAATGGCATGCAATTGATTAAAAGTTATGATTTGATTGGCAGGTCCGTTTGTTTCTTGTAATGCTCGTGGTTTTGTGAATAAATAAAATTTTTATTTAAAAAAAAAATAGATTTTGAGGTTTAACTTACAATAAAATGCACCTGTGAGTTGATAATTAATCACAAATTTCACTTAATCGAACTAGATTTAGGGTTGAGGTGATCGTATATTTATATTTATATAAAAAACTAATAGCTTTAGTGGGAGTGAGGAGGGGATTAAGTGTCAGTCAATCCCTACAAGGGTTTATGCGGTTATCTCCGTATATGTTCACCGTCTAATATGTACCCCGATCCAACTTGATGGATTTGAATGGATTCCCATTTTTTCCCAGTTCACTGCCATACCTAATGGTACCACATAGCAATTGCTCGGTAAAAATTATATTTGATCCCTAATTTTACACTTAGTTTCAATCATGCCCCTAATCATTACTTCGTTTTATCTCAATTTAGACCTCTAATATCTTTAAAAAAAAAAAAATTCAAATCTACTCTTTCCATAAAAACCTCTTAAGGAAATTTGCATTATTCTATTGGATATCCATAAAGTCTCAACTTTAAATGCACTCCGTAGAAAATTTAATTTTGTTCGAAAAATTAAATCTTAATCTCCCAAAAAATAAAGTTTTAATCACCCAAAAAAGTCAAGTTTAAACTTACAACATAATTTTTCAATTATTCTCTCCCTCTTTCTTTCTCTCTCTTACCATCAAGTTTAATTATCTATCTATACCACTATAAAATGTCAACAAAAGTGAAAAATTTTTGTTTGACTATATTAACCCTAATAATGTAGTTAATGTTCATACTACCCTTTTAGAGTTAGAATAAAATATTAATGCTATATTATTTGTGATTGTGATTCTAGAGCTACTATTCTCTATTTTTATCTATATCAATATTATTTTTAAATGTCAATCAATATCTTGAAAAACTTCTAAATTCTTTTTTCACAATTAAAAATTTAAGTAAAGAAACTGCAATACTCTAAAATATAGATTATTCATTGCCTATAACCGTTTCATAAAGGTTTATATCTTTCCCTCATGACTTTTATGTTTCATTCCCTAATCATTCATTTTTCCTTTCTATTACTCTTTCCCACTTTGAAGTCTACAAATTTCATTAAGTTGTTGAATTAGACATAATTTTGATGATACTATTAATAAAAGGTAGTTAAGTGAAAATTTATTGATTGACTATTAGGTCACTATAAAAAATATTAAAGACACTTATATTCTTATGTATTTAATTATCCAATATCAATACTTATATTTATACTTACTTCGTTGTTAACCTTTAGTCTTCCTACTATAAAAGGCTACTAAATTAAAAAAAAATTCATAATTACCCCCAAATATTTGTATAAACTCATATTATTGCTAGATTAATTACCCTTATTAAAGTCAGCTACACTATTGAATCCTCCAATATGTTATCTGGTTTGACTCTCTGCTAGATCCATTGATTTGCATTTGTAGTAATTGATTTGTAATAACTATCTATCTTTAATTGACTCTATTAACATTATTTATAACATATTATTATATCTGCACCTTTTCCTTTCCCTAACCCCCACCGAGAGGGATCTTTTCCTATCCCCCTATATTATTCCAGTTAGAGAAGCTACAGAGACACAAAGACGCGTAACTGGGCTCTTATTATTATGAGATCATCTAATTTCAAAGCACCAACTAGAATTGCTCTAGTGGAGGAAAAGTGAGGCAGAGAAAGCCAACCAACTCAAGGCCACATTCATCAAAAAGATTGCCGCTTTGTTTAAAGAACTCTTCTATAACACAACTTTTTTTTTCCAAAACTTCAAAAGATTGTGATGAACTGCGGTAGTGTAGATGCTACACCGAATGCCAAGGGTTTAGATGCAGCAAAGGTCAATGACTTGGAATTGCCATCACTATCGGATGAGATGTAATTTTGTTATTTTTCACATAAATTTTACCTATTGCTATTTTTATTATATCTCTGGTACTCACTAATTCCAGTTTGTATGATATTGACGTCATATAAAGTATGAAGGCTAAATAAATCATCTAGCTCTCTTGTGAATGTCATTCAAAGAAGGTGGTGGTCCGACAACGGTAGTGCATAAGAAGCTTAATGTCCACGCCATTTTGAGTCAAAATTTTAATGCTCCATTTAGTACGATGAAAAAATAGAATGATGAAAAGTTGGAATGATAAGAAGTTAGAAGGATAAATAAAACAACATGTTTGGTAAGGAAGGAAAAATATGAATGATGAAAAAGTAGATGGATGAACATTCTTTCTAACTCATCAAAATCAATTCCTCCAAATTGGAAGGAAAGTAGATTGACAGTTAATTATTTGTGTTAAAATGTATCTTATTTATATATAAATACTGATGATGTGTTTAGCACGATAGAGCAGAGATGAGAGATTAATGGGTCACTGAGTAACTCAGTTTGAGCTCCAAGGCTTTTAAGATCTGGACCAGGAAAATGGGATTAACATACAGAGAATTTATAGTGGTTCACCAGCTCGGGAGCTTGGCTAATCCACTCTCAAGGGAGTTTCTTGCTCCTGGGAAATATATTGATAAAGAGGGGGATTTACAGAGTGTTTATTCAGGTTACAATTGCTTATCTCTTGTTGTGAGAGATATGCCTCGTATTTATAGTCTTCAGAGGCTCCGCATGATTCTGGACGTGATCCTAGCCTTGCTTACGTAACTGTCACGCCTGTTATGTGATTGTCAAGGATATGGTGGATACGGTTACAACTTCCCAGCCCAAATGCAAGGCCATTACGCTATGGATGGCGCTTGGGTGGAAGTCAGTTGTCTTCTATGCTATTCTTATGGAAGTGCAGTTGCTGGGAAAGAGGTGCCGACCTCAAACTTCCTAGTCATCATGGGTGGGTTGAGCTACTGAGCTAGGAAGGTCTGAGCTCAACACCCGAGCTCAAGCTCAGGCATAATTTGGGTATCATCAATTGTCCCCTAGCCCTCAGTCAGGTAGACTACCTGAGCTGGGGCTGATCTCTGGCCTTGGTGAGCGAGGTTAACCCGTTAGGCCTCGGGATTCGCACGATGGGACGTTTCTCAATTCTTACGGCGTTTTAGGTGTGCACAAATTAATTTCTTTCTCGTGTTTCTCGCACGTTCACCATCCTTGTTCCACATGTCCGCACGTACCCCTTGCCTTAAATGTATCTGTAGTTTGAACCGCCTTTGCTAATCATTTCGAATTCCATCATTATTTGTCTCTTCAGATTTCTCTTTCTTTCCTTCTTCTTCACGACTCTGTCTTCCCTAATTTACTGGTGACCTAGGGTTTTACTGGCAAGTTCCCAAATTAGTTCTGAAGATTTTTGCGAGGCTAGCCCAGTCCATTCCTTGGATATATCTTGGGTCTTCGATTGTCGATCGCCTTCAACTAGGTACGTCATTTGCCCTGCTTCTCCTTTCCTTCTTTTTAGGCTTCTATTCATTCTAGATCCCTCGGATTCGAGTTAGTTGCTTCATTTCTGGACTTTTTGTTTCTACTTATTTAGGAGTCGAGGTCGTTCCTTATCTTTTCTCCCACTCTTCTTAGACCCCTTCTCCACCGCTAGGATTTTCCTCTTTGGCCGCTGGAGCCTTGACCCCCCGAGTTATTTGGGACTTTCTCTTAAACGTCCCTCCTCTCTACATTTCTTTCAATCTTCTTACTTTTTATTTCATTATGTTTGCTTCTTCTGAAGTCACTGCCTCGTCTGTATCCCTTGTCATGGGTGACGGGTCTTCCGAGCTAGAGGAGGATGACTTGGGGATGTGGGTGACGAGATAGATAACTTTTCTGGCGTTGACTTTTTTGACGCCAAGGAGGAATTAGAGGTCCCATTGCCCCTGCCAGGGCCTGCACCAAGAACTAAGAAATCCCGCAAAGGGAAAGCCAAAATAGGCGGGCCTGGGTCCTCTGGCAGTGCTAGGGGTGCTGAGTTTGCACCCCGACCTTCAGACCTCGTAGGTTTTAGTGAGGTCACCTCCCATTTCATGAGTGTTCTTTCTGCGATGTTTGGTTTTTCCAAGGGTATGCACTATTGGTGTCCCAATTAGACATCAGGTATGATTCTGAGGTGCCTGATAAGACACGTTTCTTCGTTGCCTCCCTAGAGAACGGTTTTAGATTCCCTGTGCACCCCTTCCTCAAGTCTGTCCTCCAACACTTCAACGTCTGTCCAACCCAACTTTTCCCTAATTTCTAGGGTGTTTTGGTGGGCCTTTTGATTTTCTTTAAGAAAAACAAGCTTGGTACCCCTATGGTCCCCTTGCTTATGAAGTATTTCAATGTCAAATTCTTCCATATTGACGGCTTCCTCTATATTTCCAAATGGGTGAATACTCGAATTCTGATCTTCGACCTCCCGAGCTCCCACAAGAATTGAAAGAAGCTCTTCTTCTTCGTATCCGAGAAAGAGTGGGAATATAACCCCGAGGATGCCTCTGACACTCTTCCTCTACCTCGGGCTTAGTCAGCCCCTGATAATTTGGGTAAGTCCTTGCTGAGGTGGCCCAATCTGAACTCTGTCCTTAGCTTAATGTTCCATTTGCTGACCTGGATTCATTTTCCCATTTTCAGGTAGTCATCCTGACCTTGACGCCGAGGAGAGGATAGTCATTATGGGTTTGGAGGGTTGCCAACCAGAGAGGTACATTGAGCTCCTCAAGCCTGCAGTGTTAACCCAACACGGGTTTAATCCTCCCGAAGTGAGGGTTGAGACCCCTATCTCAATATCTATAGCTAGTGTGGAAGGTTCTGCTGGTACGGTTCTCTTCTTTCATCTTTTAGTTTTGTCTTTTTCCTTTCAAAAACTCTACTGACCCATGTACTTATATTCTCTTAGGTCCCAGCTCGATGGCTCCCGATACTGAGTCTGTGAGGGCCAAGGTGGTCCAATTTAGGAAGGATAGAACTAGGGGTAAGCGCAACGCTGAAGTCGGATTAGGAAGCGACCCGGGTCCTCTTCAAAAAAGCCAAGAGTAAGCTCTTCATCGCCCCCACCTTCTTAGACGGCTCCCTCACCTACACCAGCTCTCCAGAAGACTTCTTCGTCTGTGAAGGCTACGAAGGTTTCCACTTCCCAAGGGGTTCTTGTTTCCCAGAAGACTTCGACAGTACCCCCTTCTACCTCCATGGTGCCTTCTGGACCTGCTGGGGTCCCATCCTCCCCCTCATTGGTAGAGGTGGCTGGAGCCCTCGAGGCCATTATCCCCCTCCTGAGAGATTCTTTCTCCCCGAAGTCTACCGAAAAAGTGCCTCGTCAGTTGTTGGAGGGCTCGACAGGCCAGGCAACCAAGGGCAAATGTTCGCTCATCAGGAACACGAACCTTGCTTCCGATGCCATTTCATCTATTATCCCTGAATTTGACATTCAGGAGGTTTCCTTGATGCCTTTGCCTACCTCAGCTACCACTGCTCTGTATGGAGCAGCATTGGTAAGGTCTGAGCTTTCTAATCTCCATTTTTGATTAGATAGTTTTTCTGACCTTAGTTCTTTTTGTTTTTCTCAGTTGGCCATTCATGTGAGTGCATTGGTGAGTAGAGTCCGAGCTCTAGAAAGTGTTGCCGAGGCGTCCCATAAATTCTCGAAGGCCTCTGAGCCCAAAGTTGCTGAATTGGCATTTGACAACAATGATCTAAAAGCTCAGGTACAAGACCTGAAGGCTTAAGTCAAGAGGTTGAGCTCAGCAAACAGAGGCTAAAAAGGGGAGTGATGAGCTCAAACTTAAGACTGATAACTTGTTTCAGGCACAGAAGGACACCTTCGAGGCTCGTGATTCCCTCCAGTCTATGAAGAAAGAGTACGATATGTTGAATGAGGTTAATGTCGTGTTGTTGAAGTAGATTGAGGTGGAGAGGGCCAAGGTGAAGACAATGGACACCAAGATGGAAGAGCTCCAGGATGAATGTGCTACAAACTGGCAATTGGGTATTTTGTCTTCTAGAAGTAGGCCATGGATGTGTACCTTGATCTAGACTTCGACTTTGATCCTCCTTTGGACAAAGAGAAAGATGGATCAGCTACTGAAAAGGAGGCTGAGGTCGGGATCGCAGCTCTTGGCATCGTTCCTGAGGTCGAAGCTTCTACTGTTGTTCCTGCTGGGGATGAGGTCGGAGCTCTTGAGCTTGTTCCTACTGAGACTAGGGTTGAGTCTTCTAGGCCCGTTTCGGCTGAGGAGACAACTTTACCAGAGGTGGAAGTTCCTGAGATCACCCTGCCTGAAGTTGAAGTTCCAGCAGTTGTCCCCTCTGGGGCTCCTTCTGCTTCAATTGATCTTCCTCCTGCTTTATCTGACCTTCCCCTTGCACTGGCAGAGAAAGTGACTGCGCCTAAGATGCTCCAAACTGAAGAAATCAGAGATCCTTCTATGGACCTTTAGGGCTTTTTTGTTTTGAAAATTTCTTGTCTTTGTAATAGTTCTTGGAAGGAATGGAAAAACATCTTGTTTCAGTATCTTGTTTCTGTATGTTTGTCTTGCTATCTCCCTTTTGGCCCCTTGCTTCAAAGAGAACTTTGTTCTTCTGGGAGTGATTCTGTCTTGGTAAATTTTCAAGTATGAGGTTTGTATCTGAGCTGAAGGACTTTATCTGAGAAGCTTATCTTCCTGCTAAAGGATTTATGAGCTAAGGAGCTCATGGTTTGTTGGTGGGCTAAGGAGCTGAGTTGAAGAGCTCAACTTAGTTTTATGAGTTGAAAAGCTCATCTTTGTTTTTATGAGTTGAAGAGCTCATCTTTATTTTATGAGTGAAAAAACTCATTTTTATGAGTTGAAGAGCTCATCTTTGTTTTGTGAGTGAAAGAGCTCATTTTTATGAGCTTAGGGGTGCAACTTGGCGGGCCAACCAGAAAAAATAGGGTTTGAGTTGAGGTTTTTAATTCTTGAGTTGGACCTGGGTTGAAAAACATCAACCTAAATTGAATTTGGGCAATACCTGGGTTGAAGCCTCAACTTACTGGGTTCAACCTGAATATTAAATCGGGCTCAACCCAAATATTATAATTAAACATTGAGTCCAATATGTTTTTTTATGTTAATTTGGCTATGACTATTATGTTAATTTGACTATTATGGCTATTGTGTTTTTATGTTAAGAAAAAGTGTGATTTGGTTTTGCCCAATATATTTTTTTTATGTTTTAAATACTATGGTCTTTATGTTAAACATTTGATTGAAGTTGATGATTGTTACTTCAGGTGAATACTATATAGTATGTACCAGATTTAGAACAACAGGTTAATTCGGGTCTGAACAAAACCAACCCGAATTTAAACTCGGAATAAACTCGAATTCAACCTGAGCCCGTTCGAATTCAACTTGGGCAATAATCGAGTTGAGTACCTCAAGTTAAAATTAGGATTAGAGTTAAAATCAAAAATTTTATAGTTAGGTTGACCTTTGAACCCGCCCCCTAATTTTTCTTCACTCACGGACACAAAGGACGGAGACAAATAGAAACAACTGGATACTATTAATGTGGGGTATTTTAATCATAAATAAAAAATAAAAAAATTAGTTTGGACTTCTGACTTAAAAGTTCAGCAAAGATGAACCTCATTCATTAATGCATTAAAAAGTACAAGCTTGGACAGTTGGATTTATTTACAAATTGAGAGTCGACTGTATAGTTTTTAACAATTCTCACAAAACTTAAACCCAATACGTTCTTTAATATTTACTTATCCAAATTACCCTCTAACCTTTTTATTACAAAACTTTTGATCCACTTTTTTTTTTTTCATTATAAAAAGAAGATAAAAACAACTATATGATTCAATATTTAAATGAGGAAATTTCATAAGGATCACCTAATATTTAACCTAATTACATGACCACCCTTCATGTTTCGAAAATTATAATAGTGTCTTTGACATTTGGTAGTTGAAAGAGTTCTATTCCTAGAGACAAAGGATCACGGTTAGCAAAAGTTAGTTACCTTTCGTTTGGAATTAATAATAAGAGTAATGTTATTTGAACTTAATTTTTTGTCCTAATTTACTACAGCCTTTAGATTGATTGTAAACCCCATTAAAAATTGAAACCACATTATTAAATCAATAAATTAGATTAATTTTTTAGGTCTCAATAATATTTCACAAATAATAATGGCAGTGAATAGAGGTGTCTATGTGCCGGGTGTTAGATAAATAAATTTTTTGAGCCAAGCTCATGTAAGGTAGGCCAAGCTCGTACCCGGGATTAAATATTGAATACAACGGTGATACCATGACACCATTGATGACATGGTATCACCAACTAATAAGAAAACTCCA
The DNA here is from genome assembly GCA_951799425.1 of Ilex aquifolium. Classification (NCBI taxonomy): domain Eukaryota; kingdom Viridiplantae; phylum Streptophyta; class Magnoliopsida; order Aquifoliales; family Aquifoliaceae; genus Ilex; species Ilex aquifolium. The sequence goes on along the minus strand of OX637404.1, from coordinate 26,891,733 downwards.
ATTGGGGAAAGTGAACTCCACTTGGGCTTACATGACCAAATGATAGAGAGTTATTTGCTTACATGACAGGTTAGTTATAAATTTTTGTGAGGTTCATCTGTTTATTTGTTTTAGTATTATTAGTTGGTGATACCACATTACCTTACCACGTGATATCACCGTTGTAATAAATATTTTCTCCTTACTCGGGTAGGTTTTTGGCCAAGTAGGTCTCGGGTAATGGTTGGTAGCCCGCGGCCTAACCCCCCTAACGGCTCCTATTATTCACGGCGTGGGTGGGTTTTGCAGACGGGTCTCTAGGACCACCTCGTGAGCCTGTTCTTTTCCGTGTAAATTTTTTTTCATTGAAATATAATGAATATTTTTTACATAACAATTATATTTTTGAATCAAAAGTAAAGTTAAAATGAACAAAAAAGTAAATAAAAAAAATTAAGTATGAGACGAACTGTGTCACAGTAGAATAAAGTACATCTTAAGTTTATGTTTTATTAGTAAATTGTGTGTGTTGTGGGTAATTCAGTGTAAGAAGTGATAATTTACAATCATTTGAATGTTATGTAAAGCTTTGGAGATGGTTGGACTTGAACTGGGAGCATTACAACAAAAAACGCAAAAAAAATGAAGTTGAACCGGTAGGTCAGTTCTCACCTACCGGTAAGTCAAAATAGAAACTTTTCTACAAGTAGAAGGCACTTAGTTTGTCAACTTTTTGAGAAATGATACAAAGAATGATGTTCTTGTACACATTAGGAAAAACCGTTTCTGATGAATTGTACACTCATTGAATTTATACCAACAAACAACAAAATAACAACATAAACAATGAGTTTATAAATAGAATTGAGACTCTTGACATGAGATCTCTTTTTCTAGATAAACTCGAAAAACGGATTAAAACGAGATTTTTAAGGAAATTTTGATTGACCAATTATTGAAGATATTTTTTGAGATATTTTCGGAGATTTTATAGGAGTGAAAGATATAGCCATAGAAGAAAATAAAATCTCTAAAAATCAGTCATATCGCTCTATTTTTTCCTATAAATACCGAAGCATTGGAGGATCCAAGATATCATTTCTCAAATGTTCTTCATCAGCTGGGTTCTTTTCTTAGAAGCGAACTTCTAGGGCAGAGGAGAATCAAGATCGTTTTCTTTTACCGATTTTTTTAGATTAGTTTTACTTTTCTTGTTTAGTTTAATTATAGAGTACTTTCAATTCTTGTTCTTTACATTAAATTTTCGTTCTTGTTTTAAATACAAAGTCTTGAATTTAATTTCGTTTTCAATATCGGTTTCGTTTTCTTTAATTGCTATGTTTTTTACTATTGCTTTTAATTTTATTTTCGTTATGTTTGAGTAGTTAAATTCGGATATAATTGGGTCGGAGATTCTCATCCGCAAATGGAGATTTTGAACTAACTAAGATTTTTCTCAAAGATTACGTTATTTTGTTGATTGAATAATTAAAGTTGAACCATTGGTGATATGTATATCTCTTTACTTATCCGTAGACAATTTAGACTTAACACGGATAATTCTTGAAATTACTGCAATCAACATGACTGAAATTATTTTAATAATTAATTCAATCAATTCAAATACACATTAGTTGTTTTCTTGATTTCAAGTTGAATATTTTTTATTACAATTTTAAATGAGTTATAAATTAGGTCAAAATTTGTATTTGCCGTGGGATGAACTTAAATGATTATCCAGTTTCTTTTAATATTTTTTATCATATTTATTCAATTATAACAATTTTTCAAAAACCAAAAGATTTTTTATCTTTGTTTTACTTTAATCATCATTCGAAATTTGTCCTTTGTTTTTTATGAGGAGACGACCTCGATAATCAATCGAGTTACTAAACGATATATTCCTACGTTTGGGAACCTATTTTATTATCTACCCACTTTTGAGGTCAAACAATGAGCCTGTTCCTTTTTGTGTAAAATGTTTCATTGAATTGTAATGAATATTTTTATATATCAATTATATTTTTGAATCAAAAATATAAAGTTAAAATAGACAAAAAAGTGAATAAAAAAAAATAAAAATAAGTAGGGGACAAATTATGTCACAATAGAATAAAGTACATCTGAATTAGGCACACGTACCATTTATCTATCATTTGTATAACTCTACCGGTGAATACATAACACATGGAAAAGAAAGAAACAAAAAAACTACATCATTTTTTATTTTATTCTCATATCAATTTCAGATATGATACGGGTGTAAGCTTACAACTTGGTCGATGTGTTACATGATAATATGCAAATTAAATAAAGTTATCTCCCTTTTTCTTTTCAAGAAAACCCCTGCCATTTTTGATCGATGGTTGTTACTCTATTTATAACCACAAGGGTTAATCGTATTTGAAGTCCTCAAAATATGAGCTTTGTCTTATTTTGATCTTCAATATTCCAATTGCATCAGTTTGACCCCTAAAATATTGAATATATTTCTATGTGGTCTCTCAAGAATACAACATCCGAATTGTTAACGGATTTTGATTATAAATTTGTCACGTAATACCTAAATATGAGCAAAAAAATAATTTGGATAACATTTAACCAAATTTCTAACTAAATTTTAGTCAAATAGTTACTCAAATTACACAGTTTTGATTATGAGTTATCCAAATTTTAGTCAAGAACAACCCATATTACACTTTTTTGGTCAAGAGTTACTCAAATTTTGGTTAAGAGCTACCCAAATTATTTTTTTGCCCATATTGAAGTATCACATGATAAGCTTCTGATAAAAAATCGCTAACAATTTGAATGTTATCTGTTTAAAGGACCACATAAAAATATAATCAATACTTTATGGACCAAAATGATGTAATTAAAATATTGAGGATCAAAATAAGACAAACTTCATGTTTTGAGGACTTCTAGTGCAATTAACCCTAACCCACAAATGAAGTTTTTCTTATTATTATTTTCTAAGTTATTAATTTTTGAGTGGTTTATGATCCTTGAAAAATCTATCAATAGATTGAATTTTAATTGATTTAAATTCGAATCTAAATTGAGAACTATGGTCCGAATATAAAACGAATTTTATCTTTACTAGTTGATGCACATGTACGTTACACGTGAACAATTTAACACAAAATTTGATTACTACTTTTTAAAGTTTTTTCGTAAAATACATTTTATGGTGAGGAAAAACTAACATTTTTTTTTCGTTTGTAGGAAAACTATATTATGCTTCTGAAAACTATTTTTCTTCTTTCTTTCAATTATTTTTCGAAAGACCAAGAGCAAAATTGTAATTTAAGAGTAGTATATGTATATATATGTTAAAGATCAAAAGTAAAATCAAAGGAAATTAGAATGCATAACTGATTTTACTATAGAGATTAAGGACAAAATTGATAATCAGATTTGTTGCAATGAACACATGCATTGCTTTATAAAAAAATTGCAAGAGACGCTACAAGACATGTACAAGATAATTTTCGAAGAGTGTACTTATACACTCTGAAATCTAGTATTGACAAGATATAAGAAAATTTTTGTTTTGATCCAAACAAACAGTATGTATCATTTCATTAAGTATGAAAGTTTGAGTTACAATCAGTAGCAATGAAAGCCTTAAGCTCGGGAGGTGGATGCCCAACCCACCCACATTGGAGTGAGTTGTTCATCATAGCAGCAGCCACCCAATGAGCAGTCTTTATCTTGGCTCTAAGCTTGTGTAAAAAACAAATTCTGTGGAGTCTAGAAATACTCCTAATATCTTCCAAAATTGTACTGACTTCCCATGGTGGGACATTCTCTGCGGCACTCAGCTTGATAGCATTTAGACAATCACTTACAATTGTAACATTCATCAGAGCGTTGCCTTCAACCATAAGGCATGCCCGACGGATTGCCTCTGCTTCAGCATACAGACTTGATGTTGCGAAGAAGGATTTTGCAGCTCCATCCATCAGACCTCCCTTTGAGTTTAAAAAGAGGACAGCACAAGATGCTTCATTGGTTTTAAATTTAAATGCTCCGTCACAGCAAATAAAGTGATCAGGTATTGAATCTGTTATTTTATTTGACATTTTAAAGAAGTTTTTTTGTTTTAAGATTGGAAGTCCATTGCCCTAACGTGGACAATGTCTTGTTATATGTTCTGTTTTATTTCCCTTCATCAGTGATAACGTTGTTTATCACAGGTAAAAATCATAATTCTATCTTCAATGTGTGACTGATGCGCAACATGATTGTTTAGGATGAACATTGATGAAACACAAAACTGATCTCGTACAAGATCAACAGTCGAGTATATGAATATGTGTGATTAATGAACAATAAATAAAGCAATCAATGACAAAATAGTAAATATAAAGTCAACATACAGATATATAGTAGTTCGGTCCGGGTTACGTACTCCACTATCGGGAAACGGCAGCGGTGGCCGGAGGTGTCTTATTGACGAATAAAGTAACGAGAAAGATATATTTCGGGAATATTACAATGCTTTAGGAAAGAGAAACTAGAGAGGTGTAGAGAGGACAAGAAGTAGAGGTCTTTGGGTGATGTGAGGTGCCTCTCCATGTAGAGAGAGCTTACAATATATAGGTATGGTGAGGCAGTGACGTGAGGGAGAGGGGCACTATTTTTTTGGTAAGTACAATCAATGTAGGATTTGATCTTGATGAGTGCCTATCCCGATATTATTTCTCCCGCGTGTTATTATCTTCCCGAATTTCTTGAATCTTGGATTGGATCGGATCGATAAAAAGTGGGCTTGAGCTGACTTGAGTTTGATTGATTTATTGGGCCTACCCAATTGATTTTGGACTCATCAAATATGACGAAAATCTTACACTCAATTACGATTCAAACAAGATGAAAGTAGAGAATTTGCCGTGTTACGCAACCACAGTTTAGAATTTCAATATTTTAGTCAAAATCATTTACACATTCACGATGAGGGAATACATTTTCAACTCCAAGCTAGTTTGGTTTATCACTTGTGGCATTGTTATGGAAGCTGTAGTAGCACATAATTTAGTTTGAATTTATGTTTTAAAATTATATTTTTAATTATCGTTTAAATTTGTATTAAAGCTCAACCTAACTTAAATTTAGACTCATTTAAATTTGAGTCAAAATAGTCTAAAAAAGTTATTCAACCTTAGACCTAAACTTATACCAAAATATTTATTTTGGAACCAAAATGAAAAAAGATTTAAATCGTATATCAAATTTATAACGATAACTTTTTATTCTGTTCAAACTCAAAAAACTCATTCGACGGAACAAGATCTGGCTTTCCTGTCTTTGCAATTGTTGCCGATCACACCGTCACTCCCTACCTCTAATCTTTAATGGTTACTTTTTATTCTCGCTCTCTTTTGAGTCTAAGTTTAAGTCATAATTAAAAATATTTTTAATTAAGTTTAATGATAATTTTAATTTCAATAAAATATGTATTACTTTTGATATAAAAATTATAATATTTTTTAAAATTATTATTTTTAATAATATTTATTTTAATGATCCCTAAATTTGTTTTAAGAATATAAGATATTAAATTAATATAATAAAAGAATTTTAAAGACAAGGATGTAATAAAATAAACAATTTTAGTTGAAATATTAAGGAGGTTTGACAACGGAGATGACCGAACACCTCGAATCCACCCTTCATCGGTCAACATCTTCAACACATTCTCAATTGCACTTTACCATTGAAGCACTCCTTCACCAACTATTGTCGCCGCCGCCGCCCTAGGGTCGCGGCTTCCGGAGCCTCTCCGGGTCGGCTAATGCGAGCGCTGTTACTGAGCTGTCGCTTATGTCATGACGTCTAGAGTTGTGCCGTCGAACGGAGGAGGTTACGGTGAAGACGTCGGTGGCGGTGGAGAGCAGTGGAATGGCGGCTACTGTTTTAGGATTTTACGGTTCGTTTTGTTGAGTTTTGGAGGGAATGTTAGGCTTGGTGTGGATATTGGAATTGGATTGGGGAGAACATGGGCAATGGGTACGCCATTTTCGTCTCTCTGTCTCTCTCCGGCAGACGAGAGAATCAAGTAATTAACAAGATTATTCAATCCTAGTAGTTGATAAATGTAATACAGGATAAGGATAGAATTCGTCACGGGCCATTCTCGTGGGTCCCAATTTTGGGAAGGAGTGTTGTTTGTTAGTAAGCTTATTACTAAAATACAGCGATTTGTAAACTTTACCTACTAATTCAATTTTTATTTTAAATTAATTTTTAATTAAATCTCTTAATTAGATCTCAAATTAAATCACTATTATTATAACATTGGGCCTGTTTGAAAATAAGGTTTATTCAAAAACTTTTAAGAGAAATCCGACTTTTTTTAAAATATTCCAAACAGTTTCAATAATTTTTTTAACTCTATTTTTTTATTTTATTTTTTAAAGTTCTATTTTGCACACAGAAAAACCAACTCAAAACAGGGCATTATTTCTCAACTCAATCAATGCTCTTTAAAAAAAAAAAACTCCAAAATTATTATTTACTAAAAAAAAAAAAAAACTCCAAAATTACAATGCAGTTTTAGACGGAAAATCTGTTGATAATGCGGATGTCCATAAACCCTAGCTATTAAAATTGCTAAATTAAACTTGTCGACAGTGACCTTTTGCGTGAATTCGTTTAGTTTACAACTACATGTAGGTTGAAGACAAAGGAAATTATAAGCCTTTATCGGATATTCCGCTTTATCCAAATTCTAATAATATAAAAAAGGCTAATCTCACTTTATACCTAAAAAGATATTTTAATTCTTAATTTATACTATCAAACATTAAAAATTTTAATTTATCCCATCAATGTTATGAATTGATAATAATGTGAACTTAGTCTAAACTATCTTCGTTTGCGATCATTTTGACACTATTTTGTGTATCGAAAAAAAGTTTCAATTGAAACTATTCGTATTATGTGCAACTCATATGAGACGACAATAGTCTATAAATTTATAAATAAGCCCATGCTCAAAATACTTGTAACTCATGTGTTTTAATTTATGACAAAAAATTGAACTAAAGTCTAGGCAAGATCCACGTTTCTACCAATTTATAACATTGAGGGTACAAATTAAAATTTTTAATATTTTAGGGTATAAATTAAAATTTTTAATATTTGAGGATACAAATTAAAATTTTTAATATTTGAGGATATAAATTAAAAATCGAATATTTTTTGAGGTACAACGTGAGATTAACCCATATAAGAATGGTCCTTTCTTCTTTTGAAGTACTGGTACAACTAGTCTTTATTGGATGAAGCTTGGGATTTTCTTGGTCAAACCCATCAATGGCGATCCAAGTGTGTTTATTGATTCTGATTGTGATCGCTTTGTGCGCGGAATCGAAGTATATGGTTTACAATACTTCGCAGAGCATTGTTCCTGGGAAGCTCAATGTTCATTTGGTAGCTCACACGCACGATGATGTTGGCTGGTTGAAGACTGTTGATCAGTACTATGTTGGTTCCAACAACAGCATTCAGGTCCCTCTCTCTCTCTCTCTCTCGCAGAGACTTTATCTTGCTGTATATATATATATGTATATATATATATATATATCTATGTATATATATGTGTGTGTGTATAGTTATTTCTACCTAACTTCATCGTTTGAATGCGGAATTGTAATTATGTTCACTTGAAATGCAGGGAGCATGTGTTCAAAATGTGCTGGATTCATTAATTCCAGCTTTATTGGCCGATAAAAATAGGAAATTTATTTATGTTGAACAGGTAACAATCTATCTCCTTCTTACACACTCTTGTAGAGAGAGAGAGAGAGAGAGAGAGAGAGAGAGAGAGAGAGAGAGAGAGAGAGAGAGAGAAGGAAATGCATATTGATCTTTTATTTGATTTTACAGGCGTTTTTCCAGCGATGGTGGAGAGACCAGAGCGAGGCAGTCCAGAGCAAAGTCAAGCAGCTTGTCAGCTCGGGTCAACTCGAGTTCATGTATATAGTAACATATCCTCACTTGAAATTGTCATAGAAACTCAAAATAATAATCGAATAGTAAAACGATATGGCATTAGGCTCAAGGAGCCTTTGAGATTGGTTATCTTCCTATTCATTTCAAGTTATAGATTGTTAAATTTACTATAGTACGAACAAGGGATGTTCCGATCCTGGAAGGATTTTCCAGTTTGTAAAGGTATATTGATTAGTCCTATTTGGGTTCAGCAATGGAGGCATGTGCATGCACGACGAAGCTGCCCCACATTATATTGATATGATAGATCAGACAACACTAGGGCATCGATTTATCAAAGATGAATTCAACGTAACTCCAAGAATTGGTTGGCAAATTGATCCCTTTGGGCATTCTGCAGTGCAGGCCTACCTATTGGGGGCCGAGGTATGTCCTCTCTTTATTTTACCTCAATATGTCCACTGATTTGTAGTTGACACTCTTAATCAATGCCTACTATAGTTACTTGAAAAAAAATGATTATGCCAAGGGAAAATTTATGCAGACACAAAAAAAAACAAGAATTAACCACAGAGTGGCCTACTTACCTTATTATCTGCAAATTAATGGAGCTCAAGTGCTTTTGTTGGTTTAGGTTGGATTTGACTCCTTTTTCTTTGGACGAATTGATTACCAAGACAGAGCTAAGCGGAAAGATGAGAAGAGTCTTGAGGTTGTCTGGCGGGGTTCTAAGAGTCTTGGTTCTTCTGCACAGGTGAATATCAGGGGTGGTGAATTGCTGCTTCATTTAAAAATTAGCAATCCCCAATCTTTATTAGTTATAGATGATTATTCACTTTCTGCAGATTTTTGCTGGAGCATTCCCTGAAAACTATGAACCTCCAAGTGGTTTCTACTTTGAAGTCAATGATGATTCACCAATTGTCCAGGTAAGGCCTTGGAAAAGAAACTTTATTTGGTGCTTGAACATTTACTTGGACATGTACTGATATTAGGTTTATGTAATGTATTGAAGGATGACGCCAATTTGTTTGATTACAATGTCCAAGAGCGTGTCAGTGATTTTGTAGCTGCTGCTTTGTCACAGGTACTTTTCACATACTCAATATGCATGTTCATTCAGTTTCCTTTTGCAAATGGAATGTTTCCTGTCTCATGATCTCCACTTCTCTTGGTTTAAAATAAAAGCTAAATGTCTATTGTTGATAAAATATCTATTCTAATTTCTAAACATACCTTCTCCTGTATAAATGGAGGCCTAATAGCTTTGATACTGTTCTTCATAAACGAAAAGAAGATTTAAAATCATTATGTATTATTCTCAATGCAGCCAACCACCTGAGCAAATCAACTAAAATTAGACCTTGATAATTACCCAAGAAAAAGACCTTCACGGCATGTAAATGTATTAGAACAGTTTGACAAATGAACTGCTTTATATGAGATGTAACAAGCCGTTTTCCTTTAATGACATTTTATTTTTGTAAACCTGAAAAATATGCTCATGAAAACAAATAAGCAAAGGTTTATCTGCAATAATAAATCTGTTGAGGCTTACCATCAACTTGTTTTGTTTGCTCTTTCAGGCCAATATTACTCGCACGAATCATATAATGTGGACCATGGGGACAGATTTCAAGTATCAGTATGCTCATACATGGTTCCGGAACTTGGACAAGCTGATTCATTATGTGAATCAAGTTAGTGTTTCTTCAAGGCCTATGATGCCTTGTCATGCGTACCTGTATAGGATTATTCTAATTCTTGCAGTCCATTTTGTATGGCTGTTGTGGTAGAGTTTACATACTCACTATTTATCTAGTATAACATCTTTTAAAATTTGTTGAAATGAATTATGGAGACAAGCCACATGCTGCCCTTGCTCTGCATCCCCACTGTGGTAGAGGGAGCGAATGATAAGTATGAATGGACGAAAAAATTGAACTCAGCTTTGGAACTAACATTCCCTTGTTTAATGGGCTGTTTTCTTCCCAGAGTTTCCTCTGAAACATAGCACTTCATGATGTCTTGTCATTCTTATATGTAATTGTTAGAGCATCCAACCCAAAACTAATTGACACTGGGTGGAGTTGTCCCTCAAGTATATAAACCAACCTTAGTGGTCCTAATTATTCGATGTGGGTACAAGATCTCTTAACATCCTCCCTCACGCGAGACCCGGGCTTGCACATTAGGTCAACAAACAAACAAACAACCATGCATACCGGAAAATTCAAATGGGTAAGAGACTCTTGACCCGCTGACCACTAAGGTTCAACTCTGATACCATGTTAGAGCATTCTACCCAAAACCAATTGACAATGGGTGAAGTGGCCTCAAGTATATAAACTAACATCGGTAGTCCTAATTATTCAATGTGGGATACAAACTCTCTTAACGGTGATATCTTATAATAATGCCAAATCTTTTCCTATTAATCTGAGCATTTTATTCTGTGTGCTTGTAGGATGGCCGTGTGAATGCCCTGTATTCTACTCCATCATTTTACACTGATGCAAAATATGCAACAAATGATTCATGGCCACTCAAAACTGAGGATTTTTTTCCGTGAGTTCGAAATTTAATCATGATTTTGAATACGTCTCTTCAGCAGCTCTCATTTGATCCATGTTTACATGTGATGAATGGATTTACCAGATACGCAGACAATGTGGATGCTTACTGGACAGGGTATTTTACAAGTAGGCCTGCCCTCAAGGGCTATGTTAGAATGATAAGTGGCTACTATTTGGTGGGTCACGCTACTGTTTTAGTTTAATTAGTTATGTTGCACTGTTAGCAAAAATTTAAATTTGTGATTCTCATTATACAATATCTAAGTAGGCAGCAAGGCAACTGGAATTTTTTATGGGAAGGAGAAAATCAGGACCCACCACCGACAGTTTGGCTGATGCTTTAGCTGTGGCTCAACATCATGATGCAGTTAGTGGCACTGAACAGCAGCATGTGGCTTATGATTATGCAAAACGGCTGTCAATAGGCTACAAGGAGGTGAAAACTTACTCTGGATGTCCCAATATTTAACTTTGATTGACTATATGTTAGTGTTCACATTAACTTGAGATTGCTTGCAGGCAGAGGATTTAGTTGGAGTTTCACTCGCTTGTATGGTAGAATCAACATCAAAATCTAGATGTGTGAGCCCCGTGACCAAGTTTCAACAGGTAAAAAATGATGACCCTCTTATTCTACAATATTGGGCTGCTTTAGCTTTCTACTTAAAATAGTCACTAGAACTATTTATTTTTCAGGCTGTGTAGAGAATTCCCACTAAACCTCTGGCATCTATATCGTACTTTTATAAGATTAAGGTCTCAAACATAACTTCAAATTAAATATGCAGATGACTGCACAACTCTGCCATTGTTTCTAGGCTACTTGAATGTTGGTTTCAATTTTGTCAAGAACTAGCATCTCTTCCCATGCTTTACCAACCAGGTTGCTCCATCCCATGAAAATAGCACTTGAATTTTCGAAGCAAACCATGCATCTATATACATAATGTTTCCTTTATGGTATCTGGAGAATGTCAAAATATATGCTTTCCTTAGCAAGGATTTCCTCAGGTAAGCTTGGGTAGTCATCCAATTTTTTGTTACAAGTTTATTTTGTTTTTTCTCGTAGCCCAAAATTGGTTGACATCATTTGTTTATTTAGTTTGCAATTTTGAGTAGAGCAAGTTCGGTGCCACAGAATTTAATTGTTTCTTTTTCCTCATATTTTCTTCTTTTTTGTTGCTTCCCCAGTGTCCTCTTCTGAACATAACTTATTGTCCTCCAACAGAAGTTGATCTGTCTCTTGGAAAAAGATTGGTAAGCTGAGTATCTGTTAATCACTTTATCTCTTCCAAATTCTTTGCATGGTGTTGGAAAATAGTTTATTACCAGACCTCCTAAAAATGGGAAAAAAAAAACCTAAGCCTTTTCCCGCAGAAGTTAGTATCTGGCGTAAAATAATCATTTATAATGTCTGTCTTCTGTAGGTGGTGGTTGTCTACAATTCTTTGGGTTGGAAAAGAGAGGACATCATAAGAGTTCCTGTGAGTATTTTCAATCAGTACATGGCTCAATCTTTAGCCGGCTAGCATTATAAGGCTGTATAAAAGTTTTGTTACTGTCTCTCGCCTTTGACACTTTGAGTGTCTTTATCATTCCTGTAATTAACTTATATTCATATGCTACATGTTAACTTCAAATGGGTTTTGTACCGGATATTTAAGTTTATTGCACCATATGATACACTGCAGCTGTGCTTTATTGCTTATACATAAACTATAAACCTATTAAAGAGTCATTGAATTTCGGCACCGATTTCAAAACGTGAAACATTTTTCCTTTCCTTTTTTTTTGGGGGGGAGGGGGAGACTAAATGGAGACAAATAAACCAGAAATTTAAGCCCATATGTGCTGTCGAAGCGCAAAGTAGTTGAGGAAATAGTGATATTTTATATTTTGTGATGAAATGCTATGAGTTGTTTGTTTGTAGAAGAGAATATCAGGAAAGGACAATGAAAAGAGATGTTGGAACTTGGAAGTGGCGTCTAGGTGTACTGTTTGTTATTTCGGAAAGCCATATTATTCAAAACCTTTCATAAGATGAAATAGGATATCTACTCTGTCAGGCCAATTCCAAGAAAGTGATACCCCTATTTTCTCTTGTTTTCTTGTGTGGGAGGAACTCTATTTCTCATCCTTTTGGAGATGTACAGAATAGTCACTTGGACAGTACATACATTCTTTCTCCTAGCTTAACATTAATTAATGTCCACGCATTCTTCAACGGTCATCTGCCTGTGTGCATATAGCTTTAAGGGGGAAAATTACATATTCATGTATCCTTTTTATGAGTCGTTTATCCAAAGCACATGAACATATGAACGGTTTCATGGATGACTACTCATCATATATATACATGCATACCCATGTTTAGTTATTAGACTTATTCATCTATATCTTGCTTGTGGAAGATGGCCATTTTTTATTGTTTTGTTTTCGAACTTATAAGACAATTGCTGCAGGTTATTAGTGAGAATGTCACTGTTCAGGATTCCAGTGGAAAAGAAATAGAAGCACAGGTTCTGCCTGTGGCTAATGCCTCTGTAGCCTTGAGGAACTTATATGCTCCTGCATATGAGGGTCAATCCCCAAGTGCAACTCTCTTATATTGGCTTGCATTTACAGCATCTGTTCCACCTCTGGGTTTCAGCACTTACATTGTTTCCAGTGCAAAACGAGCAGGTTAACGATACAATTTTCATATCTTGCTTGTGCAAAGTAAAATTACTCTTAGGCTCACTTCTTCTGTTTGTCAACAGTGATTGTATTTTTTTTCTGTCCCATGCTACGGATGCAGCTGCTACTTTAGTGAGTCAAACAGTGTACAGTTCCTCGGGAAGTCAAAATGATACTATCGAAGTAGGCCCAGGAAATTTGAAGCTTATCTATTCTAGAAATGAAGGAAAACTTGCTCAGTATAATAACAGGAGAAACAAGGTAGGTTGTTTTGCAGACAACTTACTTCTGTTTTCATTTTATAAGATCTTCTAGAATTGTATCAAAATGGAGATAAGTAGAATCCAAGCTGTGTTTTTGGTCCCCTAAATTTTAAAAACCTCTTATCATGTCTTTTAGACTTTTGAGTGCCTTTTGAGCAACAATTTTTCTGAAACTGAGTTATAATCCTGACTCTACCATGTTTCTATTAGGTTAGTTTTTTTTTTTTTTTTTTTTTATGGACCTGAATATAAGTCATTTTTAATGTTTCTTTTCACATAATGATTGTAATCTATGTTTTTCCTTTTTCATATAAAATGAACATATTGCTTGCATCTGATTTGGTGTAAAATTGAAGGTCAAAGCGTCAGTAGAACAATCATACACCTATTATTCTGGATATGATGGAGCTGGGGAAGTTCAGGTGATTAAACTTTTCTTTCCTTTTTAAATTTGTTAGTTTACCTCGTTAGATATAACTACATTCTGTTTTCATTTGTTGTGTTACATTGTCAGTTTTTCATATAAGAAGAGAGTAGTTTAAATTGCTAATTTAACTTGATTTGTTGAAGTCCTCTGGAGCATACATCTTTCGTCCAAATGGTACATTCCCAATCCCATCTCCTGGCCAGGTATATGATGCCTCCCAAGACCTTTATTGCATGCACATGACCCATGAAGCACTAAATAATCGCTTAAGGAGTTAGTTCTTGAAATTGCAGATTCCATTTACCGTTATGCGGGGACCACTTTATGACGAAGTTCATCAGAAAATTAATTCATGGATATCTCAGGTTATATGTTTATTGCACTAATAGAATGTGGAAAATGAGATATGTTAGCTTTGTAGTCATTTGGAAATTTTGTTCTTAACACTCTCAATAACATAACATCACGTGTTGAAGGTCACAAGAGTATACAAGGAAAAGGAGCATGCCGAAGTTGAGTTTACTGTAAGTTAACCTTTAACTTATCCTTATACTTGCATATGTCCAATGGAGATGAGATGGGAACATTGTACATTAAGGAGCTGTAATTTCACGTATGCAATCATTGACCATATTCTGAATTTCAGGTTGGACCTATACCTATTGATGATGGAATTGGGAAAGAGGTTGTCACTCAGATTACAACTACCATGAAAAGCAATAAGACTTTTTTCACAGACTCTAATGGACGCGATTTCCTTGAGCGGGTATGCTGTAAATTTGCATATGGTAGTATGGTACATCATATTGTTTGAAACCATGTTGTATATGCCTCAATCATGAATCGTGGTTGTGGTCTACATATACTTAAATGCATTGCACAATTCTGCATGTTGCTAGAAACTTGCAGGCATAAGAAAACTTCTGTTGTCTAAAACAAACGGCTTTCTTTTGCAGATTCGAGATTATAGAGCTGACTGGGACCTTGTAGTGAACCAACCTATTGCAGGAAATTATTACCCGGTATGTCTGTATTAAAACTGGGAATATCTTGATATTGTTTTATCAATCAACTAGCAATAATCTCGAGCATGAAGACACTCTTCAATACAAAAAATTAAGTCTTGATCGTGCAACATTTATATTTTAAATAACATTTTATTTTTTCTTTGTTTTTCTTTAATTACAAAATTGAAAATTAAAGTGAAAAGAGAGGGGTTGTCTGTCACTGAGAAGTGTGTTGGTTGAGTTGTCTAATACTGGAAGTCGTGCATAGAAAATGATGTTTTTGTGATGAATTTTGTCCCATTGGATTAAAGTAAATGAAAATTGCATCAATCTTGACCATTGTTGTGCTTTTAAGTTGATAATTGAACTTCCTAACTGTAATATTAGATGAATATTTCTTTCCATATTTATATATTAAGTTATCTATGATATGGCAAAAATTGTATTGACTAGGTCTAATTTTGTTTTTCTTTTGTTTGGTGTTTTATAGAATAAGGCTTCTTGCCATGAGAAACTTTTTTGATAAAAAAAACATCAATTCTACCTCGAATTATCTTGTGTAGCCAATTCTCACAATGTGACAACATCTACGACTTTCAGAATTCAGAAAAATGGTGTAGGAAGCATGGTGACACTCTTGCATCTTATGATATTATCTATGACCCTGGAGAAGACATGATATTTGTGGAAATAGCCTTTGGCATAAGCTTGTGTGCACATGTAATACTTAAGGCAATGTTGTGCTTGATATATGAACTGAAACATTATAGATATTTCATTTAAGTGTACTCCAAAGTGTTCTTGCTAGGCTTCCTTTGGTCCTCGTTTGGGTCAAACACTAGCATTACTCTTCTAAATGTGTGGTGGACTATCTCCTAGTTCATCATTGCTTAGCTTCTCTTGTTTGTAAACTTTATGTTTTTGGATTGTTTTGTACTTTTCTGTCATCTCGAAGTCATACTGCAAAAGGTAAGTGCTATACAAATATATTTTTGGAGAAGTGCCATACTATGGGTTTCTTTGTGGAACGTGACGGAGCCCTAGGAAGGATACAGAATTCTCGCAGGGAAACTCCTTGGAGGTGGTTGTAGTCTAGGAGAAAGGCAAATTCCCATACTTCTCTAGGGGTCTGTTCTTCCTGATCCTAGAGGAGTGACCGTTTTATAATGAATGAGTTGATATAAACATTCAACTGGTGCTTTCTGCTTCTTTTGCCCTCTCCTTGCTCTACTTGCCTGTAAACTACTACTTTTCTTTGAAGATTGGGGGGATAACTGCTGCTTTCTGGTTCCCTTTTTGTACAATTTTCTTCCAGTAAAATGAATGTCTCTCTTGCAAGTTTTGAATTGTAGAGATAAACAACATCCACTGTGGGTAACCTATTGGAAATTTGTAGATATTAATCTTCATAAGCATAAAAAACCCTGCTCTTGATAAAGGATTATTGATTCTAGGCACATTATGTATCAGTTTTGTATTCACTATCTTTGGCATCAACCCTTGGATTGATTCTGTTGGATTTGATAGGAAATTTGTCCAGAACCAAAGTAGAAAACTTATGCACTAATCTTTCAGTTTGAGAATTACTTCTTGAAGATGAGATATGTTTGAAGATTAAAGAGCTTTGTGGGATGAAGAAAGTGTTTGTTCTTTTATAATGATTGTTTAATGTTCGTGTCAGTTGTCTTTCACACACTATCCACACCTCAAAGAAATTTATTCTTATTTGTTGATATTACTGAAGTTTATATGAAATCATCATGCAAGTTAGTCTCTTTGAAGTCCACATATCAAGGTCTACTTATATCTTTTTCTCTCAGATAAACCTCGGAATTTACATGAAAGATGACAGCACTGAGCTCTCAATCTTGGTAGATAGATCTGTAGGTGGATCCAGCATTTCTGATGGGCAGTTGGAGCTGATGCTCCACAGGTTTTTTCCCATACCATTGACCTAAATTGAGGTTTTCAGTTTCAAGATAGATAATATGGACTGTCTATTATTGGATAGGAGATTGCTTCATGATGATTCCAAAGGCGTTGCTGAGGCACTTAATGAGACAGTTTGTTTTCGTGATGGATGTACTGGTTTAACTGTAAGTGTAGTCCTCCTCCAATGCTTCATTTACTATTGTTCTTTTGAATTCTGCCTGATATCAGCTTTTGTCCATTAAAAATCATGAGGTGAGGTTGTGTGTTCGAATATGAACATAGTCACTTTGTGGTACGAAGTTGAGATCGGTCAAAGAGGTGAATAATAGTAAGGATCATCACGTCGCAAAGGATGGAACACCATAATCACTGCTTAAAGCATACAGTTTTGCATAAAAATCATGTATTACCCATGTGGATGCGACATCCAAGTATTAAGTTAAGGTAGGTCAAAGTTAAGAAGCTCTATTTTGTCGAACTACTGGCCAAAACTTTAAAGAGGTGACAAATCCTAAGGAATCATGTATATCAGGGTTGGGTGTGTATGCATTCTAACACTCCAAATACCCTCACTGAATGCGACCAAATTGGATAATTACCCTGGCCAACTCAATCATGAAGTTATGGGTTGAGCACTTATTTTTTTCAAATAAGTTTTAATGTTAGTTTTGTAACCTGTCCACCCCTCATAATACCCTTGATTAACAAGGTCCAAACTGGTAGTGAGCCAGTGACTGTCTATAATCTCAGAAGTTAAATTGCAATATTGCTAGAGACTTGTTTTCCCGTTGGCCACCGTTGAGGTAACCCACCCAGTTAAGTTGTAAGTACAGTTTCCTTTGAGATATTGATCTGAAATCATGTTTCCCCTTTATATATTGCTCGGAAACTTGTACTACTTCATTGTCATTTTTCTTCATAACTTGGAGGTTCAAAACTGGGGGCAGTCACTTTGTGCAAATAATACCCATTGTTGGACCTTCATTGATGGGGATTAAACCGAATTTTAATTTTTATGTTTTCTTCTGCATAACCTCTTAAAAGTGGAATGTCCCCTCAAAAATGGGAATTTGATAAGATTGATATATCCAATTGAGGTGTGCTTTTAGCACAGGATGTAAGCAATTAAAATTGATGGTTCCCCTGGGTGTTTGAGATAATCTAATCACTTCACACTACAGCTACAGCTCCTTGGAGGGACTCTGTCATTTACATACTGGTTGGAGCCTGGAGGAGGGAATGGGGGTTACATAACTTGCTCGAAATTCAAATTTCAAGATGGTTAGATTGCTTAATGTTGGACTCAGTGAACCTCTAGATTTGAATAGGAATTGATATTAGGTTCCAAGGAAATTCAAAACCAACAATTGTGTGGTTGATTTTCTTATCTGTTGTACTAATATCTCACATTTTTTTTTGTATACGGACAGAGGTTTGAAGTTTCAGATGCTATTAAAGACTGCAAAAGAATGAAATATTCGTGCAATTATCTAACAAGTGTCACGTGTCTTCTTGTTGCTGCTGTTGATGCTGATTTGACACCCACTAATGTGACAGGCATACTTGGTAACCATAGAAACCGAGATCAACTTGCATGAAACTGAGATCTACTCGCACCATCAGTGCATCTTAGATTAGAGCAGATTTAGGTGTCAATACCCACACTGGAATGAGTCCTTTTATCATCCCACGTTACTCAAACAGTGCTTATAAAACTTTTATTATCTTGTAGTGACTAGAACACACAAGCTATAACTAGGTTAGTTTAGACATACCTTAAAAGCACGTGTTGTAGACCTCTGTTTAAGCATTCAATGGCTCTATTTGTGTTCTTGGTTCGTATACTGTCACCCCAGCAAAACCTGCAACCATATGCCAAGCTCTTGGCCTTCTACTGCTTCCTTGCTAACAAATAATGCAAGAGTAGGGATGTAGGCCTTCTATTTATAGAGTTAATCTTACTTGGGTCCTAAGCCATCATAGACTGCCTTGAGGCCTTCTACACTGTGGACCCACACCTAACTTACATAAATGGCTAATATGTACTAAGGCATACCTTATGCATACATAGTGACACCAGCCTTTAATTGTCATTGGGCAGTTTGCAAATACTGATCAGAAATCTCCTGATCCAATTGTTGACAAAAAGGAAAAATTGACTATGTAAGTCCACATTCTCTACAAAAATTTGTAAGCATCTCAATTAGGGATTAACTCTGTTTGGACTCATTTCTTACTGGTCCAATAGATGAGTATTCATTTTTATCATTGCACCCTGTCTGTGTAGTGGGAGACAAATTGCTATCTAGACACCTACGAAACTTTCTTTGGTGAGTACCAAAAAAGTTTGACTATCAATTTAAATACCAGCTTAGGAGTTCTTATATGCTTCTTTCCATACATATTTTCAGCTTGAAAGGTTTTTTTGTTAAGTCTGTTTTCAATATCAAAATGCTTGGCCCATTATGTTCATTTTCCAGGGTGGGTGGGCCATGTCTATGTAGGAAGATTGTACTTATTAGTTATTACTAATGAGCTCACATAAGGATTCGGGGGTTGGTGGCAGTGGCACATGACTATAACTCTTTTATATGTGTGTACCATCGAGTTTTTTATACTTGGTGCCTGGTGGTCGTTCACTCTGAGTTTTAAATGCTTGTGTTTTGGTTTTGCCAATTGTGAATATATTTCAATGCTTCTCCATTTTACATTCAAGATTTTTAACATTTCATATCCCAACTTACAAATTTGTTGATGTCAAATACTTTTGCTTCATTGGTGGTGTCATGGATTTAAGTCTGTTGCAGAAGCCACAACTGATTTGTTGAAATGACATACTTCTCAGATTCAAGGGAAATACTACCTTAGAATAGATCCCCTTGGAGAGGGAGCTAAGTGGCGTCGGTCATTTGGTCAGGAGATATATTCTCCATTTCTCTTAGCCTTCACTGAGCAGGTGAGTAAGAAAACTTCGAGGCGATCCTTTTTCAATGGTGACTGTATCAGTCCTACAGAATTGTCCCTATTCTTTCAGGATGGAGATAAATATACAAATTTTCAAGTACCAACCTTTTCAGGGATGGCTCCTTCCTACAGTCTTCCCGACAACATTGCAATGATAACCCTCCAGGTACAAATCTGATCTCTGAAGTTGAAATTGTGAGTGTCCTTAGGCTGATGCTGTGTTGCTTAAGAATTAATGAGAATTTTAAACTTGAGGTGACTTGTTCCTACCTACATCTCTTTTCTGAGTCATGCAGGAGCTTGAAGATGGAAAAGTTCTCCTTCGGTTGGCACACTTATATGAGGTATTTTTGTTTCTGTAACAGAATCACATAAATCTCCTATTCCCACCGAGTCTTATGTACTTAAATGTTTGGTTCTATATGTGATTTCCTTGGGGAATAAAACTATTTTCTGCATCTATATTTCATATTTTTGTGAAATACCCTGGCTTTTGTGCCAGTTAATCTGTATCCCATTCTTCAGTTCCACTACTCATGGCATCATCATTGATCAGTATTGCTAATTTTCTGTAACGTGTGCAATGATGGCTTTCTTCTCTCCTTAGAATCACGCCACTGAATCCTCAACCCTATGCTTGTTCTCGTGGTTTCCTTCAATTTCCTATTTTTTCCTCCAATTTATGCTTTTGGATTTATGCTCCAGTTTCTGTCAGTTCCTTGCATTTTATTTCTGTATATGAAGCAACTCTACATTGGTACTACGAAGCTTTGATTGGTGGGATAAAGTTCCGAAAAATTAATTAAATCAAATCCTCCAGATTCCAGAAACGATTTGTTCCATCTTTAGTATTTTTATGAGGGAGAACTTTCTTTGCATATATGAACACTCATTATTTTTGTATGTTGATTTGTTTCCATTCAAAGCCGTAAAGGTAGTAAAAACCATTTGAGTGGTTGCTATATCATACAACTCGTTCACTTTTGCAGTGTCTGGTGAGTTGTTATCATTTGTCAAATATAACAATTCCTATGATATCAAAGCGTTTGTAGTTTATTACAACCCGTTCTGAAACCTTGTGCAGTAGTAGTATTGAGACATTTATCCTCAGAAGAGATAACCGCTAATATTAACTTTCTATTCATTGCTTCTCCTAGAACTCTAATTTCAGTCATGTATGTGGTTTCAGATTGGGGAGGACAAAGATCTCTCGGTTATGACAAACGTAGAATTGAAAAACCTGTTCCCAGATAAGAAGGTGAAGCAAAATGCATGGCATTATTTCTTTAGTCCTCCTCTACTAGAATAATTTTTTTTTGTCATTTTTAATTGAAATGTTTCGTTTTTCAGATAAACAAGGTGACTGAAATGAGCTTATCTGCTAACCAAGAAAGAGAGGAAATGGAGAAAAAGAGATTGGTTTGGAAAGTTGAAGGTTCTAATAATGAAGAAACCAATGTGCTAAGAGGTGGCCCTGTCGATCCTACAAAGCTGGTGGTAGAACTTGCCCCAATGGAAATTCGTACCTTCATTATCGAGTTCAGTTACAAATGGTCTACTACTGCAAGGTGAGAAACAAATGACCTTCAAACTGTGACCTTTGTGTCAATTAAGTTTCTAATTTTTTTTTGTGTCAATTGAGCCCTTTTGTCGGCATCTGTTATATTTTTTAACAGAAAGTGTCGAAGTGTCACTCATATGATACAAGTGGTTGAAGTAAATTACACATATAGCCCTCAAATTATAATTTTTGTGTCAATTAAGTCCCTAATTTTATTTTTTTTGTGTCAATTGAACCCTTGAATTTTCTAATTGTGTTAATTGAGTCATTTTTTTTTTTGTGTCATATAGTCACGTGAGTGGCACACTCTTAAGAGTAGAGACCCAAATTTCAGTAAAAAAAAAAAAAAGATAAAAAACTTGATTTGGTATATACCTTTCCAATTGACAAATTTTTTTTTAAAGGAAGAGAAGTCCAAATTTAAATGAGGACACACTCAAATTTAATATAGATTTAAATATGACTATTGGATCTTTAAAAGGAGAGTATAATCTCATCATTAAAGATTTGAGTTTAAAAAATAATTCCCTTAATTTAGTTTTAAAAAATGGTTTTTCTTCATTTGGTATGGGTATGAGCCTAACATTGAAAAAAGTTTTTAAGAGTTTTTTTATCTTTTTTAAAAAAAGGGTAAGGATTGGAGATGGTCTAACGGATGAAGGATTTAATTGACAAAATTAGAGAGTTCAAGGGTTCAATTGACACAAAAAACGTGGCTTATGGCACAAAAAAATAAAAGGGTTCAACTGACATAATTAAAGAGTTTCAAGGTTTAATTGAAACAAAAAAAAAATTAGGGACTTAATTGACACAAAAGTTATAATTTGAGGGTCATATGTATAATTTACTCAAACTCAGAAAAACATTGCTCTAATCCATTTATCGGTTATGTTACTTAGGTGAGCTGCTTGTTGATGGATTGATTACAATTCTCACCCAAATCTGTTGCTCTCGGAGGATTTCTTAATAACAGAAGCCTTCTCCCCCAAATGCACATGCCACGAATAAAGGGTATCATAACTTTTTATGTGCCTTATTCCCTCCCTTGTAATAAAATCACAGAACCTTGTGTTAAGAGTTAGATGTGCTACCTCTCTGTTTTCTTTTGCTTTCTCTAATCCCCTCCCTCCCTTTTTGACTATTTTGTATCAGATGAATAATATTGGGAACACTGTAATTTATTTTGCGGAAAATCAAGACACGTTAAGAATTTACTAACAATTAGTTGCTGCATAGTATTGTTTTGTTTTTTTTTTTTAACTACTGAGTGGGGTGGTGCAGTACTCTACTGGTCGAACTTCTTACCCTGAGGTTAGAGGTTTGAGTCTTAGGGTGCGTTTGGTAACGTTTTCGTTTTTATGTTTTTTTTTATAAAAAAAATTAAACTAAATTTTGTTTTTTTGGTGATAAAAATTAAAAATATAAAACATGTTTGGTAGTCATTTATATTTAAAAAATTGTGAAAATAAAAATAAAAAACTTATTTGATATTATACCAAAAATTTACCACCCAAACCCCACCACCCAACCCCCACTAACCACCCAAAACCACCACCCAACTCCCACTGACCACCCTCAACCCCCACTAACCACCCACCGAAACCCATCCCCACTACCAAAACCCACCCCCAAACCACCACCGAAACCCCACCACTGTGGCAGAGTCACCACAACCACTGAAATCCACAACCACAACTACCGAAACCCAATCCCAATCCCAATCCCACCACCGAAACCCACCCCCACCACCACCGAAACCCACCCCCAATCCAACCCTCAACATCGAAACCCCCAACCCACCCCCAACCCCAACAATCAAAACCCACAATCCACCCTCAACCCCCACCATCGAAACCCACAACCCACCCCCACCACCACAACCACCGAAATCCAACCCCAACCAGCAAAATCGACTACCCATCTCTGAAACCCACCACCACCCAACCCCTCCACCACCCCCAAAACCCAACCTTGAAACTCCCCAGCAAAACCATCAGAGAAGGGCGAGAGAGTGAGAGTGTGAGTCGAGAGACCTGAGATGGAGTATTCCTTCGGCTTCGGTGATGACATCGAGAGAGAGAGAGAGAAAGAGGGCAGAAAGAGACGACAGAGAGAGGTGAAAGAAATTGGCCTTTTATACCCAAGCAAAAAAAAGGATGATTTTTGTTGATATGGAATTTCGAAGCCAAGACCTCATTAAAACTTTGCGCGTGTTTCTTTTTTGGATGTTTTCAAAAACATCATTTTGAATGTTTCCATATTTTAACCTTGTTTTTAAAACGGGGATGTTAAAAAAAAAAAAAAAAACAATCACCAAACATATTTTTGTTTTTTTTTAACCATAAAATGAAAACAAAAACGGAAAAAAACAAAAACTGCATGTTACCAAACGGGCCCTTAGAGTTCACATTGGGGCTCAGTTAAAAGCGATACTAGCTTAGTTAGGTTTGTTGCTGAGAGGAGTAACAGTCGCGGTCAAGGGCCTCATGATCTCACCAGTGATGGTCTATCGGGATGGTCTCTGGGCGCTCTTCTTTATCTCCACCTTTTTTTTTTGTTTTTTTAAACTTAAATAGATATTTGTTTTTCCAATACATCTCTATTTAATTTTTTCTGGTCCATAAAACTATTTAAGCAATGCGTGCAAGTATTTTTTGTACTAACGCTTATATTGTTGAGTAGGGTTAATAATTGAGTCGAGTTTTATGAGTTAAAATTCGAGTTCATTTTTCTAAATGAGCGTAAAAAAAATTGTTTAAATTCGGCTCGTTTAAAAATGAGTCTAGCTTAAAACGAGCTGAATAGCTCAATTCTTTTACACATAAATGAGCCAAGTATTTTAGTCTCGTTTTCTAAACGAGTTTAAAAATTGTTCAAGTTCAACTCGTTTTACAACTCGAGACGAGTCCAAATAGTTTGATTCAATTATCAACCCTATCGTTGACTCATCTCCACGTAACAGATTTCAGGTTTCTCATTCCTCTAGGTTAATGTGGTTCAATTTCTAATGATCCAATGTATATCGCTACAGCAATCTCCTAATTTTGAGTATATAACAATAGAAACCTTCGTGGCAAAAAAGGATGATGGTCGCAATAATAAAGCATAAAATGACAATTTTATACCCTTATGTCATGTTTGGATGATGATATCGACTACGAACGAAATTTTCATTCCAAAACTCTAAATTATTATGTTTGAATAATTAATTATTCAATAATTTAAGTCAATAATAAGATTACTATTATAATTAAATTCTCACCAATGGAATAAAAATGATTTATTGCTTTCAAAGCAACAACCATTATTTAAAAATAAAAAAAAAAACAAGAATCAAAAGTAAATTGAGGACATATTTAATTGTGGATAAGCAATTAAGTATGGGAAAAACAATTTTCACAAATTTTGGATCTCTATTTATAAACTAAAAAATTAAGAAAAATTATGGATCGAACTGTACAGTCAAGGTCGAGACGAGTTATATCTAGAGCAAGTTAGTGTATCTGATAATGGACCGATCTGGGACTCCGCTCAAATATTAGAGCATCTCCAAGAGGCTCAATAAATTCCTCTCCTTAGCTATTTTAGATAGTTTCACCCTTAAATTTCACTCCAACAGGCTAGTTATTTGGTATCTATTTTTCCATAGCCCTGATTTCAGTCGCTACATCAAGCTAGCCGCTTGCCCTCGCCAGACTCTCTGCCTCCCGCCTCTCTTCGTCTCTCTGCCTCCCTCGCCTCTCTGCGTCTCTGTGCCTCCCTCGCCTCCCTCACCTCTGCGTCTCTCTGCCTCCCTCGCTCTCAAAATCTCAACCGCTAGACTCTCTGCCTCCCTCGGCTCTCAAAATCTGAAGGCAGCGACTAATTCTCAAAATCTCAGGCAGCGACTGAGACTCCACCAGCGACTGAGGCTCCACCACCGACTGAGGCAGCGACTGAGACTCCACCCCGATATCGGTGTCGAATAATCCGACCCGGAATAGTATGGGACATAAGTGATTTACGTTACGAACTGACGAAGAACGGTACGCACCAGGCGCATTCTAAAACTTACCATTGTATTGAGCTACGCAGTTCACGAATCTGTAGTGGAAAAGCAAACGATCAATTAATTCTGAAGGTTTGATGGCGAAAGCTAACGACGTCTCAGCAATGGAAGTCGATTATCAGAATTCAACGGCACCTGATCAGATCTCTAACCCTAAGTTCTCAATCAATGGTTCTCTCTCTCTCTCTCTCTATCTATATACACGTATTTGTATGCATGTATGTTTTTGTACCTTATTAATTAGGTTTACTTTGATTTACAGTGTTGCAGCTCTTGAAATCTTCTCAGATGCAGCATGGATTACGGCATGGGGATTACACTCGCTACCGGTACGAATTGCATTGGTTTTCTAAGTAATTAGTGGGGAAAAATCGGTATTGTCGCATCGATTTTTGTGTGGTATTCTGTTATTGATTCGATTGGGTTACAGGAGGTACTGTACTGCTCGATTGCGGAGATTGTACAAGTCATTGAAGTTTACTCATGGCCGTGGCAAGTACACCAAAAAAGCCATAACCACGTCTACAGTCACTGAAGTGAGGTGTGCGTTTTTCATGTATTGCGTTGTTAAGGGGTTTTTTTTTAATTTTTTTATTATCATTGTCAGGTTACTGGGTTGAATTGAATTTGTAATCGATAATGTTGTTCTTGGATTAAGTTAGACTTGAATTTTTTTTAATCTGTGTTCCCGCCTAATTATGCCGTACATTGGGTATATATGCCTTAGTGTCAGGGTGCAAGTAGAAACACACATAATGTAGTGAATAGTTGTAGAGTCTTTGTGATGTCTTTCTTCATTATTGATTTATTTTCTAGAAACTTTTGACTTATCTGTAGGCCATGAGCAAGTATGGAACTATTGACATGACTCTGGAGTTTGAAGTCTATGCACCATGTTATAAAACCTATGGGGGATATAAGCACCTTAAATCAACGCTGACACAAATGGAGAGAGGTTCATGTAATCCATAAGGTTTAGACGAAATATAGGTGCAATGAATTCATTGTTACAGACATTGCCTAGAGATGTGGCATGTTTCATTTCGTGATAAGGTGTTTCATGTTTTTACATCACTCTATCTATCTATCTGTCGCTTTCCATAATTGATCTTCAAATCTTATTTAGTTGTTTTTGAAAAGCATAAAAATGTTACACCTACTTAATGTTCCTTTTCCAAATAATCAACGTGCAGAAAAACTTTCGTGTCTTTTTTTTCTCATCATTCAGCCTATCGTGACATCTGCGCCACTATGATAATATATAATCAATCAGACTACTAGTTCTCCCCCCAAATCCTCCCACAGGAAGAACCTGGGTATTTTTGACGGCATAGATCCTATTGAACTGAAGAAACAAAATCGTGTAGTTTGTGGGACTAGCGCAGTTTTTATGTGTCGCGGTTATAAAGTGCAATCAATTGTGTATAGATTAGCAGATCTAATTACCCCAACATTTAAGTAGGTTAGCATTTCAAATTTGTCCGCTAACATTAGACGTTTCTGAACCCAACGTAGGTTTCTCCATTTGGTACTTTATACAGCCGAAAGAGCTTGGAGCCATGCCATGGAAAAGAAAACGCTGTCACTTCGAGATGGTCCGAATGCACGCCCACGCAACTACCTCATTGGCAGGCTGAGAAAGGCAGTAAAATGGGCAACTCTTTTTCAAGATTTGTGTTCCATCAAGGGAGATTCCCGATCATCTTTGGAAGCTGAGGTGCGTTTTTTCAGTTCAGCTACTTGGGATGCTATTTTTGCAGCTATTGCTTGTAAGAATTTCAAGTTTTCTTTTAATTTTTTGGACAATGTCCTTTTCTTTAAGTGTAAGATCACCATGTCTTAATCTTCCAGGGGTTCTTTACTTGTTTTGGCTGTTAGAGAGGTTTTAAGCTTTCAATGACATTTCATAGCAATCATGAAATTTTAATCCTATAAATGATTGTAGGATAGACAGTTTTCTGGCTATAATGTTAGAGATAGAGTCATTCAACCCACACTCACCTATAATCTTGCATGTTGTGGTTTAGGAAACACTAGAATAACTAGAAAGTCAAACATCCTGAGAAAAAACCTGAATGATCTCTTTAGAACCATGACAGCTTCCAGACTTGGCAATAAATTCAGAAATAAATGAGAAAAATATCTCACGAACTCTCCAGAAAGACTATGCCCATGTTGCTGAAAGAGATGGATGATCTTATACAAATTAATAGGTTGTGATGCTTAGTTACAAGATTTGTCAATTTCGAGCCTACATGGTTGATCTGAAAAGGTAATTTCTGGATGTATCTGTCAAAAAGAAAAGAAGGGGAGGGGGTTGCTGGTTGATAGGTAAGCAAAATAAAACTAGCAATCTTCTTGATCAATTTAGTGGGCCATCATTTCATGGGGGATGTTGTCCAAAAAACAAAAGGAGGAATCGCCAAAGGAGTGCTTGAGTTAGCTCAACCCATCCAAGTTTTACCTCTTGGCTCCATGTCTCTTGTGGTAATTACAACTCTTTCAAGTCATTTCATAGTATTTAAACCATTAAAGGAAATATGACAATTCCTGTTTTTTGATGTTTATTGGAAATTTAGTTCCCTCCAAAATTATATGTGTGGGCTTCATTAATTGCTTGTAAAAAATGATGAGAAAATTGTTGGCTTGGTTGCTTGTTTGTAAGAAGGTGAATTCGGGCATGATGCCTCAATTTACAGGTTTTTCTCCCTCATTCTAGCGCTTTTTGTTGATTCTTTATTTGCTTACAACAAAAAACGTAAAGATGCTTTACAAAATTATGAAGAGTAATAGTCATGTATTATAGGCGTATACATACATGTGGAAAATTTATGCACTCATCTAGGAAATCAAAATGTACCATTATTTTAAAGTTCTAAGAGACTAGAAGATGGAAGTCGAAGAAGTTAAAGTTCAAAGGCATTAACGAGAAAAATATGGGCAATTGTGGAGAAAGAACTTTTAGCCTTTAGGTGATAGGTTTTTAAGATAAGTACCAGCATACCAAATTTTGAATTCTATAATTGCGGTGTGAGGGGAGGAGAATAAAAAGGGTGGGTGACTGATACTTTTGCTTCTCAAAAGGATAATTGTATGTGATGGCTTCCAGGCCACTCATACTAAACCAATTTCTACCGACAGTTAAAAGGCTGCCGGTGCTTCACTAGTCTCTATAAAATATTCTCTCAATGATAAAATAATATTTTGTTATCATCAAAATTTCTCCTGACATATGACTACAAAATAAAATAGCATTGCTTTACAAGATTTACCCAAGTCATAATCCTAAACCAAAAAACTTCCCCCAGTATAGCAAAACTCTCGGTCATCCCATAATAATATATTTACTTCGTCATATATCTAAATCCCATTGAAGGAACTCAAGAGTGGTAACTTAATTAGAAAACAAAACATTCTATAGCGCACAAAGAGCTCTCCTGGTTAGAAATTATAGAAGTCGGAAGAGGTTGGAATGGCCACTCCTTAGTTATGACATTGAAGAACAAAATTACAAAGGAAGGGAGAACGAATAAAACTGTTGATTACCCGTTAGTGTTCTATTTTTTAGCGTAATAAAAGCTATTCCTTTCGATTTTTTTTTTTTTTGTTGCTATCTTTGTTTGTATTAGATATACATTAATTTCTTGGATATATTTTTACATATTGAAAATTTTAACGTAGTAAGTATGAAAATGGTTCACAGTGTTGGTATGAGATTCTGTGAATACGGTTTGGCTCCCCAATGGCCAAATCCTGGTTCCTTCCCTGGCTGTAGTGCCAAATTTTTGCAATCTAGATACAAAATTAACAAGAGGGATGCCAGGATGGGAACAGCTAGACAAAGAGAGTCAAGCAATTATAGAAACTCATTAGCAAAAATGAGGTTGGGATGAAAGTATTGTTAGACAAGGAGAAAGTATGATGAATGAGAACCAAGAAATATGATTAGACTTTTTTAAGATATGTGCCTTATAGATTGTTTATCACACCAAGAAACCTCTTCATGATTCAAGTTGAAGAAGGTACAAGGATAAGAGCTAAGAAAGTGTAATTCATTAATCATTCATGCACATGTTATTTAGTTAAACAAATTCAAGTCAAGTTTTGTCTTCCTATTTCCATTAATAAGATGTTTAGCTTATTTGATGGCTTTAAAAGCTTTAACTTTTTTTTTTCCTCCCCAGGGGGATACTAATAAATCTTTTTGTCAATGGGGTACAATAGAATTTCCCAAGTGATTTGGGGAGCTTGACATGTCATCCTCTTCGGGGGAGCTTGATGTGCAATCTATCTTTTAATGTTTGCAATCAGGCAGCATGTGTATATTTAATTTTTCTGTTACATTCTGTCATCGATCATCTATTCCCACTGATTTTGTGGCTTGAATTTTGAATGATTTCACTTGTTTTTCACTTTTAAGAGACATTCTTATCTTTTGCTTAATGATGTACAACCTCTTCGTTTTCTATCGAGCAAGCTTTGATCTCCAATTTGTAGGCCTATGCCTCTTACATGAAAGGGAATTTACTGTTTGAAAAAGAAGAGAACTGGAATGTTGCATTAAAGAGTTTCAAGAGTGCCAGGTATGTTTTATTTTGCGTAACTATAGAATTAAAATGCTGGTGTCTCTTCTTCACGGTTTACTTCCCATTTTGGATTAACTTGCAAATCTTTTGCATGTTTTTATGCTTGGCTCATTCAAGTCGCATTATTCCCCTTCTCGTTTGGTCATCTAGGATGTTGTTCCAGTCGAGAAAATATTTCTCCTCCTTTCCTTTTATTAGATGGCCATCCCCTTTAACATAGTTGTGTTCTTTTTAGATGCTAGATTAGATGACTAGAAGCTTATTTGAGAAGGTTTTAAATTCTAAATTTGATGGTTTCCTTCCCTGCATAAATTAATATGTGTTATTGTTTAATGTGGGATGGTTTATTGTATGTGTCTGGAGGATTGGTTGTGGGCTTTAAGAGGGTTGGCTACTTACTTGTTAGCAAATAATAATAATAATAATAATGATAATGATAATAATAATAATGATGAAAATTAGTAACAAGAATAATTAT
Organism: Ilex aquifolium; assembly: GCA_951799425.1. Taxonomy (NCBI): domain Eukaryota; kingdom Viridiplantae; phylum Streptophyta; class Magnoliopsida; order Aquifoliales; family Aquifoliaceae; genus Ilex; species Ilex aquifolium. The sequence continues at coordinate 26,861,274 of OX637404.1, read as the reverse complement.
TATAATGTGCTGGCTATCTTTGTCAACTTGATAGGGCTGTTTATGAGGAGCTTGGGAAATATGGAGACTTGGAGAATCAACAATTGTGCCGTGAACGTGTTCAGGAACTGGACCCGAATATACGGTATTGTCTACACAAAATTGGAGAGTCAAATCTACAAACTTCTGAACTTGTGCACATAGATGAAATGGAAGGACCTGCGCTGGACCTTTTTAAAGCTAAATTGGAGGTGAGTATATTATTTCAATGATGGGCCATTAGTGTGGTATGTATGATTGATTTATTGTTGTAAGATGGTTGCTTGTGCTGCTTCTCAGATGAAGAACTGGAGAACAACGTCCCAACACACATTACTTCTCATTAATCTTGTCTTGTATTCTCTTGATTTGCAGGCTGTTATGGCAGAGGCTAGATCTCAACAGGCTGCATCTATGACCGAATTTAATTGGCTAGGTCATAAATTTCCAATTTCAAATGCCAAGACACGGGTTTCCATATTGAAAGGTCAGTACTAAATCTCTTATAGTAAAACAAAAGGGTCCCCTGGTTCCAGGGTAAAATGGATTTGTCAAGTATGTCTAAATGTTAGCTTTAACTTTTTTGTATCCTAGCATTGACAATTTACATGCAATCATTAACCTCCCCACCCCTTCCGAAAAAAAGACAATTCTTTTGATTGTTTCCGGGTCTTCTCCAAGTAGTGATTGATGGCACGTTTGGTACGGCAACATAGTATTGATGGCTTGATGTTGCATTAAGAATTAGATTTTTTTTTTGGGTACAAATGTACAATTTGTTTTGGATGATCCGCTAGGCAATGCTTATAGGAAACATCTTGTCCCCTGGAAAATTACATTAAAAAGTTGGTATGAAGCACATAGGCCTATATGATTTAATTCACCACAGCACGAGCTTGGAAGTTATCCCTGTTAACTTTGTTAAGGTGAAATTTTTTATAATTAATGCACTCTGAAAATGTTTTTGCAATATACTTCCAGGGAAAACGGCCTAATTTAACCTTCCAATATGACTAGCTGACACTAAAACTGTGCTGATGTTGAACCAAATATCTTTCTTGATACCACTCCACTTTGGCATGTTTATATAGTCTGACATGATTAATTTTCAATAACAATCAATTTGGGATTTCTGACTCAAACTTTTAATTATTGTATAACAAATTCAATCAGCCCAGGAATTGGAGAAAGATCTTCATGGTCCAACAGCAAACTCTCTTCCAGCTGAGAAAAGGCTTATTGTGTTCGACAAAATTTTTGCCGCATACCATGAGGCCAGAAGTTGCATCCGTAGTGACTTGGTATGGATTGTTGGTTATTGAATGCGATAATATGTGTATATGTCATCAGTTATTCCTTCCACAATTTCCTTTTACTTCTTGTCTTTGCCCCCCCAAATGTTAACCACTCCCCCAACCCCGGGGAAAAAAAGAAAGAACCAAAAGTGGATGGGCTTTGATCTTTCTGAAGCAAACAAATTGGTTAATGAATCAAAGCACGACTTGTTTTGAGCATAATTTTTCATAAGATTGATTCTGGGATTCTTTGTGTTTTAGGTTACAGCAGGTAGTTCTGAAAACCTGAAAGATGATCTGAGTGCCCTAGATAAAGCTATTGGTGCTGTATTAGGACAACGAACTATTGAGCGGAACCAGTTGTTAGTTAGCTTAGCCAAAAGTAAACTTAATAAGGTCCGTGATGACAAAACTGAGAAAGTCACCAAGCCTGAAGAGCTTGTCCGATTATATGATCTTTTGTTACAGGTGAGAGACCACACTCCTAAATTCTTGATTGTTACATTGTGTTTGTATTTTACTATCTACATCTAGGGATGCCTGGACCAAAGTAGCAATATTATTCTCATGATATAACTTGAGCAACTGATCTTTCTATTGGCAGAATACAGCTGATCTTTCTGATTTAGTTAGCTCTGGAAGAGATAGAAAACCAGAAGAAGTGGCATTTGCTGAAGAATGCGAACTCAAAAGTTTGGTATTTCGAGCAGAAAGGTTTGCTTAATAGGAACTTTATTTATTTGCAGAATAAAACTTTAATGGCTTAGGATCTTACTTTACTCACGTCTATCAATATGGATTGCACCATTTCTTAGAATAGGACCCTTTCTGAAATTTTATAGTTTTTTATTAGTATTTGATTTTTAGAATTCCTAGACAAGATTTTTAAAGCCTGTGAATACCCTTAGCTAGCAAAAAAATATCCGACAAGAAATTCTCTAAGTCCAAGGAAACTGTGGTTTATAGTTGGATTTAGCTGGTTAACCTAATAGTTTCTGTTCTCTAGTTTAGGGAAGATGTTTTACTGAAAGTAATTTAACCCACATGTTTGAGCTTTGATACCATAGAGACTTTGTAGTGACTCTTTGCTGTTGGCTTTTCATGTCCTGTTTCACAGTCTTATCATCTAGAGCTATGTCTTGTGTTAAATGATAGTTAGTCATGTCTTTTCCTAATGCGTCAGGTTACAGGCTCTGGCTCTCCCACCCTCGAACTTGAATTTTATTAGTTATTGCTGGTGTTCAAATTGAACTTGGATAGACGTCATAATATTTTCACTGCGTCGCGATTGTTGTTGCTTCTATTCTCTCGTGTCTGTGTCTTGCGCCATCTCATCTTACTTTTTTCATGGCTTTTTGTATAAACTCGTATGTTCTGAGGAAGACATGCTGCATTGGCATCATGAAGCGATCTAGGAAGAATGTATATTTACTCTCAGTAATTTTGTGCTGTAAATGTGTTTAATGAGGATACTTTTCTGTTTTAATGTGTAGTCAATGTGTTTATTAGTTGTCTCAATCACTTGGCATCAGCATGTTTTATGTTCCATGAATCTTTTGGCTTGTCTTGATCTTCCAATCATATCATAGAAATGTTTTTGGTTCTGAAACTTCGGATTTTGAGAAGCCTGTTGGATGATATTAAGGTGTCATGCTGTCCATTTTTCATTATGCACTAAACTGTTATGATGGCAGGATTATGTTTCTTTTGTACCATACTATCATCTGTATGTTTTTGTTTATGCCAAAATGTGAATCTTTGTGAGTGACATATCACCCTTGGTTTGCTCTTTGGATAATTTCTATGCAGTGCCAATTTTACTTACTTGATCGTTCTATACATATTATAATATCAACTATCGTTTTCTCTGGTGCTGATCCCGGTAATCATGGTGTTTCTGCTTTGCATATTTACAAATTTGATTCTGCTGTAGTGCTCTCCTTGATAACAAGTTTTTAGGAGAAAATAAAAATGTTACATTTCTCTCAGTTCACATTTGATTGGAAGACCTCCATCCCATATTGTTGGCAGGTGTTTTTACTTGGCTAAATCCTACAGTTCTGCTGGAAAGAGGACAGAAGCATATGCTTTGTACTGCCGAGCTCGCTCTCTAGCTGATACTGCCCTGAAAAAAATTCAGAATTTGACTACCCCAGATCAGGTGTTTACATTCATAAAGGCAGTGTGGTTTTGGTGACTGTTTTAAAGTACTTTTGTCCAACGGCTCTATGCATCATACATAAGAACTTGCATAAAATATCTATTCTAATTTTTGTGGTTGACACCCACAATTTCTTTCTGACATCATATCGGACTGAGTTCCTCTATTGTTTTACTGTCTCATTTGGGTAATAACTACTCAGTAAACATTGTGCTAGCAACTAAGCCCAAAGGCTAGCGAATCCGAATTTTTTTTTTTTTGGTAGTAGTCCTATCGAATCCTATCAAATATTTATATTTCTCCTTTGAATTACTCATATATATGTCCTATGAATTTCATTTCGCACCGGAAACTTTTCTAGGAGAAGTTCGAATCCGTTCCGTTCAGATATTGATCGGTCTTGGTTTGACATGGTCTACGCGTTACTGGTTCCCGGATAATCCAGTAGCTGCACTGTTGGGAATTATCTAATTTCGCAATTTGCTGAATTATTCTTGTAGGATTTATCACTGCGCTGATGCTAATAAAGTGTCATTTAATACCAGTAATCAAAACATAGATGATGTTGTGAGTACTTGGTTTTGAGTGCCTTTTACTCATTTCTATTTTCCTTCCTTAAAACAGGTAACAATCAAGGAATTGGAGATGTTATACAATGACAGTAGATCCAATAGTTGTATAGAGCATGCAACTGGTGTTATGGAGGAGCAGAAAGCTCCCGAGAATCTCTCAAAAAAGATCTCTACTTTATCACTAACGATAAATGACAAGAAGGTACTTTATGTTGCCACATACTTTTCCGAGGTAAATATTTGAGTACGAAGTATATTTCAGCAACAATGGTGGAGGTAGCATATATATGTGTAGATAGTGCAGCAGATGGTGACCATTCTTTATATCTTTTTGTGCTGGACACCAATTAGTGCTTTTTCTCAAAGGAACGGAAAAGAAGAGACTGATTTAGATTGACAATGTTAGAGGCATTAAACTGACCTTTAATGAACTGACCTTTAATGAGTTACTGACGATGGGAATTGTGCTCTTACGATTGTGTTATACTCGTCCCCCCCACCAGAAGGAGAGAGAGAGAGAGTACCCATTGATAATAGCTTAAAGAGTTTTTTTTTTAAGTATATTTTTGATAGATGGCGAGATTTATCTTTGTGCTTTCATACTCTAAAAATCGGTCTAATATGCTGATTTAACTTTTGTTTCAGCTGGAGAAATTTCTTCTCGAGAAATTGGATACTTACGAATCTGCAGTTGGTGATTCCAACACGAGAGGAATTCCTCGTATTGATGCCTTCCCACCTACCTTCCAAGCAACTCCTCGCAATCCAATTGTTCTAGATCTTGCATATAATTCAATTGAGTTCCCATCACTTGAGAACAGGATGAAGAAAGACAAAAAGGGCTTCATTAGTCGGCTTTGGCGATAAGCTGTTTGGGTGGCTTTGAATCCATGGGATGTTTTTGTTACTCAAAATTTAAGATCCATACAAGGAGGAAAACACGACGAAATGACTACTTTTCCAAATCTGAAAATTTTCGGTTCGCTGGATTTTGTAGAACAAAAATAACTTGAAATGGGACTGCCAACAAATTTCCTCACCCGTTTCTGCTCTGACTGCAGTGGAAATGATGGGGTTGAACAGAATTTTGGAGTTCAATTTGCCTTGGATATGAATTTCTTCTTTGTTTCATAGTTTTGAGAGATTGACTTTGCTATTGGCTTTCTGAGAAGGTAATTTGTTTTATAGGGAAGTAATGTGTGTGAAAAACATATCGAATGCACAAATAGGGGCTGAGCTAAGCAATGTGCAATAGGCATTATTCACTTGGGATAATTAGGGCCAAGTCTTTTGTAGGGAACTTTTGATGAGTTAAGTCCATCACTCAAATATATTTGAGAATAAGCCCTATTATAATTTTTTAGTAAGTAGTTAAGTCCAAATTTTTTTAATAACTTCAAAATACCTTTCATATGAAGTTGAAAGCAGGCATCAACGTTAAATTTGTTTCCTATACGGCATTCCTTTAATGAGCAGTCTTCTACCCCTTAATTTATGCTCAGATTTGACTGAGATTTTTCATAAAATTTGAAATTCAAATTCACATGTATATATTATCTATATTATTCTTCTGGTAATGCTTTGTGTCTTCATACAACTTATTGACTTCGTTTGAGGGGATATATACTAAATGCTCGGTCTACTGAGTAAGGTAATCACGACTCATTATGAGAGTAGGTTTAGAGGAGCGACCTTTGCCAAACCTAGTAATTGCACGACTTGAGGGGGGAATAGATATTGATTAATTATTCCTACGGGGGGGACACTATCAATCGGCTTGATGGGATTCCCAAAATGTCATGCCATCACATTTGAAGGTATAAAATTGTCCAAAAAATTGGGTCTCACGTACACAATCAAGTAAAGTTTGATTCTCCTTTTGAGTACCTACTGACTTAGGTATCGAAAGGGATAATCTAGATACGTCTCAGGTTCTCTTTTAACCTCGTTCCTTATTTGCAAGACACTCAAACAGTCTCACCTTAGTGCCTCTATCTTAAATTATTGCCCAAAAAAATTACCCCGTGCACTAACTTAACTACCAAATAACCTTATTTGAAAGATCAATAATCCATCTACATCCCTTAGTAGCTTCAAGTCATATGCACTCTTTAATCCTCTTATCCCTAATATATTTATTATAATTTTAAACTTTCAAGATTTAATTTTTCGTAGATTATATATAATTCAAAAATTTTATTAACAAGTATTTATCGAGTAAACTTGAGCAAGAATTTAAGCTCGTCATGAGCTCAAGCTTAGAAAATTATAAACAAATAAAAAATAAATATACTCAAACTCGACAAGTTAGACTTAATTAACACATCATAATACATGATTAGGGCATGACATGTTTTTGTGTCCATAGCCATAATTGACCTTAGTCTAGAAATAGAGGAGCTCAACGACTGGATGGGCGTGGAGGATGTTGGAACCTTTGTCCCCTGGTCCATACACACCTGACCAAAGTCCAGATTAGCTGGCCCAGGGTCTCAAAAACGTTCGTGTCGGCATGGCGCGCACCAGCAGTTTTTTTGGACAGCTAAAGGGTAAATCCCATTTTGTCCTTGGAAAGATACAAAAAATTTTAATTTGTACCCTGAATATTAATTTTTTCACATTGTCCTCTCAAAAAATAAAAAACGTTGCAATGTGGTTTACTATTTTATTTTTATTTGATCGCTGTTTTGTAATTTTTAATTGATTGATTCTCATTTTGTCCCGAAAAGATACAAAAATTTTCAGTTTACTTTCCAAATAATTAATTTTTTCACATATCTCTTTAAATAATAAAAAATATTACAATGTGGTCTACCGTCGTACTTATATTTGGTCGTTCATCTGTTTTATCATTTATGATTGGTTGATTTTGATGATGCACAAATTGGTTTTCGTGCAAGATCAACAGCCAAGAATATATAAAAGTGTAATTAATGAGCAATTAACAAGCAATCAATGACAATCAATGGCAAAGCAGTAAATAAGAGATCAACACAGAGATTTATAGTGGTTCGGTTCGGTTGACCTACGTCCACTCTCGGGAATGGCAGCGGTGGCCTGATGTTCTTTATTGATGAATAATAGTACTCCGGAGAGTTACAGTGTATTGAGGGAGAGAGACTTGGTGCAAAGCTCTTGGTGGAAAGAGAGAGAGAGAGAGAGACTTGGTGTAGAAGTCTCAAAGAGGTGATGAACGTGTGTGTAGATCTCAAGATGCCTCTCCAAGTAGAGAAAGCTTACATTATATAGGTGTAATGAGGCGGTGAGGCGGTCACTACAATTTAGCAAGTACAATTTAGGTAGGACTCCTCCACTTTGGCAAGTATACTCATGGTAGGATTCGATCTCCGGTGCATATCCCGATATTTTCTCCCTTGTGTCCCTATTCCGTCGTCGGAGGTCTTGAGCTGGACTAGGCTTGTAGTGGGCTAGGCTTGAGTCGGAGGAGGCCTTCATGGAGTCAGGAGACAAAGGAGGAGGAGGAGACCAAGGCTAGGCAGGCGCCCCCATGGGCGGCGGCCACTTGGGCGTGGCCAGCCTCCATAGGCGCCCCCTTGGGCGTGGCCAACCTCCATAGGCGGTGCCCCCTTGGGTGTGGCCAAGGTGCCTCCCATGGGCGGCGTCCCCTTGGTCCATGGGCTTGGATTTTGTACTCCGTATCGATTTGCGGTCGCCTAATTACCTTTATGCCCTCCGTATTGTTTTACGGCCGCCTAATTCCCTTTATGCCCTCCGTATTGTTTTACGGCCCAACTCCGAATAGTATTTCCTTTTGGCTTTCTCGGTCCGTTCAAGTTGGGCTTGATCCAGTCAAATTTGGATTTGTCAGATTTGGCACAAAATAGAAGGACAACTAAACGAAAATAAGACGGTAAACCATAGTGCAATATTTTTTATTTTTTGAAAGACAATATAGAAAAATTAATCATTCGATGTGTAAATTGTGAATTTTTATTTTTTTTTTAGGGGTAAAATGGGATTTGCCCCACAGACCCGGCGATTAAACTATGGTTTGAGAGGGAAAAAGTTTGAGAGGAGAGAGAGAGAGAGAGAGAGGAGGGGGAGGGAGGGGGGGGGGGGGGGGGCGGGGGAAAACAGAGGTTATTTTAAGTGACAGCCATGAAAAACCGGGAAAGCTGGTCCCCCTATTTTCATCAACCATTTCATTGTCTCCTCCATTTTCGGTCCCTTTCCTATCCAAAAATATCAATCAAACCCTCCCCATTTGTCTTCACATTCTTCTTCTTCTCCAACGTTTTTGAATTCAGAATCGCTTATTGGATCTTCGTATTTTGTTTATGTGAGAAACGTTATTCGTTTTTCTTCCAGAAATTGCGATTACCTTCTAGGGCTTGGTTCTTGATTTTGTGGCCATTGCATGAGTGAATTCTGCTAGAAATATCTGAAATCGTGCCGAGTAAGATACGTTTATTGATATTGCGGGTGGGCTGTGATGTTGGTTTGGATCAGATGCAGGAAGGAAAGATGCATTTTGCGAGACTCGACGACTCGCCGATGTTTCGGCAACAGGTAATCATTAGGGATTCATTGTCTGCCAAAATGTTATCGGTGTACTTGAATCATACGTTGGATCGTTGTATCACCTATTTTTAGGTGTCGAAACTAGGAACTTTGTATTTTAGATTGTTTTGTCTGAAATTACACGGGAGTGATTACAATAACTGCTGGATTTTATTTGTTTCCTTTATACAATTATACAACATTTGATGTTTGGTCATGTATACGGGCTCAACATCTGGTATGATGTTCACGGGCTTGAAACTCCAAATACGATTAAATTGCTTTATTTTGGTGTTTTGTGGTCTAGTAAAATCACATTATAGAACTCAAGATTGTTAGCTGCTCCATCAGTTGCATTGGTGCTTAATATGGTATGATTTTGATGATTGTATTTATATGACTCGAAGGATTGCTTGTGAATTCTCACTGGTGCTGAAAAATAGCTCGCTGTGACTTTTTATTATTCACTTTAGCCTTCTAAATATGCTGTTGTTTTACTTTATTTGAATGCACTTTTTCGAGCTCCCTAAACTTAATACCATCAATAATGCTATTTGGACCTAATTTACCATAACCCTTGGATTGATTGTGGGTCTAAACAAATAGTAGGGTCCACTATCAATCCAATTATGAATGATTAAATCAGTAAAATAGGTCCATATAACATTGCTCATATATAGCTCTTGATCGGGGTGTCCATGCAAAAAAAATTTTGGACTAGGCGGGGCCAAAACCTGTGCTGTGGTGAGGCTGGGCCATGCTAGATGTGGGGGCTTGTGCCACAGCCCAGCCCATGGCAGTTGCTGATTGCCAGGTTTGTTGGCTGGCTGGGCAGGGTTGACCGCGAACGAATTTTTACATTAGAAAGTAGTGAATTATAATTTCTGAAGTATTTAAGTTTATAACTTACTACTTATTATTTCTATTACTTCTTTAGTTGTATATTTATGATCATTATAAGATTATATCTTAGAGCTTATATATAGAAAATTGAAAATTCGATGGGTCAATCTGTGGGATGGAGTTAGCGCCATAGTCTACACCAAGACTACTCGGGCTTGGTCCAGGTGGTGGGAGCAATTTTAGGGTTGGGCTGAGTATAGGCCAGATTTCTTGTGCCCGTTTCTTGTGCCGGGCATGCTCGGGTAGCATGGTGTCACTTAACTTGAATTCTTTTATTCATTAGTTCATGAACATCACTTTTAGGTTTAAGCATTGGCAAGATTTGGATGATATTGAGATTTTTCAAGTGGATTTGAAATATTTGACTAATCATAAAAATGTTCGGTTCAAAATTTTGTTGAAACAAAAACTAAAGATATAGCTCACTTTTCATTAGATTTGAGAGGAGTCACTTTTCATTTAACGTTTGAGGGGAATACTAATATCTTGTGGCAAAATCTATTGCAATGCTCACACTTACAGAAAAAAGAAAAAGTTTTCATAAGAACCTCATAATTTTCATTCACCGAAATCTCGTCTTTCATAAACTTTTATGGGGCTGAGTGTGAATGGGACGGGTGATTGGGAAAACAGATATAGACACTGAAATGTATCAGTAACATTTTGGAGGCCGTGTTTGTTATGAATAAGATTGGGGGAAAAGACTATCTAAGTGTTGTTATACTACTATCTTTTGTTTACTCCTTTGCAATGATTTTCTAGGTTTTGTGTTGATATTTAAGCAGAATACAAATAATATCGGCTTGTAAAGCCTATGGTAGACATTCTTGTTGCCGTTAAGATGTATGTTGACTTTTTGCTATATGTGAAGGCTAAACACTGCATTGTTTGGTGAAGCAGATCCAATGTTTGGAAGAAAGTGCTGAAACATTGAGGGAGAAAAGTTTAAAGTTTTATAAAGGATGTCGAAAATACACGTAAGTCTAAAATCTATATCACCTATCTCCACTTTTTTATATCATGACCTTAACTTCATACTTGCTTTGAAGAGAATGGTTCAGTCAATATGTAATTTCTTTTGAAGCTTTATGTCAGATTCATAGATTGTTCTAATTTCAAAATATGCGATAATATCTACAACATGCTTTGATATTCTAGTTTTTTTTATTTTTTTTCGAAAATAAAAAAAAAAGCATAATGTGAATGCTAAATGCGAAATTTTTCAGAGATCTTCATGTATGTGTATGTGTTAATGTCCTCATCGTCGTTTTCACAAAAATATTTTTTGTTGGAGTGAGAGAACAATGAAGTCTTCCAAGAATAGGATACAGTTATTGGTTGGTGTTGATCGCTTATTTTTACGGATTTGGTATCGCTTGAAAAACAATTATGTGATTTTGGAGAGCAAAATAACGTATCTAGTAAACTAGAAGATACAGGCAGAAGGTATGTTCATAAGTTGAGGTCAATTTGCTATTGATCCACATATGTTGTCCCGAATCAATGCTTACATAGCTGCTTCCAATCCCAATAACAGATGATTCAGTCTGTAACCAACTAGGTCTATTTGGTTATAGATCCAGTTTGCTTTTAGCTGTGGGTATTATTATTTGTTATTTTTGGTTAGATTTTGTTGTGGGCGGGCCTTGAAGCATGGGCGAGTTTGCCCTGACGTAGGATTGACATTTAACTTTTTCCGAATAATGTGGGAGCCGTTTATGCTTTGAAGTGATAAGTCATGCTTTTCTTATATGTTACTTTGTGTTTCTATTTTTTTTCCCTCCTTTTTATTATTATAAATGAGGTTACCCTATGTAGTTAACTTAACACATATTCAAATATTTAGGCAAACAATTTGTAATATCTAATATAACACCTTAAACATCCACATAAGCATTGTAGACGACTTGAAATTTCGAGCATTTATAGCTTCTAGATGGAGGAATGCATCTAGTGTATTGTGTGATAGACGCTTATCTCTTGAGCGAAAAGGTAAGTTCTATGGAACGACCATAAGACCCGCCATGTATTGTAGTACTGAGTGTTGGACAGCTAAGAAACAACACGTTCAAAAATTAGGTGTGACAAAAATGAGAATGTTAAAATGGATGTAGAGTAAAACTAAAAAAGATAGAATTAGGAACGATTATATCCGTGAAAAAGTAGAGGTAACACCTATAGAAGATAAATTTAGAGAGAATCGACTTAGATGGTTTGGACATATTTATAGATGACTTATTATGACACTGGGGAGAAAGAATGATATGATAGCTATTGATGGTAAGTGTAATGGTAGTGGAAGTCCAAATTTAACTTTAAAGTAATAAAGAAAAATATGATAACTTATGGTTTAACAAAAAATATGACTCTTGATAGAGCATAATAACGAGAGAGGATTCATATAGCCGACCCCAAAAATATTGGAACAAGACTTTGTTGAGATGAGTTGTATAGCTTCTAAAATATTCATTTTGCTTAGGGAAGCCTATGTTATCCTTTTAAAGAGTAGCAAAGTACTGATTTCTGCATTTCGAATTTACAGAGAAGGGCTTGGGGAAGGATATGATAGGGACATTGCTTTTGCAAGCGCCCTCGAAACTTTTGGAGGAGGGCACAATGATCCTATTTGTGTTGCTTTTGGAGGTATGCATCTCTAATTCCTCTATTTGATATCCTTTTCCATGTTGAGATAGTGAATTTTTTGCTCTATATTTGAGGTTCAACATGGTTATCATTTCTTATTTCAAATTCCAAATTAGTAAATTGAATTGAGCTAGAGTCAATTTTTGCCAATCTTGCTTGAACTGACTTTACTTCATAATAAAACAAAACCTGGATTATCTTAGCTCATTTTGTTTTTGTTGCATCTTCTGTAAAAGCTTGGAGGATCTTAATTTCATCAAATATGAAGGAGCATGAACAGTAGTTAATAGAAGTATCAAAGTTTTGTTGGTTTCAAGGTACCTCAATCTATCATAAAATCGTTTAGAGTTACAGGTTTTATTGAAAGAGCAAACTAGGACGTTTTTGGATGAATTGTTTATTGCTTGAGGGGAGATTTCTATGATTGATTTGTGTGCTATCCAGTTGAGCCCATGTAGGTCATGCTGAGTCGTACACAAATTTACCTTCTTAGCATTCCATCAGACTAAAGCCTGAGCTCAGAATGTCAAGGTTGGCGACTGAGGTTGATGAATCTCCTAACAACAACATACTTTATTGATGAATTCAGTGGCACACTGTTCATGACTACTGTGGCACTAGTTTGATACAGTGCTGCAATAGTCTTTAGGGAGGGCTTTTTGGAATGTTTCTTCTTGTTATCCTGATTTACAATTGGGAGTTTAATTATTTTTGACAGCTAGGATTAGGAAAAGAAGAATTTCCGCCTTATCTCGGCGTTGTAGTCTAGAGGTCCACTCCAGCCCTAGGCTGTGTTCAGATTTTGTTTCTTCCTCTATTGATATTTTGACATTTGTTGATAGAATGTTTTTTTTTTCACTTAATCTGGATGACTTCTTTGCACCATTTTGATGCAAAGCCCCATATCTTAAACCTCGACATTCTTCCTCAAATTAGTGTAATTTTGTAAAAGCTTCACAATATAATCCTTGACTTTTGTGACTTCAGATTTAAGTTGCTTTTTCTTGACTTTGGCATGTTTCAAACTAAATGGAAAACTTCAGACTTGAAAGAGCCTCTAATAGGTTGGAAAAACCCTTTGGGTCACTGACTTTTTGGGCCAAGATGTTGCCTTAGCTGGGCGAAAAATTTTGGGCTTGCTATACAAGTTCTTTTTGTTTCAAATCTTCCTCCATTTTGAAGCAATCAACACCATCGTGTTACCAATTGAGTTTGTGAGGGTAACTTTTTCCCTTCAAATTTCATTTGAATATAGGAGTTTAAGAAAATCGAAAAAGAAAAAGAAGATTCAAGGACATCATGGCGCAAGGGAGAAAGAAGAATCCTGTCTGGGTAGGCTTGCTGCCTGAAATGTTGAAAAAGGAGAAGAAGATGAAGACTAAGTCTGAACTCTCCTCCATTATCATGAACCATATTATATAGCTCTCTTGATGATGGCTTGAATTGTCCTCCTCAGGTTCATTCCGAGATTAAAGAATATAGAAGGCCATAAATTTAAATCGAAGCTAGATTGAATGACGTAATCTCACCTGTATCATCATCATCATCATCAAATCTTTAATCAATTAATAAACAGGTTGTCATTACATGCACCTTTTTGATTTAGTTTATCTTACCAGTGTTGTTGCAAAAATCCATATTACATTATTTTGTGTTGATTGTTTTTATCTTAAATATGTATATTGATGAAAGTGCCATGTTCTACTGCACTGAATACTAATCAAAATTTGTTTTTGCATTCGTAGGTCCTGATATGACCAAATTTGCGATTGCTTTGCGAGAAATTGGAACATACAAGGAAGTTCTTCGATCGCAGGTGGAAATTCTCTTGCTTTTATTACCATAGCACGTTAAATTGTATTTTTTATCCATAAGATGTTGCTTATTCTATGTGCTTGCTTTAATATCATTCTATTTGCTTCTTTCTGCTCATAATATCCAGTTGTCTTTTCAGGTTGAGCACAAACTTAATGACACCTTGCTATACTTTGCCAACATTGACCTGCAAGATGTGAAGGTACTGTTCATTACGCTTTGCTTTAGACTCATGTGCATAGGAGTTATCAGTAGTGGTAAGATCTTGTCTGTTTTCCCTGTCATTTCCATATAGAACTGCTATTATTTTAGCATGTTGAGAGTTTATGAAGCAGTGTTGTATTGCAATCATCTTTGAACTATACTGTAGGACAAAGATGTAGCAGTGTTAATTGGAAAAACTGAAACTGAAGACCTTCAATTAACCAAAATTATGCATGACATTTTCTATTTAATTTTTTCACCATTGCGTATTTCTGAATTCCACTGTAACACATCTTCTTTTCTTTCCTAAGCAACTTTCACTTTTATGTTCTAAAATATTTCGTATTGGTTCAGGAAGCTCGGAAGCGTTTTGACAAGGCTAATGCTATTTATGACCAGGTGGGCATTTGCTCTCTGTAGGTTGAACTGTAACTTCTAACTTTTAAAGCAAATCTGTCCAATTTCCTTCTACATTCTAGCTACAACATTTTTTTAAAGTTTCATTACTGACATGTGAGTTGAGTTTTGTTAGTCGAAGATTGCTGCACAAGCTAAACTTTTAAAATGATTCTGTGTAAATGTAATTGTCCTCTTTTATAGCCCTGTGGCATTAGGCTTCCAATACACTCTGATATATCGATTGTTGGGATTTGTTACCGTCACTTCCCTGTTCTAATACCTTAACTTTGCTGCATTCAACTTCTATTTCTGACCGTATTGTATCATGAATCATGGTTGGCCTTACTGCCATCTTATAATAATTTCCCTTTGGCTTGACATGTATTTTACAATCCCAAAACATTCTGAGACTATTCTCTGGTTTATCCAGCACCCCTTATCTAGAAATATGGAGAAACTAAATGACAACGGTCTCAGTACTTGCTTAGTTTAAGTTTCATTTTGGATTGTTCTTTGGGGTAGAAATTAACAAAGAAAGTCACATTACTTCCAATTTCTAATCTCCATATGCCACAAATTCTTCAACTAGCATTTACATGACCAAAATTGGCTGGCAATTGATCTAAGAAGTGCAGAATTTTCTCAACATAATTAGCATGGACAATTGGACAAGCTGCAAGATTTGATGTTTTACTTAGTTACTTTTGACTATTGATGCCACAGGTCCGTGAGAAGTTTCTTTCGTTGAGGAAAAGCACAAGGATGGATATTGCTGCTACCATAGAGGAGGTATCAAGTATTAGTTTTCCTTTATGTTGAATGCTATGCAATTCTGATGCATTATACGAACATATAGTTTGTTGTGGGTAACCATCGCCTTTTAAATGCTAATTTGGTTGAGAGATGTTCCAGGAACTTCACAATGCTAGATTAACATTTGAGCAAGCCCGCTTCAATCTGGTACATTAAATTTCATTGCACCTGTCTATTTTGTATAGGTTTTATATTATAAAAAGGAAACTAATTAGATAAAGAGGAATGCCGAATAAGCAAGAATCTTACTATATCTGGGGAACATTTTTAATTGCAGGTTGGTGCTCTTTCTACTGTTGAGGCAAAAAAGAGGTTTGAGTTTTTGGAGGCTGTTGTTGGGACGATGAATACTCATCTTCAATACTTCAAACAGGTAAATGATATGACGATGATTCCATACTCCTTTCTGAAGTGTTACATTTCTGTGATGCTTCTTCTAAACCCTTTGATTACGTGCAGGGGTACGAGCTGTTGCATCAGATGGAGCCATATATCAACCAGGTATATATTGTCCATTAGTAATGATATCTTTTAATGGGGATGAGGTGGATCTGCATTTCTTGCTTGTTTGGCTTTGATGATACATGATTTTGAAAATAACATTTAGATAGTTATGGAATTATAAACAAAGAGATGAACAGAACAGGAATATTATAGAATGAAGTTAATCATACCTCAAACAAAATTGTGCAAGATAACTTTTCCTAATTAATCTACTTATACCTCAGAGCCTTGGCACGTTCCGTTGTAAAGAGCATGTCAGAGTTATGATCTATCGTATATTTTCCATTTGGGTGGGGAACTTTGAGATTGCTCCGTAGAGCATTACCTGAAGGGATTTCAAATGGATTGGTTAAAGCCCTGGATTGAAAAAAAAGTAAGGCTAATATTTTGGGCCAAATTTTCAATATTAGGATTCTTTTGTCATGTTCTTGCGTAAAAATGTTAATTTTGCTTCCTTTTGGAACTGCCAACATAGATGCTTATGGTAACAAAGGAAAACTATTGCTATTAAAATTTTGTACTAGTGGTTCTCTCTCTCTCCCTTTCTTCTTCTTCTTCTTTCTGTTCTCTCACCCCTTCTTTCTTCTCACCTTTTGTCTTTCTCATTTCTGTTGCCTTTCTTGTACGACAGTCTGCCTTTAGATCTTCAAGACTCCCAACTTTCGCCCTCCACGCTTTCCCATTACGATGAATTTTTAAATTGGACCTTTATGAAATTTTATGTTTGAGTTCCAAATGAGCGTTGAAATGGTTGATTTTTTTTCATCTTGCCATTGTAATGATTAATCATGACAAGGATGATGATTTGTACTCCAAGCTGTGTAGCGTGGAACTGCGTCAGTGGTTTCGAACCCATGTGGACATGATGCTCCTCTGACTCTCTTTGAAAATTTTCAGACACATCATATGACTGATCTGAGGAAGAATCTTGGTTCCTGCAAGCATGCAGCAGACACTATTTACACAGTGAACATAGGTGTAAAGTATACAAGTATAGGAGGCAAGAGTGATAATATGCTTAATATAATAATGAAACAGATGTTGTTGTTGCTTTATCACCTGATAAAACTTATTTAAATGTGGATTATTTTGCCTCATTTAATCACCAGTCAGTTTTTTCCTTGAACACGATTGTTCAGTTAACGAGCAAAATTGAGTTTTGGAACAATAAATTAACTAAAAAAAGTAATTATATCATAACCAATCAAGTCCAACTCGGACCTTAAGACCTAAAACCTAAAATCCTTGACTTATAGTAACCCAACAAGATTATTTCTCACTAAATATTGGGCAATTGTTCAACACATAATTATTTAAAAATCATAATCACTTTTGAAACTGAAACGAAATTCTACCTAGTTTTGTATGGATAATATGCTTTTTTACATTGTTTTGTTAAGGCATGTTTTGTGTCCCAACTTTTTGAGGATTTTCTGCCCCCTTGGCTTGTGGTGTTCATGTCTGGTGTTACAAATCCAAGGAAAAATACAGTTACAATTGAGATGTTACTGATATTCTGTTGGGCTGTTGTTAAATGGTAGACCAGTTTTGGCCCAAACCTTTTACTCTTTCCTTTTCTCTGGTAGATAAACCATTGCAATAATACAGCTCAATCGATTCCTCTTGTGAGTGTCATGCAAGTTAACGTGTTGACTATTTCTCAACTTACCTCTGCAAGTTAATGTGTTGATTATTTCTCAACTTACCTGAAGTGTTGAAATGTTGTTTTTTGATCATGTATTCTACTTGAAGCCTTGAAAATGCATATGCAATCAAGATGACTGAACTATATATTCAGATGTTGAATCTGGTAGATCTTGTCCAACTCTAATTCAATATTTATATTGGTTCTTCAGTCAGCTACTACCTGCAAATATCTTATCTATTATTTATGCTTACGCTTTTTGTATTTTCTTAGCACCTTAGGTTGGGAAATACTAAAGTTCAGGTCTACTCTTTCGTTACAGGTCTTGGCATATGCACAACAGTCGAGAGAATGTTCCAACTATGAGCAGGCAGCTCTCCATGAAAGGATGCAAGAATACAAAAGGCAGGTTGATCATGAAAGTAGACATTCCTTTAATGGGTCTCATGGTTCTCCAAATGGAGAGGTTATACAACCTTTTCACAGAAGTTCTCATAAAGCAATTGAGGCAGTGATGGAGTCAGCTGCAGAAGGGAAGGTATATATGGAGATGTAATTTCCTCTCTGCCTATCAAAAGTTTTTCTTTCATTTTTGGCAATTTATTTATTTGTTATTTTCAGGGATAGTTATGATTTTCATGTCTATAGCTAAGACTTCAATAGTTTAGGTTCAAACCATTAAGCAAGGATATTTATCAAAACGTTCATCTAATTTGAGGGGTGACTGGAAGAGAAGGTTTTTTGTTCTGGACAGCCGAGGGATGTTGTTGTACTATAGAAAACAATGGAACAGGTCACCTGTAAGTCCTTCATGATAACTTATGTTGGTACTTTAAAAACTTCATTTTTAGTTGTTACTACCCCTGCTTACTGAATCTTTTAGCATATAGGTGCAGGGGTCTGGGAGTCAACTACCTGCTCATAGAAATAGTTCTTCTGAACCTGGTGCTGGACTGCTAAGTCGGTGGCTTTCTTCTCATTACCATGGTGGTGTACATGATGAAAAATCTGTTGCACGTCACACCGTGAACCTTTTGACATCAACAATAAAGATTGATGCAGATCAATCAGATTTGAGATTCTGTTTCAGAATTATCTCACCGACAAAGAACTATACTTTGCAGGTAAATTTTTGTGGATCAACTCAAACATGTGGATATTTGTTTTCATTATAACCTTAATGATGCTAAGACAGCTTTATCTTGGTTGAATGTAAAGTTACCTCTGTGTTGAGGGGAACTGATTGAATATTTATCAACTAGCCTTAGTAATATCATACAATTCCTTGATGGTGCAGGCAGAGAGTGCCCTTGATCAAATGGACTGGATTGATAAAATAACTGGAGTGATTACTTCGTTGTTGAGTTGCCAGGCTCCTGAGAGGGTAAATTTTTAGAATGTCTGCAGTACCAATATTGGTTCAGATTTTTATGGTCATTTTTAACGATAATGATCCAATAATATGTCAGCGTCTCTCTGCTAGCCCCCCTAGTGAGTGTAGTTCTGTTGGAAGTCTTTCGGATCACGATCAAAGGGCAATTGAAGAACACATATCTGAGAAGGACCTTGCTTCTAGAAATGTTATACGAGCATCTAAAAGTTCACAACAGCTACACTGGATGAAAAGTGAGAAGCCTGTTAAGGCATTGAAAAGATTACCTGGGAATGATAAATGTGCTGATTGTGGTGCGCCTGAACCAGAATGGGCTTCCTTAAATCTTGGTGTTCTGATCTGCATTGAGTGTTCGGGTGTTCACCGCAATCTTGGTGTACACATATCCAAGGTTAGTGTCTTAGGTTTGTTATATTCACCTCAACTCCTTTCATGAGCACGTCCACTTAATATTTTTTGTGAAAACATCTGTGTTTTTAGTTAAACTTGGATGTGCATATTAGGGAGTAAGATGAAAGCTTGATGCCTTGCAGCAGGACTTTTAGATTCTTGAACACAACACTTTGAGGTGTGGGGATCCGATCAGTCAGAGGTCCTCAAAACTAATGGAAGAGAAATTTCTGAATATATGAGGTTCATTACATAAAAGACTGATCAACCCCCTGAAAGAAACATTGCGTGTCATGCAGTCAGATGTTTAGACTCTCAAACCCAATAATTTGAGGTGTGGATATTAATCAGTTTCTAATTGTACTTAATATAACTGACAAAAAACTTTTATTTGAACCAGCTAAATTTGTGATGACAGCTTAAACTGAGGTGGAAAAATGTTTGCATGATCATTCAGCACCCGGTGCAGTTATAATGTGTTCTTAGAGGTGCCAAGTCCTAAAAACTTAACAATCCTCCTACTGCTATATTTGACAAGTTTGTTTCAATTTTATCTGTTTGAAACTTAAAGACAGTTGCTAAGGAATATTACTTGTATTTTACACCATCTTGTTTTACTATACTTGTACATCTGAAAATGAAGAGGAAAAAATTAAAGTCATAGTTATTGCTTAAGAGCCTTCACGTAAGGTTTAACCTTGGATCTTTTTGTTGAATATTGACACGTCATTAGTTGGGTAAAGGTATTAACCATCGCAGGAAATTTTGAATTGGTTGATTCCATATAATCTGCTGCACTTGCCCTCTATTTAATCTCTCTTCCTTTCTCTGTGAATGCATGGGTTTATATACGCGCGTGCACACACACACGCACATATGTATATGATGTGATTAGCATGGCAAATAGTTTCTTCTGCTTGTTCATTTTCACAGCTCATGTATTACATCAATGCAGGTAAGATCCTTGGTGCTTGATGTCAAAGTGTGGGAGCCTTCTGTCATAACATTATTCCAGGCATTGGGTAATGTTTATGTTAACTCAATATGGGAGGGCCTGTTACATGCAAGAAGAACTTTTCAGGCTGATGAAATACCAATGAGGTAAGTATTGCATAACTTAACATGGTTGAAATGTTTGTTTATTCCATTCTCAAGAATTGCCGTTCTTGTGATGTAGGTTTTTTGAGTCTGATAAACACAAGCAGTTCTTTAGCAAACCCTGTCATGATGATCCTATTTCCGTAAAGGAGAGATTCATTTATGCAAAGGTATTGCTCCAAAGTATTTGATTTTCTTCACTTGTTATTAGTTACGTATTCAAGTTTTTTTCTTAAAGAAATGAACACATGGGTATAGGCATTGTATGCTGCACTGGTTTCGTTTTACTATATTTTTCAATGTGAGAATTTAGTATATTAATATCACTATGAGGTTCTAGTCATGTTATTCAAGTTTCATCCAAGCAATGGCTCATGCATATTGGATCTTCTCAAGAGATGAAGTTGGTAAAGTGATTGACACTCTAATTGATCAAAACCATCTGTCAGGTTGTCATATTAAAATTTTCCATTAATTGTATTTAAAAAGAATTTGTTAAACAAAGAATTGATGCAATCTCTATATGGACCATTGAATTGCATCTCTCTTGTACGTGTACAGTTTTTTTTATCTGGGGAGGGTTTAATCATAAAATCCACTCCTTTTGGGGTTTTGGGACTAGTTTCACGCCTGGGGATACAGGGTTTTTGGCTGACCTTACATGTCTGGGAGAAGAGGTTAACCTCAGTCTTCTGTGTTTTGGAGTAGAGCAACTATGAAATCAACTACATCTGCATGCATGATGGTGGAAGTATTATCACATAGTATGTCTGTTTACCAGGGAGAGTTTAATTAAAGGCCATTCCCTGGGTTTTGAATTTCTGCGCAATCTTTATTAGGTGGTGGCTCTTTCTTGTTGAGAAAATTGGGGTTATGGTTGATGCTTGTTTGGAAAAATATACAATGGTACATGTTTCATAGAAAAATAGTCACCTGAAGCTGCAAGAAAAATTTCGAATTGAAGTCGTTAGCAGAGAAGAATAATACCATTTATGGCTCATGAAGTTTGAAAGTTGAACTCTTTTTGATAACATTAAGTTGAACTCTTACCACTTAATTTAGAGCCTGGCATGAATGAACATTTTGGTCTCTACCTCGCAGTCAAACAAATTTGGTTGACTGCTGATTCTCCAAGGAAAACCTTTGCTTGGGTATGATCTCCTACTGGTACATATAGTAAATGCATCAATATATGTGTGGATGTGACTATTTTTCTGTTTCATTCTTGTGTAGACATGCATACTTACACATGGAGATCCTTGGTGGTTGTATTATCAATAATAAATATTTATTTGCCTCATATAGTTTTTAACTTTTTATTATTGGGAAAGTATAAGTGAATTAAGTTTTCCTCTGATTACAGTATGCAGAAAAACGTTTTGTTCAAAAAGTAAAGGACACTCAGGATCTTCTTTCAGTTGCACAGCAGTTGTGGGAAAGTGTCCGTATTAATGACAAGAAAGCAGTTTACCGCCTTATTATTATTTGTGAAGCAGATGTCAATGCTATCCGTGGGCAAGCCTCAGCTAGTACATCTTTAACTCTAGGCAATGCAATGCAATGGCAAGAGCTAGAAAACTTGGATCATAATTTTGATTGCTTAGAGGGACATTCTGTTAACAAGGTCTCCTCGAGCTGTTTGGGCTCACTAAGAGAAAATGAAGGTGAAGTTCTTGATGGCTGTTCCCTGCTCCACCTTGCCTGTCAAGTTGCTGACATTGGCATGGTAGAGCTGCTCCTACAACATGGTGCACACATAAATGCTGCTGATTCAAGTGGTCAGACACCACTGCATCATAGTATTATTAGAGGGAGAATTGCAATTGCAAAACTGCTTCTCATGAGGTGATTCTTTGCCTTTAGCGCACATTTAGTTCATCTGTTTCTTTTCTTTTATTGTGTTTCTATCTGGATACCAGTGTCTTTTTATTTTATTTGGCAGAAATATTTTCCTTTTTGTTGCTCTTTTTTAGCTCAGCCTCTATTGTATGCAATTAATTGCGACATGACCCACACAATAGCTGTTCAGGTCTCAATTGTTCCTTGTTAATATGGAATCACTGTGATGTCGAGAATTTACTTTTTACATTGCAATTATTTGGTTTTTTGGTTTATTGAAGGCATAGTTATTAGTATCGTACGATACACCTGTAAAAATGGATAAGAATTGTGTCTTTGTATCGTTTTTGCATCGTATCGTACGATACATATAATACGTATCATCCGATACATACGATACTGGAAAATTCTGTTTTTTTTTTAAATTTTTTTGCTTTTTTGGGGCTGAAACGATGACGTTTCATCCCAAGACTTATTTTTTAATCCCTAACTAGTGAAACAACGTCGTTTTAGTGGCTAGAGTTTAAAAAAAAAGTAAAGTTTGATGTTAATGTTGTTCAATTGAATCAAAATTTCTAATTAATGTTAATATTGTTCAAACAGTTGATATTAGAAGGTTGAATTAGAGGTCTTTGCATTTTAATATTAGTCAACTATGTTGGGAACTTGAATAATTAGTGGAATATTAATGAAATGCTATGTTATTATGTGTCTATAACTTTTTTGCAAAAATATAATATATATATTAATAATTGTGCACATCTTATGATACACGATACGATACGATACATTATTTTTAAAAAACGATATGCCTGTCGATACACGATTTGACAACTATGATTGAGGGACAATTGTATTTTGTCTTTCTTATAATTGTTGTACTTCGTAAGATGTTGGTTGGATTAGCAATCTTTGTTTGTTAGATGGGCTAGAGTATGATATCTACACCTTTTATCTTGAGCCATTGTTCTGATCTATGTCATCTTTGGTTAATATGATTAATAAACAATTCAAATCTTGTTAAATGCCAGTCTGATTGCCAAAGTGCTTACAGGGGTGCAGATCCACAAGCTGTCGATGGGGAAGGTAAATCGCCTCATCAGCTTGTCATAGAATCGGGTCTCGATGATGTTGAGATCCTTGCTCGCTTGAAAAACGCAAATAGATAGCAATGTGTGCAAGGATCACAGAAAGCCATGCACAGACCAAATGGAAGTCTTTGAACAGAATAAAGGGATAACCCCAGGGAGCAGGGCCAAAGTGGCTTGGCGTTCACTCCAGTTGGCTGGTTGGCTTTCCGGGTGATGCACGTTCTTCAGTCTGAGTTTGACCCATGGGGCTGTGTCTAAGGTGCTTTCTCTGCATTTTATGCTCTCTCTTTTCACCATGTTCTGATTTTTCCCTGGAGAGGGTTTTTTAGGAGGTTTCTTGTACATAAGTCTCACTTATTTTAGCATAATGGGAAGCTTCACTTGGCTCATGGCTCCCAAATGAGTGAACTTGTAGTGGGATGGAGGTGAAAAAAATTATTCATAAAATTTTATTGGAACAACGTTGTTTGTTGGGCTGTTATGTCAAGCCAAAATATGAATAAGAATTAACTACCCCGAATGCCAAAGAAAATACTATCATTCAGTTCATTTTGTAGAGGGAACGTAGAACTGTCGTGTGATCTTTTATGTAGTATAGTAATGTTGGAGATGTTCAAACACCTCTGAAACTCCATCCCTTATCTTTTGTAGTGTTCTAAAATTTTTAATATTTGATTCAAAATTATAATTGTTGTTCTCTTAAATATGATTCTAAGCTCCAATGAGGAAAAATTAGAAAGAAAAAAGAATATGGTTCTAAATGGTCTCTTGATCGTGGTAGCCTATGATCACTACCGAGTATAACTCAAATTTCGGTGTTTAGCATGTATCACTGCACCCCAACACATAAATTAAATGAAGAATCTTCATGATCAAGAGGGAGTGATAGAACACAGGTAAAGTAGTATAAGGGAGTGGTGTTTACTCTGTCATCTCTTTATGTCTGTTTCCAGATGTGTTTAAATGGTCGTTATCCGGGTGAAGGGATGGACTGGGTGAGGTAGGGATTGTTATGTACTTATATACCAATTATCGTGTCCCACGGTAAATGTTGGGTAACCAATTTCAGTGGCATTTATATACATGTTAGCCTATCTTTCTAGATAAATATTTAGTGACAGAATAGCAAAGGGGCTTAGGAGGCCTGTTTTTTTTTTAAAACTTATTTGGGTTTAAGTACACTTAAAAAACTTATTTAGGGATAAGTCTATTTTGATCTACATTGTTCAAAATACCCTCAATAGTTATATTTAGTCAAAACTTATTTAAAAAAACTATATTGATAGGAACATAATTTTAATGCTAGAACAATTTCCAATTTAGGAATTGTATATATCTATATAATAAAGTAACTTACAATTTAAATTTCAAAAAATAAATAAAATGACTTTTGTTTTTCGCGGTTCAGATCGCTTTAAATTTTACTTTAAAGTTAATTTAACGGCTAATATTAACACTCTAAATTTAATAGGAAAAATAGGCCTTTAAGAGTGTGTTTGGAGTAACTTTTTAAAAGTACTTCTTGAAATTATTTCTCATAAGTACTTTAAAAAAAAAAATAGTGTTTGAAACCGTCCCACCACTACCTCTACCTCCACCACCACTACCTCTGCCACTACCTCCGCTGTCACCGCCACCATCGTCGCCACCACCACCACCACCACCGTCGCCGCCACCACTATCGCCACCACCACTACCTCTACCACCACCACCATCGCCACCACAACCACCGTCGCTAGCACTGCCACCATCGTCGCCGACACTGCCACCGCCATCGCCACCACCACCACCATCGTCGCCATCACCATCACCGTCGCCGCCACCACCACCGTCATCGTTGTCGCCGTCGCCCCCATCGCCGCCGCCACCGATGCCATCGTCGTCGCCACCTCAGTCATTGCCACCCACCACCACCTCTCACCCCCACTACAACCGATGCTTAAATTCATTTATCTCTTCTCTATGTTTGTGATTTGATTTTGGATATGAATACAAATATGTTTATTGTTTATCATTTTTTATTACTCTGTACCTTTAGGCACAGACAATAACTAGTATATATATATATTAAACAGTAACATGCTCAACAAAAAAATAGTAACATCAAAACAGTAACATGCTCAAAAAAAAAATAGTAACATCAAACAATAACACTTTCAAAAAAAATATATATATATATGAGATAGAAAAATAATTTTAATACTAGCACAATTTTCAAGTTAGGAGTTGTTATATTTAAAAACATTGAAACTAACAATGATAAATAATATTTATGGTAAGGGTAATTATGGAATACATTTCAAAAAAAATTTGAAATGTTTTAAAATGTGTATTTATTGACAACTATTTGATAAAAAAGATGACTTAATAGAATATAAGTTTGAAGGTAGTACTTTCTACAAAATGTATTCACGGCCAATTATCCGAATAGCAAGAGGCAGATTTACGGGCTGATGGCCCATTTCAGGTTCATGTAAGAACTTACTGGCCGCGGTCATGGGCCATAAAATTACACGTAAAAACATCTGAATTTGCATTGAGCGAATTTGGATAATTTTGGCCCATAGATCTATGGGCCGACGATCTATGAGCCTGTGGCCTAATCTTCACGGTGAGTATCGCACCTACTTCAAATGATCATGAGGCCCATGCATACGGGGAGTGCCTATTCTTCTTTTTCTTATTTTGTTTGTTGTGTTTTTTCAAAACATTGCTATTTACACTTGATATTTTCGATCTAATCATTCGTTGCCATTACATTGACCACGGCCCTAATATTGGTTTGTATTAGGTCTATAAATTAGGTTAGTAAATTAAGCCTACGTCTTTACTTGTCGCGGTTCAACTTTTAGGATTTGTCAGTAAGACCAAAAACAGTAGTCGGAAGATAGTTTTTTCTTTTCTTTAGGACACGTAAGTGAGTCTCTCGCCAATATACAGTGAATAATCTAACATTGAAAATATTGTAACAAGCCTATTAAAAGAGAGATGAGTTTCCATTCATTCGTCTTCATAGAATTTACTTGGATTACATAATCTAATCTTTTCTTTTACCACCATGTATTGAAAGCACAGGAATCACGTTTTGGATAAAAAGTCCACTTCAAACGTATCGTTTTCTCACGCAATCGCCAACCATGCGGACGAAGGTTGCCTGTTAAATCAGCCAAAACGTTAGTAATTTTCTTAGTTTGAAATGGTCACCTTCAAAACTCCAAGATAGCTCAAGTGATAATAGAGTTTATCTGTAATTTTAGATGTTCTCAATTCGAATCTTGACAACCCTTTGAAGTCAGGTCATGAGAAATTTATTTCTTACGAATCTTCTAATCTTGGCATTGATAACTTATTTTTGACCGAATCGGAGAAGGGACCCGCCAAGGTTGCTGAACCAAAAAAAAGAAATGGTCACTTTCGATCGTAGGGGGCAGCGTAGGACTAAAAATGGTCCAGTCCGGGCAACGTTGTGTGTCGGAGGAATGAATTCAATTGGGTCTGGAGTCTGGACAGGTTCAAAGTATTGAATGATCAATTTCTCTCACCAGTAACACTTGTGCCTCATGTTTCACGTTAATAGTTGCCGTGTTGGAGATGGACTCATGAGTCCTGACGTATCTACGATTCGACCTGAATTTAAATGAGTTGGTTATGAGGTAAATAAATTTTACCACCATTTATATGGAAAAGTCTACGATATATTCGCCAATATCGTATCGAATATTATATTTTTTTAAAGTTAAGTTATAAATTTTTTAAGTGTAAGTTATAGTTTATAAAAAGTATGATCGATCATAAAAGTTATGACTTTCAAAAGTTAAGTTATAATTTTTTAAAATCAAGTTATAACTTATAAAAAATAATTAAGTGTGGTTCAGAGGTTGAGTCTAACATTTGGTAACCCATAACTCCTTAGGTTTAATTCCTTTTTACACCTTCTAATAGTCAGCCACCCTCGATCCTCATGAATATGCTTTAATTTAATTCAAGGTATGGTGGTAGTCGTTAAGCTTGAGAGAATAATCGATATAAGCCTAGACACCCTGTAACAAAAAAAATTATAACTCATAAGAGAAAAGTTATAACTGATAAAAAAAAACCCATAATTGCGATCATAAATTACACCTTACAACTGATCAAGAAAAGTCCATAATCAATCATTACTTTACTTGATCAATTATAACTTTTCTATTTAAGTTTTATAATAAAAAATTAAAACTTTGAGTACTGTACCAAAAAAATTAAATAGCCCCCCCCCCCCCCCCCCCTTCCCCCTTTTTCTCTTTCTTTTCCTTTATATATGTGGATAGGATATGACATCAACAACCCACTTTCCTTCCTTCATTTCATTGAAAAAGAACGTTGACTTGAAAATTGTAAAAACTAAACAGTTAATGGGAAAGAGCTTTCCAGATCTATATTTGAAACTATGCCCTTAATCTTGGAAGCATACCTCATTATTTAGATTCAATGAATCTCACCCCTAAGGTATTGCTTATCTAATACAAATTCTGATATTGTATGTACATAGAACTTTACTTCTCTTACATCAAATCATCCTATAAAACATTGAAAATTCATGGATTATAGTAATTGTGTGCCCCACTGAGAACATCTTATCGGGAGCTAGTAAAATAAATTCTTAAAATATGGAATAGTATATAAAAAGAGAAATATTATGTAACTCAAATTTACAATCTAAAATTGCATCCCAAATGAAGGAGACCATTGGATGATTGCGTCCCATCAACTTTTTTAAATGGGATCCACTGATCCAATGATCCCCCTTCATTTGTAATGCAAATTTGGGTTATAGATTTTAATTACATAATATTGCTCATATGAAAAAGGATCGTTTTCTACATATTTGGCACTCCGTAAATGAATAGTTGCTTTGTTTTTTTTGATTTTATTACACTGACACTCTATAATGGAATTAAGGTGGGAATAGAATCAAAGTAGGAATAGAATGAAATGTATATTACTATTGCAATGTTTGGCAACAACTAAAATTAAGTGCTGAAATAGAATTAAAAATTCACTTAAATATTTAGATAAATAAATATTTGAAAAATTCTTAGTCTCGGACCTAGACTTGACCCCAACCTTGACCCTGAATCCACACTTGACCCTGGATTCAAACTGGACTCGAACTCTAACCCGACCTCGATCTCCATCCTAATGATAGTCGTTGGAAATAAGAAATACTACAAAATATTGATAAATAACAAATTTTATGTTGATGAGATTAGACACTCAATGAGAATGAAAATGAATTTCCATTATTACATACTAAATATTAGAATAAGCATTACTAAATAATAGTCATTCCATTCTCAGGTTTGGTTACCACCTGCCAACATAGGATTTGTCTTAGAGCTAAAAAAGCCCCCAAAACCTAAATCATGCAACACGTGGGCCCAATTATCTCTAAAAAATTAAGTTTGCAACTATTGTACCAATGAATTGATATGGAGTTCTCTCTCATGATTTAAAACTCTTGGATATAACCATGTGAGGGTCTAAACTAAAACTTAATGTTACGATGCATCATGAAATATTTTGGTACTGTACTCGTTTACTAAATAAATTATTGTATTATTGATATAGATCAAAGAAGGTAGAAATATTTATATCTCATAGTCGGTGAAACATGGACATATGAAGAAGACATGGTTGGCTATATAATAAACAAGATCATCACAAAAAATTTGACACATAAAGATGGCTTTTTTATTTAAAAATAAAAAGATGACATACTCATAGTATTAGACTTCATATTTTTAAGGTTATCTTCCTATAAGACTTCATGAATGAGTTGAGTTTTTTGGTCTTTTGTGTAGAGTACAAGAAAGTATAACCCAAGTGTTATATCTTAGTATTTTTTTTTTTTCTTGGTCCCAATCGATATGTATCATCTTTGAATAAAAAATTATAAATTCAAATGGACACCAAACATGTGGAAAGTGTGACACGGGAGATTGGGGTCCGGCTCCTCTGCGTTGAAGAAGTAACCGCACAGTGTGCGTTTAAGTGGAACGGCGCCGTTTGCGGCTGCCTTTGCTATTTTTTTTTTTAATTCTCCCTTACCCAAAACGACGTCGTTTTGGTCCAGCCCTAAATCCCAAATCTGAACTCCTTCTTCTTCTTTTCTTCGTTAGACTTCAACAGCCCTTGGGAGTTTCAGCTGTGAAGAAGGCGCGACTTCAGGCTACTCCGACTCAGAATACAGCTCCGACTTCAGGCAGCTCCGACGACCTCAGGTAGCTCCTCTCAGTCTCATTATCCTCCTAAAATTTTTTTCAAAAAAATTGGGTGTTGAATGTTGATTGGATTGAAGTGGTGGTGGCCGAGTATTGGTGTGGTGGTGGGTGGTTGTGTGTGGTGATGGCATTTTGAATTTTGAATTACTATGGCATCCTATGACAAATCTGTTCTGGGTTCATGTGTGGTTGATTGGAATATGAATTTCTATGATAAATCCTTTATGATAAATCCTTGAAATGATTTATACTCTCCCTTTGGAAGTCGGGGTTGCCATACTTTTTGTGTTGTTTCAATTGATGTTCTCCAGCACTTAATATTGTGTAGGGAATATGTCCGTTAGCTGAAATATTAGATCTAGCTAACCAGTAGATTTCTTGTAGTTCTTACTTCACACTACAGTCATTTGCAAACCTGAAAGTATCCAATTGAAATTTTTTGGGTAAGATGTATGGTGTAGTGCAATATGAGTCTTTGAATGGACTAATATTCTTGTTTTCCATGCCAGAAAAATACCAGTAATGATTTTACTATGCGTTTTCAGTTTATAATTCTAGTATTAAGACGAGTGCAGAACTCTTTCGAAGGGATCGGATAAATAATGTTGAATTCATTGCAATCTCTTTTGAACGCAGCTGCTGGAAGTACCTATGTTAGGTTGTCTGGACCATAACCATTATTTGCACTTTTGTGCACTGAAGTTCTATTGCATTCCTTGACATAATGACAGTGTGGTGATTGGATGTAACCAGATCTCTGCCATTACTCAGTATTTTGTTCTTATTGGTTTGTGTTAAAAGAGATGTTTCAACTAAAGCTTGTTCTAACTTTTCTTTTTGATATTATAAGGCTGTTTTCCAACGAAATTTTGAATTGAGTTGTGTAACTGGACTTTATGTATTTTGTTCATGTGTACAGTTGAGGTTGCACATTTCATATAAAACCAAGTATGTTTATTTGACATTTCCTTGTGATCTCATTCTTACTTGACAAGACTGATGCTTTCATTTGACTATCAAAGTAAAACAAAACTAGCACAAACTAGCGAACATGTTTATTATTCGACTGCTCTGTTCATTGCCTTTTCTTGCCAAAATAGAGCACTGAATTTCAACCCCTCTGGTGAGCCTTCAAAATCCTTATATTTTCAAGCTCTTAAGTCTTTAACCAAACCCTTTAGTTACTGAAAATGCTTCCTTTTTTCAAATCAACATGTTTAATATATATAGACCATATCAAAAAATTCTGCACTCTATGCATTTGTATTTCAATCTAATATATGTTAACCCTTCATCACTTCTGCAAACTGTTTTATTCAGTTATGTACATCTTGTTTGCAGTCGTTCCATTTTGGTTTCAACTGCAAATACATTGCAAAAATCATGATTATAGTATGTTCTAAAACAAAGAACAAGATGTCATAAAAGTATGAGAGTTGGCTTTAATCCTTCAATGGATTAAACCAATGCATGTGTACAGTTGAGGTTCCACATTTCCTATAAAACCAAGTATGTTGCTTCATGTTTGATTAGGCTTGATGATTCACATAATGATCTATTTATGTGTATGTCCAACAGCTGGTTCAAGCAATTCTACCTGGTTCAACAATGGCATCTTCAAGCACGGCAACAAGCAATGAAGGGTTAACATTTCGCAATAGCACTTGTCCCATTTGTACCAAAAAAGCGATTATCCAAGTTTCCGAATCTGAAAAAAATCCTGGGAAGCTATATTGCAGATGTCCAGACGATTTCAATCACTATTTTAAGTGGATGACTCCTATTACAAATGAAAGGATGGATGTCCGACGAATTGTAGACGATGTACGACGAATTGAAGACGATGTACGACGAATTGAAGACAATGTACGACGAATTAAAGACAATGTAATGACAATGAAGTCAAATATGTTTGTACTCACGTTACTAGTGGTGCTTCTTATATTTGTAATTCTAGTGAAGTAGAGCTGTAAGAGCAATGATGTAATGATGAAAAAAAAGTTGTGAATGAACTTGCGCGTTTATTTTGAATGAAATTGTGGGTTTTGTATATTTTTGTGACTTGGAAGATCACATTCATTAAAAAAAGATCACATTCATTAAAAAAAGATCACATTCATTAAAAAAAGATCACATTCATTAAAAAGATCACATTCATTAAAAATACAACAAGCATCCTTACAAGTTCATTAAAAATACAACAAGCATCCTCAAACAAGCATTCTCCAATGTATCCTTTGTTCAAGCATCCTCCAAGCATTCTCCAACCATCCTTACAAGTTGTATCTCCCATTCACGAAATTTGATTCAGCGTCATTTAAAGAATGCACATATGTCGGAGTACCCTACATTAATGAGAAGGGGTCAAACAAAGAAACT
Organism: Ilex aquifolium; assembly: GCA_951799425.1. Classification (NCBI taxonomy): domain Eukaryota; kingdom Viridiplantae; phylum Streptophyta; class Magnoliopsida; order Aquifoliales; family Aquifoliaceae; genus Ilex; species Ilex aquifolium. Next base: position 26,829,331 of record OX637404.1, on the reverse strand, counting down.
TGATAAATATGTGAATCAATAAATTTCACAATAAGATCACATACCATAACACTTTGTACACTATTTGAAGCTTGAGAAGACATCGAATGACCATATGCTGATGTACACGGGTGACTGAAACCTTGTACCTTGAATACAAAAATACTTACAATTATGTTTATAAAAATAGGAAGTGAATAAAAATATGAAGTGAATTTAAAAAATCTACAATTGACTAGCTACGATACCATAGACATATGTGATGGTTGGGAAGCTCCTTTTTTCCTCTTTGTTGCTTTCTCATGCCAAGATTTTAGTCGACCCCAACCCTTGTAACCACCTTCTTTTCTTTTTAAACCTTTAACTTGGAGAAGTTTTGGGTCAATATTTTCTAATCCACTTGGGTCAACATTTTCATGGATTGGATCATTGCCACCATCACCAATTGATGCATACATACTATCCACTTCTTTGAACAATTCCTCAACACCATGTGACACCAATTCATATGCAGGTTGAAGACCAGAGCATCGAGCAGCTAGTTGTACCATTCTAGGACAAAGCTGCATGTACCGTGACGCCATCATCAACTTGGGATTCTCTTCATTTGACATTAAAATGGGGGCTATCCTACAACTCATTCTTGCATCTCGTCTCCATCTCTTACATATGTATTGCTCGGGAATTTGCTTAATATTGATCATGTCCAAGACTTTAAGTGCATGACCACATAATATTCCCTCCATTTCAAACTTCCGACAACTACAATTGACTAGCTCCTCATTAGCCTTAACCAAGACCAAATACTCCCTATGTTCATCATATAATCGAACCACAAATTGATGCCACCCATCCAACACATCACATGGTGTAGCAATAGCACACTGAAATATATCATACTCATCTTGGAATAGCTCAAACATAGTTGGAGTGTACACTTGCCCTGCTTGCACTAACATTGGAGCTCTTTTTAACTTCAATCTAGGTAATTTTTGCCTAGCTTCGTATTCTGAGTCTGACTCCTTATACCGCTTATCATTCACAACTCTTTCAAAATGCACAAAGAATTGAACAATGTCATGGTCTGGCTTTAAGTACTTCCGTAAGGCTGCATTCAAGCTCTCACTCAATTGGGTGCTTCGCATTCCTGCAGTGAAAGTCCTCTTCATATACACATGCCCCCATTTCTCTCGCAATGCCCAAGTGGCTTTCATCCACATATTATCATTTAATTTATACTCCGCAAGCAACGATTCCCAAGCCTCAAATAGTTCATGCTCTTCCTCATATCCATACACACACTCTTTAAATCGAGCAGGAAATTGTGAACCATCCTTATAAATGTTCCCCAAATGTTTCAAAGCATTTTGGCAAAGGTGCCAAGTACATAACCCATGGTATGTCTCTGGCATGACAATAGAAATAGCCTTAGCCATCGCTTGATCTTGGTCCGTGAAGATGGTAATTGGATATTTCCCAGACATAGCTTGTAGGAATGTCTCAAACAACCACTGAAATGATGCTGCCGTCTCATCATACAATAATGCAGCTCCAAATAATACTGTCTCCCTGAAATGATTGAACCCTGTAAAACATGCAAAGGGCCGATACTCCTTGTTCGTTCTGAAAGTAGTGTCGAATGAGACAACATCTCCAAAGTTGCCATAGTCAACAATCATCACTGGATCGGCCCAAAAAATATTAGTAATATGCTCCTCCGCATCCAATTGCACTCCATAATAGAATGATGGATTTTTAGCTGCTTCCGCTTGAAAATACTTCAACAAACTACCCGCCTCACCATACATCAAGTCTCGTTGCCTCCTTTCACGGAGGTAATTCTTTTGGTCTCGACGAGTAAAACCAAGACTTTCCTTTCCTCCAGACTGAGTACTTAAAAGTTCATAGGAAGCCTTAAGTGACAATCCACAATCCGCTGCCATATCAATATTAATGCCTTGTGCTTCGGTAACCTTCCGTTGAGATGGCATCATATGCATACATTCAGTAAGGTGCAAAGGATGGTTGTGGTTGTCCTCCCACTTCGTCACAACAAATTTACCAATATCTCTGTTAAGAGATATGCACATATGAGCTTCACAATTTGTTCGTGTCTCTGCTCGAGGCTTCTTTGTTTGGCTGTCTCTTTTATCACGACCCCTTTTACCTTGTTTACAACAAACATATTTTCTGTAAATGACGACGCCATTTTTCAAACTTTTATTCTGAGAGTCTTTTCTCACGCTAAATCCCACAGACCCTCCATAACTATTGTAAAACGCATAAGCATCTTCCTCCACATCAAATTGCATACCAATTTGAGGTATATTCTCTTTCACATTAACTCCCAAATTATCCATCATAATATCCTACAATAAGAAATTTAATTGAATAAGACTATTTGTTGTTAATGAAACACATACTATATGTAGAAACAACAATATTTGATGCCTTGGCTATTTCTGCAACTGCCTAAAAAAAGAACATAATTATCAACAAGGTAAACATTTCTAGATGCAGATGATACACCAACTATTGTGAAATCATCCATAACTAATAGAAAAATGTCACACCGGGAAAAATAGCTACCAAAAATTGGTTATATAGCATACCAGAGCTCAAGTCAAAAAACAATTACCTTAAATGGAATTCAGAATCCATGGAAAATATGTTCTTTTTAAGTTCTGTAGTCTTAAATACAACATAGTAGATGACTCACCTAACAAGGAAAGAAAGGTAATAAAATCAAAAAAAATCTTTTAAGATCAAGAGAACCTGGAAAAAAAAAATTAATGAAACAGAAACCAATCGCACAATCTACCCTAAACAACTTGTTTGAAGTCAAGTCACTTGCTTTTTAAGTTATAATGATGATGAGACTCCTACAAATTTACTAGATCGCTTGTATTATAGGAGTTAAGTAAGAAAGAAAGTCATGTTACTCAAAACAATGGATTTTTTCTGGTTTTCAAAAAAAAAATAATTCTGACAAATTGATTTTTGCTCAAGAGTAAAAGCATGTTTGATGACTATTTTTTCAAAAGTGAAAACTGCATCTTTATGAGTAACACATCTTATGCAAATGCATATGTGCAGTACTATACATGCGAGCCCAAACAAGAAAAAAGAACAAAGCAAATTTTATGCTTATACAAGAATCACTTTTTAATTAAAGTACTTTTATTGTGCAAAACAAACAGTAATTTCTACTTCTTTGTTTAAAACCGGGAAGAAAAAAAAAAGGAAAAAGCAGTCTTTAAAAGGCATTCCCAAATGGTGCCATCAGAAGTTACCTTCTTGGTATTAAAAACTCATCTCTTGGGTTTTCTAGATAACCAATGAACTTTTGGGTTGTTGGGATTGAAGAAACTTATTTATGGGAGGGAGCTTTTATTCAACACATGCTTAACCGTACTTGCAGCTAATCGGGACCATTTTTCCCACTATAAAAGCATGTATAAAGATTCAACTTCAAAGTTATTATTTAGAAAACATATTTTGCAAGCACATTTGTATGTTGAAAAACATAAATTTATATTCAAAAGCGTAAATTATATCTACGAAATTTTCATACACACAGACAGCCGGGGTCCCTCGGTCAATCAAATTACAGAAGCTTAATGGTCTTAGGCTTGAATCCCAGCACTGGACAGTACCTGATGTCCTGTATTGCTCTTGTATCCTACACACACACACACGTCCTTTTTTGTTGAGGCAGAAGAAGGCGGGAGAAGCAGGGATGGTGGTGTGCTGGTTGAGAGAAAACCTGTGGGAGAAGGCTGGTTGAGAGAAAACCTGTGGGAGAAGGCTGGTTGAGAGAAAACCTGTGGGAGAAAACCTGGTGGTGTGCTGGAGAAGAAGAAAGCGGGAGAAGAAGAAAGCGGGGGAAATTTTGTTGGATTCAGACTGGACCAAAACGACGTCGTTTTGGGTAAGGGAGAATTAAAAAAAAAATAGCAAAGGCAGCCGCAAACGGCGCCGTTCCACTTAAACGCACACTGTGCGGTTACTTCTTCAACGCAGAGGAGCCGGACCCCGGGAGATTGTGTGGGACTAGAGACTTCTGAATTTGAAATGAGTTTACTCTCGTACAACACTATCTTTTAGGTCTATTAAACGAACAAATCAGCTATTGCTCGGTTTAGTTTTTGGTTTGTTCAAATTCATTTTTAATGAGAAAATAAATTGAATAAAGTCAAAATTTTAAGCTCGTTCAATCTTTAAGTTGAGGAGGCCTTCCCCTTTTCTTTTTAATTTTTTAGAATTTTGAATTATTAAATTAAAAATTAAAGTTTTTTTTTTCAAATTATAGTTTGCCATGTGTCTTATAAACTACCCATCTCATCCTCATGTACTATCTACCTTTTATTTAAATATATCTTAAAAATTACTTTTACTACCCAACAACTTTAATAATTATTTTTTTAACCTTATAAGTGGTCGAAGTGAAAGAGGATAAAATTTGGGAAAGAAAAATGAAAAAGAAGATCACAGGATTATAAATTTCGTGTATCGCACGGGTGATGCCGCTAGTTAAACAAACATAGACCATCTCAAATGGTTAGAAAAAATCTCTCTACGTGCGCTTACGTACTTGATTAAGATTTCTTTTCTCATTAACGGAGATTTGTGGAGATAAACTGAACTGGCTTAGGTAACGAATGGGACATAATAAAACATAAGAAAAAAAAAAAGCATGTCCAAAAGTATAGGATGCTTCATTGACTGGCACAGGTGTTAATACATAGTTTAGTAGAATCCATTTAACAATTTTTTATTTTTTTTTGGGTTCACTTTGCTGATCTTGATAACATTTATTAGTAGTTTAGTACTACTTTGAATTTGTAATGAGAGAGTGGTTCAACCATGGACCGTCTTCAGTAAAGTATTAGGAAGATAATAGATGTGATTGAGTTAATCTAATGTTTGTGTGTTGAACCACATACTTCAAAAGTTGTTGGGATAAGATAAAAGGAGGAGAAAGTTTGGTTCAATCCTATTGACGATGGTTTGAACAACTAAGAGCAACTTTAAAGAGAGTTGTTATTAAGAGGTGCTAAATCATTTATTTATAATCTTGAACAGTGTTTTGGTACTCTAAATTATAAATCTGCTCCAATGGCAGGTGCCAAAATGGGGTGCCATTTTCATATTTTTATTCATCAATCTATATGAATCGTTGGATCTATATTCATCTAACATATTTATATTCATCAACATATTTGCAACCTCTCACTTTCTCTCTCCAGAGTTGCCAAAAATGTCACCCCAAGAGCCTTGATACCATTTTCCAACCACATATGTCACCCCCCTTGGAGTTGCTCTAAGCCCCTGTTGGATTTAGTTTCATTCTATTAAGCATATGGTTGTAAGTCACACATATATGTATCTCAATACCAGGAACGAGCTATAAATTCAGATTTCTTGAATTCGAATCTTGACAATTCTTTAAGACCAGATCATCAGGCGGATCAATGTCCCCCAAAAGCAAGGAGTATACCCGCGTATTCCAACAAGAACACTGAAAAAATTTAATTCAACAGGAATGCATCAATAAAACTGGCCCTTCCATATCAAGATTCGACAGTATTATACAGGTGGGAGTTTATACGAATGATGTTAGTAAATTTTGACAGTATAATTTTCATCGTACATCTAACTTTGTCCTTTAGACATCGATGTAAACTTACAATATACTAAAAAGTAATGTTATTTGGACCTAAAAATTTGACATAATTTGTTGACATAATGATGTGGCATCAGTAAAACTATAGGATCAACACTAAGTTCCAATGTTTGATGGGTTCTGCAATCAATCCAAAAAATTATACTCCCTCCATTCCTAAATATCTGTCGTTTAAGGTTTTTGCACAGGGATTAAGGAAACTATTAAATAGCTCTAATATGAGTAAAAAATAATTGCACAAGACTAAAATACACTTATTCAATACGTATTGGGAAGGAAAGGAATATGAAAGGCACTTAGTCTACACCTAATCTAATGCATTGAAGAGTTAAGGGTAAATTTGGAAGAAAAAATATTAATTATGATTTGATATCATGAAACGACAGATATTATGGAATAAATAAAAATGAAAAAAACGACAGATATTTAGGAACGGAAGAAGTAATAAATTAAGTTAATAAATTAGATCCAATAATATTATTCCTTTCAAAAAAGAAGAGGCTGGACATAAAGTCATTGCTATAATATAGAAGTTGGTTGCTATTCCCTTAGACCAGGTAGGTGAGGAGCCACCTGGACGTGATAATATCCAAATTCCATACTTCAAAGTCAAAGTCAAAGGTTTTTGACAATAATAATAATAATAAACAAAAAAGTCAAAGGTTTTAGAATTTATTTTGTGAGGTTTTGAGCCGACCATTTTTCTCTGTGAGTAAGATTATGAAGTTTTTTGATGAGATCTCAATGACTGAGATTTTAATTCGATGGTCCAAAATGGTTTTGAATTGCGGATTTAAACGAATTTGGTTCGATATTTTACCCAACTCACGATGAGAAAACGTTTCGAAAAGTCGGACGAAGTGTCCAGAACTTATATTATTTTATAAACTTATAATCGATGTATCTCGATACTTTCCGACAAATCTATAAGTACTGAGTTGCAGACAATGGCCATTTGGATTTTCCATCGTTTCTGCAAATGCTCGTGATATAAGCTGTCATTTCTGCCAAGAAATAGAGAAACTGTCGGCAAAAGAGAGAGAAAATAATAGCAAGTACCCCATCCCCCCTTCCCTTTAGTCGTGTCCAGAATCTGCCTGACTGCCCCTCTTGCATGCGTCGAAACATGTGGTGTGTGTCTTAGCAATGCACCAGTGATAATAGTGGTGGCTGCAACTGCACAGTTGCAGCTTTAACACAGAGCTACAGGGTGCAGAGCACTGCTGCCACTCTCTCTCTCTCTCTCTCTCTCTCCATGTTCTGTTCCCATTATGATTCTTTTAATAATGGCGATATTAAAAATTATTTTTGATATTATATGGATAAGATAGTTATTGAATTATGTAAAATTTATTTTTTTTCCTTATTAATTTTGTATTAAATGATAACACTATTTGACAGGCATGTCACGGTTACATTTAATATTTTTTTTCTATTTCGGATTGTCCGTCCTATGCTTTTTATGGTTTAAAAAACAACAATATTTGGTTGATCAAATTGTGGCTCAAAATAAGTGGAAACTCATCAACCCAAATTTGTTTGGGAATCCAATAATATCTTACTAATTATTTGGGTTTTTTCATATTTAGAGTTGATAATTGAGTCGATTTTTGCGAATTCGAATAAAGTTTATCGAGTTCGTTTTTCTAAACGAATCTAAAAAATTGTTCAAGTTAAACGCAAAGCGAGCCGAGCGTAAGTAACTCGACTATTTTACATGTAAATGAACCAGACTTTGCAAGCTTGAGTCGAGCTTTTTAGACTCGTTTTTTTTTTAAATAGTTTAAAAAATTATTTAAGTTCCACTCATTTAGAACACGAGTCCGAGTAAGTCGGCTAAATTATCAGCTCTCGTCACTTCATTTTCAATGACACTTTTGATCTGTAATTGCATTAGTTTACTTTTTACCCCCTTATGGTTTCAGTTAAAAGTATCTTACCTACTTGACGTTTAAAATTATGTACATTACCCTCTTATAGTTATGTACTAAAGTGAAATAATTGAAGCCGTTAACGAAATTAAAAAAATTACCATAATATCCATGTTTTAAAATCAGACTTTTCGTCTGATTTACTCTTGATCATAAAATTAATGACACATGTTAACAAACCAATACATCTCAATCAAACATATTGAGTCTCTTTTTTCGTCAAGTGAAGTTTTGATCCGGGCCAAAAATCACTTATATTTTCTTGGGTATTATATCATCTATTATAAATACTTAAAACAATATTATTTTGAAGGGAAGCAATAAAAATAAAGCTCGTAACATGTTTTGGCGCTTGTGCAATACACTCTCTATTAGGTTAAATGTTTAAAGTAATCATTGGATTTTTCTAATTATAAGGAAAATAATAGCAGCGACTTGGGTCCCACATGGAATGCATAAATTTTCAAGCATCGATGACCTAGTCTATGCTCAATCCAAAACCAATACAAGCCAACAAAAAGTAGGTCCCCTCCCCTAACAACACTTAACCTAATCCTATCATAATTAACCCCATGTTTAAGGATTAGTGATCATAAGTAGAGACATAAACTCATTACATTAGTAAGAGGGGGGACACTGCACACCCCTGTCCTTTGTCTTCTCTACATCATTCCTTGTGCGCCCCAGTCGGTAGTACCCATCACGCCTAACACCAACTTATAATAAAGTTTTTTAACATTATTTTAATGATTATAATTAAATAATGATTACCCATTAATCTAAGTTTATCTAATAAGTATATATATTAATTTTATGCGACGTCACCAAAGCGTTTATTGACGTCATCTCCGTAACGTTTCAAATCACTTACCTAAACAAATGGGTCACGTAAGTTCGTGACGGGACGTTAACTGAATTTTCAGAAACCGTCCAAAAATGCGCTGGAACTATCTGCGAGGCCCACGTGTCCCTGCCGTGAAGAACACGTGGCTGTATTCGATTGATGTCCGTAAAGGCGTTTGTTTGTTGTAACTTTGGATCGAAAAAACCCAGATTGAATAACCTTTTGGAGTCCGCTAAAAACTGAAATAGAATCCCGTTTCAAGTCCGTAATGGTTTTTGTTTTTTTTTTTCCTTTTTTTTACAACGATCAAAGGTGTCTGGATCAACTTACGCATGTTTTGATTAATCTCCCCCGTCCCCTCCCCTCCCCCCGATTTTTAGTCAAAGGTAGGTCATCTACACTGGAACTAGGAAATTTGTGATGAATAAATCTCTTATGGTCTGATCTCAACGGATTAGCAAGATTCGAATTCAAGATGTCTTGTTAACTCACTACTTATTTAATAATTATGATCGCAAAATTAATAAATAGTGTCAACTTTTAGTGTCCAAAATCCAAATAGCATTTTCTTTTTCTTTTTTTATAAAATTTTTTTAGAGTCTGATGGTTTGGATCCATTGTCGGATCAAAATCCCCTCTAATATATTTTTTAACTAATTATTTATTATTATAAATAAGGAACTCACTTATATATAAATAAATTCTACTTAAATATATAATAAGTAATTTATTAAATAAAAATATATATTGGAGAATATCACACTCTCCATCGTCGAAGACAAGTGAGAAAAGGGGGAGCCAGCCACCACAAAAGGGAAAAGTGATATTTTCCTGCTGAATAGGGTGGAGGGTCCTCAATTTTTATTTGAAGTGAAACTAATCCCTACTATAATCACTTGGTAAGTAGTTATAAGTACTTATGGGTGGTTTTTTTTTATTTTGGTTTAATAAAAAAGAGTGTTTGAGCCAACTTACGTGTATCTTGATTAATTCCTTCTATGGTCTAGTCAAAGGCGAGCTATCTATGTCGGAATTAGAGTACTCCTAAAAGATAAATTTCTCGTGACCTGATCTTAAAGGATTGTCAAAATTTGAATTCAAGTCGTCTATATTTACAGCTCGTCTTTGTTATTACTTGAGTTATCATTGGAGTTAATTGTGAGTGATTATAAGTAGGGTGGAGAATCCTCAAGAGGGATAAGTATGTAATAGTCATAAGTAGTTAAGTACAATTGGAGGGAAATTTATGGGTGATTAAGAAGTGAAGAAAGTATAATTAGAGAAGTATTATGGATACCAAGGGTCATACCGATTAGGAGAAAGAGAAAGATCTAGGCAATAAAAATATGTCAAAGACAAGTCATCTACACCGATATTAAGATATTCATAAAATATAAATTCTTTATAATTTGACCTCAATAAATTATCAAAATTTTAATTCAAAATATCTACATTTACAACCCGTCTTTCTTATTACTTGAAGAACCTTCGAATGTGTTAACTACCAATAAATGAGAAGACGACTTTGGTGTGGATGGTATGGTATAGATTTCTTGTGGAATATACACTAAGACCCTTCTCCTCTTTACTTATTAATAGTAAGTTAAAATTGATACAGATCATAGAGAAGAGATAACCAATACCATGAAACTAACTAGTCTCAAATTATTACGCTACTTGTTTTTTTTTCCAAATTGGATAAGGTTAAACCGATCAAAAGATGAGATTGAAAACAAAAAACTAATAATATATTTGGTACTATAAAAAAGTGAAAGAGTCGATGGAATATAATATTTGGTTAGAAATAGTAGAAGGAATGAAAATTGAAAAGATTATTATTTATTTTTTAGTTCACCAAAATATATTCCTTAAAAACGAAGAGAAAAAAAGTTAATTATAATAAAAAAAATATTTATTTCATTGAATAATTGAAATTATATCACTCTTATTTTAATTTCTTCTATTTTTCACACACTATATAAATAATATAACGTTGATAAAATGATATTTTTAATAATTTAAATTTTATTTACTATATCAAGTTATCAACATTATACTATTTAATTCTGTCCACATACATCCACAGTAGACTTCCACGGTGAGAGGAAGAATAAAGTCACAAGGATTAGGGGCAGGTGGACAGGTTAAGAGAGAGAGAATCATGCTTTTGGTCTGTAGGTTAGGGATCAAGAGAGGTCGATTAGGGAATTTTCCAATGCTGAGGGACGAGGGAGCACAGGAAGCGTGGCCCCACACTCTTCGATTAGTGTCCACTCGATAGGGGACACTTTGTGGGTCCCTTCCACCAAGTGTATCTTGGGGCGTTTTTCTCGATCCACATAGTCAAAAGACTCAAGTCTTCTTTTTTTTCTTCCCCCCTCACCCACCCACCACCGACGTTAATGCTTTGTCGTCCACATATTCATACTGTGCGCATGCCACTACTTATCAATTCCCCGTGGAATTGTTTGTTACACGAGTAATGCTCTTGGGTCAATTTTAAATTATCTGACTTTATTGGAATCATCGTATCAACATCAAGTTTTAATGTTTGATGGGATCTGCAATCAATAAAAAATCAAAAGTCATAATAATTTAGATCAATAAATTAGATTAATAAATTAGGTCTCAATAGCATTGCTCTTAATACATTAACTAGGGGAGTGAAATAAATAGACGACAATGGTTCTTGAACTTAAAATATTAACTTGATCAACATTTAGGGGTGATTCACTGGTCAAGTCTGTCTTCTTACAAGAAAAATGTATTAGGTTCGATATTTTTCACTCCCACTAAGGGTTAGTCTCCCTTATTCATCATGCAACATGTCTTTAAACTAGCTCGATTTACAGTGGTCAGTTCAGAGTTTGAGGGAGTAGTCGGCGCAAATTTAAACACCCAGTAGCAAAAAAATAAAATAAAATTCAAACTATCAGTATTTTTGCAATGCAACTTTTTCTTTTATGCTCCGTTTAGTACGAGGGATGAAAAATTGGAAGGATGGAAAAGTGTGAGAATACACTTTCCATCCTTGAAGGAAAGAAAAACATTTTTCCTCATTTGTGTTTGGTACGATAGATAGAAAGTTGAAAGAATTAATTTTCTATTGTTTGGTATTGAAGAAAAAGTGGAAGGAAAAAAAAGATGCATGTACTTAATTTACCATTATATCCTTATATATATAAATAATTATTTATTATAAATAAATTTAAGGGATTTAGTGTCGCTCTAATTAGTTATAAAAATAAATAAACAAATAAATATAAATATGTATACCAAAAATAATAGCCAACAACCCAACCTACTCTGTAAATAGACGAAATTGTAAATCTATAACGTCTTTTTAAGTTTAAATTATAAATTTATTGTTAATCAGTTTTAAATCACTTATATATAATAGACTCCACTTGAATTTATAATACATGTTTTATTTAGAAGAGAAATGGAAATAAATTTATTTGCCTTTACTTCTTACAATAGAATTTTTTTTATTGTTCGATATGGAAAAAAAAATTACATATGTGATTTAGAATTTTATTATTAAAAAAATAATTAAATAATGTCATCAGGTGTCTTACCATGTATAAGTTATATAACAATATTTTAAAATTGTGCCCTTTATACAAATGATACTTAACATGATAGTTATAGAGAATATGTAATTAATAAGGGTATAAATGTAAATTAACTAGTGGGTGGGTTGACATAAAATTGCAAAATTCTTGTCCTTGCTACGAAGTTATCTTTTTTTTTTTTGTCACTTCTCAAAGAACCGAATCTGTACTCACTATGATTTCTCCTCACATAAAGTCAGATATTTGGTAAGGATGGACTACTCACAACAAGTGGGTACGTTTATTTCCCAACTTGTGAACACTAATTGTATACATGTTTGCTCATAAATAGTTTCATTACCTCTCAAAGGACAAAGGCTAACATGGACGGTTTGACAGACACAAATAAAAAAAAAAACGCACATTTTATTCATTTTTCTTGCTCGTATTTGCATCGTGAAATAGACGGAGTCCCACTCATCCAATCCCACCAATGGTTGGAAATAAATAATAACACGTTATTCATCGAATAGTCGGAAGTTTGTCACGTGTATTGTAATGACTTTCTTTCTAATTATTAGCAAAGAAATTTGAATTCAAATCTCATTTTTCTTCTTACTATCGTGCGGATACGGATTTAAAATCACATCTTGTTGGTCAGTGGTGGGAAATAAACATAAACACGTTATTTGACACGTGTATTATAATTAAATTTTTTTATCGGAAGGGATGAGTTTTACACCTGGATCCTTTTTCTTTATTATATGCTTAAGTAATTGTACCCTAATGTCTTTGGCTAACGTCAACTTTTTTAATTAAGTCAATCATCAATTTGAAACTTGAGTTTGGTGAAGTGTATTTTTCAAAGCATTAAAGTTCATTTTGTCCACTCCTAAGAAACTTCCAATTGGGTGCTTATATGTCATTTATTTATTTATTTATTTTCAGTTAGATAACAAAAATAGTAGTTAATAGTCAACTAGAGGTAACAGAGACGAGTTGTAAACTTAGACATCCTTAGTTCAAATCTTAATAACCATTTGGAACTAAAAAGGAAATCACGAAAGAGTCAACTAGGCCGCAATTTTGTGGTGGTTAGCTTAGTAAATTAAATATTGTTAACTTTGTTTTAATCTTTAATATTCTTTGTAACAAGTTTAAAATATCATGGTAAGACTCTAGGTTCCCATATTAATTTTTTGATTATGAATAAAGCTTTTTCTGGCTTAGAGGAGATTAATTTTTCAATGGTTTTTTTTTTTTTTTTGTGTATTTACACAATACTTTTAACCACGGTCAATTTATAATCTATACTTCTATAGTATATTATAAAACAAACAAATTAGGTGGAAGGCTTTCTCTCTCTATTCTCTCAAATTTTAGAATTTAGATTTATTTTAATACATTCAATTCAATTCAATTACATTTCACCATGTGACATAATCACTCCTCTACTAACTATAATTTCTCATTCAATTTTTTTTTTAAATTTACTTTTCAACACCCCAAGTTTTTTATAATTAGTTGTCTAACTTCTTTACTCTTTAAATGGTGAAGACGGAAGAAAAGATACAATAGTGAACGAGATAATAGAAGGAGATGAGATTCGTTAGTGTGCAATATTCACCCCGTCCCACAAACACAAATCTTTTGTGTAAAATATAATTCCAAAATATTGTAAAGGCTCAAATATAATAAATAAAAAATGTGATAAGACCCAAGTGCAGAGTTTCCTAGCATCATAAAAAGCTTGGAAAACTCGGACCCGGTCAAGATCCGAACAAGAAAGAGATGCAAATTATGTGTATTGCACAGAGTTGTCGCTAGTTTTTGAAAGTGGCAAAGCTCTGGCCGGTTACAGTTTTAGGAATACTTTTCTATTGGTAAAGAGTGCCAAAAAGATTGTTTAAAAGTGATGTGAATTGAAGACCAAAAACTTTAATTTTATGCCTCATTTGGTACTTTGCTTGTATATGAGGCGAAACTACAGTTAAGAATAGAGGAAAGAGAAAGAGGTTGCTAATATCCCTAATAAAGGTTTTTTTTTTTCCTAGATAGAGATTCCTTCGGTTATTGCTTTTATTTTTTTTCGACGGTGAAGAGTGTTTTGATCGATTTACACGCATTTTAATTAATCCGCTTTTCGGTCTGGTCAAAGATAAATCATCTATGTCAGGACTAGGATATTCATCCCTCATGGCCTAACTTTAAAGAATTGTCAAGATTCAAATTTAAAACGTCTGAATTTACAGCTCGTCCCTATTACTACTTGCACAACTTTGATGACTCGTTTGATTGCCGTATTAGAAATGGATAGATTGAATAAAGTAATACAGTTTAATACAATACAGATAGATAAAAAATAAGATTAAATATGGTATTAGAAAAATACGTAATTTTATCTAATACTTGACAATACACAATATAAACATTGGATAATTATTATTTAATTCAATCGATTTTTTGGTTAAAACCTTATTTTATTATATTAATATTGAATTAACAAAAATACTCTCAATCAATTTTGTTACAATAATACATTTGAGATGTATTATAATATCACATCTTTTAGTGGTATTAAAATACCTTCATACTACAAGTCTATGATATTAAAAATATATAATAAATATACGAGTAGTATATATTTTTAAATTTAATATAAAATTAAATTTATCTACCAAATAAACTATTAAACTCAATTAAATAAATAATAATATAATACAATATTTACTCCACCTAATCGGTATTGCTTTTAGTCCACACACAAACTGCTAATATAGACAGTTTTAATGGGTCCCCAACGACATACTGCCGGCCTCGTCCCCTGTGCTACTGCAAGTCTGCAACAACTGGCTGCGTTAGCCCCAGCACTTGACTCACCTGTCATTGTCACGTGAGAATTCCAATGTCTCTTCAAATTTCTCATCTTTTGTGCTAATATCATATGAATATATTTTTCTATGTTCCTCTTCTTTTCTTTTCTTTTCTTTTCTTTTTTTTTTTTGTTAATTTTTAATCCGATAATTAACACATAGTAGATGATCTGATACAAAATTTCATTGGTTAGAACCAACAAGTTTTTAAAAAGAGTAATTTTATCTTAACATCATTAATAATAAATGGATCGAACTAATAACAAACATTAATAATTCAATTTTGATGCATAAATCTATTTCACTAATAATCTATATAATAAAATATAATACAATTCAAATTTTAAAAAAGATAAACAAAATGACTTTTACTTTTCGCAGTTGAAATCTGTTTAAATTTTACTTTAAAGTTAATTCGACGACTAATATTAACACTTCAAATTTAATAGGAAAAATATGCTCCTAATGGTGTGTTTGTGATAAATTTTTAAAAGTGTTTCTATAACATAAGTACTTAAAAAAAAAAAAATTTATAGTGTTTGAAATCGCTCCACTATCACCACTCCCACCACCGCCACCTCACCACCACCATTACCCCCAACCACCACCACCACCACACCCACCGCCCCATCACCACTACCACCACCCCTCCACCACCGTTGTCGCCACCCTACCACCACCACCACTATCACAACCACCATCACCACTACAACCACCGCCGCTACCCCACCATTACCACTGCAACAACAATAACCATCGCCCTGCCACCACCATTGTCGCCACCCTCACTGACCCACCACCACCACTGTCACCCCACCACCGCCACATCTACTGTCCCTCTATCACCCCTACCACCACCCCCCACCGTTTCACCACCATTCCCTCAACTATCACCAAGACCACAGTTGCCACTGCCGTCACCCCACCACCACCACCATCGCCACTGCCCTACCACCGTCATTGCCTCACCCCCCCATCACCATCACCATCGCCCCTCACCACCAATTACTACCACCGTCACCACCAACTACCATCGTCATCTCATTCTTATATTTATTACCACTATCACCATCATCCCACTACTACCATCGTCCACCATCAACACACACCATCACCATTGTTGCCCACAACCATCCACTGCCACCCACTACCACAACTCACCACCACCTATTGTCGCCCACCATCGCTGCCAGCCACTGTCAACCACCCATAGCACCACCCGTCATCGCCTACCACTGTCACCCACCCCCCACCACGCGCTATCATCACCGTCATTTGTCAGTACTCATCACACTGTCGCCCAGAAGTACCTGTCATCGCCCACCACCATCACCGTCGTCGCCACCATCACCACCATTGTTAACCAATATCACCGTCGCCCACTACCACCACTGTCAACCACAATCATCATCGCCCACAATTACCCACACCCACCACCACAACTGTCGTCACCTATGATTGCCACTACCACCATCGTCACCCAAAACCTACCACAATCATCACTGTTTTTCCACCATAATTGCTCACACCCACTATAATTGGTGCTTAAATTTATTTCTCTCTCTTCTATGTTTGTGATTTGATTTTAGGTGTTGATGATGTCTCGGAAATAATCACTCAAGCCCAGCCTGATGATTTTCTGTTGGGTTTTTAAGGGTTGGCTTAAGAAAACTAATGGAATGAAATGGAAAACACAAAATGTAAGTGATTCGCCCTTGCCGATGGACTTGAGCTACATCCACTGTAATGGAGACTCTTACTCCTTGGTGCAGAATATTGATCTCAAATGATAATAAGAGAGTTACAAGCACAGAGCCGTTACAAAGCCTTTCTTATATGGGTATTCCAGGATCAAGAGTAAAAAACGGGAGAGAAGGTCAGGAAGAAGATTTAGGAGTCGATCCTTCTTCCCTGCTTCTACTGTTCTATTTATATGGTGCATTTTCTTAGGGTTTCTTGCTGTTCCTCCTCCTTTTCCTGATCTTGTGGGGACCTTTCATCCTTTCCCTGTAAGCTCTTCTGTCTGCCGGCGGTACTGTGCCCACGACCACCCTGGTTTGTTCAGCACCACTTCCCTCTGCCTTTTGCAGGGTGTAACTCTGAGGAATCAGAGATGGTCCCCCCTGTCCCTGGAGCAGGTGGTGTAACAGGGCTCACCTTAGGTAATGGGCTGAGATTCGGACCAAGGCCGGATTATTGGCTCTTTGGACCCTTTGGGCTTTGGTCCCTTAGGCCCTCTGCTCTCGATGTGGACTGGTTGAGGGCATTCCCATTGGGCTACCAAACCCACATTCTAGGTTTTCAGGGTGTATTGGGTTTGGCTGTCATGGCGGCCCATGCCTATAAATCTATCCTTATCAGGTGTGAATATAAATATATTTATTATTGACCATTTTTTTATTATTGCGTGTCTTCAGACACGAGAAATAACTAGTCATATTATGAAATATGACTTTTTTTTTTGTTTTGCTATAGTTTTGCATTTCTGGGTGGATGAATTTTTAGTTCATCGGGACCTTATGAGTGTTTTTTTAGGGGGAGGGAGATTGGAACTTTAAAACACTAGTGGGAGCGAGAGAAAGTGAGTCATTACCACTGGACCACTCTCTCACCTGAATTTTGAGTGGAGATTTCAGTTGAAAGAACTCAAAATTATTGGTTTTTAATTCGAGAGTTATGCATCTCAACTCAAAATAGTATATACTTAATAAACTTGTTCTGTTACAATTGATTAATACTGGGTATAAATTAAAATAATACGATTTAAACACTATACGTCATGACTCGATTGATACTCCTAGTTTGTAAAAAATGAGAGTAAGGTAAAGTTTTACCCAGCCATATCAGTGAGCAGAAAGTCGATGAGTTCTAGGTAAGGCTGATAGTTGACTCGGCTTATTTTGGACTCGGTTCATTTTTTAAATGAGCCGAGTTTGAATAATTTGTAAATTTGTTTAGAAAAATGAGTCTAAAGGCTCGGTTCGAGCTTGCAAAATTCGACTCATTTATATGTAAAATAGTCAAGCTATTCAGGTTCGGTTCATTTAGGCTCGTTTAGTCGTTTTTTAAATGAGTCGAGTCAATCGATCTCGTTTTTTAAACGAGTTGAGTCAATCGAGCTCGTTTTTCTAAACAAGTTTAAATAATTGTATCATCCAACCCTAATTCCAAGTTAGTTTAAAACCATTATTTCTTTTCATTTATTGCGCAAAAACCCCTATATTTCAAAATCCTATAGGTTATTCATGCATTTCTTTGGAAATTCCAATGCATAATTAACCCTACGGAAATTCTTATGCATGATTAACCCTATGGGCAAGGCAATGCAAGACATGGCTTTATCCATAAAGTCAAAATGAGATTCCTTTAAATAAACCCCACGTGCACAATATTATTTTTTCTACTTGTTAGTTTTCGCATTATCTTTAGACTGTAGTTGTGTCTTGTTTATAATGGAAAAACATTATTATAGTTTGTTTCTTTGCAATTAATGGCAAATTTCCTAGTATGTTAATTACGTGAAACTCTCCCAATATGATCAATTTGCAATTAATGGGTGTTTAGTATAAGAAACATAAGGAATATTTTCACTTTGATATCTTGAGAACTTGTCTAACAAACACTTCAATAATTTCATGATAGCTTTATCAATAGCATTCTATAGTGGGAAAAAAAATTATTTTATGCTTTCGCTGATCTTTTTTTTTTTTTTTTGGTAATTTTTTTTTTGGGTACCATATATGAATGACGACGTGATGCACAAAGTCGCCGCTTAATAAAAATAGTAGTTTCATTTTAAAAGTAAAAGTACATTTAATTATTACCTTTGCAAAGTTATTTATATTTATCCTAATTTATAAAATAGTATATATATATATATAAACTTGTAAAAATGAAGTAAATCTACTTAAATACAAAATTAAAATAATTGAAATAAATTAATAAACTATTGTCGAAATATTCACTTGTCAGCAGCAAAGTGGCAGTACAAATAATAGTTAACAACAGCATGCTATCATCCAACACAACACTTCTTTTTGGTTATGATAAGGCTAGTTTTGTTAGATATTAAACTAAAAAATAATTTATAACTTATTATTTTAAATAAAATTCTTTATAATTATTAATTACAAAAACAATAAAATTGCATAAAAACACCTATTAAAAAATAAGATTATTTCCAATACGTTTTCTTTTCAATTCTCTTCTTAACGGATCATACATCATGCATTTAAAAAAATAAAAGTGAAATCTATTATATATAGTATAAGGTTGTCTTTTACTCGTTAAAAATAAATAATTCAATGAGAAAGAAATTAAAAATATATATTTCATACACCATATCCAATCATCAACATATAAGACGAGTGGGGTACACTTTATATACTTCTTGTTTTTTATTTGGATGATAACATCAAGTCAGTGGCGGAGTCAAAAATTCGGTCTAAGATAAGCATTTTACTAAGAAACTTTAAATTTTTTTCTCCCAATCAATAAAAATAAAATAATGTATTTAAATTTATAGCATTATATTTGATAATTAAAAATTCATAAAATATAAAAATTATCAAACGTCGATAAATATAGTGTATACAAATAAAAACAAACAAAAAGACTAATTACAACTCTTCACAACAAATGAGATTAACTGCATAAAATATACTATAGTTTTTTTTTCTATATAACTAATCAAACTATTAGTCATTGATCACTCATTATGTTATTTAACCAACTTTTCATAATATCTATAACTTTAAAAATGAGTCTAACATATCAAAGACCAGTTATTTCTCATACCTAAAGGTATGAAGTAATAAAAAAATGGTTAATAATAAATAATATTTGTATTCATATCCAAAATCAAATTATAAAGATAGAGGAGAGAGAAAAAAATTTAAGTACCAGTTGTAATGGGGCGCGAGTGGTGGTACTGATGGTTCTGGGAGACGGTGGTGGTTTGTGATAGGTGACGATGACCGATTATGATGGCGGCAGTCGTGGGTGGCAACAGTGATGATGGTGGTGGTGGTGGGGCGGTGGGGTGGGAGTGATGGTGGGACAGTGACGATGATTGTAAGGTGGTGGTAGTTATTGTGGAAGAGGTGGTGGTGACATGACAATGGTGGTGGTGGTAGGGTGGCGGTAACGGTAGTAATAGTGGTGGCGACAACAGTGATAAGGTGATGACAACGATGATGGGGCGATGAGGGTGTTGGTAGTGGTTATTGCGGTAGTTCGGCGGTGGGTGTAGTGGTGGCGGTGGGGTGGAGACAGTGGTGGTGGTGGTTGTTGTGACGGCGATAGTGGTTGTAGTAGAGGTAGTTATGGTGGTGGGGCGGTGGGGGTGGGGGCGGTGGTAGTTGTGGCATTAGAAGTGGTGGTGGTGAGTCAGTTTCAAACGCTATTTTTTTGTAAAGTACTTATGAAAAATTATAAGTCCTAAAAACACTTTTAAAAAGTTATCACAAACGCACATTTAAATGCTTATTTTCCTATTAAATTTGACGTATTAATATTAACCGTCGGATTATATTTAAAGAAATCTCTAACGCAAAAAACAAAAGTCATTTTATTTATTTTTTAGATTTGAATTATATTATATTATATTATATTATTTAGATTTATTTAAATATATATATAAAGTATTCAAAATATGTCCAAAAATTTGTAATTATTTAATTACATGACTAAACTAATTGATAGGAAAAAAATAAAGTTGGCACACTTAAGTATATTTATAGTAATTTTAAATATATATAAATAATATTTTTTTTAAAAAAATTCAGGATAAGCCGTACCCCTTGGTCCTCATGTGATTTTGCCACTGCTTAAAAAATTGACGTGTGTCACCATTTCATTGAATATTTTCTCGACTCGCAGAGAGGGAGCAATAAAGTAACCATGGTTAACATGCGCCAGCCCCTACGGGCAGTGCGTTAACTACACACCCCTCCCTTTTTCATTACCCCTTTCCATCCAACTCTGCCCGTTAACAGCACGACAAGGCCACTTCCCCATAAAAACACAACAACTTTCCACTTATCCTCTAGACAAACGTCGTCAAATGCCTCCCAATCAAATCTCAACACCATTAACGTTAAATCCCAAACGCCGTTTGTGGTCCTGTCTGGGCAGCCTTTTATTTATTGTCCCCGCATACATTGTCCAATCCCATTGGCTATCACCGGTCGCAAAGTCTGGGGGTACCGGGAGTAGCCGGTTCATACACGGGTTAGAATTTGACCGCGGTTGAAATCATTGCTAAAGCTGTTTACACCTCCCTGGTTATTGAAATCTCTGCCCCCTCTCTCTCTCTCTCTCTCTCTCTCGTACCGGTCGATGAAAATTGAATAGTATTGTTCTTACAGTTGTTCTGGACTTCTGGTGCTCTGCAAATTCAATAGCTAGGGAGAGCTATAGAAAGAGAAGTGTGTGTAGTTACTGATATATAGAGAAAGGAAGGAATAGTTTGTTGAATTGACAGAATTGGTTGTGGAATGAGTTCAAAGTTGGGAGATAAAGCGGAGTGACGTGGTTTGGTTGGTGAAGAATTGAGCAGTGATTTTAGTGGAATTTGAGTGGATTTTCGGTGTTTTGAAGACGGTTGTAAGGTTTGTTTGTGTGAGAAGAATTGGAGTTGGGGTTTTCAGATGAGAGTTCTGTGTTGAGAGATGGAAATGGCTTCATCAGAGATTTCGATTAAAGGCAATATTAGAGGAGAGAGCTTTACGTCCGCTTACAACGAGCCGAATGATGTTTCGGAGGCATCGAAGGGTTTTCCGACAGGTTCCGGTGCCGGAAAAGGTAATTCCGGCGCTTCATGAGTTTGCTTGCCGTTGATATTTTGCAGTGTGTGATGTCCTGGATTTGATATTGAGCGTTTGGTTGTTTTTTTTTTGTGTGCAGTGGATGCTGAGAACGCGCTTTACACGGAGCTTTGGCGGGCTTGTGCTGGTCCGCTTGTGACCGTGCCTCGCGAGCAAGAGCTCGTGTACTATTTCCCTCAGGGTCACATCGAGCAGGTTCGTTTCCATCCCTGGACAAGCATTTTTGGGAGTTCTCTGTGCTTTAGAGCTTAGATTCATCAAATTTCTTCTTTATTTCTCGAAGTTTATTTCCAAATTTGCCTAGCAGACACTTGTGTACGTATATTATATCAAAAACCCTGTTCTGTGTGGGAGCTTAGAAGAGCTTATTCTCTTTGCAATTGAATCTTGGGTTGTTTTTGAAAGGGCTTTTATTAAGTCTCTTTCTGTTCACGAGATGATGTTTAATCTGGTGATATGCTGCTGTGGCGTTTCTTTTGATCAGGTGGAAGCGTCGACTAGTCAGGTGTCGGACCAGCAGATGCCGATGTATGATCTTCCGTCGAAGATCCTCTGCCGTGTGATGAACGTTCTATTAAAGGTACAGGTGGTGCTTCCAATGAGTCTATTAGTTGGTGGTGGAGTTGGTGTTGCTAATGTTTGGTGGGTCTGTGTGTGGAGGGTTTTGTGTGATATGGGGTTTTTGTTTTGCTGATGATGTTTTTTTGATTGGATGTATGTATGTATAGGCTGAACCGGACACTGATGAGGTATTTGCGCAAGTGACTTTGTTTCCTGTAAATGTAAGTTCACTTCAATGATTGCAAGTTTTTGTTTGAACTTCAAGATATGGACCTGTCAGAGTTTGATGTGGTAAATGCCAGCAGGATGAGAGTGCTGCGAAGAAGGAAGCCGCTCCTCCACCGCCACCACGCTTTCATGTGCATTCCTTTTGTAAGACCCTGACTGCGTCGGATACAAGCACTCATGGTGGGTTTTCGGTGCTGAGACGGCATGCCGATGAATGCCTTCCCCCACTGGTAAGGAGGATTAGCTACTCAGACACTTGTAATTTTTATTTTCATAGGGGTCGTTGGAGAAGTTATTTGCTTAGTGGTCTTTGCTGCTTGCTATTTGACAGGACATGTCACGGCAACCCCCAACCCAAGAGTTGGTGGCCAAGGATTTGCATGGAAATGAGTGGCGCTTCAGACATATCTTTCGGGGTAATTGCTAAATACACTTTCAATCATTTTTCATGCATATGGATTATTTTTTGTCCTCTTAGATATGATGCATGTAGGCTGTAGCGGATCAGGTTTAATTTTGGGGAAAGGAGATTATGGTTATGCTTTAGGCTGTTGCTGCATGGTGAGTTCGAGTGGTTGTTGATGCAACCGGTACGTACTGTATAGTCCTAGAACACTCTTTGGATGCATTCACAAACGATGGATCTCTACTCTCCCCGGTTCACCTATAAAGTATTTCCTATTGATTATTGAGTTTTTTGTGATGGAGGCTAAACCGCCGGAGATTATTGATTTGTGATGTGAGATTGCGTGTACTGTGTACATTTAAATCAGCAGAGTCTGGAAGCTCGTCTGCTGAAATTCAGCATATTGAGAACTCGGGTTGCTTGGCTTGTTCCTTTTATCCTCCGGTTAGATTAGGATTGTGAGATGTACAACTTTTCAATTACTCATGTAAACCTATATGAATTAGCTTTACATGACAGAACATTCTGCTGTAGAAATGGTTCTGTTTATTACCAAAACGGCTTTTGTCCATTTATGGGATCTTCTTTCATTTGGTTTGCATAATTTGTCAATGCCAGGTCAACCGCGAAGGCATCTTCTTCAAAGTGGTTGGAGCGTCTTTGTTAGCTCAAAAAGGCTAGTTGCTGGGGATGCCTTCATATTCTTAAGGTTTGAAACTGCCTTTACATGTTTCAGATTCATTTTTGTAATCTGCATTGACATCTTATGACATGAGTGTATCATTAATTTTCTAGAGGTGAGAATGGGGAGCTTCGTGTTGGAGTGAGGCGTGCCATGAGACAGCTGGTTAATGTTCCATCAGCAGTGATATCCAGTCACAGCATGCATCTTGGTGTCCTTGCAACAGCTTGGCATGCCATTCAAACAGGAACAAGGTTCACTGTCTACTACAAACCTAGGTATGTGATTTACCAAATATGTATTCTATTTGTAATAAAAACTAGATAAAGTTGGATGGTTAGGAGTTTGAGATTTGGATAAGTTCGATATAAATTTGTTTAGACCCTCTTTGATCATTATTTTCAGTGGATAATATTACTGATTCTTAGGTTGATAAAAGTCAGTCTCAGACTCAGATATGTTTTTACTGACGTGGTGATAGATGCTTGTACCATAACCCCTATCAATCCTTTGAACTGTTTATAAATATGATGGATTGCATGAGAGATTTTTGTTCAATTTCGACCATCATTTGATATCAAACTTCTGTCCCTTGTATATAAAAGTTAATTGAAGCCGTAGGTTTTTGCAATTGGTGCCATAATGTTTAATGGTGTCCTGTGGTGCCTGATGCATAAAATTGATCCGTAACACCTGCATCCATCCTGCATGGCTTATAATGTTTCGTTGTTTCTCTCCTCTTTAGTTTTCTGACTATTATTTTTCTGCAGGACAAGCCCTGCTGAGTTTATTGTTCCGTGTGATCAGTATATGGAATCTGTTAAGAGCAATTATTCTATAGGGATGAGGTTCAAAATGAGATTTGAAGGTGAAGAAGCTCCAGAGCAGAGGTATGGCTACAGCATGTTCATATTCTATAGGCTCACCTTTTTTTATTTTATTTCTTCTTTTTTAATAGACTGCCAAGAACTTTCTTAATTGTTTCTCTTGTTCTCGGGGTTGTCTTTATTTTTATATATTTTATATTTAATTTATTCATACTTGTAGGTTTACTGGAACCATTATTGGGAGCGAAGATTCTGATTCCAAACGGTGGCCAGAATCGAAATGGAGATGTCTCAAGGTAGCTTCTGATTGTCTTTAATCATTTGAGTGCTAATTTTTATATAACACTGTTGAATTTTTCTTTTTTATGCTCTCTGCTTTAAGGTGAGATGGGATGAAACTTCTACCATTCCTCGCCCGGAGAGAGTTTCACCCTGGAACATAGAACCTGCTTTGACTCCTCCTGCACTCAATACACTTCCAGTATCCAGGTCAAAGAGGCCTCGGCCAAACATGTTGCCTTCATCTCCGGACTCCTCTGTTCTCACACGGGAAGGTACAGTCTTGCATTATAGACTCCATGGACATATAAAGTTTCTTTAGTTAATATTTAGTTTGTAGGAATGTAATAGGGTCCAATGGTCATGAGTGTTTGTAATTTGATATAGGCTCATCTAAGGTGGCAATGGTAGACCCTTCGCCAGCAAGTGGTTTTTCAAGGGTCTTGCAAGGTCAAGAATTATCGACCTTGAGAGGCACTTTTGCAGAGAGTAATGAGTCAGATTCTTCTGAAAAGCCAATTATCTGGCAATCTTCACTAGATGATGAGAAGATTGATGTTGTTTCTGCTTCACGAAGATTTGGATCAGAAAAGTGGTTTTCTTTAGGGAGGCCTGAATCATCTTTAACCGATCTCTTATCCGGTTTTGGAAGCCAAAACAAATCATCTCTTGAGTTCTGTACACCTCCCGGCGACGAAATTGCAGTCGGTGGAAATGCAATGAAACTACAATTACCAGGTCAAGAAGGTGAGTTCAACTTCCTTCCGAGCCCATGGCCTATGATGCCTAACAATATCTCCCTTAAATTTGCGGACGGTAGCATGAAAGATCATGTCCGGGGCAGTGATGTTCCTTTTCAGACACAAGCAGATGTTCGATATGGTGGTTTTAATCAGTATTCCTTGCTTCCTGGTCGTGGGATCGAGCATCAGCAAGGGAACTGGTTCATGCCTCCACCAGTTCCATCTTATCTTCAGATGTCTGCTCACTCAAGTGAACGGATTCCCAAACCCCTGGTACAACAACAGCATGAGGCTGTTAAACCTAGAGATGGGAAATGCAAGCTCTTTGGTATACCACTTGTCAGCAATTCTGGTACGATGGAGCCGACAGTGTCACCTAGAAATTCAGTGACTGAGCCACCAGTTCATATACGTCTTGGAATTCACTCACACCACTCACCTGCTTTTGAATCTGATCAAAGGTCTGAACAATCAAAGGGCTCAAAAGTTGCAGATAATCCATTTGCCAGTAATGAACTGGAGAAACCATTTCCAACTTGTCAGCCACCTGTGAGAGATGTTCAAGGGAAAGTCCAGAGTGGTTCCACCAGAAGCTGTACTAAGGTTTTTACCTACCTATTTGCATAATTTTTGTTATTAGTTTTGTTGACATAAATGCTATTCAATGTTCAAGATGAATTCACTAAGATAAGACATTATTTTCAGGTTCATAAGCAGGGGATTGCTCTTGGTAGATCTGTGGACCTTGCTAAGTTCAGTGACTATGATGAGTTGATAACTGAATTGGATCAGTTGTTTGAATTTGGTGGTGAACTAAAGGCTCGCAACAAGAATTGGCAGGTTGTTTATACGGATGATGAGGGTGATATGATGCTTGTTGGAGATGATCCATGGCAGTAAGGACTCATCTTCAAATTCTCTAATTGTTCAATAGACTGACTTGATTTTGCCTGTTTTGATTGTACTCAACAACCATGCATGTGAATGTCAAGGAATGGGTACACTAAATAATTGGTGCCCTTCTGTTTTTTTGTTTAAACAGGGAATTTTGTGGCATGGTTCGCAAGATCTTCATCTACACTAGAGAAGAGGTCCAGCGGATGAACCCAGGGACCCTGAATTTGAAGGGCGAGGAAAATTCACGGGTTGGGGAAGGCATGGATGCAAAAGAGGTTAAGAATCTGCGTTCAACGTCCAGTGCTGAGAATTGTTAGGTTCTACACCTATATCTATAGGTAATTTCCTTGATATATTGAAGTTCTGTAGTGCTGTGGAGTTCTCAATGCTATATACTTGTTACTGGTTTTACTCAGAAAATGAATGCTGTTGCTGCTTCGAAGGGAAGAAAATTACTCTTCTATGATGCCATTCTATAATCTGTCTTTTTATTCCAGTATCCCCTTCTACTTGAAAGATTTGTACTGTTTTTGATATGTGTTTGTGCTCATCACAGGTGGGCTTTTTGTAGTTGGGGATATTCAGATTTAACCTGAGACGCACAGAAACTACATTGGCTTCTGGATGTATGGCGTGGGTTGCTCTCTATTAGATGCTTTTAATAATTATGATTTTGGAACTCTGTGGAGCTTAATGTAGTATGGCGTCCTATGTATACATAATTATACACGCGCCGCCCCGGATATTGGCAAAGGCAATGGCCCTTTTTTTTTGCCCTCAAACCAAAATCCACCTTGTACAGAATTATTTTGCTTCCTTTTTTCGAAGCTGTGAATGCAAGTAAGAAGTTAAAAGTCATTTCCTAAAGTGCCTTCTATTGGCTTCCCAGCTTCTACAGTGCCTGAGTGCAGTTCATGGCTATACCTGTAGACTTTTATTTCTTGAAACTTTTGCAATCTGGGACTGGTAGCAGTATGTAGTGACCAGATGGGTTTATGAATTGTGAACAATGCTATACAGGGGTTCCCAACAACTGTGATTTGTAGATTTATTTTTACTTTTACCTTTAGTTTCAAATTTGATTTACAATCCACCTAGTTTTAGTGGAAAAGCGTGTTTTCAAAATGTTTACTAGAAATTGGATGGTATATTGGAAAATAAGTATGAAAGAAGGGTAAAAGGGAACCTAGTTTTAGCAGTTTTTGGGTAAAATTAAAAGGGGTATAGAACACAAGCAATGGTATAGAGACCTAATTTGATGTGATTTTAACGTAATAATTGGATTAGTTGTGAGTTTTAATGTTAGATGAATTTTTTATCAATTCAATGATTGTATTGAATTAAGTCCAAATAACATTTTTTATAGAACACAGTAATTGTAGTGTTTTGGATGGGAGAACTACTTAGAGATGGTATGGAGTTTTGAGGTTAATGGGTCACAAGGGCCCATTTGTTTAGTGAGATAGAAAATGATGGAAAAAATAATTTTTATATTTTGATTTTCTCACAATTAATTGACTTTTTTTTTAACAAAAAAACACAAGTAAATGCAAGAAAATTGTGATGTATAATATGACTTTTTATTTTATCTTGATTGTTATTTAAATATTTTATTGATTATTAATTTTAGAAAAACTTAGTATGGATTGAGTTAATCATATAATTTGGTCTGAAATTAAAATTCAGGTTGATCTTTGTCCCAATATTAGGTTATGAGTTGTTTTTTTTTAATTTATAATTATAATACATATTTTTTAGACAGATTTAATATAATTAAGAATAATGTAAACAATTAGAAAAAAAAATTTGTAACTTTCCTATCTTTCAAATAATAGAATAAAATATTAAAATATAATACAAATTTTTCATACTAACCAAATATATGCATAAAAATATATTTTTTTTTTCTTCACCTCTTTTTATATCATTTTCACTTTCCATCATTATTTTCTTTCTAACCAAACTAACCCTAAGAAAATTATGGGGATGGTGACAACATTCTGGACAGCATATCATGGCGCTCAATATCCTAGCTAATTTCATGGCGGCCGCAGGACAGGGGCCATAGCAGTAGCCCTGGAAGTGTGAGCCGATGGTTGTAGCCATGAATGATATTCATATTAGGGCCAAACCCGAGTTGAGCCCAAATAGTTCGACTATTTTAATTTTGTGAGCTTGAACTGAATTTTTAAGGTTCACTTTTTTAAACGAGCCTATAAAATTGTTCAAACTCGAGTCTTTTAAAACACGAACTCGAGCTCAAGCCAAAAAGCCTTATCTGAACCGAACCTGAGTAACTCATCTCAACTAACACCCTTACTAGGGGGCTTAAGGCTTATTTCATTAACCACCCCCCCCCCCCCCCCCCCAAACAGCTTTATATCTGTTGAAGTAAAGCAAAAACTCAATCACCCTAATATAAAGTAACGAAGTTGTTCAAACAGAGATTAATTCTAGAGCTTGAAAAATCTATGGTACATACTTGAACCCTTGACCTCAAGAAGACAAAACATTTACAAGACAAAGAGTACCATTGAACCAAAGGCCCATCGGTTAAAAATCTATGGTACATACGTTTCCATGGCTTTCTGGGGTTACTTGATGTAACATCCCCCAAAAAAAAAGAAAGAAAGCAAGCTTAACGGACGAACTCAAGGTGCAGACTGCTTAAATTTGCTTGGATGCTCAATCGAGTCGTAGGTATGAGAAATAGAGAAAGAGCTTAAACCTGCATGACTTATTCTTTGGAGACAATCATAGTCCATAAGTTGCTGGAACTACTATTTGAATGGTGAAGAGATCTAAATCATGCCATGGTAGCCAGCTGAATCCAAGAGTGTTTGAAGAGATCTAAGTCATGCCATGGTAGCCAGCTGAATCCAAGAGTGCAGCCTTTATTTGCTCGGGAGGGATATCTCTACCATCCTTGCATTCCTGTAAAGAGAAGTACCGAATTCATGTTAAGACAACCATCTCTAGTCCAAACTCCAAAGTAGTCTAGTGGTTATACATCTTATGATCAGAGTTGCAGACTCGTAAAGAGAAGTACAAAATTCATGTAAGATAACCATCCGTAGTCTAAGTAGCCCAATGGTTTATACAATCTCAAGCAACCGTGAGAATGTATGTCCAGAAAAAAAAGCATGTGATTTCCCTCTCATTAAGAAAGGGGAACCATAATTTTGAAATACCCATGTTCCATCTTGAGAAGCTAAAAGTAGGGTGGCATCCCCTTTTCAGTTTTCACTTTTCACCATTAACAGTCAAGACGGGAAGCTGTGAAATTATGCTAGAACAACACCTAAAAGATGATCCATTCCAACGAATATGAATGTCGTGATCTAAAGGTGGAACCCAGGTCCGGCCACCTCGTTGTATGTCCATCAAAAGGTGGAAAAACTGCGTATTAGTTCTTAATAATTCAAACTCAATCTTGTATTACAGAATAACACTTTTTTTTTTTTTGCTTTTTTACTCAGATACCTTTTCTTTAGGGCCCATTTTATGCCTACAAAATTTTAGAGAACTAGAAAAAGATCACCTCAGCTCGGAAGATATCCAACACAAACCCATTGAAGCAGCTGATAACAGCTTGTTGGATGTCTAGCCCAAGGTTATCCAGAGTCCTCATTGTTGACAGCAAGAGACCTGGTCTGCGGCCACAGAACATATGGATATTTACAGCTCTTCCTTCTCTTACACTTACTTCGACCTATTGTACAGCAGAAGAAGCAAATAAGTAAATTTGAAAGCTCTCTTACCCTACAAATGTTTACAATATATGAAGTGATCCATTTACAAATGTAGCACCGCCAAGAGATAAGTTCGCAGCTCAACCAGTAAGTAAAAAAGGAAATTCATACGGGTTGAAGAATGAAGCTTATACCCTTGCAGACTGTCCAGTGGGGCTTGGCAACGAGCTTGGACAAAGTTCTTCCTTAATGCAGGAGGGCAGGGTAGATGGGGTGGGTGTTAAAGGATAAAAGCTTGTGGTAGGCACCAATGAAGAACTAGGAGGGGTTGGCTCCAGTTCATTTTGAAGATCATTGATCTTCTGCAGAAGTTCTTCCAAGTACTCAATGGCATCCCCAAGAATGGAAGCCCTGTCCATCTGTCAACACGAGAGAAATATGACCAATCTCATATTATTACATACTTGTTAAGGTTCAAAAGCATCCCACCAATGCTTCGGCTGAGCAATGGCATAATCATCTCAAAGGTCACAGTCAGTCAACAAGAACTTAAGTCATGTAATCAAAAACCTTTTGATCAGCAGTTTAGAATGTACAGGTTTCTCAAGATTCAGTTGTGTGTCCTCCACATGGTTTTTCAAGATTTCAATCTCAAGTAGAAACAGGATGGAGTGGCATTACATAGGCTTCAATTTTATAGTTTACCCAGCTTCTGAAAAAGGAAACAAATGGAATTAAACATGGATTATACTAAGCTAAGCTATAATCCCAAAATTTAACTGGCATTTGCATGGACATCATATTTTACATTAGAACGCTGTTCCTGCTGCTTGACCATACTTTGTCATTTTGATATGGATGGTTCAGAGTATATCTTTCATATGCAAATTACAACTTATAACTGGAAGAAACTTGCATGAAATCACGACTGACATCCTCTAGGTGGAAAACCTACTAATATAAATGGTGATCACAGATTTGAACTCAAAAAACACTATCTTCAACTACTACAAAATCAGAACATATAAACTTGTGAGGATGACCAACACCAGAAAATAGAAATAACATAGAAAGGAAAGGAAAGGAAAATTAACAAGGGAGAACTCAAAGGATAGATGGGAATTCATGCAGGCTACGAGATGAAAGACACAGTCGCCAGAAAACCAAGTTTCTTGGCGGATGTGAAAGAAAGTTTTAATTTAAGAGTTTAGTATTATCAGTGACCAATTTAACTTTGGAAAAGGTTCGTCATTACTGTTCAAATTGTCAAAAGATTCAGTGATAGTGTCCCAACACCATATCTGGTCCAAAAATAATGGTCAGCTTCACAACCCCTCCATAGTTCATGTGAGTGAATTTAATGATATGGTCTATCTTCAATTTGCATTCGATTTGGAACAATCCGAAGAAAAAACATGCAAATCACTAAACAAAAAGAAACTAAATTCAGGAAAAAATTCTAACTGAATCCGAATGTCAAAAACTTGATAGTACTACATATTGTAATTCACTAGAATTCGCTGCGAAGAAATTCTTACCTTGCTAATCTTTGGGACGACAGACCGCAACATGTAAAGCCTATCATTGAGCTTCTTCCGGCGGCGACGTTCAGCCATCAAATTCTTAGCTGGAAGCCCCTTCTTCTTCCCTTTCTGATCCCCACCAGTGACAGTACTATTCGCATTTGAGCTATTCCCACAATTTTTAGCACTCTCCTCCACCTTGGTGATCTCCATAAACTCATCAGAGTCATGATTCAAACCAAACCCATCAATATTCACATCTTCAACATCATTCCCACTGTCATTCTTCCTTTTCCTCTCATTCACTTCACTCACTTCCGTCTTCTTACCAAAACATTCAACATTTGTCGAACCCCGACAATTTTCAATGCCTAAAATCTCCAAATCGCTATCATTATCACCCAGAACTTTCCTAAGAGCAGCTCTCTTCTGGAACAGAGTAGGCTGTGCTCTAATTGAAGCAAAATTTTCCAGTGGTTTCAATAACTTGGACCTATTTAAAAACAAAGAACTCCCAGAACCCTCATCAAAACCCATGAAACCTGATAAACCAAAACCAGCAGTCACTATACCGCTGTTTTCGGGCGATTGAAGCAAATGGGTAGTTGGCAAATGAGAATCTAAGCACAAATTAGGATTACCAATCTGAGCTTGTGAGCTCAAATCCCTGAAACCAGTCAAAAGCCCACTTCCTCTATTCAAAGCACTTAAAGCTTGGGTCTCCAGAAACGCAGTTTCACTGCCCAAACCGAAGCTATTTTCTAATGCGTTGATAGGCATAGCATTTAGAACCGACGAAGGCACGGTTGGTTTTGGAGGCAAAAAACAGTGTACCAGAGATGGGTCGAAATTGTTGAACACTGAAGCCGATGACAATGAACATGAAGAAGACGAGTCCATTGGTTGTAACAACAGATTAGCCTCAGCTTCTGTGAAGTTTGGCGAGAAAGTGAGGTCTCTGATGTCGTGTTGGTATTGGAGGTTGTTGGCGTTCACATACCAGCCATCGTCTTCGACTTCAAGCATTGATTTGAATGTTGTGAGCGTACCCCCTTCGCCTTTGTTCTCCACACCGCCATTGCTGTTGTTGGCAGTAGTACTGGTGGTATTTCGAGTCCATGAAGCTGTTTCTTCATCTTCTTTACCCTCCATCCAAACCAAGCTATTGGCACTTGATATCATATTTTCTTGGGTTTCCTCCGCTGGGTTTTTGAGGAATTTCAAGGAATAAACAGAGAATGGGTGGCGGGGGAAGAGAGAGAAATGGGCGAGAAGACGTTGCAAATTAAGGGAAAAGGGTAATAGCTTTATCAGAGACGTCCTACTTGATGCAATGTGACAGATACAGCTACGAACGTTACGTTTGCAGGGCTGCTCTATTACAAGGATTTTGTAGACGATTATTATAACACCTTCAACATTTATGGAACTTTGTGAAGGTTTTCCCACTTGCCATGGCTTTACATGTTGATACAGGGTTGGTGATGATTAAAGTGTATAATAACCAATGCCCTGGTTCCATCTTGTTTAAACAGGGTAGGTGATGATTGAAGTGTATAATATCCAATGCCCTGTTTCTATCTTGTTGCTATATGTAATTACTAGGAAGCAAATAAGTTAATCATCAACAATTAGCAAAGGATTTAGATTTTATTTTGATGCATTTTTTGGTTAGTTCAAAAACGAATGTCTTATATATATTTTGAAATGGAATAAAAATAGTGTGACAAATTATAATTATGATTATGAAATATCTTGAAATATTATAAAATATAAAAATTTTGATACTTAAATATTAATTTGATGGAACTTGAATTGACACTCTTATAACCAAATGACACATGGATAAAGAAGATCCACACTCACGAGAAATTTTTCGGTGGGTTTAACATAATCACCAATAAAAAATTGTATATGCCCAAAGGATAACAGTCACCTATCAATTATCACCTTGTTAATTTTTAGGGTTAATTGCACTGGAAGTCCCCAAAATATGGAATTTGTCTCATTTTGGTCCCCAATGTTTCAATTGCATCATTTTAGTCTCTGAAGTATTGAATATGTTTCTATATGGTCCCTCATGCAGACAGTGTCCAAATTGCTAATATTTTTTATCATAAAGTTGTCACATGATACTTAAATATGGATAAAAAAATAATTTGGATAACTCTTGATCAAATTTCTACTCAAATTTTGCTTAAATATCTACCTAAATTACACAGTTTTGATCACGAGCTATCCAAATTTTGGTCAAAAGCTACCCATATTACACATTTTTTTGTTAAGAGCTACCCAAATTTTGTTTAAGAGCTATCAAAATTATTTTTTGTCCATATTTAGCTATTACGTGATAAGTTTATGATAAAAAATCGTTAGTAATTTGGACGTTGTTTGCTTAAAGGACCTATAGAAACATATTCAATACTTCAGGGACCAAAATGATGCAATTGAAACATTGGGAACCAAAATGAGACAAATCATATACTTTGGGGACCTCTAGTGCAATTAACCCTAATTTTTATATATTTTTTTTTGAAAAATTAATTGTGTGTCCCATAAACGGCTTTTGTGACAGTCTTTCATTAGGTGAGCGCATCATATGAAAATGTCACATGTTATGTTAAATTCATTGGAAAATTTCTCCCCACCGAGAGTATATGATCTCTCGAGTAGATCTTGAGAAATTGGACCAAGCTCCCTCGAGATTCCCGTGGAGTGAGTATTAATAATGATCATGTGTGGAACCAATAACGTGATAGATAACATAAAATGATTAACTGTGTCGTTACATTCACATTAGGGCTCTTGCTGATGTGGATTGGTCGAGAAAGGCATCATTTAATAGTCGGGGTGTAACACTTAAATGCTCACGATTTAATAAACGTCTAGCAGAGTCTATTAAATGTCTGGATGTTGCTCATTAAATGCTCAGCCTCCCGAGATAATCATTGCGACGTTTTATCTCGAGTGACCGTCGACCTCCCCTGTAATTAGTAAATGCACAACTTGAGGAAAACTAGCCTCTCACAAGTTACTCCTACGAGTGTTCAACTTTAACTTGTTGACCTAATATGACTCAAGAGGTGTTATGTCATCACCTCTCAATATATAAATAGCCCAAATGATTGGATCTCAGGTACGCAAAAATAATATAATTTATGCAATACTCTTAGTCTAAATATCAGCTGACTTAGGTATTAGAAGGGACATGAAATACACATCTCTCACTCCTTCTAACCTTGTTCCATGTTCTAGGAATCTTATCCCCGTTCAACTAGGTGTCACTATCTCAACTATTGTGTAGGATGCACCCTGTGCATAATTTATTTTAATTTTTACTAAAATCAGAAAGTTACGATCGTTTTGGTAGAAACAAAATAAAATTTTGATCATAAAATTTAGTCAAGTGAAATTCTTCAAACACCTTTAAAATTTAGGCTTTTTGGGAGAAAACATACATAAGATTTCAAAATTTGACCACATATGTTCCCAAAAAATCTAGAATTGATTAATAAACGATACGAGCTTAAACAACGAATTATTTGGCTTGTCAAGTATAATTGTACTTCTATATACCATCCGCGCTTTAACTTGGTCAAGTTTTTTTATCTTGATCATGAATTCGATGGTTTCATTGAATTCAATTTAGTGCAATGCTAGAAAGATAGCACAGAGAGACAAAGATAGAGCAAATAGACCTAGGATGCATGTGGTAACATTGTCAGACATAGAAATAATTTATTTTTTTTACAATAAAAAGTTAAAACAAAACACACAAAAACGCACACACAACACAAAAACATACACCCACTCATACAGACACACCAAAATGCCCACACCCACACAAACAAATATCTCTCTCTCTCTCTCTCTCTCTCTATATATATATATATATATATATCATGTTGTGTAAAAATTACATTTGAGCTTCACAGGAGAGAAGACACAAAATCGTTCGATGGAGAGAGACGATGAACATATTTATATAATAAAGTAGCTTACAATTCAAATTTCAAAAGATAAACAAAATGACTTTTGTTTTTCGCGGTTCAGATCACTTTAAATTTTACTTTAAATTTAATGTAACGACTAATATTAACACCCTAAATTTCATAAGAAAAATAGGCCCCTAAGGGTGTGTTTGAAGTGACTTTTTAAAATTATTTCTAGAAATTATTTTTCATAAGTACTTTAAAAAAAAAATAGTGTTTGAAATCGCTCTACCACCACTTCCACCACTGCCACCACCGCCACTACTGCCACTACTGCCACCACCGTCGTCGCCACCACCACCATCACCGTCATCGCGCGTCGCCACCAGCACTGTTGCCGCCGTCACTACCACCACCACCGTCATCGCCATCGCCATCACCACCACCATCACCATCACCGCCACCGCCACCGCCACCGCCACCGCCACCGCCACCGCCACCGCCACCACCACCACCACCACCATCGCCACCGCCACTGTCACCATTGCCACCACCACCGCCACCATTGCCACCTTCATCGCCACCACCGCCACCATTGCCATCGTCATCGTCATTGTCATTGCCATCGTCGCCACCACCATCGCCACCACCACCACCACCACCATCAACACCACCACCACTGCCACCGCCATTGTCACCGCCACCACCCCCGTCATCGTCAGCCATCGCCGCCGCCACCACCACCACCGCCGCCACCGTCGTTGCCACCACCACTACCACCGTCGCCGCCATCACCACTACCGCCATCACCGCCGTCGCCGCCACCGTCGCCATCATCACCACAGTCATTGCCACCCACCACAACCATCACCGTCTCCTATCACCACCACCGTCTCCTACCACCACCACCTTTCACCCCCATTACAATCGATGCTTAAATTCATTTATCTCTCCTCTATATTTGTGATTTATTTTGAATATGAATACAAATATGTTTATTATTTACCATTTTTTATTACTTTGTACCTTCAGGCACATGCAATAACTATCTTCTTATATATGTTCCCAAAAAAGGCTAATTTTTGGCTTCTAATGAAATTTGAAGGGTGAAATTCATTAACCCCCCTTGCATGTTTCCAATTTTTTGTGCTTTTGAAAACACTAATTTTTTATTTTCAAAATTCGGGCTTGTTTTAAAAAAAAAATTAAAACACAAACCAAACACATTTTTATTTTTGATTTTCACAAGAAATGAAAAGAAAAACAATAAAATAAAAATAAAAACAATTATCAAACACACGTTTACATTAAAAAAAATTTAGTGAACATGATACAAGATTTGAGTGAGCACCGAGAAATGAGGACGGAGGAGTAATATGTAGTAGATTTAGTTAAGAAAAAATTAATCTTAATCTTATGATTCTTAGATTACGAATTAAACAAAAAACAATATAAAAAACACGAATATGATTCTTTTATTTTATTATATTTGTACTCAATGGCTACAAAATAATTATATCAAAATTTATAGCTATAAATCAATTTGACTATGGTATCCATTTTTTTGGGTAGTTATATAGTCATATCTTTGCCCAAAAAATAAAAAATAAAAAAATGAAAGGCCCTACTTGTTACAAGTCTCTTTTAGAAGTCGTCTACGGCTTGTAGACTACAACAGTGACGTCTTGATATTCCTATTTTTAACTTCTTGAACCATGCTTTGTAGCAGCCAATAAGAAAGTACCAAGTAAGTGTCACAATGGGTAGAGAAAAATATCTGGATTTAAACAAAAAAAATCTAAACTTGGACATATGCTTAGTCGGATCTAGATCCTTTTCATATAAGGTGGATAATCTATTATTGAATAAAATTGTATGAAAAAATAAAAACGATCTCAATCCATATTCGTCAAGATAATTTGGTTGGGAAGATTTTACAAGTTATTATTTCCATAGGTTCAAATTTTATTTTTATAAAAGAGATCTAATTCAAACAATTATGTCATATTAAATATTAGATACTTGTAATCATAAATAAGTCATCACTACTATCAGTTAAACTTGAGAGACACGAGCGAGGATTGAACCCATAACATTCAAATTTATGGTTCATCCCGGTTCAATCTCATATTGTTGGACTACTCGTGTTGTTAAAAAGGGTGTCTTTAAAATCAAAGAATAGCTCAAGTGATAACATAAACGACTTGTAAATTCAGATATTCTGAGTTCGAATATTAACAATTTCTTGAGCTAAGCCCTTCATGAATATTTTAGTTCCGACGTGAATGACTTGTCTTTAAAAATGCGTCAAATTGTACATAAACTTATTCCAACACTTCTTACCATTAAAAAAAAAAAAAATTTCCAATTTATTTTTGTAGATGAGAGTGTCCGACAAAAAAAATAATGTTGTAACGGTGGAGTTGTGGAAATTATTTTGGGTACATGGCGGTCTATGATTGTTAAATGGAGTGTCGTATAGAGAGAAGAGATCATAAGCTGTGGAGAGATATCTATAGAGACACCGCCTGCGCCAATTATCGTCCACATCTCTCATTTCCTTTCAATCCGGCCCACCATTATAAGGTCTCCCTCTCACTCTTCACCCAAGGCAGACCTTAACACCCTTCTCTCTATCTCTCTCTCTCTCAATCAAACTCTGCTTGAGTTATTCAGGTGAAGTATTCCAACTCAATTGCTCATGCATAGATATATACGCATGTGTGTGTGTGTGGTTGTGACTTACGGATGAGGTATCGATTTTAGGATTTCAAATAGTGCTCAGACTCTGTTTCTCAATTATCTAATTTAGGGTTTTGTCGATGATATAGCGTTCAGAACTCTCTCTCCCTTCTGAATTCTGATTTTGTCTATGTATTACTATGGCCGTTGTGTTTATAAATTTGATTAGGAGCTCAAGTCTTTGAAGTGGTATTGTTTGGTGATTTGATTGGTTATGCGTGTGTAGTTGTAGATGATAACTGTTAACGGTTACACCACAGAATGACTTTGTTGTTTGTTCATTACTGCCTTCTTTAACGTTTTGATTACTAGTTAATATCTAGGGCGTGTTTTGAAAATTCCATGTCTTACTTGTTTTGTGTTCGCCTCAATGTATATTCTTCGCTGTTTCCAATTGTTTTAATGCCTAATGAGTTTTCCTTATTCGTTTGATAGAAACTACCTTCCAATTTGATGTTTCTAGGTGGTTGTATTTTCTGAGGCAAAACATGTGATTGCTAGTCGTGACCTGGCCTTTTTGTTTTAATTTCTTTTATAACTATTTCTGGATTGATTAACCTGCCCTTATTTGGTGCAAGGGTCGGTCAGTTTACAACTAGGGGTGTTGCTAAATTTTTTCAATCCAAAGTCTGGGTTAATTTAAATGTTTTAGAACGGTGGTACAAAAAAGTCCTATTCAGTTATGGAGTACATTTTTCCCCAATTTTTATGTTCCTCACACTCTGGTTTTTGAAAACCTTTGTTTTATGTCATGTCCAGAACCTTTTTGATGTGCCAAATTCACTTGCTTATGTTGCGGTAATGGAAGAACATAGGTCGAGTCACGCTTAGGCATTTATCATTGAACTGTTGGGTCAAATTTCTACATGCTTATTTGAGCTGTGATGAGATATGTTTCGTACATTTCACCCATGGTATTACTGTGATTGATATCACCATCAAATGCAGATTGTGTAGTGGCAGTCATGGCTCAGGCTCTGGTTCAGTCGACTAACTACCTTGCATCAGTTTCTGTTGGAAGAGATGGTCAATTCAAGGGATCTGGAAAAACTAAAAGGCCAGCTACAATGGTATGTAGTTTACAAACACCTCCCCTCAGGATGGGGAGTTTCTCAGGATTGCGAGGATCCAATGCTTTAGATATGATGGTAAGATCCGGACAAACCTTACATTCCAAGGTGGCAGCTGCGACTTCTGTGCGGCGAGGAAGGGGATGTCGTGTTGTACCAAAGGCTATGTTTGAGCGGTTCACAGAGAAAGCAATAAAAGTTATAATGCTTGCCCAAGAGGAGGCAAGACGGCTCGGTCACAATTTTGTTGGTACAGAGCAGATTTTATTGGGTCTTATTGGTGAGGGCACTGGCATTGCTGCCAAGGTCCTCAAGTCCATGGGAATCAATTTGAAAGATGCTCGTGTGGAAGTAGAGAAGATAATTGGAAGGGGCAGTGGATTTGTTGCTGTGGAGATCCCGTTTACTCCTCGTGCAAAGCGCGTTTTAGAACTCTCGCTAGAGGAAGCCCGCCAGCTTGGTAATTTTTTATCCTCTCCTTTTATCTATTTTTTTTGGTGTTTTTTAATTTTTATTTTATATTTCTGCTTTTTTATTTGCTGTTGGTTGGGTGGGTTCTCTTCGAATCTGTAGGCCTTTGCTCTGCTGGTATGGGTGACTGATTTTTTTGTGTTGCCACATTGTTGATGTAGGCCTTTGCAGTAAGGATTGACCCTATAATTACTATATGCTTCCATTTTCTTTTCTTATGATTTTGTTTGTTCTTCTATTCTCGTTTTGAGAACCAACATTTTCCTTTGGTCATTAAAGTATCAGGTTCCTCAGCATACGTATATGTGTATATTCTTTGACATACATGTGCGCGCGCTATGCCATTGCAAGTATTGATTGATAACCAACAAGTTTATGAACAAATCTAAAGATCATTTATTAACCCCATTGCTTAATATTTCAGGCCATAATTATATTGGATCAGAGCACTTGCTACTGGGATTGCTGCGTGAGGGTGAAGGTGTAGCAGCCCGGGTTCTTGAGAATTTAGGTGCTGACCCAAGCAATATTCGTACACAGGCAAGCCCTACCACCTTATATGCTTTGTGTGAACCAATTTTTTTTTAAGTTGGATTCCCTTGATTTTAAGTCTAAGATTGTGAATCAGAAGAATAATGCATTCATTGTGCAAGTAGGTTATTCGAATGGTTGGTGAGAGTGCAGAAGCTGTTGGTGCTGGTGTGGGAGGTGGAAGTTCTGGCAACAAGATGCCCACACTGGAGGAGTATGGCACTAATTTGACGAAGATGGCGGAGGAGGTAATTTGCATATTCTTGGGGTTTGATTTATGTACAAATTTTTTTCTTTTTGTAGTGAGGCTGAATTTAAGCTTGTTCTTTTGCATGATAGGGTAAACTGGATCCTGTTGTTGGAAGGCAGCAGCAAATCGAACGGGTAACACAAATTTTGGGCCGGCGAACGAAAAATAATCCTTGTCTCATTGGGGAGCCTGGCGTTGGGAAAACAGCTATTGCTGAAGGCCTTGCTCAAAGAATTGCAACTGGTGATGTTCCAGAAACAATTGAAGGGAAGAAAGTAAGTATGAGTTCATACTGGAGTTTAGGGAGAAATATCCTATGTACTTTTAAGCTGGTATAGTCTATGTGTAATTGGTTCCAGTGTGGGTGATACACATGGTGTTATAGGAGCTACCTCAGTGATTGTAATGTTTCGGTTCTTGTGTATTTTGATATCTACTGTACGCACAATTTTCAAGAAGTGGAGTATCACTTCACAGTTTGAGGCTGCATATGCACCTACACTAGTTCGATCTATATTTCCTTGGCCTGATTGGAAACTGAGTGGAAGGGAATGTAACCCAGGTGCTGCTAATCATGAGCTATTTGTTTAACATAAGCACTACATTTATTGTAAAATCCAGTCCAATGTTCCCATATTGTTTAAACGAATGGAGTATTATTATTGTTCTTCTTGATGTATATGAAAATGTGAGGATTACTTAAATTCTTCTTCTTTACTCTTCAGGTTATAACCCTGGATATGGGTCTTCTAGTTGCTGGCACAAAATATCGTGGAGAGTTTGAGGAAAGATTGAAGAAGCTGATGGAGGAAATTAAACAAAGTGATGAAATTATACTTTTCA
This sequence comes from Ilex aquifolium, assembly GCA_951799425.1. Classification (NCBI taxonomy): domain Eukaryota; kingdom Viridiplantae; phylum Streptophyta; class Magnoliopsida; order Aquifoliales; family Aquifoliaceae; genus Ilex; species Ilex aquifolium. Next base: position 26,787,960 of record OX637404.1, on the reverse strand, counting down.
TTGATGAGGTGCACACATTAATTGGAGCAGGAGCGGCAGAAGGGGCAATTGATGCTGCGAACATATTGAAACCAGCTCTTGCTAGAGGTGAACTGCAGGTTAGTTGGAAGCAAAAGATACTTTGTTTTTGTTTCTTTCGAGTGGTGGCTAGGTACTATGTAGTTGGAATATCTAGAATCGTACACTTGAAGCAAAGGTGTGGTACATGCACGGTTATAAAAACCCATTCTCCTCTTTCTCTCCCTTCCCATCTATGCCACAAAAGTGGAAAGTGCAAGAATGACGTTTGCAGGAGTGATCGAGTAGGGTTTAGTTTTATGGTGTTCAGGAACACACTTGGCATGTCAGATATAAGGTTGTGTCAGTAGGTGATAAAGTGATAAATTCTAGTGGTTTCAGCAATACTTTTGAGAATCCTGGCTTTTATGATCATATGTTGATTCTGGGTGATTGATTAGAATTTCTTGGTATTATCTTCCAAAATTAGCAAGTATTACTTCTAGAATTGATTATTGCTGATACAGAAGTACAGTTTCGTGCTCTAACTTTTCTAAGTGATAATGTTAGGTTGGTGCTTCTTAAAATTATAGTAATACATTGTAAAAATATTTACATCTCTATCCGTTGGTGTAGTGTATTGGGGCTACAACCCTGGATGAATACAGAAAGCACATTGAGAAAGACCCAGCTCTGGAAAGGAGATTCCAACCAGTGAGAGTACCTGAACCCACTGTGGATGAAACAATACAGATTTTGAAAGGACTTCGAGAGCGATATGAGATTCATCATAAGCTCCGTTACACTGATGAAGCCTTAGTTTCTGCAGCCCAGCTGTCATACCAGTACATCAGGTACACGGTTTCTGTGATTAAATTTATTCTCCACTTAATGCCTGTACTTTGTAAATTGGTCGCTTGTCACGGCTAGGAAAATGTTTTGATGGATATGTGCCACTGTAAAATAGAAAGTATTAGGTATTAACAAACATAGTAGCATTTGGTGGTGTTGGTTTCCTTAGCATCTCATAAATATTCCACTATGGTAAGGGCAGTCAAACCAACTCTCATACGAGCTCCCAGAGATTCATTATTTTCAGTGTAAGCTAGAGCCATTTTTGATTTGGCAATATTTTGTTTCCTCGGGTTTGGTCGGTGTATGCTTCCAAGATGCTGTCGTGAATGCCCACCTCAGAGAACACATGGATTCCTGTGACTTTGTAATTGATATATTTTTCCAGTGAATAACTCTTCTAGGACTTGTGAGTATGTTGTTGGAACTTGGAACCTTTTATATCCGGAACAGGGGAGGATGAGGGTTGGAAAGATCATATACCAGGAGTTTTAGGAATTCCTTGGTTCTTCTTCTTCTTCTTCTGCAATATGAGATAGGAATTTGGTTTTAGATATGTGCAATTTTTTTTTTGCTTTTTAAAATCCTCCTGGGCGCCATGGAGATAAAACAGAAACTCAGGACACTCAACTTTCTGGTGAGCCCATTTATTTGACTCTAGAGTGGAAGTAAAACAAAACAAAATTCTTTAGCCTTTGGCAGATATTTAACCCTGCACGGGTGATGTGCTTACGATGAGAAAAATGAAATATGTATGCATTCTTTGTGGTCACTTGTCTTTCTCAAGGCTCTCGCTCAAGCTTCATGATTAATGAGGACTTTTTTTGTGTACTTGTTATGTATCCAGGCAGTTTGTGCATTTGTTTTCTGACCTTATGATTCAGTTGTATCTCACGGTTAATTTTTGTGCATTTCAGTGACCGTTTTCTGCCTGATAAAGCAATTGACTTGGTTGATGAGGCTGGTTCTCGTGTTCGACTTCGTCATGCACAGGTATGAAAACATTTAGCTTCCTTTTTACCCTTTCTATTCTTTTAAGTAGTTAGATAACTCTCTATCTTTTGTAGCTCCCAGAGGAAGCCAGAGAGCTTGAGAAAGAGCTCAGGCAGATCACAAAGGAGAAGAATGAAGCTGTCCGTGGTCAAGACTTTGAAAAGGTACTCATTAAATTCCCCTTGTTAGTTATTATTTATACAGTTGGATAGTCATATGTAATTTGGTTGAAGGGATCCTACGCTTTTTATACTGTTTGTACACAAGTCCCACAGGGAAATGCAACATAATTTTCAGAGAAATTCGATGTCGTTAAATTCTGTTCGATAGAAAGGAATGTTCGAATCAAGGCTTGTGGAATCAATGAAAATTTCTCAACAATTGAGAGTTTCAAAGCTGTTTAGGATTCTCTGTGTATTTAATTTCTGTACCAGCTTTATCTAGTAAGCTTATGTCATTAAATTCGTGAACAGGCTGGAGAGTTACGTGATAGGGAAATGGATCTTAAGGCACAGATATCCACTCTTGTAGACAAAAACAAAGAGATGAGCAAGGCAGAAACTGAGGCAGGGGATGGGGGCCCGATTGTGACAGAAGTTGACATTCAGCACATTGTCTCTGCTTGGACTGGCATACCTGTTGAGAAAGTGTCTACTGATGAATCTGATCGCCTCCTCAAAATGGAAGAGACCCTCCACAAACGAGTCATTGGTCAGGATGAAGCTGTCAAAGCCATCAGCCGTGCTATTCGTCGTGCCCGTGTTGGGCTTAAGAACCCCAACCGGCCAATTGCTAGCTTCATCTTCTCTGGGCCAACTGGTGTCGGAAAGTCAGAACTGGCAAAAACACTGGCGGCCTACTACTTTGGCTCACAAGAAGCCATGATCCGGCTTGATATGAGTGAGTTCATGGAGAGACACACTGTCTCGAAGCTCATTGGTTCACCACCTGGTTATGTTGGTTACACCGAAGGTGGTCAGCTAACTGAGGCTGTTAGACGCCGTCCTTACACTGTTGTGCTCTTCGATGAAATTGAAAAGGCTCATCCAGATGTGTTCAATATGATGCTTCAGATTCTTGAGGATGGAAGATTGACAGACAGCAAGGGCAGAACTGTGGACTTCAAGAATACGCTTTTGATTATGACATCCAATGTTGGAAGTAGTGTGATTGAGAAGGGAGGTCGTCGTATTGGTTTTGATCTCGATTATGATGAGAAGGATAGCAGTTACAACAGAATCAAAAGCTTGGTGACCGAAGAACTGAAACAATATTTCAGACCAGAGTTCCTGAACAGATTGGATGAGATGATTGTGTTCCGACAGCTCACCAAGCTGGAGGTGAAAGAGATCGCTGATATAATGTTGAAGGAGGTTTTTGAGAGGCTGAAAACCAAGGAGATAGAGCTTCAGGTAACAGAAAGATTTAGAGATAGGGTGGTTGACGAAGGGTACAACCCAAGCTATGGTGCGAGGCCACTAAGGAGAGCCATTATGAGACTGTTGGAGGATAGTATGGCTGAGAAAATGCTTGCACGGGAGATCAAAGAGGGTGATTCAGTCATCGTTGATGTTGATTCTGATGGTAACGTGACTGTCCTCAATGGTAGCAGTGGTGCTCCTCCAGAGTCATTACCAGAGCCTATTCCGGTGTAGACCAAGCTTTTCATATTGTGATCTATACCAATATGTTGTTTGTACTGCTGCTTTTTATTATTGGTTAGTAATACGTTTATATTTTTGTTGAAGAAACTGGTTGGGAGTAGATTAGAAGCGGAAGCGGAGTCAATCGTGTCCAAGTTTGAGGGATGTATCTACTCTCAATTGTATGCACAGTTCAGTCACTCATCAGTTGTTTGTGTTAGATTGCAGACATTCACAATTTGGTAGCAGCAATAGGTGTAAAATCATGTCGTTGCTTTTAGTGTTGCAATACCTCTTGGCTGTGAGATTTGAAGTTCTTTTGCCCTGTACAAGGTTATGTAATTGCTATGCCAATGACAGCTGCTAGTTCCCTGTTCCTTCAAAATACTCGGGGTGTCAATGGGTTTGCTTGGCCCATGGACCTGTTACTTGGTTCAAAAAAATATGCCCAAAACTAAATAGATCCAATATCCGACCCAAAAACTGGCCCATTATCCCACCCACAAAAAAACATAAAATTTGCCCCAAGAACCTGCCCAGCCCGGTCCACCCATTCACCCACTTTGTTTGAAAAAAAAAAAATTGACCATTGAAAGTTTGGTGAAATTTGTGACTTAACTTTTAATTCAAAAATACAATTTATAAAAATAATAAATTGAATTTGCCCCAAGAACTCGCCCAATGAATGATGGGTTAGATTACGGATAGTCTATCCCTACTTGAAGGCCAGCCCACCCAATAACTCACCCGGGTAAGGATTTGAACCTACCCTACCCAGACCCAGCCCAAAAATCTCACGGCCGTAACCCTGCCCAGTCCAACCCATGGACATTCCTAACTCTTAATCAATATAACGCTCTAATTTTAATTATGCCCAAGCCCATATTGTTCTTTACAACTCTTTCTGGGTGACAGTTTATTTCAGCTGGAGAATGAAATATAATGTATGAATCTACAAGAAACTTGTGCGAGTATATATTATCATCTATATAGTAGTGCTTAAAATGGTATTGTGCGATGAAGTTAAATAGACAAAGAAAGACTTTATAGAGACCTGTAGCTCACTGGGGCTTGCAACTTGCAAAAATTTATCTACAGCAACTTAATATTCCGATTCACCTATCATTGAATGAGAAGATGTCCTTTGTGTAGGGCTAACACTTCCACCACGACTAATCTCAAGTGCTTCCAAGGCCTTTTGTATTTCCATTGTCATGGCACTGTCCACACTCACTGATGATAGTTTCTTGTGTGATTTCTGCAAATGAAGCTTTAGCGAGCTGCTACTCAAGCCAGCATTTTTTCCACAGATGGGGCAGACTTTCATAACTGGTCTCCGTTTTTGCCATTCCATGGAAACCTTCCCATGCAACCTCCTGTCTATGTCCAAAAGAATCTTAGCAAATCCATCATTGGGTTGGGCACGTCGGTGAACTCGTCTCAGGGTATTCCATGCTTCCAATAACGAGAAGTTCCTTCATAAAAAAAAAACATGAGATTAAAGAATTTGAGACTTAGTACTCATGGGTGGGTTCCACGACAAATATAGAACAACCCCAACTATATAACATTTGGATGCCACATAATGGTCAACCACAATTTTTTAGTTATGTATTTGTAATTTGCACTTACTTTCTGAGCATTAAGTAAGCAAGAACTAATGTCGCACTTCTACTTCTCCCTTCAAAGCAATGAATCAGAACCTTCCCACCTAGTTGTTCAACGTGATCAATGAAATCATGTGCTTCCTCAAAGATTTCGTCGATGTTTGTATCTTCATTGTCACATATCTGCATACAAGGGCAATTCAACATCAAACAACAGCTTCCACAAAGCTTCCAAAGAAGTAAATAATTGGCACATGGAAAGAAATTGCACTTACAGAAAAATTCTTATACTCGAATAACTCAGGATACTGAGAATCTGATTGTCCAATTTCATTAGAGCACAAGCACAATATATGTGTAATTCCCAAGTGTTGCAGAGTGTACACAGATCTCGCAGCCAGCGCCCCACCGATGAACAGACTAGTTGAAATTGATGATGGCTTTTCTGTATTTGCAGCATCAGAAATCAACGCTATCCTCTCAAGAATGTGCTCAAGCCTGACCTGTAACTTGTATACAACCTTAATGTTTACAATAATAGCTCTGTATAGGACATTGAAAGTCAACTCAAAAACAAAAAATTGTATCCAGATGTTGAAAGAAACTATTACCTTCAACTCATAAGCATCAACGACACAATTGCTATCACTACACTCAAAAAACCCTGTATGGAAGTTGTTCTCCTGACATAGCTTAACTGCATCATTTTTAAGCATATCATTCCATTGTTCTAACTCTTTGTTTAGTTCCACATCCACCTGCAAAAAGATCAACAAACTACGGTCAAATTATGCTGATATAGAAAGCACAGAAACATTGCACTCAACAGAACCACACAACTACAACTTCTACATTGCAAGAGAACCCCATAATTCAATCTAAGACCTTGGTCATTCAACTCTGGGTAATTTTTATCAATTCATACTTTAATATCATGGTGCTTTATCCATGTTACCAAGAGAATAAATAATACAGTGATAACCACTAATAAAATGGCTATGTTTGATCCATGTGTTTTCAGAATGGGAGCATCACTTGGCAAATGCCACCAGTGAAATAGGATTATCAACAATTTGACAATTGGAGGCATGATGGAAAAGGTTGAGTTCTACTGAAAGGAATGCATTATCCCTTAAATAGTCACTTTCGACTAGAGGATCACCGTTACACCTTCCACAGACTAGCAACCTATGTTAAGTAAAGCAGTAGCCCTGCTATTTTAAAAATTCGCATGGGGCTGAATAGGTGGATTAAGGACTTTGTCTTGCTTGAGATGAATGTGTGGTTTAATAAGATCAAAAGCATATACTTTTATCAGATGACAGTAAATTCCACCAATAAAATAGCACATACTTTAGCCAATTTGTGGAAGTCACGGAGCTTTGATGTCATACGCAGGCTACGAAGAGGCTCTCCACTCCCCTTGCTCATCTTTCCATGCCAATTATCCCGTGAGATGGGAGAACCAGAGTCCGAGCTTTCTTTAGATCCCGATGATGATGACTTAGGAGCTGTTCTTTGCAACTCCGAATCCATTAAATCTGGATGGTTATCAGCAGTGATCCGTTCTTTAATTGGTGGAGAAGGGCAATTATGACTAGCCCCTGTAGCCTGTGAGAGAGACTCAGCAACTACCAAATCTTCTTTGTCAAAATCTCCAGTGGAAGTCCTATTTATAATATTCAGAAATGCTCGTAGGAGGCTATCCAGTTTTTGGTGAAGTGTAAGAAGGAATATATGAAATCCCTGCAAGTCCCTGAGAGCTGCACGAAACCCACCTCGAAATTCATGAACTGAAGCCATATCTTTTGAACGCAAATCATTAAGTGTATCAGAATCTTCTGGTGGAGATCCTAATCTCCCTCCAGTTATCTCATGTAAGAGATTCGATGCATACTCAGAACTGTTGATGAGGAGCTCAACTAGCTTAGGATAATTTGCCTGGTCATTGGCACGTTTTCCAGCAGGTGGTCTTCGAGGAACCCCAGAATCAATAGCCACGATATGAAAATCAGAACTTGCAATTTCACTTGGAATCTGATTTTTTAGACTAATATTTCTGGATTTTGGAGATTCTGTGACATCAGAAAGATCAGAACTCGACGATACTAATCCTGAATTATGAGGTCCCAGCCTGCAATCTACTGATGTTGCCCGTCTTTCTTTTTGAAGCGCCCGAATTATACTTGGCCTATATCTCTCAATTGCAGAATCAAAGGCTGCCTTCATTGCACCCATATTTGCAGACGCCATTTTATCAGCCAATAATAAGTTAGCAGAATTCCCGCGCCACCTGAGATGACGACAAGGGAGCCTATCTTCATTTCTGATGACAAGGTCCAGCATCAAGATCCTGCCAAGGGCTGCCGCTGTCCTATCTGCAGCTTCTCGTGAATCAAATGCATTGGAGCTTTCCAATAGAGGAGATCCATGCACGTAACTGCAAAAAAGAGAAGTTTTTCAGTGTTCAGAGAACCATAGAAATCCAGCAGTCACCTCAATATCATTCTAATGCTTAGCATCATGGAATTCATGCTTCCTCCTCTAATCACTCAAATGACCCCCAACACATGAAAGCGACTTCCACTAGGACATTGTCAATTTGTCCAATCTAAAAAACAGCCCGCTCCAACTGGCACAAAGGTAGAACGTTAACCTATTCAAATTTAACTATAGCAAATAATATTTTAGCAAATCAACTAGATTCATCACATAACCCAACGATCTAAACAGACTGATATTTTGTAAGCTGCTATTGTGAAGGTAGAGAAAACTCATGCTCAGCATCAATACTACTAGACAGCCAGTGTTAAAGGAAGCAAGGATATTCCATGCTGCTGCATCATAAAACCTCATTTACAACAGAATAAGTTTCAGTATGCACTTCATCAGGAAAAGGCATCGGCTAAGTTCAAGAGCCTCTAAAAGTTCTGAACATGTCACTTCACCAACTTCATCTCCCTCTGAAATTGCAGCATCTCTTGCTTTATCTGCAGCTTCCTTAATCTGCAGCCACTCTGGACAAGAATTGTGAATGACTCTGGCCTGCAGTGTTTAGACAGAGTAATTTTGTTAGGAGGTCAGTCTTCTGGCCTAAGATGGTAGAGATCAAGTAACTGATGAAGTACATAGGTACAACTTGCGGAGTTCGGACACCTAGCCATTTTGCGAATTCATAGCCAAGGCGTTCTGATTGTGTCGCCATCCTTGAAGATGATATCTTGATAACAGCTGCTGCTTCCTCTGGGGAAGATTCATCTTTTGCAGGTTGGTTGAATAGCGCAAAAAATACTACACCCCCAGAATTCACAGTCACCTATATCCTCATGAAGTAATAAGGCAGTGCTCAAGTTAGGACGAGGAAGTAGTAATTTATATGTCAAAGTAAAATGGGAAAAAAAATAACCAATGAAAATGTACAAAGTAAAATTGGAGAGCTGTTACACCTTTATATAATTGTAATGCCAAAAACTAACAATAATAATGATCACACAAGAGAGCTTGTTCATGAGACAAGAATATATAAACGTCAAAGCAGATGTAGCACTGTTGTAAAAATAATAGCATTGCACCTCAAAGAACGGTTGGCCTGAAAAGGGTCCTATTTTTATAGTCTACGATAAGAAAAAGAAGAATATAAAAATAGGACACACACCGTGAGCATGGCTCAGATGTTGTGGCACCCCTGGCTGGGGTGTGTGTTTCAATGTGGTGTGGGGGGGTTGGGGGAGGGTTAACGCAAGTTTGAGCAACTAACTGAATTTTTCTGACTTAATCTTGTTTACAAAGCTCCAAAGCATCTCTTGACAAGAAGGATAGAGCCTTTTCATACTTATTTTACTAATTTGGGCACGTTAAGGGACCAGAAAACCATTCAAATAAAAAGTTCACCAAGTTTTTAAACAGATAGTTGTTTTTTTTTTTTTTTTGATCACTAGAGAGTTGTTGACCTATAAGTGTAAACAAGGTTTTGATTTCTTGCTTGGGGGAAAAATATGAAGAAAAACCCCAAAACAACAAAATCATGAAAAAAAGGAAAGGTGACAGTGTTAACAATGACTGCCTGGGTTTCCTAAATTTTTCCACAAATTCTGATTTCCTGACACAGATATAAACGAGAAACATACCCTTCAGCAAAGTAAAGCTGAGAGTATTACATACTTCTAATGCTTTATTCATTTCGTCCTCAGACTGTTCAGCACTGCTGCTATGTTCAGTGTGGTGAAGGGAAGCCAGCATGTTCCAAGAAAAGGAGCTAGATTCAATGTCCAACATAACAGCTTTACCAAATCTTTCCCACAAACTGATTTCTGTAGCTTGCTCTGAAGGTGGGACACTCTTTAAATCAGATTCAGAACTTGATTCTCCTGCACTGAACCAGAATCATTATGGAATAAACATAATAACGATGAAACCAATCTACAGGAGTTAGCAATCAAACTTTTTAACAAAGAAAAAGAAAACTTCAGCAGAAAATTGGTTTGTTTGAAATGAATAAAAACTGCCATGAATAGGCCCAGACAGAACCAGCAGAGGGGCAGGATTATTGTAAGAAGACTTACGGATCATACATTTTTTTTATCAGAACAAAATGACATATTAAACATAAATTTCCACAACTTTTAGTTTCGATGTTCCATGACAGAGCAGACCGAGAAATTTGCATAGCAGAAACTATATTTCACGAAGCATATCCACATCGTTCAGAAACACTAATCAGCTAGCTACACCTAGTGATTGCATTTAAGTTCCCATAAACTTGGCACGAAAATTCACCAACTATAGAGAAACAACATTTCCAATAAAGGCCATCGAAATTAACCTCAAGGGCATAGTATTGGTTCTCTGAGGCCGGTGTGGGAATCCGGAGGACCGGTACGTGCCGCTACGCTTACGAACCAATTCCACCCATTGCGTGAAGCGATACGCCGGACCTGCCGTAATGTCCCCTATCATGTACAATACCTGAATCCACAAATGCCATCACCACAATTTAAAATCAAAATCCACTCTCTCTCTCTCTCTAGAATTTAGGAAATGAAAATTAATGACTAAAGAACTAAGAGCATCTCCAACCACACTCAGCAAAATAGCTACTCAAAATATATTTAAATATTCAATTCACTACTTTAGCTAACAACTTTTTAAAATTCACTCCAACCACGCTCAGCAAAATAGCTTACTACTTCAACTAATTTTAACTAACTTTCAATAATATAATTCAAAAATGCCACGTGGCATAACACGTAATCGCCATAATGATGACGTGTCGTGCCACGTCATCAAGTTTAAAATTTTAAATTTTACAACGGTCATATTTAAAACGGCTATATTTACAATGGTCATATTTACAACGGCCATATTTACGGAAATAAGGGGCACCTAACTGATAGCATAAAAATTAAGGAAATTTTTTTCATTTAGCAATAGCATTTAAACACTCAGAGAAAACATAAACCTTGTTCTTAAATATAATAGCTTGTGGCATAATACCCACCCTAACTACATCCAGAATAATTCTTTTCAATGTAAACTACCTCAACAATGCTTCTCCTATTATCCTTGTAAAAGGGGCATCTGCAATTTTCTGTGTGAATGAATATGCAAATTGACCAACAAACATTAAAATATCAGAACCCAGTTTAATTTCCCATTAATGGGGTCCGGGAATGACACTTCAAACTCGAGAGGCCAATATACTGATAACTAGACTTGCATAAGCAAAATGTGAATAAGTATGGGCAGAAAGACAAAAACTACTTGATCATGGGCAGATTTCTGGGGAAAAGCAGAGAAAAGGTTGTTGATTCATTACTTTTCAATGATACTTGACCCCTTATGTGGTCCATTAACTAAAATGTATATGGTTGAGGAAATTTACATCTCAACGAATTTAAAGAATGGCTTTCCAAATATTGATAGAATAACAAAAGAATCAGTTAGTAAAAGAATTTAATCAGTCAAGAATTGAATTCTTGATTTGATTCCCCGATATATTCTCGACTACTTGAATTCCATTATGGGTCAGAATCAGTTGATACTAATGAAATGGATTCATTAGGACTCAGGAATCAAGGGCTAACGAAATAAACAGACAATCTCCATCTGCTGAGATCTAAACTAGCGGTTGACTTCAACAAAGCTCAGATCCATCACCTCAGCTACTTTCTTACATGTACAACAGGCCTCCTGCTCATTAACTAACTCCCACCAAAATTACTTCAACCAAAACAACATGCCACAGAAGACTAAAGCCCAATTTTACATGGTCTGAATTTGTGTAACAACACTCGGAAATCTGAATTCAAGAGTAGAGAAGTTCAGAAACAAATTTACAAACAATTAGCGAAGACCCATTTTTCAGAAGGTGAAACGAAGCGATTTAGAACAATTTCAAGCAAATGAGCATTACCAGAACACAAGCAAGACCTTAGATTCGATTAAAAATGAGCACAAATGTCTATGCACGATTACAATTAGTGAGAACCCATGACCAAAATCTGGACAGGAATGATTCAGGTCACTTTAGAGCAAACTGGCATTAAGTAAACAGAGAAGACTATCAAGGAAAGTACCCCCATTGTAATCGCAAACAGAGAAGACTATCAAGTAAACAGAGAACACTATAAAAACAGAACATGAACACAAAAACAGAAAAGGAAAGATAGAAAAAAAAAAAAAAAAAAGAACACATAAAAAACCATTATTTCAGTTATAGGAAGCCTAATTTATGAATTTCACAAACCCTAACATTGTAATCGCAAAAGAAAAATACCTAATAATGCCCACATAAACATAATCCAAACCCAACTTTACCAATTTCAACACCACCCTTGGCTTAAAAAAAAAAAGACAATGGCTACACATGCACTTCATCATTATTGAAGCAATACACATGGATTGGATTACTGAATCAAGAAAGCAAGCAATACACATGTAGAGATACACATCGGTAGCTTCGGATTATAGAGTTTACTTGGACAGAAGACGAAAAAGCTGCTTAAAAATAGAAAACTGGAGCCTTTGAAGTCACCGCCTGGGATGTTGGTGATGGTGCCTTTGAACTGGAGCCTAGCAAAATTTTGTGTATTTTGGTTTTGGGCCGGATCTGGGATGTTGCGATCTGTGATGTTGCAATCTGTGAAGTTGCGATCTGGGTTTTGGTGGTGGCAGTCGGTGATGGTGCTGGGCTTTGGTGGTGGCAGTCGGTGATGGTGCTGGGTTTTGGTGGTGGCAGTCGGTGATGGTGCTGAGTTTTGGCTGGCGGTGTCGCTGGATCTGGGGAAGTCGTTGGCCACGAACAGAGATTTTGGAGGGAGAGGGCTTTGATGAGAGAGAGTTTGCTAGCTACAATTGCTGAGTGAGATTGGAGAGAGGCAGAATAGCGAGCTAGTTGTTGAGCCGGTTGGAGCCAATTTTTTTGGATTGGCTCAGCAAAATAGCTAAAAAGTGCTATTTGTTGAGCCAGTTGGAGATGCTCTAATCCTAGAAGTGACACTGAGGGGAAATGGAGCATCAGATTCATCAGATCCGAGATTGAAATCCTTCTCTTCCTCTCCCTTCTGCATATATATGCGAGGTTATACATGTATATACGAGCAAAGAAAAATGTAGAATGGATGTAAGGGGATTTTGGAACCCTAGATCTACAGAACTATACATACGACACGCTCGGTATATATGTATATAATTAATCAAAAAGCGTATCCGTAGGGGGGGAGAGAGAGAGAGTACCTGCAGAGTATGAGGGTCTTCTTTTTGCTCTGTGGCCATTCTGTTACTACTTTTTCGATTTGAATTTGTCGAAAAATGCGTGTAAAATATGCCGTTAGCTTTTTTTCCTGTGAGCTTTGAAAATTGAGGTGCCCGCTTTTCCTAGGTCGTTGTGATTGGGAGAGAGAGACGATTAGAAGTTAGAACTAGGAGCTAGCGGTTATTACTACCCACTGGTGTCTACTTGCCTACTGGTACTGGTAGAGAGAGTGAAGTTGCGATGTAGTGGGAGTGGGAGCACGAGTCCACACACGTACGAGTTAATCAATTTCAACTAAGCTAGTCACACGCACAACAACCTTAGAGCAACTCCAAGGGCTATGTAAAAGGTAGTTTTTAGTTATTTTAGATAGTTAATTCATAAATTTTGACTCCAACGAGTTATGTATTTCACTTGGTATTTTTTATTTTTCAAATATCGCTCGTTGGATCTGACGACCATCCAAAACTCCATCGTCAATCGTCACTCCATAGAAGCTCCACAACTCTATCGTCTTCATCATCGCAGATCAGTCCACAGAAGCTTCATAGAATCTTCACAGAAGCTCCATCGTCTTCATCATCGTAGAACCAGGTAGGCGCTCTCTCGCTCTCTCTCATAGAAACTCCATCGTCTCAACTTGGGAACTCTTCACAGTCGATGATTCTCAGATTCTTGATCACAACTTGGGATCTTTGGGTTGGGTTAAGAAGATCAAGAACTGAGGTAGTAAAAACCCCAAAAAATCCAGCAAAACCCCTAAAAAATCCAAAAAAAACCCCCAAAAATCCAGTAAACCCCCCCCCCCCAAAAAAAAAACCAAGCAAAAACCCCCAAAAAAAACACAGCAAAACCCCCCAAAAATCCCACCGGAAAGTTATGCAACACGGTTTGCAAGTTTCTGTCAGTCACTTTGGTTCTTCGAGTCCTTCAAGTATGGCGATTTTCGAGTATCGATCACTAGTTCCACTCCAGAATTGACATAACCCAGCAAATGACTCGGATACAGCAGTATCAGGTCGATCTTGTTCCTAATGTGAAGCACTTTCAGGTTTTGAAATTGCTTGAGTTTTTCGTTGAAAACTTTGTTGCCTACTTGTGGACAACCAAATACAAATGCAAAGATTGGAATGGGTGTTAAAATATAATTTTAGAAAAATTTCAACTATACCCCCTCTAGTTTATCATATTTTCAAGGACACCCCCTCTAGTTTACCATATCTTCAAAGACACCCCTCTATTTTCTGAATCTTCAGTGACACCCCCTGTCAGATTAAAAATATTAATTATAATGTAATTTTATTAAATTGCCCATGATATATTTGAGGACAAACTTCATCCACACCCCCTCTAGGTAAGTATATCTTCAATGAGACTCCCTCTAGATAAACATATCTTGAACGAGACCCCTTATGTTTTCTAATTTTTTTTACGTATTAAAATTCAATTCAAACTAATTAAAATTTATTTTTTTACATATTAAAATTTGAGTCAATTAAAAATTATATTTTTTACGTATTAAAATTTGAGCTAATTAAAATTCTATTTGAGCCAATTAAAAATTATTTTTATTCGACTCAAATCAAATTCGACTCAAATCAAATTTTAATCAACTCGTATTGAATTTTAATTAGTCCAAATTTTAATACATAAAAAATATAAATTTTAATTGACTTAAATTTTAATAAATCGAATTTTAATTGACACGAATTTTAATAAGTAAAAAAATATAAATTTTGATCGACTCGAAAACGAATTTTAATCAGCGCTAACAACTCGGGTAGAGTTCAAATCGACTCAAATTTTAATATGTAAAAAATAAATTTTAATAGACTCGAATTTTAATAAGTTAAAAAAAAATAAAATTTATTCAGCTTCAATCGAATTTTAATTGGTTCAAATTTTAATATGCAAAAAAATAAATTTTAATTGGCTTGAATTTTAATAAAATTTTATGTAGAAAAATTACTTGACGTTTATGTAGGGGCATTTTTGGTATTTTAGATTAATTTTTTTTGTTAGAAATGGTAGTTTAATAGTAAGAGGTGTTAGTGATGTTTAAATATAAACTAGAAGGGGTGTCAGTGATGTTTTTGATAATAGAGGGGGTGTCCTTGAAGATATAGTAAACTATGAGGGGTGTGGCTGGAATTTTCCCTATAATTTTTAATTATATTATTAAAAGTTAGTTAAAATTAGTTGAAGTAGTTAGCTATAATAGATAGCGTGGTTGAAATGAATTTATAAAAGTGACTAGTTAAAATAGATAATGCAATATTTAAATATATTTTGGATAACTATTTTGGATAGTCCCGTTGGAGATGCTCTTAGAGCAACTGCTTTCAGATCGCTCGCGAATCATGAGAGAGTGATTTGTATGACCTAGTTATATTTGGAGATAATTAAGTAAAATTTAGGGTCCTCAGGTGTCAATCAAAAATAATTGATCACGTATTAAAAATAAAGAAGTCAACTTTTTCCAAAATCATGGACCTGATTCATGGCTCAATAATCTTGCTTAAGATTAGTACGAAGTGATTCACCATACTCAAATATGAGCCGATCATTCATTAGGGACGGTTTATAGATCATAAAATTCCCACAAATGAAATGAGAAGTTGATCCATGTAAATGATTAATACCTTGCAAATAACAACGCTCATTTCCCATATAGAGTTCGGTTGTATCTTCTTTGTGTTAGTTGACCTAAGTCGCACTCTTAGTGTTGGGATGGGGTTCCGCCTCCGAACCATACGTGGGCCAAGTTCCTGCCTCACATATTTATAGTAAGAGTAATTTTATCGAAACCTAATTTATTGACCTAATTTATTATAATTTTTAGGTTGATTGTGGGTCCCATCAAACATTAGAACTTTGTGTTAATAATTTTTTACCGTATAAATAGATGTATCTCTTATGTATTCATTATCAAGAATAATGCAAATGTAATCCCATGAGGGTTTTGTATGTCATGGATCATGTATGTATTCATTATTAATGATTTAATACATTATTAGTTTTATATTCAATAAGCCTCAACGTTTTCTTAATTGAGTACTAAATTATTACATATTCATTATATTGTAACTGTATTATGAGTAACCAACTTTCACAATGCACCATACGTCTTATTAATTTGTAGATGAAGCATTGATAACAATTAGATATAAGAGGAAAGTTATGAGCATTACATTCATGCATAGCTTTTATACCAATGTTAGCATGATAAAGAACATCGTTCTAAATATTAATTACATTCTCTCGATTGAAAATAAAACTATTTAGATTGAAAGTCGCAGTGTTCATATCTAAAATGTTCGATCTATTACAAGTAAAACAATATTTCTCTCGTCTCTTTTTCACTCTCTTTTTTTTATCACTTTTCCCCTTTAGATCACCCACCTTTTTGTTGACTAAAGAAGAATGATAAAAATTATGAGATGATATCATTGATTTTGTAAAAGAAAATTTTAATAGAGCATCATTAAATAATAGGGTTACTTGGTAAAACATGATTAGATAATTTTTTATTAAATAAAATAAATTAAAAAATTTGAATTAACAAAAGAAGGGGAGACTTGTCTTGGTCATTTTCTCTAAAAAAAGAATTGTTGTATTAATCAACTTAAGCAATCAAGACTTCATAATTTTCCTAAAAATAAATTTGATTCAAGTATGCGTAAAATAACATTAAATACCTGAATATAATATTATTTGTCTCTTTGCTTCACGACCTTTAGATCATGATTGAGTGAAAATATTAACCGTAATGATGACTTCACCTCACCATTGTTATGTCGTGTCACCGTTACACCCAAATTAAGATTTAGTATTCGAGCAGCATCACGATAGTGTGCAAACACGCAAAGGACGTAACAACAAAATCATTCAAACAAGAATTGAATCGATTTTAATTGCAATACTTCCCAGTTGGTTAATAACATCGAATCTATTTTACAAAAACCTATTTACATTTTTCCTCAAAACTCCTTGTACAATCATTCTACTTCTTTTATAAGGAATCAAAAAGAACAAATATCAAACATCATAGCCACATGGACGAAATTTCATATCCGTAAGAAAGTCTAAATATCAAATAGAAAAACAAATTATGATGAGAACCAATGTATCATGGCAACATCCATCACGAAGTTGTCTCTGATTCTGTAGCGAGTTTCTGATTAGCAACGGGAGATGAAGAGGGCTGATCAATTTCCTTGCGCGATGCTTCCCACAGTTGCTGCTCTATACCCAACTTCCTTAGCTCCGTCAAACCTCGTTCAACTGTAACAAAGCACACAATGGAAGCCATAAGCCGTGACACAAACTTCAATGAACTTAAAACAAAGTAGAACATAAGATTCTTTTGAACACTCGTGGATACCCAAAACTTGGACCCTGTTTGACTTGTATCTCAAAAAACAGTATCAAAAAAGAGTTTTAGAAAAGTGTTTTTTGTATAGTAGAATTTGTTTGGTTATACAATTCTAAAAATAGTTCTACGGAATAAAAAACAGTAAAATTTATTTGGACAAAAACCCATAAAACAATTAAAACATAAATGTGGTGGTGGTGGAAGTATGATAGTGTTTGTGGTAAAATCTGGAAAGATCATTTCCAAAAACACACAAAATGGTTCTAATTTGTTCTCTAAATTTACCCACTTTTTGTTCTCAGTTTTCAAAAAATAAAAACAAAAAACAGCTGGTCAAATAGTTTTTATCCCGAAAACTGTTTCCGAAAACAGAAAGACAGTTTCTGAGATGTAAACCAAACAGAATTGGTAGTTCGTTTTTGTTTTCCCACAAATTATTCAGAAAATCTCGATAATATTTTGATGTCACTCCATAGGAATAGGCAAAAGATAAATTATCTCTTTCTTTGCCGACATATAAGCGAATGATGCTAAAAGGCACGCCAATTTTCTATTATACTACTACATCAGTAAGCTTTAATGCCATATTACTGTATGGTTGTTAAGATCACTGCCATCTACTTAAAGAAGAATAATTTCCTCACAATTTTGCAAATACAATAGAACTGGCCATGTGAATGAAATCAGAAAACTAAGGTCCGTACCCAGAAATTACATTTGATGGAAAGTTTTTCATATCATCGCGCAAGTTGTTACTATCCGTTGCTAGTTTAATAACATTACTAAACCTATCAATAAAAGCCCATCCCTGGTAGTCTAACAAATCAGTATTGATTAAATTATTTGTGTGGGCAGAAGTGGTGAGACAACTCAATCATACATCATAATAGTGACTATAGTAGTTCAACACATTAAATAAAAAGTGAGATGGGTCTCGAGGCAAAGTTTGCATCCACAGCACCGACTCTGTGACTACACATCAGATATTTTCAACACAAATATCAATTTTCCCTGTACCACTTGAAACTGCATTTCGCATGGCATTATGCACTGAAAAGTAACACTAAGAACAGGAAAAAGAAATACCGTTGACAGCATCATGTGATGTTGGTGACAGCCCACTACGGCTTATCCAAAATTGAAGCCTTTCTTCGGCAATATCCTCTTCTACACCATATACTTGGGCTCTTCTCCAAAAATATGTTAGCCAAGCCTGCAGACAATGTTTAGTTTCAGAAAATAATACATCCTGACATAAAAACATTTCCACTCATCACACAGAAACTGATCAACAGAAGAACTCGCCGATGCTTCCATACCAGATCAATGGACCAGTCACGTATATCATGTTTCCGTGGAGGTTAAACAATCCTAACTCACCATTATAAGTACAATGTAAGTTTGAAAAATACATCATTGATTTACCAAGTAACTTGATAAGCACAACGTGAATTTTGAAAAATTAATTATGCTGCATTCAGATTGTTTGAAGTTGAAATAAAAAAAAGGAAACAGCCCGAAGTGGTTGGCTCTTGTGGTTGTCATGTGTTGCATAAGAAATAGAGCATATTGGCTCTTAATTTAATAATTCAAACTGACAAGGCCACAAGTCCCAACAACTTAGGATGGCTGGTGGATTTGTTTTGTACAAGTTTCTCCCTGTCACCTATCAGATAAGACCTGCATATGGCATGAAAAGAAAATCATGGTCATATCGTTTAACCATATATATCCCTGGTCCTTGCCACTGCAGACGGCATGGTGAGTGAAAGCATATCGAATTTCACTTTCTTACTTCTAAAGAGAACAAATTGTTGGTGGGAACGCAATTTTATAAGAAGTCTGATAACACGCAACATGGATTTCCTACAGTTAATTACAACTCTCAACGTCATATAGCAAGAAAACCGGGGAGTTTGGACTTAATATGAGGGGGGGAGGGGGTTGGTTGTTTGGAGTTGTCTTCAGTCAGTCCAGCCCCCCAGATTGACAAAATCAACGGTGGGTAATACACCATCAGAAGAGTACACAGCATCATCAAAAAACATATATAAACAAAAATGCATCTGACCTCCTTGAAAAGAACATCTTCTGACTCTTCTTGACTTAATTCTGCAACCAAACAAACACCGATATTTAGCCAAAATCATTATGACTACTTTAACTGCACAATGTAGACCTGCAAACCATATCTCTGGACATTGAACAAGGGTACATGGAATGCATGCTACAACAAAAAAACTCAAACAGGCATGTAAATCCAGATGTAGATGCACAATAAGGCTGGAACACTGATGAATCCTAAATATCGATATAAAAGTAGTTCACTTTAAACCACTCCAGTCTAGAGAGGGGTTAATAGAAAATCGAAAAACCTATTACCAACCCAAATTTAAATCAGAATTTGTTGTAGCATAAAGTGATATACTGCTTGAATCAGAATTGCTGAATGCTGATGCCCATATGCAGAATATAAGCCTCAACTTTCGTATGGGAAGACTAGAAAGCAAATAGATTCATAAAAAAATAGAGCCCATAATCTAGGGCATGCAGAGATTGGTACAGAATGGTAGACAAGCAAATCAGACCAGTTTCTCAGGTCGATCCCCTCATCTATCCAAACATATGAACAACATACTCAACATTCTTTGTCTGTCATGTTGGCAAGTATCTCAGAAGTGTAAGCCATGTGTCCAAAACTTAGGATTCTACTTTATAATATGGATACAACCATGATGTGTCGGATGTGTCAGGGCACTGCAATGGGTACATTTTTAATGTGAAATCCTCAATTTTAGCAGTTCTAATGTCAAAGGTAGTTTAGAGACAGAATATAACATTCCATTACCAAATGCCTCCATAGACTTGGGATCACCCGATGATTTGGAATCTGCAACCCAAGAAATTTAATTGGCAGTATCAGTGCATATTACCAAACCCATAACCAGATAGTAACCTCTACATTCCATCAAACTAGGGCCGTAAGAACCAAATAATTCACTTAAAATAGGAACATAATGCAACTAGATATTTATAGAAAGACATCACAAACATTTACATGAGGGAGAGCACGTGTGCCATCAGATTATTTTCAAATTGAAATTACAACTCAAATATACAAAATAAAACAGGATAGAATTTCGATGTGTAACAATCCAGTTCATGATATCTCCAAAAAAATTGCATGCTGGTATGGCTGCCAGATGCCACACTGGGGGAGGGGGGGAGCAGCAGCAGCAACTTTGATATAGTTTAAGGGACAAAAGAAGATGACTATATGTATCTCCAAGGACAAATGAAAAATGATGGTAAAGTTAAAATCCCATCATAAGTGGGATCTAAGAAGGGTAGTAAAGGACTAAAACATATAAAACGCATGCATGAAAACATATATACATGTTTATACTGATAAATAACAGATAAATCCAGGAGACGGGAAAGCCAGGCAGACATATTGTTTTCTTCCGTTATCAATTTTCGAAATTTCTAACAAGGTGGTCAACTGGTTTAAGGAAGTCATCAGATAACAATGATTGCACTTATCACCAAAAAAGACATCTAGAGCAAAGAAACCAAAGCAATCATTCTTCCTCAGAAGAGAAAGAGCATGGTAAAGGGCCATACCAGAAAAGGATTGCCGAATTAAATTCATGCGTCGGTGTCGTGCCAGTGCTATTGCAACAGCATCCTCAATCTTAAAACAGCAGCAGTATAAATTACCAATAATGAGAAGTAAGATAGATAAATGAAAAGGAAAGAAGGAAACAAATGGGATAAGTTGCCTGTTGATGTAAAAATGTAACAAAACGACAAAAACAAAATCCTCAAATGCACAACATTATGGAATCACATGCCCCAAAAGAGAAACCCAAAACAAATCAAATACTGCTAAAATTGAGAAAATGAAGTCAAAGATGTATGAGAACACCTTCAAGGAAGCCAATTCCTTTAACCCCATTTCAACCGAAAGCATGCTCTCAATGTTTCCTTCCCCAGTTAAATCATTCAAATCGCGAACAAGTTTGCCCCTTTTATCTGAATCATTACCACCTGCTCCATTTCATAAAACGAAAAGCCCAATAAGCCAGAAAGAGAGACACAAACAACTTACAATACAGCAATCTACACTACTATAGCAACAGGAGAAGTTGCCACCATTCCAAGACTCCTCCTTGGCCTTTTGCCCAGCAGAAATGACAAGTTCAAACGGAAGAGGTGCTAAAGATGACCAATGCTCCTGTTTTGAGACTGCTATGTCCGCACAGATTCCTGTAAAACAGGAAAGCAACAATGGCAAAAAGTAACATGTGATGCAACTACATTCCCGACTCGGCCACTCATTTCAAGATTAAGAGCAAATCAACAGAACCTTTTCAGATTAACCAAGCTTGGAAACTGAAATGGTTATCAAAAAAGTAGAATGACTTCCTACTACTTACTGTTCACATGAAATCAAGTCTTTGTAAACCAGAAACATAAATTCAAGACAGAACGTTATGTCACAGCTACAGGTCTCTAGTTTCATGCAATCCACGGCAACAAAATAAAATCATGGAAGGGTTTTTGGCCTATCTTTGCAAAATATAATGAAGCAAGTAGATTACCATGTTGCACAGCTAAAGCCCAATAGCGAGCAAGCCAACACCTCTTCAGAACAACCTCCTCCTAGAACATGAATTCCACCACCCCCCAAAATTAAAATGGGTGGATTGTCAGTAATTTAAGAAAATGAACACCTAGTCATTATTGTCACAATGACTTTAAAAAAATTACCATCTCTTCATGAGTCAAAATCATTCTCTGGGTCATGGTACGGAGTGCTTTTGCTTCAGATTCAGCTTCCCGAAGCTGTTCTATGGCATTTGCAGTCTCATCTTTTAAATTCTAGTTCGGACAAATTAAAGAAGGTATATAATGATCAGCGGTGTATTGTCAGAATAAAAGATATTATTAAAGTGCCTAAGGATTAGCATATGCAAACCTCAGCTTCTGCACGAAGGGCAGCCACCTCCTCATCTCTTCTCCCATCCTTCGTTTGCGTTGCAGCTTTAAGAGCAGCCTGAAGCAGAGTATGTTTTGCCAGCTAAGAGCAAACTCCAACAAAGAATGAAATATCGCAAAGAAAAGAGCATGCACACCCTAATAGTTGAGAATCAATTATTCCACTAGAATGGTTGTTACATATTACTGGAAATTAATTCCTATCAAAGAAAAATATTAGTGGAAATTAAATAACTCACAAGGAACCCACTCTAACAAAATCTGCTTCTTTGCTAAGCATTGTCAAATTTATTTATATATGTGCCACCCACTCACCTCTCTTTGACGCAATGCTGCTTCCTTCCTGCAGATTATCAGACAGCCCATCACACACAGAACAATAAGCATCAATATGGCATACGGGAAATAATTCAAGTTTACCTGCTCAACAATTTAGCTTCCAGGGATACACCTTCTCCAAGAGAAGCAACCTGTAGATTTAAAATTTTCCATGAAATATCCAAGCATGATATATGGTTGTAAAGTTCAATTACTAAGAATGAAATTTAGACAACAAAAACTAGGTTAAAATATACTAAGAAATTAAACGAAGAGCACAACTTTTCATATGCAAACAGTGCATAGTGATAAAATGGATGATGTAAAATACATGAAAACACTAGCAAAATGCAGCTTTAAGCACCATTTTAAGGAAAAGTAGTTGTTGAGTTGTCGACATAATTTTCTGGATAGTTTTTCCCAGCACCATTAGAAGGAAAGATTACAATGAAGATTAATCTGAAATATAAAAGGAAAGTGGTAACCCAGCTGCAGTATGAAATGGTTATCTCCATTAGAAATTTGGGGAAAATATTCCCTCGTAGGGCAGGAAAAAAAAGAAGCTAACTGATCATATGAAAATGTTTCTTAACGGTGATGTGCAACTTATTCCAAACTCAAAACCTTTAGACAGAACAATGGGAAACAAAGAGTAGTGACAGAGAGTGATTACCTGTTTCTCTAGCTCCCTGGCCCTGGCTTCTGCTTCTTCACGTTTTTCTTCTGCACGTCGAAGCTGTAGAGCAATGCATTCATCAAGTTACTCAAAAGCAGACAATATCAGGCACAATCATTCATGTATTGCTGTGTAATGTGGCTCACCTTGTCTAAGATATTCTCGTTCTCTTCTTGTAGCATATCAAGCTGCAATTCAAGCAGATGTCAACTTAATAAAGAATTCAAGGATTGTGTTCTAATATAAAATTTTCCAAAATAGAAAACTTATTTACTCATTCAAAATTGAACAATTTGCATAAAGATCTGCAATGTGCTACAAAATAACATTTTTATTCTATTTTAGAAGTTAACCTTTAGCCTGATAAGGAGATGGTAATTGACAAGAGAAACTAGCTTACCTCATCACGAAGTGCAGAAGCCTCATGCTGATTTCCTGTATCTTTCGAGTCAAAATGTTCCATATCTGCTGTAAACCTACAATATTTCCAGTAACCAATAATGCCAACATGCAACCAATGTATCCTCTAGTTTAACTCATTATCCTCTTCTTACTGAGTTACAGATTGCAAGAGACGGATGATACAGCAAAAGGAACTATAGATGGATGTAACTTCGTACATTCAAGTTGTAATAAAAAAACATATTTATCACTGCTCAAAGCTAAGCCTGCACTCATAGGTTGGCAGGTGGAGTAAAGTACTGCAAAGAATTCAACATCCACATCCGGCTCCAGTTATCCACAGTCACTATTCAAATAAAAGTGTCTAGATTTCTGAATAGAAGCTTGGAAACATACAGTAGAGTGACACAGAAACAAATTGGACATAAAACTAGGGTTGGTGCTCACCCAGGATTACCTCATCATTTTGAGAGGGAGGAGAATGAGAATACAAAAGGCAGTAAATCGGTACATATTCAACAAACAAGTAAGCAGTGCAAAAATACTTGCTTATCTGTCTTTTAGCTCGCTATTGTTTCTTCAGTCTTCACCAAAGTCCTCACTAAAATATTAGAATAACATGTAAAGAACACATAATCTACCCATTAATTTAACTTATAATCAAAGCACCAACATAAGGACCATTTTTTACTTGTAGTATCAATAGGGGGAAAAAAAGCTAAATAACCTACTAAGACCCCAAAAAAACATGAGTTAGAATGGTGTCAAAATCTGAATAGGACCAGAGAGAAGCTCATTCGAAATTACATTGAAATTTGGCCAGTGACCACCCTACTCAGACAGTAACTGATCTCTGGATAAGGGGTTAAAAGTTGACTCCTCAAACAAGGATTTCTGCCTATATTGATATATCTATAGTAAGACTTAAATAGTGCTTCAAAAATGCATTCAATTACCTTTCCAACAAAAAATAAAAATAAAAACTAAATGTAAGAACATTTGCTACCTCTTTTCTCTGAGTCTGCTACTAGGAGAATCTATCGACGAGATGGAAACCACAGTTCTCAATGATGGTTTACTACTAGGTGGCACTACTGGCGTTGAGCGAACAGACATTATTGATGGTCTTCCAGCTGATGTGGAACGAACTGAAGGAGTGTGATCCATAAAATTCCGACCTAACTAGATATGAGAACATCCAATTAGGCTTCTGAATTGCAACCAAGGTGGATACATAAAGGCCGCCAAAGTAAATTTTACCAGACAACTACATTCATTTATTATTCAATGTAGTTTAATAATGACTCATCAATCCACAAAACATGTCCTACTCCTAAATCATCTTCTTCCATACCACTGAGTGTGAAAATTAGCAAAACATTCTTCCAGTTGATGGGTTTGATGTAAGAGACTAGCCATGCTCGAAAATTGTTAAACATGCATAAGTTACTGAGAAAACTTTTGAGGGTGAAAAACATCACATTGAAATCATATCAGAACTTATTGTGGTATGATTGCAACTCACAGAGCCTCCCACAATTCACGAAACACTAATATAGCAAGCCAAAGCTAAGGTATCGGATTTCAAAATTCATCACAAAAATATATTAAAGTTCTCCATTAAATATAATCTCAGTAGAAGAAATCAAATTTGAAGGGGTGGCAACGAATAGATTCTGTATCAGATTCAAAATTGATGCCGCATCAAGATTCAAACTACCAATTACACTGAAAACATCTAGATCATCATATCCTCTACACCAATTCAATCCAACATTAGATTCAATCATATAAACGGACTGTTGCTAAACTCACCGCAGGTGACGGAGATCTGTTAGGTCTAGCAAGCGAAACAGAAGGCAAACCATTCTTAGCATTGCTATTCACGTTTCTAGAAAACGAAGAAGGTGGCGGAGCAGCGAACCGAAACCCTGGATCATCATCTTCTTCGTCATCGTCATCGCCGGTCGTCTGTGACGCCATAACTAGTGCCAAACGCTGCGCGGCAGCTTTAGCGGCTACGTTTTGAGTCCTCTTGATTGTAGAGAACCCACTCGACGGCGGTAACCGCGAGTGAGGATGAGCCGGCGACCTCGCCGGAGATGATGAGCCTGTGCTGCTCGAACCTCCACTCCACTGCCTAGAGTACACCGGACTCTCAGTTCTTCTCCGATCCATATATACAGATTCGTCTATATATACAGCTGTCCAATTATGGAGAGAATTTTGATGGGAGAGCTAGATTCTCGAGAAAATTTAAGAAGATTGTGCTAGATTTTCTTTGAACAAAAGAGCAAGGAAATCGGTTGATCGGATTGAATTGGGATTTGAGACAAAATTGAGAGGAGGGTTTGAGAGTGTAGTCTCTCTCTCTGCTCCGTTGATGGATGATTGACGGCGAGTACGAAAAGTGAAACTGAGAGACCACGTCGTTAAATAAAATATTTAAATATCATGGGATCTGACTCATCTAATACAGTTGGCGAGTGACAGTTGACACGAAGAAAGTGCCGACGTAAGCTCAAGCAGCTGAGAATTTTTGATCAGTGCTAAAAATATAAATATATAAATAAATTATGGTGCTCTGTACAACAAGCTGTCGTTGTAGTATAGTGGTGAGTATTCCCGCCTGTCACGCGGGTGACCCGGGTTCGATCCCCGGCAACGGCGCATTTTTTTTGTTTTCAAGTCGTTTGCTTTCTTCCTTTTGAGGTATTTCACAGTCAAGCTGGCATATTAGCCTGATTGGCCAAATTGAGCTTTTATTCTACTTTGTCAGCGCAAACTATTTTTTTATAAATCCCTCGTGATCTGATTTTAAGAAGTTATTAATATTTGAACTCATGATATCGTCTTTATCATCACTCGAGCTATCATTTTGTGTTATTTTTTCTTTTCTATTTTTTATTTTATCATGATTAGAAGAGATGGAGATCTAAACTGGAGCCAAAAAAAGTGTTTGATCATTCAAATAATATATCACGGGTTCAAATTCAATAAAATCTCTCTTCAATTTAAAAAAAGGAGTTTCCAAAATAGGATGAAAATTTTTATCACATATATTTTTCACATCCCTCTACAGATAAAAGATTTGTGCATCGAGTATGATTTTCTTTTTTTAGTTGTCATAATTATTTGTGCTGGAGATTCAAGTGATACTTTGATGTTTCTGCAAATGATTCTTTGGTAAATTTGTTGGAGGAGGACTACCAAATTGGGACGCCCATGGATGGGCACAATTAGGGATGTCAATGGACCGAAATGGGGGCGGGGGTGTAGTCTTCATTTTCGTATCCGCTTAAAAAAACTCTGTCTATCCCCGGTCCACTCCCATTAACAGGTACAGTTTTCATTCCCATCCCCGTTCACGGGTAAATTTATAATCTCCGCCCCCGTTCCCGCTTCCCCCATACCCGCCCAAGCCTAAACTCAAACCAACATAATCTAAAATTCTAAATAAATCCAACATTTTAAATAATCTAACACAACATAATGTAGCATAACAACCCCAAATATACAAAAAACCCAAATGATAAAAAATACAAGAAGGGTCCCCGACTACTTATACACTTCCATACTCTTTCAAAACTTTGCAACTCTTTAAGATTCTTCACCATCAATTGAACAATGTCAGCCACTACCCTACTGTCTCCAATCATGAACAGATATCTAACTTGGAATCCATAAAGAACAACATGCAAACAACTAACCATACCTTAATTTTGATAATATAACAGAGTTTGTTTTTCAACTTCATTCAAAAATTAGATATTATTCTCAAACTTCACAATCAAACCCCCACCCAAGCACAGTAAAAAAGGACAAAAGCATAAAAGAACTAAGAAAAGGGTTCCCCAGACCATCTCAACATAACACAAACAATAAATATCCAAAATATTATTTGAATATTTGTAATGGAGAAACTTTTATGCCATGTAGCTTTACACCTGTAATTTAATAAAGAAAACAAAACATAAAAAACTATATGTTTTAACGGGTATAGCGGGGGCAGGCCAGGGGTAAGGGTAAGTCCATCCCCGCCTTCATCTCCGCGCGGGTTTATACAGGTATTCTCGTATACGTCCACCGTCCAATACGTATAGTCCATCCCCAGTTCAAACGGGGCGGGTTTGGACGAATACCCGTTTTCCTCCGGTCCACTGCCATCCCTAGGCACAACCCATATAAGATAGGATATTGGAGCACTAGTTATTTCCCGTGCCTGAAGGCACGAAATAATAAAAAAATGATCAACAATAAATATATTTGTATTCATGCCCAAAATCAAATTACAAATATAGATGAGAGGGAAAGAAATTTAAGCACTAGTTGTAATGGGCGCGGGCGGTGGTTGACAGCAGTGGTGGTGGTGGTGGGAGGTGGTGATGGTTGTGATGGGTGACAGCCGTGGGTGACAATGGTGATGGTGGTGATGGGGGTGGTGGTAAAGTGGCGGCGATGATGGTAGTGGGGGATAGTGGGTATGGTGGTGGTGAGGTGGCAATGGTGGGGGTGGGGCGGTAAGAGTGGTGATGGTGGAGCGATGTGAGTGGTGGTAGTGATAGTGGTGATGGTGGTGGGACGGTGGGGGTAGTGGTGGTGGTGAGACAATTTCAAACACTATTTTTTTTTTATACTTATAAAAAGTTATAAGTCATATAATCACTTTTAAAAAGTTGCGCAAACACACCCTTAGGAGCCCATTTTCTCCATTAAATTTGGGATGTAAATATTAACCATCAGATTAACTTTAAAGTAAAATTTAAAGAGATATCAACCGCGAAAAGTAAAAGTCATTTTGTTTATCTTTTGAAATTTGAATTGTATTGTACTTTATTATATAGACGTGAAACACTTATGTCAAGATATTCGGATGTGACATCAAGTAAAGTATCGGTAAAAATAAGTCCTAAACCCGAAATTACTTTTGCATATGATGTTGTATACTTATCCTTCAAAAGAAAACTTCGTTCAGCTGACATGCATCATACACTAACTCACTATTATCTGGATACAGGAAAGTTGAACTATATACCCATGATTAGAATAAGAATGGAGTTTGTAGTTGTGGTAAATAAACAGAAGCTGCAAACTTGTATAAAACAATCATATTTGACTCAGGCTTGTGCAGAATTCGTTGGTTAAGCTGCCTGGTAAACCATTGGTTTTGTCTTGGAGAATAGGTAGGGACTGTTATTCCTTCATAATTTTAGCTGTGAATTCATGGCGGATGATTTACCATCTGGGGAAAACATACTAAAGGGAATCAGGATCCATATGAAAAACGTTGAATAAAAAATTATTGACATGAGAGACTCTTTAAAACACTGAATTCCTTGCAATGTGGCACTATGACTATTCATAAGTTAGTATGCCTTTAAAGCAAGAGTCTCTTTGGTTAGGTTTGAATAAATTCAAGAGAGGCTCTCTCCCCCCAATCTACAATTCTAGAGGATCGTAGTCTAAATTCATATGGGAAGTGGGCTGAGAAAGCCCAAGTAACAAACAAGAAAATAACTGCAACCCACCATGTGGGTAGCCATAGTTCAACACATCAATCAATATCGATATGAGTCGGTCGAGTCGTATATAACTTGACACCTTTCGAGACTATACTGCTACACGATACATATAAATTTTGAGTCTCACATGACTCGGTCGAGTCGTCCGAGTTTTATCCGAATCAATCCTGAGTCGTTGAGTTATCGTCATTGAATCGGCCGTTTCCGCGATATTGCGATATGTTGTGATTGTGCAGCAATTATGGTGAAGAATTAGGAAACAATCAATTAAGAAAACAAGAAAAAATAACACAGAGATTTACGTGGTTCGGCAATGTGCCTACATCCACAGGAGCGAGCAGCCGTTTTTTTTTTTTATTATCAATGAGTAGGGTTACATCTTAAGTATTTATATATAACCCTAGTATGGATGTATTTACAAAATACCCCTGTACCGTACCGCGGGAGCGTTGCCCCCGCACCCCCAACTAATCAGCGTCCCCCGATACATAAAATATATCAATCCTGCAAGGCAGATGCCATCGCGGGCTCTGCTACGCTCCAGCATCTGCCTCCTTGCCATTGTGCACACTGCAAATATGAGCCACACATGCTCTAATACGATATGATCTGAATCTCTCATCATGTTAAAAACATTTTCTTTTAAGTCGTAGAGTCCAATACCACGCCACGACGGAGGTGTCTCAGAGCTCTCCGAATCGATGACTGATAGTGCGATCTTGAACCATGTGGGTAGCAGAATGAATGTTAAGTAGTTAAATAATGATCACCATATGGCCCAAGGATGAGAAAGTAACAAGCAGTTGCAAAGGATAGCAAATCCAGTTCTTTTTAAAGCAAAAATACCATGTCTAAATCGGTGGTTTCTCGATACAACAGGAGTTGCAAGAATTGGTACTTTGATTTCAATCTAGCTTTCTGAACAATAAACAAAGGTACAAAACAAGGAAAACCTAGATCCATCCGGTAATCCCACCAACCTTCTAATCAAGCTCTCATTAGGCTATCTCAGCAATCGGCTCAATTTCTAAGCTCCACTTTTCTTTTGAACAAGTTCTTCTATCAAGTCTGCAGCTTCTTGGACTGTGGTTATGTTCTGAGAGTTGTCTTCTTCAACAAAAATGCCAAACTCTTCCTCCAGCCCCATCACTATTTCCACCTGCACAAATTCATATGGTCCATGTACTTGCAATGTTGATCATCAACCAACAATCGTGGGCAGTTCGATTAAATCACTAGGCAACACGAAAACTTTTTTGTTAAATGTTTAGGAAAATGTCAAACGAACATCAAACTAATAAGAAGATAGCACTCACTGTGTCAAGGGAGTCAGCACCAAGATCTGAAAACTTTGATGCAGAGTGGACCTCAGACTCGGCAGGCAAAGCCAATTGCTTCCTCACAATTTCACATACTTTCTGCACTGTCTCAGGCTTTGCCTGCCAATTTATGTGGTTCAAGTTAATTCACCAGACATGTAGAATGCATTCACTTTCTAGAGAAAGATAATTTAGGAGTGAAAATTAATGGCCACTGAGGGAACAACCAGAAGGGGAAGGTAAAAATACCGCGCAAGAGATTTGGAAGCGGGAGGTTCTCAAAGAATGGGAACCACCACTTGCCCGAGCCAGGGAAACCAGCTTCAAACTTGGAGTTCTTCCCATCTGCAAATATAAGTCATAGGTTTCGTTGATTTACAAAGGTTTATTGAAACAGTCCAGCCAAAAAAGCACTACAAATTGAGAGTCCTTATCCCACACTTTAAAGGCAACCCGGAACTGATTATACAGCAATAGTTCTATGTTCTCTTACATGATATGCCATATCATCAACAATTTGAAATAAAAGGACTTTTTTTTCTTTTTCTTCTTCTTCTTTTCTTTCTTGGTTTTGCACTATTCCTCTATAGCGACGTAACATATATGTGTACAGTCAAATAGTTCAAGGGGACAAGTATAACAACATTTTCATGTATTCTTATGCATCCTCGATGTCTTGGACCAAATACGCAGCAAAAAAATTAGAATATGCATCACAAAAACATAGTCCTAAGTGCAAGACCAATACTAAATAGATAGGAAGACAATGTTGGACCAAAACAGATTTTTGGTCGACTTTGAGCCTAAATTAAAGTGGGACCCGATTATTATTTTGAATAATATTTCGTGGGTTCATATTCTACTCTATGAGGAGAATAATGTAGTATATTCATTTGTTCAAATCGAGTAAGAAATGAATGAGAAAATAGGCTCCAAAGTGACTCCCTTGAAGAGTGAAAAAATAAAGTAAAGTGCAATGTGGGATTTGACACCAATCCCACATTGGTTGAGGAAGAGATCCAACATGGGCATATATAGGCCAAGTTTGCTCCATGGGTTGGGTCCCAAGGGGTACCACAATTTTATGAGCGGAGCGAGGACCTACATGCCATTCGGT
This sequence comes from Ilex aquifolium, assembly GCA_951799425.1. Taxonomy (NCBI): domain Eukaryota; kingdom Viridiplantae; phylum Streptophyta; class Magnoliopsida; order Aquifoliales; family Aquifoliaceae; genus Ilex; species Ilex aquifolium. The sequence continues at coordinate 26,756,385 of OX637404.1, read as the reverse complement.
TCAACCACACGCGCGCGCGCCGCCCACCACGACCACGACCCGACCGGGTGTGGTTGTGGTTTAGACCAAGCCTAATTTTTTGGACAAAATTCGTTTGATTAAATGGGTTTAACCCGAAATTGATTTCGGTATCCATGGATCGCACTGATTCGGATTTAATCCGAAATTGATTGTATCTGTTCAAGGTGAACAGTTATTCACTTGGTGTCTACTGGCTGTTGATTTATTCCTAGGTTGCGTCTTTTAGTGTCGTGACTGTCCGGAAAGTCACCAAAGAGTCAATAACTACCCAGGATCATTACCATTCATTTTACGGAATTAATTCATTCATTCGGGCAGACTATTGTGCATTACATTAGGCAGACTGTGCATTGCATTTCGGCATTAAGGCAGTGCATTTGGAGAGTACACAACACAAGTTTGGTTCGCTGGACAGATAGATTGGAGTGCTACTTCTATCTGTGTAAAGATCATTGTATCCTGGGAGGCAGGCGCTCGAGATTCCATAAGCACCGTGTGTGGGGGCGAAATCTGTCTTAAGGACATAGTGTCAAACACTAGCCTTGATCTACCTAAAGTTCAATCTCAGTTCCTGGTCTGCAATCGGGTTAGTTATTATATTGGATTATATGAATTCTATTCTGTGTAACTGTATACTGTAACTGTTTCGTTCAAACTTTAGTCTGTGCAAATTTGAAGGATTTGATTGCTACTGTTTTTCCTTATAGTTTACATGTTTCATATCAGAAAGTTCCATAAGTGATTTCATTATATTTGATATCTGGAATACCACACAAACAACAGACAAGCCTATATAATTTGAGAGTATTCATGTCGAAGTATCCTACAATAAAAGGGATTTTCCAACCTTAAAGGGCGATTGCTCATGTCCTCCACCCCTAGATATATCATTGCCAAACTTACATACTACACTAAAAAATAATGTGATTGGTGTTCATGTACTCCAAATAACATATTCTTAATCAAATTCATTCTTTTCCCGACAAAAAAGTGAAAGACAATAAATATGTTTTCTTTCTTTTGTTGGTTCAACGGTAAGGAGTGTTCGGATCAATCTGTACGCCGCTCGACTAAATATATTATCTTACAAAGCAACTAAACAACAACATGCCTATTTCCAATCATTTCACATGCTCAATGTTTCAAAATGGACAGAGACAGACCCAGTTGGGGGTTAAAATTGTGGGGAAAGAAAAAAAGAAGGGCATTATGCAATAGCAGAAGCAAGAGGACTGGGATTGAGTTTTCACCGGGTTATTCTTGATGGACTGCTTGATCAGTGAAGTTTGAAACCTAACGCAAGTAGCCGAGACAGACGCCATTAATTGCCCAACTAAAAAATAAACAAAGCTGAGAGAGAGAGAGAGAGAGAGAGAGAGGGTCTAACAAGGTGGGAGCTAGAAACCCTGAAAAGGGACAATTAGGATTTGATGGAAGTCACCAAGAGAGAGGTTCAGAGGTACGGTTGGCTAACGTTCATCCTTCCTGCAGTAAATCCTATCCTCTGTTGCTGACATAGATTGCGTTGCGGCTGTTTTTGGTGGGCCCTCTTTTGCAAGTTGACTACGTGGATTTTTGGACCGTGAAAAAAATAAAACGAAAATAATTTTTCATTTGGCGTCGCCCGGGTTCGAACCGGAGACCTTCAGTGTGTTAGACTGACGTGATAACCAACTACACCACGACACCTTATTTGTTAAAAATAATTGACAAGAAATATATATCACCTACGAGACCTACAATTTTTTGTTCCCACCACTCACCTTTTTTTTTTTTGGTGTGTGTGTGTGTTTATATTATCTTTTATGCTCCATTCGATACGGTGAAAAAAATAAAAGATGGAAAGTTGGAATGATGAAAATTTGGAAAGATAGATAAAACATGGACTTGGATTCCCTCCATTACCCATTCCCTTCAATTTTCTTCAATATAATGCTAGATGAGTAACACGTGTAAAATTCTAAATTTCAATTGATAAGATTTTTTTCTTGTTAGAAAATTCATTAATAATTGTTAACACTATACCAACAACAAAATGAATGAAGAAACATCTTATCCGTTGAAATTCAAAATATTACACATGTCACTGACTCTAACACTATATTGAGGGGAATTGAAGAGAATGGGTAATGGAGGGGATTTAAATTCGATAAAACATCATGTTTGGTAAGGAGAGAAAATAAGATGAATGAAAAAAGTGGATGAATGAGTTTTTTCTTCCAACTCACCAAAATCAATCCCTCCAAAATTGGAAGAAAAATGGATAAAAAGTTAATTATTTGTGTTAAAATATATATTATTTGTTTCTATATCTTTTGATATATACATATATTATATACATATATTAATTTTATATATAAATCTATATAATAAAATAGATACGTTTTTGAACTTATAGGGATATATTTTCTCCCCAAAATTTCACACACTTCACACACACGCCAATATACACGTACTCATTATATACACACTCCAATTGTACGCACACTTCAATATACACATAATGTCATAACTTAGTATCTATGAAGCACGGATACTTCGAAATGGTAAAAATATCGGTATCGGATATGTTTTGGATACGGATACGCCTCCGATACGACCGGATACGTATCAGATACGGCTAAGAAATATCCTAAAATTAAAAAAATAAATTTGATTTTCGGATACGGCCGGATACGCTTAGGATACTCTTCGGATATGGCGGGGTATTACTTGAATTTTTTAAAAAATATAGAGGCACAAGAGCAAATATGTTTGAGCCCTTATTTGCAAATATATTATAGAATGTTTGATTTATAAATGATAGAATGATTAGTTATTATTATATATCTTTGGTAGATGTGTGATTCACTTTATAAATCATAATTATTACATTAAATATAATAATAAAATTAAAAAAAAAAATATATTTTATGGACGTATCCTAGCCATATCCGTATCCTATTTTTTAAGTTTTGCCGTATCGCCGTATTCGTATCGTCGTATCCCGTATCGCCGTATCCGTGCTTCATAGCTTAATATACAGTGACTTCGGTCACAGGATATCACTAGTACAATGATAAAATATGTATTTATATATTTTTTAAAAAATTTAAAATAAAATTTTTAAAAAAATTAAAAATAAAAATAAAAAATATATTTTTTTTCCATCTTACTAAGCACAAAAAAAAAAATATAATCATTTTTATTTTTAATCGATCCAACCAAACATATAGGAAGAAAAGTGTATCATTCCTATTTTCTTTCTTTGAATGACAGAAAGTGTATCCCTCATGCTTTTCATCCCTCCTATTTTCTATCATTCTTACCAAACGGAGTATTAGATAAAATTTATTAATTTTTTGTGTGCACTCACTTTTTTGGGTAGTATTATGATTTTTAAAGATAAAATTTATTACCTTTTCCAATTTTTCTAATACCAAAAAATAAATTGAAAAATGTTATTTGGACTTAAAATATAGACTTGATCAATCATAAGTATTGAATAAATAGTAGGTCATAATAAATGTTGAGACCCACAATAAAATCAATGACAGTAATCAATTAAATCTACATTTTAAATCAAAATTTTAAGTTCATATAACATTGCTCAAATAAATTTGAGCAATGTTATATGAATTTAAAAATTAGACTTAAAAAATAGATTTGATAATTACAATCATTAATTCTACTATAATTATGATTATCAAATCTATTTATTAAATTCATATTGCATTACTCAATAAATTTTGGTAACGCAGCAGCTTTGAGATGGACACTCAAAACTACCACGTTTAGATTAACAAGAGGCAGTTTGGTGTCGTTTCTATCAATGTTATCAGAACCGGATCAGATCGGTCGGTTGGACTGGTTCAACCTCGAATCGAGACCTAAAACGGTTCGATTCTTTAATTAAACCGTATAAGGAATCAAACCGGTTAAGAACAGGAAAACCGGCCGGTTTTAGACCAAATCCGTGAACCATACGGTTTGTTCAAACCGGACAGTTGAAATTCATTAAAAAATAAGTCATCTTTTTAGGCCATTTTGCCCTAAATCAATCCTATTCACGGACCATTTACACCTCGCACCTTAGTTCAGTGGCCACTCTCAGGCGAGGCGACCATTCCAGCGACGAACAGTAGCTCTAGGGAGGCAACCACTCTAGCGACGAACAGCAACTCCAGCGACGAACAGCAGCTCTAGGGCCCCACTTATCGACTACTCTCTCCTCAAGCCCCTCTCTCTCTCTCTCTCCACTCGCTTCAAGCCCCTCTTTCTCTCACTCGCTTCAAGCCCTCCCTCTCTCTCTCTCTCTCTCTCTCACACAGTCTCATTGCGTGTATGCCAGGCTGCCAGCTGATGAATTCCTTATTCATCTATTTTAAAGGCAACATATGTGGTTGCCATATGTCTTTATGAGTTTTATTCATCAATCTTTATTCACTGTTAAAAAAAAAAATCAATCTTTATTCATTAATTTTTGACAAATTATATATGTATTGTGTATATGTTTTTATATTTTTTAGCTAAATTATTATATTTTATAATTTTTTTTTATTTTTTTATTGTATGACCGATCCGACTAATTGAACCATTCACCCAATCCCTTTATCGATTCAATGATCGATCCGATTTTAATAATACTGTTTGCTATAGTTAGCTCTTGCGCAGCCAAAGAGGGCTGTGGGTCTTCTTTTTCTAGCTTCCTCATTCCTGGAACGAACGTGGAGGAGGAAGTCAGCAATTTGCCTTTTGCCAAGATAGTTGGAGGATTCGTGCCGTTAGCAAATTAATATTACGTCCTTGCTTACCTGGTAGAACTCTTTTAGAGAATGCCACTCCCAAGGAAAGTATTTGCATGCATACCATCACCGGTGGGAATGTTAATTTCTGTATTTTTTTTTTGTCCTGTTATTTTTAGTTCGCGTCGTATGAGAATTATTTTTTTTTTTTGTATTATCTCTATCCTTTTTTTTTCACCTTAGTGACAACAATAACCAAGATTTACAATTCGTATATCATTATTAACCGTCTATTTATGAAAGTTGTGACACATTTTGATGGTTGTCACGACTCATTTTTAAAAATTAACATCCTTGTAAAAAATAAAGATAACCGTAATGAGGTTTAAAATTATTTACACCTGTAAAAAAAAAATTTGGATTCCGCCCAAAGGGGAGTGTGAGTTAACCAAGGAAATAGATTGATTTGGAAACCGCTCATTCTCTAGTCACATTTATATAATAAAGTTGAGCAAAATTTGAATTTAAAGACAAAGAGTGACTGAGATTATTTCGTGATAAAATAAGACTTTATCGAATGGACAACACTATCTCAATCTGTCTCAAGCCATTGACATCTCAAACCATTTAGATTCCAATCTTTCTTAATTATTTTTTGGCCCATATTTAAATTTTATGTGATAAATTTATAATTAAAAATCGTTCGTAAGTTGAATGCTGTCTTTTTGAGAGACCACACAAAATATATTTAATAGTTCAAGAATTAAAATAATACAATTAAAATATTATAAGACTAAAATAAAATAAATCTCATACTTTAGAGACGTACAGTGAAATTAACCCATAAATTTATTAGAGTAAAATTTTCCGACACTCGCTCGGAATATTCCAATTCATATAATTCTTTGGATTGAGTGACATTCTTGTAAATTCAACGAAGACCAGGGGGCCTTTCCGAAAATTAAAAAAAAAACGAAGACCGGGGACCAAAATTATACAATTTTGTCTTTAAGGTAGTACTTTTTATCATTTACCTTTTCCATTTTTTCGTAATAGATTAACAAGGACCAGTTTGCGCAGCCAAAGACGGCTGTGGGTCTTCTTTTTCTAGCTTTGCTCATTCCTGGAACGAACGTGGAGGAGGAAGTCAGCAATTTGCATTTTGGCAAGACAAGATAGTTGGAGGATTCGTGTCGTTGACAAATTACGTCCATGCTACCTGCTGCAACTCTTGGAGAATGCCACTCCCATGGAAAGTAATTGCAGGCATACCATCATAGGTGGGAATGTCAATTCATGTATTTTTTGTCATGTTATTTATTATTTGCGTGGCATTAGTTATAGCCTTCTAGTAAAAATTTTTAAAGTATGAAATTTGTCTTATTTTGATTATTAATATTTTTATTGTATTATTTTAATTCTTAAAATAATAAATATATTTCTATATGATCACTCAAACAGATAACATTCAAAAATTATTAACAATTTTTTTATTATAATCTTATCATGTGATACCTAAATATAAGCAAAAAATAATTTGGGTAGCTCTTAACTAAAAAATACTTTACTCATATTTGATTCATTTTATTAGTTCATGTTGTGAATGAATCATGTATAATCGGATATAAACGAGTCATGTTTGTGTATTTTTTTAATTGGCTTCATTCATATCGATTCATTTATTAATTGTGTTGTCGTGTCAGATCCATTCATTTACAAAACGAGTAGTTTGAGAAAGACCTAAACTCTCTAATATCTCGTCGTATTAACGAGTCTTGTCATATTTTGATACACCTAGTTATGAGTAGTTAAGTTGTAATACAAACATTTTATAATGAATACACTAAATCTCCTCACTTAATCAATAGCTCAAATAAATTTAGAGTAACTTATACAAATAGTCCTTAAATTACGATCCTTGTGTCAATTAAATCTATGAACTAATTTTTGTATCAATTGAACCCCTAAACTCTATAAAAGGAAGAACTCAATTCCTTATACTCTATCAATTGATCCCCTAAACCTATTTCATACCATCAAACAAAGTAGATCAGCAAACTCTTCGATTTAGTGTAGAAAATAGATTACATAAATGGAAGTTCTTCGAAGAGCTTGTTGATCTGTGTTATTTGATAGGTATGAAAGAAGTTTAGGTTTAGGGTTTTTGGTTGATGAGTATAAAGAATAAGGTTTTTTAGGGGTTCAATTGACACAAAAATTAATTCAGGAACATAATTAATACAAAAATCATAATTTAAGGGTTATTTACTTATTTATGTAGTTTATTCATAAATTTATTACATAATAATATTTTCGGAAACTCGCAAGGAATATTCCGATGCATAAAATTCTTTGGACAGAGAGACATTCTTGTAAATTCAACGAAGACCAAGGGGCAATAATTCTCTGTCCAGGGAGAGACAGGCCTTTGAAAAAGCACACATTTTCGACTTCCCTATATAATCGGAAAACCAGAGAGAGAGAGACCCGCCAAAAGCCAGATCCTTGTTTTTCTCGTGCCTTCTCTCTCATCATTTCTCCATTAATTCATCTACTCTGATACAAAACCCAAACATAAACAACAAACACAACACAACACACATCGCAATGGCGTTCTCAGAGAACTATCGCCAATCTCTCATCCCAAGCTTCATCTACTCGTCTTCATCAGCATCCAAGAAGCTCATAGATTTGGATCACTTGATGTCGAATCGGAACATTATGTTGAATTCTTCATCTTCATCGTCTATTCCATCTAATGGAGGAGGATCGTCGTCGAAGAAGAGCTTCGTGATCCCAGCTCCGAACGAGCCAGGTAAGATCGAGATGTTCTCGCCGGCATACTACGCCGCGTGTACCGTCGGTGGAGTCTTCAGCTGTGGACTCACTCACACGTCCCTCACCCCTCTCGATCTCGTCAAGTGTAACATGCAGGTCCTTTTCCATTTCGACATATCCCTCTCTCTATCTTGCCATCTCCCTTCGTATATATACACGTGCACATGTAGCTATATATATATGTGTGTGTGTGTCTTTCAAATGACGATCTATATGGACTTGATTATAATTTAGACTTGGTGGTGCCTTTATTGTTTTGGGTGTTGGAAGCAAAATAGATCACCAAAAAGAACACAAAAACAGAAATAAAATTCTGCTATACATTCATACTAATATCACTCAAGAAACATCTCTATTTTTCATTAAAATGATCATAATATTAAGGAATATAAAGGGGTAGAACAATCTGATTTTTTTCAGCAGTAAACACTCAAGAAATACAAGGAAATAGAACTTCTGCTTATGTCACACTTTGCTGGTTTTTCTTCCAGCAAAACACACTATTTTCACTCTCTTTCTCTCTGTTTTTCTGTACAGAGAACTCTATTTTGGGCAGTAACTTCAGCCATTTTTTTACTCATTTTTCCTAGTCAAAACACCCTAAATTTGGCCACTTAATGGCCTGCTGTCCCTAAGAAAACCTGTTCAAATTCCCATGCAACCATTGATGAACAAGACTCCATAAATAGACCTCCAAAAATAGCTTGGACACTTCTAGAGACTATCTCTTCAAATACCATGACTTATCATAAACCCAAAAATACAAAAATTACCCTTTAAGAATTGAGTTTATAAAAACTAACATCCCCCTTAAACTCAATTCCTTGAGTTTTCATGCCTATCATCATTTTCAATCTTCCAAACACATCATGCTTTAATGGCTTTGTAAAAATGTCGGCAACTTGATCTTAAGTCTTGCAATGCACCAACTTCACTTCTCCATTCTTTACATGCTCTCTAATAAAATGGTAGCGCGTATCAATGTGTTTACTCCTTTCATGGAATACCGGGTTCTTTGCCAACGCCATCGCCGATCTATTATCAACAAGGATTTCCGTAGGAATTTCTTGAGAAAATCCCAAATAATTCAACAAGTTCCTCAACCAAACAGCATGACACACCGTTGAATTTGCAGCCACATACTCCGCTTCACACGTAGACAAAGTAACAATTGCTTGCTTCTTGGATGACCAAGTAAAAACCGTATCTCCCATGAAAAAACAATAACCCGATGTACTTTTCATTTCATCCAAGTCTCGTCCCCAATCACTATCCGAATATCCAACAAGTCTAAAATCATTAGTGCAAGAATAAAATAAGCCATCATTGAGTGTACCTTTGATGTAACAAAAAATCCTCTTTGCCGCATTAAGATGAGTTTGATCCGGTGTTTCCATGTATCTACTAACCAAGCCAACTCCATAAAGAATGTCTGGCCTTGTGCAAGTAAGGTACCGAAGACTTCCAACTAAACTTTTAAAGTAAGTTGGATCAACATTTCCACCACTAATGGTCTTCCTCAATTCCAATCCAATTTCCACGGGTGTGTTCACCGGGTTGCAAGAATCCATCTTGAACTTCTTGAGCACTTCCTTTGCATAACCACTTTGAGAAATAAAAATTCCATCTTCACTTTGCTTAACATCAATGCCAAGGAAATGAGACATTAAGTCAATATCAGTCATTTCAAACTCCTTAATCATACTTCTCTTGAATCCATCAAACATCATTGGATCATTGCCGGTGAAGATCAAGTCATCAACATAAAGGCAAACAAGTAGCACACTTCCATTGCCATCCATCTTCATATATAATGCATGCTCATAAGGACACTTTTGAAAACCATTGTCACGGAAATATTTGTCAATTCTAGCATTCCATGCACGCGGTGCTTGCTTTAATCCATAGAGAGCTTTTTTCAACTTGTACACTTTATCTTCATGTCTCTTTTTCACATACCCCAAAGGTTGTTCAACATAAATCTCCTCTTCAAGAAATCCATTCAAGAATGCCGATTTTACATCAAGTTGGTAAATCTTCCACTTGTTTTGTGCCGCCAAAGAAATCATCAACCTAATTGTTTCCAAACGAGCAACGGGAGCAAATACCTCATCATAATCAATTCCGGCTCTTTGCTTGTAGCCTTTAGCAACCAACCTTGCCTTGTATCTATGGACTTCACCATTTGCATCCTTCTTGGTTTTATATACCCATTTCACACCAATTGCTTTGTGACATTGGGGAAGACTAACTAGTGCCCATGTATCATTCTTTTCAATTGCCTTCATTTCTTCATCCATTGCTATCCTCCATTTCTCTTCTTGAACCGCCTCTTCAAAACATAAAAGGATCACAATCCACAAACAAACAAAATAAATTCAAGTTACCTTCAAAATTTTCCGTAGATTCATAAATCTCTTGCAAACTTCTCATTTTTCTTGGTCTTTCACTTGAACTTAAATCTGATGATGAAGATGATGATGGCGATGATGATGATTCACCTGTAGAAAATGAGAGGGATCCATGTGGAGGTGTCTGTGGCTCTCTTTGAACTTCCCTTGGTTCTTCGGACTCTTCCTCTTAAAGCATAAGTTCCACTTCGGTGGCTGAAATTTTTTCTTTTCAATCCCACATGTCTTCCTCTTCAAAAATAACGTCTCTAGTCATGATCACTTTCTTGGTAATGGGGTTGTATAACTTGTACCCCATTGTTCTATCACCATACCCAAGAAAAATGCACTTTTCGCCTTTATCATCAAGCTTTGTCCTCCTTGCTTCGGGAATCTTCGCATAAGCAATACATCCAAAAACTCTAAGATGGGCTACACTTGGCTTGAATGAACACCAAGCTTCCTCCGGGGTCTTGAAACGAACACTTTTGGTTGGACATCGATTCAACAAGTACACTGCACATGCTACGGCTTCGGCCCAAAATTATCTAGACAATCTCTTTCCTTTCAACATGCTTCTAGCCAAATCAAGAATAATTCTATTTTTTCTTTCCGCAACTCCATTCAATTGAGGTGTGTAGCTTGGCGTGAACTGATGCACAATTCCATGCTCCTTGCAATAGTCTTTAAATAAATCGGAACTATACTCACCACCTTGATCGGATCTCAACCTCTTGATAAAATAGTCACTTTGCTTCTCAATAAGATTGTTGAACTCCTTAAAAACTTCAAACACTTCGGACTTCCTTCTTAAAAAATACACCAAAGTCTTCCGGCTATAGTCATCAATAAAAGTAAAAAAGTAGCGATTCTTACCATTTGACATAGGCTTCAAAGGACCACAAACATCGGTGTGCACAAGCTCCAAGGGTCGTGAGGCTCTTCACTTGACTTCTCTTGAGAAGCTTAATCTGTGATGCTTGCCAAGAATACATCCTTCACATAACTCATCCGGATGATCTATATAGGGTAGACCCTTCACCATTTTCTTGCTAGACAAAAGCTTCAAGCCACCAAAATTAAGATGTCCAAGTCTCAAGTGCCACAATCAAGAATCATCTTTAATAATAGCATTCAAGCATCTCATAGTATCATGTTGAATATTCAAAGGAAACATTCTATTCTTGGACATTTTCACATTAGCAATCAAATTACCACGAGCATCTTTAATTGTAAGGTAAAGATTCTTCATGCTAATGTCATACCCTTTTTCTAAAAGTTGTCCCAAACTCAAAATGCTATTCTTCATATCCGGCACATAATAGACATCGGAAATGAAATCATGATTGCCATTCTTGAGCTTAATAAGAATTTTACCTTTGCCTTTCACCGGAATGTTGGAGGAGTCACCAAAAGTAACTTTGCCTTGCGCCACTTCATCAAGTTCTACAAACATATGCTTCTTGCCACACATATGGTTGCTCGCCCCGGAATCAAGAAACCACACGTTGCCATTATCTTCCTCGGATCTATCATAGGCCAACAACAAAGTAGATGCCGCTTCATTACTTGCTTTCTCGGCATAAGTCACATGTTCTTCAACACCTTTATTTGCATTTGCCCAACACTCATTGCTATAATGCCCAAACTTGTGACAATTGAAGCATTCAACATTTCTCTTGTCAAAACCTTGATTGTTGTAATTTCCACTTGGTCTTCCTCGTCCTCTTCCTCTTGAACCATAAGAATTTTGATTTCTTGTATTATTGGTAAATTGGCCTTTTCCTCCTCTACCTCTATTAGCATAGCCTCTTCCTCCTCTACCTCGTGTTCCATTACCTCTTCCTCTTTGAGATGTACTACCTTGAAATTCTCTTTTTTCATCTTTCAAAGAAAGCTTGGATTGGAGAGCTTATTCAAGAGAACTTGAAGTCTTTTTATTAATACGCTGTTCATGTATCTCCAATGTCGCCATCAATTCATCAACGCTCGTAGTCTTGAAATCCATGGATTGCTCAACGGCTACAACAACATGCTCAAATTTTGGGGATAAGGTTCGTAGTACTTTTTCCATAACTCGAACATCATCTATATCTTCTCCATATCTTCGCATTTGATTCACAATCACCAAAGTTCTTGAAAAATACTCCGAAATAGACTCGGTTCCATTCATATTCAACCCTTCAAATTCACTTCGCAATATTTGAAGACGAACCCGAATTGTTTTATCAATGCCTCTATGCATACTCTTCAAAATTTCTCAAGCTTGCTTCGAGGTGGTGGCGGAAGAAATATTCTCAAAAGTATTTTCGTCAATACATTGGTAAAGTAGGAATAAAGTCTTCTTATCCGTCTTCCTTGATTGCTTAAGCACCATCTTTTGAGCATCAGTAAGCGCTTGCTCTTCCTCCGTAGTCGGCTCGATGTAACATTTTTCAACAATTTCCCAAAGATCTTGTGATTGTAACAACACCTTGATTTGAATACTCCAATTCCCATAATTATCTTTCCCCAATTTGAGAAATTGGGGTTGCTTCAACTTTAGAAGTGTAAACCCAAGCGTAGGTTGAGCAAAGTAATATATTCTCGGAAGCCCGATGTCGAATCCACAGGGAATTGTAACAAGTCAACAATCACACTAACACTAATAAATTAAAAAGGAGACAGTTTGTTTGAGGAGTTGATGATTGAAAACAATTGACTTTAATAATTAAAACAGTAATAAAAATACTAGAGCATCAAGTACTCCCTCTCAATGTCATACGGTAATAATTAAAGACTCAAGGCTTAATTTGAAATATGAATTAAATGTCGGTTAATCCAGCTAACAAATCAAGTGATGAAACCAAAAGTTATAACCAAAAGATTATTCAGAAACCTGAATAATAAATCAATTATAATATTTTATGAAACAATGCTAACACTTCAAGCGTGGAATAACCAGTTATTTATTCGCAGGGAAACTCAATCAATCGATGTACGTGGCACAACAACTCAGGAGTTTTTACAGAATAAAAACTTTACTAAAAGATTAGAAACTAGATTAACACAATATCATAAATCATTAAGTACAAAGTCAATAAAAATACCGTACTTCACTGAGAGGTTTTCCCTAGCCCTAGCTTAACCTTATAGCCGGACATAATAAAAGAATTGCAAAGTACACTGAAGAATTCGTGAGCCAAAAAGATCCCAAGATTCTCATTACAAAGTCTTCAATTTGTATTTATAACCCCCTGGGAAAGAGATTGATTTCCGTCAGAATTCTAAGTCTGGCATCAGCAGATCCTTGACACGCGTCCGGACGCGTGTTCATCTTCCGTTCGGATGCAACTTCCAGTGAGTTTGTTCTTCTTTTGATCGCCTTTCTGCCACTCGCGTCCGGACGCATGTTCTTCTTCCGTCCGGACGCGTGATCCAGTGTGTTTTCCTTTGAGCTATGCTTCGTCTTCCCATAATTTAACTCCAAAATTATGCTTTTGTCCTGCAATTTAACACAAATCAACATTTGATAGCATAACACCCAAACTTGGATAAACTTTTATATTTATCACACTTTTATAGTTAAATAATCAATCTTTCCTAATAATAAATGTGATTATTCGGCCTTAATCACACCCCCCCACTTAGATCTTGCTAGTCCATAGTAAGACAAAAATCAATAAAACAAATACAACCACTGATTTTAAGAAACAAAACAAAGTACAATAAAACAAAACCACTTTCGTAGGACTCACGATTGCATTTAGCATATGCAACAAACCTTTAAACCCCTAGATTTCCCCTAGTGGACGAGTATAGTCTCGTGAGGGTTTCCAGAGATGATACCCACAAACATCACCCTGTGATCAAACATCTGAATAACAATTTTATAATATAAGTTGCTACCACAATATTAAAATTCTAATATGCAAACTTTTTATAAGCACATGCAAAACAACATATAGAACTATGCGGTATATAAATGTATGCACTTATCATATTCTCATATAAACTCGTGTGTAGTATGAATTAACTATACCAAGTCAGTAATTTAGCCGGTAGTCGCCTCTACAACTATCAACTATTCGTCTCAATGCCAAATTTCACAAGATGATTCACTCATAAAAAATTCTCTTAGATTATAGTGACTATTCCTTCAAATATCACATGTGAGAAGAAGATATTTAAATCAAAACAAAATAATGCTCACATGTCTATTAAAAAAAACGTAATCCAAAAGAAAAGGATTTGACATAGTCTCAAGAAAGGCAATCAACACACAATAAATAAATAATCACCATTCTCTTCCTTATTCACACAAGTCATGCATCCATTAATACTCTTGAGATCAGATAGGTCTTTATTTAAGGTTGTAATGGGGCCTTGGGATTAGGGTTTTGAAACGAAGGATATTCAGGAATTCAAAAGACTATCCCGAGAAAACATGTACATTACACAACCAAACTTCTTTCCATAGCCTTTTACTCTCCATCCTTTAGAAGCACAATTTACATCACTTGCTCATATTTTTTTTTCTTTTCAAACACATGCTTGCTATTTTTTTCTCTTTTTTTTTTTTTTTCAGCAAGATATCTAATGCAAATATTCACAAGTATGTAAAACTCTTTTTTTTTTTTTTTTTTCTTTTCTTAACCAACATCTCCCAAATTACATAAACAATAAAAGTTCAATCTCAGGATAGCCAAGGGTAAAAGATATTATTATTTTTCTCATTGGCTTGGTTATTATATATTGGGTATAAAAAATAAAATTTTGTTTTAAAGGCTCAATCATGGCTTCTAGGGATAATAATATTCAAAGAATAAGGTTTAGGCTCAAATAATGACAAAGAGGGCCTAAAATCATATCTCAAGAGCTTTTGATAACACACTTCTCATGCAAATAATTCAAAGTCAAGCAATCATTCACAATATTGGTGTTAACCAAAACAAAAATAATGAGACTATTGAAGGAGATTAGCTGAATGAAAATATTTTTTATTAAGTAAATGTAAATAACCCTCCAATAAAGATTGGAACAAAACTCACTAGGGTTTTTATGCATCTCCACTATATGTTTCAAGTTGTCAAAGTAAAATACCTAACAAATTTTCAACTTGGTACAGTCTAAAGTGTACAAATTGTGAGTTTTTATAAGAATATGATATGTGATACAAAAATATAACATAAAGTTCTATGTGATGCTTAAACTGTTGCACATTCAAAGTTGAGCAGATTATTTCTATTATGTGGTATCAACTTATTCATAACAATGTTATTTAGATACTTGATAACACACCAAACAAAATACGCATTTTATATAATATTGAGAATTCAGGTACAATGCGTATTCAAACGATAAAAGAAATCAAGCCTAACAAAAACTACCCAAAATAGGCTTTGATTTCTACAGATAACTGGAAAATAAACGAAAAAAGTTCGAAACACCGGGACCTAGAAGAAACATGCTAAGATGAGGGGCCTGCCTGATCCTGAGAACTCTGCCCTAATCCCCTCATCTGAGCCCTCAACTCTCTCATCTCCTTCCTCATCTCTCTCTGCCTTCTGAACAGCTCAAACAAAATCTGCCTGTCAGTCCTGGGATCAGTGTCCTCATCCACTGGTACCTCAAAATTCTCATCAATATTGAGGAACTGATCCCAATCCTCCTCATCTTGTTCCACCCCTGGTGGTGCTGCCTGCTCACCACCTGGACCCCTCTCACCTGAAACTGGTCTAGCTACACTCTGGCTCTTCAGAAGCGTGCCAGAGTTTAGTGCCACTACTTTCTTCGCCCGCTCCATAGTGGCATCAATCACCACTCCTGCTTTCTCGCACAATGCAGTAGCCAAACCAGCAAAAGGGAGAGATGGTTTTTTTGGGTCCACGATAGCTCGCCTCATCTCAGAAAAAATCAGGGAAGGGAGGTCTATGGACTTACCTGTACCCATGGCATATAACAGGCGAGCACGGTCCAGGTAGATGTGATTATTTCTTAGCAAGGGCAAGATATTTGATACTGAAATGAGGTTCAGTATCTTGTACTTATTGGTCAGATCACCCTACTGAAGATATTTAGTGTTGCCCGTCCAAACAAAATCATCATCCCCTAGCAGTTCTCGACCGACCTCATCTCCGGGGTAGGCTTGGGGGTAGTCCGGGTTGACCACCCGAGCCTGAGTCATTCCAATTGTCCTAGCAATGGCCAAAACATCCACCCTAACCTCCATACCCAGAACATATGACTGGATGAGGCCATTCCCGAGATCGTCCGCATTGCTGAAGAATTCTCTCGCCAAGATGGGGATACATAACCACTCTTTGCCCATGAAACCTACCCATCGTCTTGAAGTGATAATATCTCGGACTCCTAATCGAGCGAAGTCCTCGTATTCAATTTTTCTCTCGCAAACTATAGGTTTTTGGGCGTAGTATTTAAAAAATCTTACCCGTGCCTCCAAGGTTTGGAAACGAACGGGATCAAAGGTGGTATCCTCCTCCTCCTGAGTATTTACTCGGGGTCTCTTTGAAGTGGACGCTCGAGGTGGTGCCATAGTAAAAATTGTGATGAGGAGAGCAAGGATTGAGAGTGAAGAGTTTGTATTCTGGTTTGGAAGCTTGCAGTGCAAGAATTTCTAAACGGAGAGTCGGTATTTATAATTTTTCACACGCGTCCGGACGCATGGGGTTATACTGTTCGGACGCGCCTCAACTGCCGCCTTAATTAGCCTTAAAAGCCATGCGTCCGGACGCATGGGGTTAACCCGTCCGGACGCGTACTATGAATTTCAAACGGTTGGCTTTCCCGTCCGGACGCATGACAAATCACCGTCCGGACGCGTTTTTCAGTGAGTTCAGACTTGTTGGTTCCGTCCGAACGCGACTTCCAGTAGGTTGTGCTATCTATTCTGGCGTCCGGACGCGTGTTCCAGTGAGTTATTTTTTCCTACACTTAGAAAAATTTTCATATTTTCACATTTTTAAACTCTTTCCTCCCAAATGACTCCATTCTACTCATAAAAATTCCTAAGTCCCTAAAAAAAAACTACATGACTATACTAAAAACAAAACAATAAACACAGTTGCATGTGCCCAAAGCTCAAATTCAAAATCCCATATACTTTTTATCAAGTGAATGCTCCACCCTCCCCCCCCACTCAAAAATTTGCATTGTCCTCAATGTAAAAATGCGGAATGTAAAATCAAATAAGGGATAGAAGAAGACATACCGGATACGCGTATAAAGGGCTCATGCATCTGTAAAAAAAACAAACAAACAAAATACACTAATTTACAACAACATACAACAAATGGTTAGAGATAGATTATTCATAGTAAGGATCCATCAATTCGATGGATTCCACTTCGACAATACCTTCTTCCAAGAATGGTTTCAATCGTTGTCCGTTAACTTTAAAGGTGTTCCCATTACTGGGATTCTCAATCTCTATTGTTCCATAGGGGAATACCTCCTTAACAATGTACGGACCACTCCATCTGGTTCGAAGCTTTCCTTTGAAGATGTGAAGCCTAGAATTATATAGCAGAACTTTTTGTGCCGATGTAAACGTTTTTCGCACAATATTCTTATCATGGAACACCTTCATTCGTTTCTTACTAATTCTAGAATTCTCATAGGCTTCATTCCTAATCTCCTCAAGCTCATTTAATTGTAATTTTCGTAAGGCACCAGCTTTGTCAAAACTAAAATTGAACATCTTAATGGCCCAGTATGCTTTATGCTCTAGTTCCACAGGCAAGTGACAAGCCTTTCCATAAACCAATCTGTACGGAGACATGTCAATCGGGGTTTTGTATGCAGTTCGGTATGCCCATAACGCATCGATTAGTCGTGACGACCAATCTTTACGATCTGGGTTCACCGTTTTTTCTAAAATGCAAGAAATCTCCCGATTGGCAAGCTCTGCTTGACCACTTGTCTGAGGGTGATAAGGAGTTGCAACCTTATGTGTGACACCGTATTTTTTCATTAAATTCTCAAAAGGTCTATTACAAAAGTGCAATCCCCCATCACTGATAATGACTCGAGGTATACCAAATCTGGACAAAATATATTCTTTTAAAAATTTCAAAACAACTTTATGATCATTTGTCCGACATGGTATAGCTTCGACCCACTTAGAAACATAGTCTACTCCCACTAAAATGTACATATATCCAAAAGATGGGGGAAAATGTCTCATGAAATCTATGTCCCAACAGTCAAAAATTTCTATTATCAAAATTGGATTTAGAGGCATCATATTTCTACGGGTTAATCCCTCCAGTTTTTGACATCCCTCACATACCTTACAGAAATTATATGCATCCTTAAAAATTGTCGGCCAATAGAACCCACATTGCAAAACTTTTGCAGCGGTTTTTTTCATAGAAAAGTGGCCTCCACATGCTCCCGAATGACAAAAAGATAGAATGCTACTTACCTCATTATCGGGCACACATCTCCGGATAATTTGATCTGAGCAATACTTGAAAAGGTATGGGTCATCCCAAAAAAAACTTTTCACTTCAGTTAAGAACTTCCTTCTATCCAATGTAGTCCAGGCTGGTGGCATGTTACCTGTAACCAGAAAATTCACTATATCAGCAAACCAAGGTACTTCAGAAACTGCCAGCAATTGTTCATCAGGAAAAGTGTCATTGATCGGCACTGTCTCAATGGGTATGTCACTCACAAGTCTAGACAAATGGTCAGCCACTACATTCTCTACCCTTTTTTTATCTTTAATGGTTATATCAAATTCTTGGAGTAGGAGGATCCACCTTAGCAGTCTTGGTTTAGCATCTTTCTTTGTCAGTAAATATTTAAGAGCTGCATGGTCTGTGAAAATGACAATGGGGGATCCTACTAAATATGACCTAAATTTGTCCAGTGCAAATACTACTGCCAGTAATTCCTTTTCCGTGGTAGAATAATTCATCTGTGCACTATTTAAAGTTCGACTAGCATAGTAGATGACATGTGGCTTTTTCTCATGCCTTTGTCCTAAAATTGCCCCTACGGCATAGTCACTGGCATCACACATAATTTCAAAAGGAAGACTCCAATTCGGGGGTTGCATAATTGGGGCAGTGATGAGCATGCCTTTTAGCTTATCAAAAGCCTCTTGGCATAACCCATCCCACTCAAAAGGTATATCCTTCCCTAGGAGATTGCAAAGTGGTCTAGATATAGAGCTAAAATATTTTATAAATCTTCGATAGAAACCAGCATGACCCAAAAAAGATCTTACATCCTTAAGGGTTTTGGGAGGAGGTAAATTAGCAATCAATTCTATCTTAGCTTTATCTACCTGGATTCCCTCAAATGAGACAATGTGACCAAGAACAATTCCCTTTTGAACCATAAAGTGGCATTTTTCCCAATTAAGCACGAGGTTCTTTTCTTCACATCGAATAAGCACTTTCTCTAAATTTGACAAGCATTCATCAAAAGTATCACCAAAAACAGTAAAATCATCCATGAAAACTTCAAGAAAACGCTCTATCATGTCACTGAAAATACTTAGCATGCACCTTTGAAAGGTCGCGGGTGCATTGCAAAGTCCAAAGGGCATCCTGCGATATGCGAAAGTACCAAAAGGGCAAGTAATGTGGTTTTCTCTTGGTCTTCTAGGGCAATTTCAATCTGATTATATCCTGAATAGCCATCTAGAAAACAGTAGTACAAATGCGATACTACCCTTTCTAAAATTTGATCCATAAAAGGTAAAGGAAATTGATCTTTTCTAGTAACATAATTTAATTTCCTGTAGTCTATGCACATTCTCCAACCAGTAACTGTCCTAGTTGGCACAAGTTCATTATTTTCATTAGCAACTACAGTGACTCCAAATTTCTTAGGAACTACCTGTGTGGGGCTTACCCATTTGCTGTCTGCAATAGGGTAAATAATTCCTATGTCTAACAATTTCAGCACTTCCTTTTTTACAACTTCTTTCATATGTGGATTTAGTCTACGTTGCATTTCCCTAGATGTTTTAGCATTATCTTCCAAATAAATTTTGTGAGTGCAAACCAATGGACTAATTCCTTTTATATCAGCTAAAGTCCAGCCAATTGCCTTTTTATGTTCTCTAAGAAGTTGTAATAACATACCTTCCTGTGCTGAATTCAATTGAGAAGAAATTATTATCGGATAAGTTGCATCATCTCCCAGAAATGCATACTTTAACTCAACCGGTAGCTGTTTGAGGTCAAGCTTGGGCGCTTTCTCACTGGATGGGATTGATGGGTCAATTCTTGGTGGAAGCTCCTCAAATTTCTGTCTCAACTCTTTCATTTCAAGTACCTGTAAATAGTTTAACACATCAGTCGAAACAGAAATTTCAGAATTGAGTTCATCTATCTCTATCATAGAAGATTGTTCAAGCAAGCATGCTTCAAGTAGATCAAATAGAGAAGAATCATATACTCTGCTTGGAACAAGAGACTCAATCATGTTAACCTCATGCACATCTTCGTCAACATTCCCTGGTTGTTTGCACACATGAAAAATGTTGAGCTCTAATGTCATATTCCCAAAAGTTAATTTCATCACACAATTCCTACAATTAATTAGAGCATTTGAAGTTGCTAGGAATGGTCTGCCTAAAATAACAGGAATTTGAGCATTAGCATTTAATACAGGTTGAGTATCCAAAATTATGAAATCCACGGGAAAATAAAATTTGTCAACCTGTACTTAGACATCCTTCACCGTACCCCTCGGTATTCTTATTGATCTGTCAGCTAATTGGAGTGTAACCGAAGTGGGTTTTAACTCACCTAACCCTAATTGTTCATATACTGAATATGGGAGCAAGTTCACACTAGCTCCAAGATCCAGTAAAGCCTGTTCAATTATGTGGTTGCCTATGACACAAGAAATGGTAGGACAACCTGAGTCTTTATACTTTGGTGGAGTGTTATGCTGTATGATGGAGGATACCTGCTCAGTTAAAAATGCCTTCTTTTGCACATTCAATTTCCTTTTAACAGTGCATAATTCTTTTAAAAACTTTGCATAAGAAGGTATTTGTTTAATGGCATCCAACAAGAGAATATTGATTTTTACCTGCTTAAAAATCTCTAACATATCATTATGCATATGAGGCTTAGTAGAAGTAAGCAATCTCTGTGGGAATGGTGTAGGAGGAACATACTTCTCAGGCTCACTAACTTTAGAAGGGTTAAGTTTATCATCACTCTCCGTAGGTTTTGAAATTTTCTCAAATTTTTGGGTTTTAGAAAGAATGATTTTATCAATTTCTTTCCCACTACGGAGTGTGGTGATAGACTTTACCTGTTCATGCTCAGTATTAGGAGTGCCAGTATCATTCACAAAAAATTGGCCCTGTGGATTTGGTTGTGGTTGTGCTGGGAACTTACCTTTCTCCTGATGACAAGGGTCAATAGTCAGTTTAGTGATTGCACTCCTAATATCATTTAGAGCCTGTGTGATTTGGTTGACTGTACTTTTGTTAAGTTTATCATCACTCTCCGTAGGTTTTGAAATTTTCTCAAATTTTTGGGTTTTAGAAAGAATGATTTTATCAATTTCTTTCCCATTACGGAGTGTGGTGATAGACTTTACCTGTTCATGCTCAGTATTAGGAGTGCCAGTATCATTTACAAAAAATTGGCCCTGTGGATTTGGTTGTGGTTGTGCTGGGAACTTACCTTTCTCCTGATGACAAGGGTCAATAGTCAGTTTAGTGATTGCACTCCTAATATCATTTAGAGCCTGTGTGATTTGGTTGACTGTACTTCTGATATCATCAATGGCCTAAGTAGTTTGTCTATTATAACTGGTCTGACTCTGCATGAATTGTGTCAGTGCTTCATCCATACTTCTCTTAGGGGGTGGAACATAAGGTGCAACATTGGAGGAATTTTGTTGAGGTGGTTGTGATGCATGATTTTCATTCCTCCAACTAAAATTGGGATGATTCTTCCACCCCGGATTGTATGTATTTGAATAAGGATTATTGTAAGGTTTTGAAAAATTGTTTGTAGCATTTGCTTGATAATGCAAAACTTCTTTTAAAACATGCAATGTTGGACACTGTTTAATTGGGTGTCCGGGGGTGCCACAAAAGCTACAAACTTCCTCAACAGGTATTGTGTCAACCTCATTAACCCTTTT
This sequence comes from Ilex aquifolium, assembly GCA_951799425.1. Taxonomy (NCBI): domain Eukaryota; kingdom Viridiplantae; phylum Streptophyta; class Magnoliopsida; order Aquifoliales; family Aquifoliaceae; genus Ilex; species Ilex aquifolium. Next base: position 26,734,283 of record OX637404.1, on the reverse strand, counting down.
ATATTCCATGGCTTCTACCCTCCTAGCTAAGGTGGCAATCCTAGCCCCAATGTCATCTTCCTCCCTCAACTAGTACTTACCCCCACTAGATGATGATGATTGTGCAGTTTTACCTTTAGGTGGTTCCTGAGATGTAGTGTTCCAAGATTGTGCACTCTCTGCTAATTGATCTAAATAGTCAAAAACATCATCTGGTTCCTTATTCATAAAATCTCCATTACACATCATCTCAATAAATTGACGCAACTGTGGGCCTAAACTCTCATAAAAGAAACTTATTATGCGCCAGCTTTCATAACCATGATGTGAACAAGATGCAAGAAGGTCTTTAAATCTTTCCCAACTTTGATAAAAATTTTCAGGCTCCTTTTGAGAAAAATTCATTATTTGTCTTTTTAAAGAGTTTGTGCGATGTGTGGGAAAAAATTTCTTTAAAAATTGTTTCTGCATCTCTTACCATGTTTCTATAGACCTAGATCTCAACGAATATAACCAAGTTTTAGCTTTCTCCTTTAATGAAAAAGGAAATAATTTCAGCCTGACTATATCCATTGCAACATTCTGGTCATGGAACGTAGCACATACATCCCCAAATTCTCTGATGTGCAAATATGAGTTTTCTTCACCTATACCAAGGAATTTTGGAAGTAATTGAATCATGCCAGATTTGAAAACAAAATTAATGGCATTCAATGAAAAAATTATGCATGACGGTTCAGTGAGTAGTACAGGTTGTAGATATTCACGCAAAGTCCTACCCTGATTAACATTCAAATTATCCACATCATTTTCATCATGATTGCTTACTCTATCAATATGGTCCTCATGTGCAGGAAATTCATTCTGCCTATTAATGTTAAGATTAGCAGCCATTGTGTGCACAGAAAAATTTAAATCAGATGAATCAAATAGATTTCCAAACAGAGTATCTAAATCATCTCTTATTAAACGTCCACTCAAATCACGATGCCAAGAGCTCATAAAACAACTAAACAAACTAAATAAAATAGAAATCTAAATAAATAACGAAAAGTAAATAAATTGCCAGAAAATACAAATAAGAGAAATTGGAACGAAGTTATCGGTTCTCCGACGAATCGCAAATACTGAACACCTCAAAGGATGTGATAGCTCCTTGTTTTTCAATTCCCCGGCAACGGCGCCAAAAACTTGCTTCAACTTTAGAAGTGTAAACCCAAGCGTAGGTTGAGCAAAGTAATATATTCTCGGAAGCCCGAGGTCGAATCCACAGGGAATTGTAACAAGTCAACAATCACACTAACACTAATAAATTAAAAAGGAGACAGTTTGTTTGAGGAGTTGATGATTGAAAACAACTGACTTTAATAATTAAAACAGTAATAAAAATACTAGAGCATCAGGTACTCCCTCTCAATGTCATACGATAATAATTAAAGACTCAAGGCTTAATTTGAAACAGGAATTAAATGTCGATTAATCCAAATAACAAATCAAGTGATGAAACCAAAAGTTATAACCAAAAGATTATTCAGAAACCTGAATAATAAATCAATCATAATATTTTATGAAACAATGCTAACACTTCAAGCGTGGAATAACCAGTTATTTATTCGCAGGGAAACTCAAGCAATCGATGTACGTGGCACAACAACTCAGGAGTTTTTACAGAATAAAAACTTTACTAAAAGATTAGAAACTAGATTAACACAATATCATAAATCATTAAGTACAAAGTCAATAAAAATACCGTACTTCACTGAGAGGTTTTCCCTAGCCCTAGCTTAACCTTCTAGTCGGACATAATAAAAGAATTGCAAAGTACACTGAAGAATTCGTGAGCCAAAAAGATCCCAAGATCCTCATTACAAAGTCTTCAATTTGTATTTATAACCCCTTAGGAAAGATATTGATTTTCGTCAGAATTCTAAGTCTGGCATCAGCAGATCCTTGACACGCGTCCGGATGCGTGTTCATCTTCCGTCCGGACGTAACTTCCAGTGAGTTTGTTCTTCTTTTGATCGCCTTTCTGCCACTCGCGTCCGGACGCATGTTCTTCTTCCGTCCGGACGCGTGGTCCAGTGTGTTTTCCTTTGAGCTATGCTTCGTCTTCCCATAATTTAACTCCAAAATTATGCTTTTGTCCTGCAATTTAACACAAATTAACATTTGATAGCATAACACCCAAACTTGGATAAACTTTTATATTTATCACACTTTTATAGTTAAATAATCAATCTTTCCTAATAATAAATGTGATTATTCGGCCTTAATCAGGGGTTGAAGCACATTACTTATAGTAGCCATAACAACCTTGCTCTGATACCACTTTTGTTGGGTGTTGGAAGCAAAATAGATCACCAAAAAGAATACAAAAACAGAAATAAAATTCTGCTATACATTCATACTAATATCACTCAAGAAACATCTCTATTTTCCATTAAAATGATCACAATATCAAGGAATACAAAGGGGTAGAACAATCTGATTTTTTTCAGCAGTAAACACTCAAGAAATACAAGGAAATAGAGCTTCTGCTCATGTCACACTCTGCTGGTTTTTCTTCCAGCAAAACACACTGTTTTCACTCTCTTTCTCTCTGTTTTTCTATACAGAGAACTCTATTTTTGGCAGTAACTTCAGTCACTTTTTTACTCATTTTTCCTAGTCAAAACACCCTAAATTTGACCATTTAATGGCCGGCTGTCCCTAAGAAAACCTGTTCAAATTCCCATGCAACCATTGATGAACAAGACTCCATAAATAGACCTCCAAAAATAGTTTGAACACTTCTAGAGACTATCTCTTCAAATACCATGACTTATCATAAACCCAAAAATACAAAAACTACCCTTTAAGAATTGAGTTTATAAAAACTAACATGGTGGTATTGTAATAGTTTATTCGTGTTTCTTTTAATAGTTGTTTGAGCTCTTCCGAAAAGCAAATTATCCCATGATGTAGAAATTACAATCACGTTAATATATTCAACTTCTCAGATTGACCCTGCAAAGTACAAGAACATTTCTTCTGGTTTTGGAATATTGGTCAAGGAGCAGGGAATTAAAGGTTTGTTTAGGGGCTGGGTGCCAACCTTGCTTGGTTACAGTGCACAGGGCGCATGCAAGATGGGATTTTATGAATTTTTCAAGAAGTACTATTCCGATATTGCTGGTCCTGAGTATGCAGCCAAGTACAAAACTTTGATCTATCTTGCGGGATCTGCATCTGCTGAAGTGATTGCTGATGTTGCCCTCTGTCCCTTTGAGGCAGTGAAGGTTCGTGTCCAGACTCAGCCTGGGTTTGCCAGAGGTTTGTCAGATGGCCTTCCAAAGTTTATCAAGTCTGAAGGCGCTCTTGGGTATGGCTCTCATTCGAAACACCTTAAGTGTTAGTTAAGCAGGAATAATGAGTTGCACCCTTTTTTCCCAGAAAATACCTTGTTTTTTGTTCAACTTTTTGGAAGTACTAATTTCAAAATTTATCCACTGTACAGGCTTTACAAGGGGATTGTTCCTCTTTGGGGACGACAGATTCCATGTAAGCTGACATACATACGTTATTCTGTTTTACTTGATCTGCTTGAGTAGTTGGCTGTTTATTCTTATTGGTTTCCACAAGATAATGAAGCCTCTGGATTACTTCGTTTTCACGAATTTTGAGATTTGTCTTACTAAGTATCATTAATTGTTTCTACTTTTCATTGTTCTCTGTGCTTAGGGGAGGGTCATGCATTTGCATAAACATCAACAATGCGTGTTGTGCTTGTCTATGTACAGAACTTTGATCATCGTTGTAAAATTTTACTAGTTTCCTCTTGTTCTTCATTTATACAAACAATATTTACATGCTGCTCCTGTGTTCTTTTGATCAATTGATTGTCTTTCTGTTAAATTAATTGCAAATTGATGCAACGCAAATCATGGTTCACTCGAATCCACTTGGGTTGTGTCACAGTGTTATCCTGGTTATGGTACTTTATGCCTCTGAACTTGTGGAGATATTAGAATCAACACTTTTTTTTGATACTCACTTCCCCATGGGGTTCGAAGACATACAGTTACTGTTATTTAGCTTGAAATCTTTTTTTACCAATGCATTCAGCTACAATTCCTATTGCTAATCACGGTGGTGTACTATCTTAATTTGAGTGTTGATTCTCAAATTTGTTGGTTTCACTGGTGTTCTTATGGTCTTTTGCATTTCCAAAGTTGGCATCTGAATCTGGGATTTTTGCAAATATTTGGTATTCTCTAGTTTCTGAATTCTGATAAATCATGGATGCATTCAGTAAGTATTGGTGCCCAATGGACATTATTTTAGACAGGGAACATTCGGGGGATTGTGTGTGCAATTTGTCCATTTGTCTATGTCTTGGTTTATGTCATGGATTGTTTTCTGCGAGATTTGTGTTTAATAACCCATTCTTGTGTGGCCTACTGATAATCAACTGGGAATTTCACAGATACAATGATGAAGTTTGCATCTTTTGAGACTATTGTGGAGCTCCTTTACACGTACGCTATCCCAACTCCAAAAGAACAGTGTAGCAAGCCTTTTCAGCTTGGAGTGAGTTTTGCTGGTGGATATGTTGCGGGTATATTCTGTGCCATCGTATCACACCCTGCTGATAACTTGGTCTCTTTTCTCAACAATGCCCAGGGGGCAACTGTGGGTGATGTGAGTGATAGATAGCCATTTCCACCATCAACTGTCTCTCTATTTTACAATAGCTTGTTTTATTTTATTGCAATCTATGTGTTGCAGGCTGTGAAGAAGATGGGCTTATGGGGACTGTGTACTCGTGGTCTACCTCTTCGTATAGTCATGATCGGAACCCTTACTGGAGCTCAGTGGGGTATCTATGATGCTTTTAAAGTTTTTGTTGGGCTGTAAGTTTCTACCCCTAGATTTGCTGGGGTTGATTTGCAATTTTTTTCAAATATTAATTATTTCTTCTATTGCCATTTGCATGTTGCATGGAGGTTTTTATGGTCATTAGCAAGTTCCTTGTGTGGCTGTAATGTTTTTCACTAAAAAAGATAACGGGACTTTTGCTCTTTTACAGGCCAACTACTGGTGGTGTGGCTCCTGCTCCTGCTGCTGCGTCCGCGAAGATGTGAAGTTATTTCCCACTGTTACCACCTACAAGTGCGTTTTTCTGGTAAAGAAGACTTCAAGATAGGCTTCTCTTTTTGGCGGATCAGTAATGTTAGCGTTGGTGATGAGTAGTAGGATGACATTTGATGCTCGAGGGAGCTTATATTTGATTCTAAATGTAGTAGTATCTGTTTGCAGTTTCTTATTTTTGCAGTTCAATATCTGATTATTTTTAGGTGATGGTGTTATTCCATCCACTGTAACCTGGTGTTAATATGTGACACTGAATGATGATCTTAGTATCAAGGTTTTGATCCTTACAATCATAATAATGTTACAAGTTGTTCTAATCAAGTTGTTTACTCTGCAAAAGCTCCTTCTTGTGATGATATCGGCAGATGCTAATCGATCATTTTTTTCACAGTTTTCTATTATTGGTGCTCCCACAATCTAGCCCCCGAGTTAATTTCGCGAGTGTCACATTTCTGGAGTAAAAGATTGACTCTGATTCTCCATACTTCGATACAGGTGATCAATGTTCCTCCTTCTTCAGCATTATCTTATTGCTACATTTGAAAATATCTTATAGCAGCGAGAGATTTAACTCTTATGAATATCCTAGTTTCGACGTGGATGATCTATCTTTGACCGAACCAGAGAAGAGATTAGTTGAGGTGCGCGTAAGTATGTCTGGACACTCCTGACCGTTGAACTAGAAAAAAAAAGAAAGAAAGATATTGAGCTATAGGGTAAGAAATCCAAAAGAGGTGTAGGTACTTGTTTATGATTTTTCCTTGCATGGATCGATCCTCTACGGTGGAAACTAAACAGTTGGGTGATCTATGTGGAAAAATTACAAATTCTCAAAGAAGTGAAAGATTTTGGTTGTTCAATTGACACATTCCTCAGGAAATTCCGGTGCACGTATGAGTTACCACTACACTATTTTCAATTCCCACCTGAATATATATAAGAACTAGCGATGCAAGTTTATAAAAACTTTGTCCTTTTATTTTATTTATGGATTGAAACAATTCAAGCAATTAAACACTTTCTTATCCCTTAGTTGAACAAATTTAGTCTTAATAACCAAATAAGTTTTCCTTTTACTTTTCTTCTTCTTATAGAAATACCTCAAAAACACTTCCTTTGATGACGACTAGATGCGTAAATTATATAAATCAGTAGAACTTCTCATCATGTGATTGGAGATTCAAGTCTTAAAGTCCACATTGAGATTCGATTGTTGATCGCTATGCTAGCTTAACTAAGTTTGTTCTCAAGAGTAGTAACGAACGCGGTTAGTGATCTTATGATCCCACTAGTGAGGGTCTATCGAGGTGGTCTCTGGGCGCTCTCCTTTGTCCCTACCCCTTATTTTGAAGAGCTAAAAAAAAATAATAATAATAATTTGGTACTTGAAAAAATATTTTGTGCTACAAACAAAACAATGGGGTGTTTTAATTGTGTTTATATCAGAAACACCCTCCTTTGTCTATAATGGGGTGTTTTAATTTTTTGTTCAATATATTGAAAAACATCATCTTTTTTAGTATTTAGCATATAATATATTATATTTTTGTAATGAAAGATGATTCAAAATTTGGCTTCATTCATTTGCCACTGTGATCTGTAAAAATAAATTTGATAATTATAATTATTAATTTTACTATAATTATAATTATCAAATATATTTATTAAATTCAAATAACATTACTCAATAAATTTTGGTATCGCAGTAGCTTTGAGGTGGACACTCAAAACTGCCACGTTTAGATTAACAAGAGCCAGTTTGGTGTCGTTGCTATAGTCAGCTCTTGCGCAGCCAAAGACGGCTGTGGGACTTCTTTTTCTAGCTTCCTCATTCCTGGAACGAACGTAGAGGAGGAAGTCAGCAATTTGCCTTTTGGCAAGACAAGATAGTTGGAGGATTCGTGCCGTTCGCATTACTCAATTAATATTACGTCCTTGCTTACCTGGTAGAACTCTTTTAGAGAATGCCACTCCCATGGAAAGTATTTGCAGGCCTACCATCACCGGTGGGAATGTTAATTTCTGTATTTTTTTTTGTCATGTTATTTTTTGACGGGACTTTAGGCGACTCAACAGCCTCCAAGTCAACATGTGGATTGATACAGTTGTTATAAAACTCAAAAGGCGCCGGGAGATGGTGCCGAACAGTTATTACTTAGGAGAGCCGTGTACACACACTGACCCCAGCATTTAAAAAGACTTGACAACTCATTAATGAAGACTTGAGTGATTATGACAGGACTATTAATGAGCTCCTGTATCCTCGAGACCCTAACTGACAGTCATGATTACAGAGTATTAATGGCGACTGTGCCGAGCATATGTCCTCAGCGCACCCCGAGGTACTGTTCTCCCGAGCGCTAGACATTCAGAAGTAGGTGTCAAGCGCCGATCAGAGGAACTTGAGTGCCCGGTGATAGCCATAAGTGCTCGGCGTTACCCCGAGCACTTGTCCTATCACCCGAGCATTAACGACACGAGGATCTGAATGGAGAACACTCATCACGCATGAAGAGTGCAAGTCATTAAATGTCGAGATGAGACTCCCTGCCCTTGCATTCATTGCTAATTCAGGTATAAATACTTCTCAGAAAAATGAACAAAAAGTACACAAATCAGACTCAGGAAAAAGTTAAACACTGTGTCTAAGCCTCCAATTCTTACTGACTTAAGCTTCGGAGAGGATAAGTCGGGTGTTCACCCAGCCCATTTTCTGACTCTTTGGTTGTTTCAGGTTCATCATCGAGAGGGTCGCTATCCGTATTCATTATAAGAAATCTCCAGTGCAATTTGACGCCTTCTTTAGGAAACATACGAGCTTTTCCCGCAGCGATTGCTTCATTGTGAACACTCGATCCCAAGGTAATTGGGGGGGGGGGAGCCTACGCGTGAGAAACACAGAAGCTACCCGGCTCCTAGCAGTCACTGAGTCAAACTCCTTGAGCCAGTCAGAAGGAGGCGAGCACGCCTCGCATCGAACATTCCCCGTGAATTAAGGCTCCGGGGGGCAAGACCTTTTGGCTCGTGAAATCATCGAGTTGGTGGAAGAGCGGATGGGAAACTACCTTAAGAAACTTGAGAGGGATAATGCCAAGGTACATGATCGGCTCGATGATTTCGAGCAATCGGGGAGCGTCAATTGGCGAAGCAGCAAGCGGCGAGATCGAAGTTCCAGCCGAGTCGATTCCATGGGCGCAAGGCTAGATGCCCCAGGGAGGAGCTTGCGCAGGCGCGCAGCCGAGAAGCGTTACCCACGCAGTTGGGGAAGGCCTGCTCCCTAGGAGAGATCGGAATGGGATCACCCCAGGGCAAGCCTGTCCCAGTGGGACCTCCGCCATGTACTGTCAGGCGGTGCCGCGGAAACCGAATCACGTACGGAGTCCACTGCGAGGGGGCCTGGAAAAGTAAGGCCCCGAGAGGACCTCCGAGCCCGTTTGGATGCCAAACGTCGGAGACCCGACCCCGAGGAGGATGAAGAGGACGAGCAAATCATCTCCCCGTTCGTAAGAGCGATCCGAAAGACCGAGATGCCAAAGAAGTTCATCGTCCCCCGATTTAAGGTTTATGATGAGAGAACAGATCCCGAGAGCCACCTACGACAATACAAACAATTGATGTCTATCTACGACATTGACCAAAAAGTGTTCTGCCGAGTTTTTTCCATGAGTTTGGGGGACACCGCCATGAAGTGGTACAAGAACTTGGCCCCTGAGAGTATCAAATCGTGGAAGCAAATGACCGAACTCTTTGTGGCTCGGTTCATCATCAGTAGTAAAAGGCCAAAAGATATCGGCGCATTGCTGACTCTCAGACGGAGGACTGGAGAATCCCTTCGGCAGTACGCAATCAGGTACTGGGAGGAAGTTAACGAGGTCAATGCATATTCGAAGGTCATGGCGGCAGCGACATTCCGACTGGGATTGTCTCGAGACACCGACCTGTATAGGTCCCTTACCAAGCGGGCCCCGGGAGACATGAAAGACCTAATGGCTCGGATAAACAAGTACAGCTGGGTGGAAGAAGAATCTGTGGTGCCCGACAATAGGGTCCCTGTGCCGAGGAAGAGGGAAAAAGAAGCTCCTACGAGAAGAGGGGCACCCGTCCCGCCTCCGAGTCATATGTCCTTTCAAGGAGTGAATACGGTCTTCAAAGAACCTATTTACAAGATGCTACACAAGATAAATGAGAAACCTTTCTTTAAGTGGGCGCCCAAGATGGAAGGGGACCCATCATCAAGGGGTTCGACATCTCGGTGTTCTTATCACCGGGATGTGGGGCACTTAACCGAGGATTGTAGGGTGTACAAGTCTTTTTTGGAGCAATTGGTCCGAGATGGACATGTTGGGGAATTCATTAAGAAGCCTGTTGTGGGCTCATCGGGAGGAGGTCCCAACGTATTTTAGGAAGTGGCAATCGTGATTGAGATAATACACGCTTGCACAATTGAAAGACCGACGTATAAGTCCCTCCGGGCCGACCTCCAGAATAGGGGTGTTAATCGTGTCGGGTTAAACGGTTATGTGTAGGGTTAAACGGATAACGGGTGAAAAATATACAAACCCATACACGACATTTAATAAACGGGTAAAAATTTTGAACACGAACCGTTTAATAAACGGGTAACACGACACAACTCGTTTAACCCATTTAAAAATTAAAAAAAAATAAAAAAATTATTATTTTTACAAACTTTTATACTCCATTTTTTTTTAACTGTACTTTCCTCAATTAGAAGAGTTCCAGCCAACAATGGGCAGCCATTTTATAAGCCAGCCAACAATGGGCAGCCACTTTACAAGCCACACCACAGTCCACATGATAAGGCAACAACCACTGCCTCTTATATAGCCAACATCCACTACTCTCTTCACTGCCAGACGATGTGGGATTCAAAGAAGTGGTACTTTTTTCACTCCCTAGCCAACTGCCACTGTCTCTTATATAAGCCAATATTTTCTTTACTGTTTTTTCTTTAATCATTCATTATTTTATATATATATATATATAAAATAATTATTAATTTATTATTATATTAATTTTATTTAAACGGATAAATGTGTGATAAACGGTTTGACAGGTCTCACCCGAACACGACCCGTTTATTAAACGTGTTTGGCGTGTCAACCCGTTTATCACCCAAACCCGTTAAGGTCTCACCCAAACCCGCTTAATTCTTGTCGATTCGTGTCGGTTACTTGTGTCGTGTCGGATTTTGACAGCCCTACTCCAGAGGGTCTAGCAAGCTGTTAAAGTGGACGAGAGTGCGGAGCAGTCATCTAAAAGGCCTCGGACCGAAGCTGAGAGCATAAGCTTTTTTGATGCCGACCTCGGAGGGTTAGTACTCCCTCACGAAGACGCTTTGGTGATCACCCTCCGAGTCGACAAGTTTAATGTCAAGAGGATCTTGGTGGACTCGGGTAGCTCGTCCGAGATTATGTATGACAATCTTTTCCGTAAAATGGGATTCGCTCAGAAAGACTTGAAGCAGGTGAGGACCCCCCTCATCGGTTTCAATGGTTCTAGTGCCTTTCCCCTTGGGAAGATCACCCTCATGGTTAGTGCCGGGGTCGTCACCGTCCCAGTAGAATTTGTGGTGATAGACTTCGATTCGCCATATAATGCCATTATGGGCAGGATGTGGTTACATGCAATGAGGGCAGTGCATTCGTCCTACCACCAGAAGATTAAGTTCCTCACTCCTAAGGGAGTTATGGAAATTTGTGGCGATCAAGCAGCGTCGAAAAACTGTTTTTACGCCGCTGTGAAAGCGGGGGTCAGCAGCCGAGCTCAGGAGAGTGATCCCGAGGCGGTGGTGGCTAAATAACAATCATAGTTTGGTCGGCCTGGTGTGGACGACCCCATTACAGAACTAGCCGATCGATCAACGAAGCTCCTTATCACACCCCATCCCGGTCTCCCAAGGATGAGACGCGACTAGGTTTTTGATACACCTGTTTACATATATATATAATCTGGACTAATCAAACATTAAATAATCTCACAGGTGCAACAACACCACTCATCACCTTAGTCATTAAGCATGATGGTAAAACCTGTCTCATAACCTGTACCATATATAAAACACCTGTACCAATTGTTTGTTTCTTAGGTTATAGACATATACAAAAATTCCACACCCATATAGCATACATCACAAAGTATGCTTGTTGAGTTTATATACAAATATATACTAATAACCTGCCATAATAGTCTATCTCAAATATCATACACAACCCAACAATTAGTCATACCAACACTCAACCTGAGTGATATCACCCTAACATTATTCAAGACTCAATCGACTCGACAGTGGACTGGTCTGCATCTTCCTCTACAGTACCTGAAAAGGAGAAACTATAGTGGTGTGAGCTAAACCACGCCCTCAGTGAGTATACATGTTTTATATGAAATGAAAATGCTAGTAATACACTGAAGTAGGTAGATACTACGTAGATACACGTATCAAACAACAACATCATTCCAATTTCAAAGAATTCACAAGTCACATCACATCCATACTACCCCTCGTTGAGGAATCGATCCCACATGGATCCGTGTCTCCCGAACCTCCCGGGAACACCACAGTGCTAGCACACCACTGCACGTCCAGTGATCAGGAATCGACGCCCCTATCTCAAATAGTGCGCCACGTTCCACAATACACAGTACAAAACATCATTCAATCACATAAGCACATAGCACATAATCCTGGAGAAATGCTATTAAATTCTATCATTTACTATCATTTTATAATAGCATTTTCAAAACATATAAAGATATACACTCACCTCAAATATACAGATCTACGACCCTTCGGTCCTATCGGTGGATCCTTCCGGTGTTACCGTATCTGTTCCAACACCGACTGTCTCACCCGTTACACCTAACACATTTGTAATTACAATATCAATACGTTTATCACATTTAATATTTAATCATGCACTAATGCATGCAAAATGATGCACCCCAAAAGTGTCCCGGTAACTCCGGTTACCGCACTATCCACTCACACACTAGCACTTTTATTCTAGGGATCACATTTTCTCCCCAAATCTTCATAATTACTCACATTAATCACAATTAGGATTAAATAGGTCAAAGACATTGACCGTGGGTCCATTTTCACACATTTCGACCCCGAATCCTAAAAACTGTACTTCCGGCATTCCATACATTTCGCACCGGATATTATACTCATTTGCATTCGAAAGTCATATTAGCACATCAAGCATCATTTAAAAATGCTGCATGCAAAATTTCAGGTCATTTGAATTAAAATTCACACATGTGATAATAACATTTAAAAATCAAGGTTTCGGCATTACCGGCACCGCTTTCTAGCCTCAATCGTACTTATCGTTTAAGACCAACACACTTAAATTCACATACATTTTTAATCTATGCAAAACAGCCCCCTAATTGAACTTTTAAATCACCCATTTCACTCCCATAATTTCGGTTCCAACCTAGCCCTAAAAAACATACCGAACATCTCAAATATCAATTTTTCACATTTTTCTCACATTTATTTTAATACCCATTTGGAATCTATCTTTAACAACCCATTAATTATGCTAAATATACTTAATTACACCCATACAAAATCTGTTTTGACATGAAACTAAATCAGCCCATGAAATTTAAATTAAAACCGTCCATTAAAATTAAAATTAATAAGACAACTCATGTATTTAAATTAAAACAACCTACTAATTAAAACATGCTAAAATAGCCCACACATATACAAATACGTGCGTACTAAAATTAATCACAACTCATGCTTAAACTTAATTCCACATACCTTTTTTTTTTCTTTTCCCTCTCTTCCTCCTTGCTTTCGGCTCAAAGGAACACACACGTATTTTTTTTTTCTTTCTTTCTTTTTTCCCCTTTCTCTCTTGCTCACCTCACTCTCGGTTTCTAGCAGAGAAACCAACCACACACACACCCCTAACAATAAATTAAAAACACACACACACACACACACACACACACACACACACACACACACACACACACCTATATACTTACATTACACACACACACACACACACACACACACACACACACACACACACACACACACACACACACACACACTTTGACACCTTAAAACACACACACACACACACACGGCACACTCACACACACACGACACACTTATATATATATATATATACTTGCCTCCCCCCAAGTTTTTAAGTGATTTCGAAATCGACCCACTAATATTTTCACACATGAAATTTCTATAAATGTGTCTCACTAATACATTACTAACGGGGTCCACCTACCCAATGTATGCTCACATACATCATGGGTATGAAAGATTTAATTTAATTAACCCTTTAATAATTTCACATAATTATAATTTAGCCTACAAAATTATGCCAATATGCATGAAATGCGTGATTGGATCTCACACCCCTGGTCAAAGTTTTTTTAAATCACGGGGATGAAGAGAGGTGCTTTTTAATAGGGGCGTCATTATGCGGCACCGAGAAGTCTGACATGATATTGTTCTTACGCCAAAACACCGACGTCTTTGCGTGGACACAAGCCAAGATGACGAGTATAAGTGTCGATGTAATGACTCACCGGCTCCATGTGGACCCATCCTTCAAACCCGTGAGACAGAAAGCTCAAAGAACGGCGCCTCATCACACAAAGGCAGTGGATGAGGAAATGGATAAGCTGTTGGGGGCGGGCTCCATCAGAGAAGTGTAATTTGCCCAATGGTTATCCAACACGATGTGCGTAAAGAAAAAAGAAGGGAAATGGCGAGTTTGTGTGGATTTCACAGACTTGAATAAAACATGCCCCAAGGACGAGTATCTGTTGCCCAAAGTCGATCAGCTTGTAGATGCGACCGCGGGCCATGAGCGTATCTCCTTCATGGATGCTCGGGCAGGTTATCATCAAATTCCCTTGCATGAATCATATCAGGAGAAGACAACATTTATTACGCCCTGAGGGATCTACTGCTACATGGTAATGCCGTTTGGGTTAAAGAATGCTGGCGCCACTTATCAGGGTCTGATGAACAAGATTTTTAAGCAGCTGCTCGACGTCACTATGGAAATATATATAGATGACATGCTAGTCAAAAGCAAGAAGGCTTCTGATCATCTCCGGGACCTCGGGACCACATTCGTCATACTCCGAAGGTACAGTCTGAAGCTTAATGCTTCAAAGTGCGCTTTTGGAGTAAGCTCAGGTAAATTCTTGGGGTACTTGGTCACCCATAGAGGCATTGAAGCCAATCCCGAGCAAGTGCAGGCTGTGCAGAACATCCAGGCGCCGAAGACTACCAAAGACATCCAAAGTTGATTGTAATGCTAGCCGGCCCTCAACCGATTCATCTCCAAGTCCACAGATAGGTGCAAGCCATTCTTCGCCATGCTGAAGGGGGCGGTGAAGGAGACTTGGGTCGAGGAATGTGGTCGAGCGCTTGATGGGATTAAGGAGTACCTGAAGTCTCCTCCAACCTTGTCTGTCCCAACGGCGGGAGAAGTACTAAACCTCTACTTGTCTGTCTTGGAAGGGGTTGTAAGTGGAGACCTCGTAAGGGAAAGTGAGGGGGCACAAAGGTCCATCTACTTCATAAGCAAAACCCTGCTGGATGCAGAAACGCGATACCTGCCGATGGAGAAGTTTGTTCTAGCGTTGATTGTCTCGGCGAGGAAACTCAGACACTATTTCCAGGCACACGCCATAGAAGTCTTGATCGATTAGCCTCTCAAGCCTATTCTTCATAAAACCGACATGTCAGGAAGGGTTGCCAAGTGGGATGTGGAACTTGGGGAGTTCGAAATAAGGTACAAGCCTCATACTTCGGTCAAAGGGAAGATCCTTGCCGATTTTATTGTCGAGTTCTCTGCGTCCGAGCCCCCACAAGAGGTGATAACTTTGGATGATGACGTTTAGAACCTACATGTTGATGCATCCTCGAACGCAAGAGGGGCAGTGAGACGCCCCAAATTTTCGGGGGTCCCTTATTAACCGTTGACCACCCGTCAACCCGCGGAAATACCCGTGGGTGTCACTCAACCTAACACCACGGTAGTAGCATCCCCTTAACCGGGATCTTAATTCACAATTTTTAACCGGATTCGATTATTCATTTGGATTCAACCAATATTCAATATACCATGATTTATACTCCATTATGGTCCGTTTAGATCATTGGAGGGAAGGGAAGACCCAGACCGAAAATAGGGCAAGGCAGTTTAAAATCTAAAAATTTTGGAGAGGGTACCGGTACCCAGTACCGGTACCATTCAGTACCGGTACCCGGTACCGGTACTGTCAACCCACTGGAAAGGGGGTACCGGTACACAGTACCAGTACCATACAGTATCGGTACCCAGTACCGGTACTCTCTGCCCAGTTTTGCCATTTTCAACAATTTTTCATTTCCAACTCATTTTAAACCTTTCCAAGGTCACCCAAACATATATATTCATGTTTTCTACATTATAAAAAGTCCATGGAAGTCCATTTAATACAATTCCATATATTTACACATTAAAATGGAATTTATACGAAAACTTTACAAGTTAAACCATAAAAGCCACAAGTCGGCTTTTCTTCATTCTTGGGGTCCGTATGAGGGTCTCCCACCGGGGTATAGTCCGCACCTGAAATGTGTCCCACGAAGGGTGAGCCAACGCCCAGTAGAGTATTTCCTACAGAGGCTACTCCTCAACCTATATGCATATGAAATGTTTACATGCAACATCCATAAATCCATAACCATTCCATCAAATAATATACAATTAAATGATGTAATGCTATAATGTCATGCCATGAATGAGGTGAAACCCACCCATGTGCACTCAACCCGAGTCCACTCTGACTCCCTTTACATGTCAATGCCATGTATGTTAAACCGGGCTACCTAAGCCCCATGAAATGAGATGAGACTCATGTACTTAACCCGAGCCCTTCCCGGCTCCTTTCCCCCATGCAATGCCATGAGTATAAAAACCGGACTTCTCAAGCCCCCGCCATTGGTATTACTCACCCAATAACTAATTTAAGAAAACCTCCGGGTCTTTCTTTGGGGTGGGCGTTTATGGACTTCCACCAACGGAACCCAACCGACACGGGATTTATGGACTCTTTCCACCAACGGTGCCGCGTACACCAATACACTTTATAGGCTCTTATACCAACGGAAGTGCGTATCCGAAACACCGGGCCTTGCACCCGAGAGGTCGTCTTGCCCCTTCTTGCTAACCCCGACCCAATCTTTTTCTTCTTTTTCATGCAACTATGCGACTCAGTTGAATAATCAATCCAACTTTCCCGAGCCCATCCACCAACCACCAAGCATGATGATTGATATATGCAACTACCCCCCCCCCCCACACTCATGCAAGTTTCCCATGAATGTGACATCACCTTATGCCCAATATGTCATGAATGCCAATGAACAATTTATCTCCATATTAGACTCCTATAATACCACATAGCTTGTGGTACAAGCACCCATGCACAACATCATTATGACACAATGTCCATGTATGTGATGTTCCCGTACATATGCAATGTAATGACCCATTGCTTCTCTCATGCAAGGTTCATATGTAATGAATGTCATCTGAACTGTCTCTACCACATTCCAACATATGGTATTAACAACAACCATGCACACACACACCACTCATGATGTGAATTCCCCGTGCATATGCAATGCGATGTATCATTGCAATAAAATTATGTCACATATGTAATGCATGCCATATGGACTAAATTAACATAATCAATTCCATTCCATGGCAATTTACATTATAAACGTATAAATTCCATGCTTCATCACAACAATTGATATATCAAAATATATATCTGACATTCACAATTTCAACATAAATCATATCGTACACATATGATTTTCATTTACCACATAAGGCATAACATGTTATTTATCATATAACAATTTCAATCCATTTAGGTATTTTGTCAAACACCTTCAAGGCAAACAACATGGTAACACATATCATGCCCAATTTCCACATAATTCAAGAAATTCCAATAGGCAATTTCTACCTACCAATTTAGGATAAAATTATTTTACCTAAATTTCACCAATAGACAAGTGTAATTTTCTAACAACCTACCCACCATCTTCATTATTCCATAACCATATACATATAAATATATGTATACATAGGTCAATATATATATATATATATATCCAACCCATTTATCATAGACATTTCTAGGTAAGAAATCAACCCAAGTAGGAGAACCCCTACCTCTTGTAGCGTGAGAATCCCGTAGGAAGCTCCCAAGACCCGAAAACCCAACTCGAATCTTGATTTTCCCAACTCCCGAAATTTCAACTCGAAGCTTGATTTTCCCACATGTAGCCCTCGTCGCGTAGAGCAACTCTCTCTTCTAGCTCGACGGAATCCGAGCGACGGTTGCCGGAGAAAGCTTGAAGAAACCCTTTTTCTCTCTCTTTTCTCTCCAACGTGTGAGACCAGCTGATCTTGGGGATATTTCTACTGAAATATCTCCAAATTTGACCCTATTTATAATTATAGAATACTTGGCCCACAATTGGCCACACGTCCCTTTTAGTTCCGGGTTCGTTTTAATCCCGAAACGATTAAATTTCGCTCCGGTTTAAGTTCAAAATATTTTCTATGAACTCTAATTAAATTATTTTCAATTTTCTCACATTTTGTCCAAAATTTCGTTTTTGGGGTCACCCGAGACCCGACTGTCTCGTAAAACGTGAAAAATCCGACTACTTCAGAATTTGATGAAATTTTACATGGTCACTAGATTTCGCGAGACGAATTCAACGGCGAAATCCGTTTTGTCATCCGAGCTCTAGAAAAATTCAGGTTCGCAACCCGTTCATAGTGGCAAGTTATTGTTTTGCCCCTTTGTGAATAGTTCAAATTTTCCGGGGTTTCACAGGCAGGGATAGGTGTAGTGTTGGCCAGTTCCGGAGGATTCATAGTAGAACAAGCTATCAGGTTAGGGTTCAAAGCATCCAATAATGATGCCGAGTATGAGGCATTATTGGCAAGACTCGATATAGTGTACTCAGTCGGGATTAGGCACCTCCATGTTTTCTGCGACTCCCAGATGGTAGTGAATCAGATCAATGGCGACTTTGAGGTTCGAGATAACAGGATGAATGCATACCATCAGAAGGCGAAATCCAAAATTGAGAAGTTGGAGAAAGTGGAAATATCCCAGATTTCAAGAGATCACAATACCCACGCCGATGCACTGGCCTGCCTCGCCTTGACGTTGGCCTCGGAGGTGACTCGACGTATTATCATTGAAAACTGGGACAGCCCGAGTATAAAAGGTACAGAGGCCGAGCAAGTGCTACTAATGCAAGGGCAAAGAGTGCCCCCGGGTTGGATGGATCCCATAATCACATATTTGGTGAAATGAGTACTTTTCGAGGATATCAAGGAAGCAATGAGGATCAAACTCAAGGCTCTCAGGTTCTGGATATTCGCCGACCACAAGTTATATAGGAGATCCTTCTCGGGGCCACATTTATTGTAC
Source organism: Ilex aquifolium (assembly GCA_951799425.1). Classification (NCBI taxonomy): domain Eukaryota; kingdom Viridiplantae; phylum Streptophyta; class Magnoliopsida; order Aquifoliales; family Aquifoliaceae; genus Ilex; species Ilex aquifolium. The sequence continues at coordinate 26,715,635 of OX637404.1, read as the reverse complement.
GTCCCCGAGGATAAAATAGAACATTTGCTCTATGAGATTCATGAGGGGGTATATGGAAGTCATATATGAGGAAGATCCCTCACACACCGAGCAATGTCTCAAGAGTATTGGTGGTCGTACATGTAGAAGGACGCCAAGAGCTACGTTTGAAAATGTGATAAGTGTCAAAAATTCACTCCAATCATCCGAAAACCAACAGGAAATCTGAACTTATGACGAGTCCTTGGTTGTTCTCTCAGTGGGGCATGGATATTGTGGGACCCCTCCCAAGGGTCCCTTTAGACAAAAAGTTCCTCCTAGTTGCTACCGATTATTTCACAAAGTGGATCGAGACCGAGCCCCTTAGTCGTATTCGGGACGTTGAAACGAAGAAATTTGTATGACAAAACATCATCACTCGGTTCGGAATTCCTCAGGCCATCATCTTAGACAACGGCACTCAGTTCAATAGTGGTCCGTTTAGAGAGTTTTATTCAGAATTCAGAATATGCAATTATTATTCTACACCAGCCTACCAGCAAAGTAATGAGCAAGCAGAGGTCTTAAATAAAACAGTGTTAGTCAGAATCAAGAAGAGATTGGAAAATGCAAATGGTAAGTGGACTGAGGAGTTACTCAATGTGCTATGGGCCTACAGGACAATGCCAAGGACTTCAACAGGGGAAACGCCATACGCCATGACATATAGGGTTGAGGCTGGCATCCCACTGGAAATAGGGCTCCCAACAATACAAAGTCAAACCTTTGAATTAGGAAATAATGATCAGACACTCGCCAGAGACCTTGACTTGGCTGAAGAAAGAACAGAGCTGACATCCATCAGGTTAGCAAAAAACCAAGGAGAACTGTCAAGACAGCACCAGAAGAAGGTCCGGACGAGGAGCTTCCAAGAAGGGGACCTGGTGCTATTAAAAGTGGTGGGCAATACCAAGGAACCCACTGATGGGAAACTCGACCCCAATTGGGAAAGCCCTTACAAAGTAATCGTTGTGGGGGGCACAGGGGCATATAGACTACAAGATGTGGATGATAACGATGTAAACCGACCTTGGAATGTATAGAATTTGAATAAATATTATCACTAAAGTTGAATTCAAGGCAGAGTCTCAAAAACTAACATGAGCCTAGGGCTCGGTCGTTAGGGCCACGACCCCGAGGGGAATCAGACTCCATCCTTGGAGCATCGCCCTCGAAAACTAACACGAGCTTAGGACTCGGTCGTTAGGGGCACGGTCCTGAAGGGAATTAGACTCCATCCTTGGAGCATCGCCCTCGAAAACTAACACGAGCCTAGGGCTCGGTCGTTAAGGGCACGACCTCGAGGGGAATCAGACTCCATCCTTCGAGCATCTCCCTCAAAAACTAACACGAGCCTAGGGCTCAGTTGTTAGGGGCATGACCCCGAGGGGAATTAGACTCCATCCTTGGAGTATCGCCCTCGAAAACTAACACGAGTTAAGCGATCGGTCGTTAGGGGCACGACCCCGAGGGGAATTAGACTCCATCCTTGGAGCATCGCCCTCGAAAACTAACACGAGCTTAGGACTCGGTCGATAGTTGCACGACCCCAAGGGGGACAAATCAAATACTTGTACATTTTCATGATTCTACGAGCGTGGAGTTTGAGGAACAACTCAGTAGAATGAAAAACAGTTAACAAAATAAAAGATCGTAAAAAAAAAAAAAAAAGTTTAATTTATCAAAAGAAAGGGGCTTTGCGTCCCCCTAGCATACAAAGAAAGAAAAAATAAGTCTCTAGGTCTTTGCTTTGCCTTCCGGGTCAGCTTGATCATTGCCACCGACCTCTTCGCTGCCGCCGAGTCCACCACGCTGCCTCAGCGACTCCTCCCCAACACCAAGTATTTCATCAAGTTCACTATCAGGAGCTTCGGGAAGAATGACGGGAGTACCAGAAGGGGGGAGATCGTCGCTTTGGCTGACAGGAGTAGGAGAAGGAAGCCGAGGCGAGGAATTTTGTTTAGAACTGTCACTTAGAGTGATCGATGCATTCTGGGCCTCGGTCCCCTCCCCCCCCCACTCCCTCGGTAGGTCCCGAAGTTGGCTCGGTTTGCTGCTATGCCTCGGGAACGTCAGCAACTTTGAGTTCCCCGAGCACACTGCCTGACAAAAAAGGTGCGAACCAACTTCAACCCCGACGACGTGCAGGGCCCCATCCTAGCCCTCCTTGAAGGCAATCTTCTTGGCTTTGTCGAAGGCCAGTACCATTTGATCCTGGAACTGGTGATATAGGTCGTTGCACGCCTTCTGGGTCCTCTCGGACCCCCGACCTTCTCTGCCTCCAAAGCCTCGACTTTGGTTATCAACTCATTGACGAGGGCCTTGGCATCAATCAACTTGATGTCGGAGGCAGAAAATCGGAGCTCGAGCTCCTCCATTCTCTTGGTGGTCGTGGCCTCGGCTGCCTTTGTCTTGTCTAGCTCGGCAGTAAGAGCTTCGACCTTGTGGATCAGGTCGGCAATATGCTTGGTTTGATTGCCGACCGTCCTCTCCACTCCGCAAATGTGCTCATCTTTTCGAGTCAGCTCGGCACAAGCCTCATTGGCTTTGGTCTTATAATGCCAAAAAAAGGTCTATGATGACCTCTATCTGCTGGCAGACCTAAAAGAAAAAGAGAGAGAGGGGGGCAGAAGTCAAAAAAGGCCAAACAGTAAGAGCAGGCAAAAGTCAGGAAAGGATGCGACATACTTACCACCAAGTTATGCTGGATCACCCTTTGCAGGAACCGGTTGTCCCCGAAGTCCGGATGCACGACCATGTCATCCTCGAACTGAAGAGTTCCACTGATGGCATGTGCAACGTCAGCAAAGTGTATGTCACACTCCAAGACAAGATTGCCCCTCTTAGTAAGAGCTCGGGGAGCGCACTCGACGGGGCCAGAGGGTGTCGGGGTGTCATGTCGTCGCTTTATTCAGTGCTCATTGGAAGATTCGGGCTCTCGGCCGCGTCGGTCCCTCCTCAGTTCATCGGTCGAATCCAAAAGTGGACCTTGGTGTCGTCGCCGGAGCTGATCCCCCGACGGGATCACTGGATCCTGCTGCTGCTGTTGTCGCTGTTGTTCCGATGGTGAGGGTGGCTGTCGACATGGTGGGGTAGACGGAGGTATCATGGCCGGCTCGGTCCCAGATGGCTCGCCAACTCCCGAGAGCCTCTGTTGCCTTGCCCTGGAGGCGGCTTCCAGACTCTTCCTGGTAATTGTCAAAAAATTGAACATATCGTCAGTGGATGGTGTGCTCTCGGCGTTTCTGTCTGGGTTGGCCTCAAGGTTCTCTTCTTCCTCTTTAGAGGAACGGTCCACCCAGATGGAAGGATCAAACGGTGGAGGAACTTACGAAAATCTGGTGTAGGTTGGATGGTAGCCGAGTAGTACGTGTGCTGCTCGGGCAAAGGGATCGGCTGGATTATGGGACTAGACTTTCAGTAAGTCCTCAAAGTTGACTTGGGACTTTAAGGGTTGAGCGGCGTCGACCTTATATCCGTCTGCAAAGGGAAACCAGCAAGGTCAACAACAATAATTAAAGCCGAACAGTTTCATAATATGTGTTGTACACACCTGAATCTCTCGGCACTTTGGGGCAGTATAATCCATCATACTTGGGCCCATCTCATTTCTCTCAACTGCCACCGAGCATGATTAGATCCTGGACATACCCCTTGTCCGAATCCGGCATATGGGTCACCAAGTACATGGAAGTGTCCCTAGACTGAAGGTAGTACCTGTCCCCGGCGACTAGTTTTAAGTCGTAGCATAACAGAGTTTCATCTACCCCCAGGTTTACCCCAAGGTGAGCATTTAGGGCGACTACGCCCATGACTAGTCTATAGAAATTGACGCCACATTGAAGAGGGAAAAGCCTCATATGCATTAGCATCCTCAGCAAGAGGGGATGGAGGGGGAACGTAACTCCCCCTTCCATAATGGCCTTGGTGTAGAAAGGCATGAATTCTACACTCCCTATATCGTTTCTATGGAAACGAGGGTCGAAGGGAAAGGTGAAGACAGGCTCAGGGATTTGGTGTCTATCCCTAAAGGCTTGGATATTGTCATATGTTACTTTAGTTCTTCTCAACCTACGGTTGTCCCTAGCCCTGACAGGTGCCACCACCACTGTTCTACGTATTCTAGCCATGGATTGGTTCTAAGAGAAATGTAGAAGAAGAATGGGAAGATGAGAAAGGAACTCGAAAGGAGGAAAGTACTTACAGGTAAAAGGTCTTCAAGACAAGTGCTCGGGAGATCAAAGAAGAGTGCTCGGGAGATTAAAGGAGAGGGCTCGGGAGTTGATTGCTGAGAATAAGTTCGAATATGCAAAGTTTGGAAATGGCTGAACAGTTTCCTATTTATACCCTACAGGGAGAGCGGGAATTGAAGAGGCAAGTAATCATTTAGAAATTTGAAAAAGGCGGCACAAGACGTGCAAGTAATCGCCCGTTACCCCAACGTGCTCGAGAAGCCACCAATCTCCATGCGCCACTTGTCCCATGTTGCAAGAAGAACGGGGGCTAGGGGGCAGTTGATGAGACTTTAGATGGCTCAGCAACCCCTAAGTCGACACGTGGATTGATACAGCTGTTATAAAACTCAAAAAGCGCCGGGAGATGGTGCTGAACAGTTATTACTCAGGAGAGCCGAGTACACACACTGACCCCAGCATTTAAGAAGACTTGACAGCTCATTAATGAAGACTTGAGTGATTATGACAGGGCTATTATTGAGCACCTGCATCCTCGAGACCCTAACTGACAGTCATGATTACATAGCATTAATGGCGATTGTGCCGAGCATATGTCCTCAACGCACCCCGAGGTATTGTTCCCCCAAGTGCTAGACATTCGGAAGTAGGTGTCAGGCGCCGATCAGAGGAACTTGAGTGCCCGGTGATAGCCATAAGTGCTTGGCGTTACCCCGAGCACTTGTCCTATCAGCCGAGCATTAACGACACGAGGATCTGAGTGGAGAACACTCATCACACATGGATAAGAGTACAAGTCATTAAATATCGAGATGAGACTCCCTGCCATTGCATTCGTTATTAATTCAGGTATAAAAACGCTCAGAAAAATGAACAAAGGTACGCAAACCAGACTTAGGAAAAAGTTAAACATTGTGCCCAAGCCTCCAATTCTAACTGACTTAAGTTTTGAAGGGGATAAGCCGAGTGTTCACCCGACCCCTTTTCTGACCCTTTGGTTGTTTCAGGTTCATCATGGAGAGGGTCGCTATCCGTATTCATTGTAGGAAATCTCCCTTGCATTTTTAGTTCGCGCCGTATGAGAATTATTATTTTTTTGTGTTATCTCTATCCCTTTTTTTTTTCACCTTAGTGACAACAATAACCAAGATTTACAATTCGTATATCATTATTAACCGTCTATTTATGAAAGTTGTGACACATTTTGATGATTGTCACGACTCATTTTTTAAAATTAACATCCTTGTAAAAAATAAAGATAATCGTATAATTTTAATTTAATAATGAGGTTTAAATTATTTGCACCCATAAAAAAAAATTGGACTCCACCCAAAGGGGAGTGTGAGTTAAGCAAGGAAATACATCGATTTGGAAACCACTTCTTCTCTAGTCACATCTATATAATAACGTAGAGCAAAATTTGAATTTCAAGATAAAGAGTGACTGAGATTATTTCGTGATAAAATAAGACTTAATCCAATGGACGACACTATCTCAATCTGTCTCAAACTATTGACATTTCAAATCATTCCAATCTTTCTAAATTATTTTTTTGGCCCATATTTAGATTTTATGTGATAAATTTATAATTAAAAATCGTTCGTCAGTTAAACACTGTCTTTTTAAGAGACCATATAAAAATATATTTAATAGTTCAAAAATTAAAATAATACAATTAAAATATTATAAGATTAAAATAAAATAAATTTCATACTTTAGAGACGTACAATAAAATTAACCCATAAATTTATTAGAGTAAAATTTTCGGACACTCGCTTGGAATATTCCAATTCATATAATTCTTTGGACTGAGTGACATTCTTGTAAATTCAACGAAGACCAGGGGTCTTTCCGAAAATAAAAAAACGAAGACCGGGGGGCAATAATTCTTTGTCCAAGGAGAGACAGGCCTTCGAAAAACCACGCATTTTCGACTCCCCGATATAATCGGAGAACCAGAGAGAGAGACCCGCCAAAAGCCAGATTCTTCTCTTCTCTCTCTCACACATTTCTCCATTAATTCATCTACTCTAATACAAAACCTAAGCCTAAGCAACAAACACAACACACATCGCAATGGCGTTCTCAGAGAACTATCGCCAATCTCTAATCCCAAGCTTCATCTACTCGTCTTCATCGGCATCCAAGAAGCTCATAGATTTGGATCACTTGATGTCGAATCGGAACAGTATGTTGAATTCTTCATCTTCACCGTCCATTTCATCAAATGGAGGAGGATCGTCGTCGAAGAAGAGCTTCGTGATCCCAGCTCCGAACGAGACAGGTAAGATCGAGATGTTCTCGCCGGCATACTACGCCGCGTGTACCGTCGGTGGAGTCCTCAGCTGTGGACCCACTCACTTGTCCGTCACCCCTCTCGATCTTGTCAAGTGTAACATGCAGGTCCTTTTCCATTTCGACATATCCCTCTCTCTATCTTGCTATCTGCCTTCGTATATACTTGTGGATACGTGTAGATTCGTATGAGTTTCTTTTTTTGGATTTGATCGGATTTTTGTATACTGATTGGTTATGTATTTTTCTTTGGTTTCCTTATTTGTTTATATCCCCTTCACGGTTTAAAATTGATGATATACATACCTAAATATACTAGAGCTATCCCTCCTGTTGTGCTGTCATGGGGAGAGCACAGAGTAATTGTTCAAAAAATTCAACCAACATGATGATAAAAATCAAAATAGTGTGTTGCAACAATCGCATAGTCTCATTGTTAGTTGTCTATGACATTTTCTTTGGTTTAGAACAATTGTTATATGGTTCATGCTTGGTGTAGTCAAGGATTTCTTCTGGTTTGTTTCTACAAATACACATGCACCTGCAGCTTTATATATGTGTCTTTCAAATGACGATCTATATGGACTTGATTAGAGTTTAGACTTGGTGGTGCCTTTATTGTATTGGGTGGTATTGTAATAGTTTATTCGTGTTTCTTTTAATAGTTGTTTGAGCTCTTACGAAAAACAAATTATCCCATGATGTAGAAATTACAATCACGTTAATATATTCAACTTCTCAGATTGACCCTGCAAAGTACAAGAGCATTTCTTCTGGTTTTGGAATATTGCTCAAGGAGCAGGGAATTAAAGGTTTCTTTAGGGGCTGGGTGCCAACCTTGCTTGGTTACAGTGCACAGGGCGCATGCAAGTATGGATTCTATGAAGTTTTCAAGAAGTACTATTCTGATATTGCTGGTCCTGAGTATGCAGCCAAGTACAAAACTTTGATCTATCTTGCAGGATCTGCATCTGCTGAAGTGATTGCTGATGTTGCCCTCTGTCCCTTTGAGGCAGTGAAGGTTCGTGTCCAGACTCAGCCTGGGTTTGCCAGAGGTTTGTCAGATGGCTTTCCAAAGTTTATCAAGTCTGAAGGTGCTCTTGGGTATGGCTCTCATTCGAAACACCAAGTGTTAGTTAAGCAGGAATAATGAGTTGCACCCTTTTTTTTTCCAGAAAATACCTTGTTTTTTGTTTAACTTTTGTACTAATTTCAAAATTTATCCACTGGTACAGGCTCTACAAGGGGATTGTTCCTCTTTGGGGACGACAGATTCCATGTAAGCTGACATACATACATTATTCTGTTTTACTTGATCTGCTTGAGCAGTTGGCTGTTTGTTCTTATTGGTTTCCACAAGATAATGAAGCCTCTGGATTACTTCGTTTTCATGAATTTGGAGATTTGTCTTACTAAGTATCGTTAATTGTTTCTCCTTTTCCTTGTTCTCTGTGCTTAGGGGAGGGTCATGCATTTGCATATACGTCAACAATGTGTGTTGTGCTTGTCTATGTACAGAACTTTGATCATCGTTGTAAAATTTTACTAGTTTCCTCTTGTTCTTTCATTTATACAAACAATATTTACATGCTGCTCCTGTGTTCTTTTGATCAATTGATTGTCTTTCTGTTAAATTAATTGCAAATTGATGCAATGCAAATCACGGTTCACTCGAATCCACTTGGGTTGTGCCACAGTGTTAGCCTGGTTATGGTACTTTATGCCTCTGAACTTTTGGAGAAATTAGAATCAACACTTTTTTTGATACTCACTTCTCCATGGGGTTCGAAGACATACAGTTACTGTTATTAGCTTGAAATCTTTTTTTACCAATGCATTCTGCTGCAATTCCTATTGCTAATCACGGTGGCGTACTATCTTAATTTGAGTGTTGATTCTCAAATTTGTTGGTTTCACTGGTGTTCCTATGGTCTTTTGAATTTCCAAAGGTTGGCATCTGAATCTGAGATTTTTGCAAATATTTGGTATTCTCTAGTTTCTGAATTCTGATAAATCATGGATGCATTCAGTAAGCATTGGTGCTCAATAGACATAATTTTAGACAGGGAACATTGGGGGGATTGTGTGTGCAATTTGTCCATTTGTGTATGTCTTGGTTTATGTCATGGATTGTTTTCTGTGAGAATTGTGTTTGATAACCCATTCTTGTGTGGCCTACTGATAATCAACTGGGAATTTCGCAGATACAATGATGAAGTTTGCATCTTTTGAGACTATTGTGGAGCTCCTTTACAAGCACGCTATCCCAACTCCAAAAGAACAGTGTAGCAACTCTTTTCAGCTTGGAGTGAGTTTTGCTGGTGGATATGTTGCGGGTGTATTGTGTGCCCTCGTATCACACCCTGCTGATAACTTGGTCTCTTTTCTCAACAATGCCCAGGGGGCAACTGTGGGTGATGTGAGTGATAGATAGCCATTTCCACCATCAATTGTCTCTCTATTTTACAATTGCTTGTTTAATTTTATTGCAATCTATGTGTTGCAGGCTGTGAAGAAGATGGGCTTATGGGGACTGTGTACTCGTGGTCTTCCTCTTCGTATAATCATGATCGGAACCCTTACTGGATCTCAGTGGGGTATCTATGATGCTTGTAAAGTTTTTTTTGGGCTGTAAGTTTCTACCCCTAGATTTGCTGGGGTTGATTTGCAATTTTTTTCAAATGTTAATTATTTGTTCTATTGCCATTTGCATGTCGCATGGAGGTTTTTATGGTCATTAGCAAGTTCCTTGTGTGGCTGTAATGTTTTTCACTAAAAATGATGACGGGACTTTTGCTCTTTTACAGGCCAACTACTGGTGGTGTGGCTCCTGCTCCTGCTGCTGTGTCCGCGAAGATGTGAAGTTATTTCCCACTGTTACCACCTACAAGTGCGTTTTTCTGGTAAAGAAGACTTCAAGATGGGCTTCTCTTTTTGGCGGATCAGTAATGTTAGCGTTGGTGATGGGTAGTAGGATGACATTTGATGCTCGAGGGAGTTTATATTTGATTCTAAATGTAGTAGTATCCGTTTGCAGTTTCTTATTTTTGCAGTTCAATATCTGATTATTTTTAGGTGATGGTGTTATTCCATCCTCTGCAACCTGGTGTTAATGTGTGACACTATATGATGATCTTAGTATCAAGGTTTTGATCCTTATAATCATAATAATGTTACAAGTTCTTCTAATCCAGTTGTTTACTCTGCAAAAGCTCCTTGTGATGGTATCGGCAGATGCTAATCAATCATTTTTTTCACAGTTTTCTACTATCGGCGCTCCCACAATGTAGCCCCCGACTTAATTTTGCGAGTGTCACATTTCTGGAAGAAAAAGTTGACTCTGATTCTCCATACTTTGATAAAGGTGACCCATGTTCCTTTTTTTTCAGCATTATCTTATTCTTACATTTGAAAATATCCTATAGCGACGAGGGATTTATCCTTTATGAATACTCTAATTTCGGTGTAGATGACTTGCCTTTGACCGGATTGGGAAGGTGATTAGTTGAGGTGCATGTAAGTAGGTACGGACACTCCTGATCGTTGAACTAAAAAAAAAAAAAAAAGAAATTGAGCTAGAGGGTAAGAAATCCAAAACGGATGTAGGTACTTGTTTATGATTTTTCTTTGCATGGATCGAACCTCCACGCTTGGAAACTGAACACTTGGGTGATCTCTGAAAAAATTACAAATTCCCAAAGAAATGGAAGATTTTGGTTGTTCAATTGACACATTCTTTAGGAAATTTAGGAAATTCTGGTATATGTACGAGTTATCACAACACTATTTTCAATTTCCACCTAAATGTATATAAGAACTAGCGATGCACACGATATATAAAAACTGTCCTTTTATTTTATTTATGGATTGAAACAATTCAAGCAATTAAACACTTTCTTATCCCTTAGTTGAACAAACTTAGTCTTAATAACCAAATAAGTTTTCCTTTACCTTTTCTTCTTCTTCTTATAGAAATACCTCAGAAACACTTCCTTTGGTTAATTGTAGAAATAACTCAAAATAAATTGTTTACATGGACACGCCCAAAGAGTGAGTTTAAACGCTAAGAATAACTCAAATGATAGCAGAGACGAGTTGTAATCTTTAGACGTTCTTGGCAACTTTTTCAGATTAGGTCATGAGGATTTATCCCTCATGAATACTCTAGTTCCGGCGTGAATGGTTTGCCTTTGATTGGACCAGAGAGAAAATTGTCGAGGTGCACGTAAGCTGACTCGAACGCCTCTAACTGTTGAACCAAAAAAATAAGCATGGGTCCTCGACTTTTACTATTGCCTTCGATGACTAGATGCTTGAAGATTATATAATTTGGTACTCAAAAAAATATTTTGTGCTACAAACAAAACAATGGGGTGTTTTAATTGTGTTTATATCAGCAACACCCTCCTTTGTCTATAATGAGGTTTTTTAATTTTTTGTTCAATAATGAGGTTTTCATCTATGAAAACCTGAAAAGGACCGCCCTTTTAAACTGGGCTGGGCCTAGGCTTCAGAATCACACCCCAAGCATAAGTGAATTGGTGAAGCATAGTTCACTTGCAATGGACCAACTGTCCTATCTATGAGTAAATATGATTAAATATTGAGTTCAATAGTTATACTATGTCAACATTGTCACGTTGTGTAACCACCTAATAATAAATAAATAATTGATCAAGTAAACTCTACTTTTTGAATACGAGGCGATTATTGTCTTACATGGATGGGTGGGGTCTGTTGAGTTATCATTGGACGATCATATTACATAAGCATTACACCCAATATTACTTCCTATCTAGGGGTTCAAGATTATATGTGAGCTAAATATGGAGAATACTATTTGGATCTAATTTGGGGACCTAATTCAATACAACCATTGGATCAGTAATAAGTTTCATCTAACATTAGAACTCACAACTAATCTAATGGTTGTATTGAAGTTACATCATTAAGTCTTCAAATTTGGTCTCCAAATAAAATCCCTATAGCATTGCTCACTAAAATAGTGTCTCTACTTAAAAGAAGTAGAAGCCTTAAGACCTAAAATTCTGTCATATTGCACCCCGGCCCATGGGCCTTTTTTTTTAGTTTTTCATATCCGTGTCAAATTCGCCCAGCCCATGGTTACGACTCTTATCCAAAATGAGGAAGAAGACAACTTTATTATTTAGTGAGCAATGCTATAGGGAATTGAACAAAATGGTGGCAATATCTCACCCAAGGGTACATTCGTCAGGTTAATTTCGTATGTAGCTCGACTTTAATAAAAAAAAAATTTCTTAATTTCACTCAATCGTAGATGATTAAAGGGTCTCATTCATAAATAGCGGGTCATCATTTAAATTTACGATTAGATGACCCATTTTTTAAAAAATTGAATAAAAAAATATATTATAGAGATTCTCACTCCGTTAATTTCTAGGTAGGAATCAAAGTTAATAAAAGGGATGTGCTTGTAACCCCCAAAGAATAGCTCAAGTGGTAATAGAAATGACTTGTAAATATAAACGTTCTGAGTTCGAATCTTGTTAATCTCTTGTGGCCAGACTATGACAAATTTATCTCTCATAAATACCCTAATTCCAACATACAAACGTTCTGAATTCAAATCTTGCCAATCTCTTGGGGCCAGACAATGATTCCTCATAAATACCCTAATCTTAACACGGATGACCTGTTTATGATCGGACCGAGAAGGGGATTAGTACGGGGACCGAGAAGGGGATTAATACGGGGATTAGTCGAGGTACGCTTAAGAACTAAAATAAAGATGTGATGCTGCCTCTTAATAACCTATTTTTTAGCATTTGTTTACTAGACGTAATAAAACTTAAAAAACCAATGAATTTAGAATAATATTATTTGGACTTAAAAATATGACTTTATTTGCTGACTTGATTTATTATAACTTTTAGATTAACTGTGAGTCCCATCAAATATTAGAACTTTTTTCGTCTAATGATTTTAATGAAATCACATCATCTAGGTCCGAATAGCATTACTCATGATTTTAACACAAAATCAAAGTAATTTACCCCCCAAAAAATTTGGATCACAATAATTTATCTGGAAAAAAACTTATTTTTTTTTATTCAACGGTTAGGGGTGTCCGACCAAACTTACGTGCAAAACTAAGCTTTTCGATTCACTCTCCGTATGTGGTTGGCCTTCTTACCAGTCTAACTCCTTTCTCTTGATGGAATATATCAATACTCGAGCCTCAGCTTTCCTTGCGTTCTTCACCGAACGTATCACTCATCCTGCTCCTTACCTCGACTATTCGTAGCAATTTGATGAATTGTCTTGTCTTTGGAATCGGATAGCTCCTTATAAAGAAAGGTACAGCTAAAACAATGGTGACCTAGTATTTACTATGCTTTCGGGGAACTTTGTACTCCCAGCACGGAACGTTTGTTGTTTTCCAAAACAACGTTTTCCCCAAGATCTTTCCCCTTTGAGGGAATCAAAGAAATCAATTTGTCTTATAACTCTCTTCCTACGCGTGGAAAAGATTACGATTTTCGTATAATCTTTTCATATCGCTGCATGAAGTTGATATATATACGCGTAAAAATATGTCAGTTTCTGATGATAAATGACTGCTTGAAGTTGTGGATTTTGGAATTGTTCACAGGCAATTTCATAGAAGAAACCCAAACATAAACTAGGAAGGTTATGTTTGGATTTACAAAGCTTTTTATGCCATTCGTGTCGTGTCACTTTCTTGTCGTGTCACTTTCGTTCGTGTCATTTTCATGTCGTATCACTTTCGTTCATGTCACTTTTGTGTCGTATCACTTTTGGTACGTGTCGAGTTTGTGTCAATAAAAAATTATTTAATTCAACAACAATTCATATATTAAAAATTTTAAAAATTATAAAATACTTATTTTCTGTTTACAATACTCGTTAAATACTCATTTTATATTTATAGTATCCTTTAATTGTGTTATTCGTGTCTAACTTTAATTTGACCAATTTATTACTCATGTCAACTAATTGTGTCATTTTCGAGTTTTTAGTCAGGTCGCGTTCGTGTTAATGAGTAAAATTGACAGCCCTAGTTGAAAGCTATTCCATTGAATTTCATAAGCAAATTCGCTCTAGATGTTGAATGAAGAATAATATGCAGTGGAAATACCGCAGATATAAAATCTTTGGTCCCTCTGTCAACTTCGATCTGTTAGAATGTTTGACAAAAGAATGATACGGTGAATATACATTTTTGATGACATATGAAAATTTTCAGTTATAGGGAAACAATTTAAAAACTTTTAGGTGCAATACCTTTTAGTTATTAGCTTAAGGGTTAAAATAATTTTTACAAGAAGTTACAAGGATAAAGTGATTAAAATCTTTCATATCAAGCCTTTCAGAAAATGACTCGGGTCAATAGTAGGTTGTCGGTGATACGAAATCATCATTAACACATAGTATCGATCTGAATAATAACATGTTACATATGTACAATCTCTCTCTCTCTCTCTCTCTCTTAACATGCACACACACACACACATAGAGCAAGAACCACATGTTCATTATGTGAGGCATCTACTATATATATATAGGGTTTCTTGTTATCGATTCATGATACAGCGTCTTAATGATAACTTACTATTATCATTGTAATGAATATTACTTGATATATGACATTTTGGCAATCTAGAAAGATTTAGATTGCCACACCCTATTCTAGTTATGTATAAGTAGATATACCCATTTCGATGTTGTTAATGAAAGTGTGAAATTATATATCCCTAGTGATCGACCTAGTTATGCTTCGACTTGTTGGACACGGTTGTGAAAATGTTTGTGACGGGTCCAATTTTTTGTTGCCATTTTGTTGCGATACAGGTATGAATGAAGAGGTCATTATCGTGTAAGTAAGAAAGTGTCGTCGTGATTTGTGACAACACTGTGTGCCATCAGCTGGATGCACATTGACCTACATGTCTTGATCTATGTGCATGGTATGGAGAGTTGGTCATCAAATTCTCTTCTACTTAATCTGTTTTTTTGTTGTTTTCAGAAACTAGTTGTTGGAAATGAATTCTCTTTTTTCTGTTTCTAACAGGTAAGGCTCTGTGGATTAATACATAGTGACTTATCGACTTCAGTCTAGTCACTTTAATGCAAACATAAACTCCTCCAAAATAACAAACTAATCCAATCATATTCATACAATCTTTGTCAAAGTTCTCTCTCTTTATCTCTCTCAAGTGAGATATACTATTTATACACGATAGGTGATCGACAACTGAATAAAAGTATAATGAAAAATATCTAGTTCCAAAAGATGTTAGCTCGGGAAAATGTTTTATGCTACAAATTAATGTCACTAAAACTTCCTAGGTTAAAGTGGAGTTGTCGTGGTACATTCAATGTTTTCTAGGAAAAAAGTTTCAGTGAATTATACACATCACATAACAGTGACAAGTGGTGTGTACATCCACTGAAAATTTTTCACAATACTAACTTATGCTATACATAAATTGGTTTTTTTCGAAAAAACATCTGACAAAGTAATGGATGATAGTTCTTTATTAGGAATATACTAAGGGTAATCCGTACCTGAAGACACAGTGCAATGTGAATGATTTTGAAAGGGATGTTGGTGGCCGTTAGATGAGTATATTTGAGATCGTTGGATGAGCTTATTGAAGTCTGTCCTGTTTTATATTATAGATAATATTTTATAGTTAATGTACAACACCTAAAATTGCTATATGATGTTAAAAACGCTGAATTTTTTTTTTCGTTTTCTAGAGAATCTAGTTAAAAAAAAAAAAAAGGAAATATGACAACCTAGAGGAAGACTACGGTACTGAGATACCGAAGTATCGAAATTTACACATTTTTTTTGAGGTCAATTATACTTTTTGAGGTAAAAGTTACAACTGAAACTAATATTGAATGCAATAATCGAATGATACAGTTGGCAGACACTATGAAATAGGCTTAACTAAATGCATGTAAGAGGGTTGACGCCATTCAAAGTTGTTGAAAATCATATCCCATGATTTTGTGTGGGACAGAGTAACGACCCTTCTCACCTCCTATGAGTTATCCGGCGGAAAAGATTTTTTGAATGGGATAAAAGAAATTGAGATCCTCAATCTATTCCTTAAGGATTGTGATGAGTTGATATGAGATAACAAGAATCATGATAGATAGGGGATCGGCTGTGAATCTCTTACCTTTGAGAATGCTAAAACGTCTCGGGATTGCTATTCATCGATTGGCCTCAAGCAATAGATTTATCCAAAGATTTAACCAAAGTAGGTAGAGGTCTCTCGGCATTGTACGACTTGAATTAAAAATCAAGGAATTGAAGGATATTATACCCCTTTATACCGTTGATACAGAAACATCAAATAATGTTCTACTTTTGCAGCCTTGGATGCATGGGAATTGTGTCGTCCCTTCTACTTATCAGTAATGTTTCAAGTAAACCAAAGTCGGATTCTTGTTTATCTCAATAAAATGTAAATCTATCGTCACTCTATATATAGAGTGTAACTTGTGCATGAAGTGTTAATAATCAATAAAAAGAAGTCACCCTGAAAATTTGGTCCGTGAATATAAGTTTTATAGGTCAAACCATGTTAATTCTTTAAGTTATTGTATGCTTCTATTTTATTTGTTACTATTTAATTTTATCACAGCACACTTTAGGTTGGTTGGGGTCAGCATGACTGTGTACACATGCTTTAGTATTGCATTTGACTCGAAATTCACATGGATTTTGTTTGTTGAAGGGCAACTGCATTGAAACATGTTTTTGAACACAAGCTCTCGAAGCTGTATCCATGGGTATGGGTAGATAGAGTGGGCAACTAAATCCACTCTGTAACGCTGTTAATGGTTTTGTGTCGTAATGTATTAAATACGCGTGTCATCAGGGGCGGAGTCAAGATTATATGTCAAAAGGGGTAAAATATGACAAAAAATCTTAGACTGAATGACATATTGTAATGGAATGTGATGTTCTTCAATTTAAAAGTTGTTTATATTTGATTGATTATATTATAAATTTCTTTAGATACTAATGGGTCTTTGGTCTAATAGTACTCCTTACCTTGTGAAAATTTTACCTTCTTAAGGTCAAGGGTTCAAGCCCCCTTCCCTTCTCCCCCCTCCCAAAAAAAAATATCATAAATTTCTTTACACTATTTTTTCAATGCACATGATCAGAGAGTCCGAGATAAAATCATCATTAATTTTGTTGCCGAGCCTAGTTGAGATTATATTTTTTCACGGTGAGTTAATTCTTTGAAAGAGTAAAAAAATACTTTTGGGTCAGGACCAAACCAGTTCCATCTAACAGTATTTTACTATGTTACGACTTCTAACTTATTAAAAAAGAGTCAACGTTAACTATATAATTGTGCCGAAAAGAGTAGGGATAATATATTAAATAGAAGTGAATTATAGCCCTTGATCAATATACAAATCACGATATTGTACATGTATTTTACTATGTCCAAATGTAAAATATTTATTTTTTTTGGGTTATGAGATAATGGACAGTTTATTAGGGAAAAAGAACTGGAGTACTATATAGAATTTTTCAAAAAGTTAAGGGGACATTGTATTAATTTTACTTTGGTCATGAGATTTCTAACCCTAGTAAGTGTCAACCAAAACCCTTGAACGTGTTTCCGCCACTGGTGGGTGGTGTCGTGTCAAATTTGTTAAAACACATATTCTGATGATGCAATTTTTTTTAAGTGAGTTTATGTCATGTTTGGTTCGTATCATGTATAAATCTTATTTATTCTGATCCGTGTTATATTTAAGTAAATTTGTATTAACCCATTTATCACTGTTACCCTTTAAATGCTTCAACGCTAGGGGTGACAATCGAGTCGTGTTGTGTCGGGTTCGTGTCGTGTCGAACATTAATCAACCCTAACCCAACCCATTTAACTAATCGTGTCATGTCGAGTTGACCTGTTTATTTTTGTGTCGTGTTCGTGTTCGTATTCGTGTTGACCCACATAAACTTTGAATAAAAAATTTAACGCTAAGATTTTATTTTTACTTAATTGAATCTCTCCTCATATTTTTTCTACAAACTAAAAATTAACTTAATAATAATAATAATAATATCTTTTTTTATACAATAATTATGTCAGTGTTTGATAAACAGTTACAAATAATTAATATTTTATTTCTATAATACTAATTAAATATGCTAATCATACATCGCGCAACCAAATTAAACATCAGAAGTAATGAAAAAAACAAGTCATCAAAACATGAAAACTCATACATGCAACGAAAATGCCAGGTCAATCTTCGAGTTAAAAACTTCGTGTTGACGAGTCAATTTGGGTTAAACGGGTTGAATCTGAACACGACCCATTAACACTTCGTGTTGACGGGTCGTGTCATACACGGGTTTGTACAAAAAAATAGTCAACTCAAACTCATTTATTCGTGTCGTGTTCGTATCGAGTTATCATGTCGTGTCAAAAATTGTCACCCCTATTCCACGCTTCCACACAGAGAGAGAGAGAGAGAGAGAGAGAGAGAGAGAGAGAGAGATTATTGCAGGCGCAATCAGATCCACAAGCTCCGCCATTAGGCATGGTGCTTTGTATCTGTGTGTGTGTTTTTTTTCCTCTATCCAGGTGTTTCTGATCATAACATTTTTTCATATGTTCTTGTTTTTTATATGTTTTCCAACAACTAAGCATCATTTAGCCAGCTTGATCTATAAGGTATCATATGTGTATATCAGTGCACGAGATTCTCGTTATTACGAATTTTATAGAGGGTTAAATACACATAGTCTTATTTCTACAAACAGAGAGACTGTTTTCACAATTTGAACCCATAACATCTAATCTAAGACATAATATCATATGGTCAAAAGAAAGTAAAGTGCCAATTATTTGTGAAGAAAATGGGTTCAGTTCCTGAGGCATGCACGGGATATCAATTTTGCATTGCTTAAAACATGTTAAGAGCCTTCTCTTACTAGTTTATGCATTATGTATACTAGAAGATTAGATGATAGATGAGGATCGTCAAAAATGGTGTTGATCAATCGGGGCCTTAATCAAGGCATATTTCAATTGTGGCGTTAGAGAATTGCTCAAGCGAGAGTTTTACGATCATACATTGACAAAAATCTCTTCTTAAGCAAATTCTTAGGGGTGGTTCAGTAGCTGAATCTGAATTTTAATAATTCAGATGTCTCAGGTTCAACAGTTCTCAATTCCCCCGAATGACTGACCACCCTTGTTTCTTAGAAAACATGTTCTAAACCTACTCGCACTATATTAATCAGTATCCGAACTCGAGAGAATAATTGATTCAAACATCAGCAGTCTATAAAAATAAAATAAAATCTCCCCCTATGAAGCAGTGGCTGTGCAAACCAAAATGGCCCCCACTGACCAAGAATATCATTATTTGTTGAGTAATGCTACGTACACAAAATAGGGGGATAAAATATATTATGAAACTCACATAAAAAAATAATTATTCAAACTTAATTTATTAATTTAATTTATTAATAATTATTAAATTGATAACGAGTTTTAACTAATATTAAAGTCCACCATCAACGCAATAGCAATAATTTTTTAAATTAATAAATTAAATCAATAAATTTACAGCTGAATCAATGATGCTCTCCTCTCACTGTGTAAATCAAGGACCACAAGGCTAAACGACATGTATGCTATAAATGTTCGTAAGTTGTTCAGTCTGAGACTCTGAAGGACATGGTCTTGTCTACAGAGATAAGCTAAGATCTTTAACAACCCTACCCTCCCATGCCTTCAATTTTTCACACACAACAACCTTCTGAGATTTGAAATGATAAAATAAAAAAAAATAAAAAAGTTTTCGCATACAACCCACGTGATCGCAAACTTTGATGTTTTACATTTAAATTTTGCAGGAAACTCTGGAGTTTAAGCGATACTTATAATTAATGTGTGATTATATACATCTATGTATAAATAATTTTACTGTTGCTCTATCTTAGACAGATTATTGATCATTAAAAATGAAAATTTGACTCAAAGAGAGAAATTGAAGAGCAGAACTCAAAGGGCAATCAAATAGGGTCAAGTTATGAGAGATTTATCTCTCATTAATATTTTAATTCCGGTGTGGATGACCTATTTTTAATCGGATCGAGGAAGACATTACTCAAAATATGCGTAAACTGATCTAAATACATTGATCGTTGAAAAAAAAAATTTATAGAGCAGTCAAATGTAAAGAAACTTGCATAGGGATGAGCTGTATAGGATTTTAGCATTTTTGGATGTCCTCTCTCTCTCTCTCTCTTCATGTTTATATAAACCTGGCCTTGTTAGATTGTCTCAGACCCACCCTTTTCCTTGACTGATACCTCTGCATCCAAATATCAACAAACCATTCCTCATCTCTCTTCCATCACTTTCCTGAACCCTTCTTCCATTTCCAATTCCAAAGCATTCAAATGGCAGCTTTTTCATACCAACAACCTTTTCTTCTCGACTCTTTTTTCATGCCAAACACTCCCATTAAGTTTCCTGGATTTTCCGAGGAACCAAACAACACCCCTACCTGTTTTTATCATTTATACCAACCTGAAACTCTTCGGGATATTGCTGAGGATTTTAGTGTCCCTGAAAGTAGCTGCTTTGAGCATAGCACAAAAGTTGCTCTTAGCAATAATGAACCCTCTGTGACAAACAAACATAGCCCAGATTCCTCATCAGTCATTGATAAACTAGAGAGTGGTGAACAAGTCACTCAGAAGCTGACCCCTATGGAGAAGAAGAGGAGGTGCACGGATGGCTCTTCTTTGAGTTCTGCTCAGTCTAAGGTAAATTACAGTAAAATTTGTCTTGAATTATGTGGTTTCTACTTTTTTTTGGCATGTTGGTGGTTCTTAATTTGTTTTAGATTTTATATGTTCTAATTCTATATTACTAGGTAGCACTCCTACTAAAGAAGTTAGTATCAAAAGTTACTGTAAAATAAGAGCGAGATTACGACTCAATCAAATCAGATCACAACAAAAAGAGAATTCTTCGAAATTGACCGTAACATCTATTTTGTTTTTACTAACCCTTATTTAAGTATAAATTTTAGTATGATACCAAAACCGAAATCCACTCTTCTCTTAGGCTATACTAGATTTGATTTGTAGTTTTCTTGCTACTTGATGGCTCATTTTGTTAGGGTGCAAGAGTAATGAAAGGGAAGAAGCAAAAGATGAGCAATGGTGGAATGAAAGAAGGTGAAGAAAAGAAGCAAAGAGCTGATAAAAAGGATAAGAACAAAGTTGCTGAAGAAGCTCCAATAGGCTACATTCATGTAAGAGCAAGGAGGGGCCAAGCAACAGACAGTCACAGCCTCGCAGAGAGGGTACTAATACTATTCATTATTACAAGCTATTTAGAACTGTCTTCTTAGTTCTTACATTTTAAGACAAGAACTGCCCATTATGCCCACACACACACAGCAGATTTTATAGCAATAATTATCTAAATTCTTATCATGTCAAACTATTCATGACTCAGGACAACAATCATTCTTTTTTCTGCAAATGGATTTCAGGTGAGGAGAGAGAAAATAAGTGAGAGGATGAAGTTGTTGCAAGCTCTTGTTCCTGGGTGCGACAAGGTCAGCTTTAGTTCAGCTCTTTGTATTCACTCTGTCTTTCTTTATAGAATAAAATGCTTGTTGGTGTTCTGACAGCTTCATGTGGCTTGATTGAAAAATAGGTGACTGGAAAGGCCCTGATGTTGGATGAAATAATTAACTATGTCCAGTCCCTACAAAATCAAGTAGAGGTAGGTAATTCTTCAATAATTGAGGGGCAAAGTGAAATTGAGGCCATAGTTAAGGAGGTCAAAACGTAATTTTACCAAACTAATTTTTATCAACTTATCCTATCCGTCTATGCCTGTTTCCATTTTGCAGTTCCTTTCTATGAAGCTTGCTTCCATGAATCCCATGTTCTACGACTTTGGAATGGACTTTGATGCTCTCATGGTTAAACCTGAGGTAAAAAAAAAAAATCTGTGTAAACTACTCCATACAACAAATATTATTTCCTTTATCTACTTGTTTGGTTCTATGTGATCATTTCTCTACATGAAAGCTGATGCTCTCTCTCTCTCTCTCTCATGATATTTAGAAGTTGAGCAGCTTGGCATCACCCCTACCAAATGTGTTGCAATGCAGCTCTACCCAGGCCACAGTCTTTTCTGATACAACCAATACCTTCAGCTCAGCCAACAACCACCCTCTTCTGAACATGTCTACTTCAGTTCTGTTTCAAGAAGGGCAGGGGCCAAATAGCCTCTCTCAGGTATGTTTTCACTTCATGAAAGGGCGTACAACACTATATCCACCTGTACATACTCAAAATTACAAATGAACATAAAATACAAAGAAAAGAAAAGAAAAAAAACTATCTTTCCTAACTTTGACAAATACATCATTTTCAGGCTAATGGACAGCTCTTGTGGGATGTGGATGGCCACAGCCAAAAACTTCTAAATCAATCTGGTTTCTGCAACAACTTGTGTTCTTTCAATTAATATGAGACCAAAAGCTGCCCTACAAACATCTGGTAAGCCCTCAATCCTTGTCTCAATAGCTATAATTAAGTAACTACATAGGCTAATGGATAAAGATAATATATACACAAAAATATATTACACACACTACTGCAAATTTCAAAGTTGTTTTATTGCTGTCATCAGTAATGCAGAATACTGGCCAGATAGATTACAGAAGAAATGTCAGTTAATTAGGTTAAATATTAAGGAAAAACTACAACAATAACAAGTTACTTTTTCTTGTATTTTATTGAAAGTTATCACAAAATAAAGTAAGGTTAGACTTAATCCGGCAAAGCTATAGCAAAACAGGTGATTTGAGATAGATTCAAACGTTTTAAAATCGATGTTACAATTTTAGAATTGACCTCAATTTTTTAAACGACAATTTAACCTTTCGGGATTGTAACTTGACTTAAATTGAATCGTAACTTTACCAAATGAGTTTGTAACTTCGTTGTTATTTTGTAGTAATTTTCAGTACGAAAATCGAGGTAGGCATTGTAATGGTTCTCTAATAGTATGTTCCTAGTTCTTTTTACTGACTTTTGCTCTTTCTCTTGAACATTTCCAGTTAGTATGGAGATTTCACTGCACCAAAAAAATGGATGAAAGAAGGGGGTGGCATAGTACAAAAATCTTCTTATTCTTTAGTATCAAGTCTAATGGTTCATCAACTCAAGGCTCTGGTTCAAAGTCAAGTGGATTGTGGAGTCTGTGGAAATAAAGGGCATTCAGAAAAATCTCAGAAGACAACAGAGACACAAAAAGACATAGATAACCGACCAAATATGACTAGATCTGATGTAGATTCTCTGTTCCTGTCCATTTTGACTTTAAAGTCTTGAGCACAAAGTCTTAGAGATTAGCTTGTGGTTGTTAAACCTAGACTAGCCATATTGATGTAAAAAATAACATAGTAACTGTATGATTCTTCTTAATGTTATTATACTTTTCTGCTTTTACAGTTAAACTTACCGTTTTATGTCTTGTTCTTTGTTAATTTTAGTGTTGATACCACTGTTTATAAAGGGTAATCTAAGGTATCAAAAAAAAAATTGATACCGGACCTAAGGTTATTATTTTTTGAGGTGAAGTTACACGTTTTAAAAGTGAAAATGTAATTGTTTGAGGGAACTTCATGACCCATCATTAAATATTATGATTGATCATAAATATCCTTTATCAATTGTAACTTCTCCGTTAAAACATGAAACTTGACCTCAAAAAAGTAATATGGTATGCGCAATATTATTCATAAGAGTATGCGCAATATTATTCATAAGAGTTCTGTGGTCCCTAGCTATACTGATTTGAATAAATTCCATTGTTCCTCTCCCTCCCTATGAAATGCGACCTTTGTATGGATAAGTCTTGAGAGAGAGAGAGAGAGAGAGAGAGAGAGAGAGAGAGAGAGAGAAGGGTATTCATTTGATCATGAGTATATATCCTATCTGATGTTCATTTTCCCATCTAACGATGGTGCAATGGCTTTAGATACGACCAATCATCAAGTTTTACAAAAAGGAACGGATATGACAAACCAATGAGAGAGAGAGGTGGTCTACCAAATCATTTCAATGCAAAGCCTTAACTCTTGAATATGTGTCTCTCACATCTCATGGCTTAATGTTAAAGAAACCATCTTTTTTTTTGTGCTAGGGAGGGAATCACATAGAATTTTTTTTTTTCTCAATGATTTGAGATATTCGAGTCAGCTTACGCGTCAAAATTAGAGTATTCATGAAGGATAAATCTCTTATACCCTGACCTCAAATGATTGTCAAGATTTGAATTCAAAACGTTTAGATTTACAACTCGTTTCTGTCTCTTCTACACTGAATGGAACACAGTTCCACAACACTATTTTTAGGGAAACATTAAGTTATGCACTACATCATTTTTTTTGGAATGTAGTTACATATATACATGTAGCTCAAAAACTCATCATGATCAATTTGTT
This sequence comes from Ilex aquifolium, assembly GCA_951799425.1. Classification (NCBI taxonomy): domain Eukaryota; kingdom Viridiplantae; phylum Streptophyta; class Magnoliopsida; order Aquifoliales; family Aquifoliaceae; genus Ilex; species Ilex aquifolium. The sequence goes on along the minus strand of OX637404.1, from coordinate 26,691,585 downwards.
TATGAGGGTCCCAAACTTCGATTATTGCTTTGGATTGGACGATTAAAGGTGTTCGGTTGGTTCAAGTTTTGATATACATCTTTGGGCTCACAAATTAAATACTATGTTTCCTTGGTCATTATCTCTTCCTATCCTTTATATTCCAGCTATGTTGGAGAGTGATGCCACTTCCAATCTAGATCTTTCTTACTCAACAGGAAACTTTTTAACAGAGAGAGAGAAGATTATTCATAATTGTCTAGAAATTCTTTGAGAGGGTTCATGGGTAAGTAATTGTTAGATAAATAAACATTTTACATATTTTTCTACTAGTTTAAGTTTTTAGAATAATTGGTGTTCACTATGGTATCAGGTCTAAGGCTGATACTAAGGCTCATCGAAAAAGACTTGACTCAAGTTTGGTTTGTGTTTTAAACGAGTCGAATTCGAACAATTTTTTACACTCATTTAGAAAACGAGTCTAAAAACCTCGACTCGTTTATATGTAAAATAATCGAGCTACTCGGGTTTAGCTCATTTTAGGATTGACTCATTTTTTAAACGAATCAAATTTGAACAATTTTTTAAACTCGTTTATCAGTCCTAATCAGATGAGAGAGACATGAAATTCAAATCACATCGGTCCTTTTCCTTTATAATAAAAAAGAAAAAAAAAATCACAAAGATAAACTACCCAAAGAGGAGATATGTTGCACTCTTTTCCACTAACTTAAAGTTTTTAAAACAGTTGGTGTTCAAAAGTAATTAATTTTTTGAAAACTTTTTCTAGAATCCAACACCAAAAACAGTGCTTTTGGAAAAGAATTTCAAGAGATAAGTTTACAACACAAAGAAAGTAATATAAAGTTACTTGTTGGCGAACAAGACATGTGTTGAACATGCTACCCAAATCTTTCTCTTTCTGGTTTTTCTGGTTTCAGTTACGCTTTTAATAACACCTTTTTTTTTTTTTGTTGAGGTTGATAAAGCAAGCACACCACACTAGCTCCAAGTGAATCACTGACCACCCATCGCTTTGAGTCCGCAGTGGCTTACTTTTGTAGAGACAATTCTTTTAACTGCACCTTTATTGGCGTAGGGCTTGCCATATATCTCCTTTTCTTGTTGTCTCTCCTTCAAAACTTCTTCCTTTAACTTCGAGTGTAGTTTTACTTGGATCTCTCCATTGCATGGTTCGCATCGAACAATTATGGGTTCACCGGGAATAGACCCCATGGGTTGCAAATTCGATTTATTAGGAAAGTTGAGAGATTAACTCCAATTCAACCCAAGTTATAAAACTCTCAACTCGAATATAGTCAATGATCAAATTTTTGTTTCGCTTCATTATTTCGGTCATTAAGAAACAGAAACATTTCGACCCGTTTCAAAAACAAAATAAAAATGATTAAAAAATTTAAGAATTATTTTTTCCAAACATTGATCGAAATATACCAAAAAATCTTAAAACACCTTAAAAAATTTCAAAACAATTGTGTAAATGCGTCAAAATGCTTCAAAGTATTAGAATTTTGATTACATTACTGATTCATTTCGGTCTCCTTGAAAGTGAAAAAACGTTTCGACTGTTTTGAAACGAAATTTTAATCTTTGAATATAGCCCACATTTAAATTTTCGAATTCTAGTTAACAAAAGTGAAATTCAAGTTCAAATCAAGTTGAATTACAAGATTCCACAAACTTTGAGTATTGAATTTAGACTTTGGGTTTAAAAAATCCAAGACTCTAATTCGAGTATTAACGAAATTTAGATTGGAATGAGATATTTTTTTGTCTAAGTTCAACCAGAGAATTGAAATTCTTGTCCAAAACTTGAACATATTAGAGTATGGTCGGATTGATGTGCCCAAATTACACCTCTACATCTTCGAATATTTGCTCAAACACCAAGCAGCAATGATATACTGCCGAAGATAAAGTGGTTTGTAACTTCAAGTAGTACGCTTGTGTTATGTACTATATATACCAAGGGAGCTAATGAGAGCAAGTGCAATGGGGGGGGGGGGGTCCTTGACAAGTCAGCATCCAAATATCATTTACATGTACAAATGACGTCCAAAACAGTTACAAACTTCAGCCATGGCTCCCTAAGGTCCAAACCATGATGTGTAAATAGCGTACCAGATTGGTCCATCTGTCTTTAAGTGTGAATAAAGTTTGTACGAGAGTAATTCAAGTGGTAATAGAAACGAGTTGTAAACTCAGATGTTCTGAGTTCGAATTATGATAACTCTTTAGAACTAGGTCATCAGAGAATTATCCCTCATAAATACCCTAGTCCTGTCGTAGATGACTTGTCTTTGATTAGACCAGAAAGAAGATTAATCAAGATGTAAGTAAGCTGATTCAAATACCATTAACCGTTAAAAAAAATATCTCTCTATGTGGTGCCACTTTATATGGATTTCCAAAGTAAGCAAGCATGCCCCCAAAGGCTTCTCTTCACTTTCACTATCGTGATAATAAAAGTCATGACCTATGGGTGCTATATTTGAGGGCAGGTCTCGGCAGAATGGTAAAGTCGCGAAATCAATTGTTTTGTGTGCAAAATATGATTACGTACATTTGCATTTTTTTTTATAGGTCTAGAACTGATGAGAGTTTACTGCATTAAGCTGTCTTTCTTTTTTTATTTTATTTTTATGGGGTGATCGAGTTTTTATATAAAAGCAACTCCAATTCATTTTCTATTTCTTAGCAATTTTATCGAGTCTAATACCAAAAAATCTCTCCAACCCACTCTCTATACGACTCTTTATTTTTCATTTCACCAAAATAACTTTCCAAATCTAGCGAGCTCTAGAACCTCGCCAAAACACCCTTTCACTTCTCTCTCTCTCTCTCTCAATTTTATCTTCTTTTTTTTTTTTCTCTCAACTTGTTTGACTAAATCGAAACCCCCTCTCCCTCACCCTCTCCCTCTCCCATGTCGAGAAGTCTATTGGTTTAAATTGATTTAAATTTTTAGTTAAATATGACCGTTAAAAATATGTCGATGATGTGGTAGGCTACGAGATATTTTTGATTTAAATTATTAAAAACTTAGTTGAAGTAATTAGTTAAAATAGAGAGCGTGATTGGAATGAATTTGTAAAAGCGATTTTTTAAAATAAAAAATATAATATTTAAATATATTTTAAATAACTAAAATAAAGAATTAGGTTATAGTTGCTCTCATGACGTTAAAGTCTCCATCTTGTGGGACTGCATGCATGAACAAAAGAGTACGTTTCATAGGTCCACATTGGCTAGCCTACATACATGTGCGGTCACTTTACTTACTTTACTCCTATTTAGCATGTCATGGACTGACCCATAAAGGTTTGACATAAAGTGACGTTTACTGTTATACATTCGAGTAATAATCGTATATTTAGTCAAATTTGTATCTATTTATTTATTATACAACTTCGCTATAATCTTTCTAATAGTTCATATAGGAGTTATAGTCATTTCATTCATATTTGTTGTTATGATGTTTCATATTTAAACAGTAGAGATTCACAAAGTATTGAGTTATTTATTAGTGAGTAATATTATTGGACGGAGATTATGGGAGTTTGGAATTTGAGAATACTGATTGACGGCACTCAGTTGACGGAACTTCAAGGCAATGACGGCATAGCTATATTGACAAAACGAAGGCACAAGTCTTTTTTTTTTTATCTCGTTTGCGGCTTATTCCACCTATAATCATCCTAACCACCCATTTGAAAGAGGTACGGACGGCATAGATTTAAATCCCTTGACTTTAAGGTTTCCATGGTGGGGTCTTACCAAAATTCCGCTAAACTTTTCAATTCTGGAAAACACCTTGCTTTTGTTAACCTTTTGTAAACAAATTTCTCTCATCACACAGAGGTGGACCACAGACTCTGATCTATTATTGTCCCATTTTTCCTCTCTTCTCTACCACACAAACACGCACACACACACACAAACCCCATAAAACCAACTCTCCTTCCCGGAAACATCCTAAAGACGACAGAGAACCCTTGGGGCTCTTGTGTTTCCGGCTGTTTTTCCTCAAGCTTACACTAGGAAACAAAGGGGAGTTTCATTAAGTAACAAGTGCATCTACTGAGATATATATTTTAATTTCATAGCTTTCTTTGTGGTCTTAGGTGGAAGATACGACATGGGCAATTATCAAAACTCATTAACCATGCAAAGAAGGCCCCTTAGTGGGGCCGGTTTGGGGTACCACTGTTGGGAAGGTGCAGGCTATGCTTAAGGCCACTGGGACCGGGGCCACTCGGCATAGAAGAAGCAAGTCTCATGGCTTGGGGCATTGCCCATTGAATTCTCTTGTCTTCTTTTGGGGAGAGAGAGAGAGAGATGTAGAGAGTGACATTGATTTAATGAGGCGGTGTCCTAAGTGTTGCAGCTAAGGTATGGGGGCTGTCCCAAATGTGGACTAGAGTCTTGATTCCACTTGCTTCTATGTTCTTCTTTTCTTTAACCACAGTGCCATGCTGACAAAAAAATTTAATCAAATTTTTTATTCAAGTGATGTGAGACAGTTTTTATTACAAAATAAGTGAGTCTTTTTCGGAATTAACCCAAGAATACTTGAGGTCCTAGCCTAGGCAAAATTTTAGATGGGGATTTAAAATTATTTTTAGATGAATAATTTATTTATTTTTATTTTTAAATATTTAAAGTTATATCTTTTAATAGGTAAATTTAAGGTGAAAGCCAACTTGCAAAACAAACTCATTATGTAACTGATTAAATTAAAATCAACTTAACTCAAAAATTATAGTTTAACAAAATATAATGTATAAATAGGTCAGAGTTATTGTAAATTCAGATAAAATAAGAGTGTAGAATCTTGTAATTTTTTGTACAAGAATATAGTGCGATTTTTTTTTTCTTTTTGAACATACATATATTTATGATTTAAAGAATAATATTTTTAAAATCTTTTTGATCATTTTACGAAACATCTTAATTTTTTATTTTTTAAAAATTTATTCATATAATTTTGTCAAATATATGTGAACTGGCCCTAGGCAAGTGAGGGGTAGGGCCGGCACTGATCCCATTAATATTCAATAATTGAAATTGTACCATATCACTTGAGATAAAAAAATTGGTAAGTATTACATTATTTTTTCTTTTATTCTGAGGCTCGAGCATAGCTTGTTTCTGTCCCTTAAAATAGCCATTGTTGAAAATATTTTCTTTTTCCCTTTGTCAAAATGTGGAGAACTCGAACCGTTGGAGTACTAACTCAAACGGTAGTTCAAGTGGTAATAATTGGGATGAACTGTAAATCCAGACGTCATGAAATTCGAATTTTGGTAATCTCTTGCAGGTCACAAGGAATTTATCACTCATGAATACTCTAATCTCAGCGTGGATGATCTATCATTGACCTGACAGAAGAGAAAATTAATCAAAATACGTGTAAACTGAACCGAACACCCCTAACCGTTGGAAAAAGAAAAAAAAACAAAGGACAATTGGATTTACATTTTGGTGCGTCCAACTGATTTACTTTGCTATGTTTTCCCCTTTCTTTGAGCTTCTGGATATAGCTAAGGGACAGTTTTGGGTGGCCTGCCAAACCCCAGAGTTTCACGTCATTAGAGTGGATTTAAACCTTGGTATGCCCAAGGATATGCCTATGAAATTCAGACACAAATTTGCTAATCCAACATGAATTGAGACGAAATTAGGGGCATGACATTAATTTTTAATGGGTTCAGATAATAATAGGTGGATTTATAAGATCTATTCAATTAATGAATACGTATAAATTTGGTCAAACATAATACAAAACCGATTAAATTCGATATATACATGGTACAATATGAAATCAATAAACTGAATAAATTTTGATACAATACGATTTAGAAACTGGAGAAAACCCTAGATCCTCTTTTTGCACCCCGAAATTAAAAAAAAAAATGGGGCTATATTATTGCTTTGACGACTCAATGAATCAGTGGGAATAGCTATTTGTATGAGTTGTTCAATAGCACTGACTATGAAGTCGTAATTCTTTTCTTAATGGTTGAGTCTAACCTTTAGTAATTCAGAAGTTTCAGGTTCAATTTTTTTTAACCCCTTCTAAGATTAGTCACCCTTGTTCCTTTAGGAACACGCTCTAACCCAGCTCAAATCACGGTGATCAACCGCTGAACTCGAAAGAATAGTCAGCACATACAAATTATTTTTCTAATTTCTCATATTAAGTAATCAATATCCCCGACATTGAGATGTGGGTGTCATGTTTGAATGTTGTCTATATTGATCAACAAACTTACAATTTCTGTATCTCATCTAAAATGATTATCAAATTCCATTAATATAGTCTCTTGCTTGTGAAATTAGAAATCCATTTGGCGAAGTGTCCGACAATCAACACTTGACCATGTTTGGTATTGGTACATTTAATACATGGACACTTTGTCCCATTTGCCAACTTATCAAAAGAACATGTCGGAGAGTACTCTGCTGCTTTTCTTCTATTCATTCTTTCGCATTTTTAACGATTAAATAATAATAAGACAATAAAGAGACTCATTTTGTGTGTAGTGTTTTTTTTTTTTTTTTTACTATAGGGTGTTTAAACTTGCGTCGATCACTCTCTCAAGCTCAGTGTCTGACCACCGTAGCTTGAGCTGATCTATACATGATTGATACAAGTTTGAACACCCTGTAGTAAAAAAAAAAATACCACACACAAAATGAGTCTCTTTATTCAATGGAACTGCCATAGATATTAGTTCAAGTGATACCACGTGACCTTATTCTTGGAATAGTTAGGGCTTTAACCTCCGTTAAGGGAAGCAGGGGGTGTGCGAAGCTATGTGGCCCTCACCTATGGCTGCGGTTAGGACAGAAGGTCGTAATGTTACAATTGAAGCACAAAACTTCCATATATAATGAGGTTTAAAAAGAGAGAACATAATAGAAGACAAGCTTAGTCTATTTTGAGAAAATTGCTTCCCGGATTGGAACAAAAACAGTAGATAAGCTGAGTCATTAGCTGTTTACAATAAGGACACAGAGTCATTACCTAAGACGTAGTGTCTTACTTAGACCTGACCCTTTGCTAATAGGTACATACCACTACACCAAAAAACACATAGCACGACGTGTGTCAGCTAAGTTTCTTGGAAAGTAAACAGAACTCAGAAAACCCAACATATAAAGAGGACCCAGGAAACCCAATAAGGACCAGAGACACTGACCAGCCTTGTTTTAGGCAGCATTCAGCCCCTTACAACTGGATTTAGGATTTGGAGTTTTGAATAAATATATCATTTTTTGGGGGGATATTTTTGAGTTTGATTGTGAATCCCCTATTATTATCCATAACAGCTCAGTATTCAAATAGTTATGATCAATTCCTGTCTCAAAAACGAGAAAGAGTACATAAATAATTCAAATGAGCGTGAGAACAGGAATTGACAAATACGGGCAATAACAGCAGTTTTGAAAGCGAATTTGGAAGTAGGCCTCACTTTTCGGAGCTGCTCCCAGCTCACAGTATGGTGGAGGAGGTGCCATCTAGGAGTGTGAGCAATACGAGCTGAAAGGCTCCCATACAATTTGGAGGGCTGGGGGCACAGATGCCAAACAAACTTGACACCTATCTATCGTCGTAGAAGCTGTTCTAAGAAAGGTTATGGTAGAGTTCCACCGGTTCAAATTAGGAACAAAATCTTTTAATCACGTACAACTGATAAATTAAACCTCGGGTAAAAAACGAAAAAAATGAAAGCAAAGTTTCACCAGCAACATACATTATGGGTTGGATAATTTACTATACACCAAAAAAAAAAAAAAAAAAAACCCCATCACTATGTACGTGCTATCTCAGGCTGATACCAATCCAACTTGGGATTTAAACTGAACAGCAACACATAATGCCTTCACTCAGATGAGATTTACGGTGAAGGAGACATAGGGATATGAATCCACATCACCTCCAAAACTGCCCATCCCTCCTTCGTCCTCAGTTTTCCAGTAAGTGCTGCATTTGCATGTGTTAAAAAAATGAGGAACACCACATAAAAACCCAGCAGTAAGAAGTTTGACAGAAAGTAGAGTTCATGTGGTCCTGGAAACACCATTGAATATATGGCCCATCCCATGCAACTAATGTCGTCAAACCTCGAGAGACTTCAATGGCTTGGACCACCTTTGGACCACCTACCTAATTGTTAAAGGAATGGGATGCTGAAAAACATGCTGAGTTTAAAATTTGTCTTTTCCTTTATCAAAATACACTAAAAATGGTCCGTCATTTATGATGCAAACTTCTTTAGCGAATGAATTGGTATACGTATTATCCATATATGATGAATATGATAGGGTAAAGATTATGGGATGAAAAGAGCGGCCACACACATATGCACTGAAGATGATAAGGTAAAGATGATGGGAGACTGAAAAGAACAAGGTATATCTGTTGCCACCAGAAAGGATACCTGCAGGATCTTTTTCTTTTCTTTTTTTTTTCTTGGGTAAATATAAATCCGATCCAGAAATCATCATACCAATATTTCTGAATTAGACTTGTATTGAAAAGCGCTCCAGTATCCATGAAAGGCCCAAGATTTGGGTAACCAGAGTCATAATCTTATTCTGAGATTGTTATGGCGGCAAGTACCTGTTTGAACTGTCGCACAGACCCTCCAAGATAGATCTGACTTTCTTCTCACTTTTCGCCGAAGGTGCCAATACCACCGACTGAAATCAATTCAAAAGTGATCTCTATGCCCAAATTTTAGTTTACAACAGGAAGTAAAAAAGGAATAGAAAGGGAAAGATGTCCGAAGTAGATAGTAGAGAGTTGTGAAGTATACTAACCAAAAATGATAGTGGCAAACCATATCTCAGAATGCTCTCCACAAAGACATGTACAGCACAGAAGTGCATCCAGGAGCTAAAAACCTTCCGGAACATGCACCAAAACCAGATTATTAAAAAATGCATAGATAAATTACTAAAATGAAACTCCAAAGAGGCAGTAACAGTTACAACTGCTGTCTAAGTGAATTGTGTGTATTTCCCACAACTATTTGGTTAACAAGCATGGGAAAAACTTGTTTGCCGCCCCAGTGAGGGGAAAAGATGGAAATGCCCTTCTTCAATTCTTTAAAATGGCACATAATTCCACAATTCATGAATCGTAGAATTACTTTGTGATCTTTCCCTCTAACATCCTTATTCCAATCTTACTACAGTTAATTTGTAAAAAAATAAGATGAAGGAAGATAAACAAATGACCTATATTTGCATGTGTTTGTTCTTTGGCAGAAAATGAAAATAAAATACCCAGAATTAGGTAATTGAATTAAAGATGCAAAAATCAAGAAATCGAGGAAATTCTTAATTCAAGAAAACCCAGAAAGTTAGATAGCAATCTAAGAAACCATAGAAAATCTAGTAAATTCACCAACTAAGAAGACCCAGATTTCAGAAAACCCAAAAAATTCTTGACCTATGAATGCGCAACAAGAAACTGAAATGAAGAGCATGCAACATCGAACATTGTTTGGTACTCATTATCAGAAATCACCTCAATATATACTAGAACTACATGGGAAAGCACCTATCAGAAGAAAGAACAACAGGAAAAATAATTTCCTTCAAATCCAAGTGGGTACCTCTAGCCTCTAGGTATGGTAATCTGGCCCGAAATTCTGGTAACCCATCCCTGCCCACCTGTAGAAGGAGATGTCGAAGCTAGTAATTGGAATGGCGCGGTTTAAGGGACAAACTCCTCAGAGAGATCTGGATTCAAAAAAAGCCATGCTACCCACCCTCGGTGACGAGGGATGCAACAATATAACATTTCCTTGCGCAGATTTGATAACAAAACGAGTTTGGCCCCATCACAATTCCATGCGCTTGTATCCCCGGGTAGCTTCCCTTTTAGCAAAGGGATGGCTTCAAAATTTGGCTAATTATGCACCCAAGACATGTTATAACCCGAGTAGTATATAAGGAGACAAGATAACAGTTTCCAATCAATGAAGATAGCTCCAAGGACCCTGATTGGATTTATTAGCCCAACAGATGATCATGTAAGATGCTTCACCAAAATATTGGGCATTGTAGATTTCTAGCTTCAATTAAACTTGTCAGCCCAACAGACGATCATGTATGAGGCTCCACCAAAATATTGGCATTCTAGACTTCCAGCTGCCATTACACTAGTCAGAAAAGCAACAGTTTCCACTTCCATCGCATTCCATTTTCCTGAAGGTAATAAAGGTGTGGTGCTTTTCAATTTGTCCCCTAAATAGGGCATTATTGTGCAATTTACCTGGATACACCCAGGAACACCCATAACATCCAGTGTCAAGACCCATAAGTGAATAAACTGTGAAATCTGCTTAAAATTGTCAGTCATCTTGTTTCATTATCGAAGCCATAGTTACTACAAATTCCTTAGACCCACCAAGCTATGGGGGAACGGAATTAAATCGGGCATTGTTATAGGACTCCATATTAATTGTCCACTTTCAGTTAGTAGTTCAATTATGGTTGAAAACGTAAGTAGGAATAATACAAGTATTTCATGGGCTTCATCTAAGAAAATGAAAGTACCTCCCCATAACTGGCATAGCACCACTGCAAAAGAGAGCTTCTCAGTGTGTCCTGGTCTCGCATTAGTTTTTCTATCTCCTGCTTTCGACTTTCTTGCGTTTTTGGATTAAATTCATAGTCATGAATCTGAATCACGAGAAATGAAACACGCAGTCCATTAGAAGAGAACTTTTTACCAGCATCAACATACCATATCATGTTGTTAGCAAGTCACAATATTAGATATTGCTAGAGATGCAGCAATATATTCTTGAAAACTATAAAATACAAGGGACTTAGTATTCCCTACTTGAGAGATAAACTCACTTGAAAACCTCTTTCACGTGCCTCAGTTCTAAAATTGTCAGCATCCCGAATTAAGTTTAGGGTGATGATCAGAACACCATATAAAAGCATAATGTTCAGTGTACAGAAATATCACAACCCGATCAGTATCATCTTAGGAATTGATTTTGAAAGGGATCTGAGACAGCATCTACCTATAGTGCAACTTCTTTAGGGTCCCACTGACCTCAAGATATGTTGCAGTTGATAAATTAGAAACTAGAAGATAGGGAGAGACAATAAACTGAGATAAAAGGGAAAAAAATCCAAACTAGGTGGTTGAATCATATGGAAAGAGATAATCTATTGAGGACTGGGGGCTATGTGAAAATTAGCAACCCACAACTCCACAGCATCCATATTGCCCCAAGAAGAAAACCTTTCTGGAGAGTGGAAAATAAGGGATTTATGTAGTTAATTCCAGATAATTGGCTTTAGAGTAAGTAAAACTATTGTGCTCATATGCCAGGGCAGATCAATGAAACTGACAGTGTTTCCTACTTCATTATTGTTCATGAATCACAGCAACAAAATGAAACCAATAGATAATAAGCACACACAGACATTCACACAAATGGATATAATTTGACAAATTGTAGTACACTCGAAAAAGTAACTCATATAAACCCGCAATACCTTGAGATCATCCTCAATCTTAGCTATTTGTCTATGAATCCCATCCACAATCTCCCTAAGAGGTGACATTATCGGGTACTTCGCCTCATCCCACACAAATCTAACATTACAAATCGTATTCACAACAAAAACAACCGAATATCTTAAATCAAACCAACTAAAACGTACGTATTATATTACCTGGTAAGGTTTGAGTCAACAGGAACCCCATCGACCGTCAAAGAACTACTGACCACTCCAGAAACCTTCTCTAATTCTTCGATCTGACGCCGTATCTTGTGAGACACTCGTTCAATGAAGCTATTCGACTACAGTAATCCACAGTTTCCATTGCATAAATCACACAACAATGCTTAACTGCTCGTACAACGAAATTGAAGTGAATTTGGAGAAATTCCCCTTCACAAGGTCATCACTGAGTGCTAGAAGCGAATCTAGAGTTCCCACACGGAGATTCGGAATGTTGAACTGCGAAATTCAAAAGAAAAACCGTTGATAATCTACGAAATTGAAGTTTACAATACCAAATCTCGCGCTGAATTTGAACATGTTATGTGTGTGTTGGATCATACACGGTAGAGAGGAGTATCGAAGGCGTGTTTAGAGATGGATTCTTGCAAGCGACTCCAGAGAGAAGATGCGGAGTTTTGGACGGGGAGAGAGACCACCCAGTACCTTGACGCCATTGTTGCGCAGAGTCGCAAGGTTTATCACATGTTCTGGAATTTTCGACACATGTTTGGATTAATTACATTTATATCCACAAGTTTAGAATTACAATCTCCTTATTTGTCAATTAAATTTAGAAAAAAATAGACCTGAATCCTTTGAAATTTATCATTTAAACCCCTAAAATTTAAAATATTACATAAAAACTCTTAAAAGTTATAGACAAGTAACACATAGACAAGACCTTAATTCGTTATTAAATTATATATAGACCCCTGAAATTTAAAATATGTAATACTTAGACCTAAAGTTTAAAGTATTACACTTGAGGAAATAAAAGACAACTGGAAAATAACAGCGGAAAGGAAAAATGATAAAAACCAAATAGAAAAATGGAAAAAAGGGGTGATAGGACTACGACGTGGTTTAGGTACGTTGATTATTTTCCTTTGTACAAATTACAAAAACTAAAAGGGAGAATTACACCCCCACCCCCTGAGGTTTGTCACTTAATTACTCAGACCCCCTGACATTTAAAATATTACACACAGACCTCTGAGGTTTGTACGCGCGTAACACTTAGATCCCTGCTGTAAATATATTCGTTAATAAATTACATCCAGACCCCCTAAAGTTTGTAAATATATATTACTTAGACCCCTTAAGTTTAAAATGTTATACTTAGACAAAAAATATTTCAATCAAAAAGAAAATATCAAATATTTTAAAGTTTAAAATTAAAATTCATGTTCTATTGAATCTTTTATTGAAATAAAATCAAAAATAAAAATTTAATTTTTTTCTTAAAAAATTGTGATTAGTATACAATTATATTGTCTATTGAAATTTAATTTGGTCATTTAAACGACCAAATTAAAATACCAAACTACCTCAATTAAAGCTAAAAGATATTGTGTTCATTAAAGTTTGACCCCTTGTTTAATTTTTTAGTTTTATTCTAATAGATAGTATAATTATATACTAACTATGATTTTTTTTTTTAAAAACTAGATTTTTATTTTTGATTTTTTTTCAATAAATGACATAATAGAATATGAATTTTGAATGTAAAATTTATGTTCTATTATGAATGACTTAGACCCCTTGTTTGATTTTTTAGTTTTATTCCAATAGATAATATAATTGTATACTAATTACGATTTTTTAAGAAAAAAATAAATTTTTAATTTTAATTTTATTTCAATAAATGATACAATAGAACATGAATTTTAGTTGTAAAATTTAAAATATTTGATATTCTATATTTGATTAGAGTATTTTTTGTCTAAGTATAATATTTTAAACTTAAGGGGTCTAAGTATTATATACTTACAAACTTCAAGGGAGTCTAAGTGTAATTTATTAACAGATATATTTACAGCAGGGGTCTAAGTGTTACGCGCGTACAAACCTTAGGGGGTTTGTGTGTAATATTTCAAATATCAGGGAGTCTAAGTGATTAAGTGACAAACCTCAGGGGGTCTAGATGTAATTCTCCCAAACTAAAAATATATCAGTGAGGCATTCATCACAGTGGAGCTCTAGACTAGATCCATGGCTTCTTCAATTCGCTCTCGCTTCTCCAGATCCAGAGGAATCAAATCAAGTTCCTTAACCTTCTATCAGAACTCTCTCTATCTAGCTGAATTTCGTATTCGCTACTCAACTAGATGAGGCTTTTACAGTTGGCCATTGCAGTTGCTTTAGCATCTGGACTCGCAGCTATTCTCATCTACATCACTGGCCTCCCAAATCTAAGTACGCATGATCTTCTCTCTCTCTCTCTCTCTCTCTCTCTCTCTCTCTCTTGTATATATATGTATATACTTTGTGCTTGCAGTGACTTTTTTTTGATTGTTTGATGTATTGGTGTGTAGATGGCTCATTACAACTTTTGAACGAAGATTTGAAAGCATTGCAATCACCGCAGAGTGGTTTTCAAAAGTGTGTGGTGAGTTTTTACGTAGAAACACAAGTAGTTTTTGAACATGTCACTTCACCAACTTCATCTCCCTCTGAAATTGCAACATCTCTTGCTTTATCTGAAATGACTCTGGCCTGCAGTGTTTAGACAGTAATTTTGTTAGGAGGTCAGTCTTCTGGCCTAAGATGGTAGAGATCAAGTAACTGATGAAGTACATAGGTACAACTTGCGGAGTTCGGACACCTAGCCATTTTGCGAATTCATAGCCAAGGCGTTCTGATTCATCATTTTCAGGTTGGTTGAATAGCGCAAAAAATACTACACCCCCAGAATTCAATGGGTTTGCTTGGCCCATGGACCTGTTACTTGGTCCGAAAAAATAAGCCCAAAACTAAATAGACCCAATGCTCGGCCCAAAACCTGGCCCATTATCCCACCCACAAAAAATCAGTAAAATTTGCCCCAAGAACCTGCCCACCCGTTCACCCACTTTGTTTGAAAAAAGAAAAATTGACCATTGAAAGTTTGGTGAAATTTGTGACTTTATTTTTAATTCAAAAATATAATTTATAAAAATAATAAATTGAATTTTCCCCCAAGAACTCGCCCAATGAATGATGTGTTAGATTACGAATAGTCTATCCCTACTTGAAAGCCAGCCAGCCCACCCGATAACTCACCCGGGTAAGGGTTTGAACCTACCCTACACAGACCCAGTCCAAAAATCTCACGGCCGTAACCCTGCCCAGTCCAACCCATGGACATTCCTAACTCTTAATCAATATCACGCTCTAATTTTAATTATGCCCAAGCCCATATTGTTCTTTACAACTCTTTCTGGGTGACAGTTTATTTTAGCTGGAGAATGAAATATAATGTATGAATCTACAAGAAACTTGTGCGAGTATATATTATCATCTATATAGTAGTGCTTAAAATGGTATTGTGCGATGAAGTTAAATAGACAAAGAAAGACTTTATAGAGACCTGTAGCTCACTGGGGCTTGCAACTTGCAAAAATTTATCTACAGCAACTTAATATTCCGATTCACCTATCATTGAATGAGAAGATGTCCTTTGTGTAGGGCTAACACTTCCACCACGACTAATCTTAAGTGCTTCCAAGGCCTTTTGTATTTCCATTGTCATGGCACTGTCCACACTCCCTGATGATAGTTTCTTGTGTGATTTCTGCAAATGAAGCTTTAGCGAGCTGCTACTCAAGCCAGCATTTTTTCCACAGATGGGGCAGACCTTCATAACTGGTCTCCGTTTTTGCCATTCCATGGAAACCTTCCCATGCAACTTCCTATCTATGTCCAAAAGAATCTTAGCAAATCCATCATTGGGTTGGGCACGTCGGTGAACTTGTCTCAAGGTATTCCATGCTTCCAATAACGAGAAGTTCCTTCATAAAAAAAAACACGAGATTAGAGAATTTGAGACTTACTTTCTGTTAACAAACTTCAATGCACCACATATTTAAAAAATGACATAAAATTTAAGCAATGTTGTACTCATGGGTGGGTTCCACGACAAATGTAGAACAACCCCAACTATATAACATTTGGATGCCACATAATGGTCAACCACCATTTTTTAGTTATGTACTTGTAATTTGCACTTACTTTCTGAGCATTAAGTGAGCAAGAACTAATGTTGCACTTCTACTTCTCCCTTCAAAGCAATGAATCAGAACCTTCCCACCTAGTTGTTCAACGTGATCAATGAAATCATGTGCTTCCTCAAAGATTTCGTCGATGTTTGTATCTTCGTTGTCACATATCTGCATACAAGGGCAATTCAACATCATACAACAGCTTCCACAAAGCTTCCAAAGAAGTAAATAATTGGCACATGGAAAGAAATTGCACTTACAGAAAAATTCTTATACTCGAATAACTCAGGATATTGAGAATCTGATTGTCCAATTTCATTAGAGCACAAACACAATATATGTGTAATTCCCAAGTGTTGCAGAGTGTACACAGATCTCGCAGCCAGCGCCCCACCGATGAACAGACTACTTGAAATTGATGATGGCTTTTCTGTATTTGCAGCATCAGAAATCAACGCTATCCTCTCAAGAATGTGCTCAAGCCTGACCTGTAACTTGTATACAACCTTAATGTTTACAATAATAGCTCTGTATAGGACATTGAAAGTCAACTCAAAAACAAAAAATTGCATCCAAATGTTGAAAGAAACTATTACCTTCAACTCATAAGCATCAACGACACAATTGCTATCACTACACTCAAAAAACCCTGTATGGAAGTTGTTCTCCTGACATAGCTTAACTGCATCATTTTTAAGCATTTCATTCCATTGTTCTAACTCTTTGTTTAGTTCCAAATCCACCTGCAAAAAGATCAACAAACTACGGTCAAATTATGCTGATATAGAAAGCACAGAAACATTGCACTCAACAGAACCACACAACTACAACTTCTACATTGCAAGAGAACCCCAGAATTCAGTCTAAGACCTTGGTCATTCAACTCTGGGTAATTTTTATCAATTCATACTTTAATATCATGGTGCTTTATCCATGTTAGCAAGAAAATAAATAATACAGTGATAACCACTAATAAAATGGCTATGTTTGATCCATGTGTTTTCAGAATGGGAGCATCACTTTGCCAATGCCACCAGTGAAATAGGATTATCAACAATTTGAGAATTGGAGGCATGATGGAAAAGGTTGAGTTCTACTGAAAGGAATACATTATCCCTTAAATAGTCACTTTCGACTAGAGGATCACCATTACACCTTCCACAGACTAGCAACCTATGTTAAGTAAAGCAGTAGCCCTGCCATTTTAAAAATTCGCATGGGGCTGAATAGGTGGATTAAGGACTTTGTCTTGCTCGAGATGAATGTGTGGTTTAATAAGATCAAAAGCATATACTTTTATCAGATGACAGTAAATTCCACCAATAAAATAGCACATACTTTAGCCAATTTGTGGAAGTCACGGAGCTTTGATGTCATACGCAGGCTACGAAGAGGCTCTCCACTCCCCTTGCTCATCTTTCCATGCCAATTATCCCGTGAGATGGGAGAACCAGAGTCTGAGCTTTCTTTAGATCCCGATGATGATGACTTAGGAGCTGTTCTTTGCAACTCCGAATCCATTAAATCTGGATGGTTATCAGCAATGATCCGTTCTTTAATTGGTGAAGGGCAATTATGACTAGCCCCTGTAGCCTGTGAGAGAGACTCAGCAACCACCAAATCTTCTTTGTCAAAATCTCCAGTGGAAGTCCTATTTATAATATTCAGAAATGCTCGTAGGAGGCTATCCAGTTTTTGGTGAAGTGTAAGAAGGAATATATGAAATCCCTGCAAGTCCCTGAGAGCTGCACGAAACCCACCTCGAAATTCATGAACTGAAGCCATATCTTTTGAACGCAAATCATTAAGTGTATCAGAATCTTCTGGTGGAGATCCTAATCTCCCTCCAGTTATCTCATGTAAGAGGTTCGATGCATACTCAGAACTGTTGATGAGGAGCTCAACTAGCTTAGGATAATTTGCCTGGTCATTGGCACGTTTTCCAGCAGGTGGTCTTCGAGGAACCCCAGAATCAATAGCCACGATATGAAAATCAGAACTTGTAATTTCACTTGGAATCTCATTTTTTAGACTAATATTTCTGGATTTTGGAGATTCTGTGACATCAGAAAGATCAGAACTCGGCGATACTAATCCTGAATTATGAGGTCCCAGCCTGCAATCTACTGATGTTGCCCGTCTTTCTTTTTGAAGCGCCCGAATTATGCTTGGCCTATATCTCTCAATTGCAGAATCAAAGGCCGCCTCCATTGCACCCATATTTGCAGACGCCATTTTATCAGCCAATAATAAGTTAGCAGAATTCCCGCGCCACTTGAGATGACGACAAGGGAGCCTATCTTCATTTCTGATGACAAGGTCCAGCATCAAGATCCTGCCAAGGGCTGCCGCTGTCCTATCTGCAGCTTCTCGTGAATCAAATGCACTGGAGCTTTCCAATAGAGGAGATCCATGCACGTAACTGCAAAAAAGAGAAGTTTTTGAGTGTTCAGAGAACCATAGAAATCCAGCAGTCACCTCAATATCATTCTAATGCTTAGCATCATGGAATTCATGCTTCCTCCTCTGATCACTCAAATGACCCCCAACACATGAAAGCGACTTCCACTAGGACATTGTCAATTTGTCCAATCTAAAAAACAGCCTGCTCCAACTGGCACAAAGGTAGAACATTAACCTATTCAAATTTAACTATAGCAAATAATATTTTAGCAAATCAACTAGACTCATCACATAACCCAACGATCTAAACAGACTGATATTTTGTAAGCTGCTATTGTGAAGGTAGAGAAAACTCATGCTCAGCATCAATACTACTAGACAGCCAGTGTTAAAGGAAGCAAGGATATTCCATGCTGCTGCATCATAAAACCTCATTTACAACAGAATAAGTTTCAGTATGCACTTCATCAGGAAAAGGCATCGGCTAAGTTCAAGAGCCTCTAGAAGTTCTGAACATGTCACTTCACCAACTTCATCTCCCTCTGAAATTGCAGCATCTCTTGCTTTATCTGCAGCTTCCTTAATCTGCAGCCACTCTGGACAAGAATTGTGAATGACTCTGGCCTGCAGTGTTTAGACAGAGTAATTTTGTTAGGAGGTCAGTCTTCTGGCCTAAGATGGTAGAGATCAAGTAACTGATGAAGTACATAGGTACAACTTGCGGAGTTCGGACACCTAGCCATTTTGCGAATTCATAGCCAAGGCGTTCTGATTGTGTGGCCATCCTTGAAGATGATATCTTGATAACAGCTGCTGCTTCCCCTGGGGAAGATTCACCATTTTCAGGTTGGTTGAATAGCGCAAAAAAGACTACACCCCCAGAATTCACAGTCACCTATATCCTCATTAAGTAATGAGGCAGTGCTCAAGTTAGGATGAGGAAGTAGTAATTTATATGTCAAAGTAAAATGGGAGAAAAATAACCAATGAAAATGTACAAAGTAAAATTGCAGAGCTGTTGCACCTTTATATAATTGTGATGCAAAAAACTAACAATAATAATGATCACACAAGAGAGCTTGTTCGTGAGACAAGAATATATAAACGTCAAAGCAGATGTAGCACTGTTGTAAAAATAATAGAATTGCACCTCAAAGAACGGTTGGCCTGAAAAGGGTCCTATTCTTATAGTCTACGATAAGAAAAAGAAGAATATAAAAATAGGACACACGCCGTGATCATGGCTCAGATGTTGTGGCACTCCTGGCTGGGGTGTGTGTTTCAATGTGGTGTGGGTGTGGGGGGGTTGGGGGAGGGTTATGGCAAGTTTGAGCAACTAACTGAATTTTTTTGACTTAATCTTGTTTACAAAGCTCCAAAGCATCTCTTGACAAGAAGGATAGAGCATTTTCATACTTATTTTACTAATTTGGGCCGTTAAGGGACCAGAAAACCATCCAAATAAAAAGTTCACCAAGATTTTATACAGATAGCTGTTTTTTTTTTATCACTAGATAGTTGTTGACCTATAAGTGTAAACAAGGTTTTGATTTCTTGCTTGGGGGAAAAATATGAAGAAAAACCCCAAAACAAAATCCTGAAAAAAAGGAAAGGTGACAGTGTCAACAATGACTGCCTGGGTTTCCTAAATTTTTCCACAAATTCTGATTTCCTGACACAAATATAAATGAGAAACATACCCTTCAGCAAAGTAAAGCTGAGAGTATTACATACTTCTAATGCTTTATTCATTTCGTCCTCAGACTGTTCAGCACTGCTGCTATGTTCAGTGTGGTGAAGGGAAGCCAGCATGTTCCAAGAAAAGGAGCTAGATTCAATGTCCAACATAACAGCTTTACCAAATCTTTCCCACAAACTGGTTTCTGTAGCTTGCTCTGAAGGTGGGACACTCTTTAAATCAGATTCAGAACTTGATTCTCCTGCACTGAACCAGAATCATTATGGAAACAACATAATAACGATGAAACCAATCTACAGGAGTTAGCAATCAAACTTTTTAACAAAGAAAAAGAAAACTTCAGCAGAAAATTGGTTTGTTTGAAATGAATAAAAACTGCCATGAATAGGCCCAGACAGAACCAGCAGAGCAGGATTATTGTAAGAAGACTTACGGATCATACATTTTTTTTTTATCAGAACAAAATGACATTAAACATAAATTTCCACAACTTTTAGTTTCCTCATGTTCCATGACAGAGCAGACCGAGAAATTTGCATAGCAGAAACCATATTTCACTCAGCATATCCACATCGTTCAGAAACACTAATCAGCTAGCTACACCTAGTCATTGCATTTAAGTTCACATAAACTTGGCACGAAAATTCACCAACTATAGAGAAACAACATTTCCAATAAAGGCCATCGAAATTAACCTCAAGGGCATAGTATTGGTTCTCTGAGGCCGGTGTGGGAATCCGGAGGACCGGTACGTGCTGCTACGCTTACGAACCAATTCCACCCATTGCGTGAAGCGATACGCCGGACCTGCCGTAATGTCCCCTAACATGTACAATACCTGAATCCACAAACGCCATCACCACAATTTAAAATCAAAATCCACTACTCTCTCTCTCTAGAATTTAGGAAATGAAAATTAATGACTAAAGAACTAACCCTAGAAGTGACACTGAGGGGAAATGGAGCTTCAGATTCGTCAGATCCGAGATTGAAATCCTTCTCTTCCTCTCCCTTCTGCATATATATGCGAGGTTATACATGTATATACGAGCAAAGAAAAATGTAGAATTGATGTAAGGGGAATTTGGAACCCTAGATCTACAGAACTATACATACGACACGCTCGGTATATATGTATATAATTAATCAAAAAGCGTATCCGTAGGGGGGAGAGAGAGAGAGAGAAAAGAGTACCTGCAGAGTATGAGGGTCTTCTTTTTGCTCTGTGGCCATTCTGTTACTACTTTTTCGATTTGAATTTGTCAAAAAATGAGTGTAAAATATGCCGTTAGCTTTTTTTCCTGTGAGCTTTGAAAATTGAGGTTCTCGCTTTTCCCACGTCGTTGTGATTGGAAGAGAGACGATTAGAACTAGGAGCGAGCGGTTATTACTACCTACTGTGTCTACTGGTACTGGTAGAGAGAGTGAAGCTGCGATGTAGTGGGAGCACGAGTCCACACACGTACGAGTTAATCAATTTCAACTAAGCTATCTTTCCAAAAAAAAAAAAACTAAGCTAGTTACACGCACAACCGCTTTAGAGCAACTCCAAGCGACTATGTAAAAAAAGGTTTTTAACTATTTTAGATAGTCAATTCATAAATTTTAGTTCCAATGGGCTATATATTTCACTCGATATTTTCCATTTTTCAAATATTGTTCACTGGATTTGGCAACCATTCAAGACTAGCTATTTTCTCAATAGAAGCTCCATAGCTCCATCGTCAATCGTCACTCCATAGAAGCTCCACAGCTCTATTGTCTTCATCATCGCAGATCAGTCTACAAAAGCTCCATAGAATCTTGTAGGTGAGGAGTTAAAAGAGGTTGACACACGTGTCTATACTAAGGGTAATTGAAGAGGGTGAGTAGGATAAGTGGATGAGATGGAAGGGACTTGAGCAGTCTGTTAACGAAGGGACTAACCAGTTAGGCCGAGGGTAGGTGAAAAATGCTCTCACCAGCTAGAAAAATCATCCTCAGAGTGGGCAATTAATATGGGTATTTATAGCACAGTGCTCGGGCAGATCAGGTTGCCCGCCGCGACGCTCGACCACCCACAAACCCATAACCGCGATGATACCAATGACCGTTAACGCGAGTCATGCGTCTCAACATTAACTAGGCAGATATAATGTTTTCCCGAACGCAACCTAGACGTGGCCAAGGACTTTAGAGGTTTAACGTGTACAGTGAAGAATACTGATACATAAAGAGACAACTTTTCTCCCTCATCCACTTACAAACACTAATCCACTCAATAAGCTATATGCTCCACGATGCACATAAACAAATTGCCATAAGAATCCCTGATCATTTAGTCGTAGTAAATCTGATACTTATCACATACCTTCCAGTTTGTTTTCTGCTTATGGCATTGAGTTGACTGCGGACATTGTTATACTCAACAACACGAACCTATAACAGAAAACCCAAAAAAAAATTATAAAACTCAGAATAGGCTTCAATAAGCAATTGAAAATTAACAGCACAACCCCTATTTTGCGGACCTAAATTTCAGTCAGGTGCATTATGCAACAGAGACCCTTTGGCTGCTCAGGCAAGCACAGAGGTTACTAAGCTAATTCAGATGTCCAATCCAACGCAAACAAAAAAAACCAAACAGAAAAGGTAACCCAGCTAACTAATTCACGTCTAACACTCATGTTGTAAGCAGATATAGCCAAGATTGTAACAAAATGGTACTATTACAAAGAAATCACAAATGATGGAACATTGTTTGAAATAAATAGAAGAAGCTTAAGCTATTGACAAATAGTCAAAATCCAATTCCCGGTCATAAACAATGATAACAAGCAACAAACTTGAACCAATAAATAATAGTCTGATGCAACTAAGTGATAATACTGGCTAAACAATTTGTTTCCAGAAAAGGAGATGCCATAAAGTTGGAGCCCCTTACACCAACTGGTGAAATTTCCTTGTAATTCTTAAAGAGGAAAAAAAGGAAATGAGAAGCCATCAAATTCCACAGGACATGCACGTGAACCATTTCCTCATTTCTGTTTGAGAATGCAGCCAGCGCCAACCTGGTAACTTTTCTGCTTAAAACAGGTTGAAGTCTTTCAAACACTGAGGTTGACCATGCACTAAACAGTCTTGTGCTATAACTTTATTAGAAGTCGAGTCAAGTTTAAGGTTGATAGTTTCAAGTATCGCAGCAGAACTGCAGACGTTCTTAGCAACTGTCCAACGATATATCGAATTAAAACTATACAGATTTTCACTGCAAAAATATTTGCTTCAGAAACACTACGGGGGTGTTTGTTTCATGTTTTTGTTTCGTGTTTTGTGTTTTTTTTTTTCATTTTTTGAGTAAAACAAAAACAAAAACATGTTTAGGTTTGTGTTTGTGTTTCTGTTTTATATAAAATAAGTTGTTTCGAAAACAAGGTGCAAAAACAAGGAACAAAAAAAAAGATGTTTTCAGAAACAAGGAAAAACAGAAACACGCGCTAAGAGAGTTAATGAGATCCGGGTTTCGATCTTCCTTAGCAACAAAAATAGTCTTTTTTTGTGGAACTATTTAAACCCACTTCATTTCTCTCTCCTCTCCATCAATGCCTCACTCTCTCTATTGTCTCTCTCACTGTCACCAACAGGGAGCAACCATCTCCTCTCTCTCACCGATGGGGAGGTAAGCCCCTTCTTTTTCTCTATCTTTCTCCCTCTCTCATCTCATCTCCTCTCTCTCTATATATATATACACACACACAGATCTCTGTGTGTGTGTTCCGTATACTGTGTGTTGTGTTCTCTGTGTGTGTGTGTTGTATGTTGTGTGTTGTGTTTGTGATTGAATTGAGATTGGGATTGGGATTGAATTGCCATTTAGGATTGAATTGAGAGTGGGATTGAATTGCCATTTGGTGCTTAGGAATTCAGAAGGGCATCTAGTTCTCGCTGCTGCTGTTTTTTGTGGTGAGGGTTCGAATATGAGGGCATAATGTTTGGCCTTACTTGATGGGTTGAAAATGGTGTTGCAGTATGGGTTGGATGATTATTGTTTTGCCATTGAGTCTGACTCTCAGACATTGGTTCACATGGTAATGGGAAAGGTTGAAGTGCCGTGGAAATCCAAGGCCATTTTGGGGCAAATCTGGGGCATTCTTAGAGGAATTAATGCCCAGATTTCTCATGTTTTTAGGGAGGGGAATGGTTTAGCTGATTTTTTAGCGTCGTATGCAGTCAGGACGAGGTCATCTACTAATTTTACCGATACTGTTCTGCCTTTTGATGGGAAGATGTTGCTGCATCAGGACTAATGCATGTTACCGGTGTTAAGGGCGAAGAAATCCTTGATTCCTGGAGGGGTAAGCCTGCCCTTGATGGGTTGAAGATGTTTTTGAGATACAGTTTGGAGGTGTATCAGATTTTCATTGAATCTGACTCCCAAGTGCTAGTGGACATGGTTTTGAGGAATGCAGGGGTTCTGCCTCTGGATCGCATCTAGTTGCTGGGAAGTGTTGCTGTGCGGAAGAAAAGGTTTTTTGTTGCTTGTAAGGATCATGTTCATGGGAATAATGTTGCTGATTTTAGGACATTTTGAAGGATTAAAGCCAAAATGTATAGGTTCAGGTTTATTCCTTCATTTGATTCTTGTAATTCTGGATTTATTCAATAAAATTCTTTCTTAAAAAAAAATAATAATTGAATTGCCATTTGAGATTGAATTGGGAGTGGGATTGAAGTAATGTATTGAATTGTAATTGAGATTGAATTGTCATTCAGATCACTATTTCAATCAATTACCAATCATTATAACTTTTTAAATAAAAATAAAAGTAATGTATATTATTCACCATATCATTAATTCATCAAATTAATTTAATTTGTTAAGTCTCAATAGCATTGTTGAAAGAAAAATAGGGGACTTAAGGATATAACTTGAAGTGTTTATCAAACATGTTTTTTATTTTTATTTTCATAATTTAGTAATCTCAAATAACTCTCAAACATGTTTTCTGCTTTCAATATTTACCACAAAACAAAACAAAAATTGCCTCTGTTTTTTATTTTTTTGAAAACGCGAAAACAAAAACGTTACCAAACGACCCCTACGTTTTTTTCCTATTTGGAATCCAAGACTAATGGATTATGTTGAGATATCGCAGATTACCAAAAATGATTACCACCAGAAATTTCATATACGAGCTAAAAGAGCATAAATACAAGTATAAAAACCGTTCCCTGTAAATTGTGCGCCCATACTATTTATTTTCTTAGGTGCTTTAAGTGACATAGCCAGCCAACACAAATGATACCCATTTGTGATTGTCATGTAATATTTGAATTGATTTTTTAAGTTTAGGGTGATGATCAGAACACCATATAAAAGCTTAATGTTCAGTGTACAGAAATATCACAACCCGATCAGTATCATCTTAGGAATTGATTTTGAAAGGGATCTGAGACAGCATCTACCTATGGTGCACCTTCTTTAGGGTCCCACTGACCTCAAGATATGTTGCAGTTGATAAATTAGAAACTAGAAGATAGGGAGAGACAATAAACTGAGATAAAAGGGAAAAAAATCCAAACTAGGTGGTTGAATCATATGGAAAGAGATAATCTATTGAGGACTGGGGGCTATGTGAAAATTAGCAACCCACAACTCCACAGCACCCATATTGCCCCAAGAAGAAAACCTTTCTGGAGAGTGGAAAATAAGGGATTTATGTAGTTAATTCCAGATAATTGGCTTTAGAGTAAGTAAAACTATTGTGCTCATATGCCAGGGCAGATCAATGAAACTGACAGTGTTTCCTACTTCATTATTGTTCATGAATCACAGCAACAAAATGAAACCAATAGATAATAAGCACACACAGACATTCACACAAATGGATATAATTTGACAAATTGTAGTACACTCGAAAAAGTAACTCATATAAACCCGCAATACCTTGAGATCATCCTCAATCTTAGCTATTTGTCTATGAATCCCATCCACAATCTCCCTAAGAGGTGACATTATCGGGTACTTCGCCTCATCCCACACAAATCTAACATTACAAATCGTATTCACAACAAAAACAACCGAATATCTTAAATCAAACCAACTAAGACGTACGTATTATATTACCTGGTAAGGTTTGAGTCAACAGGAACCCCATCGACCGTCAAAGAACTACTGACCACTCCAGAAACCTTCTCTAATTCTTCGATCTGACGCCGTATCTTGTGAGACACTCGTTCAATGAAGCTATTCGACTACAGTAATCCACAGTTTCCATTGCATAAATCACACAACAATGCTTAACTGCTCGTACAACGAAATTGAAGTGAATTTGGAGAAATTCCCCTTCACAAGGTCATCACTGAGTGCTAGAAGCGAATCTAGAGTTCCCACACGGAGATTCGGAATGTTGAACTGCGAAATTCAAAAGAAAAACCGTTGATAATCTACGAAATTGAAGTTTACAATACCAAATCTCGCGCTGAATTTGAACATGTTATGTGTGTGTTGGATCATACACGGTAGAGAGGAGTATCGAAGGCGTGTTTAGAGATGGATTCTTGCAAGCGATTCCAGAGAGAAGATGCGGAGTTTTGGACGGGGAGAGAGACCACCCAGTACCTTGACGCCATTGTTGCGCAGAGTCGCAAGGTTTATCACATGTTCTGGAATTTTCGACACATGTTTGGATTAATTACATTTATATCCACAAGTTTAGAATTACAATCTCCTTATTTGTCAATTAAATTTAGAAAAAAATAGGCCTAAATCCTTTGAAATTTATCATTTAAACCCCTAAAATTTAAAATATTACATAAAAACTCTTAAAAGTTATAGACAAGTAACACATAGACAAGACCTTAATTCGTTATTAAATTATATATAGACCCCTGAAATTTAAAATATGTGATACTTAGACCTAAAGTTTAAAGTATTACACTTGAGGAAATAAAAGACAACTGAAAAATAAAAGCGGGAAGGGAAAATGATAAAAACCAAATAGAAAAATGGAAAAAGGGGTGATAGGACTACGACGTCGTTTAGGTACGGTGATTATTTTCCTTTGTACAAATTACAAAAACGAAAAATATATCAGTGAGGCATTCATCACAGTGGAGCTCTAGACTAGATCCATGGCTTCTTCAATTCGCTCTTGCTTCTCCAGATCCAGAGGAATCAAATCAAGTTCCTTAACCCTCTATGAGAACTCTCTCTATCTAGCTGAATTTCGTATTCGCTACTCAACTAGATGAGGCTTTTACAGTTGGCCATTGTTGTTGCTTTAGCATCTGGACTCGCAGCTATTCTCATCTACATCACTGGCCTCCCAAATCTAAGTACGCATGATCTTCTCTCTCTCTCTCTCTCTCTCTCTCTCTCTCTCTCTGTATTGTATATATATGTATATACTTTGTGCTTGCAGTGACTCTTTTTTGATTGTTTGATGTATTGGTGTGTAGATGGCTCATTACAACATTTGAACGAAGATTTGGAAGCATTGCAATCACCGCAGAGTGGTTTTCAGAAGTGTGTGGTGAGTTTTTACGTAGAAACACAAGTAGTTTTTGAAATTTATGTTGAAATCTGCATAAACACAAATAATTATAATTTTTTAAAATTTGAGATAAAATTTATTAAAATTGTTAAAATCGTGGATGTTTGATCAATAATAATTATATTTTCTTTGATTTTTGAATTAATATCTTACAGTAGTTGTAGCGTGATTTTCGTTATATAAAAATTTGATTACATATGTTCTGTATATAAGTTTAACAATATTAATTTGATCGTTGTATTGTTCAAATTGTATTATACATTATCTTTATTTATAAACAAATATTTGTAATTTTTTACAAATAATATAGTGTCTTCAGGCACGGACAATTACTAGTATTCAATAAATCAGATTGATTTTTGTACCAAATCTCATATATTAAGAGTATATTCAATCCTTGCTCTTTTTTAAAACTCTTATTCTTGTTTAAACTCAAATTAAAATTTGAGTAAAAAACATATTAAATCAGGGAAGACTCAAAATTTTACTCAAATCATCAATGGTTAAATTTTATTCTCTTTTAAAGATTCAATTGTCATATTTTATCTTCCTTCAAGTTTGAGTTTGTCCTCCTTTAAATTTGAGTATTTAAGTTATCTTCAACATTGGCACAAAATTAAGTAAATGCTTGGTTTCATACAAAAAAATTCAATGGACAAACTCTAATTTATAAGAGTGCAAACTCTAATTTAAAGGAGAACAAACTCAAATCTAAAAGTTAGTGAAATATGATTATTAGATATTTAAAGGATAATAAAATCTCACTATTAGTAATTTGAGTAAAGGTTTGAGTCTCTTTTAATTTGAGTAAACATTTAACTCTCCATTGATTTGGTATAAGTTTGGGCATAATATTGGAGAATATTTTTGGGTTATTTTTACTTAAATTTAAATTTGAGTCTGAAAAAAGGTAAGGATTGGAGATGCTTAAAGAAAGCTATTTTCAAGTCTTTCGTCTTCTTTAGCACTAATTAAATATTGAGTGTAATAGTGATACTACATTAACATTAATACGTACTGTAATCGTCTAATGATAACTCATCCAGTACAATAAGTAGACGACACTCATTCAAATAACTACTATTTCATGTAAGACAATCTCTAATGGAAACTCAAACTCTTCCTCAAATTTGAGTAAAAAAAAAAAGTAAAAAGTTTAAGTTGGTATAAATCTCTCCAATGGAGAAAATTCAAATTTAAAGGAAGAAAAATTAAAATTTAAATGAGGATAAATCTAAATTTAAAAGGGAGTAAAATATGACCATTGGATTTTTAAAGAAGGATGTTATCTCAACTTTAAAAATTTGAGTATGAATTTGAGTCTCTCTTGATTTAAATAAAAGAAATTAGTCTCCTTTCATTTGGTATGATTATGAGTCTAGCATTAAAGGATAGTGTAATCTCATTATTAAACTTAAATTGAATCTTTAAAGGAGGATGTAATCTTACCATTAAAAATTTGGGTATGGATTTGAATCTCTCTTGATTTGCGTGAAAAAATGAGTCTCCCTTCATTTGGTATGGGTATGAGTTTAACATTGGAGAAGGTTTTTAAAAATTTTTATACTCAAACTCTTAAGTTTAATGGTGAGATTACACCCTCTTTTAATTTTAGATTCATACTCATACCAAATGAATGGAGATTCGTTTTTTAATTCAAATCAAAGGAGATTCAAATATACCTAAATTTTTAATAGTGAAATTACACCCTTCTTTAAAAATTCAATAGTCATTATTTAAATTTGAATTCTCTTCCTTTAAATTTGAGTTTTTTTTATTAAAAATATCTATATTAAATTAAACTTTTTTTTTACTTAGATTTAAGTAAGAATTTAAGTTTCGGTCGGAGATAGTCAAAGATAGTAAATATTCCATATAAAAAAAAAAAAGTGGGATCATCTCATCCTTTTGAATATTTAACATTAGATAGTTGTGTTACATAACAATATTAACGTGATATAACCGTTATCCAGAATATTTATACATGAACAATATTATATGCACAAAAAATATACATTAAATGTTATATAAGTAAGTCTTATCAGTGATCCAACGACTATAATTAATTTAGTGTACAAATTTAATACACATTGAATTAACATTATTCACTAGATAAACACACGTGACAATCGCTCTAATTTCTAGAACCGCTCTCTCTCCTCTCTCTCTCTCTCTCTCTCACAACTCTTCGATTACTTCATTCAATCCAATCTGTCTGCTTCACTTTCCTCTCTCTCTCTCTCTCTCTCTCCCCCAACACAAGCACCACCACCGGCCCCAAGAAACTCACACAGTCCACAAAGTGGAATATGTATTAAAAGCCATAGAGATAGAAAGTTGTGGATCTATTGCACTGTCTTTCTCACTCTACACCAAGAATGGCGGAGTTACAGCCACCGGAGGGAGAGTCAAACGGCGGAGAACTGGCGGTAGTTTCCACAGAAAACGTGGGAACCAAACGGCAGCGAAGGCCGAGCGTTCGATTGGGCGATATCGGAGACCAACCCTACGAAGCGCACCCGAATCGAAGAACTAAGCAATGGAGACTTCCAATCAAAGACACAAGCAAAGCCTCAAAGACTAGAGCTATGATGAATTTAACCAGCTCGGGGGACTATCATGAAACCCTAGATGGCGAGGACAAGGAAGGTAATTTGGACAGCGTGGCAATTGGGAGCTGGAAAATTAGGGATTCTAAATCGAAGAGGAATTCAACCAAGAGAGTGAGGTCTAATTGGGTTTCAAAAATTGATGAGAACGAGAAGTTCAGTGGAGGTGGTAATGAGGAGGATGAGAAATTCAGTGGTGAAGATGATGGGTATAGGGATTTCAATCGGGATGGTTCAGAGAGTCCGTTGAAGGAGGTCCAAAGTCCAATTCATTCGTTAGATAATTTGGATAGAGGGAATTTTCATAGGAGGGGTGGTGTTAGGGGTACCCGGTTTTCCATGGAGGGTAGGGATTGTCATGATGGGGTTGAATTGGATGGCCCAAGTGATACAGATGCGAGGAATTGGAATAATTCGGAGAGGAATGGGGTGAGGGTTTGGTTGAATCAGTTGGGATTGGGACGGTACGCCCCGGTTTTTGAGATACATGAGGTGGATGATGAGGTTTTGCCAATGCTGACTTTGGAGGATTTGAAAGATATGGGTATTAATGCTGTTGGCTCGAGGAGGAAAATGTATTGTTCGATTCAGAAGCTAGGTAAAGGGTTTTCGTGAGTTTGAGTTTGATTCGCGATGTGGGTCGATAGAATTGGAGAAGAACTAGTACAATAGCCATGGAAGACAGAATGTCGGAATGGGTATGAGCATCTTGGGTTATTTCTTGCAACCTACTATCTTGCAATGTAATGGTTTTGTTTCAACACTTCATATGTTTCTTTATGATTGCCCTAGGTGATGCATTTTAATCTACTAGTGCAGTTTCATGCGAAAGAGTACTTAACTTTGCTAGTGTAGCATTAGAGAATGAAAATAACTTTTGTACTCGAGGAGCAAATGACTAGGCAATTACTGACAAATATAGATGATGTAATTTTGATAATGGCTGTCTTCACTTTTTTTATGTACTCTGACTGTTTCTTTGAAGGCCTTCGTTTGCATTGATTTTGGTTTAGTAATTGTTTATTATCTCATACTCGACGGATATTATGCTTTCTGCAAATCTTGTGGCATTCTTTGCAGGGATTGTTTTCTCCTATAAACATTTGCTTAAGATAAAGGAATCAAGACAGTTTGAGAATTTTCATTTGGTTTTGGGTAAGTCTGGTATTAATGCAATGTTTGTGAAAATGAAATGTTGTGGTTATGAGGCATGATTCGTGTCCATATTGTTGGTAAAAGGGAAGTTTTCTTCAGTTTTCTGTCTCCAGTGTCGTTGTGTACTCTTTTTTGTATCTTTGTTATGGTCATAAATGTGCTCCTGTAGTAAAATGCACTTTAGATGACATTGCTGAAAACGGTATACAGGCATAAGTAGATTGAGATTAATTTATATTTAGAGTTTAAGTTGGCCCTTTTTAATCCGAGATCTTACACCCTTGATTTGATTTTTTTTGTTGTATTAATGCATCTATGGAACTTGGTTATGGTGAGAACATAAATTGTCTTAGTGGTAAGAAGTCCTGACTATTGGAGTAGAGTTACTTCAGAGACTAGCCATAGAATAAGGATTACATGTCAAATAGTCAACACTGCCTTACTGGAGATATAGATCAAATCGAGTAACCTGTCCTATAGATTGTTGATTAATCATCAGCTATGATTTATTGAGCACCAATTGTTTTAATCTTGTCAATTTTTTTGCCCAATCAGAATATTTTGCTATGGATGGACTAGGAGACGGTGAGACGATGGAAGAGAATGGTGATTGTTGGGAGAGAGAGAGAGAGAGAGAGAGAGCAGGTTTAATAATGATCTAAATGCAATAATGATCTTCTCACCTTGAATATAAGTTTTTTTTTATGAGCAGCGAAATAATTTTTATATAAAATTGAAAAGAAGGACATGAGGGATGAGAATACCACCAGTATAGGGAAAAAAAGACCTTGAATATAATTTCTAAATTCACTGCCAGTAGTGTTATTTGAACCTGTTTAAAGCTTTTCCCTTAAGAATGGTGATGTTGCAATGCACTGACAGTGATTCAGTTTGAGGAGGTGTGTTCTTTGCAAAGAGAAAAGCTTGTGGGGACCGAATGGTCTTCATTATCTGATTGAGCTCCAGATTTTATTTATTTGTTTTTATTTTACAATTTGAACTAGAAAAGGGTGTTGGAACCTGCTGCTTCCCACTCCTGTGCTATAGCAGAACCAACCTGCTGTGCTATAGCATAAGCATTCAATACCCAAGTTGCCTTAAGTGAAACTCAAGCATAAGACAAATAAATGCACATTCTTTTACTTGCAAATGGCCTTCTCTAAAAGGGATAGAATGAAGCCAAAAGGTTGGTGTACCTGCAAAAGGTTGTTTGTACCTCTGCAGTAGCTTTGAGGAGTTGAGCTAGTGCTCGAAAACACAATAATTTTTTAAGAAAATATTATGTATATAATTTTTTTTTTTTTTTTGGTTTAATAGTCAAGGTGTCTGAGTTAATTTATACACACATCGACTAATTTTTTCTCTGATCTAGTCAAAGGCCGACCATCCACGCCGGAATTACGGTATTTATAAGAGATAAATTTCTCGTGGTCTGATCTCAAAAGGTTGTCAAAATTCGAACTCAAGACGTTTAAATTTACAACTTATTTATATTATCACTTGAAGAACCCTCAGAGTTAGTATTGAGGAAACTATAAGTTAAGGAAAATAATAAGTAACTTACTAGCATGGATCAATTTTTGAACAGAAGTGATTATACTGTGTTCTGCGTGAGAAGTATTAGGGAAAGAGTCTACTCCTTTCATTTAATTTTGACTTTGTTCA
Source organism: Ilex aquifolium (assembly GCA_951799425.1). Lineage (NCBI taxonomy): Eukaryota > Viridiplantae > Streptophyta > Magnoliopsida > Aquifoliales > Aquifoliaceae > Ilex > Ilex aquifolium. Next base: position 26,658,773 of record OX637404.1, on the reverse strand, counting down.
GAATTTGGCTTTGTTGTTCCTTACATTTTAGGAGTCTCTATTGTCTCTCCTATTTTACTCATCAGAACCTATTTGTTGCCACGATGACCAAAGATCTCAAGCAAAATGGGCCGGTTGTCAAATAAAAGACAGACACATAATTTTCCACATTCTAAATTTAACTTTCACTAGCAGCATAAAATTCAAGTTTAGCCCATATGCGGAGTTCAGAATTTTGCATCTGAATTTTGCATAGGAATTCAAATACAAATGGTACATGATTGTGACTATCCTCCCCTCCATTAGCTCAAAAAAACATAAATAAATAAATAAATTAGAGATTGCGTAAAAAAGGCAGAAAAAAAAATACTAATTAATAATAGCACATAAATGTAAATCTTAAGTAACACTGATAAACAAGGATGATCAAGTGTCAGGAACAAAAAATGCAACTGTACACAAAATCGAACAGGTCACGTCTAGATACGAGGTCCAGCAAACAAACTATGATACCTTAACAGCATGTCTTTTTTTCTTTCTTTTTCTTCTTCTTGGTCTGGGTACTTTAGAAGCATATAGCAATACAACACTCTTGAAGCTCCTCTGCCACAAATTCACTAAAACCAAAATTTCTCTACTCCAACTTGATTCTGCCTTCCTCCTCCTCAGCAGCATGTTTCTTGGGCTCTGCAGGGAAATATTTTATGCCCACTTGATCACCAACTCTGCTTATAACCTAACAAAGAGAAGAAATCATCTTATTGACTAATTTGTTATCTGCAAACTATGCAAAATATCGTCGGAGATCTAAACAGAGCTCAGAGATGAGGGGTGGAAAGGTGACGCTTTGAAACTTCAAATGCAGAAAAAAACAACAATGGTACTGCTAGGATTAAGTGTAGAAGAAAAGAAAGGCGAAGAATAAAGTTGAAATTAAGAACAAAATAAATTATGATCTACAAATAGATTATCACCTCTAGGGCTTTGACCATGTCTTCCCTCGTGTGAGCAGCAGAGATGCAGATCCGTGCTCGGGCCAACAGCAAAGGGGTAGCTGGAAAAGCAACTGTCACAATAGCCACCTATAACAGCCAGAGGTGGTGTTTATAAGATGTCATAATTCAAAATATGAAATCTGTATTGAATAAGTAGAAGAAGCGCCTATAGCTACTACGAAGTTTTTGGTGAGCAGCAAGTTGTCCGACTTACCAGAAAATAAACATAAAACTGTGGACAAGCCCATGGTAACTCCAAAAAGAACATTTCAGCGCCTTACCGAATTGATTGGGAACAGGAGATCTTGGTTCGATGAATTTGTAGTTATTAATTGTAAAAATAATAAAATAAAATAAATTTCCATTTGTCACTATTTACTAGACAAAAGTGGAAGTATGATACCAAAAGGACCCTAAAATTGGTGGCCAAGAAAGGAATGCAAGGAAGCTTACATTCCGTCTGAGGCATTCCCGTGAAAAAGCAGGAATTTTTGCTGGATTGTAGAGCATTATAGGCATCACAGGAGAATCGTTATCCCCGAGAACCTCGAAGCCCATCTTTTGCAGTTCTGATCTGAAAAAGTTGCTGTTCTCACGTATTCGGGCAAGTTTCTGGGCCCCTATATCGACACAAATAGCAGCTTAAGTCATCAGTAAATAAGCCATCCCGGTTTAAAGCACTGAAGTGAACACATCATAAAAGTCAAGATAATGGAAATGCGGAGGATTTGTCCAACCTCTACTAGAACCATCCTCTCCAAGAATAACCTTTATGGCAGAAATAATCTGTTGAGCAGCAGGGGGTGATATTGATGTCGCATACAGATGAGCAGGACAAGTGTACTTCAAATATTGAATAAGGTCCTGGAAAGGCAAAGATTGTTAATCACTGAACATGCAAAATGAGAACAAAGGAAGGGTACATCACATGCTGTATCACTGTTGCAATGTACCTAACTCGTGTATTACATGCTATGGCACCATAGAAGGCGGGCAAGCCTGAACTACAATTAATTTCGATATTTCAAAAATAATTCCTTTAATATTAGAACAATTTAAATCTGACAGGCACTAAGAGGGCTCAACCTATGTGCACAAGAAGCATACACGAAACAAAAGAAACCAAAAAGAAACAAAATAAGACCTATACTAGAAACAAGGGAAGCTACACCAACAGCTAGGACTACAGAAACTATCCCCCACATAGCCAAAAAAGGGCACAAAGCAAGAAAGTCAAAGCCTTCCCAAAGAATCAAAGTCACTGGATACTCCTATTCAGACCCTCTGCATTTCTTCCATTCAAATTAGGATTACTGTACCACTTATTTGCAATTATTGAATTTCCAACATTAAGAATGCCCAATGTCTTGTAGAAGTCTCCATGGACTTGTAAATTATTCACCAAGAGGATTTGTGACTCAATTTGGTGAATCAATGCATAGAAACTGGAAATATTTGCTCTCTCTCTCTCTCTCTCTCTCTCTCTCTCCCTCAGGCGTCTATATTTGACATCCACAAATAAATATTAACTAGGTACGAAATGATTGATATGTCCTCCACTGATATCACAGTGATACATTTCCTTACATTCACCACATTTGTAGGAAGATTGAAGGAAGGGTGCACAAGAAACTAACCTTAGATCCTGCAATATAACCACCACATGATCCAAATGATTTAGTGAAAGTTCCCATCATGATATCCACATCAGCAGTATCCACTCCTAAAAGCTCGCAGACACCTCTACCTGATTTCCCAACTGCTCCGATGCTGTGAGCTTCATCCAAATAAACGTATGCCTGCGTCAAGTAGACAGCAAAATCAAATGTAACTTATATACGGAGAGAAACAGGAAGACGTATCAGAAGACAAACAAAGCAAAAAACTGAAGTATACGATAACTACGAAAAAATGTATCCAAACCATGACAAAAATTTTCAAATCCCTCAAAACACAAGAAACACATACGCATGGACTAACTAAAGGTAACGGAAAAAATAACAATCCTTATTATAGACGTTCTTCATGTTCGCAATTGCAAGATCTCACCTTTCTTTTTACCTTTTGTTAAAGGATAGGGGAGGATATAATAACATGTTTCTCCAAAATTCCAGAGCTAGTGCCTAATCCTAATTACAATGAGAAAATAGAACAAAACATACTTTCACACAGAATGCCAGGTAAAGGCTTACCAATCAAAAGTAACAGCAAAAGACAGATCACGATTCTAGACTTGTTCCCAAAGGAGGATTTTGAAGCTAAAAAAGACTCACCTTGTATATATACAAGAGCATAAAGAGAACCATTTAATAGATGCTTCACCTTGTATTTCTTGCAAATAGCAACAATCTCCGGAAGTTGGCAAAGTTCCCCTTCCATGCTATAAATCCCCTCCACAACTACGATAATCTTCTTCCATGGTCTGTGTGTTCTGGGTTGTCCCTCAGAAATGTGTTCTCTCAAAACTTTCTCCAAGTGGGATGGAGCTAAATAGAAAATGGTTAAGAGAACAACATGCATTCAAATAACTATACAATTCAAATAAAATATTTCTCCAGAAGAACATAAAGCACCCTACATAGACTTACTATTATGTTGGAAAACTCGAATGGTAGCTCCTGATCCTCTTGCACCATTGACAATAGAGTTGTGGTTCAGAGAATCACTGATTAACAACCCTCCCTGCAGATGACCCCATCAAGAGTAGCAAACTTGAATAAAATGATAAAATCAATGCACAATAGTACACATTGTCCTTATGTAAGTACCTAGATGTACCTTTCCAATCAATACAGGAAGGATAGCCGAGTTCGTTACATAGCCCATGCCAAAAACTATAGCAGACGGCTTTCCAACAAAATTTGCCACGCACTCCTCCAATTCAGTATGCACAGTTGTGGTGCCTGATCGGAAAATCTCATTAGTGCATAATCGAGTACACAAACAAGATTTTCTTGCAAATAAATGTGCCCACCTCCATCAACACGAGCACTGCAGGTGCTTGGAGAAAATCTTTTTAAAGACTCAATCACACGGGGTGTACAGTATTCGTCTGCTGCAGCAAACCCAAGGTAATTGTATGAGCCTAAGTTGAGACACCGACTGATCTTTGTGGTACGCCTGCAAAAGATGCAATTGGATATATTCAACAGTACTCCATTTCAAATACAGTTAAAATTTGAGGCATCTTACTAAACCTTTTTTTTTTTGAACAGTATCTTACTAAACCTTACTAAGTGCTACAATGGCATCAATAATGCCATCATAGAGAAAAGGAACTGAACCATCAAAAAGAAGAAAGCACATAGACAAACGATAAGATTAATCAAATATGTGGTCAACCTATAAACTTCAAAGGCATATTGGAATACTCACTTTAGAGTCTTGTTATTGTCATTGGAGACACGCTCCACCACGTCAAACCAAGCATCAGGAGGACTCGATATAGGCCGTCCAAAACAATCCTACATAGGGGTGGACATAACGCACATCAACTACAAAATTCTGCTTCATAATCCTTCAACATAAACCAGAGATCAACACAGCAGGAAAAATTCAAAGCCTGATACCTTAGTGTAAGGATAAAAGGAGCAAAAAGAAATCAGTTTATACTTATTTTTGAAGTTGGCATAATTTGCCCTCCAGTCAAAAGAAATGTATTGCAAGTGATGGGAAAGTAAATTCCATGCTCATGTTAGCAATGAAGAAGCACCTTGTTATTCTTGCCTTACCTTCCTTAGTTAATCTTCAAAAAATTTATACTTCCTCCAAATCAAAAGGGGAAAACTCCATTATTACTATAAATATTCAATTTTCTAGGAAATTGACCAGATTAAAAAAGTAGTCACCTATTTTTATATCTATAAATCTTTTCACACCTCTGTTTTTCAACATATACCTCTGTGTGTGTGTCATCTATGACTATATACTTTTGTGCGCAGGTATTTTTCATTTTTCATATTCTGATTCAACAATATTCACACATCTACGCATCCAGTTAAAATTACAATATACAAGCACATCACAGAAAACATCCAATTAAAGAAGCCAAAGGTACATAAAATTATATCAACACAAACGATGGAGATCTAAAAAAATTCTATACCTGAATACGAAGATACAACCGCCGAATATAAAAGTCCTCAAGCCCTAAGCAGATCGGTGCATATCCCTAAAAAAACACCAGATTATTAAAAAATCAATTGGAAAATCAGAACAGAACTTGAATTTTTAGTACCGGAAAGAGATTTTAATATACAAACACGGATACAAACTTCCATGTAGAGATACATGATAATTACCTGAAGATTGCCGGCATACCACCAATCGATGATTTTTCTGAAAAAGTCGCGTAATTGGCCAAAAGCGAAGAGCAAACCGTAGCTGAAATATGTGGTCAAGGCTGTCAAATACGGAATTGTTATCATTTTGATCAATGATTAGATGTATGAGCTTTTGGTCGAATTGAGAGGTCGAATGGTGGATCTAAGTTTGCTAATCAACGGCGGACGTAGCGTCTGGATTCGAAGAAATCAGAGCTCGGAGATCTCTGATGAGAGAGAGAGAGAGGAAGAGGATTGAGTTTGACCAATGCCCTCCTACCAGTTTGTTTTGGAATGGGGGCAAAAGGCCACACAGAAATATGTAAACGGGGCAGGATCCGTTGGATTCTGCACACCACTCTATAATTATTTCATGAAGATGACGTCGTGGGTCCCATCATACGTATTGAATCTATTTGAGCAACGGGACCCCCACTAATATGGGACTTAATGAGACATCTAATTACTTTTAATTCAATAATTATAATTAATTAAGTTCTCACATTAGACCTCCAAATATAGGTACGAGTTATAGTTTTAATTATGGGATCCTTTGTTTACCGTGTTTGATATTTTTTTCTGTGTTAGTTTTTTATATAAAGATAGAATAATATTAATTTAATTAATTTATTGATATAATATATTAATTTAATCACTTATGACTATTAAATGGACATTGAGTATTAATTTTTTTTGATTCAATATAAATTTAATAATTATAATAAATTAGATCAATAAATTATTTTAACAAATAAAAATAATACTAAATTATTTCTTTTTTTTTATTTCTTGAAATGAGTAGGAGTAGAGGTAAGAGAGAACGTCCATAGACTACTCTGATAGACCCTCATTAATGAGATCATAAGACCTCGCACCCGTTACTCTTATAAAAAACGAATCTTGGTGTACTAAATTACTCAACAAAAAGTTCCAAATGAACTCTCTAATAAAAACCACTGCACAAGGGAGTAAGACAAGGTACAATCTAAATAAAAGAAGGAAGACACAATAAACAAGCTCCCGCAGACGAGGATCCTTCATATTGTAGAGAAGAAAAAAAAACCCCTGAACCTCTCAGTTTCTCACCATACTCGGCACATTACAGAAAAGATGCCAGAAAGAACTGTTGATTTGGTTAAACCTTGGCTTTATGTCTCTCTGTCTCTGTCTTTATGAGTACGTTACGTAGCACAATGTTTCCCCCCATGCATGGAAGAGAAGGTCTAGCATGAAAGATAAGAGCCAGTCAGGCTAGCCGCGGATGACGCCTAGAAACCATTAAAGGCCTCTCTATCTATGGAAGATAGCTGAATTTGTCTTCTAAGAACCCTCTAGGGTGGGATCTTAGGCAAGTCATCCTTGGCTACCAAACAAGACTCTTAAGCTTCATACAAGGCCTCTCCTCCTCTCTCTCTCACTCGCTTCCTGCAATGGCAATGCTCAATATATCGCTAAGCATCAATATATATATATATATATATATAGGCCAGCTCAAGGAGGACGAAGGAGAGATTAGATTTGAATTGTGTTGAATTTTCTGGGTTGGTCTGTGTAGCATTTTATTTTTGGACATTTGATCGAGAATATCAACGTGCCCCATGAGAGAATATATTCTTTTGATTGAAATAGGAGATGAGAGAGAGAGAGAGAGCAAAAAGTACAAGTAGCATGATGTTCATCTCTATGTGTCTATCAACTGGCCAACCAGCTGGTGTGAGGAATTGGGTTTGGATAGATCAACCATTACAATATTCAACGATTAGTGACTTCAAAAACTCAGTATAACTCGGTATGTTGAAGAATATGATGCTCTAAACACCCACCCACAACCGATCTCTGCTAACAATTGGAGAGAGAAACAAGTATAGGACATCGGTATGCACGGCAAAACAAATCGTTGAATACCGAGTTCTTTGATGGTAGAGGTTCGAATCTTGGAGTCTATATTGAGATTCGATGGTTGACTGTTATGCTAACCTAACTAAGTTCGTTCTTACGGGTATAATTAGAGGTCTCATGATCTCACCAATAAAAATCTATCGGGGTGGTCTCTCGATACTTGCTTTTGCTCTCATCCCTTTTCACAGGAAAAAAAAAATCCGGATGTATATTTATATTCGTATTATTACCAGGGCGAATACAAGAGAGGGCAATGGGGGCAGTTGCCCAATTTCGAAAATTTTTGGGGTTTTTTTTTAATTTTAAAAAATTTATAAGTTTTTTTAAACGTTTTCCCCACAGAAATTTGTAAAAAAATTGGGTATAGTTTCATATTTTAAAATTCAAATTGAATTATTTCATAAATTTAAAATTTAGGTGACTTAACCTATTATATTTTAACTTGAATTTAATTTGAGTCAGAATTCAATTGGTGATATAAATCGATAATTTTGTTCAATTATCCAAGTTCAAATCAATTATATTCTATTTCACAAATTTAAAATTTGATATATCAAACTCTAATTTGATTGTGATATAATACGATTTATTACATTCATGTATGTGGATATATGATGAAATTGAGTATTACTTGATACAATCGAATCTAACTAAAATATATAATTTAATAAAATTCAACTCCAAATAACTGACATATGCATTCGAATATTTAATATTTATTTTATTTGGATATAGACTGTTAAAAAAAATTCATTAAATATTCATATCAAATTAAAATATATTTTTAAATTGAATTCGGATCTTGAAAAAATTGTTCTGAATTTTATGCAATTGTTATGTGAAAATCGGTCAGAATTTACAAAAATAAAAATTGATGATTGTTCTGTGATTGTTTTTCTCAAACTATTGATTGCCCCTAATGTAGCTCAAACTTTGCTTCGCCAGGTATATATATCCATAAATAGACCAAAATCGGGTGTACTTCAATTTTTTTTCACGAAACAGTACACTGTACATAAATCTGTTAACCAATTGGTCCGTTTAGGGCTCACTTCTTTTCAAACGTAGGTTTGAAAAATAAAATAAAAAAGTCAGAAATAAAAAAAATTTGGAATCGTTTGAAGCGTTTTCAAAAAAGCGGATGTTTCCTAAGAAGCCCTTGGATAAAGTTCATTTTTCAGTTTTTCTTTGGTGCTGATAAATACTATTTTTACCTAAAAAAAACTGATGAAAAAGTCACCTAAAAGCCTGAGTCTAAACAGCTCACACTTTTTTTTTCCTCTAAAAAAAAAAAAAAAGAACTAAAGTTTTCAGCTGATTCCAAAGAAAACCAATAATACTCTAAGCATGCCATCGCATGTGATCTCTGTTGCGAGTGGAGAGACAAACAACTATAACTATATATATTAAAAAAAAAAAAAATAATGTTATTGAGACTTAATTTATTGACATAATTCACTATAACTTCTAGATTGATTGCGGGCTCCATCAAACATTAAAATTTGGTGTTAATCTAACGGTTCCACTAAAATCACATCATTAAGTCAACAAATTAAGTCAAATTTTTAGATTCAAATAACATTTGTAAGAAAAAAAACTCCTAAAAATAGTAAGTTCTACTCTAAAAAGTTATAAGCTCCACCCAAAAAGGTAAGGTTGTAAGTTAATGCAAAAAATGGTAAGTGAATTTATAAGCACCTCAAAAGTTAATAAGTTTCGCCCAAAAAATAATATAAATACCAAAAAAATAATAAGTAACATGATAACCAAGAAAAAGGGTACCATAATCAAATCCATAATTACAATGATATAAACACAATGGAAGAATAAATTGTAAAAAGATATTTGTACCCAACACTTGCCAAAACCTAATCTCTACCCATCAATGTTTTTAGGTACTTGAAAAGTTTAAATTATTAAAGAATGAATCTAACTATGTATACCACGATGCTCTCAACATCTTCGCCAATGCGATTAAGGACAACCTTGACTTATTGGTACTAGCTTGAAGAGTTACATTCCAATTCTCCCTTGCCTTTCTCCCTTCTCGATCAGATGGAGAAAATATGAATTTCATTGAGACGGGGTAAACTAAAGACTTGGTTTGGTTGTGTGTCCTCTCTTGATCGGGTCGGAAACAAAAACTAGCAAAATTCACCATTCTTTAATGGAGTGTTCATAGCAAAGAAGGTGTCACTTGGGTTGACCCTTTCTTAGCAAAAGAATCACCAAAAAGAACCATATAATTTTTTGAATAAATTCTAAGATGAGGTCAACGAGCTCGAATGTCGAAACCTTAATCACTATCACCTCACTCCACTGTTTTAGTCAAAACCTTAGGATAACATTATTCCAATGTTATCACAAACCATACCATGTGTCTGCCCAAAGGTAAATGTCAATGGTCCAAATGACCAACTTTTGGATTTGTTCTATTTGACTTAAAGAATTCAACTCTTGGGTATTGACAGATGTAGCTATCCAAATTCAATCACATTATTCCAAACTTCTTCAATAAAAAAGCTCCCAAACAGCATCCATCCCATCACTTACCATTCAACTTTATGTCTTTTAGGTTCATTTCATGGAATACCAAGGGATACAACTCTGCATCAAATTGTGGATGTGAATTTTAGTCTTTGCCTAGTTGGCAGGACCACAGCATTACATTTTCCCTCCCTCCCTCCTATAAGATTATGATTAGTATTCGGCTTGTCAACGGATTTGGATCAAAATTTTGATCGATCAGATCTTTATTCGATCCCGGAATTTAGATTGGAGTTTGATATATCTGACGAGCCTAAATTCAACTGGATCAAGCCTGATAAAAATAAGTCGAGAGAGGCCCAAATGCCAAATGGCCTAAGAAATAGTCCAAGTCGCCAAAGCCCACCAAGCTGGGCCAACCCACCTAAAAGGAGAGGAGAAGAGGTGAAGGGACCAAGGGAGACCAAAGGGCGCCACATGAGAGGCACCAAGCCATATGGGCGCCGCCCATATGGCGCCACCATGGGGCGCCGCCCAATGGTTGAGTCCCCACTCCTCTCCCCAACCTCACTTGTTCTCTCCTCATCCATGATGTTTCAAGTCCAAGCAGGAAGTCACCAGAAGGTCAACACCTAAGCCCAAGAAGACACCAAAGGGGATAACCACCCTTGGGCGCCAACCATGGGGCGCCGCCCATTGGGCGCCTACCCCTTGGTGCCCACTTGCCTTGGGACTCCGGTACTCCTACTCCAACTCAAGGTCCAGCATAAAGTCCAATCTAACCAGGACTCTCCTCCGACTGAATAGGAGCACGAGGGAGAGAATGACGGGATACGGAGATCAACTCCTACCTTAATTATGTTTGCCAAAGAGGTCCACTCTTACCATGATTGTACTTACCTAAATAGTGGAAGACCTCTTCCTCACGTCACCGCCTCAACATAGCTATATAATGTAAGCCCTCTCAAGGGTAAAGACACGCTGAATACACCTTATACATCCCAAACACCCAGAGATAGGCCTTACTACACACTTGCTCTTTCCTTCTCCCTCTCTCTCAAAAGCTCTGTAACACTCCGGTGATTGTTATTCATCAATAAAGAACACCGGTCATCGCTGCCATTCCAGAGAATGGACGTAGGTCATCCGAGACCGAACCACTATAATTTTCTGTGTTGATCTGCTGTTTATTGCTTTAAGTTTCATTGATTGTCATTGATTGCTTGTTAATTGCCCATTAATTACATCATTATTCATATTTGACTGTTGATCTTGCCAAAGACAATTTTGTGCATCACCAGTTTGGCGCCGTCTGTGGGAACGACTAAGTGTTCTACCACCTTGCTATTTCATGGTCATTACGGCCAGGTCGATGAGTCAACAGCCGGGAGACAACAACCCGACCCATCGAGAGGAGGTTCCGCCTCCCCTCGCACCATCGGAGCCATCTGCTACAGCGACCCCCGTTGTTGGGCAACAGGTCCTCAAAACCATGCAGCTGCTGGTGAACCAAAACCAGCAAATCATCCAGCTGATGCTCGCCCAAGGGGGCGTCGCCCCTCACCCTGTAGGAGGAGCACCGCTCCCTCCAACAAGAGAGGAGCAGCAGCCTCCCCCTTCAAGGCGCCAAGCAGCACCCCACCATGGGGTCCCTCGCTAGAGCGCCCCAGGACCACGCCCGGGTGTCCCTCGCCCAGCAGTCCCTCTTCATGTACCTATATAGGAGGACGAGGGCGAGAGCCAGTATGGCGATCATGGAAGCCAGTACCACCACCCGACGGAGGATGTCCCCAACCAGTGGGACGAAAAGATCAGGGAGGTACAGAACCAACTAGGCGACGCCCTCAACGCCATGAAGGCACAGGCGCCCGAGACAGTGGACTACATGGTAAAACGTACCGACACACCTTTTGTTGCTGATATAGTTAACTATCCCCTACCCTCGAAGTTCAAGATGCCTACCATCGAGATCTTCGACGGTACCAAAGACCCCCTCGACCACCTGGACACCTACAAATCCCTCATGCAACTCCACAACGTGCCTGAGAAGATTATGTGCAGAGCTTTCCCTACCACCTTGAAGCGTTCTGCTCGCCAGTGGTTCTCCAAGATCAAGCCTTCCTCCATCCACTCTTTTGCAGAGCTGAGTAGGTCCTTCGTTTCCCACTTTATTGGGGGACGCCGCCATCAGAAACCAGTAACCCACCTGCTCATTATCAAACAGGACAGGGATGAAAGCTCAGGGGCTACCTTGCCCGCTTCAACGAGGAGGTCCTCCAGATAGAGGAGCCGGATGTTAAGGTGGCCTTAGCCGCTTTTATTGCTGGACTTTGCTCATCCAGTTTCATGTTCTCCGTACTCAAAAAATCGCCCTCCAGTATGCCCGAGTTGCTGTCAAGGGCACAGAAGTACATAAACGCCGAGGATGTCACCAAGGCCAGACAAGGTGAGTCCTCCTACGGGGGTGAGAAAAGAAGGATACCCGCGAAAACATGAGAGAAGCAGAGAATAAGAGGAAGAGGACAGAGGGAATCTCTGTCAAGGACCGCCTTGGTCCCCCACCTCTGAGAGAGCGACAAGCTCTCACACCACTCAATGCCTCGGTGGAGCACATCCTATTCTAGATATAGGATGACACCACGCTCCGCTGGCCCGAAAAAATGAAGTCCGCCCCAAACCGCAGAAATCCCAGCAGGTATTGTCGTTTCCACCGCGACCATGGCCACGACACTGACAACTGCTTTGATCTTAAAAGGCAGATCGATGAGCTCATACAGCGTGGCCACTTGAAGCAGTACGTTGCTGGCAGAGGACAAATCCCGCCACCTGGTCGGGACCAGGATGATAGAGAACGCCAGCAACCCCTCGGAGAAATCCAAACGATCGCCTAAGGACTAGGAGGAGGTGACTCCAATTTTACCAGGGAAGTCTTGGCCCACCTACGGGACACCAAGCACCAAAAGATTTTATCTATCCTTTATTAGTTAATTTATTTTGTTATTTTTTATTTGATGAAATAAAATTCAGCCAAGATTATTGTGTCCAGAATTATTTTGCTTTTCTAAAATTTACAAACAGCTCCCAGCAGAGCAGTCGCCCAGACAAGGGGTCTCGCTCTCTCCACCTTGGGCACCTCTAATGATGCCAGCACCTCAGCTACCCAGCTCCTCAGCGCCCTCCTCATCTCCATCTCAATGGAATGAGCCCCTGCTACGGCAACCATCTCCCGAGACTATACGTAGCTCAGCCTATGACTCTGCTCTCGCGCAAGTAGTCACCTAGTAAGCTTCTGCTATGGCAGCCACCCCCGAGACTATGCGTAGCTCGGCCTCTATGACTCTGCTCTCGCGCAAGTAGTCACCTCTGCCACGGCAGCCATCTCCTGAGACTATACATAGCTCGTTCTATGACTTTGCTCTCGCGCAAATAGTCACCTCCGCTACGGCAGCCACCCCCGAGACTATACGTAGCTCGGCCTCTATGACTCTGCTCTCGCGCAAGTAGTCACCTCTGCCACGACAACCATTTCTCGAGACTATACGTAGCTCGGTCTATGACTCTGCTCTCGCGCAAATAGTCACCTCTGCTACGGCAGCCATCTACCGACACTATACGTAGTTCGGCTTCAGCTCATGCGGCCCTCTCTCAAGACGCCCACAGCTCTTACCTTGCTCTCATGCAAGCAGCCTACGAGTAATCATATTAGATATTTTAATGTTGGGATAACATTGTTTTTGTCAGGTACATTTTTGAAACTCAAGCCGTCTGCACTAGAGCTCCAACTCCTACAGCAATACAACAGCTAGCTCTGATACACACATGAGTCACAATCAGAGAAAGAGTGGGGGCACCACGGGGTCCATCTCTCAGGAAGCAATCTAGCCATCGGACCTAGACCGAGAAACACTAGGGGCATCAAACCTCGCCTTCTTAAGAGGAGGAGAAGACACCACCCTAACTTGCCCTATCAACAGGACACCTGCAATCAGAGACAAGGTCAGTTAACGACCAAGCACCAGAGAGGCACCGCCCATAGCAAGACTCAAGGCGTTGCTCGAACATAGCAGCACTCAAGGCCTCTGGCGTTGCCCAAGGCACCCTGCCAACCCCTTGGTGTCACTCAAAGCACCCTACCAGCCTCCAAGTGGCGCCCACAACAGCTCTCCCTCTCGCCCGAAGGAGGCGCCCAGCTCTCCTTCTCGCCCAAAAGAGGCACCCAAGTCTCCTCGCCCACAAAAAAAAAAAGGGAGGAGTTCAGGAGGTGGCGCCCAAGCCAGGGAGAAAAAAAAAATTTGAAAGAGGGCAGCGCCCAGGTGGCGCCAAAAAAAAAAAAAAAAAAATTGGAAAGGGGGCAGCGCCCAGGAGGCGCCAAGAAAGAAAAAAAAAATTTTTGGAAAGAGGCCAGCGCCAAGAAGAAAGAAAAAAAAAAAAAATTTTTGGAAAGGGGGCAGCGCCCAGGAGGCGCCAAGAAAAAAAAAAAAATTTTGGAAAGGGGGCCAGCGCCTAGGTGGCGCCAAGGAATGAAAAAAAAAAAAAAAAAATTTTTTTGGAAAGGGGCCAGCGCCCAAGAGGCGCCAAGAAGAAAAAAAAAAAAAAAAAAGGGAGAATGAGAGCCTGCGCCAATGTGGCGCCAAGAAAGAAAGAAAGAAAAAAAAAAAAAAAACAGAGAAAAAGTCAACAATGGTGGGCTAAAGGGCCACCAAAATGCATATATATATATATATATATGTGTGTGTGTGTGTGTGTATATATAATCTGATATCAAAAAATTCAGGGAGTTCCCGAGAATAAAAAGATACCGTGGGAATTAAGAAAATTTCGACTCACTCAGATGAAGACGAAGCACATGCCCGCAACCCTTTCCTCTCGCAAAAAAGTCAGAGGCTTGGGGCATGGGGGGCAAATGACGAGCCCAAATTCAACTCGGCCGAGCCTGATAAAAATAAGTCGAGAGAGGCCCAAATGCCAAAGGGCCCAATAAATAGTCCAAGTCTCCAAAGCCCACCAAGCTGGGCCAACCCACCTAAAAGGAGCGGAGAAGAGGTGAAGGGACCAAGGGAGACCAAAGGGCGCCACATGAGAGGCACCAAGCCATATGGGCGCCGCCCATATGGCGCCACCATGGGGCGCCGCCCAATGGTTGAGTCCCCACTCCTCTCCCCAACCTCTCACTTGTTCTCTCCTCATCCATGATGTTTCAAGTCCAAGAAGGAAGTTGCCAGAAGATCAACACCTAAGCCCAAGAAGACACCAAAGGGGAAGACCACCCTTGGGCGCCAACCATGGGGCGCCTACCCCTTGGTGCTCACTTGCCTTGGCACTCCGGTACTCCTACTCCAACTCAAGGTCCAGCCTAAAGTCCAATCTAACCAGGACTCTCCTCCGACTGAATAGGAGCACGAGGGAGAGAATGACGAGATACGGAGATCAACTCCTACCTTAATTATGTTTGCCAAAGAGGTCCACTCTTACCATGATTGTACTTACCTAAATAGTGGAAGACCTCTTCCTCACGTCACCGTCTCAACATAGCTATATAATGTAAGCCCTCTCAAGGGTAAAGACACGCTGAATACACCTTATACATCCCAAACACCCAGAGATAGGCCTCACTACACACTTGCTCTTTCCTTCTCCCTCTCTCTCAAAAGCTCTATAACACTCCGGTGATTGTTATTCATCAATAAAGAACACCGGCCATCGCTGCCATTCCAGAGAGTGGACGTAGGTCATCCGAGACCGAACCACTATAATTTTCTGTGTTGATCTGCTGTTTATTGCTTTAAGTTTCATTGATTGCCATTGATTGCTTGTTAATTGCCCATTAATTACATCATTATTCATACTTGACTGTTGATCTTGCCAAAGACAATTTTGTGCATCATCAATATCAATTGGTTTGAGGTGGTTTAGCCTAAACCAATATGGGCCTGCCAGGCTAGCCAAAAGGAAATAACACATGAAATTTGCATCTCTTCTCATTCTATCCTATCCCACTCCATTATAAAAGTATTCTTTGGACAAAAAAAAATCCTATGAGTGGTTGAAGCAATAAGAGAAAATAAGTAGTTATGTGGACATATACAGTTTTATATTTTTCAAACCTAATTAAATTTCAAAAAAAAAAATTCATAAATGGATATTTAGAGAGGAAAGATTTCGGATTACTCCTCTTCTCTAATTTCATTGTCATGTGTGTCCGTGTGACTGTGTGTTTTTTTATATATAAATTCGACCATTTTTTTTTCTTTTTTTCGGTACAATGGAAAAGTCCAAAAAATTCAAAAGCCTCTCACATAGGCGATACAAGCATTATCATTTCTCAAAAATTCTTCCAATAAGCAAGGTGAGGAGTTGAGGAACACTAAACTCTCATTATAATTGACACCCAAATTAGCAAGTTAAGTAGCTTATGTGGTATCCAAAGGTGTCAACGTGTGATGTGACACTCTACTATAATTCCAAACCTAAACATTCAATAAAGTCCAAGTGGGTATGAAATTAAACACTATTATTAGTCAATAACATTACAAGGTTAACTGGTTGAACCATCTTATTCAATTGCAACTTGCAAGAAGTAGGTTCCAGCACTTGCTTCTTACACAAGAATTACCAAACCAAGGTGTGAATTTCAATCTTCATTTTAACTTCTCCTCAATCTCGTTAGATTCATAATGGTGAAGATGACGAAATTAGAGAACTTAGAGAAAAGAAAGAAATTAGAGAACTTAGAGAAAAGAAAGTAGGACTTTGTGGGAGTGGTCATGGCAGCAATAGTGGTGGTGGTTAGGGGTGTTCAAATTTTCAATTATCAGTAAATTTTTATCATATCCTATCCAATTTTATTGATCGATTACCCGAAAGAATAAGGTAGATCAACGAAAGATTTTTTGGTATTCTATAAAAAATCGGATGGGAATGTGTTAATCCCTAAAAATTAAAATCCACAAATCTATAAACCGTAATATTTTATTAATGTTTATGACTTTATTATATATAGTGTATTGATGTTTATGGCTTTATTTTTGTGTTTTATTGTAATTGTTTATGTATTATCGAATTTATTGCGTTTTTTTAGTATTATTAGTTTATTATGATAGTTAATTGGTGCAAGTTACTTAATTAAATTATTAAAATGATCCAAAAATTAATAACTAAAAAATATTTGTTCACCCAATTTTCTACCCGATTGTTTTGGATGGAATTCGGGTAGAAATAATACACTTGATCAGGTAAGGTAGGCCAAAAAAAATTCTTTTGCAAAATATTGAATAGAAAGATAAAATACCATAATTCCTACCCATGACCCCTAGTGGTGGTGAAGATGGTCTACCACATGTTGGGAGTAAGATAAGCGTCAAGGGGTTAAGGTTGTGATGTCGTAGAAATACCGTGTCGAAATTGATCCAAAGTCATAGTTCGGATAGATTGTAACTATTGATTGAAAAAATAATAAACTATTAAATATTAATAAAATAAAATAAAATTACTCGTGTCACATTTTTATTCGATATAAAGTGAAGGTAGAGTATTCAAAAGTGAGTTTTGGTACTATAATTAGACCTCGTGTGTAGGACAAAGAATAGTAATAAACAATATTATTAAAACTTAATTTGAGAAGATCTAATTCAGTATGACCATTAAACTAACATTAAATAAATCAACAATCAATTCTATAGTTGTAAGGCATTAGCTTGTTAGAATTAGGAATAAATAGTATTATTGTTTAATAAAATTGGATGAAATCAACACTTTTTCCTTGGATTAAATTTGTAGAATTATTGTTACAATTTATTCAATATGACCTCCCTTACAGTTTCTATAATTTACACTGCACCCCTTCTTGTTTTTAGAATTACACTTAACCCCCTGTCAATTTTGTTGGCTCACAGAAGATAACAGAAGCTTAAAATTGTTTTTTTATCCTCACTTATTTTGTTAAATTTTTTAACTGAAAAATAAAAACATGGCCTAGTTAAACCTAACCTCACTGGCCCAAAATCCCTAATCAACATCTGAACACAGTGAACTGTTACAAAATGTGTTAATATCCCTAGGGATGTCAATGTAATTTAAAAAAAATAGGAGGTGTAGCAAAAATATGAGAAACCAAAGGGGACGTTATTGTAATTTACCCTAGGTATATATTGGCGTTGACTTTAGTTTTTCATGGACCCATTTTTTTGCCTTAACTTTCCAATGTCTCGGGTCTTAAATCCTTCTTTCTCAATTTCTGTATCCTCTTCTTTTCCCTCCTTTCTACTGCTCCCGCCAAAAGGGACCCGCGCTGGAATTTATAATTTTTTTTTATGTATAAAGTTATAATTGTCACACTATCGAACTTAAAACAAAAGTATTTAATCTGACCCATCAATATAATAAATAAATTCGATAGATATGATTTTAAAATTGATTTGATTAATAAATATATATATATAATAAATAGGTTGAAATAATATTTGATATTTATAACATATTAAATAATTTTTTTTATAAATATTAACACGAATACGATATAAATTATAATGACATGACTCAAAAATAACAACATATGTATGACACACGTCACATACCCCTATCAAAATCTCATAATCGATTATAAAAATTATAATTTTTGAAGGTCAAATTCTAAATTATAAAAAAAAGTTATAATTTATAAAAAAGAAGTTACAACTTATTTAGGTAATTCAAGATCTATTATAATATTTTGTAATTAATAATTTATAATTTTTTGATAAGATTTTAAATGCTTTTTAATTTCAGTAATATACTAAAAAGACTGTCAGGTTACTGCACAAAATTAAAAGGGTATTTTCGTCCTTATACAAGGGCGATGTGACTCGTACCCAGCTGGTCGTTAGAAAAAAACAGATATAATATTATAGTTACTCATACGGACGAGCATTTTACGTCAATAACCAATAAATAGGAGGAAGATCACCCGCATGGCCGCATAGTTATTAAAATCGAATTGTCAGATTAAGTGCTGTTACGATTACTTGCGTTAACAGCTGTGAGTCTAGTAACATGACCCCACGAAAAAACCTGGAAGCCTAGCTATCATTGTCTATCTGTCATGTTATGTATTATTAGAAAGTTTGGGTTCTGTGGGTCCCTTTTTTAACACTGCTCCTACCTTCGCCAGGAGCGCGTTGATATCATTGCCCTTCAACACTGTATTTTTTATTCCAAGGTATTTTTCTCAAGTCAGATGGTGAAGTGCGATTATTTGCGGAAAAAAAAAAAAAAAAACCACCTGACTGTAGTTTAGTAAAGACAGAGATGAGTTATAAACTCAAATATTATAAGTTCTAAATTTAACAATTTTTTGGGGGTCAAATTGTAAAAAATTTATTTCTTATGAATTCTCTAGTCTCGATATGAATGGTCTAAACTCTTTTAATCGGACCGATTATGGGATTAGTTGAAATGTGCGTAAGTTGGTCCAGATATTCTTGACCATAATACTAAAAAATAAAAGAGAGAAAAAAATACAACACAATAATTTTGATAATAATATTCAGAGAGCAGATTTTTTTTTTTTAACACCAAAGAATAGAGTTGAATGGTTTAAAATTACAGACTGAAAATAGATAGTTTCATGAAAGAAAAAAGGGAGGTTATGAATTTAAACCATGCATGTATAACTACTCACATATTCATTACACAACTAGTAAGCCTTCAGTAACAAATACTAAGAGTTTTTAGTTTACAAAAAAAATTAAAAATGATAAGTTTGATTTGAATTTCTCACTTCAAATTATCCACATAGATGTTTGATTAGGGTCTTTATGGTGTATGACTCTTTGGAATAAAGTTATGTATTCTCGAATTAATTGGATATCTTAAATAAATCGAGCACCCTTATCATAATTTATAGGAAAAAAAATAGTATCTCATTAGATGATAATAACAAATAGAAACATACTCTATATACAACACAAGATATATATTATGATTGTCCTTTTTATGGATTTATTTATTGAAAAACAAAATATTTATGTTGTATGAGGAAGATAGATAAAAACTTAAAAAATATTATCAATGAATTACGTTATGATAATCCTTTTATAGATTTTTGATTTATTTTTTCTCTTATCAAAATAGATGTAACACGAGAAGAATTTTTATGATAGTCACCTATCCAAATTCTATGTTTTGCCCAAGCACATTTGACAATAGATTTCTAATGAGAGCTAGTGCCTTAATATTGGTATCATCGCACTCAATTATTGATTGATTGATTTATTTATTTTTTCGATTAAATTTTAATTTAAAAATTAGATTTTTCAACTTCCAAGAGAGAACAAATCCTTAGTTGGAGCGTGAACTCACGCTCTTTATTCAGCATATAGGCTTGACGCCGCCCAATTCCATTTTTGTATATTCAAGCTTCGTCGTTACCCTCTCATCATCACAAGCCTCCATTCTTCTCTCTCTAAACCCTAACGACCCTCTTTGAGCGTCTCTCTCTCTCTCTCTCTCTCTCTCTCAATCTGTAACAGTCCATTACCAGAAAAAGCTCGACATGAAAGACCTAGAAAACCAACAGCAAATCCTCCTCACAAACACCCACCTTTTCCAATCCCTCATAGAGTCAATCCCTCAAACACAGAGTTTCAAAGGCAAATGGGCAATCATCAAAACCAAACTCACCTCTCTCCAAACCCTTCTCTCTGACGTCTCCGACTACCCCACCACCAACCCTCTATCTCTCGACCTCCTCACTTCTCTCTCCACCACTGTATCCGATGCCCTCTCTCTCTCTGAAACCTGCCACAACCCCACTCCCCCAAACGGCAAGCTCAAGACCCAAAACGACATTGACTCCATTTCTGCCAAACTCGACAACCACATTCACGACTTCCAGGTCCTCATCAAAAGCAACATCCTCCAAGAAAACGCTGTCGTTTTGAGTAGTACCTCCACTTCCAAAAAGAGAGAGTGCGTACGAACCGAGTCGAGAAATTTATTAACTCGGCTGCAAATTGGTACCACAGAGTCGAAGAACTTGGTGTTGGACTCATTATTGGGATTACTAAAGGAAGATGATAAGAATGTTTTGATTGCTGTGGCTCAGGGAATTGTTCCGGTGCTAGTACGCTTACTGGATTCGAGTTCTTCCTCAGAGATAAAGGAAAAAACTGTCACTGCCATTGCTAGGATTTCAACAGTCGATTCGAGCAAACATGTGTTAATCGCCGAGGGATTAACGCTTCTTAACAATCTGCTTCGAGTATTAGAGTCTGGAAGTGTATTTGCTAAAGAAAAATCTTGTATTGCCCTCCAAGTTTTAAGCCATTCGAAGGAAAACGCGAGAGCAATTGGTTCCAGAGGTGGAATTTCATCTCTATTAGAGATTTGTCAATCCGGAACACCCAGTTCACAAGCTCTTGCAGCTGGGGTTTTGAGGAATTTGGCGGTATTTGAAGAAATCAGAGAGAATTTCATTGAAGAAAATGCGATTTTTATACTATTAGGGCTTTCGGGTACGGGGACTGTATTGGCGCAAGAGAATTCGATTGGTTGCTTGTGTAATTTGGTTTCAGGGGATGATAATTTGAAGGTTCTGGTGGCCAGGGAAGGTGGGATTGAGATTTTGAAGAATTTTTGGGACTCGGCTCCGATTGACCGGAGTTTGGAGGTGCCGGTTGAAATGTTAAGGAATTTAGCTGAGTGTCAATTAGTTGCTGAAGTTCTTGTTTTGAATGGGGTTTTGAGTAGGATTATTGGGGTTTTGAACTGTGGCGTTTTGGGTGTGAGAATTGCTGCTGCTAAAACGGTTTATAATTTG
Source organism: Ilex aquifolium (assembly GCA_951799425.1). Taxonomy (NCBI): domain Eukaryota; kingdom Viridiplantae; phylum Streptophyta; class Magnoliopsida; order Aquifoliales; family Aquifoliaceae; genus Ilex; species Ilex aquifolium. The sequence goes on along the minus strand of OX637404.1, from coordinate 26,637,297 downwards.
GGGTTTAGTACCAAAACCAGAAAAGAGTTGGGTGAAATTGGTTGTATAGCTCCTTTGGTTAGAATGTTGGATGGTAAGGCTGTGGAAGAGAAAGAAGCGGCTGCTAAGGCATTGTCAAACCTTATGGTTTATGCAGGGAATCGGAGGATTTTTAGGAAGGAAGACAGGGGGATTGTTAGTGCAGTTCAGTTATTAGACCCTTTGGTAAATAATGTGGACAAGATATACCTTGTTTCGATATTGGCTTCACTTGTGCATTCGAAGAAATGTCGTAAACAAATGGTGGCTTCTGGTGCTTGTGTGTACTTGCAGAAACTTGTTGAGATGGATGTTGGAGGTGCTAAGAAGCTCTTGGATAGTGTCGGTCGTGGCAAGCTATGGAGTGTTTTTGCCAAACCATAGCAGTGAAAGAGTTGTGAAAAATGGGATGTGGAAAGGGATCGAACGTGGGGATGATTCATTGATCTGTATGTACATAGTTGTGTTAGTCGTAATTTTGTTTTCCTTGTTTGTTCATAGTTGTGGTTAGAATTTGTCATAGAAAAGTAAATGCCATTAGTCTAATTGATGGTGAAAGTTGTGTCTACAAATGTAATCCTGGTTTGGTGACCTAACTGGATTTGAATTCTCGAATAAATTAATAATGAAAGTCTTCTCATGAGCTCATGTTGAATAGAGTTACATATTTCTTATAGTAGTTTTGCTTGATGCATGAATCATCCAAATTTTACATATCTGAGCAATTTTATCTAGTTTCCGTGCTGATAATTAAGAAATTTTCTTTCATTATGGGGCATTTAACACATTATATCACTTGTATTTTGTTTGAGTAAACTAGCTCCAACATTTTTTTCTTGGTGTTGGAATGACCTGACGTTCTTTGCCATATAGAGTAATTAAACAACATTCCAATTCCAATGCATATTTAGTCATGTTTGCTTGATAGGATACATTGATACGTGATTTGATTTATGATGATCAAAATTCTCTTAGGTTGATTGATAGTTAAGTCATGGTCAAGGATGAAATTATAATCGGAATATTTAGTAATGACTGTAAACTACTTCCTCTTTCTAACTGTTATATCAGATAGGTGCAATCAATCAGCACACTTTGATTGGGGCATCTTACCGATATCCCTGTAAAGGCATCTGCAGTTGGCCTATGCATTATTGAACACTCTCCAATCATGCACCCTATATGCCTTTTCTGAAATTTTTATTATGTTTATGTTTTGCGCCAATAAAAATTAGTATGCAGTTTGTTAAAGTTCTCAAAGAGGGTATATGTGTAATGGCTGGTAGGTATACACCATGTGCATTTGTCTAGTGCTTGAACTACTACTGCATTTTTGTGTTGGTAGTTACACAAACAGATAAAGATCTCTTTGCACCTTTTGTTTACTTCTCGATCTTATTGCAAGATCCCTGTCGAAACCACACTGCCCACCCTGAGGAAAAAGAACAAAGAAGAGTGTTGTCTTTTGCTATTTTTCAGGAACAATGTGCATGTTGGAAAAAGATTGTGTATAGTTCTCTAGTGAATTGCTGGATGCGAATTGCTATTGTCAAATACTTGCGCCCTCTACTATAGCATCTGATGCTATGAACAATTGTTCCATGTGCTTCCTATCTGTTCATAGGAAGCCAGCTGCTTTGCCAGTGGTGTTGACACTGGGAGAATTTGATGTTTTTCCTTATTTATTTTCCAAATCCTGATTCTAATCAAGCCTATTGTGTTGCAGGGATAGCAACATCTTTGTCTGGCTTGCTATTATTGGAAATGAGAATCATTAAGACTGTGTGGTGAATGAGAAACTCCATGAAATGGTTTATGAATTCTTCTATCCCTTTTACCTTTGAAGCAAAACAACATTGCTTTTGGCTCTTTACAGAAGTCGTTTGTAAATGAAGGATCATGGCCTCCTTTTTTTGGGCAACAGGGATATCCACACACTCGGCAACTCTGTTTCTCTCAACTTTCTGTCAATAGTATACCGTCCATTATATATTCAAGCTGAATCTATTATATATACGTGATTCCCCCTCAATACACAGTGGAGTGATCTATCGTTACCATTGAGCGAAATTGAGAAAAGTTTATCGGACGGATCCTAATTCAAACATTAGTGGTTGAAGCATGCTTTTTATGCATTTTTATTGGTCATTTTCTCACATTGAAGCCAGCTTAAACATGGGAGAAATGGGGTTTAACGTACATAACTCATATCTATTTGATTTTTTCTTTTCAATGCTATGTGTTTGGACCAAAAATCATGTGGGATTTTTCCAACAAAGATACGATGGAATCACACATACACAAGAAAACTGGAGAAAATCAGTCCCTTTCTAAGTTCTTTGCTAGTTCTTTCCCATTTGTACCTCTCCATTTCCTTCTTATATTCTTTCACCAAATCTTCTATAAGGGGAATTGAAGATCATTGGTACTTCCTACAAGTTAGAAGCAAGAAAAAGTGAAGGGACAAAAAGCATAACATTAATCAACAGAGGAAAAAGTGAAGAGAAAATGTAAATTGACATAAAGTTGTTCTTCCTTCAAATGAAAACACAGCCATTAATTAATTTGTTTAGGACATACTCATTCCATCAAATTCAATCTACCCCTCACCAAAAATCTCCATGCTCCTGCTAATTTTTTTTTCTTCATCTGGGTCAACAGCTTCAGGCTTGAACTCGTGTAGACTCAATGGCGGAAATGATCACGAGACACGTAAAAAATAACAGAGGAGTAGGAGAGCACAACGGAAATAGTCACTCTGTCACAGAATTTGGTAAAGTGATGGGCATCCACCCAGTATAGCTATTCCCATACCGACCCACGTACCCTATTGCAGTGTCCGCAGCGCATCCGGCAATCAACAACGCTATCATAACCTGTTAAAGTTGGGACTCATATTATTGAAACAAACATTACATGACAATAAAAATGATTACTACTGTTTGGTATTCAAAAACTCTTTAAATCAAGGATCAAAATTTTTGTCCTCGAAGATCGAAACGAATCAATGATAGAATTAAAATTCTAATATTTCAAGCTGTTTTGAGGTATTTTGTAATATTTCAATGCATTTGCATAATTTTTTCAGAATGTTTCAAGGTAATTCAAGATATTTTGGTATATTTCGACCAATATTATGAAAAAATAATTATTTATATTTATATTTTTTTATTTTATTTTTGAAACGGGTTGAAACATTTTCAAAATACATTGAAACGTTTCAATTTTCTAGGTGATCGAAACAATACACCGAAACAAAATTTTGATTCTTACTCTAAACTAACCTTTATGTTTTATTTGGTACGATGAAAATATAGGATAGAAAGTTGGAAGGATGGAATGTTGGAGGGATAGATAAAACATCATGTTTAATAAGAAAGAAAAATATAAAAGATGGAAAAGTAGGTGGATTGACTTTCTTGTCAATTCACCAAAATCAATCCCTCTAAAATTAGAAATAAAAATTGATGAAAAGTTAATTATTTTTATTGAAATGTATGTTATTTTTTTATATATCCTTTGATATATACATATATCATATTTATCAATTACATATTATGTATACATTAATTTCATATATAGATATAAAGGTAAAATATGTATCTATACTTTTTCATTATTCCAAACACAAAAAAAATAAAGAGTAAAATGCAGAAAACCCTCCTGTAATAAGCTTCGATCTCACTTCTCCCCCTTTACTTTTATAAGTTTCATTAAACCCCTCCAACTTATGAACAAACTATAAATCTTAAGAGAGGTAACAATTTATACAAAAAGACTAAACTACCCTCTAATTGCAATCGAATTTTCTTTGTGATGCCATCTTTGTAGAACCCTAATCTTTAAAAAACAAAACCTTCTTCCTCAATTGAGGCTTGGGTTGTATTATAGGGTTATAGTATAGTGTATTGGAGTGCTTGGAAGCCATGGTCGAGAGGTGTGTGTGTGTGGTGAAAAAACTCATTAGGATTTAAAAACTTGAAAATCAAAACTTTGAAAACTTGTAAAAGTTTCAAAATGGGGGTTGAGTTTAGCTAATTTAGGGTCAAAGAGTTCAAAAATGGTTTTAGATTTGAGAAAGCAAGTCGTTTGATGTGTCAAACATAAAGTTAGCAAAACAAATGTTACGTTTGATCTAAATCTTCTTCATTACACTTTGATCATTTATCATTAATACACATGGGATCCACTATTGAGTGAAATTAGTGAAAAGTGTAATGAAGAAATATTTCAATCTCCATAATCGAGGTCGCATCTTTTATATAAGTCTATAATGAGGTTAAGAGTAGAAGATTAAGTCATATGAAAGATTAAGCCCTAGAAAATAGTGTGGTAAAAGTCTAAAAACATGAAGGAAAAAAAATAATGAACCTATGCCAACTATTTTGTAATTGAATGACACAAATCAGACTCCACATTTCATTAAAGGATCACACAATCAAACAATAGTCACATTTTTTCTACAAAAAAATAAATTTGTCATTATCGCACCTTTTCTTTAAAAAAAAAAATGAGTTTTGCCTTGTAAAGTACAGAACCATCGACATACAACTTTTTTCTCTTATCTTCCTAGAAGAACCTTCTCTCTCTCTCTCTCTCTCTCTCTGCGTCGTGATTTTCGCACAATAGTTGTAAAAGACAGATCTCTCTCTTGGTGAGCTTGTATTTGTCTCGAGTGTCGAAGATCCCGTGGCAGAGAAATGACTTAAAGGGCCAAAGGGAGCCTATGGAGTGGTGATGAATTGTTCCAAAAGGTTACTCGATCGATTCAGGCAGATCGATGAGGGTTCCTGATACACAGAAAACAGGTTAGAAAGGGTGCCGGAGTGTTTTCCGGCGTATCCCCTTCGACAATCAAGTTAGTTCTTTGAGAGAGAGGAAGAAGAAAACACTGTTATGTATTCTTGAGAGGTGATTTTGCGTACCTTTGTAATGTGTTTTTGAGGGCTCTTTATACCTTTCATGACTCATCATTGCTGATAGTCTAGACAGTAGGTAGCATCCAGAGATGGGACAGTGTACCCCCTATTTTGCATGGGGGATCCCCCAGTATTAAGTGCTCGGATTGCCGAGCACTTAATGCTTCTTTTTTGATGCAGGGGTATTAAATGCCCGAATCTTGGAGCATTTAATACCCTTTCTTCTCGGCTTCTAGAGCCACGGTAGATGTCCCATCAACTGAGAATTCATTAAATGATTGCCTATGATAGCCGTATGTCAGCAGGGGTATTTGTGTCCATACCCCTCTTACTCTGTACTTCATGCCACGTGTCTGAATCCCCTTGGTGGAGTGTCTTGTTTACTCTGTCGTTCTGACCTTGTTGTGCAGAGCGCCCTCACGATGCCTAGTCTAGTTCTGAGACTATCAGCTGTCAGTCAATAGTCACTCCAAAAGCCGACGACACATGGCAAGGCATGAATGCCGAGAGAGCCTTCGGCGCCGAGTACGTATGGCTGGCCCGGAGTAGATGTACCCTCGAAGCCGAGGACATTCAAAGGAAACCTCGGCGCCGAGCACAGAGCAGAGCACCAGAGTCGAGGACGCGTGTCTTTGTCGAAGCACATGATGTTCCCTCGGAAAATTTTAAATTTTAAGAATTTTCATTTTTAATTTCAGTAGTTCAGTTGAAATTATAGGTCCCTACTCCTAGTTCTCATCCATTGAGTAAATATTCAGTGTAACAATTACACCACGTCAACAGTGTCACGTGGTCTAACCGTCTAATAAAAAAGTTAACAAATAGATAAAGTGAATCTATTTTTTTTTTACATAGAGGCCATTATATATTGCGTAGATGTCTGTTATTAGATTTTGTGGGACTCACTTATCCACTTGTTAATGAAGAATTATATCAAATGACGTTGCTGATGTAATATAAGAGTTACACTCAATATTTTGTCTCATTTTTGGATATTGGGTGAAATGATAAAGAGTGGGAATTTTTTTTTTTGATCACTAAAGAACTACAACACTTAGAGCAACTCCAACGGGAGTTGCTATCTGGGGTGCCATCCCTATAACCGCTAAAATGGCACCTTAACGGCAAAAATTCAAGCTCCAACGGAGGTGGCATCAGAGGTGGCAAAATGGCATCTAGGGTTTTGGGGTGGCATATTTGGCAACTTTGGAGAGAGAATGGAGAGGTTGCAAAATAGCCATTGGTGGCTACTGTTCCACTCAACGGCTATATTCCATCCAAATTTCTATAAAATACAGAGAGATGAAAGGGGAAAGGAACTTGCCTAGAAATCGATTTGTGCACTGCTTCCTTGAATCCTTGCCTTTGATATTGAAAACCGAAGCTTCCCTGAACCATAGCTTCCCTGAACCCTAGCCCTTGTCGTTACCCTTGCATCACTAGATCGCATAGCTCCGTTGCCGTTGTAATTGCAGAGAGGCCGCAGGAGAAAGGGAGAAAGGGAGGAAGAAGACGTTGTCCGTCTGGTAAGAAATATGGGGGAAGGGAAGAAGACGATGGTTTTATTTAGGGGAAGGGGTAGGCATTGTAATTTTTAATTACATCTGCCCCCCTGTTCTTGTTTTAATTTATAATTTGTAATATAATTTATAAATTGTTTATACTTTATGACAGATTTGTTTGTTTTAATTAAGGGTAATTTCATTTATTTTTTAATTGATAAATTGCTCATTCTTTAAATTGACAAATTGATTCTTTAAATTTTATAATTGATAGATTTATTTGTATACTTTATAAATTGCTCATTCTTTAAATTGATTATGAATTTTTTAATTGATAAATTGCTCATTCTTTAAATTGACAAATTGATTCTTTAAATTTTATAATTGATAGATTTATTTGTATACTTTATAAATTGCTCATTCCTAAAATTGATTATGAATTTTTTAATTGATAAATTGCTCATTCTTTAAATTGACAAATTGATTCTTTAAATTTTATAATTGATAGATTTATTTGTATACTTTATAAATTTCTCATTCTTAAAATTGATTATGAATTTTTTAATTGATAAATTGCTCATTCTTTAAATTGACAAATTGATTCTTTAAATTTTATAATTGATAGATTTATTTGTATACTTTATAAATTGCTCATTCTTTAAATTGATTATGAATTTTTTAATTGATAAATTGCTCATTCTTTAAATTGACAAATTGATTCTTTAAATTTTATAATTGATAGATTTATTTGTATACTTTATAAATTGCTCATTCTTTAAATTGATTATGAATTTTTTTTTTTTGTTTTTGTAGATGGATTCGCAATTTGACAGTTCTTTCACTGATTTGCTTATGAACGACACCGATTTATATGATGATGCTATTCAGATCAATCCCACAGTATTGGTGCCAGTACAAAATGAAACCATTCCAAGAGTGAGAAAATCGCAAAGGACAAATAATTTCTCTGTAGAAGAAGATAAATTAATTGTGGCTGTGTGGCTTAATACGAACAAAGATGCAATTACTGGGAATGAACAACAAAGTGGTGCATTCTGGCAAAGAATATTGCAATACTTAGAACTTCATAGAGGCAATCATGAAGAGCGTTCTCAATCTTCTATTAAAAGTCGTTGGATTGATAAATGCAAAATGCAACAAGTTTGTCGATTTTTATAGTCAAATTGAAAGACTACGACAAAGTGAACACACCGAGCAAAATAATATAATAATTAAACTTTTAATTTAGACACTATTATGATTTGATATTTGAACTATTAACTGAATAATTTCATATGTTTTGCAGGTTGATGACGCAAAAGAAATGTTTGCTAAGATTATTGGAAAACCATTTCAATACGAGCATTGTTGGAATATATTGAAAATGGAGCGGAAATGGACTGATAATCTGACCAGCAATAAGAGAGCAAAAACTCATTCAACTGGTAGTCCTGCTGAATCAACTCATGTTGAATCCTGCTATTCAACTCCATATTTAGGGGATGACACTGAACCCTCGTCCACTCCCAACCTCGATAGGCCATTGGGCAGAAAGGCTTCGAAGAAACAACTTAAAAACAAAGAGAAGCAAACCGGTGTTGAAACATCACCACTGGAATGAAAGAATAGAAGTGGAACGACAAAAAGTTGAGCGACACGACAAAATTTATGCTCAACAGGAGATAGCATTGGAGCAACATCGTAGACAGTTAGAAATTGAAGAATGACAGGTGCAAGAAATTGAAATGTAAAATGAAATGAAAATCATGGAAATTGACACTACTGACATGAACCCAATTTCTGCAACATATTGGAATAACCTGAAGATAGAGGTTATGAAAAAGCGGGGTTTTAATTTTTAGTCGTTATTTATTATGTTGCTATTTTTTTTTTAATTTGTAGTCATTATTTATTATGTTGCAATTATTTTTTAATTTGTAGTCATTATTTATTATGTTGCTATTATTTTTTAATTTATAGTCATTATTTATTATGTTGCTATTATTTTTTAATTTGTAATCATTATTTATTATGTTGCAATTAGAATTGAAAAGACAATTTGAAATTAAAATTGGAATTGGAAATACAACATGAAATTGAAATTTGAAATATCACCCCATTTTGGCACCTACCATTGGAGCAGAAACACTGTTTAGGGGTGCCAAAACACTGTTCAGGGTTGCAAAATAGTATTTGGCACCCCATTTTTGGCAACTCCCTTTGGAGTTGCTCTTATACTTAAAAGCAGAAGTGAGGCAGCTTCTATAGAATCCACACACACCTTAAGGCTATCCGATGTGAGAATAAAGAGTGGGAATTGAAAGCATAAAAAAACTGAGATAATTTGAAAATGAGAGGATCCAGATCCTAACTGTAACAAAACCCGTGGGCCTCCATGGTCCACGTGATATTTTCTCATTTTCTTCCTTTCGGCTATTGGTTGGAATCTTCTTTCTTCTGTTATGGCCACTATAGTTGTCACGAATGGAAGGTAAAGCATCAAAGCGGGAAAAAGTGTGAGTGAAGAAGCCTTTTCATTCTCTCTCTCTCTCTCTCTGGTATCGAATTGCTGCGAAGATGGTGGACTTGGCTCGGGTACAGAAGGAACTCCAAGAGTGTACTAGAGACATAGAAGTCTCAGGCATTAGCGTAAACCCTAAAAGCGACAATCTCACTCAGTTGATTGGAACAATCCCTGGACCTCTCGGCACTCCCTACGAAGGCGGCACTTTCAAGATCTATATCGTCTTGCCCGGTACATATTTACATGCACACACACACACACACACACACAAGATAGAGATACACGTATACTTATTTCAATAAGTTTTTTTTTTTTTTCAAATTATTCTTCTTCCCAGTGTTGTGGTTTAGATGAATTGGGTATTGTTCTTTGTTTTTGTGTTTCTTGTTCTTATTACCTCTGTTCGGTTGCGAATTATGGATTCATTTGTGACTTTAGGGTTTTGAATGGATAAAAAAATACCTGAATTGAAGAGCACTTTACTTAAAGGCAATGCAGGTTGTGTAAAAGTTATAGCATTACAAACTTGTCGAGTCGCTTTTGATTTTTGTAGTGTAAATGTGTGCGTGTGTGTTTTGATGAATAGGACATTTGAATTCATCCAACTTAGCTTCTAGTGCGCGAAATGAGCTGGTTGCAAAAGATAGGAGTCTAGAAATAGAGAACTGTATGAACAGTTTGTACTCTGTTTGTTTTATTGGAGGTTGATGATTCAGTGTATGCATCGAAATAAGGTAAATGCTTTAGGTTTGTGAAGAGAAGCTGAGGTCATTTGATTATCTTAAGTGGAAATCGGGTTGTGGATGGACGCCCTTCAGCTATGTTTTGAAAACATAATTTTCCTAAAACAAAAATGAAAAAATGTAAAAAATTAACTGGGTCAAAAAGAGGCATAAAATTTGGCGCTATATCAATTATGGATTCATCATACATATAAATGACAAGTTATTTGGTGTATAGTCTGGATGAAGGAAACTGGCACATACGAAATACTGATCAAGTTAGATTGTTGTTGCTGGTATTTTTTGCAGATGGGTACCCTTTCGAGCCTCCAAGAATGCAATTTGTCACAAAAGTTTGGTATGGTGAAAATATTTTGCCATTACTATTTCTGATTATGTGTTCTTGTTCCTTAAATCGGCTTTCATACTCTTATTATTTGTGTTAATCATGCCACACATATTAGTCCCCCTTAACTGCTAAGTAACTAAACTCCTTCAATATGTAAAGAATGAGCATATGATCAAAAAGATGCCCCGATTTTTTCTCAATTCGAACACCGGGGAGCTATATTCTCATCTTACCTGGATCATACATGGATTTAGTTACATTTGCATGTCATGTGAACTCAATTACTCAATTCAGTTTACTTTGTAAAAAAAAAAGTAATTCAGAAAAGAATGATTCAAAATTAGAAACATGAACCACATTTGATCCCATATTAGACCTTTAAACAATATATGTTGTTCAATTCTGATAGAATGGATATGCTCTGGGATGAAAGGATTCGAACCTCCGAATAGTGGGAACAAAACCCGTTGCCTTACCACTTGACGACTCCTTATTTCTATTGGACACCAGTACAGAATATTATTGTTATTGGTGACTGGCCCTTATTAACATGTTATGGCGATTTGAGTTGTTGCTACATATTAACAGTGATAAAACAATCCCAAATTTGTTATGGGAAAATTCCTCTTGTTATCACCTAGATCCTTGTTGTCTTGTCTATAGATTGGTTGCCTTTATATAATCATGATACCTGTGGATATTGATATTGTCACTACGAAATGGGCACTCTAGTGTATTAACTATTAAACCTCAAGATTGATTCACTTATTTCATTTTGGCAGCAAGTAGACTAACAATTGTTTTGTCTGTGATATTGGTCTCTATTTCTGTCTTTTTGCCTACAAGTTTAAAGAGGCAAAATAAAGAAAAATGATTGTTGATAAATATGTACAACGTTGAAGACTGATTATGAAACTTTTGAGTAGATCTCCGATGACTAGTAAATAATTACTGGATTTCGACTTGTCTGCTGCCTCTAGGCTTTTAAAAGCATCAATTTAGGTTGCAAGTTCATTCATTCTGAATACATGAAAATGGCAGGCTCTTTTGCATGTACCCCCAAAAATTAAAGCTTGAATAATTTTATGTGTACATCACCTGTTGAAGGCACCCTAATATAAGCAGTCAAAGTGGAGCAATATGCCTGGACATCCTGAAGGACCAATGGAGTCCCGCGCTCACTCTTAAAACAGCACTCCTTTCTATACAAGCATTGCTCTCTGCCCCAGAACCTGACGATCCACAAGATGCCGTGGTAGCACAACAGGTGTAGTTTGCTCTGGCCTTGTTTTCTCTTCCTGTATATTTTGAATACTTTAATGTCAAAGACATCCTCAGATTTTTGTAGTTTTCTGCTAGAGTTGCTCATTTGCATTTCCTTATTCATAAAAAAATTTGTTGTTCTTAATTAATTAGTTTGTGTTGGAACCTTTCAGTATCTTAGAGACTATCAGACCTTTCTGGGCACAGCTCGTTACTGGACAGAGACTTTTGCCCAGATATCGTCTCTTGGAGCTGAGGAGAAGGTCTGTTGAGGTTTTACTTCACATATGGTTTCTTTGATGCTTTCAATTGGTTTCATTAAAATTTCCATTACTGGAGATAATTATTCTATCAACATTTTCACCATTCATTAAGTCATTGTCAATTGTCGGTAAGAGACATTCTTATATCTAATGTTGGATTTTCACAGGTATACAAACTGGTGGAAATGGGCTTCCCTGAATCTTTGGTGAGGAGTACTCTCAAAATGGTCGGCGGTGATGAAAACATGGCTCTTGAAAAACTTTGCTCTGGCTAGCATTTGCCTTTGCTTCTATTCATTTTTTTTCATGGAAGCTTCTGTGCCACATGAGTGGCTGAAAAAAAAAAATACATAGACGCAAATAAGAATAATCTGAATACAAGCTTTCCTCTAGGATTTTTGCATTCTGCATTTCTTTCACTTTCTTGCTGATCTATTTCTTCCCCATTGTGAATATCCAAGGTCATTGATTGAAATACTGACATCAAGGTTGAGAAAGCAACTAGGTACAACCCACCTAGAAGGCTGGTGGTCATTGAATCAATGTTGTAGTTACCAAATTGTGGTCGATCCTGGATATGAAGATAGATCTTCTATATCTACTTGCTATTGGAAATGCAGCGAGAATATTCTTGTTCAGAATCTTTAGCTCTCCGATTCTTTGGGATCACATGTATGTTAACATTTGTTTTCCCATTTCTACTTTTTACTTTTTAGAGGTCAACCATAGCTCATAGCAGTGGTGATAGCAGCAGCCTAATGTCTGAGTAGTTGGATCTGTAGCTATCTGACCCTGGATATGGATGGTTACTATTACTTTGAGTCTGCTCTTGCCACACACCACCTCAGTAAGTTTTTCTCGTCTTTGAGCGGCTGGCTTCATCATTCATACAATGGTTACTATTACTTTGAGTCTGCTCTTGCCACACACCACCTCAGTAAGTTTTTCTCGTCTTTAAGCGGCTGGCTTCATCATTCATACAATGGGTTGCAAGGTAAGTATTTATTTGTCCGAAAAAAGCATATTGTTCAGCAGCTTTCAGAGCTCCCATGAGATCTATTATTCCAGTTTGATTTCTGCAACTGAAGAACAAATCCATCATCTAGCACGAAGCTACCCTGTTAGATGATTATCCAAGTCTAAACCAGATAATTTCTTTTGATTTGTTGGTCCTTTTATACTTGCAGACCAGAGTTTTTCTGTTGCTACCCTATACAAATTCCAATATTCCATTCCTTGGAAACATCAAGCAAAATGAGAAATATTCATATCATCATTTGAGTCACAGCACACCTTTGCCATTTTCTTCTCTGTAGATTTCTTCCAAATACATTACTCATTTCTCTGAAAATCTGGTCTTCTCTAGGAGATCTATGATTTGGTAGTAGAGAACGGTGATCAACTTAGAATTGACACGTCGATTTTCGAGTGATTCTTTTCACAATCAATTTTTGTGTGTTTTTGAATGCTTTTGTTGTGCTTTCAGTCTTTTTGTATGCTAACTACTACTCTCCTCATTTTAGTCGTTTTCAATTGAAATGTCAAAGAAACAATTGTAAATTTTCTCAGATTGATATGGGTTTCAATCAAGTCCTCCATCTAGTTCCATCAAACCCCAAAAGAGAATTAAGAAAAATTCTTCCACCAACCCCATTTTCTAAACATATCCAAACCCGAGACAAAAACAACCTTGTAGCCAAACATATGTCAACATGTTGCCAAATAATAATATCCAATCATTCTTATACTCCCCTGGAGGCACCCCACCAGTCCCAAAAGCCTTCCCAAAGCCATGCCCAATTCACATGGTCTGCAGAACCAGTAATGGCTTTGAGTGTTGATATGAACACAAAAGGTTGAAGATTGTAGTTATGAGTGGGTAAATTCCACACGGTTGCATACACTCTAGAGTCTAGTCTAGTGGGTAATTATGCATTCTTGACTTTGCTTTGAGTGACAGATGTCCTAATTTGTGCAACTGAAATTTATCTTCTTCTTTTTTCCTGGGTCAACTGAAATTTGTCTTGATTACGCGTTTTTTTTGACTAAATATTACCGGGTAAAATCGCAACCAATAGTATCACTTACAACATATACATATTAGGTTAATCAGAACGATTTATTTACAACATATGCATATCAAGTTAATCAGAATGATCTGTTTACGAAATTTGAAATTATGATCTCTAGAAGTAATTTTTACGACCTTTCCGTCCGAATTACTCGAATGAGTCCATTAAAATGTATTCTTATTGCTTGAGGTTCTACAACTTCTAGTGAATGAAAAAATGGATTAATAAGAATAAGAACCAAAATGCAGGGAAAGTCAGCCCTTTGAAGATGAAAAAGAGTGACCGTGATGGAAAATTGCAGATGTTGAACATGCAAGGTGTGTTTTGAATTTTGACAAAATTGACTGCTGCGTTCCTACTCTGGTTTTTTGATATTCAAAGGTCATTTGGTCAAGTGTCTTCTTCAACCTTAGTGTTTAGCAAAGCCCACTGGCATAGTAGTTCCCTCACAATTACGCTGTTCATGTAGTTTATTTCAATAAGCTTATTCCCAACACGATACACCCGAATAATAAATTAATAGTGTTAGGCACTAAGTTCTTTTTATTTCGAACAATGGATTGAGTATACCCCCTATGAGAAGGAAAAACGAAAATACTAATTGTTGTTATAAAATTTGGTAAAATCGGCAAACCTATTTCAATCGATAGACAATTTTTAAGTGATTACTTGTGAGAGGTTCAAATGTCTTATTTTAGAATTTTCTTGGATGAATATAATCAACAAACACACAGGGAAATAATAAAAGAGAATTATTTTATTAATTCGATCGAAGGGATTTCGGTTACAGAAAGATTGAATAAACAGCTTTGATTGCAGTGATACTCACTTCTTAAAATTAGTCTAAATCTACTCCTAAAATGCCCAAATCGTCGGTCATGTGGAAGTTTGAGTGTATCCTATCTTCTCCATTTTGTGCTCTTTTATAGTCACTGTCTTTGACAATTTTGATTTCGTCGATGGTTACTGGACGATAACTTCCAGTTAATTACTTCCTTTATTTTCAAATGTGAATGTAACTGATTATCTCTCGTCTTTTTTTAGATTATGTGATGTGACATTTTCTTAATGCATCTGGGACGTCATGTGTCGATATACTGAATATTCCTAAGATTTTATATTTTATGTCTAGACACTATGTTGATGGTGAGGCTAGATTTTAGGTTTTGCTTGAACGTGAACAATTTTTTAATCCATTGGACAAGTTTATTTCCAAAAACACTTCTTGTAATTTACGTAAAAAAATCTATACAAATATGTAATAAAGTTGTGTAGATATGATCCACTTCAACGTCACAATGACGGGGCCTCAATCCAATAGGATAGTTCAAGTGATAAAATAGACGAATTGTAAATTCAGACATTCTGAGTTCAAATCTCAATAATTTATTGAGATCAGGTTATGAGGAATTTATTCCTCATAATATCGTAATCCCAATATAGATGATCTGTATTTAACTGAATCGGAGAGGAAATTAATCAAAAATACGCCTAAATTGATCCAAACACCCTGATCCTTGAAAAAAAAATGACAGCCCCTCATAGGATTGATCGTTCACATTTTTTTTCTACTCGAGTGATTACGGCCCCAATTGCAAAGACATGACCACTGACCAGCCCCAACAGTGGTAGAAGGAAAGGGTCATAACATTCTAGATCATTTGCTTAAGAAAGGAATAACAAATACAAATCAAGCAATGAAAAGGCAAGTGTTTTTTTTTTTGAGCTGATTCAACACGAAACTTTTCTCCAGTACCTTTTCTTTTCAAAAATGTGGGACCATGGACTTTGATTTAGAATGTCCACGGTGGGTCATCTTCCCACTAATTTCAAAGTGGTAGTCCCACAAGCATTGAGTTTTCAATACACCCAAACATGCTCTTTGACTCGGTTTTACACGCTTACATTTTATGTAATCGGTCATTTTTTAAAACTTGTTTTTTTATACTTTTCCAGCTAATTTGATATTTTACCCCCCCCCCCCCCCCCCCCAACCCCCACCCCCACCCCCACCCCAAACTTCTTGTAGCTTAGCACAAGACATCCAAAGAATACGATAAATAATTTTTAGGAGTAGTTCAGTGATTGAGTCTGATTTTTGGTAATTCAGAGGTCTCAGGTTTAATTCTTTCTCACACTCTCTAGGGGTTAGTCACCCTTGTCCTTTTAAGAACATGTTCTAAATCATCTCAAATCACGGTGAGAGAATAATTAGTGTAATTCTGAACACTTTGTAAAAAAAAAAAAAAAAAAAGAATACGATAAGTTACGTTTTGAACTTTTGAAGAAATTTATAAGCCTAAAAGTTCAAGATATTTACAATTAATGATAATACAAGAAGAGCAATTTGGGCAATGGCCCTACTTGGGATCTGGTTCCACTGCTATTAATTTTTAACTATAAATGTGTTGTTGATAACTCTATCAGTGTTGTATTCAACACTGCAGGTTACAAGCTAAGATAAATGAGGAGAGCTGTGTTAGGTAGCCGACAGTCAGCATAAAACTTAGTCGGATCCACTATGATGAATCCAAATAATGATATATGTGTTAATGCTAAGTTGTTTCCCATAAATGACGCGTTGTGTCTGCCTTAGGGCGTTTCGAAAAATCAATTAGGGGCGTTGCGTCTGCCTCGGGGCGTTTCGACAAATAAGTTAGGGGCGCCGCATCGACGCCTGAGTGCGGTGATAAATGAGCAAGGGTCTCCGCGCTATAGACGGACGTGGGGGGTAAGGAAGCTAGTCCATGATGATAGACTTAGATTAGCAACATGGAACATATGTACACTCACCGGCAAAACAACGGAATTAGTAGACACTATGAGCAGGAGGAAAATTAGTATAACATGTTTACAAGAAACTAAGTGGATAGATGAGAAGGCAAGACAGATAGAAAATAAGGGATTTAAATTTTACTATATAGGAAAGGATAGACGAAGAAATGAAGTAGGCATAGTTGTAGATAAATGCCTAAAAGATAGCGTAGTAGCAGTTACAAAGAAAGAAGATATGATTATATCTATCAAACTTGTAGTCGGAGAGAATATAATTAATGTGATTAACGCTTATGCACCTCAAGTAGGGTTAGAAGAACATATTAAAAAGTAATTTTGGGAGCAAATTGATGAATTAGTTCAATATATACCTATAGGAAAAAAGATAATCATAGGTAGAGATTTCAATGGACATGTAGGAAAAGATAGAACACAATATGAGAGGAGTCATGGTGATTATGGATATGGTGATCGAAATGAAGCTGGAGATAATATTTTGGAGTTTGCAATGGCATATGACCTTGTAGTGGCAAACACTTTATTTAGAAAATGAGAAGAACATCTAATAACATTTAAGAACGGACCAAACAAAAGTCAAGTAGACTCTTCTTAAGTAAAAGAACGGTTCAATTAGCATGTAAAGATTGTAAAGTTATCCCGGGAGAAAGCTTAACATCTCAACATAGGCTAATAATTCTAAATTTATATATTAAAGGGCAACATAGAGAAAGGAGAAGTATTAAAAACAATAACAAGATGATGGAATCTAAAAGATGAAAAACTAGTACTATTTAGACATAGAATGCTTAAAGAGACCTTATGGAACCTAGAGGATGAGATTAACGTTATGCGGAGTAGGATGACGGAAGACATTAGGAAAATTTCAAGAGAGGTTCTTGGGGAGTCAAAGGGTAGAGGGCTTGTGGGAAAAGAAACTTGGTGGTGGAATGACGATATACAAGAGGTAGTTAAAGCAAAAAAAGAATCATTTAAGAGATGACAAAATAATAGAAATAGAGAAAACTTCCAAAGATATAAATTAGCTAACAAGGATAGTTAGAGACGCTAAGTTAAAAGCCTACAACGAGTTGTACAAAAAACTAGATAGTAAAGAGGGAGAAAAAGACATCTACAAACTAGCTAAAATTAGATAAAGGAGAACAAGAGACTTTAACCAAGTGCATCAAGGGCGATGACTCAAAGGTTTTAGTTAAAGATGAGGAAATAAATTATCGGTGAATAGACTATTTTGAGAAACTATTAAATGAAAATCACTTAGGAAACCTAGAAGAGATAGAAAATGGGAAGATCCATGAAACTTTCTTTCGTAGAATAAAGAATTCGGAGGTAGAGTTTGCATTGAAGAAAATGAAATTAGGCAAGACTTTAGGACTGGATGAGATTCCAATGGAGGTTTGAAAGTGCTTAGGGAATGAGGGGGTTTCATGGTTAACGAAATTATTCAATAGAATTATTGCTACTAGGAAAATGTCTGATGAATGGAGAAAGAGTATTTTAGTACCTATCTATAAAAATAAAGGAGATATTCAAAATTGTAATAATTATAGAGGAATAAAATTGATGAGTCATACAATGAAATTATGGGAAAAGGGTCATTGAACGGCGTCTAAGAGTTAAGACTACAATGTCAAAAAATTAGTTTGAGTTTATACCAGGTAGATCAACTATGAAGGCTATATATTTATTGAGGACACTCATAGAAAGGAATAGAGAGAAGAAGAAAAATCTTCATACGATATTTATAGATTTAGAAAAAGGCATATGATAAAGTACCTAGAAATATAATATGTAGGGTGTTTTATATTAAGGAGATAAAGGACATATATGACAGGGCTATGACTATAATTAGGTCTTCCGTGGGAGAAAGTAAAGAATTTACAACCACGGTGGAATTACACCAAGGATCGGCCCTAAGTTCATACGTATTCGCCCTAATTATGGATGAACTCACTAGACACATTCAAGATGATGTCCCATGGTGTATGCTATTTGCAGATAATATTGTATTAGTAGATGAAACTCGAAGGGGTATGAACAATAAGTTAAAAATTTGGAGAGAGAGACTCGAGTCGAAAGGATTCAAAATAAGTAAGAGTAAAACTGCATATATGCAATGCAATTTTAGTAATAAAAGTAGACAGTGAAAAAGTTAAGATTGAAAATCAAGAAATACCAATGAGTAAACAATTTAGATATCTAAGATCGATCGTTAAAAATGATGGAGAGATTGGAGATATTGTAACTTATAGAATCAACGCTGATTAACTTAAGTGAAGGAAAACCTCTGACATATTATGCTATAGGAGGATACCAATAAAATTAAAATGTAAATTTTATCGAACAGTTATAAGGAGAACAATGTTGTATGTGACAGAATGTTGGACAATTAGGAAACAACATAGTAACAAAATGAGTGTAGAGGAAATAAAAATGCTAAGGTAGATGTGTGAAAAAACTAGAAATGATAGAATAAGAAATGACCGTATTAGAGAAATGGTAGGAGTAGTTCTAATTGAGGATAAGTTAAGAGAAAATAGATTAAGATGGTTTAGTCATGTTCAACGGAGGCCGATAGAGGCACCGGTTCAAAAAAGTGAGATAATTTCTCTTAATTGTACTAGAAGTAAGGGGAGATCTAAATTAACATTGAACAAAATAATAAGAAAAGATATGAAAATATTTAACTTAAATGAGCGTATAATGCATAATCGAAATGAATGGTGAAGACGGACTCATATAACTGACCCCAAATGATTGGAACATAAAACTGAATTTGATTTTGCTTTAGTAAATGTGTTGTTGATTAAAACAACGTCATTTTGATACAAAATAACGTTGTTTTAATCAACAAACACTTATGTTGTTAATTTTTTAACAATAGAGGATCTTCACCCCCTGCTTAAGCCTTGATCTCTTAAATAATTTAAAACCCGTATTATGATGTATTTGTTGATGAGTTGTTTATATTCTAATGTTTTTTAGAATAAAAAATAAATATTTCACATTTTTTATTGACAAAATTATTATTTTGAAGGTTTGAACGATCTAATCTATCATCTATAATATAAAATAGAAGAGACTTTAATAAACTCATCCGACTGTCTCAAATAGACTCATCCAATATTTTTCTCAAAACTATTCACATTAATTTACGTTGCACCATATCTTTAGGCATTGATTACCTCGAGTCTATAATATAAAACATGACAATCTTCAATAAGCTCATCTAACGGTTTCAATAGACTCATCCAACAACTATCAACATCCCTCTCAAAACCATTTACATTAAATTTCTCTCTTCCTGAAATTTATCACTTCTCACTTACGTTGTACCGTGCCTTCAGGCACGAATTACCGCTATTTTAACAAATAAGTTAGGCATATGGTGATAAAGGGATAGGTATCAATTGTTTGGTCATATTTTTAGTAAAATAACACACTAAGCTCCCTTCATTAGAAGGAGTCTCACATTAACGGTGAATGCCCATTGGATTGGATTGGAGTCATTCGACTATCTTCTCATGGTCCCGTTTGGGACCGGCCTCAAGTGGCATATGAGGCACACATGGTCCCGTCGGTCCGTCTTATTAATTTGGAGAATTGTGGCGCAAATGATGGGCAATAATGTAGTGACTTTTGGGAGGTAACATAACTTCTAACATACTTTTTATGATCTTGTTTTATTATATTTAATTTTTTATACAATGGATATTTTAATTAGGGTTAATAATCGAGTCAAACTTTGTGAACTCGAACCAAGTATGTCGATCTCATTTTTTTAAACGAGCTTAAAAATTTGTTCAAACTCGGTTCGTTTTCTAGCTGATCCCAAAACGAGTCGAAACTCGAGCTGAATGTGAATAGCTCGATTATTTTACATATAAACGACACGAGTTTTACGAGCTTAAGTCGAGCATTTTTAGGCTCATTTTTTTAAATGAGCTGAGCCTGAACTTAATCTGAGTAGCTCGACTCAATTATCATCTATAATCTCAATGCACCAAATTATTGATTTGTTTATGTATATAAATCTATTATTAGTGGAGTCCGAGTATTAGGGCTGATAATTGAATTAAATTTTGTCAGTTCGAGTCGAGCCTATTGAACTCATATTTTTAAACGAATCTAAAAAATTGTTCAAACTGTGCTCATTTTCTCCAAAATGAGCCAAGCTTGAACAGAGTCTGAATAACTCGATTATTTTACATATAAACGAGCCGAATTTTACGAACTCGAGTCGAGCATTTTTAGGCCCGTTTTTCTAAATGAGTTGAGTCCTAACAGAGTCCAAAACGAGCCGAATCTTAATAGCTTGACTTGGTTATTAGCTCTAATCCCAATGCACCAAGTTATCGATTTGTTTCCGTATAAATCTATTATTTTATGCGATGTATATATGAGAGAATGTAATGCAATATAATCATATTTTATGCGCATTTCGACTAATTTTCTCTTTGGTCCGATTATAAGTAAGTCATTCACGTCAAAACTAAAAAATTCATGAGAAATTTATTATTGTCAAGTTTCGAATTTAAAACGTCTGAATTTATGATCTCGGTCTCCGATAGATTTGCCCTATGATTACTTTTTAAATATTCAAATGTTAAATAACAAGACAATGATGAAGATGCTGATTCTGTTCATTGCTCTTATAATGGAGAAAGTCATTATCATGTGTTTAGTCTTAAGTTTATCATCTTTCATAATTAATTCATTAAAAGCTCGATTGCATAGGCTTTTCAGTTACGCAACATAAAACGTGTCTCCTATGATTACTTCCCATCTCCCTCACTCAAATCCTGTTCCATATACTTCTGCTTTTATAAGATGTATTTGGTTACAAGTTTTCTAGGATTTGATATCATATATATATACTAGTTATTATCTGTGCCTAAAGGCACAGTATAATAAAAAATGATAAACAATAAACATATTTGTATTCATATCCAAAATTCAATCACAAACATAGAGAAGAGATAAAAGAATTTAAGCATCGGTTTGTAGTGAGGGTGAGAGGTGGTGGGCGGCAGTGGTGGTGGTAAGAGACAGTGATGGTTGTGGTGGCGGCGATGGTGGTGGTGGTGGCGGCGGCGGCGACGGAGGTGGTGGTGGGGTGGCAATGGTGGTGGTTGTGGTGGCGACGGTGGTGATGGTGGTGGTGGTGACGGTGGTGATGGTGGCGGCGGTGGCGGTGGTGGTGGTGGGGGTAGGGGTAGTGGTGAGGCGGTTTCAAACACTATTATTTTTTTTTAAAGTATTTATGAGAAATATTTTATAGAAGTACTTTTAAAAAATCACTCCAAACACACCCTTAGGCCCCTATTTTTCCTATTAAATTTAGGGTGGTAATATTAGCCGTTAGATTAACTTTAAAGTAAAATTTAAAATGATCTCAACCGCGAATAGCAAAAGTCATTTTGTTTATCTTTTGAGATTTGAATTGTAAGCTACTTTATTATATACTAGTTATTGTCTGTGCCTGAAGACACAAAATAATAAAAAATAGTAAACAATAAATATATTTGTATTCATATCTAAAATCAAATCACAAAAATAGAGGAGAGATAAATGTATTTAAACACCGGTTGTAGTGGGGGTGAGAGAAGGTGGTGGTAGGAGACGGTGATGGTTGTGGTGGGTGGCA
Organism: Ilex aquifolium; assembly: GCA_951799425.1. NCBI lineage: Eukaryota > Viridiplantae > Streptophyta > Magnoliopsida > Aquifoliales > Aquifoliaceae > Ilex > Ilex aquifolium. The sequence goes on along the minus strand of OX637404.1, from coordinate 26,615,225 downwards.
ATGACCGTGGTGGTGGTGGAGGTGGTGGCGATGGCGGTGGTGATGACAGTAGCGACGGTGGTGATGACGGTGATGGTGGTGGTGGTGGCGGTGGCGGTGGGGGCAGTGGTGGTGGCAGTGGTGGTGAGATGGTTTCAAACACTATTTTTTTTTTAAAGTACTTATAATAAATAATTTCTAAAAGTACTTTTAAAAAGCACTCCAAACACACCCTTAGGGATCTATTTTTCCTATTAAATTTAGGGTGTTAATATTAGCCGTTAGATTAACTTTAAAGTAAAATTTAAAGCGATCTCAACCGCGAATAGCAAAAGTCATTTTGTTTATCTTTTGAGATTTGAATTGTAAGCTACTTTATTATATAGATATATAATATATATATAATTGTTTTTTGTTACAACTAGAAAACAAAAGGTAACAATTTTTTTCGGATAAATTACACTTTGCACTCCGAAAAATTCTATAATTTGTATTATACCCTTAATGATTAATCTATAATATAAAATAAGACAGATTTCAATAGGCTTATCCGATGGTCTTAAATAGATTCATCCAACGACCACTAACATCTTTCTCAAAACTATTCACATTGAATTTCTCCCCCTTTCCCCCATAAAAAATCATTTACTTCTCACTTACCGACACGGATTACCTCTAATATCTCATATTGCACATCAATAACATAAAATGATTTCAATGTGACCCTCTCACACTAATCTTCGGTTGCAATCTTCGTCAATTCTATTATGTGGCCCCCACCCCAAATACAAAGAGATTTGACAAAAATGATAATATAAGTTAATATGAGGATCACGTTGCAACTATTTTAATATTGAGTGTACAATGTAAAAAAATTAATTATTATGGTGCAAACTGAGAATTTTAAAATATTTCAGAATGCAAAGTGCGATTTTTAACCCCCCCCCCCCCCCCCCCCCCTCCTTTTTTTTTTTCTCTATTGCAATAGTCAATCATGATGGTGCTTCAAGCAAGGACCCAATACTAGTTATAGTATAAGAGTTGTTTGTTTGGAAAATTTTCAATATTGGTCCTTATTCACGAGTCTCTATTTAGGGATTCCATAATTAATTATGGGTGATAAAAATTAAAAAAAAATGGAGATTTTTCAAATTATTAGGATTCTACTACATCTTGTTGGGTCCAGTTCCTCTACTATACAATCGGGGTGGGGGTGAGTGTTATTTCCAAAAACGACACCATTTTACACACAAATCAACGTTATTTTGAAGAATAATACCTTTGTTGTAAAATAGAAGAGGTGTGCCCCCTGCTTGTGCATATCTGAAGTGAGCAATGCTATAGGAACCTAATTTGTGAAGCTGATTAGAGACCTAATTCAATACAACCGTTGGATTAGTTTGTGAATTATAATATTAAATAAAATCTATTTTTAATCTAATAATTATATTAAATTAAATTCAAATAATATTTTTCGTCTGAATTTGTACAATCTGCAACGTGTATCTTGCCTGTAATAAATGCAGAAGATGGCCTTTTAATAGGGTTCGGCGAGGTGGGTAGCTTCAGACTAATGCCTGAATTATATGGCCCCCAATCTATATACTTGAATTAGTAGGACAATGCCAATGTGTGAGACTTTTAAGGACTACTCACTACTACTATTCACACTTCACACTACTTTCTTCCATTCAATTGTATGGACTTGGTTCTAATGAATTTAAATTTTAATGATTGGTATGTGAAACTTGTTTAACAAGTAGAAACCCGACTATATTTGTGGTCAAATATCAATTAATAAATTTTAGTATAATACAACTTAAACACGACATGATTGAGTATTAGTCTTACTTGAAACTTTTTATAATTCAAGTAAAACTTACATCAAATTGACTGTAGTGGTTGGAATTCCAACTACTTATACTTATAGTGAAGATATTACAATTACTTAAAGTAAAGAATTCCAAGCAAAAACTTAGAAGTAAAGATTAATGTGTTCTTAAAGGAAAATTCCCATAACAATGACATTTTATTAAGAAGTGAAGGGCAATGCTTCCAATTTTAAGTGTAAGGCTAACAACACGTTGCCGTTATTAATGTATTATAACCGTTACATTTAATATTTTCTCATTCAGATAAAAAAAACTCGAGACACCACAATGTTAAGTGTGTTATTAACAAGTAAATATTAGTTGTAACAGTTACGTCACGTCAATATTGTTATATGATGTAACCGTTCAATGTTAAATTAATAAGTAGATAAAATGACTTTATTTTTTTTTATATGAATGATTAATATCTTATATGGAAGGAAAGTTATTTGAACAAGTAGGCTTCATTTTTTTTTTATTTGGTAAGTTATCATTTGAAAATTAATGATACTTTACTTAGGATAAATTACACTTTATATACCCTCAAAGATTTAAGAATTTTTATTTTATACTTTTAAATATTAAATTTTTTATATTACATTTTCAATGCATTAAAAGTGCTGTAATATGATTTTTTTCGTTACTTATTTTGTCAACTTCAATGAGTGGGTTTTGACAGAATAAATAACAGAAGGTAACAGTTAATTAGAATATTTTTAATATATTAAGAGTATAATATAAACAAATTTATCTTTAAAAGTATTAAAGTAAAAAAATTTAAATTTTTGGGGGTGGAAGGTGAGATTCCACCATTTACTCGTTATAACACGAGGAGGAACCATGACTTAATTGCTGACTCAGCCGAAAATTCCAAGAGGACTCCAAAACTGTGACGCCTTTTAACTCCCTGAAACTCCAAGCTACCTTTCCCACCTCCGTATCTATCTCTGCCTCTTTCTCAGATCTCTCTCTCTCTCTCACACACACACACACTTCTCTCTTCGTAACTCCAGCCAACTACCCACTTATCTCCTCCTTCTCTGTACGCTCACTTCTACAACTCCCCTGAAACCCACAATTTTTTTCTACATCATCGGTTTTCCAACGCCGAGACAGTACGATTAAATGCACAAACAATACAGCTATCTGTTTCCATCAAGCCAGGTTTCCGATCACTCCTCGCCGGAATATCATCTTATATTCTCTCAATCAAATTCACATTGAGCTTAGCTAACTAAGCAGAGCCAAGCCAAACAAGGCATGGGCTGCGTTCTTGGTACGAGTGGTTCTCGAGACACTCGCCGGAGATCCTCCAGAACTACCCAATCTAGCCGGAGCATTCAAGAACCGTCGGTTTCTGTTACTGAAGGCGTTAGGGTCAGGAACGACGGAGCCGTGAGGGACAGAGAGAAGATCCGGCACTCCAGCGACTTCCCGCCGACGGACCGGCTAAAATTCAAGCCGGATTATAGTCTGAAAACAAATCAGCAAGGCTGGCCATCTTGGCTCTCCACCGTCCTTGGCGACGCCATTAAGGATTGGACCCCTCGAAGAGCAAACACCTTCGAGAAACTCGATAAGGCAATCATAAAAACCCTAAATATTTATACCAATTTGTGTGTAAACTACAATATTTTTCTTCCTATAATTGCTGACCTTATATATAGTTTTATCTTTGTGTTGCTTAGATTGGTCAAGGGACATATAGCAATGTATATAAAGCGAGGGACTTGATAACAGGAAAGGTAGTGGCTCTGAAGAAGGTTAGATTTGATAATTTAGAGCCAGAGAGTGTGAAGTTCATGGCGAGAGAGATACTTGTTTTGAGGAAGTTGAATCATCCCAATGTGATAAAGCTTGAAGGTTTAGTCACTTCAAGGATGTCCTGTAGTCTCTACCTTGTGTTTGAATACATGGAGCATGATCTTTCTGGCCTTGCCGCGGTTCAAGGGGTCAAATTCTCGGAGCCACAGGTGATCATTAATTATTGTTGCAGAACTTTACCTATTTGGAGGAGTAATTTTGAAGCTGAATTTACTGTTACTTTTGGATTTGATTGATTTAGCTGGCTGTGGATTCTCAATTAATAGGTAAATTTAGGTTAATTTTCAGAGATTTGATGTCAATTAGCAGTTTATAAAGTTTCATCTTACTTTTGGAAGCAAAAGCATAGTAATTTTTTTTGTCTCTAAAGCAATATAGGGTCTAATAGTGAAATGCCATCCAGATGGTACCCTTTTTCAAGAAAAAATATCTTTTTGTATCTGTGAATAATGTTCTGAGGTTATGTTTGTATATTTGTCTTTTAGTTTTGATTGTTGACCTTTCTGATGCTACTGCTTGACCATTCAAGGCCATTGGGCCCATATTTAATGCCTTGTGGTTTGGGTATCCAATGTGTTTTTCACAGTTATATTCAAGGATCTATATCTATTATTCTGATGTTTTATTTGCACTATTTTGGCATGTAAATTTTCCTAGATTTTGATCTTCACATCACTCCACTGAATGTACACGTGGAAGTCCATTTTAGACTTATTCTTGAAAATTTTCTTATTAATATTCTGCTGAAGTAGGCTTTGCTCGGGATTAGGGAGGGGTAAATTCTGGAAATGATGCTTGAAATCGGGTATCAATTTTCTTTTCTCCTTTTGTTTCTTTCTTTTGGCTGCTTTTTTTCCTTCTCCAAATTGATGCAAAGTTGGTTTTTTATTGTTAATTTTTGATGTCAATTTCCACGAGTCTTAGCTGGAGAATATGTTGCAAGTATTTTTAAAATACCGGGCTGAAACAATGGTTAAGGATTTTTTTCCTTTGCATATGTCCTTGTTCAAGAGATTGCCCTTCTTCTTGTTGTGGTTCAGGCTGTAAATTTTGTCTGCGGTCAGCCTATCCTTGAAATGACATAGCTACTTGTTTATTTCTACTTTGAAATTTATGAGCCACAACCTTTACAATTCCACCCCCCCCCCCCCCCCCCCCACACACACACACACACACACACACACACACACACACAAAACAAGAATTCCAATGTTTGAGAGGGCTATGGTGTGCTTCAAGTATTTTCTTTTGATATATTGTACGAAAATTTAATGCAAAAATGAAATGTCATTCAGAAAGGACAGCTCGCGTAGAAGAATAGAATTTTCAACAGGTACTGTTCAGCAAATATATACTTTTCCCCTTTTTCAATCTACAAACCTAGGAATGGATTTTTCATCCACAGAGGTGGTTAGTGTTTTTTTTTAGAATCATTTTGTCCAGTTGACCCCCTTTGGTTTACTAAAATTTCTGGCTGTCTATATATTCTCTGAATTGTATGTCTATATATTGTACAAATTTGAGATGCTGATTAGTCTTTAAATATATTTCATGAGGAAGGTGAAATGCTACATGAAGCAGTTACTCTCTGGACTTGAACATTGCCATAACAATGGTGTCCTACACCGTGATATTAAGGGTTCCAATTTGCTTATTGACAATGATGGAATTTTAAAGATAGCCGATTTTGGACTGGCTTCGTTCTATGATCCTGATCACAAGCAACCATTGACTAGTCGAGTTGTGACTCTTTGGTATCGTCCCCCAGAACTTTTACTCGGGGCCACTTATTATGGTGTTGGGGTTGACCTTTGGAGTGCTGGCTGCATTTTGGCTGAGTTACTTGCTGGGAAACCAATTATGCCTGGACGAACGGAGGTAATTTATTTTATTTGCTCTGTTTGTTTTTGGGCTGCTACGATTGACCTCAGATACAACCAATGGGGTCAGTCTTTTGAATTTCAGATGCCAAACTATTGCAATAGAGTTGGTTTGGCGTTTTCTGATTCAATCCTAGAATTAACTTGGTCCAGCAATTAATGTCAAAACCCGAATCTTTTACTTTGCATCAAATCACATTTTTTAACTGAAAGTCTCTTTGGGATTGAATCATTGAAATGATAAGGTTTCTGGTCTACTGAATATTTAAAATGGGTCTCACCCAATATTAGCTTCACCTATTTGGCAGTTCAGATGAATCATACTTACTGAGGGGAAAACATTCTGGATGTTCCTGTCGCCATATTGCTGGTGTATCGACAATAAGTGGGCCACGAGAGTATCTCGATGGATCACTGTTCTCAGAACAAGTTGATTATATGATATCAATTCTTACAGTGACTTTGTATTTTGACTCTTATGTTTTTTCATTTACACCTACTTGGGGATGAAATTTGGTTCAATATTTTTGAGGTAGAGAAATGCTCATTCCTCTGTTTGTCATTTCTGTTGAAGTTACTGGCGGTCAGGTTCAATTCATTCAATTTTAGATTCTTTGGTTTCTTAGGTCGAGCAACTGCACAAAATATTTAAGTTATGTGGCTCCCCTTCTGAGGAGTATTGGAAGAAATCGAGGCTGCCTAATGCAATCCTTTTCAAACCACAGCAGCCATACAAGCGCTGCATAGCCGAAACCTTCAAAGACTTTCCACCTTCTTCTCTCCCTCTGATTGAAGCTCTTCTTGCAATTGACCCTGTTGAGCGAGGCTCTGCCACTGCAGCATTAAACAGTGAAGTGAGTAGCCTTTGGTAATTGCATACTTTTGTTAAAATCAAGTAATATTATCATCTCTCTATGATTATGTTATCTATAGCTCCATGATTGGATGCTGTTTGTAATTTATAGTTACCTTTTCCTTCACTTATTTCTATACCTCCACTATCTGATCTTTTGTAATTTATTTTTACCATGTTTTTCACTTCTAGTTTTTACAAATATTGGACAGGATTACTGTTAAAGTTTTTCGAGAACTTTAAAATGATTTATGAATTGTTCCACAAGCTGATGCTGTTTTTAGGTCATGATAATGTTGTTTTCCAGTTTTAGTCTGAAATGAACTGAAGGTTATAATATAAGTATGTGAAGAATGGTAAGAAATGAAAATTTGTTGCAGGTTGTTTTCTTGTCCAATGTTGGAGATATATGTGGATATTGCAATTGCTGTTTTTCATACGCTCCAAATGAATGCCATTTTTAAGCTGAAGCACCCTGGGTAGCAATATTATCAAGTTCATGCTTGAATATGTTGCCCCTTATAACTGACTAATGTAAATCCTTAAGCCATCGAACTCCTCCTGTATGTTCCTTTCTACGAATTAAATTTCTTTAGGGAAGTTATGTTTTTTTTTTTGCGGGTGCCTTGGAGTGGGGGATATGCTTGATAATTATTCAATTCTTGCAAAATCATTATCTGCTGGGGTGCATGCTCAAAAGTAGCTCCAGCAGTGGAAAACTCACCAGCAACCTTAGAGGTGCAGCCAAATTGATTTGTCTTATTTTACCTAGTTACCTATCTCTCTCTCTCTCTCTCTCTCTAACAAACGTGCATTAGTTATTTAAATTGTTTGCTGGGTTACGTCGGTAGTTTTTATTTGTGTCTAACCTTTAGGTCACTACTTGCTTGTGGTACTCTGTTTCTTGTTTGGCAATAATAGATAAATACAGCTCTGAGGCTCTTCTCTCCACCCCAATCGTAATGTATGTGTTTCAAGGTTTTTTTTATTGGAGCGATTGATTGAACCTGTGTATTTTCGGTATACAGTTCTTTACAATGGAACCTTATGCTTGTGAGCCATCAAGCTTACCGAAATATCCTCCCAGCAAGGAAATGGATGTGAAATTGAGAGATGAAGAAGCCAGAAGGTATTACATCTGGCATTGACAATTTCTAAGACTAGTCTTGTTCTTATGCTCACATATTATTTCCTCTCCTTAATAGGCAAAGAGGTTTGAACAAGAAAGCCAACGCTGTAGATGGTCCCAGAAGAGTGAGAGTTCGCGATAGAGTTAGCCGGGCAATTCCAGCTCCAGAAGCCAATGCAGAGGTCCAAGCAAACTTGGATGTATGTATGATAAATATTATGTTAACACATAACCTTGAAAATGCCAAGTTCGTTTATCACCTTTTCCGCATGATGTTGCAATTATTTGTGATTGTATTGGGGGTGGGCAATACTATTAGGCAAGCCAGACCAAGCCACTAGCTTGGGGTTTATAGTTGGTTGGCCATTTATTGCATTTTTTCTTCTTTTTGGGGGATCAACTTGGTACATAATAATCTTTGTTGCCAATTGTCTTTGATATTGTGCCAAAAAGTGTCAGAATTCTTTTGCAATCATCAGAGTTGGGGTAGTGTGACCATTTCATCTAGTTAGATTTTAATGGAAGACTCAATGGGTTGAAGGCACTAGACTCATAAATAAGAGCGTTCATGTGATCCCTGGTTACCATTAATTGAAGTTGTGCATTTTGTTGCTTCTTTATGATTTTTCTTATTTTATTTTTCTCATTGGTGTTAGGTGTTTAAATTCTGAGTGGTTTATTTTAACGTCACTCAGTAGCTTCTCAATGCTTGTATATATATAGTTTCTTCCTCGTTTTTCTGTTATATTGATTGCTTTATTTATTGATTATCTCCAGAGGTGGAGAGTCATGACACAAGCTAATACTAAGAGCAAGAGTGAGAAATTCCCACCTCCCCATCAGGATGGGACAGTTGGATACCCTTTGGAGACATCACATAATGGCCCCGTGTCATTTGGTGCACCAGAAACTTCTTTTAGCTCATCAATTTTCGATGCAAAATCATCACGATCTGTGAAAGGTACCGCAACCACCGGTGGGCCTTCAAGGAGGAGAAACACCAAGAAAGAAGAACCTCAGATGGCTCCATCTCGAAGGTTTATCCGTGCGTTTATTCCATCCTCAATTGGGCTGCCACTTGATCTGAGATTCAAGGGTAAAGAATCGGTGTCTGAGATTTTTGCCGGTCGCAGGTAGGGAAAAGTAATGCAACTTTTTTTGTTTTTTTGGATAAGGTGTCTCTCTCTCCCCCCTCTGTCCTTCAGATGCATTTTTTGTTCATTACTGTTTCACATTTTTTGAACTTTGTCATTATAAGTGCTTGGTATATAATCCAACGCGAGGAATCTCAAAGGCAATTGGTGTACAATTGACAAAATGGAATCCCACTTCTACTGTACAGTTCCAATTCTGGTGCCAGCCATATCTACATTAAAAGTAATAGCTTGTGCAAATGTTCTCTAGCTATAAATCACCCTTCTCTGCTACTCTCATAAATTTTCTTTTGGGGTTGAAGTCATGGCACTCTCTGCAAAAATGTAGTTTCTCCAAGTGTTTCAGTGTTTTGAATTTGACATAAAAATACATGCCTCTTTGTTTGAATAACTGACAATTCGGGTAGACCAGCAAGACTGGAATTCTGAAGAAAAAGGAATGTCTAATTTTTCCTATTCTAGTTTGGGTTCTTGCTCAGGATAAATTGCATCACTTTGAGTTAGTCTTGCCCGTGCCTTGACAAGGCTCTTGCCCCTCCTACCCGTAGAGAGAGCCGGAGTTACACCTTTGTATGACAAGATTGATTGATAGTAGGATCCATCTTGTTAGTTTTTACTGCAATTGAAAAGTCCAATATTAGACATTCAATTGCAGTAAAAACTAACAAGATGGATCCTACTATCAATCAATCTTGTCATACAAAGGTGTAACTCCGGCTCTCTCTACGGGTAGGAGGGGCAAGAGCCTTGTCAAGGCACGGGCAAGGCTAACTCAAAGTGATGCAATTTATCCTGTATGGTCACGGTAAGGTTGGCGCAACGGTAAGGTGGTTTTGTTGTGATTTGGAGGTCACGGTTTTGAGTCGTAGAAACAATCTTTCTGCAGGAGTCTCACTGGGTACGCCCAGTCCTGTAGGAGGTCAGGTCTCAGTGCCATAGTGTCCTACACTGATAGCTCTTGGTCATGATGCCAACATGAGAGACTTGGTTTGTCTCTCAAAACTATTTCCTAATACCTATCAGTTAAATTGAGTCAAGGAAATTAGCGTGGGTCTTTCCTAGGGTTGAAAAAGGCTACAGCAATTTTTTTCTTTTCCTTCATCTACTGAAAAGTTTGGGAGGATAGAAACTGCTAAAATTATCTTCATCCTGTTACTTAGTATTTCAGCATTCTATTGTACCTTCTCCGACAACTCGCATAAACTGATTCCAGGTTTGTATGTCATAGATAGTTCTCAGTCACCTATCATCCAGTAGAATCATAGAATATACCATTATGAACACACCTGTATACGTGAATAAGGCTGTGAACAAGGCTGGACCAAAAAAAGAATAAGGCTGTGAACGAGGTTGGGTTGTCGTGTTTTTAAGCATACGTGTCACTTTTTCCAACTCATATTCAGTTACTATAATTGTGTATAATCAAATTTGTGTTATATCGAATTCGTGGCTTATATCACTCATAAGCCGTGTTTAATCGAATTCATGTCAATTCATTTACATGACATGCTTGGTAGATTCAACCATTTATCACCCGAAACCATCGAGGTTAAACTTCAAGCCGCTAAATTCGTGTTGGGTGTAAAATTGCAAGGTCTATTAAGGTGAAGGATGCGAGAGTTAGGCACCACACAGTTGAGGAGCAGAGGGGTTGTGATCATTCATCTCAATGAAACAGATAAGGCCGAAGACCATGCCGGAGGCCAGCTTCAGATCCGCTACCACCACCACCAATGCAGTGTTGTCATTCTGTGATCATTCAGCAAAGAGTACTTGCCAGCATAAAGATGTTCAGAATGACAACACTGAATAAGAAAACAAACAAATGAACGATGCCTTGTTTCTTTCAGCCTCCCACAATACTTACTTAGTTCAATGTCATTTTCCAAGCTATCACTCTCCAAGATATGACTTAACAAAAAACAAGGAAATGTTAGAATTTTTCCATATTTATTTTGATATTACTCGGGAAGAGTGGATCTGTTAATCCAAGCTGTTAAGAAAAGGGAAAAAAAAACACAAACACAGGTGGGTGAAGAATTACTTTCATACACACAAGCAAATACCAGAAGAACCAAAATTTTGCCTGATGTTCCCAGTAATTCTAAGCAGTTGCAGCCATTGAACCTGATCTGTAGCAAGTCCTCTTTGCTGCACGAACTATGTCCTCAACCTGTGGAATGTATCCCCAGCACAGAAGAAAATAGAATGGATGAGGAGGATGGTTTCAATCAGCAATCTAAAGAAACTAAAAGATGTGGAAGAGATCGTGATCAGAAAGAAAAAGATGTGGAAGAGATCATTCGAGTATAATACACAATCATTAAATCTTTTTCTTCCCGGGTTTTTTTCGTTATATTATAGATATTATGGTCTTCCATGTGGGCCTGGTGCTCTCTGTATCTGGAATAAATCTTCTCAAGTTTACTCCAACCAGAAAATGTTGTCTGATACATTCAAAACAAAAGAAAAGAATATCTGGAAGCACGAACCTGTGGGACAGCCATCCTCTCAAGATTTGCAGCATAAGGCATTGGGACATCAGCCCCTGCGATCCTCTCAACAGCGGCATCAAGATACTCAAAGCTTTCCTCAAGAATAGACGCACTGTTGAAAGAATACATTTCATAGTAAACACAAATGGAAATAGGAGAAAAATGTGGGCGGAGATAAGAGAGAAAGAATCATTGGATTAATAATGAAAAAAAGGCAACCAGATCTCAGCGCCAACACCATGTTGTGGGAACCCTTCTTCAACAGTTACAAGCCTGTTAGTTTTTCTGACAGAAGCATTGATTGTCGATCTATCAAGGGGACGAATTGAGCGCAGATTTATAACCTGATATCAGAAAGTATAGGAACAATTCATTCAGTTAAGGACAGAGGCGTACTTTTAAGCTTTAAAACTGTTATGCAGATCCAGATGGAGAAGCACATTTGGAATGTTTCATTTACCTCTGCACTAATTCCTTCCTTTGCAAGAATCTCGGCTGCCTATATAAGATACAGTTGAGTTAGTTTCCGATGAAAAATTAGGATATTAGAAGACTTTAGGACAGTAAGAATAATAACTAGAACAAGCATAATTGTCTTTCGAGATGAATTGATCAATGTTGCATGGCACATGCATAGGAACACCAACAAGTTCATTTATGACCAAATCTGAAGACCATACTCTCCTTTCCCAAATCTAAGATACAGAAATAGTAAATATTAAGGACAAATTCAAGAGTGTCTACAGTTCTAACATGCAAGACGCAAGCACAACTTACTTCAACCAATGGTGAGTGACTGGTGCAGCCACTGGAACATAGTTTTTAAGATAGATTTTTGTACAAACTAAAGTGGTTGTAGACGTGATACTTTCGGCACTAGCATAATATTACATGTACTAGAGTATTGCTAACCAAATGCCTAGTATGGCACCACAGGATTCATAACTCGAAGCTTGGATACTGGGCATTGTGAGTGAAGCTTTTCACTGTGAACAGGATCATTCTGTGATTCCTGACATTTTTTTTTGATCAGAAACAGAGAGAGCATTGATGGGAAAGTTAAGATTACAATCGGATAATAAAGAAGCCTTGAGCTCGGGAGGGGGGGTGCCTAACCAATTCAAGGGTATGGAATTGGTTAGAAAATTTGCAGCCACCCAATGAGCAGCCCTATTACAGGCTCTCGGCTTGTGTAAAAAGCGAAGGTTACGTAACCTTGCCAAAAATCTAATGTCGTTCATAATTACACTAAGTTCCCATGGGGGAACATTTTCAGTTGAACTCAACTGAATAACGGAAAGACAATCATTCATAATAAGACAATTAGAAAGCATGAGTGAGTCGGCTAAAAGGCTGGCCTGTCGAACCGCCTCAGCTTCAGCCATCAGAGGAGAACCAGCGAAAAACTTCCTGGCAGCACCATCCAAAAGAGAACCATCCGCCTGAGTAACCACCACCCCATAAGCTGCCTTATTTTGATTAGGCAAAAAGGATGCATCACAGCAGATCAAAATATCATGAGCATGAAGAGAGGACTGAGCCATAGAATTCAAGGGAAAACCAGATCGAGTGGAAGAGTCATTTGCCAGTCGAAACTGATCAGACCACAAACATTGGGCACGAACCACAGTCGCAAATGCATTAACTTCCTCAGCCCCAAACACCATTTGGTTCCTAGCCTTCCAAATAACCCAGCCCACAGTAGCAACTTTCCCCAATAATTCAAGTCTCCCCTTAGCGTCATTAATCTGTTCCAAAATCCAGGAGGAGCGCTGCAAGACAGAGAGAAAGGAATTCGTATCCCATCGAAAGGACAGGTTCATACCAAACCAAACACGCTGCGTCCAATCACATTCAAACAACATGTGTTCAACTGATTCAGGAAACTGCCTGCAAATGGGAGAGAGAGAAGACTGAGAGCACCTTCGTTTGGATAGATTCTCTTGCGTGGCCAGGATATTCTGACAAGCTCTCCACCAAAAGTGCTTGATCTTAGGCAAAGCCTTCATATTCCAAACACACTGCCATAACTTTGGGTGAGGAGAGACAGAAGAGCCGCTTTCCATCGGAGTCTCCATTAACGTGATACCCTTTCGATAACCAGATTTAACAGAAAACACACCCTTACGATCGGGCCACCAAATACGTTTATCATCCATCCCCCTCCTCGACAAAGGAATAGCACCAATAGCCTTAGAGTCCTCACAAGAAACAAAAGAGGTCAAAAGAGAAGCATTCCATCCAGGGGGGTTGAGAGAAATAACCTCAGCCACTTTAGAAATCTGGGAATTCAGGGGTTTGGGAGTGCGAACAGAAAGAGTAGGGGACAAGGGGATCCATTTATCAGACCAAAAATTGACAGTGTTCCCATTACCAATTTGCCACATTAAACCGCTGTCGAGAAGAACCCTGCCATGAAGAAGACTGGACCAACCCCAGGAAGGTCTGTTACCTCGCGTCGCCTGCATCATGTCAACCTCAGGGAAATAAATAGCTTTTGTGAACCGGGCCCAGAATGAGTCAGGCTGGGAGATAAGGCGCCAGCATTGCTTTGCCAATAAAGCTTGGTTGAATAAGAAAAAATCTTTGAACCCTAGCCCCCCATCCACTTTCGAGTTAGTCATTCTCGACCACTTTTTTCAACATATACCGCTCCTCGTTTCAGATCCCTGCCACCAGAAATTTCGAACCAAGGCATTCAGTTTATTGCAAAAAGACTTAGGGAAAGCCACCACTGACATTGCGTAATTGGGGATAGCTTGGATCACCGCCTTGACCAGAACCTCTTTGCCAGCCTGTGTAAGGCAAGATCCTTTCCATCCTTGAAGCTTCTTGTGCACCCTCTCCAAGATAAAGTCAAAAACTTCACTTCTAGAACGACCCCACATTGTGGGGATACCCAAGTACCTAGCTTGGTGAGGGAGAGGTTGCAAACCCATAATATGACAAAGAAAGGCTTTTTGTTCAATAGAAGTATTGGCAGAGAAAATAATACCAGATTTTGAAAAGTTAGCACTTTGGCCTGAAGCCAAACAGTAGGACTGGAGAATGCGGATAAACTCCCTAATACCACCTTCCTTGGCTTTAATAAAAAAGAGAGAATCATCCGCGAAGAAGAGATGAGAAATGACCGGGCTTCTCCTCCGGATTTTAATTCCCAACATACGTCTATCAGTCACTCCTCGTCTGATCATTGACGAAAGGACATCAGCAACAAAAAGGAACAGATAGGGGGACAAAGGATCGCCTTGACAAATACCCCGTTGAGGTGTGATCTCACAGGTTCGAACCCCATTCAGCACCACCTGATACGTCATCGAGGAAACACAAGTCATAACAAGATCCACCCAGCGCCTATTAAAGCCCATAGAAATCATCGTGGCCTCCAAAAAGTCCCATTCAACCCTGTCATATGCCTTACTGATATCAAGTTTAATTGCCACTTCAGGAACCCTGCCACTCTTCTTACCTTTCAAATGATGAAAAACTTCGTTGGCCATGAAAATACTATCCTGGATCTGACGATTAGGGATAAAAGCAGCTTGATTAGGGGACACAATTGAGCCCAGCAGGACCTTCAACCTATTAGCCATGACCTTAGAGATCACTTTGTACACAAAATTGTATAATGCAATGGGTCTGAATTGCGATAAACTTTCAGGTGCCTCCTCCTTTGGAATCAGAACAATATGGGTATGGTTAAGACCATTGGGAAGTTGGCCTCCTTCAAAAAAAGCCTTGACCAAAAGGAAAACATCTTGTCCCACAATATGCCAAAATTGATGGAAAAAAATCCCTGGAAAACCAACAGGCCCCGGAGCTTTTAGAGCGCCCAATTCGGAAACTGCTCTCCAAACTTCAGAAATAGAAAGGTCCCGAAGAAGGCTCTGGTTCATCTCGGCAGAAACAGAAGATTGGACCGAATGTAAAGCGTCATCCCAGTTGCGGTCCCCAGCAGTAGAGAATAATTCCTGGAAGTAAGCTTGGATATGTGAAGAAATGTCCTCTTCCCCTTCAATCCATTCAGCCTCAGTCGTCTTTAGTTTGAGGAGAGGTTTCGGTTGCGTCGCTGAAGGGTAGAAAGATGAAAAAACCTCGTTTTCTGATCCCCCCCTTTGAGCCAGTTAATTCTAGAGCGTTGCATCCAAAATTGCTCTTCTCTACCTCTGATCGAATCAAGCTGTGAGCACAGACTAGCCTCCCTCAACAAGTTCGCCTCAGATGGGGGAAGGGTCTGAACATCAGATAACTCGCTTTCAAGCTCCCGAATAATCTTCCTGTTGTTTCCAAACTTGTGTTTACTCCAAGAGAGCAATCCCCTTTCACATAGCGCCAAATTTGATGGAACCGTAAGGATAGGCAGACCAGATCGATTATGCATCCAATTCCTCTTAATCACCTCTTCACACTCAGAATCCTAAAGCCACATGCATTCAAATTTGAAGTAAAAGGGTCTCTTTCTGGATGGCTCCCCAAATTCGACCACAATGGGGCAATGATCCGATCCCATGCGGGCCTCATGAGTCACCTGGGTGAGAGGGAAGAAATCAAACCAATCTGAATTAACCAAAACTCTATCCAGGCGTTCCTGCACATTCGCAACACCAGGTCTATTATTAGACCAAGTGAATCTAGGGCCATCAAAACTCAACTCCAACAAACAACAATCCGAGATAAGATTCTGCATCTCCTCAACTTTCCTATAGGAAGGAGAAGAACCCCCTGCCTTATCATATATAGAACTAATGGCATTAAAATCCCCCAAAACCATCCAGGGGCAATCAACCACCCTAGCCATTTCCTTTAGAATCGCCCAAGTACGTTGACGCTTTTCGAATTTTGGATCCCCATAAATAAACGAGCATTGCCATATCCGTGCCTGCTGAGAAAAACTGCATCGAACAGTGATAAGATTGCAATTCTGTTCAGTAATATGTAAGCTCAGATCATCCTTCCACCACAAAGCCAATCCCCCCCGAAAGGCCCTCCGGATCAACATATTCACCAAAATGGAAATTCAAGGATCTTCTCAATCGATCCAACTTATGGAATTTATTTTTGGTTTCCATAAGAAAGACGATTGAGGGGCGATGGGAGTCAATTAACCCTCGTAAATACCGAATTGTCCGGGGTCGCCCCACTCCCTGACAGTTCCAAGATATGACTAGCATGAGTGGTGTGGCTGTTGAAGGTCAGCCACCACCACCTTTGTTTGTGGACAGATTGACATTTCCGCCTCAGATAAATTATAAGAAGGCTGCGAAAACCAGTGAGAATAACTCCGATTGACATTATTTTCCCCTTTACCTTCTTGAACTTCCTCGTCTGCTCCTGCTTGTTGGAATTGCCCTTGAGGCTCTGGTTCCTGAATATGGGCAAAAAGGAAATCGGATTTGGATTGAACATGAGTCCTTCTGTGAGCCCTGCTTTTGTGCTTCTTAGGTCGGGTTTTAGGGGAAAGCCTATGCCCAGGAGCGTGGGTGGAAAGGTTTGGGGGCAGTGGAAGCTCCAGCGGGGATGGTACCTGAGAAGGCTCTTGTGGGGAGAATATTTGAATGCCTTTGTTTCTTTTTCGTCGTAGTGACTGAACTTCCTCTTCCTCAGACTCAAAATGGGCTTTTCGTTTCAAAGACATGTGTTGGAAAAAAGCTTCCATTTGGTCCCCTTCTTCCTTACTTCCATTATCCGAACTAGCCTGGACCTTCTTAGCTCCCACCTCTTGGGCATCTAAACAATCATTTGGTTCGATAACAAAATAGGATCCTCTTTGCACTGCAACCAACATACCTGAATCCTCTTTAGAGACTGAATGAGGAGGGCTGGGATCACAATCGTTAGTCCCACCCAAAAAAGGCACCACCGCAAGGGGAGGGGTATTAAAATGAGAAGCACTCATCTGAGTTTGCACTTGACCAGCAGGATTGTCAATCGGATATTCTTGAGGATTCCCCTTAGGGGCAGCACTTTCGAACATAGGTCCCCTATGTGGAGGTGTGAATGGGACTGGGGTAACTCGGATCGGAGGATCAGCCTCCACACGAGTCTCAAAAAGCTTCCCTTTAAGTTTCTCCTTTTTCTCCATACTCTCTCGGGCCTTAAGAGACCAGGTCTCTTTGAAAAAACTCAAAGAAGAAGCACTTGAAGCTCGTAGTTCAGGACCGAACTGGCATTTTGGGCCTAGGGTACCTCTGTCTTTGCATTGGCTTTGAGCGTGTCCTATTTTGCCACAAAGATAGCAGAAATCCGAGAGTCGTTCATACTGTAAAGTTATCCAAATATCATCCTGATTATCCCTAGCCAGAAAAAAACCCCTCTTGAGGGGTTCCTGAAGATTGATCCTACACTTAACCCGAAGGAAATTACGCTGGAATTGAACCTCCCCATCCACTTCCTCCAACTCGGTCGGATCGCCAATCAGTCTCCCGATCCTCCACGAGTTGTTTTTAGTCATCATATCGAGAGGAAGCCCTCGGATTTGCACTCAAAACTCAGAATAGTGGAATTCGAAGTCACTAATGATACTTTGGGGCTGATAGGGTTTTAGGACTAGAAGCGCTCCCATAACAGACCAAGGACCCTCCTGCAAAATCTTCATTTTATCGCTCTCATCTTTGAACATGAACATATACGTGTTCCTTTCCCAATATGTGATGGAAAAGCCCTTAGAAGTTTGCCAAGAGGATTGCTGGACATTACACACTCCCTGTCTGTTGAGAGTAGTGGTGGTAAAGAAACGACCCACAAGACAGTATTTTTCAACATTGTGAACCGTAGAAGGATCCGAAAATAGGGAGATACGAGGTGGAGGAGTGAAGTGCGAGTCAGCTTCAGTATCGTGTGTCATAATGGGAAGACAGAAGAAAGACACTCAAAACTCCAGACTATGGAGAGAAAGAGACAAGGAGAGGGAAAGGATAGGAGATCAGAAAGAAAAAAGAGATAAGAACAAGGGATTGTTAGAAGAAAAGGAGTGTTGTAGAAGACAAAGGGGACAATAAGACCTAGATCCGGAAGACCCACTACCAGATAAGATAGAAGTAAAAGGTCAAGGAAAAGGACACCAAACATTCAATAGGCAGAATAGAAAAAGACAGGAGAGCAATAAAGGAGGCAATCTCAAAATGGAGGAAAATCAGGTCAAGCGTTGTAGGGCGTTAAAGCGTAATAAAGAAAGAGAAATCAGGTACCTGGAACCAGATGATTCGTCAGAACCAAGCATCAACACAATAAAGAAGACCAAAATCCCAAAAGGCAAGAGAACAGATTAAAAGGATGAGGAAGACCCCAGAAGAAACCCTAGAAAGGGTAGAGAGCTCTCATCCCGAGAGAGAGAGGAATTGTGATTCCTGACATTAGAAGTGCCATTTCTGCAGCCAAAATTTGGTACACAAAAAGATGTGATTTCATCGAGCTGACTTTGGTACTAAACTAATTGACAGTGAGCATCCCCAATGAATAAGATTAGAGTTTCATGCACTAGAAGATTCTGATAGATTCATCATTATAAAGTGCTCATTCTGGCTGCGGTAAGTGTAAGATGTTCATGTAGAGCATATGGACAAACTACATTGTCTACCATAAGAGCATGCATAACTCATGTTTTACTCGAACAGAACACTCCAGTCATTAATAGATTGGTTCTGATACTGCTTAAGAAAAGAATGACAAACCTGGAGAGCATAGCCAACCATCTTTGAGAAAGCCGTAATGGTCACATCCTTTCCTTCCCGTTCTATCTGATCAATATTTGGGAAGTGAGGAAGAAGATAATAGTAAATCAAGTAAAGAAACAATAATGGTGAGTTCATGAGAAAATGCCTTGGCTTTCCCTATTGGAAGGCTGAAACTAGAATCAAGAGCTTCGGCTGAAACAGGGAAGGACTCACCATATCTGAAGTCACCTCACAAAAGAAAAAATGAACACCAGTACTTTACCTGAGCAAACCAAAGTCACGACAATCATATTTTACTAATGTACTCACAGCAACTCATTTTCTAGGAAAACAACAGGGTCTGGGTCCCTTATAGCAGCTTTTAGAAGACCCCGAGCATCCTCTGATGAGTATGGAGTAAGCACCTTTAACCCTGGACATGAACCAAACCATGCTGCATAGCACTGCAAGAGAGAGAGAGGTCATTTTGAAGATTGTGAGAAGATTGAAGATTGTGCAGAATTTGACCTTGTGATATTCTTCAAGAAAGAAAGTCTTAACCATAAGCAAAGAAAGAAAAAAGATTATGAATGTAACTGAGAAACAAACAATACAATGACCCATAAACCATGTTATATAGCAAACTGCTGACAAAACACTTATATTGTTAACACGACATTATGATACAAAACAATGTCAAAAAATCAATAATGCCTCATTTTCCTCAATAAAAAATGCTCATTATTAGGTGAATAGGTTGGTCTGCTTAGGCATTTATGGGAACACTGCTTTGATATCAGCACACAACGATCACCAACTATGGCCCATGAGAGTGTTATCCCAACTGCAACTTCTATGCAGCTCCCCATCAGGACCTCATTTTTGAATCTAATGCCTCTTCAAATAAATATCTCATGGAAGCATCTACATATTAGATATCTGTT
Organism: Ilex aquifolium; assembly: GCA_951799425.1. Lineage (NCBI taxonomy): Eukaryota > Viridiplantae > Streptophyta > Magnoliopsida > Aquifoliales > Aquifoliaceae > Ilex > Ilex aquifolium. The sequence continues at coordinate 26,595,444 of OX637404.1, read as the reverse complement.
TATCCTCACAATGTGGCACTTGCTAGCAACCACCCTTGTCCACAGCCATTTTGCCTGATACAGTCTGACAAAAGACCTCTAGCTTCCTAGACCCAAGCCCACTTCCATAAGATTACAGATTTTCTTCCAACCACCACAACACCCAAACTGAATTCCCTTTGCAGTTTCTCCAATTTCTTGGCCAGAGAGGCTGAGATATGAAAAAAGACACCAAAGCTAGGCCTCATACTTCCATTTTCCTATCTCTGTCACACAGCCCAAGGGACCAGCATGTGGCTACACTTAATTTCTGCATCCCATTATCTCCATTAGAAAGCTAAATTTGAAAAGCAATGATTCAAGAAACTAAAATCTGATTTGCAAAATACACATCATGTCTTGTGCAGTATCAACCAAATCTCAGCAGAATGTAGAAGACGGATGTAATCATGTCATGAAGACCATCGAGATAAAATCCACACCTGGGAATGCTGAGCACCAACTCCGGCAGCAGCACCATTTGGTCCTCTGAAAACAATAGGCACGGATATTTGACCAGCAGACATGTAGTTTGATTTTGCAGCAGAATTAATGATATGGTCAATTGCCTGCAACAAAATTCAAAGTTTCAAACATTAGCAGCTATGCCTGAATGGACAAAATCTTCAAATTACATTGGCTATAAAGGTGCTTTCAATTGGGACATATATGAGTAACATAAGCAGTTGTGCCTCAATGATTGTTTTCTAGAATTCATCTTTTTGACACCAAAAGATGATATGTTTACAAACAATGATCAGATTAGGCATCTGGTAACAAAGGTTTTTAAAGTGCTAAGCATGCAAACATGTTTGAACATGTCTTGTCCTTGTCCTTTTATCATCGTGTTTATTCTTTTGCAGAGGAAACTACTCGACTTCCATCCACGGAAATTCCCCCTTAGTTGTAAGGAATTCAAATTCCCTTTGGCTAAACCATCTGCCTAAGCATTAGTCTTGAGATCCAACCCATATCCAACAGCAAACTCAAAATAAAAATCTCCAATTTCAGGTATTTAGTGCTTTGCTGCAACCAACCTTAAGTGATTCATGTACAACTTTGGGAAGAGACATGGCTTGAACCAACCTACCAGTGCTACCACCTTCATTTGGTCCAAAGCTAGGCAGCAACTGTTAGCAACCACTGGGAATCACTTGATTTGTTGTGGATCAACGCAAAGTTGGAGAATGGCACAATTTTAGGGTGCAAACATGAAACAAATTGGCACACACCCAGAAGATGACCGGGAATGAAGTCATAATAACCCAACAATACTTATTCGTGAAAAATATCAAATACAATTTTTGACTAAAAGCCATGATTTGACCGAGCGAGGAAAATCAAATTGTCGAGGGGTCATTTTGATATTTGACGCAGTAGATTTATGATTTATCACACTGGAACCCTCTACTACTGAGTCCCAATTCTCTACCAGTACTCTGCATTTAGCATAATCAACTGTATATTTACAAATGCAATCTCAATTGCCAAAACAAGATAAATAAGAAATGTTAAACCCTTCTTTTCTCATAATATGCTTTTCATTTATTTTTCCTATAACGTTTGACTAGTAAAGCATAGAAGGTGTAATGCCACCCCTCCATAAGCATGCAACAATTTATGCTAGAGTTGTTTTGCACATTGAGACTTGAGGCCCAAGCACTTTTCTCTACTTCTAAAACGAGGATTGACAGTGTAACAGTAGGAGACAATATGTCAAAATTACTTTTTCCCTTTAAAGATCAAGCTCAATATAAATGCAGTAAATTCTATTACATATGCACCTTTGACACATCTAACTCGTTGAATATGTTAGACACTCTGAAGAATTAAGTTTAAACAAAATCAGGCAGTGCAAATGTAAAGTATATTCCGTAATTTCTTAATGGCGTGTACCCTGCTCTGCTCATTTTAGAACATTGCAAATACAAAAGTAATTTTTGCTATAAATAGATGGCACAATAGATCCAGTATGGTTGAAGAGTTCTTGGGACAAGATTTATACACCAATGTGTGTTTCTAATCCATTAAAAAGCAATATCTGCAGAAAAAAACTCTGACCTGCATTGAAAAGTTAAATGTCATAAATTCTACAACAGGCTTCAGACCATAGTAAGCAGCACCCACTCCAATCCCAGTGAAGCCCGCCTACAACATTTGGAAATAGTTAGAGGCAAATTTTGCAAGATTGTAAAAGTCTATCATATTGTAACCAAATATAAACAAAAAAAAATAAAATAATGGGCAGAATAGAAAGGTAAAAAATGGGTGGCCAGTATACGAGGTTCCCGCCATTGCGAGGACGGAGGGTCAGATGTCCGCAACTTTACCCCCATGCGGATAAGTTATTTCCGCGATTCAAACTCTTGACGCCCAGGTCACAATAGAACAACTGCTATGAACCCATCACAATCGAAAACAAAAGAGCTTGTATATTTCTTCAAGTATAAGGAGCAACCTCTGTAATGGGAGTATCAATAACCCTATCGGGACCATATTTCTCCAACAGCCCTTTGGAAATCTGATATAAAAAGTCAAACATAAAAACCAACTTTTAGAGAAGACGAAATGGACAAGTATGGGCAGTCTTTAAATTTTGAAGAGATTGAGGTCATATCTCATTGAGCATTTCTTACCTTGTATGCACCCTGATATTCGCCAACCTTCAAATTTCCACCAATAAATATGTCATAAACACACATAAAATACATACACTATGGGAACAAAGAATTGAAAAAAATACTAATGCTTCCATAATACCTCTTCACCCATTAAAAAGACTTTAGGATCTGCAGACATTTCTTCATCAAGTGCTGAGTTCAAAGCATCACGCACTGTCATCTGCAAGAAATAGCACTACCATATATTAAATTGCAATAAAGAAACAGTATAAAATGCCACAGTGCACACAACAGATCCATACAAAGAACCAAGAGGGAGATGGGGCATTATTTGATTTCCTGCTTAGGCTAGGAAGGAGGAGAAATAAGATGATAACTAAATCCAACCTAATCAACACTAACTTGGACTAATTCAATGAAACATCATCTTTTCATGTGAAAATATCAAAAAAAAAAAAAAAGATGAGAAAGAGGTCCCTACCTAAGAACCCGTAACATATAAGTTAAAAAATACATAGGAGAACACTAATTTTTTATATCACACAGTTTCAAGCATTGGAAAACCATACCCAAACCAAATGACATAATGAAAAATAAGAAGCAGCTTAGGAGTATCAACAAGTTGAACAAATGAGATAATTTCTAAAGACGAGTCACAGAAAATGCTATAGCAACACCTAATCATTTTTGAGTTTGTTCCTTGGAAGCGTGGGAAAAATACGAAATATGAATACGATATGACACGGAAACGGCAATATGGAAGAACTTAAGAAACGAGGATACTAATAAGATTAGACTGTCTATAACAATTTCTTTCATATTTTTAATATTACACCATGATTTAATAATCATAACTTTCAGTAAATTCTTTAATAATAATTTTAAAAAAAATGTCAAAAAAAATATAGATTATGCCATAATGGTAAACCCACAAAGTAAATGACTAAATGTGGCTAATCAAAGGAACCAAAATCAACATCCACTTTGTTCACTTGCTTAGAAGCAGTTGTTTCCAAGAGATTAGCATAATCAACCCTTTTCATCCTCTTTTGACATGTCGTAGTAGACAATATTTAAGGAATAAGCACGTGTCTAAAATTAAAACTTATTGATATTGCTCTACCTATTGACTTTTTTATATGAAATTTATTCGTCTTAGATACTCATGTCTGAGACACGTTCAAAAACAAATAAATATTGTGCGTAACCAAATAATATAATAGAGTATTCGACGTGTATCGCATCCAATACGCATAAAGATAGCGATACTTTGATCAACACGGAAGGTCCATGCCTCATAGATTGACAACAATGACCTCTTCCGTGCTTCTTAAATGATTAGTTACAAGTCTCCAAATAGAAGGAATTTGGATAAACGTTAACAACACAATAACTACATACGTATAAATCAAAATTAAGCACCTCTTTTGCTGTAGACGAGTAATTCCTCAAGGCATAACCTACGGGCCGAATCAGAATCCTCTGTAAGGACTGCTCCAAAATCTTATACAGACAAATATGTAACAAAGTGCGTTAGAAAGTTTAAACAGTTCCGAAAATCCAATTGAGCTCAAAAAAATTCAATTACACTGAAAAACAAACAGAACAAAACACAAAACAAATAAAATAAAACACGCGACTAAGCACTAATAATAGAAAAGTTCAGCTTCTAACCGAAGAAGGAATGCTTCTGCAGGCGACTCTTTGCCTTATAATTCCCCACATATCTCCTTCTTCACGGCTTAATTTAACCCTAACAAAGAATTCAATATTACTAGTAATCAATTCAACATTAGTAATCAGATTTCTAGATCAATGAAGTCGGTGATCACGAAGCTCCATATCACAGCCACTGAGCAGAAAATAGACAAATATGCACACAGAAATGCAAGTAGCTATGTACCAGATAACAGAGCAAATTAAACAGAAGTGAATCAAGAAGAGCAAGATTCTGAATTCACTCGATATGTAAGAGTGTGTGTGTGTGTGAGAGAGAGATAGAGAGAGAGACGCTAGACCTGGTTGATATTGATGGTCTAGGTTACGTGAGCTTGAAGACTGGAGGCAAGCCAGAAATCGAATATCACCTCAGAGAAAAGCGACTGGAAAATCAGCGGCCCCGAATCAGTCCTGCGTTTTGTTATTTCTTTCATTATGCATTTGTTATTACTTATTATTTTTTGGATTAATTACAACCGTGGTCCCCAATATATGAATTCTTTGTCATTTTGGTCCCCAACCTATCAATTTCATCATATTAGACCCTAATATTTTCAATTTGATTTTAAATGGTCTCCACCCACAATGCTGTCATGAATTCTGATGGTTTTTTGTTATGTATCGATCACATGTCTTACTGTGGAGATAAATTGAATATAATGTAATTGATAAATTGGGGACTAAAATGACATAATATATATACATTAGGGACTACGGGTGTAATTAACCCCTTATTTTTTTTTAGGCAAATGACACTTTTATATGTGAGGGATCTATCTGATTTAGGTGGCAAATTCAAGGCGTCTAGATGTAATTTACTTTATTACTTTAACTTCTATTTTTTTTTGGCAAATGACACTTTGAACTTACAAGATATTTTAAATTTGCATATTATACCTGCAATTAAATAAAAAGTGATAATGTGGGCTGTTTCAATAAAATTAAGTACAAAATTTTCATTTAAAATACAAAAAACTATGTATAGAAATAGAAAAATAAAAAAAAATTATTGGACAAAGTAGTGGACTTGCGCTTTTAGATCATATTGCTTTTTTTTTGATTGATTGATTGAGTTACAATTTGAAAATTTGAAAATTTAATGATCTTTTTAAGGTATAAAGTGTTATTTATCCTTATTTTTTCTAGGTATTTATGATGGCCTCTTGGTTTTTTTTTTAATAACTTTTTTCCTCTTTTTTTTTTTAGTTCGACGGTAAGGGGTGTTCGAGACAGGTTACGCGCATCTCGACTAATCTCCTCTCCGATCTGGTAAAAAGAAGACCATCCACGCCGAAATTAGAAATTTTATGAAGTATAAATTTTTCATAGTCTGGCCCCAAAAAATTATCAAATATTCGAACTCACACGGTCTAATTTTTTTCCTCTTTGCTGGTGTAGAGGTAGAGCTCTTTAATTTGGCATTTTATGGCACACATGGTTTACTAATGTAGGAAATTAATAAGGTTCAGTTCCTCTTCCAATGCTACCAAAAGAAAAACTCAAAACTCACCAAGAAGTTCAATTTCTTCTTGAGCATGGAACAGAATCAATTTAACATATTTCTAATATTTGTTTTTATGAATAAACATTATCCCATTCCAGTTCCTTTCCCATATCTCCCAACAAAAATTTCAAATAGACAGGTTGGTATAAGGTTATTCATGCAGTACATGAATGTTTATAAGCTACATTAAGTGAAACACATAAATTATATCGAATACTAACCACCTTCTTTGAAAAAATTAAAAAGGCCGGATTTGTAGAGATGACAAATGCCCATCTGCCTAAATAATAGTCTTGAGTTCGAGTATTGCATCTAAACCCTTTTTGGTATATCGTTATGTTTGTCAATCTCTTACGTATCTTATCACTGAGTAGGGTAGTCTAGTGATGGTACCGGCCTTACTCCTCACCCAGAGGTTGAGAATTCAAGTCCTGGAGTCTCTATTAGGGTTTGGTGATTGACCACTATACTAGTCTAGCTAGGTCTGATCCCAAAAGGTGTTATGGGCGCCATCAGAGGCCTTATGATTCTACCGGTGAGGGTCTAAAGAAGTGGTCGCTGGACACTCTTCCTTACTCCCACCATTTTTTTAATTATCAAAAAAGAAAAATATATCTTACGTACCTTTCTTATATTTTATAATAGACGTCACATGAGACTTATACACTAATCTTGGTATGACTTTTTTTTTTCAAAAAATAAAAGAAAAAAGGAAGAAAAGAAAAATAAAGTGTACACATTTTGCAAAAAATTGTTTTTATCATAGCATTTACTCTAGAATTGTTTTTCATTCACTCGCACTGACCAACAAAAAATCAATTTTAATATATTACTTGTCCACTAATTGCTAAATGTTTCTTCATGAACTCATTGGCTGATAGACAAAAAGAAAAAAAAAAACCCGCAATCAGATCCACCAATTTTGCATTTGTGAAAGCGATACTCTCAATGCAACTATTAACTCAACTCAATTCAATTCAATCTTAAATCCAAATATTCAGGGTTGGTTACATAAATATATATGTTGAAAATATATATATGTACTAGTTATTGTCTGTGCCTGAAAGTACAGAGTAATAAAAAATGGTAAATAATAAACATATTTGTATTCATATCTAAAATCAAATCACAAACATAGAGAAGAGATAAATGAATTTAAACATCGGTTTTAGTGCAGGTGAGAGGTGGTGGTGGTGGTGGTAGGAGACGGTGATGGTTGTGGTGGGTGTCAATGACTGTGGTGGCGGCGGTGGTGATGGCGACGGTGGTGACGATGACGATGGCGGTGGTGGTGGTGATGACGATGGCGGTGGTGGTGGTGGCAGCGACGGCGACAGTGGTGGTGGCAGGGGCGATGGCGGTGGTGGCGGCGGCGATGGTGGTGGTTGGGGTGGCAGCGGCGGCAGTGGTGGGGGAGGTGGTGGTGGTGGCGACGGTGGTGGTGGCGGCGGCGAAGGCGATGACGATGGCGATGGTGGTAGTGGTAGTGGTGGTGGTGGCGGTGGTGCTGGTGGCGACGACGGCGGTGACGGCAGCGACGACGGTGGTGGTGGTGGTGGCGGTGGCGGCGGTGGCGACGGTGGCAGTGGTGGTGGTATAGGTAGTGGTGGAGGTGGTATAGGTAGTGGTGAAGCAGTTTCAAACACTATTTTTTTTTTTTAATGTACTTATGAGAAATAATTTCTATGAGTACTTTTAAAAAGTCACTCCAAACACACCTTTAGAGGCTTATTTTTCCTATTAAATTTAGGGTGTTAATATTAGTCGTTAAATTAACTTTAAAGTAAAATTTAAAGCGATCTGAACCGGAAAAAGCAAAAGTCATTTTGTTTATCTTTTAAAATTTGAATTATAAGCTATTTTATTAGAGCTCTTCCAACCATGACTTAAATTTAAACTCAAATTTGAGTCTAAATTTGAGTAAAAAACTTGATTTAGTATAGAGTACTGCAATAGGCAAACTCAAATATATACTCAAATCTTTTAAAAAAATCACTTATTATCTCAAAACTCAAATTTTTTTTTTTTGTAATTCAAATCATAATATTTGATAAAATAAATGAAACTTTCATCTCTCCACAAATGGATAATTCAAAAAAAAAAAAAATGAATATGTATTCAACACTACATGAAAATAAAGAAACCACCCTAGAATTCTAAGATTATTCTAATCTCTTATCATTTTGTTATAAATCCAGGTAAAGAAAAAAAAATAGTTAACATGAACATGATCTGAAGAATACAAAAACATACGTTTTTAACAAAAATGGAAGATTGAAGAAATAAAATGACAAAATTTTTAAATTTGTGGGTACCGAAAGCTTAAAATTTCAGGAAGAATCGGTGGTCTGAAATTGTACTACGGATAATGTTTAACTCGAAAAAATTAAAGAAAAATTTGATGGGTAGACTTAGGGTTTATATAGTACGAAAGATGAGTGAGATTAGGGTTTTGAAAGGCAAGAAGAGACAAAGAACAAGTAGTCAAATAAGTTTTTTAATTTTGGATAAGTTAAAAAGTTACCGTTATAAATTTGATATAAAATTTGAGTCTGCTTCAATTTGGGTCCAGAATAAGTTTTGCCTTGATGTGGTATATGTTTGAGTCCAAGGTTGAATAAATTTAAATTTGAGTCTATATTTGAGTCAAGGTTGGAGATGCTCTTATATAAATATTCAAGCTAACATTGATTCAGCATGCTTGTATTTCTAAGCCATGCAACTCCTCATGTCATACAGTAAAATTGAACAGATCAAATATTTCTCCCCGAGTAACCTTAGCTAGATCTAATTTGTCGACTGAGGATTAACATCCACTGTATCAATACGAATGTCAATCCAATAGCATCAATAATAAATCACGTCAACAAACTAAATTCAAATAATATTATTAGTATGTCCTTGGATCAGCATTAAGGACAGTCTATCCAAGACATATAAATCTTCCTTTCCTTATAGCAAAAAAATTGGAGACGAAAACTGCCAAAGAGGTGGAAAGCCCAGAAGAAAAAAGCGAGGGCTATCTTCTCTCTTTCCCAGTAAAATCAAGCAGGTGTTTTTTCCCGGAAGAAGACGGGTTCGGTCATGGGCGGAGCTACTTGGATTATATATATATATATTTTTGCTACAGAGTGTTTATACTTGCACCGACTAACATGACCGGAGATTGAATAGATTCTTCCCCCTTTTAAAACTCCTCCTTTTTCTTCCTTTCTTCACTTTCTTGGTCTCAGAGACCTGTAAGTAAGACAACATGACAACATGTATAGGAGGCAATAATAGATAGTCAAATGTGCATTGTACCATGCATGGTTGTGTGATTTCATTATTCATATTGGTTACTTAATAAGAATATGGAGCAAATTCATTTGGTAGATGAGTTTTGTTTGGATTAGGAACTATGAGGTTGTGAGTTTGAATATGAATATAAATATAAAAAGTTTAATGAGTATTACCATGGGTTAGGATTGTTAATACACGGGTGATCGTATCATGTCAAAATCTAATCAATTCACATTCGACACATTTATAATCATATATATTCGTTGGAATGTTGTATAAATCGTATTTAACTGAATTTATGTCAATACGTATATTTGATGGAAAATACTATTTGGACCTAATTTGGGGAACATAATTCAATACAACTATTGGATTAAAAGTGAATCTCATCTAATATTAAAACTCACAATTAATCATGTATCGAATTAAGTCCCTATAGCGTTACTCTTGCTTGATGGATTCAAAATATCCCCTCATTTAGTATCTGAACCACCGAAGATTAAATTCAAACTCGTTAATTTCATACCGATTTGATAAAAGTTACCTCAGGTAATGCAGCATCTTCACTTTGAGAGCTAATGTTTAAACCATTGTCCTTACCTGCATTGCATAATCTCTGTTCAATGAGAAGAACAAAAATGTCTCACTACCCTATGCAATTTTGAATAAACAGTTTTTTTTTTTTTGAACCATATGTATGAGCAGTTGAAAGTTCCTCAGTTTTGAGGGCATCTATCGATTTTTTTTTCTAGTCAAAAGTGTTCGAACTAGCTTACGTATATCTATCGATTCTTTCGTTGCATTAGTTACTCACCATCACCATCATCCCCGTCTTTCAAATTATCGAGGAAATACACTCTGAAACTCGGTGAGCCTGGAAAATTTTCTTCACCTTTCTGATGGCTGATCATTCTCTCATCATCGTCCTCTCCTTCGTCCTCAGTATCTCCATCAACTCCTTCCTCAACCTTAACCTCGTCCTTGGCCACATAAACTGTTTTCTTCTCTCTTTCTCCATCCCTTCCCTTCGTCCTCGAGCTTCCATCCTTGCCTGAAGACGCTACCTTTGCTTTGTCCGCCTCTCCTTTAGAACCCTCAGACGTTACGCAGCTATCGGTGTCCTCCGGAGAAGATAAACTTTTCCGGGCATTCTTGGACACAGTTTGATGATTTGAAACATTTTCATCATCTTCTCCACCAACATGCACGAGCAATGTTTTCCTAGAAGGGGTGGAGTCTTTCAATTTCCGAGAAGTCCTTCGTCTTCTTATCTCCTCTATCCCACGGACAAAGAGGGGGTGACGTCCGGCGGGTCTAAATGTTACTCCGGTGGCGTCGGACTTCGAAAGCCCGCATCCCATCGGATATGTAAAAGAGTGGGAGAGAGGAGCAGGCCAAGATGGAGGGCTAAGGAACGGACATAAAAAATGGGTGGCGAAGAACACAAAACATAATGAATGAGATTTGAGGATTTAAATTGAGGGGCCTAACGTTAATTTTGGTCAGGTAGTAGGACTTGCTAAATTTCTGGAAGTGATCAATGGCAGATTATGAAGCTGGGTTTGACTCAGTTTGAATCTCCTGATATTCTTGGAACATATATCTAATATTACGACAGCACAATAATAGTCAAATATTGGTCAAACTTTTATTTAGACTTCTAGAACATGTCAAGGGAAAAGGGTTCATGTCAAAAAATATCTTACTTATATCCGATTTGTTTATTAATACGTCTCTAACGAATCATTTTATGTCGAAATTCTTGTTGTGTATTAATAATGTATAATCGATATATAAACAAATCGTGTTTTTTTTTTAATTGTTTCAACTAGGGTCGAGTTTGTTTATTAATCATGTCGGGTCGAGTCCACATGTTTATGAAATAGGTGGTTTAAAAAAATCAAATCCTCTAACTTTGTATCATGTTAACGAATCGTGTGATATTTTAACACCCCTACATTTATTTATTTCGATCAAATGGTACAATATTCATCTCAATTCCCCCCTCCCCCACCAAAAAAAAAATTTGATTTAATGATGTGATTTCATTATAACCGTTAGATTAATACCAAATTTCAATGTTTAATAGGATCCATAGTCAATCCAAGAGAATTATAGTAAATTAGGTAAATAGCATTGCTCTAGAAAGTTTTCCGTTATTGCTCAAGTTTTTTAATGACAAATGTTATCCTTACTAACAAATTTATCAAATAAATGTGAGCATTTTAGACATTTTTAGAATAAAATGGTGCCATAATTAAATCCGAAAAGCTTAGGATGAAATTGAAGTGTTAGGGTAAAACGATAAATTCGCAGGTTAGAAACTACGTTGAAAAGGATATTGGGTAGAAAGGATTACCGGTCGATCAACTTGAGGGCCCGATCAACTGACGAATAAAGAACTTTTGAAAGAAAACTTAACCGTTTGATTGACTTGAGACTCTGATCGACCGACGTTGGCAAACAGAGACATCAGACGACATTATTTTTATGTTAATTAGTTAGATTATAATTTTTTATTTTTGATAATTTTTATAGTATTAGAGATTTACGTCTGTTTTAGAGATGTTTAGACTTTTAGGGGTTTCTATATATCTATTTTCGTTACGTTCTACAAATTCTTTATTGAATAAAATAACTTTTCAAGAGTATTTCTCTTATTTTCTATGTAGATTCAGAATGATGCTTGTGTTGCTTGTATTGGATATAGAAAAAATGATGTTTTTTCTTTGTGTCCCATTACTGCTGTGTGAACAACTTTTGGTTTAAGTGGATTGATTGATATGTCTATATTTATCTCTCTTAATCATACTTTTATGATAATAATTTCCATGCAACACAAAAAATTAATCCGAATAGTGATGATATATCTACATGCAGCTCCACAATTTCCAAACTTTTTTTTTAATCAAAAGGAAGAACAGCATTCCTTGATCTCCTCGATAACAACATGAAAATATTAGGTAGTCACTGTATTTTGAGGCAACTGGTTTCTTCATTGTCTAATTGACTTGAAGAGACCTCAGTGATGACACTATTGGAATCTGAATTTGAAGAAGAAGATGAGGTAGGAGGGTTAGGACCAAGATCATTCAAGTTTCCCATCATGAAATGGTAGAATCTTGGGGCTTGGTCATCCTTGCATGCCCCTATGTTTTCATGATCTTCAGTACTTTCCATGTTTCTTTTCTTCAGAAATATGTGACAAAAAACCCAATTGCCAATTTGAACCAACGAATTCTGCAAAATATAATCATATTTAAAATAACGAAAGAATACAACACATTTATAACGAAAGAATACAACACTTAAAGCGGAGTTAGTACGGGGCCAGGGGTTGTGGCGCGGGCCCACCAGCCCCACACTGATTTTTTGTATAAACCATGCACACATTTACGTGTGTATACACACACACACACAATTGTTAAATAAATTATAAATTAAATTTTGTCAACACAAATATCATGTAATACTTTCAAAGTATGAACGCTCGTCGGGATCTATTGTACGTAAACGACCATAATTGACCTCTTTTATTGGTAAACAATGGTAACTACCCTTTTTAGTTGTTGTTTCTTTGTATATACTATACATCCGGGTTGTAATAAAACATTTTATTTTCTAAGATTAGAAAAAGAAAATTAAAGTTTAGAATTTAGGTTGCCACCCGAGAAAAAAACTCCTGGCTCCGTCCCCTCAATTAAAGGAATAACATGTAGGAAAGGCATGTATATCCTGAGTATTACCCGAGTAGAGGTCTTTGTAGACTGAGAACTGTGATCAGTAGCATTTCCGTGGTGGACAAGGCGAAATTCATGCATGATCCAATCTGTTCTAGCTGCTTGAGGAGGTTTCCCTTTATAAAAAACCAATGTCTTCCTCATTCCCATTACTTGCTTTATTTCTGAACTTATAACTTGTTTGTCTAAACCAGTTGCCTTCCAATAACCACCACCAGTTGTCCTGTTGGTTTGGTTTCCATGTTGGTACTTGGCTTCCCTGTTGCTGAAGAAGTAGCGGTCCTCGTCCGATTCACCTGTCCATATCATTCATTCATCGACATAAACTATTTATTTTTTTAAACGGTCAAGGATGTCCGGACCAACTTATATGCACCTCGATTAATTCCCTTCCCTCATTGGTCCGATCAAATGCAGATTATTCACGTTAGGACTAAAATATTCATGCGAGATAAATCTTTCATGACTTGATCTTAAGGGATTGCCAATATTCGAATTCATGACGTCTGAATTTACAACTCGTTCCTGTTATGACTTAAACTATTCCTCGAGTTCAACATAAATTACTTCACAAGTCACATTTATATGCGCAACCATGGAAAAACACCAATGAACTTAAGATCATTTCATTTTTTTTTTTTGGAACAAAAAGATCATTTCATTTCACATATGTGATATTGAAGGTCAATGGAAAACAGAAGGCAACCTGGTGCTACAAACGCCCTTCGTTGTGACATCTAGAGAGGACCGAATATATGTTGTTTTACCCCGAATATACAAAGACTATTTTTAAGCAAAACAGTGACACTCAAGTCAAAATGAAATTACTGCATAGGGATGGTAGTGGATCGGAAAAAATGGGGTATTCGTTTGAACTTGTCCCATTTAGATCGATGATGGATCATACATATTAGACGATTGACGTATATAAAGATACACGTGCGGGAATAGAGGAGGGATGGACTGAAACTCATCCCTGCTCCGCCCCTCCCCACTAAACTCGTAATATATATATAATATCACAAACCCCACCCATCCACACACTCTTCTCTTTATAAAAAAAACACTTTACTTTTTTTTTTATCTATTTGTTATATAATGGGTTTCATCCTTCTTGCAAAACCATTTATGAGGTTTTATGGTTTTTTTTTTTTCAAATTTTTTCTTAAAATTATAGAAATTAATTATTATAGACGAGGACGGTAGCAGAGACTGGAACGGAGACGGGGACCAAAATTTACCCGCAAGACAGAGACGGAGATTAAAATTTCCCCCGGTAACAAAGATGGACGAATATTTTTGAAGCGAATATGGGGATGAAGACTATTGCCCTCACCCCCGCCCCGGTCAACTGCGTTCCCTATTACTGCAGTCATCCTTTACTATATTCTTTCCTAAGTCAGGAATGGCGGGACATATTATTGTAAGAATCCCTCTAAAGAGGGTATCCTTTGGTATAAGTAAGGGAGAAAGCAATGTTTATCCAAGTCTAAAAAAAAAAAAAATTAAGTACAAAAAACTCTCGCCACAGCAGAGTCTAAGGAGGGTAAGAGGTATGCTCATGCGTGCTATGCGAAGACACTACCATAAGTGGTTGACAAAGCTGAAAAACGTAATAGAAACCAAAGGGTAATTGGTATTGTTTTCGCACAAACCTGCTGGCAAATCCCAAGGATCGTGTTTGCAGATATTGACCTCCGGAATGATTGATGCAGGCAAAGGGCATGAAAATATTTTACGTGTGAGGTATTGAAAGACAATCTCTTCATCGGTTGGCTGAAATCGAAATCCAGGAGGCAATTTAATCATCCCTTCTTTAACAAAATTGAATGTGTCCATCTTACAACTTCTTCCCTTCAAATTTAACTAGTCTCACACTCAAATGACTCCAGCAACCAATGCTAAGCCGTCTGTGTCTCTGTGAGGAGAGAGAGAGAGAGAGAGAGAGAGAGGAGGGGTCATGATTTGAAGGGAAAACAGATGGCTCTTTATAGAACGAGTACTGGTTTGATGACGGAAAGGTTTGGTGTAAAAAGAAGTTTTGTGAGACAAATATGGAAAGGAGACTTCCACAGTGATTTTATGCATGGAAAATGCCGTCCTTGAAAATACTTATTGAACCTCAAGGTAGTTCAAGAAATGTTGTTCGAAGTTAAAATCTGGACTTAATAATCACAATTATTAAATAAGTAACGAATTCCAATAAATATTAGGACTTACATTGAAATCAATAATTATGATTATCAAGTATATATTTTAATTCTACTTTTTAAGTCTATTAGTTGGTGCACGCGTGCGTTGCAAGCCAACTATCTTGATTTTTAAAAAAAAAAAAAAAAAATAGATATATTGGATAAATTTTCTTTATATGGAAATGATTATATATTACATGATGGTTATTGAATTTTATAGGGCTTACTTGTCCACTTGTTTCTTTGTTATTGGACGATTATACAAAGTGGTACTGCTGACGTGAGGTAACAGTTACAATCAAGATTTTTCTCGTTTTTTAGGTTGTATATGAACTGAATTGCATAAGGTTCAAAAAAAAAAATGAATTGCATTGCATTTAAAAATTGTAATGTTTAACTTCAGTAAGTGATTGATAGTTTGATGACTAACGATTTCTTGGACTAATAAAAAGTTATTACAATAGGTTGTTATTGTCTTTTTATCTTTTTAAGGATAATATTATCAATTAATTTTTTTTTTTACAAGTATTGACATTCGAAAGTAGTATATAGATTATTAGATCTATTCAAATATTTATTTTTTAGCGAATTTAGATATGTACTACGTATCTACAAACATGTACAAATATATGATGTAATTTTGTGATTATTTAAAAAAATTGAGAAGAAATCCATGTGTTAAATGTTAAAATCGGCTCTAATTAACTTATTCAGATCAGACCAGATATCTATTTTAACGAATTCATATATGCATTGTGAAAAATAAAATTCGTTAGACAATTGAATTGGATTTGGATCAAATTTTTCAAAACATATTTGGATCGGATTTATATTATTTAGAAAAAAGATAATCAAAAGCCAAACAATGAATTTATTAGTTGAATTAATGCAACTAATAAAAAATTCCTCAAAAAATGATAAAGTAGGCATTATATAATTTTTGAAAAATAAATAAGAAAATCAAAAGTTTTTCTCTTATGACACTTTAAAAAAGATAAAGTAGACATTATAGAATTATTGAAGGATAAATAAATAAATCAAAATTTTTTCACTTAAGTCACTTTTATTAGTAGTATAGAAATAGATATAGAATTGCTCGTAGTTCAAATAGTAAAAGAGTAAGTTGTAAATCTAGATGCATTAAATTTGAATTCTGTCAATCCCTTGAGGCTATGCTATGAGAATTTTATTCTTCATGAATACCATAGTTTTGGCGTAAATGTTCTGCCTTTGACTGGACTGAAGAAGGGATCGATTAGTCGGGATGCGCGTAAATTGACCCGAACACTTCTGACAATTAAACAAAAAAAAAGAAAAAAGAAAAGAAAAAAGAAAATACTTTTTGGGATATTTGTCGTTGTGGAACATTTTGACCTATCTAGTGCTATGAATAATAATACTATTTAGACCTAAAAAATTAATTTAATTCAACGACTTAATAACGTGGTTCCATTGTAATTCGCAATCAATTCAATATTTATAATAAATCAGGTCAATAAATTAGGTGAATAAATTAAGTAATAACATTACTCCTGTCTCTACTAATAGGTAGAGGTAGCAACTTTCTTTAGTTGTATTCCATGTTTGATGCTTTCACATGAAAAAGTATGAGGATTCCATGCTGAGTCCTAACGCTGTTGGGAACATGTATGGGAGTTGGTTAGTGATGGATTTAGGAATTTAGGTGGTGTTTGGCAACACTTGAAAAAGTATTTTTTTGACTTTAATTAAAAAAAAAAGTTATGTCTAGGTTTACTTATTTAAAGTAATTCCTCATATTTCTCGATAGTCTATCAAAGAGGTCTCTCATGGTAACTTTCATATGTCTCCTTTCGTTTCTTTGACTACCACCGATGACTCCAAAGAGAAAGAGGTAGACAGACACTGCAATTTCAAAACAACTTCCTCTCTCGTTGATCTTCTAGATTTACAATAGATCTTACAAAATCCGTGACTATAGCCTTTATCTTTTGTCCCTTTTTTTGTCAATATAAAAATCATTACTCGACAATGACACTCTAAAATTTTATTGGAGCAATTGCTGCTTTCTCTCCCCCTAGATCTATCATTGTGAGGCGTTTTTCGATCATAATCTAGATTCTTTCTATTATTTTTTCACACAATTTCACTCAATAGTATATTACCCACTGTGTATGGGTGAGAGGTTCAGATATAAATAATGGGTTCCAGGTGAATACATGGTAGATAATCTATCATTGAGTGAAATTGTGTGAAAAAGTAATAGAGAATATCTCAATCCACGAATGAATTGTAATTGAGTCGAGCAAAAAAGTTGGCTAAATTATGGTCTCTCTCTCTATGTTTTGCTGTTAGAGTGAGTAAAAATCTCCTATGTGAATGCAATTCTTTTGTGCAAGTGCTTACTTTATATTGCTTTGAGATTGGGATTTCATTTATACCTATAGCTTTTGAGCATGGTGAGCCATTCCTCCTAACAAATTGCTGAGCCTGTCACAAGCAAAGCAGACAAAGTACTACAAGAAAAGGCAAACATCGTATCAACGGATTCTTTTGTTGCAATTTGATACTTTAAGAAATCTCTAACTGCAAATCAAATGCATCCAATGGAGAAACTTTCCACTTTTACCAAGTGTATAAAACTAAGAAAGTGATTCGATTTTGATTTAAGTTTAGCTTGATAATGTTCATTTGCATTAGAAAATTAACCGAATATGATCAAATCGTTCAACATTCAACTCGAGTCTTAGTGTTGTGCCGCTCGGCTCGATGTAAAAAATAAATGTGTTTCTTTCTTAATGGTTAAGACATACATAACTTCAAAAGATTGTTGACTTGAGACCCATTAGGTGTGCCTTTTTTTTCTTTGGAAGCCGGATAGATCCAAACCTGAATAAGTAATTTAGAAATTGAATCAAACTTGAACAAAAATTTAGTTAATCTTGACTATCGAAATGGAGCCAAGATTTAACTAGCAATAGCCGATTCGAAGGCGGAGCTTGAACATACCAAAACTTGAAAGGCTCGCCTTGGCTCGAGAACCAAGAACTTGAACACCTAACAGCTGCTTTGATTTGCTTTTTGTCTAATGGAATAAGGCTTCGTTTTGGAAGTCTGACGCATAAAGGTCATGGATCCACCTCATTATGGAGAGACTTTTGAAGGGTAAACTTTAGTATCCTACTACTTTCTTGGTTGATTATGAATAATCTGGTTTGAAAGAAAAAGCATCGATCATAAAAAGGCAAGTGCTTTAAGGAAAAGCAAAACTTCAAAAAGCCAGGAGTCGAAGAAGAACTGATTTAAGATGGGATAGGTGCTTTCCTTCGTTGAGAAGATGTTGCTTTTGTTGCTCCATGTAATGGTGATGGAGTAATTAAGTCAGCTGATCAATTTAGTCCCCTACTTATAATATATATTAAGTTATTCATGATTAACATTCTGCGTAGGACTTAAGTAATATTGGCACCTTGATCCATGGGTCCGTGTCGATCTGACACATCTACACAAATACGATATGAACCCGATACGACGTAATTTTAAAATTGACACAATTGATAAATACGTAAAAATAAATGAATTAGATTAATGTTTGACATCTATAACTAGGGTTGCTAATCAAATTGAGCTACTCGAGCTTGACTTGAGTTCGACTCGTTCAAGTTCGATTCGTTTTTTAAACGAGCCCGAGCTTGAACAAGTTTTTAGGCTCGTTTAGAAAACAAGTTTTACAAGTTCGGCTCAAACTAGACAGACTCGACTCATTTATGTGCAAATACTCGAGCTCGGCTCGGGCTCGACTTGTTTTTGGCTCGTTCAGGCTTGGCTCGTTTCCTAAACGAGCCGAACTTGAACAATTTTTTAAGCTCGATTAAGAAACGAGTTTTTCAAGTTCGACTCGAACTCGATTCGAACTCATTCGACTAACCGCCCTACCTATAACGTATTAAATAAAATTTTCTTTTATAGATTTTGACATGAATACGATACGAATTACAATATTAAGACACGGAGACATAACCACAAATTGACACCCCTACATGGGTTGACCCGATCATCCTAAACAACCTATATAATAAAACATTATTTTAAATATTTTAAGCTTCTCAAAATATGCCCCAAAAACTCAAATGTCGACCCAAATTGTTTGAATATGACAACTTATACTTTAACTATTTAATCACAATATATTATACTTTTAATTTTTAACTACGATAAATATTTATTAATCATGGTAAACATATTAACTATGGTAAATATTTTAACCACGGTACACGAAAATCATATGTTGCATAGGGTATCCTGGTAAATACATATACCATAATAATTAATGAATAAAAATATTATTATAATTTTGATTTACTATACAATGTTTATTTGTTATGTCTGAAAAAATTAAATATAAGAACTACAATTAAAAATTTTAAGAAATAAAATAGAATGGGCCATGAACTAAACCTAGGCCTTGAGCCCGTCCGGCATTTTAACTTGGGCTATTATGGTCTATTTATATGTAGTGGGCTTTTTTGATAGTATACCCTTGCCAGTTGTTCTTCCTAGGCGCCTTTGTTAGGGTTTTAGCAGAGACGTAAAGAGCAGCTCTCAGTGACCGAATCAGTAGTAGCCTTCACTTACCGTCCATGGACCCTTCAGCTCTAAACTCACCCGAATTACAGCACTTCATCAATGTAAGTTTCCTCCTTTTGTGTATAAATCATATCAACATACACACGCACACAACGTCTGAATTGATGCTATACTGTTTGGCTTTTAAAGTGTAATGCGACTGTGCCATTCTGTGGGAGGCAAATTCATATTTTATATGTGTGGGATGAAGAAGACTCGGGTCGGGTCTTAGCAGAGTCGTGTTAGAAAGCACTCCATCATACCCGATTTGATTATTAATTCGTGTCGAAGTAGTTATTATATCGAGTTCATGTCATGTATGAATAGTATATAATCGATATATAAACATGTAGATATATACTTGATTTATTTATTAATTGTGTAGTGTCGGGTCCATTCTTTTATCAAATGAGTGGCTTAAAGAAGATTCAAATTCTCTAATTTTGTGTTGTGGACTCATATTAACGTGTCGTGTGTATAAACATGAGCAAATTAAACTGTCTATTTTTTTCGATGAGAAATGATTGTATTATTAATCATAAAAGATAAAAAAAAAAAGTACAAAGGAGACGAGTCAAAGGTAAACAAGTTGTCCAAACCAAAGACACATCAAATTAAACTGAAATAGAAATACAACTTAGAAAGATTCCAAAACTACATATCACAAGAAGCTGTCCAACTCAAGGTAATGCTGAAAACTGAAAAAGAGGTATATTCTCTAACCCTTTTGTGACCAATGCTCAAAAGGACGCCAAGAAATAATCCTTTCACAAAGGCCTTCGACCTCCACACACTTGTCATAAAAAATCCTCGCATTCCTTTTCAACCAAATAACCCAAACATTAGCGAAACGAGCAGATCGTCAAAGAGTCTTCCAATGTTTATTTCTCCCTCCTCTAATGTTATCCAAGCATGTCATGGAATACATAGTTCTCGGTGCCACCCAAAGAGTCTCCTACACCTTTGTAGTGATTATAAAGTTTTGGGTATATCCATATTTTCAAGTCCACCAACAGAAGTTTGCAGTATTATACAAATTAAACTGTTGAAAGGTGCATATTGGAAGCACCAGTAATAAATTGTCATGAAATGACTTGGCTTAGCTCTTTCCCTGTGTGTTAGATATACTTTTATTTTTTTAAGCAGTGAATCTTGCTTTTTAATATTTGGTGTTGGGTCTTGGGAAAGTACAATGTTCAGCCTTAATTTGTTCTTCGAAAAATTAGAAAAAAAGCTTCTTTTGTTATGTTCAAAAGGAAATTTTAGCTTGATGTTTTGGTCTGCTTTATTATATCCACACAGGAAAATGTCCTGGAAGTTTAAGTTGAGCTTTCATACTCAAGGAAAGAGATATATAAGGATGATATATTCACCTCACCATAAAATGCTTAGAGGTTTGTGAAGTTTTTGAAGGAAGTTGAGGATGATGTAATTTTTTATCAGAAAAAAATAGAAAAGAGTATTGAAGAGATATTGAGGGAAGAAATTGTAGCTTTCGCTAAGGATCAATTTTTTGGGTAGGATTACAAACAATCCGATTACGTTTATAAGTCCTGTTGGATGTGCCCTGAATTATGTATTTTCTTTTGTGTCTTCACCTTTTTTAGCTGAGACTAAGATATGTCTACATGCACTCAGAAGTTTTTTTGATTTTTCCTTTTATGATAGTGAAATGTGTGCTCTCAATTTTTGGCATTACAATTATCACGAAAAGCCATTTGTGGGCTACCCTTGGGCACTTCCCGTTCTTGAAATGTGTTTTGGCTTTAAGAAATACTAGTGACTTCTGATTGTTCATAGCCAAATGAAAAGGAGGTGGGTGAGGTAGCTTATTTGTTCAATCAAGCCTTTCAAGTGAATTATATCAATTGATGCAGTTAGAGGGATATAGTGGTATAGCTCTTGAACATTCTGGGCTCTTTGATACACCATCCTTGTAGAGAGTTGTTGAACATTTACGTTGAAGGAGCAAATAAAAGGTAAATAGGGATGCTGAGATAGCTGAACTTCAACAATGGAAAGGGTAGAAATAGTGATTTCCAGACAACTTGAGGTATCACCAATCAGCAACACAGTATCGACTGAGATGATTTTGATCATTTGTAGTGAAGACCACATATTGACATAGTAAATATCATGATGGGCAGGCGGGTAAAATGTGGGTGGGATAGGAAGAGAGGACATGATACTTTATGATAATATATAAGGATTTTTTTGAAAGTAGCATGTCGGAACATGATGTGTAGCCTATCTAAATAATGTGGCTAGGTTAATTTTTCTGTACCTTTGAATCTTGTTGTTACACTTAATACATGCAGTTGCAACGCAACAAATGATCTGTAGGATACCAGGATCCCCCAGGGTGTATCATAGGCAATAATTGAATCAGTTTGATTACTTAAATACTGTATGATATGCGTGTATGTTTGGACCTTCTAAATTGCTTAGTTTGGGAAGTGTGTTGGAATGCTGTACTATAGATGTGACTTCAGGTTATTGCAGGAGGTTGAATCCCACTTTAGTTAAAGTATATTTGTCGATAAGAAGGGGGAAGGATTTATTATTTGATGGAGCAATGTCAGCATTTGGAAGCTTTCATATAGGGACCATTACTTATTTTGATGAACCTCCTCTCAATCTATACCACATATGGTTTTTCCGTTTCCAAAATTGTTTTCTGTTCTTAATGATTGGACATCCCAGTAGAAAACTAACTAATTAAGATAGGATGATGTGCTATATGATTAACTTAAGGTTGGTCTACTATTTTTTATCTTTTTTTTTTGGGAACCTCACATCATCTTACCACAATGTAATTCTGATTGTTATGAATCATCAATGCAGCAAGAGAAGGAAAAGGCCATGGTCAATGAAATGGTTGCAAAGCTTACAAGCGTGTGTTGGGACAAATGTGTCACTGGTACTCCTGGAAGCAAGTTCAGCTCCGGTGAATCAACTTGCCTCTCCTACTGTGCTCAGCGATATATGGATATGAGTCTCATAATCATGAAACGCTTTCAGTCCATGCACTGAAGATCTTGATGGGGCTTCTATCTCAGCATCAACAATGGCATTGTCACTGAGCTTCATCGTGTCATACACCCTCCAAGCCTTGGTTTTTTATACATTAGGAGTTTTTTCCTCTTTATCATTTATGTTTTGGTGTACTTCATTAATTTGTTCTCATAGAATCAAATTGTGTTTCACAGAAGTGAATACGCGACAGCACTTGCCAAGTCAATGCTCTTCACAGACTTGTAATGCAATGTGGATAGCATATTAGGATCAGTTGCGTTACGCTGTTAGCGATTTTTATGATTAGAAAACTTATCATGGTTCCAAAAAAATGGCAGCTTTGTTATATCTTGGTACAACCGAGTTCATCTTGTTTAGAACGCACGAACAACTCAAGCTATAATCCTTTATATGCTTTTTTTTTTTTTTAAACGGTCTTGGGTGTTTAGTTCAGTTTATGCGTATTTTGATTAATTTTTTTTCTAGTTCGGTTAATGACAGACTATCGTCATTATTTAAATTAAGATTTGGGTATTCATGAGAGATAAATTTTTCATGACTTGACTTCAATACCCAAATTTTCAAGACATTCTGAATTCGAATATTCAATATCACACCTCACACTCCCTTTTAAATTTACCCTCTTCAAGAAGTTAAACATATTCTAAGTTCAGAATTTCTATGAGCCCAATAACATGTGCACCAGCACAGCAATTAACTATCTGTTGCCCCCAGTAGAACTTTGAGGTATCTACCACAGTACTGTTCTTTTAAAATAAATATATTAAAATACCTTATTTTTAAACCACAAAATACATTCTAAAAATAAAGTTAGCAATATCATTTTTGTTAAAAAAACAGAGTCAAACGACACCGCTTTTGAACAGGACATAGATGTTGCAACAGCAAAAACACGGAGCACAAAAGGTCCCACCGGGATTCGAACCCAGGTCGCTGGATTCAAAGTCCAGAGTGCTAACCACTACACCATGGAACCAATGTTTTGGTGCAAGAATCCCAAATTTATTATTTTAAAAAGCTGTCATGTTGGTATGATATAAAAATTGAACAGCAACGAAAAATAATAAATTTCGTTAAAAAATTAGAAAATTTTCTATTTTTTGATTAAAACACATCTTCAAGATTGATACAGCAAATATTCGCACCAATAAAAAACGTAAATTATACATTTAAATGTCAAATCCAAATTATAAAGCATTTAAATGAAGAGAATTTGCAGAATTTTTAGGAAAAAGTCTCTGGGCTGCTCTCTTGTAAGAAGTTTGGCATTGTTAATTTACTGGTTGGTTTGGAAACAACGGTGTAGGAGAAGAGCTGGAGAAGGTTCTATTAATTCCTATTCTCTGTTTTCCTTAAAATCTGTAGCTTGTTGAGATTTCATGTTAAAAACATAAAGCCTAAGTTGATGGATGGGTAAAGAGGAAGGAGTTTACTGCTCTTGTTAAGGATTAATGTGCCTTATGTGATCAGAACTAAGGCCATTTGGGTTTGCTGGGCTAATCCAGAGTGTGGTTCATTGAAGTTAAATGTGGATGGAGCTGCTAAGAGCAACCCTGGTATGGCTGG
This sequence comes from Ilex aquifolium, assembly GCA_951799425.1. Lineage (NCBI taxonomy): Eukaryota > Viridiplantae > Streptophyta > Magnoliopsida > Aquifoliales > Aquifoliaceae > Ilex > Ilex aquifolium. The sequence goes on along the minus strand of OX637404.1, from coordinate 26,571,161 downwards.
TGGGGGTGCAGTGTTTCGTAATGAATGGGGAGGAGTGGTTTTAGCTGCATCTTTTTTCTATGGGATATGCTCTAATATGGGTGCTGAGTTTAGAGCTTTGTTAGAAGGTTTGAGTTTGCTTGATAAGTATGGCCTCCTTGTATATAAAATTCAGATTGAATCAGATTCTCAAGTGCTGGTGAAGACGATAAAGGGACAGGTGCAGTCTGCTTGGCCTTTTATAGGCATTTTGACTCAAATAATGCAGATTTTGGCTAGGATGCAGTTCCAGTTGACACATGTATTTAGGGAGGCTAATTTTGTAGCGGATGGTTTGGCAAATAAGGCGGTCCAAGATGGTTTCTCTACTGATTTTTCTGGTACTAGTCTCTTACCAGTTGCTGTTAGAATGAAGCTGCTCCAAGATCAGCGACATTTGCCGACATTGAGAACCAAAACTATATTGGTTTTTGATGATTGTGGTTAATGCTGTGTTTCAAGTGTAGATATGATGGGTGGTGTTTTGGAATAGGCTTGCTGCCTTGGTGGAATGGTGATTGTACTGCGCAAAGAGACACAGCCCGAGGGGACTGCTATGGTCTTTTAGTGAGGTTATGGTGCCTTTGTTTTTTTGGGGCCTTGGTTTGTAATGTTTTTGACAGTGAGTTGTTTTGAAGGATTAAAGCCAAAAAATGTGGCTTCTCCTCTTTGCTTCTTGTAATTCATTAATTTTCTCAATAAAATTTCTCTCTTTAAAAAAAAAAAATTATAAAACATTTAAGAGGAGTTTAACTCGAACCCCATAGTGAATACAAATTATACAACTCAAGTACTATCGAATCTTTAATTTTCTAGTTCGGGTTTAATTTAAAGTAAACAGTTTGAACTTAATTTTTTGTTTCTAATCAAAAAAAGGAGAGATAGAGATTATGTTCATCTCATAAAGATGTTCTTTTTCACTCCTAAATGAAAGCGAAACTATAAGAGAAAAGCATAACTCTTAGCTAGCACAAAAGCTGGAAAGCTGTAGCATTTTGTTTGACTTACCTTCCTTTCAAGTTAAGACGCGAGCTAAAATATCGTCTTTATCTGAATTCACTGTACCGGCTGTGGATACTTGGTGTAACTTGGGTCGGCCATCTCTAATTGGAACTTGGAAGCCTGGCAAGGAGAACCCTTGAATTGGTGCAATTATGCACAGTTACTGTGTCTTATTATGTGAGGCTTGGAGGGAAGATATAGCCTTAATCCTCGGTCCAGCTCCGGATGTGCTGTTGAGGTTACGGAAAGCGAAACTCTAGGCTGATTGGTGATAGGTTTTCCTCCTATCTTTCAATGCCTTCCCTCCAAACACCAGGATACAATTGACCCATTGTGAACATAAAATCTGGCTATGTCGGCAACTTAGAAAAGGATGGGAACTTACCATTTTTTGAACCAGTCCACACTAACTTAACCATTTCTTTGTACCCACTTAATTGTAACACTTAAGCTAAAAGTAACCGAAAAAAATTATTCACTTGTCTATCTCATAAAAGTAACCTAAAAAAAATCCCAGAATATATTCTCTTTCTATCTCTCTCATCCTTGTCTCTTTATTTCCACTGTGTATTTGTACAATAACATCTGCAAAATATTTTGATTGCACTCTTAACTTTTTTTTTTTTTGTTCAACGGTCAGGGGTGTTTGGACCACCTTACGCGCACTTCGATTAATTCTCTCCACAGTCCGGTCAAAGGCAGATTATTCACTCCAAGATTAGGGTATTCGTGAGGAATAAATTACTCATGACCTAACCATAAGTTTGGACTCAAGATGTCTGAGTTTACAACTCGTCTATATTACCACTTGAACTACCCTTTAGAGTTACACTCTTTAACTTTGTTTACTTAGAGACTAACTATCTTCTCCCAGAAAATATATGTAGTTTCAGATAATGCGCCCTACAAGGCACTCCCCTAACCATGGTATCAGTATGGAGTTTAGGTAAAACTCACAAATCTGCCAGGAAAGAATGCACAAAAGTTTATATTCTTTGTTAGCATTTGATTTCAATATTAGAAACAAAACTGATCCATCATCCTATGAATTGTAGTATATAACGCGCAAAAGAATATCAACTAATTTAGCTTATATTCACTATTGCTGTACCTAATCTCCTAAGTAAGAGTATGGGACCCACAAAAGGATCATATTGCTGATGGTGACATGGCAAAATTTGATAGGTCCTTTGAGCATTCTGGACTGGGGTTTGCTGAATATATGGAAATAGAGAGAAACAAAACATGGAAGCATAAAACCCTTTCACCAACTGGAGTATGAGTTGTTCTCTGATCAAAACTGGAGTATGAGTTGTAACCCTTAAATCCAACTGGATTGGTGGTTGACACATCAGAAAGTGCCTGGTGGGACCCTTAGGTTTTGGTTATGTACCAGCAATAGGGGGTTGAATGGGTGTATGTTTCATTGTGTGCATAGTAAAAACCATCTAAATTGAGTTAAATGGAGTACAGTAGTCTTGAACAACTGTAAAGAACAATAAAGATCATCATACTGCCCAATGTTAAGTTGATCCTTTCTCTCTCTATCTCCTCCCATGGAACTAGGCCCAGTTCAATGTCCCACCCTTCTATATATAAGCGGGTCTCACAACTTCAGACTGCTGTGTGAGTCAGCGTGATACCGTGTGTTTGTGTGTGCTTTTGTGAGGGAAAGAGAGAGAGAAATTTGTAGCATTTTCTAAGAAGATGGGTGGGTACTCTGGTCATTACTGGGCTACTGCAGTCGGCATTCTAGGTAGAATTTTTTCTATCCGACTTTAGTTCAACGTCTTACCAAATGCAAAACAATATTTTTATACACCATTTAGTCTAGTATTTTATCTGTTTATTCCGCAACCAAAAGAGTCCATGAAGTTAACATGGATGACAATAACTAAGTATACCTAGCTCAGCCCGTTAAATTAAATAGTACCCAAATCTCATGCATAGGCCACTCCATGCACACGTTTATAGTTACTCTTTACCTTCTCTCTAAACTATTATTGAAAAATATATTGCTTGATTTTATAGTTTTTGTGTTTTGCTTACCTTTACACTCTATGTTTGTTGTAGGTGACATCGTCTCATTCATGGTGTATCTTGCACCACTGTAAGTCTTTAATTTGTTGCTTCTGCATATTGTAGTCAAACGCTTCATCTTTTTCAGCTAATCAGTGAGGTTTTAGATGACTAGTAAGTAGTAACAACTCTAAATTTCTATGACAGGCCAACATTCTATCAGATTTACAAGAAGAAATCGACCGAAGGGTTTCAATCAGTTCCATATCTGATTGCCTCATTCAGCGCCATGCTTTATATATACTACGCATTGCTGAAGTCCAACGACGCCATTCTCATCACCATAAACTCAGTTGGCTGTTTCATTGAGACCATATATATTTGCTTCTACATCTTATATGCCCCAAAGAAAGCTAGAGTAATCCAAAGAACCCTAATTTATTATCTCTAGCTTCTTCAATTTTTAAACCCCCAATGGTGTCCTAAGTAATAACATTGGACTAATACAAATGCAGATACAGACAGTGAAGCTACTCCTTTTGCTGAATGTTGTTGGGTTTGGTCTGATCATCCTCCTGACTCATTTTTTTGCAAAAGGATCAAACCGGGCCCTCATTGTTGGATGGATTTGCATGGTATTTTCTCTCTGCGTATTTGTTGCACCTCTCTGCATTGTGGTAAGTCTGTCGGTGAACAAGTTTATTATTTTGACAAAAAAAAATAGATGTACAATATATAGGTTAAGACATGTCCGAAGAGTTTTCTAAAGTATACGACATAGAACTTATTCGAGAGTATTTATCTCATATAATTTCCTCTATTTTCACCATGTTCTGCAGAAACAAGTTATTCGAACCAAAAATGTCGAGTACATGCCGTTCCTTCTATCTTTCTTCCTTACACTAAGTGCAGTCATGTGGTTCTTTTATGGTCTATTGAAAAAAGACTATTACATTGCTGTAAGTTCGATTTACTCTTCAAACTCTCTTCCCAATTTACATATACTTTCTAAGGCTAATTATCTTTTCTCTTTCTGTGTCGATAGATTCCAAACGTGTTGGGTTTCAACTTCGGTGTTCTTCAAATGGTGCTTTACGTAATATACAAGAATTCAAAGAAAGTTATAGATCAAAAGCTTCCTGAACTACAATCCAAAGTTGTAGCTGTGGAGGGGCACAAGCTTCCCGAATTAACAGAACAAATTATCGATGTGATGAAGCTTAGTGCAATGGTGTGTTCTGAGATAATTCCTGTGGTTCCGCAACTGAATGATAATGGACATGACGCTGTGGAAGAATAGAATGTGCCAAAGCAAACCATGAACACCTCAAAAAATTGAAGATTAACTGAACAAATATCTGCTTTGTTCCTTTTCTACTATGTCGAAGTCCTTAGTTAAATCAAGTCTCTCTCTCTCTCTCTCTCTCTCTCTCTCTCATGTACTTCTTTTCCTTTTGGGTTGGTTAGTTTTCTCATGTATTTAGCATCTAGCAATGCTGAAGTTTAATAATTGCAAGGGTTACTTTATCCTACTTTGAAAGAAATCTTTCTCTAATTCACCGTATTTTTTGAAGAAAAAGTAGCGACTTCAATGTAATACATATAAAAGCGTTAATTAATGTACCTAGTGAGCATATTCATAATACATCAAGGTTCGCTCTCTTCTTTTTCCACTCAATGGATTCTCATTCGTAATATCTCAACATTCTCTGATAAATTCTTCCAATTGAAAAAACCAAAGGTTATGGTCTCATTTGCTGCAGCCAACTTCCTACTTAATTATAAAAAATTTAATTACTTTGTGACTTGGTTGTCTCACTTTACTCCACAGGAACTTAAGCGTTATGAGTTTGAGTCATGCATATAAACAGTCTGCGTATATCTGACTCTTATCAGACTTTGCAATAACGAAAGCCTCACACGTTAGCCTCAACTTGGATGAGCTACCGACTTGGAACATATTAATCACTGACGTCTATTCCAATTTCGATGACATCTTAACAAATTAGAATTTCAGAGTTTCTCAAGAATATCAATCTCCTGCTGAAAAATTGCTAAAGTCGGCTCTTGTTATAAAGCTTACAAACCAGAGTTTCATATGGATATTCACATACTACATATAGTTAGAGCCCAAAGAAACATAAAAAGGGCTGTCATTTTCTTGTTGTGAAAGCCTGTCCACTTGTGCTAACTTTTAATCTCATATGAGCAGTTTTAGAGAAAAGATATTCATGTTATTCAAGTGGGTTTACCCATTTTTGTAAACAATGGCAGTCGCAAAAGTCAAAATAGTTGGAAGATTATGATTCTGTCTGTAGTGTTCAGTGACTGGAAAGTAAGCATAATTCAAAGTGAACCTGGCCCAGCATATCAATGTCTTGTGGTTGATTCATATTGATGAACTTCTACTAAAGCAATTAAGAACTACATATATGACTACAAGAAAAAAATATTTTTACAACGGTAAATTACTATCATAAAAAGTCTATTTGTCGTCACAATTTTTTTTTGTGACGGCATTACCTCGCCATAATAAGTGTGGTCTCAAAAGGTTTTTACGACAGTAACGGTCTGTCTCAAATAGTATTCACAACAGCAAGACTCTGTCGTAAATAAGTTACCATAAAAAAATCCGACACTTTTGCTTTTATCACGGCAGCAAAAGTGTTGCCTCAAATACCACATTTCGCTGTCTTAAAAAGTATAAAAAATTTTCTACGTTAAATAAAATATATGTACGGCGGCAACGATACCGCCACAAAAAAAAAACAAATTTTTTTTATAATTATTATGGACTGTTAGTAACCAATGTTAGGCAACGATGCCGCCACAAAAAAAACCAATTTTTTTTTTTTAATTATTATGGATCGTTAGTAGCCAATGTTATATACCCTGTGCATTTATAGTACACTTAAAAGTGCACATCCGTACAATTTTTTTTTTGGGAGGGGGAGGAAGGCTTGAACCCTTGACCTCAAGAAGACAAAGTTTTTACAAGGTAAGGAGTACTATTAGACCAAAGTCTCATTGGTATTTGTACAACTACCCAATTCAATATATAGATAAAAACAAAAGTAAATATGACCAACATTTCCAAAAACATAACAATATTTTCATGAAAAATACTATGTAACCTAAATTTTTATCCCAAATGAAGGGGGACCATTAGATGAGTGGGTCTCATCAAATTTTTTAAATGGGACCCACTGATCCAATAGTTCTCCTTCATTTGAGATGCAAATTTGGGTTGCAGATTTGAGTTACATAGTATTGCTCTATTTTCATATAAAAAAAATAATAATCTTATGAGTTAAACAAAATGTAAAATATGCACTTTTACAAAACATAACGATCCATGAGTACAATAAATTATTGCAAAAAATTGAACATCCTTCCTGAACCATCTACTCTCTCAGTGACATCTGAAAAAAAATATAAAATTATTGTTACTATATTGAAATGATATTTATATACATATATATACAATAAAGAACTAAAAAAAGTTAGAATATACATCAACTAAGGGTCACGCAATATTTCGCTGAACGGCTTGTTCAATATGTAAATGGTATATAAACGAGTCATATCGTATACATTTCTTCTAATTGGTTTCACCAATACCTGATTCGTTTATAATCGTATCGTGTTGGATCCACTCGTTTACTAAATAGGTGGCTTAAGGAAGAATCAAACCCACTAATTTTATGTAGTGTTAACGGGTCATGTCATATTTTGACACCCTGAGTTTTGATATAAAAAATTGACTTTGTAGAGTTTAATTTTTTTTCTTTGAACTAGAAATTGTCTTTTGATGTAAAACTACGTAATTTTATAAAATATTACTTGTAACATGAAAAATAGTTGTGGCCAATACAAATTTTTTTTAGAATTTTTCTTCTTTAAACTATAAACTGTTTTTTAATCTAAAACAACATTTTAATGTTTTATGAAATATTATATACGACGGGATAAATAGATGCCATAAATATAAAAAATTCTTTTGAGTTTATGAAATATTATTTGCGGTAGGAAAAACAACTGTCTCAAATACAAAAATTTCTTTTGAATTTATGACACTATTTACGACATGAAAAACAACTGCCACAAATATTAATAAAATATTAATACAAACACGTTTTTTGTGACGGCAAACACAATCGCCACAAAAAATTGTCTCAAACACGTCTTTTGTGACGGCAAACACAGCCGCCCTAAAAAATTTGTCATAAAAGATCCTTATTCTTGTAGTGTTCATAGCCTGGAAGAGTTCACAAGATCAAAGAGGAAAGAGAAAAAAAAAATTAATGTATGCCAGGACAAGAACATCATTTTATCAGTTGCACAAACAATTTGATGTACTCCTAGACCATGAGCAACCCATAAAAACAGTTAAGGGACACTAAGGTATCTTGAGATCCCATAAAAAATAGTAACATGAATTTGAATATATATATATTCGGCTACCACTTTCCTTACCATAGCAATACCACCATCTCACCATCGTCACCTCCCGAGCAACGTCAACCATCACGTTGTCATCACCTCCACAACCACCATCACCACCACACAAAAGCCCATTCAAGTTCCACTTCGATAGCTCCTTTTTACTCCACACCATCGCCACCACTATACTTGCATCATCTCCATAACAATCTAGCGTACATATACATATATATATATATATATATATATATATATATATATATATATATATATATATATATATATATATATATATATATATATATATATATATATATATTCCACCGTAGCCTATATCTGAGGCATCGGTTTGGATGATTTTAAAAGAATCAACCGAAGGAATACCAAGACAGGGCAAACTTTTGATGAACTGTTTGACCTGTTTGACAATAGATGTATGTTCAGGGGTCCAAGGAGAAAGATTTCATTTGAGCCTGTCATACAGAGGTTTAACGGTTTTCCTAAGATTCTGATAGAAGTCAGAAACATAGTTTAGGGAACCTAAGAACCTTTGTAACTGGGTTTTATCAAGGATTTCATCAGGAAATTTATCTGCAAATTGGATAGATATGCTGATGGGAACAATGGTAGACTGGTGGATATCATATCCAAGGAACCTTACTGAGGTTTGGAACAACTTAATCTTTTTAGCTGAGATGACTAGACCATTGTGTCTGACTGTCTCAAGGAAAGCTCTAAGGTGTTTACAGTGTTCGTCTATAGACCTGCTGAAGATGAGAATATCATCTATATAGACTATAGAACAATGACTTAGTGAATTAAAAATTTCATTCATTATGTTCTGGAATTCTGAGGGTGCATTTTTTAATCCAAAAAGCACTACATTCCATTCATAATGTCCAAATGGGGTTGTAAATGCAGTTTTATATCTGTCTTCTGTGGATATAATGATCTGCCAGAAACCACTTTTCAAATCAAATTTTGAAAATATTACTGCATTGACAAGTCTTTTAATTAAATCCTGTTTGTTTGGAATTGGGTACATGATCCATTCCAAAACAGCATTTAATGGTTTATAGTTAATTACAAGTCTTGGCGTGCCTCTTTCTAATTCTGCATTTTTGATGACATAGAAAGTAGGGCATGACCAAGGAAATTTGTTTTTCCTAATGATACCATTTTTGAGTAATTCAGAAATTTCTTTTTTGCAAATTTTCATTACTTTATGGTTCATTTGGATTGGTCTGGATTTAGTGGGGATATTTGTCTCACTAAATCCTTTAATGTAAGGAAGTTTGACCATGTGTTGTTTCCTATGCCAGAAGACTGTAGGAAGGTCAGAGCAAACTTCTGTTTCCAATTTTTTCTTGAATTCTTGAATTTCTTCAATTAAAATTGAGTTGGTTAATTGTTCTTCAATTCTTTTGTAATTAATTTCTTCTTTGAGAAATCTCAGTTGATTAGTCTTCTGATTGGTACACCTTCATCATCTAAGACTACAACATATTTAATGATGTCTCTTGATTCTTGAGTGAGATAATTGTCCCACCAACTTCTCAACACTCCTGTAAAACCAAAGGTGACAAGGTCAACTATTGCTGGTTCAGTTTGAGCAAAATTGCTGACATAGCTGTTCATCACCATAGACATGTGGTGAATTTTGTTAAGAATTTCTTGTTCACTTAAACCGTCTATGTTCCATTCATAGAGTTTGTTAGACTGAACAGAAAACTGGTTGCTAATGTTTCAAAAGATAGCACTTTGCTAATCTTACCCAGCACCAATGAATCCAACATACAAGTCCCCAAAAAACTTTTATGGAAATATGTGGTATTACTAAATCATTGGGTTGTTGAAAATGAAAATTTTGAAAAGGATAGTGAAAGCACTACCTCGAATGTAGAAAACATTCAATAGCTTGCTGACGGGTCTGTAAGAATCTCGTTTGATAATGTTAGGTCCAGTAGATCTAGTCTATCATCAATCCCTAGTTGGATTAATAAACCAATTAGGATTAATGAAGGAAGAAAATCTGAATCTCATTCCAGTAGAAGAGATAAAGAGAAAGAGTTAACCGAGTTAACTAAAGAAATTGAAAGAAGACTTAAGCTAAAAGGAATCAATAATTCCTCATCTCAAGTCAGTAAACCTTGCTATACTCCACATCATAGTAAGCAACAGCCTGAAGAAGATAAGGAAGAAGATGACTTCACCCCCTCTCCTTCAACCAGTGATATTACCTCTGTTAATCATCAACTTTTAATGATTAAAAGAGAAAGTAATTTAGTCTTCATGCCTAACATGCGTAGACTACTGAAAGAAATTGAATCTGAAGAAAATAAATCCAAAAAATTAGATTATTTTCAAAGATTTAATTCTCAACGAAGAAATGAAATCCGGATAGGATGGGTCAAATTAATGCATAAAATTGAATCTGAAATTGCATTCTTTGATTACATTGAATCCTGTCATAAAGAAGTAAAGTTGTTACAAAACATAAATGGAAAACTTCTGACAATGAGACAATATCCTCAAGTCACCCTCTAGTAGAAGCCATCACCTTCAGTCATAAAAACACTGAAGTCACTGCATCTCCCTTCAAGATTCCCGTTTTAGAATCTGAAAAGAAGATTGTAGAACAAGTCAATTTTGCTAACCAAAGCCTAATCAAAATAGGTAAACAGTTAGATAAAATTGAAACTAAAATTGATGAAATTAGACCATCTTCAAGTAAAAAATTAGAGAAACCTCTAATCCAACTATCCCTTCTTGGATACAGTTTATGTCTGCACCTGTATCTATGAGGGCAACAATTTTTAGTTCAAAATCATTATCAATGATAATTCTTACTTGAGAATACCATTTTTGAAAACTGATTTTGTTAACCAAATTTATTCTATTATCCTCAGATTGTGAACACCCATCGTGAGATGGCAACTTCGTTAAACCAGAGTTTTCCATCAACATGGTGGAGGTTACGAGTATCCGCTGTAAATGTGTTCTCTGAAGATCTTCTGTTTCAGATTGTTCTTGAGCCTGTTTTTCCGGATTAAAATCCTTTGGCTTAGGAACCGCAGTTTGCAAAAGACTCAAGTTTTCAGCAAAGATTATGTCTTGTGCTTTTAAGTCTTTTATTTCTTGTTTAATTTTATTAACTTCACTTTGAAGATCTTGTAAGGTGATTTCTTTCTTTTTCTCCTTACCAAATTTTTCCAAAGTTCTGTTAAAACTAATTAGCTGTTTCTCTGAAGATTGTTTGTTTTCTTTTTTGGAAAACAGATCTTTGAGATTTTTTATGTATTTTAGTTTTAATTCTAGATCTTCAATCTTACTGATAAGGTCAATAAGAATATGTTCCTCTTCATTGTCTTTTGTGATAACTCTAACTATCTTACAGTTACAGTTATCTTTACATCCTAACTTGATGTCAGGTTCACTGGGGCTGCTAGGGGCAGACTGGTCATCTGAAGAAGTCTCTTCACTTTTCTGAGTGATCTGAGCTTTCTTCACTTTGGCTAAGGTTATTTAGCTTAAAGATTTTAAGAATTTCTTCCTTATCTTGCTGAGCTAAGTTTAACCTTTTAACCTGTTTTTTAATTGGGCAATCTGGTTAGAGTAGATTGCAAATTTACATGAACTCTCGTAGTTCTTCATTTGCATCATTATGAAGATAGAGATACAATATGAGAGAAGGTAGAGAGAGTGTTTACAGGGATTGTAGTGAATTGTGAAAACAACTTCTGGTTTGCTAGTGAAGACTAAAGTCCTTTTATAGGCGTAAGGATTTTCAAGAGAATCTCTGGAAAGATTACTCTTTTGTCTTCTGTGGCTGCTTTAACTTTGGTAAAAGACATTTCACTTCTACTTTCGGTGGAAAAGTGAGGGTAATTGCTTTTACCGGAGTAACTTTTGACTTTATGCAGGTGTGGGCCCCTGCTGTTGTCTGAAGAAATCTACTTTCGGTAGGAAAGCAGATTTAATATCTGACTGTCGGCTACTTTTAGGAGAAAGAGCCTCGTCTGCTAGTTGATATCTTATCTTTACATGTGACAGACAGTTTTTCTTTCTTTAATGAAGAAAGTAGTGATTGAAGCTATCACAAGTAAGGATCAGGATCAAGGAGTAGAGAGATCAGCTTCATCAAGATCATCGTATCCTGCATAGGGATCCTGTGCATCTTGGAATGGGTCCATGGATGCATTTACAGATGCTTGAGAAGAGGCTGACGAACTACTCTGGCTACTGGCCGCTTGTTGTAGAAGCTTCTGGGCTAATTCAATGAGCTCTGAAGACTTCTTCTTGGCTTGCTTACTGGAAGAATCCTTAGAGGAGGATTTCTTCTGTTTTTCCTTAACTGAGGAAGGCTGTGCTGTCTCCTGAGGTTTTTCTGAAACTCTGAGGGGAGGCACAGTTCTGACAGAGGGCAAAGTCGTCTTTGCTGGAGTTGCTGGGGGTAAAGTTACTGGCACCGTTACTAGGGTTGGAACCTTGACTAGGAACTCCTTATGTACCTGTGCAATGACCTTTTCCTTTTGGAACCTTGGCCACCATTTAACAGAAAACTGTTGGGCAATAGCGTTGCCACTGATTTTCCATGTCCATTTACAGATCCAGGGAACTTTGTACCTGCAAACAAATGTTAGCAAAATAGGAAACTGACTCTCATGCCTACTAAGTTGATAAGTGGAGGCAAAGAAAGTCATCTGATCACGGAGATCAGCATCAAAGATTTCATCAATGGGGCCATGAACAATCCACCACTGTAGAACCAGGAAGGAATCTGGCTCTTAAAATCTTTATGGAACTGTATGAACCAGGAATGAGTTAATGACTCATCTTGGTAGAGGATAAGTTTAGACCATGCTTGAATGTAGTCATAGTAACTAAACTTCTTGTTATGTCCCTCTAGGTCTCTGAGCAAAGAAGGATGAGATCCCCATTCTTTGAGGGAGATAAACTTCAAGATATATAGAGAATGATAAATAACTTTATTCGGATTTTATTTTATCAAATATGGGTTTGATAAAAATAGACTGAGTATAGTATAATATATCCTGATAGAAAGTAAAGGTTTTCTCACGATCAGATGGAATAAATGTTCATCCTGGTTCAAGGTAAGCGTTGACAATGTCAATAGGATTGACAAGGTGAGCATGGGCTGGTTCAATAAAGAATACATTACGGGGTGGTCCCTTTGGGATGTATTATACTTTTGGGCCTTTGGGGGCTGGTCCATAACGGTAATATGGGTTGACTAACTGGTCAGGGATTTCAGAGGCTGTTAAAGGTATTGGGCTTTGTTGGGCCATTTGAAGGAAAGTCTTTGGGTTGACAACAGTTTGTTGGGCTACTGGCCGACCAAGGGGTTGGAATATGTTGGCAATTTCAATTGCAGTGCTTGGGCTAGGCAATTGATATGGTTTTGGGCTAGGTAAGGCTAATTGGCCTTTTTGTTTCTGCTTATCCTTCCCCGGGTTTTTAGAGGAAGTGTTAGGTTTCCTATCCGCCATGAGGTTCCTGCAAGAATTCACGGGTTAGGAAATCAGGGATGCAGTTATTACTGCCCTTCATATATATATATGGAGAGAGAAAGAGATAGAGAGAGAGAGAGTTTTGAATTTGAATTTTAAATTTATGATAGAGATTTTATTGACATATTTTAATTGACCTTGAATTAAGGGATAACAATTTCTAAAATAGAAAATTAATTTAACTTCCTTTCAAGAAAGGGTATTTTTGAGATAAAAAAAAAAAAGTGGACTTAAGTCATTACATATAATTTTAAACATGGACTTAGTCCCTTATAAGTTTACTAGTTATTACCCGTATCTGAAGACACTGTGCGACCAAATAAAATCAACTAAAAAAATAAGCATTAGCAAGAGAAAAAATTATTGTCAATTAAAAGGCAAAGCAAATAAAAGAGATCTTTTTCACATTGAGGACGATAACTTTTATGACACCAGACTCCACTATTTCAACATTTAATCACTTGTTCAACAACTCTACTACCAACATAATAAATGTAGTTATGACAACACACGTGAAACTCAAATCAAAATAATTGGTGTAACAAACAACATTTTAATAGTTGATATAAACTAATTGTCATCTTTAATAAAATTTTGATAGAATTTCTTTTGAAAACATGATCTAATTGACAATTCAAAAGCAAAGTGAGAGCTTCAGTGGGTGGCGTGATTTGGACCTGGCGGCTGTGTTTGGTGTCGCAATGCAACACAAAAAATATTGCCATATAGTTGATAGCCCGCATAAATTAATAGATAACTCAGGTAAATATCATGTCTAGCACAACAACCGCAAGTCACATATCCTTGAGGAAAAAAAAAAAAAAAACTAACAATCAATATCAAGAGATACTACTTAAATAATCAATCTGAAAAACATTCATCACCATAATATTTGACCAATCAAGAGCAAAAAAACCCAAACATTTGTAAAAGCATGGACATTAGATTCACAACAAACATTAGTTGTGAGGGTAACTTTGCAATTCCAATGAAAGAATGCACTTTTGGACAAAATAAGATAATTTAGAACGCAGGAAGAACACTGCCAAGGAAAATATCTAAATATCTCATGATTCTTTATGCTATTTAGCAGAAAATCAGATAGTTGGTATGCACTTTCAAATTCCAAATTCAATTATTCTACCATAAAAATATGCTAGCATCACTTCATCAACTCCAAGCAAATAAACATTACTCAATTTCAAAACCAAAACAATCGAATAAACCAATAAAAAACTATAAGCACTTTCAATGACACTTTAAAAACCAAATGACCAATTATATTACAAATTATACTCGACCTCAATTGGGTTTGTTCTTCTAGTTGATGTTGGGGTAGTTGTATTTCTAGAAATTGATTGGAATGGTTAGTCGGTGAAGTAATGATAAAGTTGAATTAGTGATATTAGCTTACAATGCAGCACTTCAAGTACTGGAAAAACCCAGATTTTTCATCAACATTATTGAGCAATCCAGGTGTAGCACATTCCTAATGAGTGTCAGTAGCAACAATATGCTGGAAAGTCCATCTGCAATCGATACTCATACCAGCACACACAGAGCCTGAAAATTGTTATATGAACAGAAAACATGTGCACCTTTACATATGGAACAGAGTAATGAGGTTGTGCATCCCTGCATTGCGGCAACACATGTATATGTACATGTGTGAAAAGAATTCCAACCCATTTATAGCCTATAGCAGCAACATTCATGAACAAAAACACAATTCAAACAGTCAAACATGTATATGTTCATCCGTTCATGGGTTTTGGGTATGTAATCAAACAGGACAATCAGACAAATAGTCACTCTAGTCAATGATGTCACCATTTCACCTTGAGTTGTTATGAGGCTGATAGGAACCAATCAGATTGTCCCTTACAATCCCTTTTTTGCAAAGATAAAGTTGAATAGGTACCTATACATTGCAATCACCTACTCCCACTATTGAATAAATAAGAGAGAGTTGCTATAGATCATCTAAGACAATTGTATTATTTAGTAATGAACATGGAGGACCAAGAAAGAACAAATTAAAAAAAAAAGTATATAGAAGTAATTGAAAAGCAACTTACAGGCCAAACATGTTGAATAGGTACCAACCAATTTTGTATCAGCAACAATGCAATTCGACATGCCCAAGGACAAACAAACACACATCTAAGCTCCATTCCAAACAACTAATTTTAAGAATACTCGCTTCTTCATTTTCTTTCGTTTCTAAATGAAATTAGCAAACCAAACATGCACAGTGTATATTTTTAAGTTCGAGCATATCATATCTATAATTTCAATCTCAATCAATCAACAAACACTTAAACCAAACTATGTAGGTCAAAATTTTACACCAAATAGCTTGTAAGGAAAAAATAAGCCTCTTGATAAAAAATTTGGTTTTAAAATGGAGAGAAATTATTCAAAATCCTTTATCCCAAATTTGAAAGCTATAAACCATGGCGAGAAATTATTCAAAACAGCAAGACCGAAATTAAAATAGGAGTAATGTAAGAATCAAACCTTGGCCCTTCATAAAGCCATCGTTGCAACACTGTACACGATTTGCATGATTGCCATTTTTGCAACATTCATTGATATCATAGAAGTTCATCCCCTGTGTAACAAACACAATGTTCTTCAAGCAATCACCAAATTAAAATCTCTCGTAGGCACAAATACAAACATATAGCGTGAGGTGGGCAAAAATACACCATACACCATCAAATATCTTTGTTTCAACCATACACCATTACCACCCGGCAACATAGCAAAAATACAACTCAATAAAAGAAAAACGTAATGGGCATTTTATCAAACATATATAATGCAACATATCAAAAAGAATAAGTATAATTTCTAAGGGTGCAGAAGGGTGGTTGGGAGGCTGGGGGTTTACAGAAAAGTGAGGGGTTGTGGGTTAGGGTTGGTTTATGGTGGATTTGTAGGTGGGGCTACAGTGGGCAATTGAATGAGAGAGAGAGAGAGAGAGAGAGAGAGAGAGAAAGTAAGAGAGATACCTGTCGGGTTAGTGGTTGGTGGTGGTGGACGGAGGCAACAATAGAGAAGTGAAACACGCCCACTGTCACTGTCATCCAAACAATACCGCAAACAAAAAGGGATCAGCATAACGAATATAAAAGACAACAATATACGAATCACAAGTACCTGAAGCAGAGATCGAGCAATGAGGAAATTGAAACAAAAACAACAGATCTGAAGTGATAAGAAGGGGCAAAAAATTGAAACAAAAAAAATCAAATAATCATGGTCTAATCAAGAAGGGGCAGAAATCAAATAATTGTTGAAACCAAATACAATCTATGGGTGGGTTTTGCACACAACAATGCGTGTATGTAGGGGTTTTGTGTGCTGTGAATGTGTGTGCGTTGGGGGGGGGGGGGGGGGGTTAATGGTTGTGTGCGACTTTTGTGTGTGAGTCGTAGGGGACTCTGGGTTGGGGTGAGAGAGAGAGTACCTGGTAGAAAGGTAGGAGAGAAAGAAAACAAAGGAAATAGAGGAACAGAGACAGAGAGAGGGAGAGAGAGCGAAACCTGGTATCGTCGGTGGCAGTGGAGGTGGCGGTGGCGAGGTCGCTGGTAGAGAGAGAGAGAGTGTGAGAGACATACGTAGTATAGATATGAAAATGGGAGATATGTATTTTGGGTGGGACTGAGCGAGAGACGTACAGGTACGTGAGATTGAGATAAGTCTTTGAGAGACGTACAGGGCTAGAGGTGTGAGAGATTGGGACGTTGTTAGGCGGGAAAATAAAATTCAATACTCACTGTAGACTGTTGGATCAGTATTTATGAGATGATCTGAACCGTCTTTTATGTTGGGATTACGTTGTCCGTTGAATGTATTTATGTTTTGTCGAAAAACGATCTGGACCTCTCTTTGTCTTTTGGATTCAAACTTCGCTCTACTTTATTATATAGATTTGTAGGACTTATCTCCAAACAAGTACATCTAGGGAGACTCACTTCCAATTTTCACTAGTTTCTATCTGTTAATCTATTGGACTCCTCACAACCTGACGAGACGAGCTACAGTAATAACGTGCTAGCCCGATGTCCATGGGCCATTTGTGGAATGCCTTCGGTCCATACAAGGTCCAAACAACACTTTTGTATGTTGTTTATTCTCTTGATGATGAATTGTCCCTTGCGCAATAATCCCTTACGTAGTCTAATTGATATCATTCCACCCTTTCGGAATTTAACTAAAGTACCGTCAAAAAAATTTTAGTATTATGTAGGGGCGTCAATCATATCGTGTCATATTATTTTTATGTCGTGTCATTTTCGTGTCGAGTCACTTTCGATATATGTAAGATTTGTGTCAATAAAAAATTATTTAATTCCATAACAACTCATATAATACAATTAAAAAAATTATCAAATTCTTATTTTTTATCTACAATACTCATTAAATACTTATTTTCTATCTATAGTATCCGTGAATGATGTTATTCGTATCAAACTTTAATTTGATCCATTTATTACTTGTATCCAGTGTTTTAAAACCCGGCCTGGCGGGTCAACCCGGTGAACTGGTCTCTTAACCGGGCCGGGTTTATTGAAAGACTGTTTACATAAATAACCTGGGGTAAACCTGTTGAACCAGTTAAAAACTGGTAAACCCGTGAGAACCGGACGAGTTCACTAAACCGGCCGGATTTTTTTATTTACTATAAAACCAAATTTTGGGGGCACTTTTGGACATTTTTTCCATTCAGCCCTAATCACTCCTTCCCTTCCCCGTTCCCCAGCCAGCCCCCTCTTCGCAACGAAGCGAACAGCCTCCCCTCTCTCTCTCTCTCTCTCTCACACATCAGTCTTTCTCTTCCTCTGGTCTCTGCTTCACCTTCACTGCGAGCTCGAAGACTCGAATCGAAGGGAAAGGAACTTTCGATCCCTAATTTTCTTCACTATGATTTCGATTTTCGAAGGAAAAAGTTGTTTCACCTTCACAGCTTCACTACTTCAGAGCTCCATCTACATCGATGCAACAAATCAACGACGACTACCAGACACCGCAACATGTATACTACTGTCTAACAGTAATATGTACACTTTGTGGGTTGCATTTTTTTTTTTTTTTTTGTGGGTTACAATATTGTTGGGATGTTATTGATTTTAGAAATTTTTAGGCATGAAATATGGGGGCTTTGTTGCAGTCTTTGTTCTTGAATTTTAATTTGTATTTTTTTTTTGGTCTGGCTTATTGTGTGTGTTCATGTATATATAAATGTAGGAAGAGTAATTTATTTTTGTTTAATTTTCTTTTCTTAGTTTGAGTCATTGAGGGCTTGAAATCTTGTTTGTATCAAGAATTTTTCGATTTTAAGCAAACTATTCAATGGAGTCATCGTCTTTACTATCTCATTTTAGTGTTAGACGGTAGTATCTCTGGCCCCTATAAACATAGACACATGTACTTGACAATATTAAGCATTTGATTGAAAACTGAATAAACCCTAGCTAACCCCATTGCTTGTTATGTTCGAAATAGTTTCATCCTAGTTTTTTTTTTCGTTTTTCCATTTTATGAATTTATTATGTATGTTTCTCGGACAGTCGATGATTGGGGTTTTCTTTGTTCTTGGGATAATTGAAGCCCTATAACTAGAGAAACTGGAAGAAACAATGGATGGGTACTTCCCAGATCTGTGGAACTGCGTAATTATCCATCAGAAAACAGATATTTACCCACAAGATTATGTTTGGCCACTGCAAATAGTGGGTTTAGGCAGGAATTTCATGGGGTTGGGGACAGAGATGGCGTCATCATTGTTGACCATGGGTCGCTTCGGAAGGAGTCCAATCTTATGTTAAGTAAGCTACTCTTATCCTATTATAGTGATATTGTTTTCGTGATGTTTTAATTAGTGGCATTTCTGTAGTTTCATGGTTAGCTAATGTTTGTTTAGCTATGTGCTAAGGAACTTCTGACTTCAATTTTCATATATAGCTAATTTTATGTGTATGATTTTTTTATGCTGTGAAATGAGATGAGGTTGGATTTATTGCCTTATGTATCTGTATTTAACTTTACATGTTTGTTGTTATTATCATAATTATTGTGATTTTTTAGTCTATTAATTATTATTTATAATTATTATTTATTTTTTTATTATATAACCGGTTCGACCAGTAATCCAACGGTTGAACCAGTGACTCATTGACCCGATCCCTCTGTCGGGTTGATGTCCGGGCCGGGTTTTAAAACTATGCTCGTGTCAAATAATCGTATTATTTTTCGATTTTTGTGCTAGGTCGGGTTCATATTAATGGATAAAATTAATACCCCTGGTATCATACCTCCAAAAATTATTATTTTAAAAGGTACTTTTTATAATTTTTATAAGTCATTTTACAACCAAAAAATTTATCACTTTTGTGGTTGATTTATCATTTTTATAGGTATTTTTACCACATTTATGGTAAATATTTTTACCATTTTCTAAGGTACAAAAAAAATTATCCCTTTGTGGATGATTTATCATATTTGTGGGTGTTTTTATCACATTTATAAATATTTTTATCATTGTTATGATAATTATTATTATTGATTGACGAAGGTATCATTGTTGCATTGAATATTTTTTTTGACCCAAACAAATAATTTAATTTGATAAGCTCAGTGTAATTTTTAGAATTTGAGGGGTGTCCGTGTATTTAATTCAAATGTCAGGGGTCCAAAATTCCCCCCTGAAAAAAAAAACTTGAATCGACAAAATTTTCCAAATCCTCGTTCGCATAAAATTATTCTTAGATGTGGAGTGTTGCAACAGAGCTTTTTTTCTTATTAGATGTTTAGGTTCGTGCTGACTATTCTCTCCAACTCAGCGATGGCCACCGTAGTTTGAGTTAATTTGAGTTGGGATAAAACATGTTTTTAATGAACAAGAATGACTAACCCTTAACAGGTACGAGAATGGATTGAACTTAAGACTTTTGAGTTTACAAAGGTTAAACTCAATCATTGAATCACCCTTAAAGATTAATATTATTTGAACTTAAAAATTTAATCTAATGTGCTAAAATGATAATGTGTCAAGCGTATTTCACTTGGACCATATATATCATTGGCATATCATCAAATTCACAAATTATATTTAATTCTTTTGAGCACTTCAATAGAGATTTAATTTAATACATCAATTAGATTAGTTGTAAGTTTTAAAATTGAATAGAACTTACTTTCAATTTAACGGCAACAATTGATTATATTATTCGATTAACTCTCACATCAAAATAGCATTGTCTAATTTTTAAAGAGTAATACTATTGTGATCTAATTTGCTTACATAATAATGTGTCAAGTGATGCAGTCTCAATGAAAAAATCAAAGAGTTACAGTCACAACAATGTTATTGAACAATGACACTGTCATATCAACAAATTAAATCCATTTTTTATAATCTCAATAACATTACTAATTTTTGAATAGAAATTATAAAATACCCCCTTTTAACTTTGAATAGTTCATAGCTCACTCATTCAGGTTTTAATTTCAAAAAATAGTCTCATTTAAGTTTGAATATCTTACAATTAACTTCAATAGTTATTTTTAAATTATAAAAATTGAGAAAAGTTAGACATGTCAAATTCAAGTGATTTATATTTTGTTGAAAAGAGATAATTACTCTTACACCTACTTTTCCCTTGTACCAAATATTCATACTTTCCCTTTTACCCCTACACATTTCCATCTTCGGCTACCTAGGATGGTTAGCTCTCATTCCCTTCCCCTTTCCTGTAGAAACCCTCCCTTCCCTATGATGAGCCAGAGTCGAAGGTTTTCTTATTTTTTAATCTTGACTTTTCGATTTACTTATTTTTTAGGGACAAAATTAGTATCTCAAGAAAAAAATATGAGAAATAATATACAAGGCGGAGGGTGTAATGATTCTTTTAATTGTTCAACCACTATTATTAGTCAATTTAATATACTTGAAACTTGGAAGGGACAAATTACAATATTTAAAATTATAAGGAGTTAATTATAACAAAAGACATAGTTAGAGGGGACAGATTGTAATTAACCCTTCTTTTATTGGCCTTTTTGAGGAGAAATTTTTGGTATTTAGTTCCCCCACCATTATCCCCTTCCTTTCAATTTCCTGTAATGCGGTGCTAGATGAGTGACATGTGTAAGATTTTGAATTTCAATGGATAAGATTTTTTCTCATCCATTTTATTATTGGTGGAGTGTTAACTATTATTAAAAAAAAATTCTATAAGGAAAAAATATTATCCATTGAAATTTAAAATTTTACACATGTTGCTCATCTATCACTGTATTAAAGGAAATTTAAAGGACGAAGTAATGAAAGGGAACAAGTTCAAAATCAGGATCAATTCCTTTTTCAAATCCTGCTGAAGCCGCCCGCGAGCTCTTCCCGCGTGCCACAAATGACCTACGTAGCTGACCCAAGCGGGCATGCATTCAAGTCATAACATGACTTCTTCAAAATTTCCCTCCACCAACCGCCAGTACATATAATCGAAATCCATAGAGCTCAAAGACATGTCTGCGAAACAAAGTCATGGCTGATTTTTCCATTGAAGTCCAGAACTTCTTCCAAAAGGCAAAAAGGAACATTCTTGCTTACCCTCCAGTCCTCCTACTTGCTTTGGGAGTTGCCTCTGCTTTAGTTTCTTCCTTCCACCTCATGAGTACTAGCTTTGTCAGAGCCAACATGGGTTCTGGTTTTGCCAAAGCTTACTTAGCTATAGCTTTGGCCGTGGTTTTGGGTTCCTTTCTCTTCTCTGGCAGGGCTCGAAAGAGCGAAATCATACAACATGAGTATGGTTGGTTTGGTAAAGCTTTGGGAAACTCATTCATGGTAGTTCTTACCAGTGTGATGTCCCTCTTCCATGAAGATACCTACCATGCTGTCGTTGCCGAATTGTGTTTGGGCTTCATGTTTCTGTCAATTGTTCATATGCTCCGCCCGAAGACTGACTTTGGGTTTGTGAGCTTTTTCCCAAGTCTTGCTATGACTACCGTGTGGAAGAAGTACCCTTTCGGCAACACGGGCTGGCTCGTCTTCTTTGTTGTGATGGTCTTCACATGGACTCATCCTTGGCTGGAAAAGTGGGAAATGGAGGTGGCAACCGCCGAGGATGAAGGTGACCATGACGGCGACGTGGCACTGGAGAGTCTCCCCAATTAAACCTCAGGCGCAGTTGGCGGTTTGGAGTGCTTTCGGACAGATCCAGATACCCTCCGATATATTTTTTCTCGATTTTTCCTCTTGATAAATCACCTATTAATAAGAAACCCACTAATGTACAAAAAAAAATATTGAAGCAAACAGTCTAAAAGTAAATAAGTGTAAGTTTTACTTGTATACGCGGATAATCTGTATTAAGATATACTGTATTGTATGGTTATGAACTGGTTTTAAAGAAGGTAGGAAATAGAGGTTTCGTGGTGGCTAATGATACCATGGAAGTTTATGTACATTCTCCAGAAATGTTCGAACTACCAAATTTTAGGACGGTGTCTTAAATGATGTGGCAAATTCATCCGATCAATAAGGTAGTGTTGGGTTTCATATTTGTTGGGTAAGAGAGGCTGTCACATTATTTGGACCATAAATTTTGGCTCCAAATTTCAGTCAGGGTCGCACAGTTGTTATTCCCTTAATCGGTGTTTAACTTGGATCATGCCCGTGTTGCCCCCAAAACTGCGTAAATATGTCTCTCTGTAATAAAGTTTATAGTAAATCTTAGAAGAGAACATAATTTGTGGAATTCAACTGAAGTTTAGAACTGCAGTGTAATGATGGTCAGAGAAAAATCCGACTCCAAACCAAAGGGGGGAAAAGAGGGAGAATTGCAATTTTATTGAAATTACAACATGTTTCTCAGAAGAGGATACACCCACAATCACACACGGTACAACAGGTCTAACCAACAATCTCATATCTGGCCAGAAAAGATTAACAATCATACAGTTTCTCAACCAGAGGAAAACACTAGTGTCAATAACAAAATACTGAAGACGAGAAAGAAAGGATTTCTAGGAGCAACCCCCCAGGGTCCAGACCCAGAAGTCAACTTTCCCGTATGAGCATTCAGTCCATGTATTAGTCCATGGAAGAGTGAAAGGGTCACCACTACTGAGGTTAGAGTTGCCGGAAAACCTTCTCAGCAGCTGCTATTGTTTGTTGGATATCCTCAGAAGTATGCGCTAAGCTAGTAAATCCAGCCTCAAACTGGGAGGGTGCAAAGTAAACACCTTCCTCCAGCATTCCTCTATAAAAACTTGCAAACTTTGAGGTGTCACTCTTCTTCGCATCCCCAAAGTTATAAACAGGCCCTTCGTTGAAAAAGAAGCCAAACATCCCACTTACATACCCACCACATATTGCATGCCCTGCCTTCTTTCCAGCATCCAAAATACCCTGAATAAGTTCACTTGTGATCTTATTTAAGTAGTCATAACTTCCTGGCTCCTTCAGCCTCTTGAGAGTTTGAATTCCTGCAGTCATTGCGAGTGGGTTTCCACTGAGGGTCCCGGCCTGGTACATTGGTCCCGCTGGTGCCACCATCTCCATAATCTCCCTTCTTCCTCCATATGCACCGACTGGCAACCCACCTCCAATAATCTTCGCAATTGTAGTTAAATCAGGAGTTATGCCAAAATACTCCTGAGCTCCACCATAAGACAAACGAAACCCAGTCATAACTTCATCAAAGATGAGGAGAGCATCGTTTTCTTTGGTGATCCTGCGAAGAGCATTGAGAAAATCAGGTTTGGGTGCAATGAAGCCAGAGTTTCCCACAACAGGCTCAAGGATAAGTGCAGCAACTTCTCCTTTGTGCGTCTCAAAGAGATTTTCCACAGTTGCAATGTCGTTGAAAGGGGATGTTAGTGTTCCATGAGTAGCTCCTTTGGGAACACCAGGGGAGTCAGGGAGTCCAAGGGTAGCAACCCCACTGCCTGCCTTAACAAGGAATGGATCCGCATGGCCATGGTAACAACCCTCAAACTTGATGATTTTCTCTCGGCCAGTGAAGGCACGGGCTAACCGGAGCACACTCATGCATGCTTCTGTGCCTGAGTTGACAAACCGAACCATCTCGATACTTGGAACAGCTGAAATGACCATCTCTGCCAAGACATTTTCTAAAAGACATGGAGCACCAAAGCTAGTTCCCTTCTTCATTGTCTCAGCCAAGGCTGCTAGTACCTTCAGGTAAAGTTTATTTCAGGATTACATCAATCACAATTTTTTTTTGGTCCAGCCTACCGGTATCCGAACCCAACTGGGCCGACTAATCCGGTATCGGAGCGGGTCCTGGGGTTAAGGTTTTAAACTCCTCCCAACGGGCTTGCGGGGGATCGAACCGTAGTCCTCCCTACCAAAGTCTAGCCCCTGGCACCACTAGACCAAGACACCGTTGGTACATCAATCACAATTGACAGCAATAAATAACTGCCATTGTTAATTTGGATGCTAAGACAGGAAGAAAGGGATTTTGCCTCGACTGAAAAGCATAAGTTGCCCTGTATGAAAAAGGAATTTTAGAAGTCATTATTTGAGACAGTGATCGCTTATGAAGAACTATGCCTGCCTATTCTTTTGCACACCAGGTCCCAGGTCCCAGGTCCCAGGTCCCAGGCCCCAGGCCCCAGGCCCCAGGCCCCACGCCCAATAAAAGAGCAGGTTCCGTTAGGTAACTGATAGCCAGCATAAAATTCGTCAAACCCAATAGGAACATGAAACTAAAGCATATTCGCGTAGATACTAGGACAACTCAACTCGACTCGACTCCATAAAGCTTTGTCCCAATATTTTTTAGGTCGGCCATAGCACAATGGCGAAACAAGATTTATGTAGCCGATCCCGAAAATATTGGCAAAATGCTTTGTTGAGTAGAGTATCGTTTGAGAACGTGAAAAAAAAAATCATGTCAAAAAAGACAAATTTCTATGAAAGAAATGCATAAAAAAGGGATACAAAAATAACAGATCCCTTCAGACAGGGACATGCATAAAAAGAAGAAGGAAAACAGTAACTTTTCAAACATGTTTACTGTTTGTCAAATGCTCGAACTTTGAGTATCATGATTGGCCATAGATGCACAACATTCATGGATATTACAAGCTTAAATATAGTTAAAACATGGACAAGGAATAGAACCTCATCATCTGCATGACCGATTATTGCTGGACCCCATGAACCAACATAGTCAATGTACTCATTACCATCTATGTTCCGCATGCGACATCCCTTGACAGAATCCATTATAATGGGCTGCCCACCAACTGATTTGAAAGCACGTACAGGGGAGTTTACACCTCCAGGCATCAATTCCTGCCAACATTCTTACATGTGTTAGGAATGAATGAATTTGAAACAAATTTGTGATATTTTCAAATAACTGCAAGAAAACAGAGATTACATTGCAACTTAACAAAAACAAGTTGAACCCAGTTATGTTCTTGGTATAAATCTAAATAAAAGCACTCGTAGTTCACATAGGTCATAGTAGTCTGGTGAAGTAAAAATCATGTACCTTACTTCCATGACCTGAATTTCACGTTTTGATATAGAAGTGTGATGCTTCCAGAACTTAATTAAGCCTATCCAAGTTCTTTCCATATCTTTCTAAAAGCTGAGAGAATCAGAACCAATTCAAAAATATCCGTCATCTGTCCATCCTTTCCATAAAGGATGGTTTGAACTTAGAACTTTGAACCATGTTTACCATTCACTTGTAAAACCAATAAATATGACTTTAATAAGAATGTTAATGTGACAATGCAATCATCCTGTTACTATGCATATAGCGGACACTATTGGTCATTTTTGGAGTAAAATTTGAAAATGGGTACATGTCACCCAGCCTCTGAAATCTGAACACAGTAGGCCCATGTAACAATGCAAATCCCTCTTATTCCTCTCTCCCCCCTCATCTTGGTACTAAAATCCATCACCCCATTATTGGTCCTACCAGTGAGCAAAATCCTCTGGTAAACTGTCTTCAACTGCAACTGACATAAGCAAGGAAGCTCCTTAACAAGGCCGCTTGAGCTTTAGAAGAAGGAAGATAGGGTTGGCCAGTGATTTTACACTTAAACACCTACTTAATTAATCTGGCCATGGTTTAATTTGTGGTCGAATCATCGAAGGAGCGATCTATAGATGATTTGGTATTATGCATAGGCATAGTGTTAAGTCATTGAGTACTAATAAGTGAGTGGAGACGCTAATAAGTGAGTGGAGACGCCAAAGGGAGAGGGTTATTGTTGGGTCAGTGTGAGTGGTCCACCATGACTGTCAGCTGTGGAAGTGAAATCTAATGATGCCACGTCGATCTAATATTTGCTTAAAGGTGTCTATATCAACTGTTGGAAAATCTTCCTTGAAAAGGGACAAGTTCTAGCTCGTTCATATCACTTTACAAAATACAACTTATTTGACGGATCAACATTCATTTCCCCTAGTCAATACCTTTTCTCTTACGGTCAGACTACACCACCACCAAATCCTCAATTCTCTAAGCAAACACTAATCAATCGATGTTTATCACTTGCAACCACTAAGTCGATTATTATACAGGAACTAAGCAAAATCAAATCAGTTCCAATTCCAATAGAACTAAAGATCAATTCAATCAAATTGCAAAGAAACAGAAGACAAATATCATATATATATACACATGTACGTGTAATTTGTACCTTTGCGGCGTTGAATGCTTCTTCAGATTTCTGAAGAGTGAAAGTTTTCTTCTTTTCGTCGACTGAAACGGTCATTCTAACAGTAGCAGTAGAAGAAGAAGGGACATAGCGACGAGAACACCGTGACGATGGGATCGGTAGAGATTTCTGAGTCATCGTCGACGGCCATGTCAATTCTACCCCTGCTACGCCCGCCATTGCTCTCTCTCTCTCTACTTTTTTAAGTTCTCATTCTTTTATGTTTCGCAATCTTCAACGGTTTTGACCGGAAGAACAACTAAACATGACAACGAAAAGGGTAAATTATACTTATACCCCTAAACTATTATCCTTTTTTTCCTTTGTCCCCTTAACTATAAAATTTTTCATATTGTACCTTCAACTATATCATTAGTTTCACATTGCCCTACTTATTAACGTCTATTACATATTTAACGAAAATTTATTTTATTTTTCCCCTAAACTATGTAATTTTTTTTACTTTACCATAACATATCAGCGATTTTTATCCAAAGCGATAATAGATGTTTGTGATTGGAGTAATGTAAAACAAAAGCATTAGTTGAGGAAAAATTGAATGAAAAACTCAGTTTAATAAACCCAAAAAATGCTGGAGCAATCAGTCTTATCGTAGTCCATCTCCTTCATATCATGACCCGGTTCCTTATCCACCAGGATACCAAATTCCACTATTTTCTATGTTTGATAGGGGAGATTGTCCTAAAAAACACTTATTTCATTTCATTACCGCTTGTCAGGACACTACCACAAATGGGTATTTGCTATTGAGACAATTTCCCCTTTCCCCGAAAGTGAAATCATGCAAATTTAGAAACAACAACATTTCTTCCGTTTCCGGTTGACCTATATTATTTTCTCATCGTGGTATACTTTTTTTGAGCAATCAAAGGATAACAAATTTCATTTAAATAAGAAAATTTAATTACAATCCGTCAAAATAGAAGCCTAAAGCTCGGGGTAGAGCCTAGCCAACTCTCAATCTTTGCCTATTCAATGGAAAGCGAATCGAAGTTGCTTGCACTCTTCTTTGTAGTATTGTTCTCTACTGCATCTTATCCAGGACCCAATGCTTCGTTAGCTTGGGCTTTTCGTCTGTTTTGAACTCCAATATGAGGCCAAGCTATCTTGCTCTATGGCTAGGTTTATTTTTTATTTTTTTATTTTTTTTTATTTAGCTCTCTGGCTAGGTTGACGATAATTTTTTTCATAGTCACCGAATCTTTTGATTCATAAATTTAAAACAAATTCAATATCTATATATATATATGGTATGGTGTGCACATAGATATTACAACAGTGCAAAAACTCGACTTTCTTATTGAGATATTTGAGTTGACATATATCTACGATAACTTATCTCTTTTAAAGCATTTTTCTTTCAAAGTTCAACACATCTTAGTTTATCTGTTCCACTCCATTACCTACGAGGAAATTGTAAGAGAAGTCTTGCTGTGACATAACTTTTTTTTCCTCTTCTTTTAGAATTTACTTACGATTAATGTGAGAGGAGTCTACAAAAGTGACCACAATAGAACTACCCGGAGCCAGTAATCAAACCAAAGGGATGTGTTAACACCATTGCCAATTGTACTTTTTATGTTAAATACCTTCTATTTTCTTGAATGTGCATGATTTTGCGAGTTATTGTATACATCCTGAACTCCCCCATGACTTGGCAATATAATACAAAGGATACGTGGTTAGGATGATTTTAAGTTATCAAAAAATGAGAAAACATTGATTGGGCAGTAAGTGTAATTTTCAATTTGTTGGCTCTAGAATTGCAATTAAAGAGAAATACAGAAGGGAATGTAGTCAACATAAATGGATCAGAATCTTGTAATATATCCATGAATTATTGCTGGGAGAGTGACAAAATTAATCACAATGAATCACAACTGTTAAGTTAAGAGTGGGCTTCATCTAATATTGAATAACTAGTCATAACCTGTGCCTGAAGACACGATGGAACAAAAAATTCGAGTCCTAAAAAATCGATATCACTATATTAAATAATAATTTTTTTCCATCATTTATTTGATTAAATCATTCAAAATTTATTTTTACCCATTATTTTTTTAAAGATATTGATAAAATTTTCTCAAAATATATAATTCGATAAATTTTTTTAACAGATTTATACTATCGTGTATGGATAATATCTGAAATAAAAATTATGTTAAATTATAAATTAATCAAATATTAAATGGTTGAGCATGTGATAGAAATGAGTGATGTGATGGTTTTTTTTTGGGGGGGGGGAGAAATATATAGAGGATAAAATTCAACTTCCTATGTGTTTTATTATATAGATTTGTATAGATATAAGGGAAAATTTCATTCAGATCCCCTGTAGTTATATCTAAATTCAATGACATTTCCTTCCGATTTTAAAATTTCACTGTCACTCCCTATTAGTGATTGTCGGGTTACACTGTTAATGACGATGGTTGATTTATAGAAATATCTCCGAGTATTTTATAAGGTAAATTTTATCCACACCCCTTATAAATAAACTTAACTTTAACAACACCCCTGTAAATAGACCTAACTTTAACAGCACCCTCTATTGATTCTGAAATTTCAATGCACTCCCTTTTAATTCTATTATATTAGCCTTTATTTTGATCAATTTAATATTCAATTTTATCAAATTAATTTTCTTTATTTAATTTAAACTAAATTAATATTTCATCTCATCAAATCAACACAAAATTGATATTTAATTTTATCAAATTAGCATTTAGTTATATTAATTTAATATTTCATTTCATCAAATTAATATTATTTCTTTAAATCAAATCAACATCAAATTGACATTCAATTTTATTAAATTAAACTATTTAATTTATTAAATAGAATATTAAATTTCATTAATTTAAAATTTAACCTTATCAAATTAATGTCATTTCTTTAATTTAACATCAAATGAACATTTAATTTTATTAAAACAACATTCAAATTTATTTAATTAACATTAAATTCAATCAAATTAATACTAAATTAATATTAAATTTTATCAAATTAAAACTAAATTAATATTTAAATTTATCAAAATTAAGATCAAAATTATTCAATTAATATTAAATTTTATCAAATAATTTTAAAATTTATATATGAAGTATGATGTGTGAGAAGCGGTCGGGCGACGTTGTGAAAGACATATGATAGCAGATGAATTAGAAATGGATGAGATTTTGACATTAACTTTATCAATTGTAATTTTTATTATAGAAAAATCATTTTTAACTATAAAAATTATTATGATAAAAAAATATAAAAATTATAAAAACTTGATTATGTAACCAAATGAGTGATAATATGATGACTAATATTATAACAAAGTTATAATACAACGTTTTAAAATAAAAAATTCATTGAGATAATATAATGATTGAAATTACGTTTGTTGGCTGGCTAGCGCATATATAACGGGGAAAGAATTGATGACATTTTAGTCTACTTACATAATAAATGGTAATTTTAGTATTTTCACAAAATATTTAGTTAAATCATTATTTTATCTACTGATAGAGATAAAAGTTATTGTTATAGGGGTTATCATTGAATTTAGACTCAACTACATAGTATTTAGATGAAACTTTCTCTAGATATAACATGTAGATATAGTATGTCTTTGATCTTTGTACTATATATATGTACAATAAAAATGTGTGTGTGATATGAACAGTAAAGATGGAGAGCAGCTGCATTATGATAGAATTTTGGAGAGATATGTGTCTTAGTTTGGAAAGAAAAACATGAAAGATGAGAGTGTGAGAGACAGTCAATGTCTCAATATAGAAAGTAATCCCTTAACATAGGAAATAAAATCAGGGAAATAATGATAAGAGTTGTAATCTGTATTTTAGAGAGAGAGAGAGACAGAGTTGAGGAATGAGAGATCGCTTAATTGCCGGATTTGATTGAGCAGCAAAAATATTTCAAAAGAGTTAATGTGGTACGTCGGATCAAAATGATCTGAGACGTCAATAGCTCGAAACAGTTTGAAATATCGTCGTCCGTTGGATGATACCTTTTTTTATCACGAAACGATCTAGACCACTCTTTGTCTCCAAAATTCAAAATCGTTCTACTTTATTATATAGATTAATCTAATAGTTATATTGAAGTAAATCCTTGATTCACTGTCTAAATTAAGTTCTTATAGTATTACTCATAAAAAAAAAAAAAAGACTACCATTGTCATTTATGAGTGCTTTAATATAAAAATTAAAATTCTTAAGACAATTATAAATATATTAGTAGCGAGTCAAGTATCAGATAAAAGCTCAGGCATCTTCATCATGATAATCACATCAAGAATAATTGTACAAATAAAATTCTTCTCTTCATAATTGCAATTTCTCATCTGACTCTAATACTACGTAACCCAAATTTTTTTTCAGTAATTCCTATCAATTTTTTCAGTAAGACTCATTCATCCAACAGTCATCCAAGAGATGATATGTATTTAGTTGTAATTTTTGGGTTTCATTTTAATTATGTAGCATTTTTCATACTCTAAGGCACTGTAGACACAAGACATCAAGAGAGGGTTCATGAAATCAAAATCACCACCCACTAGAACCCCTCAAATCAAAGGACCTTCCACCCTAATGGTTCAGCAACCACACCTTTTCTCACCTCTGTACTAAGTTCTGCTTTCAGTGCTTTATCAGAGTGAATTTTTTTATTATTTTTTTAGATAAGTAAAGTATTTATACTGAGTGTTTGTGTTTGTTACTAGTAGTATATTATAACCACAACTATTTAACAAGTGAGAGAGGAAACAGAGAGTGGGTAACGGAAGGTGTTGGCGTATTGAAAAGAAATGGTGCGGCCATGGATGAGAGGCTTGCCGTCATTGACAAGGCAATCGTCGAAGCGGAGGCGCTTGAAGATTTGAGGGTTGATGAGGCGGGTGGAGCTGAACCAGCCACAGCGGAGGTGGATACCGGAGATGTCACAGCTGGTGGCGCACACGTTCGTGATCTCCACCGTATATGTGGGTATGCCGTTGGGAAGGGGCGGTGTGGCGCCCTGGTTTATAACGATATCAGATTTTGAACATTTGTCTCCCATTCGATTTGGTTCCACTTGGTTTCCTGCGGAAAGGCACATGTAAAAACAGCATAAAAATACTTTATTATTGGGATTTAAATTGAGAATTTAATATACAGTGACTATAAATTAATTATAGATAATTTAATAGTCACAATTATTAATTTTTCAAAGTATATATTTACTCGAGCAGAAGTTTGAACTCTTATGAACAGTTTTAATAGAGAACAGGTTTTCCAGGCCAATTCCAAATTCAATCAGAAGCTGGAGACCCATGAGCTAACGGTGATTGTTAGAATAAAGCCGTAACGAAAATACTGGCGTGCGCCAACAGGCAACAGAACCGTGCCCAGTATCTGAGGCTGAGTACAGTACAGAATAGGTCATACAGGATCGATGAACGTGGAGTGGAGTGCAGTGTTGGTCTGCATAAAAAAATTGGAAGCGAAACGACGACAAAAGCAACGAAGTGGAAGAGAACAGTTGATATGTCATTATCATTCACAGTGCCATCAGAGATTCTCTCTCTTTGTCTCAAATCTTCATATGCATAAAGCCAAGAAGTAATAAAAGAGGAGGCGAAGTTAGTATGTCCGAAAATGAGGGGTTTCTTTAGGAGAAATGTTATACATACCAAAATTTTTACCAAAAAATATTTTTATCAAATGAATTGACAGCTCTAAATCACTATTGGACCCACAAAATGCTGAATATTTTTTAGTGAAAATTAGAAGCGAGTCCCCCTAGATGTACTTGTTTGGAGATGAGTCCGGTAAGGAAACTTATAAGGGACTAAGTCCATGTTTAAAATTATATGTAATGATTTAAGTCCACTTTTTTTTTTATCTCAAAAATACCCTTCTTTGAAAGGAAGTTAAATTAATTTCCTATTTTGGAAATTGTTATCCCTTAATTCAAGGTCAATTAAAATATACCAATAAAATCTTCATCATAAATTTAAAATTCAAATTCAAAGATCTCTCTCTCTCTCTCTCTCTCTCTCTCTCTCTCTATATATATATATATATATATATATATATATATATATATATATATATCAAATTCAAAGCTCTCTCTCTCTCTCTCTCTATATATATATATATAATCTCCATCATAAATTTAAAATTCAAATTCAAAACTCTCTTTCTCTCTCTCTCTCTTTGTATATATATATATCAAATTCAAAACTTTATCTCTCCCTCTATCTCTCTCTGTCTATATATATATATATATATCAAATTCATGTTACTATTTTTTTTATTATGTTACTGTTCATGTTACTACTTTTGTTGAGTATGTTACTATTCATGTTCCTATTATTTTGAGCATGTTACTATTTTTGTTAAGCATGTTACTACTATTATTTTACTAAATATTAATATTCAATATTACTATTTGTTTTGTTTTTGAATATTACTATTTTTTGTGTTTGAATGGTACTATTTTTTGCTTTTGAATTTGAGATAAATAATTATTGTTAAGTATGTTACAATTTTTGTTGAACATGTTACTGTTGTTATTTTTTAAAAATATTAATATTGAATGTTTCAATTTTTTTTTATGTTTAAATGTTACTATTTTTTGTGTTTAAATATATTATTTTTTGTATCCAAATCATAACTTTTTTTGTATTTGAATGTTACTATTTTTTATTTTTAATGTTACTATATATATATATATATATATATGGATATAGATAGATAAGAGAGAGGCAAAATTTTAATGTTAGTCAAACTCTTAACCTATATATGGATATAGATAGATATGAGAGAGAAAAGATTTTAATGTTAATCAAACTCCTAAGATTTAGGAGTTTTTAATTTTTAGTTTTATTTCACTTCTAAAGGGAAGGGATAGTATAGTAAAATTGACAAAAAACGGACTTCATAACAAATAAGTTTCCTTGACGGACTTAAGTCCAAACAAGTCCATATAGGGGGACCGGCCTCCAAATTTCCCTATTTTTTATTGGATATAGAGTTGTCAACTCATTTGATAAAAGCACTTTTTGATAAAAATTTTGGTAAGTATAACATTACTCTTTCTTTCTAGCTTACCACGACCCAGAAGCTTGCGATGTGGAGCAGAAGGTGTCTTGTATATACTAATTCCATCAGAGATAACTGGGCTCCACTCCATGGATGGAGGACCATGTTCAGGAACTGAAACAAAAAAATAAGGGTGAGTAACACTTGGCCCTAGGACTGTTAAACAGTCAAGCTTGAACATTTTTTTAAGCTCGTATATGTGTAAATAGTTAAATTAGTCAACTCGTTTATGTGTAAATAAAGCTTGAATTAGACTCGAATTCAACTCGATTATCACCTCTACTTGGCCCCTAAAATTTAAATTCACAATTTTCATCTACAAGACTCAATCAAATAGAAAAGGATTGGAAATATAATTTAGAAATTTAATGATTATAACTATTGGATTGTCAGTGAGTCCTAGTATTTAATGTATTTTACTATCAATTCAATTAACACAATGCATTACGTCCCTAAATTATGTTACAATAATATTAGTGAATAGAAAAGTGACAAAATAATCCAAAAGTAAATGTTCATTGTCTTCTTTGATAATTTTTTTTTAAAAATATTATTTGAACATAATTTAAGGACCTAGCTGGGAGACCTAATGAATTATAAGTGTTGGATTAAAGGTGGAATTCATCTAACATTAAACTCACAACTAATTCAATGATTGTATTGAATTAGAACTCTAATTAGGTCCCCAAATTAGATCATATTATCTAGTTTTTATACACAATTATTTACACAATCCTCATTTTCAAGTATTTTCCAATAAAAATTTGGTACTAATTTTCTTAAAATGGAGTGCATTGCTATGTCTTTGTTTGAATAAGGATATATTATGAGAATTTTAATCCTTCATGGAGTAAAAGGAAAATGCAAAAGATATTTTGGAGTGCAATGCAAAGTCGTATTTGTCCAAAAAATAATAAAACAATTTTAAAACAGAGGAATCGCAACAAGGTGTCAACTGAGTTGTTTATTGGAAAAGGTAGGAGACAACAGAGAGATTTGGAGACCCTCGTTGACGCAAACCACCGAGCCAATAATGGAAATCATATGGACAATCGTCAATACCATTATACAATCGAACGAAAATGCTAAAAGGGTTTGGTAAGGTTCATTGAAGACTGACCTGTATGGAACGCAATGATCAGAAGTGAGACCGCGAATATCGCCATGATCAAAGCGATTCGCCGCCTTAATGATACACTTCTCATCATTGAAATATAAAAAATTCTCATCGGAATCTCGTGTTCTTCGCCAGAGATTCAGTAACGCCGAAACTCCAAGAGAATAGAAATCTCTAATGCCAGTTGATTGGAGATAACAAACCAGACCTTGTAACAGAAGCTTCTAGCACGAAGCTGAGTTGAATGGTAGAGGTGGACTCAGTGACAACTGAGAACTTAGCTTGTAGGATCAGAAATTGCACTGATGAATCTTAATGATTAGACGGACGGAAAGAGAGAGAGAGAGTTGTTCTTTGACAGGAAACAATGAAATGACGCTCTAAATCTCTGCATCAAAAAAGGGAGTTGACACATTTATACATAGATTCTACAAACAGAAAATCTGTACTCATATTCATACACATCAAATCAGTCACCAAAGACCGAGCTACAGCTGAAGAGGAATGACCGAGCTACAGCCGAAAACGAAGAGGTTTTACAACACAGAAATAAATCGGCGAATTGATTGCCGATGAGGACAATCGACAAGTAGAGTAAGAGTTGCAAAGCAATGGAATCAGAGAGAGAGAGAGAGAGAAAATGGCAGAGAAAATCGCGAGAGCGCCAGAAATGACAAAGCAAATGGTATCACAGAAGCTGAATTGATGCGATGCATGTTCGAGGGAGATCTTCAGTTCCCTTCATATATATCATCGGTAATTAATGAGTGTGGAATCCATTTATATAAAATGAAGAAAAAAATTAAAGAGAAATTGTAGTGAGGGATCCATTTATATACAATGGAAAAAAAAATTTAAAGGGCAAGTGTACTCGAGAGAGGAGCAATACTATTGAGACTTAATCTACTAACTGAATTCACTAAGGGCTCGTTTGGTTGTCGTATTAAAAATGGATAGATTAGATATAATAATTCAGTCTAATTCAATACAGATGGACAAAAGATAAAATAGTGTATTAAAATAATACGTAATTTTATCTAGTGTTTGGTAATATACAACATAAACGTTGGAAAGTAATTATTCAATCCAATCGGTTGTTTAGTTAGGGAATTATTTCATCATATTAGTGTTGAATTAACAAAAATACATTTTATCAGTGTTTGTTACATTGATGACAGCTTGATTTTATCAGTTGGGATGTTATAATAGTAAATATGTAGAATAATACGTTTGAGTTGGATTATAATATCACATCTCTTAGTGGTATTAAAATACCTTCTTAATACAGGTCTATTGTATAAAAAATATACAATAAGTATACGATTAGTATACGTTTTTTAAACAAAAAAAAATAGACGACTTGTTTGTTCAATTACATCTGTGAGTGTTTTTGAAAAAAAAAAAAAAGACTTATTTACAAAACATTTTAACCGAAAGACTTTTATGCAAAATATTTTAACTGAATGACTATTATGCAAACAAGTCATATATAAAGTATCAACCTAAAAAAAAACCCTAAATTTTTAACCCTTAACCCCATATTCTGAGACTCCTGTTAAAAAGCCGAGTTTGAGAGGCTCAATGCTCAAGCATTCTATGAAAAGCTTTGCCTAAAGAAGTAACAAAACCTCCCAGAAAGAAAGACTTAAAAGTAGTCACTTCTATAGCCTTAACATCAACTCTCTCTCAAATCACTTTAAATTCCATAAATTATCTAGTCAAAAGACGAGTTTTCAGAAATTATATTTTTCTCCTACCACAATATTTTAACCCGAGTTATTTAATCCAAACCAATCCAACGTGAAAATTGAGCCCAAATTTGTAGTTTAGAAATAGACAAAATTCTAATTGAAGTTAGGTTAAAAGCAATATAACTTGAATAGAGCTCATATTAATTTTTTTTTTTATTCAACTATCAAGAGTGTCTAGACCAACTTACGTACACCTCGACTAACTCCCTCCCTAATCCAATCAAACGCGCAACTCATGCTGATCTTTCAATATCCGAGTTGCACTAGTGGAGTTCAACCAAACTCGACAGCATGATTCAAATTTTCCCAAATTGGGCAGAGTTGTTTGCTTTGCTTGAACATCAATGAAGTTGAACTTCCACCTACGTTTGCTTCAAGATCCACATTTAGCAGGCGACGAATCAATTGTCACCCTCATGATTTAGCACAGCTAAACTGCTCGGGAAATTGGAGTTGGGGGCGCAAAAGAGCAACAAAACAGGACGTTGTATCCACAACCCATTGTATTTGGGAGCAGGTTATGAAGAATTAGCTATGGCTATGCCAATTTAACAATTGAGAACAAAGTGTGGGACATCATTGAACAAAAGGATACCTATAATTACATCAAAAAACTAGAATGGCCCATACAAAACTTGGCACCGACACAAAATAGCCTCGATGTCCCTTGAATTGTCTATAATCTTACTTTACATCAGCTTTTTAATACAAGGAAACATCTTGGTGAAGGTCGGGTCAAGAGGGCTTTGTCAGTAAACCATGCAAAGGACGATGCTCTACTAAGAAAACTTCTACAGCCCGGTCAAAGCCCAAGTACTCGTGAAAATCTTGTACTCAAAGACTAGTATAAAGGGTTTAATTCTAACCATTTACAATCTCAACGCAAGAATGATGTTGCACACCTAACGCTCCATTTTGCAATTAGGAGACCTCATCTTCTCCAACAGCCTCACCTTGTCAAGCAACTCTTGGATGGTTGTTGATGCATCCTATAGAAAAATTGAATTGATAATGCGCCTTTAACTTCATTGACATCCCATTTAATGTAAAAAAAAAAAAAAAGGTGAACTATGAAGATGAAAGAAAATTAGCACAACAGAAAGAAGAAAATAACCTTTAACTTCTTCCTCAAATTTTCCTCTTCTATGTCTCGACGCTCCCTTTCCTCTGAAAATATGTCTACTAAACTTTCTTGTTCCTTGTTCAATTCTTCAATCTTCTGTGTTGCCTCCTGGAGCTGATCAAATGGAATTTCAAGACTTAAAAGACTAAAAGGGTTCCATGTCATACTAGTTAACAATACCTTACATTTTAACCTCACTCCCATAAGATGAATTTTGGAGACCACAATGTCCCCCAATGTTCATGAAAGTAAAAAAATCAAAAAGTTTCGAAATATAATTTCCCCCCAAAATAAGCTCTTGCACTGAAACCCTGACATCCATACATTAGATTAAGTTCTATGTCAACATATACAGCTGTAAGGTTGTGTGTCACTGCCTGTTCATGTATGCAGCAGATCATTCCCCTAGTTGATTGCAAAGGGTTA
This sequence comes from Ilex aquifolium, assembly GCA_951799425.1. Lineage (NCBI taxonomy): Eukaryota > Viridiplantae > Streptophyta > Magnoliopsida > Aquifoliales > Aquifoliaceae > Ilex > Ilex aquifolium. Next base: position 26,532,894 of record OX637404.1, on the reverse strand, counting down.
TCAACAAAGACAAAAAACTGCAAAATTGAACAACTCTAGCGAGATAACACATGGATGGATACATCCAAAGCACTGAAAACTTATCCCTACTTGTTAATGTCTTACATGTGAATCACAGCTACCTGGGAAGTACATAACAATTTAGACTGATTTGTCAACAATTCCAGATTAGCCACTAAAAATTAAGGGGAGTGGTGCAGCAATAACTACCTGAGTTTCAAGTGATTTGCATCTATCTCTCTCAAGCTGTAAATCCTGCAGCAGATCACCTAAAATCTCTTCCTCTTTCCTTTTTAATCTAAGGAAACAAAAGAAAACAGAATGTAAGAACATAAACAAATAGAACATGCGTGAGGTACAACACTCATATTTCAAGGAGAAAGGCCACCTTTCTCTTAACTCGTGATTCTCTTTTCTTAACTGCTCCAAAGCATGTTTATGGGAATTTGAAGGTGAAGACTCATTTCCAGCAACATCCTCTCCCTGTCAGTTAAACAGATGACATATTAACAATGCATCAGAAATCAACTTTGACAATCTGTCATAATAGACAGCTATCGTCCAATGCAAGTAGATAAGGTGTTCCAGTTAATAGTACAATTAAACTTCAGAGGAAGAGGGGAAACTTTTTACTTTATTTTTATTTGTTCCTTTTTTTTTCTTTTTTTCTTTTTTGCTAATAAGCAGATATACAAACATGCATGCTCATCCAAACTGATGCCAAGAGATTGTAAAACTGGGGGACACTTGGAACTGTACATAGGTAGTCTGTCTCAATGAAAAGGCTACATCAACCCACCGAAACCTTCTACACCCAACACCAAACAATCCTGTTCTGTCAAGCAAAATAGCACCACAATATCTTTCTGAACATACTCATTAACTCTATAGATATCACAAGCCTAATGTGCAAGAGCATCTGCTTATCATGCGAGAGATGTAAGTCCACATAAGCAAGTCCTCCACATGATAGTGACCTGAATTTCCAAACCAAAAAGGATAAGTTCCATGGTGTCACTGCATTCCCCATAAGAAAATCTAGACACCTCCTTCAACTTTTATTCAATCAGAACTGCGTTAAAATGTCTAGCATGGTAAAATATTTTCCCACCCAAGAGAGCATGGAATCCAGCCATGAGACTATAACAGTATAGACATTTATCTGCATGTGTATACCTATATGCATCTATATATAATTCATTTGCATTTATGCTCATTATATCAATGTTTCTGCACTTAAAATGTGTGCCTATATATGCTTACGCAACAATCAGACATGCTCATTCATACCCACTTAATTCTTATATTATCTTAAATAAAAGTCGGTATGCCTCACTGTCTTGAAATGATATTCAAATAAACCACCTTTTTCCCTATCCGCAAAACTACTAATACAATTCCCTCTTTAACTTAAAACCAGAAATACCTTTAAAAAAAATTTTAAACCAAAAAAAAAATACCAAAAATAAAAATAGAAGCTCCTTTTTTATTTATTATAAGGATGTTCAAAGAGAGTTTGACACCCTAAAATTTTCACAGCTAGGAAGGTAATGACAAGTAAAACATATGATCTGTCAATTTTGGCTGCGTTTTCCTATAAAGAGTAATAAAAATTAAAAAAATTCAGAAATGTTCCCAATGAAATTAATTTTTTCAAACTAAGATACTGATTAGTACCCCAGTTAGTCTAACCTTTGATTGTGAAAGTCTGTGGTTTTGTCGGGCTCTTCCACCTGATGAACAATCTTGCTCAGCTTCGTCATCTCCCAAACATGAAGGTGACCGAACTGTTTGCAAACCATCATTCGCAAATGGCTTCTTATGGGGTAATGACTTGTGAGAACTGCCATTTGTTTGTCTCTCACTTCTGGGTGTTTGAGCGTCATCATCACTGACATCCTCCACTGCAGGTGATGATGTTTCTGAAGAACTGGCACCTTTTCCAGATGTCTTCCATCTATTGTCCCCCTTACCATACAGATGCCCTTTCCCATGACCCTTGTCCAATGTTTTAGGATGTCTTTCTGGCTCTCTTCTTCCCTGCTGCTTATTTGACTGTGAATGGAATTTGTCTGAGTTTGAAACTGGCGTCTTGCTGCTTGCGGCATTACTCTTCTTTTTAGATGGAGATGATGTCAAAGGGACATAAACAGGAGAACTTTCTACAAGATCAGTACATATCAGTAAGAGACTGTAACAACTTGATCCAGGTTTCCCGTTCAGTGCACAAAATTTGGGGGTTGGGGTGGAGGTAGGAAACATTAAAACCCATTGGATACCTCTATCATCCATAAATTTCTTATTTCGTCGTGGAGCATAGCCGATCTTATGGCAGTTTGTGGACCTGAATGAAGCAAGGTGAAGATATTAGAAGAAATAAATCTCAGAAAATCCAAGAGCACAAGACGAGAAGAACAAACCAATATGTCTTCTGCATTTGTACTAATCGAGCCTCAAGCCTTGAAAGAACTGTGGTGCGCTCAAACCCTTGCTTATCATGAGCGGGTTCAACAAAATTGGCTTCCAACACACCTGTGACAAAGCATTAAAATTCAAAAACCAACTCATGTCAGCCTGTAAACCCTAAATTTTCAGGGCAGGACCAATACCTATCACTCCACGACCGTCACTTCCTGGAGCATGCCAAAGTCTCCAAAATGGCTGGCAAGTAAAACAAAAAAAATAAAAAAGATATGCACATTGTTTTGAACATGATTCATCACTGAAAACTATGGAAAAAAGAAAAGGATCATGCAGAACAGCTTACACGTGATTCTCAACCATGTTACCAGTAATGGAGAACTTGCAACTTAGGCAAATAGATGATTGCAATGATTATATTAATCACAAATCTACTTAACCATATGGGTAAGAAATGTTAATTAAGGAACATACATACTTCTGGCTATAATTTAACCAGAAAACAAACCTTAATGAGTCGGTTTTTGTGATAAACATTGAATCCTTGAACATCAATATGAAATTTAGCATCTTTCACAAACCCAATAGTAACAACAGCAACCATCTGATAACCAAAAGCACACAATCAATACAAGCCCAAACTAGACCAGCACACAGGTCAACAAAGTATATGATTGAAGCATTACATTTGAATCTTTTGTGACCCCATCCGCACCAGGCTGTGGACGATACGTAACCTCCTGGGTTATCATCATATCATTCACCACATTGTGGTGTTGAACATCTTTCCCACGAAGTATAATACGGAAGCCAGGAGGAATTCTGAGATAGAGAATTGATGCATAACTCTGACAATTTGAACAAAAATTAAAACAAATTGAGATAGTACTAAAAATGAAGATAATACACAATAACAAAGTAATTTAGAGCTCAGCTAGGCTCATGGTTTCAATTTCTACCCGAGGAGGGACTCCAATTTTCCATACTAATGAGACCACAAGGTTTAGCTCATCTTAGGCAATTCTAACCCTTCTTAATTTTTGCACCTTGTTTTAACACCGTTGCCATACAGTCCAGGTTGCTAGCTTCCATTTGATTGTATGACACAGGAGCAGAACTCTCTATAAAGGTTGGGGAAGTTGCCTAAATAATTAACATATGCAATAATTATTGCTACTTCCTCCGCATTGCAAATTCCAATTGCAATGCTTCATAATTATTATAGCAAACCTACCTTTAATAAGCCACTTTTGTTAGTGCCCAAATAAGGCTCTTAAATAATGCTGGAGGCAGGTGATTAAGCCCATGTAACATTACCTCCAGTGAATTCACTATCCTCCACCATAAAGTAACTAAGATGCATGGAAACTTCTACTAGGACACCGTGTCTTGGGCAAACACGTATCAAAAACCAACAATTCAACCATACTCAAGTTACCTTTGTCGTATGGACGAAGCATACTATCAAATATCAATACACAATAATCGAAATTCTTCTTATCCTCCCATGAACCCTTCATGGCCATCATTTAAATTGATCTTACTCTCCCTGCTTCTAATTAATTTAAGATAGGCCTTTAATACGATTAACCTCGTCATTACACTCTTGTCTATCCTCTAAGAAAGTGATTTCCCAACAAGTCTTGAAGGGTCGTCATTTAAATCGATCTTAATTTCGCAGCTTCTAACTAATTTAAGATAGGCCTTTAATACAATTATCCTCGTCATTACACTCTCTTCTATCCTCTAAGAAAGTGATTTCCCAACAAGTCTTGACAAAAAAATGTTGGTGAGTTTTCCAAAAAGTTCATGTCACGTGTACAAATTTAGAATTTCACCTTTTTTAACATAGACTTAACCAACAAGAGTGTTGATAACATGACCAAAAAATGTTGGATGGTCTCCGAAATTAGTAAAATACCTTCTACTCATGTACATGGTCAAAGGGGTGTTTGCCACATTTCACCTCACTCTCGTGTACCATTGCACCATTGGGCTTTCATTCAGGCTGACTCAAGATTTCACGTTGCAAAACTATAACTCAATTCGAAAGACCTATACTCAATTTTCAGGGTAGGGTAAAACCAGTCATGTCATAATGTATCCATGTTCAAATAAGTTGACATTCCCTTTGATAAACAAAAGAAAGCATTATGCTTGTCATTAAAACAATATGAGACTATTCAACTATTGCTTTTAACACGGAGACCCTTTTTCTTCAAGGCGGATTTAATTGCACTGAAGACCAGGATTCCCCCAAAAAAAGGACATGCGGTGTAAGAGGTCAGGTTACATATCCAAGTATGTGAACATCACAAATGCTAATAAGATACTGTTCACTAGGTTACACAAATCATTCATCAGCTTTAATTCTATTCCACTATTCTGTTCCCTCTCATATCTCCATCGTTCTTTCTCATTGAGAACTCACGTGGAGCACTTTACTTTTGTTGAACAAATGTGCTATTAATAAAATTAAGTTCTGCCAAAAGCCAAAGTATCTGGATATCAGTTCTAAAAACAGCTATTTATGCAAAGCGGTAAACAGCCATTAGTTACCCTTAGTGAATGTCGATAGGTCAGGAAGTGCATAGAGTTAGGGAACTGTTTTGCCATTTGTATATTCTTCTCATCTCTGTTGACACCTCTAATTTGGATGTCCTGCAGCAAAAATATCATATATAATAAGTTCCAATTCAGTATTTCAAGTTATATTTATGAATTAACAAAAACAATAACAATGGATGAAACACAGGAATTGAAAGCATACATGTGGATCAGCGTCAAAATCAAGTTCCAACAGTCCTTGGTCATCCTCCCAAAGATTGTAAACGATTACGCGGGTACCTTGGTCTTTGATCGGATTGAACTGCATAGTAAACAAAATTAAAAATAAAGTCAACAATCCTGACTATAACTAAGCAACAACCTGGTAACAATAAAGGCAGTCATAAAGCAAAAAATGAACCATATGAAAGAGCAAGTGAGACAACGCAAAACTCAGAACTGCACGATAAAATGATCATAATGAAAAGAAGAACCAGGTATGTTAAAAACTTCCACTTATACACAAAACATATATAACAGGCCCAGTTTGAAGTCGACCATTATTATATCCAATACAAAAATACAGTGCGGCTTTGGAAGCTTCAGGTTGATGACATTTGTTTACTACGGCTGTAGTATTACTGTACATGCAGATGTGAATTGCCATGGATATAATACACCTTTCTTGTTTTGGTAAGTGATAGGGTGCACAATTTAACTTCAAGAAAGCAGTACAATGTGATTCCATTATAAACTAAAAGCACATACACTGTTATAACTAGGATAATGTGCAAACAAGTTATACAAATAACTTTTATTTTTGATGAATTAATTAAAAATATCTAAGACCCTGACATAAATTCCACATTCACAACAATTTAAGAAAGACATAGCAGCATATTCCACAATTCGGGAACATATTCCCCTGAAGTCAAAGTAGAATAAAAATTGCATATTCAAGACTACATAAATATGAACGTCAAGAGATTGTATAGCTTCAATGAAACATGAAAACACAACCAATAACAGAAAATCATGTCATATTACAGATAAAGGAATAACGACGCCAGCATCATCATCCATAGGTAAAAGACTCAGTAAGAAGTACATAAACTAGAAACAGAATGGTTTACATGCTCGAGTAGCTGATAACACAGCTACTCAAGTCCCCTCACATGAAATAAGAAATTTTCTTACCAAACCAAAGATTTATGCAACTCTAAATTCCAAACCATGAGAAAAGAAATACAATTACCTGTCGGAGGAGATCTGCTTCACTTGAAAATGGAGACCATCTCACAATAGTTTCAACATTTACATTCCAATCACCAGTAGATGATCGTATAATCTTGTTCCATTCTTGTCCTCCTCTTTCATAGTCGAGCTGGTCATTTCAGTAAATGTATTGACTATTATTATAAGAAAATAAACAAAAACATACATCCTAAAATAATTGACCAGCTATTGGTTAAATACAAACCACATTCCACAATCAAGACACCATTAGTACACATGAGCAAATTTTTTTGGCACCTTCATGCAACAGGTATCTAATGGTACCGTAACGATCAAAAGACAGAGCAATGGTGTAGAAAAAGGTAAAGTTTGGGGTACTTTATTAACAACATTTAAAAAAACCATTTTGGATATTTCCAAGCAGCTCACCACTAATATCAGTAAAGGTGAGCAAGTGTTGTAGTTGAGGCAAACAATTGTGAAGCCTTGGGCAATAACACAAACAATCAAATGTTCAATCTTCTGCTAACAAAAATCAACTCAAGGTACTGAAGACTGAAGAAGTTAGTTATGAAGATCAATAGCACAAAAAACTAAATGAGGGGTGAAAATATCCAAGGTGGGTCAGACCATATGCAACATCCACGAACACATCTTAAGCGCAGACCAACTCCACTTTGAACTAACTTTTTATTCTTTCATCTTTTGATAAGAACAGATCTTCCAATCCAAGGATTATCCCAATTACAGACAAGAAAGTCCTCCCCAGGCAGTCCCAAATATGGTACGAGGTAGTTTTTCATAAGGCATACAAAAAGCAGCTTCATTTTGGGAAGTGAGCACATGCTTTGGGGGAGCGGACCTTGTTGAGCCTACTACCCCAGCAGAGCACTCATGAGCCAATAAAAGAATATCAAACTTTAGAGACAATATATATATATATATATATATATGCCTGTTTCCCACATAGGCACTTATGGGATGGGAATAAGTGGAACAGAGAAAGTGATCCCTTTCCACCCCGCTGAGAAGGAACCCATGCCATCTCTGCACAATAACCTTCCCTGGCACCATGTTAAATCCCATCCCCACGCTGCCAAACACATTAATGCCCAACCCACCTATCCATTTAGATAGAGCACAGCAAATACTAATTAGAGCACACATCTTAGCCACAATCTCGAAGTAATCACACTACGAAATAATATCATAACCAAACTCTAAATTAAACTTGTCCATGAATCACAATTTCCTTGGATCGAATTTAAGTTTCTACACTTATGGAGATAGATATTATATAAGAAACAAAGATGATCGATATATAGAAAGTAGATAGATACATTGACAGAGAATAGAAGCATGAAGGCGTCAAACTGTTAGAAGAAAATGATGATAAAGATGGAGTTATTGATGAAAGAGATGGAGAAAAAGAGTGGAAAGAGGCAAACAACAAAGTTAGAGAGATACATACAAGTGACGGAACTTGAGCACTCAGTTCAAAAGGGAAGTTGAATTGTATTGGGTATAAAATCACTGCAAGGAGGGATCAACCAACCCCACCCTAACCCCGCATTCGGTCCTTATTTTCTACCAGACCCAATTGGCATAAGGGTGGGGGAGGACAAATTACACTTCCTTTGTTTAGTCAAATTGTCATCCCCATGCACATAAAATAATCAGGACCCAAAAAAAAAAGTTGCAAACATATTGCCGACTAAATCAAAATGAAACTCATTAATAATATGCTCTTGGAGTTTAGGTTAAAAACTCCAATTCTGAAAAGCATTGTTTCATCAGCATATTGAAAGTGACGAGCCCAATTAGTCACCCCCAAGGCCCTCCATGACATAGTACAACATTACAAATCCTAACCCTAGAATTGCTGTAGGCTCATAAATCAAACAGCAAGAAAAATATGGAAGTTTTTAATTCAACGTCTACTCTTCCGAAAGCCTACCCTCATCAAGTCTTTCGTAAGGCACCCTGGTTACAAAACCTAATCAAAATCAGATCAAAATGAATAACTAAACTCCTTTATGGCCCACTTGATTTCCAGAAAAGACCCTTAGAGAATAAAAGGGTAGTCCCATTAATGTCCCCAAAGAGCATAACTATATCCATTTGAATATTTGATAATATCTGAGTCTACTTTTTTCTTTCTTTTGGAATGATAGTTCCATTGAAATCTAGTTTTGCAGCCAAGAAATGGCGTGGCAAAGGATTTAGGGTTTAGAACTAAATCGTGAACAAACATGTGAAACGTCCAAGCAAAATGCATAACAAAATTAACATTACCATTGGAACTACAATATCTTCCTTCCCTGTGCTCCTCAAAAATGTGTAGGACAACAACCCAATGCTTTGCGTGGGCCTACAAAAATATCCAAACACTTCAACAGTACTGGAGTAGAAATTCATCTAGATTCAGCTAATAATTACAAACAAAAAAAACAATTCAACCATTCAAAATCTAAGCCATTTTGACATGCCATTCAAAATGGTCAACCTATTCTATATCATGAAATAATGAAACACTCACAGCACGATCACAACAATCTTGGGCAACCTGGATTGAAGAGCATACATATTGTCTCTACAGTAACCCAATGTATATTTCATGCATGATATTTACTGAATGGTATCCACACTGAATATCTAAGGAACTTAGGCACTACAAACCATAGAAAAGTCAAAAACAATAAAAGGGCAGAGGTGAGGATTAGAATAAAATTATGGTCGGCTATTCAAGACTAAACATTTGACAAAGGGTGGAAAAGAATCCTTTTAGCAACCCCATGCAGATGGCCAAGAACTTGTTGAGGTATTAACCTATGAAGCACGGACACTAGGTGACGTATCTGTGTCAGACACCGACACTCTTGGACATGTGTCCAATACTTTTTTATTCATGTCTATAATTAAATTATAAAATTTTAATTTCAGACACGTGTCCGACACTTCTTTGGTGACGTGTTCGACACTTCTTTGGTGACGTGCCTACTACTAAACAATAAACATGTGTTGAAATATGATTAACAAAGCTTAAAAATTTGAGAACATATAATTACAAACACTATACATGTAAAAGTTGTACTTCAAATATAATAATAAAAACAAAATATGCATAAAAGTTTTAAATAAGAGAAATTGAGAAAATGAGAGCAATTATTTAAATTATATATTAGGTACACATTGTTTACAAAAAAAAATTAATGATTATTGACTATTATGAGGATGCTTTAGTCTAAAAATCCATACAGATACTAGACATAAGATTTACTTATCATAAAATACTGAATCTTTTATGAATTGTATATCATTATTACTATATTTACAATAAAATATATAATGTTGTATATAAAACATAATTTTTTGTATTATATCCCCAACGTGTTTGTGTCCTACTTTTTTGAGAAATGTTGTGTTGGTGTATCCGTGTCGTGTCGTGTCGTATCCGTATCCCGTGTCCGTGTCCATGCTTCTTAGGTATTAACAAGAAACGTGCGATCCAAGACCAAAGTTACATTCTCGAGTGCACAAAATTGGACAATGATGCAGGGTAATTTAGTGAACTTCATATGGGACTAGTCATTGCAATGGAAACTAACAACTTCAAATGTTAATATAAACTAAAGGATGAAAATTTTTCATACCCACATTGCAAAGCAACATGAGAGTAACAATCAAATATTTAAATAAATACATGCTAACCTTTTCCCATCTTTCCCATGACACCGTGAGAACACGATAACATCAGCTCCTAACCTCATGGTACTTGTCTTAAAACCATTTCCATCTGGTAAAGCAACACAACAAAAAGAATAATATAACAAGTTCTATGTTAAATAATAAAGTAGATGAACAGACAACCATCAATATCAATGAGATATTTATAAGACATTTAGCTTACACTGTCCAATAGTATCCGCTACTTTACTTTTTACAGAGTACCCAAGCGACATACAATGCCGCATTTTATCCGGATCCATCCCACCACCGTTATCTACAAAAGAAACACAATAAAGAATCCATAAGCAACAACAAAGTTAAGAATAATGGCCAACACCTTTGCATAAAGTAAGATAAAAACATAACGACAAAAAACAAAGCCCGTCATTAAAAAAAAGGTTGGATACCTACTTTGAAGCTCATAATAAAAGATGAGACCACGAAATATTTGAAAGCAAAGACTAATATCTCCATTATACACATAAAATTTAAATTAAAATCCGCCAGGGTGCATCAATTTTTAGGTTACATCATTTTTTTTAGACCAAATATAAAAAGAACAAGTAATCCGCCTTCTGAGAATCGAAGACAACTATCACTTAGTGATAAACCACATGAAACAAAGGGGGGAGAGATATTTCCAAAGTCGAATATAAAATACCTTCAATCAACAACATTCTGCTCCCATCTTTCTTATTTTTTACCATATCAACATTGACATACGTAGCTCCATAGCAGACCTGATATTGAAACCAAATTGTCAAATACACTCCTGGAAAAGAAAAATATTCGTGATCGGGTATGTAAATAGAAGATACCTCATCCAAAGAATTGTCCAAAAGCTCCGCAAAAGCTGCATAATTATAGTCAGAGAAATAAGAAGCACAGATTAAAGAACTAGGAACACTTATGAAAAGTTGATTCTCTGATAGGGGGGGAAAAAAAAAAGAAACACAGAAACTCAATGTTATGCTGACAGTTTGGGAAGTTTTACCGCCAAGAACCCATTTATGACTCGTTGCATTGGAATGTAGGAACTTGGGATGAACCCTGACATGATCCATGCCACCTGCACAGAAGGAAGGAAAAAATTGCATGTATTATATTACAGTACTAGCCGTTGCCCCCCCCCCCCCCCCCAATTCTCTCTTTTCAAAAAGAAAAAAAGCTCATCGGAGATAACTCATTAGACTCTGTAAATAAGCAACAAATCCTTAATGTAAGGCAACAACGATATAAAAGATTACACAAGCTTTAGCAAAAACGCGCTGAAATTTCATCAACACCATTCCGGAACTAGAAATAACATTGCAAAACGGAAACAACTTCTTTTAAAGGCAGTGCCTCTGTGTATACCGTGGATAAAATCCATGCCAGTGTTCTGGCAAATCACAGAAAAGAACATGCAGCAACGACCCCATTCTCATGAAATTTCGATGTTGCTTGATACACTTATACAAAAGAGGTAAGAGTTTACCTAAAACATACTACTTATATAGCAGTTTCACTCTCAATCAATCAATATCCATATGCAGTAACTTAATAGTAATTATCGAAACAAAATCACGAATGTCCCAACAAATAGCGAGCAATCTTACCCGATGACATATTCCAATCTCCACCAGGAGCTCCCACATAATCACCGGCCTTCCAGAACTGCTTAACATTCTGAGCATCCACAACCGCACTCGCATTCCCATTCGCCGTCGACGGAGGCAACGCCTGCGGTGGCGGCAACGGCAGAGGCGTATCTTTCGGCGGCAAAGGATCAAGAAACCCAACCGGTAAAACCACACCTAGTTCCTCCAATTTCTTCTTCTTCGACACACGTCCTTCACCACCACTCGAAACCCTAGACCTCTTCCCGTTAACATCACCGCCAACGTCGGAATCCGAATCCGAAGAGTCGGAATCGGAGTCGCTACTACTGAGATCAATCACAGAAAGTGGATGTGAAACTTTAATCCGATCCGCATATGTGTTGAACTGTTGAATGATTTCTTGTTTAACCTGAATATTTTCCATGTCGATGAACATATGAATCCAATGGAGGGGAATGTGTATATGAATTGAATATTCAATTTAATTTCGGTTTCCTATAAAGCAGAACTTTATAGATCGTTGGATTGATCTCGAGATCGTACAAACTGGTTGCGTAATTGCAATCCAGAGTGAAGTCGGTGATGACGTGGACGCGGAGCCGAAGCTCAAACGGCGCGGCGGTTCGTCAATTCCTCAAGCCTATTGGAAGCCGTTTTTTTTTTTTTTTGCCTATTGGAAGCTGTCGATAGGGTTTAGCTTAGTTGTATTGATTAGATGATACTAATTTGGGAAAATTACCAATAAATATTATTTTTTTCTATAAATATCTATTAAACTCTATCATTTTTATTTTATTTTAATGAAGTCTTATTTTTAATATTTTAATTTAATTAAATCCTAATTTAATTATATTATAATTTTATTCTTACCTTTTAGTTACCAAAACACTTTCATTTTTTTACATTCTTATGTCAACTTGGCAACACACTCTTAGAGTATTTCAATTACTATGTGATTTTGTATTCTTTCTGGTATGTCAACTTCAATGGCACACCCTTGGGACTTTTCAATTGCTATGTGATGTGTTTTCTTCTTACAACAAGTTAATTCTTACTTCGATTAAGGTAATATTATTATATTGCATATTCTATTGAACATTTTTTCGTTGATTTTAAATTATTTTATTAATTTATATTAGATTTAAAATGATTAAGTTATGAATTTATTTTAGTTATTGTGTTTGAATCAATAACGATATTAAAGTGGAATTAATCGACAGACATTTAACATTTCTTATTTTATTAAATACTTGGCAAATATTATCTTAGATTTTAGGATTATGCACCCCAATGAGACAAGAAAATGTGGATTTTCTTTGAATCTTACCATGAAGTTTATGTTAGCTGAGTTTTTTTTTATGGGTTTTCAATGTTGATGATGCACAAATCGGTTTTCGTGCAAGATCAACAGTCAAGTATATGAACGGGTGTGATTAATGAGCAATTAACAAGTAATCAAGAGTAAAACGGTAAATATAGAGTCAACACGAAGATTTATAGTAGTTCGGTCCGGGTGACCTACTCCACTTTCGGGAACGGCGACGCTGGCCAGAGATATTTATTGATGAGTAACCGGAAGAATATACACCGGAGTATTACAATGCTTTAGGAGAGAGAAGCAATGTATGTAGGGAGGTGTAGTGTGTGTAGGGATCTCAAGTTGTAAAGGTGTCAAGGGTGTTGTACAGATTCCTCTCCTTGTAGAGAGAGCTTACATTATATAGGTTTAGTAAGGCGGTGACGTGAGAGAGAAGGTTTCTACCACTTTGGTAAGTATAGTTATGGTAGGATTTGATCTCCGTGCGTATCCCGATATTTTTTCTCTCGTGTCCCTATTCCGCCGGAGGAGTACTCTGAGCTGGGTTGGATTTGATCCTGAACTTAGACTTGAGTCTGAGTGGCAAAGAGAAGAGGGCATAGGAGAGGCAGAGGACCATTACTTGGGCGACGCCCCTTGGTGTCCCCCTTGGGCGGCGCCCTCTTGGGTGACCCCTTGGGGTGTTCCCTTGGCTCCTCCTTGATGACTTTGGTGACGTGGGCCCCTCTTGGCTCCTTTGGGCTGGTCCCTTCTTGGTGCTAGCTTGCGTCTCATTAATTTATTGGGCTTGACACTGTTAACTTCGGGCTCATCAGATGTTAGTTTTGTAAGTAAGAAATTTTTGTTCTCTTAATTGGTTCTAAAAATGCAAAAAAATAAAGGGTTTTGGTAATTAAAGGGTAAGCATAAAATTAGAATATAATGAAATTCAGGACTTAATTGAAATAAAATATCTAGAATAAGACTTCATTGATATAAAACAAAAATAATAAGACTTTATGGATTTTTGTGGGGAAAAATAATACTTATTGATAATTTTTCCTATTAATGTTCATTAATTACCATAATAAGTGCATAATCATGAAATTGGGTATTAAGTGTAACTGATGTGTTACATAAATTGCATTGATTGACAATTATAGTGGGATGACAATTTAGGATCCAGATATTCTTAGTGCATTTTCTTTTCAATTTTATTTTTGGTACATCAATCATGTTAATAAGTGAGACCGCTTATATACAATGAGTCTTACTTGAATGCATGATGAATGATGTGCTAAGAAGAAAAAATCCTTTAATGTTATGTCTTTCGACCTTAAGAAAGTCGGTATCACATATCAACGTGTCATGAGTCGTGAAACATTTAAATTTTACCAACCCAACTTTAAATTTCTTACAAACTTTACGAATGTAAATTTTATTTTTAGTGTTTGTTTTTTTATTGAATTAGATTTTCTCCAATAGTGCACTTTGTTTTACAAAGTTTTTTTTTTAGCTCCAATAAAGTTCTCTGTGCTAATAAGTACATAATTCATGTTATGGAAAACTTATTATCTATATTATTCAATATAAAATATCCCCATATATTGGTAATTTTTAAGTAATTATTAGTATTTTATTTCTCCCCCTGATTTTACTATGACATCGGAGAATTTGCATGTTATTTCCTTTTGTGTTTTTCATGAAAAACTATTGTAAGTGTTACATCGGTGTTACATGAATGTTTAAGTTATTTGATAAATTCACATATACTCCTCCAAAAAAGAAGGCCTTAATGGTATGTTTGGCAGAAGGGATAGAAAATAGAAGGGATGAAAAAAAGAGGAGGGATGCATTTTCAATCCTTTCTTATTTGGTAGGAGGAATGAAAAAATTAGAAAAATAAATAATTTTTTATTGATTTATTAGTTATGAGGAAAAATTATAAGAAAAATATAACTTTTTAAATTACATGAATACCCTTGTGGTTGTATAAAATATAGAGTAAAAATATCTCATAGGTCCTATCATTATGTTGGCAAGGAAAAAAAATATGGACCGCTTTTGTTTTGTTCTTTTAAAAAAGTCGCCACTTTTAAGGGGCATTATAGTAAATTTAACAATTGTGATAATTTGCCAGCACTTTTCCTTTTATTTTCGGCCCAAATTTGGGCGGCTTACAAATGGTGGACCAGAGGCATATCTTTTCCATCCGATTTTCCTTTCCCTTCCATTTTCCATTCTAACCAAACAAAAGAAAACCTCTCTTTCCCTTCCACTTTTCATCTATCTTTTTCCATCCATCTAATATTCTCTCATACCAAACCGAGGATAAGAGATCATGGGTGAATGCTATTTATTGAGCTTTTTTATAACTTCCTACAATTTTGAGCGAAGCCTATCGACACGCCGATCATCAAATACAAGTTTGGGCCCTTCTCAAATCTTTGATGAAATGGCCCAGCTCAAAAAAGGAAGGTTATAGTATTCGATGCATTCTATTTGTACGAATCGGGAACATACCACGCACGACCGGACGTATAGCCACTAAGAGCTGGCAGACCGGGCCTGACACAGATTCTAGATTCGAAAAGTCGAGTCTCGATCAGCCTAATGCACCAATAATCATGGCGGGCAATTTGCATTTCTTTGTACGCAACATATAAACGTATATTTGTTTAACTCTTTTATAATTTCAATATTAGCATAACAATCCCTTAACATTTCAGAGACGTAATAAAACCTTATCCCACCATTTAAAAATGACAATAACAAAAAATAAGAAGCAGAATGTGCTCCTTCTTGGAGCATGTTGGACTAAGTCCAAAAATGTATAAATAATAAACATTAATCTATACCATCTCATAAACAAGAAATATATAGAAAGGTTTGTGCACTATACCAATTACCATACAATTGGAAATGATCTTAGATTTCATATCCGACAAAGTATTAAGTTGAGGTTTAGACACGAACAAAATCTTGACTCTCAGTCTCAGCTCTTTGTAAGACGATTCGTAACCCCTCCTAATAATTTATCTAGTATAGTAGGTTACGCAGCATGCCACTTCTAAGACACAATATTCCAACTATTCAATATAAGTTCTCTAGTTTTACAAAACCTCAAGAAGTAGAATTTTCACACATACACACTTTTTTTTGCCCACTAATATGAAAGTAAGTGAAAGGATGAAAGATGACCTGGAAGGGCTTTCTTCTTCTTCTTTTTTCACTCTACGACAATGAACTAGAAGGATCCCATTTATAGTTGTATGGATTTAGCTCACAAACTCGTGCCATAAAAACCACAATTATTTTTGTCTTTGTAACTTAGGGGTCAAATAAAAACCATGATATAAAATAATGCCAAGATGCCCACTTGATTAGCCCAATAAATCTCTCCCATTTAGCACATATTAAAACACATTTGGGTCAATAAGGGTATGTTTGTTAACTCAAACTCAGCACTTAAAATGAATCTATTCGACGCTTGTTAATTAAACTCGTTTGACAAGTAAAATTTGAATATCTTAATATATTAAGTACTGCTTAAAAATAGGCTACAATATTAAATAGAAGATCTTTTACTTAATTCTGAAAGCTGAAAGACTCAACAAAAATATTTTTAATAAAATTTATAATATGATAATTCTACCCCGAAATATTTCACAATCCTATTCAAACTCTAATTAGTCTTCTCTCCAAAACCCTCAATCTATCTATTCTCCTCACCTTCTTCTTCCCCTCATCTCCTTTAGCGACACATACCAAGTAAGTCTTCTTCCCTTGTCTTCTTCAACACGCACATACACACATAATTACACACTACACACATACATGCACTATGCACACACACACTCTATGCACATATTGCACACACTTTATGATGTCAATGTTGCTTATGACAATCCCCATCAAAATTTATATACTTCAATTAGCTTGGAAGCTGGAGGAGGACACAAACTGATCAAATTTTTATGTTCAATTTGTGAACAATTGCAAGGCAACTAAACTCTTGATTTGTATCTGTTATAGAGTGTGTGTATATAATTAGATTACGTTAAACTGTATTAAATGTAAAAACATAATTTACTTTATATCTATATACTGTAATATGCAACCAGTTTATAGAAACCAGAATTAATGAGCAACCTAAAACAGTTTGCATAATGTTACATACAAACTAATCTAAATAGAATGTATAACAAGCAAAATCAGTGCACTCACAGTGACACAAATCTACACAAACAGTCAAATTAAAAACTAGAATATACACTCCGAGTCTTGAATAACCACAATTTCTTTAAGACAGATTTGCTCTCTCTCGGTGCTCAAAGTTGATGAGCAACTACCTCCTAAGATAGAACAAATTTCGTCTTTGCAGAAGCAGCACTTCAATCTCCAAAGACCAGCGAACACAACTTGTGTTTGTACTTGAATCGAACAATGAACAGAATGCAGAAAGAGAGAGATAATGCCTCAATATGCAGAAATTCGTCTATTGAATTCGTATCTGGAAATGACAGAGAGGCAGTCTATTTATAGACTCCTTGTGTTTGTTTAAATCGCCTAAAAAGAAGCACTTAATGGTTGTTCAGATCGAAGAGACAGGCTCTTTGATCTGAACAACTGCAAAATGGAAAGGCACGGGGTGAACATACAGCAATAAGAACGGTGCCAAATTTGAAGTGTAACAGACCAAAAAAAAATTTGAATTTCAGTTGGAAGGCTAAGATCGATCCGCGATCTAGACCGTTCGGATTGACCCACAACCCGCACCGCTCCAAACGAATTTTGTCCAAAAAGATTATACCTTTTTGACCCAAGCGGGGCGGGCGGCTCGCGTGTGATAATCCAAGGTTGTGTAGGTGATTGCCTGCTCGCAAAATTGCAATGCCCCAATAGCCCAAACCCAAAATGTCAAACTTGGAGTATATTAACACACCAAGTTGCTGGCAATTTTCCAATGTGGGACAAGCGTTCCACACTACACAAATCTTAGCATATTCCATCAATTCAAGTGGGTCATTTTGAGACATAATTTCTCATTCAAATGTTAATGATTTTGGATAAATAAATATGCTGCGTTAATCTCTTCGCAGGGGAGAACGCGTTTAAACTTAGTCCTCTCACTTTAATTCAAGTCCAAAGTTGCTTAAATACACTTTATCAAAACCATTTTTTCCCAACAATATCTTAGTTGTAATTTTTTAAATTTATGACAATTGGCAGCTTTAAGTGATCAATTTAATTTAAATTAATTTTATTATCATATTTGTTAAATGTAGAGTACACTATGATAATAGTGATTATGATTTATGTTATGAATTAAACTGATTTGATATATCATAATTTTTTATTATATAAAAATATATTTTAGATATATTTTCAAAATAAAGAGTGAAATAATAAAACTGAAAATTAATTTATTTTCAAACGTCAGTTTTGTGTAGTTATCAAACAGTTTGGTTCAATTCAGTACTTAAATTTCAATAGGTATCAAACAGTCCACAACTTTCAGCTTTATCAAATACTACCTAAGTATCACTGTAACTAGGTGTAATACAAAAAAATGGACTCAACAATAAATACAAAATTTTATCATTGTAAAAATACTCCAATAGAATAAAATAATTATAATATCAAATTAATTCCCTACATTAGCAAAATTAACCTATTGGTTAACCCTCTCCCCCCTCCATCTTCTTCTTCTTCCCCTCATTCTCCCTCGCATACAACCTCAACCACTGTGTAATCACTATAATTAAAAGAGCAATGTTATAGGGACCTTATTTGGAGACCTAATCTGGGGACCTAATGATGTGGCTTCAATATAACTATTGGATTAGTTGTGAGTTTCAATGTTAGATGGAGCTCACAACCAATTCAATGGTTATACATCATTAGATCCTTAAATTGGGTCCTCAAATTAGGTCCAAATAGCATTTTTCTAATTAAAACCCTACGCATGATAGTGGTTTTGAACCTATTCAAAAGGTATGAAATACATAGTTACTCACACGTGACACCATCTGTGCTTATCGAGACTAGCTGGATATAAAAACGAAAAAGAAAAAGGGATTTAGAACAAGTGCAAAACTTTTGTTTAACTTTTCATAACCATGAGAAATATTTTGAATTCAAAATTTGGAATCTCAAATAAGCAAGGACTTTTGGATGAGTAGATCTCGTTTAAAAAAAAGAAAGTAAAGGACCCTACTTCTGAAGATATCGTTACCTTCAAATGTTGTAAAACAAATATATAATGAACTTCTCACGTATTTGTTGATTTCCAGGTAGGCATAGAAAGTTACGGTGGTGATTGCGGTGGTTGGAGATTCATAAAAAACAGATTGGGAGGAGGAGGAAGAAGAAGAAGAAGGAGAACTGGTGAGAAATAAATAGTGGGGGTGGGGGGGTAATAAAGCCATTTTGATTGAACTTTTTTAGGTGTTAATTATTCAATTTAGTTAAAACCGAAGTGTTATGTAATATGCTCGAACTATAAGTAATGAAGTTTAACAATGATGGCGTAAACCTGCGCGAATGAGCTATGGGACTGGATTATGTGGTACGAACGATCTGTGTGGGGCTTGATATGGCATCTGAGCTACAAGGCTCGTGTATCGAAGGACGAATGCTCTAATTAACCGACATGTAGTGCGTGTGATACAGTAGAAGTATAGTGGTTCACCGGCTAATGAGCTCGGCTAGTCCACTCTCTAATGGAGACTCTTGCTCCTTTCTCTTTATTGATCAATTGAATGTGTTACAGTAGAATACTCTCCCCATTAGGGTTTCCAGTTGCTCTCTTTTTATAGCCTCATACTTACCTCTAATTCGGAATTACCTCCTTTATCGAAGGGATTGCTCCCTATCTTCATCTATCATCTCGGGGTTACCTAGACTTCCTATAGCTGGTTCCAAATGGCTTGGTTTTTGCCTTTTATCATGGGATCCTCTCCTTGATTGTAGGAGAGGATCCTTGCTGGTAATGTGTTACGCGCCTTGGATTAGCTGAATTCCCTTTATGAATATATCTGCTGTCGACTTGCTGTCCTCTTAACATTTATCGCCTTATGTCTTCAGCTGGGAGTACAAGTGTTGACTGGTCGAGCTCAGATCGTGGCTCGGTGAGCTCGGTTTATCTTCCCTGTCCTCCAGAGCTGAGCTCTTTTCCTGAGCTCGTGTCTGGGGTTTATTTTAAGTATCATCAGTTGCCTCCCAGCCCTTGCCTTAGGATCTTAGGCAGGGGCTGACCTGTATTAGTCAGAGTTAAATATGCACGTGACTTGAAGATTTTTGACGGTTTGCAGACATTATGACTCTCCTCGATTCCCGCGCATGTCTCAGCCCACGTTCCCCAAGCTTTAAATGTCCCAGAACGGCTACCTGAACCATTTCTGCGCACTATTCATCTTCTTCTCTACTCTTCATCTCTATTCCCCTTGCGATTTCAGACGATCTTACCCGAACTTTCCTGATTTCTTGCTTGAAAACGAATTACCAACCTTCGTCTTGAAGACTCGCATCGTCTCCTTCCCCCGATTTTGCTCCAAGTTCCTGTTTGCCGCTGTTCCTGAGTTAGGTACGTCCTTCGCCCCTTTCACCTCCTCCTCTGCTCTGGATCCCTCGGATTCGAAGTGGTTGCTACATTTTGGGCCTTTCGGTTCTTTTACTTTTGGAATCGTGACCATTGCCTAGCCCCACTTCCTCATTTCGTAGATTGGAGCTGTATAGTCCACATTCTTGCCGTCGGGAGTTACTGCGCTGACCCAAGGGTCATTAGGGAGAGTTTGATCAGTGTTCCCCCTCTTTATCGCTCCTTCAATCTTCCTTTTTCCTGCACAATCATGTCTGCCTCCTCCGGTGCTACTTGTTCCTCTGTCTCCCTACTGGGCAATAGGTCTGGGGACACTGATTTAGGAGACGTGGGTGACGAAATTGATCACTTTCCTGGTGTGGAGGCTGTAGAAACTGAGGTGGGTACCGAGGAGCCTCCCTCTACTTCTTCTCCCATACCCCCCAGACCTGATAAAGGCAAAGTCAAGGTGAGTGGAGTCGGGGTTGAAGAGAAGACCTCATATTTGGGGTCGGCCTTCAGGCATGCCGAGTCTGTGGGCTATAGTAAAGAGGCCCCTGAGCTAATGAAGGCTTATAAAGTTCGGTACGGTTTTCCTCCTGGGGTCGAACCCTGGTGTCCAGACAAATCCGTCTACTATGTAGAACAAGTACGCAATAGGGTTTGCTTCTTTCTTGCCGCCTTCGATAACGGTCTTCGCTTCCCTCTTCACCCCTTCATCAAGGTTGTTCTGCAACATTTTCATGTGTGCCCTTCCCAGATTTCCCCCAACTTCTATGGCGTCATGGTTGGTTTTCTAGTCATCTTCAGAAAGTATAAACTTGGGGTTCCCAGCATTTCCTTGTTTCTAGAGTTCTTTAACGTTAAACCGACCTCTGAAGGCTTCTTGTATGCCTTTAAGCGTGCCAACGTTAGGCAGCTTATTTCTAACATTCCGACCTCTCATAAGCACTGGAAGGAGCATTTCTTCTTTGTCGGGGGCACCAATTGGGAGTATAATCCTGCTGATAAGAATGATACTCTCGGTATCCCTACGGCTTGGGCTGAACCAGACAACTTGCGTGAGTCTTTACTTGAGTCAACTGAGCTCTGGTCTGGAACTTGTAGGCCTATTGCCTTTCTCTTACTTGCACATTTTTCTTCTTTTCAGGTGATCGTTTTGAGCTCAGCCCTGAAGATCAGAAGGTGCTAGCGAAGTTGGCGAAGATCAAGCCGGAAAAGTACGCCGACCTGATTGAGTCAAGAAATTTGGTGCAGCTAGGTCTGAGCCTTCCTGTGGCGACTTTAGCGATTCCATTATCTGTTTTAGGAGCTGACGAAGGTAATTTCATCGTCACTTGTTTTCCTCTCTTCATCATTTTTCCTTTTCTTCTTTTTCTCCTTACATCTCTTTACTCCATCTAGACTTTCCAGGTCCTTCTACCATGAAGTCTACTCCATAAGAGATTCAGGCTAAAGTTGCAGAACTGATGAGAGGTGGCCGGTCTGGAAAGCGCAAGGCTCGGGTCAGCTCTGGGAGTGGTCCAAACACTCGAGCTAAAATTCCCAGGTTGGAGGTGCCTTCACCCCCCTCTGCTACTACAGAATTGGTTCCCATCAAGGCACCGCCTTCCTCATCCGGCATTCCTCAAAATGTAGTCATCACTCCTCCTTCAGTGGCCCATCCTGGGTCGGTGCCTGCCGAAAGGGAGATCAGGTTTCCCCTTCCTCCTCTGAGGTCGAGAAAGCTTTGGGAGTGATCCCTGATCTCCAACCCAGGAGGTTCTCATACACTGCCTCCGGGAAGGCAGAGAGAAAATCTGAAGAAGATGAGGATTCCTTTTTTGACAACATGGATCTTGCTGCAGGGGCTCTTTCTTCTATTTTCTCTGAGTCTGATGTTCTGAAGGCCGCTTCTATGCCTCTTGAGGAGTCCATTTCTTCAGCTCTTCAGGGAGCTGCTGCTGTAAGCGCTATCACTTTTCCTTATTCACTTATTTTTGTTTCGTGGTCTCATGCGTTCTTTCACATTTTCAGGCTGTCCTTCATGTGAATGGTCTATTGCATCGAGTTCGGTCCCAAGAGAGCTCTTTTCAGGTCTTGAAGAAGTATAAGACCAAGGTTTCTGAATTGTCTCTTGAGAACGAAGATCTCAGAGCTCGGGTGGAGAGCCTCAAAGAGCAGATGGAGACCCTCAACGAGCAGACGGTGAAGCAAGCCTCCGACCTCAAACACACACTGACAGTCAAGGTCAGAGCTGAGGAAGGGGAGAAGAAAGCTCGAGATGAGCTGAAATTGGTTAAGGAAGACCTGCAGTTTAAGGTTGAGGCGTGGTCCAAAGCTAACGAGGAGGCTTTTGATGCCAAGAAAGAGCTCATCCGGGTTAATCAAGATTATCTCGCCCTCAACGAGGCAAACGACAAGCTCTGCGAGGAGCAGAAAGACTTGGTCAATCAGCGGGATAATGAGATCGCCGAGCTAAAAGATGAGGCCACTACTTTGTGGGCTACTGGGTGGCTTGCCTTTAGGCGCAAGGCTATGAAGGCTTTCCCTGATCTCGACTTCAACTTCTCAATTCCTACTGAAGAAGAGATGGAGGAGTCTGGTTCTGAAAATGAGGCGAAAGCCTCTGCCCCCTCAGCCACAGCCTTGAGTCAAGACGCACCTGCCTCTGGGACCTCTGGTGCTCTTGCCGTAATTCCCGAACTTCCAACCGCAACCCCTGAGCTCCGTACTGCATCCCCTGCTGCTCCTATTACCGCACCTCTTTCAGCCGACTTAATGACTGAGGCCCATGCTCAAAATCCAGATTTAACGGAAGCAGGGACCCAAGGCATTACCGGAAGCTCTTCCCTTGTTTCTGTTGCTACTGGCTCATCCACCGAGCTGCGAGACCCTTCAATTGCTCCCTCTCTAGATACTTAGAACTTTTATTGTGCTTATGTAACTTTTGTTTTCCTTTGTACTTTGAACTTGTTGCTTTGGAATATAAATTTCGTAGGGCGTTTCCTGAATTTCGCCTTGAATCGTGATATGTACTGTGTTGTGACTTGAGACATGAGCTAGATGGTTTTGCCGTTTTCCTTTCTTCTCCTTGCATGGTTTTGCCATTTTCTTTTTTTTTGTTTTGCTTTATGCTTACACATACCTTCCTTCCCCCTTTGCTTTGAGGGGTGCTGTGCATTTCTTGAACCAAAATTGCTAAATTTGAAGAGTACAGGAGACTTGGTGTTATGCTCAACTGTTTCTCCTGAGCTTTTGAGCTCGGTAGTTGGTCTCTTAGGGATCCAGTCCCTATTCTTCTTTATTCTGAGCCGCTCAGATTGATATTCTGAACTGGTGAGCCTATGAGCTCTTGCTGAGCTATACAGTTCGTCTTTTTGACCCTAAAAGCTCTTACTGAGCTTTTTGGCTCTTTTGTCTGATATTAAAGGTTGTTTCTGAGCTTCATGGCTCTCTTGCCTGAAATAGATAACCAATTCCGATGCTCCATATTTCTTAGAATAGAAGACTTTCTTCTACGTTTCACATTTCTCTTCCGGCCACCTTGCTTTGAGGAGTGATTTAGGCCTTCTTTAAGCAAAGTTATGAACCTTTACATGCTGTTAAGTTTATTTGATGAACCGAGGAACCCACCAGGAACCCTTCCTTTCTAACGTGAGTAGGGCTCTTAGAATTGCAGGCCTTCAAGACTTGTTATACAGGTGCTCTTGTTTTTGACTGAGCTAAGCTCAAATATGGATGATATGTTGCTTGGTGGGGTCAGAATTCTTGTATGTTGTTTTGAGTGCAAATAGGAGGGGTCGCTTCTTTTCCCGCTTTTTCTCCAATCGTTTTCCATAACCGCAACCACTTTCCATAACCGCATCCACTTTCCATAACCGCAACTACATTTATTAATTAGGAAACTAAACAGGCAACTGATTCCCCCTTTCTTGACTCTTGGTTTCCTGAAAAGCTCCCAACTTTTCCTAAGTTTCTTACCATCTGTTGAATTCCTCTTTCCCTTTCTTGCATGAAATATTCTTGACTTTTTTCTTGATTTCTTGCATCTTTTTCCTTACCAGCACTTCCGATGGCTGCTTCTGCTTCTTCTCTGTTCCAGGAACGCACCTCCTTTGGAATCGAATGGAAGTGGCACTGTCGCTACCTGTCTCCTTCAATACTTGAATCTACTGATTTGGTGGATATCAAGAAACGGTTTTTTTCTGATCTTGACTTGCCTTTGCGAGTCCCTACCCCCGACGAGCCCTGCAACTACCTCCCTCGAGGGGAAGTCTGTTTCTTTGAAGGTGCTCTGGACATGGGACTTCGTCTTCCCATTCATCCGGCCGTTGGGCGAGTTCTTGCCTACTATGGCCTGTGTCCTTCTCGCCTTTCTCCACGAGGATGGGCTGCTATGGTAAGCTTTTTCTTGTTCTGCCGCCTGCACGCCCTTGGCAGGTTCCCCTTCGTCTCTGAGTTTCTATACTTCTTCGAGATTGAAGAAGATGATGCCCCCTGCTTCAGTTTCCTCCGTTGGAGGAATTTCAGTTTACGTCATTTGGTTCTAGATCTTCCCTCCAATCCTGAAGGGTGGTCTAAACGTTTCTTCTTCGCCTCTGGAGAGTCCTGGAGGTCTCCCGAGGATCGCTGCCGTAAAGCTAGGATTCGTCGGTCCTGGAAGAGCTTCTCTCGCATTGGTAAGCTCAAGCCGAGCTCTGTTGAATATTTCCTTTTGAAGATATACTCTTACTATGTGTTGCTGTGCAGGTCCATCTGATCTGGATGTACCAGGGATGGTGAATATCAACGAGTTGCTGCTTGTGGAATCTAGGACTTATTCCGAGCTGATGACGAGTGCAAACCTCTATTTGCTTGGGGCTGAGGCTACTGAGTTTGAGTTTTCCTCTGTTCCTTACTCTTCCTGGACCTCTTTCTCTGATTCTGATGAGGACGGGGATTCTGACGAGGATAGGAGCACCGGCACGAGCTCAAGGAAGCGTAAGAGGGATGGCTCCCCTTCGCCTGACTCTCTGTCCACCATCTTCCTTACCTCCATGGGTCAGAAGCTCTTTGATTCACTTCACAAGGCTGAACAGGAGAGGGACGAGCTGAAGAAGGAGAATGCTAGCCTGAAGGAAGAGGTTGCTGAGCTGAAGTCTCAACTTAAAAAGGACTAGGATCTTTGTTTCCTTGTATCTTTCTTTCTTTTCTTGAACGATGCCAGACTATGACTCTTTTCGCACTTTTCCGAACGTTTATATTCTTGGATACTCTGAATTATAGGTTTCTCATTCTTGAGTATGCATGCCCATATATGAACTCTTGGTGTTCAGAACACGGACGTAGATGGAGAACAGAAGATCATGTTTGCACTGACCTTAGTTCCTGTCTAGTTCCAGAGATCTGACCGCGAACATTGATGGAAAACAAAAGATCATGTGTGTACAGACCTTAATCTTCAACTGACAACGCGGGTGATATCCGCTGTTCTGAACACACTGGGGTCCGCGAGTGTGTAGGCAGTGCACCAGGAAGAGACCAGCTTTGGATTTGACTGTTGGTGTCTCCAAGAAGAGGTCAGCTTTGAATTTGACTGTTGGTGTCTCCAAGAAGCTTGTATGAGCTGAAGAGCTCATCTTGCACTTTATAAGCCCAAAAAGGCCATCGTTCGTCTATGAGCTGAAGAGCTCACCTTGTATTATAAGTTTAGAAGCTTATCGCTTGTTTATCGCTTGTATTTTTATTTTTATTTTTTTTTTTTTTTTTTTTTAAGCTTAGAAGCTTATCGCTAGTTTATGAGCTGAGGAGCTCATCTTTCATTTATAAGCCTTGAAGCTTATCGAGTATTTATGAGCTGAAGAGCTCATCTTTCATTTATAAGTTTTGAAGCTTATCGAGTATTTATGAGCTGAAGAGCTCATCTTCCATTTATAAGCTTTGAAGCTTATCGAGTATTTATGAGCTGAAGAGCTCATCTTTCATTTATAAGCTTTGAAACTTATCGAGTATTTATGAGCTGAAGAGCTCATCTTTCATTTATAAGCTTTGAGGCTTATCGAGTATTTATGAGCTGAAGAGCTCATCTTTCATTTATAAGCTTTGACGCTTATCGTGTATTTATGAGCTGAAGAGCTCATCTTTCATTTATAAGCTTTGAAGCTTATCGAGCATTTATGAGCTGAAGAGCTCATCTTTCATTTATAAGCTTTGAAGCTTATCGAGCATTTATGAGCTGAAGAGCTCATCTTTCATTTATAAGCTTTGAAGCTTATCGAGCATTTATGAGCTGAAGAGCTCATCTTTCATTTATAAGCTTTGAAGCTTATCGAGTATTTATGAGCTGAAGAGCTCATCTTTCATTTATAAGCTTTGAAGCTTATCGTGTATTTATGAGCTGAAGAGCTCATGCCTTTACTTTGGAAGCCATTGAAGGATGAATAAAAGACTTGCTCATTCTTATTTAAAAATAGCTCCATTACAAATAACACTTACTGAAAAAATTTCTTAAGGTGCTCGGCATTCCACGAGTGAGGTAGGATCTTTCCCTCCTCTGTTTGCAATTCGTAATTCCCTGGTCGGATTACCCTTGACACGATATAGGGCCCTTCCCAGTTGGGCCCTAATTTTCCATGCGTGGGATCCTTTCTCGCAAGCAGGAGACTCCTAAGTACCAAGTCTCCAGCCTTGAAGCTTCGGTGCCTTACCTTCCTGTCGTAATACCTTGCAGTTTTCCTTTGGTAAATGCGGACACGATGCAGAGCTCTGTCCCTTTTTTCATCCAAGAGATCGAGGTTTAATAGGAGAGATTCATCATTGTGGTCGGCATCTGCAAATTCCACCCTTGGTGATTGGAGCCCTATCTCCACAGGGGCTACTGCCTCGGTTCCAAAGGCCAGAGCGAAGGGGGTTTTCTGAGTTGCAGATCTGACGGTGGTCCGGTAGGCCCACAATACCTCAGGGATGTATTCCACCCACTTGCCTTTCATGTTTTCTAGTTTGGTCTTCAAGGCTGACTTTATGGTTCTGATTGTGACCTCTGTCTGCCCATTGGATTGGGGATGTGCAGGAGCTGAGAAATAGTTCTTGATCCCAAGCTCAGCACAAAAGCTTTTGAATTTCGAATTGTCGAACTGCTTTCCGTTGTCAGACACGACCGCTCTGGGAACCCCAAACCTGCAAACTATCGATTTCCAAACGAAGTTTTGAACTTTTTGCTCAGTGATTGTTGCCAAAGGTTCGACCTCTGCCCATTTGGTGAAGTAATCCACTCCTATGATGGCAAACTTGCACTGTCCCACACCGGTGGGGAGGGGTCCCAGAATGTCCAAACCCACTGCTGAAAAGGCCATGGGCTTACCACCGTGGTTAGGAGCTCGGGAGGACAGTGGGACGCATTGGCATGCTCCTGGCAAGTCTTGCATTTTCTTACTAAGTCGGTGGCACTTTTGAGCATGGTGGGCCAAAAATACCCTTACCTTAGTACTTTTCCTGCCAAGGCCCGAGCCCCTATGTGATTGCCGCATATACCTTCGTGCACCTCTCTGAGTATATAATTGGCATCCTCATCTCCCACACATTTAAGGAGAGGCGTTGAGAAGCCACGCTTGTACAGACCTCCTTGCAGCAAGGAAAATCTGGCTGACCTGGCCCTTAGCTTGGATGCCTCTTTAGCATCACTTGGCAAAGTCCCATTCTGCAGGTACCCTATGATGGGGTCCATCCAGCTCAGCTGAGCTTCGACTGATAGCATGTCCTCTTCTTCGATACTTACTGAAGGCTCTGGGAGGTGCTCCACTGGTATTAGTCTATCCAAGTCTTCTTGCGAGGCAGTTGCTAACCTTGCCAACGCATCTGCTCGTGAATTTTCTGCTCTGGGCACATGTCTGACCTTAACCTGCACAAATTTTTTCATTATTTCTCGTACCTTTTTGAGGTAAAGGACCATCTTTTCGCCTCTCGCTTCGTAGGCCTCTTCTATCTGTTTTACCACTAGTTGAGAGTCGCTGCAGATTTCCAGCTGCTCTGCTTCCATAGAACAAGCAAGATTAAGCCCAGCGATGACAGCTTCATATTCTGCCTCATTATTTGAAGCTTTGAACCCAAATCTGAGGGCATATTCGACGTCTATTCCTTCTGGGGAGGTTAGGATCATTCCTGCACCGCTTCCCTGAGCATTGGCAGCTCCATCTACTGAAAGCTTCCATATAGGGAGATCTGATATTAAATCCGTGGTTTCCATAGGCGTTGCTGCTATAAACTCTGCGATAAAATCTGCCAAAATTTGCCCTTTGATGGCAGTTCTTGGCTTATATCTGATATCAAACTCACTGAGCTCTATGACCCATTTAACCAACCTCCCTGAAGACTCTGGCTTATGCAATACTTGTTTCAACGGCTGATCTGTTGGGACCTCGATAGTATGAGCCTGGAAATAAGGTCTAAGTCTTCTAGCTGTTGTAACCAGGGTTAGAACAAGTTTTTCCATTTTTGGATATCTCTCCTCTGCCCCCCTCAGAGCTCTGCTACAGTAATAGACTGGTTGCTGAGCTCTGTCTCGCTCCCTTACCAGCGCTGCGCTTGTCGAAAAATCTGAAACCGCCAGGTAGAGGGTGAGGACTTCCCCTTCTAAAGGGCTTACCAAAACGGGGGGTGAGCTCATATAGTTTTTTAGGGCTTCGAATGCTTCTTCACACTTGGCATCCCACTGGAATGCCTTCTTCAAGATCTGAAAAAATGGCTGGCATTTATCGCTTGACCTAGACACGAAACGGCTCAGGGCAGCTATCCTGCCTGTCAAGCGTTGCACCTCCCTTGTGTTGGATGGTGATTGCATCTCCACCATTGCCCTAACCTTTTCTGGATTAGCTTCAATCCCTCTGCTGCTAACAATAAAACCCAGGAATTTTCCTGCCGAGACCCCAAACGCACATTTCGCAGGGTTGAGCTTCATTTTGTATTCCTTCAGGATTCGGAACGATTCAGCTAAGTGCTCGATGTGGAGCTCTGCTTTTAATGACTTTACTAGCATATCATCGATGTAAACTTCCATAGACGCTCCTATCTGTCTTTGGAACATCCTATTTACCAACCTCTGGTAAGTAGCTCCAGCGTTCTTCAACCCGAAGGGCATGACCTGGTAACAGTATGTTCCCTGTTCAGTTACGAAGGAGGTCTTCTCCTGATCGCTGGGATCCATCCTGATCTGGTTATATCCTGAGAAGGCATCCATGAAGCTAATGAGCTCATGCCCGGCTGTGGCGTCCACTATTAGGTCAATCCGAGGTAACAGAAAACTATCCTTGGGGCATGCTCGGTTGAGATCAGTAAAGTCAATGCACAATCGCCATTTGCCATTAGTTTTCTTAACGAGAACCACATTCGCCAACCAGGTAGGGTAGTCAACTTCCCTGATGGCCTTGGCATGGAGGAGTTTGCTGACCTCCTCATTAATTGCCTTTTGTCTTTCTGAGGCAAAACTCCTCCTCTTTTGTTTGACTGGTTTGCAAGCTGGATTCACGCTTAGCTTATGGGTAATAACCGAATGATTAATTCCCTCCATGTCTTCCTGCTTCCAAGCAAACACTCCTATATTCTCTTTTAGGAACTGGATGAGGAGACCTTTGAGCTCTGCGTTTAGTCTGGAACCCACATAAACAAGGTGTTCTGGCTTTTCATCAAGCTGAACTGGTTCCAGCTCTTCCGATGGCATTGGTCTTGTCTCCATTTCATCTCTCATGTCGAGTTCATCCAGTTGGATGTTCTCAACCTCCTTCTTTTTCACGGAAGCCATATAGCATTCCCTTGCTACCCGTTGGTCCCCTCGGACTACTCCGATTCCATTATCTGTAGGGAATTTCACGACTAAATGGTAGGCAGACGGGATTGCCTTCATGGAGTTAAGGGATGGCCTCCCAAGCAAGATGTTGTATGCAGAGGGTGCATCGACTACTAGGAACTTTACAGTGGTAGTGGCTTGGCCAGGTGGGTCCCCTAGGGTGAGCACGAGCTGGATCGAGCCTAGGGGGAGCACCCTTTCTCCGGAGAATCCCAGCAAGTGAGTGCTTACTGGCTCAAGTCTTTCCCTTCCTATATCCATCTTGTCAAACGCAGGTGCGAAAATGATATCTGCCGAGCTCCCATTATCGATTAGAACACGATGAACAGTTCTATTAGCCACCACTGCTCGCACCACCAATGGGTCATCATGAGGGTACTGGCATCCCTCCAAATCAGCATCTGAAAAAGTGATAGTTGTATCTATGCGTGGTGTTTTGGATACAGCGTGCACTTCGAGAGCTTCTTCGGCTCTGATCCGGCGGAGGTGTGCTTTCCTGGCCGAGCTAGATTCTCCGCCTCCTGCGAACCCTCCTGATATTACTCTGATCTCCCCTAGAGGCTGCTGGTGCGGTGCCGGTGCCTGCTGTCGGGGTGGTGGAGGTGGAAGAGCTCGGTTCTGGTTGTCATTGGCTACAAAACGACGTAACTGACCTCGTTGGATCAAAAACTCGATCTCCTTCTTTAATTGAATGCAGTCATCAGTGTGGTGATCATGGTCTCTATGGTAATCGCAGTACTTGGTGGGGTCTCTTTTGGCTGGATCTGACTTCATCCGAGGTGGCCATCTTAAGAACTTCTCGTTTTGGACCTCATACAGAACTTGCGATACAACGGCAGTGAGTGGGGTGAATCGCTGGGGTCCATATCTGGGCTGCAGTTCAGGCTGCATGGGGCCCAGACGATCTCTGACATTTCCTCTTCTTTTTGGCGAGCGGTCCCTATCTCTTCTGGGAGACCTCTCTCGCCCTTTTTCCTTCCTGGGACTCCTGTCCCTTCTCTTCTCCTCTTTTTCCTTCTCCTTTCGTGAGGATGTTCCTCCTACTTTAGAAAGGAGCGCCTCTTCGCCATTTATATACTTCTCTGCCTTGGCTAGCACCTCAGCCATGCTTGCCTGAGGGTTCTTTGATATAGAGAACATCAAGTCCTTTGATTGCACTCCCAACCCTGCAATGAAAGCAGTTATGACGAATTTTTCGTCTGGGACGTCTACCTTCAATGTCTCCGAGTTAAACCTTTGGACATAAGACCTCAGGTTCTCTTGGGGACCTTGCTTCACGTTCAGCAGGTGGTAGCTTGGCTTTCTGTATATCCGGGCTCCTATAAAGTGAGATACGAAAGCTATGGAGAGTTCTTTAAAGGATGAGATCGAGGCTGGTGGGAGCCTATGAAACTAGTTTAGGGCGGAGCCTTTCAATGTGATGGCAAAAGCTCTGCAGCGTACGGGATCCTGGTATCCATGTAGCTCCATCTGGTTCTTGTAAGTGTTGAGATGATCCACGGGATCTTTTGACCCGTCAAAGACCTCTATTTGAGGCATCCTGAACTTCGGTGGGAGAGGGAAGTGTAGCACCCCCGTGGTGAATGGGGACTCGGTTTGCTGAACCAAGACATCCATTGTAACCGGAGCCTTACTCTTTACAGCCTCCTTCATGTGGCTGAGCTCTTGTTGGATGTCTTTGAAGCGTTGTTCCCAGCGCTTCTCTTTCCTGTCCGGTGGATAAGGGAAAGAATCATCCCTATCGCCCCCGTCGTTCTGACTTTGCATCTCGTCGTTATGGCCATTCCTAGGGGGTACATAAGGAGCATGCCCCCTGGTCTGGCTACTTTCTCCTCCTTCGTCGACCTCTCTGAGGGGGTCCCAGTGTCGCCGTTCCCTGTAAGGGGGGTTATTCTGGCCTTCTTGGGCCGGTCGTGCCTCTTGTGGGCGTTGTACGAGCTTTAATAGCTCTGCATTTTCCTTTAGCAATCGTTGGTTGACGAGGCGAAGGGCCTCCAACTCGTTATTAATGGTGGAATTCGCTTCCTGGATGTTCCCGGGTTGTCTGCCGTTGGTGGCTTCCTACTGATCTTGCATTCGTGGTAGGTTTGTTTGACTTCTGCTCATATTTCGAGTTGTTACCATCAGTCACTGAGGAATCAGCTTACTTGTAACAGGAACAGTCGTTCCCATAAACGGCGCCAAACTGATGGCGTAAACCTGCGCGAATGAGCTATGGGACTGGATTATGTGGTACGAACGATCTGTGTGGGGCTTGATATGGCATCTGAGCTACAAGGCTCGTGTATCGAAGGACGAATGCTCTAATTAACCGACATGTAGTACGTGTGATACAGTAGAAGTATAGTGGTTCACCGGCTAATGAGCTCGGCTAGTCCACTCTCTAATGGAGACTCTTGCTCCTTTCTCTTTATTGATCAATTGAATGTGTTACAGTAGAATATTCTCCCCATTAGGGTTTCCAGTTGCTCTCTTTTTATAGCCTCATACTTACCTCTAATTCGGAATTACCTCCTTTATCGAAGGGATTGCTCCCTATCTTCATCTATCATCTCGGGGTTACCTAGACTTCCTATAGCTGGTTCCAAATGGCTTGGTTTTTGCCTTTTATCATGGGATCCTCTCCTTGATTGTAGGAGAGGATCCTTGCTGGTAATGTGTTACGCGCCTTGGATTAGCTGAATTCCCTTTATGCATATATCTGCTGTCGACTTGCTGTCCTCTTAACATTTATCGCCTTATGTCTTCAGCTGGGAGTACAAGTGTTGACTGGTCGAGCTCAGATCGTGACTGGGTGAGCTCGATTTATCTTCCCTGTCCTCCAGAGCTGAGCTCTTTTCCTGAGCTCGTGTCTGGAATTTATTTTAAGTATCATCAAACAAGGTCAAACCACATGTGATAAAATCAAATTTACACTATTACTCATCATACAAGTTCCATATCAAGTAAACCCAAAATACTGCGAAAAACAAAAAATAAAAAAGTGAACATTAATTTCCACTTCCATAGATTTTTTTCACTTACATAATTAATTAACTTGTCTTCAAAATAAAATTGAAATGACAAGCAAGTGACAACACACCACTTTCCCAAATAAAACAAAACATGTAACCCTAAGAGGTAGCTCAAGTGGTAATAGAGACAAACGTCCTAAGTTCGAATCTTGATAACCCCTTAGGGTATAGTTCTAATGTGAATAATCTGTCTTTAATCGAACTGAAAAAGGGATTAATCGAGATAGTATAAGCTGGCTCGAACATCCCTGATCGTGAAATAAAAAAAACAAATAAAACATGTAAAGATCTCAGTCATACATAAGACATTTCGAGTCAAACTTTCAGATATTAAAATGTAATAAGTTCCTCGAAGATCTTCATGGCAGAAGTTGGCAAACCCACAAGCACATTAATGCTTTTCGTATCTTTCCCATATGGTTGCAAACAAATCAATTCATTCGCATGAAAAGATGCAACGCCAGTTGTGAGAGGTTCTCCCCAACCGAAGTCTGTGGTGTGGAATTGTAGCTTATACCATGAAACAATCACTAGTGTTGCAGTCAGAGAAGGAGCTTTAGCTTTTGTTACTTCAAAATAGTCTATGCCCGACCTTATGTAGCCATCTGTGATCATATTAACAGCCTCTTGAATTAGTCCCACCACATATGACAATGGCTTCTCCATTATCTCTCCTGCAGTGCTCAGTGAATATGCTTTCACAATCCCATTGCCGAAGTACCCTTCTGGTAACGGCGGATTCAACCGAGACCGGACATCGACCGGAAAGAGGAGCCTTACTTGTTGATCCGGACGTAGTTTTAAAGCCTTACATCGAGCCCTCCAGAGAAATCCTGAGAGACCTTCAAATGTAGTAAACTTTCCTTGAACTCCATTCTCCATCGCTTTTCTCTTGATCTGATTAAGCTTCTCAGGGCTAAAAACAAAAGATTTGTGGATGATTTCTTCGTTGTCAAGATCATTGGTGTTTGATATATCCTTAATTTCGTCGAATTCGTGATGTGGGAACTCAATCTTAGGGGGTTTGCGAGCTTTGAGTATGGTTCTGTCTAGGTGTGGAAGTACCTTTATTGACAAGCCCCTGGCAGTTTCACCCCATGAGTTCAGAAAGTGCGTAGCAGAAATCCCATCAATAAGACAATGGTTCACGCATATCCCAAGAACAAATCCTCCACATTTGAACTTGGTCACCTAGAATATAAATGTGAAATAGGAAACACAATATTATTTCGATACGAAATTAGTGGGTTAAAATTGATAATTCTCAACATAAACTCAAAAATGACAAGCGTCTACCACGAATATACTACAAAGGTTGGGTTAATATCAAACATGAATAACCGAACTTTGCCACGATAAGCATGCCCTCTTGCAAACAAAAGATCTATAGTTCGATACTTCTCACACTCCCTAAAAGTCAGTCACCCTTGCTCATCTGGAGCCATGTCCTTAAACTTAACTCGAGTTATAGTGGCCAACTCAGAACTTGAGAGAGTTGTCGGCGCAAACCTGAACACCTTGTAGCAAAAAGAACAAGAAAATGCTATACTTGATTTTGCAAGTATTTGGACTAATTGGACCTTTGTTTAAGGAAAAAGACTATGGTTGGTTGATATGGTTGAGAGAGACAGAATCCCAAATTGTGAGTATGTGGTTTATGTGTTATGGATCTCAACACGAAAACCAAATGATTTATAAATAAGGTTGGGACATTATCATATCATCTCATTAATTATACTGATCCCAAAATAACACGACCCAAAATCGACTCGACTGTCACCCTTCATCAAGTGTAAACATATGAGAACTTAAATGTGTTTGAAATATAGTTAACTATGATGTTTGGCAAGGAGGTGGAGAAAATAACTAACCTGTGCCATTATAGGAGGAACCTCTAGTACGCCTTTGGCACTAGGAATGTCATAAAACAGCTTCCCATGAACCAAAGGATCAGGCATTCTATTGTCACCTATAACTTCAATTGTACAGTTAGCCTCAGCCTCGACAAAAACAACCCCTTCTCCATTGCAATCTACTGTAAGTTTTCCATCTGTGCATGTTGTAAGCCTCCCGGCAAGTGGGTAGTAAGGAACAAGAACCTTTGACAAAGCATCCTTAATTACTTCTGCAGATTGTTCATTGCCTCTCTCCTTTGACCTGTAGCAATAAATGGTTCGAATTATCGTGGTGAAGTTCTGGTCAAGGTTGGAGAGGAAGTATAGACCCTTGGGTGTCTCCTCTGCAGGTGTAACCAAAGTTGGGTTTCCTCTCTTCACTGTGAGTACTTCAGAGCCCATCTCATTGGTATTCTCCATTGGAAGAACGACCTCTCACTCCAAAACCTGAATCACAAACAGACATATGCTGTCAATAAATCTTGTCTTGTCAAGATTTTAAGTCATGTAAGTATTATCGTGTAAAAAATATGTTCAATCCAATCACAACGTATTCATAATAATTTTTGACTGTAAACTTCAATTTGAATTCCTTATATAATTATTGATTATAAAAAATAATAAAATTAAATAAAAATTTAAAAATATGCGTTACATTTTACTAAATGAAATAAAGATTGTACGATTTCTTTGTGAAGCGTGTAAAATAAAGAATCAAAAGACTCTGTAGGTTCACTCACCTAAAACACAAGAGTCTGTTGCAGTGAACCTCACTCTTGTGTTTTAGATAAACTATCTTGTTTTGGGTAATTGTTTTGATTGGATTTGAGTAAATTTTTATGATTAGTAATTGATGATGGTCTTAAGACGCTCCCGTTCTAAGAGTTTCTAGAATTTTGCTACTCCCGCCCCGAGTCTGCTTCCGCTCTATGTGACTTAGTTCTTGCCCATCTAATGTGAGATTGGTATTAAATCATACATGTCAAACTCTATTTATATATTTCAAGTGAGTCATTTTGGAGCTTATTTTCTCATTCACCTTTTATCCGATTTGAGCAAATGAATATACTAAGTTGATCTACACGCGGAGTAGAACACAAACCCATAAAATTTTACTCAAAATGATGAGTGTGTCCCACTTTAATTTAGACTCAATTTTGACAAAAAATCAATTACTTTTTCACTTACAAAAAACAGTTGTCCAACAATTAAAGCACTATGAACA
This sequence comes from Ilex aquifolium, assembly GCA_951799425.1. Taxonomy (NCBI): domain Eukaryota; kingdom Viridiplantae; phylum Streptophyta; class Magnoliopsida; order Aquifoliales; family Aquifoliaceae; genus Ilex; species Ilex aquifolium. Next base: position 26,496,548 of record OX637404.1, on the reverse strand, counting down.
ACAGAACACATAACACATGAAATTTTGCATATTCTATCTCTTATAAAGCATGGAAACGCTATTAATGATGCAACCAAAGTAAAGTTGAAAAGCTTAGATTAGATGTAACCAAATCCACAGAAAATAAGATTATTTAGCTAGTTATGAGCCATAGCTATTAAAACCTCCAAAAAAGCATATTTTTACAAGCATAAAAAGAAGTGTTACCTTCTCAGGCTTCAAAGAACATCGTCGTCTTAGGCTCTTTCACCACCCTGTGTGAGGTGAGAGTGAGCGTGAGACTCTGAAACCTGTTGAAGTGTGTTTTTTCCTTCCTTTTGGGAAAGTGTGGAAGTGTTAATCAATGAATATCTGTTAGGTAAACAATTTTAAGAGACACTGGCCCCATGGCACATGGGTTTGTATGAATCTTAAAAACGATATAGCACTATCATAGCACCACCCCCCCCCCCACAAAAAAAAAAAACCCAAAAGAAAAAAAAATTGTACCGTATGAAAAATTATTTTTTTACATTTTCAAAGAAAACATTATAATTAATTGTGATTATTTCTGATCGATCATAATATTTTATTATTAATTATTAATAACCTCAATTAATTTTAGAAAGTGCAACCTAATCTTTAAAAATTTTGAAATTTTTATGATCGACCATTGTATTTTAGGATAAATTACATCATTTTCAGTTATAATTTTGAAATACGGTACCTCCATCGGTGTGCTGTAGTCTTCCTTCTAATAGTAATTTTCATACTATACCAAATGTAATTAGGAGCTCTGATTTTATTTGATGAATTTGCAACCATTGATTTTAAAAATAGTAACATTAAAATAACAAAATAAATTTTTTTTATGTGTCATTCTTTTATTAGTGCACAGAAAAATAATTTTGGACTACAAATCATAAATGCCTCCGATAGACAAGACATGACCATGTAGGGCAGACTCATTGAATGTTTACCTGTACACAAAGAAGCACTAGATACAGACAAATTCAAAGATTATAAGGAGATTTAGCATCCTAGTCTTATCCTTAAATTTCAATTGGTATCATAGTCTTTGATCACACACAAATTGATTTCCATACCATAATCAAGTAAATAGTATAAAATGCATTAAAATAAGTAAAAAAAGAGAAGACAAGATTTATAGTGGTTCGGTCAACATGACCTACATCCACTTTGAATGGCAAATGTCGCCAGTATTTTATTAACTTCGGTGTGTTGGGAGCAGAAGGTTACAAGCTTTGAGAGAGGGAGATGAGGGATTTGCCTGAATGAGTGTCTTGCCCCCCAAGTGTTGGTGGGGCTTACATTTTATAGTAATTGTCTCATAATAGGTATTAATCAAATAACTGATCTAGCGGTCGTAACGGATTTCAGGGCGACTTTAATAATAGTTAAATGGCTTGGCGACCTTTCCTCTCCTCAACGGGCAAGGGAGTTATGGTGCACTCCAAAGGACTTGGTCAAATGATGAGGGAAGGTTGACTCTCTCTAGGCGACGAGAATGAGACTCTTGGAATGGCCCTTACTCCAATGTGGCGAGGAAGAGACTATTTGATGATCCTTACTCCAAGGTGGCTAGGAGGAAGCTCTTGGATGACCCGTACTCCAAGGTGGCGAGGAGGAGACTCTTTGATGACTCTTACTCCAATGTGGGCAGGAGGAAGCTCTTGGATGACCCGTACTCCAAGGTAGCTAGGAGGAGGTTCTTGGATGACCTTTTCATGCTCCCCTGCTGATGTAGCTCCTTGAGCCTGATGACCTTGACCGAGTTGACCACATTGGGCTGGATTTGCTAGATCTCTTGGAGTTGTGCTATAAACTCGGGCCAGGCTTTGTAACATGAGTTGGGCCGTTGGACTTGGCCCATCAGTCTTATACTTAAATCACACGCCTAACATTTTTTTTCTCTTTCACTCTTCCATTAGCATCGTTCTCTTATGAAAGGGGAAAAATAAAAAACAAGTCCATTAATATTTCACAAGCATGACATATATACCATGATTTGGGAGTTATTTATTAAAGTGCAGTAGTTATAAAATAAATTTATCAAAATATCATATTTTTTAATTTATTTACTAAATTACAATATTTTTAAAAATAGAGTCAACAATTCTGTTTTTATTAAAAAAAAAAAAATCAACATCCTTGTTTTTAAATGCAAGATGTGGTCAATAAACACGCTTTTAGAAAAGCATGACAGCTTTTGAAAAGGCATGGTTTCTCTCTCTCTCTCTCTCTCTCTCTCTCTCTCTCCCTCTCCCTCTCCCCTAACCACGCTTTTGAAAAAGCACGGCAGACCATTTTTTTGTACAAAGTGATGATGCCCATCTCTCTCTCTCTCTCTCTCTCTCTCCACAAGCTGCCCATAGTCAACTGTTGCAGGACCACAATACTGCAATAGCTGTATTTTTTTTTTGTTTTTTTTGAACTTTTTGCTTGATTTCCTTCAAGACGATCAATTGATTGCTTCAATGAAATTGTACTTCCTACGTTTCACAATATCTTACGCATCAGGATAGATTTCAAAAGGTTTCAATACTTCTCCTTCATCTGAGCCTTTTTATTTTTTGGGTCAAGCTTTTAGGAATCTGATAAGATTAGATTCAGCACAGCAGTAAAGAATGGAGAATATGGGGTACGAGCATGTCTTTCTGCTTGTGGTTCACGGGCCTGACCACAGTTTGGTGGCCCACTGGTCCCCACACGCAATGCCTGTGGGTGACAATGCCAAACTTGCTAAATTTAGTCCTTCTAATCCCCCCCCCCCCCCCCCCCCCCTCTCTCCCCCCAAGTAAAGATTACATGGCAATCTTTGTCACTTTAGGGTTCTTACATGTTGTATTTTCGAAAAGAATTTTTGGGAGAAAAACTATTTAGTCAGTTTTTTTTTTTTGAAAACAGAGAACAAAAACTATATAGATTTTAGAGAATAAATTATAATTGTTTTGTGTGTTTTTTAAAACAATGTTTCTAAAATTTAAAAAACACCACCGCCACAATCCCACCAACATTCTCGATTTGTGTGTTTCATCCTTGCGCGAAGGCCATGTTAATCTTCTCTGTATCGTTCTACACTCCCACCACCACCCTTTCACCAACACCACCACACTTTCATCGCCATCACCAACACACTTCCACCACTACAATATTTCTTTTTGCATTATTGTATGAGTTATTAGTTAAACAAGTTTAATTGTTTTCTATTCCGTAAAACTGTTTTTGAAATCATATAACCAAATAAATTATGCGATACAAAAAACACTAAAAATAATTTTTTTAAACTCTTCCTAAAAATAATTTTTGAATACTATTTTTTAGAACACAAACCAAACATGACCTTGGTTTCTAGTGACCAAAAATCTCCACAGGTTGACTTCTTTGTTGTGAGACATAGAAGGATTAATGAGCTCAAACTTAATTATAAAATGCAACGAACATTAATAAGCTGACAGATCATTGTCAGACATTTGGCTAAAGGTCTATGGAGACATTTGCTCTCTTCTAGGATCTGTAACGAGCTCCGATCATAGTGAAAGATATGAATAAGAACAAAAAATAAGAGGGTCTTAATAGACACCGGTACAAAATGGAAGATTTTCACATTGAGTACAGGTAGGCAGTCTAATTTTTATCCTTCCTGGTTTGCTCTTCACTATAACTGTTCGTGCATATGATAGGACTACTCGAACCACACAAAGTATAGTTCTACTTCCAAGTAAAGTTTATTATTTCGAGGCCTAAATTTTAGATCTTGTACATGACTCTTAATTTAATCAATATGCGTAGTTGGAATGAGATTGTGCTCAATCAAAAGTTAGACATAACTAAAAACTCAAAGGAAACGTGATTTTAGAGTGATTCTTAATATTTATGGAAAATATCACTTGTTTGACAAGGTGACAATATCGTTATCCATCTTAGTTCTCAGGTGGGCACAAGAAGCCACTTGCGAAGCCAGTAGAGGACTAGGGTGGGTGCATGCCGACCCTTTCTTCCTTAACATTTATTATATAAAACAGTCAAGTATATGATGCAGGATAATTAATGAAACAATTAATAGCAAAAGGTAAAGATTGAGTGGTTGGGTCTAGGTGACTAAACCACTGAAAGCGGCAACGATGACAGGAGAATTCTATTAATGACAGAGTACAAAGTAGTTGGAGAGAGAAAGAGCAAGAGTGCGTTCAAGGTGAGGTATGAAAGATCTGCCCCCATATATAAAGGGGTTTATAATTTATAGGCACAGAGCCCTAGTTGAGGCGGTGTCATGAAAGTCAAGGTACTAGTTTACCAATGAAGATAGTTACAATTGGGGATAAGCACTATCTTGGAGTCATGGCTATACCGACGATCCCACGTGCATTGACTCTTCCTGGAGTCTTGAACTTTGGACTGGACTATGACTATGAGCTAAATCTGGCATGCCTTTTGATGGTTTGTGCTTAACCCATAAACTGAGCTCATGCCTAGTCTAAATATGAGCTCGTCACATATATTTAAAAGATTTCTCAAGGATTTTTTTACTTTCGACCACTCTATTTGTATCAATTATTATAATTATACTTTAGTGACTATCAATTTTTTGATATGTTTTTGGTATATTGGGATAAGTTTTTGGATATATTGATGTTATTTTATAGGTTAATAGTACTTTTGATCCCTAAAATATGCATATTTTATTAGTTTAGTCCCTAAAATATTAATTTTATAAATTTAGTCTCTAAAATATTCAATTCGGGTTTAAATTATCCCTACATAGACGGATCGTTAAATTTTTTACGGGGTGATCACGTGTTAAGCAGGTGATACGGTATGAAAGAATAACACGTGGTCACTTCCGTAAAAAAACTTAACAAATTGTCTAATTATGAGCCAAAGTAACACAAATTAAAACTTTAGGGACCAAATTAATAAAATTAATAAGTGAACACCAAACTGACAACATGGACATTCTTTAGGGACTAAAGTGTTATTAACCCTTATTTTATAGATAATCATTTTGCTTTTTGTTTTTTTTTTCTTGTATACACTATATATGAATACCGATTTTTAGTTATTTTGTGTTTAATAAATTTTTAAATGACAAATAAAAAATATAATGTAAATGAATATCAATATATTATTTTTCTTCTCTCGATTTGGTAAAAAAAATTAATTTATTATAGTGTCCACTCAAATATAATTTTTTAACTCTGCCCCTGCATGAAGTCTTGATGCAGGAGGTCCACTTTAGATACATGGCATTCTATTTTTACTTCTAAATTTCACTAAGAAAGTTTTTTTTTTTTTTTTTTTTAAAATAGATCACATCAAGAGTAGACTTAAAACCTTGAGGATAATGTTGTATGAAATCTATGGTATTACAATTCACTATAGTTTGCCAACCTTTGAATGGCTGATGTGAGTGATGTCCATAATTTCTGGTGTAATAATTTATTCAAGTATTTTGAGACTTTCGATTAACTAATATTGTTGATTTTTGTCGAGTCAAATGTAGCTGAGCTGAATAATTTTTAGGGTTAATTATACCGGAGGTTCCTAAAGTATGGAATTTATCTTATTTTGATCTCTATTGTTTCAATTGTATCATTTTAGTCCCTGGAATATTGAATATGTGTCTATATGGTCCCTCAAGCAGACAGCGTTCAGATTGCTAACGATTTTTTATCATAAATTTATCATGTGATACTTAAATATGGACAAAAAAAAATTGGATAACTCTTGATCAAATCTTTACTCAAATTTTGGTTAAATAGCTACCTAAATTACACAGTTTTGATCATGCACTATCCAAATTTTAATCAAAAGCTACCCATATTAAACATTTTTTTGTCCAGAGCTACCCAAATTTTTGTTTAAGAACTATCAAAGTTTTTTTTTGTCCATATTTAGGTATTATATGACAAGTTTATGATAAAAAATTATTAACAATTTGGACGTTGTCTGCTTGAAGGACCATATACAAACATATTCAACACTTCAGGGACAAAAATGATACAATTGAAATATTGAGAACTAAAATGAGATAAACTCCATACTTTGGGGACCTCTAGTACAATAAACCTTTATTTTAATAATAATGACTGAAAGTCTTTGCGGGTTAGATGAAAACAATTATTTATTTCAATAATCTTTTGTATTGACATTTTAAAGTACTAGCAAAAAAATACGTGGCACGTATAGAAAAATAATAGTCAAAATGTTTTTAAAACTTATAATATAAATAAAACAATACAACTAAAAAGTATTAAGGAAATGCTAAAATATGTCATATCATGTTAGATTAAGAACAATATCATATAAATCTTTAAATTGTTTGACTCGTTCTTTTTATTTCTCCATGGTATGCTAAAATTTAAAGAGTATTCATATCAGCTGCTATGTTATATATCTAAAATGGAGTTGTCTACGGTACCGGAAAAAAAATCGATTTTCTACCGATATTTATAATTTTTGTGAGTATTTTAATCACCATTATGAGTGTTTTTATTACTATTGTGGTATCAGAAAAAAATGATAAAACACCTAAAAATGATAAATCACCTCTAAGAGTGATAATTTTTTTTTTTTTTAGTACCGAAGAAAAGTGGTAAAAATAGTTATCATAAAAATAATAAAAAAAATTTGTTGTAAAAATACCCACAAAAATTATATAAATACCAAAAAAAGTAATAAATTTTAGAGGTATGAAACATAATTTTTTTATTTCAAGTCCATGTAAATATATAGATTTGTGACTATTTCTATGAAAATAGTCGATGAGATTAATGACTTTTGTGTACATATGTGACACTTTATTGGGTAGTTTCTCCTTATTAATCAGGCATGTTGAGGCGGATGAACTGCATATAGACTTTATATTTCATATTAGTCGAATAAAAAATGTTTGATTTCAGATTCAACTGACACTTGTTAGTTTGACACTTTATCACTAAATCAGACAGTTCTTTCTCTTATCCTAATAAAATTTATTTTATATGTTCTCTAATTTATCTTTTTTCTTACTAAAATTTGTTTTGTGCTTCTCTAATTTTAATTTTTTTTTTTTTTCTTGGTGTTCGATCTAACCCAAGTGATTTGATGTGGCCACCAAGAGTCCTATCTAAGAGTGACAATAGTTGACACGACACGATAACTCGATACGAACACGATACTAATAAATAGGTTTGGGTTGACTATTTTTTAGTACAAACCCGTGTATGACACGACCCGTCAACACGAAGTGTTAATGGGTCGTGTTCGGGTTTAACCCGAATTGACCCGTCAATACGAAGTTTTTAACTCGAAAAATATTGATCTGACCTTTTCGTTGCATGTATGAGTTTTCATGTTCTGATGACTTGTTTTTTCCATTACTTATGATGTTTAATTTTGTTGCGCGATATACGATTAGCATATTTAATTAGTATTATATAAATAAAATATTAATAATTTATAACTGTTTATCAAGTACTGACATAATTATTGTGTAAAAAAATTATTATTACTCATTATTATTATTAAGTTAATTTTTAGTTTGTAAAAAAAGTATGAGGAGAGATTCAATTAAGTGAAAATAAAGTTTTAGCGTTAAATTTTTTATTCAAAATTTATGTGGGTCAATACCAATACGAACACGAACACGACACGAAAATAAACAGGTCAACTCGACACGACACGATTAGTTAAATGGGTTGGGTTAGGGTTGACTAATGTTCGACACGACTAATATTCGACACGACACGAACCCGACACAACACGACTCGATTGCCACCCATTTCCTATCTTCCCTTCGAGGCTTATTTGAGCCTTGATGCTTGACGTTGATGCCAATACTCTTCTATTGATAATGACAAGTAGCTTGTAGAACTTAGAAAGAGCCCGACAAGCATGGCAAGAAAAAATCTAAATGATGAAAAGGTATGTTTTAGTTGACAAGCTTAGCCAAGACAAATAAATTATTATTTGAATTCAACTCATTTATTACACAAATTTTAAAGGCGAATTAGAGAGCTCCATTCATTGTATAATTGGACAGTTTATTTTAATCCACGTGGATATTATTGAGAGAGCAATGCTACAAAATTCAAATGAAAACAAAAAAAGTTACAATCCAAATGCATATCATCGCTTGGATAGTGGGTCCCATCAATTTTTTTCAATGAGGCCCACTCATTCCACACTCATCCAATAGATGATATACATTTAAGTTTTAATTTTTGAATTTTATTTGAGTTATATAACATTTTTCTTATTGAGATAACTCTTCTGTTTACGATGGTAACAGTAAGTCTATCTATTCTAACCATTCAACGCTCTAAGAAGTCAAGGCTAGTTAAGCCTCTTAATTATGTCGGGTGAGATGGGTTTGTATCAAAAAATACTTCATTTATATTTGATTCATTTATTATTTTGTGTCTAACGTGTCGTGTTATATTAAATTCATGTTGTTTATGAACTGTGTATAACCAGTATATAAACGAGTCGTATCGTTTTTTTTTTTAATTAACTTCACTCATATCCGATTTATTTATTAATCATGTCGGGTTCACTCATTTAAAGAAAACTCAAACCTTCTACTTTCCTATCGTTTTAACGAATCATGTTATATTTTAATATTTCTGGATAGCTCAAGTGGTAACAGAGACGAACTGTAAGTTCAGACGTCCTGAGTTTGAATCTTAACAACCACTTGAAATCAGATCATAAAGGATTTAATATTCTAGTCGCGACATAGATATATCTGTTTTTGATCAAAATAAAGAGAAAAATATACGAGATACGCATAATTTGATCAAAGACCGTTGAACCCAAAAAAAAAAAACTCTTTAAGAAGCCATTGAAAACAAATATTTTAGGCACCCTAAAAGATGAGTAAATATTGAGCGTAAACAGTTACACCATGTTAATAATGTTAATGTGATATAATTATTCGATAAAAAAAATAATAAAATAGATAAAATAATGCTCATATTTTATTATAGAGATAGTTATGTATTATATGATTGGATAATTATGAATTTTTCCAATACTTTTTTTTAATGTTTGTCCATTACACCGGGGCGTTGAATTGGCAGCTTGTGGCTATCTTTTGTCCATATTACTACTACAAAAGGACTTTGTTCAGTTCAACTGGAGGCGGTTACTTTCATGATGCGTTGACCAATTCTTATATATATATTAATTACAGTAAGGAGCATCTGTTGATCTATATAAGAATGGGAATGGCCTTACCCATGCAGAGACTGCCCAGTTAACAAAGCTCTATACTATATCTCTTCGGAGGTTCTACCTCCTCTTCCTCTCCTTTTTATGTGTTTGGATTCTTCAAACTCTCCTCTTCATAGCTTTGTATTTTCAGCTGAAAAAGTTCATAGCCATATAGTCATTCTTATTCCCTTATTTGAATGATTCAAAGCTTGTTTTTTTAGTTCACTACGACATGATGAGTAATACAAGGCGGCCAACGATGAGGTCCATGTTCAATTTGGCCTACGACAGAGGTTGAAAAACAAAAAAAAACAATCTCGAAAGCCACCGAAGAACACGGCACAGTAAGTGTTTTCGTTGATTGTTTTCTTAGTTTTTTTTTTCCATTCTGGGAATGGATACTGTAAAGGGTAGTGGAAAGAAGAATTTCATCCTCAAAACATGGGAGCGTTGCCGATCAATCGATGACAGCCGGAGGAAATCTTTGGCCATGTCCACCAACTGTTTGACAAAAAGCCAATCATGGCACTGCAGCGGCACAAAGCCTTCCAAAGATGCCAAGCGCAAAGATAAGAACCAAATTGCACCAGTTGGCTGTTTCACTGTCTATGTTGGGCAGGAGAGACAAAGGTTTGTGATCAAGACCCAGTTTGCTAATCACCCATTATTCAAGATGTTGCTTGAAGACGCTGAATTGGAGTATGGGTACAGCAGTGAAGGCCCTATCTTGCTGCCATGTGAGGTTGATCTCTTCCACAAGGTGTTAGCAGAGATGGACAGTAAAGAAATTCACCATGGCCGAGGCTTCGCATATGGGTCATGCACTCCTTTCAGTCCAGTCAATAGGCTTGGCAAGAGCGACATGGCCAAGGGTTATGGTTCATATGTCCCTCTCACTCCATCGAGATTGCTTAAGATGAATCTCTTTTAAGCCAAACTTCTTTTTCTTTTCTTGGTAAAGGGTAATTGTCTCATTATGGGGTTGTGAACTTATTACTACCAGGCAAGCTGTGAATGCCTAGGGACAGCCAAAGTCTCATTGTGTATTATATGTAGACTATGTAGTTCTATAATTATGCAGGAAAATTTTTAGTCTTTTTATTGTTTTGTGTGATACTGGTATGAAATGCAATTTGTGCTAAAGAGAAGCCAACTATCCAGTTTTTATTTTTTCGGGGGTTAGGCACTATTACGTGGAGTCAACGATGAGATTTGAACTCACAACCTTAAAATTTAACAACGAGGACGGTTGTCATTGGGCCAACTATTAACTTCAATAAATCTAATAGATAGTTAGTAAACTGGTTGATCTCATCTCGCCTAACTGTGGAACTCATCAATCAAACATTGTAATTTAGTGTTGATTCAATAAGTTTACTAAAATCACATCATTAGATCAGCAAATTCGATCAAATTCTATGGGCAAGGATTTTCAGCTTCTCATGTAAGAAGTCCTTCCTATACCTGATGCGTTTTTTTTTTTCTCCTTTTGAGTAAATTTAATACAAAAACCCAATTCACTCGGGTTAGGATGTCTTCCAACCTAAGCTGAATTAATATATTACTTTACTGTCTATTTAGTTAGCAATTACGACAAACAATTTTTAAATATATGCAATCATCTGTAAATCACGTGTATCGAGTAAATCATACTCTCGCACGAGTCGGATAAGAGATTTGATAAAAAAATCCTCCTTGAGTTATCATGATGGACTAATGATCTCCTTTTCAAGTGGAATAAATAAGAATTTTAATTCTGATGACATCCCTCGTAACAAAGTCATCTAGTATTGGACTCCAAAATGATTTTGTTCTCTATTTGCCATTAAGTATTGCAATTGATTAGCAAAATTAACCCTAATTCTTTCTTTTTCAAAAATGAAAGAGTCTAATGTTTTAATGATTAATTTAAATTAGGCAGTTGTGACAAACGAATTTCCTATATGTTTATTTTATTTCTTCCAGAAAATGAGTTGTATCTGCTCACCTAGATTGATGAACAGTTTCAACAATCATTCAAGTGAGAAACACCCAAAGGAGCAATTTTTTAAGCTATTAATTTACACATGAAAATGAAAAGTCTATTAACATTTGTACTAAATAATAGAATTATTTGTTGAGTTGACACTATTAATCATAAGAAGATGTCAACCATTTAGGGATTGTTTGGGTAATTTTAAGGTATAGATTGAATAGCATTGGATCTATAAAACTCTTCCAAACCTAACCCTTAAGTTTTGTTCATAGAATTGAACATTATACCATATTCAATTCGACATTTGAATAAATAACACAAATATACATAAGATCCACAAATATCACCAAATATTCGCTACTGAACTGCCTAAACCCACCCACCCACCCCACAAGTTTGTTGAAACCTTTATATATGGATTTTACTTGCGGACTATTACGCGTCAAGATTCAAATTTCTAGCTTGAAATCTACGACTAAACAAAAAATAAAGTGATACATTGAACTATTATGATAAAAACCCACTCTATAAATCCCACCTAAAACCATGAACCAAACATACCCATAAAGTGGTCGAAAAATACTATATAACCTAAATTTACAACCTAAATTTGTATCCCAAATGAAAGAAGACCATTGAATGAATGGGTCTCATCAACTTTTTTATATAGAACCCACTGATCCAATGATTCTTTTTCATTTAAGATACAAATTTGAGTTATAAATTTAAGTTACATAGCATTACTCAAAATGGTCATAGAACAGACGAGAAAGGTGCTAATCTAATGGGGGTTTCAGGATTTTTTTTTCCTTCTAATTTTCACCCCAAAAAAATAATTTTCTTGAGAAGTGCAATGGTTTTAACTGTGGAAAACGAACGCACTCTCACTCATATTGATATCGAAGACACCTTTGAAACCTGAAAGATACAAAAAAAATGGGTGGTGTAAGATGCTCAATTTTGCTCAACCCTAGTAAACCCAAAAAGGCGGGTACTTGAGCTCAACAGCTTGCTACCTTAACTCAACCGTAAGAAATCTCCTTATGCCAAAAAATACTATAGTTATACAAAATATTACCGGTACTTGACTAACTCCATAAATTGTTCTCTTTCGTTTTGTGGTCATAATCAATAACCTCTTCAAAACATTGGCTTGAAGCACCAAACTAGTCTAAATGTATGAGTTCATCAGGCACAGAAGATAATAATTACTACTCATTCACCCTTATATATAATCCATATCACATCCGGGAAATTAGAGAATATCACAAAAAATATTGACTAAATAACAACTACAATGAATTTATGGTTAGGGAATAAAGTCTATATCCTAAAGATGGGGGAAAGACCAGTGTCCAAGATGTTGTCCCTGGACAAAGAGCTAATATCTATGATATGATACAAACCAACCCACACTGAGGCTTTCGTCTGTAACAGTCATGAAACCAAAAAGGGGAATGTAGTTAGTAGTTCAAAGGAACTGCTACTGGAAACCCCCGTACTCGTACGTTGATGACCTACAACCTGAGTGAATTCTGTTACCCCAAACAAACCACAAGGTTTGTGTGGTTTCCGAACCCACATAAATGAGCTAAGCAGCATCATCTTTATCTTCATCCTTATCCTCGTCATCTGCAGCATCAGCTTCACCCTCTTCATCTCCACCCTCTTCATCTTCCTCATCAGTCATGCTACTTATTACTTCAGTAATGATAGCTTTCACCTCTGTTTTTCTGTGCATTAGATCCACACCAAAGTGGTTTCCTAACATAATCACATTCAATAGATTAGCTAATTCAAACTCAAAAACTATTCGACATAGCGCATGTGTATGTATGAGTCATACCAAGTTGCCTTATAATATCAGACAAAGTTGCCTGCATTATAACAAGTGCAGAATTTTGTCAGTAAAGATTCATACCCAGAAAAAAAAAAAGTAACAAATTAGTTTGAATTAAAAAAAAAAAAAAAAGAACAATTTGCAATACTAATTACTCAAAAAATGGAGTGGTGGGTAAAAACAAGACTAACAGTATTGAAATCCACTTTCTTCAGAATATCTACTATTACTGCATGCATCTCTTCTTTGCTGGGTTCTGCCTTAGCCTTCTTGCTAGCTTTCCCTTTTCCTATTCAACATTTATTCAAAACAATAGATCAAAAAATGTAAGTAGCAATAGCATTTATTTCAAGTGACACAAAAATTTCCAAGAGGAACCCAACAGAAGTATTACCCTACATGTGTAATTTTGTTCTAATCTAGAGGACATTTCTGTGACAAGACGAGTGACACTAGTATTTCTCAACAAAAAAAAACAGCTTCAAGATGTAAGACATCCGAATATATCATGCATGATAACAATCTTACAACTGGCAGATGACATTCTAAATTAGCTCATGGTTAATCCATGCAATTACCCAGCATAAAAAACAGTGTAATGACCTCAAAGGCTAGGACAGTGGGCTAAGTCCCCAGTTCATGTGTTGCAGTCCCCAAATAGCAAAACAGAAACATACACACCTTTATCCTTTGCCAAAATCTTTGTCGAACTCTTGCTTGACTGCTTCTTGCTAGAAGCTTTTTCCTTGGCAGGTGAAATCGTGTTCTCACTTTTCTTTTCAACTTTTTGCTTCTTAGTAGAAGACACCTTAGATTTAGAAGTTGAACCAGAAGCTCCTTCATCATCACCAGCACGTTTCTTCGAAGCTGGACTGGATTTTTTGGTAGCTTTGACAGGGGTTTTAGCAGATTTACCAGTGCTTCCCTTTTTGACAGATGTAGATCTCCCCACAGTTTTAGCCCTAGAATCTTTCTTTGAACTCTTCTTCAAAGAACTTTTCTCCCTTGGTGTCTGCTTCTTTGGTTCATCTTCCTCTTCCTCTTCCTCTTTGTCTTCCTCCAACTTACTGTCCTCCTCATCACTCTCTGCTTTTGGAACTGCATCCTCGTCATCATCCTCCTGAGAATCACCTTTGCTATCTGATGGTTCAACTTTATCATCAACTTCCTCTTCTTCCTCAACTTTGGATGAATGTTTCTGCTTCTCCCCAGCTTGATATGTCTGCTTTTGTTTCTAGAGGAAAAAGAGAATAAGCTAACAAAGAAATAATCACTTCTCAGGGTTTCTTCTTTATTTTTGATTGATGAGTAAGTTTTCTGCTGCTGTTAGCGCTAACATAATTTGGTTGGTGCGATGCTGGTGAAGAAAGAAATAAACGAGACCATGAAGAGGGTATCACAATGACATCAATCAGAAAGTTGGAAAAGAAAAATGCAAATGACAGAGCCAAAATTGCAAACAAAACAAGGAAATAACTGGCACACGAAACCAACCAAGAAGCCTCTTTCAAACCATCCTTCTTCGGATGTTTTTAAACATAAGGACTTAAGGAGTACCCGAAAATATTTTATTACTAAAATAACAATCAGTGCGAGCAAGTTGCATCAAGAAGCATAGTTCAGAAAAAAACATCACAAATCTAAAAAGTCCATGATGAACATGCAAAATAGGTTTTTATAATATGGCACCAGCACAACTCTCTATATAGATAACAAGGTAGTTTCCCCCTATACAGGCAACAATGTATACTGTATAGAGGCAAGATGCTGATCAAATAGTCAGGAAAGCATACATCAAGTTAAATCATTTTCCCACTAGACATCTAATTAATAACATGGTGATATTTATACAGGTAAGATAGCTGGTTAAAGTCCAACCTTACCATTATAATAGGCAAATGGTAATTTAAAGTACACCTGCAAACTAATCTTTTTGTCAGAAAATTTGTAAAACAATACAATACAAGACCTTCCATCAGTTAAAGAAACGTATTTAGAGGCAACCCCTGATTTGCACAACATGGTAGGTCGCACACATGGAGACAAAGCATCAACTACAAGAAGTTCATTACTGAAGAAATCCATTACCAGAGTTGAAAAAGAACAGCATATTTGAAGTTTAATATACTACCAGTAAAGTAAAATTGTATCAATTTATTATTGCCTTCTAGCCTCAAATCATGGATTTTAATACTGTTGTTTCTTTTTAGGCACACAAAGCAGATGAGTTCTGATTAAAAGTGCTCGACTATGCTTGTCATCTAAAACTGCATTTTTCAATGATTGGGTAGCCAATGAATCATTCACACATATCTCATTTAGAAAGAAATGTGACCAAACATCAAAGATGTCCAGAAACTAAGATCTTCTAGCAATACTCATGGTACCAATGATCTAACACCTTTAAAGTTTACCAAACACTATTCAAATGAAGCCACAATTCGAGGCTTTATCCTAACCAGTTAATGATGTCAACTGAAAAGACATTCCTCTGCATTCAAAGTGTAACAATTTTAGATATTTTTGTATTGGAATAATACTTGCAGACAAACCTTGGCAGGTGTTCCAGCAGCTGCCTCTGAAGAACTTGTAGTTTTGCTAGGTGTGGCCTTCCTCTTTCTTGTTTTACCTTTCTGAGACCACAATGAACAACAACATTTAGGTCACACAGTAATGGCTCAATGGACAACTCAGCACATCAGAAATTCCAAGAAAACAGAAAGGTGTACTTCATAGCAGACACACACGCTGAAAAATAAAGGGAAAAAGTAGGAAGGGACACCTTTTGCGTATCAGCAAGCAAAGCGTCAGTTGTAGAGTGTGGAGATTCCAGAAACTCCAATAATTTTGCCGAAAGTTCTTCCTGATAACATGGTTCAGATTTCTCAGATGTTTCAACACATCAATACATGGAATTACTAGAAAATGCTGTTGCTTATCCCTACTTACCTTTTTTACAGCCGTTTTGTTTACTGTAATGTTGAGGACATCACAAAAATCCAACAATTTTTCTTTAATACATTTGTCCAGCTTCTCCTTAACCTTCGCCCTCTGCCTTTCCTGCTTAAAGGAAAACAAGACCTAAATCCCCAATTCAATTTGAGTGCTCATATTTGTTGTTTATGCATGTATTTAAATCATCTGTGTAGGTGCTTCCACACCCGATCCCCCCCCCCCCAAAAAAAAGGGAAAAAAGAAAAGGACAAGGACAAAATAAACATAAAGGATGCACATGAAAACTGGTAAATGATGAATAAATAGCCCTTCTCTGAACAATGAGACAATATACCTCATTCTCGACCCACACATAACCAGAAAACTGGCCTATATTTTTCTTCAGATTGTGTACCTGCAAAAGTATATTGTGATCAAAATTTTACAACATAATTGTGTGTGAAGACTAAGGTTCCAGATAATTTACTGATTGGAAAAGGATACCACTCAATTGTGGAGGAAATCAATTTCTAATCAACAAAATCACAAATTTGATTGGCTAATTATGAGATTGAGAAATTAGGAGGTCACCTTTGTTTTCTTTCCAAAAAGAATACTATGAAGCACTTGCAGGTTCTCATCAGGTTTTCTCTTGGATAATTTGAAAGCGACTGAAATAGTTCACAGCATTAGACTAAAACAAGCAAAATCTGCTATTACAAGGAAGTCGAATACACAAGTTAATAACACCATCAAGAAGTAATATATAAAATATAACCCTAACTGCCCTTGCAGATTATCTTACAAGGGAGGCATCAAAAGTTCTGCGAAGTATTATGCTTATAGGGATCCCAGTCTATTAGTAGCACAGATACACAAATTCAAAATGAGTAATCGCCTCTAATCCCCTTTTTCACATCTTTTTTTGTTCACATCCAGTTCATGAATTACAACATAAAAAAGATGTAAATGGACTGTATGAGTAAATATTTAAATGGACAGCACACACAAATGACATTAAAAATCCCAAGTGCTGCAATGTGTCAGTGCAATTGTAATTTAGCGAACAAAGTTCAGTGTCAATACTTTTTCGTACTTCTGTAAAATTTTAATAATACAGAATGAAACTGAAATCCAGATATACTCAATATAGCACCCAATATGCCACTAACAACTTATAATGTGTACCTCCTCCCTTAATTTGAAAGAGTAACAGCTATTTAGATCTGTCCACCTTTTGTTACAGTTTTTCTGTCATCGAGTCCTTATTTGAAACACTTGTTTTTTTTCTTTTAAGTTTCTGAGGAGGGGCCACTTTACTGAAGTGAGATAGAACAATTCAAAAGTCACCATTTTCCTTATCAATGCTACAAGAAACAAATCAATACACACTTCAAAATGCTTTTTCTTTATAATCTCTTGATGCAACTCATTTATCTACTTCAACTTTCTGCATATGAAGCATATGTAATAGCATACTTTTTTGCATTCCCAAGGACAATAAAAACATTTCCATCTTATTTCTTGTGTCTATATTTGTGAAATAACAAGAATCAGCCAATATTGATATGACTCAACTGAGTTATATTCAGAACGACATTTTTCATGCCAACAAAGACACAAGATCCAGATAAAGGACAAGTCAAGTAAGACTCATGGTTGACCCAAAGTGACATATGCCAACTCAGCCAAGTCATCGCCATCAGATCGCGATGTATCATCTGACACCATTCCTCGATGCTACACAATGACTTCAATCTCTGATTATGTGTAACTTATTCTTCTATCTAGAATTCCATGTGTATTGAACCATGGTGGTAACCTCTCTGGACATCTGTGAATAGTACAATATGAATGGGAAAGTACACAAAGATGACATTGACCCACTAAGGTTCCAATAATGAAGTCCAATATTTTGAATATAAACTAATATTCACAACACCCTATGACTTTGAGGTAATTACACTGCATACAAACATATACTCGGGTAGGAAAAACATTATTCCACAACAGTGCCGATGCCAAAAAAGAAAAAGGTTAGTGCATTAAGAAAATAGAAAATGCTTGCTTTCTAATGATACACACGTAGAGCATAAAACCTTCATACTAAACTTTTGAGAGTCAAGCAAAAAAATTATACCAAAGTTAAGAGGTGTTATATTTAGAATTGAGAGCACTTCAATCAAAAAGTTGAAAGTGAAACAATAACTACATCAATACCACGGGTGCATATGACTGCAATACATTTCATCGCCTTAGCATTCTAGCCTTTTCTTTGAGTATTAACTAAATAAAATCACTACATGAGTCATATTTTGCAGAATAAATGAAGTCCATCTTTGAATACATATTGCTGTAGTTTTCAAGTTGACAAAAATAATTCTAGGCTTCAAATGAGTAGTTGATCTTAAAATCCTTAAGCTATGACTTCAAAAGCCTACAAAACTGACAACCGCAGACACGCAACATTTAATTGTCTTTTGCAATTCTAGAACAGTAGGAACTCTGGCAAGAACAAAAAGAAAGCCCATGTTGCTACATATATATTATAACAATAACAAAACCATCGCAGATAATTTGGTATGATGTGCATTCAAAATGGAATTGCCAGCCCCATAACAGAGATGAATATATATAGGGTAAGTGTTTACATGATCACTAATATACTCATATAACTCAAAAGAAAAACTATATAAAGAGTTCACCAATGTTCTCATGTAGATATATCATAATAACAGAAAAAATAGTGTACCATTAGGTATATCCTTCAGCAGTGTGCCTCGACCCTGTATTCACACAATATTGAAAACAATTAGCCAATAGAAACAAGCAGCGAAGAAAATGTCATATTTTCTTGTTTTACCTTCTCAATTGACAAGGGTTTGGTAGCAGAACCCCGTCCCGTCGAAGGCTCAGAGTACCGCTCAACAGTCTTCCTCTCCCTCGTGGGCCTGTCAATTGGCGTAACCGGCTCTTTCGAGCTCGAATCAGTCTTTACTTTCTTCACCGAGCCCGGCTCTCTAGCTGCTTTCTTGGAACCAACTCGACCTCTCTTTGAACCTCCAGTCCCTTTCTTGACTTTCTTGCTTTCTTCTTCCTCTTCCTCTTCCTCCTTACTCTTTCCACCTTTCTCCTCTGTTTCTTCCTTTTCTGGCGAAACCTCCTTCTCTTCCATTTCCAAATCCTCCTCCTTTTCCTCTTCTGCTTCTTTCTCTTCCTCCTCTTCCTTATCTTCCACTTCATCCTCTGCTTTCTCATGCTCTTTCAACTCACTTTTCTCCTCGACATGACCTATATCTTCAGGCTTCTCCTCTTCTAGGGTTTCGTTTTCGGACGCCATGGAAACGAACAATCAAGAACAAAACGAAGTACAGATGTAGGTTTGTGTATGTATAGGCCTTCAGAGATCGTAAAACCTAGGTTTTGGAACGGGAAAAAAGGACTTACATAGGTGGTTGTGACTAAAGGGAAGATCAGTGATGCGTGAAATTTTGGGCGAGAGAGAGAGAATTGGGAGGGAGAGTTTGTGAAAGATGGGGTTTTTCTGGTTCTTTTAACGGTACATGAGGGTTTGGGAGTGTCGGAGAGAGAGATTGGGTAGAGACAATTAACGGATTTCAGATTTGGGGCAAAATTTTAGGTGAGGGCGGGCTGAATTGGTGGGGACTCGGGGGTTCAAAATTTCGTGAAAATAATTCTTAGCGGGCTTTGGCTTTTTCGCTCCTATCAGTTCTTCTTGTAGCTTTGACTTGCACAGTTGCACGTAAATCTATACAATTAAATTAATAACTAATAAATTGTTTAGGAGTATTCTGGATCAATTTGGATCAAGATTTTCAGTGCAATGATTTGTTTAATTTTATTTGCTCGTGAACGATCTCAAGTCCAAATTTAAACAATTTAACGAGCCAGTCCCAAATTAGGTACCGCATGTTCGAAAAAAGTCTTATAATCAAATGAGCAGTCAAATAGGCTGAACTACCATCGACAACCGAACTATAATTCAATTCAATTCAGGCGATAAAAGCGGATAGAATTGAGCCTAGATTGGCCTTAGCAATGAGGAAGATCGAATCATTCTGAAAAATCAAATGCGGTGCTGTATTGATAACGATATTACCTAAATCACGGATAAACATAATTATCGTGTCTGAATAAATAAACGAATCGGGAACGTTGGAACGGATTCCAACGATAATCACTAGTAATTTGGCTAATTTTAAGGTATATCATCTCACATAGTCAATGGCAGGAACACTAGTAGAAAGGGTACCCAATCATTACATAAATAGAAGGTTAAGTTTAAGGTCGAAGGTATATAGTATTTTTTCTGTAACTAACTTTGATTATAGTATCAAAAACCTTATTGACTTAAAAATCAGAATGCCCCCGACCGACCCACCTTGATTTCTATCAATTTGTTCATTTTGCAAGTGGAGCAGTAGAACCTATTTGTTCATAATCGAATTCTTATTGGTTTGTAAAGTTTTCTACCCCATTCAGTTTCTTAAGCAGTAAAAAAGCAAATTCTACTTTTATAAGTTACTTGAAAATTGTCACAATCCTAAACCCTCTTTTCATATAAACAATTGGAGCCCAAACACTTTAGGGCATGTTTGGTATGCAGGTTTAGATGGAATTAAAATAGTGGGTTTTGTGATAATAGTCCAATGCATCTTATAAACTCGTGTTTAATTTAATATTTGAGGTTCGAGATTTATAAAAGAAATGAATCTCAACCCGCAATGAATAGTGTATTAAAATCCAAGTATGGGATTAGATAAAACCCGAAGGAGAAGGTTTAAAAGTTAAAGATTTAATTTGAAGATAAAAATATTATTTTACTCAAAAAATTGTTATTATATTCATCTAATAATAAATATTTTAATAAATTGAATAATATGATTTGACATTAACCCATGAACCCCACATAAATTTATGTCATCTATCAAACATGGAATTTGATAAAATTTATGATTTAATCTCATGTAAAAATCCCTTGAGTTTGGATTTAAAAGGGTTTCTTAAAACCAATTCAATCCTCCCCGTGTTGATCATCCAAACATTCCTTGGCTCAGTTTGATTTATGTATACTCCTAGTCCTGTTCCAATGTAAGTAGCAATGTAGCGTAAGGTCATAGAAAAATATTAATTTTGACACTTGAGGGATGCATACGATCTGAGTAGGTGAACGGGGTCGATCATAAGTGCCAAGCTGACCCAAATGCTAATAGCATTAATCTCCTCTGAGACACCTTGATGCCAATGTCCAGTGTACACCATTAAGCTAATTCAATGATTTCTATGTATTAAGTTTTAAAATTATGTCTCAATAACATTAGGAATTATCTACATCTTATCCAATATATATTTTTTCAATTCTCTTATTGGTTGGTTGATTATCCACCATTAACAAGTGAGAAACTAATTGTATACAAATGTGTTTCACTTGAATGCGTGATAGAAGATCCGTTAAGAAGAAAATTAAAGAGAAAGACACTTATATCAAATTTTTATTTATTTCCTGTGGAGTTTGAGCTTAGCCATCTCTTTCGGTGTTATTTGCCATTGTTTTTCGCTATAGGATACCAAATGATGCGCTTATTCATGAACGTTTAAAAACAGTACGGTAAGCATATATAAGCAATTGTTTAGTGTATAAGCAATTCTTTTTAGTGGTCACACCAAAAAATATGTACAATGGAGGTTGGTAAATATGATGTTACACTGCATTCATAAATAGTCTTGAAATAAAGTCGATTGGACAAAGTAACAATCTCATATTTTGCCTAGCAGCAAAGACGAGTCTCGTGGTTGATCATTTGTTTATAGCTTTCATTGATTATCTAGATATATTGGAGGAAATCTCACTTCGTATTAGTATACAATAATATATATCGAGGATGTTTATTGCTTGTATGAAATTATTGTTTACAAACATGGGTGGAGCCACCATTGGACTAGGGGCACATGCGTACCCTCAATTTTTTTAGCTTGATTAGGTATGTATTTTTTAAAATAAAATTTAAACATTCTTAATTGTGTTCACTCTATTATTGTGATATGTATTAGGATAAAAACTCCTACCTAAATGATTATTAATTTTTGGCTAATGTTATTGAAACCTAATTTCAGTATCTATTATATTGTGACATTAAGTATAATACTGAGTCCTGAACAAAGTTACTGATCCATACGTCGGTTAGAAGTCATTGGGTCCCCGTCAACTAAATCCCAAATTAGGTGAAACTAACATTATTCTTAACTTTTAGATACACTTTGAATATGTTCGAATAAATTTTGGATATATTATGGTTATTTTTCAAATTTTAAAATTATAGGATTTATCTTATTATTATATAGAAATAAGTGTCATTATGTAAGATACTACAGAGTTATAAATGGAAGATTGTTACCATAATTTTATATATAGAAAAAATATTTGTTGATAGGGTTGATTTGTAACGCTTTCAAAAGATAAAAAATTATTAGACAAATTATAAATGATAATAATTAATCTAATTCTTGGTACTAAATTATAATTAATTTATTTTTTTATCTTTTTTGTATGTTATGTAGATCAGTTTTTAATTTTTTTTGTTTAATAAACTTTTAAGAATTAAATATAATTTCAACAAATATGTATTTATGAACTTTTATGATCAATTGAAAAAAAAATAAAAAATTATTAATGTGCCCACCCACACTAAGCTAATTTCCTCGCTCCGCCTTTTACAAATAAAATGTTAAGTTTTTTTTTTAAAAATATTCGTAAAATAAAAGGATCATTTGGAAGTTGGTACACTAAATTATATATAATTGTAAAAAAGTACACATAAAAAATGTGTTGTAAAAAAGTACATTGCTGAGATACAAATACTTAACTGCCCATTTTTCTAAAATTTGCTTTCCAAAAAACGATTTTAAGAATATATCTTAAAATTAATTAGGTATACAATGATAAGGCTTAACCGTTAGATTTTAGGAAAATTAATTCGCCAAAAATTTACTTTCCTAAAAATGGTTTTAAGAATATATTTTAAAATTAATTAGGTACACAATGATAAGGCTTAACCTCTGAATTTTATGAACATTAATTCGCGAAAAGCTTCACCTTCGAAAAACGATTACTGCTTCTTCTTCCTATCCAAAAACTGCTTCATCTTCCTTGCCAAGAAGCCTTAAATTATTCCCTAAACATCTACATGGTTTTGTATTTGAAAGAAAAATCTTACTGGTCCGCCATTATAGATGTAAGTTCGTCAACAACATCTACTGCCATATTAATTCATTGTGTGTGAATAAATTGTGTGTATCTCCAAATTGTTGACTGTATTTCTCGCATATTGTAACAAAGACAGTGTAACAATACAATGTAACACTGTAATACAGACAGTGTTCAGTGGTAACAAATTCAAAACAGAGCTGGACTGTTGCAATAAAGTTATATGCAACTATACGTTTGACAAAATATAACAGTACAATATTTTGTGTAAATAAATTTTTACCCTGTTATTGTTACAATGTAACAGTAAAGTGTTAAAATGTTCGCATATACATAATGAACTTGGGTTATGGTGTTCGCATATAAAAAAATATTATAATCACCTTTAAAATGACAGACATAAACTTAATAGAGTCATGAATTCAAACATTATAATTACTTAGATTGAATGATAATGATGAAATAATGTTTCGAATTTACATTGATAAATTAATTTCAGGCCGAATAAAAAGAAGATAACAAATGATACTGTTGCAAAATTTAAAATTCAAACCAATTAATTTATTCTCAAAATAAACAGTAGAATCAAATCTTCTATTAAATTAGGATATTTTTAATACATAAATATAATTTTAAAAAAAATAGTTTCAAAAAATAATTACATGATTTAAGAGAGGAAACAAATGTCAAAGAAAAATCCAAAAATTTCAAATTATGTACTTGGACACAATTAAAAATTAAAATTAAGAACTTCCTTCGTTTAAATTTTTTCCTATGTATTTTTTTACAATTAAACCCAATTTAATTTACCGAAAATAAAAACCGAGTTGGAGTGCACGCAATTTTGCAACATGGGCTGAAAAACTACTAGGCCAATAGACATAAAAGCCCAACAGACAGCGAGGATTTCACTTCCACTACTTTAGTCTAGGATTGCCAAATCAGATTGATCGACGTCGTGTCGAAATTTGCTTCGTCATTCACGTAACTTATCTACCCTAGTAGGTGAGAGACACATTTTCCTCAACCATATAGTCACAGAGAGACGAGGCTTAACGACCGACTCAGCTCAACTCAGACTCAGAAAACTCATTAGCCCTTTAATCCGTTAATGGAGAGCTCACAGGACCCAAATTTTAAACCACCAGTTCGCGCCGACGAGTCCGAGTCCGAGTCCGAGCTCGATCTCTACACCATCCCTACCCACTCCAGTAACTCTCTCTCTCTCGGTGTATATACATGTAATGTATATCTAAAACCCTAACCCTAATTTTCTCTTATTTCAGGTTGGTTCTCTTGGGACTCTATTCACGAAATCGAAAGACTCTCGTTGAGAGAATTTTTCGATGGAAGTTCTTTCACTCGAACCCCCAAAATCTATAAAGATTACCGAGACTTCATCATCAATAAGTACAGAGAAGACCCGTCGCGGAGGCTCACTTTCAGCGAGGTACGTAAATCGCTGGTAGGTGACATTAGCTATCTCCAGAAGGTCTTCTCTTTGCTTGAAAAATGGGGTTTGATCAATTTTGATGCTGCAACGGCGGCGGCGTCTGGTGATGAGGATAGAGAGGATGAGAGGTGGAATGTTAGGGTTGAGGAAGGGGTTCCACATGGAGTCAGGGTCGTGGCGGTTCCGAATTCCTTGAAGCCGGTTTCGTTGCCGCCAAGTGTGGGTGTTGGGGAGAGTGGTGGTGATTTGGTGGAGAATGGGTTTAAATTTCCGCCTTTGGCTTCGTTCTCGGATGTTTATGGCGAGTTGATGAAGCAGCGAAAGGGGATATTTTGTGGGAATTGTAAAGAGCTGTGCAATTCGGGACGCTATGAATATATAAAGGTATATTGGTTTTCTTTTGCATCGTATAGCTTTTTCGCGTTGTTTGTGCTGATTAGAATAAAAATTGCTTTGATCTGCAGATTGAGTATATTAATTATGGTTAGTTTTTATATTCTCCCGATGTGTAAAAGATGTATGGTTTGTCTGCAGGTAATCTTTCAGAACCTATTGGAAATAAGGCTTCCCTGATTTTTTAAAACATTGCCTGTATTTGTTTGTCATAGTTGCTCATTTGGTTCCCCAATTTTCTGCAAGTGTCTTTCCTGTATATTCCTTTTTGGCTTTGACTTCCATTTTCATAAGGTTGATATTATTTCATACTGGTCCATTTGTTGGTATCCAAATGTTGAATTCATTAATTGGCACATTCTTCATCCCAATAAAGTTGGAATCGAATTGATTTTATATATTTAGGATAGACACACGTATGGAACAGGCTTGTCATGCATTATGTGCCCAAGGCCTCAAGTGGCATATGGCTGTGAAGAAGATTTATCTTATTTGGTATGTGATGTGAGACCCATTGATGTGGTACCCACTTAGTCAATTTGACTATGCCATAAACCAAACTTAGGGATCCTTTGTCTGCGGCGTTTCTCTCTCATTTTAAGTCTTAGGCCTACAAGTTCATATGGTTATTTATTATTACATGCAGCAGGAAGGAAGTCTCAGTATTTGTGTGACATGCTTTAAAAACGGAATCTATGGGGAGAGCAAGTCTGGGGATGATTTCAAGTTCATTGACTGCGTTTTAGACAGTGGTGACCACGGAGCAGTCTGGACTGAAGCAGAAACTTTACTTCTTTTAGAATCTGTTTTGAAGCATGGAGATGACTGGGAGCTTGTCACTCAAAATGTTCAAACAAAGAGTAAGCTGGACTGTATTTTAAAGCTTATACAGCTACCTTTTGGGGACCTTATGTTGGGATCTGCCCATGGAAAGGCAAGACTTTGGGATTCCAATGGCAACGTAAGCGGTGTCAAGCAACTACAGTTCACTTCAAGCAAGTCTCAAGAGAGTGTCAAAACAGATGACCATGAGCTTAAGGTTGAGACTCAGCAGAATGGAGATGCCGAGAATGAAGGTCCTCCACCAAAGAGAGTTTGCACTGCTCCAATATCAGATCCCAGTAGTACACTGATGAAACAGGTAGGGATTCTTGTGACTTGTCAGTTAATTTGATCTGAATCCTTTCAGCAAGAAGCAATTGTGAGAAATCAGATTCTTTGTCTTATGAAGTTATTCCAATTTTAGTTCAAACCTCATGCTATTAAGATTCTCTGAGGTTCATAAACTTTTATTAAACTTATTGTGATAGTGATATATTAGTTTGCCTAGATTGTAGAACTTTTTGTCTGAGAAAGAGGGAATTTCATTGAGGTTTATAGTGCTTTATTGTCTTATACACTTCATTGGCAGAAATTTGGGCTTACTGTTTTCATTTTTTTCATGATTTACCCTTTTTTTTCCCATTAGGCCGCTCATATCTCTACCATGGTTGGGTCACATATCACAGCTTCTGCAGCTGAGGCAGCCGTTACAGCCCTTTGCTATGAAAACCAATGTACAAGGGAAATATTTGATGGTGATGATGATGCTGGTGATGAGTTAGGATCTTCCCCTCAAAATAACGAGAAAGAGAGGTCATTGATCCGACTATTTATATAGTTTAGCATTAATATCCGTTTAGCGGTTGTTACACTATTAACATCTGGAATGAATTTACATCTTCACTGTTTCAGAGTCCTTGAGGTTGAAGAATCAGAGATGGAGGAAAGGCCCACGCAATCAGGTATTTGTTGTATCTAAATCTAAAGTAGTCTTTCTTTTTCTTAACTTTCCTCAGTATTTCGGTGGTTATGAATGCGCTGTAAATATAATTTTGTAGTTTTGCCCTAAATGGTGTCACTTCATCATCGTTTGAGACTCCATGAGAATTGTGGCACTGTGTTGTTGACCAGTTGTATTATTGCTCTGTATGTTGCATACTCAGTTCTCACCCCTCTAACTGAATACATTTTGTCTTGCAGAAAATCAGGAGACATCTCTCAAGAAGGATGCTATCCCCTTGACTTTACGGATGAGAGCTGCAACTGCAACGGCTCTGGGTGCTGCTGCTGCTCATGCCAAGTTATTGGCAGATCAGGAAGACAGAGAAATAGAACATTTAGTGGCAACTATACTCGACACACAGGTAAGTTATACTTTTTGTCGGATTCCTACACAATTACACAAGTGACTTAATGCAATAATGAGTCAGAGCCATGAGAAAGTGAACTTACCCTCCACCTTAAAATCCTATGCTGATAACTGCTCTAGTTGGTCATCTTACTTTATTTAGTTTTTTTTTTCCTTCAATGAAATGCCATTTTTTAAGTACACAGACCTTGATGTTTATTCTTCGATGAATGCATACATAGTTGAAGAAAATGCACCACAAAATCAAGCATTTTGAAGATTTGGAGCTGATAATGGAAAAGGAACACTCACAAATGGAGGAACTGGAAGAGTCTCTCATAGAAGAGCGTATAAAAGTCTTACAAAGGGTATTCAATACTGGGATGCCTGGATTGAGGGATCACACTTTTGTAAAGTATCAGACTGGCACTGTACTCTGAAGGTATTCTAATTTAAAATGTAAGGAAGTTATGTAGGAGATTCATCATAAACATGTTGGGCTTCCCATAGTATGTAGCTTGTTTAGTACATCATTCTTTGCTGCAGACAATTGTTGTAGATCAATTTCTTTTACTTTCATGTGTTTCTCTTTTAGTTGCTTATAGTTGAAATGCTCTTGGGAACATATCATACTTGCACTTCTAATTATGAAATGTAAACCAGCCCATATTTTGTGTTTATGTCGATAATTCTGGTTTCATTGCCAAGACTGTTAATTATTTTTCACCACCTGCTTGGAAACTGGCACTTTCATACAATGCCAGGATAGCAGAGTACATTCCTCTTGCATCTTTATAGTCTATTTAAATGTAGTGTGGTCAGATGAGCTCCCTCCAAACCCCAATTCCCATTTTTCCTGAATTTCAGAATTTTTCATTTTAAAAATAATAGGTGGTCTTCTACTATTGGTGTATTTAAATAAAAGTATTCATTTGAGATAAGAAAGATGGCCAGTTTTAAAATTTGAAATAGTCTGATGTTTATTGATTCAAACTTCCAACTTCCCATGTTTCTAATCTCAGACGCCTCTTTTCCATTCCATCCACCTCTCCATCTCTGTTGCTCAATCATGCCTCTTCTTTCTCCTCCCTCAGTCATTTCTCTACCTTTGTCTCCTCTGCCCCAAGATGCCTATGGGTTTCTATTGCTTGATGGAGAAGTCAGAGATCGTTGAGTCAGGCTGTTCGAATGTTTTGCCATAATCATGTGGCCGCCAAAAAGACTATGATGATGACAGCAGTTTGGATGTCGTTGAGAATGGAAAGGTTCGAGAGAATGAAGAACATGAAAATTCAAAGAAATTGAAGGTCACCCTGACCGAATTCGATGATGTTTTCCTTCCTCAGTTTTATTGAACTTAGTTCTTTCGGCTCACGTATGATTTCTTGTGTTCCAGACTCGAAGCTTCTGTGAAGTTTTGGACTTCAATGTTAATTAGGTTTCTCAGTGGTATAATTTGGGGAGTAAGGTGAATTCTGGGTTTTGATTCAACAGCCTATAACTGGGTTAGGAAGCCAATCCTCATGTCCAAAGGTATCAATCTTTCTTGCATATGTTCCATTTTAAGGTATTAATTATTAGTTTCTCTTTTTGCTTTCTGTGTTACTTTCTTAATTTTGAATTGGCTGTAAAATGCTCAGACTTATATTCACATTAACAGATTGGAAAAGGTTGATGTGCTTGTCATGCTGCCAAACATGCTAAAGGTTTTTGAAAGTAACGTTTACTTTAGACAGCTAAATTCCTTGCATTGCACAGGTTATTGCTAGTAATATTGAAAACACAGTAACAATCTAGTGAGTTTCCTCAGCAAAAGAAACTGCTACTTTCAAACTCCAGCAAATGTCTCTCTTTCGGAGAGCAGTAAAAGGAGGGAGTTTATTTATTTGGTACCATGGTGTTAACATTAGATCTTGACCTAGGCAGGCATAGACAGAAGTTTCCTTTGTTGCCCGTCACACAGCTTGCACTCATAAATTTCTCCTTCAAGATCTTCTTGCATTCTGCTACACACCGAGGGAGTGTGCATGGATGCAGTAAGATCCCAAATTGACACTCCACACAATCCGGGGCCAGAATCAAGAACCCCACCACCATCGCTGCCAGAACCAGCGCCCACTTCTTCCCCGCTTTCGCCTCCATTGCCTGATGTTTTCCTCTGCAGCCAAAAACCAGTGTCTTGAAGAAACACTACAGCCTCTGCACAGGTATATATACAGAGAGAAAAGTAGCCTAGACCACTTTCCATTAGCTTACAATTTAATGTTGAAGGCGAATCCGATTACATCTATCTACATCTAATACGGATAGAAAGAAATACTTTTTCTACATGATTTTGTGAATTCAAGTTTATGAGAGAGAAACATATGGTTGATGCTTTGTGCTTTTGTTTTCCACGTGTAGATGTTGGATTTCGGGGTTCATTGATCGGATTGTTAGAAATTTTAGTCGAAAAAGATAATTATTATATGACTATATATCTTCTTCTATTAAAGCATCTGATATATTATATGATAGAAGGATACCAATAAAATTAAAAGGTAAGTTTTACTGAATAACTATAAAGACAACAATGTTGTTTGAGATAGAATGTTGGACAACTAGAAAACAACTTGAGTGTAGTGGAAATAAGAATGTTAAGGTGAATGTGTGAAAAAATTAGAGAAGATAGAATGCGAAATGATCGTATTAAAAAAATGGTAGGAGTAGCACTAATTGAGGACAAGTTGAGAGAGAATAGATTAATGTTCCGTTTGGTAGGAATGATGGAAAGTAGGAGGGATACACTTTCTATCCTTCAAGGAATGAAAGTAGGATGGATACACTTTCCTTCCTTCGTGTTTGGTTGGATGGATGGAAAATAAAAATGACTAATTTTTTTTTTTTTGTGCTAGATAAGATTAGGGGTGACAATCGAGTCGTATCGTGTCAGATTCGTGTTGAGTCATTACGGATTTATATCGAACATTAGTAAAATCTAACTCAACTCATTTAATTAATTGTGTCGTGTCGAGTTGCGAGTTGACGTGTTTATTATTATTATTATTTATTTTTATTATTTTATTATTTTTAAATTTTTTTAAAAAATATATATATATAAATATATATTTTATCATTGTATTTTTATATGAAATTAATGTATATATAATATATGTATATATTAAAAGATATATAGACAAATAAGATACATCTCAACACAAATAATTAACTTTCCATCTATTTTCCTTCCGATTTTGGAGGGATTGATTTTGGTGAGTTAGAAGGAAAGTTAATCCATTCACTTTTCTATCCTTCCTACTTTCCTTCCTTACCAAACATGATGTTTTATTTATCCATCACACTTTCCATCCTTCAAACTTTCCATCCTTCCACTTTTCCATTGTACCAAACGGAGCATAAGATAGTTTGGTCATATTCAATGGAAACCGATAGAGACACTGGTTAGAAAAAAGTGAAAGAAGTTCTCTTAATGGTACTAGGAGTAGAGGTAGATCTAAATTAACATTAATGAAATAATAAGAAAATATATGAAAATATTTAACTTAAATAAGCGTATAGTATATAACCAAAATGAATGACGAAGACAGATTCATATAACTGACCCCAAATGATTGAGACATAAAACTTGGTTTGATTTGACTTTTAGACCTTATTTGGATGATAGTAATCCTAATCAGGAATGTATATCTCATTCTTAATGAAAAAGTACTTGATTTTCAGTAAGAGAATGAATATTTATTTTATTATTATTTTTAGTAATGAATTTTATTTTAGGAAGGAACATAATTTTTAGGAAGGGAGCTTGACTTTAGGAATTGACTAAATTTTGAGAAGGCAATTTTATTTTGAATTTTTTTCTTTTTTAAGAATGCCCAAATAAGTTGAGTATGAGATTACCACCACTGATGATGAGTTTAAGATTCTCACCATCATTGAAAATATAGTTCCAATAAGGGTTTTATTCCTGATGTAGGTTACATGTTCATTAATTACTCAAACATAGTAATCTATGGATTTGGGAATGCGATTACCATTCCCAGCTAAGATTACCGCAATTTAAACTGAGCATTAATGTTGAATCATTTGAATTAGGCAATGAATTTGGAAAACCAATTTACAATGTATCCAGTCATTTATGTATATAAATATATAAAATGTACACAATAAAGAAGAAAGAATGAAGTACATCTATAAAGTCGAAAAAAGTTAGCTATTTCATTGTGAACATGAATATTGCAAGCAGCAGGAGAAGGTCGATAGTGAAAGGTAACGAACCGGAAACTCATAGAGAGATTAGAAGCCAAACTTAGCAAGGAGAAGGTTGAATCCAAGTGCTACACTACAATAGGTATCACTTGGGGCCGCACGACTTAGGCAAACTCTTTACTCGTGCGCGTGCTTATTTCGCTTTAGAAGGGATCAGAGCGGAGTTTTGAGATAATAAAGGATTGTTATATTCATGGAATTAGAAGACTAGTGTGGTTATTAAAGTCACTTGTCAATTCCAACACAACACTATATCAATTTTCTTGAATAGTTCCAAAAATATATTCTTAGGTGATAAGAATTATATAGTCGTCACTTTTAATTAGATTGGATATTCGAATCAGATATTTGATTTTTTATGTTTTTGGATTTGAGTTGTAAAAATAAAATCCATGGAATTAAAGAATTGATTTTGAATTTTTATTAAATTTATATTTGAATAAGTACAAATTCGATCAAAATTCAATCTGTTGATTCGGTGCATTTTTCCACCAATACGAACATCGAATTGTAATGGTTGAGATAATAACCTCAAGTGGACGAGCATTGGGCTCTTTCTGGGCCATAGATTGTTGGGCTCAAACCGAAATCGTAAAGCCCAAATGCAGGCCCAATACTTCAGTGCCCTGATTATTTCCCTCACTATATGGATGATTTGTACTTTGAACCCTAAACTATTTAAGAATTCCTCCATCGCACCATGAAAGATTAGATTTTCTATATTGCACTCTTAAAATATTCCGTCAACGTGAATAGGGTGGATTTTGACCGAATATATTGAGAATATAATGTGAGAAATCTCATATTCGAAGGTATAAAGTGAGAAAACTTAAATTTTCAGGATACAAAGTGAGATTTCCCTTCACTATATATATAGCTAGAAAATGTGAAAAAAATGGAGGGTAAATCAGCAATCACGATCAGAGACGGAGAACAAAAATGGCGCCAAGACGGCTTCGAATGGTCTGTTCGTCCGACGAAGAAGACGAACCACAGCACCACCACAAATCGAATGCTGCGACGACGACGACGACGATATATAGATATGGAACTACAAGAACCTACCATAAACCTAGAAACAGTAACCCTAAACTGAAACCCTAATTCTAATCCCTGTGGAGCAGTCCAGCTTGAAATCTCCGATGATGACTTCATCGGCGTCCCCCTGAAAACTTATCTCCTCCGCCTCCATCTGCACCAGCGATTTCCACTCAATTTATCAAATCATCTACAGTGTCGACAATGAATAGTACTACCGATTCCAACTTTGAAGCCTCTGATTGGCCCGATCAGTGGCATTTTACGGGGGAATAGGTCTGAATTTGAGAAGGGAGTGGTTAGATTCTTGCATTCTCTGCCTTGAGAGCTTGGTTCCGGGTTTTGTGAGGTTTGATAATGTCACAAAGGCGAAGCTCTGTTTCAAGCAGTTCTTGTATTCGGATATGAACTACACTGGTGTTCTGGGATGCTTCCAGAAAATGTACATAATATGCATCTTCTTGATCTGACGGGGCCGTTTGTCTTGCAGGTGCGAATTTTTTGTGATAGTTCAATTCTTATTAGGTGGTATACACGTGCATTTTCAACTCTCTCAAAATGCAATCTATTCCAACCATATATGCCATGGTTCCTTACTTGGAAAAGGTACAAATATCTAAATTTGATATTTTTAGATACTTTTTCAGACCTATTGCCGATACTAGTAGCCTTGAAAAAAACAAATCGGAAGATTCGGAAACTGAATCCACATAGGAACGATTGAAGATTCAACCCCCGATTTGGTGCTTCTTAATCCTTTCAAAATGGCTGCAACATACCCTTTTTGTGATTTCTTTCCATCAAAGAATCATACGAACAGTGGATTCTCACGTGATACACTTTGGCTTGAAAAAGTTTTATCAATTCCAACAGGCATTTTCATCCAAAATTGCCAAATCTTACAAAAGGATATTCATTACTGGGATGGCTGGATTTGAGGGATCATACTTTGGTACATTAGTCATTTTCATCCCAATTTGCCAAATCTTACAAAGGTTATTCAATTCTGGGATGCCTGGACAAAGGGGATCATACTTTTGTAAAGTCTTAGACAGGCAGTGCACTCTGCAGGAGTCTTATATGAAATTATGGTCTATTCTAATTTAAAATGTAAGGAAGTTATTATGGTCTATTCTAATTTAAAATGTAAGGAAGTTATGTACTGTAGTAGATCCATCACAAACATTCTGTTGCTGTGCTTCTCAGAGTATCTATCATGTTTAGTTAATCATTCTTTTACTGCAGAAACAATTGTTGTAGATCTATTTCTATTTCTTCCATGCATTTTTCTTGAAATCGCTTGTAGTTGGAGTGCTCGTCTTGGAGAAACATGATAGATTTGGGGTTTTTAATTATGAAACATGAACAAGCCCATAATTTTATGTTTATGTCGACAATGCTGGTTTTAATTTTCAAGTCATTCTACTTAAATGCCGAAGAATTGGATGGGAAGAGGACACTGTTCATACAAAGTCAGCACAACAGAGTACAATCAAGTGTCCTCAGCCCTCACTTAAATCTTAGCCTAGGCATATACAGAACTTCTTCCCTTTGGAGCCCATAGCACAGCTTGCACTCATATTTTTTTCCTTCAAGGCTTCCTTGCATTCTGCTACGCACGGAGGAAGCGTGCAATGGATTCATTTCAATCCCAAATGCACACTCCGCACAATCCTGGGCCAGAATTAAGAACCCCACCACCATCGCTGCCAAAACCAGCGCCCACTTCTTCCCTGCCTTAGTTTCCAGTGTCGTATGTTTTCCTCTGCAGCATGGGCGGAGCTAGGAATTCTGGTCAGGTGGGCACTTTAATTAAGTACTCTAATTTTTTTTCTTCTAATCAATCACACTATATAATATATTTATATTTATTATATTATATTTGATACATGAAGTCCATTTAACATAAAAAATGCCCAAAAAAAATATATATATTGTCAGGGGCGAAGCCATGAATGTCTATGAGGGGACAAAATATAACTGGTATAAAAAAATATTTAGCCGAAATTGATACAAAAAAATTCAGTTCAAGAATAACAAAAAAATAAGAATCAAAACAAAAAAATAAGAATCAAAACAAAATTATTGTGAAATCGTAAATTCAATTTTTATTTAACCGAAACAAAATTCTAACAAAAAGACAGAAAAAAAAAAATTTAGTACATTTTTAACCTAATTATATATTTCAATAAAATATAAAATTTTTAAAAATCACTAAAATTTTGTATATGAATTAAATGTAAATTAATTTTTCACTAGTTTTCTATCAATGCGCACAATCAGAAGTCCGTAGTAAAATTATTCTTTATGTAGTTGCAACTAGGGATTTTATACTCTTTTCTCCCCTTAGTCAAGTGGGCCAAAAATTTTGTTTTTTAATGGTGGGTGGGCCAAAAATTTTATTTTTAATGTTGGGCTAAAAGTTTTGTTTTTTTAATAAGCTTGGGTGGATTGTGATAGGTCAAATATTTGATTTTTTAATAAGTTTGGGTAGATAATAGTGGACTCAATTTATTTTGTTTTAAATGGGTTTAATTTTTTAAATTTTTTGGATAAATAATGTGGGTCTAATATTTTTATCTTGGATTTTGGGTGGGCACAAATAATATATTATACAAATTTATAATATATATACTTAAGTAAAAAAAAATTTTTTTTTTTGAGGAGGGGGGCACGTGCCCACCCTGGCCCTAGCCTCCCTCCGCCCTTGCTCTGCAGCCAAAACCAGTGCCTTGACGAAACACTACAGCCTCTGCACATGTATATTTAGGGAGAAAAATAGCCTAAACAAGTGGCATTTACCTAGGCAAGACTATGATGTATATATTTGGCTAAGTTATCAGAGTTTTTAATGTTTAAGGCATACACTATTACATGGTTATTACACATACATCCACTAAGACACATCATGAGCTACTTTTCTCCATGATTTTGTGAATTTGAATCAATGAAAGATCAACATATGGTTGATGCTTGTTCGTGTTTTTGTTTTCCTCGTGTAGATGTTGGATTTCGGGGTTCATTGATTGTTATGAATTCAATTGTTGATCTAAAAGTCCCATGACTTGTGGGGGTTAGAGTTAGAGCTGACATCTATGACGACCCACTCTATTGACACTGACTTAACAGTAGTCCATTCTTTTTAGCGGCTTTACTCACAAAACTTATGAGGGATTATAGTTCACAACTATTTAAAGGTACGGTCAGTAAATTGACTATCCGACAAAGGGTTGGACTGCTATATGAATCGGCCACTCTGGACAAATAGTTTTCTAGTTACAAATAAAAGTTCATTATGTTAATGGAATTAAAAGACTAATGGGTCATGAAGGCTACTTGGGCAATTCCAACATAACGCTATCAACTTCCTTGCTGATTTTCAAAAATATGTCCCGACATGATGCAAACTAGATAATCATCACTTACTCTATTTTATTACAGGGCTAATATTAGATATCTCAATGGACTTAATTGGAATTTAATTAGTCGCATATGAATTTAATTTTTAGTGTTTATGAAATCCTAATTCCAGTCTGTTAGATCATACTTCAAGTATTTGGATTTTTTATTATGAATATTTGAACCAATTATAATGCATTTGAATTTTGAATAAATATTAATTAACGTACAATTATTCTATGTAATTAAGGACGGTTCGATAAAATTTTAGATGAAATTCAAATGTAGTTTGTTAAAATCAACTCTAATTAAGTTGGTCGGATTGGATTAGACATTTAGATCAAATATCTAATTTTTGATGTATTCAAATATGAATTGTGGAAATAAAAAATAAAATATTGTCGTTCGAATTACTTGATGCTTCTTAATCAAACATTTGGACCTTGAATTCACGATATTGTTGAATGTAGAGTTATTAAAATATGATACGACCCATTTCGTGAATTAGTGGACCTAACACGATACGATTAATAAAAGAATCGGTATGAGTGAAGTCAATTGAAAAAAACACACAACATGACTTATTTATATGTTAATTATACAGAATTTATATATTATACAAATTTGACATGACACGATTTTTTAAACACGAATTACTAAAAAAATTAAATATAAGTAAAATACTCTTTAATACGAATTTACTTCAGTTGACACAATTGCTAGATCTAGTTGGATGCAAGTTATGACGGATCATCTTATTTCTCAGGTAGCTTGAGTGTATTTTGGGCTAAAAGATGGCCCAGAAATTGTTGACAGCTCAAACCAAATTTGTAAAGTGAAGCCCAATACTTCACCTCCTTGATGATGATTACTTTCCTCCCTGAGATACCTCGCTATATAAACTTCGAAAATGTGAAAAAAAATGGAGGGAAAATCAGAAAAAAGCAGAGAGTGCGAAAATGGCGCCAAGACGCCTTAGAATTGTGTGTTCCTCCGATGAAGACGACGAACCACAGCACCACCAACAACCACCGCAAGTCGAAGAATACGAAGACGCCGATGTCGAAATCGAACTACAAGAACCTACACTAAACCTCGAAACAGTAACCCTAAACTCCTCAAACCCAAACCCTAACCCTAACCGCAATTATAATCCATCTGAAGCAGTCCAGCTTGAAATCTCCGATGACGACTTCATCGACGTCCCCGAAAACTTCTCTCCTCCACCTCCACCTCCGCCTCCGCCTCCACCTGCAGCTGCACCTGCACCATCGATTTCCACTCAATATGTCCACTCATCCACAGCGTCGACAATGAATAGTTCTACCGATTCCAACTTTGAAGCCTCTGATTGTCCGATCGGTGGATTTTTACGGGGCCTAGGTCTGAATTTGCGGAGGGAGTGGTTAGATTCTTGCATTCGCGGCCTTGAGAGCTTGGTTCCGGGCTTTGTGAGGTTTGATAATGCCACAAAGGCGAAGCTCTGTTTTGAGCAGTTCTTGTATTCGGATATGAACTACACTGGTGCTGGGGTGCTTCCGGAAAATGTACATAACATGCATCTGGTTGATCTGCCGGGGCCATTTGTGTTGCAGGTGTGGTATGTTTGTAAATTTGTGATAGTTCAACTCTTATAGATTTGAGCTGCATTTTAGATAAATGGAAGCTTATTGTGTATTCCCGAAGTAAGATCCAGGGGATGACTGAAAAGAATCAGAGTAGCCAAACTATGGAGCCAGTTCATATGTCATCAACAATTTAAGTAGAGTATTTTACTTAAAGATCAAAACTTGCCAATATACTATTTTTTAGTTAAAAAATTTACAAACCCGACTAATCATTACTTATTGTTACACTATATAAAAATGTAGTATTTTTGAAGTTAATTTGAGCTTTGTAGACATCTGAAGCTTCCATCATTGTCTGAAGCTAAAGGCTTCTCTCATTTCAAAGGGTTTGGCCAGCTTTCTTTAGTTGTAGAGTTTGGGATGTGTAGACAACTTCTTCTAAACTTCTGAAACTTAAGATTTAACAGGATGCATTGAACAACTCATGATCAAGTTATGTCTAGGCTTGAATATAAATCATGCGTACATATTTTTCTTTTCCTGTCTTTAGTAATACAACTTCAATCATATTGGGTGAAATTTTTGTAGGTGGATGAGATAGTAAACATCAGTTGTCCTCTTCGAGGCAGGTATCACAATATGCCTTCTGGTATTAAGAGGTGCCTCAAGTTGTCTCTGACTGATGGTGTTCAGCGTGTATTTGGCATGGAATATAGGCCTATAAAAGATCTTGAAGTTCTGGCTCCTGCTGGGATGAAGGTTTCTTTCTTATCTCTTCTACCTAAATGTTATACTTCTGAAAATGAATATTTGTTCACCACAAGGTTTAATTTAGGTTCACCTGTTGATGAAAAATTCTCAAATATTCCTCACAAAATTGAAAATACAAGTTTGACTTTAGGGGTGATGTTATATTAATCTATCTGGTAAGGCTTTTCACATGGGTTAACAAACTGCAAAATGGATTGCAGGTCCAAAACTTTAGTTTAAGTGGATACATGTGAATTTTTTGACCATGGAAAAGTAACCAAAATTTTGGAATATCCTACAATCAAGTTGACTTTAGGTGTGATAAGATAACTTTGGCTGTAGCTCTTTCATTTTGTTTCAACCCTGAATCTCTTCTTATGTGAGGTTAGGTCTTTGTTTGACACAAGTGGAAAGATTCTTAATCTTTCTTTTGTTGCATTACGTAGGTTGCCATTTGCAATGTTAATGTAAGGCATGGGCTTCTAATGTTGGTCCCTGAAGTTGCTGAGGTTTTAGGAGGCTTAGTTGAAGAGTTGGATGCAGCACGACAGAGGCTTGTTAATGAAGTAAATAAGCCACCTAGGGGAAAAAGGTACTTGTAAGAATCAACGAATTAATTATTAAGTTGGACCAACAAAATTTACTGCTTCTCATGTTGCATTGGCTCATTGAAGATGCTGTTGTGACATAGTATTGATTGTCTTCTGCTCTTCATGGCTCTCTCTCATCTTTTTTTCTTTGTAAGTTACAATTCTCTTCCTATTATAATCATTCAAAAAAAGCGATCAATTTTATTCATTATATCGGAAAAGCGATTTTCATTGGACACACACTTTTTATGTTACTGACAAATCTGGCATCATTTACGAATTTAATTTGGAGTAAATTAGTCTTTTGATAAATGCATGGTTGTATACACTCAAGGATTGTAAGGATGTGTAGTTGGCTCTATGTTTGGAGCGAGGCTGATAAACTTTGTTAGTCATCGCTGACTTGTTACATAATTTGTCTGCTAATGGACATGGTCCATGAACCTGAAGGCTTAATTATAACCCAACTGTTGATCACTTCTCATTTATTAATTCATTAACCTCCTGCTTACGCTAGAACCAGGACAGGGGTGGTTCCTTCTTTAGCAACTAGAGCTACTCTCGCTGCATGGCCGCCAGACAGTGCCAATCTTACAGCACACACCAACAGCCCTATGGCACAAGTTGCAACTCCTTTTCAGGCAGATAACCAGCGTATGTTTTTTCACATTTGGGCTCCTAAATCTCATCTGCAATGACATGAGCTTCGAAAATAAAAGTATTGAGTATGAGTTTACAAAGTTGTTTGTGTTGTGGTGGTGCTGTGATGACGAGTGTAAGACTTTTTAACGAATTGATGATAGTAATATAGCTGAGAACCACAGGTTCTGTGAGGATGAATGCAAAATTCTTATGCCTATTAGTGATACTGATACACTGGGAAATGTTTGTTTGTTGACTTTCCAACCAAAAGATTACTATTTCTGGACTAGATCTGCTTTGAACAGAAAAGCAATTTGGCTTATGAGTCTGATTTTACTTGGTGCATAATTGTTTTAAGTCAGTTTGGGTCCTAAGTGAAGTATTGTAAAACAAACTTGACACAACCATAAATTATGTATTTGCAACTTAAATATGTGTACATTTCAATTTATTTAAGTTATGTTTTCATATCTAAATTGGAATCCCCTATTCTCTTTCCAAATAATATCCAAGTGGTTCTCCAAAGCGTTTCCGCAGTTTTTAATATGCACATAGACTGCATGATGGTGAAATGACAGATAAAACCTCAGCGGCATTTTTAATGCTCTGTAATTTGGTCTACTGTTGGGTAAATAAGGTGAGTAAATGGTAAATTGTTGGAAAAGTTCTTGAATTTGACCGAACTTGTGAAACTTTGTATCTGAACGTCAAAATTTGTTCAGTTAGCATAATCGTCTGATTCTAAGACCATTATGAGACATGACGAACAGAATATTCCTTACACTTGCATTCTGATGTGGTCTTCACTTATCATATGAGCAATGCTATTAGGACATAATTTGAGGACATAATTTGGGGACTTAATGATTGTGGCCGGTGGCCCTTAGATTATCAGTGGTTTCCGCATTAAATTTTCAGTGGGTCCCAACACTATTAATCCAATGGTCACAATGCATTAAGTCCCCAAATTATGTCTCAATAGCATTAGTGTTATCATATATTCATTTTTAAAGTATTTGGTGCATTTAGATTTAATTTTTATGAAAATTTTCTTTGTTTCTTGAAAGACATTTGTTGTGATATATGGAGTAAGATATGAGGCATGATTTCATTTTCCTATTGTGGGACATGATGTAAAATTTGTACCACATGATCACATTTACCTGTTTAAAATCTTATGTTAGGTTGTTTTCTTATTGGGAATTAAGTTTATACCACATTGGTGAAAGTGGAGTGAACTTACAGACATATCATGTTCATCCTTGTTTCTCTTTTTTGGATCTTAATTTTGGTTTCCATCCATGGCCTATAGGTACTTCATCTGGTACTTCCACCAGTGCCAGAACTTCAGAAGAGGTTGCTGTTCCCATTAGGAGCGAAGAAGCTGCAACTTTCACATCATCTAATACAGTTTCGATTGCTGAGGATGTTCATATGGTAGACACGGTCGAACACACGTTCATACCAAGTGGTAACAGAGAAATCCCTTTCACTTACTTAGCTAGTTTGTCAGCTAAGTGGGCTGCAATGAAGGACAAAGCTCCCAGTGTTCAGGGAAAAATCAAGGTGGAATATTTTTGTCTTTGATTAGATAGATAGAGCTTCTCTGTGCTGTGACTGCTGTCAAACCCTATCAAGGCTTTTCTTTCAGACTCTAGAAAATTCTTGTCCCAACATTTGGCAATTGGCTAGATGAATATTGTTATGCTATTCTAGTATCTGCAGACAAATCTGGGGAAGGCACGCCTCTGTCGCTCATTGAACATCCAATATCAACTTGAGCTCTGCAACTTCTAAAATATGCCCTTTTGAATTACAAAATAGTCCAGCAAACAAAAATGAACTTTATGTCAACCCAGAAGATGGTTCTGGATCCCTGCATTTAGTTTTGTTTGCATTCATAATTCTGCAATGTGGACAGAAAATACTTTAGAGAGGTGAGATCTGATGAATCTCATGTAGAAGGAGCATCGTCATATAATACTGTATGTCTTTGACATTTAGTTATAATTTCCACAATTCTTTCCTTTGCTGTTTTGTCAGTGCATTATAATTTAGGCATTTAGATAGATAATTAAGACTTATGCTACCATGTCCTTCTACAGTAAGATAGAGTGTAGTTTGTTGTGGCGTGGCTTGCTTTACTCTAGGTAAGATAATTGTGCTGTCTTCAGATCTGTCAAAATGTGGTGTTACATTTTTCAATGGAAGTTTGAGGTTGCATGAATGAAGATAAACACCACAATTTACGAACTTTCATTTGATGCTGCCTTCTTTGTCCACATGTTCTTTTGAAATTTATATCCAATATCATTGAGATGTGTTTTGACCTTTCCTCATAAAATTGGCCTTAAACACTCCAATTGTTAATTAGTTATTACAGTTGAAGAATTATCTTTTACATACCATAGAATAGGCTCTTCAGACCATATCCATCAAGTTTGGTAGTGGGAATCCAATTCTCTTTACAAAATTTATCCTCCAGTGCAACTAAATGAACGCAAATATGTAGTGCTTTTTGACTGGCGTGAAGGGATTTCAATATAAGCAAAGGACTAGATTTGAGCTGCGGGTTTATATAGATGATGGTAGCCTCATTTCGGAGATGCTCATCGATCACAATGTAAGTTGGATTTGGGTTTATTAGTGGTATGCTAATTAAGTTTTTGTCAGAACCTAACTTGTCTGTTAATGGTATTTGTGTTCAGGTTGTACTGAAAGGAATAGGACATTCACCTGAGGAGGTCACTGCTGCTCTCGCTTCTTCAGACAAGAAGAAAGTTAGTGACATGAAAGAGACTTTGAAACAATTTCAAAGTTTCTTGGTGAATTTTGAGGTAATATATTCAGCTTTTATAAGCTTTCAGCTAGCACTGGATCTTTGTACTCTACTTTAAAGACTGATGGGCAGTTTCAGATTAAGAGGACA
Organism: Ilex aquifolium; assembly: GCA_951799425.1. Taxonomy (NCBI): domain Eukaryota; kingdom Viridiplantae; phylum Streptophyta; class Magnoliopsida; order Aquifoliales; family Aquifoliaceae; genus Ilex; species Ilex aquifolium. Next base: position 26,454,181 of record OX637404.1, on the reverse strand, counting down.
GATCTTATAAATACTTCTACAATAATCAGCAAGCTTTTGATTCTGTAACGCTGTTTCAGGGTACGATGCTTGTACAGCTGAATGAAGCCTCTTCTGTTCCAATTGCCATTGATATGAACCAAGGTTGCCCTGCACCTGATGCCTGGTTGCTTCTGAGAAGACTAAAGTCCTCCAATTTTGCTCAACCACAGCAGCATCCCATCATGGATCCCATCGAATTATCCCCATGACTTGATCGACACACATGCTGCACCTTGTGCTTGGTGACAGAGTGAAATGATAAACTGTGGTCTGATTCACAGCGTTCAATTGATTCAGGTGAACGCCACAAGCAAGGACTGAAAATGCAAAGGAATTTGTACCATTGAGAATATCCTCGCATACAGGAATGTTAACTTGTGGCTCGCATTGGATTTGACTCCAGATGTGCTATGCTCGGTAGGAGGTGGTGAAGCTTTTCAGGAAGTCCGCACTGAGTGCAAATGCATCATCCTTCGAAAGGAAACTTGGGTTTATTGTCCGGCTCCTTTGGTTAAATTGCTTACAAGTTACAAACCTTAAGTGAAGGGGAAAAATTAGTTATTTGCTGCCGCTGGCATAAGTGAGGGAGTCTCTTTGAAAAGTAATTTTGTACCATCTGTATTCAGGTCCAATACGTTGTTGCGCTGATTCAGGTGAACACAAAGACAAGCTACAAGATCTGCACCGATAAAATGGCAAAATCTCAAATCACACCAGATTGTACAAAAAAGTATTCGCAGTTGGTTAATTAGGAGGTGGCGTTTTGTTCATCCATCATATATTTGTATGATTTATTTGAACTTGTAACCTTATACAGGATTTTAAAACATTGTACCTGATCAAAGGATGGGGGTACTATGCACAAGTTTATGGAAGTTAATTGTTCATTTAACCTCATCACAATGCCACATTGTAACATACCATGGAATTAATTCACAAAAGTTCATGAACATTGCACTTCCGTTCATGTCAAATCCGGTAAAAACTTCAAAATAGCCTTTCAAAACGATTTTTTAAGGTCAAGAGCTGTTATGAAATCTGATGAAAAAGCCGGGGGCCAAATGGGGGGAGCTATTTTATGATGTTTGGACAAAACAACATAAAAAAGCTGGATCCAAACATGCAACATCAGTGAGATTAGGAGAAGGCTTACACACACTTCCCTCCACACCAAGCCCCCTCCACCCTTGGACCCAAAAAAAGAAAAGAAAAAAATCTGGTAAGTAAAGGTACGCTTGCACAAAAGTAAATTATATACAAACATCATTGAGATTTATTTATGCACACGACGTAATGTTCTGAATATCAGAGGGGTCTAAACACAACACTAAGGTCATTCCATTACAGTACACATGCCAGTTTGATATTAATCTGTTTTCTGCTCAGGTGTTTGGATAGTCTCTGGGTAAAGAACTTTCTGGGCTCCAGTGAGATCCAAGATCTGTTTGCTTAGTGTTTCCTCTGGTGAAACCCCTGGCCTAGGATTATACAGCAGTCGGAAAAACAAGTCCATCACCTCAGGGCAGAACACCTTCCACAGAAATGTGACGCTAAACCATGCTGGATGCGTCACATATCTGTCTCCCCTGCATGCACTATTCACAATCGCTTTGGCGCATGCTTCTGCTGCAGCAACGGGCATTATGCTCACTTGAACCTGAACAAAAAATACTTTCAATTGATCTCAGACACAAACAACGGTAGATCAATGATAGGTATTTGATTCGGGTATTTGATAGACAATTATATACTCCAAAAGCTTAAGATGGGTATAACGTAAGTATTTATACTTCAACACGTGCAGGCTAATTAACTAGGGTGGCAGTGAGATCCGAACACATGACCTTCTGCTTTGATATCATGTTAAACAACTATCTACTTCAAAAGTTTAAGCTGTTGAAAATGATATAACTTTAAGTATTTATACTAACAGTATTAACATACACAATTATGGAAAGTATTGCTGGTACTATATGAGACCATTATGGACACAAGAATGCAGCAGAGTCATGTACTTGGTATACTTTAGGAGAAGCAATAAATCGAAGGAGAAAAACTTACATCCCTCATTTCTTGATCAACCACCACTTTGCCTCCCTTTGTTAAGAATTTGCCTTGGGTTAACTCGGACTCTATAAACCCAGGAGTCACTAGTGTTATCTTGACGTCCGGTGCAAATTCAACCCTCAGAGTCTCAAAAAATTGTGACATTGCTGCTTTGCTTGCCTATAAGTAACCATTAAATTGTTAGAACCAGGTTTAAGATATTAGAGGAAACACAAAGAGCACATATATACTAATCACATGACTCACATTGTACAAGCTCATCCTTGGCATAGGCAACCATGAAGCAGATGAAGAAAGGGCAATGATCTTACCCTTGCTGTTTCTTAGGTGTGGAGCGGCAAACTGGGTAGTATAAAAGGAACCCCAAAAGTTAATATCCTGTGAAGCCATTGCATGTTAGCTTGAGTATCATCTTTGTAGAATTTATCCTACGGAAAAATAAATCTCTAAACTTCTGAGAATTCTTAAGACTATCAAGAAATGAAAAATAAATAAGATCATACACTTTTCCTAGAATTCAAGTTAAACCGACCCTTTAATTATTGGTGTTTGCAGATCTTGTTCTTTTATTCTTTGGGCCAATAACTACTCAATCGTGTTCTACCAAGTTTCCCTGTTGGATTCACATAAGACACATCCAAAATAGCCATTCCTAATAGAAACAATGTATGCAAACTAATAAGGGAAGCAGACTCACCATTGGTTCATGAGGCAGTAATGCTTAAGATATTTAGCAATAATAGATCCAATCATAATCTTAATATACAATAGAGTTTTGGTTAGGACATTACCATTACAGGTCTGAGATCAGTAATATCATCTACTTCTTCCAACATAGAGACTTGATTGACCCCAGCATTATTTACCAGATGATCCACTGTGAAAACAATACACACACATGAATCCATTATACATTCTTTACAGATTACACTAAGACAATTTTACTCGATTTCTTCCCATTTATGAGCTTGGAAGAAAATATAGTAAGACACAGAATCAAAGGAAAAATAATCTTCCACCCAATTGGAACTTACGACAGCCATAGCGATTAATGGTTTCATCAACAAGGAGCTTGCAGTCATCAACATTGGAAACATCAGCACGAATGGCTATAACGTCAGCAGCCCCCAACTCTCGCGCACACTCGGCTACTATACGAAGAGGCTGCTCTCTCCTCGCTACAAGAGCTAAGCATGCCCCTCTCCTCGCGTACTCATAAGCAAGATGCTGAAAAATACAACAGAGAATATTTTGAATATTCACAATAAATACGCTTGAGATTCAAATGGTCCATAATGAAAGATTAGGGGGATACACAAGTGAAAGGACGAAAACGTGAGATGAATAAAAGAATTATGTTTGGTTAGCAGGAAAAAGTAGAAAAGAAATGAAAGTATTAGTCTTTTTTAATTCATCGAAATATATCCCTCCAACATACCCTTAGTAAGGATGATCATGTGGGTTGAGATGGGAGCTTTTTTTTTTTTATCTTTATACCCTTAGTAGATACATATATGTAATTGACCTAATGTTAATTTATAAGTAAAATCAAACTGAAATATGCATCTTTATTTTTTTTCTCCTCTTTTATGCATGTCAAAGATTAAAAAAAAAAATGAATCCCCAAACGAACTGTAAAAAACCTTTACTCCAAAAAAATAAGATATATTCTCAATACCCTCTTTCCAAACAAGCTTTTTTGGAACTAGTTTATATAAGTACTTTTTAAAGGTTTTGAAGTAAAATAAGTTAGGTCTGTTTGAACATTGATTTTTTTACCAGTTTATACAGTAATTTTTTGGACCTAAAAAGGTTTATTTATATTGATTCAAGAAATTGTTTTTATGAGTTTTTTTTTTGATTTTTTGGAGTTTTGTCCTGGGTCTTACATGACTTTTAAATTTATTATATTTATTAAAATATTATTAATGATGTAAAAAATTTTAAAAATCATATTTTAGAAACTATTATACACAATATATAAGTAATTATTTTTTTTTATTTTAACACAAAAAAGCCAAAAAAGACTAGAAAGTCACCTCAAACGGATTTTTTCAATTTTTTCACCTTTTTAAAAAAAACTTTAGAGGACTGTTTTAGCTTTTGACTTTTTTGCAAAAATTTTTCAAACTACAGCTTTTCACCTAAAAAAATCAACTCAAAAAAAACTCAGTTATATCCTATTCCTAATATAAAATATGTATTCTCAAGATTCATAATTAGATCTTATAGTTGTAAATTTAAATCTCGTCGTTCCCTCCTCCCTCCTATAATAGTGTCTGGCCCCAAAAAAAAAAAAAAAAGCATTCTCTACTAGTTGGAGATATTAAAAATAACACTTGCTTATTCTGATACATTATACAATATTAATCCAGGCAAAAACAGATCTGTTATTGTAGGACAATAGAATACACGAAACTTTGAAGATGCGTTACCTCGCCAATGCCGGAGGAAGCACCGGTGATCAGGACGACCTTGCCGGAGACGTCTTCGGAGAATATGGAGTTGACAAATGAGAGGAAGAGCTTGAGACACTGAAATGGGGGCACAAAGAGCAAGAGGGAGAAAAAGGTCGCCGGAGGTGCTACTAAGTTGAGGAATTGGTGGATCAAATCCATGGCCTCTGTTCGAGATCGAGAGAGAGTTAAAAAATGCTTGTTTTGGTTTGTAGAAGAACAGAGATGATGGATATGCATGCAAGAGAAAATGCCAATGTCGCAAGGTGCAGTGTGGTGTTTGGGTGGCAGCATTGCATGAAACAAGTTCGACACGTAGTCCGGTCCGAAGCGGTGGTATATGCCACGGTACCCAAAAAAAAAAAATATATATGGGATAGTATACTGAAATTAGTATATGGGATAAAAAAATTTATTTGTGTCAAAATTCATTTAAAAAATTTTATTAAATGAATTTTCATCATGTGGTAGAATTATATATGTGCACACTGGATGAGAAATTATCATAATATTAATTTATTAGATATTTTTAAGATGAATTTAATAAGATTCATTGGGAGTGCATAAAATTCTGTACACCATTTTCTTAAAAATAAGTTATTAGAATCATTGTCTAATTGGTAGTCAGGGCTTTTATGCTGGAGTTCGCAATATTATTATTTTTTTGGTCAGGGAGTTCGCATTATTAAAGCACTTGATTTTATATATACTTTACATATTGATAGGGATTTTATGTGAGAAATATGTTAAGAACTTGATATAAATTGTGGGGCAAATTACACTTTATACCTTAAGGATTTAAATTTTTTTATTTTATACTCTCAAAAAATTATTTTTTTAATATTATATCCTTAATTTATTAATATTGTTGTAATGTGGCTCGTGTAAGATTTCATTGCTTATTTTGTCAATGGAGTGGTTTTTGATGGAATGAATAATAGAAACTAACAAAAATTACATTGCAATAGTTTTGATAAATTAAGGGTACAATATGAGAAATTTAGCCTCTATTTGGTAAGGATTTCTCAAAATACTTTTTTAAATAAAAAAAAAAATTGATATATTTTTGTTTTTTTGCTTTCAAAAAGCAAGCTTAAAACTCATGCTCGTGCACGCATACGCGTGTACATACACACATTAATATATAAAAAAAAAACATAGCGGTATAACATACCCCACACAAACAAATACAATAATACAAATATACACATATACTAATATACCAAAACACACAGACACACATTAATACAACAAAATACACACACACACATCTCAAACACTAATACACTAAAAAACACATATACCTACACACACTAATACACCAAAACACATATACATAAACTGACACACCAAAATACATACACACAAACATAGACTAATACTCCACAATACAACGAAATACACACATAGTTATACTAAGGATTAGTATATTAGAGTGTGTGTGTGTATGTGTTGGTGGATTAGTGTGTGTGTGTGTGTGTGTGTGTGTGTGTTTTGTTGTGTATTAGCGTGTAGGGGGTGTTTTGGTGTATTAGTATGTGTGTGTGTTTTGTTGTATTAGTTAGTGTGTGTGTAGGTGTTGGTGGATTAGTGTGTGTTTTGTTGTGTATTAGCGTGTAGGGTGTGTTTTGGTGTATTAGTGTGTGTGTGTGTGTTTTGTTGTATTAGTTAATGTGTGTGTGTGTATTGGAGGATTAGTGTGTGTGCGTATGTATTTTTGGTGTATTAGTATATGTGCGTGTGTGTATTTTAATATAGTAGTGTCGATGTGTACATGTTTTGAAATATTAATGTATGTGTGAGTTTTGCTGTATTAATATTTATATCTATTTTGGTGTATTAATAGACAATGGTGGCCTACTATTCAATGGAATTATGGAGAATAGATAGACTTCTTCCATATTTGTCGAAAAATAGGCTTGTACTTATTTTCTTCTTTCTCTTGAAAGTTCTATCTTTATTGATTGATTTGGTTCCTCATTCATTCAAATCAAAGGAGCTAGGCTTCATCAGGAAGAGATAGGAATGCTGCATTGGCTTGTCTGGCGGTTGGTCGCCAACAAACTCTACACCTCAACCGGCTAGCCAAACAGTTGAGTCGAAGTGAACAAGTAATGGAAGAAATCTGAACTACGAAGTGCCCATAATTTAGGCATTAAATATGGTCGGGCCAAAAATATCAAAATTTAGTTCAATGTTGACTTCACATGCTATCACAACACGAGTCCTAAAACAAAGTACTAAATCATATCCCCTCCAAGGTTGAATCGCGATTGCAATACTTCTCGCTGTATATAGAAATTTGGGTAGTACAAGAACTTCTATGTTATTTTTCTTTGGGGTAATCTCAACTTGCACCTTAAAAGATCACTCGAATATCAATTTATACACTCAAAGTTTAAAAATATCAATTTACACATTGAAAGACATAAATTTGTATCAATATGCACGGGAGGTTAACTGCCATCCACTTTGCAGTTAAAAAAGTTTGGGATAATTACAAATTGCACATTTAAAGTTTAAATATTTCACATTTATGATTAAAAAAGAATTTGATCAATTAATACTTGTTGAATACCTCTCAATTGTGTCGTATCATGTTATTTTGTGTCATGTCGTATCATTTTCATGTTGTGTTCGAGTCGATAAAAAAATATTTGTAACACAAAATATTTTCGTGTCGAGCCAATTGCGCTGTGTCATATATTTGACATTTACGACAATTTATATAATATTTTTTAACAATTATAAAAATACCTATTTTTTGCATACAATACTCGTTAAATAGTTATTTTTTGTCTGCAGTTGTGTTATTAATATCTAACTTTAATTTGATCGAACAATCAAAAGATTCGTGTCTAACTGTAGACAAAAAATAACTATTTAACAAGTATTGTAAAAAAAAAAAAATAGGTATTTTATATTTTTTTAAAATTTTTAAAATATTTTTTTATTGACTCAAACATAACAAGATACAATTGAGGACTATTTAACGAGCATTAATGAAAAAAATTCTTTTTGGATCATAAATATGAAATATTTAAACTTTAAGAGTGCAATTTATAATTAGTCCAAACTTTTTTAACGGCAAAATGGATGACAGTTAATCTCAGGTGTACATTGATACAAATTTATATTTTTTAGGGTGTAAATTGATATTTTTAAAATTTGAAGGTGCAAATTGAGATTCAAGTGATCTTTCAGGATACAAGTTGAGATTAGTCATTTTTCTTTTTATTGTATTTCTCGCTATATACAAAAAATTTGGGTTCTTGCCCGTGCTTTGTATTAAGAGCAATCCAATTACATATGAGCAATGCTACATATGGACTTAAAAATTAGACTTAAAAAGTAGACTTGATAATTAGAACCATTAATTTCACTGTGAGTCCCAGTATTTATTGAGACCCACTAACTATTCAATAATTGTGATTTATCAAGTCTAATTTTTAAATCTAAGTTTTAAATCTATGTAGCATTACTTATTACATATAGAGTCCACTGCATCAAAATAAAGTTTATGTACTATGCAAAACCATGCACATATGCTTGCACATATCACTACTCAGCACATCTAATTCTTTTCTGCTTCTTCCAAGTTATTAGCTTACCACTTATTCAAAATCTATGACCATTTGATTTTCCACTCTACTTTTGCTTTTTTTTTTTTTTTAAGGCCACTTTGTTTTTCTCTTATTTCTCCTTTTTCCCATTTAGTTTAGGTAATATATTTTTGCCTAGCCACTCACTTTTCTAAATTGTTGTACAGCTTCAAGCGTTCTCTGTTTGTTGATCCTTGAAATGAAATCATCCACCCTCTTGTTTAGCTCTTCAGCAGGCAAACTAAGCCCCTCTCCATCTAAATCCTCATGAGTATCTTGGACTTTCTCAAATGACTTCACCAATTTCCTCTCTTCCTTCTTGTCAAGAGGAGAGTGATTTCGAAGGGTTCGAGTCCTATTAACGTACTCATCATAACAAACATCACTACCCGAAGACGAATCTGCTTTGAAGATATTGGACTGTTGGACGAGGAATATAACAATGAGGTTGCCTAATATGATCAAGAGAAATTTGGATCCGAAGAAAAGTGATATCATTTTTGGGAGAGAGATGGTGAGGAAGACGTTCATAGTGGCACGTAGAGGGGGATACCAGAAGGGACTAGAACAAAACAACATGCATGTGAATGCTGTTAAAGAATAAACGATAAGGTTACATAGAACTTGTTGCTTCTTGTACTTGTTCATGGCTTGAATCTTCTTCGTCCTGAGAGGATCCATTGTGAACAAACAATGATTTCCCAAGTGGGGTTTATTATGGGTTTTAAGGTGGGTTTCAAGGGGGGTCTAGAAAACCTGAGGGAGGATTTTCATCAGACTGAACATAGAGCAATGCAAACACTGGACTATATAATAGAGAAAAAAGCTAGATATTTCTACCCTTTTTTGAGTTTAATTTCCAAAGAAAAAGGTATATATTTCAGTAGGTCTAATCACAGGTTATTTTTTTGAAAGTGATTACTTTTTGTAAAGTGATAAAGTATGGTAGGTTGATTAATATTTATTTGAGTGCTTTTGTTTTTGAGCTGCCTTCTTTTGTTGATGGTTTTGAATATTTTTCTCATTAAGGCTTTCTTTTGGGAATTGTATAACATATTGCAGAAGTGTAGGATCAAAAACATACCTTGTTTGCTTTAATTCTAAATACCGTTTGAGGATGTTCCACGTACTTTAGAATCTGAAAATTGTATTTTCTTCGATTGTTCGAGCAATATAGTGTTGTTACACAATAGAAATCAACACCAAGTTTCCACAGCACAAAAGCCTTTCAACGTTATGTAGGGAGAGAGAGAAATAGAGTAGGAGACTTTAATGTTTGATTATTTTCCAGAGATGTCATCTATTGGATTGCCTTGGGTTTATATAGGCAACCAATATGTGTCATTAAGAGACACATTATATAGAGACATGTCTGTTAATATTTAACAGATATGTATTTTGGGTGAATGATACCTTTTGGTAAATGATACCTCTTGGTAAATGATACCTCCAAAAAACATGTCCCTTTGGGCATTTTTAATTTGGGTCAACCCACCATGGGTGCCCTGGTTCGGGTCCATGACCCAACCAATATCTAACATCTCCCACTCGCACGTGGTGGGTACGACACTGTCATCTCTCTCAATCCATTATATACATCAACATCAATTCATACAGGCTAATGGGCCGTGCGACCGCTGAGCACACCTGCAATTTGAGAGCTCTACACTAGAAATTCTACAGAGCCAGTATAAAGACATCAACCATAAAAAAAATTGAAAATGGTGTCTCAAGTACTCTAGACCTATTCGAATACACTGGTTCAACCATCTCTAATCCCTCACAATATAAGAACATGCATAACCCCTCGAAACTTTCGCCTATACATTCACACTTTGTTACTATCTAAACTAGCGCCCAAAGTTGTCGACAGTGAATATATCGCGGGATGTTCCAAATGGTTTTCCTTTTGCCCTCATGTCATTTAGTTCAAAATTAACCGTTTTCCCAGCAATGTCCTGGAAGGCCGAATCACTCATGGCCGTAAGTAACATGCCAAAGTAGCTGAACATTAATTCTTTCACTTTATGACATAGTCAAAAGTCATAGACTACATAGAATGTTTGGTTAAACAAAATAACCTGGTCATGTAAAAATGACTTGGAGGGCTCACACAGTGAGGAAGCAGGGATCCATTCCTTCACTTCCTTAATTGTCGCCAAACACATATAGTATGAAATACATGCTACGGTGGAGTTTCTCGATCCTAATGAGAGAGTATGTCATACTCAAACACCGTACAAATCTTAGTCTAGTCGCTCTACAAGCGTCTAACCCGAGTTCTCTATTTGCTCGCCCTCCAAAGACGTCAAATTAAGATCTCGCATCTGGCTAATCAACAAACACAGACATAATGGACATGGAGTTGTGTCCATTATTGATCCTCAAATGTCAGATCTCATTCTGTGTACAAAACAGAGCGATACTATATGCTAGAGTATCTCATCTTTGCTCGCCATATCAAGCGCCAAAGGCGATTGCTCGTGTGAGTGAGCCAATCACGCCCGCTGACATGCTTAATGTGCGTGCTTTCTCAAATATCAAGGTAATCAAGCAATATAACATTTAATTGCAATTAAAACCATGTATTAATATCCCAAAAAGAATGTTAATACAAATGAGTAAGTGATCCATACAATCTTTAGCACATAATCAATACCTACGAAGTCCTAGAGTTCTAACATGAGCCAACTACACATCCCTAGCTATAGGCTTAGTTAGGGGGTCTGCAACCATATGAGTTGTAGGTATATTTTTCAAGATTACTTCTTTTTGTGCAATCATGTCTCTGATGTAATGATATCTTAGATCTATGTGTTTGTTTCATCCATGATACTTAGGATCGTTAGCATAAGCTAATGCAACCATGCTATCACAATGAATCGTCACTGGGCCCAAGGTATTTGTGACAACTCCTAGATGTTGAAAGAACCTTCTTACCCAAACAGCTTCTTATACAGCAGCAAAACAAGCCACGTATTCTGCTTCTATGGTGGATAAGGATATGCATGATTGCTTTTTACTACTCCATGTAATGGCCCCACCATTATATAATAAAACATATCCTGATGTGGACTTGCGTTCATCTATATCACCACCCAAATCAACATCACTATAACCAACCATCCGTAAATCAGGAGACTGGTAGCATAACATATAATTTGAAGTCCCTTTGAGATATCGTAGTATCCTTTTGACTGCCTTCCAATGAACTATTCCAAGATTTGACTAAAAACGACTAACTAGACCTACCGCATAGAAAATATCGAGACGGGTACACATCATAGCGTAAATTAAGCTACCTACAACACTGGCATAGGGAACACGAGCCATCTTTTCTTTTTCCTCAGGAGACTTAGGGCACATCTTTAGGCTTAGACTCTCATCTTTAGCTACATGAGTGTCTATGGGTTTCCAGTTATGCATCTGGAATCGTTCAGGAACCTTCTTAATGTAAGTCTCTTGAGACAAACCAAGAAGTTTCTTAGAACGATCCCTTAGGATCTTAACTCCGAGCACATAACTTGCTTCGTCCAAGTCCTTCATCTCAAATGTTGAGGACAACCACTTTTGAATAGTGATAATCATCTCCTTATTATTTCTAACCAATAAAATATCGTCAACATACAAAGATAGAATCAAGAATCTATCTTTAGACCATTTAACATACACACAATGGTCTTCATCAATCATCGTAAACTCATTAGAAGTGATAGCTCGATGAAACCTTAGATACCACTGTCTAGATGACTGCTTCAGGCCATAAATGGATCGTTGGAGTTTATGAACTTTGTTCTCCTGACCCACCACCACGAAGCTTTCAGGTTGATCCATGTAGATTTCCTCATCCAGTTCTCCATTAAGAAATGCAGTTTTAACGTCCATTTGATATAATTCTAAATCCAAATGTGCGACAATAGCTAGAATCATGCGAATCGAGATAAACTTTACAACTGGAGAAAAAGTTTCCTCGTAGTCCACACCCTCTTTTTGGGTGTAACCTTTTGCCACTACGCTAGCCTTATACCTTTCTATGGACCCATCCGCCTTGCGCTTAATTTTGAGAACCCATTTATTCCCAATGGCCTTGCGCCCAGGCGGAAGGTCAACCAAGTCCCAGACTTGATTAGTTTTCATTGACTACATCTCGTCATTCATTGCAGTTATCCACTCATTACTAGTAGGTGATGATAGAGCCTCTTGAATATTTTTAGGTTCGGCATCATCATGTGGTGCAACCATGAAAGCTTCCACTTCAATCTCAAAACGATGTCGAGGGATGGTTCCACGTTTGCTTCTACGTAACTATGTCGTATGGATCTACATCTATTGGAACTGGTCCACCATTGAGTATATCGCTCCCACTGTCCCTAGGAGGTGACAAAACTATTTTCTCGATCTCTACTTAGTGGGTATATCTATTTGGGGATCATCTACCTCATAGAGTTCTATTCCTTTAGACATATCTCCTCTGCTGGGAAAATCATCTTCAAGGAAAATTGCATCTTGTGACTCAATTTTAGTTACCCTTCTATCAAACTATTCACTTATAAACACATAGCTCTTAGAGTGCTCAGAATAGTGGATGAAGATACACTTCTTTCCTCTAGAACTTAACTTCCCATATTTATGAGAAGTATTGTATACATAAGCCGCTGAACCCCATGACCGTAAATTATTTAAGTCAGGTTTTGTGCCTGTCCATAACTCATATGGGATAGAAGGAACTGATTTAGAAGACACTTGGTTAAGGATATAAGCAGCAGTCAATAAAACATCTCCCCAATATGAAATCGGAAGATGAGACTGTGCTATCATAGACCTAACCATATCAAGCAAGGTGCGATTTCGCCTCTCCGCTACATCATTTTGTTGCAGAGTGCCAAGTATTGTCAATTGCCTTATTATTCATTTTTCTTTACACAGCTCTTTAAACTGTTCAGATAGATACTTGCGACCTCGATCGATTCTAAGAACCTGAATATTATTGTCTCGCTAATTCTCAACCTTTTTAATGTAACGTTTGAAGCAATCTAATGCTTCGCACTTATGAGAAACCAGATAGACATGATCGAAGCGCGTAAAGTCATCTATAAAGTGATGAAATAGGATGTACCATATTTTTCTTTCATATTCATTGAGCCATATATATCTGAGTGTATTAATTGCAATAGAATAAATGCTCTTTTGGCCTTACTAAATAATTTTCTAGTTGCCTTGCCTATAAGACAATTTTTATATGTGGGCAAGTTGATTTTAGAGAGTGGGCCCAAAAGTCCCTCTCTAGCTAATCTATTCATTATGAATTGCCCAATATGACCTAATCTAGCATGCCATATAATAGAATCAACATAATCCATAGATGCAATATTAGAATAAGATTCATCACTAGAATGATCAATATCTAATACAATAAAACCATTTGTGATATGACAAGATCCATAAAATGTGATTCCCTTATAATGTCAGCATGATAGACTTAATGATCTTTTGTCCCGCTTATGTTTGTTAAAGCGCGTGACCAATCTCAATTTGAGCCTCATATTTTTTTTTCACCTCTCTTGCACTTGGACCAAAAAGGTTTTGCGCGAGCTAACTTTAGCCACATAAGAGCTACTCTCACCTTTGGTAGCCTCCAAGTGCTCAGCCTCAAGCTCAAGGTGACGCGATACATTCTGTTCATTTGTCAACACATGACCAACAATGCCTAAATCATGTATCATAGAGGTCATAACCCTCAAGTGTTGTTTAATTGTATGCTCTGGCTTCTTTTGATACGAGTCAAACCTCATGGTCAAACTACGAATCTTAACAAGAGAAGTAATACCAAACTTCACTTTGAGGGCCTTCCACATGGCGTGAGTTGTGGAGTAATTCTCAAATTTAGGAATAAGGTCGTCTTGCATGCTTGCTTGCATGGTATAGTGCGCAAGTCGATCCTTATTCTAATAAGACTGGCAATTCTCTTATTCTTGGCGGATCTGAGGTCACTCAAGCTCTGGCAGCACAGAGTCAAGGGTATCCAAGACTTGTTGCTCATACAGGACAAATCGAATCTTACGACACCATATGTCATAGTTATCGTCGTTCAATTTGTCGCCTTTAGTTAATTCAGTCACTATTATGCTTTTAGTAATCATTCTGATTTAATCTACATGCAGGGATAATGCGTATGGGATATTAGCACAACACGTTCTATAATTTTGGCGCAAAAATCTAAATTCAAGTATTAACAACTTTCACAAGTCGCAAGATCGAAAGTTCACTAAGTTCCCAATCATCTCGCATACCACATGTGATTATTAATAATACTTAATTTAATTAATGCGCAAAATTTCGGTTTCCTAATATCGAACAAAATAAAACTCCCACTAGATCTAGTATCTCTAGGCATACTGATCATCTCTAATTTCATATCATGCATGTTTCCACTTTAAATAAAAAAAAAAATATGCAATTTAAATAATGCTAGATATGAAATTCTAATTTAGATCATATTAAACAACGAAATAAATACAACTAGCATATCCATCATGCTAACATTACTCTATGCAAAATATCGGTATATCTCATAAACATATATTATTTCAATATTCATAATTTCAACTGATTAAAGTTCGATCTCATATATTATCGTATGTGTCCATAAATACCAAAATAAATAAATAAATAATATTTTTTTTTCTTAAAGTCATATGGACCAAACCCGTAGACCCAAAAATTTGGGTGAGAGATATAAAATCTAAATATTTAACGATCTTAACTGTTAAACATAATGTCCAAGATAAATTTCTCATAAATTATCTTGTCCAAGCATCATGTCGCAACTCGGGGGTCGTAACTTTGCATCCTGTGAGGTTGTTAGGTTGAACCAATTGTTCAATTATTATTTTTTCTCAACATACTCATATGCATGTGTAAACAAAATTGTAATATTACTTAAACAACAAAATTCCTTGGAACCAGATTTGACAAAAAATCCACAGCAATAGATGCCACAATTTCATGTCGAATTTGAAAAACTTAAAAATTGGTATTGTCAAACAGTGAGATCGTTTCTCACGATACTTTCCAGATTGATTCATGTTTATACTGACTACCATATATTTAAATTTCAAGGTATTTGGAGACCGTTTGTTTGAGATGCCATTAAAGCCCGTTCAAAGTTTTTACGCAAAAATAATATTTCTAAACAATTGATTATTAATTCCAAAGGTATGAGAACACCCAAATCGGCTTTGATACCAATGTTGAGAATTGTATAACATATTGCGGAAGCGTAGGATAAAAAACATACCTTATTTGTTTTAATCCTAAATACCGTTTGAGGATGTTCCACGTACTTTAGAATCTGAAAATTGTCTTTTCTTCGATTGCTCGAGCAATATAGTGTTGTTACACAATAGAAATCAACACCAAGTTTCCACAGCACAAAAGCCTTTCAACGTTATGTGGAGAGAGAGAGAAATAGAGTAGGTGACTTTAACGTTTGATTATTTTCCAGAGATGTCATCTATTGGATTGCCTTGGTTTATATAGGCAACCAATATGTGTCATTAAAAGACACATTATATAGAGACATGTCTCTTAATATTTAACATACATGTATTTTGGGTGAATAATACCTTTTAGTAAAAGATACATCTTGGTAAATGATACCTCCAAAAGACATGCCCCTTTGGGCATTTTTTAATTTGGGTCAACCCATTATGGGCACCCCGGTTCGGGTCCATGACCCAACCAATATCTAACAAAAGTGATTACTTTTTGTAAAGTGATAAATTATGGTAGGTTGATTAATATTTATTTGGGTGGTTTTGTTTTTGAGCTGCCTTCTTTTGTTGATGGTTTTGAATATTTTTCTCTTTAAGGCCATGCATTAGGGTACCAATTTTTTCAAAATTCTACCTATTGGAAATAAAGTTAAACAATATTCCTTCACAATTACTTTAAAACCTTACAATCTTGGCATTGAAAGAGTTAACCAACAGATATTAATAGACAACTAGAAGTGGAAGATGAAACCGGCCGTTTACGTTTAAATGTAGCATTATTTTCACATTTTTGGGGATAAAATTAAGAAGAATGCGCATTGGTCCAATAGATGGCCGTCAATGGCACTAACCCATTAAGAAAACAAGGAAATGGTTTATATCAGTACCCACTTCCAACTTCTCTAGTGACTCAACTAGCTTTGTAAGATGACAAAAGTTCCGTAAAAGAGTTGTTTTGTGCTGCTTTTAGCTAGTGCATGAGGTAATTAAGCATTATTGATGAATCCAGAGAAAATCTCATTAAATTTCACTCCTCCTTAATTTCTTTTAGGTCACATACTACCATGCACACACACGCACGAGAGAGAGAGAGAGAGAGAGAGAGAGAGAGAGAGAGAGAGAGAGAGAGAGAGAGAGAGAGAGATATGCCCATATTGATTTTTTTTTTTTTAAAGAATGGATGTATGATCTTTTGTCAGGGGAAAGATTTCCAGATTCCCCTCCATAACACCCATACACGAATGACAAATGCATCCATGATCGAATTAACCATGCATATGAATCCTAGCTAGCTCGGCAAATTGTATCAAAAGAAGAGGAAAAGTACTTAAACAAAGCAAACAGTGACACAATTTTCTAAATAAAGAAGAGCAGTTTGCACATTCTTTTGAACCAATTGTTAGTAAAACACTCCAACAAACGAAGATCGAAAGCCAAAAATGATTTAATAGTTAATTGAAGTGTTAGCACACATATGAGACGTGCCTCGTTTTGGGCCTTTTCTGATACTTGACAGAAGGGGTTCAAAACGATAATAAAAGTAAAGTATTATCGATATTCTATATTATATATAGTCTAAGAAGCTCTAGGGTTTTAGCTACTTTAGCTTTTAGAAACATTGCATCTAGTGTACTTTGACGAGCATGCTCTCTGACTGAGAATTAACAAAACATTAAGCACCGTGGTATATATGGTAGCCATGCAAAGCATCTGTACCTGCACATACGCCACTGTACAGCTAACAAATTGTATAAAACTATGGGCAAAGTGCAGTGAGAGAAAAGCTAGTACAGGCTGAAAGCCATTGTTGCTGATATAAAGCTATTGGATTCCATAACCACATACATATATATATCATTGTTGATATAAAGCTACCAAACGAAACATTAGACTCACCTTCCAGAATCACCATTTGATATCCCAATTCCATTGCCCATTTGACCGCTGTGAATGCCTCCCAAATCTCCAACTTGTTATGCCCGTGCAATTCTTTAAAAAAATTTATTCAAACCAGCAATAAATCGCCCGTTCTAATCCCCCTTATTACTACTCTAATTCTAGCAGCATTCTTTGCTTGGAATAGGCAAATTCTAGGGATAGAAAAGAGTATCTGGCTGGACTTTTGACCAATTTTCCTTGAATTCTAAATGGAGAATGATAGAATATAATGAAATAAATTAGAAAATCTTTTGCAATGCTCAAATTCTAGCTCTATTCAAGTTAATCCTTGTGCACCTCAATCATATTCTAGAAAATGAGGCATGAAAAAAAAACACCAAAAAATATAATTCAAATTTATCTCCACCACACACAAATTCTAGAGAAGTCTTGTTGAAAGAGTTCAGCGAGATCAGACGAGCAAGAAGCCTCGTTTCCTTCAACTAATTCAAGCGATTCAGTCAGTAGTATTGTCTAAAGACCTTCTTAAACTTGGAAGTTTAGCCTTGAAGATTAGTGTGCATAATTACTGCTATTACAAGAGCCTTGTAGGGCCTCAAGCTTAGGGATGGCCTCGGGTGAGCTAGTCCGGGGATATGCCATTCTGGGTTCAACTACATAGCCAGTCGGTTGGGCACAACAGGGCCCGTGTCTAGTCCCATTGGGAAGCCCATCACAGGCCCAGATATCTGTGGCCTGTCCGATGCTCCAATGGCAATTTTATAGTAATTGGTAGATAAAAAACTATCTTGTACGAGATCAATTTAGGAGAGAGTGTATTTGGGAAGTTATTGAAGTTTACTATCAATTTAATGATTACGAATAATTAAGTCAATAAATTATTTTCTTTATTTAAAAAAAAAATATGCGAGAGAAAATGTTCCAATTTTTACAAAAAACGATAAAAAGAATTTTTGCGGGGCAAAATTCTTGTCACCTAAGTTATAATAAAAGAAAAATACTATTTAAAATTATTTTATTGACCTAATGTACCATAATTATTGATTTAATAGCGGGTCTCAAATAAAATTGAGACTCACTGTTAATATAATAATATTAATTCATTAAGTTAATAAATTAAATCTAAATAATCTATATAATAAAGTAGCTTACAATTCAAATTTCAAAAGATAAATAAAATGACTTTTGCTTTTCGCGGTTCAGATCGCTTTAAATTTTACTTTAAAGTTAATCTAACGGCTAATATTAACACCCTAAATTTAATAGGAAAAATAGGTTCCTAAGGGTGTGTTTTGAGTGATTTTTTAAAAGTACTTTTACAAATTATTTCTTATAACTACTTTAAAAAAAAAATAGTGTTTGAAACCGTCCCACCACTACCTCTACCACCACCACCGTTGTCGCCGCTATCACCACCACTGTCGCCGTGGCCACCACCACTGCCGCCGTCACCGTCACCACCACCACCACCATCGTCATGCCATCGCTGCCACCACTACCACCACCATCGCCACCACCATCGTCATCGCCATTGCCGCCACCACCATCGCCATTGCCGCCACCACCACCACCACTATCGCTACCACCACCACCACCACCACCACCACCACCACCACCACCACCGTCATCACCACCGCCACCACCACTGTCGTCGCCGTCCCCCATCGCCGTCACCACCACCACCACCGTTGTCACCACGGTCATTGCCATCCACCACAACCATCACCGTCTCCTACCACCACCATCTCTCACCCCCACTACAACCGATACTTAAATTCATTTATCTCTCCTCTATGTTTGTAATTTGATTTTAGATATGAATATAAATATGTTTATTGTTTATAATTTTTTATTAATCTGTGTCTTCAGACACAGGCAATAACTAGTATTACTATATAATAAAACAACTTCACTCCTATTGAATGTCTACTTAATGGTACCACTTATTCTATTTTTTAATTCTCATCCACTTTTCCTCTTTTATCCATTCTCTCCCTCTCTCGCACTTTGGGCTTTCACCTTAACCGAAGCCCATGCGGCACCGGCTAGGACTTGCTGTCCATAATATTCCATCTCGGGAGGCACGTAACTTTTTTGACAAAATTCTCACCGTTTCAAACTTTCTACCAAATCAAAGCAAACATTGAGGCCCTTTCACCACATGCACCAATTAAAAAAATCAAAGCAAACAATATGTCATGATCACTCTTTGTTTTTTAACACAAGTGTTTTTTAATTAATTAATTTATACACACTTCGATTAATTTTATCTCCGGTTCAATAAAAAACAAACCATCCACGTTGGAATTGACAGACCATCCACACCGGAATTAGAGTATTCATGAGGTATAAATCTTTCATAATTTGACATGCATGAGTTATCAAGATTCGAACTCAGAATGTGTAGATTTATAACTCATTTATATTATCACTTAAACTACCCAAAGTTTTCATGTCCACTCTTTATTTTCTAAAAAAAGATCATTTATTAAAGACTAGTTATTATTTGTGTTTGAAGGCATAGAGTAATAAAAAAATGGTCAACAATAAATATATTTGTATTCATATTTAAAATCAAATGACAAATATAGAGGAGAGATAAATAAATTTAAGCATCGGTTGTAGTGGAGGTGAAAAGTGGTGGTTGTAGAAGACGGTGATGGTTGTGGTGAGTGGCAATAACCGTGGTGGTGGTGATAACCGTGAGTGACAACGGTGATGGTAGTAGTGACAGCCATGAATGACGGCGGTGGTGGTGGTGGTGGGTGTGAGTGTGGGTGGTGGTGGACGATGGTGATGATTGTTGCCAGTCGTGGTGGTGGGGCGATGACGGTGGTGGTAGGTGTGGTGGGGGTGGGTGACAGTGTGCGGCGACGATAGTTGTGAGATGATGGTGGTAGTGGTAATAAATATAAGAATGAGATGATGATGATGGTGAGTGGTGGCGGCGGCGGCGGTGGTAATGGTGATGGTAGTGGTGCTGTGGGGGTGGTGGTGGTAAGGGTGATGGTAGTGGGGCTGTGGGGGTGGTGGTGGTAGTAAGGGTGATGGTGGGAAGACAACGGTGGTGGTAAGGGTGATGGTAGTGGGGCGATGTGGGTGGTGGTTGTAAGGGTGATGGTAGTAGGGATGGTGGTGGTGGGGCGATGACGGTGGTGGTGGTGGTGGGGTGAAGATAGTAATGATGATTGTTGTGACAGAGGCGGTGATAGTGGTGGTAGTGTTGATGGTGGTGGTGGGGCGGTGGGTGTGGTGGTGGTGGGGATGAGACGGTTCCAAACACTACTTTTTTTGTTTAAAATAGTTATAAGAAGTTATAAGTCTTTGAAGCACTTTTTCAAAGTCACACCAAACACATTCTTAGAGACTTATTTTTCCTATTAAATTTAGAGTGTTAATATTAGCCGTTGGGATTAATTTTAAAATAAAATTTAAAGAGATCTCAACCGCAAAAAACAAAAATCATTTTGTTTATCTTTTGAGATTTAAATGGTATTGTACTTTATTATATAGATTGTGAATTACTATAAGATTAAGTCAAAAAGATAAAGAAATCGAACCATCGAATTTGATCATTCTTAATAAATACGTTACCTTAGCAGTTGCTTTACTGACACACCACAAATCCACAACAAAGCGATCCAGATTTCAATATGGCAAGGTTCCAAACTCCAAAAGCAATAAAACCGATTGATTCACTTCTTAGATACAGAAAGAGTTACAATGGTACTCCTCGAGTATTACACAAAACGTAAAGATTAGTACAATATTTGTCAAGATATCAGTACAATCAACAAAAGAAAGCCAAAGCCCCAAAAGAAGAACAAGAAGGATCCACACAAGGCAGAAGAAGCAATAGTCATGCCCTTCTTCCTTCCTCAATACGCTTCATGCTCTCCC
This sequence comes from Ilex aquifolium, assembly GCA_951799425.1. Lineage (NCBI taxonomy): Eukaryota > Viridiplantae > Streptophyta > Magnoliopsida > Aquifoliales > Aquifoliaceae > Ilex > Ilex aquifolium. The sequence goes on along the minus strand of OX637404.1, from coordinate 26,432,962 downwards.
TGAGAAAAAAGGCATTCACAGTTCATTACTACTCTGAATTATGGGATTAAATTAATAATGGGCAACTCGCCCATCCATCATACTTTCACTCGATATCACCTACCATAGATCCGACCCGAAATTTATAAGTGGGTCTAACAACTGATACATGTGATATAATATTGAGCGAAACTGTAATAGAGAAGATTTGAATCGGGTTCGGATCATCAAATTAGATCCATACCATTGCTGTATCAGCAATGTCATTAAGTAATATATTAAGAAATATACTCACTTTCTTAGGAATAAGGAAATCCACAAATTTCTTCTTGCCCTTGCCATTTGGAGACTTATTGTTATTGTGATGTAATCCTCCGGCATACTTCTTGATTATCTTCTCTCTAACGAACCTCTCATATATGAAAGCTGCCCCTCTCAACTGCGGTAGAACCAACCATGCCACAAATGCTAGCTTCACAGTGTACCATATTGGTATCCTGTAATTCAAAACAACCAAAAAATAAACAAAAAAAAAAATATATTAGGCCCCAAATGAACCCATTTTCCTTTGGTTCAACAACCGTGGGTGTTCGGATCAGCTCGACTAATCCCCTCTCCGACCTGATCAAAGACAAGTCACCCACGCTCGGGATAAATCTCATACGAGGTGTTGTCAAGATTCGTTTAAATTCAAACGTCTGAGTTTACAATTTTTTGTCGCTACCATTTGAGCAACCTTATACCCATTTAATTCTACATAATAACTATTCTATCATTTTATCATATATACATATTGAGAACATTTTGGTTACCATTCTAAGATAGGTTGGAGAAGCATCTCCATAAGAGTGAGAAATGAATATAAGATCCAATAAGCAAGCCACTGCTGATCATCCACTTTTGAAGGGCTCTCTATAGCCATCACCGATGCATATCTATACCAAACCACATATGATACCACCCACAAATATTAGGATGCTTTAAAAGAAAAGAAAAAATTAATAAAAAAGTAAATCTCATAGATATATAAATGTTTCTTACAATGGGTACAGTAACATCAACACTGGCCTGCATAATTAAAGCAAAATCAGATTAGAAGTTGAGAGGAGGAAACTGAGTAAATATCGATTAAATAAGGGTGAAATTATGACTCAATATAGCGAAAACAAATGAAAATCAAACTAAATACCCATATTGAATTACTTCAATATATATATACACAAGAGCAAGAAATTGAGTCAGCTTACCCAGCAAATGCATGAGCATGAGTGACCACAGTCCAAAAACGACTCATTTGTTGTCTCTCTCTCTTTTTTTTTCTTGCTGTTGGTGTATTGATCAAAACGATAACAAACTGGGAATGAAAAACACTGAAGAACAGACTGAGGGAAGTATATAAAGAGTAAAGTGAAAGGCGAGGCAGTGGGGAAACAGTTTGGATTTAGGATGGGTATGAAGACAAAGTTAGGATTTGCCTTTGATGGTAATTAACAAGCATTTTATAGAGGAGAGAGAAAGACAAGTGGCAAGTGGGCGGTGGTATCGGATTCTGCCTTAAACGTGGCGGATTAGTCTTAGCACCGGCCAGATCAGTAGTCTTTCATATTTTAGTACTAGATTGAAGGGCTCTTTATATTTCTGTAAGTTCTAAAGTGTATTGGCTAACGATGTTGTGATCCGAAACTTTACTTTAATCTGAGAAACCATAATTGCTTTGTTCCTCTCGCCATGAACCAGCCACGTGTTTCTGTTTTTGATGCACGAAGTCGGTCACAAGGCTGAGAAACCAATTAAATCGAACATGGGTGACGGATTTTCATATTTGTTATATAAAAATAGAGTTGAGATGTCAAACGAATGTCACATTGAGTGACAATGAGGAAGTTTTGAGTCATATAAAAGAACTAGTTATTGCTTGTGCCTGAAGGCACAAAGTAATAAAAAATGATAAACAATAAACATATTTGTATTCATATCCAAAATCAAATCACAAACATAGAAGATAGATAAATGAATTTAAGCATCAGTTGTAGTAGAGGTGAGAGGTGGTGGTGGTAAGAGACGGTGATGGTTGTGGTGGGTGGCAATGACCGTGGTGGCGGCGGCGGTGGTGGTGGTGATGACGGCGGCAACGATGGTGGCGGTGGCGGTGGCGGCGAGGGTGGTGGTGGTGGTGGCGATGGCGGCGCGGGTGGTGGTGGCGTCGACGGCAGTGGTGGTGGTGGCGGCGGCGGCGAAGGCATTGGTGGTGGCGGTGGTGGCGGCAACGGTGGCGGCAACGGTGGTGGCAGTGGTGGTGGTGGCAGTGATGGTGGGGCGGTTTCAAACACTATTTTTTTTTTTTTAAAGTACTTATGAAAAATAATTTTTAAAAGTACTTTTAAAAAGTCACTTCAAACACACCCTTAGAACTTATTTTCCCTATTAAATTTAGGGTATTAATATTAACCGTTAGATTAACTTTAAAGTAAAATTTAAATCGATCTCAACCGCGAAAAGCAAAAGTCATTTTGTTTATCTTTTGAGATTTGAATTGTAAACTACTTTATTATATAGATAGGTCACTCCACCTAAATATAGTACCAAGTGAGATACAGTATCAATTGAATCATCCTTTCATTGTTTTATTTTCATGTCATATTATTTTTTTATCATATTATTTTTTTGTATTATATATTCTTACATAACTTATCTATTAAAGATTGTGAAATCAAGATGATTTTTTTTTCTCAATTAAATTTGATGGTGCTCAAAATCTTTATACTCGATTGTAAAACAGAATGGGACGTGGCCCAGATGAGCTTTGTGTGTGTTTGTAGTTGGGGGTGTGCTCAGTGTGTGATAGATGATGAAGACAGTAATTGAGTGGTTCACCTCAGTCGAAAGACTAAGGTTACATCTACTGTAATAGATACTCTTATTTCTTGATGACTATATTGCTTAAAGAAAAATGTAGCGATTGCAGAAGGCTTGGATGAGAGCCTTTTGCAAAGTATTTCTTAGGTTGCCTATGGTGTTCTCTCTCTTTACAGTGACTTCGTCTCTTATTTATACCCCTTGGTACTAGGGTTTCTATAATTCTTCATTTACTGGCTGATTTTGTGGTCCCCCGCTTCATTTGTCCTGTAGTAGGGCCTATCAACCTAACTTTTTCTGTGCCCACTATCCTTGAAACGGAATGTATGTAATATTCCCTCTATCAGGGAATATTTGTTCGTTAGAATTGTCAGACATTATCCCCTGTCCCCTGTCCACGTGGCGCGATCGGGGTTATATCAAATCAGCTTTGTGCCGAGCTCAAACTCTCAAGCAAATGCTTATCACCGAGCTTGTTGGGGCTTGACATGGACTTTGGTCTGGGCTGGTTTATCCTAGACTTTTCATGGACCGGGGCTGTGGTTCAGTCTGAATATGGAAGATGTCACCCGAAATGGCCGCTTGATTTGTCCTCAAGGAGTCCCAGGGAGGCTTTGGGCCCAAAATGGGGCCAAACTTTAAATTCATCATCATCAAAATCTATAACATAATAGGTCATAAATTAAAAACTACCTCTAATAATATTTTTTACACGTGTTTATTATGTCAAAGTCGAGTTATTTACATTTAAAACTAATTCGATCCATTTATTATTTGTATTAATCAATTGTGTTTGATAACATGTCATATCCAAAATTAACACTCATAGAAAATGGCTTAGAACTAAAGCCTTGGTATAAGGGTTTATGCGGGTCGGGTTTCTTAAAGTCTATATCAATACTAAGGTATCTAATGCATTGGTATTGTTATCAATGAGCATATTGAAATTCAACTCGTTTGTGATTGGGAGAGTTAGGGCTTGTAGCTTGATTGTGGAGTTTAGATTTTTTTTCCCGAACTTCACTCGACAAAAATTATGAACACTCAAATCAAAATTAAACTCTAAGTATGATAACACGTGTTGTAAATAAGTTATTGGAGTTTAATTTACTGACTTAATGATGTGTCGACTAATAAAGTTCCAATAAAAAAGTCTAAGAATTACAATCAGAATAACATTATTGAATCATGTCATTTAGGGATGTCAGTGGACCAAAGCGGGGGCGGGGGGTGTAGTCTCCATCCCCGTACCCGCTTAAAAAAACTCCGTTCATCCCCGGTCCACCCCCGTTAACGGGTATAGTTTTCATCCCCATCCCCGTTCGCCGGTAAATTTTTAATCCCCGTCCCCGTACCCGCTTAAGCCCAAGCCCAAGCCTAGTCCAAACCCAAACTCAAACCAGCATAATCCAAAATTTTAAATAAATCCAACATTGTAAAGCAAGACTAATTTTATACCACCTATCACATAGATTTAATCGATACTATATATATGGTATTATTGAACATTATAGAATTGAACTAGTATTAAGAAAAATTATACCCAACCCTATAATATCTAATTTAATTAAGTCTCTCCCTAATACTATAACCAATTCTCCATCATCTATTAACTACTTTACTTCATGCCAAGATCATGATATAGCTAATCATTCTCTTTTCTCTACTTAACCCACAGTAAGAAGCTTAATGTCCTCTGCTGAGCCTATTAGCTAGTGAAACTTGTTGCAGTAATGGATCTCTACACCTTTTCTTGGACCGTTGTAGTAATGGATTTAATCGATACTAATATATATATTTTTAACGGGTAGCGGGGGCGGGGGCGGGGGCGGGGGCGGGGGCGGGGGCGGGGGTAAGGATAAGTCCATCCCCGCACGGGTTTATACGAGTATTCCCGTATACGTCCACTGTCCAATACGTATAATCCATCCCCGGTCCAAACGGGACGGTTTTGGACGAATACCCGTTTTCCCCCGGTCTACTGTCATCCCTAATGTCATTGTCACATCATTAAATCAACAAATAACTTTAATTTTATAGGTCCCAATATCATTAATCTAACACAACTATATTACATGATTCTGATGTTCTTAGTTGTTCCCACAAAAGGTTTGGAAGGCACTTGTTCCTGTGTTAAATTTACTTGGAATGTGAAAATTCAAATCCAATCCGTAAGTGCATTTTCATCTTTAAACTTAAATTATTACTCAAATTTGAGTAAAAACTCGACTTGATACAAAAAACTTTAATAGAGAAATTTAAATTTGAAATATAATAAATTCAAATTTAAAGAAAAATAAAATATAACAATTAGATCTTTAAAAGAAAGTAAAATTTGATTATTAGATAATTGAGTAAAAAATTGAGTTTCTTTCATTTGATTTGTGTTTAAATAAAAGAATAAACCTTATTTTTAGTCTATTTTTATTTAAATTAAATTAAAATTAAAATTTGAGTAATGATTATTGAATATTTTTTTCCTTAAGACGACCTTTTTCCTAATAATCATCAAATCAACCCAGACCACTAAGCTATGGTTCGGCCTAGAGCTGAACTGGGTCGAGACACCCCCTTGTCAATCGCATATTCTATTTTTCTTTGGGCTTTGTCCAGTCTTAGACAGCGTATACTTTGTCCAAGCCCAGTTGTTGGTTGGGCCGAGTGGCCTGGTAACATACAAATGTCTAATATCTACATTTTGTAGCAAAAGAGTCATTGTTTAAAGAAATGTAGTAATTAAATTAATTTTAAATTCTAGTATTAAAAATAACTTACTAATTAATTAAATTCTTAAATTAACTCCTTAAATTAAATAAACACAATATTTTTCATAAAATAATCAGGACCCACCATAGGTGGGCTTCGGTTTCATTAGACAAGACGAGGAACTAAACAGTGTCACCACGCGATGACCACAACCTTTACTGGCCAATTGCCTTAAAGGAGAATACTTCAATTCAAGTCACATCATGCCTATGGTCATGATTATTTGGTACCCTCCTAAGCCGTGCCTAGACCATTAGATGGCACCGTTAAAAGATTTTGTTGAACTCCACAAATTTTTATTCTAATTATTTGGAGGGTCTTTATGCTAATTTACGTGTATTTTGATTAATCTCTTTTTAAATTAGGTTAAAAACAGGTCATCTAAATCGAGATTAGGGTATTTATAAGCATAGTTTTAAAACTCAGCCCGGACATCAACCTGGCAGAGAGAGGGTCAATAGATCACTAGTTCAACCGTTGGGTTACTAGTCGAACCGATCATATAATAAAAAATAAATAATAATTATAAATAATAATAAATAAGCTAAAAAATCACAATAATTATGATAATAATAGCAAACATGTAAAGTTAAATAGAAAAAAATAATCAAACATGTATCCAATGCATTTAATTTCTAATACAATTTGTAAATCTAAATTTACACATCAAAAAAATACCTCTATTTAACTTCAAGACTCTAAGTCCAAGTTTCCGATTATGCATCAATCATTCAATCCAAGCATAATTCATGTAATTTGTACACTTTAATTAAATTATAATAACAATAAGTATTAAATTATATCCTTTGATTGGTTCAAAAAATATGGTTACAACAGGAACTACATTTGCTAAAACAAATCATAAAATTCAAGTTACTCAAATTTGGTCATCATTTCAACAATTTGGCTTAAATCACACACAACTTAAATCAAAAATTACAAACCAAATTAGTAGATTAGGGCATATAGCCATAATCAGACCTAGACCGATATGCAACGGGGAAACCACTTCCTTCTCAAACCAAATTACAAACCAAATTAATAAATTAGTAGATATGACACAAAGCCACTTCCTTCTGAAACCACCATAAGATTCCAAAATTAAACCCTATATGCCATAGGAAACCAAAAGCTCTCATAACAGAGATAACGACAGAAAGAGAGAGAGGGGAATAGAGACTGAGAGAGAGTAGTGTACATGTTGTCAATGGTTGTCGATGGTTCGATACTTCAATGGAATGGATATTTGAAGCCCAACTTTATCCTTTGCTTGCTCGCAGCGGCAGAGAGAGAACAGAGATTGAGAGAAGAAACTCAAACAGATAGAGAGAGACTGTCGATTTAGGGTTGTCGAAGAGAAGAGGACTCGCAGAGAATAGAGAAAGTCGTAGGCTCGCAACGGCTGATCGATCAATGATCGATCATTACGAAGAGAAGAGGCAGAGGTTGGCTTCGAATTGGTGAACAACGTTTTTCGATCGACTTGGGTACCAGATCAAAAACTCGAGTGAGATGTGAGAGACTGCCATCGTCGAGTGTCGATTTAGGGCAAAATTCCCAAAACTCAGCATTTTATACAAATATAACCGTCCCAACCGGTTTAATTCAACTCGCCCAATTTAAACGGTTCAGCGGTTATTTCACCGGTTCAGCGGATTTTAGACGTGTCTGGTGCATAAACCATCCAAAGACTGAATCGGCCCGGTTTAGGCATCGGTTCACTGGGTCAACCCGTCGGGCCGGTTTTAAAACACTGTTTGTAAGCTATAAATTCCTCATGGTCTGACTTTAAAGAATTGTCAAGATTCAAACTTAAAATATTTAAATTTACAGATTATTTTTGTTATCACTAGAGTTACATTTGGGTTTATCACTTTATCATTTATATTATCATCGATATGTATCAATTTCAAAGATTTTAATTTTCCTACTATTGCTCATATAAAAATCTAAAACTACAACGTGAATTCTTTTCGATGTTAGTAACATCACATGTGTTCGCATGGCTCACACGTAATTAAAAGCTCTTAGCAGACTTTTATTTTATTTTTTTATTTTTGGTGATAGACAATGATATTTTTACACTAGGGCGTATTTGGATTCTCAAAGATTGATCTGGTTGGATTGATTTTTGAACCCAATTTCATCCAATCCAATGCAAAGATGTTCGGCTGAAGAGATGTCCAATGCATATGTATCTCATTCAAGGAACAGTCTACGATACTGAAAAAAAATAAAAAATTATGTACCATACCACAATTTAGAACTTTTGTGGGTTAGAATTGATCGCAAATACCATAAAAATTGTAAAAGTATCTATAAAAGTTGTAAATTACCTATAAAATTTATAATTTTTTTTGTTGTAAAATTATCCAAAAAAATTATAAAAATTTTCATTAAAAATATAAAATTTGAAGATATAGTATCAAAAAAAAAACAAATTCAGTACCTTAGTCTTCTCCCTCATTCAATCCTTCATTTGGGTAAATAACATGTGAAGTGTGAGCCCCATGTACATGCCTAAATCAATCAATGCTTTTTTTCTTTTTCTTTTTCTTTTATTTGAACACAAACCAATCAATGCTGAAATGACCATTAACCTAAGTTTTTTACTGATTTGGGGGTATATTGGTAAAAAACATTTTTATCCTGGTGATAGGAAATATATCCCACGGGTACCGTAGGGTATTTTTGTCTGAGTCAGAGAGATTAATGGCTGCCTTTAATACGGACTGACTAACCCAACATTTATCCCACCTCCATTATGTGAACCAAACCTTAGATTTGTGGGATCCCAAAGTTTTTTTTTAGTCAATCCTACTCCTTGTGGAGGGTTTTAACCATTCGGAAAGACCTTAGTCCTAGCTTTGAGTAGGCTTGAGAATAATATTGGATGTAATTGTTATTTCTTGTCAATATTGTCATATAATATAATCATTTAAAGATAACTAATAAAATAGAAAAACTGGACCCCATTAATTCAATTAACTATTACGTAAGATAATAACCACCTAATATAAATAAAGTAAGGTTACTTTGTGCACTTATTTATTTAATATTAAATAACAACGAATATATTGTGAAAGTAAGAGAATTATATATACCTACAAAGAGAATATAGAAAATATATATATGTTAGAGAAATAACTTCTCAATTTCTATATTTATCAATGTGGTGAAAACACCTTTTATAGGCCTCAAGTCATAATGATTATTAAATACAATATTAACTTGGGGTAGAGATTATAGAGCCAAATACTAACACCTACTAAATTGGTAGGTTAGAGTTCATCCATATCTATATACATTATATTTACAACACTCTCCCATGAATGACTACTATGTTAAGATAATATGTCTCGTTAAAACATTACTAGGAAAATCCTGTAGATAAAAAACACAGCAAAGGAAAAAAAGTACATATTCAGATGAATCTTAGAATAGTGTTTGATGCACTAATGATATCTCATTAAAACATTGTTAGGAAAACCCAATGGGACAAAACCTATATGAAGGAAAAAGAGTACAACATGCATATGTCATGTATCTTGATGTGGATACTCCCCCTGATAATTAATTAATTGGATTGATCACAAACTTAACGTATTCCAATGTCATATACCAATTTCTTGAACGTTGATGATGATAAAAGTTTAGTGAATTCTGCAAAATTGTCAGCAGATCATATTTGTTTTACTTCAATTTCATGACTTTATTGGAGATTATGAGTGTAGAAGAACTTTGGCAAAATATATTTGGTTCTATCACCTTTAATAAACCTTCTTTTAACTTGTACAATGCAAACAATATTATTTTCATATAAGATTGTTGGTGAATCTGTAATCAAAGGGAGCTTGCAAGTATTTCGGATGTGAAGGATTACAGACTTTAGTCACACACATTTACGGTTTGCTTCATGGAGTGTAAGAATCTCAGAATAATTGGAAGATGTAGCAAACAAAATGAAAACAAATAAAAAATTTAAAATTTTATTTTTAAAATACTTCAAAATATTGGTCAAAATATGTTGAAACATCATGAAATACATCGAGATATTGCGAAACTTTGTTAAAAATATACCGAAACATTTCGAATTAACTTGAAGCATGAATTTGTTTTAACTACTAATTTGTTTTGATTTTTTTTTAAAATTAAAACGTTTTAATCATTTTAACTGTTTTGATATTAAATTTTCAGAATAATTGGCCTCTGAGTGGTCTTCTACTAAAGAGTGAGAAACTATTTAGAGCTCACTTGCGTGGTATGGTTAAAGGCACTGAATAGATACCTGGAATAAACGATAAAGTACTAATTGGTGTGGATCTTATCAATTTTTTCGGTGTGACCTAAATATATATTATATTTTAGATGAATGAGTTTCATCAATTTTTTCAGTAGGACTCATTTATTCAACACTTATTTATGTATTTGCATTATATTTTTAAAATTTCATTTAAGTTGTATAGTATTTTGCACTCGGAGTAAGACAAAAAGCCGAAAAGCACATGAAGTTAAAACAAAAGCGATCACGTGGGCTAAGCCCGTAAAATATTCTGGACCCATAATGTGGGCCCCATTAGCCCATAAAATATTCTGCACCTATATAATGTGGGCCCATTTAGTCCATAAAATATTCTGAACCCATAATGTGCGCCCATACTAAAATTCGGTAAAGATCAAATCCTTCCTTCCATACCAGATTCGTAGACTATCATTATCACGCGCTTTTGTGGAAAGTGATTGTCACTATCGCGGAATGGTTCACGGTAAGGGTGTAACTTAGATAGATTAACCTAAATATAATACAAATTTTTTAATACTTGAATTGAGTTTGAACAAAAAAATTTCAACCCGAATTAAATTTGTGCAGTGCTTGGATTGAGACATCGAATTCAATGGATTAAAATCCAACCCGAATTTAGAAAATTGGGTTCAATTTAAAATGTGAGGATATTTTGTGTTGCACTCCTTATCCATTTTTATTGGTGTTTTTAAGTATATCGCACATATGAAATTTATTTTTCTGTTTTTTAATTAGTTTTGATTAATGGAAGTTATAGAATTTAAGTTTAATTTTGGCATTGAACCATAAAATGAATTCCTATTTTTGATTCTCATTTGTGATTAATAAGAAACTCAATTTTAACTTGAATTACAACTCAAACTGTGTAACCCGAGATCAATGTAACTCAAAAATTCAAACATGGGTTGGTCTCAAGTTGGAGTTGCTTGGGTTAAGCTTGGGTTATGAATTTGAGTTTAAGGTTTCATAGCTTGAGTTGATCGCTCAATTCACACCGAGATGCACCCCTAGTTCACAGTGTATAGTCTCTATAGTATTTGAAGGCATTTCTTATCCTAATTTACAGTTTGCCTAGTAAAGGAAATGACAAATTAAAAGGTTTCAACTTTTCATCTTTCGAGAAATGAAAAATACTTTCTCAAGTTTTTGTTTGGTAAGATGGATGAAAAATTAGAGAAATTATTTTTTGATTTGTTAGTATTGGAGGAAAAATGAAAGGAAAAAAATATATATGCAAACTTAATTTAATATTATAATATTTTATATTAGAAACATTTCTTTTTCAATTTCAGATAAACTTTCCAAGTTTTGAAAATGTTCGACGTGTACCTTTAGCTTATTATAAATATATATATATATATAATAGTCAAAATATGAGTTAGAGGTGGCAAATGGGTGGATTGAGTTAAATTGGTTGGGTTAAAATAAATCCAATCCATTTTTCACTCACGTAGTAAATGAGCTATAATAGGTTGAGTTTATAACGGGTTGGGTTAAACCCATTAACCCATAAATCACACACACACACAATTACCACAAAATAAACACACACACTACTACATTAAAATATATACATACACATACTATTACACCAAAATACACACACACAATATTACACTAAAATAAACACACACTACTACACCAAAATACACACACACAATATTACACCAAAATACAGGCATACATGTCCATACATACTATTACACCAAAATACACACACCTACTATTATCTTCACCATAATCAACATTATCTTCCCTTATATTATCTCTTGAAGACATGGCGGCCTCGATATGAATCTACACCCACAAAAATGAGTATTAAATAATATATAATTTTTTCACCCAAATACTAGTTACTCAGATGGACCAGAAATTATCAAATGTCAACACCACAAATAGAAATTCTATCATTTAAGCCTTTAATTAATTTTTTTAATTTATTATTTGCTGCAACTAATTCAATGGGCCGATTGGACGGGTTAGGGGGTTGTGGGCAAGAATTGCCACCCCTAATATGAGTATATATGATAAAATATGTGGATGTATGTTTATTAGTGTCTAATGAGGAGTTTCTAGATTTTGAATTAGAAATTGTGATAGTATGTTTAAAAGTGTATCCAAGAATAAAAAAGTGAATTTGTCTAAAAATAAAAATAGTTTGTCTTCAAATTTTCTCCCACTTTTGGAGGGTAAAAGTGAGAAAAAAATTTGTGAATAGAAAAAAAAAACATTTTTTTCTATCCTTTTTTTCTTCTTTTATTTTTTGTCCACCCAATTTCCAGCTACCAAAACAGGTTATTAAATTTCTTATCTTACGTCCATGAATACAATTGTAAATCAAGTTGTATCATGTTAAAGTTAAAATTGTGCCTAATTAATTTTATTTAAAAAAAAAATTATTTTGTTTAAATCAACACACTTATTTATTAGCTTATCAAAAACCATTTATTTTGTGAGACCCAATTAATTATATAATTTTTTAGGTGTGGGTACAATTTTTTAAACTTATTTAAGCAGAAGTGTATAGATAAATTATTTACTCTATTAAGTACAATTTTTATAAAACTTTTTTTGTTTAGGTACAAAATTCAAAATGAATTAAATTTTTTTTTACCTAAACACCCTTCCTTAATTTATGCAGTCATCATTGACAGTTATTTGAGGAAATAAATAAATAAATAAATATATATATATATATATATATATGCTGTCTCATTTCACCAACCTTGCTTCCACGTCATCTGACCAAAAAGAATAAAGTCTTTTACTATGATGATTGATCAAATCTTGAATTTTCCCCCAAAAAAAAGAGAGAATCGATCAAGATATTTTGTTAGATATTATATATTGTTTGTTGTTGGGATGTAGGAAAAAAAGATCTTCTTTTTTTTTAATGGGTGTAACTGTTTTTTAATGGGTGTAACTTTTTTTTTAATGGGTGTAACTGTTTTTTAATATGTGTAACTATTTTTGTAATGGGTGTAACAATCACAGTCTCATGCAATTGTTAAGGCATGATGATGTAACGATACCGCAATACTAAATGGTGCAACTATTTAGTTTATGTAAACAACTGAATGACAAATTGAGTTGATGTCATAATTTTGTGTAATTGTTTTGTGTAACTGTTTAGTTTATTAGAATACATGAATAACTGTTTGGTATATTATATGACAATTGTAATTGATTGATGTAACTGATTAGTGTAATTATGTTGTTGTAATATTAATATAAATAAAGTAAGAGAAAATAGGAAGAGAGAGAGAGAGAGAGAGAGAGAGAAAAAAAAAATTGTTAGAAAAAATATGTTCCTATTTTATTTCCTATTACTTGATTGTAGCCGAAAAAAGGGGAAAGAATACAAAATGATTTCTATCCATATACTGTTTACTGATGGCAATAGTGGCATTTTAAAAAAAATATACACTTTATCTTAAATAAGTTTTTGACTTATACTTTTGCCTAAATAAGTTTAAAAAATTGTACCGACTTCTAAATTCTCCTTAATTATAATTGTCATCCATGTATGTTCGGATCGCCAACTCATACTTCATCCAGCTATAGCCTATATGTACTCTACTACATCCACAATGAAGGCGCGTAGGAATAAGAGAATGGCGATTGGTGAAACGCTCTGTCTTGACGGTGTCTTCTGAAAAGTTGCTTTTGGGGGTAATAGACATGGAAGTTTGGGGCTACGGTCAAACTGTACAACTACAACCTGCAAATTTCATAATCGGCCAAAGTGTTGTCAGTCGAATTTAGCGGGGGATTCAGATAAAGACTAATGTTATTTTGATTTAATTTATAAAATTTAATTTTAGTATCGATAAAAAAAATATTCAGTATCATTCCTCTAAAATTTCGTATTTCAATAGTATTTTTATAACTTTTGTAGATCATTATATAATTAAAAATTTTATTAATTTTGTAAATAATTTATCATTTTTATGGGTGTTTTGACCATTATTGTATGTATTTTTACCATTGTTATAATAACTATTTTTTTTATCATTTTTTTCAGTACAAAAGAAATTATCATTTTTTGAATAATTTATCACATTTATGAGTGTTTTTATCACTATTATAATAATTATTTTTATTATTTTTTTGAATACAACAACAATTATAAAAATATCCACAAACATAGTAAATAGAGTTATGGTACTAAATTTTTTTTTTCGATACCATAGACAACTCCCTAATTTGTGATATAATGATATGATAAATGATCGAATCCCAATAAAAAAATTTAAGATTTATAATCACAACAACAATATTATTGGATCATGTCACTGTCATATCGTTAATTTAATAAATTTAATTATTTTTTTAAATCACAATAGCAAATAGATAAATTTACAGTGTAATAATTCCACCGGGCCACCATAGTAGATGCTACTAGTAGTAGTAATAAGGATAATTCATGGTACCTCACAAAAGAAAAAATTATGTACCATGTTAAAATTAATCTATAATCGTAGATTTTATCTTTATTAATTTACAATTATTAACTATTATAATAAAATAGAACAAAATAATTTTACACCGACAGCGTTTTTTTTTAAATAAAAAAATGATATTAAAAAATATTTTTTTAATACTATAATTAAACTAGCAATAGGTGGAGAAAAAAATTATTTGTGCTATTGGTCAGGCGTATATGGAATTAACATGATGTGGTAGAATATACTGTGTCGATGGTGAATCAAGATTGGACACTTTTCGATTTCCTACGAGGAGACCTCCTCGTTTGGAATCATCCCAATTAAGACTAATAAGTGCCAACCTTCTCGAGATCGATTTGAGTTCGGCTTATTTTGGATTCGGTTTGTTTTTTAAACAAGTCAACTTTGAATAATTTTTTAAACTCGTTTAAAAAAACGAACATAAAAGCTCTGCTCAAACTCGCTAAGCTAGCTTGTTTATATGTAAAACAATCAAACAATTCTAACTCGGCTAGAGTTCGACTCGGCTTGAAACTTTTTCAAAACTTGTTTACAAAAATGAGCTCGACAAGTTCGACTCGATCATCAGTTCATTCTAATGTTATCAGAACCGGACCGGTCATCGAACCGGCAAGGGGACCGAGTCAATGGTTCATTGGTTCAACCGTTGGGTCAATTGGTCGGACCGGTCATATAATAAAAAAAATAAAAATATATATATAATAATTATAAAACATAATAATTTAGCTAAAAAATATAAAATATGTTTAAAATGCATACAATTTGCCATAAAATTAATGAAGTTAAATAAAAAAAACACGTGTGACAAATAAACCACCAATTTCTGAAAGCTTTGAATTGCTAGAACTGCACCCTTTGACATACTACACAAGCTAGGTGAACAAAATGGCTAGCAAGATGATAGAACACTGTGGACCAATCCAAATAATAAGGCAGAAATGTATATTCTAAATTCCTTAGGAACCAACATCAACATGATTATCCCACTAGTCTTTAAAACATTACTGAAAGAGGACAAAAAAGTTCCAATTTGAGCAGCACTGGAATTTGAATCCCCTGAAATTACCGATAATCAATAGAAGGAAAAAGACCAATTCACTTTTCCTAGTGCCACCGAATGAAGAAAATGAGAAATTCTGTCAAATCAGAATGCCATGATAATGATTAATGAAGCCAGCAGAAAAGGGTTGCATACAGTCTGTGTGAGAAAGGAGAAAGGAGAAAGGTGAGCCGCCTGAGTACTAAAGAACCTTGATGGACTGCTTCCTTGGTCGCTTGAGCACTTGGTCGCCTGAGCACTGGTCGTTCTCTGCCTTATGCGATTTAGGGCAAAATCAAAATGTCCCCAATTAAAAACAAAACAACAGATTCAATTTTTTATTTTTGACTTCAAACCGGTCCGGTTTTTAAAAACCGTCCGGTTCACAGTTTTCTTAAAAAACCGGCCGGTTTGACGGTTTTTGCCCGGTTCCCTTCTTTATGCGGTTTAACTAGTGAACCGGACCGGTTGAGATCCCGGGTCACGGTTGCACCTAACTTTGACTGTTCCGCCGGTAAAATTAATATCAACCTCTCCAAAATGTAAACTAAGGAAAATAAGAGGCTTACTATGTCGACTTAAAACAAATTTATCACTAAGGGCCCGTTTGGTAACAATGTGTTTGTGTTTTTTTCTGTTTTTGTTTTCATTTTTTGCTAAAAAAAAAACCAATAACGCGTTTGGAGTGTGTTTTTATTTTTTTTTTGGTTGATCAGTTTTGTAAACAACCCCAAATTTTAAAAACATCAAAAGAGGTGCTTTTGAAAACACTGCAAAACGGAAACACGCGCGCCCCTTTAAACCATTTAATGAGGTCTAGCCTTCGAACTCCATTAGCAGCAAAAAAAGGATTTTTTTTCATTCCCACTATAAAGGCATTTTTTTACCCCTTTTGCTCTTCTGTCGTTCATCTCTCTCACTCTCACACTCTCTCGTTCATCTCTCTCACGAGGCAGCACACTCTCTCTCTCTCTCTCTCGCCCTTCTCTGATGAGTTCTGCTGGAGTCATGGTTGGGTTTTGTAGGTGGTGGTGGAGGTGGATTTCGGTTGCTTTCAGTGGTGGGGGCGGGTTGGGGTTTCGGTGGTGGCGGGGGTAGATTGGGGGTGGGTTTCGGTGGTTGTGGCAGTGGATTGGGGGTGGGTTTTCGGTTGGTTTCAGTGGTGGAGGTGGGGGTAGGGGTGGGGGTGGGGTTTCGGTGGTGGTGGGGCTGGATTGGGGGGTGGGTTTCGGTGGTTGTGGCAGTGGATTGGGGGTGAGTTTTCGGTTGGTTTCAGTGGTGGAGGTGGGGGTAGGGGTGGGGGTGGGGTTTCGGTGGTGGTGGGGCTGGATTGGGGGGTGGGTTTCGATGGTTGTGGCAGTGGATTGGGGGTGGGTTTTCGGTTGGTTTCAGTGGTGGAGGTGGGGGTAGGGGTGGGGGTTTCCATAGTGGGGTTGGGTGGTGGTTTTGGGTGGTCAGTGGTGCTGATTGGTGGGGTTTGGGTGGTGAATTTTTGGTATAATACCAAACAAGTTTTTTATTTTTGATTTCACAATTTTTAAAATATAAATGACTACCAAATATGTTTTATATTTTTAATTTTTATCACACAAAAAACAAAATTTTGTTCTGTTTTTTTAAAAAAAAAAACATAAAAACAAAAACGTTACCAAACGCACCCTAAGTCTAAGCAATCGTTATACTTTTCAACAAAGCTACGGATTGGGAACGTATGATTTGCGAGTATTTGATGATGCACAAAATAGACTTATGCACAATCAACAGTCGAGTGAATGATGCAAAGGAATTAATGAGACAATTAATAAAACAATCAATGACAAAAAGGTAAATTTTGGTTCAATACACAGATATATAGTGGTTCGATCAGGGTGACCTACTCCACTCCAGAAAACGGCAAAGGTGGTCGGTGGTCTTTATTGATGAACTAGTAGAGAGAGCAAATGTTAGTTTCGAGAAAGGTATGATAGCTAGGAGAGAAAAAAAACTATATAAGGGGTGTGTAGAAAGGTGCCCTCTCATGTAGAGAGAGCTTACAATTTATAGGCACAGAGCCTTTGTTAAAGCGGTGATGTGAGGGTAAATGTACTAGCTATCCGGAAAGGATAACTACAAAAGGTAAGTACAATTCAATATTGCCTTCATCTTCGAGAGCAGTTATTTCGGTAATTACACCCTACGTGCGCTAATCATTTTGGACTCTTTGAACTCTGAACTGGGCCGAATCCATGAATTGGATTTGACCCGCCTTGCAGTTGATTTGAGCCTATCTCATTAATTGGGCCTGATCCAGTTAAATATGATATCGTCAGTATTCATAATTAAAAAGACAATAATCAGAGAGATTTTTCAAATCTCCATGGCCACCTGTATCATCACCATCAGCATTTTCTAAACAAAATTGTTAAAAATAGAGATTGTTGAACTTTGTAACTGTAATGAAACTAATGCAGCTTTGCATATGGTGGGAGTCAAACAAAAACATGGCCACAAAACTCCTGGTTAGACTTTCGACCCCAGCGAGTGCAGAAAAGACCCCTTACCTATGAGGGTGAAGTGAAAGGGCAGAGGAATACTAAAAGTGCATCAGCAAAAGGCTTGAAAGGGAATACACTGATCATGATCCAATTGAAAGAAGTTGACTGTTGAACAAGACAGTCATGACCATGAACGTGCAGCCTTCAACATGCACTTTGTAAAGACTATGCATGAGAGGCTGGTATATATCTCTCGAATTTTTGTTTCCTTTATACAACACTTTTTAAGAGAGAGAGAGAGAGAGAGAGAGAGAGGGGTATACTCAGCCACAACAAAGTGCAGAAGGTATATTTAATAATTGAAATTGAATAGAAGGTAGCATTGTTCTTTGGGGGTGAAAATGAGTCAAATCGATATCGTGTGGAGTATTAATAAAAAATAATAAAACTTGTTTAAACATTAACCTAAAAAATAATAAAAATAGAAATGTGATGGTAGTTGAAATGTGATGGTGTTGGGGAGTGTGGTGGTTATTGTAGCGATGGTGGTAGTATTTTCTAAATTCTGGAAAAATTGTTTTCAAAAACACACAAAACTATTATTTAAAATATACTAGTTGGTGCCCACGTACATTATATGTGGACCATTTTGAACTATAATTTTAGTTTTTATTTTCTACTTTTTACCCACATTATCTCTATATTTTTAGTTTTATGTATGCACAAAATAAATGTGAACTTACAAAATAAAAGAGGCAAAATGTAAAAGGAAGACATCCGGTAGTTGATTTGATTACTTATTGGTTGTTTATAATATTTATATTTCAAATATTTTGCTTCTACCATGGTTGTGGGCAATACTTACCAGAATTTCAATTTAGAATATAAAGTTTCTCACCCCAAATTGCCTTCAGATTGAAAAAAAATTATAATCAAAAAATGGATTAAAACTCAGGAGAAGTGAATAAAAATATAATTAAGTAGAATTTGCATATAGTTGCAAAAATTAATCTCAGACACCAAGATCATGGCAAATTAAATTTCTAAATTAAAATTGAGAGGTAAATAAATAAATAATTGAATCTAAACAGTAAATAAGACATATCACATTATATTAAAGTCTTAGATTACACTCAGATTAGATCATCAAAGCAGTAATTGATAGTAAGATAATATCGAATGAAGCTAAGTATTGGTACAAAAAAAGAATTACATAAACAATCAAGAATTATTTCACTTTGAGTTCATCATTTTCAATATCGTTTACAAGTCCTACTTTCATAAGATTCATGATAACTTGTAAAGAAAAAAAATAAAAGCAAAAGACAGAAATTGAGGGAGCTATGAAAGTTATAGAGAAGAACAAAAATACCAGTAGTTTTTTATTATTTAAAGATAAAAGATTTTTCTACCGTTTGAAAAATGAGGGTTTAGAAGGAGAGCATGTTATTCTTATATTGTTTTTTAATTTTCTCCAATGTTGTGAATATGAAAGGTCTTCCTAGAAGTAAACTTATGTATTCATTGCATTTGTAATTACAAGTATTTTTTTTTTAGGAAGGGAAGGGTGTAAGAGTTAAAGTGGTAAGTAGGATATAATAGTCTTTATATAATTAAGTAAGGGTAGAATAAAAAATCAAAAGTTTTTCTTATTAGCTTCTTTTTATTAGTAGTATAGATATATAATTAGATGTTACCTACTAACTATTGTAGTAAAATCTAAATTACAAAAATATACTGTTATATGCAAACTATTTAAATAAAACATAAACAATAATGTACTTACAGCGACATAGAACTACACGAATAATAAAAATTCAAAAAACCAAAAATTCAGAAATAATAATAATAATAATTCGAGCCCTGTGCAGTCACAGTTTTCGTAAGACAGATTTGCTCTCTCTCGGTACTTAAGGTTAATAAGTAACTATCTCTCAAGATAGAACGAATTTCGTTTTTGAAGATGCAACACTTTAATCTTCAAGACTCCAACAAACACAACTTTATGTTTTGCACTTGAACCTCTTGAAAAGAACAATGCATCAATATGCACAGTGAGAGAAAAGATATGCTGAATATAGAATTTAAGAATTGGGATAATGGAGAGAAGTAAAATGAGAGAACAATTCTAGTAACAAATAAGAATTGTTCAATGGTATGAGTGCAATGCATCACTTATATATAGACTCATTAGTGACTTTTCATAAATGGTGCAACTATTTGTAATGGTGTTTTTTAGTCCAAAGGATATCAATAATGACTTTATGAAAAAAGTACAACCATTTAAAATAGTATTTTTTAGTATAAGAGATATCAATGATGACTTTATGAAAAATTGTGATTATTTGTAATGGTGTCTTTTAATCAAAAACGGTTAATGGTAGTTTTATGAAATGATATAACTGTTTGAATTGGTGTCTTTGACCAAAAGTCACTAATTTTGAACTAGTAGTCTTCCATGTCATCTTTACTTCATACATTTCTAATTTCTTTCAAAAGTCACAAAAATATTTTAATAATTTCTCATTCAATAGTTAATAGTTTTAAACAAATAAATATCAAAATTATTTATTTAAAAACTATTATTTCCAACAAAAATAGTTATAACTTCTTCTCGAAGTCTATGTAACTTTTGTTCTTAGTTTTTAAAAAATAATTGATCAAATAACTTTTTTTCTTAAAAATTATTTTCGAAAATAAAAAATAGTTTGTGAAATGTAACTCAAACATGGCCAAAGTTTTTGAACTTAGTTTCTTCATCTTTTGAGTTGATATTGAATGGAATTCTTTAGTTTCTAGATGTTAATTTACTTAGCGAGCCAAGCTTGAAAATTTGACAGAAAAAATAACGGGTTAAAAGCTTTATAATCGAGTCGGTCTCAACGAGTTTTTAAGGAGCCGATTTCAAGTCCAACTGAAATAGCTTAACTGATTCACAGCCATCAATGTTCTGCGGCATCACCTCAATGAGACTGTTTGGAGCAGGGGCGGCCCAAGGTCAAGTTGGGGCTAGGCAAAATTTTCATATGAGGCCCTATTAATATTTTGTGTATTGTTATATTTTATTTTTAATTATTATAATTTTTTTATGTTTTAAAAAATTATTTTTTATTTTTTAAAAAAATTTAAAATATTAATCAAGTTTTTATACTCAAGTTTTGACAATAATTTTTTTTAATAGATAATATTGTTAATTCATTCACTCTTAGTTGATTGTAAATAAAATTTCATCAATTTAAATTTTCAACAAGTAATTTAATAATAGAAATGTGAGCAAAGAATAATTTTAAGATAACAAACAATCATTTTTTATCCATGAGTAATGTGCATGCATGAAATACAAAACTTTAATAACATAGACAATTTAAGTATAAATTATTTGGACTGAAAATTTATATTAAGACAAAAAAGAAACCAATTTTATAGATTTTCACTACAAGAAATAATGAATATAAATTTTCTATGTGAGTGAGTGAAATACAACTATGAACACACCCAAAATATTTAAAAAAATTTAAATCAAAGCTCACACGAAGAAGTAATTTCGGACCCAAAAAAATTAGATATTGATTTGAACTATTAAAATTTGAGCTCTAAAAATTTGAATAATATCTAAAATATAAAAAATAAAAATAAAAAAGACTATTATACTAAAGTGGTAAATTATAGAGGCCTCTAAAATTTGGGCTTAACCAAGTAGAGAGTAATTTTGGACCTAATAAAATTAGATACTGATTTAAATTAATAAAATTTGGGCCCTAAAAATTTTAATCATATTTAAAATATAAAATAAAACATAAAAATTAGACCTATTATACTAAATAGATAAATATTGTGGGGCCTCTAAAATTTGGGGCCCTAGGCAAACAACTAAGTTGCCTAAGGGTTGGGCCAGCCCTGGTTTGGAGTTGATTTTTTTAGGTGAAAAATTTCGGTTTAAGAAGTTTCGTAAAAAAATCAAAGTTAAAAAAATTCCTCAAAATCGTTTGAGGTATTCTTTAAACAACTGAAAAAGTTAGAAAAGTTTGTTTAAAATGACTTTTTAACTTTTTTAGTTTTTGTGTCAAAAAAAAAAATAATTATTACATCTATATATAGATTATGCAAAATAGTTCCAAAAATATGAATTTTAAATTTTTTTTACGTCACTAATAATATTTTTTAAATAAAATAAACTAAAAAGTTATGTAAGACCCATAACAAAACTCAAAAATGGTAGAAGAAAAATTCATAAAATCAACTTCTTGAATCAGCCTAAATAAACATTTCTGAGTCTAAAATACTGCAACATAAGCTGATAAAAAAGATAAAGTTCAAACAAAACTGACTTATTTTACTATAAAATCTTTAAAAACTACCTATTTAAACAAGCTTCAAACGTACTCAATATTTTACTACTTGAAAGACATTCCAACATTTTCACAAACTCAATCTTTAATTTCTAACTTGTAAGCATATGTTTTTGGGGACTGCAAATCAGAAGTAATATTATTCACATTCCTATAATTGATATTTTTGTCTCACTAATGAGAACATACAATGTGGATCCATGTCATTAGGCATGTGCATTGGTACTTGCCACATCATTGGGTGAAAATGAACAGTGCCCAACCATTGAACTATCCAATCTCTACAACAGTGCCAACCGACTTTATATCTCTGGTGTTAACACAACCATAAATATAAAAAAATAAAATAAAAGATTAGATATATAGCCTTTGGGAATTGTGATGTGCCATTCTCAAGATGTGAGAAAGGGGTAAAATAGACTTAAAGAACAATCATCAATTGTATGATGAGAATGAACAACAAAAACACAATCCACATGCAATGATAATCGAATCGATAAAAACCCTAAATCATTCAAGACTTATCCCCATAATTATGTGGAGCATAACTGACTGATTACATGGGAATCGACACCTATCTATTCAAAAAAAAAAATAATAATATATGTATGTATGAATTTATTTACGCCTAAAAATAATAAAATTCGAGGGTGACAAATGAAAGAGATACAACGGTTATGAAAAAGTTTGTGAGAGTTCATGATTGAAAGAGCTGTTAGGGAAATAGAATTCTAAAAATCCAAGAAAATTGAGGAGACGTGATATCATGTGTCACTAGTTAGAGACAGTTCATTGCATGTTTATGAATATCAAGGAAAAGGTCACGATAATAGTGCATGTCTACGTATCTCGAGAAAAAAGTTATGATTATAATCATGACCAAAAAAGATAATTTCGACGATTTTAAGTCCTTCTTATAAATAACAAAAGTCAACCTCAGAAAAGAGATCTATGATCAAACATTATACAAAAGAAGCCCACCTTACACTTGTTTATCTTTACTCCTAAGTAATTTTATTTTTCTTGTAACCCATCGCTGATCTTTTATTACTTTCATTTAATATTAAGCACAATACTTGTTTCATCTTCTAAATTTAGTCTACTTATTTGCATTTCAGTTGTCTTTTTTTACATTTCAGTCCATTATTCTATTAGTTAGAAAATTATTTAAAGTTCTTGAACCCTAAGGCATAGAAAAGAACTTATAGGTAACCTTATACCTCACTGTAATCGTATGAAACAGTCACAATTTTAGAACCTCACATCGGTTCGAGTAGGTAAAGTCCTACGTGTTTGAGTCTTAATTTCCTATTGAACTTTGACACGCCTATAATCCAAAAATATGCCAAACATAATTACAATTTATCTCCTAAATGATAACAATCGTGTTTCATAATATGTTCGGGTTAACTTACGCGTATTTAGACTAATCTCATCTCTTATTAGATTAAAGGCATGTCATCTACACTAGAATTAAAGTATTTATGAGAAATCAATTTCTCACAGCCTGACATGATTCGAACTCAAGAGCCTAAATTTATAATTTATTTTTATTATCACTTGAACTATTTTTTGTACATATACAGGGACTTTTGAACTTTAAAAATTATAAAATGACAATTTTAAAATCTCAAAATCTGTCGAGTTGGACTTCTTAATGGGCATTAGGCATCTTCTTCCTTGTATTCTAATATTCTACATTCTTTCGTCTCAATCGTCACCAACTCCCCTTTCAGTTAGTTTTCGGTTAGGATTAGTCGATTAGAGTTCTGCCATAAAGTAAAATGTGGCACCAACCGCCAGCAAATGTGATGTGACAATCAAACAAGAAACAAATCAATTGTATATGGAGTTATACAATTTTCTCTGCAAAAGCTACTAAGAATTTTACAGAGGCCATAAAAACCCCTTTTTCTTCACCAACAATACCAGTGCCTTAGTCGATTCCCCTCTCTCTCTCTCACACACACACACACACACACACACACACACACACACACACTCACAATCAATTTTTAACCTAACCTTTGGCTCTTAGGTGTTGAATACACATTTACTCCACACCCAACAGACCCAACCCCACTTGCCCAAATTGTTTTATAGAAGACATTTCCACCAAACCAAGTTTAAAGAAAAAGAGCAATCAACCATCTCGTAAACATAGAAAATTAGAACAAAACAAAACTCGGGTACAAGGTTTTAGATTTATATAGAGCTTATTGTACTAATATTTTTATTTTATAGTATGTAACATAGATTACAATAAAGAGAAACTAAAAGGTACAAAGCCCTCACAAAAATCTACAGCTTCCCTGCAGACTTATACCAAGAACACCAGACATAGCCACATGCAGAGCACAACAAAGGGAGTGGTGAAGAAGAAACGGCCATGGACATTACCCATGTGCCTGCCAATTCCTAATTCTACCCCTCACATTCGTCCAAATTTACATAACTGAACATGCATTAGGGTTTTCATCACTGAACATCTGTGGAGGGTATGCATAGTATTCTTGGGCAATCCTTTGTGGATAGACCTCGAAGTTTTGGGGGTAATATGGGTAAAACTCTGCCTTCATGATCTCAACTTTAGGGTCTTCTTTATCTCCCTCTGTTTTGGCAACAGCAGCTTCTTCAGCGCCTTCCTTCTTCTCTTTGCTCTCTTCTTCAACTTTCTTCCCATCTTTCTCGCCATCTTCAACCTTTTTCTCTTCTTTGCCTTTGGCTTTTTCCTCCTCTTTCTTTTCTGGGTCTATCTTCACAATCACTGCTTGTTTTCCAGTTCTCTTGTATACATAGTCCACCAGATTTTGTGGGTTGAACACACCTTTCACTGTCACTTGTGAACTGTTTAGATCTGGCTCTGCACTTTCAACATCTATATGGAAATGATTTCATGGTGTTAGACATTGATGGGTGTTGAAGATTCAAGTAATATTAAATTGATTTGATTGCTATTAAAAGAGTCTGGATTTACTTTAGTTTGAAAGAATTCAACAGATTCTAAAGATTTGAATATTTTATTCCAATTAAAGAATATACAGATTGTAAAAGATTGGGAATATAGAATCACAGAAAGCTTTTTTTTTTTTTTTTCAGTCTAATCCCATGAACCAAAAAATAAAGGGGAAACAAAATACCAAAAAAAGGCAAATTTATTACCAAAATTATATACCTTTCATTCTCTCTATGCGTTTTTTGATTTCCTGAGAACAAGCCTCACAATGCATGTGGACTTTCAAAACCACCGTGATCACCTGAGGCTGCACAACAAGGACATGATTTCAACAACCCAACAAACAAATCAATGAAAATAAATAAAAAAATCTTTGTAAATAAATGTATCAGATAATAATAACAAAAACCTCCTCTTTTTTCTCCTCTGGTTTAACAATTTCTTCAACTTTCTTGGGCTCTTCGGCCGGCGGCTTTGGTATCGGAGTGAGAAGCTCAACTTTCCGGTGGCTCTTCTTCTGAACTCTCTCAACAACCTTCAATGGATCAGCCTTTTCACCCTTCACAACCACCTTATGTGTCGTGCAATCCGTCAGAACATCCTCAACTCCTGCAAAAACCCAAATACAGATCAAGAGAGAGAGAGAGAGAGAGAGAGAGAGAGAGAGAGAGAGAGAGTTTCAAACCTTCGAAGCCTTTGAGGCATCGACGAACTTTTCTGGCGCAACCTTCGCAATGCATGAAGACTCTCAAGACAATCTCTGGAGGTGGTGGTGGGACTTTGGATTCCTTTGAGTCCTTGGATTCTTCTCCTTTTTTCTCTTCTTTTGGGGCATCTTTTGGCTTTTTGGCTTTTGGTTCTTCTTTCTTGGCTTCCTCGGGCTTTTTTTCCTCCTCTTTCTTTTCCTCTGGTTTCTTCTCCTCCTGAAAACACCACCAAATATAACCATATCAGTCACATAACAAGAAAAAGGAAGGAAAAACAATGGGAAAAAAATGGTTGAATTTGAGAGAAGAAGATTGGGGCTTTCAGGACCTCCCCCATTTGGGTTCTCTCTGGTTCCAAAATGAAAGAAGTGGGTTGAAGGTAGCTAGCTGATAAGCTTGGGAATCACAATGTGACAAACTGTGTGTTACTCTCTCTCTCCTCTCTCTCCTCGCAAACTCAAAGGCCCAAGCTTGGAATTGTGTACCACTATCACAATGAGCTTCTTTTGGCCATCAGATCTAGAGTACTAATGATCGTCATCATAACAGACGTGGCTATTCTATAGGTGGCACGTGCAACTGAGGGCAATTCACAATCCGCAGATGACCTGTGGCACGTGCAAACTGTGGGCACCTCGCAGTAGCAGATGACTCTTTTCAGTCTTTTGGCACTGTTAGGAATGAAGACTGTTTGGAATCGGAGATAGGGTACTTCTAGTCTATCTAATGCAACTAAAACTCTTCAATTTGAATAATTATTCACGTTTAAAATGTCGAAATTAAAGAAAAATTGGGTACAATGAGAATTTGATTCTATTCAGGTAAAAATTATATTCAATTGTCAACTTATAAAATTTGTATAACAATATGGGTTTAATTAGGATTTAATCTGAATTGAATTTGAAGATGACTTCGATAATTTGAGTTGAATTAACAGGATTTGGAACTCTAATTTGAGTATAGTTTTGATTTAAATTGCAGTGAATTTTGTTAACCTAAATTCAATTTAAATATCAATTTTTTTATTTGAGGCATTAAATATAAAACGTTAAACTTGAATTGGGTTCAACTCGACCCATCTAATTTACACCCTTAACTCGTCAGAGATTCGTATTTAGTTGGTTTTTTTCTTCTCTTTTTTCATTATTTTTTCTGCTTATGTTCCCAAGTCCAACCTCCTCTCCCACTAAGATTTTACAAGTGTGTTTTGGAGCAAAAAAATTACTTGTTAATGCCAATAGTAAAGAGTCTTGTACCAACCCACCA
Organism: Ilex aquifolium; assembly: GCA_951799425.1. Classification (NCBI taxonomy): domain Eukaryota; kingdom Viridiplantae; phylum Streptophyta; class Magnoliopsida; order Aquifoliales; family Aquifoliaceae; genus Ilex; species Ilex aquifolium. Next base: position 26,405,798 of record OX637404.1, on the reverse strand, counting down.
CAATTATAATATGATTGAGTGATATCTAAAATAAATATCATGTCTTTCAAATTCTAGTATGATTCAACAATATTCTATGGACCACCTAATTAATGATATAAATATTCCCACCACACCTAATAAATTCAAGACAAAACGACATGAAATCAAATCTCCAACCAAGCAATAAACTTACTTTGAGTAGTAACAAATACTCACTACAATATGAAACGTGAAGTTACCCAAAAAAAAAACATGATTTATCATATTTTCACCCTAAGCTATACGTGGGATATTTCATATTGTACACGTGTTGAAAAACTAAAAAAAAAAAAAGATTCGCTGTTTGAATAATCGAAATTTTCAAAATTGTTCGACTCGGCTATGTAAAAAAGGTAGAGAGATGCGATGGGGACATGGTGGCTACATCTTTACTAGTTTTGTTTTTGAGTATATAACAATGATAATGAGATTTGAAGCTCGATGTAACTCTTTTTGTATTTATATCACTTAATAATAAATTCAAGAGAAAGACATAAAAAAATATGGTCTTAGTTATGATAAAAATTGATTCATGAACCTCTTGGTCAGCAGAGTTTTGATAGAATTAAAAGCGATAACTAGATCGAATGACACTCTTTCTAAACCCTTGAACTCAAAAATTACCAATTTTTTTCCTTAGTCGTGTGATTTTTAAAAAGTCATTTGGTATGTGGGCTCCTTAGACATATAATTTAGAAGGAACTAGAATTGTATATATGATTTTCACTCCACCCTTATGATAAAATCTCTATGAAACAATTTACCTCGTCATGTGGTGTCTGATTTGGACATCTCTACCACTAGCCATGTGGGTTGTAACAAAGCCAAAATGTCCATTCTATGTAGTATCTTAAATGTAACACATTGCCATGATGGCGTTCCTACTCATACAAGGCTGCTATAAACAAATTAGAAAAAGTCTAGAAGATAGCATAGAGCTTAGATTTATATCAGACTGGGATTTGGTAAGATAAATGTATATAATTTCATTTGTGTATGAAAATACTATTTTAACTTCAAAATAGCTAAGAGATATGAACTATAAATTCAGACGTTCTGAATTTGAATTTTAGCAATCATTGAGTCAGGCCATGAGGAATTTATCAATCCTTCGTGATACTCTAGTCCTAACGTGGATAGTCTGTCTTTAACTGGACTAAGGAGAGAATTAGTCGAAGTACGCATAAATTAATCTAAACACTCCTAACTGTTGAACAAAAAAAAAAGGGACTATTTTTATACTTCAACCAGTGAGGCTGAAATCAAAATAGAACAGATTGCTGCAATGCAGACTCTCAGATACTTACAAAAATTATAACTGTGAATAATCAATTTTGTAGGATATTAGCTGTAACCCATATCAAATGCATCACTAACAAAGGATTAGCCCACATTTAATTCATGTTCAGGAGATACTAGTAATTATGGATTATGTAATTGTTAGATCAACAACCATCAGACACTTGAATGCCATTTAATGAATTAACCTTATCCTGATTCAAGGTATCTGTCGATATTGATATGAGTTGAATGAGTCATATCTAATTCGATATTTTTTGAGTTAATATTGTTACACATTACCTACAAATCCTAAGTCTTGCACGACTCCTCTGAGTTGTCTGAGTTATTGTCCTTGGATCAGTCGATATGATTTTGCGAAGTCGTGATATGACTTGAATCTTTCGTCATATTTAACTTTTTTTTTTAGGTCATTTCGCCCGATGACTGATATGTCTTAGAACCTTACAAGTCGATGGCCGATACCACAACTTTAAAGTATGAACCTCATATTCACGTAATCTCGATCTTAGTTAACTCAAAAATAAGTCTTAACAACAAAGAAAAATATAGGAAAAATTTCAACCACAACCCCTCTAGTTTATCATATTTTCAAAGACACCCTTTTTATTTTCTAAAATTTCACTGACACCCGTAGTCAGATTAAAAATGTTAACTAGAATGCAATTTAACTAAATTGCTCATAATATATCTGAGGACAAATTTCATCAACACCCCCTCTAGATAAGCATATCTTCAACGAGACCCCCTCTATTTTTCTAAATTTTTTTACATATTAAAATTTGGGCCAATTAAAATTTGATTCAAGCTAAATTAAAATTTATTTTTTACGTATTAAAATTTGAACTGATTAAAATTCTATTTGAGCCAATTAAAAATCATTTTTAATTGATTTAAATTAAATTTTAATTAACTCGCATTGAATTTGGATGGGCCTAAATTTTAATACATAAAAAATATAAAAAAATTTAATGAAGCAAATTTTAATTGACACAAATTTTAATAAGTAAAAAAATATAAATTTTAATCGACTCGAAGTGAATGTTAATCGACTCTAACAACTCGGGTAGAGCTCAAATTAGCTTGAATTTAATACGTAAAAAAAAATTTAATAAACTCGAATTTTAATATATAAAAAAATAAAATTTAATCAGCTTAAATCGAAATCTAATCGGCTCAAATTTTAGAGGCATTTTTGGTATTTTAGATGATTTTTTTTTTTTTTTGTTAGAAATTGTAGTTTAATAGCAAGGGGTGTCAATGATGTTTAAATATAAACTAAAAAAGGTGTTAGTGATATTTTTGATAATAGAGGGGGTGTCCTTGAAAATATAATAAAGTAGAAGGAGTGTGGCTGAAATTTTTCCAAAAATATATATCTATACTAGCAAATCACATGTATTAACAAAATTATAACTAAACCTGCTAAATGTACATTAACACATTTTCCAACTCAAATAGTTGAACTAATTTGATCCTAGTTATGGGGGAGTTGAGTGAATCCCGCACTAATAGGATAGGACCACCAATGTGCATTTTGGTAAGGGGAAAGACTAGACTACCGAATGCAGTATTATACCCTAAACAGGTATAACTTATCAATAATAGACTACCAGCTCGGTTGGTATAATTTCCTCATTCAAGTACTTATTCCAGTGGTTGGGGGACGAAAAGAGTAACGGGACAAAGAGTGGAGGAAAAATCTGATTAAAGGTCCTTTTTCTAGTTTTGAATAGACATGGGTTTAAATGATCAGATTTACAGTTTCATGACTCTTGGGTCATCATCAAGTCAATAACCAATTCAAAGGCCCCCTAAAAATATTTTCCAAGACATAGTTTCTTAAATGATCAAGAATCGTTTAAATTACGCGTTTTAAAGACTCATATTACTATTATACAAAACCGTAATACATAAAATTATTTGTAAACTATTCGTATCAGATTAATCAGTGTCTCCCACAAGAATCAAACATAGAGCTAGAGGTATTAGCTATTTATCCTACACTAATTATGCCTATTAAGTACCGAGCAAAGTTATGGGGACTTAATTTGATGACTTGATCAAAGATCTAATTCAATGCAACTATTGAATTAGTTGTAAATTTCAATGCTAGATAGAGCCCACTTTTAATCCGAGGATCGTATTGAATTAGGTCGAAATAGTACTTTCCATTAAGTACCACTATTATTTGTTAAAAATGCATAGAAGAATGACCCTTTTCTAAGTAATCATTCTAATGTAAGAAACATCTGCTACTATTAAAATCCATGTGAAGTTTATAAAAACCAGAAACATCATGTTCATGGATTTGATAAATTCATTGGATAATAATGAGGAGAATGAGAATGAAGTAATATAGATCTTAAACAGGGTTTGGTAGTATACCTACTATGTGTTCAGGCCTTCATAATCATAATTACCAGCTGAGACTAAGATCATTAACTGCTGCTCCACCCAACTCCTCCTGTACATGTTATGAAGCAATCATATGCAAGCACTGTTGTTGGTGGGCAAGAAGAGAGAGAATAAATTCATCATGAAATGAAACTAAATTAGACAAGTAAGACAAAAATTGGGCTGTCAACAGTAAAAAGTGAAGATCTTATATATAAGTAATCCATTATATCAACTCGAAGGGTAGTTCAATTGGAGTTCAGAACAAGTTGTAAACTCAAACGTCTTGAGTTCAAAACTTGGCAACTCTTTGGAGCCAGTCTCCTAGGTGTCAGCACAGTTTGGTTAGTAGGTCGGGTCTCCATTGACTTGATAAAGCGTATCCAAGTCTTGAGTGTGGGTTCGATTTCCTACCAATTGTGCGAGTTCAAATTTAACTGTTGCACGTATTATATATTAGACCGGTACTTGTGACACTTCTCTGAATAGGAATTACCTCCCTAAGAGGCTAGAGTTAACTTTGAGAGGGGTAATTCCCTTAGAATTAACCATTATAGATGACTCCATGCAAATAACATCTTTCAGGTGGGACCACAAAGTCTAATAGAAGGGACATTGTTGGCACTGATTCATGCAAGATAAGTGGGATTTTTTTATTTATGAGATGACTTGGAGCTGACATAGATGAATAATGGCTACTATAGGCCCTTTTTTTTTTAATGGCGCAGATACATTGGACTTACCCCTGCAGAATAAATTTTGAATAAATGCAATGAAATTGCTAAAAATAAATTAGGAGTTACTAATAAAAGTCAAATCAGAAACGTCTGAGTTTACTGATTTTTTGGATTATAATCACTACCCTCTCTCTTTCCTTATTGAAAAAAAAAACTAAACTAACTTTACACCACTATGTCACCCGTGCTGGTTGATGTTAACATAGTTTTGAGTTAATCTAGATGGGTCGATTAAGGATAAACCTAGTCCTATCAAGCTCTAACATTGGAGGATATGGAATCTAGATACTTTCCAGAAGCAGAAGCAACATACCCTAAGGCCACTGCTATTCGTGCTAAGATTTCTTCAGTGTATTTTCTGCCATCCAATCAATCCCACAAAATCGTAGACAATGCACAAGATTCTTGTTTTAAATGACGTTTAGCGGCCGATAATTTTGACATTTTTTACTTATACATATAATCTTAGGAATTTAGTGTTTTTTTTCCCTCTTATTTCAGCATCAGGAAAGCAAGAGTTTCGAAGTCACAAAAATTCCCAAGATGACCCTTTGAAAATTGGGTTTAATAACTCAATTTCGTACTTCTGGATCCTGTTTGATCGGTACTATGCTCTTTTAGGGTATCACACCAAATAATTCATATAGTTTGATGCGACTCCATATTCAAAAAATGGTACGATACATTCGATTAATGTACTATGCATATAGAAAATTCAATAGGAGATGGAGTGTTTTTATTTTTTACTTTACATTCATTGTACTTTTGCTTGAAAAGATTAAAAATATCTATATTCATGCACCAGAATAATGAGTGCTCATCTGTTTGAACGATATTTCGTGAGTTAGAGTCTAACGAATGGAATGAACAGTGTTATAGGATTGAAAACCTAGCTTTGATTCTAAGGACATGAATTTTTTGATTATTGATTTTGAAAGTGATTTTATAAATGTAATAGAATAAGTGTGCTAATTATGATGATCTATATATCCAAAATAAAATAAGACTGGTTATTACTGGTTTTTCTTTGGTTTATTTCTTATTTCTTTCGGATTACATAGTAAGTGGAAACATGGTAAGATGCTACATTTATGTTCAATTTACTAAATTAAACTAGAGAATTCATTCAAAATTCTATATAAATAAATTTCATAAAAAGGGCATATAATGCGTTTTTGTAGCGACCATTTACTCATAGAGTTGCTTCCCCGTAATTTCAAAGAAATTACAAAAACTATCGAGAAGGAACTACCTAAAAGGAAGATATAATTGCAAGAATAAAAATATTGTTTCGGTTACTTAAAAATAATAATGTTTTGAAAATATTTTAAAAATAGAGTTGAATTGAATAAAAACTTTGAAAAATTATTTTCAAAAATTTCAAAACATGTTGAAATATCTCGAAATATTCTGAAACCATGGTAGAAATATGTTGAAACATCTCAAAATACTTTAGATTGCATCTCATAAAATAGTATCCAAAAACATGTTTTTGAGAAAAGTTTTAGAAAAATGTGTTTTGGTATTTTTGTATCAAAAAACTTGTTTTGGTATATGATTGTAAAAATAATTCTACAGAACATAAAACAGTAAAATCTATTTGGATTGAGTGTTAATTCAGCCCTTTGTTGAAGTAGATCTTGAAGTCGTGGGAAAAAAATTTCAGCACTTGAAGCCGGTGAAAAAAAAAAAGATTTGAAACAGATCCGAAACAATCATCAGGAAAAAATCAAGATCCCAAAAAAAAAAAAAAAAAAAGATTTAGTATACAAAATAGTCATAGATTTAGTTTCGCATGAGATCTAATCTCTTTGGAGAACTCTTAGTCATCGGAGAAGACGACCTCCAGTCGCCAGAGAAGACGGTGTGTGTGTTCGTTTTGTTTGAGAGCCGAAGTGGAGAGAGAGAAAAGGAAAAAAAAAAAAAGAAGTTTTTATACTTAAGAGGTTTAAGTATACAGTAACCCCTTCCCCTGTGTTTTCATTTTTTTTTCTCCAAAACAGCCCAAAATGTCTTTTGGTTGTTTCCTAAAATCAACTATTTATTCTTATTTTTTCTTGAAATTGTTTTCAAAAATTGTCTGTCCAAATAGATTTTTACTTGTTTTATGTATCATAAAACAAAAACTTACCGTGGTTAGTGACAATTTGGAGATGATCAAACTGAGCTCCAATGAAGACAACCCACCGTGGGAAATTAGTGCTTTTGTTCGTGATATTAGACACTTTGTCAATGTCCTTAATTTAAGGTTTTTACACAAGCCTAGGGCTCTAAATAGAGCAGCTCATTGGGTGGCAGCTATGAACTTATCCAATTCAATTCCAATGAATTGGATGGCCTGCCCACCTCCTAAGCTAAAGGCTTTTTTGTTCAATGATTGTATCCAACACTTTCCGACGTAATGTTATTTGGTATGGTTGCTCTTTGAAAAAAAAAAAAAAATACAATGTAAACAGGACCTAAAATTTCAACTGTATTACTTTTGGGCCAAAATATTGGCCCACTAAACAACCACGGACCACTCACTTTGCCGTGTAGTATATACCATTCAAAATGAAGTATCCCTCCATGTTAGGATGCCCCACGTAGGTGTCTACTAAATGTAGTGTATATGTTGCGAAGTCAACTTGTATATTATTATTTTTTCTCAAAAAAAAACTTGTATATTATTCAACGCTGCTTAGGGCTAATGTATGATGTAAAAGTTGTAGAAATTCTGCATAAAATTGCAAATTTTTTGGGTGGTTTATAGAATTTTTTTTCTTCCGGAAAATATGTTGTCAAGCCATGTTACCCAGCTCAATACAGTCAAGTCATGTCAACAACTTTTGTAATTCGTACTTGAAGGTACGGTGCAATATGAATAGTTTTGAGAGTAATATTGATGGACGTTAGATAAGTCTATTTGAGATCGTCGGATGAACTTATTGAAGTCTGTCATATTTTATATTATAATTATAACTAGGGGTAACCTGTGCTTGAAAGTACGGTGCAACGTAAATTAATCGATTAATTTGGGGAAGTGAGGAATAAAGATCAGAGAGAGAGAAATAGTGAAAAGTGATGAGAGAAAGGTAAAATTCAATGTAAATAGTTTTGAGAGAGATGTTGGTGATCGTTAGATAAGTCTATTTAAAACTATCGAATAAATTTATTGAAGTTTACCCTATTTTATATTATAGATTATAAATTTACAGTTATAGAATATAAATTTACAGTTATAGAAGTTGTCCAGTCTGTGGCGTATTAGACAAAGCGAATCTCAAGGATAATTCAAATTGTAAAAATAACGAACTATAAACGCATACATCTTGAGGTTGAATGTTGACAATATTTTTTAGGATTAGGCCATGAGGAAATTATCCCTTGTGAATACTGTAGTCCCGATGTGAATGGTCTATCTTTGGTCAGACCGAAAAAAAGATTAATTAAAGTACGCGTAAATTAATTCAGGCATCTCCAACAAAAAAGACAAACAAAAAAATTAGACAAAGCGAAACGAGTTTTTCACAAAATTTTGACACATCAAAAGTTGTTGTCAGTAACGTAGGGTTTTCGCATACGTTGGCATTCTGTCCACGGCCCGGCTGATTAACTTAAGTGGTCCAGCAAGACTTGGGCTGACCCAGTCTGACTTTTCAATAGATCATTGCCGGATTGTTAAACCTGTCTCAGTCATGACAATTGCCAGCCCACGGCCTGTCTGTTATAAAAATAAAACCAAACTTTTTAATTTATTTTTGTTATTTTTTAAAAAATCTTTAAATAGGAGTAGGCAACTAGAGGGAAGAGCAATAATTTTATACCCATTTAATGATAAAGAAAATCATTATGATTATATATAATCATGCACAAAATATACACATCAAGTAAATTAATATTACCTTGAGAGATTCCTAATTAGGACCTTAAAATAATAATTCATAAAATCTTTAAACTAGATTTAGTACATATGATGTCGTCAATGTAAACCCAACATATCATTGTACAATAATTTGATTGGCCATGCATGATGTTTTTTGGGGCCCATTTCGAAACATGGTTGTACAATAAATCAAGTATTAATTGGACAATATCTATTGTTTAAATAATAATTTATTTTTTATTTTTTAATTTAAAATTAAATTAAATAAATAAAATAAAATAAAAATAAAAGGAAAGAAGAATTAGATTATTTGGTATTGGAGAATGTGTTGGTTGAGTTGTCCAACATTGAAATCAGTGCAAAAAATATGATAATTTTGAGTTGAAAATAGAGCTAGGCTTCAACTCTGATGAAGTCAGAGGACATATATCTGATCTCTGACTCCCACTGCAGTCGGAGTGGATTTTGTCATTTGACTTCGACTCTAAACTCTTATAATTAGGAGTGTCAAACGTGTCGAGTTAAATGGTTATGTGTCGTGTTAAACAGGTGACGGGTGAAAAATATGTAAACTCGTACACGACACGTTTAATAAACGAGTGAAAAATCTCAACACGAAAACGACTCGTTTAATAAACGGGCAACACGACACGACTCGTTTAATTCGTTTAATTTTAAAAAAATTATATCAACAAATTTTAATACTCAATTTTTTTTTTATTGACAATTGTACTTACCTCAAAAAAGATGAATTTTTAACCAAATCTCATAAAAATCAGACTTGAAGGCTTAAAAAAAAAAGCAAGAGGCCATTGCCTTTTATAGGCAACTCAGCCCTCCCCATCTCCTCTCATTTGTCAATGTAGGACAAAAACAAAAGACATTGATTTGCCTTTGTCTTTGAAGTGTTCTCCATCTCTCCTCCTTTGTCTTTAAACTACTAGTTTACTTTTTTTTTTGTATTGATTTCTTTCCTTCTTTTTTTCTTGCTAATTTTTTAAAATAATTATTAATTTATTATTATATTAATTTTATTTAAACGGGTAAATGTGTGATAAATGGTTTGACAGGTCTCACCCGAACACGACCCGTTTATTAAACGTGTTTAGCGTGTCAACCAGTTAAGATTTCACCCAAACCCACTTAATTCATGTCGGTTAATTGTGTCGTGTCGAATTTTGACAGCCCTACCTATAACACCGTCTTGTTAAAGGTGGAGTGGAGTTTCAGAGTTGAGCTAGATTTGGAGATTTAGGGTTTAAAATAAAATCAATTGCTAAGGGTATGCAAGAATTCGAACTTTGTCCATATAAAATTTATTTCGAACTAATACACACAATTAGGGGTGTCAATCGTGTCATATCATTTTCAATCGTGTTATTTTCGTTTCGTGTCGTGTCACTTTCGGTATGTGTCGGGTTTGTGTCAATATTCGTGTTAATAAAAAAATATTTAATTCGACAACAACTCATATAATACTATTTAAAAAATTATAAATTCTTATTTTCTGTCTACAATACTCGTTAAATAATTATTTTCTATCTACAGTACCCATTAATCGTGTTATTCGTGTCGAACCTTAATTTGATCCATTTATTACTCGTGTTAACTAATCGTTTTATTTTCGAGTTTTGTGTTGAGTCGGGTTCGTGTTAACGGATAAAATTGACACCCCTACACACAATATAACTGCAACTTTTATTGATAAATAATTTTATATAAATTATATAATATATATATATTTTTTTGATCAGAATATAATAAATTATTAAGGTAATTGGTTTGAATGATTATTGTATGTAAATCTCTTTCTTAATTTGCGTGCAATGTCATCTTACTGTTATATACTGGATAATTAATGGGGGTGGGTCTCACAATGGTGATGTTGAAGTAGTGGCCTTTGCAATGTTTTGTTGCCTCTATCAATGTTCTAGGCAGAGAAAGAGAAGAGTGCTCACAGATTCATTTGTATTATTCCACTGGTTATTCAAATTTTTGATTATCTGTAAATTTTGAGCCTATCTAACTCTATAGATCGACTATCCGAAAGATTTGGGTAGGCCAACGAAAGATTTTCTGATATTTTACAAAAAATTGGGTAATATATATATATATTATGGGACCTGTTGCTTAGGGCTTTGGAAGTGAGCAACCAACCCGGCAAAAGTAGATCGAAAGTTTCCTGTTTGACAAAGGTAGCGTTAGCTAAGTAAGAATAAGTTAGTAAACATATGAGGTGTAGTGGACAAACAATGGGTGTAGCGATAAAGTAGTTTAGTTTATGATTCTATTCAAACTGACTATTGCACCTAAGTAAATCCCTCGTATCGGCCGGCTATCTTATGACGTGTTAATCCCTAAAAATTAAAATCCAAAAATCTAAAAATTCTAATATTTTATTGATTTTTATGGCTTTCTTATATATGATGTATTGATATTTTATGACTTTCTTACTGTGTTTTATTGTAATTGTTTATATATTATCGAATTTATTGTGTTTTTTTTAGTGTTATTGGTTTATTGTGTTAGTTAATTAGTACAAGTTACTTAATTAAATTATTAAAATAATCTAAAAATTAATAACTAAAAAATATGTGTTCACTCAATTCCTACTCGACTTCCTACCCGATTGTTTTTGACGGAATTCGGGTAGAAATAGTACACTTGATCAGGTAGAGTAGACCAAGAAAAAATTCTTTCGAAAAGTATAGAATAAGAAGATAGAATAATATAATTCCTACCAGTAGGAGAAGGTGAACACCCCTGTATTCCACCTTGAAATTGATGGGGCTGGGTTGGGCCAATATACAACGCCCTTGGACCTAGCTATACCAAAATATCCATAGATATTGGGCTTTTTTAAAAATGAATTATCAGGAATGGGCCAATATTTCGTTAAAGTCCAAGTTCTTGAACATTGTTTCCCCCACCATGTCTGCCCATTTTTGTTTGGGCCGGTTTCAGCTTGCAAAGACATAAAACAAGATTTAATGATGATGTTATTTAAATTGAAATATAAGGTAAAAATTTATGGCACATAAAGTATAAATTTTAAAATAACGGCAATTTAATAATTGACCTGATACATGGAATTTACGTTTGATTGTGTGTATCCCAAATTGGAGTTCACTACACTACCAAATTTTTATTTTTTTTGGGTACCATACTTCATTTATCATATTTGTAGTTATTTTTATTATTTGTTATGATACCCAAAAAAATGGTAAAAATAATTATCATAACAAAGGTAAAAACATCCATAAATGTGATAAAAATACTCACAAATGTGGTATATCATCCACAAAATTGGTAATTTTTTTTCGAAAAAAAAATGGTAAAAATAGTTACCACAAACGTAATAAAAACATCCATAAAAGTAATACATTTTTTTATTTTAAAATAACCCTAAAAAATTATAAAAATACCAATTAAATTAAGGGGAAATTGGAAGGGGGTACACCAAATTAGACTTATTTGGCAATAAGTACACAGAAAAAATTGTAGGGTTATTAAGTGCTTAATTTTGATACTTATTTGTACCCAAGTACATAATTTAAATTGTTCTGATTTTATTATGACATTTTTGCCCTCCATTGGTGAATGTGTATATTTTATTGGAAAGTGTTTAGTTTTCAAATTATATTTGTGTTTTAAATACGTCCTAATTTTAAGGAGAGAGAAATATAACCATTTCCAAAGTATTTCAAATTTCAAATTTAAAATATACACTGGTATATTTCTGCAAGACGATTTTGCTCCTTCTTCAAGCCTTGAGACAAGTTATGCTTCTTCTTCATCCAGCTGCAAGCCGGAATTGTTATTTGTATGCATGAAGCCGATAAATATACACTGGTATATTTGTGCATGAAGCAGAGTTTCTTAAAGACGATTTCCAGAGTTTCTTCATCCTGCAAGGCGATTTTCTTGTTCAAGCTTTTAATCGATCTCTTCTTCTCGTTCCATCTGCAAGCTTACAGGCGAAAACTGAAGCATTTAGCCTGACAATATCAGAACAGGAATTAGAAGGTGCGTTTCATTTAACATATTAACATACTAAATGAATAAGTATAAATTTGGTGAGTATTTATTTGTTTGAATATATGTTTTTTATTTGACTTTTTATTGTATCTATTATTTTAATAGTGTTAGATGTTGTTGGCAATGGAGGAAACGGTGTTGCTGTTATGTTCATATGGTAATGCTACTAAAATATTCAAAGTAGGTGGTAATTCAAATATATCGGAACTTGTTCGCGAAGTTTGCGAGACGTGGGAGGAGTTGTTTAACTTGTCAGTACATATGTCATATTCTATTCCTGGTCACCTCTCGTCCATGTTACGCACCGATGCGGATTTGAAGAATTTGGTTGAATTGAAACGTTGTTTCCCAGGGAATTACGTTGAAGTTAAAGTGTTTGTGGAAGATATTGTGGGTGGGTCGGTGGGTGATAATGAATCATTGCAGTGTGTGAATATTGGTGACGTTGTTGAATGTGAAGTAGATTTGTTACCCAGTTTTATTGATCAAAATGAGAAAGTTCTTTTAACAGCTGGGTGGAGTAATGAAATACGACAGGTAGGACAGAAATTTGAAGGTGGTGTGGTACAGTTTCGGCAAGCACTTTGCAAATACTCGATTGAGTCTGGGTTTGAATTTAATTATGTAAAGAATTGTAAAACAAGGGTTATTGCTGAATGTTCATTTAAGTATTCTTCTGGTTGTGGGTGGCATATAAATGCAACTGTGGAGAGAGCTACTGGTTTTTTTTATATTAGGAAATTGGACAAGAAACACATATGTGGTGTGGAACTACGAACGACAGATAATAGGCGAATGAGTTCTAAATTGGTTGCAGATTTGATTGTTGATCATGTTCGTGGGCATAGCACAACACGTCCAACGGAAGTGGTTGCTGATTTTTTTTCTGATTATGGACTCACCATTTCTTATGATAAAGCATGGGAATGAGTTGAGAAAGCAAAATGAATGCTTTTTGGGGACCATTCATTATCATATCAACAATTACGATGGTATGTCGATGCAGCAAATCGTACTAATCCTGGCAGCCACATTGTCTTAGATTGTGATCACGACACTAATCGGTTCAAAAGGCTATTTGTTTCATTTAATGGTTGTATTCATGGGTTTAATTATTGTCGTCCACTACTTTTTTTGGATGGCACATTTTTGAAAGGCAGGTTTAGAGGTAATCTTCTATCGGCTACAGGAAAAGATGGCAACCAAGGTATATTTGATCAATTTTTAATCTTTTTTTTTAGTGTCTTTGTTACAATCTGTTTGTTATACCCTGTAGCAATTTTTATTGTTACACTTTTCTTTGTTACCCTTTGCTATGAACACATTTTTATACTTTGTACAGTTACACTTTTATATGAATACAACCCAAAACTGTTTTTTAGTTTAATTTCTCACGATTATTTTATGTGCTTTATTCTTCAGGTTTGTTTCCTTTGGCATTTGCTGTGGTTGACTCGGAGAATGAAGCAAACTGGTTTTGGTTTTTAGAACAACTATCTAATATATTGGATAAGTCTCGGGTTATTACGTTTGTATCTGATCGCAACTTGGGTCTGTTAGAGGCAATGCCGAAAATTTTTCCAAATGCGCATCATGCATTTTGCTTACAGCATCTGAAAGGTAACTTGCGGGATAAATTGAGTGGTGCTCGTTTTTCCAATGTATTTCGAGAACGCATGGTGAGAATGTTACGTGAATGTGCTTATGCTCCAACACAGTCGCTTTTTAATGAGAAGATTAAAGCGTTCCGTCGTGAAGGAGGTTCTAATGTGGACAGGTTCCTGTCCAATCTTTCATATGAACACTGGACCAATGCTCATTTTTCAGGGAAGCGTTACGGTGAGATGTGTTCTAATGCTGCCGAATCGTTTAACTCGTAGATTTTGAAAGCTCGGCATTTACCTACTACTAGCATGATTGACACAATCAGGGGACAGATAATGGATCAAATTGGCCAAAGGATGAAAATATGTTCGGAGTGGAATGAGAATTTATGCCCTAATATGTCTTCGAGATTAGAAGCTGCATTTGATGAGGGGAGGTCATGGACTGTGCGGGTTTCGAATAACCGAGTGTATGAAGTGATGTCATATCATTCTGTCACTGTTGATATTGTGAATGACACGTGTTCATGTTGTCAGTGGCAAATAAATGGGTTTCCTTGTTCACATGCGGTGTCTGCAATACGGAAGAGTGGGCGGAATATCAACGAATTTGTTGATTATTACTATCATGTCAGCACGTACAAGATGTCATATTCTGAACCCATTTACCCAGTACCGACTATATATCGTGATGAAAGTTCACTTGTGGATGTTAATATTTTGCCACCATATACGAAGAAGTAACCTGGTAGGCCAAAAAATCGTAGAATTCGGTCTAGGGGAGAAGTCATTAGGCGAATTCATTGTGGCCGGTGTGGGCGTTTGGGCAGTCACAACAAAAAATCTTGTAACGAGCCGTTGTAGTCTGGTTTAATGCTATCATTTAATGACATTGTTAAATGTTTTAAGTTTTTTTACAATGTTTTTTTCCCTCATTTGTTTGGTTTCATTGTTTTAGATAATTTTTCAACATGGTAAGTTAAAAATATATATATATTTTTTTAATAATGATTACTCTGTATGCAAAATTCCAGACCAGCAATACACTCAACACAGCAAAATTCCACACCAGCCATTGTCCCAGACACATGCAGGAAATCAGTAGCACAGCATGCTATTTGGACAGCAAATCATTAGCACAGGCAGAAAATTCAGAACAGCATGCTATTTAGACAGCTTAAGATGCCAATAAATCTGCAAGAGCATTAGCCTGTCCACATACATGACAAATCATGGCATTCAGCTTATTGAAACAATCCCAAATCTGATGTAAAATGTACTGACACCTCCTACAAACAGCAACCTTCCCCAAAACCATGTGCAATAAAATATGAGATTCAGATTCAATGTAAATCTGATACCTCTTCCCATTATGTCTAAAAATCAGTTTGAACCCCTGCAACAGAATCATATATTAAGATTGCATATTAGTGCCTCTCTCATAAAATGAAGAAGCAACTATCAGCACATGACCTTTTCGACTATGCATTTGTGTATATGCATTTGTGTATATGCAGGTGTACACATTTTACACTTTCAATGTTACATATTACACTTTTCATGTTACACTTTGACAGGGTCTCCGTTACACGACAATGTATAAACACCTGTTTCCCTGGACATTCTTCATACAAACCAATCACCAATCACCACAAATGTCACACAAAGCATAACATGTACATCCATGTCTCACCACACATTAATGTGCATTTGTTTTGATGCAAGTGTGAACATGTAACACGTTTAATGTTACATGTAACACTTTTCATGTTACACTTTGACAAGGTGTCCGTTAAACGACAATGTATAAACACCTGTTTCCCTGGACATTCTTCATACAAACCAATCACCAATCACCACAAATAAAACACAAAGCATAACATGTACATCCATGTCTCACCCCACATTAATGTGCATTTGTTTTGATGCAAGTGTGAACATGTAACACTTTCAATGTTACATGTAACACTTTTCATGTTACACTTTGACAGGGTGTCCGTTAAACGACAATGTATAAACACCTGTTTCCCTGGACATTCTTCATACAAACCAATCACCAATCACCACAAAAAAAACACAAAGCATAACATGTACATCCATGTCTCACCACACATTAATGTGCATTTGTTTTGATGCAAGTGTGAACATGTAACACTTTCAATGTTACATGTAACACTTTTCATGTTACACTTTGACAGGGTGTCCGTTAAACGACAATGTATAAACACCTGTTTCCCTGGACATTCTTCATACAAACCAATCACCAATCACCACAAATAAAACACAAAGCATAACATGTACATCCATGTCTCACCACACATTAATGTGCATTTGTTTTGATGCAAGTGTGAACATGTAACACTTTCAATGTTACACTTTACACTTTTCATGTTACACTTTGACAGGGTATCCGTTAAACGACAATGTATAAACACCTGTTTCCCTGGACATTCTTCATACAAACCAATCACCAATCACCACAAATAAAACACAAAGCATAACATGTACATCCATGTCTCATCACACATTAATGTGCATTTGTTTTGATGCAAGTGTGAACATGTAACACTTTCAATGTTACATGTAACACTTTTCATGTTACACTTTGACAGGGTGTCCGTTAAACGACAATGTATAAACACCTGTTTCCCTGGACATTCTTCATACAAACCAATCACCAATCACCACAAATAAAACACAAAGCATAACATGTACATCCATGTCTCACCCCACATTAATGTGCATTTGTTTTGATGCAAGTGTGAACATGTAACACTTTCAATGTTACATGTAACACTTTTCATGTTACACTTTGACAGGGTGTCCGTTAAACGACAATGTATAAACACCTGTTTCCCTGGACATTCTTCATACAAACCAATCACCAATCACCACAAATAAAACACAAAGCAAATGTCTCATCTTAAAATAATCATCAATTGTACAGTACATACGCAATTAAATATTTGTCATTTGTCTGTAAATTTTTCCTTCAATTCCCTACGGACTTTCAGATCATCTTCATTCCAAGAATTTGGATGGTTGAGAAACAATGATACCATTTCAGCACGGAACTCCGTCAGTTGTCTTGCCGTTAACCTCTGCTCAATCTCTTCTCCTTTTGTAAGTTTTTTCATTATGTAACATACATGCAAACCGCATGCAACCCTACATTAATTCCAATTCTTAATATGTTTCGATTTTTAAAAAAAAATAGCAATTGCATTTGCAGAACGAGTACTTACGAGTTTGACTTCTGCTGTGGACATGTCTGACATGCTATTATTGGAAGCTCCTTATCCTGTGTGTCTATGTCGATCCCCTTTGAATGATTGAGCCGTTAACCTCTGCTCAATCTCTTCTCCTTTTGTAAGTTTTTTCATTATGTAACATACATGCAAACCGCATGCAACCCTACATTAATTCCAATTCTTAATATGTTTCGATTTTTAAAAAAAAATAGCAATTGCATTTGCAGAACGAGTACTTACGAGTTTGACTTCTGCTGTGGACATGTCTGACATGCTATTATTGGAAGCTCCTTATCCTGTGTGTCTATGTCGATCCCCTTTGAATGATTGAACTCGGTAATCTTTTTTTCAACATATTTTTTCTGCAATCACATAAAAATCTTTAAGATGTTGGATGTACACCAAACTAATATGGGTTTAAACACCACTGTTTTAATATAATCAAACCAATATGACTGCATCCTGTAGGTACATATCCCTGCTGCCTTTCGTCCTTGGCCTTAATGAGTTGTAATGTGTCCAAAGACCTTCTTCCGTATTCAATACCAGCAAAGTCCAGTGGTCCGGAACACAATTTTCTTTCCGACCATTTGAATTCATTGGGAAAACAACATATTTTGAATCTCCGAATCCAGGTATGTGACTGTCTATTTCTTTTTGACGTGCATACTCTAGATTTGGATCAGTTACAAATGACTACACATTGAAAATATGTAAAAAATAATGTGTTAAACAAGTGACAAATAATTTAATTGAAAAACTATTTGTACCTCGTGCAATTTATAAATCTTACCCAACAAAGACTGTTAACGAAGTAGCAACGTCTTTGAAATGTTGACACCTCATTGTAATCATCCATTCCTTTTAACATGTCAGCCCAACAGTCAATGATCTGTTAGAAAACAAATACCATGTTTCACTATTCATATTTTCATTCACTGTCAAACAACACTTTCTACATGAAAAATTCAGTTACATGTTACACTTTTAACAAATACGTACGCTGTTGTATATTTCAAATGGAGGTGACATTATTTTCAAGGCATCTTCCACATATATTACGCTTCCAACTCCAAACCCATTCCATATTTGAGCACTACAACATGATAAAAATTAGAACCAAACTCATATAGCAAAGTATGTAATAACCATAAATTTTTAATGAATACTTTTTTATTGGACAGTGCCACTTACCAGTAACCCTCTAAATCATATATTGTCTTCAATTTGTTGAAATCAATTGCATCCAATACTTCACACTCCCGCCACATTTTCTGAAGGTCTTTGTCTGTCAGCCCTTGAATAGTAGTTATCCTTTCCTTGCTATCATCATCATCATGAATCTCAATTGGTCTCCCACATTTGTCTTCATTGAAATCAGTCTTATGGTGGATTGTACCTGATGCCACAATCTGATTTTTCCCTTTTTTTTTCCCACTGTACTCAAAATCTGCATCTTTCTTCCGTTTTCTCTCTTTTTTCTTGATGTTTCTAACCATCGATGTTTGTCCTGTTTTTTCCTTTTCACCTTGTTCTTTAGCTGTAATGTTTTCTTCCTGATATTTCTGAGTTATACAATGGACAGATAATTCATTAAGCTGATCAACCAACTCAGCGTTCTCATTTTCTCGATTTTTTATTGTTTCCTTGCAGCCTAGTATTTCTGCTTCAAACATTTGTTCCCTCTTCTTCATATTTTCAACAACTTGATTCAACTCCTTTATCATTGTTTCTTTTTCTTGCATTTTCAAGGAGTTTGCAGATTGTTCTTTGTCAAACTCACCACCAACAGAACCAGAATGTGAATGATCCAAGTAACATTTATCTGTGCTTATGGTCCTTATCACAATTTTCAATACATCATTTTCCTTCAATATCTCTTCCAACCGTTGTCTGTTTCTGTCTTCTTCTTCTCCACCTAGATCAATGCCATCTTTTACTGTAACATCAATATTGTGCGTCGCTTCATTCATAGCAGCATCAATAAGAGATTCAAATGCCAGATTTGAATCTCCATCACCATCAATGACATCCCTATCATCGTCATCGCCAACAAATGCATCATGTCCTCCATCATCATTCCCAACGCCCTCAAATGATTCTTCATGCACCTGGCCACTTGTTTTTTCAACTTCACCACTTTCAGTCTTTCCCTTACATTCAGACTGGCCCCCTTCTTGTTCTTTGCTTCCCTTATATTTCAGAAAAAATTTCTCCTCTGCTGATCTAACCAATCTATGTCTCAACACCTTTGCAGCATTTTCAAAAATAGATAATTGTATGCATTAATTAAAAAAAATGTAACATTGAAATGTAACAAAAGTGTAACATGCAAGTGTTTTATATGCTATTAACATATAAACAATTTAAAAACTATGTAACACGGACATATTAAATTAAATTTGTTATTTTTAACCAACTTACATTTTTGGACTTCAACTTTGTAAGAGTACTTTGTTTGATGGCTCTTTGAAGACTGGGGAGATTCCATTTTAAAATCCTTGGTATTGCATTGGGCCTGTCAGACTTGACAATTGTTGTATGTTCACAAACCCAATACTGCACATACAGGGAAATTGAATATAACCAAATGAGTTACATTTGGTTTTATTGAACAACAGGAACTAATTTTAAACATTGAACAGGGCTGTTAACATATTACCAGTAACAACATGACGCATCCAGTAACTCCGGATGGGCTTACACTCTTTCTCAGAAGTGAAGACAACAGGGATTCATGTATTGCACTCGACCAATCATAATTTTTCATGGCATCTATATCCTCAACGTATGAAACAAATCCCCATCCTATAGATGTACCAGTATGTGGGAAAAATAGTGTCACCATTAGGATTAGGCACAACAGTCTAGCAACATCATCAACGTCGTGTTTTCTTGTACCACTTGCTGCTTCCACCAATCTTCTCTTTATCAAGGTTGATGTCAACCTGCTATCTTTCTTGAATCTCCTTCTAACGAATTTTGTATTTTCCTTACAATGAGCTGATGAATCCATGGGATCGCGCCCATCATCAATGCCAAAAATAATTTTCACGTCACTCCGTCTCAATTTAATGTACTCACCACCAATGTGAAATTTAGATTTATTAACATCAAAACACATTATTACATCCTGTATGATATTATCACTCTTTCTACACCATGTCATGTCTAGTTTTTTATCAATTATGCATTGAAATAGTAACCAAAATGGTGTTTTTTGCAAAACAACCTTGTGTGCTTCACTAATCTTAATTTCATCCAGTGCTCTAATTATCGCAATCAGATTTGATCTGTATTTAGCATCTTGCTTCGTCCCCATCACAGCTCTGAGTTGTGTAGTAACAAATAACAAATTGTATAACGTATACCAAAATGTTCACTGAAAATATAACAGTACCAACCAATAAGTTATCCAACAAACAGTGTATAACACATTCAAATAATTGAACCAAATAACACATTCCAGAATGAAGCAAAAACAGTGTATAACACATTCTAATAAGTGAACCACAAAACAATATATAACCAAATAAGTGTTACCCTTTTTATGTAACACATTTTCTACATTACAATGTGATAGTACTACTCATGAAGATTATTGAACGATGATACCATATAAACATTAAAGTGTAACATGGAAAGTGTAAAGTGTAACACTGAAAGTGTTAAGTGTAACATGATAAGTGTAAAGTGTAAAATGTTACATCAAATGACTTCCAATCTGTGTTTAATTGACCATTGTTCTTCACTCTGTTTGTAAAATAGTATGTTTGTTAAAACATAAAAGTGTTTCAAACCAAATCTAATAACCAAAGTGTAGCAACATTTGTGTTTCAAAATGTTGTATATTATTTCATTCACACAAACAAATATATTCATATGTATTCAGATAAACCCATTTCAGACCAATAATCCATCAAACAAAAAAAATAAAATATTAACAAATTATAACATTCAACAATTCATTGATTTTTAACAATATGAACACTCTTATGGTATACTAATTACATAACTTGCAGGTTTTTGACCAAAAAAAAAAAAAACCATTTCCTAACCAGTTTTTCAACCTTCAAACAAACAAATTGAGGTTCCAATATATGATTTTAAACAATAAAAAAAAGTGTTATGACACCCATTATAATAATACACAAAAAATAAACAAGGAAAAAAAAAAATAATGTGCTGAAATTAGATAATACAATCAACAAATATTACCCACAGATTTCCGAACAAAAAAAAAATATCTTTCAATCTCCAAACAAACAAAATGGTTACCCATGATTATACTGTAACCCAATATGATAAGAACCCAGAAAAAAAAAAAAAAAAACCATGTATATAAGTATATATACATACATACATATATATATATACATATATATACTACCTCTGGCGATACCGATCACCGTGGAAGCAAAGATCGACAAAGAAAACCTTCAGCTTCAAAAACCCACTTCAAATCTTCAACAAAACCCTCTTCAATCGGTGCCAATGTAACCCGAATCCCTTACTCCTTCAATGAACAATGCACATTCAAAACCCTTTTCATCAATACACAACCACTCATACACAGAGGCGGTTTCCTTAGACGAAGAAGAAGATGAACCGGTTTTTTTGTTGGGAACACAATAAACCGCCTTTCGGTTTTTGAGAAATATGGATAGATTTTGCATTAACTGTGCCTAAATTTTACCGGTCTACATTAGTGCATTGTTACATTTTCAAGGAAATTTTTATTTATCAAAATGGGTATTTAAGTCTTTCTATCCATGTACTTTTTATCATTTTTTAATGTGTACTTTTTGACAAATAAGTCTAATTAGGTGTACTGACTTCCAAAAACCCCTTAAATTAATATAAATTGGAGGGACGATACCAAAATCTTTTATTCGGTACCGTAGTCAAGTTCAAATTTCTTTTATCTGGGACCGTAGTCAAGTTCAAATTTATGTAGTAGCAAAGTCTATTGAGCAAACAAACTCCAACGACATAATATCCACTTTTGTTGGTCTATTGGTCTTTAATTTTAGGATTTCTCTATCTTATCAAAAAAAAAATTAGAATTGTACCGATATTTTATCATTTTTTTTTGAGTGATTTTATTGTTGTTGTGTGTATTTTAATCACTGTTGTAGTATTGAAAAAAAATTATAAAAAAAGTACCACAACCGTGATAAAAAATACTCATAAATGTGATAAATTCCACACAAAATGGATATTTTTTCTTATCAAAGAAAAGTAATAAAAATAGTTGTCACAACAGTAGTAAAAATACTTATAAATATAATAAATTTTTTGTTTGTAAAATGACCAACAAAAATTATAAAAACACTCATTAAAATAATAAATTTTGAAGATACAATGACTTATCTATTCTCATTTTTTTTTAGGTAGAGTAATCAAGTCCTCAATTTTAATGAAACTTTTTGACAAAAAAAAATTAATGAAACTTTACCTAACTCAGTGGTCCAAAAATAAAAAGAGTCAAATACATTTATTACCACATGGATTTATGCAACTTTCCAAGTAACCAAGAAAAGAAAGATGCACTTTCCCGGGAAAAAAAGAAAAGAAAATAGGACAGCCAAGTCCTACTTATCCCCAGTCTTGACACGTGGTGGATTTACCCAATGCATGGATGCCACGTGTGCATAAAATTATCCCATTGGCTCTCTCCTTGTCATGAGTATGCTTGACTAAGACAGAATGTGGAAAGTTTGGCAAAGAATGGTTCAACCCTTCTTAAATTAGGAGTTATGATTCATTCCAGCATAATTCCCATAAAATACAAGATCACCTATAACATAGAAACTTCACGAGAGTTGTGTAAATATTAATTATTTTATAAAAATGGGAAGTTTAATAAGAGAATAGATTTGCATCCAATACGGTATTTATAATCATTCGTAACCATCATCGATCACAATATTTATACATATTTGAGCTCTGCAGTGGTAGATTTTGGTGAGTCGGACGTACCAATTTGCATTGATTCTCTATTTGAGCTCTTTATATAAATATAAACCAACTCCATCAAAATTAAAGAAAAAAAAATATAGTTACATCAACAACCGGGGGGGGGGGGGGGGGGCATTTCATAGTTATTTCTATACGAGGCTATACTAATTGATAGAACAAAAAATAATAAAGTTGTCACACTTAAATATTCTTAAAAGTAGTTGATTAAAGTACCCAAAAAAAATAATTCAGTTTTATACCTCAATTTAACACATTTTTTGTTACTTTGACTATATTTGTAGGTGTTTTTATCACTATTGTGATATTCAAAAAAATAGTTACAACAATAGTGATAAAAGCATCCACAAATGTAGTAAAGATATCCACAAATGTGATAAATTTCTCACAAAATTGATAATTTTTTTTGTACCAAAGAAAAATAGTAAAAATAGTTATAAAAAATATGATAAAAATATTCATAAAAGTGATAAATAAATCACAAAAATAATAAATTTTTTGGTTATACAATGACTTACAAAAATTGAAAAAACACTCTTAAAAATAGTAAATTTTAAAAGTGTGGTACTAATTTTTTTTTATGATACCAATTTTTTTTTTTTTTTTACGATATCATAGTCTAAGTCGTTCTTAAAATTATTTAAAACATACATAAAAAAAAAAAAAAATTCACCCGTGCTCCCCTAGCCCTCAAGTGGCTCCGCCTATGCAGACGCGACGTTACAGTTTAATATTTTCTCACAAAATTGGGCAACCCATGTGACCAAACCTGTCAAACTCTCTCTCTCCACACTTTCCATGGTCTGTAATCTTCCTCTATTACAAGAGATTCTCTCCTTCCTAGCTACAGATTACAGGCCACTGGCGCTCCCCAACCCTCTTCCCCCACTATAAAACACCACACATAACCCACCAATCCTTCACCCCTTCTCTCTCTCTCTCTCTCTCTCTCTCTCTCTCTCTCTCTGTGTTTGCATCTACACGCACAGAAAGATCTTCTCTCTTTATCTGTGCAACAATGGCTCAACCATCAACTCCAGTATCGCCGCCTTTGAAGGATGAGCTAGACATTGTGATACCCACAATAAGGAACCTTGATTTCTTGGAGATGTGGAGGCCATTTTTCCAGCCTTACCACTTGATCATAGTCCAGGATGGCGATCCCTCCAAGACCATTCAAGTCCCCGATGGCTTCGATTACGAGCTCTACAACCGCAACGACATCAATCGGATCTTGGGTCCCAAGGCCAGTTGCATCTCTTTCAAGGACTCTGCTTGCCGTTGCTTTGGCTTCTTGGTGTCTAAGAAGAAGTACATCTTCACCATAGATGACGACTGCTTTGTAAGCCCTCCTCTCTCTCTCTCTCTCTCTCTCTCTCTCTCTCTCTCTCTCTCTCTCTCTCTCTCTCTCTCTCTATATATATATATATATATATATATATATATATATATATATACATATATGTTCGAGTGTATAATGTATGCATTACCCTGAGTTTGTTGGTTGGAGAAGTGACTCGGTGTTTGAAACGGTTGAGTTCTGTGACGAGTTGGTTTCGATCTATCGAAGATCTAGCGAGGATATTTTCTTGGGATCCAATTAGGCAACTTGTCTCTGAGAATATTCTACGAGAAAGTCTGGGTTTCATAGATTGGGCAGAATTCTTCTAAGTCTGAGCACACCGTTTGATCGTAGACCGTCTCAGGATCTATTTGTCGGCTGAACTTTTCTATGGTGGGACCGTCACTTTCACTTATTGGGTCCCGCAGTATAGTGAAGTCTTTGTAATTTTTAATGTTGATGTCACCAATGGCTGCGATTTTATGTTTGTTTGGTTTGTTGACAGTGATCTACTCGATTGTGACGGTCAAAAGTTTTTTGAGTCAAGTCACCATTAAGTCTGAGATCTGGCCAAGTTGGTCCACACATCTAAATGGTAATGGCCCATTAAGTAGGTTATGGTCCACACATGAAGAAATGGAGACAAAACCTAGGAGACTACATGGTATAGCTCCACAGCCTCCACTGCCGTTCCATACAAGTAAAACCTTTTTTATTGCCACTTAACTACGGTACTGTTCAATATGAGGTTTGATTATTTTTTTTTAGGTACCATAGACAATTTCTTTATTGATAACCAACATAAACACCAAACATTTGGATTTAGTAACTTCCTTTCTTTCCAAATTTAAGTAGTTTAGACACAAATAGCATGAATAATAGGAGTTGAATTAGATTGATTTGTTTTTTCTGTGTTTTTTGGTAACATCATTCATATGAATTGCTTCAAATTTGAACAAGACATTTGGACAATACAATTACATTTGAGTGTTTAATTGACTAAATACTGTTAAAACACTTATATTTCAATACGTCATTTCATGTTTGGGTCATTTCATGTTTGGGTCTTACACGTGAAATTTTTTTAATTATTGGGGTGGTGTTGAGATTCGAACGCAAGACCTCCTGCTCTGATATCATGATAAATTAAACCTTATCTAAAAATTTAAGTCTATAGAAATAGTGTAAGTTAGGCCTATCATCTGGTCTTCATGAGCAGATAGCCTCTTGTTTTTGTTTGGTTTTAAGACTTGATGACAAAACTCCATTCTGTTTTCTCTATGCTCTGTGGTGTTTGTACATGTTGAAATGGCAAAAAGGTGGCCAAAGATCCAAGTGGGAAGGACATCAATGCGTTAGCACAGCACATAAACAACCTCCTCACTCCATCCACACCCTTCTTCTTCAACACCCTCTATGACCCCTTCAGGGACGGTGCTGACTTCGTCCGGGGCTACCCTTTTAGCCTGAGGGAAGGAGTGCCCACTGCCATCTCTCATGGCCTCTGGCTCAACATTCCAGATTACGACGCCCCTACTCAGCTCGTCAAGCCTCGCGAGCGCAACTCCAGGTTTTCTCTTTTACTCACTCGCTCAAAAGTTTTTGCTTAAGGATATAAGAAATTGTCCAAACAAATGATTTATTTACCCGGTTTGATTGGATTAAGTTTCGTTTGAAAATGTTTGTTTACATTAATGTTCACTTGACATATGTATTAATACTAGCTCACCCAGGTATGTGGATGCTGTAATGACGATACCCAAAGGCACCCTCTTCCCAATGTGTGGGATGAACCTTGGATTCAACAGGGAACTGATTGGCCCCGCCATGTATTTCGGGTTAATGGGTGATGGCCAACCTATTGGCAGATACGACGATATGTGGGCTGGCTGGTGTGCCAAGGTATCTTCTTCATTCTCTTTATCCTGAAGATTAATTGTCGATTCACTGGTTCCTAATAATCGGCTTTTTTTCTAATGGATTGTTTTGATGCCCTTTAAATGGATAGAAGGTGAGACTGGCCTTCTTATATTGAGCAATGAACATTAATTTGATTTAGTTTACTCTATCCTAAACAAGGATCAAAATTAATTTTGTTTCGGTTTGTTCACCGTAGAAATAGAAACGTTTTCGAAACACGTTGAAACATTTTGGTCTATTTCGGAAACATAATGAAAAAATAAAAAATTTAAGAATTATTTTTTTAAAATATTGACCGAAATATATCAAAATCTTGAAATACATTGAAATATTCCAAAATAATTGTGTAAATGCATTAAAATATTACCAAACACTTCAAAATATTATGAAACACCTCAAAATATTAAAATTTCGATTTTATCATTAATTCGTTTTTGTCTCTTTAAAAATAGAAACGTTTCAAAACGAAGATCCTTTCTCTCAAGTCATTTGGCCATTGTTGGGGTCTTTCGTCTGTCACCTGGCAATCAACGATGACGTCCGAATGAAATCCATCTTCTTCTTCTTTAGGATGTTTGAGACATGTAGAATTTGTCGGATATGTTAAGCCATGAACTGTATGGGTTTTTTCACCCTCCAACTTTATAAATCCGTTATACAAACCCTGGTGTATATGTCTATTGAATGCATTTTCTCAGGTGATCTGTGACCATCTGAGTCTCGGAGTGAAGACGGGGCTGCCATACCTTTGGCACAGCAAGGCGAGCAATCCATTTGTGAATCTGAAGAAGGAATACAAAGGCATATACTGGCAAGAGGAGATTATACCATTCTTTCAATCCCTTGCGCTCCCTAAAGAATGCATGAGCGTGCAGAAATGCTACATTGAGCTCTCAAAGCTGGTGAAAGAGAAACTCGGCTCTGTTGATCCCTACTTCCAGAAACTTGGGGATGCCATGGTCACCTGGATCGAAGCTTGGGAGGAGATCAACAACCCGCCTGCACAAGCAGCATCCATGGCCGAGCCTAATGACAAGAAGGATAAGCCTTCTGCAAAATCCAAATAATAAACACCCTACAGTGTTATTGAGAGTTGAACTTCGGATCGAAATCTCCAGTTTTTTTTAGTGTCTTTACTGTTTTTCATGCCCAGGTAGTATGGTTAATGTATTGAGCAAACACATTTTCGAATAAAATTTGTCATCCTACAACTTTATTTCACCAACATCAAAGAAAGACTGGGCGATAAAATATTGATATTTTCCAATGGTGTTAATCAGAACTTCTAACATGTTTTCTTTTTTCCTTTAATTTGATTATGTAACTTGAACGTCTCCAATGCACGAAGCTCCCGCTGTTACAGGACCTGGACAGGGTTAGATATACACAATTTTATCCCTGCAAATAGAAAGACTGTTTCTGTCACTCAAACCATTTACCTCAATGTCACAATGGAACAACCTTAAACCGTTATGCCAAGGCCCGCCGCCCTCTAATGTGATTATGTAATCTATGGGTTAAAAGTATAGGCCTAAATCGAGAATATATGCTTGTTGGTTTATACTTTCCTAAGCTTTTTTGGAGGGATTAACATTTATGATCTTAAATTTTTAATTTAATTATAAACCTATAAAATTAGTCTTTTTGTTAATAAGACCTAAAGTTACTATTTCAATAGCCTTACAATTGGGCTGGCGATGTTAAACTTCACCATTCTATGCCATTTGACCCGTCAAGGCGTCCAACCACACCTCCGCCTTCTATTTCAAAATGAATTACACTAGTCAGGTACATGCCTCAAAACCTACTGTTAAAAATTTGTTTAGAGAAAGTATACCACAGGACATCTGAACCCCCCATTGTATAAGTGTAATAAGTCGAGCTCCAATTTATACAATGTGAATCCCATCCTAAAATAACCTACAAAATCCAATTTTTTTTTTCTGAGTAGTCTTGAAAAAGGAACAAAACTTCTGTGAACTTTTCTCATAATCAAAATCATAAGTTAAAAGGCACAGAAATATAACCTCCCAGACCAACTCTGCCTAGCCTTGTGTGTTGGTGTTTGATATGTCTTCTATTATGCCCTTCCCATCCATAGCATCAAAGAAGAAGAAATTCTTGAGGGGATCGCTTTTGCCTGATATAGCTTTAATAACTTCCTATAAATCAAATGTTAAATGGACTAATAAATTAAATGACACATTTCAAAATAACGTAATTCAATTGCTAAGATGGGGCTTTGATGCTATCACCTGTCCAAGAATTCCCCCTATTATGGCACAAACAGGAGGGAATTCTCTTGTACCCGCCAACAATCTTTCTAGAAGAGAATCAGGAATCTGAGCTTCACTTAGTGACTGCAAGGACACAAGGTAGCTTAGATAACACGATGCATGGCTTGATTATATAACTGGACCAACTTTAAGTAACATACATGTGCCTCACAAAGGTCCTTCCGCAACTTTAGGACATTAGGAAGGTCTGCAGTAGAAGTTTCTCCAGGATTACGCCCTTCAGCCTCTTCGAACCTTTCAAGCACTGCCAAAATAATCAGTAGGTAGGATCATCCAGTAAAATTGGCCATCAGAGGTCCAAGTGCAAAGAAGAAAATTGGAAACATATAACCAATAATCATATCCCAAGCACACAATCTGAATCTGGCATAAGATAAAGGAGGAGAAAGAAAAACCAAATCAATAGATTTTTGTACTTCTGATGTCTGGAATTGTGGAAAGCATTATGTTTGTCCCTACCTAAGTGGACTTTCCAGCTTCCCCTTAGAAGCACAAGACCCCACTCTGAGAATAAAGATGAAAAAACAGCTGAATAACTTGTAGTACCTCTCATAGCAAAGTAAAGCTTTGACACCCTCTTCGGAAGAGATCTCCATGGCATTGCAATTGCATCCTGCAAGAAAAGTATCAGTGCAAATGTCACAATTAATAACAATAAGTATGCAATTGAAGAACCTTCTCAGGAGTTCAATGTTTAGCAATTTGCTTAATTTATCTTTTAACAGCAGGTACAACTTAAGTTTAGGAAAGAATGCGGCAGGTTGCACCAGATATGGGACTATTCCACTACTTAAAATTGATCAAATGGCTAGGACTAAGCAATTTCATCAGTCCATTAGCCAGCATAAGCTAGCGGACTTATCACATAGAGCAAATGGATAGATAGATCTCAACGTCAGTTCCCAAACAGTTGGAATCTATTGGACTGCGACAACGACTATATGTTGCATGTTCATGCTGTATAAATCTATCTATATTCATCATGGAAAGAATGCATGCAAAGAAGAGTTGTCTTCAAAAATTCCCCTTCAACAGCCTCGTGAATAAACATAGGATAACTTCTAGATGTGAATAGGATAATATAAAGCCAACTGAACTCAACACATAATCTGCTAAAAATTTGATGTGTCATACCTCAAAAGTGGGATACTGTAGTAGACATTCAATTGTTTCTTCAAGTTTTTTCTGTCAAAGGAGAAAAAAGGGAAAACATACAAACCATTGTTAATAAACATCAGATGAGCTAGCAAGACAGCTAAGTGCATCCACAGAATCCAAGATTCATTAAACTTGTAAAGAAGCAACGCATCCAGAAGTGGGATGTTAAAAGCTGTGAGTGAAAGGTCACAAAAGTCTAGACATTACTAGACAGTAAAAAGACTCACAAGAAATGTTGGCTACATATTTGACCCTCCAATCTAAAATACAATCACTAATTCTGAGTAATCTTCAGAAACTTCCATAAAAATGGCAAGAGGGACTGGAAGAGACATTGCCAGAGTTACCAAGATATTGCCCCAGGGATATCTGTTATGGAAAACATATTCTATGGTACAAATATGCTCCAGAAGACCAAGTTCATGTTATAATTTATTCCACAAATCCACCTTTCTGCTAGGATTGGAACCAAAAAATGCTCCGATGGGGTCCAAAAAAGGGACATAGCCTGATAATCTTTATTATTATGAACAGAAGAGAGGTGGGAGAGTAAGTTTCTGTGAATTTCATTAAATCACTATAACAGTACAACTTAACTCCTGTCCAAGGGTTATGGACATATATCCCAATATCTAATCTATATAAGCCTAACCCTACAATACTGCATTTTCTGATTATATTTCATACTCAATTCCCAATTTTATTATGAACCTTCTATGTCTCAAAAAGGTTCACATTAACCTAACCTTGGTCGCCCTACATAAAGGAATCTATTTCAGGCCACTTAACAGATTGAAACACAGAAACTTAGCAGCAAACGTACTTCCATACCCTGATATGTGCCCGTATAAACACTTAAACACAAGAATGAAAGGAAAAAAGCATAAACAACCCACAATATGCACAGAAATACAGTTAGGAGCAATAAGAGTTGGATCTGTAAACCTTGGAATAAGTGTAGTTCTGTAAATCAACAAATATTTCACCACAGGAGTCTCTACAATCTACTGTATAATATGCAACACGCTTCGACAACTTGCGGCATTTTTCATTAACTGATTTCTGCAGCACAAGCAGTACGGAAGAAAAAAAAGTGAACATAACATCTTGCAACGAATCTTCATTTCTGAAATTTGCACAAGATAAGACATCTCATAGTAAAGGTAGAGTAAGTGTAGTACTTTTGTTGAGAGGGCGCAACAACTGACAACTACAACATCAAACTGGTCAAAGAAGTCTATGCCAAAGCTTGACAAATCCCCTGTAAGAACAAAGGAAAAATTGATCTTCACATATCTTCTCGAAGAAGAAAACGATATCAAGAGGATAATTAGTTTTAGCAGCAAACAAAGTTAAATACGATAGATCTAGTATAAAGTACAATACAAAAATGGACCTTTTTGTACAGAAACTCGAACCATAGGATTGAACTCCTTCAAAGAATCACAACAAAGCTCGGCGAGAGATTTCCCGCTGTACATGCTCTCATCATGAGGAATAAAAAAATTTGCCGACAGTAATTCATCGGTCACCGGACGATCATCATTCAAAGTTAAACTACCTACTCCTGCTAGAACAATGTTCTTGCAAAACTGAACCGAACTAACATTAGCCAAATTTTAGAATTTTATATTCACTTCGAAACGTGCTGAGAAATTCATGTCATTTACAGATTCAAATATGAGAACGACTTGAAAACTACCTCAACAACAGTGCCTCGGAGTCCACTAACTAGTATATGAGATTTGCTCAGCCTAAAGAAAGCAACCAAAGTTCATAAGAAAAGACCGAATATATATATACAGAGAGAGAGAGAGAGAGAGAGAGAGAGAAAGAAAGAGAGAGAGAACGACGCACCTTCGTTGAGCATCAACGCCCCAAACCCTAATTTGGCGATCGTATAGTGCAGTTTCCTG
This sequence comes from Ilex aquifolium, assembly GCA_951799425.1. Lineage (NCBI taxonomy): Eukaryota > Viridiplantae > Streptophyta > Magnoliopsida > Aquifoliales > Aquifoliaceae > Ilex > Ilex aquifolium. Next base: position 26,373,974 of record OX637404.1, on the reverse strand, counting down.
CTCAGTCAATTCCTCATCGCCCATTCCCAAATTCAACCTCTGAGAGAGAGAGAGAGAGAGAGAGAGAGAGAGAGAGAGAGAGAGTAAAACCGTGGAGTGAAAATCAGAGTAAATGGACCGAGCTCTGCGCGCGGTGAACTGTAATCTGAAGACCAAAGTGAAGGCTACGGCGAGAAGGGAATTGAAATCTTTCTCCAGGGGTAAGTTTGGTAATTACTTGTATTTTTTGTGGATCATAGGTTACATGGCCGTCCAAGTTGGCAAGCCCAATCCTATAATAGTGTTCGTTTTGGGGCCTGATCCACTGATCCAATTACTTCATCTATACTACTTTAAAAAGTCAGCATATATGAAAAACATTTTTTTTCCAATTTTATCCTCTAACATTACAACTATGTTATCCCTATCCTCCATACTTAATGCCACACTAAACCTAATAATCACCTCTAATTACTTCCCAGTCGTTGCCCCCCCCCCCCTCTCTCTCTTTCTCTCTCTCTATTTCCTTTCTCAAGTAAACCGTTGTTGCCTTTCTCTTCACCTTCCCTCTCTCTCTCTCTCTCTCTCTCTCTCTCTCTAAGCCAGTACAAGATATGAATTAACGCCATGGCCACGATCCAGTTTGTGAAGGCACATCAAATCTTCAGTAGCAGAGGTAATCCAACAGTCAGGGTTTGATCTCATATTTTGATCTTCCTTTCAATTTCTTACAGTAGATAATTTTTTCTGTTTCAAAACCACTTTGATTTGTTTACAACCTTTGGGTCATGCATGGATTGAGTTTTCAACTAATAGGATTTGTGGGTATGTTTACATTTATGTAGGTTGATGTGCATCTATCAAATGGAAAAAAGGAAAGAGCTGTTGTTCCAAGTGGTGCATCCACTGGTAAGATCTCTCCTTCTCTTTTTCTCTCTCCCCCCAAGAGCATATTGTCATGCCCCCTCCCTTCACCGTCTCCCTCTCTGTCTCTCTCTCCCCAATTTTCTTCACTAGAAAGATTACACTGTGTCATAAAAAAGCTCAGATACTCACTTTTCGTTTCATGAAAAAGAGAGGAATTTCGTGCTTCGTATATTTCCTCGTTCGGATAAAAAGGATTTCGGATGACATAGTTGAGCACTATGTCCTCTGTTATGCAATTGGCATGGGATGCTGGGTAGCTCTTAATTAATTTATTCTCTTCTCTATCTCGCAATGATTACCAATTATAAGAGCTATTGATGCGTATTTTTATAGATTTGTTTTTTTTTTTGAAATGAATTGTGTGGAATATAAATGGAATTTGATCCTAAGCTAGAAAAGGGTCGACACCTGGAGGCATACCCTATATATCTTTCAAACCAATTTATTTGGTTTAGCCATTTTGACTTTCTCAAAGAATCTATCAGAAAGTTAAAAGTTGTTATTATTTTTATCCATTTAAATCTAATTCCTTTGTCGTTTAAATGGTATACAGGTTAAGAACATGGCCTATTCCGAGGAAATTCTGCCTTATATGCAAATCTTCTTGTTCTTAATAATTTCATTATTCATAGCTGCCCATCATGAGAGTGCATATGGGTACATAATGCAAAATTATAGTGTTTATCTCAAAGTCGTGTTCAATATCTTTTACTTAACTTGACTGCTTGCTGAATCTTATGCAGAAATAGCCTCAAGGAACGACGCAGAAGCAGGAGCTGAGTATTGCAACTTGGCAACTTGACTTTGTCAAGAGGTTTTTGGGATTGTGTTTACTATGCTTGGACTTCAGTACAACTATTTAAGAAGGGCAACACCCTCACCTTCAAGTTGTGGATTTGGTGAAGTTTTTGTCTTACTCCGGTATTGAGTATGTTTATTTCCCTTTTTATTATGTCTATGCTTTATGTTGTGTTTCTTTGTAGGCAAGTGGATTTTAGGGTGATATGTTGTATTTCTTTGTAGGCAAGTGGATTTTAGGGTGATATATATTTTATAGAAGTACAAAAATCAAAAGACCAACTGCTAAAGATTTATGCTTTTGTTTTGTGTCGAGATGTTTCCTCCCTGGTTCTGCTTCATTGCTTTTGTGCTTCTACACTCCCATGTGGTTTGCTTCTTTGCTGTCCTGCTCTGGGATCTTCAATTCACACAATTGGAGGTCCCAGATGGCTTCGTCACTAGATGCTTCTGTATCAATCTCTGCAGCTGTGATTCGCCTCCCCAAGTTATAGTGGTATTTCGTTAAGATAGTTATAAGGATTGAGGAGCTGCTGCTTCAAACACTTCTGGCAGGTAGTTAATCTGTTCCACAGAAGTTGGGGAATTGGCATTCATGTTAAACAAATATTGAATTTTTCTTTCTAATTTGTATTTTAAGGAAAAGGTGTTTAAGAGTAATGAAACGTGGAGTTGAACTGTCAAACGCTTGAAAGGCAGGGGGCATATCTTGAAATAACCTTTCCACAAAAAATCTTTGTTTAGTATGGTTTTATTCTATCCAATACTCTGTACTATTAGTTCTCATATATATTGTTCCTTTGTATGACTGTGTCCCTCTCTTGATCGAGGTGGTTATTGGGGAAGGAAAGTAGCATTACCCTTGCAAGAGCAAGATATGGATCAATTTGGGGCACTAGATGGGTTGTGAAAAATTCCCAGCTTGCTTCATTGTTCATAACCTTGCACATATGATATGAATTTCCTCAAAAACTTGCAGTTTTGATGTGGATTTTAGAGAATTTGATTTTTGTTGTTCATTTCAAGAAGTAGACTGATTGATTCTGGTATGACATTTTAGTTTGCTGGGTATGTGTTTGTTAGCTTTAGATAGTTATTTATTTTTGACTTTAGAGTTGAGGCATGGTTAGACCTTAACAAAGATTCCAGAAAGTTCTTTAGACACAATGGTGTTATTGGATCTTGTAAATTCAGTATTCTTACTGTAAACTCACTCAATTGTCTTCTTATTAGGCATTGGACCTAAAACAAACTGTTTAACAATTAAAATTTGTACTAACCATCCAATATCATGTCAACTTCCTGGGTTTTGGTGGTTCAACTCTTATTAGCTTATTCACGTTTTCTTGAGACCGAATTACTTCATTGAGTTTGATTTTATGTTTTGGTGGGTCAACTCTTATTAGCTTATACGCTTTCTTGGGACCGAATTACTTCATTGAGTTTAATTTTATTTGTATACATCGACTTTTATTCCCTCTCCTACCCAAGTTGTATCTTATTTTCACTCCATCTCATTACCCTTCCCCCACAATATTTCCACTTTCGATATGATTGAAATTGATTCACGTGCAACGCACGTGTGCAACAACTAGTCATGTATAAAAGTTTAGGAGTCCCAAAGAAAACTAAGTGCGATAAAACATATTGGCAGCATTCGCTACATACACGTCCTGCCGTTCGAATTTTGGCAACTTCTTAAGTCAGGTCATGAGAGATTTATCTATTATGAATATCCTAATTTTGGCGTGAATGGTCTGTCTTTAATCGGAGCAGAGAAATGATTAATCAAGATACACGTAAGTTGATCCGAACACCACTGACAGTTGAACAAAAAAAAAGAAGCATTTAACTACATATATGACCATTAATAAACAGTCATAAGTAAACTTATTTGATGGGGGTATATATCATCCAAAACTAAGCAAATTCCAGCTAACCATTCAATAGTCAGCCAATGAATTTAGAAGAAGTATATACAAATTAATTATCTCTTCCCTTCGATTCTCCTCAATACAGTCAACATCTTTAAAACGAAGATGATAATTAATTATTTATCTCTTATACTACTAAAATTATTTACCTATCAGATTCCATTATAAGTAAATTAGATACGATTTTTTTCACATTTATGGTGCATATCTTGACCCACATGACACCGTAAAAGTAAAAGTGGATAAATCAGAGATTAGTTAAAAAGAGGATATGAGTTTCATTGTACTTGGAAACACTATTGTAACACCATTCATCTGTAGGTGATGTTATCAAAAAGTGAAGAAGTCCAAAAAATTACAAGTTTCATCCAAAAATTAGTAAGTGAGCTCTCAAAAATTAGTAAGCTTTATTCAAAATAAGTGGTACTATACAGATTATTCTGGTATCATACGTGAAACTTGTAGTGCACCGACAACAATAATATGGGAACTGGCCTGTAGGCACAGTGAGACTGTGGGGGAAGCAGACCCATGGGTACTACTGGGTAGTTACGGCTTTAATGGGTTGTCCCTTGTTTTAGAAGTATGTATGACATCTCTGGTTGATTCTCCAATCAAGGTGGAGTAATGGAGCGTGGTGCTAAACCCGATGGATTTGGTCATGACCGTTGGCCGACTCTTAATTGAGATTAAATACGAGTTATGAGAGAAAGTATATGGAGATCCTCTTGATTATATTTTTAATTAATTTTACTTAATAATAAATCATCTATTATTAGAGAAAAGCGTGAGAGAATTCAAATGCGGAGAAGAGAGTGCGTGTTTTATACTTACATTTTTTATTGGTCTAATGATTTTAATAAAATTATATCATTAATTTAATCTAAATTTTTAAATTTAAAAATCATTACTACATTTCAAATGGCGATGGAATTCAGAAGAAAGCAATGGGATATTAATGCTCACAAGTGCTTGGTTGGTTGTCTCCAACAAGATCTGACAGCTCATGTTAGTGCATTATGTGGCTATGAAATGGGAGAAAATATTTGATGTAACGTGATATCATGTCAATATTTATGACATAATATTATTAATTAATAATAAAATTTTAAATAGATAAAATAAATTTTATTTCGATAATTATTGACTTATATAAAAAAAAAGTGAATAGTTATTAACTTACATAGACATGTAGTTATTGGTTTGTATGGGGTTCATTTACTTATTTATTTATATATTATTAGTTGATGATATCACGTGACAAATGTTGATGCGGTATCACCATTACAATGATTTTTTTTCTTAAAGTGGGTAGTTTTCTTGGTGGAGTTGACCACCGTACCAAATTTTTTTTTTTGCGGTATGTACTTTTATTTATCACATTTATGGTTATTTTTATCACATTTGTAAGTATTTTTATCACTGTTGTGGTACTCAAAAAAAAATAAAAAAAATTATCACAATAGTAATAAAAATACCCACAAGAATAGTAATTTATTATTTTAAAAATATCTATTAAAATAATAAAAATTAAAAATATAATACCGATATTTTTTCTTCAGTACTGTAATCGTTCTTTCTTGGTAGATATCCTAACGTTAGGTCCTAAAGCAGTTATGGGTCAATAGACATTGTCTTTACTGCTGTACTTTAAGATTATGAATTCAAATCTCGATATCTCCGTAACTCTCAACAGAAAAATCATGGGTCAACATTATTTGAAGTACGTTTATGCGGTTGTCCAACTCTGTCTGGGTGCCCCATCAGACCCAGTTTTCTTAAAACTGGTAAGCAGCAATTATTGACAAATATCAGCAAATTCCAAAGCTAATCACTCCTGTGGTCGTTATTAGAATTAGGCAGTTAGTTTTCCACCTTTTCATATAAGTATTGTTTATAATTTTTTGTTTTTCACTTAAAACCATAATAAAACAAAATAAAATTAGTATTTTTTTTATTTGGATAAAATTATATCAACAAAGTTTACACTATTACTCCAGAAAATGGTGATGATGCACAAAATTATTTTTGGCAAGATCAACAGTCAAGAATATATAAGGGTGTAATTAATGAGCAATTAACAAGCAATCAATGGCAATCAACGGAACTTAAAGCAATAAACAACAGATCAACACAGAGATTTATAGTGGTTCGGTCTCGGATGACCTACTCCACTTTTGGGAATGACAGCAGTGGTCTGGTGTTCTTTATTGATGAAATATCAGTCACCGGAGAGTTACAGAGCTTTGAGAGAGAGAGAGAGAGAGAGAGAGAGAGCAAGTGTGTAGTGGGGTATTGGAGGCATATGGGATGTTGGAGATCTCTTTACCCTTGAGAGGGCTTACATTATATAGCTAGGGTGAGGCGGTGCCGTGAGGAAGAGGTCTTCCACTATTTTGGTAAGTACAATCATGGTAAGAGTGGACCTCTTTGGTAAGCATAGTTAAGGTAGGAGTTGATTTCTGTATCCCGTCATTCTTTCCCTTATGCTCCTATTCAGTCGGAGGAGAGTCCTGAATTGGATTGGACTTTAGGTTGGACCTTGAGTTAGAGTGGGCGTACCGGAGTACCAAGGCAAGAGGAGCACCAAAGGGTAGGCGCCCAAGGGTTGTCATGCCCCTTTGTTGTCTTCCTTGGGCTTAGGTGTTGGTCTACTGGTGTCTTCCTTCTTGGACTTGAAGCATCATGGCATGAGGAGAAAACAATTGAGAGATTGAGGAGGAGTGGGGAGCTCAACCATTGGGCGCCCAAGGGTGGCGCCTAGTGGGCGGCGCCCATTTGGCTTGGGTGGCCTCTCATGTGGCGCCCCTTGGCCCCCCTTGGCTCCTTCACCTCTTCTTCACTCTCTTTAGATGGGTCGACTCGGCTTAATGGGCTCCAGCAACCTGGACTATTTCTTGGGCCTCTTAGTATCCAGGCCTTTCTCGAGTTTATCTTTATCGGGCTTAACCCAGTCAAGTTTGGGCTCGTCATTTGCCCCCCATGTCCCAAGCTCTGACTTTCTCGAGAGGAAGGGGTTGAGGGCATGTGCTTCGGTTTACCTTGAGTGAGCAGAAATTTTCTTGTTTCTCATGGTGCTTCTAATCTTCAGCTTTCTATTCCTGCTGATGGGAGATTCTATGGATGATCCATGAGCTCCTTGAAGGCGTGGCATGAAGGCTCCCCTGCCCATGGTGATGTCATTGTGGTGATCAATATTAGAACATCTTTGGAGCTTGGGCAACTTAACTGATGGAGGCGACGATAGGTGCATGAAAGATGGGTCGTGCCAAGCGTTGGGTGACATCAGGTGGACAGCTGGGAGAGGGCGCTAATGTTAGAGATGTGGTTTGTTGTGGATGTGGGTTCCGCCTCTTGCACTGTTGGAGAGAGGTCCATGGGCGGCGCCCAACGGGCTTGTGTTGAAGGCATCGCCCATGAGGATTGCCTAGGCAGCGCCCATAGGGCTGCCTTTATTGTTGATGGTGCCAAGGACTTGGTGGAGAGGACAGGCCGAAGAATCCAAGGAGGGAGGCACTACGGGCGGCGCCCAAGGTGCAAGCTCCGCTGTGAGAGGCGCCCAAGGTGCCATGGGTCACGCCACAAGGGCTAAAACTATGAGAGGCTTTGGCAAGAGAATCATGGGCGACGCCATAAAGTGACCTATAGGCGGCGCCATAGCAGGCGAGGGAGTCGTGGAGCTGGCCTAGGCGAGGGCGCTGGGCGCTGCTGGGCGTTGGTGAGGCTGTTGGGCGAGGCTGCCTGGGCGTCTGGGTGCTGGCGAGGCTGCCTGGGCGAGCTGAAGTATCATAAAATCATAAAATGTCGGTAAAACTTTGAATGACCATACCTTTGCGCTCGGGAGTCCGTTTGAGGCGAATTTTTTTTTTTGAATTGGGGTATTTTTTCGAGATATACAACATACAAATTGCCAAAGGCGGTTTGGTCAACAATTTTCCCCAAAAAATGCTTCTATCCATCTGAATTTGAGTTTTGAGCACAATTTAGTAAAACCAACGGTGATGGAGAGCTGCGTTTTGGCAGGCAGTTGTCAGGCATTCATGGGCGACGAATTGGCATTCTGAGTTTTTTGCCATCGAGGGAGACTATGATGGCTTTTGACTGGGTAAGAGGAGAACCCGCCTTCTCCAATCCTGGCCCCCTATTGATAGGGCGATGGTGGAGACTTTCTTTGCTTTTAGATTGGTGTCTTCCCCTCTTCTCAAGAGGTTGAGGTTTGATGCCCCCAGTGCTTCTCGGTCAGGGTCCGATTGCCAGGTTGCTTCCCGGGAGATGGGACCAGGTGGTGCCCCCACTCTTTCCCAGACTGGGACTTCTGTGTGTACCAGAGTTAGCTGTTATACTGTTGTACGAGTTGAGACTCCGGTGCGGTCTTCTACGGGGACTGTAGCTCCACCTAGTTGTCTTGCTTCTAGTAGTGGCTCGGTGTTCATGCTTCAATGTGACTTTGGTCAAGGAGCGATTTTGGAGGTCTGTGACTCCCAAGGATGTCAGAGAGGCAGGCATTGGGGGCTGCTGAGAGCAGTTGGTGCTTTAGCGGCAGACACGAAAGGATGCCGCGAAGCAGTTAGGGCTCGAGCGGCAGGCACGAGAGGATGTCGCGGAGCAAGTAGGGCTCGGGTGGCAGGCACGAGAGGATGCCACTGAGCAGTAGGGCTCCAGCAGCAGGCACGAGAGGATGTCGCTGCAGTTGAGGCTAGCGCACGAGAGGGCTGCCCATCTAGAGGCTGACCTTCGAGTAGTAGCACTTGAGATAGCTACTAGGGCAGAGACTCATTCTATGTAGATGAAGAGGGTGTTGACAAGCTGGGCGTCTGGTGCTTGGTGTTGAGCGCCTGAGCACCTGGTGAGAGGGGCGAGACCCATTGTCTAGACGGCATCGAAGGAGGCGCCAAGGTGAAGAGGGTGAGGCCGGCATGAGGGCGCCCAAGGTGGAGAGGGCGAGACCCCTCGTCGGGCGGCATCAAGAGGAGTGTCCAAGGCGAGGCCATCATGGGGGCGCTCAAGGTGGAGAGGGCGAGACCCCTCGTCTAGGCGCCTTTTGACTTTTGTCTACCTTGTTGTTGTTAAGTCGTAGGCTGTTTGAGATGAAAACAAGACAGTTATAATAATCTTTCAAAATTTTATTTCATAAAATAATGAAACTATAACAAAATTAATCAACTGAAACTATAAAAGATAAATAAAATCTTCAGGTGTGTCCCATAGGTGGGCTAATGTTTCCTTGGCGGAGTTGTAGCCCTCAAGAGATTGTCTGAATTTCTCCAAGGGGTTGTTGGCGTTCTCTGTCGTCCTGGTCCCGGTCAGGTGGGAGGGTCTGACCTCTGCCAGCAACGTACTGCCTCAACTGGCCACGCTGTATGAGCTCCTCGATCTGCCTCTTGAGCTCATAGCAGTCATCAGTGTCATGGCCATGGTCGCGGTGGAAGCGACAGTACCTGCTGTGATTTCTGCGGTTTGGGGCGGACTTCATTTTTTCGGGCCAACGGAGTGTGGGGTCATCCTGTATCTGAAATATGATGTGCTCCACCGAGGCGTTGAGTGGCGTGAAAGGTTGTCGCTCTCTAAGAGGTGGGGGACCAAGGCGATCCTTGACAGAGATTCCCTCCGTCCTATTTCTTTTGTTCTCTACCTCCCACCTATCCTCGCGAGTGTCCTTCATTTTCTCCCCTCCTCGGGTAGACTCACCTCTATGGGCTTTGGTGACCTCCTCGGCGTTCATATATTTTTGTGCCCTGGACAGCAGCTCAGGCATGCTGGAGGGCGGCTTCTTGAGGACTGAGAACATGAAGCTGGAGGTGCGGAGGCCGGCAATAAAGGCGGCCAGAGCTACCTTATCATCTGGCTTCTCAACCTGGAGAATCTTCTCATTGAAGCGGGCAAGGTAGTCCCTTAGGCTTTCATCACTGTCCTGCTTGATTGTGAGCAGGTGGGTCACTGGTTTCTGATGCCGTCGTCCCCCAATGAAGTGGGAGACAAAGGCTCTGCTAAGTTCTGCGAAGGAGCGGATGGAGGAGGGCCTGAGTTTGGAGAACCACTGGCGAGCAGACCCCTTCAGGGTGGTCGGGAAGGCTCTGCACATAATCTCCTCAGGCACGTTGTGGAGTTGCATAAGAGATTTGTAAGTGTCGAGGTGGTCAAGGGGGTCTTTGGTGCCATCGAAAATCTCGATGTTGGGCATCTTGAATTTCGAAGGTAGAGGGTAATTGACAACATCAGCAATAAAAGGCGTATCAGTGCGTCTTACCAGGTAGTCTACGGTTTCAGGCGCATGCGCTTTGATGGCATTGAGGGCATCGCCAAGTTGGTTTTGCACCTCCTTAATCTTTTCATCACAATGGTTGGGGACCTCCTCAGCTGCGTGGTGGTACTGGCTATCATGGTCTCCATATTGGCTTTCTCCATCTTCGTGCTCCTGCACAGATACGTGTGGAGGGGGTACACGTGAACTCCCTGCGCACTGGGGAGGGACTGCTGGGCGAGGTGCGCCCTGGTATGGCCTTGGGGCATTCTGGCGAGGCCCCTCATGGTGAGGGACTGCCTGATGCCCAGAAGAAAGGGGTTGCTGCTCCCCTACTGTTGGAGGGAATGGTGCTCCTTCTGCAGGGTGAGGGGCGCCGCCACCTTGGGTGAGCATCAGTTGGATGATTTGTTGGTTCTGTTTCACCAGCAGCTACATGGTCTGCAAGAGTTGTTGCTGTTGTCCAACAGCGGGAGTTGCCGTGGCAGAAGGTTCCGAAGGTACGAGGGGAGGCGGAGCCTCCTCCCGGTGAGCCGGGTTGTTGTCCTCGGGTTGTTGAGACCTTGATCTAGTGGTGATTGTCATGGATTCAAAAGGCAATGAAGTAGTAGAAACTTAGTCGTTCCCACAGACAGCGCCAAACTGATGATGCACAAAATTGTCTTTGGCAAGATCAACATTCAAGAATATATAAGGGTGTAATTAATGAGCAATTAACAAGCAATCAACGGAACTTAAAGCAATAAACAACAGATCAACACAGAGATTTATAGTGGTTCGGTCTCGGATGACCTACTCCACTTTCGGGAATGGCAGCAATAGCCTGTTGTTCTTTATTGATGAAATATCAATCACCGGAGAGTTACAGAGCTTTGAGAGAGAGAGAGAAAGAGAGAGGGTGCAAGTGTGTAGTGGGGTATTGGAGGCGTCTGGGATGTTGGAGATCCCTTTACCCTTGAGAGGGCTTACATTATATAGCTAGGGTGAGGCGGTGCGGTGAGGAAGAGGTCTTCCACTATTTTGGTAAGTACAATCATGGTAAGAGTGGACCTTTTTGGTAAGCATAGTTAAGGTAGGAGTTGATCTCCGTATCCCGTCATTCTCTCCCTCATGCTCCTATTCAGTCGGAGGAGAGTCGTGAATTGGATTGGACTTTAGGCTGGACCTTGAGTTGAAGTGGGCATACCGGAGTACCAAGGCAAGAGGAGCACCAAAGGGTAGGCGCCCAATGGTTGGCGCCCTATGGGCGGCGCCCAAGGGTTGTCATGCCCCTTTGGTGTCTTCCTTGGGCTTAGGTGTTGGTCTACTGGTGTCTTCCTTCTTGGACTTGAAGCATCATGGCATGAGGAGAAAACAAGTGAGAGATTGAGGAGGAGTGGGGAGCTCAACCATTGGGCGCCCAAGGGTGGCGCCTAGTGGGCGGCGCCCATTTGGCTTGGGTGGCCTCTCATGTGGCGCCCCTTGGCCTCCATTGGTTCCTTCACCTCTTCTCCACTCTCTTTAGATGGGTCGACCCGGCTTAATGGGCTCCAGCAACCTGGACTATTTCTTGGGCCTCTTAGTATCCGAGCCTTTCTCGAGTTTATCTTTATCGGGCTTAGCCCAGTCAAGTTTGGGCTCCTCAAATGGTATGCAAAGTGAAGCAACTGTGAATTAATTTCATGTTTTTTTATTTTTTTCGTAATATCAATAAGTACCTATTGCGAACTTTTTTCTTTATCGAATCTAAGACAACTAGGATAGAAGTCATGGCTGACCCAATCACTAGGCCACTAAAGTCTGGGTTTTAGACCTTACTTTAAAAAAGATCTTATAATTTTTAGGTGTATAATAATAGCCAAAATAAAAAAATTTGAATCCATAACAAGCAAGCCCAAATAAAATATTTTAAAGGAAAATTGTGAAAAGGTACACTATTTCATACTTATTTGTGTAAAAGTACCTTAATATAAAACATATATATATAAGTACCTTTATGTGTAAATGTTTGGTGAAGAGGTACACTTTTACTGAATTGTAATTTTTTCTTTTACGAAATTGTCCTTTTCTTTTATCAATGGGAGACAAATATGACAGTTATATTAGGGATTCAGTTTTCTAAATTTATGGAATAACATTTTTGAATTTTAAATTATATCTTCATCTTTCATTCAACTCAAGTTATTCAAACATTCATGTCTTTTTCACATTTGTATAATTTATTTATTTTTTTGTTTTTTTTTTATAAATCGTAATGAGGAATATATGTTTTTACCTTATATAATATCATTAGTTGTTATGAGTGTTTTTTTCCATGGATATTTTAAATTTAAATTTATATGTATGTTATTCGATGTATTTATAAGTAACAGTGGTATATGTCGCATTAGGGCAGTAGTACACGACAATGTCATACTAATATAAGTCAATGTCACACTGACACAAACCAATATCACACTAAAAGGGGTGTCAGTGATGTTTCTGATAATAGAATGGATGTCCTTAAAGATATAGTAAACTAGAAGGAGTGTGACTAAGATTTTCCCACAAAATAATTACATCTCTTGAACTCCACCTCCATGGTCTGCAAGCCTTGAAGAAGATGAATCCTCTCAAAACCCTCCTTTTTCATGTACAGATTCATGGTGGTTTCTAGAATCCACGATCCTCCTTTGGGGTCCACCTCAACATTGAGAATGTTCGAAACCTTGTGCTTCAGGTCCTTAGAGAGTTTTGCGATCTCGATGAGTCCACTTGATCGGAAACAAAAGGATTTGAACCCTGTCGATACTTTGATTGAGAGTTGGTTTTTCAATTAGAGAAAATTGTCTGGATCCATTGGAATTAGGACGTTCTGAAAAGAATGAAGGTTTTAGGAAAGTTTTCTCATAAATATCGAAAGAATGGAGATTTCCGGCGATATTGAAAGAGTTTTATGGGTAACAGTTGATATCCATGATGTTTCGACTGTATAGGCAAATATTTAGGAAACTGTTCCCCTTTTACAGAAGGGGGTAGTTTAGAGATTTGATATGTGTTATGTACTTTTTTACTGATATTTTTAAATATGATACTTTTTGACCTATATTTTCAAAAAAAGGTACCGGCCCCCGAAATCCTAAATTTTAACTTGAGTGAATTGGACTTTATTAATTCAACCCATGAAATTAAAAGACCCTAAAATTCAATTTTTTGAAAACAAAAAGAAAAAAATTAACAATAAAACTAAAAGTACTAAAAATTAAGTCGTAATCTCCCTAAAAAATCAAATTCAAATTTACCAATACCATCATGATTTTTCAATTATTTTTTTCCCTCTCTCTCTTACCATCAATTTCAACTATGATAACAAAAATTTGAATATAAAAATTTAATTAATATTTTTGTATTTCAAAAAATAAAAAATATTGTTAATATTAAAATAAAAAAAGTCTCTTTTATTGCTTTTGCTTTAGACCCTAAAATATTTTGGGCTGCCCCTGATAAAAGATAAAACGTGAAACACAAAACAGTCAGAATTGTATTTCCAAATACATTATAAAAAGTTGGAGTAAAAAAGAAAGGTTAGACTTTAGCTTTAGTTCCATAATTTTTTTTTTGAACAATTGGGTCTCGGCCCTAGTTCCATAAATTGAATGTTATTCTCTACTATTTTTGAGGGTAAAGGTTATTAATGTTCATACTAAAGGTTGCCCAGCATAAAGCCATGCCATCAAATGAGGAACATAATCCACATGCTTTGTCCTAGCCTCCTAGGCATCCACATTGTGTACTTCCTTTTTATTGGTCTCTAAAGTTGAAAGGGACAAAACAGCCTGTCCCCTATTACCATTTCTTTATCAACTAAAAGCTTTCAAACCAACCCTCTTATGAAGAAACTATATGCTTTATTTGTAACATCTACATGAAAGAAATTAGAGAAGTCATCAGAAAATTTCTATTCTCTTTCCTCTTCTTGGGGTTTAACTATAGTACAAAAAAGATTCGATAATAAATTTTTAAGAGTGATCCAGTAATTGAGCTTGATCTCTAGTAACTTAGATGTCTCAAGTTCAATTTCTTCTCATACTCCATAAGAGCTAATCACCCTTATCTTTTTAGAAACATGTTCTAATCCAACTCATGCTACGGTAGCCAACTACTGAACTTAATAGAGTAGTCGAAGTAAACTTAGACATCTTATAACAAAAAAAAAAAAAAAATCAGTAACATATCAGTTACCATTTTTTTTGTTCGAGTGCATTTATTGTTTAGGTTCACTCAAACAAGTTATAGATAAACTAAATTTCATTAATGTCATATTTTTATTAAACAAGGAGAAGTTGGATATAGAGAAATTATTATTTGGTACTTGTCTTCCTTTCTGTTTCCTCCCACCAAACTAATCACAATTTAAGAACAGTCTAAATCTCTCTCTCTCTCTCTCTCTCTCTCTCTCTCTCTCTCAAATCCCTTCCATTTCCATTTATTATACATTTTTTCTGGTATCTGCAAAAAACCCACAATGGTGTTCTCTAAAGAGAACCGAAAGTGATTCTCCTTATCCTACACCACTCGGCTTTTTGTTTCTTCCTTTGTTGTCCTTAACTACCCTCTTTACTCATTTAGGAATCCATGTCAGAGAGGGAATGGCTGAAAAGTCTGCTTCTCTGCAATTGTCTGTAAGTACTCTCCAGGAATGAATGGCTGAAAAGCTTAAACGAGTCTTCTGCTCCTGCTCTCGTCTTTAAATACTCTCTCTCCTCTCTCTCAATCTTCAAATTTTTTATTTGATTCTTTTAGTAAGCTATTCTTACTTGCTTCCAATTTTTCTGGACTATAATATCTGGTACTTTTACTACTTGGTAGTTATGTTTCTAATTTGGGCTTCTTACCTTCGTTTCATGGTTTTTTTTTCTTTTCTGTAAATTGCAATGTGCTTCTTAGATACCCATTAGTGGATTTAGGTCTTTGTCACTGTAGTTCAATAAATAGGTTTTGCGGGAAATTTTACAGTTTCAAGCTACCCAATACTTGTTTCTGTTAAGTGGGTTGTCATCTGGGTAACAATTAGAAAGCTCATATACCCAGATTTGGGTTGATATTGACTGATTGCTCCTGCTGGTCTCGATGCATTTGGAAATTAGATCGTGTTTTGTGCTCATACAAGAAGTGAAAGTGAAGTAACTAAGTTGGGTTCTTTAAGTTGTGGAATGTAGCAGGAAACAAAAAACAGAACAGAGGATCAAAAGAGGGAAAAGGAGAAGAAGAGTGGGAAAGTACTGAAAGGGATAGGCATTATGGACTGGAATTTGAAGACATACTCTTGGGATTTACCCCAATTTGAGCAGGAAACAATTCCCAATATGGATGCAATTAGTGGGTCGAGTAGCTTTGGAGGACAGGGAATTAAGGGAGACTTTTCAATTGATTTGAAGCTTGGTCAGGTGGCTGATTCAGGCAATGAGTTAGCAGATAATTTAAAGGTGCCAAGTGTTTCCCAAACGGCATTATCCGCATCAGGATCATCGAAGAGGCCTCGAGGGATTGGTAATGGAAATCAGACAGCATCGTGCCTCGTGGATGGGTGCAATGCAGACCTTAGCAAGTGCAGGGATTACCATAGGCGCCATAAGGTCTGTGAGCACCACACTAAGACTCCACAGGTCACAATTCGTGGTCAGAAGCAACGCTTCTGCCAGCAGTGCAGCAGGTAATTGGTTCTTCTGATGGGCTCATTCATTCTTTAAGGTGTTATGGTTAAAATCCATCGGGGTTTTCTATTGTTGGAATGTCATGTTATAAAGGACATTATATCCACTGAATGATAATTGTGTTTTCACTTTCCAAGATAATTGTTTATTTTCAAGTGTGAATTTTGAACCACATTGCTTTTCTTTGCTACGTAGTTTTTGTTTCTTGTTTCATTCTTTTGCTGATAGCTTGGGGTCTTACCGAATCGGCACATATGAATCAGCTCAGTCATGTCTTACTGTTAAATCATATTTGGCAACATTTCGAGAGGTTTGTAATGATCTTTAAGATCATTTCAAGGACTTGTTAAGATCGGGTAATGTGATGATAACGCATTACTTTGATCTTACTCATACGTGTGGTAAAGTTTTTGTTGTTTGTTTTTTTGGTTTTTTTTTTTTTTTTTTGGGGGGGGGGGGGTGTTGTAAGTATCTTTCTAGAGCTTACAAGTACCAACAAAGAAATCCAGACTAAAATTTCACCCAGTAGCCGATACTGTTTTCTTGATTCCGTGATTGGTATGAGAATGTACAATAATGGCGTCTAAAGGTAATTGATCTAGAAAATAAAACATGAATTTATTTGAAATTTTGCTTCCTTTCACAATTTACTAATCTAATCCCCTACCCATCAAGCCTCTTATATACTACTTTTGACTTGTCTTATCCATTATATAGGCATGGTGTACATCCCACGGTGACCAGAATACACGTTTCTTCCCACTTAGGAGATCATTCGTGCCAGAAAAGACTACTGCAACTTCACTGACATCCCATCTTTAGTCTTTAGACTGATATATTCTTAGTGTCAATTTCTGAGACAAGAGTATTGGAATGATTTTTTCCATAAGAGGGCCAACCTTGATCACAGATTTTTTCCATAAGAGGGCCAACCTTGATAACAGAGGATGTTGATTGCATGACCCTGGCTATAGTTCAAAGACAGTTCCCTTACTTGGATCATAATTTGTCTCAGGCAGTGAAAAGGGACTCGTGCAGCAGGATTTTATCACTTGTTTTGTCACCCTTTTTTGCAGGTTCCATTCGCTTGAGGAGTTTGATGAGGGGAAGAGAAGCTGCAGGAAGCGTCTTGATGGACACAACCGTCGGCGACGGAAGCCACAGCCGGAACCCCTGTCTCGTCTTGGAAGCTTAATGTCGAATTACCCAGGTTTACATTCTGATTTCAACAGCTTCTACATTGAGATGGCTTTTTCTGTGCCATTATTCCTTATGAGTTCATTATCCTGATTGACACACGTTATGCAGTAAATGTCAAGATATCTAATTTGTTGTATTCGCGCCTTTCAGGTTCCAGATATTTGTCGTTCTCCAGTGCACAGTCACAGTCATTTCCAATCGCTGCTGCATCAAATCCTATCTGGGCTGGAGTCGTGAAAGCTGAGCAAGATTCTAATCTCCATAATGAGCACTCACAATTACACTTGTCCAATAGTCAAAACCTATTTCCCGAGCCGTCTTCTAGCAGCAATGCAGGAGTAGGGAAGCAATACAGTTTCTTACAGGCTACTAACCTTGCCCTCGGCAACCCAACAACTTCAGAAGCTTCCATTTTCCTCAACACTGTTGCTTCATCACAAAATGATGGCAGTAGCCACAAAATGTTCTGCGATGGATTGTCAACACGATTCCTCCATTCGGATTGTGCTCTCTCTCTTCTGTCATCATCACCAACACAGACAACCGGGGTCGGTTTGAGCCACTCAATCCCAATGGCACAGCCCTTAGACCCAGGCCTAAATTACAATACTCTGGAGTCTATGGATTCAATTCTGGTTCCCAATGCTGGTGATGTTAGCCAAGGACTCTTTCACACAGCGCCCGATGTACCCTCTGATAATGACGCTCCACAAACACTTCCCTTCTATTGGGAATAGTGAACCCCCCCCCCCCTCTCTCTGTTTGCAGAAACAATGTTGGACTTGGTTTCAATTGCTATCATTTTGTCATCATTTGGCAACATTTTGACTGAAGTTTGCATATGAAAGTGCTAAGTTTATGTTTTTGTCCCTTTCCTCCATGTTCCATCAAATCAAACACAGCACAGAACTTGTCTCTGTGATTCCAAAACTACATAATTACTGCATCATTAAATCTTAAATAATATAGTACTGATATAATAAATAAAAATTAAATTTTAAATGACTCAAAATAACAGGTGAGGATCCTCTATTGTTAGAATATTAATAGTAGAGATAACGACGTCATTTTGTATCAAAATGACACCGTTTTGATCAACATCACATCCAATGATAAAAATTAAATGTAGAGGGGGTCAACCTAAACTATAACTTTCATTTTAAATTATGTCTAGGGGCGGCCTAAGGTCAAGTGGGGCCCTAGGCAAATTTTTATATTCCTATTAATATTTTGTCTATTGTTATATTTTATTTTTAATTATTATAAATTTTTTATGTTTTAAAAAATTATTTTTTATTTTTTTAAAAATTTAAAATATTGATCAAGTTTTGACAATAATTTTTTTTAATAGATAATATTATTAATTCATTCACTCTTAATTGATTGTAAATAAAATTTCATCAATTTAAGTTTTCAACAAATAATTTAATAACAAATAATCATTCTTTACCCATGAGTAATGTGCATGCATGAAGTACAAAACTTTAATAACATAGACAATTTAAGTATAAATTATTTGGACTGAAAATTTATATTAAGACAAAAAAAGAACCAATTTTATAGATTTTTCACCGCAAGAAATAATGAATATAAATTTCTTATTTGAGTGAGTGAAATACAACTATGAACACACCCAAAATATTTAGAAAAATTTAAATCAAAACTAATACAAATGAATAATTTTGGACTAAAAAAAAATTAGATATTGATTTGAACTATTAAAATTTGAGCCCTAAAAATTTGAATCATATTTAAAATACAAAAAATAAAAATAAAAAGGACTATTATACTAAAGTGGTAAAATTTATGGAGGCCTCTAAAATTTGGGCTTAACCAAGTAGAGAGTAATTTTGAACCTAATAAAATTAGATACTGATTTGAACTAATAAATTTTGGGCCCTAAAAATTTTAGTCATATATAAAATATAAAATAAAACATAAAAAATTAGGCTTACTGTACAAAAAGAATAAATATTGTGGGGGTCCTCTAAAATTTGGGGCCCTAGGTAAGCAACTTAGTTGCCTAAGGGTTGGGCCGGCCTAATTATGTCCTAAACTTTTAATTATTTTAATTTATCTCCTAAATTATTTTAATTGACATATTTTGTTAAGATCTATAATATAAAACAGGACACCCAATCGGGTGGATGTCAGGAGCATGTAAATAAAAAAAATAATATAAAACAAGTAGGCTTTAATAAGTTTAATCGACAGTCTCAAATAAACTCATCTAACGGTCATCAATATTCCTCTCAAAATCGTTCATATTTTTCCTCAAAATCCTTCACTTTCAAGTACGGGTTAATCAATAAATGTGATAAATTCTGTTAAGATTAATTATTAAATGAGGTCAATACCGTTAATCTTAACGAAGTAAATTGATTAAAATAAATTGCATAATTTAAAAGATAAATTAAAATATTTATAAATTTAAAATAAAATCCATAATTTACCCTACCTAGTTTGGGTTTCATTTGTTAGACAGAAGTGCTTAAAAAGAGCATCATACCAGACCACCACCGAAGAAACCCAAAAAAAAAAAAAACAATCTGAAAATGGCGAAAAAGAAGCGCGGACAGAGAGAGTCAGAGAGAACAGTCGGAGGCCTCGACGCCATAGACGAAGACGTTCTCCAGAACATTCTCTCTCGACTCCCTGCCTTATCCTTTGTATCCGCGGCGTGCGTTAGCCGATCCTGGAACAAAATCTGCAAGCGTGTCCTCTCTCGCCCGAAGCTCACCTCTGCTCTCTCTCTCAAATCCTCCGAACAGGTACAAATTCTTGAAACCCTAACCCTAGAGACTTCTCTTTTCTTGCTTTTCTCCGTCTTACGTCCGTTTGTTTCCCGAAGAAATTTAATGTTTTTCTCATCTAATTTGTAACTTTCCCAATTCTAGGAAGCTGTGAATGAGGTGCTTGAGAAGGTTTTATCCGAGCCAATCCGACCGCACTTTGCTATTGCTTATATCGGCCCCTCTTTTAACTCGCAGCAGATTCACTACCTCGTATTCATTCCTCTCTCTCTCTCTCTCTCTCTCTCTCTCTCTCTCTATATATATATATATATATATATATATATATATATATATGTATATGTATAGCATTATATACGTATGAACATATTTGGCTGGAAATTTTTCGGTTGATGATGAGTTAAATGGTGCAGATTAAGAAAAAATTGGGCTCCAGAATTCCAGTTATTACTTCAGTGGGTCATGGTATAATCGGAAGAGATGCTTCTAGTAATGAATTCAAAGAGGTTTAAAATTTATTACCCATGTTGATTTTATTCATACTTATTTTCTTTGACTGATATTTACTGGTGAAGCCAATGTTCTAAGTTTTCTAAATTAGGGTTTCGGAAATTTGTTCAGATTCAGTGGCAGACAACTGTGGATGATGAAACTGGTGCAGGTGTAAATTCCTCTGTGAATAGGCATTGTGGAATTGTATTGACAGTTGGATACGTACCTGGTTTAAAAGTTGCCGTGGTTCCTCTGCTACGGTCAGATGAGGTCAGGACTGCTATTTTTCTAATCCCAAATGTTTGTGTTGGCTGCATCGAATTGGATTAGATACAAATATTGTGCATTTTAGGATTGAAATTGCTTGGAATCCAGAGGGATATGAAGCAATTAGGTGATACTCGTCAAATCTCAATGGATGGGATTCATGGATTTAGTTTTATTTTTTAAGTTTTTAATGAGATTGATTGAACCCCTTAAAGAAAGTGACTTGATTGAGAGTATTAACAAACATCAGGAACCTCAGGTATTCCTGGTGGATGATTTTGTGACGAATATTAGGGAGTACACGGCCTCAGTTTCGGGATGCACATCGCCTGCTGGGATTATAATGTTTGGAGTAAGTTGACATTCTTCTACTCTGCTTGAATTGTTTCTATTGAAAGAAAACCTATTTTTACATTTCTAAAGTCAATTGTTTCTTGGTTTTGCATTTTTAACATGTTATTTGAATGCTGCTCTAGGACCGGGAGACTGACATGAAGCCTATTCTTGATAAGATGGGTAGGTTTTTGTTCTGATACATATCTATTGGTTATGCGTACACATGCATTCACTTTTTGAAAGTATCTGTTGGTTATGCCTACACATGGCTGCCCTTGATACTATGATTTGGTGTTGGCTAAGTAATAGTTGGAGCTACATATGTTTCATGTCGTATTCATGAACATGTACTAACAAGGTACTTGATCTGCGTTTTGAGTTGTATGTTGTTTTTCATTTATTTTCCGTATCAGTACGGTTTATCTTATATTGCTGTATTCAGTTGTTTATACATTTCTTACATAAGTGCCTTATAAAATCAATTCTTCAATCAATTGTTTAGGCCTATTTTTTGCTGATTCATGGGCCACTGCTTCTGCATTATTATCTCTCGTATATTGCAGATTATGCAATGTCCAAGGAGACTGTCATTGTGGGTGATGCAGGCTGTCAGTTTCTATACGGAGGTCATCGTGCAGACACCACTCGTGGACCATACTACACATGTGATGCTGTTGCTCTTTTATTTGCAAGGGATAGAGACAAGCCTCATGGTACATAATTCATATTATGCATCTTGTCTACAACTTTGTGTTGGTTTGAATCGTTGATATACACACCTTCTGTGTAAGTTGCATCACTACCACTCGACAAAAAAAGTTCATTGCCTATTAAAGTAGACTCGAGAGAAGAAAATAAATATGATCAAGTTCAAGTCCAAGCAGGCAGGTAATCCAATGCTGCTGGATGCTTCACAAGAGCATAATTCATGGCAGTACACATCTTGGCTGAAAAAATTGTGATGATATCTGTGTCCATGGCTGTTTTTTTAGCGTTTTGCATTTGCCTTAATTGGTGGTGCTTGGGGTGCTTGGGGCTTTTACTTGGTGCAATTGTAATAGCTTGGACTACCAGGCATAAGAATGTATGTCCCAGCTTCAGAGCAACCAATTCTTGCACAACCACCTTTGAGGCTTTATCCAGTCCTAACCTTCCACCTCTCGTAGCACCTTGATTTGGTGGGACCAACACAAGTAAAGGCTCCCATTGGTAATGTTGATGTCAAGTATTGATCTGGTGCCTTATATTCACATTTAACTAATGGTTATAACGAGGGATTAGAAGAGTGATTTTGTGGAATTGTTTATGCCATTCACTTACATTATTTTGTGTTGCATGATGGATTTTTTCCACAAAGTTGGTACATTTTTTTTTTTCAATTAGCTTTCAATTTTTTTGAAGTCTGCCATGGCCACTTTTGAACTTTCACTTCCGTAAACCTATCTTCAAAGGAGTGAGTGAGTTTATGTTTGATGTTTTTTGGGTTGTACTTCATATTCTGATTACTGATCGGTGTGTTTGGAAGCTATTCGTTGCTTTCCCAGAGTGCTTCTTGTCTGTTGGTAGTGATCATGTTTCGTTTTTCTTGGTTTTTCATATGCATCCCAATGAGCTGTGCTACATTCTGCTTCAAACTCTTACTCAAGTTGTTTGGTTCCATTGTTCGAAATATTTTCTTTAACATTAGCGTAAGTAATGTCAATGTTGTTGGGTATACTCTACTTTGGTGACTTTCTATCAATTGGCTATAGTGCATTGCTTTTGTAACTTTTGTTTGCAATATATTGCTTTGCATATACCTTTGTCTGTTGTTGATGCATTTGTTTTCTTCACATCTGAAGTTATTGGTATTTTAACAAATAATACTTCTTTGGTTGGACTTAATGAATAGGTGTAGGGGAAACTTGTTTCCATATGGCATTATCATCTGGTGTATCACCGATAGGTCCCATATACAAGGCAGATTCCGTGAGAGAGAGACGCGATGAGTTTTCGACTTGGCTTACTGCTAAAAGAGAAGGATCCAATTTAAAACTTGATGGCGGCGCTCTTCTGGATACCATCTATGATGAAGTATGGTAGTTTTTTCTTAAGTGAACTTGTAGCGGACTTTTTGTTATAGGCACAGTTCACTTGGTAATATAATTATCAACAGAATCTGTTCTTGCCACTGAAGATTATGATGAGGTTTCCATGTCTGCTTTTTTGGTTTTTGAGGTTGGCTGGATGCTTAATGCTTACTTAAATACACTAAACTGGATGACCTGTTCCATGTTTCAAGTATGCCATGAGTTTCTGGAAATAGATTTCTTCCTTGAACAAGTTTTTTGTATACCAACTTTTCATATTATGGATATTCATATAACATGTGACCCAATACTCCTATGGAGAATATTTTGTCTGGTCCTGATAGATGATACTCTGATAGTGTCAATTGCGACAGAGGACAGAAATGGACTTGCCTAGTAAACAGTTTACTCTGTTTCATTGATATTTCAGCTGAATGCGATGTTGAAATCATCTGTTGATTGGTTGTTAGAATTTGAGGTATTTTTAGTCCCTTGAATGATGTTGTAGACCCATCATTGGAAGTGATCCTTGATTTTTGCAGATCTCTTGAATCAGTAGATATTATTATTTAGGGATCCAATATTGGTTTTGCACTTCATCATGTCTTACTTTCTTTAGGAATTTTTGAGGTGCTGCATGGAATATTTTGGAGCATTTGTGTGAAAGTGAGAACATTGGTCGCATTTGTTTATTTTTACACTTTACATGCTATTGTTCTTCCTGACATGAGCAACCATTCGTGGCAGATGGGAGATCGTAGTCCATATGCTGCTTTATATATAGGGGTAACAAAGAGAAGAAAATGCTCCATTGGATTGGAAAAAGTAAGATGGATAACATCCCAGGAATTCCATGAAGTTCAGGAGTGAGTTACAAAACTTTTCATTTCTGTTTGGGTTTTTTTTGCCTCTTATACAGATCATTATTCCGTTGCCTTGATGCGCTTAAACAACAAACTTGATACAGCCTTGTATGACATGTTGAAAAAGTTGAAATACTAAAACATAGATAGAAGTGTGCTATTGCATATATTTAAGTGGCACATCTCATGATGATGGTTTACATTTCTGGGGCATCCATTACTTGCCTAATCTTTCTCCTTCTTCTAATGAATGAAGAGAAAATGAAGCATTTGATAATGTATAAAGACTCCAGTGGTTGCAGCATGCAAGGCAGATTTGAAAATGGCAAGAAGCAACATTTTAGTATGGGCCAGTAGTTACCACACAATCAAATTGAGAACTCTAGGCACTAAAATGTCACAATTGAAATTTGAGGCCTCAAAGTGAAACTGAGTGGGTTATTCAGAAACTGCCAATATACTTCAACTTTTAGTTTATCATATACAGATATTCATGGGCGGAGCCAGGATTTTATGTTAGAGGGGGCAAAAATCTGAATGAAAATAATTAATCAACTGCTAATAAAAAAATTTCCATGTCTCCATCAATAAGGACTAAAGTGGGTGTCATATTCATATGAGAAAATTCATTAGTTTGGGTAGTGAGAAAATTCATTAGTTCGGGTAGTGAGAAATATATGGTCAAAAAAAAAAGTATGAGAAATATATCAACTCAACCAAAAATGTATCAGACCAAAGACATTGTTTTTTGTCAATATATAAGAGTTATGGAATTTCACTTTTATTTTATTCAGTACAAAAATAGATATTTATTTTAGTAAGCTAGGGGGTGAGTGGTACCACTAGGGCACTACCTCGCCGAAAAGAAAATAGACCAAGGCCACTATACAAATTTTCAAAATCTTTGATGGGACAATGTAATAGGTTAAGATAGTGATTTTTTTTGGTCAAGTATATATACAATATTCCTCAAAAGGTCATTTTATAATGTAGCTCCCTGCAGATCGTTACTTCTAGCATTTGAGGAATTATATTCCTAGTTGATACTTGAACGAATAGGAAAATGTCGAAGCACATCCATAGACGTTGGTATTCATTTCTCAAATGACATTTATCTTTTATAGTAGGGGTCTCCAATTACATTTATAGGATCTTGTAGATTTACCTCTACTGTTCTGTACATTTGCTACTGTAATTGGTCAATCTAGAGCGTCTGAGCTTCCTTCATAGTAATATACTTCTGGTGGAGGCCGCCAACCAGTTCTTTGGTTTCCATGACTTTAGGGAGAAAAGGAGAAAGGAATGAAAAATAATTGGTCACTTCCTTGTTTTTTGCAGGGGAGATGATGAATACCTTTATGTCAATGGCACTGGTATCAGAACTGGGGATTTGTTTCACTTTTACTTTTCCGATTTTGGGAGTGCTTTATCTTCGTGTAACGCTGTCTCCAATAACCTTAGACGTTTGAAGCAAGATTGTGACCATGAGAAGGGCGTCACTGCGTATGGCAAGAAGGAAGTCTTTGGGGGTCTCATCTTTTCTTGCTGTGGTCGTGGTGAATCATTTTTTGGACATCCTAATGTGGATAGCACTCCATTCCTGGAAAACTTTCCTGAAGTTACATTGTCTGGAACATTTTCTGCTGGGGAAATTGGTCGAGGTGATTCAAATAATGAAAGCTCTGTTCGTTGCTGTCTACATGTCTTTAGCACTGTTTACCTAGTTATGTCATACACTCCAGCACTGCCGGATCAGTAGATTTTGAAAAAAAATTCCACTCTCAGATTTATTCATGAGTAAATCAAATGTACAGAAAAGTATACTCTTTTGTATTTTGATCTCTCTGTCATTCCTCTCCTTTCTCCTTTTTTGGTTCTTGTATATTGGTGGGGGTGGGGGTGTGGGTGGGGGTGTGGGTGTGTTAGGGGGTGGGGATGGTTTAGGCCTTCCAAAAGATGAATCGTTACTTCTTGCACCTAAGCACCGAGTTTTCAAGATTGAAGAATGAGGGAAAAAACAAAGAACCCTGTCGAGTTTTATGACTCCAATGAATTTGTGTACAGTGAATACCTGAGAGTGGTGGCCATTTTTTTTTTCTTTTTTGAAAAAATGATGCCATTGGATTAGGCTACTGACTAGATAATTACATCGTCCTTTGTTTCTTGCCTATTGTCTGGGATAAAACTACGTATATGTAATGCTTCACACGATACAATTGACAAAGTTCAATTACACAAGGACTTTTGAACAAGATTATAGATAGAACTTGTGTAGAGCAATGTGGCAAAGATCAACTTGAAAGGAGAATAAACTTTGGCAGGCGGGGCGGGCTCACCTGGAAAGTGTATTAATCTGAATTGCAACGCCGGCTAACAGAGAGATAATACTGGGCCTCCAGACTCCAGAAAACGGGGTGGAGTTTTTGATATTGGTCATACATGCTACTGTTTTTTTCCCATGGCTGTTTTATCTTCAACAAAGTTAACCTGCACTCTCAAGGATCCAACTTACTGTCCAAGCATCATATCCTCCTGCGGCCACAACTCTCTCTCTCTCTCTCTTAGGGCAGCCCGAGACACTTTGGGGTCTAAAGCGAAAATAAAAAATGAAACATTTTATTTTTAATATTAATAATAAAGAGAGAGGGGGAGAGAATGATTGAAAAATTATGATGGCAAGTTTAAACTTAACTTTTTTTTGAGGGGTTAAGACTTGATTTTTTATAACTTTAATTTTAATGTTAAGTCTTTTTTCCTTTTTTTTTTCAAAAAAAAAAAAATGAATTTTAAGGTCTTTAATTTCATGAGCTGAATTAATAGGTCCAATCTATTCAAATTAAAATATTTTGTTTGGACTTAAATCTAAGCTTTTTGGAGGCTTATTTTATGGATTCAGAATTTTTGTTTGGACTAACAATAATGTCGGGTGAATAAAATCCTAAACAAAAGTACGATATAAGGTGGAAATAAACGTACAAAACATGACCTTCCAGGAACCAAAACACACACACGAGAGAGGACTTGGCAAGTCTCTTCAGAACACTAACCCAAAAAAAAATCTCTTCAAAACACAGCATCCAATTCAATTGAAGTGGCAGCCAGTTCCTGTGCTGGCTATTACAATGCAGAACAGGGAACTCAAAACACTTGCATTTAAGCCGTGAAGTTTGCTTATTTCCTTCAAAAGGAATCGCCCACTAAATAATACATGACTAGACAAACAATGAAAATCTTCAAATGGAAATCCCCAAAGACTTCTTCATCTTCTCAACCTCCAAATATACCGTTGAATATGGTAGGAACTCTGAGAAATGACTCTTACTGAGATCATTAATTGCAACAGCAAGTTTAGGGATCTCTAATGTCTCCTCATGGGTCAGAGTCCTAACAAACCTCGCAGGATTCCCAGCCCAAAGCTCACCAGTTGGGATTCTCCTCCCTGGTGGAACCACAGATCCAGCTTCAAGGATTGAGTGGGTCTCCACCAATGAGCCTTCCATAAGGATGGAATGCTGTCCAATGATGCACTCTGGCTCAATTACACAAGACCGCAAGAGACTATATGCACCAATTGTTACATACCTCTCAATCGATGTCTCTGCTGGCAGCCCTGATATTTGGAAAGAAGCAGCAAACAATGTAAACTGAAATTCCAACAATTACATTCATTTGTACTCTTTCTTTTCCTCTTTCCTTTTAACTTTGCTAGAAGGGAGGACTGATAAGATTTGTCATCATATAAAATGAAGTGCATATTTGTACATCAAGATAATTTTAACTTAAGATGTAGAAAACGTGCAACATAAACAAGGATGCAGGAATCAGCAAACAAGAACTCTACGAAGCTCAAAATTTTCAAGTACTAGTCCATCCCCTGGAGCATGTGTAAAGAAATGCACTAGTTGAGTGACTTGAGTCGGCCACTCTTCGACAGCTGCTTGGCTTACTGGAACTACGAGATTGCTAGATCTTCTTTCTTATTATATGTTCTATCATAATCTAAAACTTCAAGTAGGAGGGTTCTCTTAATAGGAAAAGGGCAATCAGATGAAAGAGGATTGTACCATATCTAGGGGCGAAGCTTCACTCTCTAGGAAGCTTCCCCATCTTATTAGAGTATATTCATTTCAACATATAAATTATGCTTCTTATAAAGTTTCACCACACACGCAAAGGCACACAAATATTGAGATTTAAACTTCCCCAACATTCATGTTCTACGTTCTCCGCAATCATCATATTTCTCATTCTTACTGAAAGTGATATTTAAACAAAGAACACCACTTATTTTTTTGACAATCCCCATATTTTAAACAATAGTTGTTGTGATAGTAGTTTTTAGAAGGCACTTAAAATAGGAATTAATGTTTCAAGTGATGAGTGCAAAGTAAATTGCCAGAATAGTTTGAATTACCTTTCAAAAGATCATTTGGTATGTTTCGATAAATGATCATTTGGTGTGTTTAAAGCTTAAAAAGGGAGACCAACCAATACTTTTATCCAGAATGAAAAATGAAATGGCTATGCCAAGCATCAAACAGAAGAAATTTATCACCCGTAATGGGATGGTATTTCCTGTTACGTAAACTTCCATAAGCTTGCATTCCCGCACTTAAGTCTAATATACGCTTCTCCCACTGTGTATATTAAGAGAAAGGCTAATACGTCTGTCTTATGTCTCACTTTCTAAAAAGTCCCCTTGACGTGAATAGAAGGAATTACTAAGGGGAAAAAAAGCTCGCCACATAAAGTATGCCATCTAACTGACTCATAAATTCTCAGCCTAAAACTGACATACCTTCCTTATCCCAGGTCAAAAGGTCAAGGGGATTTTCTATATGAACTGCTGCAAGTTTCAGAACACGACTCATACACAGCATTTTCTACACAAAACTGCACAACAAAAATCAAGTGCATACATTCCAGGTAGGATATATCCATTCAAAAGGCATAGTCAAAATTTCAACTTTTCAAGTTAACTACGGCATCATGAACAACCATTTTGGTTGAAACTTGAAATCAACACCTTGTAACTACATAATCACTACATCCTAACCATAATTCTAATCGAATATTCCAAGTTACAATGTCCAAGATCTCTAAAAACACAAACACTTGAACCCTGTTGCATAGCTAACTATACCAAGGGTACCTGACCAAGGAATACTTGTCTTAGGCTCATTTAAATTTAGATTTTGTCCTTGAACGCATTCCCAGACAATGGAAAATCTGAAATTAGACATCGAATTTCCTTCCTTTTCCTACATATTCTCAGCAACCAAACAAAACCATAACTATTAAAACCATCAGAAAATGATAATTTCTTCTAACAAAGCCAAATTAGTGGTTTTTGGCTTCATTAACTCTAGGTTTTTATTTTGCAATATCCCAAACATCAAATAATTCACAATTTAGAACATCAACTCTGACGTAAGTCTCCACATTTCCTCATTAAACAATCAAGAACCCTAAAATCAAAGCCATTAAATTTTCTCCAAACCTGTAGGTGAAGACCAAGCGGCGTGGATGACACACTTCTCCTGAACATTGGAACAGAACCCAACGGTGATCTTGTTGAGATCGCCCCGAAGAACTGACCCGTTCCAGACGGAGGCTCCATCGTAGACTGTGACCTGGCCGGCCAAGACCACGTTGGGAGCCACGTAGGCGTCGACGGCGATTTTTGGGAGCCACTGCCCCAATGGGATGATCTTCCTCTGCCCTCTGTAGTCCCACTTCACTCGATCCGGCGACTCCGTGATCTTTGCGGCTTCGGTGGCGAGTGTGCGACGGAGGAGGCAGTGAGAGTAGAGTGTGGAGGTTAGGGCTTTTCGAGATAATCGAGCTATGGTCGCCATAGAGAGAGAGAGAGAGAGAGTATCGGGTCGATCCGACTGCAGTTTTGCTCCGGTTGGAGTTTGCTGTGGCTGACGTTGACAAACGCTTCTCCACGTGGGACCCACAATTGCACTCTTTATTTTTTATTTATTTTTTGGTTTTTTTTTGCTAAAATCCTAAACATATAACTGAAAAATGGGCTTTTGTATGTAATTTAGAGTCTTTTGGGCTTCTGAGGATAATAGTAGAGACAGAATCCTTTTTGGGCTTTTTCCGAGATAATGAGATGTGGATATATTTTTTAGAATTTATTTGGCTTTAAGTACCACTCTAAATTTATTCTCCTTTAAGTCTTTTTTTTTTATCAATAAGTATATATTTTAAAATATTTTTTAATTCATTTTAAAATGTATTCAATAATTACCCCTACAATAAATAGTGCATACCTAATTGACAACTTTTATATTTCCAATATCTAATTATTAGAATGTGAGACTTTCAAGATTTTTTTTGATATTTGTGTATCATTTGAATTTTGAAATTATATATATATATATATACACACGTATATATATACGTATACACACACACACACACGCATATATATATATATATATAGTAACATCAAACAGTAACACGTTCAACAAAAAAATAATAATATCAAATAGTAACACTTTCAACAAAAAAATAGTAACAAACAGTAACACACTTAACAAAAAAAATAGTAACATCAACCAGTAACATACTCAATAAAAAACTTAATATATATATATATAAATGTTACTGTTTGATGTTATTATTTTTTTGTTGAGCGTGTTACTGTTTAATATTATTATTATATATATATATATATATATATATATATATATATACGTGTGTATGCATATATATATATACGTATATATATATATGAAATTTCAAAATTTAAATGATACACAAATATCAAAAGAAATCTTGAAAGTCTCACATTCTAATATTTAGATATTGGAAATATAAAAATTGTCAATTAGGTATGCACTATTTATGGTAGGGTTGAAAGAACTTTTATGACTCTTTTTTAGGAGATGTACTTCTATTCCAATTATTTTAAAAAAATGTACTTTTATCCTATTAAATTTTTAGGGAGGTACCCTAAGCCCCGCTTTTTCCTAATTAGGTATGTTTGGGTGTTTTACAAGAGAAAAAACAAATCAAGCTTCAAAGCAAGCTTTGACTTTTGGTAAGCTTAACCCAAGGTTAATACTTGACAACGGGAATGAGTTGTAAATTCAGACGTTCTGAGTTCAAATCTTAATAATTTTTTGGGGCCAGACCATGAGTGATTTATTCCTTATGACACTTAATTCCGGCATTGATGATCTATTTTTGACTTGATCATGAAGAAAATTAGTCAAAATACACGTAAATTACCTTAAACAACTTTGACCGTTATATTAATAAAAAAAAACACAACAGATTCAAAATTTAATATAACAAAATAGAGTGGCATGTTTACATAGTACACAAAAACGGTCTATATCCTTCACATGTAAAGGTTGACTTATCTTTTAACTTCTTAACTATAATAAATCTATTTATATTTAATTTTTTAAAAAAATTAAACATTTTGATTGTAGTGGTTGTGTTTCATTGATAGATGTATGTGTATGTGTGTGTGCATTTTTATATAGCTCCCAAGTCCTACATTGTCGTGGCACTTCCAAACAATTGTCATACATGTAAAATGACATTCAATTGAATATTGCAATAATTCACAATTCGATAGATATATTAATTTTTTTTTGGAAGTTTAGGAATATATTTAAAAATATAAATTAATTAGATCAATAATCTTTTTTCCACAAAATACATATTCTATCTAAGGACAATGAATCTGAAAAGTTTATACCTATCACAATGTCACCAAAAGCTTAGCTTTTAGGGAAATGTAAAGCATTTTCACCCAAAAAGAAGAAAAGAAAACGTAAAGCATAACTTACAAGCTCATTTCACTATGTGTGTGTGTTTTTTTTTTGGGTAAGAACTCTTTTGTGATTTTCCCTTGTGTCACAATAGATGCAGATTTGTATTGTTTATCCTCCTTCAAGAACAATGGATGAACCTTTTGAACCATTGAGGATCTAAGCCTGTAATTACAGAATCCCAAAATGAAGGCTCCCATAAATCACTTTTGAATGTTGTAAGGCTAATAAATATGCACGGGTGTTTTTCTACGCAATAGTTTGAGATAGCGGCACGATGATGCGATCATCAGAACGTTTTATAAACACGGAACAAGGTAAAAAGGGGGTCATATGTGTATCTAGTTTATCCTCTTCGATACTCAAAGGGAGTACAAGACTTTACTGTGTTTGAATGACTTAAATTGTGTATCTAAACAGTAATACTATTTGGACCTAAAAATTTGACCAAATATACTGACATAATGATGTGGCTTCATAAAAATCATTTGATCAATACCAAGTTCCGAAGTTTTATGGGATCTACAGTAAATCCAAATGTCATAGTGAATTAAGTCTATAAATTATGTCAATAAATTAGATCTCAATAACATTTCTCGTATCTAAAACCCAATTTATTGGGCTATTTATACATTCAAATGTGAGATAACATGACATTTTGTGGGCCCATCAAGCCAGCTAGCAATACCCCCATAAGGGTAATAATTCATTAGCTACTTTTCTCTCGAGTCGCGTAATTACTAGGCTTGGAAAAAGTCAGAGAATCCTTGGTGCCTAGTCTTACGGTGATTACTTTGCTTGAAAGACCGAGCACTTATTGTACATTCCCTCAACATTTAATGACTTCTACCATGCATTTATTATTAAGTTGTGTCGAACATTCGTTGAACCGGTGCCAGGCATTAAATAAAGGCTCCCCCGAGAAGTTCATATCAATTTGGGTCATGTTTTTATCCAAACTTTTTGTTATTTGAAATATAATCCGATGTGATGTGTCTGTGCAAATAATCATTCTCTACAATATATTGCGTCATTGGGGGCTCGCATCCCTGTTCAACATTGACTAATCGAGCCCGGGGGTTGCATTCTTCCCTTTGATTCAAAAGGGCACGTTCCCACTGGGTCTCTTCCTCGGGACCGATCAGTTCATCAGGGTCTCACTGTTCATGTCTACGTGTTATGTTCTGATACGAGTATTGTTTCGAATCCCATCAAAATATATAGTAGACAACAGAGAGTTCAAATCCAATCATATATTGATTAATAATAAAAAAAAAAACCTTGTTAAATATATTTTAATATGAACTTCTATTAAGTAGACTCTTATCTTAGAGAAGGATGCTATGGTTAGTCCTAGAGTTATTTTAGAGGAGGATGCTATGATTAGTGAGCTTATTGATTCAGTCATAAGGTGTTGGAGAACTCAGGTGATTGATAGTGTTTTTCTGAAGCATGAAGCCAAGGTGATTAAAAGGATCCCGCTGGAGGTGTATTCTATGGAGGATAAGTTAAATTGGCAGTATAGTAGTAGTGGACGTTTTTCCTTTAGGAGTCCATATCATTTGGCTTATGAAAGGAATTTATTGCATTCGGCATCTCTTACAACAAGCTATATGGAATCTAAGAATGCCCCGTAAAATCAAATTTTTTGTGTGGAGGATGTCTTTAGATGCTCTTCCTACGAATGAGAATTTATGGCGTAGGATGGATGGATAGAGTATGTTGTGTGTGTGTGGGGGGAAGGAACTGAATCACTGTTGCATACAAAGAAGGATTGTTCGTGGGCAAAAAAGGCCTGGGATGGCAGTCCTTTATGTCACCAGATTCTGGCAACATCAGCTTTTGGTTTTGGGATATTATTCAGCAACTGAAGCGTGATCTTGGGGTTTTTTTTTTTTTTCTGGTCCTGTGCTGGCTACTGTGGCGAAGTAGAAATGAAGTGATCTTCCAGCAATCACGTAATGATTCGGATGCTATATGCCCAGCAGCGACAGAATACCTATCCCAAATATGAGCAATGCATGTAGTTGGACAGAGGAGCATTGCTACTGATGGGACT
The DNA here is from genome assembly GCA_951799425.1 of Ilex aquifolium. Lineage (NCBI taxonomy): Eukaryota > Viridiplantae > Streptophyta > Magnoliopsida > Aquifoliales > Aquifoliaceae > Ilex > Ilex aquifolium. The sequence goes on along the minus strand of OX637404.1, from coordinate 26,340,585 downwards.
GCAATTGCTGTGTGGTCTCCTCCAAGTTGTGGGCAATTTAAAGTTAATTTCGATGGGGCGGTGTTTGAAACAGAAGCTGCTATTGGGGTGGGTGTGGTTATAACTTATAAGAGATGAGGCTGAGAAGTTTATTGCGGGTATCAGGGGCGGAGCCACAGTGGAGGCAGTTGCCCCCACTGTAATTTTGAAAAAAATTGGGATACATTTAATATTTTCAAAATTTTAGGATCTTGCCCCCCATTGAAATATTGTAAAAAAGTTAGGGGTATTTATGTATTTTAAATGTGGATTTCTACAAATTTGGTAGACTTACACGTTGATTGGGGTCCATGTGTCAGCTCTACCTATTTGGGGACTATAGAGCTAAAATGAAATATCAAAAATATAGATTTGTTCTCACTCTAGTAAAAATCTGATCTAAAAAAAAAGGTCTCCAACAAAAATAAAAAGTGATCGTAACCATATATGTCCTCACTTTTAGATCTAATGAGAGATAACGCATAAGTGTAATGCTACATGAACTTAAAAATTAGACTTGATAATTACAACCATTTATTTCATTGTGGGTCCCAGTATTTATTGGGACCTACTATATATTCAAAAGTTGTGATTATCAATTCTATTTTTTAATCACAACCATTGATTTCATTGTGAGTCCCAGCATTTATTGAGATCTACTATCTATTCAAAAGTTGTGATTATCAAATATATTTTTTAAATATAGTTTTTAAGTCTATGTAGCATTATTCTAACGCATAAACAATTTCTATAATTTCGACAGTTTTTGCGATTTTTTTTAATTTTCTTTGCACTATAATTAGAGTTTTGTTATTATTATTATTTGGCTAACAGTTGGCAGCTATGATCATTTGAATTTGAGTTGAGTGTATCGATCTCTTTGGAATATTATGTACAATAATCGATCTCTTAGAAAATTGGATAATAATGAAAGTTGAATTCAAGAAATGAGTTTACTCGTATGATCTTAATTGACATTTATGAATAGCTTTTATAGTGAGTTTTTTTTTTTTTACATTGCTCTTTTATGCAGTTATTTTTACAAATATAAATGTTAACATTCTTATTAAATTTTATGTTGCCCGGCCCCACTGTGGGAGAAGCCTGGCTCCGCCCCTGACGGGTATGTCAAAGAAGATAATTGCAATGGCGGCAAGGGAAGCTGTGCTATTTGCTACGCAGATTGGGTGTGATGAAATTCCACAACAGTGATGAAGATGTTGGGTAATAATTCTGAGGATTTTTCTTCTTTGATCTCTATTGTAAGGAATGTTCAATGTATTCTTGGATCGTTTATTTTTTCTTCGTTGTCTGTTGTGAGAATGTTGATGTTTAGGAAGAGATGTCGCAACTACTGGAGTTCTTAGTGCCATATCTTCTTTCAGATTTATCTTATTAATACAATTCCTACTGTTTGGTTTCAAAAACAATCTTCTTTGTTTACTTATTCGAGCTAAGAGGAAAGGTGACTAAGCTTATCCATTCAAGAATCTATATCCTTTCTGATAAAGCAACATGCCTTTTGAAGATCACATGGCAGAAAAGCAATCTTTCGTATCCACTTTTAGAAGAGAAGTAACAAGGCTTTGCAAAAGAGATGGAAGGAATATTTGAAGTTATCTAAAATCACTAGTCCATATATATAAGTGGGAAAAATAATAGGTGCTAGAAGTTTGGGATTAAAAATAATTGTTTAGATATCTTATATAATGAACTATTGCCTCTTCTTCTTGGTGCATGATGATCACATCCATCAATCCGAAGATTAGGATCATTCACCTTGCACGGATAGTCCTAAGAACGAGTGAATTGATATAACGTACGAGACTCACGTTATTGTAGAGAGTCTGTAAACGTTAAGATATATACAGTCTTATCTCGTATATGAAAACTATTTCTATAGGTCGAACTCATGGCATCAATATCTAAATGAAACATCTATTCGTAGCACAAAATGGATAGTTGCAAATGGAATCGTTGCAAATGGAGAATCTTTTACCAAGGAATATTAACCCTGTTCCCGCTAAAGAACCATTTTACAAAGAAACTTCAGTGTGACAGAGAATCTTTCATATATATATCTTTATAAAGCTCTAGAGCCCCCTTGTAAAGAGGATATAAGTATTTTTTGGAGTAGAGTTATCTCCACATATAGAACTTCTTTAGGGGTCTGCATCACAAACAAGGGCATTATCCATTAGAATGTAGACTTGTATTCAAGTTGCATTTAAACTTGGACTATAAAGCTTAAGCTCATAATGATTTGTTTTGAACTTGTACATTAAGCAATTTCTTTTTCGGTGCTCTCACATGTGGGTTCCAACGTTATCCACTGATTTATCTCAACTTGCCCAAATCAATTGGCCAATGAGATTACATTTTGAGTATCTCATTTTTTAGGATAGCAATCGTGTCGTGTTGGATCGTGTTATTTTAAATTTGTGTCGAGTATTAGTCAACATTAACTCAACCCGTTTAACTAATCGTATCGTGTCATGTCGACTTATTATTTTCGTGTCATGTTCATGTTGACCCATATAATCCGTGAATAAAAAATTTAACGTTCATCTAAAATTTCATTATCACTTAAGCGAATTTATGCTCATATCTTTTTACTAAAAATTAAATTAATTAATATAATAATAAAAATGAGTAAAAATATTTTTTTTATACAAGAATTAAGTCAGTACAAGATAAAATATAATAAAAAATTAATATTGTATTCTTATAATACTATTTAGACGTATTAATCGTGTCAATTTTTGTGTTGTTCATGTTTCACACTAATCCAACTCATTTATTAGTTATGTGAACGGGTCGTATCATATACGGGTTCGTGTCGAGAAATGACTCAACCTTAACCCATTAAATTCGTGTCAATTTTAAGTCATATTTTTGTGTTACGTCAGAAATTGTAACCCATACCATTTCCCCATGACTATGTCGGTAACAAGATATTAGATATTTTGTTGAAGGACCACACTTTGAAAGCTAGCTATATCCTTATCCTTTACCATCAAAAACCTACAGGAACTAAACTACTCTATAAATATGTAGAAACTCATTCCAATTGAATTAAGAAACCTAACTACTCTTATAAGAGATGGAGGCTCATCTCAAGCTCAGAGGGTTCACCGAAGGCAGGCTGGTACTTGTACCCAACTCCTCTTCTTCAAAGTCCTACGCTTATGTGAATCATTCACCGGAGAAGAAGCCACCAACTTTTGGTCATGATTCTGGTGGTGGTGACTTGTTTGGCTATGCTGAGAACTCATACACCACCGGTGATGAAAGTGTGGACTCAAGAGCTGCAAATTATATTTCAGTTGTTCGGGAGCGATTTAGGGTCGAAATGACCAGCTGAACTACCTTGTTCAGGACTTTTTAGAAGTTTAAGTAATTGAGTTTTTGCATTACCTGTTTGTGTATCTAATATGTGCAAGTTTTACTAATTATAATGTGAAGGACTATTCCAACAGTATAGACAGTGTTTTCTTTGTTTTATTTGATCCCAATTGATGGATGATAAGATAGAGAGAAACAGGAAAAGAGTATGAGATGTTGTTGTCAACCATCCCGTCATTCCCACAAATGCATAAGAATTTCTTTTAAGGCGGGCTTCGAAAAGAATAAAGTCCTTTAGTATATTACCAAGTCTAGTGTTGGAGTAAACAGATACAGCATTCAGGGGTTCAGCATCTTCATGCAGCCACGACAGAAAAATTAAGACATTATTTGAATTGTGGAACTAAAAGGAATAAGTCATATGTAATATTAAAGAGATCAAAATATATATATTTTCCAATTTTGTTTGAAATACGTCTCATCCATCCAAGCCTCATCGTTTAGTATCGCAATCCTTTAATTCCCAATGGAAGAACCTTTCGATAGGGTGCAACTTGGGTGGGTCAACCCGAGCCCAACCCAAAAAAACAGGGTTTAGGGTTAGAATTTTTAATATTTGAGTTGGGTCTAGACAAAAAAATTTCAACCCGAATTAAATTTGGGTAAGTCTGGGGTTGAGGCATCTGGTTGTCGGGTTCAACCCGAATATACATAAATATATTTAACTAAAGTTAGTATTTATTTTCACTCTTTAGAGTTCAAACTTTCACTTCACTTTAAGTCGTCACCCCTGTGCCTTCATCACTCTCAAATCCCCCTCTCACTCGTCACTCTTCCCTCTCTCAGCCTCCTTCTCTCAATCGTCACTCATCTGAGTCGTCTCAGACTCTCAGTCTCCCTCTCTCACTCGTCATTCCTCCCTCTCTCACTCCCTCTTACTTCATCTGCGATTCGCCATTTATCTCAGATAACTTGAAAAATCATATCTACATTTGAAAAAAATCAAATATACACTTCAAAAAATCAACTCGAATTAAGTAACTCATGTCCAACCCGATTTTTAACCAGAAATTAACCCGAATTCAACTCGAGCCCACCCGAATTCAACTCGGGCAATACTCGGGTTGAGTATCTCGGGTTGAAGATTATATACTTAAGGTTGACCTCTCAATCCATCCAACCCGCCCAAGTTGCACCCCTACCTTTCGAACCCTAAGAAAATGTCTTTTTTTTTTATTTTTCTTTTTTTTGGTTCAATATTCAGGCGTGTCCGAGCTAGTTTATTTGCACCTCGACTAATCCCCTCCCCGGACCAATCAAAGGCAGACCATACACGCTAGAATTAGGATATTCATGAGGGATAAATCTCTCATGACTTGGCTCTAAAGAATTATAAAGATTTAAACTCAAGACGTCTGAGTTTACAGCTCGTCCCTGTTATCATTTGAATTATCCTTTAAGGCAGTATGACTTCATATTCGTGAATTTTGTATATCAATAATCTCTTGGCATTGTCTCAAGGCATATTTTATTCCACAACTAGATATTATTCTTTAGGAAATACAGACATATACGATCCCAAAGTAGAGTTTTAAAAACTCCTACAAAGCCATTCCTCACACCAAGTGTCATACAATTCAAAACACACACTCATTAGCTAATTATAAGTAAATACCAGCTGCTAGTATATAAAATTTAAAACATGCACCCGTGTCTTTATTAAACTAGGGAGACCGTTTGGTGCCAGATTATTGGTTAGCTCCGTTCTGAACAAACCTGCAATTCAACAAACACGGTGTCCACAATATGGTTAAACATATCCGTTAAAATTCATCTATTCTAAAAGTTTAAGATGTTAGAGAGTGTGCAACTTAAGTATTTATACTTAAACAGGCTCTCTCACATGCAGAGTAGAACATGGGTCTAACACATAAATTTTTTTTGATAATTAAAATGACGGTGAAATTCAAACACGAGATTTTCTACTCTGATACCATATTAAATAACTATCTAATTATTCTAAAAGTTGAAACTATTAGAGATAATATAACTCAATAATATCAAACATACATAATGCATATCTCATGAGTACCCCTGGTAAACCAGCTAGTAAAAGTTTTTTTTTTTAAAGTTCATGGAATTGTTTAATTCCTAAGCATTATTGAAACAGCATACATCTTTAGCTTTATCTTTTAGACTAGGTTCTGATGAGTTCTTTCTCTGACGAGAGTTTGTCCTTTTCGATGTATTATATATTTGGGAGAATTATATCTAGATTTCTTGAAGTTGGTCACTTAATCACTTAAATTTTCTAACATTTAAAATATTACACACAGATCCCATGAGGTTTGTACGCTGGTAACACTTAGACCCCTGTCGTCAAATGTCCGTTAATATATCCGTTAATAAATTATACTCAAATTCCTAAAGTTTGTAGGTGTATAATACTTAGATTCTTTAAGTTTAAAATGTTATATTTTGACAAAAAATACTCTAATTAAAGATAAAATATCAAATATGTTAAATTTTATAACTAAAATTCATGTTTTATTGTATCATTTATTGAAATAAAATCAAAAATAAAAAGTCAATTTTTTTAAAAAAACCGTAATTACTATACAATTATACTATCTATTAAATTAAATTAAAAAATCAAACAAATGGTCTAAGTCATTCATAATAGAACATGAATTTTACAACCAAAATTCATGTTTTATTATGTCATTGATTGAAATAAAATCAAAAATAAAAATTTAATGTTTTTAAAAAAATCGTATTTAGTGTACAATTATACTAACATTGGAATAAAACTAAAAAAAATCAAATAAGAGGACAAACTGTAATGAAAACAATATATTCTAACTTTATTTTTTTTAATAATTAGGGTGGCTTGAGATTCGAATATTAGACTTTGGACTCTAATACCATGTTAATAAAAAACTTGGAGTATTGGTTGACAATTTAACAAAATAAAGCTCTATCCAGCAATGTAGAGATATCAAGTTATCAAAGAAGATCTACGAAGAAACTATGGGCATTAGCTAATGGGCTCTCGTTCCACATTAATTTTAAGTTAGAACAAATTACACTTAGACCCAAAAACTATGCTTCTCATTTCATATTGCTCCCCCAACTATCCATTTTCTCACATTACACCTTATACATCTAGCTTGAGTTTCACATTACCCCCAATCGTTATATTTTCTCCAAATTTTTACAACAAAGAAAGTCAAAAATTATATTCTTTCCAGTTGAACAGTATAATACCGCATCCCCTAATATCGTGGAATTTCATTTTTGCCCTAATTTTGTCATAAAAAAATTGGACAGAAGTTAGTAGTTGGGCCAATCTTAAACTCAAACCGAGGAACAAAGTTTAGGAAATCGAAGTTTAATTTGCCCTTCAAGTTTTAAACACTAGTTGAGGCTTATAAAGACTAGGTGATGTTTTTTACTTCAATGGACTTACCTTTGGAACACATCCTTACAAGCATCTGAGCTTCATATTATTGAGCTTCCTTTGGCCTCTTGCAGCTTAACATCAAAGCACACGAGTATTCAAATTCAAATTCAAAATTCAAAATTCAAGTTTTATCCTATGGACTTACATGGTGATTGTAAAACAATGAAGGAGATAATGGTAGGTTGAAATACTCACTTTCTTTTGGAGAATTGAATTCTCTTCTTGCAAGGCTCTATGCTGCATAAACACAAGATAAAAAAAAAAAAAATTAAGTTCTGCCCAAATGGATCATCTACGATTGAATTTGAGTGATTTATAATCCACTGCTACAATGATTCTAAAAACAACCATACCACCCGAGGTTGCACCGATACTTATGACGTTTTATGCTAGTCAAGCAACTAATTGAGGTCTATCCTACCAACTAACAACTCTTTTAATGCCTAAAAGACTTGAATTTCTTGACCTCAAGAACGCAAACTCTTCACAAGACGGGTACATACCATTGTTTACACAAGTTCATAAAAGAGTTTGCTGTGTTTTCTAATTCATGGTCCATGGTTCACCAAAGTGACCTTAGTCTGCATTGCTGACCATGAGTCCATGACTTGAGCTAAGCTCTAAACCGAGTGGGGGTAAAAGCGCACACACACACACACACACATCTTTTGTGGTATATATAACTGTAGGCTAGAAGCTCACCCTTCTCTTCAGCAAGTTGATCTGCTCAGAGATGACGCGTCTCTGCCCAAAGTTGTTATCATTCATCAGATCACATAACAAAAAAAACTTAAAGAGGTCAAATAAAAGGACTGTCAGGAATCAGGATGTAGCTTTCTATGGTCCAAAGGTGTCATGCATGCATATGAACAAGAAAAAAAATATTAGGTGTAAAGGTTACATCACTTCAATATTATCACGTGGTATAATCGTTTAATAATAAACAAATAAATGAGTAAAATGGACCCTATTATTTCAAATAATCACCCTATGTAAGATAATAACTGCCACATATTCAAAAACTAAAGTTCAATTGTCCATTTGTTTGTTTGTTATTGAACAATTACACCACGTGACAATGTTGACGTGGTGTAACCGTACGCTACAACTAATATTTACTCATGAACATGGGGTTAGGATATTAATTTAGTCGTGTTATGTTATGTTCATCTCTTGTTATTTTTGGTCGTATTATTTTTCATTCGTGTAATGTTTGTGTTAATTAAAAATTATTTAATTTTAATATAATTCTCAACAAATGGAAGAAAAAAAAAACTTATATTTTCTCCATAAATTCTAATTAACAGATTATGAGTTCATGCTTGTGTTAATAAAAATTCATTTAATTCTAAAATAATTCATATAATATTAGAGCAAGAAGCCAAAAAAAAAAAAAAAAATTTCTCTTTAGATTCAATTATTTATGTTAACTCTGGACATATCATTTTTTGTTTTATGTCGTGTCGAGGTTCACTATAATGCGTAAAATTGATACCATCTTGGAGCGGATGCGTTCGAGCCCTATCCTCATCTGGCGCTCAAGTTGTTTTAAATCTTTCATGCCCAACGTTGATAGATCTTCTCCAGCATAATGCCTGCAGAAAATAAAACTCTAGTGATACTATTAATGAGGATGATGATGCAACTATATATGTATGATGGTTCATATTACAAACTTGTGTCTTGCTTCCAAGCTGTGTATAGTTCTCTGTAACTCATCCATTTCGTTCCTCCATAACTGTGTCAGCCAGAATTTGAACCAACAAATGCATTATAAATAGTTAGAAGTCCCTGTTTAAAGCTACTAAATTGAAAATTCATGCTCATACAACTCTATTTTAGTTTGTACGTCTGCAATGATAAATCTAATTTATTCGTAAAAAGAACACGAAATAGAAATCGTTATTCAATTGGTGAGATTCAAACTAGGCAAAGCCTCGGGCTAGGCAAGTCTTAGCAATAATCAAACGATCTTGACCTATTAATGAGGTTTAAAAAACTTACCCAACCCCGAGTTACCAAGTTATTGTTTTGGGGTCAAAAGTTTAGCGTATGACCAAAGCTATATATAGTACAAACTTCATATTGATAGAGAATGTTGAAACCATCAAATAGTAACGATATAGTGAGTATAAATTTCAAGATTCTTTGTCAAACTAAAATTGTAAGAAGCAGGCTATTATGAAAATACCAAAGTTCTTGCAAAAGAATATGTGTGTGTATGTGTGTGTGTGTGTACCTCCATGGTTCTAAAGCCCTGGCTGTTCGGTTTAGACAGTCCTACTTCATTCCGGTACCTTGCAGTGGTCCCATCCATGCTGCACTCAATGAAGATGTTCAAAAATGAACTCCATAGTGTTATGCATTCTTGTGTTACACACATTCATAAAAGATTCAAAAACTGTTTCTATTAGAGAGAGAGAGAGAGAAGAACTGACTCATGACTGGCAAACTGGTAAGCCTTTCCAGAGGGAGAGAAGATGAGAAGGCCAACCTCAGCATCGCAAAGGATGGACAGTTCGAAAGCCTTCTTCAATAGGCCATTCCTTCTCTTTGAGAAGCTCACTTGCCTGTTTGTTTGGTTCTCAATTCTCTTTAGCTCAACTTTCCCTCTGCCCATGATACCTACCTCCCTCTTTCTTACAAAAAACAAGTTCCGAGTACTACTCAAAATAGTCTGATTCCTTAAGCTATGAAAGAAGAAGGAATGTCAAGCATGTTCCAATATTGCTAAATGGCCAACTTCTTATAAACATGCCCAACCAAACCATGTATAACTACGTAAGCTCAACCACTTTATGATGTAATCTAATCTAGGATCGATGATATTTTCGGTACGGTAAACTTTATTCATAAAAGAAAAATAATATTGGTTACTTTATAATTGTCTATTACTCTCTCCAAAAATGAAAATATAATTGTCTATCACACGTCTTCTTTCTTGGATCCATTATAGGCAGAGTTTTCGATATGAAGGTGATAGCCTAACTACCATTGCTGTAACATTATAGTTTCTGCTAAAAACCATAATGGGGTCTTGCTTTTTTGTTTTCTACGTTAATTACAATTCTCTTAAGGCTCGAACTTCACATATATATGTTAAGATTACTGAATCTTCGTACTTATTAGAATGGATGTAAAAGTCTAGTGCGAGTTTGGTCACCAAACACTACAAGAATTAGGACCTTTTGTGACAAGTTTTTTGTGGCAGAATCATGTCTTGAAAAAAAAAAGTTTTTCGTGGCGGTAGTGTTGTCATAAAAAATTTATTTACTGTTTCGGATATTATTTGAGACGACTAATTGCCGACACAAAGACTTTTTCAGACCTCACAAAAAGCTCAAATTGTGGTAGTGAAATGTGTTTTTTTTTTTGGCTTGTGAAAAAGGGTTGCGAGGGGGTGCAGCTGGTTAAGTGCGTGCTACCATGGGTTAAGGGGTTCGAAACTTATCGTTAACTATAGAAAAGTAGACCTGAAAAAAATTGAAACTTGAATAATAAAGCAACAGACTGTTTAATAATCGATACTGTAGCTCTCTTTAAGATGGTTCGCGCTACGAACTAAGTCGCCGCAGCTCTCCTCCCCTGCGAACAAGCGATGTCAAGTGTTTTGCTTTATTCACTAAATTATATGTACAAGAGTTAATATAAACTCTTTCAAATTTTGATATTTTTTTATTAAAAAACTCCAACAATATCATAAACAAACATGCTTAGCTAGCTCATCATGGACCAAATATTTCCATGGAGCCAGTACCTGCAACGTCTTCCTCGTGGTTTCTAGCTAAGTTCATGGATCATCATTCTAAATTGGAGTAGGCTAGTAGATATATTACACATCGACGATGCCATAATTTTTTAGCCTATGGTACCATCCTCTAATAATATATATTAAATAAACATGAAAATTAAATAACATGCCTATATGTTACATAGATTAATTATTATTTTTTGGACGGTACTATCATAATATCACCAAAAACATAATATCAATAGTGTATCTATATGCGTTACTCCACCATGTGGATTCTTCATGTCGGGGTGACAATCAAATCGTATATGAATCAAATCTAATCCTATCAATTTAATTAATTTTGTTAGATGTTTTGACAACGTTGTGTTTATGGATAACCAATGAACTAAAAATTCAAATTTATGACTACATTCTCACTCAACCAAAACTCAGCATCCATAGGACCCCTATAGAACCAAAAATCCAAACTAAAACCATGGTTCTATGAACCCGCACGTGTAATTCAGTGACGTGGGAGTGGATCTCGGACAAAATATAAATTCTGACGTTCTGAATTTGACTTTTATTGATGACTCTCAGATATATTTGATACATATAATTTACGAATGATTATAAATATCTGAAATTTACTCTGTAAGAATGAATGTAATGTGGCCAAATTCTATGTTTGGAAAAAAAAAAAACAAGGGCCCCATGTGTTTGGGACACCATGCTCCCCTTGATTGAAGTGTGAAGATGGGCACCGAGGTGAAGATAAATTTTAACCTCAATTTACGTAAGACAGCTGCATATAAGAAATCGACACGCAGGGCATAGCACGACCTAGTGATACCCATTTTACTAGTAATAAAAAGTCGACACGTGTCCAATAGATTGACTGACTGATCTGATATATCACCTTTCACATCTTCATTTCAATTGGACGAAAATTTACAAAAAAAGTTAAGAAATCTATGATAGCCTTTAAGATTAAAAATGTGCAGTCCTATGTCTTACTAAGCTTTTTACTTTAATGGGGATGACACGTGTCGAAACCTCCATTCACTTCCACAGAGGACACCCCACAATCGCATCATATATAAGTTTTAATTTAATCTAGTACAAATCGAACTTTTATTGTGCATCGTTGAGTTATGTCAAGACATCAAAATATTTTTTTTTTATATTAATTTTTTATTTTTTATTTAATAAATTTTTAACATGTTTAAAATTTATTATTTTATATTTGTTTTAATAAATAATTATTAATTATTTAAACTTAAATAAAAAGTGATATTTTTTTTGGGTCAAGAAAAAATGATATATATTTTTTTAAGAGAGTTTGTGTCAAGTCATAGCAGATTTGGATAAACAAATATTTTACTTATACTTAATTTATTTATTAATCGTATTGTTTTGTATCCACATATTTATGAAACGAATGATTTAAAAAAAAATAAAATTTTAAATTTTAAATTTTAAATTTTAAATCGTGTTAACGAGTTTTATCATATTTTAACGTTTGATTGGATACCGTTAATGTTTTATTTTTTTGGAGTTTTTGAGGCTTAGCCAATAGGTGCTTGACACGATTGCTTATAAATTTGATTGCTTTTCTCTTGAAACACGCAAGCCCGTGTACGTCAACATCTGACCCTACGATCCTATGCACATGACCTGTGGAAAATCAGAAGTGTTCAAAGGTCGAAAGTCAAGCTAGACAAAGTAGTGTGTGCTTGATGACATTCTTCACTTTGGAAAAGGCTGTTATATGTGATTTCAGGGGCGACTGGGGATCAGAGTGGACTGAAGCGGGGTAGAGGTGTAGTCTCTATTTTTGTACCTATTTAAAAAAAAATTTGTCCATTTTCGATCTACTCTCATTAATGGGTATTTTTCGTCCCCATTCTTTTTCATGGATAAATTTATAATCCCCGCCCTCGTCTCGTCCTTCTCCTTCAGCCCTGTCCATGCCCCTGCCCCCGTCCACCTTATCCAATCCAAACCCAAGCCAACATCATCTAAAATTTTAAATAAATTTAACATTCTAAATAATCTAACATAATTAAAAAACTTGTCATCAACAACATAATATAATTAAAACATTGTCACAACATAATCCAACGTAATATAATTAAAAATTTGTCTCTCATGTAAATCTAATACAACATAATATAATTCAACATAAAAAAAAAAGCATAAAAACACAAAAATCTACACTTTTACAAGCCAAAAACATGGAAAAAAAATAAAAATAAAATAATTTCCAAAAGAAAAAATCATTCAATAATATGTAGACTTGTATTCACAGCAACATGTGTGTGTGTATATATATATATATACATACATACATACGTACATATAAAATAATAATTGATGGGTCAAGCCCAAATAGCTCAATTTATGTGAAAAGGTCCAACCTCGATTGAAGAGCCCAACCATGCAAAGACCCACCAAGCCCAAGTTCAAGTTCAATCCAGCTGGGGCTCTCCTCCAAAGGAATTGGAATACGAGGGAGAGAAATGCGGCGCACGGAGAAACCCTACCAAATTTGTAATTACCAAAACAAGTAGGAAATCCCTCCCTCACGTTACCGCCTCACCTCCAAACCCTAACTTTATAAATGTAAGCCCTCTCATCATCTAGGGCACGCCTCCCAAAAAACCTCATCTCCTACTTTGCACAACATTGTTGTTCCTCTTTCCCTCAAAGCACTGTAGCTCTCCGGTGTAAACCCTCCGGTGACGATTATTCATTAATAAAGAACACCAAGGCCACCGTTGCCATTAAAAGTGGACGTAGGCCACGACCGAACCACTATAAACATCTGTGTTGATCTTTTATTTGCTATTTTGGTCATTGATTGTTTGTTTACTGCACATTCATCAATACCTATTCACCTTCTAAACTGATAAACTTGCACGAAACCGATTTGTGCATCATCAGTTTGGCGCCGTCTGTGGGAACGACATAATTCTCACTTCCAAACATTCCATTTTTACTGAAACAATGGCGATCACTACCAGATCCATGAACCAGCATGAAGACAATCCTCCACGAGAGGAGGAAGATGTTCCTCCACCTGCCAACCATGTGCCGAATGCTCCAGCTCCAAATCCTCAACAAATGTTGGAGACCATGCAGCAGCTGGTGGCCCAAAACCAGCAGATGCTGCAACTTATGCTCGCTGGACGAGGAGGGGCACAACTTGGCGGAGCACAACTAGGCGGAGCACAGCTTGGAGGAGCTCCACGTCCTGGAGGTCAAGGAGCTCCACGCCTTGCTGCTCCACATCTAGGCACCCCCGTAGGGTTGGGCGCTCCCTTTGGAGTCCCCCTGGGCGCCCCACAGAGGGAAGCTCATCATGAGGGACCTCCACCCCCTCCTCCTCCTGCTTCCCATGGTGAGGACCCTCATCTCCAAGAGGACGAGGGCGAAAACCAAAGCATGAGCATTGGAGTCACTTTCATGGTCATTCCAGAGGAGCTCCCAACCTTTGGGATGAGAAAATTAAGGAGGTGCAAAACCAACTTGGTGATGCCCTCAACGCCATCAAGGCGCAGGCGCCTAAAACAGTGGACTACCTGAAAATTTCGACGGTACAAAAGATCCACTTGATCACCTCAAAACCTACAAGACCTTAATGCAGCTGCACAACTTCCCCAACGAAATCATGTGTAGGGCATTCTCAACTACCTTAAAGGGATCAACGCGACAATGGTTCGCCAAATTCACCTCGGCCTCCATAGGCTCCTTCGCCGAACTGAGTAGATCCTTTGTGGCACAGTTCATTGGTGGACGCCGCCAGCAGAAGCCTGTCATCCATCTGCTTAGCATAAAACAGGATCAAGACGAGAGCCTAAAGAGTTACCTCACTCGTTTTAACGAGGAGGTCCTCCAGACTGAGGAGCCCGATGATAAGGTCACCATGACCGCCTTCTTGGGAGGTCTCCGTTCATCAAACTTCCTATTTTCAGTAATGAAGCGACCACCAAAGAGCATGCCAGAACTATTGGCAAAAACCCAAAGATATATAAATGCTAAGAACATCAACAGGTCTAGGCAAGGTGAATCATCTCGCCAGTCACCACAAGCTTGATCTACCTCTGCACTGTTCTCAAACAGGCGACCCACATATCCAGCTTAGCGGCTCTCTTGCGAGCCGCCAAAAGCTTGGTCTCTGCACTGTTCTCAAACAGGCAGCCTATATCTACAGCTGAATGGCTCTCTCGCGGGTCGCCAAAAAAGCTTGGCCTCTGCACTGTTCTCAAGCAGACAGCCTATCTCTGCACTGCCCTTAAGCAGACAGCCTACCTCTGCACTGTTCTCAAGCAGGTAGCCTACATCTGCACTGCTCTCAAGCAGGCAACCTACCTCTGCACTACTCTCAAGCAGGCAGCCCACCCATCTCTGCACTGTTCTCAAATAGGTAGCCTACACTTCAAGCTTAAGGACTCTCTCATGGGCCGCCAAAAGCTCGGTCTTAAAAGGTGTAGCTCTCTCACGAGTAACCTCAGACTCTATCTTTGCTCTCACGCGAGTAACCTGCCTCTCTCTCCAGGTAATCACGTTAAATATTTTGATGTTTGGAATAACATTATTTTTTCCATCTCTAGGCAGGATCTTCAAACTTAGGTCGTCTGCAACCCGAGGGACTACATTAGATCATCGTACCCAGCTGCCTGGCCCCTTTAGTCAGTTGCCATGGTCGCCCAGATCAACCTTTGCATTCCCCTCTACGCAGGCCTCCTCGCCAAAATGTCACCTACTTCAGTGGAGCTCGCCAAGTCCCAGACTCACCCAAGCTCCCCAAAAGGCCTCATGCTCGCCAAAGCTCCGAAGGTAGCCCCAGGCTCGCCCAAATGAGCCAAATGGAGAGGTGCAGCCCCCCTTTGCTCGCCCAAATGAGCCAAACCATTTGGAGAGATGCAGACACCCTCTGCTCACAAAAATGAGCCAAAGAGGAGCAGACCCCCTCTGCTCACCCAAATGAGGCAAAGAGAGGTGCAGACCCCCTTTGCTCACCCAAATGAGCCAAAGAGAGGAACAACACCAAGCACTCGGCCTCAATGTCGCCTAGACAATAGGTCTCATCCTCTCTCACTAGGCGCCAAACAGCAGGCACCCGACCTTAGGTGCCAGCTCCTCATCGCCATCTCAATTGAATGAGAGAACCCTACTTGCTCTTCAGCAACCCCAGTGCCTGCCTCTCTGAAATCCCAGGGGATACAGACCTCCAAAGCCCCTCGTCGACCAAAATCAAGTCAAAGCATGACAGCTATGTGGAGCTACAGTCCTCGTAGAAGACCGCACAGGAGTCTCAACTCCTATAGCATACAAAGCTAGCACAGAAGTCCCAATCTGGAAAAGAATGGGGGCACCACCGGGACCCATCTCCTTGGCAATCGGACCTTGACCGAGAAGCATTGGGGGCATCAAACCTCATCATCTTGAGAAGAGAGAAGACACCACACCTAAAGCAAAAAGAGTCTCCACCATCTCCCTATCAACAGGAGCTCCAGAAATTAGAGACAAGGACAAAGCCATCCTAGTCTCCCTCTCTGGAAAATACCTAGAATGACAATTCGTCGCCCACGAATACCTGACAGCTGCCTGCCAAGACGCAGCTCTCCATCACCGTCGATTTCACTAAATTGTGCTCAAAACTCAAATTCAGAGGGATAGAAGCATTTTTTGGGAAAAATTGTTGACCAAACCACCTTTGGCAATTTGTATGTTGTAGATCTCGAAAAAATACCCGAATTCAAAAAAAAATTCGCCTCAAACGGACTCCCGAGCGCAAAGATATGGTCGTTCAAAGTTTTACCGACATTTTATGATTTTATGATACTTCAGCTCGCCCAGGCGGCCTCGCCAGCGCCCAGCTCGCCCAGGCAGCCTCGCCAGCAGCCAGGCGCCCAGGCAGCCTCCACGCTGCTCCCTAGGTTGATTTCCTGCACTTTCTGTTGAAAAAATGTTGCTCCCAATGCTCGTAAGCTGCCCAGGACAGCAGAATCTGCGCTGCCCAGCGCGTCAGAGCTGTCCAGGACAGCAGAAACAACATCCAAGCTGCTGCCCAGTGCTCCTGAGCTGTCCAGGACAGCAGTACAAACACCTAGGCTGTTGCCCAGTGCGCCTGGGCTGTCCAGGACAGCAGAACCAGCGCCGAGGCAACTGCCCAGTGCGCCAAAACCGCCAGACCAGCCCGCGAACCAGGCTACCCAGTGAACCAGGCTGCGCGCCCAGGCTGTCCAGCTCTCCTCCCTGCGCGCCCAGGCTGTCCAGCTCTCCTCCCTGCACGCCCAAACTGTCCAGCTCGCTTATCTGCGCACCCAAGCTGTCCAAGACAGCATTTTCGGCATCCAAGCTGTCCAGGACAGCACCTTCAGCACCCGAGTGGTCCAGCCCAGCACCCTTGGCGCCCAGGCAGCCCTCTGCACTCCTCCTTAGGCGAGATAGCTCCTCAAAATCACCCAAGTTGCAGATCTGCTCGCCCAAAACAGCCTGTTCAGCGGCTAGATGGGCGCCCAACACCCTCTTCTCGCGCACTACAGGCGCGCGTTCAGTGGCAGAACATGGACCAGCAGCCATGCTTGCCCAACCAGTGAACCCAACTTGCCCAAAGGCCCTTGCACGCCCAAAGGGCTGCTCCGCCTCTGCTGCACGCCCACGGGGCAGCTCCGCATTCCCTGCACGCCCACTTGGGTTGGAGATCTTGCCAAAACTGCCCAAAAGCAAAAATGCATCGTGCAAGGGAAGAGTTATCTAGCAAAGGAAGTCTCCACCACCTAAAACTCACAATGTAAACTAATGCCCTCTTTTCCAAGTTTCCTTAGACAAGGGGCATTGGGGGGCAAATGATGGGTCAAGCCCAAATAGCCCAATTTATGTGAAAAGGTCCAACCTCGATTGAAGAGCCCAACCATGCAAAGACCCACTAAGCCCAAGTTCAAGTCCAATCCAGCTGGGGCTCTCCTCCAAAGGAATTGGAATACGAGGGAGAGAAATGCGGAGCATGGAGAAACCCTACCAAATTTGTAATTACCAAAACAAGTAGGAAATCCCTCTCTCACGTCACCGCCTCACCTCCAAACCCTAATTTTATAAATGTAAGCCCTCTCATCATTTAGGGCACGCCTCCCAAAAAATCTCATCTCCTACTTTGCACAACATTGTTGTTCCTCTTTCCCTCAAAGCACTGTAGCTCTCCGGTGTAAACCCTCCGGTGACGATTATTCATTAATAAAGAACACCAAGGCCACCGTTGCCATTAAAAGTGGACGTAGGCCACGGCCGAACCACTATAAACCTCTGTGTTGATATTTTATTTGCTATTTTGGTCATTGATTGTTTGTTTACTGCACATTCATCAATACCTATTCACCTTCTTGACTGTTGATCTTGTCAAAGACGATTTTGTGCATCATCAATAGTAATAATAACGAGTAAAGCAGGGCGGGCGCGAGGGTAAGTGTCAGTCCATCCCCGACTTCATCCCCGCACGGATTTATACGGATATTCATGTATACGTCCACCGTTCAATACGTATGGTCCATCTCCGGTCCAAACGGGACGGGTTTGGACGAATACCCATTTTTACCTGGTCCATTGTCATCCCTAGGGGCGAGTCAACAAGTCGTCATGAGGTTTAAAGCCACAAATGTTTATAAATTTTTTTATTTTTTTAATAATAATTTAAAATTTAAAAATTTTATTTTTTGAGATTCAAAATTTATTCACTAATGTAGTTGTGTCATCAGTCGTGGTAGATTGAGGTGTATTAGATAAGATTGAGAGGTCATCTCAATTTATAAAATTTTCAACTCGAGATTAATTTGCATTCGAATTCAATTCCGAACCCTAAATCCTAACATTGCTCATGTTTAACTTGGAATTAACCTCATATTACAAATTTTATAGAAGCTTGAGTTTAGTTCGGATTGAATTCTTGGGTTAAAAATTACTATGCTCAGCTAACAATATTTTTTTTTAATTCAACAGTCAAGGGTGTCTGAATTAGCTTACGCGCACCTCGACTAATCATCTTCTTAGTTCAGTTAAAAACAAGTCATCAACACTAAGACTAAGATATTCATGATGGATAAATTTCTCATGGTCTGACCCTAAAGTATTGCTAAAATTCAAACTCATGACGTTTGAGTTTACAACTTATTCTTATTACTCCGTAAACTTGAGGTTATGAATGCTCTCGAAAACTTGATATATTTTCTTGAATAATTTATGTCTTTGGAATAATTAGTACTCTGAAATATTATAAAATTTTAGAATGACTAATAATTGACTAATTTAAAATTGAAAGCAATCACAAAACAGAATCAATATCAAAAAATTAGGTTTGTTTGGGTGTGAATTAGGTAAAAAAAAAATAAAATTAATTATACCGAGGCCAATTGATAGCTAACAATTAGCCCATGTTCTCTTTCACCTTTTTCCCGCGTTTGGTTCGTCTAAAAAGGATGGATTAATGGGTAGAAGCGAAAAAATATTATTCTGGGACGCACATAACTCATGTTTGATTCATTTATAAGTATGAGAGTGAGTTTATATAAGAGTAGGTTACATAGTATTTCTCTTTATATAAACCCATGTGGGAGGTGGTATGGGAAAGGGTGAAATTTATACTATTGGATTAAATTCTAAATTACTAAAATGCACTTTGCATTGACTAAAATTAAATTGGACAAAAGGTATTAGAGTCAAAAAAAAAAACTGCAATGAATGACATATTAATGCTATAAAATTCAAATGAAATTCAAAAAGTTACAATCTAAATACATATTATCCCATAGATAAGTGAGTCCCATCAATTTTTTCAGTGAGACTCACTCATCTCACACTCATTCAAGGGATGATATGCATTTGAGTTTTAATTTTTGGGTTTCATGTGGGTTATGTAACATTTTTCTTCTTAAATTTAGGATAGGGTAATTATATATCATATTACTATTTAAATCTGTCCCAAAAACCAAATTAGATGGGTTTGGATTGGTCTAAGCAAACCAATCCAATCCCAACCAGCCAACCTCCTCACCCTTCAGACTACCTAGTACATACTAGGTTGGTGTTTGGATCACCCTAGGAGGATTGGATTTGATTTGATTGGATTTGAATCCTAACCCAATCCTACCCAATACAAAGTAGTCCGGATTGCTGGATTATAATGTTCGGATTCAAATCCTATCCCATCTTTGAATATGTTTCATTAGGTTTGTGGGCCCCATTGCCATGTGAAGATAAAACATACTAAAATGACTATTTCACCCTTGTGTAAAATAATGTTATCAAATCATATACCATGTTTGTCGTGGAATGAATAAAAATCCAATCCATTAGTAAAGTTATAGTTACAAAAAAAAAAATATGAATCAATAAAATATGCATTTTTACAAAATATTGCAATAAATATTTTGTTCATTTATTAAATTTAATTTGTACAATACACTTTTACTCACAAAAATTATATGCATCATGAAAAAAAAAATTTAATTTTCAACACAAAAAATTATACATTTCGATACAACTCAAACATAAGTCGTTATTTGTTTATTTCTAAAAAATCTGAAGTTGTGTGTTTAAAAAATAAAACTTAATTATTTTTTTTCAATAAATAGGAAAAGTTATCCAAACCATATTAAAAAATTTCAATGACCGAAATACAATTTCTTTTCCATGAATTTTAGGGCATTTTAATATTATTGCATGAATTACTAGCACAATTCATGTCAATTTAAAATATGTTTCTTTAATACAAATGTTAATTTTTTTTAGATTTCATGCATAAGGAAACAAATGGATGAGCATGAACTTTTTAAGATCTTAAAAATTTAAGAAGTAGTGATTTGCAACACCAAAGAACAATTAACTTTTTTTAATGAGACCCAAATTCTTTCATTCAAAGTTGAGGTAGACCGAATATTTTCACACATTTACTCTCAAATCATGTGTTTGCATGCTACATTATGTCAATTCAAACAGAATTTGTAACGGTAGGAATTTAGTTCAAAAATATAAGAGACTTATGTGTTAATTTCTGAACATAGGGGGTAAAGTGCAAAAAAACCGAACAACTAGGGTGTAAAGTGGATTTTAATTTGACATGTATTGCTCATCTTCTCCAGAAGCTTCGTCTTCTCCAGAAGCTTCGTCTTCTCCAGATGCCAAGGATAGAAAGAGAGAGAGAGAGAGAGAGAGAGAGAGAGAACAAATGGGTATACATAGAAGCTACTTCCATGGCCAGATCGAGCACTTCCATGGACAGATCTGGTCCATCAGCAGATCAAGCATCACCATCGTCCATCAGCAGATCCAGCCTTCCATGGCCATTTACTGTGGAGGTAAAAATGGTATTTTAGATTTTAGCCATTTAATCCTACTTCTCAATTCAACAATCCCTCACAGCAGAAGGGATTGTTGAATCACCTGCAGATGAGATGTGGTGCTTCAAAACATACGGCCGAGGAATTCAAAACCAACGAAAATCCAATCCCAAACGACTTACCCAAACCAAGGATAAATGGACCCCATTCACAATTTTAATCCAATCCCCCCCTAATCCTGTCATCCAAACACCACCTAGGTGTTCTACTGCATTCCTAGTGAAGATTGCACCATCAGATTTTGATTTGATCTTCGTGCTTGGAGGCAATAATGCACCTAACAAGGAAAAACCTATTTGTTCTTTCCGTTCATATCCTCAGTTTGACCAGAAGTAAGATCTCATTCCTAAAGGACAAAAAATCATGGGAAGGGTAGCTGACGTTAAATACAACTTGTGCCAAATTCAATCAATTGTGTAATACACACTAAGAACGAGATGTAACCCGACATGATTTGAGTGACATTCTTAATAACCCCGACACGACTTAATTGCAAACAAAACTTGTTGGGGCAGCTATTCTCCACCACCACCAGCATCCACCAAAAGAGAGCCTTGTGTATTAGGAAAAAAATCTCTTACACTTCTCTCATCTTGTGTGTTGTGTCTTGTGGGCTGAGGACCCTCTACTGTTAAAAAATTAACAGTAAAGGTGTTATTGATCCAAATCGATGTCGTTTTGATCAATAGCAGAGGAGTCGGACCCATGCCTTGTGTGTTGTTCCTTGCACCATTTGATTTCTAGGTAAACAATGATGTCAATTGATAATACCAAAAATTATTCGAGGTTAAGCTCGGCCTAGAAGCAGTTCGAACCTCTTAGCTTGGACCTCCCAGTTCAGTTCAATTCAGGTCTTCCACCTCAGGTCTTCTAGTTCAAACCTCTTAACTTAGACCTCCCAGCTCGGACCTCTTAGCTCAGATCTCCAGTTCAGACCTCGGTCTTCCACCTCAGGTCTTCAGCTCGGACCTCCTAGAAAGTCATGTCACGCCTAGAGAACATAGTCTATAGTGGTCAAAGATTCCCGGCACATAAGTCGTAACTACCCCCAGAGGATCATGTTGATTACGTAAGGATCCTGCTATTACGCAAAGATCACAGTTGTTACACAAGGATCCTGCTATTACTCAAAGATCACAGTTATTACGCAAGGATTACGACAGCTACTCAAGGATCACGTTGATTACGCGAAACTCTTCCACACTATAAATAAGGACCGATCTCTCGCTTTGGAAGAGATCTGAACATATGTGAATAGACTATCTCTAGGCTTGTAATCTTCTTCCCCAAATAATAAAAAAGTCCTCCAGGAACAAGAGATTCTATTAGAGTGAATGAACCAAGCTACTAAACTGGTGAACTACTATAAATTTCCTGACTATCGATTTCAATTGATGATTGTTGTCACTATGATTGACTATCCACCACCACGAGCCTAGTGTTTTTGAGCCTCAGAGCTTTGATACACAACCGCGTAAATTACACCATCATCAATGAACAACTTTCTATCTAGGGGGCACTTAACCCACTGATGTTTCAAACATCACATAGTAATTTTGTTTCAAATCTTAATATATTTCTCATTCTTAATTAAACTTAGAAATTTTATACATTAAAATTGATTAACTTTTTATTCATGTTCCTAATTCAACATCAATAATAAATTAGACCAAATCAATGTAGCCTAAATGCCGTTCCTCTTTTACTCATACATTCAATTTTGTACTGCCCACGGTAAGACCATGGTATCATGTCCTCAAATTTAGAAAATTGGATTTTGACCCCTTTATTTTGTTCTTGATTTTCAAAATTTTTTAATTAAATTGGTTCTCCTTGAAACAAAAATCAAAAACCTTCCCAAATCTTTATCCCCACTCTTAATTACTCCCCTAAATTTGCATACCACAAATTATAAAAGGAAAAACAACACATAAAAAGGGGTTTTTCTCTTTCTTTTTCCCAGATCAGAGAAATTATAACATTAAAGAGTAAAAGATCAAATACGACACAACATGTGATCAAAAGAAACAAAGAGAGCAATGGAAAGAAGATGAGCCCAGCTAGCTTAGCCTGTGTAGACGTGGACGCCAATGGCAATGAGGAAGATGGTGATGAGGCCAAAGTAGATGATGGTGTGTACCAGAATGGAGGCACCACTGGTCTGCATGTTCCCGAACTCAACAACCCTGCCCCGACCCGGTAACTGGAACAACAGCCCCGGCGACAACAGCACGAACAGCACCACCGCTATCAAAACTGGGCCCCAATCCGCCATTGCTACAAACTTTTACAGTGTCTGTGTCTGAGTGAGAGAGATCTGAAACAGTCTGGCAATCTAGGGACTAGAAAAGGGAATCTATGAGAAAGTAGATGGGCTTGCATTTTACAAAAGGTCGATAGAAGGATAACCGAGAGATGCTTTGTGATTTGTGTCGGTCTTTGGTTTTGGACGGCTGCGATTTTCTAGGGATGGGATTGTTTATTAAATTACTGAAATCTTATCGATCACTGAACTTTTTTATGTGCGGGGTTTATTCGGAGTAATGTTATGTAATTTAAATTTGTAATTTAAATTTATATCCTAAATAAAGAGAGACTGTTAAATTAGTGAATTTTATTTAAAAAAATTGATGAAACTCACTCATTCAATGATCTCTTCATTTAAAATGCAAATTTAAATTATATAATATTTCCCTTTATTCGGATTTATGAGGCAGCTCGTGTCCGTGGGTAAAATGTTATAGTTTGACTCTTTATTTAGCTAACAAATGTACAATAACTAGTCACTTGGAGAGACTCGAAAAGGACCACTCAGAGACCAATTATTCTGAAAATTTCATTTCAAAACAATTAAAAAAATTAAATTGTTTTAATTTTTAAAAATGTCAAAACAAATTAATTGTTGAATCGAAACTCATGTCATGAGATGTTTTGCAATGTTTCGATATCTTTCATTATATTTCTTTGACAAATATTTAAAAATAAATTCTTATTTTTTATTCATTTTCATTCTTTTTTTGAAAGGTTTTCGAAATATCTATAAAATATTTTCGTTTTTTAAGTGCATGCAATATTTTGATATTCTTAAAATATTTTGACCAATATTTTCAAAATAAATTCTCAAAATATTTTGACTAATATTTTCAAAATAAATTCTCAAATTCTTTATTTAGTTTCATTATATTTCTAAAAGGTTTTTATTTTTTCGATAATATTTCTTTTATTTTAGGCCCATTGGGCAGACTTGTTGGGAAAGCCGTTGGCTCAAGAATTTTTTAATTAATTAACCGGACTCACCCTTTAAACTAGCCATAGCCTGAGTAGCCAAGCCTATAGTGGGCTTAGGCCCAAAAAATCTGGGGTCGATTGGCATGGGCTGGCTCATTCCACCCTTAATCATACACGCACTTGCAACGGCAAGATTTAAGACACATAAATGCCTAAGCATAATCATTCTCAATAATCTTGTGTTAGGCTGTTTCCACTTATTAAATTTACGGATACAAAGTTTAAACTTAATTTTTATTTGGTCCCTGAACTATCAATTAAATCATTTAAGTCCCTCAATTCAAATTCGTCAATAATTCTGAAGATAAAAAGTTACGGGTGTATAACGTGATCCAATTATGATATTAATTTTGAATAAGTTGGCCCTAAGTTTAGAGTTTCTGTATTAAGATAACATTTGCTAAACTCTTTTTGATATAAAATTGAGTACTTTAATTAGATGTATTTGATGATGCACAAATTGGTATGGTGCAAGATCAACAATCAAGTATGAGTAATGACGTAATTAATGAGTAACTAACAAGTAATTAATGACAATCAAGGGCAATCAATGAATCAAAACCACAAACAGAGAATTAACATAGGGATTTATAGTGGTTCGGTCTCGGATGACCTACGTCCACTCTCCAGAATGGCAGCGATGGGCGGTGTTCTTTATTGATGAATAAGGGTACTCCGGAGAGTTACAGTGTATTGAGGGAGAGAGAGAGAGAGCAATGTGTAGAGGTGTAGGAGGTGTGGTGTGTGTAGATTATGAGATCATGAGATGCCTCTCCAAGTGGAGAGAGCTTACATTATATAGGTTTACTAAGGCGGTGAGTTGAGGCGGTCACCACTATTTTGGTAAGTGTAGTTATGGTAGGATTCTACCACTTTGGTAAGTACAAGTATGGTAGGATTTGATCTCCGGTGCGTATCCCGACATTTTCTCCCTCGTGCCCCTATTTCATCGGAGGTGGTGCTGAGATGGACTAAGCTTGAGCTGGAGGTGGTCCTTCATGGAGTGAGGCTTGAGTTGGAGGTGGTCCTTCATGGAGTGAGGCTTGAGCTGGAGGTGGTCCTTCATGGAGTGAGGAGACAAAGGAGGAGGAGGAGGAGACCAGGCTAGGCAGGCGCCCCCATGGGCGGCGCCCACTTGGGCGTGGCCTGCCTCCATAGGCGCCCCTTGGGCATGGCCAACCTCCATAGGCGCCCCTTGGGCGTGGCCAAGGTGTCTCTCATGGGTGGTCGCCCTCTTGGTCCATGGGCTTGGATCTTGTACTCCGTATTGATTTGGGGCCGTAATTTGGGCTCTTCTTTGGGCTTTCTTGGTCCGTATAAGTTGGGCTCAACCCAGTCAAATTTGGACTCGTCATTTGCCCCCCATGCTCCAAGCTTCTGACTTCTGTGGGAGGAAGAGATTGTGGGCATGTACTCCGTCTTCCTTTAGGTGAGTCAAAATTTTCTTGCTTCCCACGGTTTCTTTTTATTCTCGGGAACTCATTGAAATTTTTGATATCAGATAAATTATATATATATATATATATATATATATATATATATATATAAATAAAAGTATATATATATTTTTCATAACCCACCATTGTTGACTTTTTGACTTTTTTTTTTTTTTTTTGACTTGTGTGCCCACCATCTTTGACTTTCTTTCTTTTTTTTTTTTTTTTTTTTTTTTGGCTTGGGCGTGGACACTGGGCGTGGACTATTGTCTTCCTCTCCTTTTTTTTTTTTTTTTTTTCTCTTGGGCGTGGGCTCTTTCCTCTCTTTTTTTTTTTTTTCTTCTCTTGGGCGTGGGCTCCTTCCTCTCCTCTTTTTTTTTCTTCTTTCTTTCCTTCCCCTGGCTTGGGCGTGGACTATTGTCTTCCTCTCCTTTTTTTTTTTTTTTTTTTTCTCTTGGGCGTGAGCACTGGGCGTGGGCTAATAGTCTTCATTTTTTTTTTTTTTTCCCTCCTTTCTTTGCTTTGTGCTGGTGGCTTAAGTGTTGCACTAGGCAGTTTTTGGGCGACACCAAGAGGTTGGCAGGGTGCCTTGAGCGACACCATGAGGATGGGGTAAGCGTTTTTGGTGACGCCAAGAGGTTGGTCTGGTGCCTTGAGTGACGCCATGAGGCTGGGGTAGGCGCCTTGGGCGACGCCAAGAGGTTGGCAGGGCGCCTTGAGTGACACCATGAGTCTTGCCCCCACTCCTTCGTTATGTGTGTCTTTGTACTATTGTCGGAGTTGGGACTCCAGTGTAGATGACTTGAGTTTCAAAAGTGTGCCTGGAAAAGACAATGTTATCTCAACATTAAAATATCTAACATGATTATCTGGAGAGAGAGGCAGGTTGTTTGCATGAGAGCAAAGTTAGAGCTGTGGACGTCCCATGAGAGAGCCGCATGATCATAGGCCGAGCTATGTATAGTCTCGGGAGATGGCTGCCTAAGCAGAGGCTTTCAAGGTGACTACTTGCGCGAGAGCAGAGTCATAGACCGAGCTACGTATAGTCTCGGGTGATGGCTGCCGTAGCAGAGGCTTACTTGGTGACTACGTGCACGAGAGCAGAGTCATAGAGGCCGAGCTACGTGTAGTCTCGGGAGATGGCTGCCGTAGCAGAGGCTTACAAGGTGTGTCCCGCACTCCTCTTTGGCTTTCTTCCTTTATAGTTTTGGCTTTGAATGCCTATAGGTGCTGTTGTTTTGCCCTGCTTGTGTTACAGATACGTTGAAGATTAGGGAGGTAATTGATGACCAGGCAGCGGAGAGGCGGA
The DNA here is from genome assembly GCA_951799425.1 of Ilex aquifolium. NCBI lineage: Eukaryota > Viridiplantae > Streptophyta > Magnoliopsida > Aquifoliales > Aquifoliaceae > Ilex > Ilex aquifolium. The sequence goes on along the minus strand of OX637404.1, from coordinate 26,313,596 downwards.
CACATGAGGCTGCTGAAGAGCAGTTAATGGTTTGTGCGGCAGGCACGAGAGGATGCCGCTGAGAAGTTGAGGCTAGCGCATGAAAGGGCTGCTCAACTTGAGACTGACCTTTGAGTAGCACTTGAGAGAGCTACTAGGCCAGAGGCTCACTCCATAGAGATGGAGGAGATGAGAGATGATGCTGAGGAGCTGGGCGCCTGATGGGCCCCTACTGCTGCTGGGTGCCTGGTGTGGGGCGCCTGAGATTGGGTGCCTGGTGCTGGGTGCCTAGTGAGAGGGGGCGAGACCCCTCGTTGGCATCATGGGGTCGCCCAAGGTGGAGAGGGCGAGACCCCTCGTTGGCATCATGGGGCACCCAAGGTGGAGAGGGTGAGACCCCTCGTCTGGGCGACTGCTCTGCTGGGAGCTGTTTGTAAATTTTAGGAAAGCAAAATAATTTTGGACACAATAATCTTGGCAGAATTTTACTTCATAAAATAACAAATAAAAAAAATAAATCAACTAATAAAGCATAGATAAAATCTTTAGGTGCTTGGTGTCCCGTAGGTGGGCCAAGACTTCCCTGTTGAAGTTGGAGTCACCTCCTCCTAGCCCTTAGGCGATCGTCTGGATTTCTCCGAGGGGTTGCTGGTGTTCTCTGTCATCCTGGTCCCGACCAGGTGGCGGGACTTGTCCTCTGCCAGCAACGTACTGCCTCAAGTGGCCACGTTGTATGAGCTCCTCGATCTGCCTTTTGAGATCAAAGCAGTCGTCAGTGTCGTGGCCATGGTCGTGGTGGAAGCGACAGTACCTGCTAGGATTTCTACGGTTTGAGGATGACTTCATTTTTTCGGGCCAGCGGAGCGTGGGGTCATCCTGTATCTGAAATAGGATGTGCTCCACCGAGGCGTTGAGTGGTGTGAAAGGTTGTCGCTCTCTCAGAGGTGGGGGACCGAGGCGGTCCTTGACAGAGATTCCCTCTGTCCTATTTCTTTTGTTTTCTATCTCCCATCTGTCCTCACGAGTGTCCTTCCTTTTCTCCCCTCCTCGGGAGGACTCACTTCGACGGGCCTTGGTGACGTCCTCGGCATTTATATACTTTTGGGCCCTTGACAGTAGCTCGGGCATGCTGGAGGGCGGCTTCTTGAGGACAGAAAACATGAAACTGGAGGTGCGAAGGGCGGCAATGAAGGCGGCCAGGGCTACCTTGTCATCTGACTCCTCAATCTGGAGGACCTCCTTGTTGAAGCGGACAAGGTAGCCTTTGAGGCTTTCATCCCTGTCCTGCTTGATGGTGAGCAGGTGGGTCACTGGTTTCTGATGGCGGCGTCCCCCAATGAAGTGGGAGACGAACGATCTGCTCAGCTCTGCAAAAGAGTGGATGGAGGAAGGCTTGATTTTGGAGAACCACTGGCGGGCGGACCCCTTGAGGGTGGTAGGGAAAGCTCTGCACATGATCTCCTCAGGCACGTTGTGGAGTTGCATGAGGGACTTATAGGTGTCCAAGTGGTCAAGAGGGTCTTTGGTGCCATCGAAGATCTCGATGGTAGGCATCTTGAACTTCGAGGGCAGAGGGTAATTTACTATATCAGCAATAAAAGGAGTGTCGGTACGTCTTACCAGGTAGTCCAAGGTCTCCGGCGCCTGTGCCTTAATAGCATTGAGGGCATCACCCAGTTGGTTTTGGACCTCTCTAATCTTCTCGTCCCACTGATTAGGGACATCCTTGGTCAGGTATTGGCTTTCGTGGTCTCCATATTGACTCTTTCCTGCGTCCTCCTGGGCAGGCACATGCAAAGGGGGAACGCGTGAACTCCCTACGTGTTGAGGAGGGACTGCCGGAAGAGGGGCTCCTTGGCGTGGCCCTGGAGCATCATGGTGAGGGACCCCATGATGGGGGCAGTCTGGCGTCCATAAGGGACAGGCTGTTCTTCTCGTGGTGGAGGGAGTGAGACTCCTCCTTGAGAGAGCATGAGTTGGATGATCTGTTGGTTCTGGCTCACCAACAACTGCATAGTTTGGAGGAGTTGTTGTTGTCCAGTGGCGGGAGTAACAGTAGAAGGTTCCCCAGGCACGATGGGAGGGGGAGCCTCCTCCCGGTGAGTCTGGTTGTTTTCTCTCGGTTGCTGACTCATTGATCGGGTAGTGATTGACATGGATTGAATGAGAGTAGGAAGACTAGTCGGTTCCCACAGACGGCGCCAAACTGATGATGCACAAATTGGTATGGTGCAAGATCAACAGTCAAGTATGAGTAATGATGTGATTAATGAGTAACTAACAAGTAATTAATGACAATCAAGGGCAATCAATGAATCAAAACCACAAACAGAGAATTAACACAGGGATTTATAGTGGTTCGGTCTCGGATGACCTACGTCCACTCTCCAGAATGGCAGCGATGGCCGGTGTTCTTTATTGATGAATAAGGGTACTCCGGAGAGTTACAGTGTATTGAGGGAGAGAGAGAGAGCAATGTGTAGAGGTGTAGGAGGTGTGGTGTGTGTAGATTATGAGATCATGAGATGCCTCTCCAAGTGGAGAGAGCTTACATTATATAGGTTTATTAAGGCGGTGAGTTGAGGTGGTCACCACTATTTTGGTAAGTGTAGTTATGGTAGGATTCTACCACTTTGGTAAGTACAAGTATGGTAGGATTTGATCTTCGGTGCGTATCCCGACATTTTCTCCCTCGTGCCCCTATTTCATCGGAGGTGGTGCTGAGATGGACTAAGCTTGAGCTGAAGGTGGTCCTTCATGGAGTGAGGCTTGAGTTGGAGGTGGTCCTTCATGGAGTGAGGCTTGAGCTGGAGGTGGTCCTTCATGGAGTGAGGAGACAAAGGAGGAGGAGGAGGAGACCAGGCTAGGCAGGCGCCCCCATGGGCGGCGCCCACTTGGGCGTGGCCTGCCTCCATAGGCGCCCCTTGGGCATGGCCAACCTCCATAGGTGCCCCTTGGGCGTGGCCAAGGTGTCTCTTATGGGTGGTCGCCCTCTTGGTCCATGAGCTTGGATTTTGTACTCCGTATTGATTTGGGGCCGTAATTTGGGCTCTTCTTTGGGTTTTCTTGGTCCGTATAAGTTGGGTTCAGCCCGGTCAAATTTGGACTCGTCAGTATTTGCTCATCCTTTAAGATTTGATTCATATTTATGTTAATTTGATAAATTGATTATTAAGAGGCCGAATAGAAATCAATTGTAAACTTTGATGGTGTACATTGTAATTTGCCCAAAATTTAACGCCTTACGATTTTTCCCTCTAAATTTGGAGCTTCTCTCCGTTGGAGATTCGTTGACGTGGACGAATGCTATTGGTGGAACTCCAGGTGGAATCAATTTCGAACAATCCCACCCTCCCATATTCTTCCCTCTCTACGTTTTCTTTCTCGCTCCTCGGTCGCTCCATTTTCCCGGGAGATTGACAACAATTTTCCCGGAAAATCGATTCTTCCGACACAGGTCAAGCCCCTGGCCTCAATCAGTCGCTCTGTATATCTATCAGCATCTCTTCCCCTACGATTCTCATTTCCGAAAGCACAAAACCACGTTCATGGGAGCTTAAATTTCTATTTACATAATCGAATCTTAATTGTTAATCTACTAACAGTCGATTGATCAGGTTGCTTTTTTTTTTTATTTGATCGATTTGTTTTCAATTTTTGGTGATTGTTGGATTTGATTGTTTTTTGTTGTTTATTTTTTTGCAGAGATTCGGTGGAGAGGATGAGTTGGAGAAATTTGAGTAGTGTTGGTGTATGATAGGATAGGTGATGATGACGACAAGTCAAGGGGGTTCGTCAAGGAGAAGTATGTCGTTGACGAATTCATCATCGCTGGCCAAAAAGAAAGCCTCAGAGAATGGAGCTTCTGATTCTCACAGAAAATCTCTCTCTTCTTCGCGCTCCATGTACGTTCAATCTCTCTCTCTCTCTCTCTCTCTCTCTCTCTCTCTCTCTCTCTCTCTCTCTCTCTCTCTCTCTCTCTCTCTCTCTCTCTCTCTCTCTCTCTCTCTCTCTCTCTCTCTCTCTCATGAATATTTAGATATATGCAAAATAACGTTCTGCATGTGTGCTTGACTGAATGCAATTTTCTCCTATATTGTTGGAGCTTTCTCGACATTCAATGTGCTTATTTATGCCAATCCTTTTTTTTTTTGTTCTTATTAGACGGTTTTCAATTCATGCTCATATTGTGTAGTTTTCCCCTAATTCATAATCAATTAAGATAGATATGTTCTGCTTATATTCAAAACCTTTGATGTCAAGTGAATGGTGCTTTTTCCATGGATAGAACACCACTTGGAGATCAAACTTGATTTCTATATTTCATTTGGGAATTTTTAAGGTAGGGAATCAAGGACATTAATTATCTTAGCACCCCGTCAATGCTTTTCCAGTCATTGTTAGCTATCCTGGTAGTGATTGGTGTGTTAGCTACACTGAAAGTGATTAGTACTCGTAGGATTTTGAAGAGGTTGATTGAATATTATTTCAACAAAATCAACAAATTATCTCCGGCATGGAATTCTATATGCCTCCATGGCCTTAACTGTTATCCCAACTTCTCTTGGTTAAACTATTTGTATTTTGTCTTACTCTGAGAATATTTGTTCTAGAGAGTAAAAATTCTTCAATTATATTAATAATGCGCTTTTTACCATGTTTTTCTTAGTAACATTTACTTCACCAACAAGACATATAACTTCATTACTCAGGTCTCTCTTGCATTCTGGACCTCAAGAACAGATTGTACAACTTCTCATGTTGGGGAATATACATAATTGATCTGGTGAAGTATTAGTCTTGGAGGGCAAAATGGAAAAACACCTTGCTACATCACCAAGGCCAAGATAACTACGAAGGATAAAATCTATACTATGACTGCATATTTGTTACGTGAGAGTAATGATATATTCCGTTTTCACTTGTATTTGGAACAGGGGACTAACTGGAGAGCGTACAGTAAAGTGGTTACGGCTTTCAAAGGCCTTGACAGTACCTGAAACTACTAGTATTCATGAAGCTTGTCGTCGGATGGCTACTCGTAGAGTTGATGCTTTATTGCTGACTGACTCAAATGCATTACTCTGTGGAATCCTAACGGATAAGGTTTGAAATGAGCCATTGATGTGATACACTAAAGAAAGGTTCTTCACTTATATGAATTCCGTACTTTTGAATAAGCACTTTCTAATTGAGTCTTTATTTTCTTGTGAAAGGACGTAGCAACAAGAGTTATTGCCCGCGAGGTTAATCTTGAGGACACACCTGTTTCAAAGGTTATGACAAGGAACCCAGTTTTTGTACTTTCTGACACTCTTGCTGTGGAGGCCTTGCAAAAGATGGTCCAAGGTTGGTGTTAGCTGAAAATCACATCGTTTTATTTTTCAAAAGCACTGTTTTGAGTTTTGCCCCTTTTCTTGATATTTTTGTCCACAGGAAAATTCAGACATCTGCCTGTTGTGGAAAATGGGGAGGTCATTGCTTTACTTGATATAGCAAAATGTTTATATGATGCCATTGCTCGTTTGGAAAGGGCAGCTGAAAAGGGAAAAGCCATTGCAGCTGCTGTTGAAGGTGTTGAGAAACACTGGGGGACATCTATCTCTGGTTTGTAAATAATGTTACCTCAGTAATATGCTTTAGCAGATCTACCTTTGTGCTTGTTTTTTCCTTTTTGCTATTATTTGCAATATCCTTTCAGTTTTTTCTGTTGAATTCCTTCTGATTTCTTTTGGAATCTCCTCTTGAGACACCAGTTTCACTTCTATTGGCTGAAAATGCAGGTCCTAATACATTCATCGAAGCACTTCGAGACCGAATGTTTAGGCCCTCTTTGTCTACAATCATTTCTGAAAATTCAAAGTAGGTAATATCTCACTTTTAATTATTGTTTCTGTGTGTTATTATTTATGGCTATTTGTAGACGACTACCCTGACATTGCCATATAATTAGTTACTTTGCTCCATTGACTGTGGCATTCCAGGATTGTTACAGTTGCACCAACTGACACCGTACTAATGGCAGCAAAGAAGATGCTTGAATATCGAATAAGCTCTGCAATTGTAACAGTTGATAACAAACCTAGGGGTATTCTGACGTGAGTTTCTCACAGTACTAGTATTTTTCTATGTCCACCAGAAGAATTGTGCAAAGTTTAGCAATTGTGATTTGGTACTGTACTAACGTGATGTTATAGTTACTTGGAATAACTGCGCCTTCTAAATTTTTGTCAGTTCAAAGGATATTTTAATGCGAGTAATAGCACAAGAGCTTGCCCCTGATTCCACTCTAGTTGAAAAGGTAATATTGTCATTGTAATGGCCAGTGGAATCTTTATTCATTCTTTTCTTCTATACATCAGTTGGTTTGCAAGGGACAATTATCTGCCATGCTACAGTGTATCAATTTTCTGCTTTTCTTTTCATGGAATGCAAGTATAATTTTCACCTTGTGCATTATTCTTTCTATGTAATCTAGGTGATGACCCAAAATCCAGAATGTGCAACAGTTGATACACCCATTCTTGATGCTCTGCATTACATGCATGATGGGAAATTTTTGCACCTTCCTGTTGTTGATAGAGGTAAATATTGACACAAGTAGACTGAAAGCTTGTGCAACAAGTTTTATATGAGTACACGGAGTTTCTGATTAGTGTGGATAATTTAATGCAGATGGAGTTATAATTGCTATCGTTGATGTACTTCGTATTATTCATGCTGCTGTAGCTACAGTAAGTCAAGTTTCTGTCTAGCTTGGACCAACAAGGGCTCAGCATGATACATTATCTGTTATGTATCTTTTTTTGATTTTCTATTTGCATCTTCTGCATGTTACTTGTTGAAGGTAAAACACTACTCATCTTTAATTCTATATCTGAAGAGCCTTCATTTTCTTCTTCTTCCTTGAGCTTATTTATTAATATACTAGTAATAATCTTGTGTTTAAAGACACTTTGTAATACCAAAACATAAAGCATTGATTGGGCAATATTTATATTTTAAATAGCAATTTATTGTTTCTTTTGTTTTTTTTAATTATGCGATTTAAAATTAAAGTGAAAGAGAGAAAATAAGAGAGAGAGGAGGGGGGGATAGTTGTAGGTTAATGAAGTTATTTGACATTGGAGAGTGTGTTGGTTGAGTTGTCTAACAGTGGGACCGTGTAGAGAAGATGATGCTTCTGAGCTGGGAAATTTTTTTTGGGATGATTGAACCATTGGATCAAAGTAGATGAAAACTGAATCAATTTTCACCGTTTTTGTCCTTTTATAAGTTGAGAATTTAAACTTCCTAATTGTAATATTAAATAAATTGTGAAATAATATGGTTTCATCGTTCCTCCTATGAACTAGGTGGGGAGTACTGCTGGAGTTAATAATGAGACTACAAACACCATGATGCAGAAGTTTTGGGATTCTGCCATGACATTAACTCCTGATGACGAGGAAAATACACACAGGTTTTAGTCTTTGCTGTTAACATCGGATATATTTTTGAATCTATATGATTGATTCTTACTTGGTATTGGTGACTCTTCCAGCGAGAATTCCTTGAAATTGGCTTCTGAAGGGGCAGAGACAGGGAGATCTCTTCCCCATCCGTCATCGACCCTGCCTAATACCTTCGCATTCAAAATTCAAGATAAGAAGGGCCGAATGCATAGGTTCAATTGTGGTATGCTTCTTATTCTGTTTATAGCATTAGGCACACTCCAGACTGTAAATTTGAGGTAGTCCATATTGGATGTGGCAGACATACAGACTATAGCTGCGAACGTTATTCCTCCATCTGAGATATATCTAGATCACTCAGCACAGAGACTGAACTCTGGATGATCTTTTGTACTGGACACAAGCCCATTCCAAGTTGCTTTATAAACTAATTTTGATGGCACTGCACTGCAGCTTTTCGGTTGTCATGAATTGGAAATTGTTAAACATGTATCATATCTAGCTGGTGTTTGGCCAAGGAAATGCTCAGTACATGTATAATGAAGACTTCACTTGAAATGGGGGAACTTTAGTTTCCCCTGTTTGGTTGTCTTGGAAAACTGAGGAAATAGAAAGGAGATGGGGAGAAAAAGAACGCACATTTAAACTTGAAAGAAACCAAATTTTCTTATAAGAACAGTGGGGAAACATTAGAAATCTAATGAGAAAATCCTCTCCCTTTCCCGCTCCATTTCTTTTCCGTCGTGTTTGCCATAATAAATAGAGTTTCAATCCACAAGCATGATTACTTTTTGTATACTAGACTTATTGCTTATTTATATTTCAGAGACCAGAAGTTTGACAGACCTTTTAACTGCAATACTTCAAAGAGTGGGGAATGATATTGACCGTGACAACCTACCTCAGATTCTGGTATATTATGACATCATACCTAATTACATTTGGATAATTTTATTTTGTTTCTTTACTGGCTCTGACTATGCTTAAGGAATGACCATCTTCTGTAGTATGAAGATGAAGACCATGACAAGGTTTTACTTGCTTTAGATAGTGATCTTGCTGCAGCTATGGACCATGCAAGGTTAGCCGGTTGGAAGGTATGATTTGTCTTTCTCCCGTTCCTTATAAAATTTTGATCGAAAGATGCAGCCAGACTAACATCTTTGACCATAAATTGCAAGAACAATTTAGGTTATGCTATTTTTACAGTGAGTTTTTTTTGGTAAATTATACTTTACCCTTTGAACTATTACCTTTGTTTCACTTTACACTATCAAGTATAAAATTTCTCACATTGTATCATAAATGATCAATTTTGTTTCATATCATTTCAATAGATAACGACTATCAATTTTTTTTGACTGTAAATGCGCATATGAGTCGTTTATATTATTAATAAGCAACTTCCTATTATACATGTGCATGTCAAAAATCAAGAAAAATAAACATCCATTATTTTGCCTTTCTTAAACTCCAAAATTTCTTCTTCTGACCTACCTTTTTTTTCTTCCTTGCAACTATTTGTTTACAAAAGAGGTAAAATAAAGTAGTTCTAAGCACTTGGCGGGAAGTTTTTTGGAGTTTCACTCCCTCTTTTGATAGATTTTCAAGTTTGTTGTTATCTATTGGAGTGATATGAAATAAAATTGATATTTTAGGGTGCAATGTGAGAAATTTTATAATTGCGGGTACTAAGTGAAACAAAGATAATAGTTCAGGGAGATAAAATATAATTCTCTTTTTTTTTTTTTTTGGCGTTTTTTGCGTTAATCAAAGTTTTACATGCTAGTGATTGGCATGGACAGGGGTTAAGGTTGCACTTAGATTATTCAGGAGCAACTGGTCGTAGATGGGGTTCTGGATCGAAAGGTTTGGACTATGCTCAGGCGGATGCATGGGCTTCTGCATACAGTGCTGTCGCAGCTGGGGCTGCGCTGGTTGTCGGGTTAGGAGTAATAGCATTCTTGAGGCGAGCTGGTAATTGAATGTTTTTTTAAGAAATTTCCACTTTATGTATGAATTCCAGGGAGCAGCAGAAATGAGTTTTTCTGAAACAAGAAAGGGCTGGCAAAATTCGATTTGGTTGGAAGCACAATTGTAGAGTAAATATTGAATGCAACGGTGATACCATGTTAGCAATGTTAACGCAGTATCACTAACCAATAATAAAAAATCAAGTGGACAAAGTGAACCCTATGGATAGTTTTTTACTTACATGAAGAAGAATGGATAGTTATTTGCTTATATGGATGGCTGATTATTAATTTTTGTGGGGTTTATTTGTTTATTTGTTTTGATACTATTGGTTGGTAATACTATGTTAGCATTGTCATATGGTATTACCGTTGTAATGAATATTTTTTCCACAAGAGTGGTACATATTGTAGATAATGCCCTCCCCCCCCCCCCCCCCCAAAAAAAAAAAATAGCTAATTTTTGTTCCTACTATCCCACAGCATGTGAAAAAAAATATTAGGTGTAATCGTTACATCACGTCAACAGTGTTATGTGGTGTAATCGTTTACTAATAAATAAACAAGTCTACAAGTAAGTCTCACAAAAATTCATAACTACCCAATCATGTAATACATCTTTTCCATGATAGGAAATGGATTATATTTTATCTATTTTGTAGTTTTTTTATTGAATAATTATACTATATCATTATTGTTGATATGATATAATCGTTGCATTCAATATTTACTCCAGTTTGCGGATGTGAATGGCTCCCTCTCTGAATACCTTGTCATGAAAAATTTTGCAGCTTCCTGAATTTTTATGTATGAATTTAAAAAATGCTGCGAAGGTCCTCCAGCACAAAAATAAAAACCAACCATTTGAGTTCTTGTCATTCTTTTTAAGTCAGTCTATTGAACCAATTTTTTGGGACAAAAAGAAAAAGAAAAAAAAACTGGCCTTCCAGTGATTGTGCTAACAACAATGTTATACACACCAATTTTGTGCACCACTTTTGTGTATCACCTTACTATAAACTGTTGGATTAGTAGGTCTCACAAAGTTTATTAAATATCCTATGATTTTGATTGTGTCACATCAGATGGTGTAAATACTACCGAGTGGGATAATCTAGTGGGGTACTGACCGAACTTTTCACTCTGAGATTGAAGGTTCTAGTTTTAGAGTTCACATTAGGGTTCAGTGATTGACGGTTATGTTAGTATAGTTTGCTTCATTTCAGAGAGAAGTAGCGGGGACGGTTAAAGATCTCATAATCCTATCATTGGGGGCCTATTGGGGTGGTACTCACCCCTTTCTTTAAACAGCAAAAAAAAAATGTGTCAGCAAAAACTGCTTTAATTTTGTCTTGGACTTTTATCTTGCATTGATTTCAAAGAAATAAGGAAACGTCGACAGCAGGGTTCGAACCTGCGCGGGCGAAGCCCAACAGATTTCAAGTCTGTCTCCTTAACCACTCGGACATATCGACTTGTTTGCCCAATCTTAAAGCATCCAATAATTATTTATCATAAAAACAAGCTTCCAAATGGAGTAAATCACTTGTTACAACAGAATTCTTCCAATGAACCCCTTCTCGAAGAGATGAAATCGTTCATTGAATCCATGAAAAATTTAATGATCGAACAAGAGGCGAGCGAGATCTTAAAAATTACATAATTAATATTTAATTTTTGGTATTGCAGAGTGTCTTCAAACACGAGTTATTGCTAGTATATCTAATATTATAAATAGTAATTTGGATTACAAATTTATAAAAATACAATATTTAATTCAACTTTCGTCCAATTTTATCTAATGGTGTAAAATTCATTCTAAATATTTTGGAAAATGATATTTGGACTTAAGATATGAACTTAAAATGTAGACTTGATCAATCACAACCATTAAATATCTTCTTGGAGCATGTGAAACAAAAGTGTTAGTATATGATACAATATGAGAAATTTGGTAGTTGAGAGGACAAAGTGAAAAAAAGATGATAGTTTAAGAGTATAAGTGTAATTTAATAATAAGGGTTAATTGCACTGGAGGTCCCTAAAGTATGGGGTATGTCTCATTTTGGTCCCCAATGTTTCAATTGCATCATTTTAGTCCCTGAAATATTGCATATGTTTCTATATGGTCCTTCAAGCAGACAACAGCCAGATTTCTAACGATTTTTTATCATAAACTTGTCACGTAATAGTAAATATATGGACAAAAAATAATTTTTATAACTCTTAAACAAAATTTGGGTAGCTCTTGACCAAAAAATATGTAATATGAGTAGTTTTTGACCAAAATTTGGATAGCTCATGATCAAAACTGTGCAATTTAGGTAGGTATTTAACCAAAATTTGAGTAAAAATTTGGTCAAGAGTTATCCAAATTATTTTTTTGTCCATATTTAAGTATCATGTGACAAGTTTATGATAAAAAATCATTAGCAATCTGGACACTGTCTGCTTGGGGTACCATATAGAAACATATTTAATACTTTAGAGATCAAAATGATGCAATTGAAACATTGAGGACTAAAATGAGATAAACTCCATATTTTAGGGACCTCTAATACAATTAACCCTAATAATAAAGACCATCAATTGAAGTAGCAAGTAGCAAAAAACTTCTGGTGCTGCTCATTACAATGCAGAACAAGGAGTACAAAAAAGCTTTCCTTTTAAGTGTTTTTTTTTTTTTTGGGCTAATTTCCTTTAAGTGTTCAAGTTTACTTATTTCCTTTAAAGGAGCCTCCAACCAAACAGTACATGGGAACACAACTAGAGAAATCTTCAAATGGAAATCCCGGAGGACAACTTCATCTTCTCAACCCAGGGGCGGCGTGAGACATGTAGGGGTTTAAAGTGGAAATGATAAATAAGATTTTTTTATTTTTAATATTAATACTAAATCTAAAATTTAATTTTTTTAAATACAAAAAATATTAATTAAATTTTTTATATTCATGCTTTGGTTATCATATTTAAACTTGATGGTAAAAGAGAGAAATAATGATTAAAAATTTATAATAATAAGTTTAAATTTTATATTTTGGGAGTTCAGATTAGATTTTTTAGTAACTTTAATTTTTTTTTTTATTTTAAAAATAAATAAATAAATTTTAGGACCTTCTAATTTTACGATTGAATTAATAGGTCTAATCTCCTTGGGTTAAAATTCTTTTGACAAATAACTTTCATTTCGCGTATCTCATTACAATTTTTCCTTTTTTTTTTATTATCCTTGAATCTTAGATAAAAGTTGACCAGAGTTAAGATTTAACCATGGTTAGGGTTTCTACTTTCTATTATTATCAGTTTCTACTGACTTTCGTTGATTTGGTCTTTGTGAATTCCGTTGTAGGGTTTATAAATTTTTTTTTGAAGAGATTTGCTTCTGCTGGAAATTTGTGATCTGGGTGTCAAAGAGGGACATACACACGGAATTTGGGTAGTTATGAGTATGTCTATGCAAATCTATATCTTGATCCACATTTGATTTATGCTTTATATGGAGCATAACCTTTTTTTGTTGTTGATGGATTGTCTGCTTATTACGTGTGCATTTTAGGGTTTAGTCGAATCAACTAGAATGTACTGAATTTGGTTACTTTGTAAGTGAATAATTTCTATAGGTATTTTGGTTGATGGGTTTGATCAACTTTGCACCGGTGACCGGTTCAATCTTCTTAGTCGATACTTGTGCATTTTTCTGTTTTTCAATCTACTGTGTCGTGCTTTTCCCTTACCATTTGAAGCATCTTTTTTTTTTCCTGCTGAAGTTCATTTGAAGTATCTGAGGACTCATTAAGGTATTTTTGCTGCCATTTTTCAGTTAGTTTCTTTTACGAGCACTTGTAGTGAATTGTATTAATGAGGCATTTAGGTGATCTCAAAATAATGGATTTTGTGCCAATTTTATTGGGGCTTTTCAAAAATTGGTATGTTCGTTGGTTTGTTTTTATTTGCCTTAGTGGCATTTTAGGATCCTAATTACGAAATTTTAAAATGGTACATGAACTTTTGGAATTTAGGATGAGGATTTTTTCATTTGTTGGGCCCGGTTAATTGTTATGGTCATCATTAATTTGTTGATTGTACAGCGTGAATCTCGTGTCAGTATTTCCTTTTTACTTTGGTTAAAATTTCCTCCTTTTGCTGAAGTCTTTTACTTGGGTTCATTATTTTGGTGTACTAGGGCTTGCGCTGCTGATGATATGTCCTTTTTGATGCATTCGAGAAACACTGGCTTTGTAGAATTAGATATAGGTTGTTGAGTTCTTGTTGATGTTGTTGTGACTCATAGTTACAAAGGAGGAACGGGAGGAGGAAACTGGAAGCGATTCAATTTATTGTAATTTGAAGCATTATAGAAATGGAGTGTAATAAGGATGAGGCCATCAGGGCTAAAGGAATTGCGGAGAAGAAGTTGATGGAGAAGGACATTTCAGGAGCCAAGAAATTTGCTTCTAAATCGCAAAACTTGTTTCCTGGCCTTGAGGGTCTTTCTCAATTCCTGGACGTTATTGATGTGTACATTTCTGCTGAGAAAAGGGTAATTGGAGAAGTAGATTGGTATGCGGTCCTTGGAGTGTATCCCTTGGCTGACGATGAAACCATAAGGAAACAATACAGGAGACTTGCTCTCGCCCTTCATCCTGATAAAAACAAGTCGGTTGGGGCAGATGGGGCATTTAAAATTCTCTCTGAAGCATGGAGTTTGTTATCTGATAAAGCTAAGAGATTGGAATATGACAAGAAACGAAATGTAAGGGCTGTACATCAGAAAGTTACTTGTGGGAAGCCACCAGTGCCAGCGGATAAAAACGGTTTCCGTGTTTCCATGGGAAACAATAAGTCAAGTGCAAGGAATCAAAAGAGTTCCACCAATCCGCAGCCCACCCCTGCTCCTTCTCGTCCATCAAAACCCAAAACATTCTGGACTTCATGCAACCGATGTTTGGTGCAGTACGAATATTTAAAAATTTTCCTTAACCAAAAGCTTCTCTGCCCTAATTGTCGCGAGCCATTTTTGACTGTTGAGTTGCCTGCCCCACCGGTAAATGTTCATAATATATCCAGTCCATGGCATTCTTGCCAGCAGCAGCCAAACGGAAACCAGCATGTTGCCAACAACTCATCTGCTCTAGGAAGGAAGTCCACTTTGGCTCCAAATATGAAAACTCAGTGGTCTGCTGGCGTTGGCTCAATCAATGATGTGAATATTCAGCAGGGGCCATTCTCTCAATCAGGAGGTGTCAGAAGTGATCCAGCTTCAGCTGCTCAAGCTCCACATGTTGTTCAGCCAGCATGTGTGAATTTGAATAGAGGGCATGAAGAAGCTGCGAGGGAGGAGACCCTTCGGATGAAAACAAATGCTTGTGAGAAAACAAGTTCTTTTTTGGCTTATAATGCTGGTTCCGGTTCTGAAAAAGGAGAGAGGCCGATGAAGAAGAGACGCGTAGATGAAAATGCTTTGAATAATACCGAAAAGGAGACAGTTAATCCAACGGTAATGGGGAATGGAGCAGGTGGCCAGGGAACTGTATCTGGATATTGAAGAGGTAGTCTGGGGGCAGAGAGGGTTGGTGTTGCTGGATGTAATAAGCCTAGAAGAGAATTGCCACAGGCAGAAGCTCGCAGCATGCTTATGGAAAAAGCTAGGATGGGAATTCGCAAGAAACTGAATGAATGAGCTTGAATGCCCATCAAAGGATTCACATAAAGAGGGCCCGGAGATGGAAAATCAGCAGCCAAAAGCTGATGTAAATGTTTTACAAAAGAGCACTATGAAAGGGCATTCCAAGAATCCAGTTCCTCCCAGAAGGTATTGCCTAACCACTGCTAACATTTATTCCGATGAAAAGGCTGCTGCCATCATGTTGATGACGGTCCAAGATCCAGATTTTTATGATTTTGACAAGGATAGAACAGAAAATTCATTTGGTGAAAACCAGATTTGGGCCGCTTATGATAATGATGATGGGATGCCTTGTTTTTGTGCTCTGATTCACGGTGTGATTTTAGGAAGCCATTCAAGATGCAGATCAGTTGGCTGAATTCCAAAAGCAACTCTGAACTCAGACCCCCAAACTAGGTTGGTTCTGTTTTTCCCAAGACTAGTGGGGATTTCAGGATAGGCAAGCATGAAGTCAGTATGACACGTAATACGTTATCAGACAGAGGTAAGTGGACGAAAGGGGCCAAAGGGAGCATCCAAATCTTTTCAAGGAAGGGGGAATGTTGGGCTTTGTATGGGAATTGGTCACCTGATTGGAATGAGCTTACCCCAGATGAAGTGGTACATAAATATGATATGGTAGAAGTGCTTGAAGATTATAACAGGGAGCAAGCTGCGATAATTGCTCCTTTAGTTAAAGTCGATGGCTTCAAATCCGCTTTTCACCAGCATTTGTATCCAAAAAAAAAAAATTGGCTGATTCCAAGAGAGGAGATTTTTTTGATTCTCTCTTCAAGTCCCTTCATTCTTGCTTACTGGTCAAGAAGCTCAAAATGTTCTCAAGGGTTGCCGGGAGCTCAATCCTGCAGGCTGCAGCTATGCCTTTGGAACTTCGTCCGGTCATAATAGAAGCTAAAGAGGTGGAGACAGTAGAGGATGCCGGAGAGGCTAAAAAATTGGGAAGGTTGGACAGTGACAGAAAAGGTAAGGAAGAGTTGCTTAGGGTAGAGAATGCCAGTACAAACAAGGACAAATGGGAGAGTGGAGATGACAATAATGCCGACCCAGAAGCAGTGACAGTGACGGCAAGGAAGAAACTGGGTTTGTTGTTCTCGAGTAATCATCAGTTCTAGTTTTTGGACCATCGGCCAACCAGAAGAAAATTCCGGTACTCTGTTTGATTGCCAAGAGTATGAGTGTTCGATGCATGTATCTGTGCATGTATCTATGCAAGATGAATGCATGCGTTATGTGTTTATTGGTGTCCACATACATGTTATTGTGATTAAATTGAACAAATCCTGAAAACTTTGTAAGTTCTCTCGAGGGATGAATACGAAACTTGTCTATTACATATTGTGCAAAGCGATTGCAGATGGTTCTGTTGTTGCGTGAATACATTGCACGCCCGTGTTTGTGTGTGCGAGCGTGTTTAGGGTGACAATTGTGTCGTTTTATTTTGAGTTTGTGTCTAGTATTAGTCAACTCTAACTCAACCCGTTTAATTAATATTGTCGAGTCGAGTTGATCTATTTATTTTTATATTGTGTTCGTATTGATATATATAACCGGGAATAAAAAAATTTATGATCAAAGTCTAAAATTTAATTGTCAGTTAATCGAATCTATGTTCATATTTTTTTTATAAACTAAAAATTAACTTAATAAATCTAATAATAAAATTGAGTAAAATTATTTTTTTTTGTACAATAATTATGTTGCTACTTAATAAAATATAATAAATATTAATATTTTATTCTTATAATACTAGTTAATTGTGTTAATTTCCTGTTGTTCATGTTTAACACTTACTTAACTCATTTATTATTCGTGTTAACGAGTGGTGTCATTTACAAGTTCGTGTCAAAAAATGGTCAATCTTAACCCGTTAATTTGGTATCGATTTTAAATCGTATTTTTGTTTCATATCATAAACTATAGATAACCCGTGTCTGAAGGTACGATGCAATGCGAATAGTTTTGAGAGAGATGATGGTAACCATTAGATGAGTCTATTTGAAACCGTCGAATGAATTTATTGAAATCTACCATGTTTTATATTATAAACTAGGGGTAACCCATGCCTGAAGGCACGGTGAAATTTAAGAAGGATGTTGGTAGCCGTTAAACGAGTCTATTTGAAACAGTCAAATGAGCTTATTAAAACCTGTCTTATTTTATATTATAGATATAATTATAATCGTCACCTCTGCATCAAAGCACAGTTTTTGGAAGCAATGTTCAAAGGCGGTTGAAATCTGGAAAATTCATTACAGATATGGAACTATGGAAGTTGGGATCATGTTGGCTTTAGATATGTGCTTGAAAGATACTTTCAAGGAAAGTGGGACAAGTTTCTATTAAGAATGTTTTAGATGGTCCATAGGATAGGTCCATGTTCTCTAGTGGATGATGCCTTCACTGGCTGTTAAGGAAAATGAAGCTGCGTTGACTAACAGAATATTGTCAAGTATATATATATATATATATATATATATATATATATATGTATAAATCATACGGTGTGCAGTCATTGTATTGAGTGTATAACTTTGTTTAATTAGTTTTGTGTCGTATTTAATCGAATTCGTGTTGATCTATTTATTTGACAGATGCAACAGATTTATTTATTTTCTAGAGAAAATTCCATAACTCTTATTGATTTTTTGTCGGTTTGGTATTTCAAGGAGTGAAAAAAGTGTGGTATTAAGAAGGTGGACTTAATTTGCTGATCTAATTTACTATAATCTTTAAATTGATTGTGAAACCTATCAAACATTAAAATTTGGTGTTGATCCAATAATTCTATTGAAGCCACGTCATTATGTCAACAAATTAAATCAAATTTTTAAGTCTAAAAAATATTATTTTTATCCAAATTAGGATGATTTTGGCACGACAAGATATGAATGAATCTTAAACCTTAGTTTCATTTTTTGTGTGGCAAATGACTAGGACCTTGTGCAACGTTATGAGACATAGAAACCAAATAGACGTGTCAATAGATTAAAGCTGAATTGAATTTAATTCTATTTAAATTTAATTAGAATATCTGATAAATTATATTTTTTGTATTTAAATCCATTAATAATAATAAATTCTATGTAAAAATCAATCCAATTTGAATAATTTAATTAGGTTTAATATTTATTACAATATATTTAAATTTTAACTTAATTTTATTAGTAATCATTATGGTATATAAACTAGTATTCATATATAACTTTGATCAAAATCAGATTCAAATCAAAATTTCATTTACTAATAGAACTAATACCAAATAGCCAAATAAAGGGCTTGATAATACCCGAAAATAATGGCCCAAGTTCAGTATTTTAACCAGTTGTTCCAGAGGGGATTCAGAGTAAATGTGTAGAACAGTAAAATGAATAGAACAGTGAAGGAAAAACGGAGGCACAATGTAAGTGGTTCACCTTAGTCAATAGACTAAGGCTACGTCTACTGTAAGGGAGTCTATTGCTCCTTGATGGTATATTACTAAATTTGTGAAGATTACAATGGCTCAGAGCCTTTACAACGTTTTAATGTGTTGGAGACTCGATAGAGCAAGGGAAGGAGAGGATCCATCACTGTAATGGAACAATATTCTATTTATACGAGTAACACCTTCTAGGGTTTCCTGCGACTCGTTTCTCTTTTTTGTTGATTCTGTAGGCTCTCTTTCGTCCTGCAACGATCTCTGTCACGCGATGCCATTACTCTCGTAGCCTTTGAAGGGTTATGCGCACCAATACACTCAGTATTAGGGAGTACGTGTTTGTTATGAATGTCAGAAATGGTCTCTTTGTCCTTAGGACACGTGGCGCGGTGAAGGCACCTTAAGACAAGGATTGGGTAGAGCTTCTTCCTCGGGATGGCATATGGCTGAGCTAGACGGGGGCTGGGCTGAAATTCAAGTCCACTGGTACCGTTGGGCCTTTCCCTTTGGGCTTGGTCCATTCTGCTCTTGGTGTGGACAGGCTGTGGGTGCTTCATTCGGGCCAATACGCGAGCAACGGTTTTCTGGGCTCGTTGGGCTCTTTGATACTGGCGGCCCAAGCCTAAAATTCCATCCTTATCAGGACTGAAAATCGAACTGAGCTAATCGACTTCCATTAATTTCGAACTTAGTTCGTGTTTTAAATGAGTCGAGTTTGAATAAATTTTTAGGATCATTTAGAAAAATCAAATTTATAAAACTCGACTCGTCTATATGTAAAATAGTCAAGTTATTCAGACTCGACTCGTTTTCTAAACAAATCGAGTTTGAACAATTTTTAAAACTCAATTAAAAAAACGACCTCGAGTGGCTCGCCCCAAGTTCATAAAGTTAGACTTAATTGTCTGGGAAAAAAAATAATGAAACCCATCTCCATCAAAAAATAGATAAAATTGAGGACAGAGCCATACAAGTATCAGTACAACTGCTGTACCTTATCCTCTCTCTCCACACCCTTTCAAAATCCTCCATTTCTTCCTTCAAAACAAACACTCCCTCCCTCACATTTCTCCTCCAATTTTCTCAGAAAAACACCAACCTAGATTTCATGGAAAACAACCCCCAAGCACAACCACCTACAGCGGCGGCGGCACAGTCCTCCACATACCCACCACAACCACCTTACCACCACCTCCTTCAACAACAGCAACAACAACTTCAAATGTTCTGGAACTACCAACGTCAAGAGATCGAACAAGTCAACGACTTTAAGAACCACCAGCTCCCATTGGCCCGAATCAAAAAAATCATGAAAGCCGACGAGGATGTCCGTATGATCTCCGCCGAGGCACCAATCCTCTTCGCCAAAGCCTGCGAGCTCTTCATCCTCGAACTCACAATCAGGTCATGGCTTCACGCCGAGGAGAACAAGCGAAGAACGCTTCAGAAGAATGACATCGCCGCGGCGATTACGAGGACTGATATATTTGATTTTCTTGTGGACATTGTGCCGAGAGATGAGATCAAGGACGAGGCTGGGATTGGAGGGATGGTGGGGTCCACTGCTAGTGGTGTGCCGTACTATTATCCTCCGATGGGGCAGCAGGCTCCGCCGGGTGTCATGATCGGAAGGCCGGCGATGCCCGGGCTGGATCCTGGGGTTTATATGCAGCCGCCGCCGTCGCAGGCGTGGCAGTCCGTGTGGCAGACGGCGGAGGACGGGTCGTATGGCAGTGGTGGCAGCAGTGCCCAGGGTAACCTCGATGGACAGGGGTACGTCTCTATCTCCTCTTCTTCCCTGGTCGTTGACAGATCTGTTTAGTTAGGGTTCGTTATGTTAATCATAAATTTCCATTAGCTGAAAATGCGTTTTTACTCTTCGTTTTGAACTCGAAAAATTTTATCTTTTCTCATACTGATATTGGGTAGCGTTTCTGGTAATTTTTCCCCCTGATGATTCTGACGGCCATTGTTCTGTAGTTGATTCTTTATTAATTTGCTTCCTTATAATTTTCCTAAAGTTCAGTTTTTTGTGTTCTAAATTTTACGTAGGAGCTAATTTACTCTTATTTTCAGGTTTCAGAGATAAAGGTAGGTCAGTTGAATCTTATGTTTCTCATGTACGTACTAAGAAAGTGAACTTTTTTGTTATTTCTGGGCTTTGTTTGAAAACCTTACAGTATTAAATTTCTTGGAGTGTAGAATATCCACTCTGTTAGGACTTTTTCTGAACCAATTTAACCCTTGGGTGATTTGGTATGAAGGAAATTCGTCGAGTGTGGAAATTGTGTTTTTTTGCCTGGTAGGGAATTGGTCGATGTAGGTGTGTAGAGTAGTGTTGCCGATCATAAAATTGAATGGAGAAGGCAGATGATCAGTTTCAGAGGAGGATTTTACTTTTCATATTTCCAGGTGAAGTCATGAGGGAGTACTGGGAGAATGTACTTCAAGTAATGACCAATGGGTGTCAAGTGCTAGCTATTTCTTTTTTAGAATTGGCAAATAGGAGACCTGGTCGGATCATTTAATTTATGGTGGTGTTTTTGGTGCCAATATTGTGGACAGTCTCATTTATTGATTCTAACAACAATGATAGGTGGATTCTGAAAAGGTTTGCTAGTCAATCATTCAAGAAGAAAATGCCACGTGTGTTTTTGTAAATTCTCACTATATAGATACGGGTATGCAGTAGAGTAAAAAAACAGAATAATAATCTTCGCTCGGAGATTTCTTCATTTGGTTTTGCATAGGCATGATTTATTGTTGTTGTGCCAGTTGGAGTTCTTGTTAGTTGAGCGCCAATAGTGTTTCAGACCAGCATGGGGAATCGACCTTTTTGTACCTTTCTTGTCTCTCTTGGAGGAGAGTAATCGACGCACTATGATGTCAGGAACAAAGGTATCAAATCCTTCCTTTTTTGTGACCTAAATGTTGGCATACAAAATTATAGTCCTGCAAAATTGAGTACTTCCAGAAATTTTGTAACTCCTCAGGGCACTTTGGTCAGTTCATTGCTGGCACACATGAAGTTTGTTACTATCTTGAGAGAATATGTTAATAATACCAAAGGTAATGTATTAATGCTCGAGTGTTGAGAAAAAGATTCAGTTCACACATAAGCAAGATGCCAGTAATGAGTCTATTAGTTACAATACTAGAGCCTTCTTTTTTTCTCTTTGTATGGGATGTTTTAATCATGGAATCACTGACTTGATTACAGCAGGGATGCAGATGCTGACGTTCATTTTCTGAGTTGGACATATAAGTTGGATGGTAATCTGGCCAATTTTGTATTCCAACAGCCACTGTTGCTCAGGGATCTTATGATTCTTCTAAGATGCCCTTGCCCTTGTGCATTGTTTATAGGAGATGACTTGTCCGTTAACTGTTATTTAGAGAACTGAAATTGTTCCATGAGATAACTTTGATCCCAAACCTGTGTAGATGTTGCTTTGTGACATACACCAATTATGGAATTAGCTTTTGCATTCATTGTGTGGCGATTCTAGTGAACATGATTTATCATCACCTCAAGTGAACATCATCCATAAGATTTCCTAAATCTCTATCCTATAATATGGGAAATTCGTAAGGTAATGATGTCAATCACATATAATGACTAAGATCAACTAGGAAATTAGCTGTTTTATTTTCTTACAGAAACTAGGAAATTAACTGCTCTATTTGCTTTCCTGTGAATATAATGCATATTTACATATCTCCCTGACCCAATTTAATAAGATTTAGGGCATTAATAACTCCAAATATCTAACTAATCTTTCCCATCAATAATTACATTTACAACTGTATAAGCTATACAACATTTGGGCCAAATCCCTAAATATTGCAGAATTAGATTACTTAACCCAATGGTACCGAACGTGATTACTCTTACCGTTTGAACACACCTTATAAGATTTTTTAGATATCTCGTGTTCCATATACTGCAAGGAACTTTTTAGGTAATAATTTCGAAAACACATGTATTCTTGGTTGACAAGGTAGAAACCGTGTAGTTGGGTTTGAATCTCAGTAATCTATGTTGTATCTCTTTGGATTGTAGAATTCCTGATAGACATTCCTATGTTGTTGTTTACTTTTGTTCATGGTTTATCTAAATTCCATTCAGTGCTTGGCTTTGGCACCATATCTATTGGATTATTATTGTTTATTTATTTATTATATCTGTAGAAAAAAATCATTGTTTTTCCTAAAGCATTTTGTCTCTAATCTGCTTGTTATAGTTACTTTTATGTTCCGAGAGTTTCATTGGATATTTTTATGTTCAACTGTACGAAATTCACCCATCCTAGAAATGATTATATGATTATATGATTTATATGTATAAAAAATCAGTGTTTTTTGTAAAGCATTTTCTGTCTAATTTGCTTGTTATAGTCTACTTTAACGTTTCCGAGAGTTTCATTGGATATTTTTATGTTCAACTCCATGAAATTTGCTACTTTCTTTGTCTCATATTCGGTGTCCCTCTTTTATTTTTCGCCTGTCCTAGAAATGAGTACCCATTTTCATTAAATGACATTTTATTCTTTCTTTCCAAGCTAATTCTCACTAGAAATGTCAGTTACACACATTTTAATATTAACAAAAACAATTTAACTAGTTGGACAAGAATAATTGGGTATAAAGCAATTGATAACATTAAAAACAAGTGTTTTCGAAAAATGCGACACTCAGTTTGGGACATACAGAGTCTATTACTTAATTGATGGCATTCCATCAAGAGGTGTTAAAAAGACATGAGTTTAGCAATGAAGTTGAGGATATCATTTTTGCCTGGCATGAAAACATATGACCCTGTGTAAGCTTGGGTGCAAAGTCTTGAACCTAAGATTGGATTGACTTTAAGTTGTGGTGACTTAGTTTGATTCTAAAGTTTTGTTTGGGTTTCATGTTGAGGCTTCGACTTGGTCCAACTCATATGCAGTCGCCTGTGGTATGTTCTAAGGATACTGTTATCACTTTTAATGTTCTATTGGTTTTATTGTTGGAGGCACTCAGATTCTTGTTGGGATAGAATTTGATCTTTTTGTGAACCCAAGGTTTTCAAGATTGTATGGTTATACTTAATATGGTTTTCCGTCTTTTTTGATGTTATTAATTTAACCTTTCCAATTCTAAGCATGATGCAGACTGTGCAATGAAGAGGTAAGAAGTCAGATTAGTTGCCAAGGGTTTCACCCAAACATATGAGATTGACTAGTAGAAAACTTTTGCACAATTGCACCTACTATAATGATGAATTCAGTTATGGTGTTTCTCTCTTGCAACAAATTTAGATGGCCTCTCCATCAGTTTGATCTGAGGATTGCCTTTCTTTGGGAGGATCTAGTGGAACGAGTCTAAAAGGATGTTCCTCTAGGTTTCTCATTTGCCATATCTCATGGGCAAGCGTGCAAACTATGAGCCTCCCAATATGGTATGTTGATTTGGAGGGGTCTTTGAGACAAGAATGCCTTTTTCTTCTTTTCTCATTTATGTTGAATGTACGGGCTTCTAATAGAGAGTTCTTTTTGTTGCATGATTACATAGTTCTCCTGTAGCCTTTCTCCTACTTTCTTCTATGATGACACTGATTTTAAGTTTTTGACTATTTACATGTCATACTCTTAATTAAACATAAAGTAATGAGCACTTGAGAGAACAATCGTATGATGTTGGACGAAGCAAAAGAGGATTTGAAGTTTCTGATTGATTATAGTAATGGGGTTGCCAGTCTTTCCAGTGAAGGGAAAAAACTTGGGAGATTTTTTTCTGAAATTTTTTATGTAGTTTTAATAAGGCATTCATACCCTGAAGGAACAGTGTGCAAACTTTTTGCTTTGATTAGCTATTTTCAAGGTTCAAACTTATGAAATGTTGCCTTTTTAATAGTATGGAATTTTACATATAAAAATTCTCACTGCATACCATTGACTTACTGTAAAATCAGACAATGTGGATATTAACTCTAGTTCACTACTTTTTTTCGCAGTTAAAGCGATTCATTTGAAGCTGAGTAGCACAATATGAGCCTTTTGAGCTTGCTGTTGGAATTTTGCTCCTTTTTGGATGTCAAGTGCATCGAGGGACTGCCATTTATTGTAATTGTAGCGGTTTGATGATGTTAGAAACCTATATGATAACTTGATGTTGTGCAGTTACAAATTGCTACTGTGTTTTGTCTTATGATAATTTATGTGCAGTTCTGAAATCGTCCCATGTGTTACTGAGTTGAATGATTTAGGTTCTGCTTATATATGTGTTCTTTTACAGAAACATGGGTGTCTTTTGCTTCACTTTCCCCCAACACACGCACACACAACCCATTGGGAGAAGACATTTAGAACATATTCAAGCATGGTATGGGGCACTTGAATATTCGAAACTTCGGCTTGCCTTTGCTCATAGTATCTCACCATTCTTCTCTAAGAAACTGAGGGCCTGTGGCCTTGTAGTCGAATTTGATGAAATTTTGTTGGTTCATTCACTGCTCTATACTCAATCTGTCAGAGAGGGGTGGATAGTTGTCAACGAGGGCATGCTGCTTGGCCTTCTTGGAAAAAGTCAGGACTCAGGCGAGGTGGCTGTAATTTCTGAAACTATACTGAGACCCCCGCCAGAGAATTTCCTAACAGAAAGGGTGCTTTATTTCTCACATATTGTCTAAAAAGACAAGCCCAAACTTGTTTTCAAACAAATCCAAAGTCTTAACTCTTCTCTGAAGCAAACTTAAATCATTCTGCCATACTTATCAAACCCCATCTCTCTATACCCAATGCAAATCAAAACCATGCACCACCATTGCTTGCGACTGCTGATAAACAAAACAAACCATAACTACAATGTGACTACTATCGCCCACCTCCATCTTTTTATGGTGCAGTTTCAAGAAGCTAATAATCTATATTGTTTATATTTTCGTTCAAAAACCTACGCCTCGGTTGCCTTAGTACCATTTTGCCACTCTTATCTACTATCAAAACAAGTTGTCAAACTCGATCCAAAACCATGTAGGTATCATCACAATCCAAACAAATTAATAGGGATGCAGTATAATATCAGAAATAATAATAAGGATAATTCCGAAATTATTAAAAACCTAAAGGGGTGTCAACGTAATTATGTAAAAAGTTTGCCTAAATTGGAGGCCTTTTTTATCGACTTGACCGAGGAAGGCAACAAATAGAAACTGCTGAGGAGCGCCTGGAAGAAAGTTCCTCTCTTCTTCCCTAAACATCTCTCTCAGATTCCGCCTGCAGAACTTGCCCGAAACCATGGTAATCTGATCTGTCTCTCTGTAAAATTTCATGTCATTGCAAAGAGATTACTGTTCATTTTCATATGAATCTCGCTTACTTGATGGATGTTTGGCTGTTTTAATGGTATTTTTCTTTGTTTTTTTTTTTTTTTTTTGGTGATTTTCATGTGCGGATTAGGGTTTTTTTCCCCTCGTTTACGATTCGATTGAATATCGTATGTAACAATCAGACAAATTGGATTGATTTTTGTTTAATTTTGTTTAGAAGTGAATCAGATCTGGAGGTTATTGATTCCTTCTAGGGTCAGTTGTTAGATCTTTACTTCGGAATAGTACCTTCTCATCGTACGCTTTGCTTTAATCATACTGTACTGATTTTAGGCCTTCATGCTCAGCAACAACCATGGGTGGGTATTATCTTACCACTACTCTTACCTTCTGACGGGATTGCTCAACATTCTTTCCCCTTGTCAACCTATATCTATTGAATATCGGACAATTTGAAGCTCTATTGTATTGGCTTCTTATTTCCAATTGTGTAGAAAGTTGCTATGTGTGGTGTGTTATGCGTGTTATACTTTTTTGGTATAGTATGATTCCGCTAATATGAGGGATTTCACATCGGTTCAATTAATTTCCTTCAATTTGATGTGGGCCTTGTACGTATGAAAATGGGTTTGCTTTTCATGTTGATATGGTAAAAGTCTCAATCACACAATTAGAGGTGAACTATTGTTATGGTCTGTAAGAATACTGCACATATAATGACTTCAATAAATACATATATTGTATATTCAATTACTTATATTTGTCTCTCATTATCAATCGTTGTGGTTCACATGATGGCTCCCGTCCAAATTTCTGGTGGAAGTTATCAGTTGGGCTGACCTGAGTCAATGTGGGTGGAACAAGGATTTGGAGTTACAGTTGGCACCTAGGAAGCACAAACACTTCATTTTTGGTAGAGTGTCGGACAGACACGGACACGCTTCGGACACGTTAAAATCTTTTAGGACATGTTGGGCACACGTGGCCGACACGTTGGGACACGCTGGGGACACGTTTTGAGATTTATTTTCAATTTTTTGAGAATTTTTCAGATAATTTTATAACTAAGAGTTATTTTTATAATTTTAAGGGATATGAGTTACAATCATAATATAAAAGAAGTTATAATCATTACATTGAACATAAGACATGAATTTAACATAATTTTGGATACAAATACGAACTTACATACAAATGGAATAGTCTTTTAATATGAAAGTAATGTGAGAAAAATTGAGATTACAAAATTGGGGCTTTTGGAATTTGATGAAAATTAGTATTACGAAATGAAATATTTTTTAAAGTAAAAGTTGTAGAAGTCATTGATTATTGAATTATGGATGTTAATGTTGGATGTGTATCAGTATATTTTATATTGTACTTTTTATGCAGTGATATCATGATGTGAATTTTTAGAATTAGGTACGATAATTTTTTTTTTTAGAATTAGAGAAATGATGAATTAAAAGATTATTATTATAATATTATTATTTTATCACATGATTTTATATAAAATACATATTATTTAACGTATCGTTAACGTGTATGTGTCCTACTTTTTTTGAAAAATTTCGTGTCGGCGTGTCCGTGTAGTGTCGTATCCGTGTCCGTACTTCTTAGGTTGGAGCAATATGAATCAGATAGAAACAGACCCCTTGTAGGAAAAGTGAATTTACATAACACTCTATTTCGACTGTACTTGTCATTTGGACATCTCTACATTTGAAAAGTATTGCAAGTGTAATCAGTTATTCGTCACGAAGGGTAACCGAAACATCTGTATTCTTGCTTGTTTAATTGGGAAAATTTTGCCTCGCCTTGAGGGAAAAGACAATCACAACATTTTGAACATACTGCCGCATCTTTAAAGAGCAGGCATGTCTGACTATTATGGCTGCTTTAAGAGTTCAATGGTGAAGAAGATAAATATAGTTGTCTTTTGGGAATCACTATGTTTGTGTTATGTTTAAGAACTTATGTGATAAATATTAATTTATGGAACCCTTGGCAGTTTGTTGTGTCTCTGTAATTTTCACTTCAAGTCTATTGCTCTTTCTATCTCCTCTAGTTAATGCCTTTTTTAAAACAAATATTGGGCTTTGTCTGCAGACAACCTCAAGGCGTCTTGCAGATAGGAAGGTGGAGAGGTTTGAGAAGAATATCAAGAAGAGAGGTACAGTGCCTGAAACGACAACAAAAAAAGGGAACTCTTATCCTGTGGGACCTGTTGTGCTTGGGTTCATCATATTTGTTGTCATTGGATCCTGTGAGTTTCTTTCCATGGTTTACTTTTTCATAATTTTTTTTCCCACTTTGAAACTTCTCTTTAAGATCTTCATTGCCCTGTATAGTTTCCTTTACCATAAGGAAACTTATTGACCATAGATGAAGACATTCTTGTGTTTTGTCCTAACCAGGAATTGGAAAGCATATTCTGAATTGAGTAATCCAAAACTTCTGGACATGTAGAAAAAAAAAATACCATCGAGTATACTGTGGCTCAAGCAACAATCATGCACTTTTTTTCCTCCTAAGAGGAAGACTTAGCATTTAGGTCGCAGCTGGAAAAGTACTGGTGAACTGAGTAATTAAAAGTATCTGGACATGTAGTAAAGAACTGTTTTGATATGTCTAAGTGACCCTTGCTACTCCTGGATAGATCTTTATAGCCTTTTTGGTAGGTATTCCACGATTGATTTTGTTTTGCTGATATTGTTTATAACATGCACAGAATTTCATTACATCAAACTAAATCACCATCTTTCATTAGTTCTTAATTATGCCAAGCCTAGGATTTTAATATCAGACTGACAGTTCAGCATCGGGGGATTGTCAGGACTGTTCAATATTATATATTGAGGTGGTACAAATTGGTCATCCTTCAATCAGTGTACAAATTGTTCATCTTCTCCTCACATAGATGCTGCCTAGCAGCCTTGGCTACTGGCGTTTTAATGAAAATAAAAACAAACGCAGATCTATGCTTTTATTTTATAGCCTCCTATATTGTTTACTGATTGCAGCTTCTCCGTTTTCCTTTTTTGCCAGCTTTGTTTCAAATAATCCGAACCGCAACAAGTGGAGGCATGGCTTGAGTAACGCACTTTCCTATTGGTAGTGAGCTTTGACAGCTCTAGAGTCATGATATGATGTTTTCTGTTATCTTAGAGTCAAATCTTCTGCTAGATTTCCTGCAGCAAAAGTGCTCCGACGGTAAGCAGAAGGATTATGTGATGTTGGACATTTGTGTTTTTATGTGATATAAACCTAAATTAAGTAAAACACAATTGTCCTCCCTCTTCGTTTTCCTGAGAGCTGGCCTGATTACTTAATGGCAAAGTGGTCTTCCTAATGCTTATGTTCCTAGGGGACCCGATTTGGTACCAGTCGGAAAATACCCTAACATCTCCGATGAAAACAGCTGATTGCCAAAACTTGACAGTTTTGGTGTCAGCTGAGAGGGGAAGAAACACTGGTAGCTATTCAAGCTGAGGCATTTGCTATTGTTGGTGAAGCTGCAAAAATGAAGGTTGGAACTTTGTCTACGGTTTTAATTTGTACTATGCGAGTGAGGTCACCAAGATAAACTCAATTTATGGATGTTCTCAACTCAGAAGGTGAGTGAGGAGTCCATCGTAAGACCTTCCGCGTAGTCTAAAGCATAGTGCCTAACTATACATCCCACATACTAGGTTGGGGGAAAATCCTACTACATTAGCAGTATCGTAGGTTCGCATAGGCTTGGCTCATTTGGCGTCGGCTTTTAGGTGCGTGTTGGTTTAGCTAGTTTGTATATTACTGTACATTAAGAAATTTATAGCATCTTCATGCGTACGGAGCAGGGTGGGTGTTGTATCCTAGGGATTTGATTAATACATTGTAACCATTCAATTCATTTACAACCCTAAGATTAATTTTACTTTTTTGATCAACAACTGAGTTTAGTTGCAGAATATTGGCGAATAATCGATCATTTGAACCCAATGGCATTCCATCCTAGAAATAAAAAGAAAAACAATTGTCTGGGCCAAAAAAGAAAAATCCATTCATTAACACAAATAAACAATAATATAACGCCATCAAGGAATTAAACTGAAGTTGAGTTCATAGCGATAAACGGGTAATACAAAAACCATTCGGATCTAACAGGTGGTTGGTTATAAACCCGCCCGGATCATCCTGGTCCTCTGGGTTTCTTGCGAAAAGCGGCTAACTGCTGACTCAACCTATCTGGCTCGCCCACCACCGCCCATAATTTCATCTTTCGCCAGAACCCTACACCGGGGTCTCCCCGTTGTTCCTCTCTGCACCGCCGCAACAATGGCGGCCACTGCTCCTACTTCTTCATCCATCTCCAAACCTCTCCTTATCTCTTTCTCCGTCTCTCAAATCCCCAAAATTCATCCCCACATTTACACTTCTTTTTCAGCAAAAATGAAAAGACTAGTGTGGGAACTGAAGTAGGGACAGGCGTGGTTCGGAGAGGATAAATGAAGAACAAATTTCAGGCTTGGAGTAAGGAATTAGGAGCAAGGGCAAGGATTAGGAGTGAATAGATGGGATACCGACTTGAGACTCAGAGAAATTAAGCACGGACAAACTCAGACAGGAAGAGGATTAGGTGAAGAAACAAACTCAGACAGGGAGAAACCAAGGAGAAGTTTCAGAGACATATGGGAGATAAGTTGAATATCTGGCAATCACGTTCCAGATTTTGCCTCCTCTCTTTCTTCTTTTTTTTTTGTTAGTACACTACACATATGATCCTCAAACTATGACTCTTGTATTAATTAAACCATTGAAATTTTATTTTTTTTTGTGCTAATTGAGTACTTCAACTCTCTATTTGTGTCATTGAGCCCTTCTGTCTTTTTTGCCATATGATCACAGTTGTGTCATTGAGCCCTTTTGTCTTTTTGTGTCATATGATCACATGAGTGAAGCAGAGTTCAGGGTTCAATTGATACAAAAATATTTGAAAGACATAATTAATATCTCATTTGTATCATTAGTGGCACACTTTGCCACTTTCTGTTAAAAAATTTAAGGGAGGTTGAGAGAAAGGCTTAATTGACACAATTAGAGAGTTTAGAGGCTTAATTGACAAAAAAAAATAATTCAGAGACTTAATTGATACAAGGGTCATATATATAATTTACTTTTTTTTGTTTCATGTTGAATCTATTTAATTGGTATACAATGCAAAGAGTGAGATTATGTCAACTTAATTTTGTTAATTTTTTTAATTGTGTATTTGCGTGGATTCTTCAAAGCGTTAGCAATGTTAAAATAGTCTCATGTTATTTATAATAATATGTGGCTCCTAAGAGACCTTAGCTCCTTGGTGTGCCTGTGGCCTTATAACTCTGCTTTAGTGTGTGGTTGACAAACTGATTTTAGTGTTGTTGGTGTAAGTTGCATAACTAATTACCTTTTTTCTATATGTGCTGGCTTCAAGATTCTAGAATGGATATCAATAGAACTATCGTTTTCATTTGTAATACATGTGATAGTCAGGTTCTAGTGATGAGAATACCATGTTTGTGTGCTTTTGCTTTGGAAAGTTTGTATGGCATGTTTGGTTTTGGTTTTGGTACGACAAGTTTGGTTTGGTTCTGGTATGAGTTTTGGCTTTGGTACGACAAGTTTTGTATGATAAGTTTGGTTTTTGTTTTGGTATGATAAATTTGGTTTGGTTTGGTTTGGTGACCAAATGATAGAAATACACCAAGTATTCAATGTAAACTCTATGTATTTGGCGCCTAAGGAAGGGTTGATAGCTAGTGCCACAATTCGTACTTTTTTCTTTTGCGAGGACCATACACCTTAGCCTCCCTATTGGTCCTTTCTACACACAATTAACAATGGCGGCCACTACTCCTAGTTCCCTGTCCATTTCCAAACCTCCATCTCTCTTTGTCTTGCCCAAATCCCCACTATTCAATTCTAGATTTGCCCTTCCTTTTCACCAAAACCCCTCAACTATTCATTGCCACCACTCTTTCCACATCTCAAATGTTCTCTCAAACCCAATTGTCACTACCACCACTACTGAAAAATGAATAGAGAACTTTGTTTCCCGTTTTTCTAATGACAAACACCGAAAAGGCTGCGACGTCCTCATTGAATCCCTTGAACGTGCAGGCGTTACTGTTGTATTTGCCTACCCTGGGGGCTTTTCGATTGAGATCCACCAAGCCCTGACGCGTTCCCCAATCATTCGCACCCTCCTTCCGCGCCATGACCAAGGTGGGATTTTTGCTGCTGAGTGCTATATGCGAACATCAGGCCAAGTAGGAGTCTGCATTGCCACCTCGGGACCTGGTGCGACAAACCTTGTTTCTGGGCTTGCTGATGCACTTCTGGATAGCATCCCACTTGTTGCCATTACTGGTCAAGTGCCTTCTAAAATGATTGATACTCCTGGGTCATACTTATTGGATGTAATAGTACCTCATCAGGAGCATGTCCTGCCTATGATCCCCAGTGATGGAGCCTTTAAGGATATGATTACCGAGGGTGATGGAAGAATTAGGTATTGATCAATTGTCAATAGCAGCGGTGGAGCTGATTTCAGATATTCTATTTACCAAAACTAGTCTTGGTGGTGAGAGCCGGTATAAAAAGAATTAGTTATCTACTGTACTGTGACCAATTGTGCTGCTTCTTTTTCTATGTTTTTGTGTTGACCAATCTATTGTGGCCCGGTCTAATAAGGGGCATGCTGGTGGCTTGAGTCCACCCTCCTCCAAAATCAAGACAGAGATTTGAGCCCCACTTTTGTCTGTGACGTTATGAGTATGTTCTTAGTGCCAGAAATATGAAATGAGAAGGTCATCCCTTGTTTCAAACTTACAATACAAACTTATTGATATTGTTTAACAAATGTTAAGCTACTACATATTGTTACAAATACACATTACTCATGCTTGGGCTGAAGCTGCTTGTATCAAAGGATTTTCTCTTGATCAAGAGGCATGTGATCTTTGAAGGATGAGCATGGGTATTGTCAAGACTGCACAGCAAAAAGTCTGGCCTGTGGAGGGCGAGGTTTAAGCGATCCTTTCCGACAACCAGTGCGGTGGCATCGAGCAAAACATGCCATGAGTTCCGATGGGCTTCAGAAACCCAATGCATGGAATATCGTGTCCCATTCACCTCCATTGGATAAGAAAATAGCCCTTTCGGGCTATGCTTACACTTCCTTCTGAAGTACTGGCTGAGTTGTGAACCCTTGATTCTCAAATCTAACCAAGTCTCTGGTGCTGAGATCACTTTTGACTCCTTGTAATTCGCAAATGCCCTTACGTAATCAATGTCTTCCTCAATGATGCTCATATAAAAGTTCCCTCTGAAGAATGGGTAGCTCTCTCCAACTAACATCATGGCATCCTTGTAGTTTGGAGTGAAGAGAACAAGATACTCCTCATCAGGTAGTCCGCAGTGTTTCAAAACTTTGTTTCGAGCTTGAATTTCAGGGATTGAGATGAAACTCCCTAGAAAGGAGGATTTCTTAGTGAGGACATCAAGCAATCTTGATGGCTCCAACTGAGTTTTGTCTAAATCAGGAAGGTTGTTTCCAAATAAGGGTGTGACTGACTCTTTAAGACCACCCCTAGGCGACTTTCGTTTCTCATCGGGTGGGGGCTCTGAAGGCTCTTTGATGCAAAGATCATAGAGGTCTGTCTTTTCTCCTCCTTCAACGAGGGCGTGAGAATACTCTGGGTATTTTGCAACAACATACTGCTCAACATATTGCATTTCTGTAGGTGTGATTGGTCCTGACCATCTCAGATCGAGACCACGGAATGTTGATATGGCTTCAGCTATGATGTGAGGAGGAATTACTGTATGTGCTCTCTGTTTCATACCAGATTAGCAACAAAGTCAGAACTAAGATATTAGGTGGAAACCTTTGTGGGGAAAACCCATGAAACATAAGACAAAAGATCAACTGAATTTACCTTAAACACCATACTGTTTGGTCGGCCATTTTGGAGTGCTGACTTAGGAATAGAAGTGAATAGTGATTTTCTCAGATTGCCTTCCATTGATGCCTGATTTCTGATCTGATGTTACATTTAGAATTGTTAAGCTTTTGAGAGTGAAATTTTGTCTAGATGTACATTCAGAGATAGAATGATGGCAAATTTAGTGTTGAATTAATATCGCTTACCTTGGTTTGGTTCCTACTTGTAGAATTATCCCTTCTTCAGTATTCCTCGTACCGAGGTATTCAACCCCACAAATGAATCGAAAAAGAGATATTTATTGGTCCTACCTCCTATATCCAGAGAAGAGAGAATTCTTTCTATCGAAGGATCAGGAAAAAAATGAGTCGGGATTTCCTATACGCTTCCCCCTAAGACGATGAAGATAACCCAGGATTCAGGAAGAGGATTTGGGAGGAAAGAGAGAGAGCGGGAGTTGAAGCAAAGAAGAAGGAAGAGAGATAAACTGCAGGACAAGGCAGCTTCATTGGACTTTTTCTTTTGTGGAATTGAATGTGAACTGAGGAACTTAAAAAGGCATTGAAAGAAGGTACTGGGAAAAGATTGTTGGGTTAGAAAAATGAAGGATTGACCAGTTCAGCCTTCATTAGAAGAACACTTCTTGTTGCAGACAAGGATCTAAATTTGAAGAAACCGGAAGTAGTCTCGAGGAAGGGAAGAAAGTTACGCCGACAATGACAACCGCAGTCTCGCTCCCGGGAATCACGAAATATTACTTTACTTTTTTTTTTTCTCAACCATAGTTTAGATGAACTATCTTGGGTAGTAGTTTCTGTTATTGAGTTATGACTCGGGCGGGAACACAACCAGGTAGGTATCAACTGGGCAGGGAGAACAAGGTGTTGGGGGTTCATCCAACGAGATATCAACCGAGTTTTACTGGTGCTTAGGCCTCACTATTCTCGCCACAATTTGTGTACCCGACACGAAATCGCCACATGGGTTTAAATTTAGTTCAACTTTTACACTTCTTTTTAGATTAACTTATAAGAGATTTATCTCTCATAAATTTTTGTAGAATTTGGAAGTCGGTACAAAAATTTGGACTTAATTGAGTTAAACTACAATAAGGAAACTTAATTGGCCCTAATTGTATTTTTTTGAAAAAAAAAATTAAAAGACCATTTATTACTTTATTACTCTTTCTCTTTCTCTTTCTCCATTACTCTCTCTCTTACATTAATAATTTTTTTTTCAAATATGTAAATATTTGATTTAATTTTTTTTATCTCTCTCCCCTATTTTTTTTTCTCTCTCTCACTCTTTATCTCCCCATATTTTCTCTCACCGTTACTCTTTCTCTCCTTATACCAACGGTACAACAACACAATTATACAAATTAGTTACACCAATTAATTACAATTATCATATAATACACCAAATAGTTACTTATGTGTTATAATAAACTAAACAGTTATACTAAACAATTACATGAATTATAACACCAACTCAATTTGTCATTCAATTGTTTACATAAACCAAATAATTACACGATTTAGTATCACGACATGATTATATCAATTATATACACCAAATTGGGTTTATCATTACACAAAAGACTTTATCATTATACTAAATTTACTGAATATAATTGGTGTAACTATGTCGTGATACTAAATGGTGTAACTCTTTGGTTTATGTAAATAACTGAATGACAAATTGGATTAGTTTCATAATTTTGTGTAATTATTTGGTGTAACTGTTTGGTTTATTAAAACACATGAATAACTGTTTGGTGTATTATAGGGCAATTGTTAACTTAATGATGTGGTTTTAATTGAACTATTAGATTAACACCAAGTTCTAATATTTAATAGATCCCACAATCAATCCAAATGTCAAAATGAATTATGTCAGCAAATTAGGTCTCAATAACATTACTCTTTTATCATATAGGTTGTCCACCCTTAAGCCAATTTCTAACTCTTTTTTTTGGGGGGTGGATAACCTACTTTTAATTGGACCTGAGAAAAGATTAATCTAAATGCACTTAAGTTGACTCATACCATGCACCCTTGATCGCAATACACAAAAAAATATAAAAATGAGCCTAAGTGATTTCGGGTGATAAACAAATAAACTTGTCAAATAAATAAATTTATAAAAACATAGTCAAACACGACGCGAAATCATCACAAACCTTCACTATGTAGGATTTGGAATATATTAAGTAATGAGTAGAACAAATTTAGACGCTAACACAATACACAATTCATCAACAACCATACTAGTGCTTATAGCACGACTGGGTCAGGATGTGAACTCACTCACAAGGGGGGACGAGTACAGAATCAGTACTGAGTTTGGGAAGCATTAAATCTGACCCAAGTTGAGACCTCCACCGCCCAAAATCAATTAGGGGATTGATTGGTGGAATAATTTATGTTGGACATCAAAATGCAACGTCATCCTCAGAATTTAAAATTTTGAACAGAAAAGGACCGTTTGATGCCAATTGGAGAGATGTAGAGTGGGCCAGTGTATCGGAAACATTGAGGCTTTGGAGGACAAGAGACTTAACACGATCTCATTCTGAGTGATTTGGGGGGAATGGTAACAAGTACATGCTAACTTTCTCTCTGTCTCCACCTACGGTTGATCTTTTCATGTCTACTTAAGTAAACATAGGGTAGGAAAAAAACTAAATTTTTTTTTTTTTTGGGGTCATCGAAAGGGAATGAGGATAACTACTAAGTAATAACTTTTTCGGGCGTGATTATGAGGGTTTCTCTACTATGGAGTATTCATTTTGAATCATAATTACTAACCCAGAAAGATAGCTCCGTCACCACAGCATCACTAAGGCTAAACAGTAAACCGTGTTATTCCTGTAGATTAAACTCTGCTTGAAAACTACATGAAAGTCAAAGATGATTCTAAACGGGTATAACTTATTATTAGACAAGCAGCCCGAGTTCGATCCACATGACATAAAACACATACAAGTTTGATTAAAGTGACACAAATCATACACTTTAGGGACCAAAATAATAAAAATTACAAACTTGGGCTACCAAAATGACTCCCAGGCGGGTCACATGAGACGCACTCATGCGACCACTTCAGCTACTCAGTTTCTATCTATCTTTTTTTGATTGCACTAAATCACATAAATAAGAGATTCAAAGTGTAGGAATTGAAAAATAAAGACCCAAATGACAAGTTTAAGGATCAAAACGAGGACCACAGAATGATGGACTATTACGGTGTTGGACTCGACTATAGTACAGCCAAAAAAATTTCGGTACCATACCTCTTAAAATTTACTACTTCAAAAATTATTTTGATAATTTTTGTTAGTCATTTTATAACTAAAAAATTTATCACTTTTTTAGTTAATTTACTATTTTTGTGGGTGTTTTTACTACATTTGTGACAACTACTTTTATCACTTTTCTTCAATACAAAAAATTATCACTTTTGTGGGTGATTTATCACATATGCGGGTGTTTTTATCACATATGTAGGTGTTTTTATCACATATGTAAGTGTTTTTATCACATTTGTGGGTATTTTTTTCACTGTTGTGGTAACTATTTTTATTATTAAAATATTTTAGGATGCAAAGTACAATTCACCCAAAATTAAAATGCCACACAAATTAAGCGACTGTAAAGGATACATTAGGACACCATTACTACATAAGATCTTTCCATCCGATGTAAACAAAGGGGGGGACTACATCTATTCCTCTCTCTCTCTCTCTCTCTCTCTCTCCTACGACCCCACGTCGATTAAAAATAAGATTAGATGCATGTATATAAATTATTAAGCACCCTTTCCTTGTAAGCCACTTTTCAGGGGTAAATTTTAACCATTAGTTCATAACAAATTGTATCAAAGCTATCTACAACATTGAGTATAAGATTAAATACAGCGTAAGTTGCAACACTCTATGATTGAGTTACAGAATGAATGATTTATAGGTTGGATTAAGATAAACCGCCAAAGGAAAAAGACTACTGTTGTGTCAATGTTAATAGAATGAACTGCCGTGGAAGTTGACTATAGAAGCGTGATGTGATAGAATGTTAAAATTTTACATCGGTTAAAAATAAGATTAAATGCGTGTATATGAACTCTTGCACACCCTTTTTTTTACAAGCCGATCTTCGGTGACAAATTTTACCCATGGATTTATAACTCCCTCTCTCTCTCTCTCACACACACACACACGCACACACCGCACACACACACACAGGTAACTACCGTATAATTCATTTAATACTAAAGTTAGAACCAAGAGTAAGTATGCCAACTGTGCAGATGAGTGAAGAAGTACTGAAGTTTAATCTCAAACCTAAATCTAAGCAGAAACAGGGGAATATTTGACAACTGTTACATTTGCAGCTAGATAAGAGCCAGCTGAATAGGATTTTTATAAGACTTACTTGGCCTCGAGACAAGGAGTCGAGCCATATATTATATATCATATGATTTTGAACACACAGCTGTTGCTCGTTTCCATATTTTTTAATAGTCTGATTGCGGGAGATATCAATGGGATGGGAGTCAATATCAAGCAAAACACCAAGTTAGCAGGTAGTACTCAAACAGCTGTATAATGTTTCAATTTTTTATTTTTTTTTCTCGAATGAAACCAAATAGAACTTCACTAAGTAATGTCCACAACCCCTTTGCTACTGTATTAATATACTATTTTGCTGATTGCCACCTTGTATCCGACTACCATTAGACTAATTTAATATTCACATGAGTGCATAGCTAAATCAGAGTGGGCTTTGACGTAGTGCTAAAAATTTCAGGCGATTGGTCAACTTGCTGTCAATGGAATATGTACATAGACAGCTTCATGTTGTACAATGAGGTGAGAAGTACCTACCAATTTGCCTCCAGGCTGAATTCTTCATTTACTCAGTCCGGTCCAAGAATTTCCCAAAATATGGCGTGAACCTGAAATATGTAGCATACTCAAATGGAACTGTAGGTCTTAAAGATAAAAAGTTGCAATGGTGGACATGTCTATCACCAAAAGCATCATTCACTTGCATCTCTGCGCTGCAATAAAAAAGGAAACAAGTAAGCCTCAGGAATTTCACTAATGGAATCCAAGCCGTATTTGAAGTGGGCAAATCAAAACGAGAAAATTACAGAGTTGGGCAGTTTCATGGCCCATTCTACAAGGGGATTTTGTGTGATATATCCGCTTACAGCAATACATTAATAGACTATATGTCAGCAAAAAAATAGAGACAGGGGGTTGGGTGGGTTGGTTATCATGTCTCTAAATTAACATAAGCTAGTATATCAAAGTGCATGAAGTGCTCCTGCCACTCTGTCACTAAATACTCAAGAAGAATCATCACTTAAATTCAGCAACCACATGATACCTAAGATGATGTCACAGTAAAAGCGAAAGCCAATGAAGGCATACTACTGTATACCCACTCAATTTCAAACACTAAAGACAAAGAAACCTCCAAACATGTTCTAAGATGTGACATTATTTTCACAAAAACGGCATTATATCCAGTGAATGTAAGGTGCTTTAGGAATCACACTAATTACAACTGACACGGGTTGCACAGTTCTCCTTGACATTGTACCTGCCGCCATGATTGGGCATGCATCGAATTTGATTGTAAAAAACTAAAAATCGATTTTTGTTGATTGACCATTACTTTTACTGATAAAAAAAGTAATTACAGTTGAGACGAACACGTCATCTAGGTTTAACACTGTCTTTTAAAACTAATATCTGTAAGGGGATATTGCAAAGCAGGTTTCAGGATTCCTTCCGACTAATTGCAACTCACATGGTGGCACAGTAATTGGAAGATCTATCCCTTGAAGAGGTAATTAATGAAAAAAATTATCTATAAGGCATCACTACATGCAGAAAATGCAGATTTGCAAAACGAGATACTTATTATGACTTATGAGAACATAAAACATATGTAAGTATCCATCACACACACACACACACACACACACACAGGAATTATAGAAACTCGAAGACTTAAAACACGACACGGGAATACAAAATTTACCATTCGTTTGCTGATGTAAGGCTGTAATGGTATTGGCTCCTCGGACTGACTTTCAACTTTGCTGGATTGTTTGTTCGCCACCTCAAATTCTCTTCTAGATTCCTTCCGGCTACCTGATTGCCATACTCTACCAAAATTGGGAAGCCAGTTAGCATCGAAACTATTAGAGACAAACTCTCCTCTCTTCTCCATCTCCAGCTCAATCTTTCTTCTCTCTGCCCAAGCAGCTCCAACCCGTTTGGGATTTAATTTAGAGGACTTTCCTGATTTAATAGGCGGAGAAGCAATGTTGCTCAGTCCTAGTCCTGTACATGACCTAATATCTAGCTGAGTTTCGTCGCATGCATTAAGCCAAGGAGGAGGTGCTCCAGAATGCACATTTCCTTTAGCCACTTCCTGAACTGCTGAGGAAATTTGAGTGAGGTTTTGCAAACCTGAAGAGAAAAATATCAAAGATGAATAATGCAAGAGAAAGGAACACCATCATATCAACCACCACCTTCCACTGAGCCCAATAAATCTATACATTTTTCCTGCATAGTGTCCATAATGCCAATCCTTAGGAAGTGACAATCAACCATATACATGCCCAGCTTCTGAGAAGGTACTTAAAAAAACCCAAAACAATAAAAATAAATAAAAGCAAAAGAA
Source organism: Ilex aquifolium (assembly GCA_951799425.1). Classification (NCBI taxonomy): domain Eukaryota; kingdom Viridiplantae; phylum Streptophyta; class Magnoliopsida; order Aquifoliales; family Aquifoliaceae; genus Ilex; species Ilex aquifolium. The sequence goes on along the minus strand of OX637404.1, from coordinate 26,273,103 downwards.
AAACTGAACTAGTCAAAGATGTCTACCCTGAGAACTGCATGCTCCATTAGCTGTTCTTTCATGGCGATATACCTGGAACATCTATACCAAACATTATATATTTTCCAAAAAATCAACAAGAAGTTGACATGAGGATAACAAAATATGCTCATCCAAAACTCACGATGAAAATGAAGTTCAAACAACTCATAAAGTCAACAGTAAAGAGGTACAAGAAAGCCGTGAGAACAAAAAGTAAAGGTAAAGGTAAAGGAGGCGACTTCTTAACTCACAATTACACTCTTCATTCCTAAGTTTAAAGGTACATGAATTAAAGTTCAAAATTTCTTCCCAAATCTATCAGATCATAAAGCTCACCCTTGAAGATTAGACATAAAATCCCATCAATGCAACATTGCTATGAGCAACTGCTGTTGCCAGCTGAAAGTTGGAACTGAAGATGTGTCAATTCAGAACCTCAATAAGCTCAACATTGCGGAGATGGTGGGGGGAATTAGCCTTAGTAGGAAAGAGACCTCATAAAATTTACTTTTCTCTGAATGAATTCACTTTTATTTTATTGGTCTACCTCAAAAAAATCTTATTTCGTCCATTTTTAGAGTTCGTATCTTCTCCTACAAACAAGATCTCCGACCCCATTTTAGGACCTAGGCAAGACTATGATACAATAAAGAGCTTGTGATCAAAAATTTTATCAGCAAGGCAATAACTACCCAAAATAAGACCTGATTGAAAACACATTATCCTAAAAAGAACAAACAAAAAACTAAGAATACAACATGTACCTAAAATCAGTGGTAAGTAAGCTTACCCCTGTGTTACTATTATAACCATCAGCAGAGCATATCCCACCATTAGAAAGGACAGAATGTTGGCTATGCAAGTAACCTAAGTCAGATCACAAATAAAAAATTCATTACTATGACTACTCTCACTCATAATATAAGAGAAATAACTTACTAGTTATATCAATTATGTACCTGTTAAATCCTTTGAACCCCATGGATTTGTATCAGACTGTGTGCCCGCATACAAATATGAGTTAGCATCATGGAGAAGAGGGCCAGCCTCAGAGACTCTATATAATTCTGAATGGGATACCTGATATCTCTCAGTTGTATAATTTTGTAAAGGCACAACACTATTTGAACAACTTGAATTAAGAGAGTGGATATTATTTTTGTCAAAACTATCTGTGTATTCAGAGTTCAATTCATTGTGGATATCATTTAAAGGTCCGATCAAAGCACCATGAGATCCTTCGCTAGGAGTTTCATTCTTCAATGATTTGCACTTCTTCTCCCACTGTAACCACAGACAAAAAAAAAGTGGTAAATATTGTGTAGCACCTAAAGAGGAGAACCAATGTTTCCCATTACAGAGGAAATATTTTTCAAGAGTTATATACTTAACAAATGCAAATACAATTCCAATATAATACCCCCGTGTTAATTCGCCACGAAAGAGAAAATAGAACTGTTTGTATGCAACATACTAATATCTATAGAAGACAGAAAGAAATTAATTTTAAGTGAAATAGTAAAAAAAGATACCATAGCTTTCAGTTTTATAAAAAAATGTATCCCCTCATAAAATTCAATAGGGAAATAGGATTGATGCAAATGATTCCAACTAGTTGACAAATATTTTGATGAATTGAGTTGGATCAGTATCTAGTTGTGGAGTAAGAGGGAGAGCACCCAGTAATTGCAGTGACAGATTAAATTTTTCGGAGAAGACAGTGACACTAGGTTCGTATTCTCTTCATGATATCCAGAGGTATGAGCAGCCAAATATCAATAATTTGTGTGCTATAGGAAAGCAAAACCTGGAAACTAGGTTTTCAATGACAATATTTTATCTTTTGTTCCCCATATATGGTGTTGCAAGGAAGAATGTCATCATTGAACAACCTTTGAACGTGGCATGTATTAAGAGTGGTTTTTTAACCATGAGAATGAACACATCCTGTGTTCTGCTATGGCCGCAATTCTTTCCGAAAATTCTCAGCTTGCAATTCAATAGGCATTACTAGTTAAACAAAGTATGGGCCATAACCAACCAGATGAATAGTATGCAATATTTCCACAGAAAGCCCTTTAGATTGTTCAGATGATCCACACTTTGGTTCTCATGCTTGGCTAAGACATCAGATGCTAAAGCAGCTAAACATGTGGAAAAAGCAACACACTAATCCAAAAAAGATGAATACTATACAATACAAGAAAAATACCTTAGCCAGATCTGCCTCAGGTATACAAAGAGAATCCACACGGTCCATCCCACCACCATATTTCCATAGAAAACACTTTAAATTCTTCAAGTGATCCGCACTCGCCATATGATTAATTGAATTACCACTGACAACAAAGTTCAAATCACAAATCCAAAACACCAATAGAATAAAATTGGAAACCAATACCATAATGATCATGCCAGGTACCCACAAATCGAGAAATTTGTAGTAAACAATGATTTTGTATCAAGGATTCTAGTTCCAAACAGAATTTCATCTAATTCACAGCTCAATGGATAATATTCTTTTCTTTTCCAACATAATTGATAAATACATATTTTCAAAGTTTTAAATTGTTCTCTTCCCCTACGTTTCCTCAGCAACCAAAAAGATCACAATGAAAATCCGTAGAAACAATAACTGAGGTACTTACCAAGCGAATGAGCTACCGACCTCGTCGATGTCAGAATCGCAGAAGACGCACCAGAGTCGGTTCATAGAAGCGTGTTCGGGGCGAAGGAGGGTAGGGTTTTTGAGGAAGAACTTGACGTCAGAGAGTTTGGCTTGGAATCGAGAGAGGAATGACGAGAGAGATTTGATGTGGTTCGGGAAGTAAATGTGGCGTCGTCCTTGGTCGTGATTCAGTTTGCAGACTCTGCAGAACTCGAACTGATGATTTTTCTTCTCCTTCTTCTTCATCGGCCTCGTGCCATTGTTTCTAGGGTTAGGGTTAGGGTTAGGGTTTGAAATATCTGTCTGGGATTGATCCTCCATTGCTGTACGGACAATCGAAGGTTGAGCCCGCCTCTATTCAATACCGGACGCCCGGAACTCACCGTTCTCTGACCTTTTGGGTTCTTAAATTTTTTTGGGTAAATTTTATAAATACCCCTTAAACTATATAGTATTTGTATAAAAATACCCTCTAAACTTTCATTTATTTCAATTTATCATTTTAACTATGTAATTAATTTAAATTGACACCTTTTGTTAATTTTAGAACATTAAATGAATTTTTTTGTTATTTTAATTAATTTAAGATACACCTTTGTTAATTGAATTTGTGTTATTTAACCTCTATAATTAATAAAATATATTAATTAAAATTAATTATATAATTCAAGAGATAAATAAAAATAAATAAAAATTCAAGGAATATTTTAAAACAAATGTCATAATTTTATTTATAAATGATACTTTGCACGCTAAAAGATCTGTAAATTTTAATTTCCACTTTGAAAAAATTAAATTTTTTATATTACACTCTCAATCATATAAAAAAATAACAATGTGATCCAAAATTATACATTCATTGCTTTGTCCGACAAGTTTATGTCTTATAGTTTTTATATTTTTCTATTTCTATACTCAATTCTTTGTATGTTACTCAATTTTTATAATTTTATATAAAAATTGTGTACTTGCAACCTTTATAATTTTTTAAAATATAAATTAAAATTTTAATTATCTTTCAGGGTATAAAATGACAATCACTCAACAGAAAAAATAACAATTTGGGTATCGATTTTCCCATACTTTTTTTAACATATAATATTCAAAATTACTAAAGTGGATTTGAATTTTTTTTTTTTTTTTCGTGGCTTAAAAATCTTCTTATTCACTTGCAACAAAATTTAAAGATAGATTTACACTTTAGTGTTCAAATTAATTGTATTAATAATTATATTATATTTATTCTGTAAGGTAGAATTGTCGTAATACACACGCTTTTATTTTATGGCTACAATTCAAATCGTAAATGGTTGAATGCAAGTCATTACTCATAAACCATGCACATTAGTTATATTCGATTTTTTTACTACTATAGAAAATTGAAATCAGGATATGCTTACCGATGGCCATTTTTTGACCACTAGCAATTACAGATGGTGAACATGGAATTCTTCTATGAACAAGGGTTTATGGTTAGCATAGGCTTGATCAATTCTTCCTTTTTTCAATGTTTAGGGGTGTTGGATTAGTTTAAGCACATTTCAATTAATTCTTTCCCTAATCTAATTAAAGGCAAATTATATACATCGGAATTATGATATTAATGAAAGATAAATCCCTCATGATCTGGCCTAAAAAATTGTCAATATTCGAATTTAGAGTGTCTGAATTTATAATTTACCCTTATTACTATTTGAGTTACCCTTCGGGTTCATCATGTATTTCATTGATATCGATCATAACTGAAACTATGAACTCAATTATGAATCACTTTATCATTCACCTTTTCTCTTCTTCCCATAGATAAGGCATCCCCACTTGTCTGTTGGCTCAGTTTTGCAATGCCTATGGTCATGGTGTGATCCACATTTCAGCCCCCACCATGTTCAAACTTTCCCACCCTCCAAAAGTAAACTGACTTTTTTTTTTATTTCCTCTTTCTCTTGATTGGTTTAGAAAATGACTTGACTGAGCTAGCAGTCTTAACCATTCAGTTATTGGCTTTCTCGTGTGCTACAGAGACAGGAAGTGATGAATGGTCTAATCTTTTATGGAAAATTTACTTGCTACTTCAAATTATTAAATCACCATATGGCTCAAACAACAACCCCACCATTCTTTGTCTTGTCTTCATTCTTATATAGCTCCCCCACCATGGTCCAAGTCCTTATGCAAATCATACAGTAAAGGAATGGCTCCATACAATTACCATATCTATCCTACCAGAAAAGAACTATCTTCATAAACCGTCTAGATAGCTCAAATGAGAATATTCTTTAAGCATCTAGTACCTTAACGTCTGAATTTAATTTTCTTAGTTTATACGATACACATGGTTTATATATGATTGTGAGTTATATGTCAGCACTTATATGGTGATTTGTATGGTTTCTGCTGGCAAATTACCATATCTACATATACTCTACCCTGCAAGTTATCATAACCTATCCTACCATGAAAGAACCATCTTCATAACCCGGCTAGTGTAATAAAGAGAAGATTTTTCTGATGTGCCTACGCTAATAGTCTTGGTCTATTTGATAAACATAGTTTATAAATACATGATTATAGTTATCATAAGTTATCCTATAAAAAACAACGTATTGATAACTTTCCTAGACTACTCGAATGAGTCACGTGATTTGTTTATGATTGTGAGCTTTATAACAAGAACCCAAAAATACATGTGGTTTGAACGATTGTTCCCCCCCCCCCCCCTCTGAAGAAAGATATATGCTTCAATGGTAATCAAAGTGATTTTTATGGGCCTAACATGTCTGCATCAGTTTCTAATCGAAATGGTTGTACCAATAATTCATGTATGTTAGGTGCAGTCCATTCTATGATCATAGAAATATAATCTTCCAATGCACGGCTCAATCTAAGAGTGATGTTAATGGATTTACCCTTTCTGCACTAACTTAACAGTATAAATACTGTTACTAAATCAGTACTCTATGTACAGACAACTCGAGAAGACAAATGTTAAGGATTTGTCATAATGACTGGCTTGATGATTCCTCAACAAGGCAGGTCCTACACCTTTATTCCTTCCAGGTCTTCGATATTTCTTTGAAAATTGATTGCTCTTGGAATTCTCTGTATGTATCCAAATGAAAGATAAATGACAAAGGAGATGAGTCTGGATTATACCTGTGGCAGTATGCGGGGGTATGTTCAATCATCAATAGTATTATGAGCAGGCAATTTCAAGCAATTATTTAGGTTAAGTCACTGGTCCATTGGAGTGAACTGTGATAATTGGGATTGTTTTAGAGCAAAAAACTAGCAGAAAGGACAATCAAAATATTGTGTAGTATCATTTTCAAATGTATCAGAGGTTTTTTCACATCTTTCTGAAGTAACCGGTCGTTTTAAGCAGTAGGAGTGAGTACTAACAAGGACATCAATCTGGTCCCTATGCTCCCTACTGTTTCAGCTTGTACTAATGTTTGTGTATGCGCGCGTATGTGTTTTATATACGCATAAAAAAACACCAGATTATAATGAGTATTGATATCTTAGCTAGGGGATCTTTTATAAAATCAAATTTTTCAAAAGCTAAGCTGAACAGAAAGTCACCTTGTATAGTTGCAAGTATTTGACAAGGGAGAGGTAGTCTACCACCGGGGGTGGTAGCCTAGTTAGCTTGGGTGAAAGTTATGTCATCTTCCAATGGTCATGGGTTCGAATTTGCTTGCGGTAGTAGTTACTGTTGGAGGGGTTAAATGTCCAGCTTGTCCTCGGTGGTATTGTGATGACGAACTCAACCATTTCAGGTCAATAGCTATGCCTTAAAATCGAACATTCTACCGTAGATAAAAACCTCAAGGTAATGTCTTAGAGGTTGCTACGACTGATCGTCTTTGACCACCCTTTTAAATAGCAAAAAAAATGGAGAGATAGTCTTGACATCTTTTTCAAGTGATCGTAGAAGTAATTGGTGACTTCATTGGTTGTTCAGAGGGAAAGAGAAAGGTTTCGTGATTAATGACTCACTAACTTGAGATCCCAAGTTCAATTTTGTTAAGAAAACACTTACACTTGTTGTTGTGGGTGATTATGCACATTGGAATTACACGTAACTATGAGTCCAAAAGGCGTGAATGATACACATACAATTCAATACTTGGTAGCAAAACAAGAAATGAAGAGGTTGATAAGAGAAATAGGAAGTATTCATCAGATTCGGAATTAGATTCAGCTGTCGAGTCACGGAAACAGTCTTTCTGCTTGCAGACGTAAAACTGCGTACATTTAACCCTCCCCCAGACCCTGCAATGACAAGAACCTCGTGTACTGGGTACGCCATGTTAAGAAAGAAGAATTATAACAAATTAAATGCTCTCGGGTCAATAATAGTGTAGCTTTTTTTCTTCCATGCCCTCATGCTACCTGTGTTCATACACTTACTTTTTCTCAAGGCCCTTGAATCTTCTTTGCCCCCACTATATCCTGTCATGACCTCAAGAAAGAACCAAATCAGTGTATTATTGAAGCCACTGTTTGACAGATTACCTGTATCTGAGTAATGTGTTAGGAACTTGCTGACAAATCAAGAGCGAATTCCATTCTTGCGACATCTTGAATGGGATGCAGCCCATTCACTGCCCTGCCTATTACTTTTAGGAGAACTCGTGGACAGTTTCAATACATTAGATTCCAATTATTATCGAGTTTGAAGAGTTTCAGGTGTACGCAGTCTTATATTCACATGCAGATAAACTGTTTGAACAACTTCAACCCTAAACTCTCAGATCATAATGAACCCAACTTTATGGTCACTCTTCTTTTAGTAAGACACATCCTATCCAAAGATGTTTCCTTTGGTTTGATCCCAGACATGGATAGTGGGGGTTTGGTTTTTGGATGAGCTAAAGTTAAGAACTTTTATACAGCTATATCGTCTTCTTGTTGATGAATTTGTTTGCTTTTTGTTTCGATTCATTTGCCTTTTCTATGTGCATCTAATTCTAGGGTCTTAACTCAATTCTAGTCACATTGTGTTTGACTCCTTAGGTCCAAATAAAAGAGTGTACCCAGTGCACGAGACTCTCGTCATTGCGGAATCTGAGAAGAGTTAGATGTACGCAATTTTATTTGTAGAAATAGAGGGACTCCTTAGCTCTAGATCAATACTGTAAATAGATTAAAAAGTTGGGAACTTAGCTTAATCCAGAATTCACCCCAATGGCTAGGCATCTTATCATGATGTCTCGTATATCGAGTCATGTCCCAAGCAAATGTTTCATCTCTCTCTCGAATTATTATCTAATGTAGTGATTGTACACATATATTCGTAATGTTTCATCCCTCTCTCGAATTATTATCTAATGTAGTGGTTGTACACATATATTCGTTGCTCAAATCAACAAAGCATGCCAAAAACTAATACCAATTTCAATGAAGACACCAACTCCAATGAATATTGGTTATGTAGGGTGCCTGTTTTATATAAGTCCATACATCAATTTTAAGTTGTAATTCTAATTTTCAATTTTAATTGAAATCTGCTAATATGCGAAGAAGAAACACTAATTAATTAATTCGAAGGGATAACTCAAATGATAATAGAGACGAGCTATTTATTCAAACGTTCTGAATTTGAATCTTGACAACCCCTTAGAGCTAAGCCACGAGAGAATTATCCTCTTAAATACCCTAATCCCAGTATAGGTAAACTGATCCGAATACTCCTAACTGTTGAAAAAAAAAACACTAGTTTATTGATTCTAAGGTCAAAGTCCCCCCTGCTGAACACTTTAGATATAACATATTTGACAGGCAGCCAATTTGGTTGATGTCCTCAAAGTTTGATGATCTGTTTCAATAATCGAATCTACAGTTTGTGGAGTTCCTTATAAAATTGGATAAAATTTCCTATTAAAAATGCTATAAAAGGATATCTCCACTGTGCAAGTGAGGTATCTTAGGACTTGTATTTTATCCCACAATGGTATCATAATTTCCTTCCTTTTTTAAGGGTAGCGGTCAGTTTTGAATCTTTTATCGGTCACTAAAATATATGTCAGCACTTAGCACATAACGTTTGTGTTATATACAAAGGTTTTAGCATCATAAGTTCTAATTATTAAGTTAAAAACCTTGTATGATCTGAGGTTAAATGTGAACGACTAGAAATGAGAGAACGAATTGAATCTACTACGACATGTACAATTAGCTAACAGAAAAAATGAAACAGTTTTGAATGTGTATTGGTCGATCATCAAAGTACGTTTTTTGTATGTGACTTTCAAAACTTGTGGGTTGCTAGCTTCACTTACAAGACCTTGTAGGATCTTGATGTGTCATAAATTTTCAAAAATAAAAATCACTGCTAACGAATTATGAGTCGTAAACACAATTTGCAAGCCGGATAAGACTACACATATTGCAATAACAATAACAAGTTCAAATACATATACAATTCATGGAAAAAAAGGTTTGAATTCAATCACTTAAGAGACGGTGCTTGAATTAAGAATAAGTGAAAGTGAGACGTAACAGTAAAGTTATTTCACTGTCATTGTTCGAGAAACAAAAACACAGTTTAAAAATTAGATAAGAATACACAAATCATACTAACAATAATCTCGTGCATTGAACTGATTATTTAGAAATCATGAACAAGTTCAAATACACACATACAATTCATGGAATAAAAAAGGGGTTTGATTTTACTCAAGAGACGGTGCTTGATCTGAGTAACAATCAAATGATGTAGTTAATAATTATTTAACATACAGATTTCGCCATTAAAAACAGGCATTTTGAAGCTTTCAGTAGTGCCCCCTTTATTGCAACCTTTTTGCCTTCTCTCTTCTTTTGCAGAAGGAAATGTCAAGATTCAATACTCAAAACTTACAAACTTGCAGTGAAACTGAAAACGAAACGAATCCAAATTCAAAATCATTTAACCTCGAAACCTTTGGCAGCAAGATTGGCAAGTGATCTCCATGCACTTTGAATCAATCCTCCGAATCGCTCTCTCCTTCAACTTCTCAGCCTTATCGACCTCTTCTCGAGCTCTATCCCACATGTTCCTCGCATGAGCGAACTCCGATTGCGCCAACTCCATTTCTCTTCTAGTAAGCTCCCTCACACGCTCCGCATACGCTTTCTCCATAGCAGCCAAACGAATTTGCTCCGCCGCCTGCCACTTCAACACCTCAACGCCGCCTGATGACTCGTCTTTTATATCGGTGATTGGCCTCGTTAGAAAATAATCGGACGGTGGCTTCATTGGCCGGAGACTTATAGAGAGTTGAAGGTCTAGAGATGGACCTTCGAATGGATCCATTGATCGGAATTTTACCGAGGAATCGGAGGGCCACGGTGAAGCGTGTGATGAAGAAGCTGTGGTATGTGGAGAAGGAAGTAGTTGTAGTTCCTTGTGGTCTTCTTCCATATTGAAGATAATGGGAAGGACAAGAGGAAGTGACCAAGGTGGTGAGGGATGGCAGAATTGGTCTGTATATATATAACCAATACATTCATGGTCTAATCCCGAAAATACCCATGCTTCCATGCAAAATGACTTAACTAACTTGAACTTCACGAAATGACATATACACCCTTAATATTCCATATATATACGATCTTTTAATATTACGTATAGTAGGGAACGGATTTAAGAATTTAATCTACTATACTAAATATACGAGGATAAACTGTAATATAAACTGAAACCAATGATTAATAACAACAAAAAAAAGAGGCCAAAATCTTTGGGGGCATTCATTCTTCCACATCTATGTCCATCATTGGTGTATCTTGGGGTGTGATTTGTGTCCATCTATTGGACTTAGTCCGAACCTAACCTAAATTTACTAGTAGTTTTTGCGAGTTATGTGTGGACAAACAATCACAATTCCTGTGAATAATTCAAGTGATAACATGTATGAGTTGTAAATTCGGACATCTTGAGTTCGAATGTTGACAACTCCTTGAGGCCAGGTCATGAGATATTTATTCATCATATATACTCTAGTCCTAGCGTGGATAATTTATTTTTGACCATACCAGAAAGGGGATTAGTCGAAGTGCGTGTAAACTGACCTGAACACCCCTGACCATTAAACTAAAAAAAATTCTCAATTGCGATTTTTAAATACAAACAATACTTGGATGGGAATATTGAGCTTTCTACAATTAATCCAAACATACTAATTCGAGCCCAACACAAATTTTAGTTCAATTTGTACAATTCTAGAATCTATTTAAAATTTTTACATAATTCAACTTAAATTTAAGTTTGGGAATCAAATTCGAGTTTCAAGTCGAGTTGTATTACTCAAATTCATGATTCTAAGGATGAATAATACTCGGATTCAAATTGGAGATCGGGTTGAACTCAGATTAAAAGTTTCATAAAACTAAAATTATTTCCCAATTGGCATATCAATCCATTCAAGTTTGCTTGCATTTTATAGGATGCACAGTGAAGTATGGTAAAGTGGAGGGGTGTGATGGTCAAAGTGTATCAAGAGGGACAAGTCCGTTGTAGAAGAACCACGTCTGAAGAAAGACAACGGATGGCGTTATTTGGGAATGAGAACCTTTTTGTTCACAATGAGCTGTTTTTACTTTCTAGTTTCTTAACTTTAAAAATTGACTTTATTTCTAAAGAGATGAGGATGGACTACGAAGGAGGGGGGATGTGGGAGAGTAATAATTACACTCGCACGTGCATCGCGTTGGATGTTTTTAGGTGGTGTATTGATATTTAGACTTAGGTTTTAGGTTGTAAATTCAATTTACTAACTTAATTCATTGTGATTATTGGATTAACAATAAGTCTCGATATATTTCACTATCAATCAAAGAACTAAAATAAATTAGATTGACAAATTAAATCAGTAAGGTATGTATGAATAGTGTTAGTCTATTGGGTTAGTTGTTGAGTATTGTATGGCTGAGAATCTCGTATAACTAAAAAAAAAAAAGTATTTTGTACTTTAAATCTTGAAAGATTTTAACATTCTCACTTTGAACACTTAAAAATTAAATTTCTTACATTATACCTTCAATATATTAAAATTGTTGCAATATGACTTTTCCGTTAATTTCTATTATTTTTTTCGTCAAAAGTCAATCCATTGACACTGACAGAAAAACTAATAGAAAGTTAACAGAAATGTCACGTTACAATACTTTTGATAGATTCATGGTTTAATATGATAAATTTAATTTTTGAGATATAAAGTGAGAATTTTAAAATTTTATAGGGTGCAAAGTATAATTCATTCAAAAAAAAAAAAGTTAAAATATTCTAATTTAGTGTTAGTGGGTCCACCCGTTATACACATGAATTTCTAGATGAATATGAGTTCTCAAATATTGAATCTTGGATCATCAATAGACACTCAATCTCGCAACAGGTAGTAGAGGGCTTTTATCAAAGGAGGACTGACTTTATTGTAGGCCTAGTTTTGTCGGCCCTCAGAACAAAAAGCTCTCAGCTTTCTATTGAGCCCATGCTTCTTCTACAGCTTGGCACGTGGGAGCGCCACTGTAAGGAGCCTAACCATGATGATGATAGATGAATTTCTAGTATGCTGAATCTACCACTTGGATCGTTCATTTGAAGTGGGGTCCTTTCCTAGAGTGAGTGAGAGCTTTATGGATCCAACATCATGTGGGTGGGAGGATTTGTGTGCAGAGGATCTTGTTAACGCGAGCCATGAATTGAAGTCTAATCTAATCAATTGTCCTTATGATAAAATTAAGTGAGAATGCTTCCATACTTTAAAAAAAAAATAAAAAAATTAGTACCATAAAGATATATATAATTTTTTAAAATTTCTTCGACCAATTCTTAAAAATATAGGATTGATGATCACAAAATTATACAAGATCGGTCTAAAATACTTCAAAACGTTGTAATTCGCCCGCTAAATAATTGTATTTCAATCGTAACTTTATTTTTGTTACAATTAGACTCCAAAAACTTATATCTTAATTCATAAAAATCATACTTACTTCGGTATTGAAATCAAATCTTAAATTTAAATGTTGTGGTGCTCGAAGAGATTTGTAAACTAACATAATATGGTTCACATGTAAGGTGTAGTTATCGGAAAATCACATGTGAGAGCTCCGCATACATGGGCGGAGCCATCTTAGGCCTAGGGGTGCCCACCCTGATTTTTTTTTTAAAATAAAATTACCTACATATAATTTTAATTTTTTTTTTTAGTATATTCAAATTTGTCAACCCTATATTATTTTCTCATCATATTAATTGGTATAAATATTTAAATGACTATAAACTTTCGAAAATTTTTCAAACACGTAATTGACATATTCAGATAAATTTTAGATAATTTTATAATTTTAAGCAAGAATTATGAAGTTCTTTTGATATTTTATAAAAATTAGGATCATTATTTATTAGAATATAAGATCATCTTATAGGTCTACAAAAGAATTAAGAGTCACAATCGATATAGAGAGATCATTTCAAGTTATGACAATTGTGAAAACTCGGTTGCATAACCGAATGGGTGATAAATAGGTAAATTAATAATGTGACTTTAGACAAAAGAAACATTTTTAATGGGTGAATTTAATTATAAATGATTGTAATTAATTTCATTTTTTTATAAATAATTGTCTTTTTTAACTCTTTTTTTTTTGTTTGTAGAAATTATGTACAACTGTTTTTTATCCTTTTATACTCATTAAATTTTTTAAGTATTAAATATGATATAAATAATAAACATATCATCTTAATCTTACCGATTAAAATAAAAAAAAACCAAAATACTCACCCTAAAAAAAAATTATGACTCTGCCCTGTTTGTCGAGAACAGGAACAAACTATCTTAAAAACTAAGAAATGTCACAAAATATGAACTTATTACCGATTATATTATGCTTCTCATATGATGACATTCATGTCATAGTGGTTTAATCTTACTATAGTGAACCAAAACATATTCTTTCGTACATGCATAATTATGTATCTATAATATTATGGCAGGTACGTGGAGGCATAAGAATGGGACCTTTTAATATAGCCTTTTTCTTTTATTAACTTTTGGCATAGGTTAGATGTTCAACCTTCTACTATCATGAACATGCGAGACAGAATAAAAACACTCGAGCGCTAAGAATGTACTTTGCCGAAAGAAAAAAAAAGGTTGGGGAGGATAGTATAAGCTGGCAAAGTTTGATCTTGGGATCCTTAAACACTCTCCACTTGATGATCCATTGTCCAATCATCAAAGAGCCGTCCTGAAGGTAACACCATTTAATTCTAAAAGTAATACATTATGAGCTGGAGAGATATTAGCTTTATTTATCTACTCAGCAAGGCGGCAAAGGTTTGACTTTGCAACAGAAGAAGTTGGGCTATGCCCCCAGACAAGTTCTTTCATCAACTGGCCTAGTTGGATAATTGACCGGTACGAGTGTACATCAGTAATGTTATTTAAATTTAATTTATTGATCTAATATATTAAATTGATTATGAGTCTTAATATTTTTTGAAATACACGATTATAATACATGAAATCAATAAATTAGATTCAAATAATATTACCGGTGATATAATACTCGATATTAGGTCAGTGATCCATGGATTGACCCAAAACTAGGTGGCCCATTGGGTCATGGGTTGTCTTGACCCGTCACATGAGGGACCTTTTCGTTTTAAGTGTCTACTAGGTTTTATTTTTAGTTTTACTTTTATAATGTGTTGGGAAATGTTTTTTGGTACCTTATTTGTTGATATGATGGATTATAATCATTGAATTGATAGTTAGTCTCAAGTAATAGTGGGGACTACTGTCAATCTAATGACAGAGAATAATAAGGTCAACAAATAAAGTCACTAAGTAAATCTATGTAGTATTACTATAATTTGTTATAGTATAATACTACTTTGATCTAATTTATTGACTTAATCATTCATAATCGTTCGATTGATATTGGATTCCAATATTTGTTATCAATTCAATGATTGAGACGAATTATGTCATCAAATTAAGTCCAAACAACATTATTGTTTGTTGTAAGTAGAGATAGCAGTGGACCGGAGAAAAACGGGTATTTGTCCAAACCTATCCCATTTGGACGGGGGATAGACTATACGTATTGGACGGTGGACGTATACGGGGATACCCGTACGAGAATGAAGGCGGGGATGGACTAACCCTTACCCCCGCCCTGCCCCCGATATACTCGTTATATATATATATATATATATATATATATATATATATATATATATAATTAAATATACGTTCAAGCCTTAACTTACTCCTCTCCTCTATCAGTCTCCACCAGTCCACCTCCAGAGTCCAGGCCCTCCACTGAACGAGTGAACGTCTCTCTCCTCTCCTACACTCTATCTCTCTCTCCATCGTCTTTCTCTCCATCTCTCTCTCTCTATCGTCTCTCTCCACTTTCCATTGTCGGCTGAGCAAGTAAGTCTCTCTCTCCACTATCGACTGATCAGGTAAGTCGCAGAGTTTTTTATCTTCCATGACTCGCCACTCTCCACTTTGGGCTTGGACTTGGGCTTGGGCGGGTACGGGAGAAGCCGGGATGGGGGTGGACGGGGATGAGAATGAAAAGTATACCCGTTAACGGGGGTGGACCGGAGATAGACGAAATTTTTTTAAGCGGGTACGGGAATTGAGACTACACCCTCCACTCCTGTTTCGATCCACTGACATTCCTACATGACTCTTTAGAGTTGCAAAATCAAGCTCAAGAGATTTCTTCTGAAATTGTCTATAGGAGCAAGTTATCTCCGTCAATAGTGCCCCTGCAGTGGACTGTGTTGTCTTAATTGTCATGAGCAGAACCTGAAGTCATTTCTCAATCATAGTGGATTCCTGCCAGGGGCCTGGGTTTTGTGTGGAACAGTTCACAATGAAATGGATTGCACATGACATCACAATATGTATATTATCACTATTTTTTTTTTTTGTTGGTTAAAGGATGAATCTTCTTGACCATATGGCAACGTAAATTTCAGATGTATGAAACCACTCGCATACAACATGCATGTGTTAAACTCATGATTATGATGATCAAGTAGAACTCAAACTCAGGACGTATGAGTTTACGCTCGCCTTTTGTTCGATTACTTAATTTGGAATGTGTGAAATTGCCGGAGGAAAACGGGAGTCCCACCAGTGCAGTAAGAGGGACCAAGGTATAATTTGTTGGTATGTATTTGTCTCCAAATATGCTGATAAAAATTCAGTAGCAATGTTGCTTTAAGGAGGAAAAGTTGTAGGGAGTGAGGTGGGCAAGGAGCATGTGAGAGGTTGGGTGACTTGGAAGTTTTTTGGAGAGGTATTAAGTGCCCCAAAAGAGTCACCTTTAGTCACTGCTCTAAAGACGACCCCATATGAAGCAGTGATGGAGGTCGCTTTTAGAGGCCAAACCATACACCCACAATGATTCACTTATCATGGTCTACAACTAAGCCCTTCACAGTACTTGTTCTTTCTAAAACCTAGCAGAAGTCAAGGAGGGGCCATAGCTAGTGGACCTTGTATAATTGCTACCCACGAGAGGAACTATAGTTTTTTGTTCGAGTATTCAGACTTATACTAGTAAAGTTAATCAAACCGAACTTTTCGAGTTTTGATATGCTTTAGTTTGGTTTGAATCCACTCTCATATGTTAGAACTCGATTACGAAACTTTGATTCTTATTCAAACTCGACTCGATTATCATAATCTCCAACTATGCCTAGCAAAGGTCAAGGAGAGGCAGGGGCGGAGGGACAGCTGGGCCAGGGTGGGCAAGTGCCCCCCCTAAAAAAAAAATAATTTTATTAGTTAGGTATATGTATTATATATTTATATAATATATTATGTGTGCCCCCTCTCCTCATTTATATTAGATCCACATTATTTACCAAAAAGAATTAAAAAATTAAGCCATTTAAAACAAAAAAAATTGAGTTCAATATTATCTACCCAAACTTATTAAAAAATCAAATCTTTGACCTATTACAATCCATCCAAACCTATTAAAAAAACAAAACTTTTGGACCACCATTAAAAAACAAAGTTTTTGGCCCAACATCAGTAACACCTATTAAAAACAAAGTTTTTTTTTTTTTTCTCCCTGTCTCCCTCACTCCCAGCTAAGTGAGTGATGTTGGGCCACCAATATTTTTTTTCTCTCACTCCCAACAGAGTTAAGAAACTATGAACGAAGGAAAACACTCTTCTATCAAACCATCTTCAAATTCAGCTGACTAATCTCACATCTTTTAACTCAACTATGAGCTTATAATGACTACAACTTGTTTGATTCTAATATCATGGCATTGTATGTGGTTCAATATAGCTCACAAGCATGGGTGGAGCCACATGGGGGTCAGGGTGGGCAATTGCCCCCCTTCGTTTTAGACCACTTTAGATGAGGACTCATAAAATTATTTTATACATTATATTTGCTCCCCTAAATTTTTGAAAATTTCAATGGTTCTAGTCTCTTGTTTTTCAATAAATTAGTAGACCACTAACCCTCTAAAATAAATATATTAGTTTTGGATTGAGTCAATGATCTATTTGTATATTGACGAATATATAATATTTATATTTATCTAACACAATGTTCATTATTTTTTAAGAATAATTTTTAGTTCTCATTTACCATTTTTTAAGTAATAGTAGTCTATAACATAATAAAATACGATTGTATACAAAAGACAAAAAATTGTAACCCTAAAATATTTTAAACTATTTCGAATAGAGAATTTATCTATAAGATAATAATAATCTCAACCAAATTTTGGAACTAAATAAAGAATAATTTTACTACGGACTTGTGATTGTGCGCATTGATAGAAAATTAGTGAAAAATTAATATACATTTAATTCATATACAAAATTTTAGAGATTTTTAAAAAAATTATATTTTATTGAAATAATATAATTAGATTAAAAATGTACTAAATTTTTTTTTGTGTCTTTTTATTAAGATTTTGTTTCGGTTAAATAAAAATTGAATTTACTATTTCACAATAATTTTGTTTTGATTCTTATTTTTTTGTTATTCTTGAACTGAATTTTTTTGTATCAATTTCAGCTAAATATTTTTTTATACCAGTTATATTTTGTCTCCTCATAGACATTCATGACTTCGCCCCCGACAATATGCATTTTTTTTGACATTTTTTATGTTAAATGGACTTCATGTATCAAATATAATATAATAAATATAAATATATTATATAATGTGATTGGTTAAGAGGAAAAAAATTAGAGTACGTAATTAAAGTGTCTACTCTAACCAAAATTTCTGGCCCTGCCCCTTAAGAGAGGTTATGGGTGGCCTTGTCAAGGGCCATCCATAAGAGCAACCGAAATTTTTGGATTTCGTCCAAGTACTCGTTCCGAGGTTTGATATGCTTAAGTTTGGTTCTAACTAACTATTTTATACTTGAGTTTGGTTACTAAGTTTAGATTTTTGCTCAAACTCAGTTTAGTTTGGTTGGCCTCCAACTAAGCCCTTGCCCTTGCACTTGCAGTATGTGTCCTTTCTAATGCCTGCTAAAGTCAAGGAGGGGCCACAAGGGCCTTATTGTCAGCCGTGGGAGAAGCCCAGAAGGAGAGTTTTTATCCAAGTAATGTGGTGTCAAAGTTGATTTTAGCTATTTGGACTCCTCCAAAGTCAATTTATGAAATGTTGAGTTCGTCATACAAGGGTTTGGTACTTGGGCTGAAGTCCAAAGAGAAGAGGCCCTGATCACAAAAGCATATGGGTAATAAGGTCGGCCCATGTTTTTCTTTGCAATGTCACTAGAGTATTATTTTATGCAGAAGTAAAGGAGCTAGACTATTCTATTTCTACTGTGTCAGGGTATGAATTCAATTACCACAATAAAACTCGGGTTTAACAGAAGCAATCGCGCGTGGTTGAGATGGACTGGGCCGTACTAGTACTGCAAAATATCAACAACTTTTTCCCGCTACTTTTTCTGCTCTTTTTCACTTTTTCGCACCTAAGCTCAAAGCTCTGCTCTCTCTCTCTCTCTCTCTGGTTCGTTGTTATAGTGGAAGCCATGAATTCGAGAGAGATGGTTTTGGTTTCAACGGCGACTCTGTTCGGCGCATTTGCTTCTGCAATGGCGATACGCTTCTTCTTCGACCCTAAGAAACATCTCTTCTCGACAATCAATTCAGAGTCAAACGGCGTCGTTGGGAGGAAGAATTCTACCCAAAGCCCCTTCGATCCTTCCAAACGCAAAGGGTCAGTTGCATCATTTTAACTTCCTTTGTTTGTTTTCCGAGAAAACAGGAAAAACAGAAAGAAAATATGAATTAAATTAAACAAACAGCTTTTTCAATTGTTTGGGGTTTGAGAAAAAAATATATACTCTCAGTTAAGCTAGTGTTTGTGTTTCGCTTATCACGCTTATCTGTTTCTTTTTTCTTTTCACCTGGAAAAGTCATGGAAAATATTTTCTCAGCGACCAAACAACGGTAGTGAATCTAGTTTGTTGAATTCAGGTATTTATCTTGGGATGACTATTTCATGGCAATCGCATTTCTATCTGCTGAGCGGTCCAAGGATCCTAACAGGCAGGTCACGTACCTGATTTTGCTCTCTCTCTCTCTCTCTCTCTCTCTGTGCTTGCAATTAGAATCATTCGTTTTCTGTATTGTAGGTAGGTGCATGCTTGGTGAGTCAAAATGGAGTAATCCTTGGTAAGATTGCTTAGTTCAAATTCACTGCTATCTTGATGTAATTAATCAACAAGAGCGACATCTTCATTGTTATTTTTTTCACTTATGCTTACAAGAAGAACCATCATATTTTAAAAACATAAAAGAACTTCAAATTTTTTATGCAAGTTGATCGAGAAATAACTGTTTGTTTCTATTTCAATCGTTGTAGTAAATAGTTTTTGCGAATCCACAAAGGTGGATCAAATCATTGTTAGCATCCTCAACTTTAGAACTTCATAGTGATTGGCATTATACTTTAAACAATTTTATAAGTTTTTCTTTAATGTGTGGACAAGCACTGGTTGGGGACAGATTGCACCTTCTGTTTGTAATGTGAATGAATTCTCCTAAAGTAATTAGTCTGTTAAAAAAACACTTGGAATGCTGATCTTCCTGCAGAGATATCAGTAGTTACATGGTCTTTTTTTGCATGTGTGGGGAAGCTTCTTACTTTTTAAAATCTTACTGGGGATTGGTCATTGCTGTATCATGTGCATTTTTCTCAGGAATCTGCTGTTATCTTTTTATTCACACAATTATCAGTCATAAGGCTCAGTCATTTACTTGTTC
The DNA here is from genome assembly GCA_951799425.1 of Ilex aquifolium. Lineage (NCBI taxonomy): Eukaryota > Viridiplantae > Streptophyta > Magnoliopsida > Aquifoliales > Aquifoliaceae > Ilex > Ilex aquifolium. Next base: position 26,253,138 of record OX637404.1, on the reverse strand, counting down.
TACGTCCCGGTCACTATATTTTTTCTCCTTTACAAAATTTATCTACGAAGTGATATTGAGGCTTATATATAAAGTTCCATCGTGCTCAGTAATTTACTAGTTTGTCACTCTTCCAGTTAGTGGTGTGATGATATTGTACTCATCTTGCTGCTCCTTTATAAAAAGACTATAGAAGTCTTCTTTGTCAAGTATAAAACCTGATCACCCTTAATATGATCATAATGAGTATCGAGATTTAGTACTTTCATGATAAAACAAAGTCCTCTTGTGTTGTGATGATATGCCACATGCATGCTCATTTATCTTCTGTCAGGCATTGGCTACAATGGATTCCCACGTGGTTGTTCAGATGACAAGCTTCCCTGGTCGAAGGTTGGGATGTTACTAATTTTAAAACTGGTGATATTATAATCCAATATTTATTAACTGATACTTACCCCATTCACTAATTTCTCAGAAATCCAAGAATGGGGACCCTTTGGAGACAAAGTATCCGTAAGTGATATGTTTTCTGAAGTATTATTCTTTATTTACAGCTAAATTGTCTAGATAATGTTTCAGCTGGCACTGATACTTTTTTATTATTTTAATCTACTGTTTCTTCTAGAGTTTTTTAAAAGCTTTGGTCGATCCCTGTATCCCTACACTTCGAATTTAGATGATGGCATGCACACCTGAATTTTGGCTATTCTCTTTCATTGTCCCTTGCAGTTATGTTTGCCATGCTGAAGTTAATGCTATCCTGAACACAAATCATGCATCTGCAGCAGGGCAGGTTAGCTCCGGTATTATTTTGTATCTCATTCACTGTTTTCTTGCTCTTCTGTTATACCAGAATTACCGTATTTTAACAAAAGGTAGGACTGTTTATGAGAGTTCGGGACATGCTATGCAATGCAATTATATTACTAATTTATATGTTTTGCACTATAATTTTGCAGAGACTTTATGTGACAATGTTTCCTTGCAATGAATGTGCCAAGATAATTATTCAGGTGAAGTAAGCTTGCTCCTTTTTTGCATTTACTGCAATAAAATACTCTGAATTAACTTCCTGTAGTATACACATGGACGCGCACAAAAACACTGTCATTGATGCCGCTGCCATATAAGTTCTGCCTCAATGTTAATTTGTGTTGAGACAGTTGTGCTAATTTTTCAACTACAATCTTAATGAACATGCCACCAAAAATGGAAGGAATTAAAAGGAGAATCACTCCAAAGGAAGAAAGGAGAAAGAGGGAGGGACAGGGAATGAACCATTTGTCCTAAGTTTCTTGCATAACAGATGTTTAGGTATGGGAGATATATGGTGTACATATGATGTATGGAATATCAATAATGTGTTGTAAGGTTTATGGTTTTGCAGAAATTGCATGCCCCAATGGCCTCCAGGGAAATGGAAATGCCACCAATTGAAAAGACATTCGTATAAAGAAAATAAATAAGCAGAAGTAAAACCTATAGAAAGCAACATACTCCATTTAGTTGCAACTTCCTGCGCACTTATTACTCATTTCGAGCTAAGGGCATGTCGATGCATTACCCAAATTAGGAATAAGTTAGTGGCATGTGGCTCTTAGCATTCCCGGTATGATATATATTTCTTCAGCATTGAAGTTGTTTTCAGTGTTGATTCTCACATACTAAGCCTTCTTCGTTTCATTTTCTATTGCTCTATCAAAAATCTAAATATTTAAATTGTTATTCCTTTTGCATTGCAGTCAGGTGTTTCTGAAGTTATCTATTTTGTAGAGAAGAGATTGGACAATTCAGAAGCTGCTTATGCCGCTTCTCACAAACTTCTATCAATGGCAGGTGTAAAAGTAAGCCTTACTTATGGCTAAACCATTTTTCATGAAGCCCTTTTCTTCCCATGGGTCATAAGTTGGGGTTATCAGGAGGGGGTTTATATCTGTATATATGGACTAGCTAAAAATGATTACCCATCTTAACATTTGCAAAATATTCACTTTTAATCAATCCTGTATGCACCTTTTAGTCCACAATGACACCCTTTTTGTGGTGCTTTAAATAAGTGCAATGGCTTGCAGATGTGTTTGGGAGACTGAAATGCATTTGGGAGGGATTTTGATTTTCCAATTTAGGTTTAAACTCGATTTCATTATTTTCATTTTCAGGTTAGGAAACATCAGCCACAGATGAGTCAGATTCTAATCAAGTTCGAGGAGCCCTAGAAGTTCCATCATGATATGAATTTTTCAGTCTGTTGTAAGGTAATATTTTTATATAATCTACAAACTGAACCACCTTGGTATAAAGTCAGGTTTCCCCTATTCCCCTGATATCTTACACTGGGTAAATCCTTAACCCTTTCCCATTCCTACTAAGACTACGGAATGTTCTTGTGAATTATGGCCATCTATCTCTTTATCAGATCATAGCGTTGTTTGTTAACAGGTATTTATCTTGAAAGAATTAAATTTGGCTTGTTTAAGTTCAGCAGCCTTTGATTTGAGGGACAGAATGGATGTCTACTTGGCTGCAGTTGGAAGAATTGTTAGTCGAGCGCCGTAACTTATAGTCAACTGATGCTGCTGCTGCTACGGTAATAAGTGCCTATGTAGATGGGTTATGCACTTACGCATGCTAGGATGGTCACCTCACCATGCTTGTTTGGCCTGTGAATGGAGGGATGTGTCGTTTGCATAGTTGCTACTCACTAGCAACTAATACATGATCACATTGTTTTGAATTAGTGACTTGTGCATTATTAGTGTGAAACATTCGACCTAATGGCTTGGTACTAGATTGTGAGAATTCTTAGAAGTACGTTGATGAAATCTATTGAAAACAGAGTCAACAATACTGAGCCATGAGCTATGACAGTTTTCAGGTGGGTTTCATGCCTTGAATTACCTATGAACTATGATACGTTGCATTCGTTCATTTCCTATAGATGACAAGTTTCACGATAAGTCGTGTTCAGTTAAGACATGATCTAAATAGGGTAAGTTAGGGTGATTAAACATGATAAAAACTATCGAAAAGATAACTTTTCTGACCATTTTCATGCTAATCGAAAAGAAGGGAAGGATGACCAATGAACTCTTACGAAACTTTTGTGATCCAATTTGTATCAAAAAGGCCGCATAATTGATATGAAGCTAGTTGGATGGATGTCTAATTTGATAGTTAGATTAACTGTTTTGGCTACATATACGATTTATTAATGTTATGTTTATTAAGTTTTTTATTAATTTTTTTTATCTCAAATGATGTTACATAATCTCCATTATTGAATATAAATAAGACTTACTTATATGATGCTGAAATTATACCACATTACTTGGTAAGAAAACTTTATCAGCATAACATTGTTATATAAAATCCTCCATAGAATCTGTCAATTCTAGATTTGGAGGGTTCCTAAAGAATGATGCAAAGGCAATTTAAAGGCCCGACTATATGGATGCATTCAAAAAGTAATTCGCACCATAATGCTTAAGAAATCACAACATATCCTTGGGTGTACAATGAAAACGGGTTAGAAGATTTGAAAAAGGAGGCAAAAGAAGTAAAGAGTTACTATTTAAGGTAACATGTAGTTGTATGTTTCTACTAGTATCACACATCAAAGTCTACCAAAATCAGGTTGCAAATGTTTCTCGCTTGAGATGTTACCGGTAAAGTGTCAAGAGAGCAGTAATCTAGAGATGGATTTGATTTGGAAAATTGAATTGAATTGATTTGGAAATCAAATAGGGTATGATCGTTAATAGAGTTAGTCAGCATTAAGTGCATCGAGCTGCCTTCTGAGATTTTCAAGGTCATCCATAGGGTTTGTGCTCTGTTGCGGAACAGGCAGTTTTTGGAACTCGTCTGCACTTGGGAGTTCATGAATAAGACCTTCTGGAAGTGCATCTGAAATAAACGACAAATTAGGCAAAAACTGACCAACATATAACAGATGAATAGTCCATTTCATAGACAAGTGTATGGAGGAAATGAAAATCAAAGCACAAAATCTTGCAATTATTATGAAATTCAAATTATTGCAACCTTTGACGAAAACAATTCACCATGCTATGGAACGAGCCTTGACTACAAAGTAAGTTCAGTCAGTGCTTTAATAGTCAGCTAGTGTAGCTGGTAGCACCATTAGCCTAAATGCATTGTATCCTTCACGGCCACCAATAGTTCTAATTCCTTTGCTTGTGGAACTATGAAACCCACTCCGTAAACTACAATCGTGGCCTCCAAGCTCTCTTCACAAGCTGTGGTATAGACAGAGTCTCCTGCCTTTGGCCACATATCCCAAAAAAGGGTAGCTGGTGTCCCTAATCAGATGACTCGAAACACGTCTCTGTAAGAAGCATTATTAGATTGGCTTGCTAGTTTTCAGATAAATAAAAAAGATGAAGACATAACTGTAATCACGTGATTCTCTCTCTATGATTTCGAAACATTGGCATCCATGCAATTGTAAGCCTTGCCAATCTTATCATTTTTGACACTCATCGGGGATAGCTCATGACTGTGAAATCTGAATTTCTTCGCAAACTCAAGATCACCTCTATCAGAGAGCAAAAATTTCGGTTTTGATCACACCTAAGCGATTGATGACATCCTTATAACCGTTCGCAACCAAGGTGTCTCCAATGACGATATCGTCACCAAAGAGGGCGTATTTACTAAACTTCGTCCCTGGTATACCTTGTCAGCCCAATACCACACCATAAAGTGATGTGGTAGAGTGAACAAAGGCCCCTAGAGGCTGTGTCGTGCTTGGAACATCCACTTTGAGGGGAACAAAAAAGACTACATAATAGTGGATTTTAAATAGTTTAGTGTTCTGGGGGGTTCCATGGGAAAAGAAGCTTCATCCGAGTAAGGATGGAGGATGCAAGTAAAGACCATATTGTTATCTTTGACATCATAATCCATATAGCCTCTGCATACAAGAGGCCCATACTATAAAGACATGAGATGGTGGGTAAAAGAGAAAAGAGAACTGATTGGGCACATATGATCGTGGCAAAGAATATGCCACAGATTCTACCAAAAAGAATTTTTGTAGACTAAATAAACAATTCAATGACAAATACCCTGAATAGACAATGCAAAACATAAAGATAAAAAATAATTGACAGCATAATCTGAGAAGTATCACCTGAACTTCTGAAATCTGTCCTATCCAGTTCACTATCTTCCACAACGCTGAAAACACCACAAAAAACATAGTAAGCTCCCAGGAAAGAATATTTACTGAATGATAAGGCAAGCAACCAGGCAATTGCATAACATCGAGGTGGACAAAATTCGTCCTCCATGAATATCTAGCCAGATGGTTTTTCCAATGCAAATGGACCTTTCAGTTTTATTCAAATGTAGAAAGTAGTTGACCAAAAATATCTGCCACAAGGTTGAAACCACAAAATCCTCATGAATCATGACCCATCCCTCAGGAAGTTACCTTATGCTCCACTCATTTTCTTCATGGACAGGGCATTCTATTTCTAATAGAGCTTCGGCTTCCATCTTTGCTTTAGCAGCAGCATCCCTGGCAGGCTTTACAAGAATGTACTCTTTCTGCAGATTGAAATTTTTTGGTTTCAAGGTCATAGAGAAACCAAATAACCAAAATTGATTAATTTCACAAAGAAAAGTAGGTAAACAAGGCTTCTTCAAAGTCATTATACCTGACATTCCAGGCAAGCTGCATTTGAACATTGAGGGTTTGGCTTCATTTCCATTGTTGGGAAGTAGTCTTTGAGAGCATTGTAACCCTGAAATCAAGCAGAAAGTCAGGATGCACATTGCGATTGATTATTCACAAAAGTAAATCTCAACCGAGCTGCTAAATTTTATTAATCCTTCCATCGGCTCAGACAAACTCAACTCAGTATTTTGCAAGCAAGTAGCTCACAACAGAGTAGAATTAGAGACATAATTTTCAAGCAAACATATGCCACATTCTGTGTGTGTGTGTGTGTGTGTGTGTGTGAGAGAGAGAGAGAGAGTTGGTGCAAGACTTACCAAGTATGGAGAAACATGTCCAAACTTAAGCAAATATTTGAGTGTGTTTTGAACAAGAAGCCCGGCAACAACCCCCTACCAAATAAATTCATATGCTCATACGTATCAGCAGCAAGGCAAAAGGGTTTAGTATCCAGAGACAACACAAAAGTTACATCTTATTGATAGGATAGAACCCTTATACGCCAAATGAATTATGAAAAAGCCAACAAAATGCTTGAGTTGCTCAGGAACAAGGAACAAGGTATCCATGACAGAAACAACACAGTGAAGATATCAAAGTTCCTTAAGACAGGATCCACTGGACCATCAATTGAGAAACCTAAATCCTGGTCATATGAAAGAATAAAACCCACGACAAGAACAAGAAGGAACAGAAAAGCAAAAGAGATTAGGAAAGGGAAAGATAAGCCCTTACCATGGTAGTGGGTAAAGATGCAGCACAAACCCCTTCACGCTTAAGCGTACGTTCATCAACTCCAGATGCTACAACCTACGGCAAAAGAGAATCCTTTCTTAATGCCCATATCCAACTCATCTTTACAATGTAAAATGGTGCAAATAACTCCAACATGGAGACAAAATGATAGTCTATGAACAGATCTCAAAACCACACAAAAAGTGACAGTCAAACAATTTGAGAAAATCTTTGATTAATATCAAATTTGGCATTTAATGTCTTAGTATAACTTGCATATGCTACTACAAGTATAGCACTACCCCAATAAGATCCAGGCTAGCCTGATCAAGTTCCACACAACCACTCATGCAAAACAAATTAAACAAACTATTACAGAAATAAGCAAACAATTTTTATATTAAATCCCTTTCCCCTCCAATAAAGAAATGACCCTACCAAGGGAGGCGCACATGCAAAACAAGCGGTTTCTCCAGGAATCAGCAATTGTATATGACCTGAAACAGCATTTTCTGATACACCTGCCAAAAGAATGAAAAAGGTGAATAAAAATCCATTAATTGTCTTGATGACATGGCACAAGTACACATCAAAGAGGACTGAAATAGGACATCTATATCTCTTTCCTAATTTTCCTGTACCTATTCTGATCTGTGAGCCAACTTGCAGAAGCTTGCATTATAGCTTATCAAATGTTTAAAATAAGTATATACAACCTATAATTTGTAAACTGGTTGGAAATTTTTCTTGATTTTATGTAGCCTTAACAAATCCTAACCGGCCAATAATCAGATTATGATCCAACACCTAGAAGTTATCACATCCAATGTCATCACTTATCAGTATTTACAAAAGAAAACAACAATTTTTCATCTCATATAAGAAAAATATCAATAACAGAGTACATACTGATTCTATACAAAGGTTTGACTTTACATATAAAGCTTAATTACATGTCCCATTCTGATTGATTGAGTTCAGACACATTTTTTTTTCATCGTTCTACTCCATTTCTGTTACTTACATGCCATTTTCTCAATATACCCTGCTTGTTTTTTTTTCATTTCCCTTCTATTATACGTGGTTTAATTTAGAATAAAGTACTTTTAAATTGGTCTGTTAGCTGATTAAGTCACACTATTATACCACATGATGTAATAGACTTAATATTTGAGACATGCCATAAAATTAATATTATTGGATCGCACTATACACCCCAATATCCTAGTGATCATATTTTTTCGAGGTGAAGAACCGCCAGATTGCTTAGGATTGAATTGTTCCGTGGTGTTCTATTATAATATGTCACTATCATCCCTAAATGGATTGTGGTCATCTCGTTAGACCAAACCATAAGAGCTACATGTAGGTTTCATGATTTAATACACATCTTCCAAATGCACAATATGAAGCATAAATCTGATATTAATGACATTAAGAAGCCTGAGACAGTGATCAGCCAACTTGTTAATCAAGAGGATCGATGTAGGAAAATCTCAAAGAAACACTACATATTTAAACCAGACAATGCCACAAAACTGACTTCAATACATGTATATGTGTTGCTGAGTTTCGGTTGCTGGTCAAATGTGGATGTCATCAAGGTAAGGTGGGCGGCAGTGTGCATCTGGCCAGTGGGGGTCTGAGAGGGGTTGAGGGGTGAAGGAGGTGGGAGCTTGGGTTGGCCGGGGGTTCGTCTCTCTCATTTATTTGTTTTTGACCTAGTTTTAACTAGGCATAATTAAAATCATTTCCTGGTAACAATCTCCAAATGGGGTCCCCCTGGTCATTTTAGGAATGTCAGGGGTAGCCAGGTAATAATCCCATATGTCGAGCAAAGTAAATTTAATTTACCCTTTTCCTATTTTTGGATTTTTTGAGACATTTCCTCAAAGTTACATCATACCGTAGTGAGCGACAGAGTAGATCCGCAACTCTTATCCAACATAATTGTTGCACTTAATAATATATTTCGCAAACAACCAGGTTAAACAAATATTCTCAGATAAGAAAAGCGAAAGCGTCAAAATCATGTCACTTACCAGACTCCATCCATGTTTGATTTAACTCATTGCAAGCCTGTACCACCACAACAAATTTAGCTACAGAGTTAACACTAATTGCAAGAAACAGAAAGCAATATTGACTTTTGTGTACAGACCAAATGCTTTTGAACTACCAAGGGAACAATTTTCAATATCAAAAGCACTGGAAAATAATTGAAAAGCCTGTCACCTGATTTACTACCATCCTTGCTTCATAATTATCCACACAGCTTAAAACAAGATCAACTCCGCTACCTTCTTTATCTGGGCGAAACATTTTATTTTTAAGGCTCGCCACAAAAGTTTCAAAACCTTGCACCGTTGTGATGTTTAGAGTATAGCTCTAAAACACAATGAATAAATAAGCATCAGAGAACATATAGGAAAATTTCTAGAATGCAGAAAGTGCTGAAGTACCACATCGTAACACATGAGCACAGAATTCTAAGGAGACTACAAACCATGGTATGCATGAGGACCTGAAACAATCTTTCTACAAGGGAAAGAGGACGTCTTATACAGGCAGCCGGAACCTAATAAGAAATGTTTCAAGACAAAAAACGCTGACAACAGAAGCTACAAAACAAGGGAACGCCTACATTTGCCTTTCAAAGATGAAACCAATTTCAGGAACCATAGGTATCTTGCTTGTCAATTTTTACTGAAGCTCAATATGTAGGAAATCACATATGTATTCTGACTAAAAGTAACTATGTCTGCCCTTGTCATGTAGGTCGGAAGTCATTTGAAGTCACAACAAGGGATGACCTCGAGTTAATGAGCTTAAGAGCTTCCAATATCTACAATGAGGTAATTAGATTTTGGCACTTACTGATTCTATAAATCTTTAATTTCAAAACTCGTATCTACGAAAAATAGTAAAACAAGACAAAATCTTCAATAAAAACACTGAAACAAACGGAGCCAATTGAAAGGTGAGATTTCAATCCACAAAATATATTGTGACTTTATGTCCTTTGGGCAGTCGTGTATAAATTGAGAGGGTCATGCTGCTTATTTTCATGGCATAGAGGTGTAAATGTGCTCAATTCTGCTATTTTCTTTATAAATTTCGAAATATTCTTCCAAAATCAGCCTATTATTCTGGGCCAAATGTTGGACTACAATAGAATAAATGGTCAAGCTTACCAACGTGAAACAATGGTTTAGGCTACTCATAGCGGTAGAAAGGAGGCCAATAAGGGCCTACCCCACTAAATTTGAAGTTTTCTTACACATTTTACACCATGTATATAACTTAAGAGTCCTAACTGCTAATCCCCCATCCCCCATCCCCCTCACCAGCACACATACAAACCCAAAAAAAACAGGAAAAAGGGGACAAAAGCTTCTAAATGGATTAAAGATAGCACCTAAAAAAAGCTAGGATCGACAGTAATGTTCAACAGAAGCACCATGTAAGATGACAATTAGCAGTAATCACTTACCTCAAGCAATACATCAGGATTTATGTCTGATAGAGTTTGAACCGCGGCATCTGTCTTTGTCATACCAACCTTGAAAAAAAAAATCAAATTGCACGTGTTTAGAGGGTCAGAGAAGTCCTTCAATTATAAATGAATTATGAGAATACTGTCAAGGAACACCTGCTCTGGACGAAAAAATAGCCTATTCATGTTAGCTAACTCCACACTGTCATAATCGTACAACAAAAGGCGACCTATGCCACACCTTGTTAGCATCTCAGCCGCCACACTGCCTACACCACCGATACCCTGTAATATAACAAAAATATAACTCATTACAATGTGAAAGTCATAGCAAATGTATGAATTGCAGTTCACAAATTATCACATGCACGGCAACTCATATATAATCCTATTCCCCATATATGGCATCATTCACATGTTTGAAGGTTGAAATCAAAGCTCCAAGGGAGCCAAGAAAACATAAATTCAGGTTGAAAGGATTCACTAATTATCCTGCCCCAACCTTGGTACCGAGCCCGGAAAAAAGAACTAAAAATAAACAAGTGGAGTGAGAGGAGTTCAATACAGACAACTATGGCAACTGAGAATTCCCGTATTCTTTCATAGTTGTCCACAATGCCCATCCTCTGAAGCGCCATAAGCCTGCTATAAGGGTTGCTATCCACCACCTCAGCACTCATATCCTGCCAGAAGCCATGAATTAGAGCTATGCAACGGTGATAATAATCACTGTTAAGACGGAAAAAATGGAAATTTCACAACCTTAACTTTCGAACGGCGAACCGGCCCGCACTTTGCTAGAGAGGTTAGATGTTCTACACGTAATCGCATCTACAAAACACAATTCAGCAATCTAAATTATAACTGAATAAATCGAAAGTTCTGTCAGAAGCAATGGCGAAAGTCCGATCAATCATGTACAGATACAAAAGACCGATCGTATCATCTAGCACAGAGAAATCGAACATACACACGCTATATGAATCTATAGTGTATATATGTGCGTATGTATATGTAGAGAGAGTACCTTGTCAATCGAAGCGTGATGAGAGGGATCAGAAAGTGATCGTTTGAGATTTTCGAGATCGCTTAACAACTCTTTCAGCTCCACCTCCATTGCCGATAGTACTTTCTCACGCCCACACACACTCTCTTTCTGAAACTCTCTCTCTCTCTCTCTCAAATCAGAAGCAGCACCGTGAATTTGATCAGCCCTTCTGGTTCGGTTCTTTCCGGACACGAGAGTTAAAACGTTACTTCTACAGTGACGTTACTGTTAATTTTGGGCCGGACTCTTTCGTGATTTGCCCATAGTTTTGAAAACATGAGGCCCAGTAGAGCTGAGGTCTAAAACTCGGCCCAATATCTAACTATTCTAGTGTAAGTGGGCTGCTTCATATTATGTGACAGGACATGCTAATTACTTAGGTTCATATCAAATTGTCAAGAAAAAGGTCAAGGCAAAAAGTAGTTATCTTATTGTGGATGGGGGTTTAGAAACAAATAGGGATAATAGAGATTGAAAAAAAAATTTGAAAATTAAAGATATCAGCAGTAAATATTTTTTGGTATGTAAGATTAATTATCTACAAGGAATGGAAGGTTGAAAATAATATTACTCGTAATTTTAAGTAAGGGTTGCAATGTTGCATAAGTGTTGGAATGCATATAGTGCATTATGTGATCGATATAGACTTACTAAATTTAAAGGTAAGTTTTATAAGACAATCATTATAACAATACTATTTTATAGTAGGAACGTTGGGTAACAAAACAACATTAAATTCATAAATTAAATGAGAGAAACTCATACTGCAACCATGTCAAACCCGATCTTAGTTCCAATGCTACAAAGACATAGCATTTGAACCGAAATACGTGGCAAACTCATTTTTGTTCAATCATAAGTTGGTCCAAAGAACAAGTGTCAACTTTCTTAAATCCGTTGTTCTTTAGTAGCTCAATGGTGAAGCAATCGACAAGTAATTGGCTAAACATGGTTATTGCTTGTATGTTCAAATGATTGATTGATTGTAGGTTCAAATCGACAAGTAATGTGAACAAATTGGCTAATCGACAAGTAATGTGAACAAATGATTGATTGTAGGTTCAAATCTTACTTGAGAATTCATACTTCTCATATGAATATAGAAACTTAGGTGATCTTTAAAGTTTTAGGGTTAGATGGATCTAATTGGCTAAACATGGTTATTGCAAGTACATAGATTATTGGGGGAAAGACATTTTTGAGTTGATAATAACCTTGAATGCTTGCTTAATACCTCTTTATTAGCCTCTCATCATGAATAGGGTCATGTCCAAAAATGACTTTTTCACTTAAAGTCAAGGTTGGAAGATGTGGTATGATGACTTCAACACTCAAAGCATAAATTGTAAACGTTTTTTACTTAATTCATTTTTGAAAATGCTATTATGGTACAAGTTTGCAAAATTCATTCACATTCAAATTGTAACCACAATTTATAATATAAAACAGGACATGCTTCAATAAGTCTATTCGAATGTCTCAAATAGACTCATCCAACGGCCGCCAACATTCTTCTTAAAACCATTTGAATTCTCTCCGCCCCAAAAAAATTCATCATTTCTCACTTACGTTGCACTTACCCCTAATATCTTTATATGCTCCACCATAAAGTGGAATCATGCCTATAAAATAACCTAACTTTTCGAAGAAGATAAAATATAATGACAAAACCCATCAGATTTTTTTTAGGGAACAAAATATCACTCAATTCATGCTACTTTTTGAGTTTTTATTATATTGTAAACCTCGAACACATGAAATCAATAACTTTTATCAGTTAAACTCAATCTTACGCGAGATGATTGAATTCAAGTCATGCAAATTTGCTTTAACTTTTATTCGATCACCGAACCATCTCGTACATATAAAACCTCATCGACTTTATGTTGTAAAGATACGAATCTGACACTTCCAAAAAAAAAAAAAAAAGTTAGGCATCTCATCCAATACCGGAGCCACAATAATATTCAACCTTATCTTCAATTTTGCTGGCTACATCAACATTCCATTTCGTTTACAACTTGCTCCATGCGTGCAACATCCTGCAAGAAAAATAAAAGGCATTGTTTGATACGCCATCCAACGCCCACCAAACATTAGGTTTTAATATGATTTGTCAAACCCTCTTACAATGTCCATTTTTAGTGCCTATTTTCTTACGTATGCTTTTTGAAATTGTACCCATTGTCCATGTTGTGTCCATTTTTAATATTATTCCTAAAATGGGATAAGGCTCAATTACCGTGGAAGGTATCATGCTAAAAAATAATTTCAATCATTAATTTTGATTTAAAATATTATATTATATAATAAAATAAGAAAAATATATGCGTAATACGTTTTTATTGATCCAAAAGTTGAGGTTTCGATACCAAACACTCTTTTTTTTTTTTTTTGGTCTAATAGTCTGGAGTGTTTAGATCAACTTACGCGCACTTCGACTAATTCTCTTCCGAGTTCGGTCAAAGGCAGGTTATCCACGTCGAGACTAAAGAAATTTCTCTTGGCCTAATCCCAAAAAATTATCAAGATTCAAACTTAAAACATCTAAATTTACAGTTCGTCCCTGTTACTACTTAAGCTATCCTCCGGTTCAAAACAATCTTCTCTAAAATGATATATCTTGCTATTTTCTTGTCCAGGTGTAGAATGTTTGTAGATAGAATCTTGATAAGTGGGGGAACCAAGGATAGGGATCAGGTGGTCCTGAGACCACTAAACATAGGTAATTAATAGACCTAAGGAGTTGATACCTATAATATAGTATGAGAACGACGTGATTAGGATTTGATCACATCACTCATCACAAATCCATATGAAATTTGGACCGAAACTGGGTCTCTGCATCTTGTGTTAACTTTTTTAAAGATGTGTGTGGATGTGATAGCACGTGATTTAACGTAGATTTTTATGTTAATACTAGATTTTTTTTTTTTTTTTAAAAAAAAAATTTGTGATCTTCCTACTAATGAAAATTTGTGGCGTAGAAAAATTAGACCGAATGGGATATGTTGTGTATGTGAGGAGGTTGTTGAAACTATGATACATATCATTAAAGAATATATGTGGGCGAGATAGGTGTGGAATGTGAGTCCTCTTTGTCATTTAATACATCGAGTTGTTGGGAACATTGTCGATTGGTTTTGAGAAATTATTTTGCAGCTTAAGTTGAAACTTGGTGCAACTTTCTTGGTGTTGTGTTGGTATATTTGGCTTAACATGAATGAAATTCTATTCCGGCAGAGGCAAAATAACTCAGTGGTGTTTTGTCATATGGTAATGGAGTTTATTTCGCAGTATGAGCAAGCTTTGAATTTTGGTCAGGGTGTTGGGCAGGAAAGTGCACCAGAACGGTAGGTCCCTCCTAGATCTGGATCCTTTAAGGTTAATTTCGATGGGGCAGTGTTTGACATAGAGGGTGCTATTGGGGTAAGGGTGATTATTCGCAATGAAGCTGGGTCGTTCATCGCTGGGATGTCTAAGAAGTTAATTGGTTTGGGAGAAGCGCAAACTGCAGAGACTATGGCTGCAAGGAAAGTTGTGTTTTTTGCTAGACAAATTGGGTGTGACGAGATTATGTTGGAAGGGGATTCTTCTGCAATCATGAAGAGGATTGCTGATAATTCTGAAGATTTTTCTCCGATTAGCGTTATTATTGCAGATGTGCAGCGGTTTCTTCGTCTGTTTATATTTTATTCTTTGTCCAATGTTAGATGATCAGGAAATCGTGTGGCTCACCAACGGGCTCGAAAGACCAAATTAGACGTAAATATATATGTTTGGGAAGAGATGGCACCAGATTTTCTGATACCACATCTTCTCTCAAATTTAGCTTCTTAATAAAAAAATTATCGTTTCGATTCAAAAAAAAAAACAAATTTTAAACATTGTAATAACATGGTCAGTGCTTGTAAATAATATTTTCGATCTTTAAGGCAGTGGCGTAAAATTGGACAAGATAACTATTAAGACAAGCCAAGCCATAAGCAGAAATTTTAGGACAGTTGAAATGTGATTAAGTCTGTCAATTGAGTTGGGTAAAACGTGTTCGTGTTGGATCTTAACGAGTTTGTGTCAAAAAGTACTTTACTCATATCCGTTTCGTTTATTAATTCATGTCTAACGAGTCGTGTCATATCGAATTTATGTCATATATGAATAGCGTATAACTGATATATAAATGAGTCGTGTCGTTTATTTTTTTTATTAGCTTCACCCATACCCGATTAGTTTAATAATCGTGACATGTCGGGTTTACTAATTTACACGAAACATGTGACTTAAAAAAGACCAAAACCTTTTAATTTTGTGTCATATTAACGAGTTATGTGATATTTTGACACTCCTAACTATGATTGTGGTAGTTTTGCAACAATAGAGACATATATATTTTGGGATCAATCATCGTAGTCTAAGTTTATTTCTCCCCGTATAAATTTGGAATATATTAAAGTGGTCTCTAGAATTAACCCTAAACTCAAATCGTAACCCTATATGGCTATATATCTCGTATTTTAATTTCCTTGTGATAGTCCCGCTCAATTTGAAAATTCTGGCTCCACCGCTGTTGCCTCGCAAGTGGTTGGCTACCTCGCGACGAGAATGTGTAAATACAATAAAATTTTGAATTGCACTCAACATGCCCCGCAAATGTTGTTACTATCAGTTGCTCGTAAATAAGCTGATTTAGGTAGCATTTATTAGTTTAGCTAGGTTGGGTGGATCGTGCAAAAAACTTTTCTCAACCATCCGTTTCCCATACATCTTTATAAAAGTCTCTCGTCTTTCGAGAACCGATTCATCATCAACTCAATCAAATCTTCTTATTTGTCTATTTTGATTATACTTTAACAGATTTTATCGGCATTTCGTATCTACACCCCTGCAGAATTCAATCTTTTATTCGCTGGTTGGATAGCATAGTAAAGTTAAAGAAACAATTAGAACAGTTGACGCTCCATTTCTATTTTTTCTTTCTCAATTTGATTGGAGAGTCGTGGATAGCTTATTCTCTTATGACACCATTAATCAAGCCCTTCCTTCACTCCCCATCACAATCGAAGGGAGGAAAATAAGATTATTAGAAAAATAAGAAACTCATCACCATACACCCTTTTCATATTGAGATTGCAAATTCCCACCAATCTCAACAAAGATGGCTGCATAATTTATGTTGGAAGATTTTCTATTACACTCAGATGCCTGATCGATTTGGTCAATTTGGCCTTTCAATTTAGATTGTAGCACTTGACCCAAGAAAATAAATAAGAATAGAATACAAATAGTCAATGCACGATCGATTGAGTTTGACTATTTGAAGTTTCATGCATGAATGATGTAGAACAATATTGAAGACTTTAAACTCTTAGGAATAATTTAATGGTTGAGTCCGACCTTTAGTAATTCAGAGATTTTAGATTCAATCTCTTCTCACACTTCTTAAAGGTCAGTCACTTTTGTTTCTTAGAGATATGGTCTAATCCAGTTTAAACCACAGTAGCAACTACTAAGCTGGAGAGAGTAATCGATGTAAGTCTGACCACCTTGAATAAAATAAATAAAAAACAAATATTGAAGGCTCAATTTAGAATTACTTTCGGTGACATGAAATACAGGTGATTTTGCTACTCAAATTGATCTAATAGCCAATTGGAGAAAATGATCTTTGCAGCCATTCAAGAGGCATTGTCCTTCATGGATCCTTTTTATGTCAATTTGTACCTGGGAAGATTTCAATTCCTAAATTGCACCTTCAATGTCATAAAAAAATTATAATATGATCTATATTTAAATTGTCGTTCATTTTACTTTCTAAAAACATAGTTTATTGTCATGTTTGCGCCTTTATTATAACAGAGGAGTGCAAAACAATTGGGTCTGGACCATATTACAACTTTTTTATAACATTGAAGTTACAAATTGAGAAAATAAATATTTTAGGGTACAAATTGAAAAAACAAGTATGTTTTCAGGGTGAAAAGTGTGATTTATCCAAGAATTTAACTATGAGACAATCTTTAAAATTTTGAAAAACTGTTTTGAGTATTTATATCAAATAATCTAACAATGATCGAGATTTTTTTGAAACGTTTGGTAATGTTTTTCAAGGATATGGAGCTAAATCTTGCGTAACATCATTGGGACGAAAATCTAGACTCACCATTAGAAGACACAAATGATGTCAAGGGTAGCAGATTAGCGTGCATGTATCTCTACTTTTCGTGCATAGTTTCTTAGATTATTGGTGTAGTTTCTTTCGCGTGCTTATTTATTATAGATTAGGTTGAGAATTATCTTGTATAGCATTTGGGTGTGTATCAAGCTTTGGTGCTCGATTATATTTTTGTACTTCTTTCCTTTTAATCTCAATTTACATTTAGCCAAAAAAAAATCCATGATTGTCATCGCATGCAGGCCAGAAGCATCAAACCCTCTTCATGTATCATTGCTCCTATGATGCCAACAACGAGTTACTTTTGTGTTAGACTGTTAGAGAGAGAGAGAGAGAGAGAAGAATTGGGCCAGTAATGATTTCATGGTTTCTATAAATAAGTAAGAATTCTTGCTTTGTTGCATGCTGATAAGTGAGACTATAAAGGAGTTTAGATCATTGTGGTAATTCTTCAACAGGAGGTTTTGTTTTAATAATTTCATGCAACACACACTACTTTATATCATCTTCTTTTCAGGTTGCCCATGTCTAAGCATGTGGAAGCTATTAGTGCTTGTAATTATGATGCTTATCAATAATCAGACACCCAAATAGTTCTTTCACAACATGGCATGCAATGGAGTTCTCCCTCTCCCTCTCTCTCTCTCTCACACACACACACACACGTCGCGGAGGTCATCAAGCCAAGTATGATACTTCTCTAGAGATCAGGCAATTTTAAATAGGATCCACACAAAATTGATCCAAAATTAATGAGTTTTGTTTGAGCTGAACGAGTTTACGAGTTAGACATGTGAAGTAAATAGATTAATAGAAACTCGACTAAAAAGAATATGAATCCAGTTAAATACGACTAAATTTATTGTAAAGGTAGACAAATTTACAAATGGTTCATGTTTAAGTGACATAAATTATGGCACCATACGAATATGACTTAAGGGCTTGTTTGGATGAATTTTTGGAGAGGGTTTGGGTTAACTTTCTCAAACTCTTTCAAACCCAAACCCCTCTTTATAAAGATGAGATTCAACATTGAATCAGGTATATACCCATGTTTAGTATGCAACACATACACATGTAGGATCCACAGATATATCATAATTATTAACAACTATTTATCTTATAAATGACTATTTTACTCTTGATCAATTCAATTCATACACATGTTAAGGGGTACAATTATCTTTTATATCCTTAACCCCTTAACCCATCTTCCCAAACCCACCCTGCCCCTAGGTTTGACGAAATTCATGATCATGAATTTAATATTTGAGCCAGCTACGGGTCGGGTTTGAGAACCCATAATTGAATTTTCAATCCAAACATAAGGTTCGGAGGACATTTGGACTATTTTTCTCAAACTCATCTTGCCAAGCCCCCCCCCCCCCCCCCCCACCCACCCACCCACCCACCCACCCACCCACCCAACCAAATACCCCCTAACCAAACAACCTCTAAAAGCATGAGTGATAACTCTAAAAGGTTGCTCAAGTGGTAACAAAGATAAACTGTTAATTCAGACGTTCTGATCCTGAGTTCAAATCTTAACTTCCTCTTAAGGCCAAGTCATATTCATCATGAATACCTTAGTTCCAATTTTGATGGCTTGTATTTGACCAAATCGAAAAGAGAATTAATCGAGGTGCGCGTAAACTAATCTGAACACATCTGATCGTTATAAAAAAAAAAAAAAACATGAGTGATACGACCCCTATTGGCAACTCTACCCGGTGTATTATGTATGGTCGCACCATGTAACAAATGCTTGCATTAATGGCTAATCACAATAGCGAGGAAACATATGTGGCTCAAATGTGTTGCCACGGGGTGTCCCTTGGAGCGGGTTGAAAGAAAAATGATCCTTGGGGAACTTTGACCAAGAATATATATATGTGTCATAAAAAGAATGTTTTAGTAATAATTTTCATACGAGTTAATTAATACTATGACATTAATGACCTTTTATTGTAAGTTGAAAAAAATACTAATAATTGGAATTGGAATTTTTTTTTTTTTTTTTTTGGGAAGGGGGATGTTACATTGACCAGATAATGAGACTAAACTACGAAGAATTTTCGGATCAAAATTTAAAATGAGTAGCAAAAAGATTGTTTTTCGCTCCTCAGCGAGCAACTATGTCTTCGAAATTTGAAATGAACTTCAAAATGATGATCCAAAAATGAAGCACAAAATCGAAACATTGCTTAGTCAATATCATTACATTGCATTTGTTTTTAATATTTTTTTTCACTTTTTTCTCTCTTTCTTGACCCGGTTTGTTTCATCAAAACCTTATACTTTGCTTTTTAATGAAAACCTTATACTATTTTTCCATTATTCTCAGAACTATGAAAAGGTTATGATGTGGGGTCACCTACAAAGTTGGTGCTGGTAGATGTGAATAGAAACCTGCATTATTAATTATATAGTTTATCTGTCATCCCTTGGCCATAGTCTTTTTTACCTCTTTGCTGACTACAGGTGATGGGAGTAGCTGTTTAGCATCCTCTCCACAATACCATTAGCTTGTGGGCCATACAACAATGTTGGACCCCATAATCCTATAACCTGCAATCCCTTATTTTATGTTTTTATTTTTTTTAAAAAATTTTAATATTACGTAATACTCTTTTCGTGATCACCTTACTTCACAATTCTAACTCGTCGACCTCTCACTTCTTTTATATTTAATGGTGTAGGAATAAGGTGGGAGATATATTGGGGGCAAGGTGTGGCGGGTGAGGAATATTAATATAGTAAAGGCTGCCTATGTTTGTACGTTTTTCTATAGGACACAGCCTTTATGATACCTCTCGTCTTGACCTTTGTTCGCTCTATCACATCACTTTATGGTGTGATATTTTACTCGTTATAAGGTATACCCGGGAAAAAATTTTAGTAAATAAAAAAAAATTGTTGGCGGTTTGTACAACTTAATTTTTCTACCACACTAGAACTTATCCATCCATTGTAGTGATAGAATGAAAAGATTTGTGTTCCACCCACTCCAATTCCACATCTTCAAACCTTATCCAAAAAATCTTACATTTGTCCATCCCACTAAATAGATGGGAATATTTTATTTTTCATGTCCCCACTCATAAATATCCCACTTAACTTGATTTGCAAAACTCTCACACTTGTCAACTTGGACATCCTCATCAACTTGCACTATGCATGCCTAGATACAATAGATGGTGATGTACCATTTCTATTAAATTAGTAATCTAATTTGTATTATTAGGTTCATTGGATCAGTCTGAGTTTGAATGAAATCTATGAATTTGACAAATTAATTTGGGTTAATTATATTTTTTTCTCCTCCAATTATACCCCTTATTTTAATCAGTTTTCTGTAGTTTTAAATGTTGTAATTTGCACCCTCCAAGTTTCAAATTGACTGATAATAATGGCTGAACACCTAGAAGAATCATTACACCATCCGTCTTGTACATTATTTTTTATATTTTTTCTTGATTTACCAATTTTGTCCTTAAAACATAAAAAAACGAAAAAGTCAAGACAAAAATTATATATGTTCAAACCAACACTAACACACTATATACACAACACGATATTCATCTTCACCTTCACCTTCACCTTCACTTCCGCCTCATCGGAGGGAATGGAGAATTTCTATTGGAAGGGGGGGAGGGAATGAGAGTTAACATCCAAGGTAAGGGAGAATAGAAGAGTTTTAAGTATAAGCAGTTACGGGTTTGCTTGAGGAAGTATGGATATTTGGTAAAGGAGAAAAAAATAGGTGCAAAAGTAATTATATTTTTTCAACAAAGTAAGGATCACGTGAATTTGACATGTCTATTTTCATCAATTTTTATTGTCCAAAAAAATAACTATTGGAGTTAATTACAAAATATTCAAACTTAAAAGGGGTTATTTGTTGAAATTAAAATTTGAAGGAGTAAATTGCAAACTACCTAAAGTTAAAAGGAGCATTTTGTAATTAATCCAATTATCTTTAATGATACGGCTCCTATTTAATTTTTTTTTCTTAAATAGTTGATCCAAGTAACCGACATAAATGAATTTCCGCTAAATCGGATTTGAATTTCAAATTAATTTTATCAACTAATCAGTTAATTTCCTATATACTATCTATACTTAGGTCTGGATTATATATCATATCAGATATTGATATATCTAAATTCGATTCATTAATTACGATAATATCCATTTTATAATAACCCATAAAGTAAATTAAAATCGAAATTCGACCCATTTTTCTTGTATAAAGTTTGGACCAAGTATGAAAATGCCGAAAATTAGAATCTTCAAAACTCGAAAGCTTTTTGATAATTCAACTCAACTTGTGAGTAGGTTTTGGTTTCACCCAGCCTTCACGGGAACGGCTAAGGAAAAGAAAAAAAGTGGTCAAACACACGTTAATCGTGCTTTTTTGGGAGTTAATCATTCCCTAAGCAAAACGACACAAACATATTTGTATGTTTGATGCTTCCATCTTGATAAGATACTAAGAAAGTTAAATCTTTACTCAACCATTTTTTTCTAAGGTTGATAGGGACTAATACTTCTAATATTTTTTTAATATTTAGTCTTAATCAACTAGTAAATTTTTTGGCTTTTTTTAACAGTATACATGGTCTAGTGAATGAGAAAATATATTCACCACCATAGTGACGTAGCGGAATAAAGAAAATATGCAATATAAATAAGAACGATTAAAACCCTAATCGTTCTCAAAACAGAAGTAAAATACCTAAAATTACAAAAAATAACAAAAATGAAAATATGGGATTTTCTTAATTAACATAAAAACACGTGTTGTCTGGAGTCTAACGAAACTGACGGCGCTGAATTCGACACCTCTTATTGTTTATTATTACTTTTTGAAATTTTTCTTAAAATGGCAAAAATGGGATTTGAGGACCTAAACGATAGAATTCGGTTTAAAACTGAAGGAGTTCATGATAAAACGATGAGTCTTGATCGTTGGCCCAATCGGGATTCCGAGTCTGACTCGTTTTGTCTCTATTACTACTTTTTGTCCTTTTGTGATACTTTAAAAACACAACGGTCAAGCATGTTCCAAATATTCTATTGCCAACTATTCTACATCACACAGCGATAATAGCATTTCAAATATCGACACATGGTATCATTGTGTCAGTGTTATTAACCCAAACAATTCAGTAACTATTACGTCCAATACTATGGTAAGGATTTTCATTGAATTGGCAAAGAAATAATTATAATTAGATATTAAAATAGCATATATGTTGAAGACACAAGACATGTCAGCAAACAGAGAGCCAGCTGTTTAGTTTGTTACAGTTTGTTACAAAGTTAGTTAGATTTAAGTGATGCTTGAATGACGGTGGATTTGTGTATAAATACTTCTTGTAATATTCTCTTGAGAAGTAAGTGAAATAAGACATTTCTTCCTCTCCAATCCTCTACTCTCTTCTTTCATTTTCTTCTCTGTTCATCTCTGTTCACCACTGGTTTTATCATGGTATCAGAGCAGATTAAGCTTCCTCTGTAAAGCTTGACTCTGCAAAGTTTACTCCTCATCAATGGCAGCAACAGCCGAAACACAGACAACTTCGAATTCTGCATCTTCTTCCTCCAGACAGATCGAAGATGCTTCTCATCCATTCTTTCTTCACCATGGAGACAGTCCTGGTGCATTACTGGTTTCTCAACCATTAACAGGAGATAATTACAATTCCTGGAATCGATCCATGTTTATGGCATTAAGTGCTAAAAACAAAGTAGGATTTATCGATGGAACTGTTTGTAAACCATCAGAGGCAGATCCTCTCTTCAATCCTTGGTTCCGCTGCAACAATATGGTAATTTCTTGGATCTTAAACACTTTGTCAAAGGACATTGCGAAGAGTGTTTTATATGTGAATTCAGCTAAGGAGATTTGGGATGATCTCAAAGAAAGATTCTCTCAAACAAATGGACCGCAGATCTTCCAATTGCAGAAATCGATCTCATCTCTGATGCAAGATCAGCTTACTGTGAGTTCATATTATACTCAGCTTAAAGGCTATTGGGATGAGTTGATGAACTATCGACCTTTACCTACATGTTCATGTGGAGCTTTGAAGACTCTAATTGAGTACCAACAACAAGACTACATCATTAAATTCCTAACGGGATTAAATGACTCATTTTCTCACATCAGAAGTCAGATACTACTCCAAGATCCACTGCCTTCAATCAATAAAATTTTTTCTCTGATTCTTCAAGAAGAAAGGCAAAGAGATGTGTTCTCATCAATTCCTTCAAGTGTTGAATCTACAGCTTTCTTAAGTAGATCATCTTCTACACAACAAGGTGGAAATAGGCAGCAACAAGGTGGAAATAGGCAGATTTCCAACAAATCCAGGCCAACCTGTTCACATTGTGGTATTCTAGGGCACACTATTGATAAGTGCTACAAACTACATGGATATCCTCCAGGCTTTCGTTTCAACAAAGGCAAGAATAATCCAAGAGGGGCAAATCAAGTCAGTGGACATATGGATAATGAAAATCAAATAGTTGAAGACAAATTCGAGACAAAACCAGATCCACAACTATCAATCACACAAGATCA
This sequence comes from Ilex aquifolium, assembly GCA_951799425.1. Lineage (NCBI taxonomy): Eukaryota > Viridiplantae > Streptophyta > Magnoliopsida > Aquifoliales > Aquifoliaceae > Ilex > Ilex aquifolium. The sequence continues at coordinate 26,229,415 of OX637404.1, read as the reverse complement.
GATTCAGCAGCTGTTAGCACTTTTGAAACCTCAATCTAACACTGCTGGTCAGTCTTTTGCAAATCACATAAGGGGCTCTCATACTCAGTCATTACTAAACATGACAGGTAATGCATCTTCATACTCCTTAACCATTCCTCAACATGCCTCTCTTTCCTTGGCCAATTCTTTTGATTCTGCAAATTCCATTCCTTGGATAATAGATACAGGAGCAACTGATCACATTGTGTGTTCAGTTTCTCATCTTAATTCCATCACTTCCACAGTTAAGTCATCGGTGAAACTACCTAATGGAAGTATTGTGTCAGTCAGTCATGTTGGTACTGTCAAACTCTCTAAATCAATTGTGTTAACCAATGTACTTTGTGTTCCCTCTTTTAGTTTTAATCTCATTTCTGCAAGTAAACTCACACAACATTCTTCTTGTTGTTTCTTGTTTCTCCTTGGTTTTTGTTTCATCCAGGACCTATCAACATGGAAGACGATTGGGATGGGTGAAGAGAGAAATGGTTTGTACATCTTTCTGCAGAAACCAAATAAACAGTTTTCTTCCTCTGTCTCATCAGTTCACCTCCAAACTGAAGTATCTTCCAACTTATGGCATTTTAGACTTGGTCATCTGTCTTCACGAAGACTAGAACTATTGCATAATGATTTTTTCTGATATTACTACTTCTCAAGATAGTCATTGTAGTATATGTCACTATGCAAAGCAGAATAGAAATTCATTCCCTGCTAGTAATATTGTTTCATTTGTTCCTTTTGAGCTCATACATTGTGATATTTGGGGTCCATTTCCTATTCCATCCTTGGATGGTTCTCAATATTTTCTAACCATTGTAGATGATTTTTCCAAATGTACTTGGATTTATTTGATGAAATCCAAATCTGAGACTCGATCTTTGTTGATTTCATTTCTTGCTTTGGTTGAAACTCAATTTCAGACTAAAGTAAAAATTGTAAGAACAGACAATGGACTGGAATTTGCAATGAAATCTTTCTATTCTTCTCAAGGCATTATACATCAGCTTAGTTGTGTTGGAACACCCCAACAAAATGGAGTAGTAGAAAGGAAGCATCAACATCTCTTAAAAGTAGCCAGAGCTCTTAGATTTCAAGCTCAACTACCTCCTTCTTTCTGGGGAGATTGTGTATTGACTGCTACTTATTTGATCAATCGCATCCCAACCCCAAATCTTTCAGGAAAATCTCCATATGAAATTTTGTTTTCTCGAAAACCCAATTATTTTCATCTCAAGGTTTTTGGCTGCCTTTGTTATGCTGCTACTCTTGCTCATAACAGGTCCAAATTTGACTCTAGGGCTAGTCAATGCATATTCATTGGATATCCCCCTGGTGTGAAGGGTTATAAGTTGTATGACCTTACTACCAAGACTGTTTTTCTATCTCGAGATGTCATCTTCTATGAGTCCATTTTTCCTTTTTCTTCTAACAACCTTCAATTCTCTCAGGATTCCACAGTGATACCTACTCCAGTTGCTGATACTTCTTCTGATCAAACCATTGAAAATAGTATTTCCACTGAAACTCATAGTGTTCCCACTGAACCTTCTTCCTCATCTGAAAATTCTTCTTTTTCTCCTTCTCATATTCCTCATACTACTAAACAGCTCACTAGAAATAGGAGACCTCCTAGTTACTTGCAGGATTATCACTGCCATCTTATCTCTTCACAACCATCCAGCTTGTCTTCGGTGTCAGGTAAAGCACATGACATTTCTGATTTTCTATCTTATGATAAGTTGTCCAACTCGCATCGTATTTTTAGTCTCACCATTTCATCTAACTATGAGCCTCAGTTTTTTCATGAAGCCATTCATCACAATGAATGGCGTGATGCTATGAAAGCTGAAATACATGCCCTTGAGACTAACAATACTTGGACCCTCACTTCATTGCCACCGGACAAAATTCCCATTGGCTGCAAATGGGTTTACAAAATCAAACACAAAGCTGATGGTACCATTGAAAGATACAAGGCCAGACTTGTGGCAAAGGGATACACTCAAAGAGAAGGCCTAGATTATCTTGAAACCTTCTCACCTGTTGCTAAAGCCACTACTATCAGGTGTCTTCTGGCTATCGCAGCTGCTAGAAACTGGCACCTATTCCAGATGGATGTACACAATGCTTTTCTTCATGGTGATCTATCTGAGGAAGTATACATGAGTCTTCCTCCTGGTTATGCCAAAACAAAGGATCATCAAGTATGTCGTTTGAATAAGTCCCTTTATGGGCTCAAACAAGCTTCAAGACAATGGTTCTCCAAACTTTCAGCAGCTATACTTGGACATGGGTTTACTCAGTCAAAATCAGACTACTCTCTTTTTACTAAGAGTACTGATTCTTATTTCATAGCTATGCTGATTTATGTGGATGATATTATCATAGCTACAGATAACATTTCAGCTGCTGATGATCTTAAAGCCTTTCTCCATAGTCAATTTCAGATTAAGGATCTTGGCATTTTGAAATACTTCTTAGGACTTGAAGTGGCAAGGTCCTCAAAAGGGATTTCTATATGTCAAAGAAAGTTTGCCTTGGAAATTCTGCAGGATTCTGGTTTTCTTGGTGCTCGTCCAGCAAAGTCTCCCATGGAGCAACATTTGAAACTCAATAAAGATTCTGGCCCTGAGGTGGCAGACCCTTCTTCTTATCGCAGATTAGTAGGCAGATTACTCTACTTGACTTTCACTAGACCAGACTTGTCTTATGCAGTTCAAATCTTGAGTCAATTCATGGATAAGCCTAGACAATCACACTTAGATGCTGTTCATCGTGTGCTGCGTTATCTCAAATCTACACCAGCACAAGGACTCTTCTTCCCCAACATTTCAGATCTGCATCTCAAAAGCTTTTGCGATGCAGACTGGGCAGGTTGTTCAGACACCCGCAGATCCATCACTGGCTTTTGTGTTTTTCTTGGCCCTTCTCTTATCTCTTGGAAGTCCAAGAAACAAACAACTGTGTCTCGTTCTTCTGCTGAAGCAGAGTACAGATCCATGGCCTCTACTTGTTGTGAATTAACTTGGTTACTTGCTCTGCTAGTTGATTTCCAGATTTCTCATCCTCAACCTGCTTTGATTTTCTGTGACAACAAGGCTGCAATCCACATTGCAGCTAATCCTGTGTTCCATGAGCGTACCAAACACATTGAACTTGACTGTCACTTCATCCGAGATAAGGTTCAAGAAGGAGTGGTCAAGACTCTTCATGTCTCCTCTGCTCATCAGCTCAGTGATGTATTCACTAAGCCACTTGGTATACAACAATTTCATCTTCTCCTCAGCAAGATGGGTGTGTTAAACATCCACTCTCCATCTTGAGGGGGCCTGTTGAAGACACAAGACATGTCAGCAAACAGAGAGCCAGCTGTTTAGTTTGTTACAGTTTGTTACAAAGTTAGTTAGATTTAAGTGATGCTTGAATGACGGTGGATTTGTGTATAAATACTTCTTGTAATATTCTCTTGAGAAGTAAGTGAAATAAGACATTTCTTCCTCTCCAATCCTCTACTCTCTTCTTTCATTTTCTTCTCTGTTCATCTCTGTTCACCACTGGTTTTATCAATATAACCCAAATTCAACTGAGGAGATTGAGTGAAGATGGTTGCTGCAATTCTATGAGTTGCTTATTTAAGGATCTTCATAGTCTTTCTTACAATAGTTTAGTTTTGAATTATAAAATTACGTATTCATGATAATATGATATGACCGTTGAAACGAGACCCACAATATTTGAAGAGCAACAATCAAGAGAGAGTGCGAGATCACATGTTTATAGTTATGACTATGCTCCCCTCATCAAACTTTTGAAATTTGGATCCCTAATGTTATTCTTTTGTTTGTTTGGTTTAACATAGTGTTCGGGCTAGTTTACACGTATTTTTACTAATTTTTTATTTTTTGATTCCGTTAAAAACTGGTCATCCATGTCGAAATTAAAATATTCATAAAAAAAAACAAAAATTTATGACCTGATACCAAAAAATCATCAAGATTCGAACTCTCGCGTCTGTGTTTAAAGTTGTTTTGCATTCACATATCATGCGTGAACACATTACAGCGGCTGGCATGGCCCTTAGGTTTCAAAAATTACATTTTTATCCCTTAATTTGAATTTAACTTAAGAATAAGTTATTTAATATAACCCCCTCAAGTATTACATCAGTTGTCTTCGGCCCCGTGACTAGTCAATTTGTATTCTTCTTTTTCTTTTAACCCCCAAGTAAATATTTAAATTTAACTATTACACCACATCAATAATGTCATGTAATGTAATCGTCCAATACAAAAACTAAAAAACGAGATAAAATAGAACTCACTTCTTTACATAAAAGTGGTTAAAACTTGAGCTTTGTGGGGCTCACTTGATGATTACACCATGTAGTAGAACTATTAACGTGATTTGACTGTTACACTCAAAATTTTTAGAATGAGATATTCTTCGGTACATTTACTCTTCAAGGCACATCATCCACTGTGCATTCATGTGAGACCCATTATATACAAATGAATTCTTCACTCATTAATGATAGATGATGTCCCTTAAAAAGAAAGTATATTGGAGAGAATTTGGATCCAATATTTTCCCAATCCAAAAAAAAAAAAAAAAACTTTGCAACTTCTCACAAAGCCACTCTACATAAGAGGTTTATGAAAGTTGGCTCTGCGTGGTGTAAATGTTGAATACACTAATCACCATTATCTTTATCTTTCACATTTCATGCCTGACCGGTGACCACATTGCAGTTGCAGTGTTACAAATGGGTGGTGTGAAATTTAAACAAATCATCAATCCCCACTACACGAATTTCTTTTTTTCAAAAAAAATAAGAAAAAAAAAACAAATTGGAAAAAACTGAAAAATACTTAGGCTACTTCACATAGAACAAAATAGATATCTCCCGCGAGGTTCTCGTGTCTATTACAATATACTCTCTTTTTTTTAATATCCCAATAAATCACTGTAGTATTATCTCACTCACATCTCGGATTAATGTTAGATCGTGTGCAAAACCGTCTCTCCACACAAAAGGATAAATTTATGGACAATAAACTAAACGGACTACGCTTCGTGGGATATTCGAACCCCTAATTTACCCCTGATAAAATGTTTATCAAATGACTAAGTTACTACTAAACTAATTCCTTAGGGTTAAAGTTAGAATATACTCTTCTTTTTTTTTGCTCAAAAGTTAGAATATACTTGGTTCTACCAAAAAAAAGATTACTTGTCCTCTTTAATATAATTTAATGTGGGTGGGTGTGTTGGAAGGAAGGGAAGGGAGTTGGAACAAGTAAACATACTAAAACAACATTGGTGTTTAGTTGGATGAGAAAACCCTTAGAGTGAAAATTTAACCTAATCTATCGATCTAATAAAGTGACTTCATTATACTCATTAGAGGAAAATGTTACATAATTCAAATGAAACTCAAAAGTTAAAATTCAAATGCATATCATCTCTTGGATGAGTGTGAGATGAGTGGGCCCCACTAAAAATATTGATGGAACATACTCATCCGATGGATGATATGCATTTGAACTGCAACTTTTTGAGTTTTATTTGAATTTTGTAGCATTGCTCCTCATTAGATTAATACCAAATTTTATAAGGTACACGATCAATTTAATGACTATAATAAATTATATTAATAAATTAAATCTCAATAATATTATTATAAAAATTAATATGTAAAGTCGCCAACTTTGCTAGTGGCTAGATGGCTTGGGTGTGAAAGAATAAAGTTTTAGAGTAATGCTGGGGATTCCAAATCAATAGGAATCTTTGAATCAGAAGATCTTATTAATTTTTTCAATAAAATCCATTCATCCAAAGATCCCTATTCATTTGGGTTCTCATTTTGAGATCCTTATTCATTCCTTGGATTGAATTTATTGAATTAGATCACAATTAAATTAAATATCGATACATCTAAATACAAAATTTGTAAACTATAATATAACAAATTCAAATTCAACTAATGGAAAATCTTAACTTTATGTCTAACTACTTGTGTTTGGATCAAAACTCGCAACATATAAAGACAAAATTAGGCTGGCCAAAAAAGATAAAAAGGTGACGAATGAGACTATTCATATTACTGTTGCATTTTCATTTAATTTTAGTGTTAATTGTATTGGTTGTCCATAAAGTAGTATGTTGGTTTCATTTTGGTCCCCAGTATTTCAATTGTATCATTTTAGTCACTGAAGTATTAAATATATTTCTATGTGATCCCTTAAACAGACAGTGTCCAGATTGCTAATAATTTTTTATTATAAATTTATCACGAAATATCTAAATATGGGTAAAAAAAAAAATTGGATTACTCTTGATCAAATTTTTACTCAAATTTTAGTCAAAGAGCTACCCAAATTTCATAGTTTTGATCATGAGCTATACAAATTTTGGCCAAAAATTACTCATATTATATATTTTTTGTCAATAGTTACCCAAATTATTTTTTTACCTATATTTAGGTATCATGTAATAAGTTTATCATAAAAAAAAATCGTTAACTATTTGAATATTGTCTGTTTGAGTTACCACATAAAAATATATTCAATAATTCAAGGATAAAAATGATACAATTGAAATATTGAAGATTAAAATGAGATAAATTCTATTATTTGGGGAACTATAGTGCAATTAATCTTTAATTTTATTCGATAATAAAATTTACTGTTCATGAATAAAGGGTCCACTGAATTTATGGAAGATGAGTTATCCTTGACCGACAGTTTGCATTCATTAATACGACAAACAGAGTAGATTATCCTAGTAAGATTACAGATTTAGGAACCAGAAGAACATTACCATTTTGCCCTCGTCAGGGTAAGTTTTAATTAATTTGATAATTTTTTAGCAATAAATTAATTGTAATCCTTTCCTTACGTTGGTGGGCTGCTTTTCTCCGTAAGTTTTGAGGTCTTTCCTCTCACATATAAAAGCAGTGCTTTGATTTCGATTCTGTTGAGACTTCAGAGACAGTAAGAGGAGGGAGAGAGAGAGAATAGTAAAACGGAAGAGAGAGTACGTGGATGAAAACCGTTCTGTTCCCCAGAGGCACACCTCTCTAAGCCCATAAAGAGTTATTTAAAGTTTCTGCTGTGAGAGAGAAGAAGAGGAAAGAAGAAAAAACCATGCTTCAGAGGAAAAAACTAAGGCACACCCATGAAAGATCCGATCTATTTGATGGGCTACATGATGATATTGTGATTTGCATTCTCTGCAAGCTCAGTTCCACCGCTCGTTGCCCTTCAGATTTCATCAATATTCTCTTCACGTATGTATATATTTATGTATTACGTGTGTTTATATATTTGTATAATTGTATTCAAAGTTCTTCGGTTGTTGGTTTTTCTGGGAATTAATCTTTCATTTTCTGCAAACAGTTGCAAAAGACTAAACCGTTTGGCTCTTCACCCTCTGGTCCTTTCCAAAGCTGGCCGGAAAACACTCGCCGTCAGAGCCACAAACTGGTCCGACCATGCTCACCGGTTTTTCAAACAGTGCGTTAACGCCGGCAACGTCGAAGCGTCTTATACACTCGGCATGGTTAGTACATCCGAACAAATGCAACGTTCACGGTTCACCTATACGTACATCTGTTACACAAATTGACCAATTATTTTGTTCTGAGATTACATTTTTCAATTCAATCGTTTCAGATCCGATTTTATTGCCTGCAAAATCGAGGAAGTGGAGCGTCTCTAATGGCAAGGGCAGCTATTAAATCACACGCGCCGGCACTGTACTCACTGGCTTTGATTCAATTCAACGGCAGTGGTGGCTCGAAAACCGAGAAGGACCTCCGTGCCGGCGTAGCACTCTGCGCCAGAGCCGCCTTCCTCGGCCACATCGACGCCCTTCGCGAGCTTGGGCACTGTCTCCAAGACGGTTACGGCGTCTGCCAAAACATCACCGAGGGGCGCCGGCTCCTCATCCAAGCCAACGCGCGCGAGCTCGCGTTAGTCCTACGCTCCTTCATGCCATTGTCCTCCAATCCTCTCACGTGGCAGTCTCTGCACCAGCGCAGTACTGGGTCCGTAATTGGTCCGGGTATGCATCTTGGGTGTGGGTTGTGGAGTGAGTTTGGGTGTAACGTGCCGGAACGTGAGGTTCATCCAGCGAATCGTTTCTTGGTGGAGTGGTTCGGGTTGAGGGGTGGGGGTCCGGGTCATGGGCTGAGGATATGTTCTCACTCAGGCTGTGGAAGGCCCGAGTTCCGGAGGAATGAATTCAGGAGGTGTTCAGGTTGTGGGAAGGTGAACTATTGTTCACGTGGGTGTCAGGCACATGATTGGAAGATACGCCACAAGGTGGAGTGCGCACCCATGGAGCAATGGATGGATCTGGATGCTATTGATAATGATCAGGAAGAGGAGGGAGAAGCAGAAGATGGTGATCGAACGGTGGAAGTTGAAGGTGATGGGGACAGTGGGCCCGGTTGATGAAACCAGAATGAAATTTCATTCAAGTCATTTAAATTTAATTAGTAAGTTTTTAAAATAGGTTTTGTGTGTGTGTGTTTGTGTTTTTTTTTTTTGGTCTACATTTTGTACTATTTGAAAGAATAGGCAGGTTTGATTTTGATAATATAGCAGAACAGAAACCATCTCTCATTCATTTTTTTTTTAAGTCTAAATCGATTTGTTTTATATGTGTTGTATATAGCCTACCAGAACAGGAGTGGTTGGAAAGATTGAATCCAGATGTCAGTGTCAATCAGAGCTGCTTCTTGTATGCATATAGATTGGGATTTGGTAATTTTAGATACCACTCTTAAATTCGATATAAAATTAAGAGAAATACTATTTATTCTAAATTTGTAACCCAAATTTACATCCCAAATAAAGGGGGACCGTTGGATGAATGAGTTCTATTTAAAAAAATTGATGGGGCACATTCATCCAACAGTCTCCCTTCATTTGAGATGCAAATTTGGGTTGCACATTTGGGATACATAGCATTGCTCTAAAATTAATTTGGAGTAGTTCTTTTGCTTTTTTGTTTTAACGATTATGTGTGTTTAGGTTAACTTACGCGTACTTTGATTTATTGTTTTTCCGGTTTAATCAAATATAAGGCATTTATTTCGGGATTAGGATATTCTTGAGAAATAAATTTCTCACACCCTGGCCTCAATGGGTTATTAAAATTCAAACTCATTACGTCTAAATTTATAACCCGTAATCTTATTACTTAAGATTAAGTTTCTTTATTATACCCATTCAAATTTGCCACAATACGAATTTGATTATATTTAAATGAATTTTGATACAATAAGTCTTAAACATCACATGAACAAAGTCAGTGGAGGTTAATCCATTGTCTATTAAAATCAAATCAAATCAAATGAGAATTAGAGAAATGCTCTGGCCATTTCCTGGACCTGGATGCCCATGTCTCCTTTTTTATCTAAACAAGGATAGATTGGAATCGATACTCAAAAAATTATGTACAAGTGGGGAGGCTTTTTGTCCTCAAACTGAAGAGGGTCAGCAGAAAGACAAAGGTGGTTGAAATGCTGTTTTACATTGAAACGTTCCATTGTTGTCACTTGTCACTACTAGGTCCTGCATACGTCACCCCGTTCGTGTACATAACTACAAAAAAGTGATCGATGATCGAGTTTTCAATTGAATAAATAAAATTATGTACGGTTGAGAGGTTATGAACCATTAAAATAAAATAAAATAAAATAAAATAAAAAACAAGGAAAGTACGGGTATTGCCGATGCGGAGCAGATACCAATACTTTTTAATAAATTATTGACAATGGACAGATACGTGATTTAATATTAAAGAATTAAATAAAAATGTATTAAACTTTTTAAATTCTTAATTTATATACTAAGAGATTAAAATTCTCATTTTGCACTCCCTTTTTTTTTTTTGGAAAGTCACATCGCACTCTCCATTAGATTAAAAACAAATCGCAATCTAGTTTAAAAACCGAATATTTGTTTTTTATATAATACTCAATTTTAAGGTTTTCAATTACAATTTTGTACTCAATTTTCTTATAATGAAGCACATTGCTATCTTTTTATTTGATTCAGGGCATATAATAAAATTTTCACTTTTTCAGGGTTTAAATTAAGAATATAAACAAATTTTGAGGAGCAAAATGCCATTTTTGCTTTTAAAAAGATGTTTGGATCCGTGTATACAAGAGCGGGAGAACATTAACCCGGAATAATGGACATGAACATTCGTGGCAGAGACAAATAATGCAAGCAAATGGCGGAAAACACCATTGAAAACTGCACAGGAGATTTCCTACAATAGTTTGAGACAGCGATTACCCGTATGATGAACCCGAAACAATCCACAAGGTCAAAAAAGGGGCCAGGTGAACACCCGGCTTATCCCCTCCGAAGCTCAAGTCAGTAAGAGATTGGATGCTTAAGCTTGATATATTCTATATCTCTGTTTTATTTTGCGTACATTTGTTCCCTCTTCTGAGGGGTATTTATACCTGAAAATGTAATGAGTGCAAATACTTTTAGTCTCATCTCAGCATTTAATGTTTGACCCTCTTACCCATGTGCAATGAGTGTTATCTACTCAAGTCTTCACGTCTTTAATGTTCGAACGATAGGACAAGTACTCGGCTCCATGCCGAGCACTTATAGCTATCCCCGAGGAACTAGAGTTCCTCTGATCAGCCTGACACCTACTCCCTAGCGTTCAATGTTCTGGGGAACAGTACCTCGGGATATGTCGAGGTAAAGTACTCGGCAGCATAGTCATTAATACCAAGCAATCATGACTTGTAGGCTTAGGTCTTGAGGGTGCAGGCGCTCATTAATGGTTCTGTCTGAGTCACATCGTCATCAATGCGCTGTCATGTCGCCTTAAATGCAGGTGTCAGTAAGCGTACTCAGCTCCTCCGAGCCATCCCCTCGGCGACTTCTGAGCTCCATAACAGCTGCATCTTTACACGTGTCAGTCTAGGAACTGTTGAGCCACCTAAAGTCCCGCCAAAAACAAAGGTTGTAACCCTTGTTTTTTTTTTTTGTTCAAGCAGTGAGGGTGATCGAACCAACTTATATGTATATCGATTAATTTTTTTTTCAATATGATTAAAGGTATACCATTCATGTTGGGATTAAGGTATTAATGAGAAATAAATCTTTCGTAGCATAGCCGACTCTAAGGGATTGCTAAGTTTCGAACTCATAACATCTGAATTTATAGCTCATTCATGTTACCACTTGAACTACTCCTTAGAATTGTAACCTTTAGGGCATGTTTGGTATGTTTTTTAGGAAGGATTTGGATTGACTTGTCCAATCCTTCCAAACCCAAAGATGAGATTCAAAGATGGGATTCAACATTTAATGTTGTGAATACCTATGTTTGGTATGCTCAGGAATATATAACTATTATGATAATATATTTATATATAAATGATTATTTTACCCCTTAACCAATTTAATATAGAGTATATAGGATATATGAGGGTTATAAATGTCATTTGGATGCTAAACCCATTAACCAACATATGAAACCCATTCCTCCATGGGTTTCATGAAACCCATGAACTTGGGTTTCATGACCGGTCCTAAAACGGGCTGAGTTTCAAACTCTGGACTAAATATGTATTTGTCAAACATGAGTTTGAGAGAGTTTATTCTTCAACCAATGTTCCGAAACGCCCCCAAATCCACATACCAAAGTCCTTATTGATTTATGTAAAGAGAACTCTCCACTTGAATTTGTATGTTAGGAATTAAACAAATTTCAGTTTCATATATATTTTTTCACTAAATCGCAGGTGCCAATTTCATCATATTAAAATTCCCTCTAATTCACTTTCTCTTTAATTTTTTGTTTGACGTATCATTTATCATGTATTTAAGTGAGACCATTATATACAAGTAAGTTCCGTTATTCATTAATGGTGAATAATCTGTGAAGAAAAAGAATTGAATAAAAAATATATTAGAGTAGAAATAAATTCAATTCTATTATGTTTTTTTATTCATTTTTTTTTTTGGCTACAAGTATGGCTGATAATTGAGTCGAGCTACTCAGGCTCAGTTAGGATAGAAATGAGTCTAAAAAGATTGACTCGTTTATATGTAAAACAGTTGAGCTACTCAGACTTGACTCATTTTCTAACTGAACAAAACTTGAATAATTTTTTAGACTCGTTTAGAAAAACAAACTCGACAGGCTCGGCTCAATTATTAGTCCTAACTACTGGGTATTCAAGCTTGCGCCTACTATTCTCTCGAGTTCGAATACAAGCCACCGTAATTCAAACAAATTTAAAATAGGTTCATAACAAATAATAATGACTGACCTTTAAGAAGTACGAGCAATATTAAATCTAAAATATCTGAATTATTATAGATCAAACTCAGCAACGAACGAGATGTTATTATTGAATTTGAATTCAACGAACGGGATGTTATTATTGAATTTGAATTCAAGCGACTTATCCGTTGGAATCCAAGGAATGGTACGTAGGATTTATTAGCCAACCACAGACATGAATAATTGAATGAATATCAACTCTCATCCGTTCTTTGTGTGTCTGAGACGACACGTAAGAAGCTTCTGTATGAATGAAATATGGGCCTGACCCCCCCCCCCCCCCCATCTATCTACCTTTTTCTTTGGCAGCATCTTCAAGTCGGTAATATTAAAAAAGCCATAGCCTTTGAATTTTGAATTCAAAAATCTAAAACAATACATACTCCAAAGAAAAAAATGTGCCATTTTCGTACCATTACATTTTGAAAGCTGCATAGCCTTTGGTTTCTATGCGCATCACATCTAAGCTAATAGCTATATGAGATCTGGCAAGGCACACATTTCAACCGAAAGTGATAAGAAGTCGTCTTTACGCTTAATTTGTTGATTTTATTTATTAATTTAATACGTCTTAATCGTTTGATTGACAGTGAATTCTAATATTAATTAAGATTCGTTATTGATATGTCTGTCAATTGTGTTGGGTGAGACGAGTTCGTGTCGAGTCTTAGCGCGTGTCAAAAAATACTTCATTCATACCCAATTCGTTTATTAATTTGTGTATAACGAATCGTGTTATATCGACTTTTGTATCGTTTATAAACCCTATATAAACGAATCATTTCGTACATTTCTTCTAATTATCTTCACTCAAACCCGATTCATTTATTGGTTGTGTCGTGTCAGGTCCGCTCGTTTACTAAACAGGTGGTTTAAGGGAAGATTCAAATCCTCTAATTTTGTGTCTGTTCGTATTCTATTAAATGATCGTGTCATATTTTGGCAGCCCTAACTATTAATCTAATAATTGAGATGCATTTAATCAACAAGTTATATTTTCCATAATTGAATGCAGGAGGAAGCCAAGGGGATCAATATATCTTCAAAGGAGTAGATTAAGGTACCCCCAAAAAAAAAATTTGCTACAACACTATAGATTTTATAAATTTTATGGGTTTTAGATAGTAGTTTCTTAGATCTATTTATCATATAAAATTTGGGATAGATACTAAAAAAATTACAATCTTTTAGGTCATATTATAATTTTTTCAATTCAAATTACAAATTTTTGAGATATTGGGAATTGATATCCTAACAATTTTAAAATCTATCTCAAGTAACCCAAAAGTTAAAAATAGCCCCAAACATCTATAAAAATACTCACAAAACCTATATATGACGGGACAGTATTAAAATAAAAAATAATTTGGTACTGTAGTCTTCTTCCCCTTCTAATATATTTTCTTTCAAAATTTACAATGGTTGATTGCCTTACCATAGAGATTTACATTTATATAGTTTCATTTATTTATTTTACTTTTAAAAAAAAGAGCGTGGACAAATGAGAACGTGCAAAGGCTACCCTGATAGGGGCTCACTGGTAAATTTGTGTTTATTCAAAAAAATTAGTAAATTTATTTATCAAAGCAAAGCAAAATGTAAACTATTGAATTAATAAGCCTACTGAAACAAGTTTATAGGCCCTCTAAATTTATAATAGTTTTTAAATTATGAGAAGTGGTCATAAGAATTAATTATTGATTTTTTTTAACAAAAAAACCCAATTGAGTGGTTATAATTGAGAGGAAAGGAGTTATACACCTATATATTTTATTTTTTTAATTGAACGAAACTCATTAGATATTTCAAAAATAATTCAAACTTAACATTAGGAGAAAATAATTCTCAAAATCTCTTTTTTGTAATTTAATTATCTCATCCATATGCTACCAGTGGTCCTATTTGATGCACGAGTCTTGCAACCCCCTTCACTCCCACCCTATCTCCATCCCCAACCCTACGCCCACCTCATCTTAACCGGGATTATTGGAAAATTTTCTATTCGTTTGCTAAATTTATTTTTGAGAAAAATTCAAATATTGAGTAGTTCGTAAAGATGATGTATGTATTTATATTGTGATCGAAATAGACCAATAATTTTATTAAATAATGTAAAAATTAGAGAATTAAGAATTTAGAGAGAAAAAAGTTTTCCCAATCCCTTAAATATCATAATTTAATTTTTAAACTATAGGTTATATATCTTTATGTGTGTGTGTGTGACCAAAAGAATTAGACATGTTTGAAAAAGTAATACTATTTAGTGTTTATAAACTCGCGATCACAACATAAATTTTAAATGTACGCAATTTTAGAAAATTATATGCATTGTGTAGCTCAAGACTCTCTAACAATAATAGGACTTAGATGCTGTAGTAATAATTCCTATGAAACAAAAATTAATCCCTTTAGTCTTTTCATTTTTAAATTAATCTTGAAGTAATCTAACACATATCTATCTAATAAAACACTCAGCATTTTGAATTTTTATTTTTTATATATTTTCTCGCTCATTTTGGTCGCATTACTTATTTTTATCACAAGTTAAATTATTTAATTTTTTATTTAATTAAGATGTTATTTCTATACCATAATTTATACATATTAATATTTTTTAAGGTAGGGGCTTCCCACATCGGGGAAGTCTTGGGGTGTGTGTGTGTATATTAGTGTCAACCAACTCTTCCCTTTTAAGGGGTTGAGTTGGTTTGACTGTTAGGTTTTATCGTTTCTTGTCCAAAAAAAGAAAAAATGCTGCCGTGACAGCTGTGTGCGTGTGTACACCCTGACATTTCCTTGGTGTGTTCCCGGTCCTTCACCGGTCAAAGTGCCATGGGTTAAAGGTCCCTGTAGGGGGACTGGGGCTTCCCACATCGGGGAAGTCTTGGGGTGTGTGTGTGTATATTAGTGTCAACCAACTCTTCCCTTTTAAGGGGTTGAGTTGGTTTGACTGTTAGGTTTTATCGTTTCTTGTCCAAAAAAAAAGGTCATATATTTTGAAAAAAAATTATTGATTTTTTGATAGAATAATGAATAAAAATTAATTTTAAATCGAGGAAAAAAAAAAAGCAATAATCATTGTTGAGAGTACAGATCATTAAGTTTCATCCGTAGGATCACTACCTAGAGTTTCACAGAGAAGGTTCGGGACCCACATAGTCTACCGTTAGATTGATTTGACGTGACTGATGACGGAGTAATAAACGCTTCAGTGTACTGTTCTAGTTAAGGCCTCTAACCAGCCATCCCACATCGACGAGACTTGAAAAGTTTTAACCCTATAAATAGCGAAGCCTCGCAACAAAACTACGTCCCTTCGGGGACATCCGATAAAATTGGAACGATACAGAGAAGATTAGCATGGCCCCTGCGCAAGGATGACACGCACAAATCGAGAAATGGTCCAAATTTTTTTTGGACCTTTTTGCCCCTATTAATATCCTTCAAATTACCAAAGTGCCCTCGAAATTATCTTCTTTCCCGGAAATAACCCTTCTTGCGAGTCCACCTGTTCCCCTCTTTCTTCTCAGAGCTTTTTTCTGTTCAGCTGGAAATCGATTCTCCGGAGAAATTTTTCAATTCAATTTCTAGGGTTTGATGGCAAGAATATCGAACTGGTAAATATCATCTCCCTTCTTCGTTGCATATATGTTCTTACTCATCGTTAATATATATAAAATACTTGGGTTAATTTGCTTTACCTATCCCTTTTTTCTACTGAATGGTTGATCGTACAGTAGCTATTGGGGTTTCTTCTTTATCTATAACTTGATCTATTGCATAGTCTTTTTATTATTATTATTATGGTAAATTATGTTATGTTGAAGACCAACTAGCTTTTTCATCTCTAAAAACAAGCAAGAATTTATTTCTATCGAGGGTTGATGGAAGTTTTTACACTAACATAGGATAGCAGTAGATTCTTTAGCTTTAGAGCTTTTCAGTTTTCTCTCTTTCGAATAGTTAGTTTTATTCAAGGCTTGTTTGTTCTCTGGGTGCAATTTGCCAAAGCAATTCCTTTTGAGAAATACCCATTATTGGTGTCAATGTCTATCTATTCTTCATGATTTAAAGCTCTTCAGAAGCACATTTAGTTATGATTTATGGGGAGCTCTCGCGGTTTTTGCGATGCTTTCAGCTGGCTAGATGCAACATAAGAGTATGGTGCACTAAATTAAACTTGCTTGGGCTATGTACAGTTGTATTTAAGGAAAATAAATATTCAAAAGAATCCACATATAATGAGGAGTTATTAAATTACAATTTGTCGTGCGAAGAGTTTATGTGGGAGTAAACTTGCTGGACATAGATTCTGATTTGTTTTACAATTGTTTGACATAATTATAACCTTTTAGCAGTTGGTAAGATACATTTTGATTATAGCATATCAATTTTATTGTCCAGATGCCGTCTGCTATTGCAGAAATCTTTGAGATATCTATGAGGAGCCATTCCATTGTCGTTATGAATAATATATGCATGCATTACTGCAAACATACTCACTTTGCTGCGAATATTTTCTTCCTTAAAATACTTACTATTTAGTAACATTTGATATTGCACGTGTTGGTATGAATTACAACGATATCCTTACCCTAGAGTCATTGCTTAATTTTCCATGTGGTTATTTCACATGCATTAACATTGGTAGTAGTCATTCCTTCCTTTCCCATTTTTATTCTCTGGGGGCTTGTTTGCTAGTCCTGTGACATCTAGCAAGGGAAACCCGAAGGTGGTGTTATCCATATTACATAAATGAAGACCAAAATGCATTACTGTATATGCAGGCTCTTTGCTGTGAGTGTTTTCTTCATCTAAAATTTCAGTTACATCTAATTTATTACAAGATATGTGTGTAGCACAGTCAAAATTTCTTATGGGCCTCATAATCTCACTATGAAGTGACTACTATAATCAGTGTATGGGGCATGAAATTTTGCATGGAAGGAAATTTACAGCAAAGTGACACTCTAATCAGCTGATCTATACCTTTGGTTTTGAGCCATATTCATATTAATTTGAATTGCGCTACAAGTTGATGGAGACATGATTTAATATTTTTAACATGCAGTTTGCTTCATTTGGGAGCTAGTGGACACCAGGCCCTGGACTGCATAGGAGGACGGCTTAATGTTCTGCCCTTGTAGTGGTTTCCGGTGGAAGGGTGAGCAACTAGAAAATAGCTGAGGGCATTGTCTCATGAAATCCAAGCATTTTACATTCTCCACTAAGTATTTCTTGGCATTTTTGCTTACCACCTATTTCCATCAGACGCGGGAGTTGGGCAGTGTTTCTGACCAAAATGGAGTGAGTAGCTTGGGCGATGACCCTTCAAAGGTTTACGCTATAGGGACTGGAATGTGAAGTGTTCTGTGAGCATGGTACGAAATTATACATAGCAGATGACAGATTATCATTCTGGAAATAATGGACAGTTATTGTACTTTAATGGTAACTTAAGGTGAACATCTATATATGCAATATGCATTCTAAGGGATCTCCAATCAGTTTATAAAGGTGTTAAAACTTAAAAGTATGGTGTGTCGGATAGGTTTGTTGTTCACTTAGAATGATCTATCTGGATACATAGATCGACTGTGGAAGCAGGTTTCTGTCTGGGGACTGGGCTGCTTTGAGTTGCCTATAGGAGGAGTAACCGGAAAAGCCAAACAGGGTGTTGATCAGTTTCTATTTAAGCTCCATCTATACGTGCTGAAGATGTTATATGGCTACCTTGTAATCTAATTATGCTCATAACCTGGAGGAAATTTGATTTTTCTCTTGAAGCTGGCATGGACTCCCTTGTGGAGTGCAACATTATTAGCAATCAGGTCAGGAACGAGAAGCGCCTCGCCATCTGAAAAGTCTCTGTGCAGTTCTATCTGTCCCTTTGGACCGACTGGCAAAATGTCCAGGAGATTCAACTGTCAAGATCCATGGAGATTCTGTGTACCTATTTTATGTGGAGCATAGATGGTACAATTTGAATGACTTTGTTTCACATTCGGCCTTGCACGTAGTTCCTAATTGACCTCAAGGAACAGAAATGATTTATATCATTTCTACTAACAGCAGGGTAAATATGGTCCATGAATTATAAGACCAAGACACAAATATGGCACATACCAAATATATACGAATCAATGTAAGATCCGAATATAATAGAACACAAACTCTTATGTTAACACTCCATCACACACGAAAAAGTTTAGTATCGGATGAGGTATGATATGAAAAATTACTATTTTTGAATTAGTTATAACTGCGGGTTAATTGTACTGGAGGTTTTTAAAATATGAAATTTGTCTCATTTTGGTCCTCAGTGTTTTAATTGTATCATTTTGGTCTCTGAAGTATTAAATATGTTTTTATATAAAGTAGCTTACAATTCAAATCTCAAAAGATAAACAAAATGACTTTTATTTTTCGCGGTTGAGATCGCTTTAAATTTTACTTTAAAGTTAATCTAACGGCTAATATTAACACCTTAAATTTAATAGGAAAAATAGGCCCTAAGGGTGTGTTTGGAGTTATTTTTTAAAAGTACTTCTAGAAATTATTTTTCATAAGTACTTTAAAAAAAAAAAATAGTGTTTGAAATCGTCCCACTACTACCTCTACCACCGCCACCCCCACCACCACCACCCCCACCGCCGCCGCCACCACCACCACCACCGTCGCGCGCCGCCGTCACCGTCACTGCCATCGTCGTTGCCGCCATCGCCGCCGCTGCCATCACCACCACCACCGTCATCACCACCACCACCGTCATCACCACTGTCGCCATCGCCGCCATCGTCGCCACCACCACCATCGCCACCACCACCGCCGTCGCCGTCGCCGCCGCCACCACCACCGCCGCCACCACCACAGTCGCCGCCACCACCACCACCACCGTTGTCGCCGTCACCACCACCGCCACCATAGTCATTGCCACTCACCACAACCATCACCGTCTCCTACCACCACCACCTCTCACCCCCACTACAACCGATGCTTAAATTCATTTATCTCTCCTCTATGTTTGTGATTTGATTTTGGATATGAATACAAATATGTTTATTGTTTACCATTTTTTATTACTCTGTGCCTTCAGGCACAGGCAATAACTAGTGTTTTTATATGATCCATCAAGTAGATAGTGTCCAGATTGTTAACAATTTTTTATCATAAATTTATCATGTGATACTTAAATATGGACAAAAAATAAATTTAGATAACTCTTGATCAATTTTTTACTCAAATTTTGGTTAAATAGTTACCTAAATTATACAATTTTATCATGAATTATCCAAATTTTGGTCAAAAGTTATCTATATTACACATTTTTTTGTCAAGAGTTACCTAAATTTTTGTTTAACAGCTATCAAAATTATTTTTTGTCTATATTTAGGTATTACGTGATAAGTTTTATGATAAAAAATTGTTAGTAATTTAAATGTTGTCTAGTTGAAAGATTACATAGAAACATATTCAATATTTTAGAGATCAAAATAACGCAATTGAAATATTGGGGACTAAAATGAGACAAATTTTATACTTTTGGGACATCCAATGCAATTAATCCTATAACTTTTTATGTTAAATTATTGCTAATGTGGTTAGATTACAATAAAAAAAATTTGAATCGATTCCAAATAACTTTTCGATATAGTAAACTTAACACCCCTAAAAAAAAAGTGTAAAGATAGCTGAGAGTAGAGGTGATAATTTATGACACAATACGAAAACGTGACTCGAAATCAATACGAAATTAGGGGGTTAAGGTTGATCATTTTTTGATATGAACTTCTATATGACACAACTTGTTAACACGAATAATAAATGGGTTGGGTTAATATGAAATATGAACAATACGAAATTGACATGATTAACGTGTTCAAGTAATACTATAAGAATAAAATGTTAATTTTTTATTATATTTTATCAAGTAGTAATTTAATTCTTTTACAAAAAATATATATTTTTATTATTATATTTATTAAATTAATTTTTAGTTTATAAAAAAAGTACAAGAATATATTTGATTAAGTGATAATAAAATTTTCGACATAAAATTGAGCATTAAATGTTTTATTCACAAGTTATATAAGTCATCATGAACATGATATAAAAATAAATTTATATTTATATAATGAAGTAGCGTACAATTCAAATTTCAAAAGATAAACAAAATGACTTATACTTTTCGCGGTTCAGATCACTTTAAATTTTACTTTAAAGTTAATCTAACGGTTAATATTAACACCCTAAATTTAATAGGAAAAATAGGGCACAAATGGTGTGTTTTGAGTGACTTTTTAAAAATACTTCTAGAAATTATTTCTCATAACTACTTTAAAAAAAAAATTGTGTTTGAAACCGCCCCACCACTACCTCTACCACTACCACTACTGTCATCGCCGCCGCCGCCACCACCACCGTCGTCGTCGCCACCACCGCCCCCACCGATGCCATTGCCGCCGCCGCCATGGTCATTGTCACCCACCACAACCATCACCGTCTCCTACCACCATCACCTCTCAGCCCCACTACAACCGATGCTTAAATTCATTTATCTCTCCTATATATTTGTGATTTGATTTTGGATATAAATACAAATATGTTTATTGTTTACCATTTTTTAATACTCTGTGCCTTCAGACAATAACTATCTATATAATAAAGTAGCTTACAATTCAAATATCAAAAGATAAACAAAATGACTTTTGCTATTCGCGATTGAGATCACTTTAAATTTTACTTTAAAGTTATTCTAACGGTTAATATTAACACCCTAAATTTAATAAGAAAAATAGGCCCCTAAGGGTGTATTTGGAGTGACTTTTTAAAAGTACTACTAGAAATTATTTCTCATAAATACTTTAAAAAAAATAGTGTTTAAAACCGCTCCACCACTACCTCTACCACCACCGCCGCCGTCGCCGCCATCACTGTCGTTGTCGCCGCCGCCACTACCACCACCACTGCCGCCGACGCCACCACCACTGTCGTTGCCGCCACCACTACCACCACCACCATCGTCGTCGTCGCCGCCGCCACCGCAGCCACCATCGTCGCTGCCACCACCACCGACGCCATCGCCGCCACCACCCCCACCACTATCACCACCACCGTCACCACCACCGCCTCCACCAACATCACCACCATCCCCATCACCACCACTACCATTGCCGCCGCCACCGTCGCCACCACCACCACAACCATCGCCGCCGCCGCCACAACACCATCACCGTCTCCTACCACCACCACTGTCGCCCACCATCTCTTACCCCCACTACAAATCGATGTTTAAATTCATTTATCTCTTCTCTATATTTGTGATTTGATTTTAAATATGAATACAAATATGTTTATTGTTTACCATTTTTTATTACTCTGTGCCTTCAGACACAGGCAATAACTAGTATATAATAAAGTAGCTTACAATTCAAATTTCAAAAGATAAATAAAATGACTTTTACTTTTCGCGGTTCAGATCGTTTTAAATTTTACTTTAAAATTAATCTAACGGCTAATATTAACACCTTAAACTTAATAGGAAAAATAGGTCCCTAAGGGTGTGTTTAAAGTGACTTTTTAAAAGTATTTTAAGAAATTAATTTTCATAAATACTTAAAAAAAAAATAGTGTTTGAAACCACTCCACCACTACCTCTACCACCACCACTACTTCTATCACCGTCGTAGCTAGCGCCACCACCGCCGCCGTTGTCACAGCCGCCACCCCCCACCACCGCCATCACCACTGTCGCCGTCGTTGCCACCACCATCACCACCGTCATCGTCATCACCACCGCCACCATCACCACCACCATCGCCGCCACTACCGCCACCACCACTGTTGCCGCCACCACAACCACCATCGCCATCGCCATTGTCGCCACCGC
This sequence comes from Ilex aquifolium, assembly GCA_951799425.1. Taxonomy (NCBI): domain Eukaryota; kingdom Viridiplantae; phylum Streptophyta; class Magnoliopsida; order Aquifoliales; family Aquifoliaceae; genus Ilex; species Ilex aquifolium. The sequence goes on along the minus strand of OX637404.1, from coordinate 26,207,169 downwards.
CACCACCACCACCACTGCCGTCGCTGCCACCACCGTCATCGTCGTCACCATCGCCACCACCGCCACCACCACCACCACCACCACTGCAGCCGCCGCCACCACTGCGATCGCCGCCACCATCACCACCATCAGTATATAATAAAATAGCTTACAATTCAAATTTCAAAAGATAAACAAAATGACTGTTGTTTTTTGCGGTTCAGATTGTTTTAAATTTTATTTTAAAAGTAATCTAATGGCTAATATTAACACCCTAAATTTAATAGGGAAAATAGGGCCCTAAGGGTGTGTATGAAGTGACTTTTTAAAAGTACTTTTATAAATTATTTTTCTTAAGTACTTTAAAAAAAATAGTGTTTGAAATCGTTGTACCACTACTTCTACCACCACCACCCCTATCACCACTACCTCTACCACCACCACCGCCACCGCCACCGCCACCATCATCGACGCCGCCGCTACAACTACCACCACCACTGCTGCCATCGCCGCACACCACCATCGCCAACATAGTCACTGCCACCCGCCACAATCATCACCGTCTCCTACCACCACCACCTCTCACCCCCCACTACAATCGATACTTAAATTCATTTATCTCTCATCTATGTTTGTGATTTGATTGTGGATACGAATATAAATATGTTTATTGTTTATCATTTTTTTTTACTATGTGCTTTCAGACACAATAACTAGTAAATCTATATAATAAAGTACAATACAATTCAAATTTCAAAAGATAAATAAAATGACTTTTGTTTTTTGCGGTTGAGATCTCTTTAAATTTTACTGTAAAATTAATCCGACGGCTAATATTAACACTTCAAATCGCCGCCCCCCCACCACCACCACCACCACCGCCCCACCATCACCCCCTACCATCACCGTCGCCACCACCCTATCACCACCACCACCGTCGTCGCCGTCACCCCACCACTGTCGCCACCGTCATCGCCCACCACTACTGCCACCAACTGTCATCTACACCTACCACCGTCATTCGCCACCACTTATCACACTATCGCCCAGAAGAACCCATTGTCGCCCACCACCACCATCACAAACCTCCATCATCGTCGTCAACCATGACTACCACTACCACCATCGTCACCCAAAATCAACCACCACCATCACCGTTGCTACCCACGGCTGCCACCATCACCACGATCGTCGCTATCCACCACAACCATCATCGTCTCCAACCACCATCACAACTGTCACCTACCACCACTACCACTGCTCACCCCTATTACAATTAGGGTTTAAATTTTTTTGATTTTTGGTATAAATATAAATATGCTTATTGTTGATCATTTTTTTTATTATTCTGTACCTTCAGTCATAAGTAATAACTAATAAATTAATAAAATACGATACAATTCATTAAACTGATTTGATTAATATTGTTTAATGTTGGATACAAATCTGAAATGAGTCCAGACGACACTGATTGTGACTTCTAACTGGGACTCTGAGAGGATCCCAGTTGCCGGTTGAAAGGCGGTCAGTTTTTCGATTCAAGTGTACGGTACAATTAGAACGGGCCAGGCTCAGCGCGGCCCACATCAATTTCAAACACAACCTTGTATTTCTATTCGTTTGCAGTGCCCCCAGCTCCCGCCATTAACAACCAAGACAAGGAATGTATTCCTCAATATAATCGTCATTTGGGAAGAGTTTGAATCGTGGACGAGTGTGGGCAAGACGGCTTTGGCCGGCAAAGCATCAATGATGTTCGAAATTTTTGTATTAAAAAGCCTCGATGGTTTCGATTTTGGAAAAAAACGAAGATTGTTGCGATCTCAGAGATGGCGACCTTTCCCTCCACCTCCATGAAATTTCTATTGATAGTTCTGTTGTTGCAGTATCATGTGAACTCAGGTACTGTTACGGCTCACAGATATGGTGGTGAGCAGCCATTGGCCAAGATTGCAATCCACAACGCCGTTTTCGCACTTCACGACGCGGCCTCAATCAGAGCTTATCCACTTGTTCTTGGCACGAAGGTAAACTGTTTTTGTATTCCCCAAAAAACTGTTTTCTCCAAGGAACTGAAGTTCTTTGTTTTCTTTTCCAGACTAGGTTCTGATTCTATTTTTTTTTTTAATTTATTCTCAGCTCACTGGAATTGTGATACTTAGTTTGTACATGTTATTCACCTCTAGGCATAGGTATATAGGCAGCCTTTCGGCTCTATTAATTTGTTTTCTCCTTGAAGGCCTGTCGCATATGCCAATTGAAAATTAGATGAGTCATAGAGTAGAAATGTAAATGAGTAAACCAACGCAAGGAATTAGCCAAGAGGTTTTTCTTGGAGGGATTATTGTTCTTAGCTGCATTTTCTCAAGCCTGAAATCGTCACAATGCTTTTCAATGTATCCCAAGAGAAAAGTTGCTTGGATGCATTAGGACACCGGTAAGAGTGAAATTTATACTAACTATAAGCTGATGAGTGTATGCAAACACCTTTGATGCTAATTATCATCCAATTGATGATTCATGTGCGATTTAAAATTACATCATTCAGTTAATAGTGATTCAACATTGTTATGATTGTTACTCAGTTTCAAACCAAGCATTTAATGTCTCAATTCAATTGATTAGATGCTCAGTCCTAACTTTCAGGCGCATTGACTAATGACCAATAGCTGAACTGTGAGGTCTGATCTGAATGTAACCAATAACCATGCATTCATGCTGCATCTGTGCCTTCAGATTCAAAGATGGAGCATGCTACACTAGCAACGTCTGCAGATAAAGTGGAAACTTATTTGTTGCGCCATGTTTTAACTGTCTGGTCATTGTCTCTTGTCTTTTTTATGGGTGTAAAGTCTGTCCTACAACTATGTATATGCCCTTATTTCCCAGAATTTGTCAGCACAGTTTTTTCTGTAGGTAAGGAGACTAACTTGATGATGTATATTTTGGTCCATGTGTAGGGTGAAGATGCTCAGTGGATAAATGTGGAGCTAAGCTTTCCTAACCCTTCAGAAGATGATTGGGTTGGAGTTTTCTCACCTGCAAAATTCAAGTAATTTCATGATCATTACCTCCTTTGAAATGCTTTGCTCGACTCTTTTACATAGAAGTTAACTGCATGGTGGCTAGATAGTTTCATGGAAGAGTGCTACATGTAAAGCATTGCATACAAATTTCAATATCACTCTTTTAGGGCCGTGCCCATATATTTTGATCACTGCATGAGAAATTTTCAATATTTCATAGCGGTGAGACTGATAGAATCATTCTGCATATGGCAGTTCATCAACCTGTACCCCTGAGGACAATCCTAGACAACAGGCTCCTTATATATGTTCTGCACCAATAAAGGTATGTATTATCGTCTAATAACTTGTTTGACCACTATAAAAACCCAATCACTTCACCATTTTTGACATCTTTTTCAAACTAATACCATATTGAATGTCTTGGTTTCAGTACAAATACGCAAATGACTCCAGTTCTGATTATACAAAGACAGGCAATGCATCTTTGCAGTTCCAGCTAATTAATCAGCGGGCAGACTTCTCTTTTGCATTATTTTCAGGGGGGTTCTCAAACGTGCGTTCATGTCTCTTTCTGCTCCACTTTTTGCTCCAACTTTTCATGCATTTTACCTAATTTTTCCTTTCAACATCCCACAGTTAGCTTACACTCAATGTTGGCATCTGTCCCTGACTCAATTACCCTTCTTCTTCGTTCGTCGTCATCTTCTTGATGCCACCTTTTACTGTTTATAAGCACACTATTTATTCTGTTTCTTTGTAATGCAGCCAAAACTGGTGGCCATTTCAAATGCTATTACTTTTGCAAATCCTAAGGCGCCCCTTTATCCACGCCTTGCTCTAGGGAAATCTTGGAACAAAGTGAGTTTCTTTTTCTTTGATTTATTGATGTTAAAGCCTAAGCTAATATCCGTATTCCTTGATGTCTATGAAATCTTTGTTGAAAGTTACAATGTATGCCGCCAAGTAAAAATTGATTACTGATCTGGTTCAATGATAACTTTCGACATTCTTATTACTTTTCACCTTATGATTTAGTACTATCTTGAGGAAAGAACACATCCATCTGTAACCGTGAGATATAGTTTATGGATTCTCAGAGATAATATTTGCTGCAACCGTGGTGTAGCCCTTTTGTGATGGGGCATGCCAAAAACCAAATTAGGTCCTCACATGTTACTTCATGGTAGCTCTACTTTGGAGAGCACCAGATTGGCAATGTTATTGTAATACGCACCCAAGTTTCTTATACGACACCTGATCATCTTTATGCAGATGACAGTAACTTGGACGAGTGGCTATAACATTGATGAAGCTGTTCCACTTGTTGAATGGGGACTGGGGGGAGAACATAAAAAACAGTCACCTGCTGGAACATTGACATTTCACCGAAACAGCATGTGTGGTATAATCAACTTCCTAATTGTTAAGTGTAGAAGATTAACATAATATTAGAGGGAAAACAGAGAGAGGTTAAACTTAACCTAGCTCTCATACATCACTTGTATTTATAGTTAACTCACAATGATAATTACACATACACTCTCTTACTATAGACAATCTACACATACTACCCTAATACTCTTAACACTCCCCCTCAAGCTGGACTATATATATCATATAATCCAAGCTTGGAACAAATCGCTGTAAGACGTGTACGACTCAATGCTTTGGTAAACATATCTGCAAGCTGATCTTCAGATTTCACAAATGGAGTTGTAATCTCCCCAGCTACTATCTTGTCCCGAATAAAGTGACAATCAACCTCAATATGTTTGGTTCTCTCGTGAAACACAGGATTGGCAGCGATATGGATAGCTGCCTGGTTGTCACAGAATAACTGTAAAGGATGTTGAACTGGAAGTCCAATTTCCTGGAGGAAGTGTAGTAACCAAGTCAACTCACTCGTCGTATGTGCCATTGCCCTATACTCAGCTTCAGCACTGGACCTCGCTACCACAGATTGTTTCTTACTTTTCCATGAGACAACGTTACCTCCTAAGAAAGTACAATAACCAGTGGTTGATCTCCGATCAGAAGGAGAGCCAGCCCAATCAGCATCTGAGAAACCTTCCACTCTAAGATGTCCATTAGCTCGATATAACAATCCAAGTCCAGGAGCTCGTTTGAGATATCGCAGAATACGAGTAACTGCCTCCCAATGTGGTACTCTAGGACACCCCATGAACTGACTTACTATACTGACTGCATAAGAAATATCCGGTCGAGTAATAGTGAGATAATTGAGCTTCCCAACCAATCTGCGATACCGACCCGGATTCTCAAACAGTGCACCATCATCCATCAATAGTTTTTTGATTCGGATCCATAGGAACATCAATAGGCCTGCCACCCAGCAAACCTGCTTCCTCTAGCATGTCAAGCACATATTTCCTCTGGGATAAACAAATACCTTGTTTAGATCGAGCCACTTCAATACCCAAGAAATACCTGAGTTTTCCCAAATCCTTAGTGTGAAATCGATCCTGCAAGAATACTTTTAACTTGGCAATCCCCTCAGAATCATTCCCAGTAATCACAATATCATCTACATAGACTACCAATAGCACATATCCAGCATTTGTCTGTCTATGAAACACAGAATGATCTGTCTGACATCGAAGAAGACCAAACTCCAAAACTGCATCTGAAAACTTACCAAACCATGCCCTCGGTGACTGCTTCAAACCATACAAAGATTTCTTTAACCGACATACACTCTTACTATACTCCCCCTGAGCAGTAAACCCAGGTGGCTGCTCCATGTATACCTCTTCAACCAAGTCACCATGTAAGAAGGCATTCTTGACGTCTAATTGAAACAAGGGCCAATCAAGATTAGCAGCCAAAGAAATCAAGATACGAACAGAGGAAATTTTAGCAACAGGAGAGAAAGTCTCCTCATAATCAACACCATAAGTCTGAGTAAAGCCCTTTGCAACAAGTCGGGCTTTGAGACGCTCCACAGAACCATCCGGATGAAACTTAACAGTATACACCCAACGACAACCAACAGTTCGTTTACCAGGAGGTAAAGGAACGAGATCCCAAGTCCCATTATGATGTAAGGCATCCATCTCATCTTTCATAGCTTTCCTCCAACCCGAATCAGATAATGCATCCTGTAAACGCTTAGGAATAGAGATAGTAGATAATTGAGAGGTAAAACAAGAGAAGACAGGAGATAAGGCATCATATGAAACAAAATGAGCAATGGGATGATTAGTAACACACGAACGAGTACCTTTTCGAAGAGCAATAGGTAGAGAGTCTAAATTACCTGATGGACCAGGATCAGCAGACGGCAAGGAAGACGGTACGGGCACCTCAGTCGATGGGCGAGGACGGCGAGAGTAGACACGGAGAGGTAAAGTAGATGGCAACACAATGGGCAGCGGAATATCTGAAGTACATGGTGGTACAGGAGATGTCCCAAAGTCCAGATCCAAAGGCTGAGAAGGTGCTGAAAAATATGGAACAGATTCCGCAAACGTGACATCGGCACTAGTAAAGTATCGTCGCAGAGAAGGACTGTAGCAACGATACCCCTTCTGTGTGCGGGAATAACCAAGAAATACACATTTGGTAGCTCGAGGGTCAAGTTTATCAAACCCAGGACCCAAATTGTGAACATAACAGACACAACCAAAAACCTTAGGTGCTAAGGAAAATAAGGGTTTATTAGGAAAAAGGACAGAATATGGACTTTGCCCATTTAACACAGAGGATGGCATACGGTTAATAAGATGACAAGCAGTAAGAACAGCATCACTCCAAAAATACCGGGGAATATTCATCTGGAATAACAAGGCACGGGTGACTTCCAACAAATGACGGTTTTTGCGTTCAGCAACACCGTTCTGTGGAGATGTGTAAGCACAAGAAGTCTGATGAATAATGCCAGTTTTACTAAGATAAGCTGAAAAAGGATCAGATTCATATTCCCGAGCATTATCAGAACGTAAAGTACGTATACGACAACCATACTGAGTTTTTATCTCCTTACGAAAGGTCTCAAATATAGAGAATAATTCAGACCGAGCTTTCATCAAAAACAACCAAGTCACACGAGAATAGTCATCCACAAATGTCACAAAATAAGGATATTTATTAGATGAAATATTCTTTATTGGACCCCAGACATCAGAATGTACTAACTCAAAGGGACTAGACACACGATTATTGACTCTAGACTGAAATGACACACGGTGATGCTTACTGAGTTGACAAGCTTCACAAGGCAAAGACGACACAGAACTAAGACTGGGAACTTGGCGCTTCAGATTCTGGAGAGAGGGATGTCCAAGACGACAATGCCATTGAAAAGGAGACAACGATGTATGTAGAGCCCGGGTAGGTGAATCAAAGTCAAGGTAATATAGACCACCAGCTTCATGCCCCGTACCAATCTTCCTCTTCGTCTTGAGATCCTGAAAGACACAATAAGAGGGATAAAATGTTACAGAACAATTGAGAGAACGGGTAATCTTGCTAATGGAAAGTAAACTAAACGGAAACTGAGGAACAAATAACACAGAAGATAGGGACATATCAGGATTCAAGTGAGTAGTCCCCAGACCTGAAACTTTAGAACAAGTACCATTAGCAAGAGTAACGCTACGTGTGGAAGTAGCAGACTGATAAGTAGAAAAAACTTCAGACGCACCAGTCATGTGGTCAGAAGCACCAGAGTCTATGATCCAGGGATTGCGAGTGGAGGACAATAAACAAGTGGAAGCAGTACCTGACTGGGCAAAAGTAGCAGTGGAGGGAGATGGAACAGCCTGTTGCTGGGACAGGAACTGAGCATACTCCTCTCGTGTAATAGTAACCAACCCAGTGTCTTGATTGAGTTCCATAAGGACAGCAAATAAAAGAAGAAAATCACTAGATCACTGAACCGTACAAGAATCACCTACTGCACTGCTGAACCGAAGAAGAGAAGAGTGCTGGACCACTGAACCGGACCAAATAGGTCCTGTTGGAACACTGAACCGGCCCACAAGGGGCTGCTGGAGCACTGAACCAGCCCACAAGGGCCTGTTGAAGCACTGAACCGGCCCACAAGGGCCGCTGGAATACTGAACCGGCCCACAAGGGGCTGCTGGAGCACTGAACCGGCCCACAAGGGCCTGCTGAACCACTGAACCGGCCCACAAGGGCTGCTGGGACACTGAACCGGGCTGAAAAACTCGGCTGAAGCACTGAACCGGGCTGAAAAACCCTGCTGAAGCACTGAACCGGACCGGTTTGGGCTTCTGGATCACTGAACCGGGCTGAAAAACCGGCTGAAGCACTGAACCGGACCGGTTTGGGCTTCTGGATCACTGAACCGGACCGCTAAACCTTCTGGACCGCTGAAACGGTCTGAAAAACCGGATTAAAACCCTAAACCGAACCGGCTGAACCGAAATAAATTAATTTAGGGTTTCGGGCTTGACCCGATCCTGACCCGGCCTTCGTCTTCTTCACTTAGGGTTCCACAGAACCCTTCTGATCTTCGACGGCGCAAGGCACACCACCACAGCACACCACCACCACGAACGATAGCCCACCACACTCGATCACCACAGGCGATCGCGAGCCACACCACCACTGCACACTACCACCACAGTCGATCGCGACCAGTTCTTCGACTGCCTCGACAACCACCACCACAGACAACCACAACAACAGACTTCGCCTGCCTCACCACCACCACAGGCAGTCAACCACCACCACGACTGTGCCTTCGACACCACCTGCAACGAACGACTCGACTACACCAGTCGACTAGCACAATACAACACAACGAACAACACAGACCACCACCAACCACCACCAACGATCAACACAGACAACCACCACCAACGATCAACACAGACCACCACAATACAACACCAACGATCAACACAGAAAATCACCAACGATAAAATAATTTATTCAGAGTATATATTTATGATCGTAATGCTCTGATACCATGTTAAGTGTAGAAGATTAACATAATATTAGAGGGAAAACAGAGAGAGGTTAAACTTAACCTAGCTCTCATACATCACTTGTATTTATAGTTAACTCACAATGATAATTACACATACACTCTCTTACTATAGACAATCTACACATACTACCCTAATACTCTTAACACTAATGATGGCACTTAACATTTTCCCCATAATAATTTCCAAATGTAGAATCTGAATAATATATCGGGCTTGAGAAAGACACTGAATGATCATCTCCCTGGCCTTGATAAGTTGTTAACCTAAAATGAATCTCCTTGCAGCATATTGTATATGTGTGTGCTAACTATTGAAAGGTCATGTATTGTATTTAACAAGTATGACTGTATGAGACTATTGAAAGGTAGTCATCTCTTGATCTTAAAGTTCCTGTGGTGCTGGGATTTTGTTAGTCAACTTTTAGCCCTTGAAGTAATCTCCCTATTACCAATCAATTCAACTTTACTTAACTCAACAAAGTCTTGTCTCAACATTTTTAGGGTGGCTACATAAATCTTATTTTGCCGTTGTGCTTTATTGAGAGCCGTGTTTTCTGTTAAACCATAAGCTATCATATATTTTTTTACTGTTTCACTTAAAGTTAATTTTGATCTTCCTCTACCTCTAAGTTTACCTTCAATAGCTATCATATCACTCTTTCTCACCGGTGCCTTAGTAGATTGTCTATAGATATGTCTACACCACCTAAGTCGATTCTCTCTAAATTTATTTCCTATATGTACTACATCCACTTTTGCACAGATTTATTCGTTCTTAATTTTATATTTTTTAATTTTACCACGCATTCATCTTAACATTCTTATTTCTGCCACACTTAATTTTTGAACGTGTTGTTTCTTAATTGCCCAACACTCAGTACCATAAGGCATAGCGGGTTTTATGGTTGTTCAATAGAATTTTTCTTTTAGCTTAAAGAGTACGCATCTATTACATAATACTCCAGATACATTCTTCCATTTAGTCCATCCAATTCTATGGGAAACATCATCACCAATCTCACACTCTCTATGAATAATAAACCCTAAATATTTAAAGTGTTCACTATCGGTATCTCTTTATATTCAATTTTTACTTCTTGATTTTGATTTTTTCTTTTACTAAAGTTATTGCATATATTCATTTTTAGTCCTATTTATCCTAAATCCTTTCAATTCTAGAGCTTCTCATTATATTTCTAGTTTATTATTAATTTTTTATTTATTTTCATCTATTAATACAATGTCGTCCGCAAATAGCATACAACATGGGAGCTCATGTTGAATGTGTTTAGTCAATTGATCCATAATCAGCACAAAAAGATATGGACTCAAAGCAAAACTCGGATGTAAACATAAAGTAATTGGGAATTCATTAGTCTCTTCAGTCATTGTTTTCACTAAATTACTACATTATCATAATATCCTTAATCACATCAATATACTTAATAACATTTTCTTCTCTAAAACTCTCTATAATATATCTCTAGGAATTTTATCATATGTTTTCTCTAAGTCTATAAAAATCATATGAAGATCCTTAGTTTTCTCCATTAATCTTTGACGTACATACCTTTCATTATTGAGTTCTCTGGCATAAATCCAAACTGATTCTCAAAAACTATTGTTTCAAACCTTAATTTTTGTTTGATCACTCTCTCTGAAGTTTGACTGTATGACTTATTAGTTTAATACATCAATAGTTTGTACAATTTTGTATATCTCCCTTATTCTTATAGATATGTACTAAAAATATTCTTCCTCCACTCATCGGACATTTTCTTGGTCGTTATAATTTTGTTAAATAATTTAGTTAACCATGATACCTCAGTATCTCCTAGACATTTTCAAATCTCAATAGGTATACCATCAGGTTCTAAAACTTTCTCTGTCTTTATTTGCTTCAATGTCTTCTTTACCTCCGATATCCTAATCCTACAAAAAAAAAAGGTATTTTCTCTAATCTCCCTAATTATACTGTAGAAAGGCTCTCAGCACGGCGGACAGTCCTGCTCCATGATATCATTCTTAAAAGTGTTTGAATATAGAAAGAATTCCTAAACAAGCTGAAAGGAAGAAAATCATGTGGTACAATATCAGCATTAATTTTGTTTTAACTATCTGGACTAAAAGGTTCCTTCTTCAAAAAAATTATTTGGCATTGGTGTATTGTGATTTGTGTTGTTATTTCTTTTTCTAGAATATGGTGTGCCCATGATTCAGCCAAAACATAAAATGGAAGCTGGGAAATTAAGAAATGCTGGATAGAACCTAATAGGAATAGAAAAGAACTTGAAATTGAGAACTGACAATCACCATTTCAAAGTTCCATACTTGTTTAAACTTGGACAAAAAATATGAGGAAAAAAATCGAAAATCACCATTAAATGTTTGAACTTGATACCATTTTAATGGCAAAATGTTATTTTTAATGTCCAGGTCCACCTGCAAGAACAGTTGGCTGGCGTGATCCTGGATTCATTCATACAAGTTTCTTAAAACATATGTGGCCTAACTCAGTGTATGCACCTAAAGATCATTTTCATGATGGCTCAGAAGCATTAGTGTATGTCTTAATGGCTGTCAACAATGGTTTGTTTATTCAGGTACACTTACAGGCTTGGTCATAGGCTATTCAATGGTTCCTATATCTGGAGCAAGATCTACTCTTTCAAATCATCACCCTACCCAGGGCAGGACTCAGTACAGCGTGTTATAATATTTGGCGACATGGGAAAGGTAATATTACCCAACGTGAAACATACGGCAAGAAAAGTAAGAACTATATTGTTTTTTTTAAATGCCTTGTTTATATAATATTATAGATGCTTTCTTGAGGTTTGTTTTCCTTATGGTTAGTATGGTTCAAAGTATTAGCCAATACCGATAAAACCCGGCCGAGTCGTATCCGACTCGGCACCTTCCGAAACAATACCATTACACAATAAGTATAAACACTGAGTCTCACACGACTCGTCCGAGTTATATCCGAGTCAATCTCGAGTCGCCGAGTTATCATCACCGAATCGGCCGATACAGTTTCGCGACGCTATGACCTGAATCTCTCGTAATGTTTAACATTTTCTTTTAGGTTGCATCGCCCAATACCGCGTCGCGACGCCTCGATCAATGTATCTCAGAGTTTTCCGAGTTGATGGTCAATACCACGACCTTGAACCATGATGGTCACACAATTTAGGCTTCTTCCATGGTTTTACTGTGTCCACCCCTACTATTTACTTTGTGGTGTGTGTGTGTGTGTGTGTGTGTGTGAGGAGGGAGAGAGAGACTAGTGGAAATGTATATATAAGTTATGCTCTTCTTTTTATGACTCGGTGATTCTTGTAGACACTAGTGAAAGAAGGGGAAGAACACAAAATATATTCACATCATTGTTTTGCTAATTCACTGTAAAGTTTTTTATACATGTTTTCTTTAAAGCCCACCTGCTCATCAATTGGCTTGTTGTACACACCTTTTTTTGGTCTTTCGTACACCTATATCATCGTACATTTTAACTATCAACTTTGGTCAAAATTGTTGAGTGGAAATCTTATTCAGCTTTATGACACTGAACACAGATTATGAGATGATATGAGTATGTACAGTGAGGTATACATGAAGTTCCTTTGAACAATATGTTGGTAAAGAATATTACATTCCTCTTTTTTTTTTTCAGGCGGAACGTGATGGTTCAAATGAATACAGTAATTACCAGCCTGGTTCACTTAATACCACAGATCAGCTAATCAAGGACTTAGATAACATCGACATAGTTTTCCACATAGGAGATATGACCTATGCAAATGGCTACATTTCCCAGTGGGACCAGTTTACCTCACAGGTGGAACCCATTGCATCAACCGTTCCATATATGGTCGCAAGGTTGGTGTAGTTGTTCTGGGAGTTCAGCCATATCTAGTTATATGTACGCTACAAATTTACAATGTTACCAAAACTTACATGTTTGATGTCTCTTCAGCGGTAATCATGAACGTGACACACCCGGGACAGGATCATTCTATGACACTAATGATTCAGGAGGTGAGTGTGGGGTGTTAGCTGAGACCATGTTTTATGTACCTGCGGAGAACAGAGCTAAGTTCTGGTAAGTTGTGGGATTTCTTTATGAAGTTATTGTTTCATCCCCAATTCCAAGTGTCAGAAATAGTAAGCATAGATCATTATGTGAGCATAGGTTGGAAAATTTCCTAAAATTACATTGCCTTATTAATCTTATTATATAAGAGCTCAATCTTTAAAGAAAAAGGCATAGCCACACAGTGTACTTTTTAAACTTTTTTTTTGGGGGGGATTTCAGTAATTCTAGGTATTTTGTTGAATTATTATGGAAAGGAAGCTAGTTCCTACTGCACTTTTCCGTTTGGGCCCTTTGTCATAACTTTAACGTCCAACTGTGTATCAACCCTTAGGGGTGGTCCGGTGTTTGAGTCTAGCTTTTGGTAACCTAAATGTCTCAGGTTCAATTCCTTCTCACACTCTCTAAGGGCTAGCCACTCTTTGTTCTTTTAGGGACATGCTCTAACCTAGCTCAAGCCACGGTGTGGCTAGCCGTTGAGCTCGAGTGAGTAGTTGGTGCAAGCTTGGATAACTAGTAGCCAAAAAAAAAAAAGTCCAACTGTGAATCCAATATTTCCTCTGAAAACGTGTCAACTGTGCTACAGGTATTCGACGGATTATGGCATGTTCCATTTTTGCATAGCTGACACCGAGCATGATTGGAGAGAGGGTTCTGAACAGTACAGATTCATTGAGAATTGTCTTGCATCAGCAGACAGGCAGAAGCAGCCTTGGTTGATCTTTGCTGCTCATCGTGTGCTTGGTTATTCCTCAAATGATTTTTTAGCCTCACAAGGCTCATTTGAGGAGCCCATGGGGAGAGAAAGCTTGCAGAAGCTTTGGCAGAAATACAAGGTGGATATAGCAATTTATGGTCATGTCCACAACTATGAGCGAACATGCCCCATTTACCAGGTAAAACCTAAATTTCAAAGCAAACGACGTGTTCTAAGCATTGTAATCTAGTCAACAGATGCATAAAATAAACTGTATACATATTGTTCAACATGTATCAACTTACATTGCATTAGATAGAGTTATGTGGTTGTGTTACCAGAGACAACCCTGAAAGGCTGTCTATGGCATAGTTAGTTGAGTTGCACTTCTAAGTGCTTCTCTTTGGCCTTTCGCTAGCACTGATGGTGTTGAAATTACATCATATAGCATTACACTTGCCAAATATACGGGGCTTTTGTGAGCTTGTCATTTGTTTCTGGACTTTGCTTCTCTGTGGCATCAAATTGCTCTGTGTCCATTTACTGTGGCCATTTATCCTGATCCTTGATTGTTTATACCTGTGCTGCAGAATCAATGCGTGAATGAAGAAACATCTCATTATTCAGGCACTGTGAATGGAACAATCCACGTTGTTGTTGGTGGAGGAGGGAGTCACTTATCAGACTTCAGCCCGCTCCAGACCTTCTGGAGCCTTTATAGAGATCGCGACTATGGATTTGTTAAACTCACTGCATTTAATCACTCATCACTCCTCTTCGAGTACAAAAAGAGCAGCGACGGAAAAGTTTATGATACTTTTACCATCTCAAGGGACTACAGGGATGTCTTGGCTTGTGTACAGGATGGTTGTGAACCAACCACTTTGGCTACTTGAATCTTTTTTTTTTATCAGAACTACTTGAATCTGAATGTATTCTTTTCAGAGTGGTGTTTACTGTTTTGGCCAAGTGCTCCGAGGCAAGAAATGTTTCTCCCTCAATACAATTCATGTTTTGGGTTGCTATCAATATGAAACATATGTATTCTTTTTTTTCCTCTGAACAGTGTTACATTGTTACAGAGTACTTCATTTATTTGCAAAAAACTTATTCCGACCCTCTTAGACCCTGTGATGGCGGGAGTTTTATGCACTAGGTACATATTTTTTAATAAGTTTATACTTGGTCAACAAATAAAAGAAAAAGGAATAAGATGAAGAATTGCCATTGATATTCGTAGATTGAGATTTTTTTTCCCTGCCGACTCCTCTGTTCTTTTATTATATTTTCTGTTTTTTTCCATGCAATAACTCATTTTTTTAATAATATACAATAAATTATTAATGGAAAATTTTCTGCCTTTTTTGCAGGCATACATTTCTAAAGTAAATTATATATATGACCCCTCAAATTTTGACCCTTGTGTTAATTAAGTCTTTAACCTTTTTTTGTGTTAATTGAGTCATTCTATCTGTCTTTGTTAGATTTTCTAATAGAGAACGGCGAAGTGTGTCATTCATGTGACACAAATGAATGTAATAAACCATATATATGACCTTTAAAACTATGATCTTTGTATCAATTAAGCAGTTGAATTTTATTTTTTTTTGTCAATTGAGCCTTAAACTCTCTAATTGTGTCAATTGAGTCATTTTGTCTTTTTGTGCATTATAGTCACTGTGAGTGACACACTTTAACAGAGGTAGACAAAAAGACTCAATTGACACAATTAGAGAGTTCAGGGGCTCAATTAACAAAAAAAAAATCTTAATTGATACAAAAATCATAATTTAAAAGTCAGGTTTGTAATTTACTCTTTTATCTAAGCATAATATGATGAAATACTGCTACACTAACCCACAAAATATAGGATGTTGAATGTTGATTAAGCAAATTTGTCGTAGTCAAACTTTTATAGTCTATGAAGCACGGATACGGATACGGCGATACGGGATACGGCGATACAGATACGGCGATACGGCAAAACTTAAAAAAATAGGATACGGATACGGCTAGGATACGTCCATAAAATATATATTTTTTTAAAT
This sequence comes from Ilex aquifolium, assembly GCA_951799425.1. Lineage (NCBI taxonomy): Eukaryota > Viridiplantae > Streptophyta > Magnoliopsida > Aquifoliales > Aquifoliaceae > Ilex > Ilex aquifolium. Next base: position 26,191,343 of record OX637404.1, on the reverse strand, counting down.
TTTATTATTATATTTAATGTAATAATTATGATTTATAAAGTGAATCACACATCTACCAAAGATATATAATAATAACTAACCATTCTATCATTTATAAATCATACATATTTGCAAATAAGGGCTCAAACATATTTGCTCTTGTGCCCCTATATTTTTTAAAAAATTCAAGTAATACCCCGTCGTATCCGAAAAGTATCAGAGGCGTATCCGGCCGTATCCGAAAATCAAATTTATTTTTTTAATTTTCGGATACGTCTCAGCCGTATCCGATACGTATCCGGCCGTATCGGAGGCGTATCGGTATCCAAAACGTATCCGATACCGATACTTTGACCATTTCGAAGTATCCGTGCTTCATAGTTTATAGTACTCTAAAATAAATAAATAAAATAATAATAAAATGTCAAATACGTTGTGTTACTACCTTTTTAATTCGAATGGCTGAGGCTCCATTACTTACGTGTGCTTAGTCGTTGGCGTTGATTTAATTATTTTTAATCACTATAAATATTCGATGTTGGATCATATACGATGTATAAGAAGAAAACCAACTTAATATTGAGAGACTAGAGAGGATGAAATATTAAATAACATTCAAATTTGAACATTTTTGAATAAGAATCTAATAGGTTTACACAACACCAAAACATAACTTCAATCACTATTACCATGCCAAAAATGTTATAACACGATTAATTAGGTGTTAACATAGTATAGCTCGACTTGGGAATAGATTACATAAAGGCGTAACTGAATTCAATATTAATACATGTTTCAACTTTACAAGTGAATTCCATCCATCCGGGGGCGCTCAACAGTTTAATCAAAAAAGCTTGGGCTTTATGTCTCATTTTTAAAGAAGGCTCCAAATTTTTAGATATCATAAATAATCCATTTAAAAAAAATAAATTCATAAATATTTTAAGGCTTATAAAAATGACTTATAAAAACACAAGTCCAACAAAAAAAAAAATTAAGGCCTCATAATTTATAGGTGTACAGTAATAGTCTAAACAAAAAATTTAAATCTACGCCCAAATAAAAGATTTCAACTTAAGTAGATTGAGTCTATTGATTCAGCTGTGAAATTAAAAAGCCGTAAAATTTATTTTTTCAAATAAAGAAAAAAAATTAATTGTAATACTAAAGTTACTAAAAAATCTAGTTTTAACCCTCCAAAAGAGTCAAGTTTAAACTTACCATCATAATTTTTCAATCATTATTTCTCTATCTTACCATTAAGTTCAAATATGGTAACAAAAACTTGTAAATAAAAATTTAATTAATATTTTTGTATTTAAAAAAATTAAAAATTAAATTTATTATTAATATTAAAAATAAAAAAAAACCTCGTTTCTGCTTTAGGCCCCAAAATGTCTAGAGCCACCCCCGCATCCATCATATTTTATGTTGTCTCTCCAGCAATTTATAATATAAAAAAAAAGCAGATTTCAATAAATTCATTTGACGGTCTCAAACAGACTCATCCAACGGTGGCCAACATCCCTTTTAAAATCATTCACATTACACCGTACATTCATACACGGATTACCCCTAATGTATTATAAAAGGTGGCAACCATTTAATTTAAGGGACAAACTTATGTGATTTGAACATGACGAGTCCGAAATTGACTGGGCCGAGCCCAACTTATACGGACCAAGAAAGCCCAAAGAAGAGCCCAAATTACGGTTGCAAATGGATACAGAGCACAAAATCCAAACCCATGGACCGAGGGGTGACCACCCATGAGAGAGGCACTTTGGCCACGCCCAAGGGGGTGTCGCCTAGAGGATGGCCACGCCCAAGGGGCGCCTAGCAGGCTGGCCACGCCCAAGTGGGCGCCTGCCCAGTCCAAGCCCTCCTCCTCCTTTGTCTCCTCACTACATGAAGGCCTCCTCCAAATCAAGCTTAGTCCATCTCAGGACCACCTCCAAATCAAGCTTAGTCCATCTCAGCACCACCTCCGATGGAATAGGGGCACGAGGGAGAAAATGTCGGGATACGCACCGGAGATCAAATCCTACCATACTTGTACTTACCAAAGTGATGGAATCCTACCATAACTACACTTACCAAAATAGTGGTGACCGCCTCAACTCACCGCCTCAGTAAACCTATATAATGTAAGCTCTCTCCACTTGGAGAGGCATCTCATGATCTCATAACCAACACACATCACACCTCCTACACCTCTACACATTGCTCTCCCTCTCTCTCCCTCAATACACTGTAACTCTCCGGAGTACCCTTATTCATCAATAAAGAACACCGGCCATCGCTGCCATTCCAGAGAGTGGACGTAGGTCATCCGAGACCGAACCACTATAAATCCCTGTGTTAATTCTCTGTTTACTGTTCTGATTCATTGATTGTCATTGATTGCCTGCTAACTACTCATTAATTGCATCATTACTCATACTTGACTGTTGATCTTGCCAAAGATAATTTTGTGCATCATCAGTTTGGCGCCGTCTGTGGGAACGACAAAGTTTCTATTACTCTACTTCTTTGCTCATTGAATCCATGGCAATCACCACGAGATCAAGGTCTCAACAACCGGGAGAAAACAACCAGGCCCACCGGGAATAGGCTCCTCCTCCCATCGTACCTGGGGAACCTTCTACTACTGTTACTCCCGCCACTGGACAACAACAACTCCTCCAGACCATGCAGCTGCTGGTGAGCCAGAACCAGCAGATCATCCAACTCATGCTCTCCCAATGAGGAGTCCCACTCCCTCCACCAGGAGAGGAACAGCCTGTCCCTTCTGGACGCCAGACTGCCCCCCACCATGGGGTCTCTCACCATAATGCTCCAAGGCCACACCAGGGTGCCCCTCGCCCAGTAATCCCTCCTCAGCGTACGGGGAACTCACGTGTTCCCCCTCCTCATGTACCTGCGTAGGAGGACGAGAGAGAATGCCAATGACTCTCATCTATCCTTTATCGTTTTAGATTATTTATTCTGTTATTCATTATTTTATGAAATAACTTTCTGCGAAGATTATTGTGTCCAGAATTGTTGTGCTTTCCTAAAATTTACAGACAGCTTACAAAAGTCTGAACATGATCTAGCAACAAGGTAGACAAAAGGCGACCATCGCCAGGCGCCCAGCAGCAGGCGCCCTCAGCAGTAGATGCCGACGAGGGGTCTCAGAGGCGCCCCCATGGTGCCTAGACGAAGGGTCTCCCCCTCTCCACCTTAAGCGCTCTCATGAAGCCGCCAGACAAGGGGTCTCATCCTCTCCACCTTGGGCGCCCCCATGATGCCGACGAGGGGTCTCGCCTTCTCTACCTTGGGCGCCCCATGGTGCCTAGACAAGGGGTCTCGCCCTCTCCACCTTGGGCACCCCCATGATGCCGACGAAGGGTCTCGCCCTCTCCACCTTGAGTGCTCCCATGGTGTCGCCTAGACGAGGGGTCTCGCCCCCTCTCACCAGGCACCCAGCAGCAGGCAGCCAACCTCAGGCGCCCAATCTCAAGCACCCAGCCTCAGGCGCCCAGAAATAGGTGCCCAGTCTCAGGCGTTTAGCCTCATGCGCCTAGCAGCTAATGCCCAACACAAGGCGCCCAGCAGTAGGGGCCCACCAGGCGCCCAGCTCCTCAGCACCATCTCTCATCTCCTCCATCTCTATGGAGTGAGCCTCTGGCCTAGTAGCTCTCTCAAGTGCTACTCAAAGGTCAGCCTCAAGTTGAGCAGCCCCTTTCATGCGCTAGCCTCAACTTCTCAGCGGCATCCTCTCGTGCCTGCCGCTCGAGCCTTAACAGTTTCACGGCATCCTCTCGTGCCTGCCGTGCAAGCTACGCGGCATCCTCTCGCGCCTTCCGCACAAACCATTAACTGCTCTTCAGCAGTCTCATGTGTCCGCCTCTTCACTGCCTGGCCATCAATTACCTCCCTGTCAGCGTACCTGTAAACAGGCAGGGCAAAACAACAGCCACCTATAGGCATTCAAAGCCAAAAATATAAAGGAAGAAAGCCAAAGAGGAGTGCGGGACACACCTTGTAAGCCTCTGCTACGGCAGCCATCTCCCGAGACTACACGTAGCTCGGCCTCTACGACTCTGCTCTCGCGCACGTAGTCACCAAGTAAGCCTCTGCTACGGCAGCCATCTCCCGAGACTATACGTAGCTCGGCCTCTATAACTCTGCTCTCGTGCACGTAGTCACCAAGTAAGCCTCTGCTACGGCAGCCATCTCCCGAGACTATACGTAGTTCGGCCTATGACTCTGCTCTCGCGCAAGTAGTCACCTAGTAAGTCTCTGCTACGGCAGCCATCACCCGAGACTATACGTAGCTCGGCCTATGACTTTGCTCTCGCGCAAGTAGTCACCTTGAAAGCCTCTGCTACGACAGCCATCACCCGAGACTATACGTAGCTCAACCTATGACTCTGCTCTCGCGCAAGTAGTCACCTAGTAAGCCTCTGCCATGACAGTCATCTCTCGAGACTATACGTAACTCGGCCTATGTAGTCTGCCACGACAGCCATCCTCCGAGACTAAAAGTAGCTCGGCCTCAGCTCATGCGGCCCTCCTACGGGACATCTACAATGACTTTGCTCTCATGCAAACAACCTGCCTCTCTCTCCAGGTAATCATGTTAAATATTTGAATATTGGGATAACATTGTTTTTGCCAGGCACACTTTTGAAGCTCAGGCTGCAGTCCCCGTAGCAAGACTGCATTGGAGTCTCAACTCCTACAGTAGTACAACAGTTAGCTCTGGTACACACATGAGCCACAGTCTGGGAAAGAATGGGGGCACCACCGGGTCCTTTCTCCCAGGAAGCAATCTAGCCATCGGACCTTAACTGAGAAGCACTGGGGGCATCAAACCTCGCCCTCTTGGGAGGAGGAGAAGACACCACCCTAAAAGCACAAGGAGTCTCCATCATCGCCCTATCAACAGGACGCCTGTAATCAGAGACAAGGTCAGCTAATGGCTAAGCAACAGAGAGGCGCCGCCCAAAGCAAGACTCAAGGTGTCGCCCAAGACGCCCTGCCAACCTCTTGGTGTCGCCCAAAGCCGCTTGCAATGCTCCTGCCTCGCTTGTCAAGCTGGCGCCGCCCAACAAGTCTCCCCCTACATTTTATGCCATACAGGGGTCCACGGCAAAGAAGGCGCCGCCCAGCAAGGTGCTGGCGTCGCCCATGGGGATGAGTCCTTCCATTTCGCCCACACTGCCCATGGACTCTTCGTCAAAGTCTCTCCTCACTTTGCAAAAAAAAAAAAAAAAAATAGTCCACGCCCAAGAGGGCGGCGCCCAAGCCAAGGCAAAGAAGAAAAAAAAAAAAAAAGAGAGAGAGCAAAAGCCAGCGCCCAAGGAGGCGTGGCCAAAACAAAAAATGGTGGAAAAGGCCAACGCCCAAGGAGGCAGCGCCCAAGCAGCCAAGCAAACAAAAAAAAAAAAAGAGGAAGCAAGGGGTCCTCGCCCAAGAGGGCGGCGCCCAAGCAAAGGAAAAGACAAAAAAAAAAAAAAGTGAAGACAATAGCCCACGCCCAAGAGAAAAAAGAAAAAAAAAAAAAAAAGGTGAAGACAATAGCCCACGCCAAGTGTCCACGCCCAAGAAAATAAAAAAAATAAGTCAAACAAGGTGGCGCCCCAAGGAGACCAAGGGAAGAAAAAAAAAAAAAAAAAAGAGAAGAGTTGAAAAGTCAAAAAAAGTGGCTATGTATCTCTATATATAAATATGTATGTATCTCTACATATATATATATATATATATATATATATATATATATATATATTCTTTATCTGATATCAAAAAATTTAGTGAGTCTCCCGAAGACGAAGGAGTTCCGTGGGGAGCAAGGAAAGACCTACCCGAGCAAAGGCAGAGTACATGCCCACAACCTCTTCCTCCCATAGAAGTCAGAAGCTTGGAGCATGAGGGGCAAATGACGAGTCCGAAATTGACTGGACCGAGCCCAACTTATACGGACCAAGAAAGCCCAAAGAAGAGCCCAAATTACGGCTGCAAATGGATACAGAGCACAAAATCCAAACCCATGGACCGAGGGGTGACCACCCATGAGAGAGGCACCTTGGCCACGCCCAAGGGGGCGCCGCCTAGAGGATGGCCACGCCCAAGGGGCGCCTAGCAGGCTGGCCACGCCCAAGTGGGCGCCTGCCCAGTCCAAGCCCTCCTCCTCCTTTGTCTCCTCACTACATGAATGCCTCCTCCAAATCAAGCTTAGTCCATCTCAGGACCACCTCCAAATCAAGCTTAGTCCATCTCAGCACCACCTCCGATGGAATAGGGGCACGAGGGAGAAAATGTCGGGATACGCACCGGAGATCAAATCCTACCATACTTGTACTTACCAAAGTGATGGAATCTTACCATAACTACACTTACCAAAATAGTGGTGAGCGCCTCAACTCACCGCCTCAATAAACCTATATAATGTAAGCTCTCTCCACTTGGAGAGGCATCTCATGATCTCATAACCAACACACATCACACCTCCTACACCTCTACACATTGCTCTCCCTCTCTCTCCCTCAATACACTGTAACTCTCCGGAGTACCCTTATTCATCAATAAAGAACACCGGTCATCGCTGCCATTCTAGAGAGTGGACGTAGGTCATCCGAGACCGAACCACTATAAATCCCTGTGTTAATTCTCTGTTTACTGTTCTGATTCATTGATTGTTATTGATTGCCTGCTAACTACTCATTAATTGCATCATTACTCATACTTGACTGTTGATCTTGTCAAAGACAATTTTGTGCATCATCAGAACATATTAATTACTAATAATAACCAAGATTAAACATACCCACCTGATTGTATTTTGTACCCTAAAAAATTCAATAATTTTTATTTTATACCCTTAAAGATTAAATTTTTCATATTACACATATTATATTATAAGTGTTGAAACGTATAGTTTATGTTACTCATTCCGTCAATTTCAATGGGATGAGTTTTAATACGCCTATCAATACTGTTGTTAAACGATGTATTAAAAGTGTTTTAATATGACTATTATGTTGCTTAAATACTTATTCCACCTTATACAACATTTGGTTGTAAAAAATATTTCTTATTATACAGTCTTATTTTAAATATTTATTCAAATAATAAACTCGAACCGATTACAATACTATCTAGGAATATGGTATTATAATTTAGTTTAAGTATATTAAATTATAAATTTATTATTTTATGAAAAAATTTAAATATTTTAGGATGCAAAAGTTAGATTCCCCAGAAAAAATAATAAAAAACATACCAAACTATCGTTGTCTATAGACGAAGTGAAGTGAAGTCTATGGCTATGGAGAAGTTGGCAGAGAGTGAACGATTTCAAGGAGGGAGAGAGAGAGAGAGAGCTGGCTCTTATTCTAATCTAGGAGTAGTCTAATGATTCACGGAGCTTGACTGCCGCGATTCTCTCCAGTACATATCCAATAGATCTTTTACGCTATAAAAGAAAGACATCTACTCCAAGTCAAACTCGAATATTACTACGAATCTTCATAGTTCTCTTCACACTCTTGCTGATCGTTAGCAATAAAAAGCCTCACATCTTATGACTCTCAGTGTGTGTGTTTTGTGATGGTTGTGAGAAATTCAGCAATGAAGATTGACTTCTTGGTCGTGGTGTTACTATTAATAGTTGGTGTTCTTGAACTCGGTCCTGCTTCAGCAATTCATAGTGTGATTGGTGGTGCAATCGGTGAACAACCGCTGTCGAAGATTGCGATCCACAAGGCCACACTTGCCCTCCATGAATCAGCCTCCATTAAAGCCTACCCGCTTCTTCTTGGATTGAAGGTAACAATGTTGTAGTGGACTATTAACGAATAACGGTTTGGGCTTCATTTGCGCATTTTCACATACATGTTCTGAGCATCCTTTAGCATCGTCTTTGTGATTTTGATTCTACTAGTTGTGCTCCCTTTGGGTAAGGTAGTTTAGGCTATGTGGGACTCGCAGCAGCTTATGTATCACTCATAGTTGAACCATCATAGAGTTTGCCTATATGGAGAGGGGAAGTTATACAAATAGGTAGTGTTAAATAATAGATAATAATTTACCTCAGTTTTATATGCAGCTTACTTTCCTATTTTTGGGTCACAAATAGGATTGAACTTATGGTAGAAAGTTGGGTTCTTTTAATGTTCTTTTCTTTTTTGTAAAGGGGGGTGGGACCACTTTGAGATTGTGCACTAATATCACTCTATTAGATCAGTTCAATATAGAGGACTTTTTTGCACAGTTTCTGCATTGAATGTGCTATACAGGGTTTTTCTCTCAGGGGGAAGACAATGACTGTTAACCAACACTTTGCCATTTCTTAACGTTTTTAGTCACAGTGACTGTTTAAAAAAATTAATTTTTTTAGCATTGGTTTATGTTGACTAGAATTTGCAGTAATATAGTTTTGGTCAATTTGGATTGTATAATATCCTTGGTGTTTATCTTGAATCATATGATCACAGGGTGAGGATATTCAATGGGTTGATGTGGATCTAGAGCACCCTGAACCATCTGATAATGATTGGGTTGGAATTTTTTCTCCTGCAAAATTCAAGTAATGTTCACCTTTTCTCCTGTAAGAGTCAAGTAATGTTCACCTTGATATCCCTAGGAACTTCCTAGCTGTTTTTGTGTACCAAACGAGTGAAGCTTATTTTTCAAAAAGTTCACAATGAGTATATCTGTTTGTATGTGTGGCGTTTGCTCTGACAATATCACTAATGTCATTCCTATATATAGCTACATAGTTTTGCTGCTGGTACATCTTTTTCGGCATTGTAAATTAAATGAAATGGTTTTCTGTGGCAGCTCATCAACTTGTCACTATGAGAATGACCCTAAAGAACAAACTCCATATATATGCTCAGCTCCAATTAAGGTATTTATGCTTTCAATTGTTGTTATTGAGATTCTAGAAGATTTTCAAGTACATACTGATTTGAACTTCTCTAACCAATAATGTGTGAAATATTTATAATACAGTACAAGTATGCAAATCACTCCAATGCTGATTATACGAAGACGGGCAAAGCTTCTTTAAAATTCCAGTTGATCAATCAGCGGGCAGATTTCTCCTTTGCACTATTTTCAGGCGGGCTGTCAGATGTGTGTTTGATTACTTTTTCTGACCGTTCATAATTTATCTTTGTCACTGTACAGCCTTGCAAGTATATTATAATTCATCTTGATGCATTTGCTGCATCTGTAACGGCCTCATAAAACGTTTCTAACACTTCAATCCCACTCACTTGATTTAATTATGTACTATGTTTTGCAGCCAAAATTGGTGGCAGTTTCAAATCATATATCGTTTGCAAATCCTAAAGCACCCCTTTATCCACGCCTTGCACAAGGGAAGGCTTGGAATGAAGTAAGTTTATCTTGAATCATGGTTCTGCTTGTTTTCTTTCCTTGTGTATCATGATAAGTGCGATTCAACCAAAATTCCTGAAATAAGTGTCCAAATTAAATTAATTTGTTACACATTTCTGCCAATATTTAATGAGTTAAATGATGTAGGATATTTCCGGCTAAAGCCTACACATATACATACCTATGCCACTCTACCTGTGTGTAATTTGATAGTGAAAAAGCAGTAAATATTCCTCCTGATTTTTGAATTTTTTAGCTTAACTTTAGGTTATCCTTTTTCTTTGTCCCCTGACTAGTCATAATGCAGATGACAGTAACATGGACTAGTGGCTATAACATAGATGAAGCGGTCCCTTTTGTCGAATGGGGTTTGAAGGGACATCGTCAAAGGCGCTCACCAGCTGGAACATTGACATTTGATCAGAACAGCATGTGTGGTATAAGTCATTTCTATCATTTCCTGGTCTTGCTATGCTAATTTATTTACCATTAGCCTATATATAATCCAACCATCCTCACCCAAATAAATTGTTTCTGGATATATTAACTGGTCCATCCAGCTTCACAGATTTTTCATTTAGAAGTTTCGTCATCATAATGTGTTTGAACCTGAGTAACAATTGGTTGCATGTCAATTGCAACAAATATGTATAAATGCTGTTCTACAAGCCTTGACTAGTTCACTATCCTCTGAGCTTTCCATTGGCATGTTTACAAATGATATCTCAATATCCTACTCTTCCAGACTTCTTCCACAATAGGATCAATATTTGTAGTATACAGCCTTGTCATGTGTCCCCACCTGATCTCGTTACATTTTCTTCCAATAATGTGCCGATTCAAGTAGTTATTTGATTCCCTTATCACTTCCTTTGATGTTTTGATCCTGTCTATGTCTGTTGACTTCTACCTGGCACTGATGGATCCCAACTCCTTTTCACCCTTATAATCACGCCTTGTCAGTGGGGTTGCTCATTTCTGCTTCCTGATCAGAAGTGTTATCCTTGTTCTGAGCATACATGAAAATTCTCTCTGATCAGTCCAATTTCACATAGTCTTCACGCTTCACTGTTTTTATTGTGCATTAACATGTAACTAGCCTACAGCATGACAAAGTTTCTTTATTGCCATGCAGGCTCACCAGCACGCACAGTTGGCTGGCGTGATCCTGGTTTCATACACACAAGTTTCTTGAAGGATTTGTGGCCAAATTTCGTGTAGGTACCTTTTGATCTAGCATAAAGATGTTGAGAAGCATGAACAGTATATCCCTCTGAAAACTATGATGATAATTTTTTCAGGTACACGTACAAGACTGGTCATCTGTTAGCCAATGGTTCATATGTATGGGGCAAGATGTATGCTTTCAAATCATCCCCATATCCTGGACAGGACTCGTTGCAGCGTGTTATAATATTTGGAGACATGGGGAAGGTAGTGCAGACAAAAACTTGAAGATCTCTTTACCTTCTGGAAACACCCCCACCCAGTAAGAAATGATAATATAAATAACGCTCTGTATTATCCCAAAGATTCAGGGATACATTACTATGAGCAGGGGTGTTGAGACTTGCACACTTTGCATCAGTCTAAAAGTAATTGTCTATTCACATGAGCATGCTAATCTCTTATTCTTATTCGGTCATACCCTATATTATTGCCAATATTATATGCGTGATGGTAGCAAAGCATATTGGGATTGGCTCGTGAAGAATAGATGGGGAGGTTGAAATCATCATGCTCTAAGCAACTCCATTCCGCTGCTGTTACGTATCATATAAATAGCATAGTCTTACCATCAACCGTCTGAACCTTGATTTTTCTTTTAGCAAGGAAGATGCCTTATTTATTTTCTTCATAACTAAAATCATGTAATTTGTGACCTTTGTCTAAGGAAGCTTCTCTGAATGTATAACCAACTATTCTTTCTTTAGCCTGTTGGGTTGGTAACCCGGTTTTTTCCTTTTTGTGTGTGTCTATGCATGGGACTATGCCATAGTTTCAGTCTTTAAAATTAAATGGCAGAATAGGATGTGACACTAGGGGTTTATGTGGCTCACTGCAAACTCTTACCTGTGATACAAGAGTTCCACTGTTTCATGCTCATATGTATTCGAAATGAGAGTGATGATTTACATTCTTCCGGCATTTTCAGGCAGAGCGCGATGGTTCAAATGAGTACAGTGATTATCAGCCAGGCTCACTGAACACTACTGACCAGCTCATCAAGGACCTAAAGAATTTTGACATAGTTTTCCATATTGGAGACATAACGTATGCCAATGGATACATCTCCCAGTGGGATCAGTTCACATCACAGGTGGAGCCCATTGCATCAACTGTGCCTTATATGATTGCAAGGTCTCTGTCCTGCTTTATTGTTATCATGTTTGTATAATTTCCTGTTGAATGTTTTACCTCATGAGATTGTATGGGACTCACTAATTTATCTACTTCTGCAGTGGTAATCACGAGCGTGATTGGCCCGGGACAGGTTCCTTCTATGACGTTAAGGATTCAGGTGGAGAATGTGGAGTATTGGCTGAGACTATGTTCTATGTTCCTGCAGAGAACAGAGCTAAGTTTTGGTAAATATATTAGTTCTTCTCAATTAATTTTAAGTTTGAATTTTAAGCAAGAAGAAGCAATAGTAACTATTCTTTTAGGAGGCAACAGAACACTCATGGCCTTATTATTGCGTTCTAAACAAGTCCTAAAGTTTCTAGCATCATTAAAGAGTTCCTAATTTTCAGTTATTCTGGAAGTCTTAAAAGACCCAATATAAAGATGTTCAAATCTTATAGCCCCTGGAAGGATCTGCAGCTTTTGTTCTGTAAAGAAGCCCTATAGCATTTGGGCTTATCAAAGCTTGCAAGTATTAGTCCACAATACAGTTTATAGATCATGAATTTGTTCATTACACAAATGGAAAGTTGGAAATTTCTCCACTCTTGTATGCCAAAGAAAAGTGGGAAAAATATATTACATATTGTCATCGTATTATCATGAACTTTACGGCGTCTGGTTCTGCATATAGAAGCATCCATCACCGAAACATAGCTGACAGAAATCATGTACTTCAACTCTCTTTGCAATTCAGGTCCTTATTAATTGTTACAATGGTGTAACTAGTACTCCAGAATTTGGATAATCAGTTTGTCCACCTTGTCCAAGTACATCGAGTCTATAATTTTCAGTTTTTTTGTAGAAATTTGAAAAGAATTAGAAGCCGTCTCCTATAAAACTTGGTCATCAAGTCTAATCGGTTCACTTTTAGTAGCATGACAATAATTTTTTGGTTCAATATTTTATATAGAATTATGTGTTTATTTATTGACAGGTATTCGACGGACTATGGCATGTTCCACTTCTGCATAGCAGATACTGAGCATGACTGGAGAGAGGGTTCTGAACAGTACATGTTCCTAGAGAAATGCCTTGCATCAGCAGATAGGCAAAAACAGCCTTGGTTGATCTTTGCAGGTCATCGGGTTCTTGGATATTCTTCTGATAAATGGTATGGCTCGGAGGGCTCATTTGAAGAGCCCATGGGAAGGGAAAGCTTGCAAAGACTCTGGCAGAAGTACAAGGTGGACATTGCATTTTGGGGTCATGTCCATAACTACGAAAGAACTTGCCCTATTTACCAGGTAGTAGGTTTTTTCTGTACTTTTTTCTTTTCTTACAGAATAAAATAAAGGAATATCAATGTAGCATGTTATTCCAGAGGCCTCTAAACCAATGGTGAGGCTCTTGAAACCCATTTCAGTAACAAACAGGTAGATTTGTGCCTGTTGCACTCAAGAAACCATATCACATTGGTTTTGCATTTCTTTGTGGACACATGGCTTATCTTTGCATAAATCAGTAAATTACTGTACTGATTTGGCATTATGCACAGCTCAATGTACACCAAAGTCAGCTGCTGCGTTTCTCATTGCTTTAAGGAATTCTGTATTGCTTTATTTACTACCTTGTTCAAGTAGCTAGTCGCTGTGAACTACTTTGGATTTTTTCGGGCTTCTCTTACATTATTGTATAATTATATAGCTTTTGGAAAATTGTGTAGTTTTACTTTGCATTCAGTTATGCCATGCACTCTGCAGCCATTTACGCTTGTTTGCATTCAGTGGGATCAAGTTAGCATCAATATCAATTTTTACGATTGATCAAGTTCTTTACTATCGATCCCAAATTTTTAGGCCTCATGGATTTGCTGCTTTGACCTCGTTGAATCATAATTAGATCTCATTGTGTTGCAACCTTTTTTGATACGACTACCTGGAGATTTTGTTTCCAAGATTTAATCATTTATCTACCATCTCTCTGATCTTTTGCTCTTTGTGCTTGTGGTGTAGAATCAATGTGTGAACTCAGAAAAATCTCACTACTCTGGCATCGTGAATGGGACAATCCACGTTGTTGTTGGCGGAGCAGGGAGCCATTTATCAGCGTTCAGCGAAGTTAATACCACCTGGAGTCTCTATAAAGATTTCGACTTTGGATTTGTCAAATTGACAGCATTCAACCACTCATCCCTTCTCTATGAGTACAAGAAGAGCAGTGATGGAAAGGTATACGACTCTTTCACCGTCTCAAGGGACTACAGGGATGTCTTGGCTTGTGTACATGATGGTTGTGAAGCCACCACTTTAGCATCTTGAACAGCATATGTAAAAACTGTTTAGGGGACGCCAGCGTTATTTATTGTTGAATAACTTGTTTGACTCGTATAGACTCGTGAATTTATATATACAATATGTATTGTATATATAAAGTTAAGTAATACTATGTAACCCAAATCTGCAATTCAAATTTGCATCCCAAATAAAGGGGACCATTGGATCAGTGGACCCCATTTAAAAAAATTTATGGGATCCACTCATCCAATGATCCCTATTCATTTGGGATATAAATTTGAAATGCAAATTTGGGTTACTTAGTATTTCCCTTATTAGTTTGCCCTACAAGTGACACAACATCGAAGACGATTGATTATCATTTTATATCCAACTTTGATATTTGCACAAATCAACTTTGTCTAAAAAAGACAAAAGAGTAAACCAAATACAATCTCAAACTAATATAGTTCTTGAATATTAAACGAAACCTATGTTGCCTTTCTGTTCGATAAGATACAAAACGACATCGTATTTGTTTATCAGCACATGACGTGATAGGAAAAGTAAACAAATTCGATCATTTTATTCATAGAAAAAGCTTGCATATATGAAAATTTAACAAAGTAGTTGTCTCGGTACTCAGAAAAAAAAAAAAAAGGTATTGTATCAACATTTATCATTTTTATTACTGTTGTGGGTATTTTTATAACTGTTGTGGTATCGAAAAAAAGTTATCAAAATAATTACCACAACAGTGGTAAAAATACCCATAAAGTGGTAAATCACTCACAAAAATGATAAAAAAAATTTTATTGAAGAAAAGTGGTAAAAATAATTACCACAGTAGTGATAAAAACACTTACAAAAATGATAAATTATTCACAAAAATGATAAAAAAATTTGTAGTAAAAAATACCCACAAAAAATAATAAATTTTTGAGTTACGATATTGAATAAAAATATTCGTTACTGCAGTGAAGTCCATTAACAAAAGATAAAACCATGGAGTTGACTACGGTATTAAATTTTTTTTTTGATATCATATATCTATTTATAATATTTGTGGGTATTTTTATCACATTTGTGAGTATTTTTATCACTGTTGTGGTACCCAAAAAATGGGTAAAAATAAGTATCACAACAGTGATAAAAACATTAACAAATATGATAAAAACACTCACAAATATGATAAAACATCCACAAAAAATAGTAATTTTTTTTATATGAAAGAAAAAAGATAAAAATAATTATCACAAATATGGTAAAAATATCCATAAAAATGATAAAAACACTCATAAAAATTATAAATTATCCACAAAAATAATAATTTTTTTAATTTTAAAAATAATCCATAGAAATTATACTGCTTTTTTAGTCTAATTCTAAAACCATGGTCCAGTCATTTAATTTGTACAACTTTTCAGTCTGACTAGTCAAGTCTTTTAACTTGACCAGCTTATAATTACACTGTACACGATCCTTATTAGACAAAATTATACCAAAATTAACACGAAAATTTGTTGGTGATCCACATCTGTCTCATATTTTGACTGCTTCTCCCATTCTTTCATTCAAAGAACCATCCCAACAAGATACAAAGCTTCACTGATCAAGCAAAGCATTTTGATTGATCTTTCTTTTGGTCCAAGAGAAGGATCATTCATGTTGGACACTTTACCTTTTGAGTACCTAAACATAACTTGTTTAGGAGGGTTACTCCGTTTTTATAAATTGTATCTAATTATGTACCTTTTAATTTGACACGTACTATTTAAAATTTCGCATAAACCGTGAGTTTCATCCAACTTAATTGAGTCGTCCCAGACATATTCGAGTCAATCTTAAATTAACTCAAGTCACTCAGCTATTGCCATTGAATTGACTAATATCATTCTAAGACCCCACGATGTTGTTTAAATTTTTACCCATATTTAAGTATTTTTTTGGTTCAAACTTAGGGTTAGAGGTGTTTGAATAAACTTATGCGTATCTCGACTAATTCCCTCCCCGATCCGATTAAAGATAAATCATCCATACCGAGATTAGGATATTTATGAGAGATAAATCTCTCATAACCTAATCATAAGAAATTGTCAAAATTCGAACTCAAAACGTCTGAGTTTACAATACGTCTATATGTTGCCACTTCATCTACTCTCGGATTATTTAAGTTTTTCTTTTGGGTCAATACTGGTCGCTACCATTTTGCAATGTCCAGCCCGAATCCTTCTTCTATGGCCCACAGTTTTCCCGAAGAAGAAACTTGACCTGTAAATTATTTGATTGCTCTAAACTTGACCTAATTGAACGGTTGCGATGTTCTAACAAACAACTTGACGTCATGGTTAGACAGAGACAACAACAAATGTGAAACAGTCCTTATTTTATTCTAACAATACGTGTCTAAAACTTTGACGTTATGGTCAAACTACTCATAGTGCCTGTTTGGTAACAAGTGTAATGTACCGGATGGTTCAATCCATAAGAATTCGAATTTTTACATATTGACTTAGACTCGAATCTCTATAACTATTACTGTTGTTCAGGTTAAATTTACTCCTTAACACCAAAAAAAAAAAAATGTAAGAGAATAAAGAGAACATGACATTGTCGCATATTAATTTTTATAGTTATAAGTACAAATATTTTTTTAGATATTATGATCCAAACTAATTTTCATATTTATAGCATAAAAATTAATTTTGATAATTTTTTATAACTAAAAATTTCATAATTACATTACGAATGGTCTCATCAAATAAATTTTTTGACTATGTCATTGTTTATGTTTGGTCCTCTTCAGGATAAAATCCTAATTCCATCCACGTAGGTGTAATTGAATCTCACGCAGATAATTCTATGCTAAGTGATAATACTCGTTGATGGATATGTGGAGTGACCTATTTATATATTCATTTAAAAAAATACTAATGCTATTAGGACACCCTTTACTCTAGTATGCTATTGACTTCCTTTTGTGATTTGCCAACTACAATACATAGTTTCAAGAGAATGAAGATAGGGCGTTGTGCGATAACTAGAATTGAGTATAATAAGCCTTCACGCTTGCTACTTTCATTGATATTGATGAATGCGGGATAAGAATTCTTATTAGATAGATGTGGGTTAAGGACTGTGTTGACCGAAGCTTTCAACATCCCGGAAGGACAAGATGACACAAATTATAAATTTGAATGACCAAAATGACATAAACTACAAATTTGAAGGGCCAAAGTGACCTCTAAAGTGTGATCATGTGAATATCTCCATTAGTTCAAATTATCATTTTCGATTGAACCAAAATGGCACAAATTAAAAAATTAAGGGACTAAATTAACATAATTCAAATATTAGAGATCACGGCTTCAAAAAAAAATATTAGAGATCAAATTAACACAAAACACATAGTTTAGGCACGTGTGCATCACAGTTATACTTATAGAATCCTAAATCAGAAATCAAATAAAATTTAGGGGGTAAAAGTATAATTAGTCCTATTCTCCACATTCCAACAAAAACCTAATTGGTTCATATTCTCATTGGCCCATGTGACTCAGCAGTCTTAACCGCTAGCCCCAACTTTTTAAGCCCAAACCCAAACCGATTCCTCGCTACGTTACTCAGCCGGCCAAACACTCCTCTACGCCATTTTGCCTGGAAACCCAAACATCATTATCACCCAGAGAGAGAGAGAGAGAGAGAGAGAGAGAGAGTGGACGAAACAGCAACAACAAGCATTTCAACTTTCAACCCCTAAAACCACCAGTCTCAAGGTCAGTCCTTTCCCTCCCTCTTTCTCTCTCTCTCTATATATATATATAGGAGTATAGATACAGAGCTGTGTGTGCATAGGTTTGTGTAAAATTAGAGGTTAAGTTAATGGCGGCGACGCCGGGGAGTATTGAAGGTTCGGACAGGGTAATGGAAACAGCGAAACAGATCGTGAAGAGTCTCAAGACTCTAAACACATCCAGTAAAGAGACCGAGGACATGATCTTGATTTTGTCCAGCCTAGACAACCGATTATCGAGCATCAACGATCTCGTGTCTAATTCGGAAGCAGAAGATAGCACGGTCGATGCTCGATTTGAGGCTGCTGAGAAGCTTATTCTCAGTTACGACTCCAATTGCGAGCCGTACGATGCCGTAGAATATTTGGCTGCGGTCGATGAGATCCTACAGTTGACCGAAGATTTATCGATCCAACCAGAGAGCGAGATCATGGATCGAGCCGAAAATGCGCTCCAATTGGCCATGTCGAGGCTAGAGGACGAGTTTCGTCACATTTTGACTACAAATACGGAGGCTTTGGATGCGGAGAGGCTGTACGGGTCGATCCGTAGGGTTTCATTGTCGTTTACTTCAAATGACGGGGAAATTGAGGATTTTGGGAGTTTTGGAGAGGAAGATCAGGTGAGTGGGTATTGTCATGAGAGAGGTGCGAGTTTGGGGAATGATGTGTGTGTGGACTTGATTAAATCCGATGCTGTGGGAGAGTTGAAGGAAATTGCCGACTTGATGATTCGGTGTGGGTATGAGAAAGAGTGTTGTCAGGTATATAGTAGTGTCCGCCGAAATGTTCTTGAGGAGTGTATGTCGAATCTGGACGTCGAGAAGCTGAGCATTGAGGAGGTCCAGAGGATTGAGTGGAAGTCATTGAACGAGAGGATGAAGAAGTGGATTCAAGCTGTTAAGATTGTGGTTCGGGTCCTTTTGTCAGGGGAAAAACGGCTTTGTGAGCAGATCTTTTCCGAGTCTGAGCTGATTCAGGAGGTTTGCTTTGTTGAGACTGCAAAAGGGTGTATGATGCAGCTGTTGAATTTTGGCGAGGCAGTTGCAATTGGGAAGAGGTCCTCGGAGAAGTTGTTCCGAATACTCGATATGTATGATGCGCTTATGGATGTTTTATCAGATTTGGAAGCACTGTTTAAGGATGAATCAGGTGAGTTAGTATGCAGTGAGGCAAATGGGGTGCTAAATTCACTTGGCGAAGCTGCCATTGGGACGTTTGTTGAGTTTGAAAATGCTGTTCAGGGTGAACAATCTAGGAAACCAACTCAAGGTGGTGAGATTCACCCGCTGACCCGTTATGTGATGAATTATTTGAAATTGTTGGTCGATTACAGTGAGACTCTTAATGAGCTCTTAAAGAAAAATGGGGATGAGTCTGATTGTTTTCAGAATGGTGATGGTGATCATTTGGAGTTAGAAAGCATGTCTCCGATAGCAAAACATTTGCTGTCACTGATTACGACTCTGGAATCAAACCTTGAAGAGAAGTCCAGAATGTATGAGGATGGTGCAATGCAATACATATTCTTGATGAACAATATCCTTTACATAGTTCAGAAAGTAAAAGACTCTGAGCTTAGGAACCTTTTGGGAGATAATTGGGTGCGTAAGCGCCGTGGTCAGATTCGCCAATATGCCACAAGCTATCTCCGAGCTTCATGGAGCAAGGCCTTGTCTTGTTTGAAGGATGAAGGGATTGGTGGGAGCATGAGTAATGCATCCAAGGTGGCATTAAAAGAAAGGTTTAAGAATTTCAATGCATGTTTTGAAGATATTTATAGGATTCAGACTTCTTGGAAGGTCCCAGATGCTCAACTTCGCGAAGAGCTTCGAATATCCATATCAGAAAAAGTGCTTCCTGCCTACCGCGCATTTTTGGGAAGGTTTGGGAGTCAACTAGACAGTGGAAAGCATACTGGGAAGTACATAAAGTACACTTCAGAGGACTTAGAGAATTACCTGTTGGATCTATTTGAAGGGGCACCTCTCGTACTGCACCACATGAGAAGAAAAAGTACATAACATGCAGGACTCATGTAACAGGTATGCCTACTGCTCTCGTCGAATTTAATTGGAATTCTGCTCTCCTTTAAATCCAGCTAATTATTTTGTTGGTTTTATTGTCTTAATCACAGGTTTTTGAGAAAGGTAGCCATACCATACTTTCCTTCACGTACTGTAATAATCTGTACATGTACTATCAATCCTCTGTATGTGTGAAACTTAAGGTGGTTCATCTCTTTATTGTCATGAATCACATTACAGCTGAACTAATATTGTGTCCATGATCTTATCACATTTGAGTGGCTATTGGGTAAACTGATTGTTCAGTTGGCATGTTGATCGTTGTCACATTTCACCATTGTTACTTGTTAAGCAGCTGGAGAACACCCTCCCTCTCCCCCAAATCCCAAAAAAAGAAATAATGTTTTATTTACGGCCTACAACCCTTGCAGCCTCTTGAACATAAGGCTTCCAAATTTTCAAAACCTAGCCGGGGTGGAGCTATAGTTCCATGTAGAAATGCTTCTCCAAAAGTTGACACCCACACCTTTTATTACTACTACTGTTAGTTTCTCTAGGGAAATATAATAGTTCAGCTTCAACAGTTCAACCTCGCTAAAAGGTCATACCCACCCAATACAACACCCATGATTACAAGTTACTTGATCAATTAGCTGAATTAGTTGCTGAAATGTTCTTGCAACTTGTGAAACATTTCAGCAGTTGCATAATTTCTGCTCCGTTGACAATAGTTTCTTCTGTAACCTAATGTCAGCATATGTTCTGTAACTCGCACACCAAAATACAAGAAAATAGACAGTTAGACACTAGGAACTAATTTCCTCTCACATCAATCAATTTTCTAGTTTGAGTGCTGGTGAGCTCAAAGCAGAAGATTACAGTAGTGGTGTAACATACAGGTTCTAAAACCACCATGTATTTCTTATCAAATATGTACAAGACATTGTTCCTTGTTTATTATTTGTTGTAATACAGTTTCTGTTGCTATCATTTGTTATGATATTGTGTTCTTTTGCCATTCAAAAATTATTAGTCAAGCTGCTATTATTTTCATGTAATTAGAATCAATGGTGTTGGAGGTGAGAGATAAAAATTGCACTCAAGAGGAAGCATGGTTAGTGAGAAGCAAATGCAGAAAATCAAGATAAATTCTCCTGATCTCTTGTCAAATGGGTGGCAAAGACTGATTATGACAGTATATGAATTATAGCACGAAAAATTGAAAGCCTTGACACCAAGTAAATGCTAAGATGTTAAAAAATGGCATTCGGATGGATACAAGTTTTTCTTGCGTGGGGTTTTGTCTTTTTTTCCTTCTTTGGTTGTTGGTGTTTTCTTTCTTTCTTTTTTTTTTTTGGGGGGGGGGGGGGGGGGGCGGGGGGCGGGGGGCGTCTAAGCCTTAGTTGATGTTTTGGAGTCTTTTAAGTCTCTTTGCATCAAAAGAGAGAGTATTGTGGGCTGACAAGGGACTTGGTCATTTTTAAGGGTTGATGTTCCTCCAATAAGCTTTAGGATGGTATCAAAAGGGGTTAAGCCATCTCCAAAGCCGTTTTTGAAGAAGAATTGGGGTTTTTGTTAGCTTCATCCCAACTACAGTTTCTAAAGTATTGGAATCTTTGGCTTCAAAGAGCTGACCTTGCCACAGCTTCATTTTTTTAAATCACTGTATTTCATGTCGTAAGCAGTGTGTTGCTGTCCAGATCTGGAAAGTAACAGATTTTAGGTGCTTTGAATAGCTATAAAGAATCCAAGACTTTGTTCTTTGTAGTGGGTGTTTAGAGTTCCTCCGCGGTTCTGAAGCATTTAGTCTGCCATCTTTTTCCAACATGTTCTATTAATTATCCTGGTTAGCATTGAAATCATTAGGATGAACAGGATGGAACAAGATATGCTTTTCTGTCTCAAATGAGAATAAAGGACCCTTTGCTGAATCCTGTATTTGATCATTTGTGTGTAATATGACCACCTAGATACTTTACTAGTAGCTTGCCCTAAATTAGTAGACTTGCTGCTGGCAAGGATGTTTATGATAATTAATAATTATTGATTCTTACTATTCTCCCTTCCCCCTTTCTTGGTTGATTCTTTTTAATCGAATTGGTGCAGATAACAACATTGTGGCCCTCTTCATTTCTCCAGAACATTTGTGCTTATTAGAAAACAATTATTTTATAGGGGCTTGAAATGATGAAAGCTTGTTTGGTTGTAGGAGTTGGAAACTTTCTTTGAGCTTCAAAATGTGCTAGGAAAAAAAAAGAATTCAAAATGTGTTTAGCTACAGTTGTATGATCTTTAAGGTCTGTGACCTCTAGCATGTAAACAGTCCTCTTTTCAGTGCTTTAAGTAGCTGAAATAATTATTTTTTTCGAATTGGTTGTCACACTTTTCTGTGAATTCAATACCATTCCGCATAATGATTTATAGTCGTAAATCTTCAGTTGATTCTTTTCTTTCAAATTTGTTTTGGTTAATCATCTACCAGGAATGAGTGAGGGATTCATTATAAACAATAGGTTCTATTTGAATGAATGATAAATAATCTGATAAGAAGAAAATTAAAGAAAAGTATATTTTAGAGTGACTCTCAAGAATGGAATTTTTGTATAACTTTCTCGTAAGTTTTTCATGCTAACTGAATATATTCATTAAATTTTATTTTTTTTTCACTTTACTTTCTATTATGTTCATTTTTTCATTATTATTTTCTTCCTAACCATGTGAACCCTCAATCATAAAAAAGGTCCGTTATTGGCTTTTTCTGGAGTCCAAGAAAGGAATCACTTTGTGCCCTCGAGCTCTGATGGGATGCATATACTATTCGGCAATTTCATGCTAAAATCCGTCTAGTAATTGTCCTATTTTCCGTGCAGGTTAGATGATGTTGTTACATCTTATGATTTTATGTGGGGACAAAGAGTAATTATATAGCACTCGTGGGGAGTTAAGTGCTATTAAAGGAAAGTTGGTAATTATTTAGTTAGACGGTGAGCAAGTTTAAAAGACACAGGAAAGTAACTTGAAATGGGGAAGCGTAGTCTTGTGGAGGCATGGGACATAGGATGCTTTACAGGGGTGCGCCCGTTGGACGGATTAGGGAGTGAATTCGGGTTCAATCCAAGATATAAAAACTCCAATCCTAATTCAACTCTAACCCGAGTATTACTTGCTCGGACTCAGGTTAGGCTCGGGTTGAGTTCAATTTTTTAAATTTTTTTTTTTTCACAAAAAAATCAGAAATTTTATTGAATGAATTTCAAAGAATTACAAGAAGCACATGAGAAACCACATGTTTGTGGCTTTAATCCTTCAAAAACCTTACAACCTCATATTTACAGTTGAGCAAAACCTTGAATATTACACCTCTGAGTAGAGAAAAAAGCAAATTGTTTCCTCATCATAGGAATACCCCTCCGGTCTCGCTTCACCACCTTCTTCACAGCAGCAGGCAGAGAAGACTCCATGGGAAAGCAACTCGAAGATCTGTTCTGCACAGCCAGTTTGGCAGCATTTGCCTCTCTGTACACATGATAAATGCTGTGATCCAAGTGTTCAAGAAGTCTCACAACCTTAGATAAAGTAACCCATAACTTCCAAGGCCACTCCACCTCTCTCCTTACCATTCTAACCAACACCTGGGAATCTGATTCAATGCTCAGCTTACAATTCCCAATCTGCTCCTTGGCCAACTGAAGCCCATCTAGTAAAGCTAAACATTCTGCGATCATATTAGACCCTTGTCCATAATAACATGATTGAGCCAGAAGAACCAGACCTTCTGAATTTCGCAAAACCATTCCACCTCCTGATGGACCAGGATTTCCTTGACAGGCACCATCCACATTAAGCTTTAAGTAACCTGAAGGAGGAAGCTCCCATTTAACCCATCTCCCTCTAATCTCCACCCTGCACACCATTTCCACATTTAAAAAATTCAGAACCTCCTTCCCTTTAGCATCATCAGGTCTCTTAGGCTTCATACCAAATACCTGACACCTCAGACTCCTTAGAATCACCAAAAACAGAGCATAAGAATTTCTCATTACCCCTTCAAACCTCCTACGACATCTTTCTTTCCAAAGATTCCAATATATCAGTAAAGGAACAGCTCGAATCAGCCCATCACTCAGAGACAGACCCTTAAAAATTCGAACCAATCTCTTAAATCTTACCATAGGACTCTCCCCCTGCACTACAGAAAATCCTAGAGCTCCAGCTAGCTTACCCCAGACAACTCTAGCATAAGGACAATCAACAAATAAATGATCATAATCCTCCCCATTATTAAAACACAACGAACATCTGCTTGCTAAAGTCACCCCCACCCCCTGTACACCAGAATCCAATGAAAGAGCTTTCCTCAAAATTTTCCACCCATTGAGTTTAGCACTAGGGGAAATTTGTTGTTTCCAGATTAAACTAGCAATAGGACATTGCTCATTATGCATTCTCACCAAACCCCATGCTGTCTTAACTGAAAATAAACCAGATTCTGCACATTTCCACACCCTCCTATCCTCCTGATCAGAAAGAACCAAATTAATTGCTAATATCTCAGTCCGCAACTGAGGACTCAACCACTACTCCACTAACTGAAACCGCCACCTCTTATTCACCAAAACTTCATTCAATTTTGGAAAAAAGACTAGGTACACCTGCAACTCTGTTTAGCAAAGGACCTGAGCCAACCAGTCATCACACCAAAAATCCACCTTTTCCCCTTTACCAACTAATACCCTTGATTGATCCAAAACCTCTTTAAACCAGGGAAACAAATATCTAAATCCCTTAAAGCTACTAGATCCATTAACCCTCATAAAATGCTGACCCTTCATAAACTTATGGCAAAACACTCTGGCCCATAAGGATTTACCTTGCAAAATCCCCCAGGCCTGCTTCATCCTGAATGCTGCCTGCAAATCCTCCAATCTTCTCAACCCTAAACCTCCTTCCTGCTTTGGTCTAGTCACCACATTCCAACCAACCCAATGCCTCTTCTTTCCTTCTGTCTTACCAGACCATATAAACCCTGCCATCAAAGAATTAAGCTTGGCTAAAACACCCTTAGGAAGATTCACACATGACAGCAAATGCACAGGGATTGAGCACAATACAGACTGTACAAGTACCACCCTCCCCATGTTGGATAAAAGTTTAGCATACCACCCCTCAATCCTGGCTCTAAACTTCTGAATTACCCCATCAAAATATGATAACCTACTCCTCCCTCTAATTAAAGGGCAACCCAGATAGCTAAAAGGACACCTCTTGACAGGTATCCCTGCAATTCCACTCAAACACAAACCCCTAGCCCCAGAAATGTGTTTTGAGCAAAACATTGAACTCTTCTCCTTACTTATTCTTTGCCCAAAACATCCTTCATACCTCTCCATAAACCCCAACAAACTTCTCATAGAATTCTTATAGCCTCTCAAGAAAACCAAAGTGTCATCTGCAAAAAGCAGATGACTAACCAACAATCCTCCCCTACCAGTGTGATAGGCTTTCACATGTCCCTCCTTAAACATTACAGATAAACCCCTGCTCAAAACCTCTTCTGCAATTATAAAAAGACTAGGAGACAGAGGATCTCCTTGTCTTAATCCTCTCGAAATAGGAAAAAACCCAAATCTCTGACCATTCAAGCATAAGGACACATTCTGATTAGCCAAACAATTCGAAATGATGGATATAAACTTCTCTGAAAAACCAAAACACCTCAGAGTTTGAAACAAAAAACTCCACTCCAGCCTATCAAAGGCCTTCATCATATCAAGCTTAAGAATCACATTCCCCCCTTCCACTTTCCTGTCCAGTTCATTCACCATAAACTGCCCCAAAGATATGCAGTCCCCAATGCCTCTCCCATGGACAAAACCATGTTGTTCTTCAGAAATCAACACTGGAAGCAACAAGCCAAGCCTCTTGGCCACTACCTTAGCTAGTATTTTATACAAGAAGGTACACAAGCTGATGGGTCTGAAGTCAGCAAATGAAATTGGGCTATCTTTCTTAGGAATTAACCCCAAGACTGTAGTGTTTACAGATCTGGGAACCTTCCCTCCTCTAAGAAAGAAATTAACAGCTTTCCAAATATCACTTTTAACCACCTCCCAACAATGCTGAAAAAAACCCCCAGAAAACCCATCTGCCCCAGGGGCACTTTCAGTAGACATAGAAAATACAGCAGCCTTTACCTCCTCTAAAGAAGCTTCCTCAATCAACTTCTCATTTTCTCTGTGATCCACCAACTTAGGAATAACAGAAAATAACTGTTCATCCACCCTATTGCCTTCTGACTTGTACAAATTAGAGAAAAAAGACTCAGCAAGTTGTGCCATTTCCTTTTCCTCATGTACCCATTCACCCCTTTCATTTTGAATTCTCTTGATTTTGTTTCTGACTGCCTTACCTTTTGCAATTGCATGGTAGAATTTTGAATTCCTCTCCCCTTCCATTGCCCACTTAACATTGGCCTTCTGTCTCCAAAAGATTTCTTCCAGCCTTAGCGTATCATCCAAACATTTCCTTTTCTCCTCCGGAATTGCCTCATTTGCTGCACTAGGATCCCTTTCCAAAACTAACTCAGCTTCCGACAGAGCCACTTCCTGTGCCCTTATCTTATCAAAGATATTTCCAAATACTTCCTTATTCCACACTTTCAGCTGTACCTTCAGTCTCTTAAGCTTTAAAAAGACATTCTCAATTGGATTACTTGAAAAATCACCTTTCCAAGCATCAATTACCAAAGGTAAAAAACCAGTTTGCTCTTTCCACATTTCCTGATATTTAAAATAAGACACCCTAGGCATAGCTGGAGTATCCAAAATCTTGGCCAAAAGAGGACAATGATCTGAACCACCCCTAGCTAAATGCAAGACTTCAGTTTTTTCAAAATCCAAATTCCAAACAGAATTAACAAATATACGATCAATTCTTTGCCACATTCTACTGCTCCCTTTGTGACCATTACACCATGTGAATCTACTGCCTTCAAATCCACAATCAAACCACCCCCCATCATTCACACAAACTCTAAAATCCTCCATAGAAACAAATGAAGGAGAAGCTCCACCAAGCCTTTCAGCAGAATCCAAAACTGAATTAAAATCACCCATAACAATCCAAGGAATATTAGATGGAACAATAATATTCCTCAGATGATCCCACAAAGGTCTCCTCAACAGATAATCACAAGCTGCATAAACTACAGAAACCCAACACAGCTTAGTCTGTAGAAATTTTACTTCTAGAGACAAAGATTGTTCATGTGCAAAAAGAACCCTCACCTCCACTCTATCATCCCACAACACCCAAATATACCTCTCTGCCAGCTCATTATAACAAAAACCTTTGAGACCTAAAAATTTAGCAAACTCAGGCAATCTCTGAGCACTAATCTTAGGCTCTTGAATCGCAACAAGGCAAACATCATTTAAGAGAATTATCTTTTTAAGTCTCCTTCTTTGAGCAGCTTTACTTGTTCCCCTTATATTCCAAGAAAGAATATTAATCATGTAAAGGTAAAGAAGCCTTACCTCCACGGATTACCCTATTCTGAACCTCTTCACCCTCCTCTGCTCGAGACAACTCTGCACAATCAGTATCCATAGCCACTTCACAACTGTTAGAACTCCCCTGATCAGAGTAATACCCTCTGTCAGGAGGCTTTTTCGGCACATACAAACCCCTATCATCATCTAGAGACCCTTTTCCTCCATCTCTGTTCTCAAAAAGATGATCTACCAAAAAGGTAGAGTCTAAAGAAGGAGGGCACTGCCTGTTCAGTTGCAAATCTCCTCCTTCTAATGAATTACCTCCTAAGTCCTTCTCTCCCTCAACATCTACCCCATCCATCTCCAATTCTTGAACAGAATTTTGGTTTGCTACTATGTGCAAACCCCCATTCTCCTCTACTTGTACATCTGCAACCTTAATACTCCCTTCCTGCAATTCACCCACAACCAAATCTCCTTCCTCATCCCATGATTTCCTTAGAGAGGAAATAACATTTTCCACCTGTTCTCTTATAGACCACCCCCTTCTTTTTGAACAGCAGCTGAGCAAGAAGCTACATCCTGACCCGCCTGATCACAAACTTCCTCCATAATACCTTTACCTTTCCCCATAGATAAAAAACCATCTTCTTCTCCTTCTTGGACTCGCGTCTTACCCTCTTTTACAGCCAGAAGCTCTCCTTTTTGAATATCGGTCAACCGATTCCCTTGTTTCTTCCCTTTACCTTTAACTACTCTCCAAGGCTCTTCTTTATTTTCTTTGATAGGGATCTCCCCCTTCTCATTCGACACTCGAGCTCCCTCCAATTTCTTTCCTTTTCTACAATCCTCATCTCCATGTCCCTGCTTTAGGCAAGTAGAGCAATATTTCCCTTCCTTTTCATAACAGATCCTCTGCCATCTTCCAGATGAACCGCCCATGTCTAACCAGAACCTTTGGGGATTATTCGCTAGGAGATTTACTTCTACACAAACCCTAGCTACCCCTGGGCGTGATAACTGCAATGTCGAGTTATCGATCACTAAGATCCTTCCCACCGGACTCAGGATATCCCTCAGGCTGTCTCGATTGAAAAGATGAATGGGCAAACCCGGAAGAGACACCCATACTGGAATTACAGGCGGCTCAACACCAGGCTGGAACTCAGGGAACCACTTAAAAAACCTAAACAAGAATCCTTCGATGTAAGTGGAGTCCTTTAACCAGGTCTTCACGTAATCCTCATAGAGAGAAAACCTAATCAACACATGACGAGGGTCCAGAATTCCCACCGTAAATTCGCCTTTCAGCATCCATCGAGTAGCAATAAATTCTCGAATTACTCGTAGGGAAGGTTTCCCATAGGCACACTTGCCTATTAGGGTTTGGCCAAATCTGCTCGACAATTCTTGCGTCTCTTCAGCAGTCCAATACATTCCCGGTTCTCCGTTATTGAAAACAACTCTTTTCGCTGGTCTAGAAGGAGTTGTAGAGACGATAAGGGGTTTAGAAGATTCAGACACAACATTTCTCAAAGATTCATTCACAACCTCAGGTTCTTGAAATTCTGAAGAAAAGGGTTTTTGAGCCGAAGTAGAAATCGAAGGATTCTTGAACAAAGAAACGAAATTCTTTGTTATAATCTGGTGGTTTGGGAGGAATCACTCTTAGATTGTGATCAGCATTCATGATTGAACGAGAAGAATCAAGAAAGAATCAAGAAAGAAAGCAAGAAGATTCACGAAAATCAAAAGGAAAAGTAGAGAGAAGGCGGTGCTTCTCTCTCTAAACACACTGAACCCTATAATCTGCAGGAAGAATTCTCCATTCAATTTCAATTTTTTAAATTGGGTTTAATTTTAGAGGTAAATTCAGGTTCTTAAATGTAAATATTTTAACTCTTTTATTAAACTCACATAGGCCCAATAAAAATCAAGCTCATTAAAGACACAAGTTACTTGAAGTTTTTCTTCTTTATATACAAGAGAAGATAGAAACTTTTTTTGTTTGCAACTAATGTGAGATTATAACTTTGACATCTTTTATTCTTTATTTAGCATCTCAGATCGGTTGAATAAGGGAGTTTACACTCCCTCTAGTGCTATAAAAAGTTCTTGACTAGTCTAAGTAACACATTATTTTATTGTGTAGTCCTTTATATATATATATATATATATATATATTAAATGCTTAAATAACACACATTATTTTTTAATACTTAAATAAAAACTTGGGTTAAATTCTGGTTGAACCCAATTTTAAGTAATTCGGTTTGGACTCGGGTTGAACCTGTGAACTTGAAACCTCAACACGAATTCAGCCCGAATTTAATTTGGATTGAAGATTTTTGGTCCAAGTCCAACCCAAATTTTAAAAAATTCAACCAAAACACTGATTTTTTTGAGTTGGCTTTGGGTTGGCCTGTCCAAATTACATCTCTAACTTACTTTATGAGTTGAAAAAACTTATTGGCCACCAACATCCTAGATTATCTCTTCAATTTACCATTCTTTTGAATAAAAAGGATTAATTGGCCACAAACACGAAGATATTGGATTATTTCTTCAATTAATCATCGTTTAAATAAATCTTTCATATCATGATATCTAAAGAAAGTTAGACTTCTGCAGTCTTATCTTTTACAAATTTTCATGTAATATGAATAGAACTTTTCCTAGCACGACATCCGAAGAGTCAAACTTTAGCAGTCATATTTTTTGCAAATTTTTTATATAAAATTTTCAGCTCTACGCATTAATATGAATATAAATCCATTTGAACGTCATGCAAAAAAAATTCCTCTATTTTTTTTTGAGGAATATTATGCTTGTTAATTGCAATGGAACTGAGGAAAAACAAAAAATCTATAATGACCATATACTACAAGCCGATTGATGATAAACTGTGATAGATTCCAACAGGAAGCGAAGTGTCTAATAAACAATGACAGTTCAATACATCAGAGTATAAAATTGTTAAACAACTGTCCACTCCATCCAAAAACTTAAACAGTTAGAGAAGGTATAACTTAAATAAGTATACTTGAACAAAGATGCCCTATGCTGATGTTAGCAAAAAAAATAAAAAATTCACAAGCACACCTCAAACAGTGAAACCATTCAAATTAGAAGGGCAAAAGTTTATGTGAAAGGATCTTATTTTCCATTACCACAGAATGCTGCTGGAGTTTGCAGTACAACAGATCAAACTGAAAATAACAGCGTCTGATTATTACGACTAGCTCAACCAATTTACAACATCATTTCCAGCAAGTTAAACGACGATAGGACGATGACAGAGATGATACAACAAAAGGAGAGGAGAGGAGGTTAACAACGCAAGATCCATCAGCCAAAAAAAAAACCTACATTGATTAGTTTGCAACCAGTTAGACCCTGCTGTTCGCGGGCAGGGGAAGAACACCGTCAAAGAAATCACCGAAGTAACCACGAGGCTCGTGTACTAGCTTTGAGATTATGTCTCTGAGAGTGATTACCCCCTCTAGATTTCCAGCATCATCCACGACATAAATCCGATGGATCTTTGTGGAGTCGAGTTTCAGAATAACTTCTTTGAGTGTGTTGTCTCTTTGGCATGTAACCATGCCACTCACCAATGGTGAATATTTTTGATTCTCCTCCAGGTAGCTTCTAACTGCTGTCAGAAAGTTCTTGGCCGTTATAGATCTGTAACAACATTCCAGATGAACCCGTTAAGATAGATGATATCTCTCAGATCCAATAAGCTCCTTTAATATTTCCATAACCCATCAGGGAAAAGTTGTAGACTTTTTTTTTTTTTTGGGGGTGGGGGGGTGGGGGAAGGAAGTTGTAGACTTGAGCATGAGCTGGAGAAAAAGCTAGAAAAGTTTCGGCTATAAACCTGTAATCCTTGTAGATTGCGGGGGCAATTAGAAGGAATTGAATATCTCTGATGCTTATATTACCAACTGCTTTACTTCCGCCACTTTCGACCACTGGTACCCCACCAACTCCCTTTTGTCTCATCAGTTTAAATGCCTGCAGCACTGGTTCATCCTCTTCCACCTGAAAAGAAGGGGGAGGAATCACAAACCACATCAACCACAAGATCATGTTTGTCGACCAAGATTAGAATGTGGATTTGGGGGAAAATCTAGGGTTCAATGTTGAAATCAATTTCTCAGGCCATTGTAACTTAGTGGTGGAAGTTATCCGACAATACTTGCATTTGACAAGATTCTAGTTATTAACTACTTGGGTAACCAACACAGTTATTATGTCATGATCACGATTGTTGCCTCCATTATACAATTCCTAAAACGACCTAACACTACCCCTCAGCCCTCGATGGAAAAAAAAAGGAGGGGAGTAATCTTACCATTAGTAATGAATGAACTCATCAATCATTGTAGAACATCCACTTAGAATAGATTGTGGCTGCAGACATCCAATATTTTAAAGATAATTCTAACTGAAGTTAAATACCTTAACAATGCGACTGGGCTTCATTAGAGGAAGACCAAGGTCAGATAGTTTTTTAGTGCCCCAGCTTTCAAACCAGTGAAGACCAACACATTCTTCCAACATGTGAATCACAGCAGATTGGGTGATTATGTTATCAATTGTTGTTTCACCTAGATCAACCACGGGAACACTTTTCATTGTGTACTTTGATAGGAGCAAGAGCATCGTCAAAAAGGAGTTCGACTTCTGCAAAGCAAGAAATGGAGCCCAGCGGAACGAACCTGAGATGTCTCGAACCTGTGTACTCATAAGTTAGCAAGTGTAAGATGTTTCATAAAGAAAATACTGAAGAAGTACAAAGAGAATAAAAAGTTTACTAGAATTAAAAACTCTTAGTATAGAAGTTAAAAGAATAACCTTTGTGTTCTTATAAAAGTCAGAAGAAGTAAGAGTCTCAAAAAAGTTCCCAGACGTGGCTGTAGGAGAATCAGGGTGCAAGCTTCTAAATCTTGGAGAAGATAACCCGTTAGCTGCTGCTGCAACAGCAGGTCCAATGATTTCCTCTGATACATACATATCAAATGCTGAGCCCGCAGATCCATCCATCTTTTCTGACTGCAAAAAAAATGAGCCCATATGTAAGCTTCCATTAGGAGGGAATGAAGACAACCAAATACTGCAGCAAAGAATCAGATATCGTTTTCACAGAGTACAAAGGTTTGATTGAAGCATTGAAGCCTGACCTCTATGCAATATCTGAATGCAAGCATTAAGCAATGCCAGTGAATCAGCTTTTGCTTTCTCCCCATGTCCATATATAAATAATTACCTCAAAATTGCCTCCCACTTGACCAACCATAAAAATTACCATCTTATTCTTTGACAAAAGGAAATAAAAGAACGCAGACCTATGAAGCATGGGTACGGATATGGGATACGGGTACGATACGATACGGATACGGCGATACGACAAAATTTAAAAAAGAAGGATACGGGTACGGTCAAGATACGGCTATAATAAAATATTTTTAATATTTTCAATCAGCATAATACTTATATATTTTGGTAGTTCTTTAACACAATAAGGAAAATTTGTAATTCTTTTTAGTTTGAAGAAAATATATATCGTATCACTATGGTATTTTCACAATGTGAAGTGATTAATTAAAGAATCAAAGCTAACATTTACCGAGTCGGTTTATTTAGAAGTAATTTTTACTAAAACTATAATGTAATAAATTTATTTTATGCTCTTTTGACATGTAATTGTAGATAATACTTAAAAAATACTCATGTGCCTTGGAAGTAGTATGAATTTTTGTAAATGTATTGTATGGTATGTGAATTCGAA
Source organism: Ilex aquifolium (assembly GCA_951799425.1). Lineage (NCBI taxonomy): Eukaryota > Viridiplantae > Streptophyta > Magnoliopsida > Aquifoliales > Aquifoliaceae > Ilex > Ilex aquifolium. The sequence continues at coordinate 26,158,242 of OX637404.1, read as the reverse complement.
AGGAAATGTTAAAAATTCAACTCAAAAATTATATATATTACTTGAACACAAAAGTATCCGTGAAGTATCATAATATTTAATTATTATCGGATACGTAAGAGGTGTATCCGATACGTATCCTTGAGTATCCGACGAGTATCGTATCCGACAAAGTATCCGATACGGATACGCCGACCTCAACGAAGTATCCGTGCTTCATAGACGCAGACTACCAAAATCCAGACATTAATGAAGGTAAAAGTTCCATTTCAGGTTTTTGCCAACTATATATATCCAATATGTCAGCAACAACTGAAGTGTTGACATTTTGAAGAAAATGTAGTGGGTATCTTGCCAAACAAAGGAAAGTTCTAAAGGAATGATGCTTCAATTTAGTTGTAGAAGAAACCCATGCAAAATATTGTGGCCACAAATTTGCATTTCATTTCATGGCACCTGGGGAACACATGTTTGATCGAGGATTGGAGAGGAGAGGTGGAAAGAAAAGGCTCGGAATGGATTTAAAGAATTCTTTAATCACAAACCTATGAACTAAACGATGTTACCACGATGGGCTAAGCCAATTCCCCACCGTCTTGATAGCTTAATATAAAGGAATCCCACACCATTATCATGATTGCATAGCCCCAGCTGTAACAACCATGATACTGTCACGTAACAAAAAGACAGAAATCTATAAAGCAACTTAAATATTTTTCTATGAAGGGCGAGGTTTGGAACCCAGTCACTTTATACCTAGTGGAAGTCATGGAATAGCATAGCTATTATCAATTGAAGAAAAAAAGAAATGGATGAATATGAACTCTCATTGACCTACTTAACTTAGTGGTTAGAGTCTTCCATACGGTATCAGTTCGTGATCTAATGGTAGGGAACCCCACCCGTGGGTGGAGGTTCTTGCTCCAAGATGCGTTTGTTTGCAATCACCTTCTACCTATAAGGGATTAGCAGTTTCGAGGATCTGACTTACACACGGAAAAGTAATATCATAAGTAGTTCATCAAAACTATACTTGTTCCACCGGGGTGTTTCCTTGGCATATCAGTTGCTCTTAGAAGTTGGAAGCATGCTATTGGCTTGGTAGAAAAGGGCTGCCTCTATTCCATTGATTTCAAATTGCCCTTGGCTATCAGTCAATATAATCTAAGAAAAATCCTAAACAATAACAACCAAAAAGCCTGTTTTCAGTTATTAGCCACAAAGACGATCCACCTGCTTCTACTTTCAAGTATCAATGATAGGAGGCAAACCTGATGAAGAATCCACACGACAATTCCAGCGAACTCCACAATACCAATGTATCTATCGATCCAACTCGCATCCTTAGACGCCTCGACATCCACAACGGGTGCACTGAGAATTTTATGTTCGGACAGTAACTTAACTGCTTCAGCCAAGCTGGTATCCGAGTTTAGCTCAAGTACTACAAACAGAATTTGCAAACAGTGAGGCCAATAACAGAAGGAAGTAAGAAAGAAACTAAGAACCTGAAAGCAAATAACAAAGGCTTGCAGCATATGCCAACTCTACCAAAAGCAGAAGGTTGTAGATATAGAATTTTGTGTGCGAGTGTGTGTTTTCTTTTTCTTTTTTTGTTTGGGGGGGTTATGGGATGAGGTTAGAGCCCACAACTACTTGTCCTGTGCCACCCCCTCACCTCAAAACATGAAGATATAGAATACACATGCACATATAAGCATGACTCCATGAGCATGATAAGTATAAATAAAATGCAAAAACAAATATAGCCAGACACACATAACACTCTGAGAGCATGGTCAGTGCACATATGGTGTTTATTTATCCTTGTCCTCTTATCTTGTAATACCTCTTTAAACCCTAACTAGTGTTTGGTCACCAAGAAAGAGACAAAAGTCATACATACAAAAATTATGTATCATAGAATTTCAGATTCCTCCTTGATTTGGGACTTCTTTTAACAAAAACGTTTCCTCGCAGCTTGATCCAGATAAAATTTTCTGATGATTTTAAGCTTAGGTTTGAATTTAATCAGCAATTGTAATTTTTTCCTTCATAATAATTTGTGCATAACTCTCAAACCCAACATAGTCAACATCAAACATATAACAAACCAGAAATAGCAAGAAATTTTTTCTCAATTTCTCCTCACGTGCTCTGTATCGTCAATAAATAATCATAATAATCAAAACCCATGTCTCAAAATACAATGAATATCCCTAAACACACACTTACACCATACATATAAGGATGAGGATTTCTAACTTTCATTCTCATGTGCTCATCCTCATATCTAAGGTCTTGATCAGATGAATTAGCAATAGAACTAAGGCCAAATAAAGAGAATTAATGCATAATTACAAATATAATTTCGTGGGTATGTAGCATATTATTAATATATTACCTTGAGAAGAAGGAGCAGGAGGAAAGGCAGAGACAGGAATGCTCTCAAAGCAAGCATTGAGCTTCTCAGTTGGACTGAGCTGTGGCTCTTGTATGTCCCACAGATCCTCCACGTGCATCCCCAACGTCGCCTCTGGGCTCCTTGGACTACCATCTTCCACCACCATGATCTCTCTCTCTCTCACACACACACACACACAGAGACACACGCACGCACACAGACACTAACCCCTCTCTTTCTCTCTCAAAAGCCTGCAATTCCAAAGTTTAGAGAGCTGACAAGAACTTGATACTATCTTCACGCAAACTGTTAATTATTAAAAACAAGCCAGAGAGATTATATCGTACTACGCGTTGCAACCTAAGGTACCAATCTGGACCATTACAAATAGAACAAGTGCTAGATGGGTGAACTCAGGACAGGTGGTACGATCTTGCAGGTGGAGGTGCATCAGCATTGATGTAGTTGCGTGGTCAAAGTTGGATGGTGGATGTCTCCACGTAGTGCTCGCTCATGCTTATCCATAGTGACCATTATTTTACTAGTTTTCCGGCAAACGTAGTAGTAGTTATCCGAAGTTTAATAATGGCCACTGCCATACACTCTCTAACATGCACCGGGATCGTGGGTTTTGGAATGTGGTTTTGACTAGGTAGTGATGACGTGGCATTTGACAAAAGCCGCCACGACACCTGGCCCGCTTTTTTTTTTTTTTTAATCAATTGGATCTTTCTTTCATTATATATTTCAATAATTGAAGCTAATTTAAACATTTATTTTGTTTACCTTAATTTCTTCTAAATGAGGTCTATGGTATTTTTATTTTATTTTCAGGTATTGTATGGAGAAGAGTAATATTAGTTAGATATAAAAATTTATTGATCTAATGATTTTGACATTGATATTGTCTAATAATATTATTCTAACTATAAATGTTTGTCTTCTTGATTAGTGGGCCCAGCCCAAAAATGCATTTGATAAATGGACTTTAGGCCTCAACTTTTGAAAAGGCCTTATAATTTTAAGTACCTAATTAGCCCACATAAAAACTTAAATTCATGAAAATTTTAAACACTATAAAAAAGTCCCAAAAAAATTAAATTAAAAAATATAATTTTAATAATTTGGGTTCATTATCCAATTCATAACATTAAAAACCTAAAAATAAAAATAAAAAAATACTCAAAAGTTAACTCATTTTACCCCCCCCCCCCCCCCACCAACACTCTCTCTCTCTCTTTCTCTCTGATAAACAACCAAGGGAAAAGCTTTGATTTTTTAACGTAAAAAGAAAACCTTTGCTTCATTCTTTCTTTAGTGCAACACTAATAAATCATCCTCTCCCTCACACACAAAAAAAATAAAAAATAAATTAAATTTAAAGAAAAAAAATTAATAATAAAAATAAAAAAATTTATTTATTGTTATCGTTTTAAATTTCAAATTTTTAGTGCCCTGTTTGATAAGAGGGAAAAACAGGTGGATGGAAAGGTGAGCATGAAAAATGGGAGGGAATGAAGTTTTTTCCATTGTGTAGTAAGAAAAGAAAAGTGGATGGAAAGGAAAAAAGAAAGAAAGAGTTTTCTCTGGCCCACTATTTTTAATCCACCCAAATATGGGCAGAAAATGTGAGAGGATTGTTGGCTGCAAAATGTAATTGAGTTAATTTACATTTATACTCTTATTAATTGTATATTTTCTATAACTATCATGTTAAATACCATTATACAAATGGGGCATAATTTTAAAATATTGTTATATAACTTATACATGGTAAGACACCTGATGACATTATTTAATTATTTTTTTTATAATAAAATTCTAAATCACATATGTAATTTTTTTTTTCCATATCGAACAATAAAGAAAAATTATATTGTAAGAAGTAAATGCCAAATAAATTCTTTCCATTTCTCTTATAAATGGAACATGTACTATAAATTCAAGTAAGGTCTATTATATATAAGTGACTCAAACACTGATTAACAATAAATTTACAATTTAAACTTAAAAATACATTATAAATTTACAATTTCGTCTATTTACAGAGTAGCTTGGGTTGTTGGCTATTATTTTTGGTATACATATTTATATTTATTTGTTTATTTATTTTTATAACTAATTAGAGCGACACTGAATCCCTTAAATTTATTTATAATAAAAAAATATTTATATATATAAGGGTATAATTTTTAAATTAAGTACATGTTTCTTTTATTTCCTTCCACTTTTTTTTCCTGCAACACCAAACAATAAAAAATAAATTCTTTCAACTTTCTATCCATCGTACAAAACATAAAGGAGGAAAAATATTTTTCTTTTTTTAAGGATGAAAAGTGTATTTTCACACTTTTTCATCTTTTTAATTTTTCATCCCTCGTAATAAACGGAGTATAAGGGTGTGTTTGTTAACACAAATTCAGCACTTAAAATGAATGTATTCCGCACTTATTAATTAAGTTCGTTTGATAACCAAAATTTAAACTCTCTTAATATGTTAAGTGCTTCTTAAAAATAGGCTACAATATTAAGTAGGAGATCCCTTACTTAATTCTGAAAGTTGAAAACGCTCAACAAAACAATCTTTAATAATATTTACAATATGACAATTATATCCCAAAATATTTTACAATTCTATTAAAACTCTAATTAGTCTTCTCTTCAAAACCCCTAACCTATATATTCTCCTTGTCGATCTTTTTTTTTTTCTTTCTCTTGTCTTTTATAACAAAAATATACATACATAATTATAATTACACACAAACGCACGCACTGCACACACATAATTACACACAGACATATGCACTGCACACACACACACACACACGACGCACATACATATTGTTAATGAAATCTAATTTATTGTATTTTTTCAATATTATTTGATTATTTATTAGATATTATTCTTTTTTTTATCAGATGTTATTGTTCACTTATTATGTTATTCAATTTGTTATTGTTCACTTATTGTGTTATTCAGATGTTATTTATTTATTTATTTTGATTAAATATTTGTTAAATGTAGACTACAATATAATAATAGTGATTATGATTTATGTTATGATATATTTTATAAATATTTTCAAATTAAAGAGTGGAAGGGTAAAACTGAAAATTAATTTATTTTCAGACGTTAGTTCTATGTAGTTATCAAACAGTTTAGTTAAATTCAGTACTTAAATTTCAGTGAATACCAAACAGTCCACAAATTCAACATTCAACTTTTATCTTTTAGACTTCAGTTTCAACTTTTAAACTTAGGTTTCCAACTTTATCAAAATTACCGCTTAATACATCATATGTAATAGACAAGACAAGTGACAGGGGGCACGGGGCCACCCTGGCCTAAGAGTGGCTCCACCATTGAGTCTACCCTTTTAATTTTTTAATCTTTCCTTGCACCCTTATAATTATATGTCGTTGTTTTGAAAAATATTATTATATCTTATCCCTTATAATTATGAGTAGTCAAAAAATACATTCATGTTGAATTATAATGACCATTCAAATTAGTGTTGCTTGTTAAGTTTGAGGATTATTTTTAATTATTTATATAATAAAAAATAAAAAATACTATAAATTATTTATATTATTTGTATAGTTATTTATTTTTAATTATTTTAGTGAACTCTTTGATTATTTATATATAAAAAAAAATGTAAAATTTTGCACTGAAATAAATGATTTTTAGGACATGATATGACATTAAAATTTATTTGGATAACTAATTAAGTTGAATGCAATAGGACACAAGTATTATGTCTTTTTTTTTTGTTCCATATCTTAGTAAGGTTAAAAAGTGTTAGAATATATTTTCTTCTAGTAATTTAGTTTTGATTGGTAACATATTTCTTATGTTTGCCTTTAAAGATATGTCCAAACTTTTAATAACTTACATCAATTAGTAAAAAAATATTTATTCATATTTTTGCTCACCTTAAAGTGAAATGTTGGCTTCGCCCTTATTTTAGATGATTAAAAAGTCTCTAATTTTATGAAAATCAAAACAAATCATTGAATAATAAAATTCTTATGTTTCGAAATATTTTTGCATATTTTGACCAATATTTTAAAATATTTCATATGCCTCGAATAACATTTGTTAAATTTGTTTTTAAAAATTATTCATTATTTTCATCATATTTTTTAAAATATTATCAAAATATTTTTTATTTTCAATCTAATTAAAAAGTATGCACCAAAACAATTCCTTTCTCAATATAGAAAATGTTAATTCCAATAGATAACTCAAATGATAATAAAAACGATCGGTAAATTCAGACGTTTTAAGTTTAAATCTTGATAATTCATTGAAAATTTTATTCCTCATGAATCTCTTATTTCTAGCGTGGATAGCCTTAACAGAATCGGAAAAAAAAAATTAGTCTAAATACACGTAAATTGATCTGAACATTCTTGATAATTGAAATAAAAATATAAAAAAAAAAAACTATGTAGACCAAAATATATGTCGTGGGTACTGTCACATAGTCTGCCGAATTCCAAGCACGTTTCAGCGTGGAGTTTCCACACAAGAATTTGATTAGACGCGCGCCATGGATGACTCAACAGCTCCGCCGTCCGATTCAAACAATCTGACGGCGGCAGGCGGAGCCTCGAAATTTCTCGCCGACCTCCCCTCTCGAGGGCTGTTCTCCTCCACTTTCCACTCCTCCAATCTGGTAATCTCACTCTTTCACTTCTGTAATCCTTTTATAAACCCTAGTTTTTTTGTTCGCATTTGATGGATATTCGCATAACTTGCTTACATTGTTTTAAACTTTGATCATCATGAAGTTTTGGTTTGTAAAAAGAGAAAATTAGGGTTTTTTTTCCTAGTTTTGCGTGTTTATGGGTTTAGATGTCATTTTGGCTATATTTTTATTCATGTTTACAGTATTTTACATGTGAATTAGGTTTTATCTTCAAGGATTCAGAGTATTTACTGAAAGCAAGTATCTCTCGGATCAAATTTTTTTTTTTTCTTCCTGAAAAATTATATTATTTCATAACATAATACATAGATTGAACGATCGTACAGCAACTTTACCTTTTTGCACTAATTCTGTGATATGATTTGGGACATATCGTAGTACAGTACACAGGCACCAGACTCGCACGCACGCACACACACACACCCTCTCTTAGAGGGATGGCACCAGGACCAGGAATGGTAAGGACATCATGGATAGCTAAAGTCGAAAGATTTATTTGCTTGGATTATATTAGCCATAAGGATGAAACTTGATTCATTGCCTGTAGAATTAGAGCAAGATGGATGAAGTGAAGAGGTGCCTTTTGGTGTAAGAGTGGTGTGATTGCTGAAGGGTAATGTTTGTTCCTCTGAAAAATTCATTCCTGACTTGCTCTTACTCCCGATTAGGATATTACTAGGAAAAAAGGTAAAAACAAGTTAGAGAACATTATTTCGTCTAATTTTTAAGACAATTCCTGAAAGAAACTTATTATTTACTCGGTCTGCGTTGCAAGTGGGAAAGTTGCATTGTTAATTAGATGGCTCTGTTTTCTTGTTTAGATACCATTGTTTTCCGACTGCTTTCCATTTAATTTCATTATCATAGTAATCTTTGTTTCCCATCCCATTTTCGTTGTCCTGCTTCAAAAAAGTACTACAGGCTCTCCCATGTATTCTGTTATATTTACATGTTGAATTTATGCAGGGTGGAATGCGTGTTTATGTTTGCGATCACAATACTTCACCCCCAGGTCATTTTCTGTCTTAGCACTTCTCAATATTTCTAGAGTTTTTGCTTGGTTTTGAATTATTTTATGTGTAACCAAAAGATATGGTTTTTCCTTGTATGTGCATCCAGAGAACCAGCTGATAAAGACAAACCAGACGAACATACTGATTAGATCTCTTGTGCTTAAGAAACAAAAGGGTGAGTCCAGTTCAAAGAATGCAAGGGGTACAGCTGCAAATGAGAGTTCTAGAAAGAGGTATTAGATCCATCCTTCCTTAGGTTAGCAATGTCTGGCACCTTTGTGCATTCTTTAGTGCGTGCATTTGCATTTTTTGCTCCTCTTGTTGGCCTTCTCAAGGAGCCAGTTTTCTTTTTACTTTTATGTTTTTTTTTTGTCCAAGTAGAGGCAGTTTCTTTTTGCTTTCTTCTTTGCACATTTATTGAGGAAGGTCTCATTTGCCTCTCAAATCATTTACTTTTTTCAGGGCTGCTGAAAGAGGTCTGGATGGAAGGGCTTCAGCTAAGAGGGCCATGACCAATAATCAAGTTGGTTCTCGACAAGGTGAGTGTTTTGTATATTATGGACATGTAAACAAACCTTAGGATTTTTGGAGAACCTATGTTGCAAACAGGACATCTTGCTGCAGTATGATACTGAAGTGTGTTGTTGTTGCATCATTCCCTACCCTTTTCGTCTTTAGTCTAGCAGACAGGGTCAGAATCAATGTCGGGACATTGTAGCCATGGCCATTAATAATTGTTATTTAACCTTGTCATAAAGATTGTTGATGTCATTGGACGTCTCTTGTGGGTGATCATTCTGCCCTGTGGTAGGGATTTTGGCCTCAACACTTATAGTCCATTTAGTAGGGTGGATGGAAAAATAGAAGGATGAAAAGTGGGAGAGATACACTTTCTATCTTTCAAGGGATGAATCATTCCTTTTCTCCTTTGTGTTTGGTAAGAGGGATAGAAAGTAGGAATAATTGATATTTTTTTGTGTTTTGTAACATGGAAAAAATATTTTTTATTTTTATTTATTATTTTTTTTGGAGAAAGTATAAAAACATATTTTTCCATTATATCTATATATGAAATTGATATATACATAATATGTAATTGATAAATATGATATATGTATATATCAAATTATATGTAGACAAATAACATACATTTCAACACATAATTAACTTTTCATCCACTTTTCTTTCCAATTTTGGAGGGATTGATTTTGGTGAATTGGAAGGAAAACTCATTCATTTACTTTTCCATCATTCCTATTTTTTTTACTTACCAAACATAATCTTTTATGTATTCCTTTAACTTTCCATCATTTTATTTTTCCATTATACTAAACGAAGCATTAGTTTTTAGTCTAGGCCCTGAAAATGACATTGTCCATTTTCGTATGGCTGGGTGGTCATAGAGAGGAAACTTTGTGGGTGTAGGGCATAGTTAATGGCTAATAATTGTGAAGATTGTTGGAAGAGATTATCCATACTTGTTGATGCAGTATTTTTTATAACTGTTTGCAAATAATTTGCGCAGCAATTTCTACCCCCAGTTATCTGTTTATCCATGTCCACTCGATGTACTCAAGTATTTTCAGTATGGCAATAGTATTGTAGTACGCACTTTATATTCTCTGTTTGAAATGATGACGCTTGTTTGTGGCAGTAATGCACACTTTATATTTTCTGTTTTAAATGACCTCATTTGTGTTATGTATGTCACCTCTCAAGTATCTAATGGCTTTTTGACCATGTAGAGGCTGGATCCAAATCTCAAGTGCCTGAGAAGGATATACAGTTTTTGACCGTAGAGAGACTCCGTGCTCTTTTGAAGGAGAAAGGTCTTTCTCTTAAAGGAAAGAAGGCAAGTAAAACAATATTCACTTGTGTTGTTTAAAAGTCTTTACTGTACCCATGTGATATTTCTAACTGTTCTAAAAATGCATTTTGTATGGTGATAATACCAATCTAATTTTGTAGGACTATCAGATTAATGGCACTGATGAAGTCCATAGATTAGTATGCCTAGATGGATTACAGACTGAGTTTTCCCCTTCTAATTCTCTTCTACATCTATATTTACTGATATGTGTGATCCCATTGGCAGGGTGAACTAATTGCACGTTTGAAAGGTATAAATGGCTAATCATAATTCAGGAGATGGTGGGCGCTTATCCGTTCTTCATATCTGTACAACATTTGGTGGCAGGAAAGTTCGCCGGTTCTTTCTTTTGATGCAACTTTGTGATAATGTCTTGGAACTAATTTAGCATGATAAACGTAGTGAACCTGTACACCTAATTTTGCATATTTGTGTGTTCATAAGTGTGTTAGTTTATCATGTAGTCTTTAGAAGTAGCGAGGGATGAGAAAACTGGGTTTCTGAAAAGACTGGTCGAAACTGTGAAATTAGTATCTTAATTTTTTTGCATAGACCATGAAATTGCAATGCAATGCGATTTGACAAACTTTTGCTTCTAAATTGTTGCTATTGGTTATGAAATCTATATTGGCATTCTGATCTACCGATGTGTTTTATTAAATTACTCGGGGTAAATTGTACCTGAAGGCACGGTGCAATATGAATGGTTTTAAGAGGATTGTTGGTGGTCGTTGAATGAGTTTATTGAGACCGTTAGATAAGTTTATTAAAGGTTGCTCTGTTTTATATTATAGAATGACATCATATTATCGATTATTTTCATTCTTCTCAAGGTGTTATTCAGGCTTCTTGTAGCAACTGATTAATCTTGTAGAGATTGTATCTAGTCCCACATGTAGTGGGCTATCGTCGAGTATATTCCTTGCGGATAGGCTTAGAATACCCATGCTGGGAGGGGGAAAAAATTCTCCATTAGGTGAATTCTGCTTATGATTTATGCAGATATTGAAAAATGCTATGCATGGAAATTTTTTTACCAAAACGTATTTTAACCAACTGAGTTTACAGGTTCATATCACTCGTGGACCCACTAAATGTTGATCAAAATATTTTTGATTGAATATGTAGTTGTTAAACATTTTGGGTTAATTGTACTAGAGGTCTTCAAAGTATGAGATTTGTCTCATTTTGGTCTCTAATGTTTCAATTGGATTATTTTGGTCCCTGAAGTATTGAATATGTTTCTATATAGTCATTCAAGCAGACAATGTTTAGATTGTTAATGATTTTTTTATCATAAATTTGTCACATAATACCTAAATATGGATAAAAAATAATTTTGATAGCTCTTAAACAAAATTTGAGTAGTTCTTGATAAAAAAAAAGGTAACTTTTGACTAAAATTTAGATAATTTATGATTAAAATTGTGTAATTTAAATAGTTATTTAACTAAAATTTGAGTAAAAATTTGATCAAGAGTTAATCAAATTATTTTTTTGTCTATATTTAAGTATCATGTGACAAGTTTATAATAAAAAATTGTTAACAATTTAGATGTTTGCTTGAGGGATCATATAGAAACATATTTAATATTTCAGGGACTAAAATGATGCAATTGAAATATTAGGGGCTAAAATGAGACAAATTTTATACTTTGGGGACTTCTAGTACAATTAATCCAAATATTTTTTGGTGAAAGTTTTGATAAGTATAGCATTACTCACAAATATTTACTTGCGAAATTTTATGTTTTTTTTTTTGGGGGGGGGGGGGGGGGGGGGTTTGGGAAAATTTTATGCCTTGGGATGGGGTAAGACTTTGGTACCATATCGAAATGTGATTTTTTGTGTCCAAGTTACAACAAAATGGAATGTTTGGAATTAATCTTAATATTTTAGGATTGATCTTCATTTTTTTTTAATAATTTAAAAGTGTTGCACTAAACATAAAAAGTGGTAACTTTCAGGACTGTACCACCTGAAGTCAACTTTGTAATCTGCCATTCTCATCTATGTATTCCCCAGCTCATTGTTTATGGGATTCAAAGCCGAACAACCGATATTCCTTATCTATTCCCAGGGAAGTGGAAGAAGGGTTTTTTTTTGGAAATTCCAACCCTCTATGTGTAATCACTCATAAATATTTTTGGGTAACGAGAAAATCTTTTGTCTGTTTTCGACGAGTAGAGGCGTATTTATGTCACTTAAACTCGTAAGTTTAGGAATAAGTAAGGGCAAATTCTGGGTGCATGAATCAGTACTTTAACCTATGCACCAGTTAAATCAGGACTTACATTTCAGTGAGGATTCGAACCCAAACAAGAGTATATACGGTTCGTTCAAGTAACTGAGGTATGTTTTATCAACCAATCATGCTTTTTCGCCTAGGGCACTTAAATCATTGACCTATAAAGATAAGAGGTACTATTGAACTAAAAGCCTGTTAGTGCAAATAAATTTATTTGATATAAAGTCAAAAATCAAATTACAAATAGTATATAGACTTATTGTTTGTTGTGTATATAATACATAATAAGAGGAGTAAGATTAGGGTATCGAAAAATAGTGTTGCTTTTATTTTCTAATATTTTTTGCTATAATTGCAAAAAATAGGATTATACCCGACTTTTCAAAAAATGGAACTAAAAATGCTGATGTGACATAGTGAGTAACATTTGAAATGAGCAAAAGTGAAACAAAAGAATTACCATTTTTTTTTTGGTCATTATTCATATAGAGGAGAAGGAGTTGGTAAGACTCGAATTTTACACCAGAAAGTAAGGTGAGAAAGACAATAACTACTAGCCCATTCCTCTTTACTCAAGAATTACCATAGTAATCTCAACGCCATTATTTGATCCAACTTTTGTCAATTCAGTATCGCCCCCAAAAAATAACCCTAGTTTTTTTCATTTAGACAGAGAATTACATTGTCTTTTTTCCCAGATTAATCATTGGCTTGAAATTTTATGTTTTTGGGCTCTCTTTTTAATCTGAATTGACTAGGTTATGAAAGAGACGGATCGATTGGACCAACTTGCAATGACAAAGCCAGATGGGGGAAGCGAGCAACCATGATACGAAGAAATCAAGCCTGGACCCTCATCAATCAACTTCTTCATGGACGGTGAATGGTCCCATCACCCATGGTGATCTTTTTTGATTTAATTGACAATTTTTGACAATACTGTTAAGCATATTACAAAAAAAGGAGATGACGATATTTGAACTCGTGATTTTAAAATTTAACAACAGAGACAGTAATCATTAAGTCAACTGCTAATCTCGTCGTACCAAAGTATTTTCGAATTCAAGCCTCTGTTTGTTGTTGACCTTTGGTTTTAGCTCCGTCCTTTCTCGACAACGCCAAATCTACAATATAAAACCGGGTAGTATCCGACGGTTTCAATTAAATTGATCTAACAATCATTAACATCCCTCTTAAAATCATTCACATTGCATAACAAGAATTACCCAAATTTTTTATATAAAGTGGCGATAACTGGATGTATGGCTCGATGATAGAGGTTGATGGTGACATGAGTGGTGTATGGTATTCTCAAATCGAGAACAAGGAAGAAGCTAGTTCCACTTTTGGCGGAAGAAAACGTGCACAAGACAAAACCCATATATATCACACGTTTTTTGCATGCGGCAGAAATTTCGTATAGCTTCGTTTTTCTTTTTGCATGGTATTCGTGTTACTTTCCACCCCAATACAACTACTTAGTCCAAGCCTCATCATGCTATTGTAACAACAACAAGAAAAAATAAAAATTTTGGGGAATGAATTCTAGGACTCTCAATTGTGTCAGGTGAAATGAGTTTATGTTGAGTTTTAAGGGGTTCGTGTCAAAAAAATATTTCACTCATACCTAATTCATTTATTAATTTGTATCTAACGAATCGTATCATATCGAGTTCGTGTTATATATAAATTATATATAACTGGTATATAACGAGCCGTGTCATATATTTCTTCTGATTGGCTTTACCCATATTCAATTCATTTATTAATCATGTTATGTCGGGTCCACTCGTTTACTAAATAAGTGGTTTAAAGAAGATTAAAACCTTCTAATTTCGTGTCATGTTCATGTCATAATAACAAGTTGTGTCATATTTTAAGCAAATATATTATCTTTCTATATAGGCATCTATCTAGCTTGTAAAGATTTTCACGGATTCTGTTAAATATCCCATAACTACCCCTATATCACGTCGGTTGGTAACGAAGAAATAATTCATAGAACATTATTGAGAAGAGCATGGTGAAACATGGAGTAGAAGATAAGAAGAACAAAGTTGCCTAGAACCAAATTGCTATACAATCAAATCTAGTATTCCACTTACTGTACTACTGAGTACTGACCATTTGTGTCGACACATTGCCTTGAAGTTGTGAATCTTCTAACATCAGCAAAAAAGGTGGTTTGTACAGTATGCGTTTAGCTCGTGACTCTTCCTAGCAAATCATCTATAACTCCAAAAACTGACTGTTAGTTCCAAGACGACTCTGCCTCACTGCAAAAAAAAGTCTTGAATGTACGCATGCAGTTTTACGAACATACATAGCCTTATTCTATGCGAAAAGATGGTTTTCGTGATTTGAGCGTGTGATGATCACGCCTCAATACAATTTTAGAAAATGTTATTTGGACTTTATTTATGGATTTTATTTGGAAATCTTATTTAGAGATTTAATGATGTACAAATATTGGATTGATTGTGGGTTCCATCTAACATTAGAACTCACAACTAATTCAATGCCGAACTCCCTCTGACGATTTCTCTAGTGAAAAACCCAAATCCCTCCCCCTCCACTGAAACCGAAACCCAAATCCCTCCCCTTCAACTGAAACCAAAACCCACCCCACACTTCCCTCAACTCCCTAATCCCTCTTTTTTCACTAAAACTGTAAACCAAATCCTTGCTGATGATTTTTTTGATGGTTTGTAGATGTGGTGGTTTGTGGCAGGGTGGCTGGGTGGTGGCTACAGTGGTTTGTGGGCTGGTTGGTTGTGGCTGCGGTGGTTGTCAGTTGGGTGGTGGCTGTGGTGATTTGTGGCAGGTGGCGTTAGAGCTTTTGGCTCAATTGGGCAAAGAGAAAAGAAAGAAAATAGAAATGAATAAAAGCTAAAGGTACAAAAATAATTTTAAAGTTTTTGTCTAATTCATGTGTCAACTTGCTAATATTGGAACATTAGGGGGTAAATTGTTCAATTTTAAACTAGAGGGACTTAATTGAAACAAGATCCAAAGTTCAAGGGAACATTTTATAATTAACCCTTAATTTAGTGTATTGATTGTTACCAAATAATATTTTCTCGACCAATGTAGAGATGCATTTTAAGCTTCGAGCAAATCTATGAAGTATGACGGATAGAGCTGATAATTGAGCCGAGCTACTCGAGTTCGGCTCGAATAGGACTGGACTCGAGCTCGGCTTGTATTCTAAACGAGTTAAGTTTGAACAATTTTTTAGGTTTGTTTAGCCTAAAAGACTCTGTTCAAGCTCGCAAAGTTCGGCTCATTTATATGTAAAATAATCGAGCTACTCGGGTTTAGGTCAAGTTCAGCTCGTTTTGTGTTCAATTCGGGCTCGACTCATTTTCTAAATGAGTCGAACTTGAACAATTTTTTAGATTCGTTTAGAAAAACGAACTCGATAGACTCGCCTCGAACCGAACTAGCAAATCTCGACTTGATTATCAACCCTAATGATAGAGTAGATTTAGACTTAGGAGTTGATTAGTCGACAAAAAAATCATATTCGATTAATCAAATTTAGATTCAAATCAATTGTCAGTCTTGTAGGACCCCAAAAAATAAAATTGAAAGGCAAGTTTTACCGAACAACTATAAGGATAATAATGTTGTATGAGACGGAATATTGGACAACTAGGAAGCAACATAGTGACAAAATGAGTGGAACGAATATAAGAATACTAAGGTGGATGTGTGAAAAAAATTAGAAATAATAGAATACAAAATAATCATATTAGAGAAATGGTAGGAGTAGATCCAATTGAGAATAAGTTGAGAGAGAATAGATTAAGATGATTCGGTTATATTCAACGGAGAGGCTGATAGAGGCACCGATTAGAAAAAAATTAGGGCAAAATTCAGTTTACCCCCTTGTGGTTTGGGTGTTTTGCACATGACCCCCTATGATTTGGAAATCAGCACATTACCCCCTTATGCTTTTGGACTGATATGCACAATTAACACCGTAAACAGAAGTGATAAAATGACTTTAATACCCTCAACTATTCATCATCTTCTTCCTCCCTCTCAGTTGTTGCCTAATTTTCTGAAAAATCAATCAATCACCCAACTTTACAATCTTTTCTCTCTCTCCACAATGCACCAAACTTCCTCAAACCAATGTCAATATCCTCCACTCTCAACCTAGTTTTAAACCCCACATACTTGTTTCCTTAAATAGCCCCCATGACCCACGAATTTAAGCTCAAAGGTGATCACAAACTCATTTTGACAGGTTATATACATACCAGATTTTTTTCAACATTTGGGCCAACTTTGGCCCTTAATTTCTCCCTCGTTTCTCAACCTTTTTGGGTGATTCAAATGCCTAAATTTAACCTATTTCTACCCTCTTTCCAACCATGTATTTAGTTTGTCCAGATCATGCACAAGGTAAGTGGAAATCGAGCTCCAAAGTGACGGGTTCATCATTTTCAAAAATTGTCACGATTTTTAATTCAATTTTTCACCCACCAAATCTCATTCTTTCTCGATTCTAACTGCAAAAATGGATTCATTGACCCTAAAAATGGTGGATTAGGCCCCCCTTCACCTCCGAAACTCGAAATTTTGAATACCCAAAAATTCAAGTTTCAAGCTTAAACAAGGGTTTTGATTTTCTCTCACTATACACCACGGCCACTAAAGAAATTTTAGGAAATTGTTACTAAATATGAAAACAAGCTTACCCTATCACAGAATTGTGGATGATGTCTTATAGCAAATCTGGACTAAACCCTCGAAAACCCACTCCCAACAGCCCCTGAAACCCACCCCCAAACCCACTGAAAAACCCCACCATCCCCACCGAAAACCACAAGAACAATTACAAGAGAGAGAAAGAGAGAGAGGAGGAGGCGAGAGCTGGAGAGGCACAGAGACGGGAAAAGTGAAATGAGAAATGAGGAATTTTTTTTTTCTAACAATAAAATGTAGAAGAAGATAAAAAAAAATGTCCTTTTGAAATATCACAAGGGTGTATTTGGACTTTTAGATTGAGTTTTGACTCTGACTAAAATTTTTTACATTCATACTTACAAATCTAGCGTGTGTGTTATAATTTCTGTCACTTTTGACAGAAATAGTAACGGTCGCACTTTAGTCTAAAAACACAACGGGGCTATGTGTTGATTTTTGAACCACAAGGAGGTGATGTGCACAACGACCAAACCACAAGGGGGTAAACTGGATTTTGCCCAAAAAATTATAGAAGTTCTCTTAATGATAATAGGAGTAGGGATAGACTTAAATTAACATTGAACGAAATAATAAGAAAATATATGAAAATATTTAACTTAAATGAGCGTACAACGCATGACCGAAATAAATGACGAAAATGGACTCATATAACCGACCCCAAATGATAAGAACATAAGATTTGATTTAATTAATTGGTTAATTGTGTGACCCCAAAAAATAATCCTTTTCATTATCGTAGTTTTTTCGAGAGTTAGGTTTTGTATTGTGAGACCAATGCCTCCCACCCAATGAATCATCCAATGGAAGATTCTTTCTCTAGCAATTTTTTTTTCTTTTTGGCTGCATTAACTTGATTATGAAAGAGATGGATCGAAGAACAACTTGCAAATACAAAGCCACATCTTGCCAAAGCAAGATACGAGGAAATCTAGCCTGGACCTATCCATCTTTTTCTTCTTCTTCTTCCTCTTCATGGACGGTGAATGGTTCCATAGATAGAGACCTTGTTTAAATTGCCTTCTTCTGATATTACTGTACTCTTAAAGACAAAACGTGATATAAAAAAAACATTTTTCTGCAGCTGACATTAGGTTTTAGCTCCATCCTTTCTTGACGGGCGCCGATTTTGAGTATTCGTCGGCAATAATTGAATCTTTGCTTCCAAAGAAGCATTGATATTAAGCAGATTTTAGGACGAGATATGCAACTTATAGTGACAGTTACGTTAAAGAAGAAAAGAGTAACGAGTGTATGATTATTTTTTTTTTCATTGTCATGTGTCCTATAAAAAGTAACCCATCACTTTTACAATTTTCATGAACTGGTTTTATGAGTTTTTTTTTTTAATAATTTTTTACTTAGGGTCACAATATACTACTCATTTTGTATAGAGTAAAATCTGGATATCTATAATAATTGTCAACCAAAAGTATCCATTAAATATGGGAGTCATCGGTAATAGGCGATTATGGCCAGTTCGAGATGATTAGAGGCCTAAAGCGATAGATTTGAGTGAGATTTTTTATATTTTTTTAAGTAATTTTTTTTTTCAATTTTCAAAGTACACAATTATTAATTAAATATTTGTATTAAACAAATGGTAGTTAACATATTATTTTTAGTTAATAGTATGATTAATTTACTTAATTTTTTTTATAACACAATCAAATTGAGGCAAGATTTCAATTTTAATCTTTGAAAATTTCTTTTTGTAGAAGTAATTGTTAAAGATAGTGTAAGTAATTTGTAAGCGAAACATTAACATAAAAAAAATCTAACTTTCATATCTAATTTAGCATCTTAATTAAATAACTTAATATTTAAGTGCTCGAAACAGAGAAAAAAAGTAATTGAGTTGGCGATTATTTTTAAATTTTATGATTTACACAAAAAAAAAAAAAACATATTGAGACCTAAAAATAAGACATAATACTTTGATTTAATGACGTAGCATGCATTATTATTTCAGTACAAAAGTCTAACAATGGTAATTATAAAAATATTATTATGTTAATTATCATATGATTTAACCAAATTATTAGATTAGACTTTCTGGTTTCAGTATTAATGGCTCCATTTTGTTAGATAAAATGTGTCCATTATTAATTGATCAATTGAGTTTGGTCTTATTTTTTTTTTTTTTCCAAAATAGACTTCTATAAGACTATTTTTATTGAACTTAGACTCTTATTGAATAACTTTGTAAATAAAATTTGGGACTTTATTTAATCATGGGCCTAAAGCAATCGTTTTGACGGGCTTCGGCTCCAATCGGCCAAGAGTCGAACTGAAGACATTCAAATTTATAGTTTGTTTTAGAGCCAATTCCACATTGTTACATTACTAGGTTGAATTATGTTTATGTGAATTTCTTTTGTTTGTGTTTTTTATATTTCAAAAAACTCACATGATGATAGGTTTAAGAAGTTAGTCAATCAAAAATTTGGTGTGATATCTAGAGAGGTAGATGGTGACATGAGTGGTGTAAGGAAGAAAACGTGCAAAAACAAAACCATATATTTATCACATGCCTTTCGCATGCAGCCGCAATTTTTTGCTCTTTTTGTGAGGGGCTATGGCCTAATGACACGAGGCCACATCCAAATAATCGGTCAATATCGATATGACTTGATTGAAATATATTTGTAATAATTATTAATTTTAAGAATCATATGCATTTTGGATGACTCTTCCTCGATTCGTGATTGATTTAGAGTCGTTATCATAAGATTCGAGTGATTTTTTTTCCAATCAAGCATGTTTTTACTATTTCGCAATGCTACGATATCACTTACATCACTTGTGATGTCCAACTTTTATTATTTAACATTTCTTTTTTATTGCTTAACAAAGTTTCGTCTTATCACTATGTTTCTTAATATTTTTTAATCGATTGTCGATACTGTGACTTTGAACTCTACCAGAGTTATCTACAAAGAGTGTAAATCGAATCCAAGAGACTCATATCTCTTTTCCCCGATAGTTGAGCAACCACTTACTATTGCAGCATTATTGATAAAGGGTATTATCATTCCACAATAAATCAGCACATGACCAAGTAAATCACACAAATGTATATGTTGTAGTTATTAGATAAACTTAAACATAACAAGCTTCATTTGTCTGTGACTCATTCCCCCCAAAGTTGTGACTTCTTGCCAACTTCTACATAAAGGGTTTGTAGATTTGTACAGTACTCGTTTAGCTTGTGACTCCTCTTAGCAAGCATCTATGACTCCGGGTTATTGTAAAATTTGGACAGAATTGATATACGCAGTATATATATAGAAAGAATATTCTCATAATTCGACCTCGTGACATTCACACATAGTATTCATTCAATACCGATTCTTAGTGGGAGTTGTTGGTTTGTAACATTTCACTCTTTGCAATGACTTGGTGTTTATTTATACACTAATCTATATAATAAAACACATAGGAGTTTAAAAGTTTATCCCTTATATATTTTTCTCCTTAAAAACATTACATTATTCAATTCTATCACATGTTCAATCATTTAACATTTAATTAATTTATAATTTAACACAATTTTTATTTTATACATTGTCCATACACGATATTGTACATGTGTTGAAAATATTTTGTCGAGTTATACATTTTGAGAAAATTTTGACGTTATTTTAAAAAAAATAATAGGTAAAAATTAATTTTAAATGATGTAATAAAAGAAACGAAGAAATAAAAAATTGTTATTTGGTATAGTAAGATCAATTTTTTAAATGATTGAATTTTATATTTCATCGTACCTTCAGACACGGTTTATAACTAGTTTATTAATAAGAAAGATTTTTGTGTGAAAAGAACAAAAAGTTCAACCTAAAAAGATACATGTGTGTGAGTAGAGAGAGGGGGGAGGGGGGAGGGGGGGAGGGGGGAGGGCACATGCCTAATTAATGAAGGAACATTAATTTGTTTCTATATAAAAAGGAGAATCATTGAATCAAGAGTTAGCTTTAAGGAAGGTCATTTAATTGTTAAGGGGGGATGCATGAGGGCCATTTTATTGGTGGAGAGAGAGATTGAAACCTAATTAATGTTTCATGGACAATGTTAACCATGCAATTAGAGATCATAAGATCTTTAGTAATTAGGGTGAGGAAAAATACTATGTAACGCAAATTTGCAACACAAATTTACATCCCAAATGAACGGGGATCATTAGATGAGTGAGTCTCATCAACTTTTTTAAATGGGAATCACTGATCCAATGGTTCTTATTGATTTGGGATGTAAATTTGAGTTACAAATTTGGGTTACATAACATTACTTAAGATGATGATTTGATAAATCATTGTCATTAATTTAATTGTGGGTCTCAATAGTTATTGGGATCCACTATATATTCAATGGTTTTAATTGATCAAGTCAATTTTTTAAATCGAAATAGCATTTTTCTTTTCTGACTGATTGAGTGGGAGGGGTTAACTGAAATTTGGTGCCACATAGGAGTTTTTATTTGGGAGTAACAACTTAAGGAATATTTCAAAATACAAGTAATATTAAATGATACATGCATGGATAACTTTATGTAGCCCCATGCATAGAGTGACATTTTGATTACTTTATTAATCTATAATCCTGCAAACCCTCACACCAAAATTTTCAAATGTAAAAATAATGTCAGTTTTGAATCTTAGACCCAAATTCACTATCTAAATCTTAATCTTTTTGTGAGCTTTGAGCAAATAAATCCATGAACCTGTTAGCATTGGGTCTACTAAAATCGTTTGGGATGTTCTTTAAAAAGCTAAACAAATTAGAAAAATTTGTTTGGAGTGATTTTTTTAGTTTTTTTTGTGTCAAAATAAAAAAATAATTACATATATGTATAGATTATGCATAATAGTTCTTAAAATATGAATTTTAATTTCTTTTACATCACTAATAATATTTTTGAATATAATAAATTAAAAAGTTATATGAGACCCGTGACAAAACTCTAAAAAATTGAAAAAAAAAATCTCATAAAATCACTCTCTTGAATCAGGCTAAATAAGTTTTTTGGGTCCAAAAAGTTGCAATATAAACTGGTAAAAAAACCAAGGTCCAAATAGACCTGACTTATTTCACTCTAAAATCTTTAAAATTTACCTATTTAAGCTAGTTCAAAACATGCTCATTATTTATCTACACAATGTTTCTATGCACCTAAATCTTCTAACCCCAAAGCAGGGAAATTTGAACATACAAAGAGTGAAAGTTTGACCACAAATTGCTATGGTATTTTAATGGCAATTAGAATTAAATTGTTAAATATATTTGATAATGAATAAGAGAATTCAATGAGATAGGTTAGGTTCCTATTCAATTGCGAAATAATCGGAGTATGAAGATCTATCCCTAATGGCAAGTACAATTCATTTTAAATTTTAAAAATTAAATGAACTTTTACAATGAGATAAGATTTAGTGATATAGACACATCTCATTATTTAATGAGAATTCCATAAAATTCCATCTCTTCTTTTTGTCCTATTAGGATCTTATTCCTCTTCTAGTAGATAGTATAATTTGTTTAATTTCAAGGGGTAATATTGCAAATTTAGAATTAAACTAAACCGTCTTTACATCAACTTAGGAAATAGTTTAATGCACAAAAGTTGAGTCGTAAACTAAAAAAAATAAGGCATCCAAAATGAGAGGGTGAGATTAGGGTTTCACTCATGCCAAATTATCCCTCAATCTTTGCCCAAAGTTTCACATGTAACATTTTCGACACAATTAGATTGATCAATCTCTGGAAGAACTAGCTGAAAATTTTATCACTCTAGAGGCGGAGGTCTTGGAAAATGGAAGAACAAAATATGTCTATTAGCAAGACGAAATTATAAACATTATTGAAAGCAAGTACAAGCATTTGTAACTAAGCAAATGAGCGCGAAGATATTTTTTACAATTATGGCCATTTCCGAAAACAAAGGAACATCTTTTCAAAATATACCTAGAAATTATCAAAAAAAACACACCGCAATTTCTATTTATGCCCCCTTGCAGCCATGCATTTATCAAGTATCTTATAACTAATCCTATTACAACTCGACCTATTTATGATAGTCGAATTACCCAAAAAAGATTCACATTTTATTAAATTATTGTGGAATTAAATCATCTCAATTTTCTTAATTTTTAAACTAAAATGATCAACAAAAAGATCTTTTAAAAATCAAATTAAGTAATATTTTAACTAAAAATGTGCAACAAATAAATCCTCATAAAAATCAATTTCACATGTTTTTATACTAAAAAAAATAGTAACCGGCTAACCATGTCCTCTTCCTTGGGCCGAACTTTGGAGGATATGGAATTGGACTCGCCATGATTTATACCCCTGTAAATGACCATTTTGCCCCCGCCCACTTTTAGTTGTCGCTCGAGAACCACGTGACGAAAAAGTCTTCAACTCTCTCTCTCTCTCTCGTGAGACTCTATATAAAGCACAACTCTGTCAACCCTACAGTACAGTTCCAAACAGCAGTCTTTGGTATCCAAAGCCTTGGTTACAACCATGTTTATGTCTTTTCTTCTGTTTTTCTCTCTAGGGTTTCTTCTTCTGTTCGTCCTCTTCTCGTTTAATCAAAACATCTCTCCTAAATACAGAAAACTCGCTTCAATTAATGGCCCCCCATCGTACCCTCTCATTGGCTGTCTCGTTTCCTTCTACAGAAACCGTCGCCGGCTCTTAGATTGGTACACCGACCTATTGTCTGAGTCACCGACTCAGACAATCGTCGTGAAACGGTTCGGCTCACGGCGAACCGTTGTCACTGCTAATCCCGATAACGTTGAGTACATGCTCAAAACCAACTTCAACAACTATCCAAAGGGCCGACCCTTCACAGAAATACTCGGTGACTTTCTCGGCTTCGGAATATTCAATGCCGACGGCGAGTTATGGAGCGTCCAACGCAAACTGGCGAGCCATGAGTTCAGTACAAAGTCACTGAGAGCGTTTATGGTAAAGACACTAGAAGACGAAGTCCAAAACCGCCTTATCCCTTTGCTCGAAAAAGCTGCAGAGGAGAGAGAAACAGTTCTGGACTTGCAGGAGGTGCTGAGGAGGTTCGCTTTTGACACCATTTGCAAGTTGTCATTAGGGATGGACCCGTGTTGTTTGGACCTTTCGAAGCCTCTGCCACCTCTCGTTAAGGCCTTTGACTGCGCATCAGAGCTCACCGCTCTGCGTGGAATGGCACCTGTGTTTGCTGTGTGGAAAACCAAGAGAGCATTGAACGTTGGGTCTGAAAAAAGGCTTAGAGAAGCTATTGAGCTTATTCATGGCTGTGTCTCCGAGATGATTCAAAGTAAGAGAGAGAAAGTAGAAGAAAATGGGGAAAAAATTTATGACCACGATCTGTTATCGAGGTTGTTATCGGCTGGGCATGAAGCTGAGGTTGTGAGAGATATGGTGATAAGCTTTTTAATGGCCGGAAGGGACACCACATCGTCGGCGATGACATGGCTCTTCTGGTTGCTTTCGAGGCATCGTAAGATCGAAAAAGAGGTTCTGGATGAAGTTACTTCGCTGAACAATGGTGAAAAGCAGTTAGATTTTGAGGATTTGAAGGAGATGAATTTTATAAAGGCTTGTTTGTGTGAGTCCATGAGGCTCTATCCACCGGTGGCATGGGACTCGAAACACGCCGGAGAAGACGACATGTTGCCGGACGGTACACCGGTGTACAAGGGCAACAGGGTGACCTATTTTCCATATGGAATGGGGAGGATGGAGGAGTTGTGGGGTAAGGACCGGTTCGAGTTTAGACCGGACCGGTGGTTTGATGAACTCGGAGTCGGAAAGGAAGGTGGAGGGTTAAAAATGGTGAGTCCGTACAAGTTTCCGGTGTTTCAGGCCGGTCCAAGGGTATGTCTTGGGAAAGAGATGGCTTTTATTCAGATGATCTATGTGGTGGCTTCGGTTTTGAGGCGGTTCGAGATCAGACCGGTGGGTTCAGACCAGCCGGTTTTTGTTCCTTTCTTGACTGCTTTTATGGCTGGTGGGTTCAATGTCAGGGTCAGTAGAAGGAGCAGTTAACTGAGACCTTTGCTTTGTATGGGGCTGAGTTTGTAAACTGAAATTTGCTGTACTGGTGCTTAGGCCTTGCACAATATCTGTTCTTTCCCATTTATCTCTTCCTTTTTAGTTTGTTTAGTTTTAAATGTTCAATAGAAAACCTAAGCATTAATATAATATATAAAGAGTGCTATGCATATCAAAAAATAATAATTAAGAAATGGTAGTTGGACTTAATTTGATGATCTAATCTGGGCTTTAATCAATAATAGTTGTTCTAATATTGAAACTTACAATTAATCCAATAATTACATTGAAATAACTCCTGATTAAGTTCGAGTTAAAGACTTGCAATCAGAATATATGAGTTTACGTCTCGATTCTAGTATGACTACTTATCAAATGGAGTTCACTATGATACCAAATTTTTTTTTTTAGATACTGATGGCGTAAACCTTCGGATACGAGCTATAGGACCAAATTAATTGGCGTGAGCAGTTTGCATGGGGACTAATATGGCATCTGAGCTACAAGGCTCGTGAAGTGGGGAATGAAAGCTCTAATTAGTCGTGTGTAATGTGTGAAATACAATAGAAATATAGTGGTTCACCGGCTGATGAGCTCGGCTAGTCCACTCTCTAATGGAGGCTCTTGCTCCTGTCTCTTTATTGATCTAATTCAATAAATTACAACAGAATTCTCAAGGTATTAGGGTTTCAAGTTTTTCTCTTTTCTCAATGGAAGCTGCCCCTCCTCTTTATAGCCTCATGCTTACCTCTAATTCGGGGTTACTTCCTTTATTGTAGGGATCGTCCCTATCTTCTTCTATAATCTCGGGCTTTCCTAAACCCCTTATGGCTGACCGCGGATGGCGAGTTCTCTGCCTTGTGTTAGGGGATTCTCTCCTTGGTTTTAGGACAGGATCCTGGCTGGTAGCGGATTTCTTGCCTTGGATTGACTTAACTCCCCCTGTTCGGGTATCTACTGCCTTTTTACTGCCCTCTCATTGTTTCTTAGCTCATGTCTTTAGTTGGGAATATAAGTTCCGATTGGGCGAGCTCAGACCTTGCTGGATGAGCTCAGCTTAGTTCTCCATAAACTCCCGAACTGAGCTCTTTTCCTGAGCTCAGATCTGGGGTTTACTTTAGGTATCATCAGTTGCCCCCCAGCCCTTGCCTTGAGTTAGCTCAGGCAGGGGATGACCTGCACAAGACGAGTTACACCTGCACGTGGCTAACACGTGACTGGAGGATTTCTGACGGTTTGTAGTCATCATGACTTTCCTCGATTCCCGCGCATGTCTCAGCCCACGTCTCCCCAGCTTTAAATGCTCAAAACGGCTATCTAAACCGCTTCTTCGCACTATTCATCTTCTTTACTGCTCTCCCTATTTTCTCTGCAACTTCGGACCGTGGTACCCTTCTGTTTTCTTGCTTGAAATCGCATTTCCAGCCCTTGTTTAGAAGACTCGCATCGCCTCCTTCCTCCGATAGTGCCCCAGGTTTCCGTTCGCTGCCATTTCTGAGTTAGGTACGTCCTTTGCCCCCCTTTTCCTCTTCCTTTTGCTCTGGATCCCTCGAATTCGAGGTGGTTACTGCATTTTTGGGCTTTTCGATTCTTTTACTTTTGGAATCGCGACCATTGCTTAGCTCCCCTTCCTCATTTCGTCGATTGGAGCTCTATAATCCACATCCTTGCCGTCGGGAGTTACTGTGCTGACCCTAGGGTTATTAGGGAGAGTTTGATCAGTGTTCCCCCTCTCTATCGCTCTTTTATCCTTCCTTTTTCCTGCCCGACCATGTCTGCCTCTTCTGGAGCCACGCGTTCCTCTGTTTCACTTTTAGGGTCTAGGTCAGCCGAGGAAGATACTGAATTAGGGGAGGTAGGTGAGGAGATAGATAATTTCCCTGGGGTGGATGTTGTAGAAACCGAGGTCGGTACTGAGGGACCTCCTTCCCAGCCTTCTCCTGTGTCCTCCAAGCCCAACAAAGGCAAGGGCAAGGTTAGCGGAGTCGGGGTTGAGGAAAAAACCTCGTACTTGGGGCTTGCTTTTAAGCATGCTGAATCGGTGGGGTACAGTAAAGAGGCCCCTGGGCTAATGAAAACCTATAAGGTTCGGTATGGTTTTCCTCCTGGGGTCGAACCCTGGTGTCCAGACCAATCCGTCTACTATGTAGAAAAGGTGCACAATAGGGTCTGCTTTTTCCTTGCCGCTTTTGACAACGGCCTTCGCTTTCCTGTGCACCCCTTCATCAAGGCCGTTCTGCAGCATTTTCATGTGTGCCCTTCCCAGATTTCCCCCAACTTCTATGGCGTCATGGTTGGTCTGTTAGTCATATTTAAGAAGCATAAACTTGGGATTCCTAGCATTCCTTTGTTCTTAGAGCTCTTCAATGTTAAACCGACCTCCGGAGGCTTCTTGTACGCCTCCAAGCGTGCCAGCCTTAGGCAGCTCATCTCTGATATTCCGACCTCCCATAAACACTGGAAGGAACATTTCTTCTTTGTCGGGGGCGCCAATTGGGAGTACAACCCTGCTGATAAAACAGACACACTCGGTATTCCTACGGCCTGGGCTGAACCAGATAATTTACGTGAGTCCTTACTTAAGTCCGAGCTCTGATCTGACATTCGCCGGCCCCTCACCTTTTTCTCACTTGCCTACTTTCTTTCTCTCAGGTGAACGCTACGAGCTCAGTCCTGAGGACAAAAAGGTGCTAGCCAAGTTGGAAAAGATCAAGCCAGAGAAGTACGCCGACTTGATTGAGTCAAGGAACCTAGTACAGCTAGGTCTGAGTCTTCCTGTGGCGACTTTAGCGATCCCATTATCTGTTTTAGGGGCTGACGAAGGTAATTTCAACTTTTCCTTTCTTCATCATTTTCCCTTCTCTTCTCTTTTCCTTTACCTTATCCTATTTCTTCCAGATCTTCCGGGTCCTTCTACCATGAAATCTACCCCAGAAGAGATCCAGGCCAAGGTGGATGAGCTAATGAGAGGTGGTAGATCTAGCAAGCGCAAGGCCCGGGCTAGTACTGGGAGTGGTCCAGGTACCCGGGCCAAAATCCCCAGATTGGAGGTATCTTCCTCCCCCTCTGCAGCGGAGGGACAGGTTCCAAGTAAGGCTCCACTCTCCTCCTCTGGGACTCCACAAACTGCAACCGCCTTTTCTCCTCCAGTGGCCCCTTCTAGGTTGACGTCTGCTCAAGAGGGGGGTCAAGCTTCCCCTTCTTCTTCTGAGGTCGAGGAGGCTTTGAAATTGGTTCCCGACCTTCAGCCCGAGAGTTTCAAATACAGCGCTTCTGGGAAGGTGATTGAGAAAGAGAGAAAATCTGCGGAGGAAGATGAGGACTCCTTTTTCGACAACATGGATCTTGCTGCGGGAGCTCTGTCTTCTATATTTTCTGAGGCTGATGTCTTGAAGGCCGCTTCCATGCCACTGGAGGAGTCCATCGACTCAGCTCTTCAAGGAGCAGCCGCTGTAAGTGCTAACTCCCTTCTTTGTTTGTCCATTCTAGTTTCATGGTCTGTTGCAACCTGCTGAGCTTTCCTTATTCTCTTAGGCTGCCCTCCATGTAAAAGGTCTGCTGCATCGGGTTAGGTCCCAAGAGAGCTCTTTTCAGGTCTTGAAGAAGTTTAAGACCAAGGTTTCTGAACTGTCTCTCGAGAATGAAGACCTCAGGGCTCGGGTGGAGAGCCTCAAAGTACAAATGGAGGGCCTCAACGAGCAGACGATGAAGCAAGCTTCTGATCTCAAGCATACGTTGACAGTCAAGGTCAGAGCTGAGGAGGGGGAGAAGAAGGCTCGGGATGAGCTGAAGTTGGTTAAGGAAGACCTGCAGGTTAAGGTCGAGGCGTGGTCCAAGGCTAACCAGGAGGCCTTCGATGCCAAGAAAGAGCTCATCCAGGCCAATCAAGACTATCTTACCCTCAGCGAGGCTAACGGCAAACTCTGTGAGGAGCTCGAGGAGCAGAAAAGTTTGGTCCAACAGAAGGACAAAGAGATCGCCGAGCTGAGAGACGAGGCCACCACCCTGTGGGCTACCGGATGGCTTGCTTTCAGGCGCAAGGCTATCAAAACTTTTCCAGACCTTAACTTCAATTTTTCTACCCCTACCACAGAAGAATTGGAGGAGTCTAGCTCTGATAACGAGGAGGATGCCTCAGTTTCCCCCGCTGCTGCTTCGAGTCAGGACATACCTGCCCCTGGGACCTCTAGAGCTCTTGTCGTGCTTCCTGAGCCTTCAACAGCGATCCCTGAGCTCATTGGTGTAGATCCTGCTGTTGCACCAATTTCTGCAAACTTGGTGTCTGAAACCCTTGCCCAAAATCCTGAATCAACGGAAGCGGGGTCCCAAGACATTCCTGGAAGCTCTCCCCTAGCTCCTATTGCTGAAGGCCCTTCTGCTGAGCTGCGAGATTCCCCAATTACTCCTCCTTCAGGAACTTAGATCTTTTTAATTGTAATTTCTTTGTAAAGGATTTTTGAGATGTACCCCTAATTTGGGCTTGGTCCTCGTGTTACTTTGTGAACCTTATCTTTCTTTTCTTTTGTTGGTTTAGCATCCATATGCGTATACATATCTCTGATTTTTAATTTGGACTTCAACTGCTCACTTACCTGCTTTGCTTTATTTGCTCAGTATATATTCCCCTGCCCCCTTTTGCTTTGAGTGGGGCCGTGCACTTCTTGAAGCAAAAATACTAGATTGAATAGTAAGGGAGACTTGGTGTTATGCTCAACTGATTTTCCTGTGTTTTTGAATTCGGTAAAGAGTATCTTGGGGATCCCTTCCCTCTTCTTCTTTGTTCTGAGCTGTTTGACTTGGTATTCTGAACTGGCGTGCTCCTCCTGAGCTATATAGCTCGAGTATGTTAGGCTGTGAGTTCTTCCCGAGCTGTACAATTCTTCCTATGAACCATAAAAGCTCTTACTGAGCTTTTTGGCTCTGCTGTCTGAACTCAAAGGTTTTTTTTTTTTTTTTTTTTGAGAAGGATAACAAATTTCATTGCTCTTATTTTCTGAGAAGAGAATACTTTCTTCTACTCTTCATATTTCTTTTCCCCTGCCTTGCTTTAAGGAGTGCTTTTTCGACAGGGCTAGGCTCAAATACGGAGGATATGTGGCTTGACGGGGTCAGAATGTTTCCTCGTTGTTTTGAATGCAATATAAGGAGGGGGGGGGGTAGTATCTGATTTCTTTTCCCGCGTTTTTCTCTCAACATCTTCCTATAACCGTCACGTCTTTCCCCTTTCCATAACCGCAACCACTTTCCATAACCGTAGCCCCTTTCCATAACCGCTACTACTTTCCACAACCGTCCCTACCTTCATTGATTAGGAAACCAAACAGGCGACCTGATTCCCTATTTTTTGGCTCTTTGTTTCCTGAAAAGCACCCAAGTGTGTGACATATTCTTGACTTTCTTCTTGATTTCTTGCGTCTTTTTCCTTACCAGCGCTTTCGATGGCTGCCTCTGCTTCTTCTCTGTTCCATGAACGATCCTCCTCTGGAATCAAATGGAAGTGGCATCGTCGCTATTTGTCCCCCTCAATACTTGAATCTTCTGATTTAGTGGACATCAAGAAACGTTTTTTCCCTGATCTTGATTTGCCTTTGCGAGTCTCTTCCTCCGACGAGCCTTGCAATTACCTCCCCCGAGGGGAGGTCTGTTTCTTCGAAGGTGCTATGGGCATGGGACTTCGCCTTCCCATTCATCCGGCCATTGGGCGAGTTCTTGCCTATTATGGCCTGTGCCCTTCTCGCCTCTCTCCACGAGGATGGGCTGCTATGATAAGCTTTTTCTTGTTCTGCCGCTTGCATGTTCTTGGCAGGTTCCCCTTTGTCTCTGAGTTCCTGTATTTCTTTGAGATTGAGGAAGATGATGCCCCCTGCTTCAGTTTCTTCCGTTGGAGGGATTTCAATTTACGCCCTCTGGTTCTAGATCTTCCCTCCAACCCTGAAGGGTGGTCTGAGCGTTTCTTCTTCGCTTCTGGAGAGGCTTGGAGGTCTCCTGAGGATCGCTGTCGTAAAGCCAGGATTCCTCGGTCCTGGAAGAGCTTCTCTCGTATTGGTAAGCTCGATCATGGCTCTTTTGAGTACTTTCCTTTTAAAAATATGCTCTGATTATGCCCTTGCTGTGTAGATCCACCTGACCTGGATTTACCAGGGATGGTGAATATCAACGAGTTGTTGCTTGTGGAGTCTAAGACTTATTCCGAGCTGATGACGAGCGCAAACCTCTATTTGCTTGGGGCTGAGGCTACTGAGTTTGAGTTTTCCACTATTCCTTACTCTTTCTGGACCTCTTTCTCTGATTCTGATGAGGATGGGGATTCTGACAAGGATGGAAACACCGTCACGAGTTCGAGGAAGCGTAAAAGGGACGATTCCCCTTCTCCTGACTCTCTGTCCACCATCTTCCTTACCTCTATTGGTCAGAAGCTCCTTAACTCGCTTCAAAAGGCTGAGCAGGAAAGGGATGAGCTGAAGAAAGAGAATGCTAGCCTGAAGGGAGAGATTGCTGAGCTGAAAACTGAACTTAAGAAAGACTAGGATCTTTGTTTCCTTGTATCGTTCTTTCTTTTCTTAAGCGATATCAGACTATGACTCTTTTTGTATTTGTCTGAATATTTGTACTGTCGGATATTTCGAATGCCAGACTTTTCATTCATCTCGAATTCTGTTAGGTTATTTCAGCTTACTCTTCTCGTTCGAAACACGAACGTAGATGGAAAACAGAAGATCATGTCTGCTCTGACCTTACTTCTCATCTGACCTCATAGGTGTTCTCTGTTGTTCTGGACCCTTCGAGGTCTTTGGGTGTGTAGGCAGTGCACAAGGGTATCTGGTCCTGGGGGGAGGACCATTGGTGTCTCCAAGAAGCGTTCAGCCTTGAACTTGACTGTTGGTGTCTCCAAGAAGCGTTCAGCCTTGAACTTTGTACGAGCTGAAGAGCTCGTCTTTTGTTTATAAGCCTTTGAGGCTTATCCTGTAGTTATGAGCTGAAGAGCCCATTCTTTTTGTTATGGGCTGAAGAGCTCATCGGGTTTTTATGAGCTTTGAAGCTTATCTTTTGTTTATGAGCTGAAGAGCTCATCTTGCATTTATAAGCTTTGAAGCTTATCTTTTGTTTATGAGCTGAAGAGCTCATCTTGCATTTATAAGCTTTGAAGCTTATCTTTTGTTTATGAGCTGAAGAGCTCATCTTGCATTTATAAGCTTTGAAGCTTATCGTTTGTTTATGAGCTGAAGAGCTCATCTTGCATTTATAAGCTTTGAAGCTTATCGTTTGTTTATGAGCTGAAGAGCTCATCTTGCATTTATAAGCTTTGAAGCTTATCGTTTGTTTATGAGCTGAAGAGCTCATCTTGCATTTATAAGCTTTGAAGCTTATCGTTTGTTTATGAGCTGAAGAGCTCATCTTGCATTTATAAGCTTTGAAGCTTATCGTTTGTTTATGAGCTGAAGAGCTCATCTTGCATTTATAAGCTTTGAAGCTTATCGTTTGTTTATGAGCTGAAGAGCTCATCTTGCTTCTTTGGAGACCATTGGAGGGTGAATAAAAGGCTTGCTCTTTCTTATTTAAAAGTAGTTCTATTACAAGTAACACTTACTGAAAAAACTTCTTAAGGTGCTCGGCATTCCACGAGTGAGGTAGAACCTTTCCTTCCTCTGTTTGCAACTCGTAATTCCCTGGTCTGATTATCTTTGACACGATATAGGGCCCTTCCCAATTGGGTCCCAATTTCCCATGCGTGGGATCCTTTCTCGCAAGCAGAAGCCTCCTAAGTACCAAATCTCCAACCTTGAAACTTCTGTGTCTTACCCTCCTGTCATAGTACCTTGCCGTTTTCCTTTGGTAAGTACGGACACGGTGCAGAGCTCTGTCCCTCTTTTCATCCAAGAGATCGAGGTTTAGCAAGAGAGACTCATCATTGTGCTCGGGATCTGCAAACTCCACCCTTGGTGATTGGAGCCCTATCTCCACTGGGGCCACTGCCTCGGTCCCAAAGGCCAAAGCAAAGGGGGTTTCCTGAGTCGCAGATCTGGCGGTGGTCCTGTAGGCCCACAATACCTCCGGAATGTACTCCACCCATTTGCCTTTCAGGTTTTCTAGCTTGGTCTTCAAAGCTGACTTTATGGTTCTTATTGTGACCTCCGCCTGCCCATTAGACTGGGGATGGGCAGGAGCTGAGAAATAGTTCTTGATTCCGAGCTCGGCACAAAAACTTTTGAACTTTGAATTATCAAACTGCTTTCCATTGTCAGATACGAACGCTCTGGGAACTCCAAACCTGCAAACTATCGACTTCCAAACGAAGTTTTGAATTTTTTGCTCTGTGATCGTTGCCAAAGGTTCGACCTCTGCCCATTTAGTAAAGTAATCCACTCCTACGACGGCAAACTTGCACTGCCCCACACCGGTGGGTAGGGGTCCCAGAATGTCTAGCCCCCACTGCTGAAAAGGCCATGGGCTTACCACCGAGGTTAGGAACTCGGGAGGACAGTGGGACATATTAGCATGCTCTTGGCAAGTTTTGCATTTTCTTACTAAGTCGGTGGCGCTTTTGAACATGGTGGGCCAATAATATCCTTGCCTCAGTACTTTTCCTGCCAAGGCCCGAGCTCCTATGTGGTTGCCACATATCCCCTCATGTACTTCTCTGAGTATGTAGTTAGCATCTTCGTCTCCTACGCACTTAAGGAGAGGCATTGAAAATCCATGCTTGTACAGTTTCCCTTGCATCAGGGAAAATCTGGCTGACCTGGCCCTTAGCTTGGATGCCTCCTTGGCACTATTTGGCAAAGTTCCATTCTGAAGGTACTCTACGATGGGGTCCATCCAGCTCGGCTGAGCTTCAATTGACAGAATTTCCTCTTCTTCAATGCTTACCGAGGGCTTTGGAAGGTGCTCTACTGGAATTAGCCTATCCAAATCCTCTTGTGAGGCAGTTGCTAACCTTGCCAGAGCATCTGCTCGTGAGTTCTCCACTCTAGGCACGTGTCTGACCTTAACCTGCACAAACTGTTTCATTAGTTCTCGTACCTTTTTGAGGTACAGGACCATCTTCTCGCCTCTTGCCTCGTAACACTCTTCTATCTGCTTCACCACCAGTTGAGAATCACTGCAGATCTCCAGCTGCTCTGCTTCCATAGAATAGGCAAGATTAAGCCCAGCGATGACGGCTTCATATTCTGCCTCATTATTTGAAGCTTTGAACCCAAATCTGAGGGCATATTCGACGTCTATTCCTTCTGGGGAGGTCAGGATCATTCCTGCACCGCTTCCCTGAGCATTGGCGGCTCCATCCACTGAAAGCTTCCATATGGGAAGGTCCGGTACTAAATCCGTGGTTTCCATAGGCGCTGCTGCTGTGAATTCTGCAATAAAATCTGCCAAAATTTGCCCTTTGATGGCAGTTCTTGGCTTGTACCTGATATCAAACTCGCTGAGCTCTACGGCCCATTTAACCAACCTCCCTGAGGACTCCGGCTTGTGTAGTACTTGCTTCATTGGCTGATCTGTTGGAACCTCAACAGTATGAGCCTGGAAATAAGGTCTAAGTCTCCTAGCTGTTGTAACCAGAGCTAGAACGAGTTTTTCCATCCTTGGATATCTCTCCTCTGCCCCCCTCAGAGCTCTGCTACAGTAGTAGACTGGTTGCTGAGCTCTGTCTCGCTCCCTAACTAGCGCTGCACTTGTTGAAAAATCTGAAACTGCTAGGTAGAGGGTGAGGATTTCCCCTTCTAGAGGGCTCACCAGAACAGGGGGAGAGCTCATATATCTCTTTAGGTCTTCGAATGCTTCTTCACACTTGGAATCCCAGTGGAATGCCTTCTTCAAGATTTGAAAAAATGGCTGGCATTTATCGCTAGACCTAGACACAAAACGGCTAAGTGCAGCTATCCTGCCTGTCAAACGTTGCACCTCTTTTGTGTTGGATGGTGACTTCATTTCCACCATTGCTTTAACCTTTTCTGGATTGGCCTCAATCCCTCTGCTGCTGACTATAAAGCCCAGAAATTTTCCAGCCGAGACCCCGAATGCGCACTTCGCAGGGTTTAGCTTCATTTTGTACTCCTGTAGAATTCGGAATGACTCAGCTAAGTGCTCGATGTGGAGCTCTGCTTTCAGCGACTTCACTAGCATATCATCAATGTAAACCTCCATGGATGCTCCTATTTGCCTCTGGAACATTTTATTTACTAACCGCTGGTAAGTGGCTCCGGCGTTCTTCAATCCGAAGGGCATGACCTGATAACAATATGTTCCCTGTTCAGTCACAAAGGAGGTCTTCTCCTGATCGCTGGGATCCATCCCGATCTGGTTGTAGCCTGAAAAAGCGTCCATGAAACTGAGGAGCTCGTGCCCTGCAGTGGCGTCCACTATTAGGTCAATCCGAGGTAAGGGAAAACTGTCTTTGGGGCATGCTCGGTTGAGATCAGTGAAGTCGATGCACAATCGCCACTTCCCATTGGTTTTCTTTACGAGAACTACATTTGCTAACCAAGTGGGGTAATGAACCTCCCTGATAGCCTTGGCATGGAGGAGTTTGCTGACCTCCTCATTGATTGCTTTTTGCCTTTCATAAGCAAAGCTCCTCCTCTTCTGTTTGATGGGTTTGCAAGTTGGGTTTACGCATAACTTGTGGGTAATAACCGAGGGATCAATTCCTTCCATGTCTTCTTGCTTCCAAGCGAACACTCCTATATTCTCTTTTAGGAACTGGATGAGGAGTCTTTTGAGCTCAGCGTTTAGTTTGGAACCCACATAAACAAGGTGTTCTGATTTCTCATCAAGCTGAACTGGTTCCAGCTCTTCCGATGGCATTGGTCTTGTCTCCATTTCATCTCTCATGTCGAGCTCATCCAGTTGGATGTTCTCGACCTCCTTCCTTTTGACAGAAGCCAAGTAGCACTCCCGTGCTACGCGCTGGTCTCCTCGGACCACTCCGATTCCATTTTCTGTAGGGAACTTCACGACTAAATGATAGGCAGATGGGATTGCCTTTATAGAATTTAGGGATGGCCTTCCAAGCAAGATGTTGTACGCCGATGGTGCATCGACTACTAGGAATTTGACAGTGGTAGTGGCTTGGCAAGGTGGATCCCCCAGGGTGAGCACGAGCTGGATTGAACCCAGGGGGAGCACCCTTTCCCCGGAGAATCCCAGCAAGTGAGTGCTTACTGGCTCAAGTTTTTGTCTTCCTATGTCCATCCTGTCAAACGCAGGTGCGAAAATAATATCTGCCGAGCTCCCGTTATCAATTAGAACCCGATGAACTGTTCTATTTGCCACCACAGCTCGTACCACCAGTGGATCATCATGGGGGTATTGGCACCCTTCTAAATCAGCATCTGAAAAAGTGATAGCTGTATCCAAGCGTGGAGCCTTGGATACAGCGTGCACTTCGAGCGCTTCTTCGGCTCTGATCCGCCGGAGGTGCGCCTTCCTAGCTGAGCTTGACTCTCCACCTCCTGCGAAACCTCCAGATATCACTCTGATTTCTCCTAGAGGCTGCTGGTGTGGTGCAGGTGCCTGCTGTCGGGGTGGCGGAGGCGGAAGAGCTCGGTTCAGGTTATCATTGGCTATAAAACGACGCAGCTGACCTCGCTGGATCAAGAACTCGATTTCCTTCTTCAATTGAATACAGTCATCAGTGTGGTGTCCATGATCTCGATGATAATCACAGTACTTCGTGGGGTCCCTCTTTGCCGGGTCTGCCTTCATCCTAGGTGGCCATTTTAAAAACTTCTCGTTCTGGACCTCATACAGTACTTGTGACACAGCAGCGGTGAGTGGGGTAAACCGCTGAGGCCCATACCTGGGTTGTAGTTCAGGTTGCATGGGACCCAGCCGATCTCTGACATTTCCTCTCCTCTTTGGCGAGCGGTCTCTGTCCCTCCTTGGGGACCTCTCTCGTCCTTTTTCCTTCCTAGGGCTTCTGTCCCTTCTCTTTTCTTCTTTTTCCTTTTCCTTTCGTGAAGACGTACCGACCACCTTAGAAAGGAGTGCCTCTTCACCATTTATATATTTCTCTGCCTTGGCTAACACCTCAGCCATACTTGCCTGAGGGTTTTTTGATATGGAGAACATCAAATCCTTTGATTGCACTCCCAACCCTGCAATGAAAGCAGTTATGGCGAATTTTTCATCCGGGACGTCTACTTTCAATGTCTCCGAGTTAAATCTTTGGACATAAGTCCTCAGGTTTTCCTGGGGACCCTGCTTCACATTCAGCAGGTGGTAGCTCGGCTTTCTGTGTATCCGGGCTCCTATGAAATGAGAGACAAAAGCAATGGAGAGTTCTTTAAAGGATGAGATCGAGGCTGGCGGGAGCCTATGAAACCAGTTTAAGGCGGAGCCTTTCAGCGTGATAGCAAAAGCTCTGCATCGTACAGGATCCTGGTACCCATGTAGCTCCATCTGGTTCTTGTAAGTGTTGAGATGATCCACGGGATCTTTCGATCCGTCAAAGACCTCCATTTGAGGCATCCTGAATTTTGGTGGGAGAGGGAAGTGTAGCACCCCCGTGGTGAATGGGGATTCGGTTTGCTGGACCAAAACATCCATTGTAACCGGGGCCTTACTTTTTACGGCCTCCTTCATATGGCTGAGCTCTTGCTGGAAATCTTTGAAGCGTTGCTCCCAGTGCTGCTCTCTCCTGTCTTGCGGATAAGGGAAGAAATCACCTCTCTCACCCCTGTCGTTCCGACTTTGCACTTCGTCGTTAGGGCCATTATCAGGGGGTACGTAGGGGACATATCCCCTGGCCTGGCTGCCTTCCCCCCCCTCGCTGACCTCTCTATGGGGGTCCCAGTATCGAGGTTCCCTATGAGGGGGGTTATTCTGGCCTTCATGGGCCGGTGGTGCCTCTTGTGGGCGTTGTACGAGCTTTGACAGCTCTTCATTCTCCTTTAGCAAACGTTGGTTGACGAGACGCAGGGCCTCCAACTCGTTATTAATGAGGGAATTCGCCTCCTGGATGTTCCCGGGTTGCCTGCCGTGGGCAGCTTCCGGCTGATCTTGCATTCGAGGTAGGTTTGTTTGGCTTCTGCTCATATTTCGAGTTATTACCATCAGTCACTGAGGAATCAGCTTACTTGTAACAGGAACAGTCGTTCCCACAGACGGCGCCAAACTGATGGCGTAAACCTTCGGATACGAGCTATAGGACCAAATTAATTGGCGTGAGCAGTTTGCATGGGGACTAATATGGCATCTGAGCTACAAGGCTCGTGAAGTGGGGAATGAAAGCTCTAATTAGTCGTGTGTAATGTGTGAAATACAATAGAAATATAGTGGTTCACCGGCTGATGAGCTCGGCTAGTCCACTCTCTAATGGAGGCTCTTGCTCCTGTCTCTTTATTGATCTAATTCAATAAATTACAACAGAATTCTCAAGGTATTAGGGTTTCAAGTTTTTCTCTTTTCTCAATGGAAGCTGCCCCTCCTCTTTATAGCCTCATGCTTACCTCTAATTCGGGGTTACTTCCTTTATTGTAGGGATCGTCCCTATCTTCTTCTATAATCTCGGGCTTTCCTAAACCCCTTATGGCTGACCGCGGATGGCGAGTTCTCTGCCTTGTGTTAGGGGATTCTCTCCTTGGTTTTAGGACAGGATCCTGGCTGGTAGCGGATTTCTTGCCTTGGATTGACTTAACTCCCCCTGTTCGGGTATCTACTGCCTTTTTACTGCCCTCTCATTGTTTCTTAGCTCATGTCTTTAGTTGGGAATATAAGTTCCGATTGGGCGAGCTCAGACCTTGCTGGATGAGCTCAGCTTAGTTCTCCATAAACTCCCGAACTGAGCTCTTTTCCTGAGCTCAGATCTGGGGTTTACTTTAGGTATCATCAGATACCATACCTCTATTTATCATATTTGTTATTATTTTTATCACATTTGTGGGTATATTTTTATTAATGTTGGAGTATCTAAAAAAAATAGTAAAAATAGTTCGCAACAGTGGTAAAAACATCCACAAATGTGATAAAAATACTCACAAATGTGGTAAATCACCTATACAAGTGATTTTTTTTGTACCGAAAAAAAATGGTAAAAATAGTTACATCAAATGTGATAAAAATACCCACAAAAGTGGTAAATCATCCACAAAAATGATAAAATTTTTTGTTATAAAATGACCTATAAAAATATATAATAAAATAATAAAAATTGGAGGTACAGTAGAATTTTTTTTTTATTCCATACCGTAGCCAAGTCCCTTAACAATATCCCTGCAAGTTCATTGAGTAAGCTTTTAAGTTTTTTGATGTCACATGGTGAAATTCACGCATTAAAAAGGCAATACATCATCATGCTTTTCATATGTCTCCACATATATATTCCGATCTGTTTACAGAGAGAATTTATGGTACAGGTATAGGCAGACCTAGTTTCCCATACACACCCCATGACTGGGCAGTTCTCAGCACACAGTCGTTTAAACTTCCACATGGTCACTACTCTTGTATTATAGATCTAAAGCTTTGCTCCGTCATATATCTTGGTGCAATTATAGCCATATCTGGGAGATGTCGGTGGTAGCTAGACAATCTCATCCTCATCTTTGAAAGTCCGATTTTGAAACTCAAACCTTCAACGCATTGTTTATAACGAGACTTTAGGCGGCTTAGCAGTCTCAAGTTGACACGTTGACAGTTGTAGCCGTTATAAACCACAAAGGAGGACAGGAGAAAGAGCCAAAGAGTTGTGACCCATAAGAGCCGAGTGCACATTGTTGAGCCCAGCATTTAAGGGGATATGACAGCTCATTAATGAAGACTTGAATGATTGTGACATGGCCATTAATGAGCCTCCGTGTCCTCAAGACCCACACAGACGGTCATCATTACAAAGTATTAATTGTCATGACGACGACCTGATGTTCTCGGCATACCCAGAAGTGCTTATTCCCGAGTAGTGAATGCTCGGGCGTAGGTGTCAAGCACCGAGTACAAGTACTTAATGATCGGGAGATAGGCAATGAGTGCTCGGAGTGTCCCGAGCACAGATTCACTCGCCCAAGGGGATTAGTCTTGAGGAGATTTGATGGGATTGCACTCATTATACCTAGGTAAGAGTGCAAGCCATTAAATGTTGAGATGGGACTCGAAGATCCCCCTCAATCATTACTAATTCAGGTATAAATATTCCTCAGAAAGTTGAACAAAAGTAATTCAGAAAATATACAATGCTAATGTCTCCCATACCGACTGACTTGAGTTTCGGAGGGGATTAGCCGGGTGTTAACCCGGCCCCTTTCTTAATCTTTTGATTGTTTCAAGTTCATCATCCAGCAGATCGTTATCTCAACATATTGTAGGAAATCACCCGTGCAGTTTACACGGATGGATGCTTGTCATCGCTCTAAAACAAGTTGATGATAGAGGACAAATAGAAAAAGAAAGAAGAAAATCCAAGAGGAATGCTTAAAACTTTTAATCTACCTCATGTCTGCCTGCTCTAATACGGCAGTGCATAATGCACCATTAACTATTTTAAGGATTTTGTTGGAGGTACCCGTTCAAGGCCTATACTTCTTTCAAAATTATAATCCTTATAGTTAAATTATTAATTTTGGTTAATCAGTCTGTCAGGGTGCTTTTAATGTATTTTTTTTTTTTTTTGTCGAGGATGCGAATTACATGGCACTCTTCTTCCATTGTAAAACTTTTGGTTGGTTAATACAAATTACAATTTTACTTTCTAAAAGAAAAAGGTAAAAAAAGGGATAAGCGCGCTTCAATCCAACATCAACAGTTGTTGATTTATATATTATAGACTGTAATTAATCATAAAATAATAAATTCTCGGTTTCATTTCTTTTTCTTTTTCTTTTTTGCATTTTCTACTCTGCCATTTTATGAGACAAGATCCGACCAAAGATATAGCAACCATATGCACCCTTACCAACTAAGCCAATATCCAAGTCTCCCATCATTTTGTGGACTTATGTGAATTTCAATTACAAGTTTAAAAACTTACAGATCTTACTAAATATGAAATAGAACTCTAATTTTTATTCGGCTAGAGAGAGAGAGAGATCGTTCTACTACCATAGCGAAGAATTTTTACTTAGAAGTAGGACTTCGTTGTTGGGAGAAATGTTGTGTAGGTACTAAAATTACATGCAGATTATGTCCTTATGGAGGGTCGAATAAAGGTGGCACATTAATGTACAAGACAAAATCATTCTAATGTATGGAAAGGGTCAAATATATACACTGGCAGCGATACACCATGATGGTACCAAGACTAAAATCAGCATAGAAGTAAGAGAATCACTTACCTAAAAGACAGAATGACCGACCTGTTGACAAGGAGTTGGCTTTAATACCGGTGAAAATGGGTACCATATTGAAAAATTAAAATAAATTTAGGCTCGCCACCTGTATACTCTCTAATCTATCAAAACTTATAACCGGTCTCACCGGTATATATTTAAAAAAAAAATAAAACCACAGTTTTAAAAATAAGTGATAATAAAAATTAAAATTAGTTTTAAAAAATGATAATTATTTATCTTATTTAAACCTAAATAAAAATATAATAAAAAATTTACAATAAAATTAGTTTTAAAAAATCATAATTATTTATCATATTTAAACCTGAAATAAAAATATAAGGTGAATTTTACAATATTTAGTGTTATTGAGTGACATTAAATTTACATTAAAAATATTAGAGATTAGGATTAGGTTATTAAGTTCACCAAGACTAAATTACAACTAAAGTTTAGCACATTTTTTTTTGCTATTTCTAAAATGTTACAGTAAGTTATATTGCCACAATTTTTTGGGTAAAATTGTATTTTTGGGGTTATATTTTGGGTTAAGTTAAAATTATTACAACATTTATTTTTCACGCTAAATAAATTATAACAAAATTATCAACACCTTTAGTGTTAAATTAAAATAGGTAAATAAATTTGGGGTAATATGAAACTAATTACATATTTGAAGGTGTAATATGAAAAATATGAGGAAAAAATTGAAAAATATGATAATTTAGGGATATAAGTGAAATTTATTGGAAGTTAAAATCTTGATCTCTGGTTTGAGCAATCAAAATTAGTTAGGGATCGAGATTGGTTTGCAAACTAGATGTCGAGCGATCCAAGTTAGATCACTCCACTTCTTGCTTTTCTTCTATTCCCCAAAACCAAAAAGAAACAAAAAACTCAACTCCTCAAAACCCTAAATCAGCCATCTAACCCCAAATCTAACCCTAAATCAGCGATCTAACCCCAAACCTAAGCCCAAATCGGTGAAAACTCAACCTGATTGCATACCCAAAACCCTAAATCAGGTGAGAGCTTCAAAATTTAGTGCCCTAATCGTCTAGAAACAGCCTGCATCGTGCTTCTCCGTCAGAGAAGAGAGAGAAAGGTGCCTGCAACTTGGGGTTCGACTACATAGTTGTCTCTCGTGGTTGTCTAACTTGCGCGTGGAATGTATACTGTACAATGATTGTCACAAGAATTCGGCTCCTCTACGGTAGTTTTCTTTTCTTTTTTTTTCTTTTTTGGTTTAATTAGCGAAAAAACAAGTTTCTTTCATCATATTTTTGTATACATAGTTGTCTGTCTCTCTCTCAATTTCATAAAATTTTTGTACACATAGTTGCATAAATGATGTGTTTTGGGGGTTGAACGAATTATGGTTTTGGTGAGTGATGGTTCAAAAGTAATGCAATCTTATCTTCTATGTTATTGCTCTTTTTTTTTACTAGATTTTTTTCTTGTTACAGCAGAATGACCGGCAGAAAGAAGTATAGGCCAAAAGTTGTGGATACTAGTGAAAAAATGAAGAGGAAGAAGAGCTGTAATGATCATCCATGTGGTCCCTCTTCGAAGAAGAAATGTAATCATCCTCCCTCCATTGATCCGCCCTCCACTGATCCCACCTCCACCAATCTAATTGATCCCACTGTTGATCTCACCTCCACCAATCCAGTTGATCCCTCCTTCAATACATCAAATTCATCCAACCCTATACCCAATCCAGCAAGTTCATCCAACCCCATTCCAGCAATTTCATCCAACCCTCATATGCAATGAAGACATATCTTTCTTCAACAACAATTGCAAATTGATTTGATAAATTGAATATTTTTTAAATAGTTTTAGATGTTAATTTGATTAATTGATGGTTAATTGGACCAATTTGATTAATTG
Organism: Ilex aquifolium; assembly: GCA_951799425.1. Taxonomy (NCBI): domain Eukaryota; kingdom Viridiplantae; phylum Streptophyta; class Magnoliopsida; order Aquifoliales; family Aquifoliaceae; genus Ilex; species Ilex aquifolium. The sequence goes on along the minus strand of OX637404.1, from coordinate 26,115,081 downwards.
ACGATTATTTCAGATGTTAATTTATTGAATTAAGTGTTAATTGGATGAATATGAATGTTAATCTAATTTGATGAGTTGAATGGTAGATGGAAGTTAATTTGATAAATTAAATATAAATCGATGAAATTGAATATTATTTTAATAAAGTGAATTTTTATTGGATGTTAATTGAATGATTATGCATATAAATTGGATGAATATAATATTAATTAAGTTGAATTTTAATGTTAATTTGATGAATTAAATGTTTTAATGTAATATTAATTTGTTATGTTAATTAAATATATTAATTTCGATTGCTGCTGCGATGATCCCTTGATCCCACTCTTGATCGCTACTACACCGATCGGTCTCAAGATCCCTTGATCCCACTCTTGATCACTACTGCACCGATCGGTCTCAAGCTCTTCATCGCTACCTTGATCGGTACTCTTGATTGCAAACATGCACTTGATCCAATTCTTGATCGCTACTTGATCCCACTCTTGATCGCTATTCTTGATCGCAAACCTTACTTGATCCCACTCTTGATAGCTACTTGATCCCATCTTGATCGCTACATGATCCCACTTGATCGCTAACTTGATCCCACTTGATCGCTAACTTGATCGCTACTCCAAACTTGTACTTGATCGGTCAAGATTGGTTCGCTATTCTTGATTGCTAAAAGCTCTTGATCGGTTCAAAAAAGTGGTAATATTAACCAAAAAAAATGGTAATGTTAACCAAAATATGGTACTTACCTCAAAAGTGTAATATTAACCAAAAAAATGGTAATGTTAATCAAAAGTTTGATAATGTTAACCAAAAAAATAGTACTCTTACCCAAAAAAGTGTAATCTTAACCAAAAAAATGTAATCTTAACAAAAAAAAGTGTACTCTTAACCAAAAAAGTGCAATCTTAACAAAAAAAAAAATGGTAATATTATCCAAAACAGTTGTACTCTTAACTAAAACAGTGGTAATGTTAACCAAAAAAGTGATAATATTAACCAAAACAATGGTAATGTTAATCAATACAGTGGTAATCTTAACAAAAAAAATGGTAATATTATCCAAAACAGTAGTACTCTTAACAAAAACAGTGGTAATGTTAACAAAAAAAATGGTAATTTTAATCAAAACAGTGGTAATCTTAACCAAAAAAGTGGTAATATTATCCAAAACAGTGGTACTCTTAACCAAAATAGTGGTAATTGTAACAAAAAAAATGGTAATATTAACCAAAACAGTGGTAATGTTAACCAAAAGAGTGGTACTCTTAACCAAAATAGTGGTAATCTTAACCAAAAAAATGGTAATATTATCCAAAACAGTGGTACTCTTAACCAAAATAGTGGTAATGTTAACAAAAAAAAAAGTAATATTAACAAAAATAGTGGTAATGTTAACCAAAAAAGTGGTACTCTTAACCAAAACAGTAGTAATCTTAACCAAAAGAGTGGTACTCTTAACCAAAACAGTGACATTGTTAACCAAAAAAGTGGTAATATTATCCAAAACAGTGGTACTCTTAACCAAAACAGTGGTAATGTTAACAAAAAAAGTGGTAATATTAATCAAAACAGTGGCAATGTTAACAAAAAGAGTGGTACTTTTAACCAAAACAGTAGTAATGTTAACCAAAAGAGTGGTACACTTAAACAAAACAGTGGTAATCTTAACAAAAAAAGTGATAATATTATCCAAAACAGTGGTAATGTTAACCAAAAAAGTGGTAATGTCAACTAAAAAAGTGGTAATGTTAACCAAAAGAGTGGTACTCTTAACCAAAATAGTGGTAATCTTAACCAAAAAAGTGGTAATATTATCCAAAACAGTAGTACTCTTAAGCAAAACAGTGGTAATGTTAACAAAAAAAGTGGTAATATTAATCAAAACAGTGGCAATGTTAACAAAAAAGTGGTAATGTTAACCAAAAAAGTGGTAATCTTAACTTAAAAAGTGGTAATATTAATAAAAAAAGTGGTACTTTTAACAAAAAAAGTGGTACTCTTAATCAAAACAGTGGTAATTTTAACCAAAAAAGTGGTACTCTTAACCAAAAAAGTTGTAATGTTAACAAAAAAAATGGTAATGTTAACCAAAAAAGTGGTAATATTAACCAAAACTGTGGTAATGTTAACCAAAAAAGTGGAACTCTTAACCAAAAAACTGTAATCTTAACAAAAAAAGTGACATTGTTAACCAAAAAAGTGTATTTATTTTTTTAAAATATAAGCTTACTATAATCAAAACCTTAGTTTTAATAAATGATGATGATTTAAAATCTCATAAAGGGTTCATAGGGATAAAAACAATTTTGCAACTCCATCTTCTTCTTTATCCTTCTTCTTGGTCGTGTGAGTTTTTTTTTTATGAATTTACTATAATCTCAATCTTAGTTTTAATAAATGATGATGATGATTTTATAATCTCATAGGGATAAAAACAATTTTGCAACTCCATACTTTGATCTTTCTCCTTCATCTTCCCTGAATTTTTTATTTATGAAAAGACTACCACTCAATCTTAGTTTTAATAAATGATGATTATTTATCTTATTTAAACCTAAATAAAATATAATAAAAAATTTACAATATTTGGAGTTATTGAGTGACATTAAATTTAAGTTAAAAAAATTAGGATATTAGATTAGGTTATCTAAGTTCACCACTATTTTAAGTGATAATAAAAATTAAAATTAGTTTTAAAAAATCATAATTATTTATCATATTTAAACCTGCAATAAAAATATAAGGTAAATTTTACAATATTTAGAGTTATTGTGTGACATTAAATTTACGATTAAGTTAAAAATATTAGAGGTTAGGATTAGGTTATTAAGTTCACAAAAACTGGAGTCATCATTTGTAATGTAATATTACAGTGATACATAACTGTATAACACATTTATTATCACTTTAATCATTATGACAAATAATTGTGAAAATTATATTCACTGATTCATACACAATCTAAATAGTATGCATCACATAATGTGACATCTATATATAACTTTTAAGGGTTAATTGCAAATTGTACCCTAAAAGATCGTTTTGAATCTTAATTTGCACCCTCAAAGATAAAAAATCTCAATTTGCACCCTCAAAGATAGAAATTTGTATCAATGCACACCTGAAACTAACAACCGTCAATTTGTCGTCTAAAACTAAATAGATAAATTACACTTTGATGCCTTCATGCTTGTCACTTAATCATTTAGACCCCTTCACATTTAGAATATTACTCCTACGCCTCCTAACGGTTGTGCACGTGTAACACATAACCCCTTGTCGTTGATATCTGTTAATATAACCGTTAAAAAATATGATTTCATCATAATAAAAAATTATAATTTCATACTACCCTTTATTTTGTGAGTCCGTTATAGTCTTAAAGTTCAAAATCAAACTTACCATTTGAATGTCCAATATAATGCAAATATTTATATAATGTTCTTTATATCCAATGCAATACATCACTTAAACATAATTATTTGAATGCCCAATTGGGAGAACATTTTTAGTCATATTTAGATTCTCAAGGAATATAGGTGTAATATTTCAAATGTGAGGGGTCTAGGTGATTAAGTGATAAACATGAGAGGTTTAGGTATAATTTATCCATTTAGTTTTAAACAACAAACTGACTGCTGTTAGCTTGAGGTGTGCATTGATATAAATTTCTATTTTTGAGGGTACAAATTGAGATTTTTTATCTTTAAGGGTGCAAATTAAGATTCGAACCATCTTTCATGATGTAATTTGGGATTAACCCTACTTTTAATGAATAACATTGTTACATCACAATATAACAATATAAAGTGATACTATTTTCAGCTAATTAACGGAAAGATTTTAGGCTAAAATTTACAGTTAATATACGGAAAGAGAATTCTAGATAGAGCCAATTATATACAAACATAAGGAATATAAATTATAGATATGTGGGAGAGATTTTAGGAAAGAGAAATTATAACTATGTAAGAGAAAATTAGAAAAGGGAAAGAATATGTTGTTTCAAATTTAAATTCATTGTCCCATTAAAATAGGAAACTCTTAATTCATTTTTGGAGGACTGTGGTTTGTGTATGGTTGAAAACTAAAGGAATTTGAAGAAGATTTTGTTCAAATTTTGAAAAATCGAGTTTTGGTGCCTTGATTAGTGGCTGGATTTTGTGGAGATGGTGAATAAAATCCGGCGATTTCCATGTTTTTGGAACAAGAAAAAAAAAGAAGAGGACTTCTCCATAAAACATTTTAACTGCAGAATTTTTATACAAACAAGTCCTATATAAGGTACCGGTCTACAAAAAACCTTAAAAATTTAAGAGGGGCCGAATGGGAAAAAGACAAACTTTAGGGACCTGAAGAAAGGTCCAATTCTATTAGACAACCTTCGAAGAAAGCCCAACTATGGCCCAAACATTAAACACCCGTAGCCCAATTCCTCTCCAAAAAAAAAGATGTTTGACAAAAGCCCAAATCCAGTCCAATCAGTAAACCCTAACTCTAGGGTTTCATTCCGTCTCTTAAATTCGTATTCTCTCTCTCTTTCTCTCTCTCTCTCTCTCTCTGTGGTTGGGCGCCAAATACATCTAGCAGCAGAGACCAGCAGGGGCGGCAGCCATGGTCAGTCTCCTTGAAGTCACTGCCTAAACCTCTCTCTTACCTGTCCTTTTTGAAGTCTGAATTATATGTATTTGTGTGCGTATATATATGTGTATTTGTGTGTATAGATATATCTTTATCTTGATCCGTCTGTTGTTCTTGTTTTTCAAAATTTAAGGTTAAATATTCGAGGGAGCCCGAAAACCCCACCAAATGTGAGTACTTCGATTTTCTTCTCTTTTTTTTTCGGCTGTCAGAAATTGGAATCTGATTTCTGTGTTTGTTTTCTGATGGGCGTATTTCAGCTTGCAAAGCCAGGGGCTCAGATCTCAGAGTTCATTTTAAGGCAAGTTTATCTGGATTTTAACTTGTTTTCTTGTTCAAGTTCAATCATAAGGGTTTACCTTTTTGTCGTCGGTGTGTTGCTTGCTGGATTGCTATATATCATGAAAAGATGTGTTTTTTGTATTAAGATCATTGGAGTTGTATTATGACTGAAGAGATTATGCATAAGTATAAATAAGAATCGATGTTTTTGTGGCATTTGTTAGTGTATGGTATGGGCAGTTTTCGAAGTAACAATGAATCAAATTAGTTGTTTGTTTTATTCCCCCGGGGGGGGGGGGTATATTTTGTGGTGCTTATGATCGTGAGTTGTCAGCTTCGATGCTGAACCTGATGATAAAAGCAGGGGTCCGTTGCCTTTTTGTGAGCGGGTCTCTCGTAAACTTCAGGGAAATCACTGACATTGTTTTTGGGTGAACCTATGTATTTGTTGTTGGTGACAGAAGGTTCAGTAAACGATGGTATATTCCGATTGCATTCTCACACGACATCCTTGTTAATGTGCTGATTTAGTTTGAGCATTGGATTTGGTTTCTAAGTACCCATGATGGAGATCTGCATTACAACGTTTGGTAATCAAATGATTTGGAAAACATGAGACAAGCTTCTTGTTTAAAAATCTTGCAGCTCTCGTTTTAAATTTTTTTCTTAGTATTCCCCATCTTAATTTGTTAGGCGTAAGTACTCATCATTGAATTTGCTATGTGGCAGTTGAGAACAGTGGTTCGCTGATTGGAAACCCCTTTTTTTGTCATCTATTGAATGCATATTTCACTTTATTATTTGGTAGTTGCCATTTTGAATGGTATTATGGTTATAATCGAATTCATTATGTTATCTAGGATATAGCAATCATGTGCTGCAGTCTTCCATAAATAATTTGTGGGGGTAGATGAAGCATAGCTGCATGTTTGGTTCTTTCTGAAAGTAATACTAGGCCCACTTTTGCTGCATTCATTTCTCCTCACACACTATGTTTATTATCTACTTGTAGAATACAAGAGAGACTGCCCATGCAATTCGGAAGTTGCCTTTGGTCAAGGCAAAAAGGTACTTGGAGGATGTTCTTGGTCACAAACAAGCCATTCCATTCACACGCTTCTGTCGTGGAGTTGGGCGTACTGCCCAGGCAAAGAATCGTCATTCCAATGGACAAGGACGCTGGCCTGTCAAATCAGCAAGATTTATTCTTGATTTACTGAAGAACGCCGAGAGTAATGCAGAGGTATGTATTGCTGTTAGTTGTTTTCAGTTTCATGACGCCCCATTCCCTTTTCCCTCGCTGACAAGATGTGTTTTGCCTTCAATTTATTGTTTAGGTGAAAGGTTTGGATGTGGATTCGCTGTACATATCACACATCCAGGTTAACCAAGCACAGAAGCAAAGGCGTCGCACATATCGTGCCCATGGAAGAATTAACCGTGAGTGGTTTCCTGCCCTCCTGGAGTTTAGTATTTTATCATCCTCCTGGTTATTTAGAGTGATTAATATCAAGCTTTGTTTCTGTTGCAGCTTACATGTCCTCTCCCTGCCATATTGAATTGATTTTATCTGAAAAGGAGGAAGCTGTCCAGAAGGAGGTAATTTCTTTTATTTTTTAAGTTAAAGAGCTAAAGAAAGGGATTCGGTACTCATGTGTGCATTGTTTTGCATTTGATTCCATCTTAGTTGCTTCTGTTGTAATGATTTATGTGACCTTGAGTTGCCCTCCCATGTATGTTGTGGATTTGCGACTTTATAATTGATTGATTATTTTGCAGCCTGAGACTCAGTTGGCTCCTAGGAGGACAAAGAAGAATCAAGTTTTACGCAGTGGAGCTTCTTCTTGAATCAAAGTGGTGGACTGATTAGGAGAGACAAGAATTTGATTTTCTTTGTCATATCTAGCATGAACACATTTTTCTGTTGCTGATTAAGAAATTGCTACTAAAAGGTTATTTCGGGAGATTCCTAGGATTATGTTATCTTTGTGAGTTCAGAACTTATGTTGGAACACAATCAGTTCATTGTTGAGTAGTTTGTCTGTTTAATAATCTTCATCAAAAATAAAATCAATATAAAAAAATACATCAATGATTTTCATCTAAAATAAAACCAAACATATTCAATAAAAAAAATATATAAACACCAATAAATTTTTTTCAAAAAAAAAAAAACAAATACACACACAGTTACACTATATATATATATATATATATACCCATCACACACACAATATATACATATATACACACACAGAGTTACACACAATCTGTATATATATATATACACACGCACACACAGTCACATAATAACACAGATTTGAAGTAGATCCGATTTCGTTGCTTCAGATCTGTGCTTCGGTGCTCCACCTTCGTTGCAGAGAGAGAGAGAGAGGAGATGGAGATGCTGGTGAGAGAGGAAGAAAAAAAAAAAAAAAGGAATGAAGACTTTTGTTGCTAAGGGGACTCGAAGGGCAGACCTCATTAAAGCCCAAAAACTGTTCTCCGTGTTTTCAAAATTTTCAAAGAAAACTCTGAAAACAAGCTACACTAGTTTTCTGTTTCTTTGTCTCAAATCTCATTTTTTTCCAAAATTTTGAGAATAAAAATGATAAACAAACAGGTTTTGGGTATTTTTAAAATTTTGAGAACAAAAAACTGTTTTTGAGAAGATAACCAAACATGCCTGTAGTTTTTGCATGTATTTTTCATTTTTCACAATAAACACAAACACGGCATAAACTTAAAATGATACGAATTGAACAAACTCATTTGGCACATCCTACTTGTCGTCATGACCGACTCATTTTGCACCTCCCACTTGTATGTTCGGATAACCTTCCACCAAGAGAGAGAGAGAAAAAGAGATTTCAAAGTTTTAACTATCGCGAATGGATATGCAAGGAAATTTTGGATCGTGATGAAGTGCTTCCCACCACCATACTAATTCTTAGATTTTCTTTTTGAATATCCATAGCTAACTGCGGTAGAGCTTGATTTCATAGCTTATAAGCCCGCGTCACCTTGGTTTCGACTTATACTCCACTCGTCCATGTTTACTTGATTCAATAATATTCTACACTTACAATACAAAAAATTATAATTCAGCTGGACCCCCTCCTGAATGAAGAAAGAGCTCTTGTGTTATCTGGCGACGATCAGAGCAACATTTGATGTGAAAAAAATTTTGTTTATAATTTCCGAACAATTGGAAACCACTTTCGATGATGTGGCCAAAAAATTGATATCATTGAAAGGGCGAGGCAACATGAGAAAGAATTTATTGGGCCCAAATAAAGGCCCAATTTTATTCAACAACGTTTCAGTAAAGCCCAATCCAAGCCCAACATGTAAACCCTAGCACTAGGGTTTCATTCCGCCTCTTAAATTCGCAAACCCTAACTTCATTTTCTCCTCGGTTGGGTATCAAATTCTTCTAGCAGCAGCGGAAGATTAGCTGCTTCAGCCATGGTCAGTCTCGTTAAAGTCACTCCCCAAACCTCTCTCTTTCGTACCCGTTCTGAAATCTGAATAACTCATATGTGTCTTTTGTTTTGATCGATCTGTTGTGTTTGTCTACAAAATTTCAGGTGAAATACTCGAGGGAGCCCGTAAACCCCACCAAATGTGAGTACTTGGGTTTTCTTTTCTTTTTTATCGGCAATCAAAAGGTGGTAACAATATTGAAATCTGATTTCTTTCTTTATTTTCTGATGGGCGTGTTTCAGCTTGCAAAGCCAGGGGCTCTGACCTCAGAGTTCATTTTAAGGCAAGTTTATGCTAATTTTGACTTGTTTTTCTTGGTTAATCCGTTTTTTTTTTTTGTCGTTGGTAGTGTTTCTTGCTTATTTTCTCACTCGTATATTATGGAAAGATGGGTTTTCTGTTATAAGACGAATGTAATTGTATTTGACCTGGATAGTTTGAGCAGAACTATGAATAGGGATCGTTGTTAATTATTTCATTTGGCAGTATATGGGTAGGATTTAGAGTCACATTGAGTGACATTAGTGGTTTGATTTAGTGCTGTGCAGTATATTTTGTGGAACACATGATTATCAGTTGTCATCTTCATTCATGAACCTGATGAAAAAGCAGGGGTCTGCTGCCTTTTTGTGAGCGGGTCTCTCGTAAACTTCAGGAAAATCACTTACATTGTTTTTGGGTGAACCTCTGTTTGTCTTTTATTGACAGAAGGTTCAGTAAATAATGGCACATTTCTGCTGCATTCTCTCATGACATCCTTGTTAGTTTGAGCATCGGATTTAGTTTCTCTAGGTAGCCAAGATGATACTCTGCATTACAACGTGAATTGAGATAGGAAAATTATAGGATTCAGGAAAACAAAAGACAAGATTTGCGTCTAACATCTTACTAAAAACATCTTGCATTTCTGAAGTTAAAAATATATCTTTCATTTTTTATAGTCTGCAGCTTTGGATGCTTAATTTCTCACTGATAGATAATGAAAATATGTATTTTTAAGCAGTAGGATGAGTGGATGTGTGCATTAGACCTGTATAGATCAAGCAAAATTATGAATAGGATCTGATGTTTATTGTTCCGTTTGTTAGTCATTGAACTGAAATTTTTTGTTTACTTTAATTCTTTGCACTATTTTGTGGAGTTTACAATCATGAATTGTCTGCTTCATTGCTGAACCTGATGAAAAAAGCAGGGTCCCGCTGCCTTTTTTATGAGCGGGTCTCTCGTAAACTTCAGGGAAATCACTTGCATTGTTTTTGGGTGAACCTCTGTTTGTGGTTTATTGACATAAGGTTCAGTAAATAATGGCACATTTCTGCTGCATTCTCTTATGGCATCCTTGTTAGTGTCTAAATTGAAGTAGGGAAATTAGGATTTGAGAAACACGAGACAAGTTTTGTGTTAAACATCTTGCCACTCTGAAGTTAAAAATATATATTGCATTTTTTGTCGTCTGTAGTTTTGGATGCAGCTCTGAGATAATGAATGGCTTTGTATTAGACCTGATCATCTGAAAGATTAAGCAGAATTATGAATAGAATTGATGTTTATTGGTGCATTTGTTAGTCTATGGTTAGGGTTGATGATGACATTGAATTGAAAGTAGGTGTTTGATGTAATCCTTTGCAGTATTTTGTGGAGTTTATGATCACCAATTGTCTGCTTCATTGCTGAACCTGATGACAAAAGCAGGGTTCCGCTGCCTTTTTATGAGCGGGTCTCTCGTAAACTTCAGGGAAATCACTTGCATTGTTTTTGGGTGAACTTCTGTGTTTTATTGACAGAACGTTCAGTAAATAATGGCACATTCCAACTGCATTCCACACATGACATCCTTGTTAGTGTTCTGATTTAGTTTGAGCATTTGGTTTGGTTTCATTATGTTATATAGCAATAGCACGCCACACGCCTTAGTTTTTCTTACATAAAGCAGAGGAGCATGATTGGTTCTTTCTGAAAGTGATACTAGGCATGCTTTTGCTTTCACATTGATATCTTTTGTATGCTCGTATTCATTTATCCTAACATTCCAATTCTTATTTATCTACTGGTAGAACACAAGAGAGACCGCCCATGCTATTCGGAAGTTGCCTTTGGTCAAGGCTAAAAGGTACTTAGAGGATGTTCTTGTCCACAAACAAGCCATTCCATTCACACGCTTCTGTCGTGGAGTTGGGCGCACTGCTCAGGCAAAGAATCGCCATTCAAATGGACAAGGACGTTGGCCTGTTAAATCAGCAAGATTTATTCTGGATTTGCTGAAGAATGCTGAGAGTAATGCTGAAGTATGTGTTCTCATTGGTTGTATTATTGTTTTCAGTTTCATCTCTCTCTCTCTCTCACACAAGATGCGATTTTGGTTTTGACCTATTATATAGGTGAAGGGCTTGGATGTGGATTCACTTTACATATCTCACATCCAGGTTAACCAAGCACAAAAGCAGAGGCGTCGCACATACCGTGCTCATGGAAGAATCAACCGTGAGTGGTTTCCTGCCCTTGTTGAGTTCAGTAGTTTCCTCATCCTCACATTTCGTGTATGACTAATACAACCTTTATATCCATTGCAGCTTACATGTCATCTCCCTGCCACATTGAATTGATTCTATCAGAAAAGGAAGAAGCTGTCCCGAAAGAGGTATACTATGTTTGATTTTTCTAGTTCTTTTTAGGTTAAAGGGCTATATAAAGGGATTTTATACCCGTGCGTGTTTTGGTCTTGCATTTGATTCAGTTAACCTGCTTCTATTGGAATGATATATATGAACATTAGTTGCTTTCCCATACATGACTTTGTATTGCTACTCATATGATGGATCATTTTGCAGCCTGATACTCAGTTGGCTCCTAGGAAGGCCAATAAGAATCAAGCTCTACGCAGTGGAGCTTCTTCTTGAATCAAAGTGGTTGCTTGATTTCCGAAAGCGAAGAATTACATTTTATTTATTTTCAGCTTCATCAGAACATTTTTGTGTTGCCATCGAAAGAATTGTTATATCAAGTTTATTTCATGAGATCCGGATATTATATTATCTTTTCTGAGCTCAGAACTTATGTTGAAGCATAGTCATTTCACTGTTGTAGAATTTTTGTTCTATGGATGAGGCAACAGGTCGAGCTATATTTTTCTCCATGGAATTTTGATGATGGCATGCAGTTGTTTAGGTTATTCGATGTATCATTATATTGCTTGTTTAGAATGATTTGTTTCATTTGTTCAAGCATTATTCTGCATCATCGGCTATTTGAATTTCAGTACATGGAGAGAGCGAATAAGATACTAGTCCTTATAGTTCACTATTGATATGAACACAATACAAATTCAACATAACATGACTCTCGATTCACATCTCCTCAAGCGTTCATAACCCATATGACATTTGCATACTGGTGTGTATAAGTACGGTACCAAAAAAAAAATTCCCGTACAAGTTATAACAATGTTGTGAATTGTGATCAACATTAACTTCAATCAGTTGTAACGTAATATTTTTTGTAAATGAGCACAAAATTTTGTGACGGAGTATAATTTTTTGAGTTATACTGGACCTTTAAACATTACAATTTTTAATGTAATGTCATATAGGCAATTAGGCAAATACCATTTCGTGCACAATCATCTTCAAACCAAAATCCATTATTAAAAATCACAACGCTTGGAATACAATCACGGAAGATGTAATAATCGTGCAGGCACACAATTGCAAAGCTGGCATCCTTACAACTTACACACGGATTCGGAATCAGACTTGAACCAGTACGAAATCAATCGTTTAGTTTGTAGCTTAATAGGGCAAACTTACGAGAAAATTGTAGAACAGGAACGTTAGAATACTCAGGGCCTCCATTGAGCAGTCTCAAGGTTGTACAGCTTCTAGAAGTTTCTCATATACCTGCCTAGCAGTCAAATCCTCCACCTGGGTTCAAACGCTAAATGTTCAGTAAGATAACCCATAGATAGCATCATAAAGAAACCAAATGCATGATTAACATCTGTAGATTGGCCTGTTATGTTCATGGTACAAAGCAAGAAATTAAAATTTGAGTGCAGATATCACGGCCACCACCGAAAAATAGAGATAAAACAAACAGGCTTTCTCTTGCTTAATGGTGGTGATTTTATCCATTAAGCAAGGACCAAAGATAACCGTGAGCAAAACTGCAGTAATGCACTTGCAGCACAAGCTGCAGTGGAAGCAGCACATGCTTCGACATACTATTTCTGAAGTCCTCTTCTATCTTACTCGCATTTTATCACTGATTGATTTGTATAATATTACTTTGACCAAACCATTGCTATCACAATAGCATCCTATTCATGCGGTGGTAACAGCTAGTTCTGCATCCCTGTTCCCAATAGCCTATGTATTAACATAATTGTGAACTATCGTATCATGGAAGTTTCCTACTACAACCAAATTGATGGATATAGATAGATAGATAGATTTCATTAAGGGTTTTCTTATGGTGTTTGGAGTTTAAGATCATAGTTTGTTGATATTGTGTAAAGATAATTCAGTTATTTCCTTTACTGGGGTTAAATGTTAGATATTTCTTGGCCAGATTATAGCCTAGGAATCTTGTTTGCATGGGGTATTGGTTTTTGCTTTTCTTATGCCATTGAAAAGTCCATTGGCACAAAACCATAACATCATTGAATTGAAGGTAACAGCATGAACTCTCATGCATAAGGACTTGTCATAATGTGCCACTATTCTCTAGAAATATTTCATTTAGGTATTCACAGTTGAGCTCAGTAGTTTAGCGGAATTGCACCTCCATCAACGACTAACCAAAAATAACATGTACAACAAAGAACTCATACAAACACTTGGAGACCTATTTTTAGATAATAAAAGGCAAATATTCACTCACCACAAGGAGCTTTGATTTGTTATTCCACCCTCTTTGAAGAGTCATCTGGCTGAGTTTCAGACCCAACACCTAATTCAAAAGCAAATTGTATGGGATCAGCTTGACAGCTTAAATGAGAAAAATAAAATTGAGCTGGAGTTGATAGCCACAAGAGTGAAAATTATGAAGCATACTTTTCCCATGAATTCCAGAAGTTCATTGTTGGCTTCCCCACGGGCTGCAGGTGCAGCTACAGTCACTCGAACATCATCAGCATTTACTCCTGGAGTCCATCAAATACGAAAATGAGGTTTTTGGACAATAATAATGCATTAGATACATTTTACTCAACAAAAAACTTCAATCAAACCTATCATATAAACTGGAATCAAATCTCTAAGCGTGACCAATCAAGGAATCACTGTGTTTCTCCTCTTTATTTTAAGCAAGCATTAAAAAGAAAAATCATGCCCATTGGAAAAGTAAATTTTCGTCAGCTCCTTGAATGAAACAATGACTTCCCATCGTAGAACGTATACCAAGGCTGTAGCAGTCAAAGTCACCGAACTTAAAACTATAATTGTAGGAACTCTATGTTTAGATTCTATTTCAAAAATTGCACCACTGGGGTCACTCAATGTTCAAAACCAATTACCGTGAATGGTGGTTTATAATTATCAAGGTTAGTCAAAAAATGACCACAAGAATTAGCAGTATCAAAAACTTATTAACTAGCAGTCGCTGCATCGCAATGTTATCCAACAATCAATTTGTATAGGTAATAACAATATTGTAGCCCATTATTCTTCAAGACTGTAAATGCTTCACGACTTCATAATTTTACAAACTTCAAATGTGATCCTTAGAATGCTCCCAGCAATTTCCCTAAATCACTTTGAAATTCTCAAATCCTTAGTTATGGAACTCCTAATCCCCTAGTCTGGCATTTGAACATTGAGATTTTTTTTTTGGGGGGATCAATAAACTTTGAGGTTCATTCTTGCCACTATATGAAGTCCATTCTACTACTGATATGACAAGCCCCGTATAGCTTATCTATGATGTAATGATGCTCAATCAACCAGACACATGGGCTTGAACCGGCACCTCTCCCCTTAGGGGAGGTAGAAAATACATTCAAGCTTGCAGCAGGGGCCTGGTTTCATGATATAATATGAACTAGTACAACAAATTTCAAACAGTATACCAGAAAAATTGACTTTGTATATGGTAAAAAGGATAGATTCTACAAGAAGAATTACAAAAATCCCAACACATGCATGTTTTTTGCCAAAACCTAGGATAGCTTCAATTTCGCATGGAATAAGAGGAGAAGTTTGACATGCCAACTCAACAAGTGTTGATTTGATCACCATTCTAAAAACTATACACGAACTCTCAAACTCATTCACAGTCATGCTACAGAAATGATGCATGTCAGAGATTTAAATGAAGAAGCCATTGATGATTGGATTTACTAGTGATTGCAGATCGTTGTGCACGGTCTTCCACTTCAATTGCAACTTGGACGAGCCCACCTTCTAACTGTGATATGCAGGGAGGCACAGGAGCATCCTGCAGTGTAAATCAGAAACTCACATGTTTATCAGGGAAGTACATTTGTCATCTACAGGGAAGGCATAAATATATAAGACCCTCAATAGCATGACACAGAAAAAAGTTACTGGACTAGTAATGCATCAAACCTGTGACAGGAAGCAGTGAAATAAAGAATAGGGATGAGTTACTGGACTAGTAATGTAGTTGCACATACTCATTCCACCAAAACTTATCATTGGCATAAACTCCCATTTAAGTTGTTGTAAGCGCAATAACCAATAATCAGGAACGCAGGATAATGAATGATGTATAGAGGCAACAGACATCACGTTAATTACCTGGGGATTTGTTTCAGCAGCAATTGTACTAAGAGCACCATCAACAACATATATGAAAGATGTAGATTCCAAATCTTCTTCTGGGCGGTAGCAAACAAACAGCCCACAACCCATACAGTTCATGCGGAATTGCTTCTCTAATTTCCCTTCACCGCTGGGTAAGGAAGGAATATCCACAATTACGAAGAACCTCAGTGAAGCAGTAATGGTAAAACAACAGAAAGATGTGAAGGGAATCAATTATAAATACTAACATGTGATCAGCTATTACCAAAATATGAAATTTTAGTTTTTCTTTGCCAGTTCTATAAAATCCCACATATTGCTACCACTATAATTGTTCCTTTTCCAAATCTGATTCTGGAGCCTGTAATTGTGCCTTGCAACAGTTATGTAACTTAAAAGAAAGCTTGTTTGCGAAATTATTATGTGACACAAAAGCCAACTTACACAGACAATGTTGCAACACAGGCAAAGGGTCAACAACTTGAGGGGTAGATTTCGCGTGAAAAGTGACTGTAAATTCTTTTAACCAATACTATCATAGCTATCCTATTTTGTAATAAAATTTCGAGAACTTCAAATTCAACAATCTCCTAAATTTTTCTCTCAGTATGCTTTTTGCCCACTTTAGTAAAAATGATAGCAGGTATGACCTAACAATTGTAAAATTTTCCATCCTTGGGCTATTTTAATATAGAACCACACGTTAATGATGAGTTTCATACTACCTTTTACTGCTTTGAAGCTGAATGTATGATGGTCAATCAGAGACTAACTATTCTTAATCACATCACCTTGTGAATGATTACTAACACAGGCAACCATCAGGTTACAAGAGGATGAACAACATGTAAAACTGGACAAAGAAACACTTCATTCAACAGTCAAATGACTGTTTGGAAGACTTCTCAAAAAAATAGAAATTATTTTTCGTAGTTATAAAAACAGAAACAAACCGAAAAATCTCTTGGTTTCATTGATCTTAAAACAATTCTCAATACTTGAGCTAAAAATGTTTCCAAAAAAACAATGGAGTTAAAGGAAGGCCAGCTTTTTGGAATACTGAGGTTTCTTTTACTCATAATTCTCCACATATTCATGCGTTTCAGGAAACTAGTTCCACAGAAAAATTCTTTGAATATCATTCAGCCATCCTAACATCTCTTTCACTCCATTTTCTTCCTCTCATTACTCAACATTGCTAGTAAAAGGAAAACCGAAAAATATTCAGAACATTATGCTTAATGTCAACAGAATCCATGTGATGGACTCTGAAGAATGTTGCACCAGATACTAAAAAGGAACCAATAATTACCGTTTTAATAGAACTTTTCCTGCCTCATTTATGTTAAGCCTTGCAAGATGCTTCTTTTTGTCCAATACGTACGCTCTGTCAGTTTTTCTTTTTGGCATTTTCTGCAATTGGGTATCTACAAAATTGTTTTAGTATGGAGAAATCCTGGCAACATTGAATGCTTCTTTTATATATATAAAAATGAAAAGATGAGATGTCATTTCAGTGAAAAGCAACATAACATACCAATCAAACAGGATCCAACTTTACACTTGTTGCGAGACATGAACAATCCGGTTAAGACATAGACAACTTGGCTAAAGCCTCATTCAACATGCAATAATATGGAATGAGTGAATATGATTAAACATAGTTTTAAGGAATCATCTGCAAAGGTTGGCGAAATTTAATTCCACAAAATTACAAAATGCAAGCAGTTAGAAGTGTCCAGCACAACAAACACAAAACACAAGCAATTAGACGTACCCAGCATATGCATGAAAGAATTTCACACATCGACAAAATTTATCAACATAATAACATTTTATTCACACTTCAGTGAACAAAAAACAATGTAATTACGATAAGAGCACATAATAATGGGTCGGGATGCTCTGTGGAAAGCGATGGCCCCATTTTCTTTCTAAACAGGATTTGAATTCAATTCACTATTATGTAAGTATCCATCAAATGCATAGATTATTATGTAAGTATTCATCAAATGCATAGATCTAACCAAAAGAACTCATTGAGATGGAATTACTTCATTTCTAACTCCTAGTTGTAGTGATGGTTCCATTACTTATAATGGCTTGAAAAATAGGAAACGAAAAGCAACCAACACATGGCACATCTGAATGATAATCTGCACCAGTTTTCTGCAATTACAGATAAAATTAAACAAAAATACGAACAAATAGGAAACAAAGCAACCAACAGGCAGCACAAATGAACTGACAATCTTAATCAATTTTCTGCAATTAAAGATGAAATTAGACAAAAATACGAACAAACCTAGTAGTACATTTGACTTACAGATCCTATGTATAAAAGCTGGAGTTGAATTGAGACTCTTTTTTTACGCTTCTTGCCATTATTAATACGATAGATGTGCTCAATTGACATGATTTCGATTTCAACAAATAGTAAGGGAGAACCTAGAAAGAGAGTAAAAAGAGAGGGAGGAGAGAGAGAAGTGAACCGGTGATGAGGACATGGGATCCGCAGTGCTTGCAGTAATAGACGAAGAGATCAGAGTCCGGACCATCCGGTAATGCGTCCTCGCTCGAGTATGTGTGCGTCGTCCTCTTCGGCATCCTTCACTTCTGCTTCTCTAGAGATTCAGCAGTGACGACCTCAAACTTTCTGCTTGAAACACAAACACTACCGGCTTTCTTGCTTAAGATGTCCAGCGACGGGCCGTCCAGACCTGGCCCGTCAGTGAAGGGCCCATGGTGTGGAATTGGCTTTACTAGCCCATATGGCCAACCCATAATCCGGCCCAATGGGCCTACAATTTTTTCGCATTTCAATTTTTTCAAGGGAAAATTGTGAAAAAAGTACACCATAAACTAGTTATGAAAAAATATCTTAATATAAATTTTCTGTGCATAATTTTTTTTTTATATAAATGTTTTGTGGACAGATACACTTTGATTTTTTGTAAATATTTTATTTACGTAAAAGTCATTTTCCTTTATTCGTAGAAGATAAGTTACGCAGTTAATTGTGGGATTCAGTTTCTTATTTTATTGAGATAATTTTTTTATTTTTTTTATTCTATTTTAATGGCTAAGTGTTTTCCTAAATTAAAATATAATTAATCGTTTGAATTTTGAAAGGATTCCATTAGTTTTAAAAAGATTTCATATTCTCTCTATATCTGACTTTCACTATTAATATATCTCTCCCTATTTTATCTCTCTTTTTTTCTCTCTCTCCCTCTATTTTTTTTCTCTCCCATTGTTATTCTCTCTCCCCCTTTATTTTCTCTCTCTATTTATGCAGTAGTACATTTAAGTCACATTGTGTGATAGTCACCCTGTGCAAAACACTGCATATGATGTGTAATTAGTTGCATTGTGACATTAGATTCACACTATAATATTCACTATGTATTTTTGAATCTTTATGTGAGTCACAATGTGATACAATCTATGTACAAACCCTATATATGGTGTCTGGCGTCACAATGCATGTCACAATTTTTTTTGTCACAAAATACATATATATTTATATAATAAAATAGTTAGGTGTTTGAAATTTTATTCCATACATATTTTCTCCTCCAAAACCATCTCATCACTCATTTCTATCACATGTTTAATCATTTAACATTTGATTAATTTGTAGTTTAACATAATTTTTATTTTAGACATTATCCATACACGATAGTATACACATGTTGAAAAAATTTGTCGAATTACGTATTTTTGTCGATATTTTTTTAAAAAAATAATAGGTAAAAATAAATTTTAAATGATGTAATCAAATAAATGAAGGAAAGAAAAATATTATTTAATATAGTGATATTATCAATTTTTTTAGCGTTCAAATTTTATATTTTATCGTGCCTTCAAACACGGGGTATGACTAGCATATATATATATATACACACACACACAGAAATAGAGAGAGAAATAGAAAAATAGTCCTTATTTTAGAAAGTATTTAAAATTAAAGATTATATATGAGAGAGAGAACGAAATATTTATAATATAAGAAAATCCTAAAATTTGTATTTACAGTCAAATAAGTTATAAAAAGTGTACCGACTTTCAAAAAATCATTTTTTCAATGGTGAATGACACCATACACCCCGAAAAGATTCTCAATTTACATCCTCAAATATAATCTCATATTACACTTTTGGTTAAATACAAAAGTAGCAATATAGTCCAAAAGTAATTATCTCACAATTTTTTTTTATTATATTTGTCATAGCATCCTATTTTTATAAATAATTATTTATATAATACTCAATTTTAAATGTTTTCAATATGAATTTGGTACTCGAGCACATTGTGATCTTTGTGATTGATTGAGGATCAAATATAAGCATTTCAATCTTTTAGATTTAAATTAAGAAAGCAAATATATTTCACCCGATGGTTCGCCTTTCACAGGCCCTAATCGGGCCACCACGTCATCTAACAGGCCAAAAATACTGTCCATGTCTAATGTTGCCCTAAATTCTAAACCACCCTCATAAAAAGTGTGCTAAAGTGACTCAAACTGAAACAGGCCTTCACTCACTCTCATTCGAGTTTGCACGTATGCGAGAGCTGGACCAAGGACGTGCCAACAAAAACATCTTTACACCAGTCTCTACAGTAATTAATAACTCACCTAAGTAATTAACCTGCTTTCTTAGATTTACATTGGCACTGGCAAGTCTCGAATCGGTTCCAAATTATCTGTGATTCCACCTTGTATTTCCTATCGAAGCCACCATCAAGCTTCAGGTTCCAGATGTCATATAAATCGACTAGTTATTGCCTGTGCCTGAAGGCACAGAATAATAAAAAATAATAAACAATAAACATATTTGTATCCATATCCAAAATCAAATCACAAACATAGAGTAGAGATAAATGAATTTAAGTATCGGTTGTAGTGGGGGTGAGAGGTGGTGGTGGTAGGAGACGGTGATGGTCGTGGTGGGTGGCAATGAACGTGGTTGTGGTGGCGACATCAGCGACGATGGCGGCGGTGGTGGCGGCGGCGGTGATGGCGTGGTGGTCGTGGTGGGTGGCAATGAACGTGGTTGTGGTGGCGACATCAGCGACGATGGCGGCGGTGGTGGCGGCGGCGGTGATGGCGTGGTGGTCGTGGTGGCGGCGATGGCCAAGGTGGTGGTGACGACAACGGCAGTGGTGGTGGTGGCGGCGACGGCGATGACGAGGGTAGTGGCGGTGGTGGTGGTGGTGGCGACGATGGTGGTGATGGTGGCCATGGTGGTGGTGGTGGCGATGGCGAAGGCGGTGGTGCTGGTGATGGCGGCGACGGCGGCAGTGGTGGTGGCGACGAGGGCGATGGCGGGGGTAGTGGCTGTGGCGGTGGTGGCGGCGGCGGCGACCGTGGTGGTGGCGGCGACCGTGGTGGTGGCGGCGATGATGGTGGTGATGGTGGTGGTGGTGGTGACAGCGACGATGGCGGCAATGATGGTGGTGGCAGCGGCAATGGTGGTGGTGGCGGCGACGACGACTGTGGTGGTGGTGGTGACGGCGGCGACAGTGGTGGTGGTGGTGGTGGTGGTGGTGGTGGTGGCGGCGATGGTGACAGTAGTGGTGGCGATAGTGGTGGTGGTGGCGGTGGCGATGGTGGTGGTGACAGTGGCGGTGGTGGTGGCGGCAACGATGGTGGTGGTGGTGGGGGTGGAGGCAGTGGGGGTGTTGGTGGTGGCGGCGACAATGGTGGTGGTGGTGGTGGCGACGGTGGCGGTGGTGGTGCTGGTGATGGCGGCGATGGCCAAGGTGGTGGTGACGGTGATGGTGGCGACAACGGCAGTGGTGGTGGTGGCGGCGACGGTGATGACGGGGGTAGTGGCTGTGGCGGTGGTGGTGGTGGCGGCGGCAACGGTGGTGGTGGTGGCGACGGTGGTGTCGGTGACTGCGGTGGTGGTGGCGACGGTGGTGGTGGTGGTGGCGACGATGGTGGTGATGGTGGTGGTGGTGGCGATGGCGGCAGTGGTGGTGGCGGCGAGGGCGATGGCGGGGGTAGTGGCTGTGGCGGCGGCGGCGACCGTGGTGATGGCGGCGATGATGGTGGTGATGGTGGTAATGGTGGTGGTGGTGGTGGCAGCGACGATGGTGGTGGCGGCGGCGGCGACGACTGTGGTGGTGGTGGTGACGGCAGCGACAGTGGTGGTGGTGGTGGCGGCGACGGTGACAGTAGTGGTGGTGGTGGCAGCGACAGTGGTGGTGGTGGTGGCGGCGACGATGACAGTAATGGTGGCGATGGTGGTGACGGTGGCGATGGTGGTGGTGACAGTGGCGGTGGTGGTGGCGACGACGATGGTGGTGGTGGTGGGGGTGAAGGCAGTGGGGGTGTTGGTGGTGGCGGCGACAATGGTGGTGGTGGTGGTGGCGACGGTGGTGGTGGTGGTGGTGACGGTGGCGGTGGTGGCAACGACGATGGTGTTAGCGATGGTGGCGGCGGCGGTGGTAGAGGTAGTGGTGGGGCGATTTCAAATCCTATTTTTTTTAAAAATACTTATGAAAAATAATTTCTAGAAATATTTTTAAAAAAATCACTCCAAACACACCCTTAGGGACCTATTTTTCCTATTAAATATAAGGTGTTAATATTAACCGTTAGATTAACTTAAAAGTAAAATTTAAAACAATCTAAACCGCGAAAAGCAAAAGTCATTTTTGTTTATCTTTTGAGATTTGAATTGTAAGCTACTTTATTATATAGACTAGTTATTACCCGTGCCTGAAGGCACTGTACGACAAAAAAAAATGCAAAGAATACCTCTGTTTCACCCACCACCAATCATTGGCAACTGACCAAGCCATGCTCGATGAGATGCTGAGGCAATTTTTTGGGAACATTTGCACAACAATGGGGAAAAGAAATCACCAATAAATGAAGTCAAGCCCCCATCGTCCTCATGACTGCCAAATTCTAAGGAACAAACAAAACTTATAGACTTCTATATATACCTGAATCACTCAAAATTCAAAAACACAGAGCATCAACTAAGGAGTAACAACTTTAAACCTTTGTATCTAAATTTTTTTCAAACAACTGGTGGGGAGTACCCCAGAATTAACCCTCAACAATTAGCTTTACCATAAAACCATCTTCAATCCATTAATTAAACATTAATCCAAGCATCAAATTTTAGGTAAACAAAAAGATTCAAAATCAACCAAACAAAAATAAACTGAAAATAAGAATAGAAGAAACTTTCCTACATTTTCCTCTCTCAATTAAATTAAGTAATTCCATAACAAACTAAAAATTAGCAAATGAACAATCAGAACCAATGTATAGTTTAAAAGTATCTAAACCATTTTTAAGGAAAAATTGAATCACAATAGAAACCACACAATAAATCAACACAAAACTACCCACAAAATCATAGACACTCTCTAGTTGTTGCCACCAGCACAGTCCCTTTCTATCATACTGTCATAACTAAAATCTATCACTAAGTCACAATCAATCACCAATTATAGTCCTGTTTATTAGTTTTTTACCATGCTCATCTAACCATAAAAAATACAAAAAACCAAAATATTAAAAGGAAGCAACTGAAAAACTTAAAAGGTAGTAGGAAGATGTTTTCAATAATTAAAAAATGAAGAAGCTAGTGTTTAACGGCAAGGAAGATTTGACTTGGATGGTTCATGAATTGCTCGAGTACAAAAAGATGTGTTTCAATAGAAAAAATCCCACTAAGTGATATTATGTTGAATTTGAACTCTAATAGGATCACCTAAGCTAGACCGAAGATACCAAGATGCAACCCGTAACCCTAAAAACTTGCTCTCTTTGTTCAAGAGTTTATTTCCTATAAATCCATGTGCAACTGAGATAGGGTAAAGTTCCCCAAAGGATCAATCAGGCAATGAATACAACTAAATATCACTAAACTAAGTTACTTATGTTGCTACTCACAAAAGGCTCAAAGAAGAAGAAATATAACATATTTAACTTTTGAAAAGCACATAAAAGAATGGAAAAAGGAAACAATTCATCATGAAAGATTTCACGAACAAATCTATAGCCTGAATTCTAGTATGCAATTCCTCATCTCCATTAGCAACGATTCCATCAAATTTAATCATTTTTGTTGCAAATAATCAAAGCTCAACCATGAAACTGCTTTAATTAAGTAACAGCAGTCAACTGTTGAACCAACAAAGCCATCAACCAATTAAAGGATTTAATACCACCAGAGAAAATCCAATACAATCACCAAATAGTATAATGCATAAAACTCCGGAGAGAGATTCATTCCAAGTTAGTAAGCTTAAAAAAATAAAAGAGAAGAAGATTTCAGTAAGATTTCATCAAATTAACCTAATTTCAAAATCCTCAAAACTCAATAAATTAACAACAAAGCACACACATGGTGCTGCGGGCATGGGGGATAGGGGGATGGGCGTGGGTGTGTTTGGGCCGTGGCTGGTGGTTCGATTTAGCGTGAAGAGAGAAAGGTAGACAGAGAAATAGAGAAGAAAATTCATAAAAAAAAAAAGCCTGGGAAATCATCCAACTTGGCTGAGTATTGCCACTCATCCAACTTGCCTCTCATGCTTATAATTTATAAACAATTACTTATTGGCAGGCACTCTCTTCTAAATTCATCCCCTTATTCATTGTAATTATTTGTCAGTATTTACTCGTGATTCCCAATTTCTCAAGCCTGGGAAATCAGAAGCTGAAGAAAAATGAAAGTTGCAAGGGCATCTTTATCTCACTGGTATAGTTGGAAACAGAGAATACTGCTTGGGGTGTTTGATTTTTTCTGAGGCATTACACAACCGGAAGATAGGCAAATATATTTTACACCTTAACATATTTGACTGAGAAATTTAATTGAGAAGTTCACCATATTAGAATTTAAGTTGTTATCACTGACTTAGTTTATGTGAGAGAACTTCTACTTAGAGGCTTCGAGTGGCTGGCTAAAATGGGAGGCAATTTGAAATCCTTCGTTGATTTAGGGCTACAATTGGGGCAAATTAAAATACATAAATCTGGAATGGAGAGAGAGAGAAGAGAAGACTTACATTGCTGAGATCGATTGCCTTGCTGAGTTCGACACTTCGCCCGGAGCTGAAAGAGAGAGAGAGTGTGAAGGAGACTTTGGAGTGTCGCTGGAGCTGTATAGTCGAACTTTGGAGCTGTATGAAGTCGCCGGAGACTTTGGATCTGGGTCAGGGGTGTGTCGCTGGAGCTGTAGAGTTGAACTTTGGAGTTGTAGTGGTGGGCGATCTGGACGTGAGAGAGAGAGAGAGAGAAGGATGTCGCCATAGGGATGAAGAGTTATGGAGAGTTTTTTTTTTGTTCAGGAGTTCTGGAGAGAGTTATAGAAAGTGAGTGTGTGAGAACATGTGAGTGTGTGACGAAGAGATTGGGCGGGAATCTCAAAATTGTTAGATTAATATCAACCTTTAGATTACATTTAGACAAATTTAGAAACGATCTCAACCGCGAAAAGCAAAAGTCATTTTGTTTATCTATTGGAATTTGAATTGTAAGCTACTTTATTATATAGATATATAGAAAATATAATTTTTTATTTTTGGGGGGAGGGAAGAAAAACACCAATCAAAAGAGGCATTATGCCATAGTAAGTACATTAGATACCATCAACTTCACGAAGATCATAACCCAAAAAAGGGGAAAAAGTTTAAGAACCTTACAGTCAAAAAGAGGAAAACAAGACAAAAATTAAAATAGCACTGAAGAATATCTTGCGCGCACGTTTCCCAATCCCAACATGTCGAGCCAAATCGCAGAATTCTGTTGCAATCACCATTTATTGTTAGATACAAAAAGCATGAGCTAACCTAGTTGCCCCACAAATATAACATCCCTATTACTAACGATAAAATAATGGAAAAGGTTGGACAAAACAACACAATGAAAGCAAATTGACACAAGAAAGGTTCGATGGTAAACTTACATATTTTATTGAAGGCAACAATATCACAGCTCTGAACATACTCGTTCACTGGTTCAGCAGTGAGATGATCCTCAATAAGATCGTCAACAGATACCAAGTCATCCACGATCGTAAGCATAATCTGCAATTTCTTGATACCATATCCAACAGGTACGAGTTTGGCTGCAAATCGCAAGTAACATTATAGGTTTGCTTCGTTCTCAAGTAGTTAGAAAATCTAAAAAGTTCCAACTGCAATCTGTTTGATAGAAGCACAATCAAGAAGCATGCCTCAAATAATTGAGATAAAGGCTTTATTGAGTTGGGAACTTTAGGAACAGGAAAATGTAACCTACAGCATAAATATTAGAACATTAAGTCTTTTTTTTTTTTTTTTGTGGGTGGCTGAGAGTAGTGGGTTTTTTTTTTTTTTTTTTTTTGGGGGGGGGGGAGACAAGTGATGGCAGCTGCAACTTTATCTGCCATTATTTATGTTCAAAACCCACCTCTCTACTGAGACATCAGGCTCTATGATGAACCAACAAGAGAAATGATTGCCACAGACCACCTCAGAACTGTTTCTAAACAACATCAGCATCTGGTTTAAGGTTAGATGAGAAACTTACATGCTCCCCAGAACAATCCTTCCATATGTACACTTCTAACAGCTTCCTCAAGCTTCTTCATGTCAGTCTCATCATCCCAAGGCTTCACATCCATCAGGACTGAAGACTTTCCGGCTGCAAATAAAATCTCAAGACAAATACATGTTAGAACAGGAGGGTGCAGGACAACCTCAGGTTTAGAAAGCAAAATATATGTGCAACCCTAAATAATAAGTAAACTGCCTGCTGTACTGAAGACTCAGATAACATTTTATGAATACATTGAGACACTACGATCATAGGTGCTAGAAAAAACATATCCAATTAAGATTCACGTGTGTCGCCCAGGGCATAAGGGGCATGATGACTTGACGTCATCCTCTTTGGTTTCATTGGAATCAATGTCGCTATTCCGCAGTTGCAATCATTGATGATAGGATCAAGGAAGGACAAGTGCTTAATGACTGCTTCTTTTAAGCCAGGCCACCAAAGAATTCCACCTCGACTAAGGGACCCTACCCAGAGTCGCAGATGCATAATCAATTTTTTTATTAAAACTAATTTTATAATTAGGAAGAAAAGGAACATTTCAACCATATGAATATTTTCAGGTCCGCTAATCTTAAAACACAGAATTCCAGCTAGTAATAATGCGCAATTATAATTAAAAAGATTTATCTCATAGACAAGTTTTAAAAAAGCTCACACTCTTTCTTTTTTCCAGCTGCCTTCACAGAAGCTGCACGTTCTTCGGCAGCCTTCTTTTCCTCTTCAGTCTCCTCACCAAACAGGTCCACATCATCATCGTCATCATCCTCAGCAGCTGAGGACTGAAACTCGCATCATATGAAAAATTAGGCCAGAAAACAAGAAGACCAAGGATTTAAAACCAAATGCATGCATAGACAAGCCTAGTTGAAAATTCAGATGGTGTGCTTTCTGACATGAGGACACACTGCCAATCATAAGTTTACGAAAAAGAGTACTGGCAACAAAATTAACAGGAGAAACTAGCCCAACCATCATTACATCCAATGAAGACAGAAGCCTAGATAATCAGCAGGCACAAGTATATAAACTTGCCTTAGTGTCAACAACTGGAGGAGTTGAAACAGCCTCCTCAGTGATGGGAGCAGATCCCTCAACAGTAACACCACAACCTTCCGCAGAAACACCACTGCAAATCAGAATGTAATCATTCAACAAAAACAGTAGCATAAAGTAAATAACACCATGATCAATTTAAATTTTAACTGTGCACTCAGGCTGCTCTTGTAGATTTGACACTCTTAGATGAAACTAAACAACAAAATCAATTGAGTAAGATCTAAGAACTTACGAAAGCCTCAGAAGTGCCTCAATGTGGTTGTACCACCGAGCCACATTAACATATTCTGATGATGGTGGCTTTGAAAGAGATGCATGCACAGTGAGGTCATCCTTTGAAGCTTGGTACCTGAAAGGAGCAAATTTTTTACTAGAACCACAACCCACAAAAGATGCAAAACAAACATACTCACATTAGGAACAAACAACACTCACCCAGTGATGTAGCTACGAGTTAAAAGAAACTCATCGAGCTTTTTGAGGCCAGCCACTGAGCTAAGGTCGTAAAATGTGACAGCCATTGCCAGATAGAAATGTGGTTTTTTTTCTGCAAGCATATCAGAAAGTAGCATAGAGCTGTATTAGTGTTCCTAGCACATATGCCGATAAAAGGGCACATCTATTATAAAACATAGCTCCAATCTACATTATAATCTTCAAATTTAAGCTATATATGATCATGCAGTTGTGATACCACTCAAGACAGATATCCTGATCCCAAATTTTATTTTCTAACTTCCTATTTTTTTTCATGCGACTCTTTTATGAATGTGTCAAAATGGGCCCCTGAACTTGTGTATACCTGTCTAACACAAGCAAATGCAGGATTTCAATATAAATCACAATCACATGCATTGATGACAAATCCATTCTATATAACTCATTTTTCAGTGCATGCAGCATGGGGCATACACACCAAAAAATAAATGTCCTACCACTTAACTTCAAATGGTAATGTCTTCCTGCACCAGCCAATACAGCCCAGTATGGGCAACATAGATATTCATGAATTAGTGAAAACATTAGGGCTTTTAAGGCTTAGGAACTCAAACTTACAGCCATGAGCAAGAACACTTGCTCGAATAGAACTCGTTTCTGAATAACATAAATTCAATTAACAGTAATCCTCTGATACGACTTTTTCCAAAGAGTTTTTTTTTTCAAAAAAAAAATCAAATATTTTTCTTGTATATGCCACAGGTATTTGTCTATTCGATAATCAAATGGAGTGTGCGAATTTGGAAGCAATTAATAGCTGTACATATTAACTTAATCAATTCTCTTAACAAATTCATGATTCCACTCCCAACACCTAAAAAGGACAAGACATCATTCCCTCAGAAATTTAATATAGTCCATTCCACATTCCCCATCTAGCTAATATAAAGCCAACTAAAACTACGGCTGTATCATATAAAGCAATAATCAAAATACGTGAATGATACACAACGATAAGGCAATAGTTCATAAGATCAGAGAAAGATACGAGCAATGAACAGATCAGGAAAGCTGGAACAAAACTAAATCAACAGAAGCTGTATATTTTTTAGATAAAGTTGTGAGAGTTTGAAAAAAAAAACTAGATCTAAGAAGGAGGAGTCTTACCGGCGCCGGAGGTTTGTTGGAGAAGCTTGGGAGCTGTCTAGGGTTGCTACCGCTGAGTGAAGTGGAATAGATATTGCTCAGTGCTTTATAAATGGAGTCAGGGACTGATTTGGTATTTCAAAATTTTCCTGCCTTAAATAATAAATATATCACGGGTTTTAGGAACCCCGATTATTGTTGACCCGGATGTAGCGGGCTCAGGGCCGGTGGAAGGGTTGCAATAGTAAGTCCAAAAATCAAAACCTTCTAAACGCGTCTCTTTTTAAGGGAATCGAAATAAGTTAGTGATCGAATTAAAATTTAATTTTTTGAAATATTTTAAAATATTTTGAGATTTTTTTTGTATATTTTAATTAATGTTTTAAAAATAAATTATCAAATTTGTTATTTATTTTTGAAATATTTTTATTTTTTAAGTAACCGAAATAAGTTAATGAAACTAAAAATTTAATCCTTCTAGTAACACGAGTCTTTAACAATGCTAAGTAATTGTGGGTATTGGGGTGGCCTGGTTCAAGAATTTAAAGATGAGAATTGAATTTGGAAGATTCTATTTGAGAAAATAAGATAAATTGGATGACAATATTTTAATGATTAAAATCTAAAGATCCCAAAATCTTATTATACTTTAATGTGCTAATTTTATGGGTGAGTACCTACATTTCAAATTTACACTAGAGTCATAATGAGAAAAGTAACAAATGGCATATGGGAGTCATTAGAATAGGCACAGAAGAGAAGTGTCCATAGGAGAACATGATAAAGACATGGGAGAGAGATATTCCATCCTCGAAAAAACAAAACAAAAATAAAGAAAAAGCTGCATCAATACAGTGAATTATTTGGAAGATCAAGCAACCACCTTAGTCATTGTTCCTTATTTGGTTTATCTTTAATTACCAATTGGGAGGTTAATCATTCTTTGGGCATTACTATGCCTTTATGTGGGAAAATAAAAAGGAGGGGGATAAGGCTCCCCTTGGCCCTTAGAATTGAATTCTAAACCAGCGTGACGCTGCTGGATGTTTCTGATCAATACAACAATAAGAGGAGTCAACCAAAAAGAAAGATCATCAAAAGTAACGACCATCAAGATACACAGTAATTCGATCTTCTGATTACCTACTTTTGAAAAACTATTTCTGAGAGTTTCTGCCTTACACACGAAAAATTAGATTGTCTGAATCACGAGTCTTATATACTGTGTTACGATCACCTCATATTGATGAAAAGTTTAGAGAACAATTTGAAATGTGTGTGCATGCATATAATTGCGATGGCGATGATAGTGATAGCGATTATGATAAAACAATAATGGTGATGATAACGGCGTTGTGCGAATGGGGGGTGGTGTAAAGATGGTGGGAATAATAATGGAGAGTTTTGCCGCCCTTGTGGTCACACCCGGCTCGAATCCGGATTAGTCGGAGCCCAATGTGACTTTTAGATACCGGATGGTCTGACAAAAAAAAAAGGAATAACAATGGAGAGAGGGAGAGGGGCTGAGGGAGGTAGCGATTATGATGATGATGGTGGATATCTATAATTATACTAAAAAATTTCAATATATGTGAAAACTTTTAATTAACTAAATTACCCTTAAAATATATACAAAATAATAACTTAATTTTTAATAATTTCTTATTACTCTATATAAACACTTATTGTTCACCAACATACTTCCTCAAGTTAAACACACTAAAAAAGAGTATTCTTAAAATTACTCCATCCCATTATATGACCTCTTAGAATTTTGTAACTATTCCTCATCATAACATATTTCACTTTCTCCTTATTAATTTTAATTTTTTTTACGTTACTAATAATATTTTATGAATATAATAAACTAAAAAGTTATATAAGACATGCAACAAAAAAAAAAAATCATAAAATCAACTTCTTAAATCAGCCTAAATAAGGTTTTTTTGGTCCGAAAAAGTTGTTACATAAACTGGTAAAAAAGCTAAGGTCCGTGACATGACTTATTTTACTTCATAACCCTTAAAAGCTACCTATTTAACCTGACTCCAAACATGCCTATATCTTAACATAAAAGCCAATCATCGTAGCTTCCCCTTTACATCCTACACAAAACTCATGTACCCATATCACCAGACTACACTTCAATGTACCAATCAATATGTGCAAAGTATACAAAAAAACTCATGAAGCTCGAACCACCCGACTTCACTAACAAAATGAATCAAGTCTACTGCAGAAGCAGTCCAGTCCTTCATGGGTAAACCAATCTTTTTTCATCTGTAATGTTCGAAGAGAAAAGATACCCCATCAGGTGAAAGATTTACTATGCCTCATTAAAAGAATATGACACAAAAGCCATGGCAAAAGATATAACTTACAAAGTAAGGATATCCTTCGGAGATGCTAAAATTTTCTGGTGCACTCTCTAAAAAGAGGTTTATGTAGTACAGAACAAATTTTCCACATTCCTCGCCATTTTGCTGCTGCGGAACCTGAGATGTGCGTGTTCAATCCATACAAAATCACAACTCAGAAATAGATCAATAGAACGACTGAGAACATGCATGGACTGTTGTGCACGGGAAAAGTGTGGTTAGTAAAATAACTGAGCAAAGTATGGTTACCTTAGGAACCAAAAGAGGAATTTTGCAGATCATCTTTTTGGTCTCTGGCCTGTCCTCTGCTTTATATACATCCGACACAAACCTAAGGCAAAATAAAAAAAAAATACAAAAAAAAGAAAAAGAAACACATATTTTGAACACTCAATTTCAAAAGAATGATGATGATGAAATAAGTAAAAAGGCAGAGCATACAAACAAACCTTCTTATCCCAGGTTCAAGCCGCTTAGGGTTTGCCATTCGCAGTGAATCCAGCAACAACATGCAGGGAGTTCTGGTTTTTGACTGTAGACTTTCACCGAAGTGACAAAGAATCAAGAGACTCCAGTGACACCTGATTGAAATTGAAAGTTAAATCACAAAATATTGTAGAACAGCAACGATGAAGTACATGTTGCAAAAGAATTGCCTACCAGTGAACAATGGGAATGAAAACATATTTCTTTGAGAAAATGTCCCTCTTCTTAATCCAATTCAACACCTTTGCTTTGAAAGATTCTTTCATGTACAAGGTGAACCACAGGCTATCAAGATACGTAAATGAGCACCTCTTCTCTTCTGAAAAGTTACTCCATAGATTCCTATCCAATCCAGAAAACGTATTTCGTAAGAAAAGGTGACAGAAAGACATTGCAGTTTGTTCATGGTAGATCACAGAAAAGTAGAGCTTACTCCAAGTGTAGTTCAAACATAGCACTGTCCAACTTCCCTTGTTGCGACATAATCATATTACTGCAGTTCACATGTCTATTAGATTGTCCACGACACCGAAAAGAACGTGGCATAATTACTTCCGAATCACTTGTCTCCTCAGTCATTTGTTTACTTTTTCTTTTCCCACAGACACGGGGACGTTCTGTAGTACGTTGCTGAGTTGGATGCCATTCCCTCATTCGTTCTCCACAAAACGCTGTCATAACACAATTTACTCATCAAACATGTAATCATTTATTGGTTACCCACCATAAATTATGATGTTTCAATCAGACCAAGCTGATTGGTTATTTAGAGGGGCTTCATGATTCATCCTGGATCACCAATACAAAGCAGACAACCACCCACCCAAAAAGAGATGCACCTTTGAGATGACGAACCTGAGAGTCAGTTGAGGGGCACCCAAACTAACTAAACATTTTTCGACCCTCAAAATAAAAAATTAGATAACCTTGATAACTACCAAGCTTCATGCAGTAATAAGGAAAAGTCCCAATTCCACATAATAGAAGAGTAATAGAAAACAATGCGAGCCAATGATTGAAAGTCTAATACACAGCTTAGCATGGAAATTACCAGCATTTTGAACCGTAGTTATCTGTTTGCTGATAATTCTTCTCTCTGATCGGTGGCGACGAGGAACTTTAACAAGGAAATATGGGGAACCTAGTTCAAAGATACTTATCTCTTCATCAACCTGAATGCTTTTACTATTCTGAAGTGCATCTGGGCATGCTGCAACGAGCGGCTCATACGCCCGCTGTTTTGCAGTGCCTTCTCCGCCAACTCCTATTATAACACAACAAACTAATAAATATTTACCAGCCAGCAAGGCAAATTTCAACTATTTAGCCCACACCCTAAAGCCTGAATGTCAGTATAATTACTGTAAATAAAAAAAGGCATTTGTAGTTCTGGTATAAGCTCTCTTCAAATATTAGCCACAGGGCAGTTTCTTCCTAGTCAACCTTTCGTAGTAACTGGTTTAGGAGGCCAACAATAGCCAGGGCAAAATTGCAGCAATCCTAAATAAGAACTCCTAAAATTAACAAATACTATTACACCAAGTCAAAAAGCCATGTCACCTCTTGAGAGGCCACAAAACAATCAGCTGATCAACCAATTCTATACTCCTAATAAGAAGGGCCACCAGTTCATATATTACTCTTTCTGATATATACAATGGTGTTTCTGAGTTTGTGTCTATGGTTGAATTTTTGGAATATGTGATTTGGATATTGTATATTGGGACAAGAATTTGTTGAGTTGATTTGGATACTACATGAGAATTGTTCACTCAGGTCATAAATCAGTATGCATTTTCCTGACCCCAAAAAAAAAAAAAAAAGTCTTGTAAACTTTACAACAAAATGTCAGTTGTTTCTTCATTACGGTTGGCATTGATTGATTACGGAGGCATGCTTAGAACTCATTACTTCTATGGCTTTTAAATTTTGAAAATTGTTTTTGGCCTTCCAACATCAAAATTGCCTATGACAACTCTATTCAATAATTATCCAAAACTTCCAACTATCCTAATTCCTAGTAGAGTTTTCAGCCCTCAATTCAACGTTGATGACCTCCCCATTCAACTTTAAAGCCTAAAAGCAAATTCAAACTGAGTTAGTTCTTCAAAAAGGTACAGATATCACTCTAATTTGCCAGTGCTCTAACGAGTCATACCAAATGCTGTACTTTCTATTTTTGTGGTGCTGATAAGCAAAATGACAAAGTAACAAAAGTTAATCTTTAAACCACTATTACATGATTGTGTCGGCAATATTACCGCCTGGCGATGTAAAACATGTGCACAGTTGTGACTTGTAATTTCAGTGAGGCTTAAAATAGAGAGGGTTGTAACATAAGAATATATTTGATACCTCTCAAATGAAAAACTCCCTACCAACAGATACCTTCCACAAGATCAAAAACAAGTTTACACTTGACAACTTTCACAACACAAGACTACCAACATAACTGAAAGTCTGAAACTATATTTCGATTCAATTAGAGTCCAAATTTTATCTTTTCCTTCTCTCACCAAAACAACTAAGCATTTGCGTGTGTGAGAATATGTGAAGCCGCCAAAGCCCTCGCTGATTAATACCAAATGCAAATTGCCAACCGAATTAACATGGGAACATTGAAGGATATCCCTAAAAACTAACAAACCATAAACTAGGAACCAATCGAGAACTGAGTTATGACAACATTTCGAAGTTGATCTTTCGCATCACCAAAGCCCTCGTCATAATTAATTCCAAACCCTAGTTCAGTGAACATCACTAAACCTCGTGAGACTTGACATTTTGCACATACATTGAGCACTGAAACAGTATAAGCTCATAGGTAAAAGAAGAAACCCTTGAACAAGTATAGCTTCACGAGCATTGAGTAAAGAAAGAAGCCCTAGTACCTGCAGTGATAGAAGAGATAGTTTTGGAATCGGTTGCCGCTACTTCTAGCATTCGCTTTGATCTTCTGCTGTATTTCTTCATTTCCTTCTCTCTCTCTCTCTCTCTCTCTCTCTCTCTCTCTCTCTCTCTTATAGAGATGGAATGGATGCTAATGATCGGGAATGGAAGCTAATGATGGTGACTCGACTCCTGGACTCCTGCGAGAGGAAACGCATGGTGAAGTGACGTGGAAAGGTGTGCGAGAATGCTTCGTTTAAAGGAACTGTCAATTTCAGCACCATCCCTAGTATATTCTTATAATTTTAAAGACATCCCTTATTTTATCTTAAATAGCATTACATCCCCTTCATTTTTTAATTTTTCTTCGTTTTGATAACTTTACCTATTGAACAAAAAAAGGGCTAATGTCATACAATTTTTATGTCAAAACACTAGTATTATCCTTGCAAGACTTACCCCAAATTGATGCATCCTATATTCACACAAACACGTTTACAAGTGTGATCTCACTCAAATCTCATCACTATAAATGCACCCTATTTCCACAAGCACACCTCTAAGGCATTGCTCTTATACACATCCCATAACATTCACCAAAGTACCTTTGTAAGGAGGTATGCCATGTGCAACTATCTTTGTGTGTAAGTTTTTTTTTTAACACAACACTTACACAACCCCTTAAAAGGGGAAGTGCAAGAGAAGATATTTAAATAACACACACACCCAAAGCAATCCCGATGTGGGATTGCCCAGTCCCCCGACACCCCGGTGGATTACCATAACCGCAAGGCCTTTTTGGCCCAAAGTGTGGGATTTCAGCCTAACACCAAAACGCCATGCATAATGTGCCCGGAAGGGCTTTTTTCATTTTTTTGAACACAACCCCTTAAAAGGGGAAGTGCAAGGGAAGATATTTAAATAACACACACACCCAAAGCAATCCCGATGTGGGATTGCCCCTTTGTGTGTAAGTTTACTTCCATATATTTGTTTGTACTTGTGTGTGCAATGTGCATGTGTATGTGAGCAAGTGTGTCTCCCTTCATGTAAGTATGAATTATAGATAGAGCAAGAAGGGGTGGAGGAAAAGAATGACTTCAA
The DNA here is from genome assembly GCA_951799425.1 of Ilex aquifolium. NCBI lineage: Eukaryota > Viridiplantae > Streptophyta > Magnoliopsida > Aquifoliales > Aquifoliaceae > Ilex > Ilex aquifolium. The sequence goes on along the minus strand of OX637404.1, from coordinate 26,079,847 downwards.
ATAAAAAGAGAGTGATGGAGATGAAATGAAGTATAGAGAGGTTTTTTTAAACTCACCCACCATCTCCAAACATAGTGGATGGAGTTTGGGACTAATGGTTGATGAGGAACCCCTTCATCTCTCTCTCCCTCTCTCTTTCTCACTAGTGGATATAGATGTATTATATACACACATGTATATGGAATGTAACAATGACACTACGTTATTATTGTCATGTAGTATCACTAATAACTAATAAACCAACGTGTAAGTAAGTAAATTCCATTTAATTTAATAACTACCAAGTCTATGTAAGAAAATAATCACTATATATAAAAATGAAATTCATTTTATTCACTTATAGATTTGTTATTTGTTATTGAATGGTGACACTGTGCAACATTAGTGACTTGATATCCCCTTTAAACCCACTATGTAGAGTTGTGTATGCCTCATTATATAAGAGTACAATAAAACCTATAATTACCAAATTAATGTACCAAATATTTCGTCTCAAATGATATTAATATAGCTCACTTATCTGATGGTGAAAATGTACCACTCTATTTGAGATGAAGATTTTACTAAAAATACATCTGCAGAAAATGTGAAGCTGGTTATCTTTGTAAAAGTGGCATGGATTAATGAACACCCATAAGGAAATTTGGGATATAGCAATCACAATGCATTGAACAGAACTACGTTTCCTTGTACAAAGTTTGTCATTGGCATCAACTAGTACACAATTGTCACAAACCATCTCAATCACCAATTTACTCTTAAAACAGGCTACAAGACTAAATTTCTGTTTATCTGTCATCCTTTCGTATCAAGAGAGATTTTACAGCAAGATACAAGATTAATGTTGCTGATGAAATTTTCTTGTCATTGTGTTGGCCATCGTTATCCAGACAACGTGAACGGATTTTGTTGACCTTCTTGAAAAAAAATTCGAGAATGGCAAGCTGGTTCTGCCACTTTTCCAATCATGTAGTTCCCGTTGCCTCCTGGAAGATGAGTTGTTTCCGCCATTCTTCCCACTCATTTTGCTGCCATAGCCTCCGAATCAGATAAAATCATATTCATATCGTCGAAATAAGGCCAACTACTCCTGCTTTCCATATCATTCTTATTTCCCTGTTAAGAGATCAGAAGCAGATCATGAACAAAGGAGGAACAGAAAGCAATTACCATCATCTGTAACACAGGCAGACTGAACCACTGCCGATGGAGGGACAGTCAATGCATGCAAGTCAAGCTGCCTGCATGTTCTTTTACCTTCCCAAAAAAAAAAAGGCTGCCTGGATGACCCAACGGGAAAATTGATGTGTGTGGCTTTATGCACAAGTATTTTTTATGCATATAAAGGTCATGCCTTATGGGGCTTAAGGCTATCTATCTTTTGGTAACTTAAACTTCTTTAAACATGCAAATACTTCGGTCAGAGACTGCAAATATTTTAAAATGCTTTTTATTTGCTTGGAAGCAATGAAAAACACCCTCCAAAAACAAAACAAAAAAACAAAAGAAACCCTGAAACCCGAAAAACAAACCTTTTTTTGGTCTTCACAAACATGATGAAATTTTAATTAAAGTTGACAGTTAATAGATAGGCACTGATATATATGGTTAATCTTTCCCCAAAAAAATAGAAACTATCATGCCACCAATTCAATGAGGAAATGCAACCAAAGTTATTATCAAGAACAAACCTCATATTTCTGAACCAGAGACGTCCATAGAGATTTGCATTGCCCAGGACTTCGGCTAACCCCATCAGCTAAGAGGTTTGCAGATATCTCTTCCCAAAGGGCCATTCGCCCCTTCACGACTTGGAATCTGCTATGGAGTTCCCCACGCTTTTCAATCAACTTCTTAACCTCGTCAGGTTTCCATTTGTTTTGTTTCATAGATTTGGAAGATTTTAATTGAGATTTTGGCATGTCTGGTTCACTTTCACTGCTTTCTTTTTTGGCCTTCTCCATGCATTCCTCCTGCGGAACAGAACCATCGTTGTCTTTTTCCAATGGATCCACAGACATTCCTACGAATGAGTTTTCTTTCTTGGCCTTCTCCATGCGTTCCTCCTGTGGAACAGAACCATTGTTGTCTTTTTCCAATTGATCCACAGACATTCCTACGAATGATTTCCAGAAATCATCCGACTTCTTTGGGGTGGGAGAAAATTCCTCTACTGAGTCAGAACTTGAAGCAGTGTCTCCCTCGGATAAAAGTCTCTCAACTTTAATGCCATGACCTGCATGAAGACTAATTATGAGGAACGCTACGACATAAAAGTAAAAACTTGGACAACACAAACCCATGGATCATTAGGACAGCATAATATAGTGCGGGAGTAAGATATAACATATCATGATCATGAGGAAAATGAAGCAGAAATTAATTAATACCAGGATTATCTCTTCCAAAGACAAAAATAGAGCTGCCCATGCAACTACTCATAAATCTATCCTTGCACGATATGCCTTCCTATAGTTGACAGGTATGGCCTTGGCCCTGGAATACACCAGGCACCAGCTGATTGAGGGTTGGGGTTCAAAACATGGGAATGCGATAAGGGAGTAGAGAATGCTTTTGTTCACCAGAAAACGAACAAACAGTAGATACAACACCAATAAGTTTTATAATAATGGTGTAGAATCATTTGGACAAAACTGGATAGTTAGAATAGATGGAGCATACAAATAATCAAGATTCTAAGAACATATGATTTGGATCAATCCTTGCACATAAAATGATACAGAAAAATAGTTTTGAAAAAGTCTAAAATGAAAAAATATATCTTTCATTTATACAAAATCCATTTTTCTCCCAACGGGAGGTTCGTTTTTTTGGAACTGCCATTTAAAAATGAAGAGGTTATTCATTATTATAGTTGGATGTGAAAGACATCTATTGTTCCAATCGAATTGTTCTTTTTATTCTGTAGATAATATAGGAGAGGAGAGAGCTAAGAGTTGTCCTCATCCATATGACAAAACTTCCCTCCCACCCCCTTTCTTATGGCTTAAGAGCAGATGTTAACACTTACCTGGCAGAGTATAAAACATAGTGGTGTGATTCGGCTTCACCAGAAGACCAGTGATATGACTTAACTATATATCTCACGTATATAAACCATTATTCGTATTTCCTAAGACAAGGGTAAATAATTAAAATACTCTTCCCCCCGGGGGCGGAGGGGATTTCCCACATACTCTGCTTCTCATGGGCAGCCCAGTTGTCAGTCCATTAGATCAACACGGACCTTAATAAAAGCCTTCAATGGTACCTCCCACTCAGGGCTGGAAATTAATCAAGCTAGGCCGAGTGTTAAGTCATTTATATTTGGCTTCATAAAGCTGGAATAACCTCGTAAATCTTGGTGGTTGTTACTATTATTCTGGAAGGTATAGAAAGGTTTAGTACCATAACTGTATGACCATTGTACAATCTGTCATGCCGAGCTGAGCTGTAGGCCAAACTTGGTTCATTGAGCAAGCAAGCTTGGAAGATAAGGTCAAACTTGGTTTGTCTGACCACTTAATGGTATTCGCAATATCTCGGCTCCAGCTGCTTGTGAGTCTTGGTTAATTTGGAGACAACATACAGTAAAGGGAATCATGGTGAAATCACTAGAGGACACCTGGTGCATTTACATCGGAAGTCCAATGACAAAACGGAGGCAAGCAAGAGTTTTGTGGATTTACACTGAAATAGTAAATAATCCCATGGTCTTTCACAAAAGTTTGCACAGGCGGGGGAATAGCCAGCATGCTCACAGATGGAATGCCATTCGTAGGATTGGGAGATCATGGCCAAAATTCAATTGAAGGCTTATTTTTATCTTTCATATCTTGTCTTGAGCCATGATGTAGTGTGGTTGCAGATATGATGTTTGCTACAAATGAAAATCAGTTTCACTAAAACATACACAGTACATCTGTATGCAGGCACACGTGCGCGCACAGTTTACATGAAGGCACCTTACCTTTCTTTCCACTGGTAAGTGATTTTGTATTTTCTATATGCATGAATGCGTGCAGGCAGATAGATAAGAATATGCATATATAAATAGAAACATAAGGATATGTGCAATACAGAACCTGATGTAGCATAATTCAATACGAAAAAATTTAGAACCTTCTGACTCTCGTGGGGTGGTGTCTACTGGACGTGTATGGTTGGTGCCTGCTTCCTCTTCTATTGTCCCCTTTGACCGCCACTTTTTGGGATGTCCATCCACCACTGTTCTCAATGCTGATATCCCATTATCAACATGTGACTTGCCAGATAGCTTACCATTAAGCTCGTCAGCGAGAACTCCTGCTGGGTTTTCTATGGCAATCGCGATGACTTCAGGCCTTTTGCTACTGTATTTTCTCACCATTTTCCTCAAAACCTCAGACACAGTTCTTTCCATGTGGGCTAGAGGACAGTTAACAGGACAGCTTGATAGTGCAGCATGGGCAGCTTTATGGAGTGCATCTAAAAGCTTCCCTTTGTCAAGCCATAAGCAACGTGTAGTGATTCTTATTTTTCCTTTCAACGTTTTTTCCTCTAAACCAGCAGTATTTCGAGGGCGTAAAACTTCCATGCTGCAACAAAAGATATAAAGCAGCCATTATACGTGAGAGATGTAAATGTGGTTCGTTCAATGCTCTAAATTTTTTACCTGATCACTATGATACCATCTGATGCAATCCTCAATCTCTCATCAATGCAAAGATCATTAGATGTACCAAATGCTTTGTCACCATCACTATACATCAACTGCAGTTACGAATAGAATATATGAATTTTCTCAGTTGAATAACAACACATTCGAGAGAGATTTAAGAATCAACAACCTGCAAATTCTCTTTCCCCAAGGATATGAAACCATTAGACAGCACTCTTCTGTTCCTCAAATGTGAAACCCCAAGCATCTCTCCATTTTTTATAACCTGATAATAATGAAAGTAACATTACACTTATTATCGCAAGTATGATACTTGATAAATTGATGCCATCCAATCAAGATATAGACTCCACTTGTACTCAATTGAGTCATAGCATGCATGTGAGGCAATTAGACAAAGCAGGCTTCTGACACTAAAAAGGCATTTCTCAATCTTTATGGTAGGTAAGAATTATCCACTAAAAGGCACCAAGGTGAAACATCCAAAGTCTACAAGGAAGCAATTGACAAACTATCAGCTGCACATATTCTCCTTGTACTCTAAATGGGGTATAAATCCTGGCCAGCCTGAGCCCATATTTTTTGGGCTCTTCCTTTTTTAACTGGAAGTTGCTAAAAGTTTGCAATGTTTGCAGAAGAGAATGGATTTTAAATGGTTCAAGAAACACATAGTTGAAACTGGAGCTTCTTTCATGAAGTCTCCAGTTAATCAGATGATAGCGACTGAATTTACATTTTCCCAAAAAAATGAGTCGGTGGCATGTATGCAATTTTACTGTTTATGACTCAATATGTATATATATATATAGATGCCTATACACATATATTTAGTTGTTGGTCCACCTTGCGTTGTGTGGGTTCCTCTCAATTTCTATCTTCTATTTCTCTCTCATATCTCTAACACCTACACCCTAACAAAGCTTATATAGAACTTCCTTATTCTCTTTGTATCCAAGGTTCATGCCACAAGAGAGGTTTAACAAGTCATAAGACTCGGAACTAGATTTCTTTTGCATCACCAATCAAAATTTGATTCAACAACCTAGACCAGATACAAAGTGAAATAGAAAATTTAACTTGCTTCGAACTTAAAATTGACTCGGGGTTTGCCTCACTAAAATAATAAGCCATTTCATGGGATCAAACGTAGGCTACATCTGTCACCAGCACACTTCTAAGGACCCCGAATTGATGGAGACTTCCACTGAACGATGGCATTTTTTCGGTTTCTTTTTTCTTTTCTGAACTGGACAAGTGCAAATTCTGTGATGTAATCCTGGAAGGAGAATCTCAGTTCAAGTACGAGCTAAAATCCAAGACATTAACAATGTACACTGCAACATGTTGGGTCATCAAAGAGAAAGACAAGGAAATTATAACCATAGCATGTTAAAATACCTTTCAGGTCTTAATTTGTTCAAGATCAGTGACTTCCTATTTAAAACTGCCTTAAATTTCTGTCTATCTCACAGGAAGCATTCTTAAGACATCCCATGAACTCATTGTTCATAAAGGATAATTTAATGGTAAAGAGACACTTATACTTCAACGAGATTTTCCCCTTCATTGATAAGACTGAGAGTGGGAACTTAGCAACACGCTTGTACCGCAGATTAATTCAAGGACCCCCACCCTCTCTTGCTTCTTTCTTCCATCGTCTTATCCGTTACCCAATAGCTGTTTAATGACGACTGGTAAGTGCAATTCAAACACGCACAATACCTATTACTTCTTTAACTAGTGTGGTGTTTTCTTTTTCTTTCTTTTTTTTTTTTTTTTTTTTTTTGGGGGGGGGGAGGGAGGGAGCAAAAGAAACAATCTCTCATATGGTATGAAGAAAAGGATGGGGAAAGAAAAGAAAAGAATAATCACTCTTCCTCCATGCCTGGTGTATTCTTTCCACCCAAAAGTGTGCATGAAAAAGGAAGAAACCCAAGGAGCCTCTCTTAGACAAAATTTTCCTTTGAACCAGTGTTTTGAAAAGCTCACCTAGGCGAGAAGCGAGGTTACGTCGCCTTGAGGACCCCAGGAGAAGCGAACGTGACTAAAGCAAGGGAAAAGCGAGAAAAACGAGCACCTTGAGATTAAGCGAAAGGCGAAAAAGAGAGCGCCTTAGTTATGCGAGGCGATGTAGTCTTTTATTTTTATTGTGGACCGTTGGATTGTTTTATTTTTATTGTGGACCGTTGGATTGGGGCAGTTGGAAAAAAAATTATAAGATGCCCATGTACCCAATTACCCCCTTATCCCATAAATATAAAACTCACCCTAATTTTGCTCAGGTTCAACGATCGACTGCTGCTGCTCCTTCCTCTTTGACGATCGACTGCTGGGTCTCGCTGCTCCTTCCTCGCTGGTCCAGGTTTGTCTCCTCTTTTTCTTCTGTCTTCTGTTTCTCTTCTTCCTCTCTGGTTCTGATTCTTTCTGGTTCTGATTCTGTTTTTTTTCCCTACTTCTGCTAATTGTCTGGTTCTGATTCTGTTTTTTTTTTTTTTCTTCTATTTTTTTTCCTGCTTCTGCTGATTGTCTGGTTCTGATTCTTTTTTTTTTTTTCCTGCTTCTGCTGATTGTCTGGTTCTGATTCTATTTTTTTTTTGCTTCTGTTTTTTCTGCTTCTGCTTTTTTAATGATGAATGTTGATGCTGATGCTGAATGCTGAATGCTGTTGCTGCTTCTATTTTTTTTGCTTCTGTTTTTTCTGTTTCTGCTTCTTTAATGTTGCTTCTGTTTTTTTCTGTTTAATGCTGCTACTTCTGCTTCTTTAATTCTGTTTTTTTATGTAAGCAATCTTCTTTAATGCTGCTTCTTTAGTGATGATGATTGATTTCTAAGTCCTTGAGATGGTTTCTTTAGTTGCTTGAATTGTGTCTTATGTTTTTAAATATTAGGATTTAGGATATTATTAGTGTTTGTTTGAATTTAAATGTTTAAGCTATGACTGTTATTAAGATTTGAGATATTATTAGTGTTTGTTTTAATTTAAAATGTTTATGGTTTTACTTGCATTTAAATATTTAGTATATATAAAATTAGAACTTAGATGTTTAGAAGTAATTAAACTAAAATATTTACTTTTTTTTTTTAACTGTTCGCTTCACTTCGATAAAGCGTTTCGCTTTTCGCTTCTCGCCTAGGCGTTAGGAGCCTTGGTCGCTTCAGTTCGCTTTACGCCTTAAATAACACTGCTTTGAACAATGCCCTTCCCTCCTCGACAAAGAAGAGCTTGGGGGAAAAGGTGGTGTTCATGCTTCCTATGGTTCTACCTCCCTGTTGTTACGGATCCCCACCCCTCAAACTAAAGGAAGCATTAGCACATCTACATGATTCCATAAGAAAATGCAAGTCCAGCAACCCCACTGCCAATCAAATAGGTTTTATTATGTACAAGAAATTAACAAGACCAGTACAGGGAATGGTGATGGGATTCTGGGGAGGGCGTGTTTCCCAGTTTCCCTTTACAGGATGCAGAAATCAATTGATATAAAACTAACACAAGGATGTTTACCTAGACACTTTTTAAAGATCTTGACAATGAAACCAAGAACTTACAGCAGTGTGCTGAATACCAGTTGATTTTCCAAGCAATTCATGCTCTTTTAGGAACAACAGTTCTCCATGAATCGGTAAAAAATGCTGTGGCTTCACAATCTTCAGCACCTCCTCCTTCAAGAATAAACTCTAAGTTTAGATAGTTTACCGTAAAATAAAATAACAGGTCAAGGAAAATTGATGCCCGATGGAAAACACATCTAATCATCATTTAAATAACAGATAATGACAAAAACTTAATTCCTTAGGGACCTGATAGATTTCAATCTCTCTCTTTTTCAAACAGGTATAGATTTCAATCTGAGGGACATGTAGAATTCAATCATTCAGCCATGTTCTCTTTCATGAGAAATAGTTCCTGTAGTATTCATTTCTATTTAAGTCTTGCTGGAATAAATAATTCCAACAAGACGATAACAATATACCATGGGAAGCAATTTCAAAGGAGAAAAGGAACAGAAGCCTGGATGCTAATAACAATCTTACCAGTTCTCCACGATGGCCATGACCAGATGCGTGCAGCTGCTCATTCTTACCCATTATTATTGATGATCCAATCTCTGATATGCGGTTTAACATTTTCATCACCCGAGTCTCATTACCAGGGATCACCTAGAAGGCACAGCAAATAAGCAATCATGATGGCTGTGAATTTCTCAGGAAGGTTTTGGAAGCATATACTATATAAAACAACCTAGCCCAAAGGTCTAATATAGCAATTTAAGGAAACTGCAAGCAACAATTGTACAGGAACTCAGCAGTAAATCAACAATTCAAGCAGTCGCAAACAATAACTTGAAACTACATTTGGTTTTTATCTCCTCTATATTGGAAAGTTTTGGAGTATAAGACAATGACAAACAGGGGAGAGGGAGATACATGCATTCTTCCTTTTGAATTAACAACTAAACATGTTTGCATAGGTTGCTATGTCATGTACTATTAGCTTGCCTTTAAAGATTTTTTAAGATGAGAAACCATAAACAATTTCCTCATTGATTGGGTCAATAATCAAACAACTAGCCCACATCAGTCTGTACAAAAAAATGAATGGTCATCCCATATCTACTTTTCCTTTTTCCAAATCTACAAAACACAATTCAGAAAGATATGCACAAAAGAGTTCAAAAAAATACTTATATATCGACATTTATTGGAGAATATATAACAATTAAACAGGAAAACAACACAACAATATCAGTTGATCAAAATAATATCTCAGAAACAGCACTCTTAGAAAATAAAGTTAGTTACAAACCAAGAGATTATCACACCAATCACTTTTAAGGTTCACTACCTTGGCAGAATATAAAATAACATCTTCTTTAGTTAATTTGAGTGAATGACTGCTTCCGTATGATGCAAGATTCAATGCAGCACGTGGTTCTGCCTGACATAATAATCAAACATAGTCAAAAGCTAGTCATGACAGTTCAACAAGACTTTTGTGATTTGTAAAGTTAATCCATCATTCTAAAGCATCTAAAATAATTTACTTGAGAGCCGGTGGTGACAATTAGCAGATCTTTTGGCGCATAAGCATCAATATCTTCCACTTTCACCTGTAGCGTATGAGCAATATCAGAAGGACTAAAGTAGAAGGACAACAAAATGAGATTCATCATTATATTTCCAAGCTGATGCTTTCATCTGTATGTTATATATACCACAATAAGAAGAAATGAAACACATATAGTCGAGTTTATGGATGCTTCAAAATGAAAGTACAAGTGTCAGACATGACGCAACATGGATGTCAAGATTTAACATGGGACTGATCTTTGCTTACCAAAAAAATAAACATGGGACTAATCAACCACAAAATCCATGTTATATGGACTTAGGTACAACAGCCGCTGTGGGTAAACCTGATTTATTCCATCTTCAATCCAAGGACACATACACACCTAAGTGTTCATATTCTTTGATATTCTTACTAGATTTTTGACGTAAAATTGTTATCCTCCCTTCTATTATCAAGTGTTTACATGGGCAACAAAGTCATTTTGATGCAACCATGTTATAAAAGAAATATAATAACAGAATTTCAGTTAAAACTAAACAGTAGACTTAAATTGGCAGAATGCTTGCAGGGTATGTCCCAACAGAACAAGTCCTGTGTTATATGTTCATGCATTTAAATTCCATGCAGTTGTTCACATCCCAAGTTCTGACATAACAGCTTACAAAGCATGCTCATACACGTGTCAAAAGATTAAAGAGTCAATTACATTAAAGATCACATAAATTGACTGTTTGGGCAATGAAAGTCGGATGAATGCACTTTCAGCCCAACCACATGCTGCATGTAGGTAGATGCCAATTTTTTCAATCAACAGAACCTAAATCTAAGTTCTTAGCTATCCTTCCTTCCACGGGTAACACCAAATCATAGACAATACTTCATGAAATACAAAGTAAAGCTCTCCCCCACAAAAAAGTTATAGACAAGAAGGGAAGTGCTAATGTCATACCAGGGTTGATGGATCAATTGGTGCCTTTCCATCTTTCCATGCAGCATCAAGGTATGTCCTCAAGGACATGCCAACAAAGACCTAATAAGATGATGCCAAAATCATGTCTCAACTTTTGAGGTGGAAAGTGTTATAAACCAAAAAATGGAAGAAGAGGAAATGAAGGATAAACTTTAACAACACCACAGAAACAGAAGAAAACACACCAACTTTCTGCCAGTCAAATCAGCTGCAGCTTTAATGCTTCCAAGGCGATGGATATTTGACGCAAATTGAGTGGTAATAACCCTTCCTTTGATGGCTGAAATGTGCCTCAACAATGCATCTGCTACAACAGTCTCACTAAGGGTCCTTCCAGGTGAGAGTACATTTGTTGAGTCACTCATCATCTGCAAAGGAATGTACAATTTATTGATCATCTCACACAGTCTAGTTCCTGTTTTTTTACTTTTTAGCCTAACCAATTATACAGAACCCATAAGACACTCATTTTAAGAAGAGAAAATTCCTTACTGCAAATGGAAGTTAAAACAACAATTGAAGTTCACTAATCCTTTCTCGAGCCCAAAAAAATCAAAAACTGAATGTTGTAGTATAACATCAAATTCTTTAATAAAGCAGCAGGGAGAAATACATAAAAATAGCTCCCGGGACTTACTAATGTTACTCCTTCTTTCGAGAGCTCTTCTAGAACTTCACGATCAAACACTTTCCCATCCAATGGTGACTCATCTATCTGTGAAATGTAAAAACTCCCATTAAGCTCAAAAAGGGATCCCAACGAGAGGACATTCAAATGGAACTAAAGAAGTACCTTCCAGTCCCCTGTATGAAGAATTGTACCATCCACACATCGGAGAACCAATCCACAACAATCGGGAATCGAATGGGTGACCCTGATAGGCTCTACCTCAAATGGCCCAGCAGTGAATCTCCTCCTTGTTTTAAATACTTTAAGTCTAGATGGAACAAACATCCCAAACTCCTTCAAACGCTTCTTAATAAGCTGCTCCAAAACAAAGAGGTATCAGCTTTCTACATTGAAGATGTATTCACATTCATTTTACTTTGGTAAGCATAAGCATGTGTATGTGCATAATATAACAGGTCTACAAAACCCTCAACAATGACACATGATGCGTGCGACAGGTGCAGAGGTGGAGGTTAGAATCAGCCCCTGAAGCCAATAAGACATCATTGAAATGATAAGCAAATTGAAGGACTGGTATGAATAGGTCTAGCAGCATATAAACTAGCACTAACCTTAATTAGTACTTATCCAGACCATTATTATTGGATGACTGTAGCAATAAGTTCTTTGAAATTCACTACTACCCTAGGCTGTCAGATGGGCAGCCAACTAGAGTACAAAACCACTACAAACATGAAACATAACAAGATTAACAGAACTCTGATCACAAACCTCCATGGTGAAGGATGATGCAAATATTGGTGTGCGGGAATCCAAAGCTGGTATTACCTGCCCGATAGCAAAGAAACTAATGAAAAACAATTTTTTTTCATTAAAAAAATGAAAAAAAAAAGCAAAGGACACAGAAAAGGACAAGTAAGTACACCTTAATACAAAAAAAATATTACAGCAGCAACAACATTGATGAAGGCAAGCCAAACTGAAGATAAAACTATCTGTAGAGTTCGTCTAAAGTTCAAGCTAAAAGAACCTGGAAGAATATAACGTGTACAGAAATTTACGACTTCAAAGGTGAGGTACAGATACCCCAAAGTCCTCTTCATACCTCGTCTTTTCATCATTTTTATCCATTTTTTGCCTAATCAAGAGGGTCAATCCTTATTTATTCTTCCCCTCTTTTGTTTGATTTCTATTACAACTTACAAGTAGTGGGCGTGGGGATACCTCTTACAAGTATATTCTTCGTAGGAAAATAGTTGAGAAAAGTACAGGAGTGGGAAGGTGAACAATAGTAGCACTGTTGTAACTACAGCATAATTAATTATAAATTTTGAAACATTCTCACTCTTTCTAATAACTTGTTCAAAATTAGGGCTTGTTGATTCCTGCACTAGTTTTCCTAAAGTGTGTGAGCATATACACAATGGACTTATTTTTTGCCCAAGGCATGTGCCATAGACATGCAAGAGGTAGCTAATGCATGGCTCGTGGTAGATAGCAAAACATTTACATCCATAGGATTATCTATGTCCAAGACAGATAGCAATTCAAGATTGGAACTCAACAAATGTATAATATTAGTCAACGGAAATATCTAACAGTAAAGCAGCAATACTGTACTGTACAAGACAGCATCTTCACATTGTTAGTGTTCATTTTTTATTTTTTTTTGAATAAAAAAATGCCTTTCCATATCTCCGAATCAAGTCACATCTGCCTCACTCTCTCCAGACAACTTATGTGTACGTACATAATACAAGACTAAGTACATGTTTTCATATTTATGCCATTACACGTCCATAGGCTGTCTGGAGGCTGAATGCATACAACTTATGTTAGAAAGGCAAGCTTAAGGCTGAATTCATATAACATTAAAGATTATAAGACAAAAAATAATTTTCAATTCAAGAAGTTTACTTTAACTCTCCTTCATTTTTTCCTTTCCAGACTTGCGAGGAATTTTAGTGTTTTAAAATCCAAAACCTCTATAAGACGATTTTGTATCAATATGCATGCAAGATATAAATTGCTAAGTGCATTCCCACTTCCCAAAAATCATACGTGCTGTAAAACCACACCACTAAGGAGGTGCTACCTATTTGCAGGGCTGCACCTCATCCTACATCAAAACCTGGTCCAGTCGATAGACTCTAGCATCAGAACCACTGATTAATTTTTTGCTCTGGGAAATTTGACATTGGGACCAATAAGAATTCATGACACGCAGTACATAAAACACAAGTTCCATGAGTCCACATATTTTCACCGACTCAAAAATCGACTCCAAGTTGTCTCACGAACAAAACTAAAGCAAAAGAATTGGCATTGCATAGTCCAAATGATCAAAGCATATCTGCTGCCCTAATTAAAATTTGTCTTTTTCCTTTATCAGGGACACCAAAAGGCAACCCAAAAACACTTCACACTTTTTAATAGCAAAAAAACTCTTCACGCTTCATGCTTGTCTTGTTTGTAAAAGATGGACAAGGCTCAAGCTTGTTTCAGTGGGGTTTGAGGTTTCAGAGATTGGACAATGAAATCGTGTTTGCTAGTAAAAAAGACAAAAATGGATTGTTTCCTATCAGTTCAGTCACATCACCCTAAAGAATTATAATTACCATGTTATCTTTACCATATATGTATTATGTATTGCATATGATATTATGAGGTTCATTTTTGTCTATTCTAGATCCATTTTAATCTTGCTATTTCTAATTTTTTCTTTCTTGTTTAACCTTATATGACACCATATCATCGCAATTGCCTTTCAACAATCAGATACACCGCAACCAGCTTGTTTTGATGCCCCAAAAATATGACCGATATACCAACTTTGCAACATGATCAATTGAGCAGCTTATGAAAGCCATTATCGAACTTTGTTGCATACGCCTAGAACACTACAATACATGCGCTCTTATGCAGTTAATAAAGTGAGCTAAGTTAACATAGCCTTGGTTCTAAGTGTAAAGCCATGATCAGCAGAGTTCAGCCTTTGTCTGGCCATAACAATGTACAAGACATTTTATACTACCTCCATTAACTTGTACTATCAGTGTAATAGATGATGCAAAAAACATCTACAAGATTCCCAAACTTGGGACCACCACAATGCACACAAGTCCTGTCCACCACTGTAACTTAAGGGAAACAAAAAACATTTTCAAGAAGCAGAATGGAAACTTTACCCAAGGCAACGCACCAATGTGATCCTCGTGTCCATGAGTTATAACAACTGCTTCAATTTTGTGGTTCCATCTTTTGATAAACGTGGTATCTGGTATAATTTTCTGTACCCCAAGTTCATCATCGCTGAAATGCATGTCAAACATGACCCCATGTCAAGTTTATCAGAAAGATGTGGAGGAAATTAAATTAGCAACAACAATATTTACACTTCGAAATAGTACAGCAAATGTAAATGAAAGTGCAGCGTTATACAATTACAAACAACATGGCGAGGATGCTTCCAAGGCCCAAGCCTTGATTTGAAATGTGTTGGATGACACATATTTGGGAGCTTGCATACTGTAGTGTTGAGTATTGTTGACCTGCATTGTACATTTTATTTGAGTAATATTCAGCCAATTCTGCTTTGTATAGCTGTTCTGGGGGTGAAAAGCATTTTTGCAGTGTCAAGAATTTCTGGAATGGGTCGCTTTAGTGACCCATGGGTCTCATTTTTGGGACATATTATGTTATAGGGTCACATTAGTCATTAGTCAGTTTGATTGAGTTAGACTAGCCCGTTTTAAGTTTCCAAATTGCAGTCATAGTCCTAAGAGATCAGCATTCTCTTAACTAGATGTAGATTGACTGCTTCTAGTTCTAGAAGAGGCTGGAGATCTCTTGGAGTCTACATATAAATGTAATCTACCAAATCGAAGGAGGTTAGTTGGAGAAAGTTGCAGAAAAATCAAAGCCTCTCTGGAGTTTGTGTGATGCAATTCTAACTCTAGGTGTGATGCAAAAACCCCAGGAGTTGATGCATTTGGGACTCTAGGACTGAATCTTATATTTCCTCCAATTTTTTGCAACTAATTACCTGCAATCAAATCTATGCAGCTCTCTTTTAATCCCATGAAACCCTATTCAGCAGGTCCAACCCTCTCCTTCAACAAAAGTTCATTCCCAGCTTTTGTTCAAACGTCAAACCCTAAAACCTAATTCACCTGTTCATTGATATTATTCACAGTACCTGAGCACACGTAGTTCTGCCACTAAAACTTCATTTTCCTACTCTCAGACCTTACCAAACAAACCCCTATTGAACCCTTGACCATTCTTTAACAAAATCAAAACTAATAACAAATAACAAATATTTTATAGCAAACAGTCTGGTGCTGCATCATAACGATAAACACAACAAATACACGTAAACACCATTCTTACAAGATTTTCAATTTTAACCTAGCTGAACGCATGGAGGTAGTTTATCTCTGACTGACAAAATATGTCCTGGATTTGTAAATTTTGATGAGTGCACTACTAAAACCATGTAAAAGAGAAGTAATTGTGAAAAGAGAAATTCCCAACAAACAGATTCTTCAAGCAGCAGGAATAGGTGAGCAACAATTATGAATATATGGAAACTCCAAGAAATGCATAGAAGAGCCATTTCCTAGTACTTACTCTGGAAACATGACACCAGCATCAATTAGAATATAACGGTCATAATTCCCGACAAGCATGCAATTCATCCCAATTTCTCCAAGGCCACCAATCGGGAGAATACGTAGAGGTGGGCCAGCAGATCCTTCATAGAACTGTTCCATCTTCCGCTTAACAGAGTCTTCCATACTTTTTCCAGCCCCTTCTAATCTTCCAAATCTTTTACGGGGCACTTTAGATCCATGTGTACCTATAATGAGACAGAAGAACATAACAATCTTCACTACCAAAACGATGCAAAACAAAGATGGAAACATAATTGAGGCTTTGCAGTTTGCAAGAATAAAAATTATAACAAAAAATAGGCTTGGAAATTCTCCTCCCTCTTCCTTGATATGACCAGGACCCGCGTCGTACAATTTTTCAGCTTTGGGAAAGCCTGCACAACTTTAAATGTGTTGTGCAATCAAGATTTAAAACTCACATTTATGCACCACTCCACACACTTCACCAATTGATGCGGACTTTGGTCATCACAATGCATCCCCTTAAACCCAAACGTCCTTGTTTGGGCTCACCCTGTCCAGAGGCTCCAGACACCACAAGAACAATGGCTTTGATGCCAAACGCAACGCCCCAGATTTGCATTACAAAATATCATCCAGTTTGGATATACCAGGATAGGCCCAGACAGGTTTAAAACTTATTGTATAATGAGCTCACACATATGTACTCTCCACACTTTCGCCAATCAATGAGGATTTAGGTCATCACAACCTTCCCAGCAAAACTCCCAAAAGAGAAAAAGTACTTATGGAAATAGGACATATGTATTTAACCCCATAAGATAAATGTAAGCCTTGATATTTCAAGCACTGACGTGAGTACCAGATAACATTTGTTTGTTAGCTTCCAGATTGCAGGAGAATGTAAGGACACTTAACTTGTGAATCTCCTTGTTTTACTTAATTGTGATCTTCCCCAAACCCCGCAGTGGCACCCCCCCCCCCCCCCCCCCTTCTTCCGCCTTTTGACATGTCAACTAATAGTCCGAAAATTTCATTATACTCCACCTACTTGATGTACTTTGGTTCAGTTTAGCAGTTTTTGCAGAACAAAACTACATATATTCCCTCCAAGATTTATTGACTTTTCTTTATTTCCTTCTTCTCACAAAGCACCCATACGATAACGTAGTTCTCAATGCTGACTTCAGATACAATGTAACAAGCAACCAGATATAATCAAAACAATAAGGAAATCCATAAACATCATAATCATTGCAATAAACCAAAAAGAAAAAGAAAAGACATGAAATTCACGAATGTGTGCTAACCATGACCCAAAACTTCGAAAACAATCCAATTCCGCAAGACTATATACCTAGTCACCTTGCAACAACATCATAGAAGCTCTATTTTCAAATCAAAACGGCCAAAAAAACTCCAATTAATTGCCAACAGTCTCAAAGATTATACTACCTATTGTTGTTGAAGATGGGATAGAGCACGTAATAGGACGCTTTCTAGGGCTTGGTAGACACCATAGCTTGCACGGACAGAGTGAAGTAGCAGTAAAAGCAGCCATTTTTTCAATCTGGGTCCCCTTAGTTTCAAGAGAACCTTAATACAACTTTGAAAAAGCCTTAAGCTTGATATGTTTGAGAGATGAACAACGCGAAAATTTGAAACCCTAGCATCGAAATTTAGTTGCAGGGTTTAGGCCATATGGCTATGGAGGCGGGAAACAGAGAAGAGTATAGTAGATTAAGAGTAGCAGGGGATTTTTGTGTTGTGACCGTAAAACATCCACCTTTCTTATCATTTTGAACAAGAAGATAGAGAGGAGGGCAGGCACGTGCTCTCCGTAGCTTTGCTCATGTACCGCACGTGACAAAATTTGTCTTCTTTTTCCTATAACTTTTTTTCTTGAATATTCCATAGTATCCTTAACTAATGAAAAATACTATATAACTCAAATCTATAACCCAAATTTACATCACAAATGAAGAGGAACCATTGGATCAGTGAATCCCATCAATTTTTTTATCCCTAATCAACAAAATGTTTAATTAGACAAATATGAGTATATATTATATTGGTCAATGAACAATTTAGTCATTTATATGACAAATGTTTGATGATAATTGTGAAAAAATTGTGGGTCTCACATTTATTAATGTTGTTTACCAAACATAAGATTGAATTGAATTTATGTTTGAATCTCATATAAAAATCATTGGGTTGAGTTTGAAGGGGTGTTTATGTTAAAACAACAATTTATTCTAAAAGGTTAAGCAGTTAACCATACTAGGCCTAACACGTGATAATTTCCTAATTTGATATCATGTTAAAACAATCATTTTATTCTAAAAATTTAAACTGTTGAAAATGGTATAACTTAAATATTTATGCTTCAACAATTTATTAAAAACAATCCGATCCCTGATAAAAAATCATCAATCATACCCTAATGCTTCGTTTGATATGATGGAAAGTTGGAAGGATAAATAAAATAATATGTTTGGTAAAGAATGAAAATAAGAAGGATGGAAAAATGGTGAATGACTTTTCCTTCCAACTCACCAAAATCAATCCCTTCAAAATAGGAAGAAAAGTGGATGAAAAGTTAATTATTTGTGTTGAAATGTATCTTATTTGTCCATATATCATTTGACATCTATATAATAAAGTAACTTACAATTCAAAAGAAAAATAAAAATAAAATGACTTTTGATTTTCGCGGTTCAGATCGCTTTAAATTTTACTTTAAAGTTAATCTAACGGTTAATATTAACACCCTAAATTTAATAGGAAAAATAGGTCTCTAAGGGTGTGTTTAGAGTAATTTTTTAAAAGTACTTCTAGAAATTATTTTTCATAAGTACTTTAAAAAAAAAAATAGTGTTTGAAACCGCCTCACAATTACATCTACCACCACCACCCCCACCACCACTACCTCTACCACTACCAATACCACCACCACTACTACCGCTGATGTCGCCGCCACCACCAACACCACCACTGTCGTCATCGCCACCACCATCGCCACCACCACCGTCACCATCGCCGCCACCACCACCGCCACCACCACCACCGCCGCCGCCACCACCACCAACACCACGGTCATTACCACCCACCACAACCATCACCGTCTCCTACCACCACCACCTCTTACCCCCACTACAACCGATGTTTAAATTCATTTATCTCTCCTCTATGTTTGTGATTTGATTTTGGATATGAATACAAATATATTTATTGTTTATCATTTTTTATTACTCTCTGTGTCTTCAGGCACATACAATAACTAATATACTTATATTATGTATACATCAATTTTCATATATAAATATAGTGATAAAATATATATTTAAATTCTTTTTTAAAACAATTAAAAAAAAAAAAAGTTTCCATCTTAGGGGTGAAAATTTCTGACTCAACATGAAGATACGACTCGAACTCAACACGAATTTATGACACGAACTTGATTATAACTCGACAAAAACTCGAAAATGACCTAACATGAACACAAAATATAAACGGCTCATATTCAGTTCAATCAGTCAAACCCAAAATTGGCACCATCAATATGTTTATTTAAGAATAAACAATTTCTCTATTTTCTCGTTTGTATGATAACACAAAATTAATATGTTTAACTAATATTATAGATATAAAATGTTAATTATTTATAACTATTTATTAAATACTGACATAATTATTATATAAAAAAAATATTTTAACTTATTATTATATTTATTTAAGTTAATTTTTAGTTTGTATAAAAAGTATGAGTATGGATTCAATTAAGTAAAAATAGAATATTAGCGTTAAATTTTGTATTCAAAGTTTATGTAGGTGAACACGAATACGAACACGAACACGAAAATAAACATGTCAACTCGACACGACACAATTAGTTAAATGAGTTGAGTTAAGTTTGACTAATGTTCGACACAAACCCGCAATGATTCGACACGAATCTGATACGACACGATTCGATTATCACCCCTAATCTTAACAAGTACACAAAAAATTAATCATTTTTATTTTCAATTTATTATACTAAATACAAAGGAATGAAAGTATATCATTTTTACTTTTCTTTTTTGAGTGTATCCTCCTATTTAAGTTAATTTGAAGGATAGAAAATGTATCCTCATATTTTTCATTTCTCCTATTTTTCATCTTCCCTACCAAACGTAATATAAAAGTTTAAATTTTCCATATAGTGAAAATGAAACTCG
This sequence comes from Ilex aquifolium, assembly GCA_951799425.1. NCBI lineage: Eukaryota > Viridiplantae > Streptophyta > Magnoliopsida > Aquifoliales > Aquifoliaceae > Ilex > Ilex aquifolium. The sequence goes on along the minus strand of OX637404.1, from coordinate 26,059,652 downwards.
CACCCGAGTTGAGACTTGGAGGGAGGTCCCTTATTAACTAAGGCAACCTTTGACCCATGTGCCTTTTGGTTGGATCTTGGATGACGTCGTATGGTACAAAACGATTGTATTTGTAGACCGACTCTCAAGAATTCCCACCCTCAGGTCCTCAGGGCTGCCACAGCCCGACACTAGGAACTCAGTAAGCTTGTTGGGCACAAAGACGATGAAGATGGCGATGCAATATATTCCAAACTTCACATGCTTATTTCAGAAGTACAACGACGATGTTGGTGGTTCCAATTCAACCAATTTTCATCGGTGAAGTCATCATACCTTAAAAATCAACATTTCTTTTTTTGGTTCAACGGATAGGGGTGTTTAAGTCAACTTACGCTTACTTTGACTAATTTTTTTCATAGTCCGGTCAAAGACAGATCATCCACGCCATAACTAAGATATTTATGAGGGATAATATTAAGTATCTTTACTATGATACTACCTTATAACGATTCACACAGGATATTTGATAAATTTAAAGAAAATACATAAAATATGAATTAACACATATATTATATTTAATCTTTATTTGTCATATAGTGATTAATTTTATCTTACCAAATCGGTTCTACGGACGAAGACTTGAACGCGCAGACATTTTGATCATTTGAATGGGAGAAGGTACAGCAGGGCGGCTCGAGGTCCAATTCATTAAAATAGTCGCCTAAAGCCCCTAAAATTTAGGACACTAATTTAATTTTTAACCCTTAATTCAACTTCATGTTCTGAGTCCTTTTGAAGACAAAGTTAAAGAAACAATGTATTTTATAAATCTATGTAAAATTTTATAAACCGCCCTAAAATGTAAAATATTTTCATAAGTCTATGTACAGATTTATAGAAAATCCTAAAATATTACAAAATCATTTAAAAAGCCTAAAAGTAGCAATCTCGCTCAAATTATTTTTATTCTATTTTCCTCTACTCTCATCGATTCTTTTCAAGTTTTCTCTCACTTCCACTCTCATTGCCTTGCGGACTCTTTGTCCTTATATCTAGCCCTCTTTTTTTAAGACTTTAATTAATTAGCTCACTTGTTCTTGCTCTTTCTGTCTTCACAATGGTATCAAATTTATTGTTTAATCTCGTCTGATCTCAAAATCAGTAAAATGTTCAAACTAAATTATACCACAACTCTTTATAAAATGTCTAATAATTATAATTCTTTTACTATCTTTTTAAAATATTAATCGGGTTGAAATGTGATATGAAATTCTCACTTGAAGCCCCTAATTTGTGTTGGGCGGTCCTTGCTGAGGACGTGGGTGGCAAGTGAAGCAAAAGACGTCAATTCTTTGACGTCTAGATTAAAGTCAGATAAGTTAACGACCAAGAAGTTGGCTTTGGATGACTAATGAAATTAACTCAGTCCATCATTGGGTGCAAGAATTCTGAGGATATGGCCAATCTAAGACGTCTGTGCAAACTTTTTCAGTTTGTCCAAGTCTTGTGAGAGTGGGGATTTCCAAGAATGTGATTTTTGAAATGGATTCTGATATCTCTTTCTTAGTGTTTGAAAGCATACCAGACTTTTTTTTATAGAATTTCAAATCAATTCTTATTGCTTAAAAGTTAGAGTCTATCTGTAAAGGTGACGATTCTATTCTTCTGCCATCCCAAGCAGGAAGAAAAAGAAGAAGGGAGAGGACGGACCGAGTTTTGACTTTTGACCCATGAACATTCAATAATTTTTTGCTTTTGTTGATAGTTTTTAGAGAATCAATTTTGAATATAAAACCCTATTGTTGTTTGGGAATAAGATTACCATGATGAAATATGTAAACAACTTGCGTAGTTTAAGTTGGGCCACATTTATGTGTTTTCAATGCATATGAGTAAATATATTTCAAAATATCACAGATTAATTGACAAAGATTCATACAAACTACCTAAATAGTTGGGACAAAGTGTTTTTGAGAGCAAGATTGGCAATGTTCTAGGGCTGATCCACTCAAACTATTCACAAAGATAGTAGGCCTCAAATCTTTGGACTTTGGTCACCATCTGTGGTTGCCTGAACTTGAGCTGCATACTGTAAGTTCCAAAGAACATCCTCAAAAGATGGCCGGGTTGATGAATCAGGAGAAATGCATTTATGCATTATGGATATAACAATCGACAAAGATTCTTCTGAGCTAGAAGCAAGGACAGTTGGGTCCACTATTCGCCTCCGGCCATCCTGGCTCTCAAAGGAAGTCTGCAAATGCAGAACCCAATTTTAGGGAATAAACCAGAGAGTTGGAAAGACAAATTAGGAGGACATTAGATTGGTTATTAAGTTATATTTTACAAGAACTTGCAAGGAATTACAAGCTGCTACATTCTCCCTTAATATCCTCGGTTGCCAGTAATATATAAACCTCATGCTACTTAAACTATGGTAATTGCAGCAGCATTTTTGCCAAAAAGATAGAAGAAATACTAATTGCGAAAACAAAGGTTATCAAATGAGAAGGCTCTAATATCAGCTGCTCTGTCATAGCTTATGTTGGATGGAAGTTTGTAATATGCATACTGTAACTATGATCCACACCAAGTTGAGTATAAGAGAATACCATTTCATGTAGCAACAATGCCTCCTTTCTTGCTGATGCAGAAGGGCCAACAAACGTCTCAAGTAGTATGAATCCAAAACTGTAAACGTCATCCTCTACAATCTTCATTTGCCTGAATCATGGTAACCCAAGCTAAATGTCAGCAAGTAATAAGTAATGCACTCAGCTTGAAGACAAATATCAAACTTGGTAAGTCCATTGGCTCGACCCTTTTCTGTAGTAAGCAGGCCTATGTCAATGGATTAGACTAGTCTACTCTTTCTCCTAGTAAGTCTGTGAAGTCCATACACACTTTGTATGAGAAACCTTATACACACAGTGGTTTGTATAACGAGATACCACGCATAATAAGATCTTGCCTTGGGATGGGCGAGTCACACATTGCACACAGACCACTTGCTTGTTTTATTTTAGAAACTGGAATCCTTTTCATTTTCTTTCTTTAATCATTGATAAGAACTCAGAAGTAAAGTTTCATTCAAATTAATTAATCAGTTTTACTAACTAATTTATGTAAATGATACATAGAAAGGCAGTAGGAGCCAGAATGAACAGTGAAGTAATAATATTTGTTATCAAAGGATGCCCTTACCATGATTTGAGGCCTTCTCCTTTTGCCTACAAAGCAATAAGACAAGTTAAAATTTGGGGGTGCAAAAATTGTAAGGGTCGCTAAAACTACTTCATGTTGGGGATACATACCTCTTGTCTTTCGCTGTCTTCTGATACAATGGATAATCCATAATCACTTAGCTTTGCCATCCGATGCTCATTGAGTAATATATTATTTGCTTTCAATCGATTATTGAAAAATCCAGGAATGATTCCGGTATGTAGAAAGTGCACAGCCTTGGCAATACCAATTAGAACCACCAATCTGTCTGACCATTTTAGAACCTTTTCTGGACTAGTCTCTGCATGAAATTCAGCTGGATTATAGTTAGAAAAGAGTCCAACAGGTAGTTTCTTCTTAACAACCAGTGGATGGAATAGGTCATATCTTACCAAAGAGATGAGTGCAATAATTCCCATTGGGCACATATTCGTATATAAGATGAACTTTATTTGCACCAGTGTCATTGCATCCTTCACCATCAATGCAGTGCCCCAAAAGGCAAACCAAATGAGGGTGTCGAAGCTTCGAAAGCAAATCCAACCTTAGTTTGAGATTTCGGATTGTGTATCTCCTTGACACAGTGAGGCACCTTATAGCTACTAAGGTTCCATTCTCTAGTCTTCCTTTGTAAAGCTGGAAAAAGAGACAATTAAAAGAACAAAAAAGGTGAAAGAGTCAAATCCAACATAAACATTTAAAGCTTAAATTCTCGAGTCGAACCACTGCCACAATGTTGTTCTTAAATGTGAGGCTCATCTAAAATGGCATTTCTAGCTCCAAATATGGAATTTAAAAGCAATTAATCACGACGAGGTTAAATGTCACTGCACATAGCATATGTAACCTGGGACATACAAGTGGCCTATGGATTGCATATGCACACAGCATAAGGATTGTGAATGCCAATCGCTCATAGTTACAGCTGTACTCACTAAGCAATATATTCTCTATATAACAGATCAAAGGGCAAACTCAATAGAATCCCCAAAATGTGAAATTGCCAGACATTTATTAAGCCATATGACATTATATATTCCAGATGGTACCTTCCCACTTGAACCTTCTCCCATCAAGGTAGACTTATCGAAGTTGTTTGTGGCTTCCTTAAGCTCATCAAAAGAGAACAATCGATGCACTGGAATACCTTGTGAACCTAATTTTCCCAAATCAGAAATAAACCCTGAAGAAAAACAATAGACAATATGATTGTTCATCAAATCCTATGAATTACATTGACCCTTTGAAGTCTCTGAACAAATGAGACAGTAAGTTTTTGAAAATGTGGGACAGTTCATGGGAGCAAAGACAGATCAGGAGAACTCAGATTGGACGACCTACTTGCATTAGTCAGGAGCTGTGAAGGGAACCCTGTGACTGAGTTGTCTTCCACGGACTTATGCAACAAATGTTGCTCTGATGTTCCTCGAGGGCAATATCTTCGACACAAGACAAGAAAGCCACAAGCCAAAAGCACCATAACAACAAAAATTACCCCAATGATACCCACCAATATTCCTACATTCTTCCCTCTTGATTCTTTCCTCTTCGTGGGAATTTCTGCACAGTATGAGTCTGGATGCTGATGCCTCAAATCAATCAACAAGCAATTCCCGCCATACTTAACAATTGTCTCATGTAATGCAGTGCTCAAACAAGAAGGCAACCAACCTCTGAATCTATTATTGGATATATCGACTAACCCAAGCTTACTGCTGCAGCTCAAATGGAATGATAGTGATCCACTTAACCTATTTGATGCCAAATTTAAGTAAGTAATGTTGGGCAAAGAGAAAAGTGCAGCAGGAGGCGTTCCTCGAAGAGAATTGAATGACAGATCAAGTTGCTGAAGCTCAAGAAGTCGGCTATATTGGTGTGGAATCTCACCAGAGAAGGAATTGTTTCTAAGAAAAGCCACGGTCAGACCTTTGGGCATACTGGGAAGTTCAGAATGGAATTTGTTTTCACTCAAATCCAGCACATGTAGGCTAGTTAAGCTACTTAGATCTGGTAATTTGCCTGATACTCCATTTTTCGACAAACCAAGTTCAGTCAGAGTGGTAATTCTCAGTACTGAAGACGGAAATGAACCCGTCAGCCTGTTATCCCTCAAGCTTACATTGGTTAAGTTTGATAATGAATCAAACCAATCAGGAACTGTACCATTGAAGAAATTCTCATCTAATTTAAGAGTTTGAATCTTCACCATTCTGGAAATTGTAGGAGAAATGGAACCAAATAGAAAATTCCCACTCAAATCCAAGTTTTCAAGGGAATACAATCGATGCATTTTGTCAGGAAGTGGACCCCAAATGCCCAAAGACACCAGAGTAAGAGACTTCAAGCTGGTAAGCCTTGCCAAAGTGGCTATAAAAGAATCCATGGAGAAATTCTCTGATAGAGTTCTACTTGGAATTGCAAATCCATCAAAATTGCTTACCTTATTTGGCTTATCACCCACTATTCTGAGCTCAGTGACAAAATTGTTCAGACATGTGATGTTCACTTGTGAGGATGACAAATAGCAGAAATCTGAGCTGCTATTATACCAAAAATCTAATTGCTTTGGATACTCCAACCGTTTTTTTAACTGAAGAAGCACTTGGGTTTGTGAGGATTGTAATTGATGCGTAACCAGAATGAAGAAACTCCAATAAAAACACAGTAACAGAAACAAGCTAGACCACCCCATGAATGTAAAAAAACTTAAGATGCACACAAACCTTTCAATGAAAGATGAAGCCGAGGAATTGCAAAGTTTTCGAGAGAAAACGCAATAAAATCATACAAAAAAATCAACTAAAAACCCACCTGAGACTAAGATTGAAGGTTCACGATATCACATCTTTGAAAAAACTTTGACAGACACCATCCATAAGACAGAGAGAGATGAAGATCACTATTGAACTGAGGTAGACTTTGGGTGGAAAAATGAATGGGTGCTAGTTTTCAAGGAATTTTGACAAGACCCATGAAGGAAAAATATTGGTTAACAACCTTGACCCACGAAGGAAAAATATTGGTTAACAAACAAACATCTTCTCCATGACTTAAATTTTTTTTGAAACCCAACAAGATTTCACCTTGCTCTTCAATATGAAATCTTATACTAGTAACTGAGAAATTGGGATACCTGAAGTTACAATATGCATTTAGTTCTTCCACATCACGTGGCGTTTTTTCTTGAAAATAGCGAGATATGTTACATTAATGGAGTGGACCGAGTGGTCTTCCATCTCAGGACAGTTGGTGGTTGAATAGTTGATTCTCTCTCATAATAACAGGGGCAGTGAACACTGAGCAGTGAGATACGATAATAGCAATTAGGATGGCTGACGAGCACTAACAAAAAAAAATAATCACACGGATTTGAAGTTTATTGATTGACAATAAGGTTTTACTTTTACCCTTATTGTTTTTTTTGGTGACATTGAAATGTCCCGATAATATTTTAAAGGGTAATTTTATATCAACTTAAAAAATAAACTCGATAATTATAATAATTAATTTTACTATGGATCTCAATATTTATTGGGATCTATTATCTATTCAATAATTATAATTATCAAGTTTACTTTTTAAGTTCATGCAACATTACTCTATTTTATACACTCGTGACCATTATGTAAATTTGGGATGCAAATAGTTATTTTTCAAAACACGCATATTAGTTCGGTTAAAGTGTCTTGACTCACAATTTAGAATTAGGAGCACTACCATATTGCTCAAATTAAAACTCAAATCTTGTATCTCAAATACATGTGCACCACACATATCACTTTGCGGGTCCTAAAAAATAATTTTTTTCATTCAAAAAATACTATGCTATCCAAGTCTTGAGATACAAAATTTGGGCTAAGAATTGGACAACATAACATTTTTTAAGTGAAAAAAATGATTTTTTGGGACCCACAAAGTGAAATATGTGATGTACATGAATGAATTTGATACACAAGATTTAGGCTAAAATTTGGACAGCATAACACTGATGTTTTCATAAGATTTGAATATGATTTAGGTAACATAACGTTTCTGATTTTAAAATCATACAATGTTTAGAAAGTGAAATCATATAATCTTATCATTCAACTACCTTGACAAATTGATTTTCTACCAAGATTTACCAATTACAGCTTGAGAAATTAAATTCAAAGTTAAGATATTGCCATGATTTGTCCACAAGGCCAAACTTTGGCTGTCAACTTTTCGGTTGCTTTTGTAATTTCCAATGATTTTGTTTTGCGAGAATAACTCTAATTTGTCTTTACAACTTAAAAGTTCACTTCATAAAGGCTTGACCAAAATTTTTCTTGAGTTATGATTTGATGTTTGAATCCTTTTTACCACTACACATCATACATGCAACACAAAGAATGCCTTTTTTCAATTTCAAATGAAAGTTCACTTTACCGCATATATAAAAGGTGGTGAAAACAATAACATTAACAAGAGTACAAAAGTTCGATAAATTGTTATTGTTAATGACGTGTCCAGAAGTTATTTAGCGAATCAACGAGACATCAAGGTGCCAAACCTTCTCGTCGATGTGAGCTCTTGGGAAAGATCAACCTGTTATCCTTAGAGTAACTTTTATCCGTTGAGCGACAACCCTTCCACCTGGCATTGTTGGATCACTAAGGCCGACTTTTGTCCCTGCTCGACGGGTGGGTCTCGCAGTCAAGCTCCCTTTTGCCTTTGGACTCGAGGGCCAATTTCCGTCCAGCCCGAGGAAACCTTTGCACGCCTCCGTTACTTTTTGGGAGGCCTACGCCCCATAAAAATTGTCTACTTAAGACTGTCCCTTGGCCTGTAGATAGAATGACTTTACATTTTTGAAAAACTATAATGATGGAGAAGTGTGTATAGTACGAGAGTATTCATAAATAATAATAATAAAATAAAAAGGGGGTTTTTTTGAATGTACGTTTGAGAAACAATGGCGCCATGGATTAGAATATATCTCGTGGTGAAAACTGAAAAGGAATGTAAAATAACATAACAAATTAAGAAATTGAAGGGCAAAATGGGAATTAAATGCATCATGGGGCTTGTGATTGCTGCTTACCATGCCTAGACAGGCTGTCTCGAATATGAAATTGACTAATCCCAGATTGCCCATACAAATCTGTTTTGGCACTTTTGCTAGCTGTTGGAATCTCTGTTTGGACATTTTTTTATGAGCCAAGACACTTTGTTTTGGGCCTCCACGGTGTCGGTGCGACCACATATACCTCATATCCACAATAGAAAGGTGACTCTTCTACCACCCGAACACAGGTGGTCTAGTGGTAAATTATACTCGTTTAAGATCGTCTTTAATTTGTATGTAGTTATTTAGTGGTGCTGTAGTGACGGGTTGTCCTTTCAAGTTAGTAGGTATGATTCAAACTGGATATTCCATACGGTGGACCCTCATATGACCAAAAAAAAAAAAGGTGACTAATGAAATTAATGGTTTTATCCCTTTGTTAGCAAGCTAATTAGCTGTCCCATGACTCTTGGAAGCTGACATTAAAATGATTTAAGTTACTTGGATTCGGTTCGGGATTGACTCGTTAAAAACTCACTCGAGATTGAGTTTTGTACAAACAAGTCAAACTTAGGCACATATTAAACTCGTACGTTTGTTTGAGTTTGACTCGAATTATCAAACTAATTAGCATCTAGAGACTAGAGAACTTTGAATTTCTCGAAATAGCTTGACAAAGTTAGTTTTTTTTTCTTCTTCTTCTTTGAACATCACAAAGTTAGTTTTGAATTTGAACTTCGTCTAAACATCATTTACATGTCAAACCAAACTTGAATAATCGACCCCTTAACTCGACTCGACCCCACTCATTTACATATCAGTACCCTTTTAGTAATTGACATGAATAAGACATTGGAACCTCATATCTCTGCAAGATTGTCTTTCCTAACTAGCTTTACATCTTCTGTAAGTGTAGGTCGGATACAAATCTCATCCAACATATTTTCTTTCAATTTCTCGTAATGGTAAATCATGCATCGGGAATTTAAGTTGCATTATGAATGATCAATCTAAGTGGAACTCACTGCACAAAGTGGATCGTCCACTAATAAACGGTGAGTGCTCTAACATTAGACAAAATAAAATGACAATGTATAGAGTCAAAAGAGATCGAAATTCAACTAAATCTTAGGCCAATGATATTGGCCATAAATACAAGGAAATGATCTTTCTAACAAACAAAAGATGATGGCATGTAAGAGCATCTCCAAGAGAAGAGCTTAAGTATATAAAAATTTTAAAATTTAGCTATTTTATCCTAAAATTCCACTCTAACAGAACTTCTCCGGAGGAGCTAAGGTATACAAAAATTTCAAAATTTAGTTATTTTATCCTAAAATTCCACTCTAACAGAACATCTAAAATAGAATTTTACTACAGTGACATTATATATTCAAGAGTATCACTATAACAACATGTATAAATACTTTATAATATTTTCTCTCTCTCTTTTTTTTTTCCCCTCCATTCTGTCTCTCTCTCTCTCTCTCACTACTCCCAATGAAAAATAATACAAAAAGAATGATAAATAATATTTAAAGAAAATAGTTAAAAATATAGGAAATCTGTTACAATGTGTATTAAAAAATTGAGTAGTTAAAATAGAAAATATTATTTTTTGAATAGCATAAACTAAATTTTGTTATTAGAGAGATACTCTAAGTCACCATCAATATGATGTGGGATTGTACATTTTTTCAGTGCAACTTTATCTTTGAATATAAAGAAGAAGATTTTAACTAAAAGTGATAAACAGTAAGAACCAAAATATATAATAATTGGGTAGGCCATTGCATTGATGGTTATCTGATATTATTATTGATGACCCCACTCTCATTACTAGATGTAACCCTAATCTTAGGGCACTTTGAGCTTAGTACCAATATTAGGTTAATAACAGAGAACCATTTAAGGTGATATTAATGGAAACTGGGGTGAATTTACAGAGTTTTATCCAGTCAAGTACCAAGTGGTCATGACAGATTGGAATACCACATTCACTAGCCAGTGGCCACTTTCTTTTGACAAAGATAGACCCACCATGGAGCACAACCTGAACAAAAACAGCATGAAATTTGGGCAATTAGTGTATCCTATTGTAGAAAAATTGAGTGAAAGTATATTAAAAAGCCAGACAAGATTCAAATTCATCCAGATCATTGACCTAAGATCTTAGCAATCAAATGAGAAGATTAATGGGTCCTCCTCAACCATAAAAGATAGCATATCAATAAGCAATAACCTGTAAGTCACCAACCCAAAAGGTTAGCTTAGTGGTGAGTGACCACCTGATAAGCGTCTTCGTAGGTGTAGATCAAGAGTTCAAATATCCCACGAGATGTTTATTCTTTTGGAGCCACCGCTCATACATTTACTTTCTTGTGTAGAGAGGTGACTTTGCATAAGGTTCAACATTAGTCCAATAAGTGAGTAGGATAACATACTAATGTGATCCACTGATACAATTGGATTATCCACACAAAAAAAAAATGTAAGTAACCATCAATTTGATGTGAATCTCACATTTTTTCAGTGTAGCTTTAGCTTTGAAAGTAAAGAATATGATGAAAAAATGGGCATCCAAGGGTAGGCCATTGTATTGATGGCTATCTGATACTATTGATGACCCCACAGTCATTACTAGATATAAAGTATAACCCTAATTTTAGGGAAGCTTGACCTTAGTACCAATATGAGAAGCATTTAAGATGATATAAATGAAAACTGACGGTGGGTTTTATAGACTTTTATCCATTTAAGTCCCAAGTGGTGACGACAGAATGGACTATCACATTCAATTTGTCACTTTCTTGACAAAAGATAGACCCACCAGGTTATTATAGCCATGCCTTTACCAAATAATTCACTCTCTACTGGGGAATCATAACTACTATAATCATTGAAGAATCCCTTGCATAACCCTGTCAACCCAATCATCATGCCATAGAATTGAGCTTGCCACCGACAGCAACCAGTATAGAACTCGAGCCGAGTTTGTTCAACTCGTTTTTTTAAACGAGTTTAAAAAATTGTTTAAATTTGACTCATTTAAAAAATAAGTCGAGGCCGAGCTGAGCTCAAAACAAGCTGAACTCGAATAGCTTAACTATTTTACATATAAAATAGTCGAGTTTTGCGAGCTCGAGCGTAAATGCTCTTTTTTGGTGAAAATAAAGGATGAGACATAAAATGTGGTAGATCATAAGATGAAGAAAAACAAACAAGACCTGACCAACTAAATCATGGTCATGATCTTGATTTAGAAAAACTAAACAAGTGATAAACAGGTGGAAGAGGTTGGAGACAAGGGGCACAGACTCAGTAGAACTACTGCTTGGTTAAATTATAGTTGCTTTCCACATACCATGCTGTATTCGAAATGGCCAAAGTATTTCTGTTTCCATGAAAATAAAAAAAAATCAGTAATTAAATATCAAAAATCTTAGTTTCGAAGTGTTTCAACCAATGTTTCGGAATGTTTCTAAAATCGAACTCCCAATTTTTTTCTCCGTTTTCAAATTGTTTTTCCGAAACATTTCAGAAACATTTTCATTTTCCTAAGTGACCGAAACAATACACCAAAATATACTTTTTAGTTGCAACATATAACATATTATAATAAGGCTGTTGCATCTTCCCATCGTTGCTACCAACTTCCCATAGAGCAACAAAACTAGAACTCAGCAAAAAGTCCAAAGTTTAATGGGCCGACCAAATCCCAGAAGCCCAACTGGAAAACAGGCCACCCAGACCATACACGAGACAGGCTGTGGATAGACCGCTAGCCAGGCAGATAGGGCCTGGGCTGATCTTTTTGGGCCAGGGGCCCAACAAGCTGGGCCGTTAATAAGCCCCTTAGCCCAGCCAATTATAACATTACAGTTACAATACCCCTAACAAAAAGAATTACACAACCTTCCCTCTTTATTTCAATATTTCTTCACCACAATTCAACCACATGGCCCAGCCCGTGTTTAGCCCACTTTTGGCCCAATAAGCTATCTGCAGGCTATGGGCCTTAGATTTTCCACATGCAGGTCCATCCCAGCCCATTGACCAGACAAAGTCCAGAGGCCCAGCCCACAGGCAGGCTATGGGCCAGGCCTAAAGAAAACTGACAATCAACCCCAAAATCTCGAATCACTGGGCTGGAAATTCTACTTATCATGAATATTCACATTCTTAAAGCAATAACAAACCCCCTGAAACTGTATCATGCCTTGATGCTACCCAAGAACTTCAGGACTTGCATGCTGATGCTCAAATACCTCCCCACAAACATCATTTTTCAGTCATCTAAAAGCACAAGTAAGCTTACATTTCCCCTGATCAGCTCCTTCAACATCGCAAGTTGCAAATCTGAACAGTGAACACCTTGGACTAATCCTCTTCTCCAATCTAAGTAGCAGAAGATTCGGATTCTGGGGAATTCATGGAGGCAATCAGTTCATCTCATTAATAAGGAAAACAGAAAAGCCATCATTTCCCACTCAAAACAATGTTCAACATTCTACCATATAACATTTCAAACATTTTCCTACGAGGAACCATTATATTCTATCTTGCTTTTATGTGCTTTGATGTTTTCAGGAAGCACGCACCAATGCTTGGCCATGATGTTCTCCACCAACTTGTACTCGGTCAATGTTAACCGATAAACTAGACTCATATGCCCCTAAATCAGATCTCTTGAGATCAGTGGTTGCATAATTGGACTCTTGGACATAAACCTTTTCTCGAACTAAACAAGAAGAGATGTAAACTAATGGTAGACTGATGCAGAGAGTGCAAATGCAACAGACTACACTGCATGGCTGCCCCTTACATAGATACCTCAGTAGAAGTCTACAGTGCAGTTTTTGGTAAAATCAAGACCCAGGATCAGCAACACCAAACATGAAGATCCCCCAGACCTCGTCAATTGGTCAACCTTACAGATTGTTAAATTAGACTAAATGGCAAGCATCAAGTTTCAGAAAATGGAGTTTGACCAATCTATTGCAATACTTACATTCCCTATATTTAGACTCCACAATTAAGATCACGGCATAACCATTAACCAGAGAACTAAACATGTTGCATATGCTCCATTATTTTGCGTGGATATGTTCCATTATTAAACATGAACAAAAAAATTATATTGCCAATCTGCCATGTTTTGGTATACATCCGTGAATATAAACTACGAATATATAACTAACAGCCATTCAATGAAATAAACATCTCTTAAAGTTAACACAGATCCAACAGATAGTGAGAAAGCGATTCAAACACAATGAACCAAGAATGAATTGCAGACAGCACCGTCTACGTAACCATTTTTAAAAATCAGTGAGGATGATCAAAGTGCATTTATTTAATAGAAATCAAATCACAAGTCTAAAGAACTTACTAAAGGCCTTAACTACAGGAAAAAAATTATAAGCAGACCCCAGGTCAGTAAATTGAGGTCGGCAATCCAAATGGCTCAACAAATGCCAAGGAAATTCTCTTAACTGTGGTTCAAATTTGCTTATGTCATTGCCCTTAAAACCACAAGAAGGTCACAAAGTTCCCTACTAGAGAGCAGTGGTTGGATCATGTTAGACTTAGACTAATCTACATGAACTGTAACATCCTCATGACCACCCCCTTGTGGCATCCGTATATCTAAATCAGAGAGAAGCTGACCTTACAACACCCCACTTCTGTTGTAGTAGCCTAAATTCCACTTAAAGGTAAGGATAATTTAGCATAGGGCATCAGCCTCATAGAGAACTGGGCATTCCATGAAACAACTTCCCCCCACTAATCTATGCTAAAACCCTAGAAATTCCTTCTCACCTCGGTATGCATTCACAACTTCAGGTACCATATGCTGATACTTGATCACAAAATTCTCCAAGAAACTCTTCTCCTTCATTACTATCGCAGCAGTTAAGTTCACATCCCCCTTAATCAGATCTCTAGACATCAATAGTTGCCATACTGAACACCTTGGAATAATCCTTTTCTCCAAACTGAGCAGCAAAATATTTGGACGCCTGGAAATCCTTGTAGGCTGAAAATTCAGTTTTTGCACAAAGAAACCCATGATTCCTCTCAACTTTTTATCTGAAGCGAGCACAAACAGAGGTTGCAATTTAAAAGCCAAGAGGAATTCATTTCTAGACAAACCAAAACTACTAAAAACTTTGATTTTTGCTTCAAATTTTAATCTACTCAAGGATGCCAAGGTTCGGAGAGCTAGAACAAATTTCATCTTTGTGGGATCAAATCCAAAACTAGCAATTTCCTGAAGTAACAATCTAAAATGTCGAGGTTTTTGAATCAGCCATCTTGGTCGATGAATAATCGATTTCACAATATTGGACATGGGTACACCCAGGCTTATCAAAGTCGAGACATTGGGCTCAAAGATTTTCTCTAGATCTACCCTAATCATTCGTATGTCTCTCCAGATGACTTTTAACACATTCTCATCTGTGTGAACAATGTGTCTAAGGACCCAAGTACTAGGGATCATTCGGCTCTCTAGGCTTGCCTCTAGGATAGATGGGTCACTGGATATTACCTTTGCAACTTCAGAAACCGAAAAGCCCAAAGATTGAAGAAACTCCAACTTGGGTTAGAAGTTTTTTTGTGAATTGTTTACAAATAGGAACGGCCGCCTCAACGCCATGCTTCTGATTTGCTCTTCACTGAACCAAGCAACTCAATATTGGGTTTAAGGGTTTTATTAACATCAGCCAAAAGTATCCTTGGACGGTTGGTAATCAAATCTCTAATGTGGGTTTTTGTCAAACCATGGGACTTCAAAAGTTTCAAGACTGACTCTGCTTGCTCTGTTTTCTCAATATGGAGATTCCTACAAGCTGAAATAGCTGATTCTGAGGATAACCCACAAGAGTTTAAGAGGTGAGAGAGGGTAAGAGATTGTGGGTCTATCGATTTTGGAATACTCGAGATGGTTTCGAGAGTTGCTGTTGAAAACAAATAATCATGGTGGGTGGCTGAAACCCTAGGTCTTAAATGTTGCAATTTTTTGGAGATTACAAGAATCATTGAACTGAGTTGTGGTGAAGAAAAGATTCGCAATTTGAAAATTACCTTCTGATACGACAGATTGGGTGATTGAATGGTATTGAATTGCTGTGGCCTTCAAGCATTGTTGGACCTTCAATGGAAATTATTCTCATGAATTTTTTGTGGCAAATCTAAAACCATTCCCTTCTAAAGAGAAGAGAGAAAAAGAATATAGTCCCCAAATATTTCAATTATATTATTTTAATTTTTAAAATATTAAATATATTTCTATGTAATCTCTCAAATAGATAACGTCTAAATTGTTAACGATTTTTTATTATAAATTTATTACGTAGTACCTAAATATGGGTAAAAAATAATTTAGATAATTATTGACCAATTTTTTACCCAATTTTTTGTCAAAGAACTACCCAAATTATACAGTTTTGATCATGAGTTATCTAAATTTTGGTTAAGAGCTACCCATATTACACTTTTTTAGTCAAAATCTACCCAAATTTTGGTCGAGAGTTAGCCAAATTATTTTTTGCTCGTATTTACGTATTACATGATAAATTTATGATTAAAAACCGTTAATAATTTGAATGTTGTCTGCTTGAGGGACCACATAGAAATATATTCAATACTTTAGGGACCAAAATAATACAATTAAACTATTGATGACTAAAATGAGATAAACTATATATTTTTAGAACCTCTAGTATAATTAACCCAAAAGAATAAGCACAATCGTTTGACTTTAATATATATATTTTTTTAAATAGAAGAATTAGTTTATTTTCAACAAGCGTAAATCTCATTTTGGTCTTGTAATTTTTTCACATTGTTCCCCTAAAAGAAATAAAAACGTTATAATATAGTATATCGTCTTATTTTTATTTAGTCACCTGTTTGTTTTGTAATTCTTGATTGGTTGATTTGGAATAAAACAAAAAGACAACTAAACGAAAATAAGATAGTGGATCACGTTGTTACGTTTTTATTTTTTTAAGGAGATAATGTGAAAAAATTAATCATTCATGGGACAAATTAAATTTGTTTATATCTTTTAAGGGCAAAATGGGATTTTCCCTTTCAACAATTGCTAATGATGCCTGATTACAATTTTTATGAAATATATTAATGTATTTTGAAATTTAGAGAATTTTCGTTGGTGAAACAATATCATAAAAAATGTTGTTCTGATTTTTCTTTGGGAAACACATGAAAAGCTAAATGGAAATAAGTTAATTTCGATCATTTCATTCACAAAAAAGACCTATCTATTTTAAATACTTGAAACAAAATTTTTTTTTTTTTTTTTTGACGATCTAAAATAATAAGATTGTGTGGAATTCGCTTGATGAATTCATTGGGCATAGGTGTTGGACTAATTTCATGAAATTTAATCTCCTTTGATTAGAGAATTTTATTTTCTCTTCAATCACGCAATTATTTCTAAATCATGATCTAACCCCATAAATCAAGAATTGGGCTAAGAATTCATTAAGTAACCGTGATATATTATCTTCACTTTTGGCAAAGACTAACGAGTAACTCAATGTACTCGAGTCAAATATGGTTGGGTCTCATCAATTTAGACGTGTCGATCATATTAGGTTAAACAGCTATGAATTGAGTCTAATCAAGTTCGTGTGAAAATTTAGTAAACTCGTATACAACTTATTTAAGTAAATTGGTAGAAATCTTCAAACTGAACAAGATTTGTTTATTAAATGAGTTACACAATACGACTCGTTTAACCCGTTTAATAAACGAATTGAATTGAATGGGTTACCAGGAGGATCTCTTGCAGATAGTTGTGTAGTACTGAGGGGTAATATTCCTTGGCTACCTCCAGGAGTCGAACTGTAGTTGGTTTAGTATTATTTTTGAATCATGGGTTAGCTATAATTTGTTGGGTTTGCTTCCATTGTAGACAAGGCACTTCTAACCATTGATAATTATTGTTAGGTTAGATGGGTTAAGTTACTACCAAACTAGTGCCTTTGTGAATTTATCTATCTTGGTTTTCACTGTAGAGGGCATTTTTGTGAGAGGCTTTTGGTTATGTCTATTTGCTTTGTCTTTGCATTGCCAGACTTCTTCCTCATGGAGAAGCAAGAGAGCATGAGATGAGACCATTGATTTAATTAGATTTACCCATGAACTTAATAAACTTCTACTCTATATTTCTTGAGTTATGATTTGATGGGTCGGAATTATGTTCGTATAAAAGAAGGGTTGGAATTATGTATCACCATTAAAGGGGACTGTCAGACTGTTATACACTCAGCCATGTAAAACCAAACTGGTCAATTCTGCTTACCATTGGAGATTTGAAGCATCTGCTAAAGGAACATCTAGATTGGGGTATGAATCATATCTATAGGGGTACAAATGTTGAATAGAAAGTTCTTGTGAACATGACATTGTAAAAACATCAATATCAATCTTCACGAATGCTGAAACAACCACCTGTAATGAATCAGAGATAATCAAGAGTAAATGGTTGCATATGATTGTATTTTAATTCCTTCAGAGATTAAAACTAAATTTATGAATGACGCCAGAGAAAATCAATTGACAGTTTGCCAATGCTCTGGGACACGGGAAAGTCTTTCCAAATGAGATGTAGTAAGGAGACATTTGAACTGGGCATGGCTGTCCTATTAAAGCATGAATTCAATGGGAAAGCTCTTCAGATAAGAGCTAAAAGTTTGAAATGCTGTGTATAGTGAAAAAAGAGTAGCTAAAAAAGGGAAAGGACCGCAATACAGTCAAATTTCAAGGATATAGGAACTGGAGATATTTCACAGCAAGTTTGGGACGCAATAACAGCTTAATTTAACCATACCTCAGCTAAGTTTAAAAAATAAAAACTATCTCAGCTACAAGGACATGGTACACATGAAACTACAAAACCTGGAGGAAGTTTAGATACTGAAGAGTGAAGAAACAGGAAATCTGAGTTTGCTCGATATGAAGAATGAGGCAGCACTTACCACTACGTCTTAGAAAGACACCAAGAGATGCATCCCAATATAACAGAACTCTCAGTTAGCCAGCTGGTTAGGACAATGCTATTGTTTGTCAGCTGGAACAAGAAAGGTTCTTCAGCCGCAAAGGATACATATGTGCAGACATGCCTTTTTCAGGGGACACATATAGGTGACTCCAATGAAATGAAGCTGACCTAACCCTCTGAAAGAAGCATCACATTTGGAATTACAATAATGCTTTTGAGTTACGATCAAACGAAGAGTTGCAGTATGTAACTTGACAAGAGCCCTGCATCATGTCCATCAAAGCACAATTCTTATCACATTTTAGGATTGGTAATGTACTCAAATCATCATCCTTGGGAATTCTAAAAATTGAGTTGAACCAACATGTTGTGGATGCCACACTATCAATATAAACAAAATTATACTAGCTACATTTTCTCCACACAAAAACCATAGCAACCCATTTCTCTGTGTGGAGAAAGCACAAAAAAGAACAATAAAATCTCTATGTGAATGATACGGAAAAAAAGACAGATCAAAAAGATTGAAATTGAATAATATCTCAAAAAATATGTGATATTCAAATCTTATAAAAATTACAAGTTGATTCCAACCTTAAAGCCCGACTCACTCAAACCTTAACAAATGCCTTGATATTTTGGACAAATCTCAAAGAGGACTTTACAATCCTTCAATCTCTCGTTCCTTTAGCAACTTATTGGATTCCAGGGAGGAAATTCTCCAGAGATGTATTTGCTATTGCCAGTATTCTTATACCAGGCAACCATCTATACCTATAATGGTTGCTTGCCAGAGAAAATACTCAGTGTAACTGAACTGTTTCATATCCTGGAAATCATCCTCTAATAGCCATCAATTGATCCAACCCTGGGATGCTCGCACAACCTATCCCAAAATCTTGTGCAACCATAAACCAAATCTAAGTTGAGACACCGAATCAATGTTCTGGACATTCTATGACATTACGATTATTCACATTTTTAGAGCAATAGGAAAACCCTGAAACTTTATCTTGCCTTGATGTGCCTCAACAACTTCTGGAATCATGTGCTGATACTTGCTGACAAACTTCCTCAAAAACTTTTTTTCAGTCATTTGCAATGCAAAAACTAAGCTTATATCACCCTTAATCAGATCCTTCGACATCAAAAGCTGCAAAACTGAACACCTTGGAATAATTCTCTTCTCCAAGCTATGTGACAGAAGTTTCGGATTCTTGGAAAGCATCGAAGGCTTCAACTTCAGCTCATTCACAAAGAAATCCATCATTTTCCTGATTTTCTTTTCTGAAGTGAGCATACATAAGGGCCGCATCTTGAAAGCTGAAATAATTTCATCCTCTGACAAACCACAGCTACAATAGACTCCCAATTTATGTTCCCACGACGATTTGCTCATGACTCCCATAGAACGGACAGCTAAAACAAATGACAGATTTGTGGGATCAAAACCTAATCCCTTAACCTCACTGACAACTTTGCTAAATCGATTAGGTCTCACAAGCAACGACCTTGGTTGAATCATGATCAATTTCACAACTTTTGACTGGGGTACACCAGTATTAATCAAGATTGCAATGTTCGGCTCAAATTCCTCCTCCAAATTGTGTTCAAGTATGCAGTAGTATAACTTTATTACTTTCACGACGTTCTCATCCATGCCAACAATACCCCTAATCGCAAGAACAGAGGGTATGATCCGATTTTCAAGGCTCCTTCCCAAAATATAAGGCTCTGAGGCCAACATTTGAGCAATTTCTGCCCCTGAAAAACCCATTGATTTGAAAAAGTCCAACTTGGGTGTAAAATTTCGGTGTGCATTGTACATATATAAATTTGGGTGCTTCATTGTTAATGTTGAAATTTGCTTTTCACTGAATCCATTAGCTCTAAAGAACTCAACCACAGTATGCACATTGGTTTCAAGTATGCTTGGCTCTTTCTTGAGTATTTTCATAAGGTTAGCACCAGAAATACCCAGAGTTTTGAACAGCTCACAATTGGGTTTAAGGGTTTTGTGAGGATGAGCCAAGAGTATAATTGGACGATTGGTGACCAATACTTTTATGTGGGTTTGGGTTAACCCATGCGTTTTCAAGAGGTTCAAGACTGAGTCTGGCTGGTCAGTGGTTTCAAATTTTAGCTTCCTGGAAGCTGCTGTAGCTGATTCTAAGGACAGCCCACATGAGTTTATGAGGTAAGAGATTGTAAGAGAATGCGAATCTGTTGAACTCGATCCCTTTGAGGCTGGTTTAACAGTTGAAGTGGAGAACAGATAGACATGTCTTGTAGTTGAAACCGTAGGCCTTAGATTTTGTAGATTTTTAAAAATAAAATTAATCATCGGAGTGATATATACGTATAGGCACAGTCTGACTTACAGGGTTTGAGAGGTGAGATTCAATTCGTTTCTGTCTGCAACTATGGCTTCTCTCCTCTCCTCTGCATTTGGTTTTGTGAGTGGTTAAACTGGTAAAACTAACCCTAGCAGAGTTGATGAAGTGCAATTCTAGGAAGAGGACGTACGTACAACGTCGTAGTTTCAAATGTTTGGCCACTCCGCCAACAAAAAGAGTTTGTTTGGTTGCATAGAATCAAGTCTGAGACATGGATTATCCCGCACCTGTATTGGTTATCCTAACCTCGGATAAAGTGCATCTCCTTGAACACGATGAACTACACTTTATAGAGTTTCCATAGCTTGCTATTGCAATAAATATGATATTTTAACACACTAATTTTGTTTATTGAAATAGAACAACATTGCAACTATGTATCATTGTTTATGTTCCAAAAAAAAAAAAAACTCAGGGTAATAATGCAAATCTCAAATACTTAATGACATGAATCGATCTAATCTATATACAATCAAGAACCCTCAGACTCAGAATGTACGAATTTAAATTTTGTTCTTTATTTGACCAGTAAATAAATCAAGCCAATTATTTTGATTGTCAATTATGAGTATTCGTACATTAATCTTGCTAAGCCGAAAATTGAGGAGTACTACATTAAGAAAGTTTACAGAATTAATTACTAATTTATGATAATTTCGAAACAAAATAATCAAATTACGGCACTTTTCAATTTATTTATCAAAACATGGTACTTTTTAAAAGGCAGAGTTGTTGACCCCACTTTTGTTCACAACCACGTTCCGCTTTTATTAGAAAGCAAGGGGTGGAGCCTAGGGGTGTTCACCCTACCCTACGGGTAGGAAATATGCTCTTCCGTCTTCCTACTCGATACTTTGTGGAAGAATTTTTTCTTGGCCTACTCTACCCGACAGGTGTGGTATTCCTACCCGATTAATCGGGTAGGAAGTCGGGTAGGAAATCTGGTAAACACTTTTGTAACTATTAATTTTTGAATCATTTTAACAATTTAATTAAATAACATACACCAATTTAACAACACAATAAATCAATAACACTAAAATCTAAAACGACTACAACAACAATTATAATAAAACACAAGAAAATATGAACATCAATCCACCATAATTGTTACACAAATACAATAACAATTAATTTAAGTTTAAACCATATAAAATACATTAAAATCATATTAATTAATTAATGCGTGTAGGGTAGGGTAGGAATGCGGAAATTGATAGCTCTTCCACATTCCTACCCGATTTAATCGGAAGACCAAAAACTCTTCCACATTCCTACCCGATTTTTGTGGCTAACCGTTTAATAGGGTCGGGTAGGATAGAAACTTGCGGCTAATCGAAAATTTGAACACCTCTAGTAGAGCCAGAGTTCTATTAGAGGGGGGGGGGGGGGGGGGGCAAGAATATGAGTGAAAAATTAATTAATTGAGATAACAAAATTTTGGATATTAATTAATAAGGACTAAATTGGGTATTATAAATATACAAGTAGAACACAATAACATTATATTAAATTTCAAGAATCGACTATTATTGTTCAGTTTATGACATAAAATTCTCAATAGTTTTCTTTTAATGTGGTTGAGAAATTGATCTTTTAGAATAGCTTAAATTGATCTTTCGGGTTAATACATTTTATTAGTTGTATTAATTCGTATAATACAAATTTACGAGCCAACAATCTATAAAAAAAAAAAAATTATAGATAACTATACATCTGTTTTTAAAGAATAAGAGGAAGGATATTAAATAATAAATGTGTTATCTTCGGTTAATATATGAGTTAGGGTGTTTTACATTTGATTTATTATTTAGTCTAAAAATAAAATATTTATTTCAGTAAATTAGAGGTCAATGTACCACTAACTTACCGAAAAGAAAATAGACTAAGGTCATTATGCAAATTTTCAAAGACTTAAGAGGGGGCAATGTAATAAATTAAATATAATTTATTTTCTGATACAGTAAATATGTAGTATTTCTTCAAAATTGAGTGGGGGCAGTTGGCCCAAGTAGCTTCGCCCCTGTTAGAAAGTGAGCTCAACAACTCCGCTTTTAATCTTTCGTAAAAAAAACAGTGTTAAGCTTAATGAAATCACTCTTAAAAGAGAGCACGCTTAAAATCGGGATTGTTGAACTTGCTTCTTAAAAACTATCGTGGTTTGATAAATAAGTTCAAAAGTATCATAGTTTGATAATTTTGTTTCAAAATTGTTGAAGATCAGTACTTAATTCAAAGTTTAAAGTGTTTAAAGGGGTGTAATCTAAGACTATACACTGACAATATAGTCTTCAATTTATGCTAGAATATTGAGCTGATGAAGAACAAAAGTATATCTGGCAGAGGAAACATCAAGAAGCCACCTTATCAGAACTGGGAGTTACATTCTCAGATCTTGTCTCAACTGCAAACTCAAGTTCTGATCAATGGAACTGCAGCATACAAAAAATGCTAGCAGAACCATTCAGGAGCTCATGAAGGTCACCTCTAGGAACTGTGTGCTTGTAGCATAAGCAGTTTAAAAAGAATATTAAGGAACGTTTCTACGACGACTTGTTCAAAGATGCAAATGAATTGGGGTTACCAGTCGAGCCATTCTGCTAAGAGCCTCACTGACACCATAGCTAAGGAACAGGGAAAATAGAATTCCTTACCACACAGGAGCTGGTCAGTTTCTGTTTTTGATGTAATGGCGATGCTTGTCTAAGTAATGGACTGGCGCAACAATTAAGTGCTCAACCATCCCCCGGGGAAAAAAAACTTGACCTCGAATTGAAGGATTTTGCCCATGTTGAATAGAAAGTTCTGGTTAACATGACATTGTAAAACATCAATGTCCATCTTCATGAATGCTGAAACAACCACCTGTAATGAATCAGAGATGATCAAGAGTAAATGGTTGCATATGATTGTATTTTAATTCCTTCAGAGATTAAAACTAAATTTACGAATGAAGCCAGAGAAAATCAATTGACAGGTTGCCAATGCTCTGGGACACGGGAAAGTCTTTCCAAATGAGATGTAGTAAGGAGACATTTGAACTGGACATGGCTTTGCTATTAAAGCATGAAGCCGGCATGAATTCAATGGGAAAGCTCTTCAGATAAGAGCTAAAAGTTTGAAATGCTGTGTGTATAGTGAAAATAAGTGTAGCTACAAAAGGGAAAAGACCGCAATACAGTCAAATTTCAAGGATATAGGAACTGGAGATATTTCACAGCAAGTTTGGGACACAATAACAGCTTAATTTAACCATACCTCAGCTAAGTTTAAAAAATAAAAAGTATCTCAGCTCTAAGGACATGGTACACATGAAACTACAAAACCTGGAGGAAGTTAAGGATACTGAAGAGTGACGAGACAGAAAATCTGAGTGTGATCAATATGAAGAATGAAGCAGCACTTACCACTACATCTTAGAAAGACACCAAGAGATGCATTCCAATATAACAGAACTCTCAGTTAGCGAGCTGGTTTGGACAATGTTATTGTTTGTCTGCTGGATCAAGAAAGGTTCTTCAGCCGCAAAGGATACATATGTGCAGGCATGCCTTTTTCAGAGGACAGATATAGGTGACTCCAATGAAATGAAGCTGAACTAACACTCTGAAACAAGCATCACATTTGGAAGTACAATAATGCTTTTGACTTACGATCAAACGAATTGTTGCATTACGAAACTTGACAAGAGCCCTGCATCATGCCCACCAAAACACAATTCTTATCACATTATAGGATTGGTAATGCACTCAAATCATCATCCTTGGGAATTCTAAAAATCAAGTTGATCCAACATGTTGAGGATGCCACGCTATCAATATAAACGAAATTATACTAGCTACATTTCTCCACACAAAAACCAAAGCAACCCATTTCTCTGTGTGGAGAAAGCACGAAAAAGAACAATCGAATCCCTATGTGAATTATAGGGTAAAAAAAAAGGGATCAAAATGATTGAATAATATCTCAAAAAAATTTGATATTCAAATCTTATAAAAATTAAAAGTTGATTCCAACCTTAAAGCCTGACTCGCTCAAACCATAACAAATGCCTTAACATTTTGGACAAATCTCAAAGAGGACTTTACAATCCTTCAATCTGTCATTCTTTTAGCAACTTACTGGATTCCAGGGAGGAAATTCTCCAGAGCTGTATTTGCTATTGCCAGTATTCTTATACCAGGCAACCAACTATACCTACAATGGTTGCTTGCCAGAGAAAATACTCGGTGTAACTTAACTGTTTCATATCCTGGAAATCATCCTCTAATAGCCATCAATTGATCCAACCCTGGGATGCTCGCGCAACCTATCCCAAAATCTTGTGCAACCATAAACCAAATCTAAGTTGAGACACCAAATCAATGTTCTGGACATTCTATGACATTACGATTATTCACATATTTAGAGCAATAGGAAAACCCTGAAACTTTATCTTGCCTTGATGTGCCTCAACAACTTCTGGAATCATGTGCTGATACTTGCTCACAAACTTCCTCAAAAACATCTTTTCAGTCATTTGCAATGCAAAAACTAAGCTTATATCACCCTTAATCAGATCCTTCGACATCAAAAGCTGCAAAACTGAACACCTTGGAATAATTCTCTTTTCCAAGCTAAATGACAGAAGATTCGGATTCTTGGAAAGCATCGAAGACTTCAACTTCAGCTCATTCATAAAGAAATCCATCATTTTCCTGATTTTCTTTTCTGAAGTGAGCATACATAAGGGCTGCAACTTGAATGCTGAAATAATCTCATCCTCTGATAAACCACAGCCACAATAGACTCCCAATTTATGTTCCCACAATGATTTGCTCATGACTGCCATTGAACGGACAGCTAAAACAAATGACAGCTTTGTGGGATCAAAACCCAAGCCCTTAACCTCACTGACAACCTCGCTAAATCGATTAGGTCTCAAAAGCAACGACCCTGATGGAATCATGATCAATTTCACAATATTTGACTGGGGTACACCAGTATTAATCAAGATTGCAATGTTCGGCTCAAGTACCTCCTCCAAATTGTTGCATTCAAGTATGCAGTAGTACGCCTTTATTGCTTTCAAGACATTCTTATCTGTGCCAACAATACCCCTAATCACAAGAACAGAGGGTATGATACGATTTTCAAGGCTCCTTCCCAAAATATAAGGCTGTGAAGCCAACATTTGAGCAATTTCTTCCCCTGAAAAACCCATTGATTTGAAAAAGTCCAACTTAGGTGTAAAATTTCGGTGTGCATTGTACATATATAAATTTGGGTGCTTCATGGTTAATATTGAAATTTGCTTTTCACTGAATCCATTAGCTCTAAAGAACTCAACCACAGTATGCACATCGCTTTCAAGTATACTTGGCTCTTTGTTGAGTATTTTCTCAAGGTTAGCACCAGAAATTCCCAGAGTTTTGAACAGCTCACAATGGGGTTTAAGGGTTTTGTGAGGATGAGCCAAGAGTATCATTGGACGATTGGTGACCAATGCTTTTATGTGGGCTTGGGTTAAGCCATGCGTTTTCAAGAGGTTCAAGACTGAGTCTGGCTGGTCAGTGTTTTCAAATTTTAGCTTCCTGGAAGCTGCTGTAGCTGATTCTAAGGACAACCCACATGAGTTTATGAGGTAAGAGATTGTAAGAGAGTGCGAATCCGTTGAACTCGATCCTTTTAAGGCTGGTTTGACAGTTGAAGTTGAGAACAGATAGACATGGCTTGTAGTTGAAACTGTAAGCCTTAGATTTTGTAGATTTTTAAAAATCAAATGAATCATCGGAGTGATATATACGTATAGGTACAGTCTGACTTACAGGTTTGAGAGCTGAGATTCAATTCGTTTCTGTCTCCAACAATGGCTTCTCTCCTCTCCTCTCCTCTGCATTTGGTTTTGTATGTCGTTAAACTGTTAAAACTAACCCTAGCTGAGTTGATGAAGTGCAATTGTAGGAAGAGGAGTGTACGTACGACGTCGTAGTTTCAACTGTTTTGGCCACTCCGCCAACAAAAAGAGTTTGTTTGGCTGCATAGAATCAAGTCTGAGACTTGGACTATCCCGCACCTGTATTGGTTATCCTAACCTCGGATAAAGTGCATCTCCTTGAACACGATGAACTACACTTTATAGAGTTTCCATAGCTTGCTATTGCAATAAATATGATATTTTAACACACTAATTTTGTTTATTGTAATAGAACATCATTGCAACTATGTATCATTTGAACTTATGTTTATGTTCCAAAAAAAAAAAAAACTCAGGTAATAATGCAAACCTCGAATACACATAATTACGTATTAATGACATAAATCGATATAATCTATGTATTTTGTACGATCAAGAATCTTCAGACTCAGAATGTACGAATTTAAAATTTACTCTTTATGTGACAAGTAAATTAAATCATGTCAATTATTTTGATTGTCAATTATCAGTATTCATACATTAATCTTGCTAAGCCGAGAATTGAGCTCAGAATCCAGAAGCAAAAGTGCTACGAGGAGTACTACATTAAGAAAGTTTACAGTGATACTTTTTAAAAAGCAAGAGTTGTTTACCCCGCTTTTGTTTACGACCACACTCCGCTTTTATTAGAAAGTGGGGTCAACAACTCTGCTTTTAATCTTTTGTCGGAAAAGGAGAGTGTTAAGCCTAATGAAATCATTCTTAAAAGTGGGCACTCTTAAAAACGGGTTTCTTGACCACGCTTTTTAAAAATTGTCGTAGTTTGGTAAATAAGTTCAAAAGTGTCATAATTTGGTAATTTTGTTTCAAAATTGTTAAAGACCAGTACTTAATTCAAAGTTTAAAATGTTTAAAGTGGCGTAATCTTAGACTATACACTGACAATATAGTCTTCAATTTATGCTAGAATATTGAGCTGATGAAGAACAAAAGTATATCTGGCAGAGGATACATCAAGAAGCCACCTTATCAGAACTGGGAGTTACATTCTCAGATCTTGTCTCAACTGCAAACTCAAGTTCTGATCAATGGAACTGCAGCATACAAAAAATGCTAGCAGAACCATTCAGGAGCTCATGAAGGTCACCTCTAGGAACTGTGTGCTGGTAGCATAAGCAGTTTAAAAAGAATATTAAGGAACCTTTCTACGACAACTTGTTCAAAAGATGCAAACGAATTGGGGGTACCAGTCGAGCCATTCTGCTAAGAGTCTCTGACTGACACCATAGCTAAGGAACAGCGAAAATAGAATTCCTGACCACACAGGAGCTGGTCAGTTTCTGTTTTTGATGTAATGGCGATGCTTGTCTAAGTAATGGACTGGCGCAACAATTAAGTGCTCAACCATCCCCCGGGGAAAAAAAACTTGACCTTGAATTGAAGGATTTTGCCCATGTTGAATAGAAAGTTCTGGTTAACATGACATTGTAAAAGCATCAATGTCCATCTTCATGAATGCTGAAACAACCACCTGTAACGAATCAGAGATGATCAAGAGTAAATGGTTGCATATGATTGTATTTTAATTCCATCAGAGATTAAATCTAAATTTATGAATGAAGCTAGAGAAAATCAATTGACAGGTTGCCAATGCTCTGGGACACGGGAAAGTCTTTCCAAATGAGATGTAGTAAGGAGACATTTGAACTGGACATGGCTATGCTATTAAAGCATGAAGCCTGCATGAATTCAATGGGAAAGCTCTTCAGATAAGAGCTAAAAGTTTGAAATGCTGTGTGTATAGTGAAAATAAGTGTAGCTACAAAAGGGAAAGGACCGCAATACAGTCAAATTTCAAGGATATAGGAACTGGAGATGTTTCACATCAAGCTTGGGACACAATAACAGCTTAATTTAACCATACCTCAGCTAAGTTTAAAAAATAAAAACTATCTCAGCTCTAAGGACATGGTACACATGAAACTACAAAACCTGGAGGAAGTTAAGGATACTGAAGAGTGACGAGACAGGAAATCTGAGTGTGATCGAGATACATCTAAGAAAGACACCAAGAGATGCATCCCAATATAACAGAACTCTCAGTTAGCCAGCTGGTTTGGACAATGCTATTGTTTGTTTGCTGGATCAAGAAAAGTTCTGCAGCCGCTAAGGATGCTATTGTTCTCAGATCTTGTCTCCAATGAAATGAAGCTGAACTAACCCTCGGAAACAAGTATCACATTTGGAAGTACAATAGTGCTTTTGAGTTACGATCAAACGAAGAGTTGCATTACGTAACTTGAGAAGAGCCCTGCATCATGTCCATCGAAACACAATTCTTATCACATTTTAGGATTGGTAATGTACTCAAATCATCATCCTTGGGAATTCTAAAAATCGAGTTGAACCAACATGTTGAGGATGCCTCGCTATCAATATAAACGAAATTATACTAGCTACATTTCTCCACACAAAAACCATAGCAACCCTCTCTGTGTGGAGAAAGCACGAAAAAGAACAATAAAGTGACTATGTGAATGATAGGGGAAAAAAAGAAGGATCAAAATGATTGAATAATATCTCAAAAAAAATGTGATATTCAAATCTTATAAAAATTACAAGTTGATTCCAACCTTAAAGCCTGACTCACTCAAACCTTAACAAATGCCTTGATATTTTGGACAAATCTGAAAGAGGACTTTACAATTCTTCAATCTGTCGTTCTTTTAGCAACTTACTGGATTCCAGGGAGGAAATTCTCCAGAGCTGTATTTGCTATTGCCAGTATTCTTATACCAGGCAACCATCTATACCTATAATGGTTGCTTGCCAGAGAAAATACTCCGTGTAACTTAACTGTTTCATATCCTGGAAATCATCCTCTAATAGCCATCAATTGATCCAACCCTGGGATGCTCGCGCAACCTATCCCAAAATCTTGTGCAACCATAAACCAAATCTAAGTTGAGACACCGAATCAATGTTCTGGACATTCTATGACATTACGATTATTCACATTTTTAGAGCAATAGGAAAACCCTGAAACTTTATCTTGTCTTGATGTGCCTCAACAACTTCTGGAATCATGTGCTGATACTTGCTCACAAACTTCCTCAAAAACATCTTTTCAGTCATTTGCAATGCAAAAACTAAGCTTATATCACCCTTAATCAGATCCTTCGACATCAAAAGCTGCAAAACTGAACACCTTGGAATAATTCTCTTCTCCAAGCTATGTTTTAGAAGATTCGGATTCTTGGAAAGCATCGAAGGCTTCAACTTCAGCTCATTCACAAAGAAATCCATAATTTTCCTGATTTTCTTTTCTGAATTGAGCATACATACGGGCTGAATCTTGAAAGCAGAAATAATTTCATCCTCTGACAAACCACATCTACAATAGACTCCCAATTTATGTTCCCACAACGATTTGCTCATGGCTCCCATAGAACGGACAGCTAAAACAAATGACAGATTTGTGGGATCAAAACCCAATCCCTTAACCTCACTGACAACCTCGCTAAATCGATTATGTCTCAAAAGCAACGACCTTGATTGAATCATGATCAATTTCGCAATATTTGACTGGGGTACACCAGTATTAATCAAGATTGCAATGTTCGGCTCAAGTACCTCCTCCAAATTGCATTCAAGTATGCAGTAGTATGCCTTTGTTGCTTTCACGACATTCTTATCCGTGCCAACAATACCCCTAATCTTAAGAACAGAGGGTATGATATGATTTTCAAGGCTCCTTCCCAAAATATAAGGCTCTGAGGCCAACATTTGAGCAATTTCTTCCCCTGAAAAGCCCATTGATTTGAAAAAGTCCAACTTGGGTGTAAAATTTCGGTGCGCATTGTACATATATAAATTTGGTTCCTTCATGGTTAATGTTGAAATTTGCTTTTCACTGAATCCATTAGCTCTAAAGAACTCAACCCCAGTATGCACATCGCTTTCAAGTATTCTTGGCTCTTTGTTGAGTATTTTCACAAGGTTAGCACCAGAAATTCCCAGAGTGTTGAGCAGCTCACAATTGAGTTTAAGGGTTTTGTGATGACGAGCCAAGAGCATCATTGGACGACTGATGACCAATGCTCTTATGTGGGCATGAGTTAAGCCATGCGTTTTCAAGAGGTTCAAGACTGAGTCTGGCTGGGGAGTGGTTTCAAATTTTAGCTTCCTGGAAGCTGCTGTAGCTGATTCTAGGGACAACCCACATGAGTTTATGAGGTAAGAGATTGTAAGAGAGTGCGAATCTGTTGAACTCGATCCTTTTGAGGCTGGTTTGACAGTTGAAGTTGAAAACAGATAGACAAGGCTTGTAGTTGAAACTGTAGGCCTTAGATTTTTAAAAATCAAATGAATCATCGGAGTGATATATACGTATAGGCACAGTCTGACTTACAGGGTTTGAGAGCTGACATTCAATTCGTTTCTGTTTGCAACAATGGCTTCTCTCCTCTCCTCTGCATTTGGTTTTGTGCGTCGTTAAACTGGTAACCCTAGCAAAGTTGATGAAGGACAATTCTAGGAAGAGTAGCGTACGTACGACGTCGTTGTTTCGAATGTTGGGCAACTCCAGCAACAAGAAGAGTTTGTTTGGCTGGATAGAATCAAGTTTGAGACTTGGACTATCCCACACCTATATGGGTTATCCTATTCTCGGATCAAGTGCATTTCCTTGAACACGATGGACTACACCTTATAGAATTTCCAAAACTTGCTATTGCTAGAAATATGATATTTTAACACACTAATTTTGTTTATTGTAATAGAACAACATTGTGACTATTTATCATTTGATCTCAGGTTTCTGTTCAAATAATAAAAGAACTCGGGTTATAATACAACACTCTGATGCACCCAATTACGTACATATAACATGAATCGATTAAATTTATATGTTCTAAAATTTCGCTCTTTATTTGACTGAGAATTGGGCTGAGTATTCAGAAGCAAAAGTGCTACGAGGAGTA
Organism: Ilex aquifolium; assembly: GCA_951799425.1. Taxonomy (NCBI): domain Eukaryota; kingdom Viridiplantae; phylum Streptophyta; class Magnoliopsida; order Aquifoliales; family Aquifoliaceae; genus Ilex; species Ilex aquifolium. Next base: position 26,028,109 of record OX637404.1, on the reverse strand, counting down.
CTGTCAGATCCAAGTTCTTGTAGGATAGGTGTTATGGGTGTGTTTGGATCATGGGTTAAGGTAGGATAACACCCATAAGGATAGGTTATTAAGCCTGTGGGTCCCATAAAACCTTTGTTTGGGAAGCATTTTTTAGGCTGGATAACAATCCCGGGTCAAACCTTGACCCGGTTGCTACAGTGGCATTTAACCCCCATACAAGGGTTTCAATTAACCCACCCCCCCCATGGGTTACAAACCCAGGCACTGGGTTACAGTCCCCACGGACATATTTGCCCCTCTCTATCTTCAGCCCCTTATCCCTCTCTCACCCCCACACCGATCAGTACCACAGGCTTCGACTTCGATCTCAATCTCAATCTCGATCTCAATCAATGGCGGAATAACCAGTACCACAGGCTTCGACTTCGAATGCTGCACCGTTGGGTCACTCGGTGATTCCGATAGTGAACAAGCTCCAGGACACCTTTGCACAGCTCAGGTGGCAGTCGTCGGAAGCCAAAGCAGCGGCAAATCGAGCGTATGATCCATGGATAAAGAGGGATGGGGTGGGGATCTATTTTTGATTTTTCTTACTAGGTGGGTATGGGTTTGGGTGCCGGAGTGGACCGAATGGGTTTGGGTGATGGTGGCTCTGCTGTGAGTTCAGATGGCGGTGGTGGTGGGTTTAATGGTGGCGTTGGGTGTTCGATTGTGGCAGTGGTAGTGGCGTTGTGGCAGTGGTGGTGGCGTTGGGTGTTCGATTGTGGCAGTGGTGGTGGCGTTGTGGCAGATCTGAAGGAAGAATCGAAGGACCAGAGGTCCAAACCTCGTCGATGTACTGGACAGAATTGGGATTTTCTTGTAAATAGGATGGGATCTGTGTGTGTGTATATATATATCTCTGTGTGTGTGAGTTTTTATATAAGTAGATCTGTGTGTGTGTGTGTATATATATATATATATATTTGTGTGTGTGAGTTTATACCCAACTGCCATGGAGAGAGAGAGAGAGAGAGGTTTTGGGGAGATGAAAATGGGTGGTGGTGGGTTTAATGGTGGCGGTGGTGGTGGGTTTAATGGTGGCGGTGGGATGTATATGTGGGGAGTTGCAGAGCACAGGTAAGGAAGATGAATGATTCTGCTGGGTTTGATATATTTGATATAAAAAAGGATTTAAAATTACACTTAAATCCCTTTAAATTTGTCACTTAATTATTCAGACCCCTTAATATTTAAAATATTATACACAAACTCTCTCAAATTTATACGTGCGTAACACTTAGACCCCTCAAAATAAATATATTCGATAATAAATTACATTTAGACTCCTGAAGTTTGTAGTAGATATATAATATTCAGACCCCTTAAATTTAAAAAAAAGAAATTTTGACCAAAAATACTCCAATCAAAAATAAATATCAAATATTTTAAATTTTATAATCAAAATTCATATTCTATTGTATCGTTTATTGAAATAAAATTAAAAATAAAAAATTAATTTTTTCTTAAAAATCGTAATTAGTATATAATTATACTATCTATTGAAATAAAACAAAAAAATTAAACAATAGGTCTAAGTCATATATAATTTTTATATTTTTTTATGTATATGTGCAAAATGTATAATTTTATTAGGATAATCTACCGGTCCAAACATAGGATAGGATTGGAATGGATAGAGTCATGGGTAAAATGGTAAACTATTACAAAATTATTTGTATAATCTATGGGGCCCACTGAATTTTACATTGACTTTCCAAACAAAGGTTAGGATTGGATATAATCTTGGGTTAGAGTTTTAAAGTGGATGAGTGGGTTTGGCTTGGATTGGTTAGGATATAAAAAAAGAAAACCTACCCTATCCCAACCCATTACCCAAACACACCCTATGCGTGTCTTGTATTCCAGTCCTAGTACACCCATAACAATAGGCATATTCAGAAGTTGACACTGCCACCACAAACAGAAGTCCTTACCACACATGAACTGCTCATGCAGCACTTAGGCCACAACAAAAATTTCAAACTGGCTTCAATAAAAATAATTCCAGGTTTGCTATCTTGACTGATTCTTCTTATCATTTAAGAATGCCAGTGTAATGGTGATGCTTGTCTACAGAAATGGACTTGCCCAATAGATAAGAGATCAGCCATTGAAAAAACCACCTGGAATTGAAGGATTAAAAGCTTGAAATGCTGTAGTGTATGACAAAACAGTGAAGGTAACACTTTTAGATGAAAGTTAAATGCTTGTAATGCTGTAGTGTATACGCATTGGTATGGCAATTGGAGAAATTTTACACACCAAATTTGTAATACCATAAGCAGTTTAGGGCAGCTCCAAGGACATGGTACCAATGAACTATGACACACAGAAAGTAGAAGACATTTTACATAAGAGAAGCTGAAATCGATTGCCATGAATGAGGTAACACTAACAGCAGAGAAGCTGAAATCGATTGCCATGAATGAGGTAACACTTACAGCTAAATCTAAGAGAGAAACCAAGAGACACCGCAATATAACGAACTCTCACTCAGCCACCTGGTAATGTTTTTTCTCCTGGGTCAAGAAAAATCCTTCAGCTGAAGACTACATAAATGCTGTCATGCCTTTCTAAAGGACAGATATGGGTGACTCCGCTGCAATGCAACTAAAGTAGCCCATTTAAACAAGGCATGCATTATAGGTGGAAGTACGAAAATGCCTTCGAATTACAATCAATCCAAGAGTTGTAGTATTTATTTTGCGAGTGCCCTGCATCATGCCCATCAAACAAGACCACTGTCATTTCCTGGAAAGCATCATCTCGTTGCCATCAACTGATACAGCAGAGCAAGGAATGGACAACCAATCCAGATAAACTTGTGCGATCTTAATTTAAATTTAAGTCAAGATCTCAAATAACTGTGCTGGACAGGAGATCTTGAAGTACTATGCTGGACATATTCTACAACAATATATCCATTTACATTTTTAAAGCAACAGGAAATCCCTGAAACTTTATCTTGCCTTCATATGCTTCAACAACTTCAGGAATCACGTTCTGATACTTGCTCACAAACTTCCCCATAAACATCTTTTCCGACATTCTGAAGGCGAAAACTAAGCTCGTATCTCCCCTAATCAGATTCTTTGACATCAAAAGTTGTAAAACTGAACACCTTGGGATAATCCTCTTTTCCAAGCTAAGTAGCATAAGATTCGGATTCTTGGAAATCATCGAAGGCTTCAACTTCAGCTCATTCACAAAGAAAGTCATCAATTTCTGGATTTTCTTTTCTGAAGTGATCATACACATGGGCTGCAATTTGAATGCTTTAATAATCTCATCCTCTGACAAACCATAACTACAATAAACTCCACATTTCCGTTCCCATAGTGATTTGCTCGTGACTGCCATTGAGCGGACAGCTAAAACAAATAGTAGAGTAGTGGGATTAAAACCTAATTTCGTTACTTCACCGACAACCTCTCCAAATCGAGAAGTTCTCACAAGCAGCGACTTTGGTTGAATCGTCATCAATTTCAAAACTATTGACTTGGGTACACCATGATTCATCAAGATTTCAATGTTTCGACTAAGTACCTCCTCCAAATTGTATTCAAGTATGCGGTAGCATGCCTTGATTGCTTTCAATACTTTCTCATCGGTGCCAAGGATACGCCTTATGACATCAACAGAAGGCATGATATGATTTTCGAGACTCCTTTCCAAAATATAGGGCTCTGAGGACAATATTTGAGCAATTTCTTCTCCAGACAGGCCAACAGATTTGAAAAACTCCAACTTAGGCGTGAAAATTTTTTGTGCATTATATAAATATAAATTGGGGCGCTTCATGGTCAATGTTGAAATTTGCTTTTCACTGAATCCATAAGCCCTAAAGAACTCAACTACTGTATGTGCATCGGTTTCAAGTATTCTTGGGTCTCTTTGGAGTAGTTTCACCAGGTTAGCACCAGAAAATCCCATTGTTTTCAGCAACTCAAAGTTGGGTTTAAGGGTTTTGAGTGGGTCAGCCAAAAGAATCAGCGGACGATTGGCGACCAATTTCTTTATCTGTGTTTGGGTTAACCCATGCCCTTTCAAGAGGGTCAAGACTGACTCTGGTTGGTCAGTCGTGCCCAGTTGGAGCTTCTTGGAAGCTGCTTTGGCTGATTCTAAGGATAACCCACATGAGTTTATGAGGTAAGAGAGTGTAAGAGTCTGTGGCTCTGTTGAATTCGAGCTTTTTAAGGCTTGTTTGACAGTTGAGGTTGAGAATAAAAAGACATGTCTTGAAGTCAAAACTGTAGGCCTTAGATTTTGCAAATTCTTGCTTATAAAATGAATCATCGAATTCGTATGAACAGTTTACCTTACCGTGTGTGAGAGCCGAGATTGAGTATGTTTCTGTCAGCAACAATGGCTTCTCGCCTCTACATTTGGTTTGGTGCGCCGTTAGCTGGTAAACCCTATCTCAACTGATGAAGTGAACATGCCAGGAAGAAGAAACAGGAGGAAGAGAAGGGAACGACGTCGTGTCTCTTGACGAGTGACATCACACTCGACGATTGACATACACACCCCTCCTTTGCCAACATGACCCCACTCGCAACTGCTCTGTTTGGTTGGAGAGTAAATTATATCTATATAATAAAGTAGCTAGATTGTTTGTCTTGAGCTTTTCGCGGCTCAGATCGTTTTGATCTGATGGTCCTAATTAGACTTTCATTCATTTACAACTCTAAGACTTCCATCTCTCATATAACTCTCTATATCTATCTATCTTATATTCTCTCTCTCATACTATATTATTTATTCCATAAAATATATGAAATTACATATTATACAATTATTTATTCCATGAAACTAATTCAAAGTTTTTATATATTTGACGGCATGTATTTTACCACTTAATTTGTAAATAACACTTAATATAAATAAAAAGTAGTACATTGATATTTAACACAAAATAAACCTTAGATTGTAATTTAATATATAATTTTATCAAAAATTGACATTTAATTTTGTCTAAATTAATTTTTATTGTTATCAAATTAATATTGAAATTCATTTAATCAATTTTTTAGAATACTAAATTATATCAATTTTTTGGGTATTAAATTAAATTTTATTTGATTTTATTAAATTTTTAATTTTTTTGGTACTAAATTTAGAAAGGGTAATTGTAAAAATAATAAAATTTATTGGGATGAAATTATCCATTTTTGTTAGCAACATTGATGGAAGGGAGACAGAGAGGGTCTTCGTGCAATGAATTTTAAACCTCAGGGAATCTCTGTGTTATTTATAAAATGTCAGGAGGTGTCCGTGTAATATTGTCAAAACTCAGGGGTTGTCTGTGATTTTTACCCTGTTTTTTAATTAAACATTAATTTATTATTATATTGTGTATGTGTGTATATTTATATGTGGAGGATTGGACATTTAGTGATTAAATTTATAATTATATTGTGTCATTTGAAGTTGAATGGTGATAAATTCATTAGTTTTATAAATGAGTAAGATTTGATTAATTTTATTTATAGCTTAAAGATTGTGAATTTAATTGTGTTATGTTAGTTTTTTTTTTTTTTTTTGTTTGAGATATTTATTACATGGGGATATGGTGGATTTAATTATGTTGTGTTATTAGATTGAGTGATATTAGAGGTAATAAATTCATAAGTCTTATAAATGGGTAAGATTTTATTTATTGCTTAAAAATTATAAATTTTAATGGGTTATGTTAGTATTTTTTTTTTTGGAGGCATGTGTATATATGATGTTATTTTGGAGAGTTTTTATATATTTTTATGATAGTTTTATTAATATGGAAGATATGATCGATAATATATTTCGAAAAGAAGAATTGATATAAATATTTTTAGGTCATTTCTTTTAAATTTGGATAATTGTTTAAGTTTTTTTATTTGTTGTATAGTGCCTTCAGGCACGGGCAATGACTAGTATATATATATGATGCTTAAACTCTTACTCTTCTGTTAATTAAATTTTTAAGCTTTTTCTTTTATATTAATTCACTTCCTAAACTCTTTAATTGTGTTAATCGAGCCCTAATGTCTATCTCCGTTAGATTTTTCTAATAAAAAATGGTGAAGTATGTCGTGATACAAATGATTGGAGTATACTACAAATATGACCTTCAAACTATAACTCTTATATCTATTGAGCCTCTTAATTGTGTTTCGTGTCAATTGAGCGCCTAAACTTTTTAATTGTGTCAATCGAGTTCTTTTGTCTTTTTATATCATATATAGTCACACGAGCGATACACTCTAACAGAAGCAAACAGAATCACTCAATTGACACCAATTAGAGAATTTAGGAATTCAATTGACACAAAAAAAATAAATTCAAGGACTTAATCTCATGTCACTCATGCGACATGAAGGTCATAAAGGCTATATGTATAATTTACTCATAAGTCTATATAATAAAGTACAATACAATTCAAATCTTAAAAGATAAACAAAATGACTTTTACTTTTCGCGGTTGAGATCTTTTTAAATTTTACTGTAAAATTAATCTGACGGTTAATATTAACACCCCAAATGTAATAGAAAAAATAGGTCCTTAAGGATGTGATTGGATTAAATTTTAAAAATTCTTCTAAAACTTACAATTTTTCATAAATACTTTAAAAAAAAATAATATTTGAAACTGCACCACCACTACCACCACCACAACTATTCCCCCCCACCACCACAACTACCACCACCACTATCGCTGCCGCCACCGTCTCCTACCACCACCACCTCTCACCCCCACTACAACCGATCCTTAAATTCATTTATCTATCTTCTATGTTTGTGATTTGATTTTGGATTTAAATACAAATATGTTGATTGTTTATTATTTTTTATTACTCTGTACTTTCAGGCACATGCGATAACTAGTAAACAAATAATAGATCATAGAGGGATTGTCACAAAGTTTAATGTGCAGTTTAGTAACGTCTATAAAAATTATATTTTCAAAGCCAAAAAAGTAGCTAAAAAGGGAAACCTTATTTTGTTATTTAACATATATATATATATAATAAAGTAGCTAGATTTCTTTGTCTTTAGCTTTTCGCGGCTCAGATCGCTTGAAGAAATATTGATCCAATGGTCCTAATACGAAATGTTCTCTCCCCCAATTTTTTGAGCAATACTTTCATTCATTCCACAATTCTAAGACTCTTATCTCTCTTATAACTCTTTATCTCTATTTATCTCATACTACACATTAATTAGGTCGTTAATTATGATTCTAATTAAATATTTTTTTAAAAATTTTAAATAAAAAAATGGACCTTAAATAAATATTCTTTGTGTCAAAACGAGTCGAATGACTATAATATATGTCATATTTTGTATTGAAATAAAAATACTATAATATTTGAATGGTATAATAGACGAATAATATATATGTAATGTGAGATATCTATATACTAAGGGGGCTATCATTATTTGTCTTGAGTTTTTCGCAGCTTAGATTGTTTTAAGATTATTGATCAAACGATCGAAATTCCTCCTTTAAATTTCATTTTACTCGATTATCGGTTCGAAGTGATTATAATTAGTATTCGAATTGAGCTGAATTTAATTGTCGAGTATAAAATATATATTCTTACTTAATTTAACATTGCTTGAATTTTACAAGTATTCAAGTTGAAGTCAAAGTGAAATTGATTGTAAAAATAATAAAGAATAACTAAATTAAAAAAAAAAAAAAAAGTTATGATATCACAGTGAACGAAAATAGATAAGAATTACTTTGTAGGTTTAAGATAGAAGTGTTAATTAAGTTGAACTTAAATTCAATTCTCGATTTGACGTAATTATGATTAAGACTCGAATTGAGTTGAATTTGACTATCGTGTATAAAGTATAAATTCTTGCTTAAACTTAAAAGGTGGGGTTATTCCCACCCCCAAATTTTCATTCTCACCCCATTTAATTTCTCATTATTAAACTATTAAGTTTACCCTTTTTATACTCACCACATGCTACATACACCCCTTTTAAAAAAAAAGAATGAAACAAGGAAAAAAAAGAAAGAAAGAAGCAAACCGAAACAAGAAGGGAAAAAAAAAAAACCAAGTAAAGATTAAATGAACAATAAAACTACAAAACGCAAAACCACAAGATGCAAAACCGGACATGAAAAAAAAAGTATCAAACACAAACACAAAATCGAACAAGAAAAAAAGAAGAAGCATAGATACAAAACTTAAACAAGATAAAAAAAAACAACAAATAATCTGAAAAACATACATATATACACACATATAAATTCTAAATAAAAAATTATTAAACTTGACAGAGATATTAAAACATACCTAAAATAATAAAAATTCATACAACAAATAAGAAATCAAATATAGAATTAAATTGAAAAGTAATACTAACATGTATCTCAGTAGAAAAATTCATATAAAAAAAATATTTTTATTAGTGCATGAGATGAAATAGAAAATGAAACCCTAATTATGACAAAATATAAGGTGAGTTTATTTATTAAACTGGGTGTATGTAGCATGGGGTGTACTTAATTACTAATGAGGTGAGTATAGAAGGGGTTATATTAGTAGTTTGATAATAAGAAATTAAATGGGGCGGGAATGGAGATTTGTGGGGTGGGAATAACCCCACCCAAACTTAAATTCGATTGAATTTTACGAATATTTAAGTTGAACTCAAATAAAAACTGATTTTAATTACTCAACAAAATTTTCTACATCTACGAGAATTCACGTGAAATTTTTGGATGTTTTCCTCACAAAAGTTACATGAACTCACATTAGAAAAATAGTGCAGAGATAATATTATGAACTTTAAGTAGAAACCTGCAGATAAATAAATAGTTGTGTTTTTTGAAATTTGAGATAAAATTTATTAAAAATATTAAAATTGTGGATGTTTAACCAATAATAATTATATTTTCTCAAAATTTTGAATTAATATGCTGCAGTAGTTGTAGCGTGACTTTCGTTATATAAATGTTTAATTATATATGTTCTGCATACAGGTTGAACAATATCAATTTGATCGTTATATTGTTGAAATTGTATTATACATTGCATTTATTTATGAAAAAATATTTACATTTTTTTACAAGTAACGTAGTGCCTTCAGGCACGGATAATTACTAGTATATATATATATAAGTAAATATATACTAGCGGCAATACAGTGCTTGAAGGTACAATATAGTACCAAAAATTAAGTATTGATCCTATAATATTTATATTTTAAATTATTTTTTTAATTACATAATTTAAATTTAAAATTAATGTATAGAAAATAGAGAGATAATTACGAATTAGCGGGGTTATCTTATATTGAAAAATGTGTTGACTGAATTGTCTAACAATGAAGTTATAATTGAAAAATAGAGAGGTAATTAGAGAATATGAAGTTTTTGAATAATTTTTTTATATAAATTTTATACCGTTAGACGAAATTTGATGAAAATTGAATTAATCCTAATTGGTATTTTGCTTTTATAATTGTACAATTCAAATTATTAGCTATAATATTAAATAGATAATATTATATGTGCATATATATATACATGGTTAAGTTTAAAATAAGAAAATAACTCTGAATAAAGAAAGATAAACACGCAAACCGAATGTCTTTTAAAATATACTTTAAAATGTCAAAAACTGTAAAAATACTCAAGAAAAACATTTTTAAATAATTTTTAAGTGGTCTTACTTTGTGGTAAATTTCAAATCAATAATATATAACCAAAAAAAAAATTAGTATAATGATAACAAACAAGAATTGACACGTCATTTTGTATAGGAGATAATGCAATGATTAACGAATTTTATTTTTTGAAAAAAAATTATTCACACCTCTTTTAATTTATCATATCTTAAAAAACACTTCCTCTATTATCTAAAATATCACAGACACTCTTTCTAATTTATATTTAAACATCATTGATACCCCTACCATTAAACCAACATTTATAACAAAAAAAAATAAAATACCAAAATACAAAAATTTTCCCTATATAAACTCCAAACATTTTTTCTACATAAATTTTGATTAAAATTTAAGTTGATTAATTTTTTATATATATATTAAAATTTGAGCCGATTAAAATTCGATTCGAATTGATTAAATTTTTTTTTTATGTATTAAAATTTGAACATATTAAAATTCTTTTTTACGTATTAAAATTTGAGCGATTTGACCTCAACCTGAGCTGTTAGTGCTGATTAAAATTCAATTTAAATCGATCAAAATTTATATTTTTTTATTTATTAAAATTCATGCCAATTAAAATTCGATTCAAGTTGATTAAATTTCTTGTTTTATGTATTAAAATTTGAGTCGACGAAAATTGATAGCCCTACTTGAAGGTATGATAGAATGTGAATGGTTTTGAGAAAAATGTTAGTGACCATTAAATGAGTCTAATTGAGATTGTTAAATAAATTTATTAAAATTTATCATATTTTATATTATAGATTTAGACGACAACTAGTGTGAGACACTGCATTGGCCCAATGTCTAACTTTGAATGTTAAATTGACTAAATTAAAATTCTGGAGAATAAAGTTTAGAGATGATTAGTGCAATTTTTAAGCAATTATGAATCAATAACAGGTCCGCAAATTATATTCCATAGTCTGCAGGTACACTGAATCCTTCCTTCCTTCCCCCAACAAAGAAACCCTAAATAAACCCTAGTTATGTAATGCTCGTCCCCTATTCTCTCTGGCTGCTCCGGGATAACCATTGAAAGAGAAGCACAGAGAGAGAGAGAGAGAGAGAGAGAGAGAGAGAGAGAGAGATTAACTTCTGACCCTAATGGCGCTCTATCTGTTGTATGAGTCAGCGTCTGGATATGCTCTGTTTCTGGCTCACGGCCTCGACGAAATCGGACAGAACACAGAGGCAGTTCGGAATTCAGTCTCCGATCTCAACCGATTCGGCAAAGTCGTAAAGCTCGTAGCATTTAACCCTTTTGAGTCTGCTCTCGATGCTCTCAATCAATGCAATGCGGTCTCCGAAGGTAAGCGCTCTAACCCATACTCCGTCTCCTCCTCATTCTATGTAGTTTGAAACGACTCGATAGTCCTTTGTTATGGTTGTTGGTTTCATTAAGGAAACAGTAAGGGTGGGTTTGCTCTAATCGGTCATGCTAGTGTTTGGTAGTATTTGTGTTTTCATGTGCTGTTGCTTTTTTGAAGTTTGAAGCAAAAAATGCTTTGAAAAACATGAAAAGTCCTCCCAAAATCTCTCGAGGGATTGTTTGAGCTGCTTTATTATTATGTTTGTGTTTTTTGTGTTTCACTCTATGGTTCGTTGTTGGAAACATGTGGAAATGTTTTGTTCATTGAGAGTCGAGGAAACTAAGGCTCCGTTTCTTCCATGGATTTAGGGAGTGAAAATGGTTAATTTAATCTATAGATCACTTTGTTTTTTAAAAATTTTGACGGGGAATCATGAAAAAAGAAAAGCAAAAAATGTTTAGCTTACTTTATAGTGTTTTTTCCAGGAAATGATCTCCTTCACAATTTTTTATATATTCTCCTAAAATCCATACAGCTAATGAATCATAACTACTTATTGGAAAAATGGAGCGTAAAACTTGTTTAACAAAGTTTTGTTCTTAATAGAGGCAGGTAGCTACAGTCCTAGAACCAAAACAAGATTGAACATGGTATTTGAAAGATTAAGTTTGTTCTGCAATAAAAAAATGAGGCTTGATTTTATCATATACATGTTGTTTAGGAACACCTTTTTGTGTTCTAAACCTGGTTTTAATTGTATTGTCTGATTTATCTGTTTCATGCTTTACTGCGTGCTATGTATATGATGTATTTATTCATAACATTTATGAGTATCCAAGTGCCCAGCAATGAGCAATGAGGTGTTTCACACCTTATGGTAGTTGATGTAACCAAGGAAAGGGTAGGAACCTACTAAAGAAAGAAATATAAAATAAATTCAAATATGTTATCTGTTCCCAAAAAAGTAAAAGTTTCCACACTGTAAGAATTCTAAGATTTACATTTATTTGTATCATGATCATTTTTCTTATCCTCTATTGGCTTGTTTGCTTTAGTTGGGGGGACATATTGGGAGCATATGATGGTGTGTTATATGTATATTAGTTGAATTTCGATTTCAGGCCATATGACCGATGAGTTGAGGAACTTTTTGGAGCTTAGTCTACCAAAAGTCAAGGAAGGTAAGAAGCCTAAGTTCAGTTTAGGAGTGGCAGAGCCAAAGCTTGGATCACATGTTAATGAAATAACTAAGATCCCCTGTCAAAGCGGTGAGTTTGTACTTGAGTTTCTTCGTGGTGTGCGCTTGCATTTTGATCGGTTCATTGAGAACCTGAAGGTTTGCATTTCTCTAGCTCATTTGTTTTCAATCTCTCTTCTCTAGTTTGTATTACCTTGCAAAATGTATTGTGTACTATGAAACTCATCTAACAGTGGCCCCTTTTTCTCCTTTCAAAACTTTTGTAGTCTGGTGACTTGGAGAAAGCCCAACTTGGTCTGGGCCACAGTTACAGCAGGGCAAAGGTCAAGTTTAATGTTAACAGGGTTGATAACATGGTTATTCAGGCAATCTTCCTTCTCGATACTCTTGATAAAGACATCAATTCATTCTCCATGAGAGTCAGGTTAGCTCTATCTGTCTCTGTCTTTGATCTATTTATATGTAGATTTATCTTGCAAGTATATCAACTTTCAGGATTCCGTCTGTTATAGAACCAAAGTTGAAGTGGTGAGAATATGTCACCTTCTTTGTTTGCGTGCATTTTTATGCATGTGTGTGTGTGTTTCTTTTTTTCTTTTTTTTTGGGGGGGGGGGGGGGGGGGGGAGGGAGGAATGGAGGGAGAGAGAAAGGTTGCGTGTGTTGGTTGGTATGGCTGAAGTTTTGGTATTCATGCTATTATAGGTCTTGGTTTTTAGACTAGAAACTTTTCTGGTGGTGTTCTCTGATCTAATACTTCTCGCAGAGAATGGTACTCTTGGCATTTCCCTGAATTAGCGAAGATTGTCAATGACAACTATCTTTACGCGAAAGTTGCAAAACATGTGGAGGACAAATCACAGTTGTCTGAAGATAAGATACCGGGCTTGACAGACATACTTGGAGATGAAGATAAAGCAAAAGAAATTGTAGAAGCTGCCAAAGCATCCATGGGTATATTTTTCTCAAACTTACCTTTTGGTGAGCCCCCATCCCATTTTTATTCACTTGGAATTATGGTAATTTTTTTCAGGACAGGATTTGTCCCTGATTGACTTGATCAATGTCAAGCAATTCGCACAAAGGGTAATGGACCTTGCAGAGTATAGGAAAAAGCTCTATGAGTATCTGGTCGCTAAAATGAATGACATAGCACCCAATTTGGCTGCACTGATTGGTGAAGTTGTTGGAGCTCGTTTGATTTCTCATGCTGGTAGTCTCACCAATCTGGCAAAATGCCCTTCTTCTACTCTTCAGATCCTTGGTGCAGAGAAGGCGCTCTTCAGGTGTTCTATTTTACTTGATGTTCTCATACTTGATAGAACTGTGCACATTCTTTTTCTTCATACAATTGTCTATTATTGTTGGTCAAATACAGTACTGGTGTAACAGTGCTCTGGCCATTGTCGAGCTTGATTCGGCATTCATCGGAGATACACCTCACATCAAACAATCATGGGAGCTGTATTTATCAATGACTTTTTGGTACCACTTTTATTTATGTTTTGAAACACTAATATGTTGTATTCGTTTCAGGGCATTGAAAACTCGAGGGAACACGCCAAAGTATGGTCTTATATTTCATTCTTCTTTTATTGGACGGGCATCTGCTCGAAACAAAGGTCGAATGGCCCGTTATCTTGCAAATAAGTGCTCAATTGCTTCTCGCATCGACTGTTTCTTGGGTATGTCTGTAATTGTTATACAAATAAACATTGTTTGTGTTTATCTCAGTACGTGCATATTAGCAATTTGTTGTATTAACTGTAGCCTATCTTCTGTGATTAGAGAAAAATACCTCTTCTTTTGGGGAGAAGCTTCGTGAACAGGTTGAGGAGCGACTTGACTTTTATGACAAGGGGGTTGCACCTCGTAAAAACATCGATGTGATGAAAGCTGCCATTGAGAATTCGCAAAACAAAGGTGGGTGAGGGATTGATTGTTGTGCAGTTATTTACTTCTAGTTGAAATTTGAATCTTTTAATACTACAGGATTTGTTGCCTAAAAAAGAGGAAACTTATTTGGGAACTAAGAAAGATGAGTAATCCATGATATGAAAACAATTATGTCTTTAAAGCAATACTAGAGAAGTATTTTTTACAGTACATACAATTTTGACTTGTATTGTGGACTTGGATGCTGTCTCTGAGTCTACCGCCATTAGAGTTGTATTCAGAGTCTTTCTTCTTTTCCTTCTTTCATTGTTATTGTCCAGGAATTATTCCATTGTGACGCAGGAACTTTTCATGACTATAGAGTTGTTAAAATGTTTGACTATTGTATGGATGCCTGTCTATGTATATGCAATTGTACAGTTTATACTATATCCGAATCTCAGTTTGTAACGATCGCGAGGGTCCAATGAGGCTGGCTCCACACATTGAGAACCTCTCGATGCAATTCCTATTGACATATGTTGTCATTGTGTGGTTGATGGTGTTTCTGAAGATATTTCCTTGTTCAGTCTATGATTTATTTACTTTTTACTTATTTTTTGAAACTGGCTATGATTTCATATGCTAATACAGAAATGGATGTGGATGAAGCACCAACCGAACCTTCAGCAAAGAAAAGCAAGAAAAAGAAATCCAAACCTGAGGCTGCAGAAGATGGTGAACCAATGGCAGAGGATAAACCAACTGCTGTTCCAAATGGAGATGCTTCTGACGAACCTAGAACTGAAAAGAAGAAGAAAAAGGAGAAGCGAAAATTAGAAATGGAGCTAGAGCGTGAAAAGGATCACCCCACGGGAAACACAAATGGTGTTAACGGGTTTTCTACAGAAGAGGAAACGGCAAAAAAGAAGAAAAAGAAGAACAAGGTTGAAGAAGTAGAGGTTCTTCCAGCTGCTAGTGAAGGCAAGAAGAAAAAGAAGAAGAAATCAAAAGGCGACGACGATGAGTGAGGTTTGTAATGTATGATCCATCTGATGTTCGGGTAGTCATGATATGTGTGGCTGATTCTATACCGTTTTGATGTACTCAAATGCGACAAAAAGGGTCCTGCCTGTAATCTAACATGCTTTACATACACTGGCCCTCCAGTTCTTATTGGTCGTATGTATCATGATCAAAATTATGTTTTTAAGAATTTAATTTATTACCCGATGCCTATCGTAATTGAATTTGATTTTGATTTCTTAATTCCATGGTGTTTGGCCTCTCATTTTGAGTATGGTATCGTTAGCACTTGTTCGTGTGTGTGAATGGTTACTTGAACTGAAAGTCACCCACTGTAGTTCCTGACTCATGAAATTATCCAAAACATGTGATTTTATTTTGCAAATGATCTTTCTTTGAGCTGATCTAAGCTTTTTAGTTTATGGGTATTCAGATATTGTACATATGTATTCAGACACTGCATGGTTGTAATTTTCATATTGTGCCCTTTATTTCTGGTATTTGAAATTGTACATGTGATGTAAAGCACCGACTTCCCACGGGTACGCTATCTAGAAAAGTTGCTCGGGGCTGTTCACTTTCACTTGGTCCCTGGTATCTTGAAACCTCTTGGCTTGCGGGGGTATGAGTGGAAACATCTGAGAGAGTGCATTGTGAAAGAATCGTGTGATGTGGTGAAAAAAGAATCGTGTGACGCGGTGAAAGGTTTCCTGTTTGGTTTTTCGTCCTAGACCATTCCCAGTGGAAGCTCTTGGGCTGCACCATTGTGTCACTTCATGGACGTAGCTGAGCTAACAGGGTCCTCACCACCCGCACACTCTCGCTTAAGTTGGTTTCGTTTCGTTTCTTCACCAGTTGTTTAAAGGCTGTCCTCTTTTGGGAGAAATGGCACTTGAGCGAGATCTTATTACGTGCACTTTTTCGGAGGGTTGCAAAACAAAACAAAACAGAATAGAAGGGAAGAAAGCTCACTTTGAGTGAGATAGAAATCATTGTGGTTCAATTCAAAGAGACTCCCACCTCTAAAACTTTCATAGGGAAGTTCATTCTAGAGAATAACTTTTTTTTTTCTCATTGATAACTCGTTTGGAGTTGACTTTTTTAGGTGCGAAACAGAGATTTGAAAAATGAAATAAAAAAATCAGAGTTAAAAAAGTTCTTGGAACTATCTAAAGTGTCTTTGAAAAAATCGATTCTTCAGAAATTCTTGGATAAACTCTATTTTTCAGCTTTTTCTTGATGTTGATAAAAAAAATATTTTTGTCTAAAAAATTGATAAAAAAGTTGTCCAATAAGCCCGGATCCAAATAGACCAGACTTCTTTTACTTTGAAACCTTAAAAAAAAACTGAGATTTTAAACCAACTCTTATAATTACCAAACCTCAACCTCATGACTCTACTACTTGGATGACTTCTTAGCAACCTACTAATTCCGACATGAACAAGTTTTAAAGTTTAGGGATTTGATTAAGGCTCAAAAATAAAAATTTATTTTTTTCACCCCAAAATTCAATGGTATAAAATGTCACCACTCCCTACGAGATGAAGCCCCTCCGGTAGAATGATAGGGAAATTTTTAGTTGAATGTCTTCAATATGAAGTAATCCTTATTGATGTTTGACAAATAATGAAAAAATGTGCCTTTTTGAGGGAATTACTTCAAACAAGGTGTGCAAGCAAAGAATCAGAAAAGTGTCATGCTCCATACAAAGTAATTTAGACATATGCATGTGAGATTTTCTTGTTATTAGATTCAGCAATGTTATATAGACTTATATTGGGAATTTAAGCAAAATCTAATTTATTGTAGTCATTGGATTAAATGTGAATTATATTAATAATAAATAGAACTCACTTTTAATCCAATAATTATCATTGATTAAGTTTTCATATTAAATACAACGAGGATTTTCCTATTAGATTATGATACCTCTTATCATAAATAATGATGTATTACCATTGTAATGAATATTTTACTTGGCAACAAAGGGTGTTTGTGATGGCATTTGTGGTGTTTTTTGGCATTAGGAGAAAGTTTGCGGTAGTGGGTTGCAATTTTTTCTTTTTGTGGGGGTGGGAGGGGTATTCCAACAGTCGGGTGGGTAGGGGGTTTGGGAAGACAAATTTTTTTCTTCAATTTCTTTCTTGACAAATCATTTACCATTAATAAATAAAAAAAATTGTATATAATATATCTCACTTAAATTTACGATAGATAATTAATCGAAAAAAAAATATTGAAAGAGATCTTATTTTTAAAAATTAATTGGGTTGACGTTGTTTTTGTTTTAATGTGATAAAAAAGATATGTTATTAATTGGTGGGTGATTATAATTTTTGAAACTATGTAGCATAAAGTGTAATAAGTCCAAAGCTAAACCATTAAATCTGAGAAAGGCCCCTGTGTGTGCTTCAAGGCTCAAGCGTTGGAAGGTCCGAACAAAGTAAGGAAGTAATAAGAACCCCATTCACATGGCTTCCTAAACGTACACACTCACTTTCCCTCTCTAAACCAGTGCCCAATACAGAGAACTGTGGAGAGAGAAAATGGCGACTCCATCATCCGTGAATTTGGAGGACATTCCTTCTGTTGATCTCATGACGGAGCTTCTTCGTCGCATGAAGTGCTCCACCAAACCTGACAAACGAATCATTCTCGTCGGTATATCGAGATGAACTCTATTAGTCTTGATTTTTTTGTGAGAAATTCTACTATTTTTTAGCTCAGATCCGAGAATTTGATGTTCTGTGATGAAGATTTTGGCGCAATTATGGTTTAGAGTAACGGTTTTTAGGTTCTTCTTCTTACTTCAGTGAAATTTGCTGTTCAATGACTGCCATTTTATATTCTACATTCTTAAACGTAGTGTGAGGTTACGGTTGTGGTAATGTAGGTCCTGGTACTAGGGGTTCTTGGATTATTAACACGCTGCTTGTGTCAATGGAACTATCTTTGAGGACAAGTTTTTCTCACGGCAAAAAAAGGTTGAATTTTGAACCTTTGCTGGATTTTGTATTCGTAAGTTAACTAAATTGTTGTGTTCAACATTGGAAACCTGAAGATTCACTTTGCATTTGTATAATCCACTGAGATAAATGAATCCTCTATGAGAAACAGGAGAGATTTCTGGTTAAACTTTTTGAGGAATTTATTTCCATTTTTGTGCTGTTATAGTTGGGGGTGGGTGGTAGCCATGTCCTTATCTGGAGATTAGCTGCAACAGGCTTTTTAATACTTCCTGGGAACGAGCATATCCTGGACATAGTCTGCCCTTTGCTTCAGTAAAGCCAAGTATCTTCTTACGGTCTTACCTCAATAGTTAAGCCCTAATCTACAAACTTTCTACCGCCATAGTTTATTAGATATGCTCATGGACTCTGTTTCGATTTGTATAACATTGGGAAGGTTTTGTTTGGTGGTCTATTTGAGTGTTTTCTCTCAACTTCAAATGTGTATTTGTCAGGACCACCTGGGTCAGGAAAAGGTACACAATCACCAATTATTAAGGATGAGTACTGCTTGTGCCACCTGGCTACTGGTGACATGCTGAGAGCTGCTGTTGCTGCTAAATCCCCTCTTGGAATTAAGGCTAAAGAGGCTATGGACAAGGTAAATTTCATGTTTTATGTTTTGTGCAACACTTGCATGACAGCCAACTTGCTCTTTTGTAACAGTAAATTGTTCCTTTAATAATAACTTCTCAGGGAGAACTTGTTTCCGATGATTTGGTTGTTGGGATAATAGATGAAGCATTAAAGAAGCCATCATGTCAAAAAGGTTTCATTCTTGATGGATTTCCAAGGACTGTTGTCCAAGCACAAAAGGTATTGGTTTACCTGGCTTCTGGATATTAATTTTTTGTCTTCATGTTTTAAATAGTCTTTTCCTTGTTTTTGAATTTGTATAATATATGTTGAACCTTGTCATGGTATGTCTTTTTCAGCTTGATGAGATGCTTGGAAAGCGTGGAGTTAAAGTTGACAAGGTGCTCAACTTTGCAATTGATGATGCGGTCTTGGAGGAGAGGATTACTGGTCGCTGGATACACCCTGCTAGCGGCAGGACCTATCACACAAAATTTGCACCTCCTAAAGTTCCTGGTGCTGATGATGTAAGGCTGTGTGAATCAATCACATTCGCCCTTACTTTATTTGTTTATAAAAATGTTAATGCTAGCTAAAATCTTATATCCAGCATGCCATAGCTTTAGTAAGCTAGGAAATCCAATGAATGCAGCCTAAACAACTGCAATATGTAGCAGTATAAAGAATATGTGTGTATTGGGATTCCAATATGCATGTATCAGGAGTCAAGCTTCCATTACATGTATGGGTGGTGTAAGAAATTAATTATCTTATTGCTCTGGCTAATTCTCTCAACATCTCTGTCATCTACTGCACAATGCACACATATTTTAGTTTTATGCAAATGACAGATGAGTTTATGCTAATGAACTCTGTCTCCCTTCTCTCCTGGTGTTTTAACTTTTCTGAAGGTCACTGGTGAACCTTTGATTCAACGTAAAGATGATACTCCAGCTGTTCTAAAGTCAAGGCTAGAGGCCTTTCATAAACAGACTGAGCCGGTATGCTTTTCTTTCTTCGTTTCACTTGCTCTGAGTTGTAGTTTGATTTGAGATTATTTGTTGAGATATAAGACGCAATTTAAATTTTGCTTTCTTCATGACTGCTGTCTTTTACACATTCATTTTTTCCTTCTATTTTTTTCTAATTGTACTCATCATTGAAAGTTCCTCTGGATCTTCTTCTGCATGCCTACGGGGAGGGCCTCACTGTTGCATTATGGGATTTCTTTATCTGACTTGACTTGAGTTATTAATGTCTTAGGAAGAAACCGTATTATTTCACTTTTTGGGGAGCTTATCATGGTGCATTTAAACTTGTGAGATTGATAGAAATCTAAAATGAACAATCTGAGTTAGGCCAAAACCCAGGGATAGGGGTCGGTGTGGCTGGATAAGACTAAATAATGTAGAACATAATATTTGTGAGGCTAGACATTTCAATGTATATATGTTGTCGCACCTTATGGGGATCATGCAATCTTTGGAGTTGTAGAATATTTAAATGAGTTATTAGTTAGTGGAGGGGTGGTTATGCCACATGGTGAAATGTAATTGGATTGAATGCATTAAAATAAATCAAAATTTTAAGAATTAAAAGAATAGGGAGGAAAATCTCAAGGTCTCTCCCTCCTAATTTGTTTCCAAGTCCCCCCCTGGGGGCTGATAAGTAATAGGCCAGTATGGAAATAAATTGAGTAAGTTGAACTCTTAAGGCGTAAATGTAATCATTTTGGTTATCTTGCATCAATCCATAAAGAAGAGGACACGTAACCCTTTAGGAATTGAAGAGTGATGAATGAACGTAGAAAATGCTTCTGAAACTATCTATGTTGAAATTTTATTTTATTTTTGGCTAATGGCAAAGAGTGGAAAGGGAAGGACACGGCAATTACGGGCTATAACTTGAAGTGACTGCAATATGAGGAAGCAAACAATGTCTTGAATTGGGGTAAGATGAGAGAAGATGTCCAAGATGGGACACCACATTCGACAAAGACCAGAAACTCCTGCCTTTGTGACTGGAAATTTTTTTGGTGGTTTTTTACTAACGAAAAATAATTGTAATTAAAGCACTTTGAAAATTATAAAAACTAAACAACAAAAAGCAAAAGGAGAAACACCCAATCAATATTGCTGATACAACAAATTGTGCGTTGGTCATGAAGGCCAAGTGGCACCGTGTTGTCATGCCTAGGTGCTTCAAAATGTTGTGGTTTGGTGGGTCGGGTGGATGTACTAGTTGGGGTTGACAATCAAGGGGGAACAGGTCCCTGCAATTGAGTATAGTTGGGGATGCATAACGAGGTTATTTTGACTGTATCACTGCCCTAGGTTACATACTATGTTCTCTAATTGACTCACTCTCACGACGAGGGGTTTTGAGAAGAAAGGAACATGGGATACATGTCACTATCCCATTGAAGCCTTCCACATGTGTAGGCCACACATGAGGTTTGGCTATTGTACCCTTCCCCTCGTTTCTCACATGGGTGATCCTTTTCCACAAGAACCATGGACTCCATTTCTCTCACCTGAACAAAGGCAATCTCTCGCTCTTTGCTCTCCTCTTCTACCCTTTTCTACTCTTTCCACATTCTCTCTGTGGGTTCACGTGAGCTTCCATTTTGGAGTCCAGTATTAACAAACAGCAAAACAAGCTAATACAGTTTAATCTGGAGCTTTTTGGTTGGTGAACTATATGACACACTCCTCCAATATATTCTGAGGAGGAGAAGATAACCCTTGTGATGCTAAAATCATTTGAAATCAGCAAGTTTAATTTACTTGTCATAGGCAATGTATTCGTACATCAAGTATTCCCCAAATTTTTATGTTTTGGGTAGATTTAGTTTTGGCATGGTCCTTTTTTATTTCCTTTCGAATTTTGAATTTATTAGGTAAAGGGGGCCCGAATTCATCTTTACAAGTGTATTTTAAATCAATGGTCAAATAACCAGTAACTATTTTTAAGCTCGGTAAGTTTCTTTAGCCTTACCAGAATCTTTTTATTTCAATGAAGGAAGATATCATTAGGTGTAGGAAGTCTTTTTATTTCATGTCTAACTTTTTCCAACCCAAAAAAAAAAAAAAAAAATTCCCCGCCAAGGGCCGGGGGTACATAAGAAAATATTGGTGGTCACATTCCTAAAGGATTTGCAACCTTGGCTTCAGGGAGTAGATGTGAACTTCATGTTAACATCCTTTTTGGTGTTACGGGAAAGGGCTGTTGTGTGAAATCCTGGTCTGGCAGCACTAATATAAATTCTGACAATTAATACACTGGCAAGATGTCTTAGTCGGTGCCATATTTGTGCCCTTTTCTATGCATCTTACCATTTCTGGAAATGTTGCTTGCATGGTACATTGAGCTGTAATTCACGCGTTCAGAAGTGAATTTCAACTTTTTTTCCCCATCATATTTTTGTATTCCGTTAAATTTTGTGACAATGTCCTGAACAAGTGTTCCTTCAATTTGATATGCAGGTAATTGACTATTATACCAAGAAGAAGATTGTTGCAAACCTTCCTGCAGAGAAACCCCCACAGGAGGTTACAGCTGAGGTTCAAAAGGTACTCTCCTCGTGAAAGGGAGGCGGTTTTCCATATACTTGGCATAGAGTCTGGGAATTTTGGTCATATGTACTCTAATATATTGTTGGATCACTAACTACTCTTGCATTCTCTGACTGTAACTCTGTAAGCCCCAACATTTTTTTTTTAATTTATTACATGTGAACTGTAAGCAGCAGTTGCCCTCAATTTCTGATTTGAGTTACAAAATAGAACTTTAAAAGGGAGCTAATGGTTTCTTGGAATTGCAATATTTAGTTATGAGCAATGCTATTTAGACCTAATTTGTTGATATAATTCACTATGACTTTCGAATTTACTGTGGACAATATTAAATATTAGAACTTGGTGTTCATGCAATAGTTTCAATAAAATTACATTCTTGGCATTTTTTCAATGGAGCATTTATCGGGTGAAACACAGGCTTTCGCATGTTGATTGTGACGATTCATGATCACTCCCATGGATTGCCAAGTTCAATTTTGGCAATATAAATCAAATTTTCACCCTGTAAATCCTACTCCACGCTTCATTCGAAGTTCGACCCAATAAACTTTAGGGTAAGATTTTGAAATTCCCAAATGTCTAGCTGTAGATCTCTGTGCTCCAAGTCTTCCATCAAACATCTTTCTGGGTCCTAAATATGAACACGAAACAATGACGACATCATCAAGAATTGTAAATTGATTTCGAGCTAGTCTTTCACTATTCGCCTTTATATCAGTCATATGACATGGATGCTGAATATTTACTGAGCTCAAGGTGTCATGACAATATACAAGGACCAAAGGGTTTGTGTTTTAATTTAATGCCATGACAATTATCCAGGCCACAATCAAAACTGAGATCGGTAGCGAACCCTATCCATAATTATTGGGTTTTGCAAATTCTGATCAGCTAACTACTTTATAAAAGCTGAAATATCTCGAAAAATACGAATCCTAAAGCTAAGAGAGGGTAGTTTTATGTGAAGAAAACCTTCGTCACTGTGACTCCTCCTCACATCCTCGTTTGCTTTGAAAAAACAAATAGCCATTAACTAACCAGAAATCAAAAATAAGAGAGGCCCAACTTCGGAGCCAATCACAAAGGTCATTCCATGGTGAGTACCGCGGTGGAAATGCCGAAATGAGGCTGGCCTCGTCATCTACAGCTGAAGAACAGAGATCCACCAAGCCAGAAACCCACTGGATCAAGAGGAGAAAAACCTTGAAAACTAGGTATTGGTAGAGGGTTTCCCCAAAAAGAGAAAACCCTTCCAAAAATTGGCGTATGCCGCTTTCTGCGGCGAACACACGGTATTCTTTAGTAAAAGGCGAAAGAATAGTTCGCTTTGTGTTCACCGCGCGGCTGCGTGGTTTGGTTTGTGTTTGGGCTTCGCTTTTTATAGTCATTTGCTCTCTCAACTCTTTCTTTGGCAACCGATGTGGGAATAAGATAAGTTTCTGCTCCAACGCTTCAACAGTTCAACTACAGCCAAGTCTCACACGCCTCTTCTTTCGTGTCTCTGGCTTTCTCTCTGCCTTATCCTCCCATTGGCCATGGTGTCGGTCACTCACCCAGTGGATCCAACGCCTCTAAATGCATCATCAAACTCAGTTTGATTCTCTTTAGATTAAGCTAGTTACATGTGGCTTCTGTGGTACACATTCCTAGAGATGGTAATGGGTCAGTTGGGTCTATACTAAAATTTGTTTAACATACATTTCTCATTTATATATTTATAGTCATGAATAGACGAGTTTGTATTGTGTCTCATAAATCGTGTAAAAGTATATATTTATATCCAATATAGTTATGCTTGTGTCGTTCTAATAATTAAACGAAATTTGATGGTTTAATTTTGTGTTGGGTCGGGATAAATCTATACTCCATAGCTTTGCATTAATTTTGTATTAGCTTTATAAATCATGTTAAGAATTGTATGTATTTGAACATAACTTTAAAAATAAAACATGATATTTATAATTTAATATTACAATAATTTTATATCAATTTCATATTGAATTGGCGAGTTACAATTACCTGCCCTGCACATACCCTAAAAATTGAAAATGATCCTTACATGCTAAATGTTGCCACTTGCCATTATATATTTGATCAAGTCCTCATGAAAAACCAGTATAGGACCAGAAATAAACCAGACCCAGTTCAATGAAATCAAGAATACAAGCTCTCTTGCAACTTCTAAAATGGTTTCAGAGGTTACAAACTTTTAAGTTCCCTTCATAACTCTAGCAGCTATTACCAAGGACCCACTTCCATATCCTGCAAAGAACACCATTGGCATCGTATTCGTGTTGTGGCAAAGACAAATTAAGAGCTGACAATCAACCAAGTTAATAGAGCTCTCATGGAGTTTGTTGGTACATGCATTGTTATGAGCAGAAACAAAATCTAGGAAAAATGAAAGATGAACGATAGATCCAACTGATATAAACTAACTGGCTTGCAATCCCACCACATTACAATGGTTCATCAAGCAGCCATGTGTGACATCAGAAATGTTTTTAAGTAGTTCGAAGCAGGAATACAAGAGCGTAAATGTTTGACAGCATGAGGTATTAGCATTCCCACGTGAGATTAGGCGCAGAGACCTAAATGTCCACAGTAATCTTGGCATCAAGATACGAGAACTCTTGGAAGTAGGCCTTGAAATGCTCGTATGAATGCTTCACATCATCAACCGCACACATTTCTCTAATGCTGTGCATTGATAGTTGCGGGGCACCAACGTCAACAGTACGAATCCCTACACCACTAGCCAGAATGGGGCCAATGGTTGAACCACATGGCATGTCATTGCGAACCACAAAATCCTGCATTGCACAAATTGCTTGGAAATTATAAATTATTCTACGATGTCATCTCATATTGAAGTATCACCTTGAATATGCAAACAGTAGTGTCCCAATTTTATTCCTCAAAATAAACGTCCACTTTTTCTTTTTCTTTTTTCACATTGTGTGCTCATGAGAATGGTGATCCGTGATTGCATAGATTTGATGAGAACAATAAATGAATAGGAATTTATATAATACAG
Source organism: Ilex aquifolium (assembly GCA_951799425.1). NCBI lineage: Eukaryota > Viridiplantae > Streptophyta > Magnoliopsida > Aquifoliales > Aquifoliaceae > Ilex > Ilex aquifolium. The sequence goes on along the minus strand of OX637404.1, from coordinate 26,002,802 downwards.
CAAGTCTAACCGCCTCCACTTTGTAGTACGCAGCAGTTGAATTTTTTTTTTTTTGCATATAGAGGATAATCTGTAGTATGTGGATGAGGTGGTTTGAATGTTTAATTGTGAAACCCCAAAAGAAAAAGCATTTGATATGACTTTTGCTCGAGTCTGCTTTCGCTTGGTACAAAAAAATGGAAAAGGGCTTTGAAATGCTTTGCAAATAAAATAGAATAATTTGGATGTCTCTGAAATTTTGAACCACAACCAACTAAACAAAATCTTCCTTGTTATCACACTCATGAACTCCAGTATCATACGAAACACATTATTTGGGTTAGGGAGATCTGTCACCTGAACAGGAAGCTTGTGCTTAGCTGCTATCTCCCGAAATACGAAGGAAGTGACAGCATTGGTGGCATAACGTTGATTCGCATTATGTTTGATCACAAGCCCCCCATGCAACTTGGGCTGATGGTTTTCTTCATGTTTGTCCTGAGAAGGAACCCCATATTATAAAAAGGTATGTGTCACTGCAAAACAGAGTTTAAGAATAACATACCATGTAGTTAGGATGTAAGGCATGTGCCATATCAGCAGATACCAGGAAACTCCTCTGAATTGCTTTCTCAAGTAACTGAATATAAATTATAGCATTGCAAAAGAAGAAAAAAGCCATCAAACGCCAACTAAAAACAATAACGACAGCAACAGATAAACAAATACATAAGTGCTTACATTAAATGTGTGTTTGTGAAAGCTACTTATGCCACAAAATTCAGCAACTTGGTCTCCCGTGATGGCACAAATTTTTTTTTGTTGGGGGTGGGGGGGGCTGCCAATCTAAAGATCCCAGCCGAGAGCACTAGCCATTTGGAAGTAGAATGACACCTTGACCACCACATAGGATTCCTTTTGGAGGTTTCAGGAGAAAAAGATCTAATGACATGAATTTCTTAGCACTACCCCCTTTTTGCTACAGTGATGCCAATTTTGCTTCCTATAGGTAGTAATAAAAGAGATCATAGCAGCAAACTTCTAGGGAATTTTCTTGTTCTTCTTTGCTTTTTTTTTTTTGGTTGTGTCGGGGGGGGGGGGGGGGGGGGGGGGGGGGGGGGGTGGGGTGTTTACACCAATCCGGTAATTATCACGTGGCTCATCTCTATAGGCAATTCTGTACTAATGCACTTAAAATATGCACTCCACCAGTCAGAAGCAACAGAAATTAGTAAAGAAATTCACACTGTTTATCTTTCTTAACAAATGCAATTTTCCTAATTTTGGTTTATTTTGAGCTTGTCCATGTCAAGTAGTCCTGACATATCCCTGGCAGCATTCAAGACACAAATTGAAACCAAAATTCTTCATATGCTACGCCACAGCTTCTGCACTGTAGTTACAAAATGCAATAAATTCTGAAGCTGAGTTGTTACAACTAAACTCATCATCAAGAAATCAATCTATCTCTACTTAATCTGGATATCGGATTTTAGAATTTTAAAAATCATACTTCGAGAAACCCACCTTAAATGCCAAAACCATTACTAATATTGCACTACAGGATTTGCTGAACCAATTTCAGAATAAAAAATATGAAACTAAAGAGAGTGCCTATTTATCTGAGTATCAATCAATCTGGTGATATTGTTGGCCTGAAAAATTGCAATTAGAAATCAATAATTTGTGAAATAAAAAAACTTGCTAAAGAAAAGGACGAAGTGTATATTTCATTTATTTTGCAGAAGTCATTCTTACGTTCAACAAATTGGAGAAGATGGAATTAGGAAAAACACACTGCAAGTTCACTTGCAAGAATTTTCAGAAGTTATGTCTGACAAACTTCTCAGGGGACATCATGAAGTCATTTCATGTGATAATGTCCACCATGTGTCTTAAAAACAGCATGCTACGGAAAAAATTTCTTACTTCATGATAAAAACAATATTGAAAATGCATATCAACATGTTGGAAAATGTAACTAATCAAGACAATGCTAAACTAAATTTAAAGTGCAAAATGGATATGGAGAAATTAGTACCTTAGAATCTGAGCTGAAGGAACTCGTAATTCGGGATAGAGCATCCAACATGGCAGGAGATCCAGCTCCTTGTGCTGAATTAGATCCAACCTCCTCATGGTCAAACAAAGCCACCATTCTTACACCTGTCTCATCTCCGAGACTACTTTCAGAAGAAGTAGCATCTATCAATGCCTGAAATATAATCCATCATTGGAAAATGTACTTTACCTATTAAAACAATTCTCTCCCACACACACATGCAATACAGGTAATGGGAAGTATAACAAAAGCATTACAGCAATTTCAAGTTCAACTACAAGAAGCAGGCCGCCAAGCTGATTAAAGCCAACTCAGATGTTTCATAAAATCCAGGTTTATATGCACTTGGCACACTCATGACACAAGTTTTTTTTTCAGGCTTGTCACTTACTTCACTGACAAGTTTGGTTCAGTTAGTTTAACTCAGCTGCCTGTATGGTGACAGTGGTAAAACCACTGTTCCTCTTTGTTCAGGGGTGGCAAGTAAAGTTGGGTTGTTGGGAGGCCAGAATTCATAAAATTAACATCAGTATACTAATATCTAACTGGGCTGCGGGACTTTATGAACATGTAATAATAAGACTACATTTAGATAATAAGACTTTGATGTAGAGAAAGAGAGATCCAAATGATAGCAAGAATTAATGTGTATACTACATGTAGATAATAAGACTTGATCCAAACTTCAAACTAGAGGCCAGATATTTTGGTTAGGTAATACTGAAAGGTGACACAATGACTTGACAGGATTATGGGGCTGAATCCCAAAACGCAACACAGATGTCAACCAGCCCATTAGCATCACAGAAGAGGTAGCCAAGTAATTCATTAGTGAATGTGAAGATACCTAGTTCAACTCAACCATGCATTCTGCTCTGCCATGCTACACCATGTATAGGCCACGCATCAAGCATCAAGTCAAACCCGGAAATTGCTGATTGAAGTTGTAAAGAGAATTGGAATTTTACAATATAAATTATTTCAAGATGCCGTATATTTTGTTTTTTAGCCTGATTAAGTATGAGAATGCACCACTGAATATTGACAACAGAACCAGTTAATATGCTGTCAATAACTAGACTTTAGATATAGGAGACAAGTTTAGAACATGACACTACGTGTGTACTTCAAAAGAACCCCAGATTGCGTGATTGATAATTCCATTATTTCTATAACTTATTCCAGTCACACCGGAAATAAAGTTGCATCTGGAAGGTTCTCTAACAAATACTCTCATTAACTAATAGATTGAGTGCAAAGGTTTCCCTTACCATGGCATGAGAAACAAGCACCATATATCCTACAGCACATTAAATTTTGAAAAAAACGGTTGGTAAGTAATATATATAGCACTCTTCCTATGTACTTAATACTTGCACCCAAGGAAAGAAAGAATGCCCATAACCCCACGTTGTAACCGGATCTATCTGCTTGTTAATACATCTAACAGCACATACCTTTAAAGAGCAAAATGACATGCAAAGATTATCAAGTCTTCCAGAGAAAATGAACTCCTTCATTGCACCAGCAACTATACTTGGCTGAGTATCGCATGCTTGTAACTCAAAATCACATATGTCCTGTGGTTTACAGCAAGCCTGATTCGCAAGAATCTAAAAGAAAGAGAAAAATTAGCACAATAATCACAATCAGATGAAGCCCAAAATCTCCAATGTCTAAGCTGAATTTCCCTCGCAGTAGTACCAATGTGTGTGTTTAGGAAATTTTTCTCTAAAGCGTGAACTCTGAACAAGAGAGTCAAAAATATAGAATAACAGGAAGGAAGCAATAAGTAGTTGACATCCTTAACTGCACAGTTCATTACCTGCAAAAGGAGGGGATGGTGCTTTTCGTTATCTTTCTTTCCATCAGTTGGAACTCCACTTTCAACAGGACCATTCTCGGAAGCCAGTTTGTGTAGCTCCGCCTACCAAATTGAATCAGTCAAGTGCACCAGTGCAGAAAAGCAATATAAAAATGCAGATGAATCATGAATCTTTCTTATCAAACACCCTCCACCCCAAAGGGAAATAATTTGACAAAAACCAACACAACAGAAAAATTACCTTAATTGATGTTGCCAAGACTGGAACAAGATGATTATGTGTGTTCACCTTGAATCCATCCTTGACGTCCCTGTCCAACAGAGGCAAAACAAAGATGCTTCTTGGGCCATTCATGCAACTGATATCCCAAAACTATACCACTTCGCATTCATCAACTGTATTAATCACTTCTAAAATAGTAGTACCTGTCCAAGTGAATAGCCAGTGTTGGGATCCGCATTAAGGGCTCTTCAATCTTAATGAGTTCATGTGAGTAGGAATCAGAACCATCATCGTTCTCTCTTCGTACTATTATTCTTCCAGCGACGGTTAAGTCACGATCAAACCATGTATGCCACAAACCACCTCCATATGTTTGGACACCAACTTCCAAATACCCACCTTTTGATACCTAAAGCCATCAAGATTCCACACCAAAATTTTGTTGTTCTGAAATGGATCTCTTAAGAAGAGTATTCTACATATGAATACAGCTAATAACAACAGAAACACGAAATTACCTTTGAAACAGGCTTCAGTTTCAAACAGGGACTGTCAGTGTGAGCACCAACTATATGGAATCCGTTCCCAGCAACATATCTAAACAACAGCTCTATAATATCAGTTTGCAAAAGTAAAATAATCCAATACAATATAAGACAAATTTATTTGCACTGGATATAGTGCGTCAAGAAATCCTCAAAAATTTTCCAATTTGGCTGTAGGAAAGTGCTGAAGTATAAAGCTGAAAGCACATGTAAGTTATTACTTGAACAGTTGAACTTGACCAAACTAGAAATTCTTCCACATAGATGAATTAAAAAACCCAAAATTTCAAATTTTCGCTTTCTCTTATTTTCTTCAATTTTCTCAGCAACCCAGTGGAGAGTAGTCAAAATGTAGTAGACGAACGAATTGAATTCAAGCCATGAAAAATCGAACTAATCAGTGAATCTACACCGTACTTTTTACCAATAGCAAAAGCGACAATTGTAGAGTGATTCCTGGTGAAGAAATATTTCTTCCCAGTCTCTAAACTCCAATCCTCTCTCTCTGAAACCTGCTCATACCCCGCACTCCTCAATCGCTTCTTTGCTTCGTCTGCGAAAATCAAAAGTCCCAACCAAAACCAACAACTTTGATTTCATTCAACATTTTCCCAGCAACCTCTGAGAAAATTAAATTAAGACTAAGAGATGGAAAACTGATGGGAAAGAAAGCGTTACCAACTGCGTGGAAAGCTGTGGGAGAGGCGTTTAAGAAGCTGACCAGATCGGCGGCCACGGAGCTTGCTTCATTTTGCTCTTCCTTCGCCATTTGGGTACTCATCAATTAGCTCTCTTGAGTGTGAATTTGGGTCGATGATAACTATATATAAAACGAGCCTTGCGTGAGATTTACAAAGATTCTGACTGATGGAGGCTCACAAGCAACCTCGTATGTTTGCCAGTTAGGCAAATTGCACTGATGGTACCTAAAGTTTACCACTTATCTCACTTTGGTACTTAAAATTTCAATATTATCAATTTCATTCTCAAAGTTCAAATAATGAGTCAATATGGTTCTTGGCACTAAGTGCCGTTAAAAAAACATACGGAAACTACTATGTGCCTGTCACATGCATCTCTTGAAGGACATTTTTGGTATTTTACAATAATACATGCATCCAACCACTTTTATTCTTTATCTATATACATTAAAAGGTTAATTATTTTTACCTCTATGTGATTTCGATTAGAAACACTTTATCTATTTGACGTTTAAAATTATGGTGAATTATAAATCACATAAAAAAAAAATTGTAAATCAAACTCTTAAAGTATTGATGCGATTCCTATTTGGTCCATGGTGTTTCAATTTACTCAATTTAGTTCTTAAAGTATTGATTTTATTTCTATGAGAGACTTCCATCTATATTTATCAAAAACACCAAACGGTTAGTTAAATTCAAGATACATTTTCGTCTAACTTTTCCATTGTCTTTACCTAACACTTTAACCATAGTTATATTAACTTATACCTGACGAGTAAATGAGTATTTTGTTAACTCATTTATAATAAATTATTAATAAATTTGGATGGTTATAATAAATTTATAAACTTTATAAAAGGTCAATGATAATTAAAATTTATAAATATTTAATTTTGGCCAGTGATAATTGATAGTTAATTTTTTATTTAATATTTATTACGAATATTTCAGATTTATAATATCATGTTTATATATATATATATCTTATTTTTTTATTAATAAATTCGTATAAATGAGTTGACCTCATATTTGGCCTCAAATTTGATAAAAATTTATTAATAAATTAATTTATAATAATTATTTAATTTTATAAATTAATTATTACATAATTTAATAAATTATTATAAAATTAATTATCATTATCCAAAATTAATAAATTTTGTATTAATAAATTTGGGAATTGGTAATAAAATATTAATAAATTTATTGTTAACTCAAATTTGAGCATTTTCGATTTTTCTGTGTTTTTGGCATAGACAATGGTTGCAAGTCATGGTAATGGGAGGAGAGTTAGACGAAAATGCCCCTTTAAATTTAACTGGCCATTTGGTGTTTATGATGGATATGAACAGAAGTCTCATGAAAATAAAGTCAATATTTTAAAAACTAAATTGAGCAAATCAAAACTTTAGGGACCATTTGGTGTTTATGATGGATATGAACAGAAGTCTCATGAAAATAAAGTCAATATTTTAAAAACTAAATTGAGCAAATCAAAACTTTAGGGACCAAATAAGAACCTCATCAATACTTAAGGGTATGATTTGTAATTCACCTTTAAAATTATGCAATACCAAAGTAAAAACGAAAAGTGTGATCCACACACCCAAAATATATTATGAAATTTGTTTCTATTTATTTCCCTATAAAAGAATATTATCTAAGCATCTAAAATATCATTTATAATATATTATATACCTAAATGGGTAGAGCATCAGTCCCAAATAAAAAAATATAAGAAAAATAGAAGTGATTTTCAGTCCCAGATCAAAACCTCACTTGAGAGAAAAAGAGGTTTGATATGTTTGATTGAAATGTGTTAGTTTGTTATTATGTTTCATTAGTTTTATGGTCAAGAGTAAATCAGACAAAAAATTTAATTTTAATACGCGTGTATTATAATAATTTTTTAATTCAATTAACGGCATCAATTATTTTATTCTAATATATAACTATAAAAAAATAATGTGTATAATTTTAAACGTATAATAAATAAAATTCTTCTAACCAAAACCACATGAAATAAAAAACAATTAACCCTACATTAAACATATATACCCAAGCATCCATCTTCTTCTTCTTTTCTTTTTTTAACCTTTTCTATCTTACACACTTCACATCATTCTCTCTCTCCCCAATTTAGCCTTCACTGTGCACGTCTCTGTCTGTGCCTCCGGGCAGAATTCATTTGATAGAATTACAGATATGGGGATTGCTGGAAATCTCAGTTCATACAACTCCAATTCTTCAATTCGCAGGGTAACCCTTTTTCTAGAAATCCTGAGAACTCTCTCTATCTCTTTATTTCCTGCTAAGAGCCTTTGATGTTACAGGTTATCTGGTGATAGAGTCATTTGCAAGCCCCTGAAAATATAAATAGTGATGGGCCTGGCCCAAAATTTTGGATCAAACCCAGAATTACAGATGAGACCTAATTCAAAGGTCCAGTTTAGGAATGCAAGTTAGGTCCACCGCAAGAAGGAGGAAATTAGGTACACTGCGCCATCTTGAGAGAGAGTCAGGTCAACCGCTTCATAGCGAGAGATTCAGTTCATAACTGATAGACGAATAGGTCTCCTTGGGACGCGCACATCACCTCCTCCGTGGAATTATCTCACATGTTACGAGAAGGCCGCCACCTCCACCAAAGCACCTCACCTAATACGAGAAAGACGTCTCAATCTGTTAGGAGGGGGCAATAAATTGTAAGCTCCACTTACACAAGGGGACATCTCACACCTATCACTCATACTTGAGCACCCTATACTCTTTGAAGTAATAAAACATTCAGGTCATCCTAACCCTTCACAGTGAAGTAGGTTACCATGACCGAACCACTTAAATTGTATTTTGCTTGTGTTGACTCTCCTTATTTATTACTGCATTAAATACTTGACAGGTAGTGCATAAATACATTTTGTGCATCATCAGATAGCATGAGAAAAGAGGATGGACCAATTGCTTGATGAAGAATTAGGAGATGGGTTTGATAGTATGATCGAAATTGCATCTGGGGTCACTGGTTTTGCCTTCCCCCCTCTCTCTCTCTATCTTCCCCTCCAATTCGTCTATGCTTTCCCTGCCCCCAAACCCCACAAATCCCTCTCTCTGCGTCTTTTACTCTGTCTCTCTCTCCAATTTGTTTATGTTCGCTCCTTTCCCTCAAAATCCACAAATTTCCCCTGTTTGTTTCTCTCTCTCTTTCTTGAATCTCAAATCCCACAAACACCCATTTTCTTCAAACCCACAAATCCCACAAACTCCCAAATGCATACATGCATAGAGATACACAATATGACCCCCATCATTGGCGTAATGAAGAATTCGGTTTGAATTGGATGTTGAATTGCACTTGTGATTCCACTTCGCTCTTTCTAATTTTCTCTCTCTTTCTCCCTCTCTCTCTTGAACCTCTGATTCGTTCTCTAAAATTGGTATGGTTCATTGAGATTTTGTGTTTGTTTTTTAGTGGTGTAGATTGCAGTGGTGGGGTTTGGGTGTGTAGGTGGAGGTGGAGGTGGTGGTTGGCTTATAGATAATGTGTTCGTGTTACTACTACCTAACTGAGTTGGCTTGCGGGGAGGGTGGTGATGAACGAATTTTGGATGGTGAAGGGGCAATGGAGGTGGTGGCAACTGACGGTGGGGAGTTTATAGAGGGCGGAGGAAGGTGGGGACATATGGTTGGGGCAAGGCTTTTGAGTTTTGAGAGAAAGAGAGAGATTTCAATTTTACCATTTCTTCCAAAAAAAATTTACCCTAAAATATGCTTAAAGAAATGCACGTGGCACACACATGATATTTTTTGTTTATTTTTTTAACGACAGTTAGTGTTAAGGGCAACATTGACTCAATATTTAAACTTTGAGGGCGAAATTAAAATTTAAGGACTAAAGTACAATGAGTGATAAATTTCAGGGATTATTGGTGCAATTTATCCTTACTATGCGCTTTTTTTTCAAGTTTCACTGTTTCACCTGCTATTACTGGATGGTATGTTTGGGATAAGGGTTAATGCTGGCTAGTTATTTTCTGAGGTTATGTTCATGTGTTGGGTGAGATTATTCTTATTCCAGATTCTAGATTGTGTTGGGTGAGATTATTCTTATTCCAAATTCTAGATTGTGTTTGGTTCGATTGGCATTTGTTCTATACCTTCTAACAAGATTTTTTATACCTAATAATCAGTGCAGAACTACCATGGGCCCAAGGGCCATTGCTCCCCTAATGTTTCCAAGATAAACCTGATTAGGTCTAGAAAAATACAATAAGATCTTATTATTCGACACGAATTTATTAGGTTTGAGTTTGATCTTAACGGGTTCGGGTGATAAACCAGTAGATTTTTCTAACTCGCGTAATAAATAGGTCGTGTTCGATTGGCGAGTGATGGTGCTCAAAATCTATCTACAGAACAGAATGGGGTGAGGCCCAAAGGGGCTTCGTGTATGCTTATGACAGAGGATGTATTAGAGGTTAAAGTTGTAGCAAAGACAAAAATATGAGTAGTTCATCTCAGCCGAATGACTAAGGCTACATCCACTATAATGGGAGACTATTGCTCCTTGAGGATAACATTACTTGGGGAAGAAGGTTACAGTTACAAATGATTTGGTTGAGAGCCTTTTTACAAAAAATTCCCTTTTACAGTCATCTAGAAAGGCCGCTTGGATTGTCTTTGATGAGGCCACTAGAGATTTTGAACTCAAAGAAATGGGCTCAGACTTAAATCCATCTTTATCAGCGGATAATATAAATAGAGGTGGCAATCTTAACCCATTACCCATTAATCCGTCCATAAATAAATGGGTTGGGTACCTATATTAATTAATATAGTTCTAAATGGGTTGGGTACCTATATTAATTAATATGGTTCTAAATGGGTTGAGTAATATGATTCATTTTAATTAAGCGGGTTAATATGGATTACAAATGGGTACCCATTGAGTTGAATATCATCTTTTTATTAAATAACACAAGTAATAAAATTAAATAAATATAATAATATACCAAAAAATACACACACTATTACACCAAAAAATACACACATATACACTAATACACCAAAACATACACACACTAGTACACCAAAAACACACAATAATACACCACACATGACCCACGGGCCGACCCATGTCCCATGAGCTAACTCAATCTATGGGTCAACCCAAGACCCATGGATTGATCCATGACCCACGGATCGGTAACACCGTACGCTTAAACATAATATAAGAAAAAATTTCAAAATAATTTTAAAAAAAAAATAAAAAAAAAATCGGTAACACTGTACGCTTAAACATAATATAAATAAAAAATTCAAAATATTTTTTTTTTTTTAAAATTAAAAAAAAAAATTCGATGACGCCGTACGTTTAAACATAATACAAGAAAAAAATTCAAAATAATTTTAAAAAAAAAAATTAAAAAAAAATCGGTAACACCGTACGCTTAAATATAATACAAAGAAATTTTTTTTTAAAAAAAAATTAAAAAAAAATCGGTGATACCGTATGCTTAAACATACCACCTGGTAGTGTGTGTGTGTATATTTGTATTTTGGTGTACTACTAATGTGTGTATGTGTTTGTGTTTTGGTGTACTAATGTGTCTATTAAGAATTTTAATTATTTTATTGGTTAATCGGTTTAACCCAACCCATTATAAACTCAACCCATTATAACCCATTTACTAGGTGAGTGAATAATGGATTGGATTTATTTTAGCCCAATCCAATTTAACCCAACCCACAACCAACCCAACCCACCCATTTGCCACCCCTAAATATAAATATCTGCTTATCACTCTATTATTAGTTTAATAGATTGCCCAATTTGTTGCAAAATTATGGTTTTAAATTAAAAATTTTGTGTTGTAGAATTAGCCGGTAACGCGGATCATGTCGTGTAATTTGCTTCATTAATGAATCATGTTCGATTTTGTGATTTTTATCCATTTAATAAACGAATCGTATATAAGTTTGGTGATTTTTAACACAAATTTACTAAAATTTGACACCATTTTACATGACCCGACAAGATTGTCAGAGCTAAACCTAATATACATGGGATGGTCAGGGGGGGGAGCCAGAAATCTTGTGCAGTGGGGGCAACTTAGACTCGTTAATAAATTAAAATTATAATTTTAGTACTATTTTCATGAAAAAAATTAAATTTTGATCATTTTTATCAGTATATTATCATTAAAAAATGTTAAGGGAAGGCACAACCCATGTAATGATGTACAGAAAGAGCCAACAAAAAAATTAACCATCTTTAAATCTTCAATTGAACCATAAGTCTTAGATTATCATTGTCGATTGAGGAGAAAAATGAGAGGAAATAGGATTGAATCGATTGCTTGATTTGTCGAGGGGTAAGGAAAAATTGGTGCTCAAGCTAGTAGATTTAACCCCTTGAGAGTAAGTTATATTGCTCACTTGTCTAATGTCACTTGCTTATATATCTAGGCAAGCAATGTTATTGTAACTTAATTTGTTGACTTAATTCACTATAATAATTGGATTGATTGTGGGGCATATTAAACATTGAAATTTGGTGTTAATATAATAGTTACAATTAAACTACATCATTAGATTAATAAATTAGGTCAATTTTTTAAGTATAAATAGTATATTACGCTATTTGGGCCTATGCAATAAAATATGAGTAATACTACTGAGACATAATTTATTGACCTAATTTATTTTAACTATTAAATTGACTGTAGATCCCACTAAATATTTGAATTTAGTGTTAATTTAATGACTATAATAAATTTTTTAATAATTAGATCAAATTTTTAAACCACAAACACATTTTCATAAGATATTTCACGGACAAAAGACAAAGTTTTAGCCAACTCTGACAAAGTGGACAGTTAGTCATCTCAAAAATGATATGATCTAATGGTGGACAACTTGCCAACACAAAATCTATTACCTATGTTGGACATCTTTTTGCGCTTCCAAAACTGAAGGCAAACATGATTCACGCGTAAAAAACACTCATCTTCAACCTTGCACCTCCATCCTCCATGGACGAGTACACCTAAACTTCTGTAAATTACCATGCAAAAAAACTCAAATTATGTCAAGTAGATTTCTTTCAGCTTTCATAGTGGGGGCAAATTATCAAAAACTTAAAAGTTTTTTAAAATATTAAATATAATCTAAAATTTTTCAAAATTTCAATGAGGGCAATTGCCCTCACTGACCCACTGTAAATCCGCCCCTGGGGATGGTTGTAGAAATTGATCAATTATGCTTGATTTATTATGCCTAGTGACAAAAATGTACTGGATGGAAGTCTAAAAAACTAAATAATCACGAGATCAAGTATTGGGGACAATGAAGGGTGTAATGCATTCGACTCTATGCTCTGTTAGTGGAGTAAATATTCGTCGTAACCGTCTAATAAGAAAATCATAAAATAAATAAAGTGGACCTCATTGTCTTACATAGAAGTGGTTACATACTATATGGATGTATGGTTATTTAATTTTGGATGAGTGGTTATTACTGTTGTGATTCTGGATTGAAATTAAAATGGAATTGTTCATTGCTTGATTAATAAATCAGACATATGACAAAAGTGGGTTCATTTTTCACAATTATTGTAATAGATAAAACTATAAAACGTATCCTTCAATGGATCTGATTTGGATCGGACTTTCGTTTAATCTGAATCTTATTATAGATTTTCAATTGAAACCGATTAGATGACGAATTTTGTTTTTTCAAACAGTTTTCGCATTGGGTTGAAAATCAGATATCCGATTTGAAAATTAGGTTCGATTCTAATAAATTAAGAGTAATGCTATTGAGACCTAATTTGCTGAACTAATTCACTATGATCTTTGGATTGACTATAGGACCCATCAAACATTTGAACTTGGTATTAATTCAATAGTTCTACTGAAGCCACATCATTATGTCAGCAAATTATGTTAGATTTTTAGATCCAAACAGTATTACTCATAAATTAATTGTGGCGAATTTAACAACTTACATTTGAATTTTGAGTCAATTCATTAAACAATCACTTAATTTTATCATATTAACATATCTATATTTGTATAATAAAGTACAATACAATTCAAATTTCAAAAGATAAACAAAATGACTTTTGTTATTCGCGGTTGAGATCGTTTTAAATTTTATTTTAAAGTTAATCTAACGGCTAATATTAACGCCCCAAATTTAATACGAAAAATAGGCCCCTAAGGGTGTGTTTGGAGTGATTTTTTAAGAGTGATTTTTTAAAAGTACTTCTAGGAATAATTTTTCATAAGTACTTTTAAAAAAAAAAATAGTGTTTGAAACCGCTCCACCACTACCTCTACCACCACCACCCACACCGCTCCACCCCCACCAACCCCACCCTACCATACCCACCACTACCACCACCACCGCTGCTATCACTACAACTATCACCATTGCCACCCACGGTTGTTACCACCATTACGGTCATCGCCATACTCACCAAAACCATCACCGTTTCCCATCATCACCATTGTCGTCCACCACCACTACCACCTCTCACCCCCATTACAATCGGTGCTTAAATTTTTTTATCTCTCTTCTATGTTTGTGATTTGATTTTGGTGTGTGAATACAAATATATTGACTTTTTTTTTTATTACTCCGTACCTTCGGCCACGAAAAATAACTAGTATATACATATAATTTGGTAGTTTGGTCTTTCCCGCGAAAATCAAAAGATATCCAACTATATAAAATAACCGCCTTGTCATCCAAAAAGTTATTTGACAGGAATACCCTTCACAAATTCCCTTTTTCACACGCAATTTAATTCAATTTTTCACCACAGTTGCAAGACGACAAGGGTACATTTGACTTTTAAGTACGCACCTGAACTAATTCTGTTATTTCCTCCATTGTTTCTCTTCGTCGTTTATCTTTGACTTTTAAATACGCACCTGCAACTAATTCTGTTATTTCCTCCATTGTCTCTCTTCCTCGTTTATCTCTCTACCAATTTGCAAGCTCAGAGATCAGCTTTCATGGCGAAAACCAAGAACATCAAGAACTCCCTCATATCTCTCAACCCATATTTTTTCTCTCACTTACTCTCACTTTTTCCATTCAATTCACTCCTCTCTCCCAAAAAGAGCCCAAGAAACCATCATCTCTGTCCATCACCAACCCTCTCAATCTTCTACATCTCTCTCTTCATCTTCTTCACCTTCTTGGGGATTTTCATCCTCAGTTTCATACTTATTTTCCAGAATTCATCGCCATGTTCTCTGATCTCTCCTTCATCTACATTCACTTCAATTACTTTCCCTTCTCTCTCACCCCAGCTCTTAGCCTCTTTCTCAGCTATAGTTTCAGACACTCACGACGATGATGAGCCGAGACTGTCCAACAGTGTGATGGTGCCATTGCCACCCCATAGGCTGTCTGGAAATCTTTCAGATGAGGAGAGAGAATTCTGGGAGCAGCCTGATGGAGAAGGGTACAGGCCATGCTTGAACTTTAGCCTTGAGTATCGAAAAGCATCGGCCAGGATTTCAAAGGAGAAGAGGAGGTTCTTGGTCGTGGTGGTTTCAGGAGGACTAAACCAGCAGAGAAATCAGATTGTTGATGCAGTTGTTATAGCCAGAATTCTTGGAGCCGCATTGGTTGTACCAGTTTTGCAGGTTAATCCCATTTGGGGAGACGAAAGGTAAAAATAATCCACCCCCCCCCCCCCCCCCCTCTTTTGGTTCTTTTGGATTGTAAATTTAGTGGAATTGCTGAGTCATGTATGGTAATCCGATTGTATATGAGTCTGTAACTTGCAACTTCTACGAAATCTGTACAATGGGTGGAAAGAAATTATTGATAAAAAGGTTTTTGTTGATTATGGTGTGATTTATTATCCTTTATGTTTAATCTTGCAGTGAATTTTCGGACATCTTTGATGTTGAACATTTCAAGAAGACTTTACAAGCTGATGTTCGAGTCGTATCAACTCTTCCATCCACACATTTGGTTTCAAGACAGTCAATTGAAACTCAAATTCCTTTCCATGTCCCTCCGCTTTGGATTCGTGCCAGATTTTTCAAAGAAGTAAGAAAACCTCTAGTACTTTGTTCTTCCAAATTAAATCATTTTTCACAGCAAGAAATGAATTTAAGGTTTGGGGAAGGTAAAAGGTGTGATTTGGCGGTTGAATGGAAGTTTGAATTCATTTTAGTTGAATATGCACTGTATTGGTTTAATGGAAATATAATTCCCACAGACCATGAGTACCATTTTAGCGGAGAGGTTGATTTGCGAACTTGAATCAATATTCTTTAGGCAAACGAGCATTTGTCATTGCTCTAAGTCCGACATTTCTTCATGGTCCTCTAAAATATTTCATATAATTCAGCCAATTTCTCACTGAGCTTAACATTTCTGTTGCATCTAGAATGGCTGCATTATTCATAGACTGTTGTATTTGGTTCCTATAGCTGAATGAAGAAGGTCTTCTTGTACTGAAAGGGCTAGATTCTAAGCTCTCCAAGAATCTTCCCCCTGATCTTCAGAAGCTTCGATGCAAGGTAGATAAAAACAATCAGTTCCTATCTAGTTTAGAAAAAAAATCATCACCACTACAACCGTTCTCATTCCCATATTATCTGTCAGGTTGCTTTCCATGCACTCAGATTTGCAGCTCCAATTCGGGAGCTTGGGAACCGGCTTGCTCGCAGAATGTGGATTGAAGGTCCATATATTGCCATTCATCTCAGGCTAGAAAAGGATGTGTGGATCAGAAGTGGATGTCTTACTGGTTTAGGCCCAGAATATGATGACATCATCGCCAGTGATCGGGAATCTCGCCCTGAATTCCTCACTGGAAGGTTGAACATGAGCTATGCTCAGCGAAGGCTCATGGGATTATGTCCTCTTAATGCGTTAGAAGTGGCAAGGTAAATTAGACACCTTATTGTATGACCATGTATATAAGGCTGCACTTCATTTTCTTTTATGACTATGACTAAAGAGACTTAAATATGGTGGAAAAGCAGACTCCTCAAGGCTTTGGGTGCACCAAAAACTGCACGAATTTATATTGCGGGAGGAGAACCATTTGGGGGCAGACTGGCCTTGCAGCCTCTTGTGGAAGAGTTTCCAAATGTTATGACAAAGAACTTGTTGGCAAGAAATGGTGAGCTTACACCATACATCAACAGATCATCTGCTTTAGCAGCAGCAGACTACATTGTCTCACTGAGCAGCGATGTCTTTCTACCTTCCCATGGTGGTAACATGGGCCGAGCTATGCAGGTACATATGCAAGCTCATACCTGTTGGATTTGGCGGATGACTCTCTTCATTCGACCCCCTTGAACTCAGACAAAGTCTCAAAACCCGTCTTTTTCTTGACAAAGCAAATTCACTTCTAATGATCCTACTTTTCAATGACAAATTGCCAAAACCATGTCTTTTTGATTAAATTCTAGCGTGCTTGGTTTCTTTTGTTCCTCGCAATCATTCCTTTTTCTAGTTTACTGAGTTTGATTCACAGGCCAAGTCACACCACCATAACTATTTCCTATGGGCAGAATTTCAGGGGTAGTGGACACAAATTGCTTTTGATCTGTGAAGTTGTAAATGCTAGCATTTCTGGAACAAAAACAGCATATAGTGAGCCTTAATTTCATGTTTTTGTTGTTTACTTCACAGGGCCACCGTGCATATGTGGGACATAAGAAATATATAAAGCCCAATAAGCGCATGATGCTTCCTTTCTTTGAAGAAGCATCCATTTCAAATGCAAAATTCAGCAGCATCATGAGAAACCTGCATAGAAAATCTCGGGGCCATCCCGAGCTGAGGACTGACAGGAGAGATCGAGATGTGTTAGCTTACCCGGTGCCTGAATGCATGTGTAAGCACTGAAACACGCCACGATTGTTTTGTAAATACTGAGGCTCACAATTTGTAAACAAATTGAGATAACTTTCGATTCATTAGGAACCCCCCAACTGCAGGACAGATAGTTGTTTGTTGCTATGCTATCCTATCGATTTTCTCTCTCTCAGAGAAAGTTCAACACAAGGTGATCTTTTTCCCCCCTCGCAGCTTTGGATTACAGATTTCACAAGCATTTTCTTTTTCTTTTTTAATGGTGATGATTTGCAGTGAGCATACTGTCATTGCTAGATGAATGTACTATTCAATAGACCTGGGAATTAGCTTCAAGAACTAGATTGGATTAAGCCAAATGAATAAGCCACCCTTTGATTCACTAAATAGATTTGCAATTGAGAGAGAGTGAGAGATTGAACTTGATGCTGTTTGACTTGCTTGCAAAAGAAACATAAATGGTCTTGACAGCAATAGCCATTCTTAAGCTTTGGCATTTGAAATGATGACAATTCTACCTGAGTTCAAGCATGAAAATCAATCCTTCTAAATCGGGAACAAACTTTCTGTCACATTTTAATCAAAACTTTCTAGCACTTGATCAAATCCTGTTGTAGACGAAAGCATCAACTTTCTTTGTATTAACTTTTACCTGCGTGCACTCGGAGAGAACACACATACTCCGAATGTAGGTGGGGAGTTAAAAGAGGTTGACATACGTGTCTTTAACACGAGGATACTAGGCCCGGCCCTAGGCATAGGCCACCTAAGGTACGAAATTTTAGAGGGTACCCAAATATTTTACCCTTTTAGTGTAATGAAATTAACACTCCAATTGAAATATTAAACTACATAAAAAAAATATATTCTTTTCCGAATGTATGTGTTGCTTATAGAATTTTGTTAACTATATCGGTAACAATCACTTCAAGAGAAAGGAGTTTTTCAAAACTTAAATTAATAAAATCTTATTTATGGTCAACTATGTCACAAAAAAGATTGAATGTATTAACTATATTATCTATTGAGAAAGATTTATTAACAAAATTTGAATATAAGAACTCGAACAATATTGTTGTATCTAAAAAAGTAATTAATACATGAAATATTAATAGGGCCCATGTAAAATTTTCGCCTAAGACCCCCATTTATGTTGGGCCACATTGGATGCGATCGAATTAACTAATTCAACTCTGCTTGAACCTATATTTTTTCTAATATAATTTTTTTAAAAAAATTCCCACAATGATTTATCACTACTCATTGTATAGTATTAGAGTTTTCACTTATGTGAAATGGTTTATGGTAGGTAATCTATCACTAAGAACAATTAAGAAAAAATGTATTGGATGAAATCCAAAACACATAAAACTTGATCTAAAAGGTTGAAGATTTTATCAGAAACATTTTGTGGTTCCATTGTAATTATATACATCAAGGACGGGGTAAGTGATATTAGCCCAAAAAGGGTGCTCGAACCCTCCCTGGTCTAAGCACCACCGAATCATCCCTCCCAACAACTATTCTTTTAGCTTCGCGACCACCAAACCACCAAATCAAAGTCGTCGTTCCACCTTCCCCGTCCGGAGATCTCCGATTGCGGTTAGAATTCGAATCATCTCTCTCTCTCTCAAGCGCGCACACACACATAGGCACAAACATATGCACTCACCGATGTATATCTGTTAGTTATTGCGCAGAACCGATGTTGTTAGGACTCGGTTTTACTCATATTTGTTGTTGTTATTGCACTAAGTCTGATTCCCTGAAATTAGGGTTTGGCTTATCAAATTGAAATTCCATTAGATTCACAACAAATTTTAATATTTAATCTATGTATTTGTATTTGTTCAAAAAACAAAAACCTATGTATTTGTAGAGTGCGATTTTTTTTGGTCATATAGATTTAAACTGATATTCTAATCTATTTGATTTGCTATTGGTCTTAACATGCACAAAGTGATTGCACCAACGTTTGAATCTAGAACCTTTTAGTGTGCTTAATTCTAGACCTAGTAGTGACTGCGTAATATGGGGTGAGATCCCCTTCGAGTACATTTTCTCTTCAATTCCCTTATTGGTACACTTCTACCCATGCATTCAAGTGGACCCATTATATACAATTGGGCTCCTCACTCATTAATTGTGAATGATACATCAAGAAGGGAATTGAAGAGAAAATGTATCGGAGGGGATCTAGATCCGTGTAATATCTCTATTGTCCGCACAAGAGATATTACAAAAGGCTGTCTGTAAACTTCTTTTTTATTCTCAAAAGGTCCCAGAATTTTTTTTTGCTGTTAGAGTTGAGGGAATAATTTGTAAAATTGTCATCAGAATAGGCTAGTCTTTACATTACTTTATTTCTCAATATTGGCATGCTACACTCTGTCATTAATCTCATTTTAGTTGTATATGAAATTGAAATGCCTTTCTATAAGCTTTTGCATCTGTTTGATCTAATTATTATATGGGTGTTTGATTTTTACAACCTAACTGGTTTCCTGCATGTAATATACTCTCACCTATGGAGAACTGAAATCTTATTTCATTAAAGCTAAATGTCTGACTTTGTGATTGCAACCATTGCAGCATAGGTACATATATCTATGGCTTCCTTTCGAGCATTTTTGAACAGTCCCGTAGGCCCCAAAACAACTCATTTCTGGGGTCCTGTAGCCAACTGGGGATTTGTCGTTGCTGTATGCTTCTGCACTTATGATGCCTGATACATTTACTTACTGCTTTACTATTTACTGCAGATCTTGTAAATAAATTTTAAACTGGTTGCTACATCGTATGACTTTATTTCTGAAAACTGAATTGGTGGACTTGGCAGGGGCTAGTGGACATGCAGAAACCCCCGGAAATGATATCTGGCAACATGACTGCAGGTTGCGAATATCTGATTTAAAAGGAAGGTGGACTTTAATGATTATTATTCTAACGCACCTCCTTTTTGTTACTGCAGCAATGTGCGTATATTCTGCTTTATTCATGAGATTTGCATGGATGGTACAGCCTCGCAACTATCTTCTTCTAGCATGCCATGCCTCAAATGAATCAGTGCAGCTCTATCAACTCTCCCGTTGGGCAAAGGGTCAGGGGTAAGTAACTGACGAAGTGATGTCAATTGCATATCTTTGTGTGTTAGCTTTGTTTTCATCCCTCTTTTTGATCAGAATCTAATTACCACACTCCTCCATCCGGCCTTTCTTGGACCCTGTTGTTGGCCTATTCTAAATCAAATATCTAGACTGTTTGAGTTTGACATAAAAATTTGCCCGTGCCATAGCTGTTAGTTGCACCACAAAAGCAATTTGGTTGCATATGTGAGATAACCAAGATATCAAAGCATCGGCCTATCTAAGGGCCAGTTTGGCAATCTGGCCGACTCCCTACATGGAGAAAACATATGTTGTTTTACTTAAATCTCATATGCTTAACCTCTCTTTATCATCGAGAGAGGTCCCTCCTTGAAATAGGGATGAGCAGAACGGCTTCGGTATCGGTAAGCATTCCCTGCCTTTTCGGCGTAGAAGGGTCCAAGTGTTTGTTATTAACCAACTAAGTCTACTCACAATTAGTTACAGTGAACCTCAACACACTGCATCAGCTCAACCAAATCCAGCTGATCAACACACGTGAAGCTGTTGTAACTAACTCCACTTATCTGTCCAGCTCAGCAAGATCTGTAAGAAATTGACAGTTAGTTAGCCTAAGAATTGTGTATAAATACAACATCATGTATAGATTAAGTGTGTAAGGAATTAAATCAAGAATGAAAATTCTCTGTCTTTATCTTCTTCATTTCTCTGAAACTCTGAACTTCATCATGGTATCAGAGCTGTAAATCAGACAAATGTCTGTATCAATGGCAACAAATTCAGTAGGTACTTCTCCTTCATCTTTTTCTTCTTCGTCTTCAACTACTATAAACACAGTCGCATCTCAGTCTCCTATCTACCTTCTGTCAAACATTTGTAACTTGATATCTCTTCGTCTGGATTCTACAAATTATGTGTCATGGAGATTTCAGATCTCTACACTGTTACGTGTTCATTCTCTTTTCAACTTTCTTGATGGATCGAATCCATGTCCAGTGCAATTTCTTCCTGATAAAAATGGTACAGCTACTGCCGAATTCAATCCATAATATCAGCAGTGGATTGTCCAAGACCAAGCACTATTGACACTAATAAATGCTACTCTCTCACAGTCAGCTATTACACATGTTATAGGGTACACTACTTCCCAAGAAGTTTGGCTAGCTTTGGAAAGAAGGTTTTCTTCTTTATCTCGAGCAAATATCTTACAACTAAAGACTGTTTTACAAACAATTACGAAAGGGACAGAATCCATAGATGAGTATTTGCAGAAAATAAAAGAGTCTCGAGATAAGCTTGCAGCAGTTTCAGTTCTTGTAGAAGATGAAGATTTGCTTATATACACCTTGAATGGATTGCTAGCTGAATATAGTGCCTTCCAGATTGCAATTCGAACCAGATCACAACCACTTTCTTTGGAAGATCTGCACTCTCTTCTTAAGGCTGAAGAACTATCCATCAAAGTCAACTCAAAGTCGCAAGTGAGTTATTTCAATCCTACTGCCATGATAGCACCACAAATCAGACTGCCCTTCTATAACAACAATGGTAGAAACTATTCAAGTCAATGAAGAGGAAACAAAGGTCGCAATGGTAACAGAGGAGGCAGAAATCAGAAGGTCACAATAACAGATTCAATACACAGTAGCAAAAGTCTAGCTCAAATGAGTCAAATCAATACAACCAAAACAGATCTCCACCAGTTACTTGTCAGATCTGCAACAAAATTGGTCAAAATGCTGCAATTTGTTATCATTGCATGAATACTGCTTATTAGGGCCAAAATCATCAATCCTCAGCTTCATTTAATGCTATGACTGCTACTTCAGACTATTCTCCTCCTAATCAGCAGTTCAATCCCAATGATTTTACATATGAATATTCACCTTATACTGCTATGACTACTACATCTTGTCAACAGAGTCCAAATTTTTAACTTACTGATACTGGTGTTTCGCATCACATCACTTCAAGTCTTGCAGATCTGTCTTTTGTCTCTCCTTATTTTGGTGAAGACAAAGTGTCTATTAGAAATGGACATGAGTTACCTATCACTCATACAGGTCTATCTCTTCTTCAAACTCCTTCTCACTGCTTCAAACTTAACAAAGTCCTTCGTGTACCTTCAATTGCTACAAATCTCATCTCTATCAAACAACTATGTCTTGATAATAATTGTCAATTCATATTTGATGCTAATTCTTTTGTCATTTAGGACAAAGCCACAAGGCAAGTCCTCTACAAAGGTAAGAGTAGCAATGGCTTGTATCCAATCAATGCTCTCAACAATTTCAACTCTTCTTCTAATGCATATCTTGGTACAAGGATCACTGATCAGTCTTGGCATGATCGCCTTGGGCATCCATCTACTTTTGTTCAACAACAGATTCTTTCTCAACTGAATCTACCTACTTCTTCTGCTAAATCTACTTCCTGCATTTGTGAGCACTGTCTATATGAGAAGATGTCTAAGCTTCCTTTTTCTCTTTCTAAGTCTTTTTCTACATCTCCTTTACAGATTGTACAAAGTGATATTTGGGGTCTTGTACCTCAAGTTTCACCTTATGCTTTTAGATATTACATCTCATTTGTTGATGATTGTACCAGATTTACATGGATCTTTCCATTAGTAAATAAATATGATACCTTTGATGTTTTTGCTAAGTTCAAGCCTTATGTTGAGAATCAGTTCTCTCATAAATTGAGAGTATTTCACTTTGATGGTGGTGGTGAATTTACTAGTTTTCAGCTTTAGCATTATCTAAGTCAGTATGGTATTCATCATATGAAATCCTGTCCTCACACCCCTCAGCAAAATGGCATTGCTGAGAGGAAGCACAAGCATATTACTGAAACTACTTTGTCTCTCTTGTCTAAAGCATCTTTGCCTCCACCCTTCTGGTTTCATGCATTTCCTGCAGCCACTTATCTCATTAACAGAATGTCTAGTAAAACTACAAAATCCAAAATCACCTTTTGAACTTCTCTATCACGCCAAACCAGATTATTCAACTCTTAAAATGTTTGGGTGTGCATGTTATCCTCTTCTCAAACATTATACCAAACATAAATTTCAACCTAAAACAACTCAATGCATTTTCTTAGGTTATCCTTTTGATTACAAAGGATACCTCTGCTATGATCCTAAATCCAACAAGATCTTTATCTCCAGATATGTAATATTTGATGAAACATTGTTTCCTTTTTTTCTGATTCTGCTCATTTCCCACAATTTACTCCTCCTGATCTTGATCACGGGTTGCCTTCTTCTTCTTATGACACATCCTCACCTCAACCCTCAGTGTTGGGACCACATCTTTCTTCTGCCCAGCATGATGTGTCTCCTTTTCTTATTCATCACTTGTCTTCAATCCAGCAGTCATCTCAGTCTCCAAATTCAATTCCACCATCTTCTCTTTCTAATGTCGTACCACCTACTACATCACATACTTGACCTTCCAGTCTTGTACTCACGTAGTCTTCAGTGTCTGTACCTCCAGTTTACCTTCATTAGCCACAATTCCTTCTACTCATCCCATGACAACAAGATCCAAGTCTGGTATTTTCAAACCAAAGATCTACTCAGCTACTACAACTCTGGCTGAACCTACCTCCTTCCCCTCAGCATCCAAGTCTCCTGAATGGAGACAGGCTATGTCTGAAGAGTTTTCTGCATTGCAGCTGCAAGGTACCTGGTCCTTGGTTCCACCATCTCCTCATCAGAATCTTATTGGTTGTAAATGGGTCTATCGAATCAAATAAAATTCTGATGGTTCAATCTTTAGGTACAAAGCAAGACTTGTTGCTAAAGACTTTCATCAAGAGCCTGTCATTGATTACCATGAAACTTTTAGCTTTGTGGTGAAACATGCCACTATCAAACTCATTCTTGCTCTTTCTAAAAATTTTAATTGGCCTCTCCACTAGTTAGATGTCAAGAATGTTTTTTTTGCATGGTTCTCTTCATAAGGATGTCTATATGACCCAACCCTCAGGTTTCATTGATCCTCTTACTCTTCATTATGTTTGCAAACTCCACAAATCTCTTTATGGTCTCAAACAAGCTCCTAGAGTCTGGTTTGAGAGATTCACCACACATCTTAGCACTTATTCTTTTCATGCTTCTCCAGCTGATCCATCTTTATTCATTAGATCTGTCTCAGATTCTCTCACCATCTTACTTCTTTATGTGGATGATATTATCATCACTGGTAATAATTCCAAATACATTCAAACCCTTAAGTCCAATCTTCATCAAACTTTTGAGATGAAAGACTTAGTTCCTCTTCATTACTTTCTTGGAATACAAGTTCAAAACACATCCACATGACTTTTTCTTACTCAACAGAAGTATGTTAATGATTTGATTCACAAAGCCAAGATGGTTGACTGTGAGCCTTGCAAAACACCTTCAGCAGCCCTCCTCTAGACTTAGCAAGACTGCTAGTGTTCTTCTACCAAATCCCTCATTGTATAGAAGTCTAGTTGGTTCTTTACAGTACCTTACATTCACTAGACCAGATATCACTTATGCTATTAATCATGTCCTGTCAATACATGAGTCAGCCTACAGACATCCATTTTGCGGCAGTCAAAAGAATTCTCAGGTATCTTAAAGGAACAAGCACATTTGGTCTTCTCTATCAACCTAGTTCTCTTAGCCTTTCAGCATTCTCAGATGCTGATTGGGCAGGAGATCCTAATGATCGAAGATCTACCACAGGTTTTCTTCTCTATCTGGGTGATAATCCCATTCACTGGTCCACTAAGAAGCAGCAGACTGTCTCCAGATCATCCGCAGAGGCAGAATTCAGAGCACTTGCTCATATTACAGCTGAAGGTTATTTGGGTACAGAAACTGCTATAGTGTCTTCATATTCAACCTTTCTCTACTCCCAAGCTTTGGTGTGATAATATTTCAGCTTTGGCCCTTGCCTCAAATCCAATGTTCCATGCCAGAACCAAACACATAGAGATTGACTTTTAACTTTATTCGTGAGAGGGTAGCTCAGAAATCTCTTGCAGTCCATTATATCTCTACCAAGGATCAACTAGCTGATATTTTCACCAAAAGTCTTCCCACAGCTAGGTTTTTGATGCTCAGAGACAAACTTGTGGTTGTTCCCCCCCCTCCCCCAAAACAAGTTTGAGGGAGTGTATTAACCAACTGAGCCTACTCATAGTTAGTTACAGTGAACCTCAGCACACTGCAGCAACTCAACCAAATCCAGCTAATCAACACACGTGAAGCTGTTGTAACTAACTCCACTTATCTGTCCAGCTCAGCAAGATCTGTAACAAATTGACAGTTAGTTAGCCTAAGAATTGTGTATAAATACAGCATCATGTACAGATTAAGTGTGTAAGGAAGTAAATCAAGAATGAAAATTCTGTGTCTTTATCTTCTTCATTTCTTTGAAACTCTGAACTTCATCATTTGTAACCGGGGGAAAGTCCGATGGCAGAATATATTTTGATACTGAAATATAGATGTGACACTGACCACTTAGAACCGTTATCGGTGCATCTAGGCTACTTGACATAAAATATTTGCCTGAGCCATAGGTGTTGTCATGGAGAAAAAAATTGGTTGCATATAATCAGATGCTTAGAATAGCAAAAGCACAGATCAATTGAAGGGTCAGTTTGGCAATCTTGATTACACACTTTATGTAACAATTGTTGTTTTACGAGATCTCTTGTGTTCAAACCTCTTGATCACCAAGAGTGTTGTTTTTGGCTTCTGGAGAAGGGTTGACGTATGTGTAGAAGTAAAACAGAGGGAACTTCCAATGACACGGTATATTTTGTTGCCTATTTACATTTCTCGAATTTGTCATAAAAACAGATCTTACTCGGTAGGCTGAAATTTATGTACAAGTATATACCTTTAGATATTCAGCCAAGCACACATGATGAGCATTTCTGGACACATTAACATTAGCCTTTGATTGCCCCTATCTTCACTGCTATATATTGAGTTGTCTTAATTGTTATGTAGTGAAAGTTGGCCATTTGGATTGTGTCTTGATCAAGCCATTCCCACTTTGAGTGGTTTTTGACTTATGTTGATCCCCTTATCTTTATACACTTGCATCCTTTATGATAGGTACTTGCAACAGAAGGAAGACAAACCCTCGTCTCAATGACTTGGTGCTAATTTTTTTTCCTATCCTGAACTCTGTAATCTTCTTGTGGTTTCGCAGAAGTGGTCATTATCTTTGTGTGGAACATTCTGTATTTGATCTAAGGATTCCCGATACGACGACGATACATTCACTTTTCATCCAATAAAATCTTGACAATGTAAAGTTTTATTATTATATTATTTTATATTACTTTATCTTTTTTACAATCAATAGTTACAAATCAATCAAAACAAGATCAACGGCTGTAGATGGATTTCAGTATGGTACCAACACTTTTTGGGGGTACCCTAGAATTATAATTGATCAAAGGATTAAATTTTAGAAGAACAGATTGTCACTGCAAGTGAGTCTAATTCATTTTAGTTCTGCTCAAATCAACAAAGCTTTGTAGTTTTCTATCTATCTATCTATTTACTTATAAATGTCAGTAAATTTTTATTTTTATTTTTTTTTTAATTTATACCTAATTATTATTGTAATGTTGATTATATCTATCTATTTACTCGTATTATTAGATAGCATTAGGTCTCTATCCATTTACTTATTCTTATAGAGTTAGATCTTTAATTACAATTGTAATTATGAAAACTTTAATTACTATATAATACCTGTATATAAATAACATGATTCAAAATTTTATTAACATATAGTTATTAGATTGGATTCTATGATTAAATATATATCATATTTGATTTTTTGGTACTCAACGATATCATAATATTAATATAAATAATAGTAAATCGATAATATAATTAAATGTGTAAATATTCAAGAATAACAATTTTTAAAGTCTAATATAAATAACAAAGAAAATGTATAAAGGGATTCAAGGAGCATGCAATTAAAGCTCTTGTCCGCTGATTTTGTTTGGATTATTGTGGGTGGGGGGGGGGGGGGGGGGGCTGTTCATGGGTTTTTTTGGTCTGGATTATGGGATTGTTCATATGAGTGGTAATTTTGAATTATTATGTGGATTTGATAGTGTTTTGAATATATTTATTCAACGTTGGTTCAGAATTTATATTACATTTGAATAAATGATAAATTTAAAAGTTTATCAATAGTATACTAGTAGATGTATTTTTCAATTTGTCATTGTCCTTGAATTAGTGGCGGAGCCAGAAATTTTGTTCAGAATAGACACTTTAACTATAAACTTAAAATTTTTTCTTTCACTTTATAAAAAGTAACATAACACATTTAAATTTATTATATTACTAGTTATTGCCTGTACCTGAAGACACAACGTTATAAAAAATGGTAAACAATAAACATATTTGTATTCATATTCAAAATTAAATCACAAACATAGAGGATAAATAAATGAATTTAAGCATCGGTTGTAGTAGGGGTGAGAGGTGGTGGTGGTAGGAGACGGAGATGGTTGTGGTGGGTGGCAATGACCGTGGTGGCGGCGGCGACGATGGCTGCGGCAGCGGCGGCAGTGGTGGTGGCTGCAATGACGATGACGGTGGTGGTGGCGGTGACGACGGCAGTAGTGGTGGTGGTGGCGGCGACAATGGTGGTGGTGGTGGCGACGGCGGTGGCGTTGGTGATGACGGTGGTGGTGGCGATGTTGGTGGTGGTGGTGGCGGCGGCGATGACGATGGCGGTGGTGGTGATGGTGGCGGCGGTGGTGGTGGCGACGACGGCGACGGTGATGGTGGTGCGGCAACGACGACGGTGGTGGTGGTGCGGCAACGACGACGATGGTGGTGGTGGTGACGGCGATGGTGGTGGCGGTGGCGGGGGTGGCGATGATGATGGTGGTGGTGGTGGCGGTGGCGGCGGTGATGGCGGCGGCGACGACAGTGGTGGCGGTGGCGGTGATGGTGATGGTGGTAGAGGCCGTGATGGTGGTGGTAGAAGTAGTGGTGAGACAGTTTCAAACACTATTTTTTTTTTAAAGTACTTATGAAAAATAATTTCTAAAAATACTTTTAAAAAGTCACTCAAAACACACCCTTAGGGGCCTATATTTTCTATTAAATTTAGGGTGTTAATATTAGCCGTTAGATTAACTTTAAAGTAAAATTTAAAGCGATCTGAACCGCGAAAAACAAAAGTCATTTAGTTTATCTTTTTAAATTTGAATTGTAAGCTACTTTATTATATAGATATTTGATACTCAAACTTTTATTAGATACAAAATAGTTCAACATTGATATGCATAGCATATACAAAAAAAAAAAAAGAAAAAATGAGAGTGAGGCTAATTATAGGCTAATTATAATTATTTACAAAATTTATTATCTATACTATCGAGAATATTTTTCTCTATATAAATAATTAATTCACTCTTTTGATTATGTAACTTAATCTTCACAATTTTTATAACTTAAAAAAATAAATTCGACATATTAAAAACTTGTTTAGATATGTCTGTAAAGTCAGGGGTGGAGCCACATGGGGACCAGGGTGGGCACTTGCCCCCCTGCCCAGTCCCCAATTTTTGGACCACCTTGGATGAGAACTTATAAAATTATTTAATACATTATATTTGTTCCCTTAAATTTTGAAAAATTTTAATAGTGGTTCTACTCTTTTTTTGGTTCAATAAATTAGTGGTACACCAACTCCCTAAAACAAAAGTTTTATTTTTAGATTTAGTAAATCAAATATAACTATCTTGATCTATTTGCATATTGACCAAAATACAATATTTTTTTTTATCCAACACAATGTTCTTTAAGAACAATTTTTAATTTTCATTTACCATTTTGTTAGTAATAGTAGTCTATAACCCAATAAAATATAATTATATACAAAAGACAAAAGTTTATAATCCAAAAACATTTCAAGCTATTTCAAATAGGAAATTTATCTATAAAATCGATAATAATTTCAACTAAATTTATAGCTAAATGAAGAATGATTTCACTACGAACTTGTGATTGTGGGCATTGATAGAAAATTAATGAAAAATTAATTTATATTTAATTAATATACAAAATTTTAGAGATTTTAAAGAATGTTATATTTTTTCTTCAGATTTTATTTCAGCTAAATAAAAATTGAATTTACTGTTTTATAATAATTGTCTTGAGCTTTAATTTTTTGTCATTCTTGAACTTAATTTTTTTATATCAACTAGTGAATTATTTTCAATTATATTTTGCCTCCTCATAGATATTCCTAACTTCGCTCCTGCGTAAAGTGTAAAGTAGGTCCAAAAATTCATAGTTAATTAAGTATTTGTCTATACTACCTAATAGAACAAGAAATTGATAGATTGTACACAAAATATATACCGTGGACAGTGGACACCAAGAAATATACCAAATTTTTTTATAAAATATATAGGTACTCCGCCACTACCTTGAACGATGTGTATCCTTCCAGCATTTTTAGCTTGAGATTAATTTTATCATATAGATCAAGTATCTAAAAATATAAAAATTTAATTAAAACATTTTTATTTAACTCCAATATTTTTTCTCAAAATAAACATTGCAAATAATTCTTTATACAGTTTGTTGTCCTCATGATTTAGACTTGCTCAAACGTAATACACCAAATTAGATATTGAATTAGAGTGGATATAGGGTATTTTTATCATTACAACTTTAATACCCAAGAATAAATGACATAACCAAACACTGAATAAGATTGATAATTACTATCCAGTCCTTAGTCTTTGTATTGTCAAATACATGATTGAAATGTGTAACATTTCAGTACTCTATTTAGTTATATATTTTATCCATAGATACGGTAGTAGACTACAGTACTTAGGACTTGTATGTAGGGCCGATGGTCGAACGAGCTTAAACGAGTTCGAGCCGAACTTAAAAAGTTTATTTTCTTAATCGAATCTAAAGAATTGTTCAAGTTTGGTTCTTTTTTAAACTAGCCGTGGTTAAACGAGCCCAAAATGAGTCGAACTCGAGCCGAGCCTGAACATTTGTACATAAACGAATCGAGTCTGTCGAGTTCGAGTCGAACCTGTGGAAAACGAGCCTAAAAAATTGTTCATGTTCCACTTGTTTAGAAAACGAGCCAAAAACGAATCGAGATCGAGTAACTCAGTTCAATTAACAGCCCTACTTGTATGGTATACAATCTTTCTTTATACCAAATTCTGAAAAATAACATAACAAATAAAAATTAATGAACTCCAATAGAAATAAATTACATTCTATCGTATTAGGGACGCATGTAGGCCATAGCTATTCTACCGTCAATTCGATTGTTTTTCAAGAACGTCGAGCCCTTATGGGTGACAATTTGAATTTTTAATCCATCAATTCAACCAATTCATCCGTAAATTAACAAAATTAGATAATTTTTTTATTTCTAATTTGTAAATGAGTCGAATAATATCAAACACATTAATTATACTTTATTAAAATTCAGATATTCCTACCTACAAAGTAGGGCACTGCTGTGGTTAGGGTAAGGGTTCTAGAAAAAGTAAGACTTAGTCAGTATAGGTGAGAACTGCTTAGATATTCCAAAGGGGGGGGGGGGGGGGGGGGGGGGGGGGGGTAGTTACATATCTCTTTTCTTACCCTAATTTATATAAAGCAACAAATGTTCTAGTTGTTTCATGGGATGGGGGTGTGGAAAGCCACAGAAACCTAATCAAGAAGATCTGGCAGACCTAGCTAACTTAAGATGCTCAAACAATACAGCCTGGTTGGGACCCACATAAACACGTGGCACATTACCCAGTTCTACTTTCTAATTTAAGCAGAGATCCAATTATTTAGGGCATTCAAAAGACCGACTTTTGAATATTTTTTTGGATTTTAAAATTTACGTGAGACTATTGTTGGGTTTGCTGTGTCGAAATGTCATTTGTTGCCAATTAACAAATCATGGAGACAGGGCCAACGTCCTAGGAAAAAGTCACGGTACCACCGGCGATACTGTACCGAAAATTATAATTTTTTTAAGGTTAAGTTATAATTTTTTTAAAATATAAAATATAAATTATAACTTTAAAAGACATGATCGATCATAAAAAGTTGAGATCAATATCGAGAGTTCATGATTGATCATGGTCTTCCATTGAGTAGTTGTAACTTATTTTTTCAAAATTGTAATTTTACTATAAACAGTAATAACTAATGGTACCGGTATTAAATTTTTTTTACCAGTACCGTTGAGTTTCCCAAATTCACATCTAAATTTAAAAAAATATTGGATATAACAGTAACACTACATGACATTGATAATATGGTGTTACTAACCAGTGATAAAATACCAAATAGATTTAGTGATCAACTCCACTGTTTTATTAACTACCAATAACTACCTCTCTCATGTTAGAATAATGGGGTTCATCAATTCTACTTATCAATAATATAAAATATGACAGACTTCAATAAGTCTATTCGACAGTCTCAAATAGACTCATCCAACGACCACTAACGTCCCCTCAAAACTATTCACATTTCACCGTGCCTTTAGGCACGAGTTACCCCTAATTATTTTATAATTGGTTGATATCACATGATAATAATAATGTAATGTCACCGTTACACCGAATATTTTACTCATAAATTTGGGTAAGGAAAGCCAGAATAATCAAAAGAGGAATAGTGGGTTGTTTCTTTGCTACTTTATTTAAGAATAATCATTGTCTTGTGCTTGTAGATTTGGGAACATAATCGTTTGGTAACTTTTACGTCGGCAAGAGCTAAATGTTGTAGAATGTGATGAACATTTAAGGAACATTTTTGATTGGCTCTTATTACAATTCAACAAAACACACCTGACTAATCTTTTTGTATTTCAGGGTTGAAAAATCTTAAGACTATCTGCTAACTTGATGTGACATTGACACCATTTTAATTTTAATTTTAAAATAATTGGGTTATAGTCGGATTGATAAATATATATTCACTTAATTAATTTTATGTTGATTGAGTTAATACAACACAATTTATATATAACTTCGAAATCTGACACGACACAAATCATTGCTAACATTAATTACATGCGCGTACCATGCTCAATGATTCTATTCCAAGAAAATATGATGTAAACTATAAGATTGGTACATGCTAAAATTACCAATATGACTGGTCATAATTAGATCTCTCAATCGTGTTGAGTGAGGCGGATTTGTGTTTTTTTAACACTCCACTCATACTCGATTCGTTTATTACTTCGTGTCTAACGAGTCTTGTTATATATTAAATTCGTGTCATGTATGAACCGATATATAAATTAGTCGTATCGTGTATTTCTTTTGATTGATTTCATACATACTCGATTCGTTTATTAAGCGTGTCGTATTGGGTTTACACGTTTATAAAAAAGATAATTTAAAGAAGACCCAAATCCTATAATTTCGTGTCGTGTTAACAAATTGTATCATATTTTGACACTTCCGGCCAATCACATCATAATAAGTCCCTTGCAAATGCTCCAACAGATGTTTTTAATTTTATATTTCTAAGTCCATTCGGACCTTGACACGTCCATAATCTAAAATATTCCAAACAATATTTTGATCAAATAATCTGATCCATCTCACTTGGAAAGTGACATGGGGGAGGGTTCAATGCTGATGACAAAATGGTTTATTAAAAAATAATATTTCATAGTATATCCATCTCCAAGCCTACCATGTCAATCTTGTTTTTTAGATACTTTGATTGAAGATTCAACGAAAGTAGCCGATACCCAACAATAATGTGGACAATACTGTGAGGAATCTATAATATAAAATAGTGCATGCTTCGATAAATTCATCCGACAATTTCAAATAAATTCATTTAACAGCCGTCAACATCCTTCTCAAAATTATTTACATTTAATTTTTCTATTCCCAAATCTATAACTTCTCACTTACATTGTACCGTGTCTTCAAACACATATTACCCCTAATAATACAACATAATAACGTTGTAAGAGCATTTCGAACAATACTCTCTATTTTAAAAGAGTATCTTTTCTAAAACAGCGAATATCTTTGGTAAAAAGTAAAAATAGAGAGTGAAATATTTTTTTGTATAATTCTAATAAGACTCTTTATTCTATTGAAAATATATTTTATAATGAATAGTATTTGATGAATAACATACATGAGTCATCTTTTCATTCAATAATAATAAAATAAAGAGTGAGTTTGACTGTCCAAATATAGAAAATAAAATTGTACTCCGTATTTCAACTATTTTAAATAAAAAGTCTATTGGAGATGAATTTTTAGAGATTGACTCTCCAAAAAATTGAGTATGAATAAAGAGCCAAAAGTAGGTATTTGAAAGTTTTTTTAGAGATATTTGTACATTTTTCGTCTCGAAGGGTATAGAAAATAAGTATAGATAAATCATTCTTTTTATCCAATAAATCACAGCTAGCATTTCCACCATCATTCTAGCTTTATATTGCAACTCAATTGCGAAATTTGATTGTATAAAATTATATTTAAAGTTAAATGATTAGAAAATGGAGTGGAAGCTTCCCAAGCTTTTTTTCCTTAATTTTTTTTTTTTAATTTTTCTTTTTTTGGATAGAGTCCCATATACATGGGATGGGGAGGGTGAGACTCGAATCTTGTGTTGGGGACAAGTGGAAAAGGCGCTAACCACTAAAGTAAGTCATCTTTTGCTCGAAAATCTATTTAATATTACAATTAGAAAGTTAAATTTTCAACTTATAAAAACACAATAACGGTCAAAATTGATTCAACGTACAAAATTCACTCCAACTTTTTTTTTCTGCCCAAAAACATTAGCTTCTATGCAAAACCCTAATATCAAACAATCCAATTAACACACTCCCCAATGTCAGACAATCTCATCAATCCATAACTTACATCTCTGCATTTAATTTTAAATTGCTTAATTAAAAAAATTATTATTTAAAATATAAATATTACAAGATTAGTTTGATTTTTAATATTGTATAGTGTTTTGGGGTTATTATTAGGAAATTTATACATAAACTCAATTATTTACTACTGTTACAGAATTAAAATGGACAAACCATTTCCTAGGACTAGGGGTGTTCACTCTACTTTACAGGTAGAAATTATGGTATTTTATATTCTTACCTCATATTTTACGGAAGAATTTTTCTTGGTTGCCCCTACCCAAATTCCGTCCAAAATAATCGGGTAGAAAGTCGGGTAAAAAATCAGATGAATACATATTTTTAGTTATTATTTTTTGGATCGTTTTAACAATTCAATTAAGTAACTTACATCAATTAACCAACACAATAAACTAATAACACTAAAAAAAACACAATAAATTCGATAATACATAAACAATTCCAATAAAACGCAACAAGAAAGTCATAAACATCAATACATCATAATCATTGCATAAATACTATATATATATATGTAACGTCGGGTAAGAATATGAAATTTTTATGAGTATTTTGCATTTCTATAGGATTTTTTGTGAAATACCAAAAATTCTTCCGTTAGTCTACTCAATTTTTTACGATAGCCGATAAACAAAATCGAATAAGGCCAAAATATGCGGGTAATCAAAAATTTAAACACCCCTACCCAGCACCGTGCACAAAGTGCTAGCTAGTTGCTTGAAATGTAGGTATGTATATCCGTTCAAGGATCTTGCCAAACCCAATTAGGATTGACATTATCTACATACATGCATACCCAAATTGTCAATGCTAACTCCTGATTAATTGCGTTTCTTGTACACTTCTTCTCACGTGTTTGTCTCTTTGCTAGTCATCCCACTTTGCCAACCACTTCACTTTATGCACATTAACCTTCCCTATATGCTACACACTCATCATTTTCATTACCAACAAGAAGATAGACATGAACTTGCAAGTCCTATGTTTAGTCCCGTACATTTCTAATAGCAAAAAGTACTAAAATCTTGTCAAAAGGGATGGTTGTTGTTCATTATCGTTGAGTTGTTCTTCATTGTCACTATAGAATCACCTGGTAGTACCTAGTAAGACTGAAGTTTTCGGAAGGTTATTTTTTTAATACTATACCAGTTGTTATTACAAGACAAGAATAAGATCAGAATTCGGTTTGATGCACTTATGAAAAAATAGAATTATTTGAGAACGATCTTAACATTTAAGATTAATTCTAATTTCTATGAGTTGTAACTTAATCTTATTGAGTCGCCCTTAATTTTTATATATTGACTTATTAAAATTGCCTCCTATTATCTAATCTATATAATAAAGTAGCTTACAATTCAAATCTCAAAAGATAAACAAAATGACTTTTGCTATTCGCGGTTGAGATCGCTTTAAATTTTACTTTAAAGTTAATCTAACGGCTAATATTAACACTATATATTTAATAGGAAAAATAGGTCTCTAAGGGTATGTTTGGAGTGACTTTTTAATAGTACTTTTAGAAATTATTTTTCATAAGTACTTTAAAAAAAAAATAGTATTTGAAACCGCTCCACCACTACCTCTACCACCACCACCACTACCCCCGCCACCACCACCGCCACTGCCACCACCGTCGCCGCCACTGCCACCGTCGTCGCCACCACCACCATCGTCATGCCATCGCTGCCACCACTACCACCACCACCGCCATCGCCACCACCGCCGCCGCCGCCACAACCACCACCGCCGTCGTCGCCACCACCACCGCCACCACAACCGTCGTCGCCGTCGCCCCCATCGCCACCACCACAGCTGCCACCACGGTCATTGTCACCCACCACCACCTCTCACCCCCACTACAACCGATACTTAAATTCATTTATCTGTCATCTATGTTTGTGATTTAATTTTAGATATAAATACAAATATGTTTATTATTTATAATTTTTTATTAGTCTGTGCCTTCAGGCATAGGCAATAACTAGTAATTAAATAAAGTACCTGACCTAGGTTGTAGAAAATGGTGTATTAGGGCAAGCTCTTCAAATTTCAAAAGAACATTTATTAATTAGCTGCAAATAGTAGAAGCGAAGAAGGTTTTAGTTCTTTTCGGTCTTCAACAACCCAAGTTCCCAAGTGACACGTTTCAAAAAAATGGGAGGACATCTTTGTCCCTTACGAGTTACGAATATATCTATATAATAAAATAACTTACAATTCAAATTTTAAAAGATAAACAAAATGACTTTTGCTTTTCGCGGTTCAGATCGCTTTAAATTTCACTTTAAAGTTAATCTAATGGCTAATATTAACACACTAAATTTAATAGGAAAAATAGAGACTTAAGGGTGTGTTTGAAGTGACTTTTTAAAAATACTTATAGAAATTATTTCTCATAAGTACTTAAAAAAAAAAAAAATAGTGTTTGAAACCGCTCTACCACTACCTCTACCACCCTCACCCCCCCCACCACCACCACTGTCGTCGTCGTCGCCACCACCACCACCATCGCCATCGTCATCGCCATTGCCGCCACCACCGTCGCCACCGCCACCGCCGTCGTCGCCACCACCACCACCACTATCATCGCCACCACCACCGCCGTCGCTGTCACCATCACCACCACTGCCACCACCACCGGTCATCGCCGTCACCGCCGCCACCGTCGCCCCCACCGTCGCCGCCGATGCCACCACCACCACCACCCATCACAACCATCACCGTCTTCTACTACCACCACATTTCACCCCACTACAACTGATGCTTAAATTCATTTATCTCTCCTCTATATTTGTGATTTAATTTTGGATATGAATATCAATATGTTTATTGTTTACCATTTTTTATTATTTTAAAGTTAATCTAACGGCTAATATTAACACTCTAAATTTAAAAGGAAAAATAGGCCCCTAAGGGTATGTTTGAAGTGACTTTTTAAAAGCATTTATAGAAATTATTTCTCATAAGTACTTAAAAAAAAAAAAAAATAATGTTTGAAATCGTCTCACCACTACCTCTACCACCACCACTCCCACCATCGTTGTCGTCGCCATCACCACCCCCGTTGCCGCCGCCACCACTATAGTCGTCGCCGCCATCGTCGCCGCCACCACCACCATCGCCACCACCTCTGACGCCACCACCACTGTCGCCGCCACCACCACCACCGTCGCCCCCACCACCATCGCCACCACCGCCGCCACAACCATTGCCGCCACCACCACCACCACCACCACCACCACCACCGCCATCGCCACCACCACCACCGCCGTCGCTGCCGCCACCACCACCGATGCCATCACCACCACCACCTCTTACTCCACTACAATCGATGCTTAAATTCATTTATCTCTCCTTTATGTTTGTGATTTGATTTTGGATATGAATATAAATATGTTTATTGTTTATCATTTTTTATTACTCTGTGCCTTCAGGCACAGACAATAACTAGTATATATATATATGATACCAAAAATTATCTAAGGTTAAACTCGGCCTAGAAGTAACTCGGACCTCCCAACTCAGGTCTTGCACCTCAAGTCTTCCAGCTCGGACCTCGGTCTCCCAGCTCAAGTCTTCCAGCTCAGACCTCTTAGCTTGGACTTTCAGCTCAGGTCTTGCACCTCAAGTCTTCCAGCTCGGACCTCTTAGCTCGAACTCTCAGTTCAGGTCTTCCAGCTCGGACCCCCAGTTCAGGTCTTCCAGCTCGGACCTTCGAGCTCAAGTCTTCCATCTTAGGTCTTCACTTGAGCACACTGGGACAGCGACAATTCAAATCTTTTAGAAAGTCACGTCACGTCTAAAGAATATAGCCTCTAACGACCAAAGATTCCCAACACATGAATCGTAACAACCCCCAGAGGATTACGTTGATTATGCAATGATCTCTATTGTTATGAAAGGATCACGGCTGTTACACAATGAATCATGCTGATTACGCAAAACTCCTACACACTATAAATAGAGACCGATCCCTCGCTTTGGAAAAAAGGCAGAATATCTGTGAATAAACTCTCTATAGCCTTGTAATCTTTCTTCCTCAAATAATAGAAAAACTATTAGGAGCAAGAGACTTCATTAAAATAGACTAGCCAAACTTTCAAGCTGGTGAATCACTATAATCTCATGTCTATTGATTGATGATTGTTGTCTCCGTGATTGACTATTAACCACTACGAACCTAGTAGCTCAAACTGGACATCCCAATGAATCCCCATCATTATTCCTAATAAAATTTTAGTTCATTTCCCCATTTTTGAGCCCCAAACTCAACTACACCGCATAAATTACACCATCATATATATATATATATATGTGTGTGTGTGTGTGTGTGTGGGTGGGGTGGGGTGGGGTGGGGTTGGGGGGGGGGGAATGGGTCACGGATCATAGTGTCATACAGCAAATCGGCATACAAGTGAGGGAATATGTTAATAATTTATAAATATTAGTTGATAAAATAATAAAATAAATTTTATTTACACATATTTAATTTTTATAAAAAAAATAATAATATAATATCAAAAAATTATGATGATTGAATGTGATAATTACAAGTAGTTATGAAAATAATGAAATTTATTTTGCCTATTTGTAGTTTTTTAATGAATTTAGGGTTAATTGCACTAGAGGTCCTTAAAGTATGAAGTTTGTCTCATTTTGGTCCTTGAAGTATTGAATATGTTTCTATATGGTACCCCAAGCAGACAGTGTCCAGATTGCTAACAATTTTTTTATCATAAACTTGTCAAATGATACTTAAATATAGACAAAAAATAATTTGGATTACTCTTGACCAAATTTTTACTCAAATTTTGGTTAAATACCTACCTAAATTACACAGTTTTGATCATGAGCTATCCAAATTTTTGTCAAAAGCTACCAATATTACACATTTTTTGGTCAATAGTTACCCAAATTTTGTTTAAGAGCTATCAAAATTATTTTTTATCCATATTTAACTATTACGTGACAAGTTTATGATAAAAAATCGTTAGCAATCTGGATGTTGTCTGCTTGAATGACCATATAGAAACATATTCAATATTTCAGGAACTAAAATGATGCAATTGAAACATTGATGACCAAAATGAGATAGACCCCATACTTTGGGGACCTCTAGTACAATTAACCCATGAATTTATTAATGACATAACGTGACAATAATAATGTGATATTACCGTTGTATTGAATATTACTTTATCTTTAAGACGTTATCTGATGTGAAATTCAAGGTAATACTCGAGTGTTCCAAGCCACCAAGTACATTGGCAAAAGAATGTTGGCAAAACCTTTATGACGTCATAATTTTGGAGCAAGATATCTGTCTTTATCCCCACAGTCACGTGGCACGATCTCACCCTACTAATTATGGAAAAACTTGAAAGCCTTGTCGTTATCCAAATACAATTGGACCACGTCGTGGCCCGCTTTGGGCGCCACTAAGAGACACTCTTCGAATTCTCATTGGTTCTTTCTATTGCCCCACTCACAAACCTCAAGAATTCGCCCGAAGAAGGGTCTGTCACGTGGGCCCTGCCATCCGTAGCGCCACGTTTCACTTTCAACCAATCACGTCTCTCACCTGTTCTAGCCTAGCCTCTGTCGTCACACGTGTTAGATTTCACACGCGTCATGCTTAGAGCACTTTATAAATGTAACCCATTTGCTGTCCATTTCTCTGCATTAAAGATCAGTGGCTTCTCTTTTCAGCACAGAACAATCACATTTCTAGAGAGAGAAACAGAGTTGTTTCACACAGAGAGAGAGATGGATGGTAGAGGAGGGTGTTGTATAGCAAGGTATGGTGGTGGGTCGTACGATATGTCAAGGGTGGACCGTATAATGCTGAGATTCAGGCCGATCGCACCAAAACCGGCTGTCGGTGGGTCTGTCTCCTGTGGTTCCACGCCGGAGAACAGTGAAGTGCAAGCTAGAACAGGCCGTGGTAAGAGAAGGTACGTAAAGGATGGTAACAAGAGATGTAATAATAACAGAAAAAGAAAGGCTTCACCAGAGAAAACTGACCCATATGATAAAAGTAACTCTGGTGGGTCAGTCTCCGGTGGAGAGGCGGTGGTAACACTGCCGTTGTTGCCGGAGACGCCTGATCGGAAGGACTCTCCGACCAGGGGGTCTCCTAGTGACCAGTCTAATGTGACTATCACAACAAGTCCTGTCAAGAACGTACCGATTTGGTTGAGCTTTGATAATAGCCACCCTGTGAATGATAGTCTTGTGGCGTCTGGAGTTGGACATGTGGGTGCTGGGCTAAATCGGGCGGTGGTGATGATGCCACAGCCGGTGAGGCTGGTGGGGTCGTATGTGACGGTGGAATGTGTGACGGACACGTGGGTGGATGGCTTTGAGCTGGGTTGGACAGAGGAGAGGTTGATGAATCTTGAGAGTGACGCGTGTCCGGGATTTATATCGGACGGTTTGAACAGGGTTAAATGGACCAATGGGGCCTACAGGGAGATGTTGGGACAGGGCCAGGTGGACGGTGCTGAAGTGATGGTGTGGTTGGTGATGAAGGAAGGTGTGTCCCTGCCAGTGATGTGCCTAGCGTTCACGTGCCGTGTGAGAGTCACGTGCGGGAAGGAGAGGAGCTCTCTGACTCTGCCTTGTGACGTGTGGAAGATGGAAGGTGGAGGGTTTGCATGGAGATTGGACGTTAAAGCTGCTCTGTGTTTGGGTCGATAAAAAGTGATAATCTCTCTCATAATCTAAGTATGGTAAACTGTGAATGTTTTTGGACTTAGTTTGTGTTAGTGTGAGCTTAAGAGCTTATGCTTTTTTTGGAACTTTTGTCTACTGTTTGTTCCGACTCTCTCTCTCTCTCTGATCTTTTGAATGCTTGTTGATATGTTGATCAATGGTAAGACTTGTTCAGATGGAATACTTTTAAAGTGAATTATATGTAATTCTTGCTGCTATCTTCTTTTAAGGTGTGTGTCTCACCTTAATCCAGTATTCTCTAATTTTTTTTTTTTTGAACACAATACTTACACAACCCCTTAAAAAGGGGAAGTGCAAGTGAAGATATTTAAATAACACACACACCCAAAGCAATCCCGATGTGGGATTGCCCAGTCCCCCGACATCCCGATGGATTACCATAACCGCAGGGCCTTTGGCCCAAAGTGTGGGATTCCAGTCCAACACCAAAACGCCCCCATAATGTGTCCCGAAGGGTTTTTTCATTTTTTTTGAACACAACACTTACACAACCCCTTAAAAAGGAAAAGTGCAAGTGAAGATATTTAAATAACACACACCCAAAGCAATCCCGATGTGGGATTGCCCCAGTATTCTCTAATTCAATCACTCTCTTTCCAAGGCATTTACACAAGGCCAAAGTGTATTAAAGTAGAAAAATATTGTTAGGAAGTCTGTATTTGTGTGCGTCTCACATTAACTTTTATTTCTTAATTCAATTCCTCTTTTTTTCTAAGGCATCAAAACAAGTCAAAATTCTATCGAAGTTGATTAATATTGTTTGGAAGTCAGTTTCTGCTGCTGATAATGATACTATCTATTGTGATGGAAATTTTTTTGGGAAGAAAGTGACGGAAAACATTCTCCCTTGTGTTTACACATTGAGCTCCTGTTGGAAGGAAAACTTTCTGGGAAGAAAGGGATTGGGTTAGAAAATTTTCTGGGCTTTGTGAAGTGAAATATGGTAGACAGTGCAGATATTCTCGGGGTCTGTGTGGAAAGTAAGAAAAATGGTATGATCACCAAATTTTCTTTTTAAATTTTTCATTTCAAATGATGTGACACAATCTCTATCATTGAACGTTAATGAAATCTATTCATCTGATGGTAAAAACTTGTTTCTCATTATTGAGAAGAAAATTTGGTAAGCATAGTATTACCCGAAAAATAATATTGATATGTAAAAGTATATCGTGTTTATATCACAATTAATAATAAAATACTAAAAAGATAATGGGAACTACATTTTGATATTTTAAGTCATTAACTTACAGCGTATATTGATAATTATTATTTTGTATAGGGTCTTTTTTTTATTTATCTATATATTATTGGTTGGTAATATTACATATAATATTAACGTGGTATCATCGTTATAATAAATATTTTCTCGTGTGTGGGGTAATATTGGGTGTTACAGTTACACACCATGTCGTCACGTAGACATAGAGTAACTATTCAATGTGAAATTCAATTGTTCACTTATAAGTGGATGATTATAATATAGTATAATCTTGATATCCAATATTTTCGGTAAATGGTGTTG
Source organism: Ilex aquifolium (assembly GCA_951799425.1). NCBI lineage: Eukaryota > Viridiplantae > Streptophyta > Magnoliopsida > Aquifoliales > Aquifoliaceae > Ilex > Ilex aquifolium. The sequence continues at coordinate 25,960,298 of OX637404.1, read as the reverse complement.
TCATGTAACTATGATATGATAGTTGAAAAAGCCATGTTACTTGTCTGATAATGGAGAATAGAAAGTACATAGGCTGGGACAGGTGGACTAGTAGACATGGATATATGTTGAACCTCAGCTTTGGGCATCTTTTTCTTTTAGGTTTGATAATCAACTGGTCCAATTCTTTCCTTCCAACTACCCCTTCAACTGTACTCTCTCCGCAAAACTTTGCAACGTTGCATTGGTTCCTTTTGCTTGTCTCCCATTCCCCATTCAAAGGCATGTGAAGGGACATAAATAATCTGTGTAATTCCATGTTTGCCTAACTCGTGAAAGTGAGGAATATGTATGTGAAGGTGCTAGAAGGTATAAACAGTAGACGGTAAAAGCAGAAGGAGATGTGTATGGGAGATGTTGAACATCATTTAAAATGTCGGTGTCTATTGTTGATTCTTAAAGGATTTTGATGTTTTGGTCGTGGTATATAACGGGACGTGAGTGATATGCCAATCACAAATCTACACGTGACACTAATTTGATAGAAGTGTCTCTTGAACTCTCATTGGCCGAGACCGAATGACGAACATTCCGAACACCGAGTAGGTATGCATCGTGAGAAAATGTACTCCGATTTTTAACCAACAAAAAAAAAAAAAAAAAGTCGTACACAACTAATATCAAAATTTGAATAAAAGTTTAAATCTTCCTTAATTTAAGTAAAAAATTGAGTTTCGTTTAATTTGGTATAGGTTTGAGTATTGCATTTGATAAAATTTTAAATAATTTTTTACCTAAAATTAGATTTGAGTCTTAAAAAGAATAAGAGTCGAAGATGCTCTTATATGTAACCATGAAAGGTTTAAATTGGACCATTTAGCTCAAGTTTCCACTTAATGCAGCAAATGTTTGTAGTAACTCCAAGGGGTAGTTAAGTGGAGCTAGAGACGAATTGTAAATCAGTAGTTAAATTTAAAATTTGACAATTCTTTTGGGCCTAGGTGATAAAAGATTTGTCTCTCATGAATTCTTTAGTCTCGGCATTGATGACTTGCCTTTGACCAGACTGGAGAGGAAATTTGTTGAGGTGCGAGAAAACTAATCCACACATCTTTGACCACAAAAAAAAACACAAATGTTTGTAGTAAGACTATAATTACCTAACAATATATAGTTCTGAATTAGGCAGACGTATCATTAAAATGGATGCATTACCCTACCCATGCTAATATAACATTATAGTTCTGAATTTGGCTCGTATGCCTTTAAAAAACAATATATTATAAAGATTCAAAACTTACACTTACAAAGATTGCTTTATGCACAGTTCATATCTCCCCCGATAAACATCTATTTGCACGAAGCCGACCTATGAATAAAAAAAAAGATACAGGAAAGGAAAAAATGAAATATGAAAGAAAAAGATATTTTGGGGGTGTGAATTATGCGGACGCGAAGTACATAGCCGAACAATCGCAAGGGCTTCCTATAGTGATAGTTGAACTAATCAGATAGACTGCTCAAAACTTGAGATGTTAATCCACGAAAAACAATATGAAAAATTTAAAAGAACTCATACGCGGAACGTGGTCGAGGAAGTATATATTATAGCAATTGCGCTTGAAGTATAAATGAAATGAGTGGAACAAAGTGTTGCTTCGAGAAACATGAGTATTGAAAATCTTAAAAAAAACTCGTAGATTCCCAATTTTAAAATAATTCCTGTCAATATGACAGATCCTGCCGTACGGAAAACAAAATATATGTACATCATACTAATTGTCTTGTCTTCGTGTCAACGAGGTATTTTGGCTTCTTATACCATTTTTTTTTTTTCTAATCTTCCTTATGAAATGGCCTTCATATGCACTGTAAAAACCACAAGAACTCTCCCAAAAGACTAGTTAAGAAGTTGTCATTTGGGTTTATTGGTCCTACATATATATTCAAGATCCTTTGTGTAAATTTTTGATGTATAATTCAACACATGTTAATGCAGCTCGTCTCGTCACATGCACATACAACTATGCCCTTACTAATTGTCTTTTGGAATTATCCATGATGCCGTTTTGATAACATACTAGTCTTTTGGAATTATCTATAATACCGTTTTGATAACATACTTAAAGTTACGATGTAGTAAGACCAAGTCACAACTCAAATACGTTAATATGTCGAGTTATATTTTAAATATATATATATATAATCTTTTTTCTTTTTTTTTATGATCAATCTAAAACTTTGCTCAAATTTTGTTTCGGAACCTTAACATAGATTTTCACTTGCCTTATTTACTTCTGCAGTACTCGTATTGTAAATGGCCAAACAGCCCAAAATAAAAAGGTCTTGGCCGCGAAGATTGTTGCTCAATCAAAAGTGCCTATAAATGCCCGAACATCAAAGGCCGGACCCAATTGATTTCGGCCCAAAAGAGCCCAATCCAACTCCGAAATCAAGCACGTGGGTCTCTGGTGTAATAGCTCCCTTGCAGCATCACATGGCGGTAAAAAAGTCATGACTGCCACGTCGTCAGAAAGTTTGTTGTTCACTCGCCAAAAGTTATAGAAGTTTCATACTCGCTCTGTGCACTGGCCACGTATGCGTCAAGCTTTCTCAAACAAATAATAAGGTAACAATATAGTCTTAAAAGTAAAATTTTTGTTCCCCATTCGGTTAAGTTTTTCTCCAAGACATGGTCAGATGAGACATATCATTCCGAAAGTAAATCCCAAACACCTATAATTACTTGCAAACTATAGGTGATGATGCACAAATCAGTCTTCGTGTAATATCAACAGTCAAGAATGTGTACGGGTGTGATTAATAAACAATTAATAAGCAATCAATGACAATCAATGGCAAAATAGTAAATAATAGATCAACACAGAGATTTATAGTAGTTCGGTCCGGTTGACCTACGTCCACTCTCGGGAACGGCAGCGGTGGCCTGGTGTTCTTTATTGATGAATAATGGTACTCCGGAGAGTAACTCCGAGAGTATTACAATGCTTGGAAGAGAAAGAGAAGCTAGAAGTGTGTAGAGGTTTTCAAGGTGTGTAGGGATTACAACTTGTAGAGGTCTCAAGCTCTCAAAAAGGTGATGCCCTCTATGTAGAGAGGGCTTAGTTTATATAGGTGTAATGAGGCGGTGAGGCGGTCACTACAATTTAGTAAGTACAATTTAGGTAGGACTCCACCACTTTGGCAAGCACAATTATGGTATGACTAGATCTCCGTTTGTATTCCGATACTTTCTCCCTCGTGCTCCTATTCCGTCGGGGAGTGATCCTGCGCTGGGCAGACCCTGATCTGGAGCTTAGACTTGGAATGGGCTGGACTTGGACTTACGTTGGAGTGAAGAGGGGAGGAGAGGACCAATGAGGGAGGCCATGGGCGGCGCCCATTTGGAGACCACATGGGCGGCGCCCCCCTTGGGGTACCCTTGGGCGGCGCCCTCCCCTTGGGATTCTTGAGATGCCTCTTAGTTACCTTGGTGCCTTAGACTCCTTCTTGACGTGTTGACCCAGCATGATTTGGGCTTTTCTTTGACTTGTTGACTTGGGCTCCGAGGTGACGTGGGTCTTTCTCTTGGGCCTGGCCCAGTTAATTTCAGGCTCATCAATAGGTATCAATAAAGTGCGAGAAAATATCACTGAAGATCGAACTCTTGATCTCTGAGTCGAAGGTTCGTCTGTATTCAACCCTATATTGCTAGGCTATCCTAAGGACGTCCCAATAATACTTGAGACCTTAGGTAAAATATTTAGATAAGGCCCTAAATTATTTTTAAATGAATAATTTATTTATTTTTATTTTTAAATTTTAAATATTTTAAATTTATATCTTTTAGTAGGTATATATATTTAAAGTGAAAAATAAGATACAAAACAAACACATTATGTAACTAATTATATTAAAATCAACTTAATTAGAAAATTATAGTTCAAAAAAATAAAACTGAATAAATAAGATAGAGTCATTGCAAATTCATATAAAATAATAACATAAAGTCTTATAATTTTTTGTACAAGAATATGGTGCCTTTTTTTTTTTTTTTTTTGCTTTTTGAATGGTCATATATTTATAATTAAAAAACAATATTTTTAAAATCTTTTCGATTTTTTTTACAAAACATCTTAATTTTTTATTTTGTTAAAATTTATTAATATCATTTGTATAATATACGCACACAGGCCCTAGATGACCGTCTCACTTGCCTAAGGGTAGGGTCGACACTAGGCTACTTGTGCAAGTTAATATTATTCTATTTTTATATAAATATTATTTTTATAATATTTAAGTTTTAAGTGCTTTTATTAATAGAAATTTCGTACTCAATTTTCATAAAATAGAGCGATTTGTTACTTTTTTGTTTGATTGAGGATGAAATATTGGAATTTTAATGATATAAATTGAGAATGTAAAGATCTTTTAGGGTACAAAGTGTCATTTGTCTTTTAAAGTAATTTCCCGATTAATTTCTGGATTCTTACAACCAACTGACCAAGTGATCGAGAAGAGTCGTGGCCGTGCGATCTACATCTGAGGGCAAGGAAAGGAAATAAAAATTTAGGCCGTTAGATTAAAAAGCTCTGGAGACCAACGGATGAGATTTGTCGAAGAGCGGCGGGCTATGAGGCAAGTGCCCTTTAAGTAGAGGAGCAACCTAGCCGAGCGATCCCAAGGTTGAGTCTCTCTTTTTCTCTCTCTCGAGGTGGTGATTAGCGACGAAGGGTTTTCTAGGGTTTGAGACGCCCCCTCGCCAAGGCCCAACGGCTCTGCTCAGAGATCCAGGTTTTGAATTGGACTCTTGTGAAAGAATTTTTCTAGGGTTTGTCTCTAGTTTGTCGATTCGAAAGTTTTTACTTTTAGCTTGGTTTCTTGGGCTCGATATCTCCCTATCGTTCGATCTAGGGTTTTAGTTGATGCTCGACGCAGTATAGGGATTCCGTTTTCCTTCAATTTGTCTGTAATTGAGAAGTGCTAAGAGTCTTCGATTTCAATCACAAAGAGGGCTAATTGAGTTGTTGGGCCAAAAAGGTTGCGTCTTTTGGTTTTACGGATCTCTTTTAGGGGTTCTGGATCCATTTTAGTTGAGGATTGTGATAAAGTTCGCAAATCTATACGTGAATGTGTCGGGGGCTAGGTTTTTCTCAAACTTAGATTAGTATTCTCATTCCGTTATTCGTTTATTTCTTGTTGCGTGTCATTCACATTTCTCAAATTTCAGAATTCGATACTGTTATTGCTGCTGAACGAACGTCATTTGTAAATACAGTAAGATTTATAATCTTGACATTAAACGGAATAAGTGGTGGTTCTGGAACAACTTATTGTTTTTGATCTTAAATACGACCCAAAGCGCAGTCAAAGAATTTTGTTTTTGGAATTGGTTGACCACTGTTACCAAGCTTAAAATTGGACTTAAACAAAACATCTTTTAAGTTTGGTGTGATAGGATCGACATCAGAAAATACATCTTCAACTTAGGCGTTGATATGTGCAGAGTTTCGGGGTTAATCTTATGGCACCAACGGTTCCCATAGGGTTCACTGGACAGAGGGAATCGAAAAACTGCTCACAAAAAGGTCTTGCCCAAATGATGGGAAAAACTCGGAAAGTTTCTAAGGGGTACTCATCTGGGTTTGTTCCGGATTACAGACATGCAGTTGAGACCATGGCTGAATCAGAAGGGTTTGGTAGCTCCGGACGGGTTGATACTGAAATGACTGCTTCAGAGGATTCTTGTGCCCCCAAAAGGAAATGCATTAGCTTGAATGTGGATAGTTATGATCAATTTGAGGTTCCCATTCAAGTTTTATCATTGTCAAAGATGTCTCAGTCTGAGAGGAAGAATTTGGAGCATAGGTTGAAAAGTGAGCTTGAACAAGTTAGAACCCTTCAGAAGAAACTTGCTACTCTGAGCTCAAATGACGTGGTTGTGTCACCCTCTAGCGATATCCACAGCTGCAGTGATGGACGGAAGAGACCTGCACCACAGCCTTTCCAGAGGTCTACAGAAGTGACTGCTCCACAGGGAAAGAAAAGGGCTCCCCCTGGGCGAAATGGGCCTCGCACAAAAGGGCCAGCAGCAAGGCGGTTGGAATCAGTACAGCAGGCTTTGGTGCCAAGTGCTCCAAATGCCATGTTGATGAAACAGTGTGAGGCACTGTTGAATCGCTTGATGTCTCATCAGCATGGTTGGGTCTTCAACACTCCGGTTGATGTTGTAAAATTGAACATTCCGGATTATTTCAATGTCATTAAGCATCCAATGGATCTAGGGACGGTGAAAAACAAGTTATTTTCAGGTGAATATTTGAATCCATTGGGGTTTGCTGCAGATGTGAGACTCGCCTTCTCAAATGCAATGACTTACAACCCAAAAGGAAATGATGTCCATCTTATGGCTGAGACGCTCAGTAAATATTTTGAAATTAGATGGAAACCTATAGAGAAGAAGCTTCCTGTAACAATGGATGCACAGGTGCCTTCAAAATCAAGCGTTGTTATGGAAACTGAACCTATCAATCCAATGCTTCCCTCCAAAAAGAAGAAAATCATCTCATCAGATAATACGGTCAAGCAAGAAGTTGTTAAACGGGTCATGACGGACGCGGAGAAGCATAAACTCAGCACAGAATTGGAGGCTTTACTGGCAGAGTTGCCTGAAAGCATTATTGATTTCCTAAAAGAGAACAGTTTCAATGCAAGTCAAATGAGTGAAGATGAGATCGAGATTGATATTGATGCCCTCAGTGATGATACCCTGTTTGCATTGCGGAAGCTTTTAGATGACTATTTGCTGGATAAACAGAAAAACCAGGCAAAAGCTGAACCCTGTGAGATGGAGGTCTCTCTCTCTCAGACTTCGTGTGTGTGTGTCTGTGTTGTCGTGCGTGTGTGTTTTTCCCTCTTTGTTTTTAAAGGTTGTGATGTGTTCACCACAGATCTGACTGTTTTCTTATCTTTATATTGCTTTAGCTTCACAATGAGTCGGGGTTCAGCAACTCATCTGGGCAACCATGCAAAGGTTTTTTTTATGTCACTTAATGAATTTTTAATTGCTTTTGTACTGAACGGGTGTGTGGCATAAGGGGTTCTGTTTAGGAATTGATTTTTTATTTCATATTACTTTCCAGGCAATGATCCAGTTGATGAGGATGTAGATATTGGTGGGAATGACCTGCCTATCTCCAGCTTCCCTCCAGTAGAGATAGAGAAAGATACTGCCCTTCGAAACAGTAAATGCAGTAGTTCAAGCAGCTCAAGTAGTGAATCAGGCTCTTCATCTAGTGGTTGGTTTTATTGTGAACCTTCCCTGCATTCTTCCTCTATGAAATTCTCGGTGCATTTTTTGAGTTTTGCAATGTGTAAATATACAATATTCGTGTTTATCTATAATCAATTAAAAGTTCATCTTGAGACGCCCAACTTGGCTTGTCATATAGTTGTCTTAAATTTGTAAATCTTTTGTTATCATTGGTATTACCATTGTTTGCTGAGTGGAGCTGTTGTTTGTGCATCTTTATATACCTGAAAGCTTGAATTTTGCTATTGTTCATTCTGATACCATGGTTTGCCTCTCTCATCCTTAATATTCAACAACTATAACGGTCCAAGTAGTTGTAGAGATTTAGATGTGGCTAGCTTGAGGCCAAGGGTTGGCCTTATGGTGCTAGGACCATCCCACTTTCAGTAGATGCAGGTCTGTGCCACATCCCCCCTCTGTCAATAAGAGTATAAACTAATAACGGGATTAGCTTGGTTGTCCAAGAAAAAATGATACACTCCCTGGTATCATCTCATGTGAGACATGTTTTTTTGCTTTTTTCTTTTTCAAAATTCTTTGGTGGTTGCAATTGCTGAGGTGAAGGGAATGACATAGCAGGATTTTTTTTTTTTTGAATATCTTTACTCTGAACCTGGGAAAGTAATGGTGGAATCATTTGCTGTTGAGATTGGCTGAGAAGCTGGATGTTGGGGCAGTAAAGTGACTTTTAGTTGGAGGCTTCTTGTCACGAACTCTGTTCTCTGTCAGTCAAGCTTACATTCACAAACTTCCATCTTAAGCTTTCTTAGAATTAGAATGGAACCTTCAATGGAAGTCCTGTTGTTATGGGATCAGGAGGTGGTCTTACCTTAATGGAGTCTGCTGCCTCTTTGTTACTTATCCTGTGCTGACTCTTACTATCATTTGTGGCAGCCATATCGGTTTGGGTGTTTATTGTTTTCAGTATTCAAGAACGTCCAAAACAGCTACCTTGCCTTCGTCTCTGAATAGAAGGCTGTATGCTTTTGAGGGGGAAGCCATTGTCATTGTGGCATAGGGATAGGGTCAAGGTTGTCGACTCTTTACCCCCCATATTCTGGATTTGTAGCTTTGCTTCTATCATGAACAGACACCATCCAAAGTTTCCTCAGATCACAGCACATGCATACTTCGGATTTTCTCTCTAGGTTTTTTCCTCTAGGGTCCGTTTGGTGAGGAAGAAAAAAATGATGGAAAGTGAAAATGATAGAAAGTGAAGTGAAAGAAAAGAAAATGATAGAAAATATATTTTCATGCATGTATTTGGTTAGAATGAAAAATTTACGGGAAAGTTTTAAAAAAAATTTATTGTATTGTTTGAAAGAAAGAAAAGTTATAAGAAATTTTTATAATTGTTTAAATTACCCTTATTAAGTATATTAAATCAGTCTAAAAAAGAAAAAAAAAATGTAATTATAATTGAAAGTTAAAAAATTTTAAAAAATTGGCTCAAAACCTAATTCTAAGAGAATCACCAATACAAAGGTCTTTGGGTTAAATTATATGATTAATCAAATTCATACCAAAATTTTTTAAAATTAATAACCAATAAAATATTGTAAGAAAAATAAAGGTAAAATAGGAAATTAGTTATAGATCACAACTTTCTTGCATTTCTTTGAGTTTTTTACAAGAAAAAAAGTTGGTTATTTGTGAGAAAGTTCAAGTATGAAAGAAAATTATTTTTCCTATCATTTTCTTTTTCATCCTAACCAAACACATGAAAATTTTAAAAAGTTTTTCTTTCTTGCATTTTTTACCATTCTTCTGTTAAATAAACGAACCTCTAGGGTCTGTTTAGTTAGAAAGAAAAGAACGGTGAAAGGTGAAAGTGGTAAAAAGTGAAGTGAAAGAAAGGAAAAATAAAAGAAAATATATTATCTTTGATGTATTTGGTTAGCATGAAAATTTTGAAAGAAAATTTAAAAAAAAATTCATTCTATTGTTTGAAAGGTAATAAAATTGCTAGAAAATTTTGAGAATTGTCTAAAATATGCTTATCTGTATTTAAGGAGATGTTGAACTTGAAAGACTGTGCATTTATCAACCTTTTGTGATAAAATAAACAAATATTATTAATATAGAAGCAATGCATGGTTGATACATCACCATTTTTATCTCTTCAAATAGAGATGTTAAAATTTAAAAAATGAAGTGAAAGAAAACAAAATAAGAGAAAAAATATATTTTCATGTATGTATTTGTTTATCATGAAAAACTTGTAAGAAATTTTTAAAAAAAAATTCATTCTATTGTTTAAAAGGAAAGAAAGTTATAAGAAAATTTATTTAATTGTCTAAATTACCTTTAATTATATTAAATCAATCTAAAGAAAAAAATATTGTAATTAAATTACCCTTAATTATACTAAATCAAGTTTAGTTTTGTTAAAGGCTTTTTGTTTTTTAGTTCCCTAGTTAGTGTTGTTCAATTTGATATCCATATATGAGAAAGGATAAGAGATAAATATGGGCAAAAAGGTCAAGTGTGGGCAGTAGCCCACATTTTTACGGGTATTAATTTTGCAAGAAACAAACAGTGTCCTATGCAAGAAAAATTAGTGGGCCCGACGATCTTACTTTCATGTATTTTCTCCCTTTTTCTTGCTAAACAAACAAGAAAAGAGTTCCATTTTTTTCCCTTTCTTGTGTTTTCTAGCATTTATTTGCTAACCAAACGAACCCTAAAGATGCTATCCAATGGGACAGCGGGAAAACACTTAAAATCTAGTTTATATAGTGTGTAATAACCTATTTGTACCTAGGCCCTAAAACCCATCTGGTTTTTCAACACTTACCAATTTTGGGTGGAAGTTTCATCCACCTTTTGAATGCATTATGGCCCTGTTCGAACACCCCCTTAACTACTAACTTACTTCGAGTGAACTTCTAATGTCCTTCAAACATGGAACATTTTTCTAGAACATCATCAGAATGACCTTCAAACACTGCTTCCAACAAAGCATACTGGATTGACCTTTCACCGATGACACTGCATTGTTTGAACAAACATGTGATCCTTAGATTTTTGAGATTTTTAAGCTTTGCCGACTAATCCACATATAATGTAAGGTATGTAGGTGTCTTACCTAACGATATGCTTTAATCCTGAAGTTTTATACCGTGGTCACATTGTATTGAAGATCTTAATCACGGTTACTCTTTAAATCCTATGTTTTTCAGATTCATGAGATCATTGACCCTGAATTACAACACAGTATTGTGTAGTTTCATCGTGCCTTTTCATTCTTTGATATGGTTATGAAGCTTTTCACCGAAGGAAAAAAGGATCTTGGATTTGCACAAGTTTAACTGTGTATATATTAAGTATATATGCAGTAGATTACATGTGCTTCATAGTTCATGCATTCGAAGCTTCAGAAAATTTTCTAATGCAGACATTTCGACTTTCAAGTTCCATACCAAGGGATGCCTTATGTCACCAAAATGAAGAGAGCCTTTAATGTTTCATTGTAATTGGCAATCTTAATGTACCTCATGACTCCACAACAGAAATATTCACATATATATTTTTCAGTAAGAAGTGTACAGTGATTTAACGCAAACTCCACGTCATAATCTTGGAGTATCAAGCCATGGTAAATTTTATTATAGTAAATGTATCATACGATGTATCAAAGTGATCAATGTATGTAAGTAGTTTCCATTAGAGGGAGTTTTACATGGGAAGTTTATTGTGACAATTTGTGAGAAAGTGACAACTATGAACAGATGTTTTTACATTAAATTTTTTTTACTGCTGTCAATTAGAGTCATGAGCCTGCTGTATCCTTCGCATATAAGAATTTTGAATATCGGAATTTGGAATCTTTGTAGCACAGACTTGTATGTTGGAGCTATTTCCATTCAATATTAGGGGGTTCTGACATGTCTCTGGATTGCCTTTGACGTTAGCTTAATTCGAAAATAAATTTGAATTTTGTAGTTCCAGACTCTTGGCTGACATTTTATCAAGCTAGGTGTATTCAGCAATGTTTTTCCTTATTTTTTGGGCCCATGAAGACGTTAAGGTTCTTGTTTTGCACAGAGCTTAGAACATGATTAGCTGTTTTTTTCTTTTTCACTTATCTGTTGGTAGCATCTTTGGGGTACTAATACTTACTTTTAATAATCACTAAGTTTCTATTTTCTCCGTTTTCATTGTTCAATGGTGGGTAATCTTTATTATATTCTTCGAACTATGGTCAGCTTAGAAAGGTATTCTTTTTTGGGTTTTGATCGGGGAATTCTTATTTTTCAGATTCAGACTCGGGCAGTTCTTCCGGCAGTGAATCACATGGTGCTAAGGTTTCTGTGCCTGCGAGTAATGCAAAGGTATGCCTTGATCAAGAATATTTTGTTGGCTGTTCGTAGAGCATTTGTGCCAGTTAAATTTATTGATTTCTTGTTCTCTCACTGCATGGCCAAGTGTTAATTTTCATTTTTGCTGGTTTCTTCATTTGTAGGATGCTTTGCATTCCGGAGCAAATATAGAGCAGCAGAAGAATGATCTTGGTGATCCAGACACTGGAGATTGTCAGTTTCTGGGTTCTTTGAATAATTTTGATTGTGCCAATTGTATGATATGGGGTTGTATCACACTCCTGCCCAATTCTAAGGCTATGCTCTTCTGTCTTGCACAGATTTGTTGAATGACTCTGGCCAATATGAGCAGAATTCCCAGTCTAAGCCAATTTCTATTGAGGCCGATGACCATCAAGAGGGTAAGCAATGAAAATCATGAAGAAAATGTATGATGTTAGATCTTGCGGCATCATCTCACCCATCATACTATGACATTTTAGGGGAGAGTGCTCTGTCTGAGAGGCAAGTCTCCCCCGAAAAGCTTTACCGCGCAGCTCTGTTGAGAAGCCGTTTTGCAGACACCATACTCAAAGCTCAAGAAAAGACCCTTGAGAAGGTGTGTGGTACAGTTTTGGTACATTTGTGACATGTTAGCTTGTTTCATGGTATCCAATTCTCATTTATATCACTCTCGTCTTATCATTAACAATTTGAGACGACGTGTTCAGGGTGAAAAGCAGGATCCTGAGAAACTGCGGCTTGAAAAGGAGGAGCTTGAAAGGCGGAGAAAAGAAGGTTGGAACTTGTAAATTATTTAAGCTTGAAAAATGTCGTCTTCGGCTGATGCGCATTGGTTTGTGTACAAAGTTGGAGGATCAATCCAGTGTCTTTTTTTAAAAGAAATTCTTCCTCATATAATAATTTGCAATTCTGTTGTTCTTAGAAAAGGCTCGATTGCAAGCAGAAGCCAAGGCTGCAGAAGAGGCTCGAAAAAAAGCTGAAGCTGAAGCTGCAGCTGAAGCCAAAAAGAAGAGAGAACTGGAGAGGGAAGCAGCACGTCTGGCTTTGCAGAAGGTATGTACAGGCAAAAGCCAATTGGAACCTTTCTCAGAGTCTTCAAGTGTAACCTTACAATCTTATGTTTTCGCAGATGGAAAAGACAGTAGATATCAATGAGAACTGCCGGTTTATGGAAGATCTAGAAATGCTTAGGGCTGGCCCGGATGAACATTTGCAGAGTTTAATAGAGGAGACGAGCCCAGAGCATTCTCAAAATGGTCTTGGTAGTTTTAAATTTCCAACTAGTAGTAATCCGTTGGAGCAACTTGGGTTATACATGAAGGTGGACGATGAGGAGGAAGAAGAAGTTGGGCGCCAAAGTGTTCCAGATGCTGTAAATGACGTGGAGGAAGGAGAGATTGATTGATCGGTTTGTTTGTTTTTTTGTTTTGAAATCACTTAAGAAGCGAGTTTGGAGGATGCTGATCGTGTTGACCCCTAGGCATGTGCTTGCGGTTCTTCCATTTTGTCCTTCCTGTTTTGATGCTGCAGGGTAAAACATTCTCTCTCCGCCTCATTCTCTGCTAAATCTGAAGTTTTGAAACAACAGAAAGGGTGTTCCCTGGGAAAAAGTGATGAGCATGTCGCGTTGGACTTGGTTTGGGTAGATTGGGAATGGTATTGATTTGGACTTGAAGGTAGGGGTTTCACTATGAACGTTGAAGCATGGTGGTGTCTTTGGAGCTCTATTTTGCTACATAACTGCAGAGGATTGCTTGTGGGATCTGGCAAACAGAAGTATCCATCAGTAGTTCTCCTTTCTTTTCTGCTTTTTCTTTTTCTTTTTCGTGTAAAAAAGAATTATCATGTTAGGAACCAATCCAATCATCGGTGAATTCACCCTTGGAATTAAATGATGCTCAACAAAGAGTAGTTCTGCTGCATGTTACACATCACCCTCTTTGACGGACCAAGTTTGTTCCGTACTTAAATTTTGGATAGGTGGCGGCTAAAGGCAAAAGATGAAATGGTTGTATTATAGTCTACTATGTTTATGTCATAATTTTGGACAAAGAGCAGCCTATGTATTTATGCAATATGTACTTTTCATGTTTGTGTGTGTAGCTTGGATGCTGAAACAGCAGAGAGTACCATGGCGTAAAATTAGATAGAAATAAGAGAGAAAAATGTTCAACTTCCACAATAAGTCTGACTTGGAACCCTAACTCCAAACTGCCAAAACTCTTGTATTTCTAAAACTGTTCATAGCAGGTACTAAAAATGTCTATTCTCTGCACTCTCTCAAGGTCCAGATTAGCTCGCTCACGGATGCTTCATTAAAACCTGCAACGTATAGTAGAGTGGGTGGATCCAGTAAGTGGTGGGGGTATCAGCCAACCATTGATTCTACATAACCATCCCTCCATCAATGGTGAAAACCTGCAATGAATGTGTAGTAGATATTCTCCTTCAACAACCAAACTTCTCAACAAAATGAAAAGTTTGCGGTAAACCACAGTAGAAGAGGAACGAAATGATCAAATTACACAGCAATTACCTGTCCAGTAATGTAACCAGCAGCGGGATTAAGTGCCAAGAATTCCACTAGTCCTGCAATTTCTTCTGGTTGCCCATATCGTCCTGTGATCACAGACAATGAATGAGCACTCTGTGCTTTATGTGTTCTAGGTTTAATCACTTTTCCAAATGGAGAAACTTATTGGGGCTGAACCGGGGAAATCTTTTTTGCTTGGCACGCAAGATAAATCGGCTTTATTTGAGCAACAAAAGCAACTGTGAGATAATTAGGTCTATAGCTGTTGATTTCTGAACAAAGGCATATGCTTGGAACCCAAATATTTGGAAATCTGAAAATATTTGTTATTGTTTGTAGTCATTGATCACACTGTTCTTATTATAATCAATTATTTGATTATTAGAGGCAGTTTCAATAACCCAAAACGAGTCCAATTCCGAATACAACCTCAAAGCCCCGCTTTCTTCATTAACCAGAAATCCTTCAACCATTTGGAATAATTCCAAATGGTAGCTATTGACCCTTTAATCTCACCTCTGATCAAATTTTTGCAAGTTATGAGATGACTACACAAATAAAATTGCTGACTAATAAGACATAAAAGTCAATGTAGCTAGGAAGGTAATCTCAGTATCATAAGTCGCTTATTCAATGTGATTAAAAAATCAGCAATAGTAATTAAGTATATTTGATGATACCAATTAAGTATAGTGAACTGATAAGTGATAAGAAGCATTCTTTTTCATCCAAAAAAAGCTAGTTATTTTTCATTTTTACCTAAGGGAATGGTCTGCAAGATTTTTCTTTCAATTTCGTCACCCAACTTGGCAGTCATATCAGATGCAATAAACCCTGGAGCCACAGCATTAACCTGTGGAAAAAGAAACACTAACATAAATAACATCTTAATTTGTTTAAACATGCATAGTAATTTTTGGTTTTGATATGGTCAGTTTTATCCATGTCTCTTAGACATGTTTTGCTGGTAAAATGATCAAGGACTAATTCAGAATACTTACATTTATATTTCTACTTGCATATTCTTTTGCAACACTCTTCGTGAAGCCAATCACTCCTGCTTTTGCAGCACTGTAATTGGCTTGACCAGCATTGCCAACCAAACCCACAACGGATGCTATGTTGATTATTCTACCCTGCCAAATTGAAAGTAGGCTGTGGTAGAAGCAACAAAGGTTAAGACAAACACTCTGCATAAACTTCGGATAAATGCACATAAATAGGCTGGATCAATTCACTAACACCTCATTTCATTTCTGGAAGAAACGGAAGCGCCAACTAGCTTAACCAAGCCAACATAAATGCATGCATGACACAAACAAATTATATGATTTAGCCAACAAGGCTCATCTTTATAATGTTTGGCAGTCATCTTCTGTTGATAGCTTGATGTAAGATATATCTTTGAAGCAGCAAACAACCACTGCTGATGTTGTCAAATGTATAAATTTCATTGTACCAAAAGGAGTCCCAACCCAGTACTGGCCCTCCTACAAACCATGTTCCGAGCATTACATGATCTATAATCAATATTCATCTTTTCAATATTCATCTGTGTTTGCTTAGCTTTATGGATCCAGGCATTGCTGATACACTTGAGTGCCCCCGTGCACATTAAACATAATCCTAATCATAGTACACTAGAACACGGAATCCAAATTTCGCCAACAGTTCCCGACAAGCTTTTACTAAATTATGATGAAGCGGCTTATCTTAAGACCAGGACAACTTGAGGCAAACATATATTACAAATAATATCAGAAATTGCTTAAAATAAGTACTCTGGGCTGCAGTCGCTCATGATCAATACAGGAATGTCCAAGCACAATGATGAGGCAAGATCCAAATGAGCTATACTACCCCAAAGAACTGTAATATAGGCCAAGAAGTCAAGACCACAGATATGATGTGCCAGATAAACTTGTAATACCACAAGCTAGGTTGCATTTGCTTTGGATTGGAGTGGCAATAGGAAGTGCCTTTGTCTATGGGGAATAGTTCCAAGAGTTAGATTAAAGGCAAAAATTAAAATGGAGATCCCTTCAGAGTTTTTGAGCTTCTTTAATTTTGACTTTCGGCTGAGAAATGCCTGGTAGAAATAATAAGGCCTTAATACCAAACATTACAATAGAACTGTAGCATTCCTAGGCTGCTTATTAGAATGTGCCAAAAACTACTAGCTCAGAATGTGGACAGAGATAATATGCTCAATAGAAACTTCTGAATCATTAGAACTAATTCTGACACCATGGGAGGTTTCTCGCTTTCTTTTTGGGTGGTGTGTTCTCACGAGTACAATCGATCATATAGACAAATTATGGGTTGGAGATTACATAGTTCATAACTTCCCCAAACTTCCGCTGACAGATAAATTTCTTCATTGAAAATGACCAAATAATCACGCCTAGTTATAACATTGCATGACTGTTGATATTTTTTGTAATTTTCTCATATTAGATATATTTCATATTCCAACTGTTCATTTCTTCAAGTAACAAAGCCTTGTAAAACTACACATTTCTTCAAGTCACAAAGCCTAAAGTCAGAGCCAAATGGCAAGAGATGGTATCTGCTGTAATGCCTAGTAGTTGAAATGGATGTTGTTTTTGATGCAGCAGTTTTTCTTTAGTGGGAAAGTATAAATCAACGCTCTTAGCCTATTCAGTGGGTCAGAACGTGTGTTAGATTTACCTTTCTCTTCTTCATCATAATTTTGGCTGCAGCCTGCAACAAAAAACAATAACTTTAATCTAAATCTGGAGGACACAAACTAGAATGAATAGGAATATTGGATAATGAAGTAGCTGATCATAGAGACCTGCGTGCAGAGAAAAACTCCTGTAAGATTCAAATCAATAACCTCCTGCCATTGAGGCTTTTTCATTCTCATCAATAAACCATCCCGTGTAATTCCTAAGAACTCATACAATGGTTAATCACAGGAAATACAAAAATTCCAATGAAATAAATGGTAGCTGTTGCAAACCTGCATTATTTATCAAGATATCAACTGTTCCCCATTGATCAACTGCCTACAGACATGAGTTCAGACTTCAGGTGATGTGATATTGCAAGCAACAACTGCAGTAAAATCAATACCCGATTTTTATCATCAACTGTTTGCTTACTGTTTTAATCATTGATTCTACATCATCTTCATTCGAAACATCACCCCCAAAAGTAACAGCTTGGCTGCCACATGCCTCAATCTACAAAATGAAACAATGTTCGCAACTTTGTCCTCTCCGACACATATTGGTAAACAGCATTTGAACAACAAAACAAAAGCATGTATTTATGACACAACCAAAAGAAACAAAACAGCCAACAAGCGAAAAAATGAGGTTGATAGGTTGGTCAATGAGGAAGATTGACCAACAGAACGTCAAGCATACCTTTTTAATGATCAAATGGAAACAGACACATTAATTTGTTGTCAAAATATAAAGTGTAATAGATCTGTAATTCTCTATGCCCTACAGTTTGTGCTAAGTAACCACAGGCAAGTACATGTACAACTCAACTCAACAAAGCCTTAATCCCAACTATTTGGGGTTGGCTACATGAATCTTTTTTTACTATTTTGTTCATGGAAAATACAAGTAATGGCAACAAAGTATAAATTAGAGATAGTCAACCAGCTATTTTCCTTCCGAAAAGTTATGAGCACTAGGTGCACTGAAATATAGAATCAACAGTTCTGAAATTGGTAGCAAGTTCCCTAAGATGATTCTGGGTGTTTGGAAAGTCCAAGTTGCAAAAGTAAGATCAGTGTGATTGCACGAAAAAGGTGGTCGGAGGTTTTTCTTAAAATCTTAAGAAGGGCTAAATCTGGGTTCTTACGATATTTGAGGTAGAATTATAACAATATTAAAGAAATAAAGGTTTTTCATGCTTTATGATGATAGTTCAGTTCCAAGAGGTTAGGGTTTAGGATAGACAAATACAAAAAATATATATGTAAAGTTTAAGGTAGAATAAAGAAAACTTGCAGTAAAATGCAAAACTTGATAAAAGGGGAGTTGCTGAGGTTTTTAACAAACCTTGTCTTCACTGAGGATTCCAAATTAGTGAAACCTTCATTCAACATTTGAAGATTCAACAAACATTGCTTTGAGTGTTTTTAAAGGAAATGCATTAGACAAACTTTGCGAAAAAAGATTATAGCTTGCTGAGAGAGATCCTCAAATCGTTTCACTGAAAAAGCATTCAATGTTCAGCCTCTTGCAAAACTTTCTGGTAGTAAATATGCATACATTCTAAATGTAACAAGCTTGAGCATATGGCCGACACCCAAATAATTGGGACAAGCATCAGTTGAATTGAGATAATAGGCTTGAAAAGATATATTTGTATCAACATGCCTTGCATTAATCAATAGTGCACCATTTTTCCACTCAGAAACTCAAGATGAAAATTTTCCATAATGTATCAAGTACAACAAGTAATTGATATTCTATTTCCTTATGAATAGATCTTTGCATAACTTTGCACTCTACATACATTCATCAATCTAATCTCAGAACAAACACAAACATAATTAATAGAACCATTTTAACAGAAATTAGATGCCTTTTAAGCTTATAAAAAGACCGGATCCTCCATAGAGTAACTGTTGCCTAAAAAAAATGAAAATTTACTGGTAAAAGGAGACCATGATATCTAAGAATGATTAGCAAATCCGATCAACATCAGAAAGTTAACTGTATTATATTTTTAAAATTTGACGCATACCTCTTTGGAAACTTCTTCAGCCTCCTTGGATGATCTGGCATAGTTCACCAGGACCTACAAAAGTACGACACCGTAATTAATTATCAAGTGGGTTTAATCATTGCTTCCACCCATCAGTCAACAAGTTGATGCTTAACATTATTTGTGCACAACGAAAAACAAAATGCCTCTTCTATAATATCAGGTGGATGCATTCACAGATGAAAAAGAGCTTTAGAGGAAGTTATCGACAAAATAATCAACCAAAACACAGTTCTTATCCTATTATATTGGACAAGTTGAACTAAACGTGATATGATAGTACTGCAAGGTAAGAGTTTCCACGATGTTCACAGTGCATGGTATATTTATCTTGATGAAAATTTTAATATGACAGGATGCTGATTGCCGAACCTTTTATGCAAAGTGTAAACCAAAAATAGGCATTTTTTTTTTAAACTGTCGCTGGTAAATATTCCTGCAGGGACAAGCTTGTGTTGGCTAATACTATGCCTATGACTTGAAATTATTGTAACTGCTACTAGTATGTGCTTAAAGGAATAGATTCATGATGTGTATTACATTCTACAAATGAAATGGCATATTCTTCTTTCTTATGCAAAAATAAATAGGGTACTCAAATTTCACTGATTGTAAAAGTGACAGTCTGAAATCTAATAAACATAGCACAAAGTGCACCTATCAACTGTTGGTTCCCTATAAAGAGTAATTGTTGGGAGATTATACGCGGCAACATAAGAAACCTTCAAAAATTACTGCACAATTTACCATCAAACACGTGTACTCATACTTGTCAACCCAAGCTTTTACCATTATACCAAGCATTGGCCCATAAGATAGAAGTGACAATTTTCTTTTTGTTTTTTATGCGTCAAGGAGAGAATACATGCCAACTTGACTAGTATTTAACAAATGAACCATATGGAAGTGAGCAACCGTAGCCACATCAGACAACATCAGCAATTCTGAAACAGTGGTCTATTATGTCTTCAAGTCATTCAAGTGCTTTATTTGCCAATTATGAATAATATATTCTTGGAGATGTAGCCATACCACATTCTAATTGCATAGACCGCCCCCCCCAAAAAAAAATACAAGATAAATTAAATTGAAAACGAAGTAAGAAATGTAACAATCCTTATGCTTATACAACACATTAGCATAAAACACGTACATACACATCTATATATATAACAATTTCTTAGGGAGAGGAGGCTTGAGAAGCTTTCCCTCCCACTTTTCTAATATTTAAGAATTTTAAATTATTAGATTCTCCAGCCTCCGATCATATTCTATCAAATGCCTCTATTAACTACTCATAAACTCCCTCTAACCACTAATTATTTGAATTTTTTTAAACATAAAATTTTAATAATCCAATAATTTTTATAATATTTTTGCTAACATATAAAATAATGAGCGAGAGAGAGTAAATAATGAAGGAGCGGATTGGGAGGCGAACGGATGCCCGTGCATCGGGTCGGATGCTAGTATAAAATATATACAAGTGCATATGTTATGTAGGTATGTGTGTGTATGTATTTGTCTCAGTATGATTGACGTTTTCAATCCAATTGAGCAAAGAGTCAAACATGACCGACCTTGCAACCAGCTTTCCCCAATGTTAATGCAATAGCTCTCCCAATCCCTCGAGAAGCTCCAGTGACAACAGCAACAGGAGTTTCAACATTCCGTGCGCCATCAACACCAGCTTGTTCCACCGCCGCAACCTGAACTCTAGCACCTAAATCATGTCATTTCTCTTAATCACTTGTCCTAACCTAGTCTGATTTCCATCACAACTATGCACACGTAGTTTTGGGGGGGGGGGGGGGGGGGGGAGGGGGTGAGTGAGAGAGAGAGAGAGAGATTGAAAGTTTTTAGGAGATACCTGTGGAATGAGAGGAAGAGGACCAACGGCACTGCAAGACAGGGATTGGCTGGAGAGGACAAGATCGAACGCCGAAGGGAAAGCGAAATTGAGAGATTTGGCGACAAAATGGACCGCGTGATGCGAATTTGGCCGGAGTCGTGACGGAGTTGAAGGCGATAGCAGCCATAGATGAAGCTTCGAAGCAAATTCCGACTAGCAGTGAGACAAGCTGAAGATGAAGAAAGAGATGGAGGAAAAAGTTGCCAGGTGCGTTTGATAGTGAGAGATAAAAGAGAGAAAGGGATTGTCAGCTAATAAATAAGCCAAGAAGTGGCACCAAATTTCTCGTTTGTATTAGGGTGAATTACATTTTACACCCCCAAAGTTTACATTTGATTTTTATTTGGTGCATCAATAATCAATTATAATAATTAAGTCCTTAAACTTCACGACTAATGTCAATCAACTCCCTATATCAAAATTAGTCAGTAACTATGATGAAAAAACGTCACGTGAGCATTACGTACCTCAATCACATATAATTTTGACTAATTAACATATCTATGAGTTAAATATAAAAAGGTGAGTGAATACATTCAATTAAAGTACTCAAATTTATATCAAATGAGTAAGTAAATATAATTTCAAGACATAAAACTCTAAACCTTATGGACAACTTATTAATAATTTATCCCATAATTTGATCATGTGTGACTTTTTCCCTTTAAAAATATAGACGAATTTGAACGAGGGATTTAAATAGCATAAGAACTTAAAGTTTAAGGATTTGATTGTTTTAATTGATAGTTTAAGAATTAAATAGAAACCAAGTCTAAACTTTTAATATATAAAATATAATTTATCCTGCAATAAAAACCAAAGGTGCACTTGTAACATTTATAACATACTCTTCATGTAACCTAAATGGTAGTTCAAGTGATAATGAGAACAAGTTATAAATTCAGATGTCCTGAATTTAAATATTGGCAACTCGTTAAACTCAGCTTATGAGGAATATCCCTCGTGAATATCCTAATAGCGTAAGCTTTCCTAGATATCCATGACCGTTGAACAAAAAAAAAACACACTTTTCTTGTCACGATTATTAATTCATGCCAACAATTAGACTTGCTAATAGTGTCAGGTTTTTACAGGTTCGTATTAAAAAAATATTTCACCTATACTCGATTCGTTTATTAATTCGTTTCTAACGAGTCGTGTCATATCGTGTTCGTAATATGTATGAATTGTGTATAACTGATATATAAACAACTCGTGTATTTCTTTTGATTGATTTCATCCATACCCAATTCGTTTATGAATCGTATCGTGTTGAATCCACTCGTTTACAAAATGAGTGACTTAAGGAAAACCGAAACCTTTTAATTTCGTGTTGTGTTCGTACCTGTTAACGAATCATGTCATATTTTGACACCCCTACCAACAATAATGATTCCGAAAATCAATCACCGCAAAAATACAATACCCAGCGACCCGTAACGTATTCAGACAAACATTGTGAGTCGGGTGGTTGTAATTTCGGCCAAAATTCTTCCTTCTATAGTAGCATCAACAAATTTTCAAGTCAGGCAGCTCATAATCAATCTATTCCGCAACAAGAATGGACGTGTCCTGCACATTTCCCTCTCGACTGTACCTCTTACAGTACATAAAACAAAAAACATCACTGCTGCTATGCAATCTTTCTCTAAAGCTAATTCTCAAACATTCCTTCATCTGACAATCTAGAAGATTCTGTCCCGTTAACAACAGGTTGGTTGGACAAATCCACACTAGGTTCGCCTAGAATGCTGTAATCGAAGTCGTCGTCATCGTCATCATCGTCATCGTCGTGATCTCTGTCTGTATCTTCTTCATCATCCTCTTTTTGCATGATTCCTTGGGCTTCCCTCCTCATCTGCTGCTTGATAGCGTCTTCATAAGACATTTCATACCAAACAGTGCCCTTGCCAACAATAGATTTGTTGTGGGCATCTGTCATCCGCTGTTGCTTACTCTTTTCTGAATTCTTAGGTTCCCCCCAGTAGTCATACCGATATAAAGGGTTTGAAGGATCATATTGATCCTTTCCAAAATAGCTGGCATCTACATACCTTCCTGGCTCTTCCAGTGGGAGGCCAAGGGCTTGACGGCTGCATCAAGAACTAAATTGCATCAGTGACAAGCAGTGATTTTCACAAAAATGAATATTTCATCGCCCAAGTGACAGGCAGTAATTCTCACACAGTGACACATTGCATCAGATGCTGGTAAATCAGGCAAACACAATCAGGCTTATTGAACCGGAAAGAATTTTTTTGATAGGTAAGGAATGCAGTTATGTCTAAATTTATCTGATCAAAGGACAGACTCTTTTATTGAAAATTTCACTACCAGACTGCATCAGGATACTTTTCAGTCAGCTCAATTGAAGGTATGAAATGGTAAGGGAACAGGACACATAATCATGCCATGACAGGGATGATCAGTGATATGTCAAAACCATAGTCGAAGAGTCAAAAACTTCAATGGAGGTTTCTAATATGATGTATATTATAATATCAAACAGGCAAGACAAGATCAATGAGAATACCAGCTGATATCCCTGATCAGGGCCTCTCTTTCCTCAAATGATTGACGCCAATGGATCAAATCATACTCATCCATTTCAATATTTCGTCTTAACTTGGTAACTTTATATCGCTCTCCTCTTTCTTTTGCTTCATGCCTTAGTTTATTATGGAGCTGCAAAGAACAGAGGTCAGCTGCAAAAAATAAAAGCATTTTCTTCACTTGAACAACTAAGAGAACAAATTTAAATCAACTGAGAATAGCGCATCATTTAGAGAGAAACATAAATTGGCTGGTGTTACCCAACTCAAATTGTGCAGAATCTGATCATTAACAATTTAAAAATAAGATAACAAAACAAGACAACATACGATCACAACTTTGTGTGAAGTAAATATTTGTGAGTTAAAACCTGACGCTCGGCAAGTGCAGCTTCCAAGTCAAGTTCTTTCACGCTTATTTTCTGCCAAAAAGTTCAAGCAACATCAGGCAAATGCCTTTACATCCAGATCAATGCAATGTAACAAGGAAAATGCTCACCAGAATCATTTTGGGTAGTAAAGTTTTCTTATAGTAAGCTTTGGTATATTCAACACTATTTTCTTCATCAAAATCCTCATCATCACTTAAATCTGCTAAGTTTTTGTCTTTGTATTCATCAGGACGAGCCTCCATATCATCCAAGATCAATTGTTCGGCATTATGTAGCTGCCATAGCTGCATAGAAAACAAATACTCAGATTACTAAAATGCAGCTCATTGAGGGGTCAGATTAATACCTGTCAGATTTTGCTTATTGAACTTGTATTAATGAAAATTGAAAAGTAAATTCAAAAAGGTAGAATAAGAAATCCAACCAAGAAATAAAAAAGAACAGGGATAATCACATGAAGCTTTCCATCCCTCTAAAACAGCGAAAAGTGGAATTCCTATTAAACCGAAGCCCAAAATGACGCTCACAAATGAATAGTGCCACATACTCCATCCACACTCTCTCATCATCATCACATCAGATTGCTTATTGACACTCGATATTTAAGATCTCCACTCTGTTGTAAGTAAAAAAATCTCTTATGCTAGTTGTCACTGTCCAAAATGGAGCTCAAAGGACATAAGATCGTTTATAAACAAGTAACGAGTAAAAGAAGAAAATCCTAGAAAACTCACTTCAATATCCTAAAAAATCATGCCGAGGTTACTTGAATCCCACTAAACGAAGAAATTACATAGAGATCATCAGGTTGTTGTAGTTGTCCTATTTCTACCACTACTAGGACACCATTAAAAACAAAGTTCGACCCTTAGAGTGCTAGGACTTTTCCTTAATGAAGACTCCATCTAAACACCCAATAACATAATGCAATATGAAACAACTGCGCCGATGCTACACACCGCCAACCACAAAGAAGTTGGAAATGGAACCATCAAGGATGCCAGATTCATAAGAAACTAAACATAATTTAAAATTTTTGATAAGACAAAATATTGTTTAAACTGACCAGCAACTTACAAACTTGGGACAAACATGATAAAAATACTCCATTAGCTGCTACATTCATTTTAGACTGCCAAAGTGATGCAATCCATAAGATGCTCAAAGAAACACAAATTTGAAGATGTGAAAGATAATAGAATTGGCTTTCCATCAAGACAAAGATCCATATGGAGCATTGCATTATTGTATTTTGAGTCTTATTTTAAGTCAATTTACTAGTATTAGTATTTTATATGCCCTTTCAATATTTTTTAGTGTCAGGGTATTTTTATAATTTCTAGAATTTCTAGAACATGCCATATTTTTGGGTCAAATTCTAGTGTTGAATATTGTAGAATTTAAACTACTAGTTCTAGTTAATTTTAGTTTTCTAATTTGTAGGGACCTAGTATTTTTGGAGTCCTAGAGACTTTTGGAATCCTAATCTTTTGGGATTAGGAGTACTTAGAACCCTATATATAGTTAGTTTTACTTTTAATAAAAAATAGAGAGAGATATTCAGAAATTTCAGCAATTATATGTAATTCTTGAGTTGTGTGATGCAATTCTAACCCTAGGTGTGATGCCTAAGGAACCCTAGGAGAAATTTCTAGTCAAAGTTACTGTTCACAGCCCCATTACTATTCATGGGTACTGTTCACAGCCCCTAAACAAGCCCTATTTTTATTTTACAAAGTGATCCTACATCAGTTTTGATATTAGAGCCGAAAAATCCTATGTTATCCGACTTAAATATTGACATGAGGACGGAGATACAAGATTTTGATGGAATGAATGATATTACAATATTCTCTGATTGACTTACTTCTATTGAGGAATACTTTACCAAGTATAAATTTTTGGACAAGTAGAGAATAAGGTTTACCAAGATGAAGCTTGTTGGCAAGGCAAAAATTTGGTGGTTTGGTGTTGAAGAAAATTGAGATTGTTATCAATCAACACATAGCAAAAGATGAAAGTTAAGCTTCAACAAAAGTATATGCCCTCAAACTATCGTAGCAAGTCGTGCAAACAACTTATTAATCTGCAACAAGGTAACCTATCTGTCACATAGTATATTCAAAGATTTGAAGGCCTAATGCTGAAAAATCGTATCATAGAAGAACCTTAACAAACAATTGCTTGATTCAAGACTGGTTTAAGAGCAAATATAAAGACAGAAATACTTGGGCAGCCACTATACAACGTAGAACATGCATTCCAAGTGGCACTTGGTACGGAGATGTATCTAAATTTCTTTCACCAAGTAAGTACATCAAGAATTTCTTCTTCCCAAAAGGCTAAAACTCAAAGTTATTTGCATTCTAATGTGCAACTAGAGAAGGGTCATCAAAAACAACCCAAAGTAATAAGGGATCCAATAATTCAAGATGGAAGAAATCAGGTAGAAGAATCAACACAATCCCAAGCAACTATGCTACTTACTTATCCAGAGCCTAAGGTAAAAAGTGAATATCCAAACAATTTTTTTGTCGTAGAGGAACAAGATGGAAAATCCAACAATTAAAATTGAATTAGATTTGCCTTTAGAGAAGAGTAAGTTACTATCTAAGAGCTTTGAAATAGTGCCAAAAGAATTGTCGAATAAAATTCCTTATCTTGATGACTTTCGGCCAATAACATTAGTACCTCAAGTGCTTGATTTTTTTGCAACCACTAAGAATCTAAGTGAGCATAAAGAGCTAACTAGTGGTGCTCAAGAGAATATCAAGGCTACAACAAAAGAAGATACCACTATGAACCAAGAGGTAGAATCAGAAACCATTACAAAAAATTTGATTGAGCAAGAGGAAGGAAAGGCTACAATTGAATGGCAGGCTACTAGGCTTCATGTTCCACATCAATTCGAGGATGTTCTTTCTATTCACTTTACTCCATCAATTGATTTTGTGATTCCATAGAAGTTCAACAACCGAATTGAGAATATTGATCACCATTTTTTTTTTCCATCAATTCAAGAAGAAAAGGAAGCGCCATCTTCAGATTCCTCGAAGAGTGCTAATTCTAAGTTTATGAACTTCCATACTGCAATACTTTAAAACTCGACATCGAGTTTTCTCCAATCAGAGGAGAATGATGCAATCTATAAGATACTCAAAAAAACACAAATTTGAAGATGTGAAAGATAATGAAATTGACTTTCCATCAAGACAAAGATCCATATGGAACATTGCATTATTGTATTTTGAGTCTTATTTTAAGTCAATTTGCTAGTATTAGTATTTTATATTTCCTTTTAATATTTTTTAGTATCAGGGTATTTTTGTAATTTCTAGAATTTCTAGAATAGGTTATATTTTTGGGTCAAATTCTAGTATTGAATATTTTAGAATTTAAACTCCTAGTTCTAGTTAATTTTAATTTTCTAATTTGTAGGGACCTAGTGTTTTTGGAGTCCTAAAGACTTTGGAATTCTAATCTTTTGGGATTAGGAGTATTTAGAACTCTATATATAGTTAGTGTTACTTTTAATAAAAGATAGAGAGAGACAATAAAAGAAACAATGGACCCAAACTTCGGACAAACATAATAAAAAGACTCCATTAGCTGCTACCTTCATTTTAGACTGCCAAAGATTGAGCTGATTGTCTAGCCAATAATCAGACATTGATTAATAGATTAAATGGCTAATTTTCCAAAGACTTGAGGAGAACAGCTATATGGTTTACTCTGCTCCTTTTTTGTGGACTACTCATCCTCCATGTACTTCCTTAGCTTTATCACTCATAATTTATGGTTGCTGATTGGGAAAAAAACAAAAAAAGCTCTGTTATATGAGATTCTTTGGAATATTCAAATCTTAAAAGAAAATCTTCTTTTTAAAATAATTGAAATTATGATTAAAGTTTTATTTATTGAAACATTTGCAAAAAGAATTATACATTTTTTAAGTGTTCACGTGGATCTGGGTGGAGGTTAAATGCTAGCAGAGGCGCCCTTTTTTAATGATTGCAAGAAACTAAGCTCTATTCATTACAACACCCTGGCTTCCCCAAATTGACCATTCAGTTTTGACAGATAGTCATTTATGAGCTAAAGAATGCTACTTAAGGCTCTAATCTTTGGTCAAATTATCACCCAAATAAGTTAAAAAGTAACTAATAGCATAGGTTGCTTGACTTTGAAAAGTAAAACATTTGAATGAATAAGTTGCTAAATATTTATTGTCCAATTACAGAACAAAATTCCCAGGTTAACATGGTCCTATCAGAGGTATGATACAGAACAGCAAAACAAAGTAAGCAAACCAGCATGGGGAAGATGCCTAGTTAGCATGGAGCAGTAATGTTTTAAGAGGACAGCAGATAAGTTTCTCCTAATTATTTCTTGACTCTGCTCTCAATAGTAGAAGGGCTGGGGTGGCTGTTTGTGGACAAATGTGCGTAAGGCACAGACTTTTAGGCATTGGAATCCAACCTTGATGTTATGTGTTGAATTCAACAAAACTTCAAAAATAGGATTAAGGACCTCATTTTGTGTTTAATTTTTTGTTTTTACTATTCAATATCTCTGCCTGAGTTGTGTTTCACGTTTCTCTTTTCCCCAGCACATCCCACACCCCGAAAAAGGAAGAGAGTTGCATCAAGTTGCTGTCAGAAAGTTTAAAAAATCATCAGGTCTCTAAAGAACATAAATCCTAAAAGACATGCAAGTGCAAAGGCGGAGCATGATTCATGTAACCAACCACAAGTAGTAGGGATGAGGCTTTGTTGAGATGAATTAAGTTGAGTAATCACTATTCAATACATAGTTATTAAATGGAACCAAAATTTTAGATACCACACACTGATCGAAGTTAGCACGCGAGGATACTCAGAATAGGCAAAACATGTTTTCATGACTAATATTTTGCTTCCTCCAAAAGTTCTCTCCAGGGACTTAATCACCAACAGCTACACCCATGAATGGCCATGTGCAGGCATAGACAAAAAAAATATTTGGTTCAGCTTGTTATATGCCGAGAATTACGGAATACAAGACAGATATCTCAATGCATAAAACTATTCATGTTCAAAAGATGATACTTGAAATGCCAATTATATGAAAACAATGCTTTCATACAATACCTTATCCACATAAGGGTGATTTGATAGCAAAGGTTCCTCTTCCACTTTGATGCCAGGATCTTTTCTTGGAATAGGAGGTCGACCACAATCACGCTGCAAAAGGGAGCAAGCCCAAACCAAGAGCATATAAATAGCAATATCTTAAATCCAACGAATGTACAGACTTTCAGAAACCAGTAACCAGCTATACAATGGGCTCCAGTAATACTCAAAGTACAGGAGTAAAACATTGTAAACAAGAACTGAAGCTTTACAATAGAAGAAACCTTCTACCCTCCTTTCCAACAAATCACTAGCTGGGCTGTCAAGACCTACCAACAGATGGAGAAAATATTCATTACAACGGTGATACCACGTGACAAGGTGATGTGGTATCACCAACTAATAATACTAAAACAAATAAGTACATGGACTCCACAAAAATCAATAACTAACCTGCCATATAAGCAAATAACTTCCCACCCTCTTGCTATGTAAGCCCAAGTGGGGTTCACCTTTCCCATTTGGTGTTTTATTATTGGTAGGTGATACCATGTCATCAATGGTGACATGGTATCACCGTTGCGTTCAATATTTACTCCAACAGATGGATTCTACCACAATTACTTACCCCATGAAAGTTAATGCTACAATTATGCAAAGTGTAAATAGATCACCAGCCAGAAAACTTCTAACCATTGTAACGATTGGATTACTAATCTACCTTGTGCGCAAACAGAATTCTGAACTGTAGTCTCATCTGAATACCCTTATACAACAATGAACCATGCCATCCAACAAAATCCCCATAAAAATATAATTTCATATAACCCCGTCATCACCCTTACTAGAACAAGACAAATTTTAACTCAACTCAATGAGGGCCAATCCATGGTCACACAAGTAAATCATACATGTTGGACTCTTTAATGCTAGTTGCATCGGGCTCTGTTATGATATTTAAAGCTTCACCTATGCTTAATTCAGGATAATTCAAGAGGTCAGGGAGAAGATATGAAATGCATCTCATTTTCAGAAAGATGATACTCACACGTAATTCATCTGGATTGGTATCCTCATCTCGATGAAGTATTGGTGGGAAATCAAACCTGTTAAAGCTGCAAGCATGGAGACAAATGCATGAAACCAAGGAGTAAAGTGAGACTAGTAACCATTAAAACAGCGCCATTTAACAATCATGCAGCATGCAGAAAATGATAAAAGAATATAAAATAAAATGACACTCAAAGCAGGAAGAATATTCAGCAAGTCAAAACTACATACACCAGGTGATCTATATTTGGATCAACGAAACGCATCTCAATGGGAAATCGAAATCTGTAAGGATCTCGTTTTGCCTGCAGCATAGAAGAACTTATTCAAACAAATGAAAATATTATGAATTCGAATTGATATACATTTGTTAAATTCTACCAAGAGCCTTGCTAGCAGAAGTATGAAGCTAAACTCTGAGATCCACAAACTGAGACTATTTTTAAAGTCCCTTCTCATGAAAAAGGAGAATAGGAACAAAAAAAATAAAATGGAAAGAATTTAATTGCAATAGAAGATATATTCTTGTTATTCTTTCTCTTCTATAGTATAGATATGAAGACCTATATACATATCTATAGAAATAAAATTCTTGTCATGATTCCTGAACTAATGAAAAGTTTGATTCTTTTTGTAATCGAAAATGATAGGCATATGTATAGTTGAAGGAAACTAAATTGTCTTCAAAATTATGCTTTCCAACCTATAGTCTGCCAATATGATTCCAACAATCTCCCATGTTCACTTCAAAGGTACTGATAACTTGAACATGAAAGGAGGACACTTGAAGTCTGTCACTGCTCAGTTTAATTACCAACTCTCACTAAAAGCAGGTGCTGAAAGGGGTGGATTGGGTCTTGACTAACATGTAGCATTGTATGCACAAAAAAGGTCAACGGCATTTACACAAGAGGCCAAATCTGGAGTTGTGGAAAATGTTCTTCTGCCCAAGTGATGCATCATGGATTTAAGTAGAGGAATCATCCTGTCGGCCCTCTCCAAGATGGGGGGTAAGACAGCCTAACACTTATCTCTTAAATCTCATTATAAGCAGGAGCCTTGCACAAGAGTAGAATGACCTGATGGCATTTACAAACATTGAAGGGGCACATGCTTGACCTATCCCATACTGTTTTTAGAGTTCTCTATTACTCTGTTGCCTATGAAATATTTCTTTTTATATATATAAAAAAATCCTATAATGACAAGGCTCATACTTGCTTGCCAAGTGCATGGCATTGAAACACGCTTGCTTGAGACTAAATTATGGCCCAATTCAAAAAAGAAGATGCCCCCTTGAGAGAGCAGCTAACTTTGGAACTAACAAAAGTAAAAGAAGCTGACTGATGCAAAAAAGTGTTAAGAAGGAGCAGAAAAGTATATTCCACCGCACCACAGAGTGGTTAGCTAATTAAAATCCAATGATTGGATTTCCAATGTAACAATGCCAAGTGAAGAACTCCTAGGATGTGAACTACTACAGCAGAACAGAGTTTCTAAAAAAGCGATCCACCTAAATGTTTATTTCCACAGTCAATGCATGAATGAGTTGCATATAAACATGACTATACAATGACACTGCTCCCACAGAATATCTGATTTAGCTGGCCTCAAATTATTTTTGCATGTAATCAGATTTGATCTTAATATACGGTTTGATGTTACATAAGGTTTTGATACCAAACAGGTCACATGCTGACGAGACAAGACGCTAAATCTTATATTTGGGGATTCGACCTTTGCTTTGAAGGACTCAGCCTGAACATAAAGGCCTCTTGTTCAACTAAAGAGACCAGTTCATTATGAATTCTTATATAACACTCAATCCTCGGTGGTACTTTTGTGGTGTGGGTTCCATATTTGACAATCTTTATCTTTAGGTCATTTCCAACTTTAGCATACACCTCCACTAAAATATTATGACCAGATTAGATTCACATCCCTACTTAAACATGTATATCAGTATCAGAGTGCCGTATAAACTAAACCAAATTACAAACCTTTGAAAGGTGAAAGGAGAAAAGTCCATTTCCCTAAAAATTCTCAACCTTAAGCAGCATCACTTACCAGAATTTCAACAATGACGTGCATACCAACTTTTATGTGATGGCGGATCCAATACCAGTCATTACGTTTAATAGGGACCCACCTGTAATGAATGCAGGTAAATGAACACAGCAGAATATACTCATAATGATAACATGAATACAAAGATATCATAATCAATTATTGTTGAGGGTGGAATTTAAAAACCTTGAACCAACCTTAGAGCTAAGGGTGGAATCCAAGTCACTAGAACTCCCTAATGACTCTAAGGGGGTGTTTGGATAGTGGGTTAAAGGTGGTTATCCACTAGTAGGATAGGATAAAATATGAGTGGGACCCAGAAATCCCTTGTTTGGGAAGTCATTTTTTAGGTTGGATATCAATCCCGGGTCGAGGCTTAACCCGGTTCCTACAGTTCCCTTTAACCCCCCTAGGCCGGTCACACTTAACCCACGCCTCCCATGGGTTACAAACCCAGGCAATGGGTTACCTCCACACAGACGCTTTTGCCCCTCTCTTTCTCTACCCACTCACAGTACTCACTACTGGGTAGCTCCTCCATCCTCCATCACTGCGAAGCTCAAGGTGGAAAATTTTCAAAGTGAAGGATTCGAAAAACCACAGATGGAAGACCATAAACCGAAGGAATGTTAAACCTCTCTTTATCTCCATCCCCAGCTAGGGTGAGTTTCAACATTCAAAACCCTAAGCTCTTTTCGCAGCAATACCACTCTCTTTCCTCTCGAAACTCCTTCACACCCACCATTTATTTCCACCCAAACACCTTTTTCTCTCTCTATCTCCGAAGTCCCTAGCCGAAAGAACCTCTTTTTGGAATGCCGCCACTCTGATTACTACGAAACTCAACAGCTGAGGTTCTCCTCCAACGAATCTACTTTCGTTCCTCAACCAGGTTATTTTCCACTTTATTCATTTTATGGGAATCCAAACATAGGCGGATTAAATTGAAGTTTGATATGAAATGGGTTTGGATGTGCCTGTGGAATTTATGTCTGGGTTTTGTTTTTCATTATCTTGAAAACCTAAAATGGGTTTGAGTTACAGTTTATTGGTTAATGGGTTTGTGTAGCGGCATCTTTCTTTTATGGGGAATGTTCGAATACAATGGCAGAATTCCGTGCTATATGTGATGGTTTGTTGTTGGTTGCACAGTATGGATTATTCTGTTATAATTTTTTAATTGAATGTGACTCGATGTTTCTTGTGAAGGCTGTAATGGGAGTTTGTTCCTGTCCTTGGATTTGTTTTGATTATTTGAGGCAGATCAGAGATTTGTTGAAGACTGTGAAATATCAATTGATACATGTGTTTCGTGAAGTTAATGGCGTGGCTGATAGACTTGCTGCCTATGCTGTTTCAAGGCAGAGGACTGTGGATTTCTCTGTAGGATTGAGGTTACCTTCTGAGGTTGGTCTTGCTTTGCATAAGGATCAATTGGGTCTCCCTGTTCTGTGCAAAAAGAAGAGGGTTATGTTTGATGATAATGGGTAAATGTTGGCTATGGCAAATTTCTGTTCTTTTGATGCTGCATGAAAGATTGAATTGATACTATTTGGATGAAGTTTGATTTGTTTGAAATTACGGAAGGTATGATTTGTTTGAAATTGAGTGTAAAGGAGTTTTGGTTTTGAAGGTTCTGGACTGGGTGAGTGTCTCTTTATTTTGTTTTGTTTTGTTAAGGTGTTTGTGCCTTATTTGGGTCCTGGTAAGGCGTTTATGCCTTTGTTGTTGCTTCTTGTAATTGTTTTGGCTATTGTTAATAAACAAAAGTTTTTTTGTTGTCTAAAAAAAAAAAAAAAATGGGTTTGTGTAGATGGGGCTTTGCCGCCTAAGGTTTTTGTGGGACACTCGCGTTCATGCTGTCAAAGGGAAAAATTTGTTCTTTCTATGGTTTTAGCAAGGAGGTGAAGCAATTTCAATTCTTTCTGGGAGTTTGACACAATGTAATGTTGAGTTTGGAGTGCATTTTTTAGCTTTGATTGTGTGAATGAATTTACAAAATGTCATATTCTGATTAATATTTCCTATTTTCAGGTATTTTCTTTGTCAGTGACAGAAATGGGGACTCTGATTAGCCTTGGTCGAAGGGATTCATGTGAATTTCAAGAGTTTATGAATCAATTATATGCATGTATATGTGGAAAATATATAATTTTATTAGGATAATCCACCAATCCAAACATAGGATATAATTGGTTTGGATTGGAACTGATAGAGTCATGGGTAGAATGGTAAACTTCTACAAAATTATTTGTGTAATCTATGGGGCCCACTGAATTACACATTTGTTTCCCAAACAAAGGTTAGGATTGGATATATTCCAAGGTTAGAAGTTTAAAGTTGATGAGTGGGTTTGACTTGGATGGGTTAGGATATAAAAAAAGTAATCCTATCCTATCCAACCCCATTACCCAAACACACTCTAAAGGCTTAGCCTTAGAGCTAAGGGAGTCAGGTTTTAGGGAATATCTGGACACCAAGAAAAACAAAAAAAATACATACATCTTTTGATAAAAATTTAGATGGTAATTATGGTAGGAATGGCTCTTGAGATGTTAAGGTAAAAAAATGATGAATTCAGTTGGGTTATGCTTTCAAAAAAAAAATCGCTTTCAAACACAAACAGCTCACATGAACTAAGAACTCAAGGATAAGATTGTTGTAGTCATATGGCTACGGAATTCATGAGATTTCTTCAAAGAACCATGTCACAAATCAATTAGGCCAGAGCTGCCCGCATAGATGATCAGATCAACAAAAAGTTCTTTAAAGAGAATTGCCATACTTCAAGCTTTCCAAAATTAGAATCCAACTCTCTTTGCCTCACTTTGGAGTTTGGACTCTTGCTTTGTATTATTCAAAAAATTGAAGCAATATGACAGCATTGCATTTTTATACTTTCCAAAATTCTTTTCATTCCATTCTCCAAGAACATTTATTTGTTGTCAGTTAAGACATATCCATCAAGAAAACCACATTAAGACGTATGGAATTAATATTACATATGTATACTTCCATTATCTTGTCTCTTACTTGTTTCTACCAATTCCTAAGAAAGAGCATACAGGTTGTAGTTAATCAAATGGGAACAGCTTTACTGAAATAAAAAAAAAAAATATGTTAAGTAGGGGGTAAAGAAAGAAATTAGAGTTAAGGAATTTTGAGATCAACTGAGAAACATAAGAGGATAGAAAAGTAAGAGAATTCTTGCCAAAAACTGCAATGGGAACTTCATGGAAAAATTAAAGAAATTTTAAGAATTGTCTCATACTGAAAACCCGAAAGAAAATGATTCAGAGTTTTAAATGTTACTCAGCTGTACAAAATAGTCATCAGATCAGATGTTTCCACACCAATATTTTATTAAACTCCCAAGAACTTCATACAAGTTCAGAAACTGTTGCTTCCCACTTAGGTCGAAGTTTTTTCATAGGCAATAATAAGGCACAAATGTAACAAACCTACTTTTAATCCTCTCCATAACCACAAGCATGAAAGCCTTTTTCATTTGTGTAATCTTGCAATAATCATTAAAATCTAAAGAAAGATGATAAGGAGACGGTGGAAGAAATCACACATTCCATGCATACTTTTATGACACTAATGTACTTTATGAAACTACTAAAAAATTAAAGTTCCAGCCCCATAGAACGAAACAGCAACAGAGGAAAATGACAGTTACCCATCATAGACACCTCCGATATCAACAAAGGCTCCTTGGTAAAGGTGTAAAGTAGTGACTTTACCAGCACAAATCTGCAAAAATATGTCCCCTGAGAATTAACCTTTATTGCAACTCAAGTTGGTGAATTATGAAGCAGATTCAAGAAGCTACAATTTCATCCATTACATATTTATTTTCACCATGACACCATACATTAAAGGATACAAATGAATGTAGTTCAGCTTCACTAAAAGCTAGATACCCAGGAAAAGGCTCAAGTATCTGCAAACCGGATACGCATATTTGCTTTTCCTTTTTACTCTTTCAAGCAGAATACTTATGTTTTAAATCAGTTGGAAATTTGGGATTGCTTCAACACTAAAATCATTAATGCATGAAACCACAAATTTTTTTAAAAAAATTGCCATAGAGATCAGAAGGGGAGAAGAATGCATAAAAAAGGCCATAGATATCATTGCAAGACAGTGTTCAAACCAGTATTCCTCAATTGAGGATGAGGCTTTCATTATGTGTCAACGGCAAAGCGCACCAAAGAGATTATTGAATGATAGTGATATAGTAGTCCCCATAGAGCTTTTGAACAAAAGGCAAACTCATTCATAAATTCAAAATCAATTAGATTATTTTTGGCAGCACATGGTCCAGCATAACACATAATTAGATGGTTCCTCTAATAAGTCAGTGAAAAAGTCTGACGGTTTATCGGATTAAATGGGAGCATAAAAGCTGTAAAGATCCAGTACATCTTAAGACTACTGTCTTTTCAAGAGAAAGCTAACAACTTAAAACCAGTGCATGCAAATGGCATATCAAGTAATACAGTGTACAGACATATTCCATTTGTCTGTTCAAGATGGTTTTTCAGTTCAAGAGGATAGGAAGCATAATTGAAAATGAGAGCTCTAACATTGAAAGAAAAAGAAAAAAAATAAAAATTGCAAAAACGAACTTACCTGTCCTGGATAATAAAATGGGAGCTCATACTGCAGAAAAACAGATAAGACCAGTAAGATCATATTCCACAATCCAAATATAATTCAAAAGACTTGAAAGTAAATATAGATGAAAACAGCCAAACTACCATGCCCTCTTTGTAGTCCTTGCCTCTTTTCCTCCTCCCAGGATAATAATCTTGGTCATACTGTAAGGACATCATAACACTGCACATTAGTCTCCAATAAGAAACGATCAGTATGCTTAATTTCTCTAGCAAAGATAATCATTCTAATTTGCATGTGCTTCGTTCTTTATTCCCTTCTCAACTTTGAGTAGTATAGTTTCAGTGATAAATAGATGGCAAGTGCATGAAATAGGATCAATATATATACACTCAATTACCCAGAATCACTATACAGATTGCATAGCCAAATCAATCATTATATCAGACTAGCGAACTTAGTAAAACATTCCAAGCTTTTGAAATTGCAGTGGATTTTAGACTGTACAGCCAAATGTTAGCAATAAAAATTTTCAAGTGTTCGGGCAATCACCATTCTACCAAACAATTGTAGTGTGCCAGAAGTTATTGGGAATTCAACCTAATGAACAGTTCAACACAAAATAAGCATGCAGATTAATAAATGAATTCACAATAGACCTTATAAGACTCCTCCTCCAATATATCCTTATTAGCCGCAACCCACTCTTTATACTGCTTCAAGAACACCTTATACCTCTCCAAGCACATATCATCCGTATCAGTCTTGGCCACCTTCTCGACCTCCTCATAATCCACCCTCACAGCCTGCAACTTATGCGCTTCTCGAATAAACTCCAATTCCTTCCTATCTACCTCCCACCCTCTTGGCGGCCAGTCACGCGGCGGCACATGGCGGAGCACCACCGGCCCGGCCCACATCGTCTTCAAAGGCTCCGGAATTTCACCCTTAATCTCGAACTGTTTCGCATAATACTCGTCCTCCGTCAATCCCATTTCTTCCATTTTCTTTTTCCTGTACTTGGGGCTTAGCATTCTAAAGGCTTCGATGGCTTCGGGGGTTTGAAGGGGCACTTCCTCGCCTTCGTTCAGTGATTTTCTGGCGAAATCACCTTCGGGAGTGAGGATTTCCTCCCATGGAGCCCAGCCACGTTCGATCCAGTTCCGGCGACGGGCTTCGTCCTCGGATTCTTTCTCTTTGGGCCCGAAGGATTCGAGAAAAGTCTCGTCGACCGGAAATTCATCGGAGCTGAATGATTGAACGGTGAATCTAGTGTGGAGATAGTGGGGTTTGGGAAAGTAGAATTTAGGGTTTTGGGGTTTATGGAGGGTTTTTGTGGGAAGGAAGGTGAAGAAAGGAGGAGCTTGAAGGGTTTGCATTTGTGTTTTCAGTGAAGTCTCAGAGATAACTGAGAGAGTATGTAATGTGGATAAAGTTAGTTTGATTAGTTAGTTAGTCGCTGGAGCCTAAATGGGCCACGGTCCACCGAATGGCCAGTTAAACCATTGGGCTATGGACTGGCCCAGTTCACCAACGGTGGCCTGTTGATAGCCTGATAGTTCAATGGCATGGGCCATGGTTTTTTACCCACCAGGCCCGACAAGGTCCATGAAGTCAGCACACCATATAAAATTTAGTATAATTTGGAAGCCGGTACAAAAATTTAGACTTATTTGAGCTAAACTACATTAGGAAAACTTATTTGGCTTTAAGTGCATTTTTTTGAAAAAAGACTAAAATGTCATTTATTACTCCATTACTCTCTCTCTCCTTCTCTCTCTCCATTACTCTCTCACTCTCTCTTCACTATTTTATCTCAATCTATTTCTCTCACATTTATAATTTATTTTTTTTAAATATATAAAGATTTAATTTAATTTTTTCATCTCTCTCTCTCTCTCCCCCTTATTTCCTTATTCTCTCTCTCCTTATATAAACGTTACAACAACACAATTACACTAATCAGTTACATCAATTAGTTACAATTACTTTATACTACACCAAACAGTTACATCATGTATTCTAATAAAACAAACAGTTACACTAAATAATTATACGAAATTACAACACCAACTCAATTTGTCATTCAGTTATTTACATAAATTAATGAGTTACACCAATTATATACACAAGTTTGGATTTATCATTACACAAAAGACTTTACTATTATACTAAATTTGGTATATATAATTGATATAACGATGTCACGATACTAAATGGTACAACTATTTAGTTTATGTAAATTACTGAATAACAAATTTGGTTAGTGTCATAATTTTGTGTAATTGTTTGGTGTAATTGTTTGGTTTATTAGAACGCATGAATAACTGTTTGATGTATTATAAGACAATTGTAACTGATTAGTGTAATTGTTTTATTGTAATGTTGATATAAATATAGAGAGAGAGAGAGAAAATAGGGAGAAAGAGAGAGAGAGGCGATTAGAAAAAATAGGAGGAGAGAGAATATGGGAGATAGATGAAAAAATAAATCAAATCTTTACATATTTGAAAAGAAAATAAATTATTAATGATAGATAGAGAGAGAAAATATGGGAGAGATGAGGAAAGTAACAGGGAGATAAAGAGATGGAGAGAAAATAAGGGAGAGATAGTGAGAGAATCTAATGAAATCTTTACATATTTGATTAGATATATAACTCACAATCAATAATGCATAATTTAAGGGAGGGTATTTAGGTAAAAAAAATTTGATTTCATTTGAAATTTGTACCTAAACACAATATGTTTTATTAAAATTGAACTTAATAGAGTAAACAATTTATCCATACACTTTTCCTCAAATAAGTCTAAAAAATTGTATCCACACCCAAAAAACCCTAAAGTTTAAAGAGCAAATAATAGGTTAGTTTTACAAATTATGCTCCGTTTAATTAACTCGAGTCGATATCACTCAGAAGGGATTCATTCATTTCTAAATCAAAATAGAATAGACTAGAATGCTTCTATTGATAGAGCTTTCATGTATGTGCATATAATCGTTTTTTTTTTCCTTCCATTCTATTCTTATCATATCATGGGCAAGTGGGTCGAAATCTGTGTGATGTTTCGAGAATGGTTTCAAATATTTTTCGCATCATCAGAGATGTACATTGTTGCCATTGTGACTTGGTCGCCAATAAGGAGCATGAAGAAGAGATGTATAAAAAACATAACATAGAAAATATCAGACATCCTAAGATGTAGACGTTATGATTCAAATCTCATACTTGACAAATCAAAACAAACAAAATATATGCAACTAACATAAACTGTGGTCACAATTAAGATAATAAAAAACAATTGTTTAACTAAAAGCCATGACACTATCCAAGTTATCAGCATTATCCTTGATCTTGAGCACATCTAGCTGATCAAGAGTAGAATTGGAAGTCCTTGGCTTGCAAAATGATCCCTCTCAATGCACCAATGGGGGCTAAAACCATCAACAGGAATCCAAGGATGATGCATGTCTGCAAAAATGACAACCATATTAGATTTCAAAGTATCATAAAAGTCAAAGGCAACTACAAAATGAGATTGCTAGAAACTTAGAATGATTTTGAATGACGATTCTTAACACGATTCACCAATGTAACACCAAACCGACATAAAGTTGGTGGATATGTGGATAGCCTTAACAAACTGACTTATCAAATATGCTTAATGAAAGTGTTAATATAAAAAAATGCGACTTATATCTAACATACCCAGTTCGCACACCAAGAAAGACCAAACTTTTTGGGCTTGTAGATGGCAAGCCACATGATGCAGGGGAGCTGCAAGAGAGAAAATAAGAAATTTAGCATTTGAATCATAGGCTTTGTTAATCGAGACGAGCTATTCGGGCTAGTTTTAGATAAAATTTGTCTATAGCTTGACTTGTGTTTTAAACGAGTTGAGCTTAAATAATTTTTTAAGCTCAAAGACTTGGCTCAAGCTCGTAAAAATCGGTTCATTTATATGTAAAATAGTCGAACTATTCGAGCTTATCTTGATTTCTAAATGAGCCGAGTTTGAACATTTTTTTAGACTCGTTTAGATAAACAAGCTCACCAAAGCTCGTAAAATTCGACTCGATTAACACCCTACTTTTAAGAGGAAGAAGATTAGAGACAGTGACTTACATAGTATGTTGTTGGAGCAAAAGCAAAGCCTCCGAAGAAGCTAAGAAGCCCCCCAAAAAATGGTAATGTGATTGCAACGAACATTGTGAGGGCTGCATCCAGATGAAAGTATTAGAAAACGACTTCCATAATCTAACCATAAAATTTCCTCAAGTAGGAGTGTCGATTGAGTGGTGTTATATTTGGATCATATTATTTTAAGCTTTGTCGAACATTATTCATGCTAACATATGTATCGTGTCTAGGTTGACATGAATATATACAATGTGAACCAAAAATCTAGGATTAGAACAACAATTTTCACAAGGATTCATTAAACACTTCATCAAGAAATAAGAAATGAAAAAAATAAACATTTTTCCTACGACTACACTAGTTAAACAATTTTATTATGTCAAAATTGGATTACTCTTTGTTTGATAACAATTAATCATACCCGTTTATTATTATTTTTTTGAAGGGTAGTATCATATATGAGTAGGGTGTTAATTAAGACGAGTTACTCGAGCTCGGTTCGAATAAGACTCTACTCAAACTTAACTCGTGTTTTAAACGAGTTGAGTTTGAATAATTTTCTAAGCTCAACTTGAACTCGAAAAACTCGGCTCGCTTATACGTAAATAATTGAGTTATTCGGGTTCGGCTCATTTTCTAAAAAAATTGAGTTTGCAAGCTCATTTAAAAAAACGAGCTCGACAGGTTCGGATTCAAGCTCACAAAACTCGACTCAATTAACACCCATAATATTAGTTAATATCAGAAACCAATTAATTATAACCCGCTAATTTCAGGGCCATATCTTGTCAAAAGAATCAAACATATTTGAGTTAATGCTTACCAACATAAAGAGTACGGGTGACAATACGAAGTAATTTAGATGGCTTGAAGTTCATCTTCATCACCAACCAAGCTTCCAACATATCAAACACTGGCATTGCAAAAACCTTAAAAAAAAAACAATACAAACTCGTTAGAATCACAGCATCAAATCACCTCTCCTTCTCACAAACCACCAATCAGAATAGACAATAGAGGCACCAAATTGATGTTTTTTTCTACCTGATAGCTTCCAATAACATGTACTACAACAAAAGCATTGGCCACTACAATGAGCCAAGCTGGTTTCTGCAGTGATATCAGAACATTGTCTTCTACATTCTTTCCGAACACCCAGTAACCCACCATGGCTACCGGAAAATAGCACAAAGCCACGACGATGTAGGCGAAGATCACGCCTTTCCACATGGGTTTCTTTGATGGTTTGTCAGGTGAGGAAGGGATGGTTGCCTGAATCTCCAAGACAACGTTGTGTCCGGCGAAGGCGAACGCAACGTCTCCGAGGGCACTGAAGAATTGGAATACTGATCCTGTTCTGGTGGAGGCCCTGGGAGTGTATTCTACATCTGGTTGAACCCCTTTGTGTATGGAAGCAACCCAAGCTATGGTAGAGTAACTGTCACAAGCGTAATCACATCAAGTATTGGGGGCATATTCTTTAGTTTAATAAGCATTTCTGAGGAAGAAATGCAATTCTTCTACTTAAATTACAAGAGAAAAAATCTTTTAGGATTAACTGCAGCGGTGGTCCTCAAAGTTTGCATTTCGTCTTATTTTGGTCTCTAATGTTACAATTGTATCACATTGATCCCTGATAAATTGAATTTATTTTTAAGTGGTCTCTACGTATAACGCCGTCTAAATTTTTAACAATTTTTGCACATGTGCTTCAGACATGTTCCCAAATAAAAGGTATTTTAGATAAATCACGATCTACTTGACCCAAAAATTACGACAGTAGTCCCCAAAGTATACTCTCTTTCTCATTTTGGTTCCCAACATTACAATTAATCCTTATACTATTATAATGTTGGAGACCAAAATGAGACGAAAAGTATATTTTTGGAACTACGGCTGCAATTTTTGGGTCAAGTAGACTTCGATTTATCTAAAATAACCTTCATTTGAGAGTATGTAGGAAGCACATGAGCAAAAAAACCATTAAAAATTTAGATGGCGTTATACGTGAGGATCACTAAAAAATAAATTCAATAAATATAACATTAGGGACCAAATTGAGACGAAATACAAACTTTGGGACCATCGAAGCAAGGAATGCAATCTTTTAATTTTCGGCATTGTACCCAAAAGAATTAGGGAACGACAATGAAATCAAATTATAGTCAATAAGCTCAAGTCACTAATCACAATTGAGGTAAAAAAAAAACGAGATTAAATTTAAAAAGTTTAGGTCGATCTCAAATTTTTTGAATTTATCCTAGATCGATCCTATTAAGTTGTTACTTGATCTAGTACTTTTTTGGATTCATTGTCCAAGTTTTTGGATGCATTAGACTACATGCTGCTCATATGACCCAACTAGAGTGCTTCTTTATGGGTCACATGAGTAAGATGTCGTCTAATTCCGTCAAAATTTTGGAAAATTAGAGATTTGGAAATCACATAAGCTCAAATTTAGTCTTGTAGAGACTAAATCGAAGCAATCTTTCCTCTTTTTTTTTTTTTTGGGGGGGGGGGGGGGGGGGGGGGGATTTAGCATGAAGTGGCTTATCAGTTGGAGATTAATCAATAGCCTTTTCAAAGTATGGTTGATTCATGGAAGCAGATAGACTATATCAACCAAAAGAGGCATAAACAATACCTGAAGGACATGATGGCAGCAGCAAGAGAGATGACAGTGATGGAGTTGAAATTGGGAAGGTGAGAGAGAAAGAAGTGAACTGATCCAAAGATCATAATGAAGTAGGTGGTTTTGATCGGTTTGCAGCCGGAACACACCGTGTCGTGGATCTTCTTCAGCGACTTGCCACCGGTGACCATGTACACTATGTTTACCCCAACTTCCACCATCAATTGTTGGGGTACCACCACCCATAGCCCAAGTTTTTTACCAAAAGCATGCTGGCCTAATTCGTGGTACCTGTCGAATCTTTTTCCTGGTACCATTTCATGCATTTCTACCATTTGCCATAGGGTGTAGAGGGTGATGACCCATGATAGGATCATTATGGTAATTCCGGGACCCCTAAAAGAGATGAATAACCCAAGTAACTGGTATGATCATGATCATAGTTGGAATGTACAAAACATAGAATAATATTCAATCATACATACATATATAACAAAAATATGTATAATGTATTTATGCATAACTTTTTATGTTAGTCAATTATCACAATCAACTCCAAGGATAGTTGAAGAGGTAAGACATTCTGAATTTGAATTTTGGCAACTCTATGAGATTATGTCATGAGAGATTTATCACTAGATAGTCTGTCTTTGACCGAATCAGGAATAAGCTGGTCTACCCTTGCATTACCTCAAAAAATCCAACCTAAATCAAGGCGGGAATCAATCCGACACCTTCATCATTAAGGGCACAATCCGCGGTAACGTTGATTAAAAATATCCATTTTTCCAGTCGGAGTTACTCTGTTTCATGAAACTTCTATTTATGGGTCTCATTGCCTTTCAAATTACCATGAGGAGCAACTCCTTCCCACACCAAAACGGAAGTCAAGGTTCAAGCCTCTTAAAAATACTTGGAAAACAGGACAGTCCCATGGGCAGATTTACTAGAACTAAAACCTAGGTCAATGCTCAGCGAAAAAAAAAACACTGGAAATTATATGATTGACACAAAACATTTTTTTTTTGTTTAACGGTCCGGACTAGTTTGCTAGTCCCCTCTATAGTCCCGTCAAAGATAGGTCATCAATGCTAAGATTAAAATATTCATGAGGGATAAATTCCTCATGACCTGACTATAAAGTGTTGCCAAAATTATATAATGTAAGACTCACAAATTCTTGTATAATTAAGAGTGATGTACCATCCAAGCTCAGACATGGCATAGGGGAGGCCAAGAACACCGGCACCAACCATAGCAGTGACATTGTGGAAAGCAGAATACCACCACTTTCCGTTCCGAGAAGACGTGACCGGAAGCCAATCATTCAGTTCTTTCGCCTTTGCCGATCTAATTTCTTGTTGAATTTCCATTGCACTTTTTCTTGTGTTTTTTTCTAGAGATTTTAGCAGAACTCAATAGCATGAAAGAACCTTTCCTGGTACCAACAAACTCTGATTCTCTGCAGATTTTGGGTGCTACACATTCTGTGTGAAACTGCCATCAAGGAGTTTGAATCCTTTTATAACTGAAATAGTACAGGATTTTGATCCTCTAAGTTTCGAATTTTCCAATGCTAGTCTAAT
This sequence comes from Ilex aquifolium, assembly GCA_951799425.1. Classification (NCBI taxonomy): domain Eukaryota; kingdom Viridiplantae; phylum Streptophyta; class Magnoliopsida; order Aquifoliales; family Aquifoliaceae; genus Ilex; species Ilex aquifolium. The sequence continues at coordinate 25,915,328 of OX637404.1, read as the reverse complement.
TCAATCGTTGACTGTCAAACTAGTGGGCCCATTGATAGGCTTGGGTAGATTTCATCGTAATTGAATGGGACCCAATAAATTTAACCTTACATGATTGGATTTGACTTTTGGGAACATGACTTCACAATTGAGACGATCTAAATCGCAAAGTGAGTGAATAGTGAATAGTTCAATCCTCTTTCGAATTCTGTTATATTAGGAAAGTCGGAATCACTGAACTTTATGGGTCTTGCCTGGTAAAAGGCAGTGGAATTATTATTTTTTTCTTTTTATTATATGGAAAGTATCCGATTTTCTTTTTCCCTGAGGAAGTTGGGAGGAGGAGAAATGCACTTTGGTGCTCCTATTCTCCGAAGGCGGCCAAAGTAAATTGAGGCCTAAAGCGAAAATTTTATTGAGACCTTATTTAATATTTTAAGAAGATAATAATTTTTTTTAACTATTATTGGACGTTTTATAGAGAGTTGTGGTATGATTTATTTTCAATATTTTAGTGCTTATGGGATTGGGCGGGATTAGATAAAAAATTTGGTGTAATTATGAAGTCAAGATCTTATAGATGAATAAATTGAAACAAATTTTAAAGAGACAACAAAAGAGTTAGAGATAAGGAGAAAGAACCGGAGCAAGACAATGAGAGTTTGAGGGAGAGAAAAAGTTTGAAATAGGTGGTGAGAGTAGAGGAAAAAATAATGAAAAAGAATTTGAGAGAGATTGCTATTTTTAAATTTAAAAATCGTTACTTTTAGATTTTTTTAGAAGGTTTTGTTATAGTTTAGGATTTTTATATATATAAGGCATTATATAGACCTATGAAAATATTGTTACATTTTAGAACTTTCTATAAAGTTTTAGATAGATTTCTGAAATATATTGAGCCTTATATGGAAAAGATTCATCATCTTTGGAAAAAATTTACGAAGTTCAGTATTTTAGAATTATTTATTATTTTATTTTCATGTAATTATCATGCATTAGAGTTTTTTAAATTTCTTAATTATTATAATTAGATTGCATCGAGAGGTAAAGTACATACGTCTCCCCTAACTATGTGTAATTTAATTTTTAATCAATAAAATTCTCTCGTACCATCGAGATTCGCCAAAAAAAAAAAACTTGGTTTATTGAAAAGGGTCTCAAAACATGAAACTGACCTAATGACTGAAAATTAAATTAGGTCTCTAGGAGACTATTTTAATGGTTAGGCCTGTTATTAGGGCTGTTAAACAAGTCAAGCTTGAACATTTTTTTAGGCTCGTTTATGTGTAAATAGTCAAATGAGCCAGCTCGTTTATGTGTAAATTAGGCTTGAATTCAGCTCGATTATCACCCCTACTTGTTATGTCTCCTCCCATTCAAATGATCGAAGTATTTGTGCATCTCGTAACAATTGTAGTCTCTATTTGTGCCTCATTATCGAGTCTTCGTCTATGGAACCGATTAAGTGAGACAAATTAATTAATGGATGACGCATAAGGAACAAAGGTAATGTGTTACTCCATATTTTATGCATTTTTTAAATTTGTCAAAAATAATACGTGAACCGTTACAAGAGATATTGTCATAGTAAAGATGTTCAATGTTATAACGTGGTGTCGCATAATTTTTATTTTTAATAATTTAATAATTTTTGCATTTAATATATAATAAACATTAGATATGTGTTATTTCATCATCATACTATATGAGTGCAAATGTTCAATGGTAAAATCCATAGGAATTGAAAATATACATAGATCATCATGACTATAAGTACATATTTTTTAACAAACAGATCTGCACATCTATTTGTCTCTCTCGTCTCTTGCATGAACCGCACTTTTCGAAACATAATATATTATTTCATTACTATTTTTATATTCTTCTTATTCCCCTTCTCTCTCTCTCTACCGGCCCTTGAACCCACAACCAGGTGATTGGAATTTGAGGTCAACAACCACCGAGCTAGAAGGAAGGCCGGTCATGTTCTTCTCATTTGTTTTGTATGTTCTTCATGAAAATTGTGGTATTAGATTATCGATTATCAGTATATATTCATAATTTTTTGTTATCTTGTTATTGAATTATTTTATTATTTTTTAATTTTTTATGATCCATAACTTGTTTATAAATGTAACGCTCACCTACTGTTTTGTTGTGTATTACTTTCTTTGATAATAACTTTATCGAATTGTTTTTGATATTAATTAGTTTTTATTGTGGATCCTTTATGAGAATGAAAACATTAATTAGTTGGTGTTTTTATATTGAAATGAGAACAAAATCGAGTTTGAAATAAATAGAAAATATGTTTGATTTATTTTAATTTGTGGAAGAGAGAGATACTTATTATGTTTTTTTATTAAAATGTTAACCTTTTTTGGTCATTTAATAAATATATATGTGTAATGTATATTTGTGAGGTGGACTACACTTTTAAACCTAAATTCTAAATTTTATTTTAACTTAATCTTTTAGAAGTTTTTTTGTTAAACTAAATTATAATAAGTTTTAATTTTTGATCTATACTAAATTATTAAACTTCAAAATTTGAGGCTTTTTTTATGTGTGGGCCTAAAGTCCATGCTTTTTCCACTCCATTGTTGAGCCGGCCATGCTATTCTAGTGTGACTCAAAAAAAAAATTTCCCCTGCTCCACTTACTATTTCGAGTTCAAATATTAATCACCATTGTTCCAACGAGTTTAAAACATGTTTCTTGATGGATAAAAATGGTTGATTCTTAAGATTATGAAATTTGTTAAACTTGAAACTCCTAGGTTACTAGAAATTAAGTTCAACCACTAAACTACCCCTAATAAGAGTTTATCGTGACCCAATTTGACTCAACAGTCAAAGATGTCCGAATCAACTTATATACAATTCGACTAATCCCCTTCCCGTCCAGTCAAAAGCAAGTCATCCACGTTATGACTAAAATATTTATAAAGAATAAACTTCTCATAATCTAATCTCAAGGGATTTTCAAAATTTAAATCCAAGACATCTGAATTTACAACTCATCCTGTTACCGTGACCCAAGTTAAGATTCTGTTGAATTTGTGCTGAAATTCAAAGGCTATGACATAAAACAGTCACAGGATTAGATTGGGGTGTTACAACTTACAATACGACGGGATGATCCACTTCAGAATTCACCTGGAGTTGGGACATGGAATGGAATTCATGTTGACATTCAGAATTAAGCTCAAGGGTTTGATTGCAATATTGAGAAGAAAAATAATTGGTACTAATAACTTAAAACAACACAGCATGCAATGCCCCCGGATAAATTAATTGCTACTTTCTAAGCAAAACATTCATTCACTTATGCACTAGGTATACAGTTTTAGGAACATAGCTAAAGCATATTGCCACAGAGCAATAGACCACCTGAACTTATTCTGTGTCGCTCTCTCCATCTTTCAAACAAGAGTTCTTCAGCAGTTTGAAGCTTGAGATATTCATCCATGTCAAAACTTGACCGTTGTGTACTCCCGAGTTCTCTGGATTTACTTGCGCTCACTTCTCCAGTATCGATTGGATCGCCATTAAAGAGTCCCGGGCTCCAACTCCCACGACTGCTGGTGGAATGACTTCCCAACTCTTGTGCCAATGTCACGTCCTAGATAATTAAAAGTTAATCATAACATGCCAAAGAAAAAATAAGCAGAAGATCAAAGGTTGGGAATGAATGTATATAACTAGCATGCATCATGATAATAATGGCCCAATAGCATCCGGAAAAAATAAAGTCGATGGCAAAGACCTCTTATGCAAGTGCTGAAGAATGTGAAATTTTTTATATCATCTGTTGCTCAGGCTAATTCAAGTATGATTAGTCAAGTATCTCTACTGGCCCAACGACACAACTTCTGAGGACACATGACTGCATATCATTGGTCTCCTCCAGGTGTGTAGGCCAATTCCTTATGCAACATAAACACTGACTGATTGGACTCCGTGCCTTGGTCTCCGGTCTCCCTCAGAATAGAAAGCACTACCCACCAGCAACTTCCTGCACTCCCTAGTTGCCCCGCTCTCCCACAAGTCTAAGCTCCCTGAACCCAACCCCATACTATGCGGTTGTATAGCCTTATTTTGCTAGGATGCAAAAACCAATTTAATGTTCTATATCACTTCTATCAACTTATATCATGTTTCTACAAAAAGTAACTAATATTGCATTACATAACAAGAGAAAGAGAAAATATACGTTCAATACAATCAGACAATGATTTTCTTATCAGCTCCTCCGAAAAAGTTACGCCACAGAAAGATATACAACCATTAATTTGTAAAGTGAAGTATGCAGAACTCAATTTGTGAAAATCTCAAAGTTCTTGTTTATAATTTGATGCTCACCCATTATGCCTCTAAATTTTCCACCATATTGGAGCAAACTACCCTCTAAATGTAACCTTTGATGTAATTTCAGTTATCTTCATACCTACAGGCACCAATTTCCTATGAGCTAGTAAAGCAATCTGCAATGCGTTTAAAGTAAATAAAAATATAAATTTATGCAAATGACATCAAGAAGAGCCACTCATATTAAAGCCAGTAATAGCATAGGTGCGGTGCCAAATAATCAAATCACACAGACATATCAAAGGTCGAAGATTACCTGCCCTGCATCCCACAACAGAGTTTTTGGAGTTACAGGTATTGGTGTTCTACTCTTGCCTGGAAGAGGAGAACTAATATTACTAGTCTCCCATTGTAGCCAAGGCAAAATAACACCATCCATTTCAACAGGAAGAGAATTAGATCCTGAGAGAGGACTGTGATACGGTTCTATTTCCCCATGTGTTGCAGCATCTCTTGGTTTTGTTATTCTTCCTAAAGTTGAACTTGCATCGCTCTTTTCTCCATCAAATGAAGAAATATCTGTATCTTCGACATTTGAAATGAAGTCCTCAAAATATTTCTCAGCCTCTTCAATCAATCTTTTTGACATCCCATTTCTGTCATTACTCCTCTGAAAAAATTGTTTAAGCATTTCCATTAACATGATAAGAAATCCCCACTTCCATCTAAGAATAACACCGAATTATGGCGATCAAAATAATTGACCCGAAATTGACAAAGCTCATATAAAAATTTTCAGTTGAGCACCACCGAGAGAACTCTACCTTTCTACCCCGTGGTTGTTTCGGTGCAACATCAGAACTCTTTGAATCAGGAAGAAATTCTTTCACAATCTTAGATAGTTCCCTTCCTCGTTGCTCCTCTAGAACCATCTCAGCAAATAAGTCTTGTTTACGCTTCTCTGACTGTAGATTTAAGAGAAATGAATTCAATTGCTGACTAATTTCGATTCTTGAAGAATAACACAAAATCAATTTATATAATGCAATGCATGATGTATACTTCAAAGTTTACTCGTCATCGGCTGCATTCATATAATAATGGTTTGATTGGTATTTTAATTTTAGATAATGACAAAAACATAGTTAGAGGGAGAACATGTGTATACATGGGTGTGTGAGAGAGAGTGACTAGTAATGCCTATTGTACAGTATTTTTTGCACTTTTTTGCACTTTTTTATTTTTTTGCCAAATTTACTTGTGTGGATTTTTGAGCTCAAATCATTTAACTATGATTTTTTTTTTTTTGTTAACAAATTTTAATTGAGCTTTTTATTGGACTTAATTTTTATGGGTTTAAATTTATAGTATGAACTATGCTATAGTCTTAAAAATTTGGGCCCTCATTTTTTGTTGGGGCCTAAAGCCCCTGCTTTAGTGGCCTTATATTTGGGCCGGCCTTGCTTATATTTAGTGACGGCAGTATAAACTACAAAAATTACCATATACAAATATATATACATATGTATTATGTATGTATGCATGATGTGTAGCACTGCATGAAACAATTCTTTTTGAAGAGATGTCATAGTTAGACATACAGATACATACCTGCTCTAATTTTGAGGCATAATTTTTTCGGATTGTAGAGAAGGCCTGAAGAACATCAGAGTTGTCTGACTGCAAGCAATCACCACTTGCCACAGTACAGGGATTTCTCACCATGGCCTGCATGAAAGAAAACCAACAATTTTCAGCATATAGAGGATACAAGAAGTTTGCCATTATGAAAGATTTTGATGTTGGAAAGTAAGTTTTTTTTTTTTTACCAGAGATGTTGGAAAGCTAGTTTACAAAATGCAAATTTCAACCTACTTGTTCAAGTTCTGTTTTGATTTCTTCAACAGCATATCTGAGTTCCTTTCGCATTGCTTCATACAATCCACTGTTTAGATCATCCCCAGTTGGGTGTTGAGCCTGAAGAGGGACAGTAGATTTCAAAAGAGGAGACATATAAAAAAACATTGGTCATTAGCTAATTAGCTGTTACTTGAAACAAATAACCAACCTTCTTCTGTGCATAAACTGCTCGAATGGTCTTCTCAATAGCATTTTTACCAGAACATGCATCCCTTGTGTCATCGTCAGTTAGGGCAGAAGAATGGCTCTGATAGGTCCAGAGCACATATTATAAGTCAATGACTCAGGTCAATCAGAAAAGTAGTATATTTAAAAAGTTCAAGAGGTTTTGAAACCAAGTATTGTGTTTATTCTGTCTCTCACATGGTTCAAAGCATCAGCCGAAATCCTGTTTTGAGAGTGACACACACTGTAAATCATGAGTCTCACTCCACTCGAGATTGATTCAAAGGCGTCTCGAACAACTCAGCCGAGTCATTCTTCTGAAAGGCCATGATACTATTTCGTGACCTCATGATATGCTTTAAATCTCTCATCATGTTCAACTTCATCATCTATCTAGCATTTTGTATGCATCGCCTTAGTGACGCCATGACCAATGCATCTTAGTGCTCTCCAAATCGATGGTCAATGTTTTAACATTGAACCACGTATATCCGCTTGTATTGAAAAATGTCAATAAGCAGAAGTCCTAAGAAAAGTAACAAATGTATACAATTTCAGATATAAGAGAGAGTTTTACCGAGTAGCCATCATGTGATTTTGATAGATCCTTTTGGCTAAAAGACCTTGCCAATCGTCGATGACTTGATGCTGTTGGCTTCTGTGATGCCATCTGGCTATTTCCACTACTAAAATTCTTAATCTTAGCATGATTCATAGAGCTTTGAGAATGATCAATGTCGCTCTGTCAGTCAGAAAGTGAATGACATAGGTCAGGAACTACTTCTACATCACCATGGCAATAAAGAAAATACTATCTATGCATGGAGCAGAAAATTTATAACAAATACGAAACATATCACTAAATTGCCAATTGAAGCATCTATGGATGCATTCAGAATCTAATCATATCTTTTGGCGGACAGTACCAGTCAAGCCATGAACCGTGTGCCCAAAGAGGATGTAATTGCAAAAGAATAAAATTGAGTGCTTAATGCGTTTGAGTGGCTAATGTTGTGTGAGATGTCCACTTCCAAAGTCTGTCAAGATCAAACCATGTATGACAGATTCCAACAACTGGGTTCTTGCTCATCGACAGAGCATGACAGAATAAAAAATTTTAGGGGTAAAGGCTAGAAATGTTTACAATAGATCCTCATTGCTTCACAAGTACAATCACAATTTTAGAGGAACATTGCACAGGCAAAAAAAAAAGTCATACATTTCATCTGCCAAGGATGCAGTGACTAGAGTAATAGTGAGGTAATAACAGTGGCGCGTTAATTGCTGGTTGAAAACTATTTCCAAACCCCCTCTTGGGCTTGGGTTCGGCCTAGGCCTTACAGAATTTTTGGAAGGGTTCCTTTCAGGGTAAAGCCTTATAAAAAAAAAATAGAGTAATAGTCCTTGATTTGATCACCTGAATCATGGTACAGTGTAGGCCTAGTTGTATTTAAAAAGAAAAGAGTGCAAGGTTACATGGTGCTCTTTTAAATGGTAGCATAGACTCTGTAGTTTATTCTCTCTTTTACCCCCAACCCCTCCCTCCTCCCCCCTCAGAAAAACAAAAACAATGGAGGCAAGCCAATAACAATTGCAAAGCCATGGCTGCAATAGTGCTATGTCATACAGAACTGTAAATAAAAGATAAGCACCAAAGCCAACAATAAACAAATTACAAAACATATAAATTTGCTGAATGGAGAGTGGGCCTTGGCTGCACCAAGGTTGCTCCACTGGGACCTGAGCGTGAAATATTCGACTTGCGCAAACAGCCTCTCCACATGTTAGGTAAGGCCCTCTCCAAACCCCACAGTTTTGGGAGTCTTGCAGACTAGGCTGCCCTTATTTTATAAATTTTTAATACATTAGTCAAGTTAAAGTTTTGATAACCTAACAAGTGAACAAGGCAGGCCACTGTTCCAGTAAATCTCAACAAATTAAGTTACCTTCATGTATATCTTCAAAAAAAAAAAAAAACTCAAATGTAAACTCACTCCAGTTTGGTGGAGGAGAGATTGCTCCAATAAAGGCGTTTCATTTTTTCAATTTGTTTCTTTTTGCCCTCGTAATTGGTAAAATAGACATATCATGCAGTAGAGTGAGTGGCCATTCAAAATGCACGGAGAGCCTCTTTTCAACTCCTAGCTACACCAAATATCATTTGGTAATCCTGGTGATACTTCAAGAATGAATTTTGCATATTACGCACTATTTCAAAGTTTATTTCACTTCAATTAACCGTCCCCGATAGCTAAGAAACAAAAACTACAATTTTCTCTTAAACAAACAATTCAAATTCGAGTGCAAACCTAAAGCAAAGAAATACATTCTTACCTCGGAATCGCTAATTCGACACCGAACCACCGAAACCGACCTCCTCCTTCTCGAATTAGCCTCCGAACCCACCTTCCTATCACCACCACCAGAACCATTGCAAACAGTGCCACTGCCCTTATTATCAACAGCTCTCGAACCCTGTCTTGACACCGACCTCCCTCGTCTCCTAGACGACGCCGTATCACTGGCCCAGCGACCAATCTCCGAACCCCGCCGATCCGACCGGCCTCTCTCACTACTGTCTCTATCATCACCCGCGAAAGAGTCCTTCATAGGAAAAAATTCGATTGCCAGATCGTCGAGGCTGATTTCAGGAAAGACCGACCCTCTCACCTTATTTACGAACCTGCCGCTCGACACCGGAGTGTCCCCGAAGTCAGCCGATGGCTCCAGTAACGGCCGTGAGAATCGACTCAGACTCCGCGACCGGCGATGAGTTTTGTTAGATGAAGCAGAATCGCCGGAGTTTGAGGTTGAAGCGACCGGAATTCTCTTCGTCGTCGATTTAAACGCCGACGTCGCCATCAAAATACAGCTACAAACATACAAAAGAGTGATATATATAAACCGAGAGAGATAGAGAGAGCTTAAGCTCACGGGGAAGAGCTGAGAGTGAAATAGGGAGAGAGAGAGAGAGAGAGAGAGAGAGATTGTGAAGGTGACGATTTGGCGGAGGAATCGAAATTTGGGGAATTTTGAAATGGGAGGGGGTGGCCTGACGTATTAGTCCCGGTTTAGATTTAAAAATTGCGCAATTACCATTGACTTTTTTTTTTTTAATTTTTCCAAGGTTTAGAGATTTTCGGACTAGTTTATACCTATCTCGATTAATCTTATATCCGATCTGGTTAAATGCACGTCATTTACGCCGAGACTAAAATATTCATGAGCGATAAATTTCTCATATCCTGATCCAAAAAAAATGTTAAAATTTAAATTTAAGACTTCTAAATTTATAATTCATCTTTATTACTACTTGAATTATTCTTTACTTCAATTACCATTCACTTACCACTAAGGTGTTGGGTGTGATTCTTGGTATTAGTCTAAGGTGTTAGGCATGATTTTTGGGATTAGTCAATAGAAGTAACCTTTCTTCTTTCTACGTGTAACAGTGAGTTTTGTTTCTCACTTAAAAAGATTTAAAAAAAAAAAAAAACTATGTATGTTTGGCAAAATAATAGACACAAATTCAAATTTATTTCGGATTAAATATCTATTTAATTACCTTAAAAGGAAATTTTTTATTTAATCATTCACAAAAATGATCAAAAGGTACGATTGGTTGAAAATCATATCAACACAAAACTTGTGACATGCTAGCTATAATGCTGGTTCGCCTTTGCTTGCTGAAGCTGAGGCAGTGAGACAAGCCTGCCTCTTTGCTGATTCACTTCTTCTTGCTAATGCAACCATCATGAACGACTGCCTAACAATTATTAAACTCAACTCCACTGAAGATGTCCCTCCCTGAGAAATTAGTGTTATTATGGATGATATACGTTTTTTGACGAGGTTACACAACCTTCGCTTTTTACATAAGCCTAGAGCCTATAATAGGGCTGCTCATTGGGTGGCAGTTGTTAAGCTAACCAATTCCCTCCCTTTGGACTGGTTAGGCTCCCCCCCCCCCCCCCCCCCCCCGCCTGAGCTTAAGGCTTCCCTTTTATCTAATTGTAATTTGAACTTTCCTACCTAATTTATTCTATGACTCTTCTTGTTGTGATAAAAAAAAAACTAAAGTTCTTTGATAATGTTGTGCCAGAATGTCAAAGTATTTTAAGTGAAATAAAAATAATATTTTGAGAATTATTTCAAAATAATAAAAAGCTGATGAACTGTTTTAAAGAACATTATGAATTAAAATCTCTAACGATCTAAAATTACTTAGAAAAAAAACAAATTTGGCATTTTGAAAAATTATAAAACTAATCCATATTAACAACAAAAATAGGAAAATAATTTAAAATTTGGTTTAAAAGCCAATTTTTTTTTGTGATTTTCTGAAAATTTTCCTTATCGATGTCCCAATTAGTACTGCTACAAGTCTTGCATCAGAATCCTACTTTGCTTTAAAGAGGAATTATTATTTAACAAATCTAATAAATTCATAATTTTACCACCCAAACTTTCGAAAGACTAAATTCAAACTTATTAATTTCATATTCATTTTGTATGGCATTTGCAAATCGTGCAGAACTTTAATGGCCAACCAAGGTGGACAGATAGTAAGAACTTAATTTACTAGGTGGAATTGATGAGGTGGTTGCAATATATATAGGTAGATGGGACATGAAATAGCCCCACTACCTTCCTTACCACCCAACCAAATGAATATTGGACTCGATTCTTTACAATGGGTACAGCAGGGTAAAGGGTAGCACAAATATTTTATTTCTATTGAATAAAAAATTGTGTTTTTTGTGAGCTGGTACTTAATTTATCATTTAATTGTAGAAAAATACTAAATACAAAATTTTTAGTATAAAAATATATTTTTTATGACAAAAATGCCCACAAAGTAACAATTATATGGCACAAATAGTGGATAATAAAACTGTCATAAATCATCTAACAATCCCATTAAATTCGACAACTGATATTTCTCTCAAAACATGGGTTTTCAAATTTAAAAAAAAATCTACTACAAAATCCTTCAATTTTCAACAAAAAAAAAAAACAAAACACAAACATTGAAGTGTCATTGATGACCAATCTTTCTTCTGTTCCGATTCAAATTGCAGATAATGTGACATTATAGTGATATATGATAGTGTAACACTTCAATCACTGACAAAAAAAATTTTGAAATTACATTCACTGATTCATACACAATCTAAATAGTATGCATCACAAATGTGGCATCCATATATATTGTTTTTAATGAATGACAGTGTTACATCACAGTGAAACATTACAAAGTGACACTGTTGTTAGATTTGAGAATAACCAGAGTCGTTTAATATTAAAAAATAATATAAAAAATAAATTTCAAAATATGGACCAAGTCGTTAAGGTATATTTCATGTGGTATAATTTTGAATTTCAAATATATTCAATCCCTTAAAATATGAAATCATTAATGTAATAAATCAAATTCCATAAAAAATAGGACTGCCAAATTATCAGACCTTCAAATAAGGAAAATAATATTTTAGTGAAGAAAATATTTGAAAACCTGCGAATGGGTACCTAATTACAATATATTTTCAAGTCAAAGGTATTTATCTACAAAAATTTTAGTCAAGATATTTTCTCACAATTAAGTAGTTTAAAAAGTACTTACTCACAGGATTTTGGAGGTCGACCCACAGTTGTAGGCTTTTTGGTCAATAAGTCCAAGCGCATACTTTTGGGGTTTAAAGGACAACTAAAGACATAAATACTAATTTACCCTTAATGACATAAATAATTATATTACAAAATGGACAGTAACAACGAGACAATAACAGTGACAACAAAAAAATAACAGTAACATAGAACAATGATATTGAGACAGTAATAATTACAACGATAATGAATTTTTATTGTCCCTGTCAAGTGCTATTATTTTGGGTCATCAAGGACAATTATAGTCATAATTACGATTTTACCCTTATTGACATGAGTAACGATATTACGAAATGGACAGTGACAGTAAGACACAATAATAGTAACACAATGACAGTGACAGTAATATAATGACACAGTAACTTTGTCACTGTTCAAAATTCACAGAACTAAACAGTGATAGTGATACTAACAATGACAATGAATTTTCATTGTTACTGTCCATTGTCATCATCCAAATTCTACGAAATAGCGATTAAATTTTCATTCATGTATTTCATTGAATACAATTCGGGCATAACATATAAACTGAAAAATGTCATCACAACAGAAAATAAACTAAAACAGATAATTTAAAAAAAAAAAGTTTTAGAGTGACAAATAAAATCACTATCAACTAAACATGCAGATGAAAAATCACAACTTAAAATTTTTGAATTCCAGAACACTAGCTAAAAAAACTAGTTAATCATTGTTACCAAACCCAATTGACAGATGATTCGTGTTAGTCTCTTTCTGTTTAATCCCATATGCCCTTAAGAGTATTTTGGGTTCTTCATCAAATGGTAGCTTTCATAATTAAGATGGCACTTTGTTCAACCCCAAATGCTATCAGGTGCTACTAGTACTAGTCACCTTCCAATTGGCTTTTCCGGCTGGAACTTCATTTATTCTGCATACTTCTGGATTGATCTCCGGCAGACCAGTACAATTAACTCCACTCTTGGTATCACAATCAGTAACGTGAAAAGCGAAATGAGTAACCTTTACCCTTTGTTTGGTTTGAAGGAAAATAGAGAGTGAAAAATGGGAAAGAAATAATATTTTTTCACTGTTTGGTATCAAAAGAAAATTGGGTGGAAAGGAAAATTGGATGGAAAGGCCATCCATCCCCCGCCCACCAAAAAAAATTCGTCCGATTTTGGGGCAGAAAGTTGACTGGAAAATGGTAGCCTCCAATGAGAAAGATGTTAATTACTAATTTGCCCATTCTATGTTTCAAATGTTTTCAAACTTGAAATGCTTGTGTGGTTGCTCACCTTGTCCATTTGGCGAGACAATATGCCACGAGCTCTCCATGCCATGTGTTTTCTTTATGAGCAATAATTAATTTTTTTGGGGTAAAAAATCAGTATTTAATTGAAATGCTCAAACTTATTCACAAATTTATTGTGAGGTTACAATAGTAAATTAATTTTTTATGTGTTTTCTTTCCTCTCATTTTTTCTCTAATACCAAACACTAAAAAATTCATCTCTAATTTTCTATCCATCATACCAAACAAAGGAAAAAAATATATTTCTTTCCTTTATGGATGAAGAATATATCCCTATTATTTTTCGATCTTTCTTATTTTCTATCACTCCTACCAAACATACCATTAACAAATTGACGTCGTGTGCTTCTAAGAAGAATTAGAGGAAGTCTACTATTGCGTGAATCCAGTCTGCGGTTTCCCTCACCGTCCAACAAAAATACTTACGCTCGCCAGCGAGAGCTTTTGGCGAAATACATAAAGACCTAATCTCATTTAAAAGAATAAATTTGTCATTAAAAAAAATTATAATTAATTTAAACTTAAGGACTTATTGTCCTTAATGACTTAAAAGCTATATGCTTGTCCTTATTGTCAAAACAGATTGAAAAAGTATACTTGTAGGACAGTAAACATGCTTTGCATGCGTTTCCTTAATAAAATAAATAAAAGAAACATTTTACGAGAAAATACTCTAACCGTCCCTAAATATAATTTATATTTTTTATTTCTTTTTGATTCTAATTATTTCAATTATATCATTTTAATACCTGAAGTTTTTAACTTGTATTGCTTTGAGATAAAATCGAAAAATGATATTTCAGATTGATTCAGGTAAAGAGTAACGTGAGACAATTGATAAACTCTGGTCCCTCACATTTGCAATTTATGACCTTAAAATTTAATGCGTGAGACGCAAATAATCACTATCGTTAATCGATCCGTGTTAGACTGGACCAATAGGCCACAAACTCGAAACTTAAAAAGGACTATCATCTAACCCAAAAAAATACAAATAAAAAACAAAACAACACAAATTGAATATTTGAAAAGAAATGGTACTATCTATTATCTAAATCATATTTGAAAACTCTAATTCTTAAGGTACCACCAAAGTCAGTGTCTCATCGAAGTCAATTGTTTCTGAGCCATACCCTAGTAAACTAGTTGGGACCATTATACTTTCCGAAAAAACTGTTGGGACCATTCCAATGCATACCTGGATTGTCCTTGACCTTTCGGCTTCCTCAAGGTCCAAAAACCATGATTCAAATGGCCATTCAAAATAGACAGCTGTATGAAGTACTTAGACCTTAAAGCATATTACCAATCAATGCTCGTAACTGGGGTGAAGGGGGCGGGAGAGAGATGGAGAATAGTCTACCATTGTTACATTGATACCAGACGAAAACATGAGAACATCCCCGGAAATCCATACTCAAAAACATCGTTGTTAAAAACTTGCGGAGATCTAAATCCCCCTTATGCCTTAAAAACGTTTAGGATACAGATATTTGAATCACACAAGTAGTAGACTATAAATTCAAGAAACAAAATTCATTTTATTCCAACACATTTCCTCACATAGCGATGACATAATACCTTACTATGACCCTTGTCAAGCCAAAGCGAAGAACGATGATTGCAACAGCCAAACCTCGCGTCTCTTACTTAACGGATGCCATATGGACAATCAAGTCAATCACACGTGAGCTGCAGCACATAAAGAATAAGGTCATTAGCTGCAATACATTGTATTTACATGTAGAATGTCCTAATTTAGAGGCAGTATGCGCTCAATAAGATTTACAACATAAATAAAATCAGGCTGGACTTCAAATAGCTACGGGAGATGCAAAGATGGAAAAGCAGCATCACGATTACCTGTAACCCCATTCGTTATCATACCACGCGACAAGCTTCACGAAGTTCTTATTCAAAGCAATTCCAGCCTTAGCATCAAAGATGCTGGACCTAATAAGTCAGAAAAATATGGATCATGTACTTGTCAAAGAAAATGAAATTGCATAAGTTGAAAAAATCATTTATTCGCCCAAGTCATAAGGATTGAAAAATTAAGCCAAAGACTATGATCAAAAAGTATATCAGCAATAAATTTCAC
Source organism: Ilex aquifolium (assembly GCA_951799425.1). Taxonomy (NCBI): domain Eukaryota; kingdom Viridiplantae; phylum Streptophyta; class Magnoliopsida; order Aquifoliales; family Aquifoliaceae; genus Ilex; species Ilex aquifolium. The sequence goes on along the minus strand of OX637404.1, from coordinate 25,899,910 downwards.
AAGCAGGAATCCATCAACTATTAGCATGCCTAAATGTGTGGTTCATAGACAAAGTTGAACAAGTAATGAGAGGAGAATCAAAACACAAAGCATGTAATTGAAATATCCATTCTCACCTGTTGTCACCTATAAAGTCAGTGGACACTACGTCATCTTCAGTGTAACCTAAGATTCCCTTTAGTTTTCCCTCAGACTCTTCCCTGATGACCATCACCAAAATAATAAGATCAAACTAAACACAATGCAACAAATAATCAGCAGGACCTTGAGCATCCATCTCATGCCTAATAGTTAATCCAACTCCACCAAAATATATAAAATTAACAAGAGTTTGTATTTCTGCAACAAGTCTATAGATTTACTTTCAACTGGAAAAATAAACGAAACCAACGTCCTTACTTGATAGCAGCTTTGATTTCATCATAACTAGCCCCCTTCTCCAGTCTCACAGTTAGATCAACCACAGAAACGTCAACGGTGGGAACACGGAAGGCCATTCCAGTCAATTTCCCATTCAGCGCTGGTAGTACTTTCCCAACCGCCTTCCAAAATTAGTTTTTTTCAAGGAAAAAAGGGCAAGAATTAGAGCCAGCCATTACAGACAAAAGCCCAACAGAGGAAAATAAAATACATGAACAATCGCTATGTTTATCTGATATCACAGCTCAGTCTGAAAAAATCCAAGTCATGCCTACAGATCATCTCACAAACAAGCCCGTCATTGATCATTTGATTACTTAATGCAACCTCAGGGATTTACAAGTACCTTTGCAGCTCCAGTGCTACTAGGGATAATGTTAAAAGAAGCAGCTCTACCACCCCTCCAGTCCTTGGAAGATGGTCCATCAACAGTCTTCTGTGTGGCTGAAACAAAATGGAGCAATATCAATACAAAGAATCTCTTTGAAAGGCCAAACAAATAAACAACTAACAAAACCTACCAGTGATGGAGTGGACAGTGGTCATAAGACCCTCAACAATGCCAAATCTGTCATTGATAACCTGCATAGTTGTGTAAAGCAGACTTCAAATTTTGTTGCATAGTTCTAATTGAATGCATTTCATAGAGACCATAAAAAAGAGACTAAGAAAAACCTTTGCAAGGGGAGCGAGGCAGTTGGTGGTGCAGCTAGCATTGGAGACAATGTTAAGCTCCGGCTTGTATTCTTTCTCATTGACCCCCACAACGAACATGGGAGCATCCTTGCTAGGAGCAGAGATAATGACCTTCTTAGCTCCACCCTTATAAATCAGACAAAAAACCAATTCAATTTATGGCAACTAACAACACCAATATTCAAGCTTCAAAAGTCTATACAAGAAGAAGACATAACCACACTATCCTCAAAGTTTTTTGCAAATTGGTCTAACATGGGGCATTTCTAATCCAAACCCACAAGAAACACCAGAGATAACAATTAATTTGCCTCTAATTGCATACTAATCCTATACTTTCAATCATATCTAAAACTTTAGTAAGACGAATAAATAAGCACCCACTCACATTAAGCAAAAAACATAAAAAGATGAATGATGACAGGAAGCAGGCCTTACTCTATAACTCAATATATAGACACACAAGATAACAGAAAGAAAAGAACTAAAACAATCTGTGCCACAGAGGTTAACCAATACTTTGACTTGGCTTATGATTTTGTCGATTCACTTTAAACGTAAAACACTAACACAATCCTAATTCACGAATGCAGACCAAGTATTTCAGAATAGCCATCCAAATAGAGCATATATTTGCAAAACAATTACATAATCCAGCAAAACACATCACATATAACATCATCTAATCGGTGAGGAGACACGACAAGTACACAATCCAACAGATCTACATCAAACTTTAGCACAAGTGATATGTCACATAAAGATAAACCTTCAAATGAGCGGCAGCTTTGTCTTTGTCAGTGAACACTCCAGTTGATTCCACGATGTACTCAGCTCCGGTTTTGGCCCATGGGATTTCCTCTGGGTTCCTAGAATCAGCAACAGAACGACGTCAAAGATTGCCCATATCGTATATATCTAAATAAATAAGTAGACTCCACTGATAACTATAAGTGCGCGTCTAAGTAAATAATAAGCAGAACGCTGGGTGGTCGTACCTAACGCCGAAAACAGCGACGGGCTTCTCACCGAAGAGAAGGGTCTTCTCGTCCTTAACCTTGAGCTCGTGGTGCTTCCACTGACCATGAACACTATCATACTTGAACATGTATGTCTGCAACAAAATAATTCGCACAAAACGCATAAGAAAACACTCCGAACAACATAGATCCACTGAGTATGATGTCCCCAAAAAAAAAAAATATATCACAACCAATTTTATTCATGTTTCTACAACTATAACCAGGAATTTTAACAACCAGAACTTAATTATGGAGATTAAACACGATAATCAAATGTAATTATGACACTTAAATACATATCAATACCATGTAATCAACGGAGATGAAGGGATCGTTGACGGCAACGAGCTCAACATCGTCTCTCTGCAAAGCAACTCTGGCCACCAATCGACCAATCCTCCCAAAACCTTCATTTCAATACGTAATTAGGTAATCAACACCAGATCAAGCATATCAAACCTGTTATTAAATGTAAATCATTCAGGAAACATGAAGAAGATGTTTAGATCTAATACCGTTGATTCCAATCTTCACTTTCCCTGCCAAAAACCAGAAAAAAAAAAAATGAAATCAGATGATCAAGGGAAAAACATCCACGGATCAAAAGAAATTCACAAACAAAAAAACAAAAATTAAAAATAAATTAAAGAGAGAAAAAGAGTGATCAATACCCATATGATTGTCTTTAGAGAGAGAGTCTGAGAGATAGAGTACTGTAGTGGGAGTTGAAACTTGCAAAATGCTGAGGTTTAAGATATAAAGTGTGGGGAACGGGTGACCGGGGAGACCGGTAAGTTGATGGGGCGATGGTTAATGCGGGTATATGGTAATATCTTACTACCCTCAATATTAGCCGTCAGATTTCCTGATCTTACAAAAGCATGACGACAGTAACCGTGGATAGCCGTTAATTCAGATTAGTGACATGTTAGCACAATACTGTTTGGTGTGACAATGACGATACCGCGATAGAGATAAGCGTAGGTTCTGGAGGCGGTCACCTTTCATCCAAAGAGTGTCGACACTTTATAGAAAATTATAATTTTTTTAAAAAGTAAGTTATAAATGTAAAAGATAATGATCAAATTTAGAATTTACTTATTATTTTTAAAAGTTAAACTTTATTTTTTAAAGATATATAATTAATGAGATTATTTATAATTAATTATTATAAGGATGTCAATTGATTATAAATTTACTTTTAAAATATATAATTTATTATTAATAAATTAAGTTAATATTTAAGCACAAATTACTAAAAAGTGGTTGAGCAAGTTGGACAAGCCATGTCAGTATGAAATGGACACAAACTCACGAGTCACGAAGGCCTTGAGTTGCGTGACAAGTTGATAAAGCAAAAAGAGGGTCATGACTCGTGACTGGCTTGATCAGGCCCCCATTATCGGTTCTGGTTTATGGACCACCATCGATAATCTTTTATTTATGGATTTAAAAAGTAGAACAATGCTGTATGCATTTAAAAAATAGATTTAAAAAATGGATTTAATAATTATAACTATTGATTTCACTGTAAATTTCAGTATTTATTAGGACCTATTACCTATTCAATGTTTGAGATTATTAAATCTAATTTTAAGTATAGTTTTTAAGTCCATCTAATATTTCTATTAAAATAATTAAATAAGTAGTAAATTCTAATAAATATTAGCGCTCACAGTTAAATCAATGACAGTGACATTAAAAGTTAATAAATGTTATCAATATTTTTTGTTCAAATAACATTACTCGATATTTATTGGGGAGGTGGATCCCAATCTCTCCCTTAAAAAAGTGGTGAGATTTGAACTCGAGATGTATTTTGATATATTTTCATTCGTGAAAGAAGAATAATGTTATTTGAACTTAATTTATTGCATTAATTCATTGATTTAATCAATTATAATCATTGGATTGGTAGTGAATCCCATAATTTATTAGGACTCACTATCAATTTAATAATTTTGTGGATTAGATTAACAAAAGTTAGTTCAATTAGGTCTAATTAGAAATGCTAAAATGAGTAGAGCCAAGGACTTTAGAGGGAGAAAAAAAAAAAAAGGGAGTGGGGCTCTACCAAAAAGAATATTTTTGTTAACGGAGAACACTGCCATTAGGGGCTGTTTGGTATGTAGGTTTGGGGGGGTTTTGGAACATGGGTTTGGGACTAAACTCCCTTAAACCCATGTTTGGTAAGTAGGCATGTATCCCCGAGTTTGAAATCCGGCCCGGTCCTGGCCCGGTTATGAAACTCATGTTCATGGGTTTCATGAAACTCATGGGGGGTGGGTTTCATATGTGGGTTTGGGTGTTTCATATTCAAATGACATTTATACCCCTCATATATTCATATCCATGTTTGGATTAAATTAGTTAAAGGGCACAATAGTCATTTACATATAAATATATTATTATAATAGTCATATATCTCTGCGCATACTAAACATGGGGTATGTACAACATTAAATGTTGAATCCAATCTTTGGGTCAAACCCGGGTTTAAACAATCCAATCCAAACCCCTCCCAAAAAACATACCAAACATGTCCGACAACTATTGGCTATTGATAAGGAGTTACCTAGCGATGAATTATGTCTAATTGATATTCGAGAATGGCCCTCCCTACTATATAGACTATGCTCGGAAAGTCGGTGAGAAGCAAGAAGAGAAGAGAAGTCCTGAGAAGTGCTTCACTTAGGGTGTGTTTGTTAACCCAAATTCAGCACTTAAAATAAATGTATTCAACACTTATTAATTAAACTCGTTTGATAACCAAAATTTAAACTCTCTTAATATGTTAAGTGCTTCTTAAAAATAGGCTACAATATTAAGTAGGAGATCCCTTACTTAATTCTGAAAACTGAAAGCGCTCAGCAAAACCATCTTTAATAATATTTACAATATGACAATTATACCCCAAAATATTTTACAATCCTATCAAAACTATAATTAGTCTTCTCTCCAAAACTCCTAACCTTTCTATTCTCTTTGTCGATCTTTTTTTTTTTTCTTTCCCTTGTCTTCTGCAACAAAAATATACATACATAATTATAATTACACACACAAATGCACACACACAGAGAATTACACACATACATATGTACTGCACACACACATAGTTACACACACACACATACATTCACGACGCACACACATATTATTAATGAAATCTAATTTATTGTATTTTTTCAATATTATTTGATTTTTTATTTTTGATTAGTTATTGTTCTTTTTTTTTTTTTTATCAGATGTTATTGTTCACTTATTGTGTTATTTATTTTGATCAAATATTTGTTAAATGTAGACTACAATATAATAATAGTGATTATGATTTATGTTATGACATATTTTATAAATATTTTCAAATTAAAGAGTGGAAGGGTAAAACTGAAAATTAATTTATTTTCAGACGTCAGCTCTGTGTAGTTATCAAACAGTTTAGTTAAATTCAGTACTTAAATTTCAGCAGATACCAAACAGTCCACAAATTCAGCATTCAGTTTTCAGCTTTCAGACTTCGGCTTTCAGCTTTCAGACTTCAGCTTTCAGTTTTATCAAACACCACCTTAACCTTTCTCTAATAGTTCTTCCCTTCCTTCCTCGCTACGTTATTCGTCTTTTCTAATAATAGACAGGACAAATAGTTAATAAATTTACATTTTTTGCACTATAATATTTTTTAATTTTATTTAATAGTAGATCACTAGTGTGTATGGACCAGACTTTAATTATAAATAGTATATATAAGTAAAATTTATATAGATGGTTTGAAGAGATTTACAAAAAATATAATAGATGATATCTCAGTTTATAGACAGTAGTCTTTATTCCCGTATCTGTTTCAAAAAGTCCACCCCGGATCCCTTGTTAGCAGGGAAAATTTTAATCTCCATCCCTATTCCGCGAATAAATTTTGATCCTCATTCTTATCTCCACTACTGTTTCCGTCTATAATAATTAATTTCTATGACTTTAATAAAAAAATAAAAAAAATCATAAAACCTCATTAAAAAACCTCATTATATAACAGATGTATAAAAAAAAAAGAGAAAGAACGTAAAATGTTTTTTTTTTGGGTAAAGAGTAGAGTGTATGGGTGGGTGGGGTTTGTGATATTATATATATGTATTAATAAATGGGTGAGAGGGTTAAAAACATATATATCACGGATTTAGCGGAGCGGAGGCGGGACCAGGATGAGTTTCAATTTATCACCGTCTCCATTTTCGCACGGATTTATATGGGTATCCCCATATACGTCCATCGTTTAATACGTATAATTTATTCTCGATTCAAACAAAATGAATTTAGACGAATACTCGTTTTCTCCCTATCTACTCCCATTCCTAATAGGCAGTGGCCCGGTGTACGAACATTGATGTTCTGGGTGTGAGCAGGTCACACCTCTACAGTACTATCTTTTGCTCTTTTCAAGATAAGAGGCAAGTATTTCAATCTCTTATCATATGTAGCACATGATCCTCACCTACCTAACCTAACTATCATTTTCTCCCAATTACTACCTACTCTTCTGATGCTTGACAATTTACCATATGCATACTTTGCACTAAGATTTGAACTTGTAATCCTTACCAAACCAACCCCTCACCCCAACCAACACTATATAGGGTTTGTGTATTGCAACTTTTACTTAGTTTAATGGTGATCATTCTTGTGTTGCATCTACCATGGTCAACCTCACCCAATAGTCATTGAGTCAAACTAATGGAATAGAATGGATCAAAATAATATAGATTATAAAAGCGAAGTTTTAACGCATCATAGACTCTATTAGGATTGCGAAATCTATTCTAGTAGTATAGTTCCCCCTATTTTTCCCGATGTTATATTGATAAATGACACATTTGAGAGTTTCATTTGAATTAGTCATAACAAATGTTCCTTGAAGTTGATAAATCGTCCCAACAAATTTTCAAGAGGGGTTTAACCCTTCTCATGATAATTTTTAACGGCAGAAGTGTAATTGATCAAAGCGAAGTAGTTTTGATCTAAAATAATATCATTCAAACAACACCTCTATTGTTAGCAAAATGACGTCATTTTAACTATTTTAATCAAGTGAAAATTGGAAGTGAGTCCCTCTAGATGTACTTGTTTGAAGATGAGTCCGGCAAGGAAACTTATAAGGGGTTAAGTCCATGTTTAAAATTATATGTAATGACTTAAGTCCACTTTTTTTTTTTATCTCAAAAATACCCTTCCTTGAAAGGAAGTTAAATTAATTTCCTATTTTGGAAATTGTTATCCCTTAATTCAAGGTCAATTAAAATATGCCAATAAAATCTCCATCATAAATTTAAAATTCAAATTCAAAGATCTATCTCTCTCTCTCTCTCTCTCTATATATATATATATATATCAAATTCAAAACGCTCTCTCTCTCTCTATATATATATATAAAATCTCCATCATAAATTTAAAATTCAAATTCAAAACTCTCTTTCTCTTTCTCTCTCTCTCTCTCTCTCTCTCTATATATATATATATATATATATATATATCAAATTCAAAACTCTTTCTCTCTCCCTCTCTCTCTCTCTCTATATATATATATATATATCAAATTCATGTTACTATTTTTTTTATTATGTTACTATTCATGTTACTACTTTTGTTGAGTATATTACTGTTCATGTTCCTATTATTTTGAGCATATTACTGTTTTTGTTGAGCATGTTACTACTATTATTTTACTAAATATTAATATTCAATGTTATTATTTGTTTTATTTTTGAATATTACTATTTTTTGTGTTTGAATGGTACTATTTTTTACGTTTGAATTTGAGAGAAATAATTATTGTTAAGTATGTTACAATTTTTGTTGAACATGTTACTGTTGTTATTTTTTAAAAATATTAATATTGAATGTTTCAATTTTTTTTTATGTTTAAATGTTACTATTTTTTTGTGTTTAAATGTATTATTTTTTGTATCCAAATCATAACTTTTTTTGTATTTGAATGTTACTATTTTTTATTTTTAATGTTACTATATATATATACCTAACCTATATATGGATATAGATAGATAAGAGAGAGGCAAAATTTTAATGTTAGTCAAACTCTTAACCTATATATGGATATAAATAGATATGAGAGAGAAAAGATTTTAATGTTAGTCAAACTCCTAAGATTTAGGAATTTTTAATTTTTAGTTTTATTTCACTTCTAAAGGGAAGGGATAGTATGGTAAAATTGACAAAAAACGGACTTCATAAGAAATAAGTTTCCTTGACGGACTTAAGTCCAAACAAGTCCATATAGGGGGACCGGCCTTCAAATTTCCCCTTAATCAACACCACTTCTAATGTTAAAAAATTAACAATGGAGTCTGGGCCATTCAGCCCGCTATATGATGACTCATTGATAGCCCAATAACCTAAATAAATTCAGCTGGCTAGCCCAACAGAAGGATATGTGCCATATCTTTTGTGTGGGCTACCCCAATCTTACCCTTAAAGCAGCAAATGCCCCGGTGGTCCAGCCGACCCCTACTAGATGGGCTCGCCAATGGGCTCAACAGTTCTTGCAATTTCATCCATTATATCCCTTTTTACAGGTGACTTCTTGGAGTTTTATAGAGAGACCTCATTCAATATTTTTGTTGTTGGAAGATTAGGGAATCCAGTGATACAAAGTCATACATGTCTGAAATTTATACCCACTTAAAAATTTAAAGTCTTCCAAGAACCAAACATTAACCGGTCTTTATGAGTCATCGCATTACTTATTAGCCATTAGTTTTCTTAAGAGATATCATTAGTACTGGGATTGGATCGTCAGCCATCGATTTTGATACCATTTGTAGGGAGATTAAGAAATTCAATGATCTTAAGACCCAATATATATATGTCTAGAAGCCATACCGGACTAAAAACTTAAGTCTATAGATGATTAGCTAATCAATAGTATATTAAGACACTTTAACCTATTTTTCTATCCGATATAAAATTCTTACACATGTAATACCTAATAATTTATTTTTCTCTTTTATTTTGTGATAGATCATTAACAAAGAATTTAAGTGGGACCTATTATATATAATTAAATCCAATACATGAATGATCTATTAAGAAAAACAATGGAAAAAAAGAAAGTGTTTGGGAGATCCTAATAAGAACTTCATAATATATTAATTACAACCTCTCTTTTCTCTCTTCCCCTACCAGCCCATAAGGCCTTGGCCCACAACCTGTGGTTGAAATTTTAGGTCCACAACCACCAAAATAAAAGGAAGGCCGGTACATAGTATATTAATTAGTGAAAATTGAAAGTGAGTCCCTCCTAAGATTTAAGAGTTTTTAATTTTTAGTTTTATTTAACTTCCAAAGGGAAGGGATAATATGGTAAAATTGACAAAAAACGGACTTCATAACAAATAAGTTTCCTTGACGGACTTAAGTCTAAACAAGTGCATATAGGGGGACCGGCCTCCAAATTTCCCTATTAATTATTAAGAGTTGTCTAGGGTACTCAAAAAAAATATTTTAGTATCGTATCAATATTTTTCATATTTATGAATATTTTTATTATTGTTGTGATATTAAAAAAAGTGATAAAAATACCACAACAGAGACAAAAATATCAACAAAAATAATAAATCACCCGTCAAAATAATAAATTTTTTTGTACCGAAAAAATGGTAAAAACATCTATAATAGTGGTAAAAATATTCATAATAGTGGTAAATCACCCACAAAAGTGATTAATTTTTTAATTATAAAATGACCCACATAAGTTGTAAAATAACCTATTAAAGTAGTAAATTTTGCCATTTTAGAGATACGGTATCCAAATTTTTTTTTTTTCAAAAATGATATGTGCATCATCTGATGTGGTATGATCTCAACATTTAAATATTCAATGTAATGAGATTCACTAATCTAATACTTCATATTAAGGTGGTGTAAAAAAATGACGTGTATATCATTATTGTTTTTTTTGTTTTTTATACCCATAAATTACAGCCATTTATGAAGTTCAGTTGCTCTACTAACAAAGGATTTTAAGAATACATAGAAAACAAACGAAAATCATCATTGCTAATAATCATAGACAAATCTAATCAAATTTCATGATTGCTAGCTGCCAACTGTAGCCAGTCTTTCATGTATTCTTCTAGCAATTAAAAACTGACATATAAATTGAAAATTCAAAACAAGGCAATAATAATAATAATAATAATAATGAGAGAGAGAGAGAGAGAGAGAGAGAGAGAGAGAGAGAGAGAGAGAGAGAGAGAGAGAGATCTAATTGCTTTGTTGCTTGAGCTCAGGGGAGAACTGAGCATGTTGCCAAGAAAAGCCAGAAGGCTTTCATGTGCACAAAGGGAGTTCGTAGGAAGCCGTCAGACAGCATGAGACCAACTTAAGAGATTAGTTGTCCAAATTATATGACTGTATTTCTGGTGAAGTTGAAATGATTTGAACCAATAAAATGTCTTCAAATTAAATACAAATAACATTATTGATCTTTAAAAGGTACCTATACAATTTTCTCTTCAGTTTGGTATCAATGCCACTTTTATCTTAATAATATCACGAGAAAAATTGATGTTTTGTTTCTAATTAGATCAGGGTTATGAGTCTCTTAAGTTTCAGAATACAAAATCTCGAACCCACAATATAATCAGTTTTGAGGAAAGCACACAAGAAAAAAAAAAAATCAAAGTTTCATTTCGATTTCACCAAAATATTTCGGTTAGGGTTTTTATTTTAATCAAATGAATCAATAATTGAATATCGAAATTTCCTATATTTCGAGATAGTTCGATATATTTCAGGATATTTTAGTACTTTTTGACAAATGTTTTGAAAATAAAGTTTTATATTTTTGCTACACTTCTATCCTATTTTTTAATCTTTTCACCGAAATAAAATTTTATTCTTTGTTCACATAATTTTATAATACATTGTGCAATGACGGCCAACATCATCGCTCTTGTAAAACACTTCACACATACTATACCAAGACATATGGGGCGAGTCGAGTCACCACTAAAAATCAAAATCTTGAGGATAAAACTATGTACTAGTTACCTCTCCTAGATCCACTATAAATAAGAGTTGTTTGTGTGCAAACACACACACACACATTCACTCATACTTGAAAAAAAATAACAGTAGAAATAAAGAGGGTGGCCAATCCATGATTGCATGCTTGCAAAGCCATTGATTGGTTTGGAAGTTCACTGAATTTGGAAGAGAAGTCAATAACTTCATAACCACAATCTGAATCTGTGAATGGGGATGATTATTTGTCGGGGACGGTCATATAGATTCAAGTGACGCCGGCCTCTTAATTACTCCACGCCCTTCAATACACAGGTGTGCATTGCATGGTCCACCGTCCATGGTCCAGCTTTGTCTACGCAATAAAATTAACAAAAGGTGTAAAAGTTCGCCAAGTAAATAAGCAACACCCGAGTCCACCCTTGGGCTTTTATCGTCTAAACCACATAATTTTTGGATTGTATTGAAAATAGGGAAATATTATGTATTCCAAATTTATAACTTAAATTTGCATCCCAAATGAAGGGGGCTGTTGGATGAGTGAGTCCTATTAACTTTTTTAAATGGGACCCACTGATCCAATAGTCCTCCTTCATTTAGGATGCAAATTTGGGTTGCAGATTTAGGATACATAGCATTGCTCTTGAAAATATGAGGTTCACACAATTATTCATAAATGCTCGTGTCGATTAAATTGTGTTCTTTGCAAGTTAAGAAAACTTGAACGATGACAACTAACATATGAAAAATTAAGGGTAGTATGTATCTGAAGGTATGGTGCAATGTGAATAATTTTGAGAGGGACATTGAATTAGTCTATTTGAGACTGTCGGATAGCCTTATTGAAGTCTGTCATGTTTTATATTATAGATGTTACTTAGACTTTAAGTATTTACTTAACTTACTGACTTGATCAATCACAATCACTGAGAAGGTAGTGAATCTCAATCACCGACAAGTTGCTGTTATATGAGTTCACAATTAAGGATTGTCTAAACCACATAATTCCAGGTGTGTTTGGTGTATGTAGGAATATAGGTATATCACTTAACCTTCAAGAAGTGTTTGAATAAAATTTGGGAGATGTTAGGTTCAATCATTGCAACAGGGATTGAGTCGTTATCAAGGTTTGTAAGGGTCAAAACTACCAAAATGGCATGTCCTTAATTTAGCCAACACCCCATTTTCCTAGAGCCATGGCCCCTGCATGTTCAGAATAATCGGCTCATGAACTTGCACCCCATCCCTTTGTCTGTTTCAAAGCCAACAAACATTTGTTACAAAGTTTGGCCCTTATGTTTAATGCATCCATGATGGTTAAAGCTGAAAATCTATAACAATTCAAGCAACTATTCAAATTTCATTTCGATACCTTGTTTCGCTCGTTTAAAAAATAGAAATGCTTTGCAAATATTTTTGAAAACAAACCAAAAACAAATTTCAAATTTTGAAAATTTCTTTGCAAAACATCTGTGAAACATGCATTTTTTTTTATCAAACTCCGAAACGACTACGGAAACATCTACGTGGGTTAGTTTTTTGATACACATGAGTGATTATTTGGCCAAATAATATATTTGTCGAGTTTATAAATTCGTCTCTCTAAAATATTCGATGACATTACCTATAAGTTTGTCTCTCAAGTATCATCATAAGTGGGAAGTCTTATGTAATGGTATAAAGTATAACATAGCTTACAACAACAACTGCATAGGAAATCTTCCCACTTTCATGTCAAAGATCTAGGATAGATACATAGTACCTAGAACTAATCTTAGCATAGATCTATCTTTTGCTTGTGAAACTAAAAAGCGAAACAAATAGGAAGGAAAGATACATAAGAAAGTGACAAAATTAAAGAAATGTGAAAGAGAAACTTGAGGTGGGTTCCATTGAAGAGGAGATCAAGGACACATGCTCACATGGCTTTGCACATGCTGGTTTTCTCGTTCTGGTCAGCAAACTGATTCCGTATTCCACTGCAAAGGGACCCTCTTGTTCAAACATTTATAATTCAACCTAGTTTTGAAAACCCCTGTAAATTTTACAGCTGTGGTTAATTAATTATGTAGTTTTTTCCTTCTTAATCATTTGATGTGGGAAAATATTTTGTCGGATTAAGATTTTTTTTTTTGGTTCAACGGTTAGAGATATTCGGGTCAATTTACACATACCTTGACTAATCTTTTTTTCGGTCTGGTTAAAGACAGACCATCTATACCAGGATTAGAGTATTTAGGAGGGAAAAATCCCTCATGGTCTGACCTAAAGAGTTGCCAAGATTCAAACTCAAGAACTCTGCGTTTACAACTCGTCCCTATTACCACTTGAAATACCCCGAATTTCGACTAAGATTTTCCATTAAGCATGATGGCCTTCACTTAACCACATACCATCGACTGGTAAGATTCCACCAATCAAAGGGGCATGTTTAACACTAAGATTATTACGATTATTAGAATACCTGCAACACAAAATAGTCAAAAATCCTCAATATACACCTGTGAGACTCTAAATCCAACTTATAACAATCTCTGCTATTTCTATACCATATAGTATCAAATTATGCTGAGATATTGACTTAAGCATCAGGTGATTCTTTTCTCGGATTTATTTATCTGTCTTTCAGTTTTCAGGGTTCAACTGATAATAACTTATCTATTTTGAAAAATCAGTTTTTTTTTATTAAATTTTTTCTTTTATTTTGCATCGATATTATCCATACATATATTCTTCCTGCCCAAGTATATATAACCAATCAGTCCACCATTGTCTTTGGGCTAGTCTCATGGTGCGTATGAATATGATTGGTTAGTTATTCTCGTTAATTTTATTCCTTTAAATATGCACAGCACAGCTAACACTTAAGTCATTACAACCTGATACCACCTACGGTTAGGTAGCCGAAACAGAATCCAATGCTCCATATTGCCGAAACCACCAACTGAAACATGCTACGAGTTTGTGATAATAATTGTAGTACTAGTGATATATATATATATTCTAAAAATATTTTATTGCTCGGATATATATATATATATATATATATATATATAATAATTCAATATATATATATATATTCTAAAAATATTTTATTGCTCGGATATGGTAGAAGAATATGTGTGCCTTTTGAGGGACAAGGATATGCTGTAGTACTACAGTGTTGTTGTTCTTTTAAACGACGTCATTTTATACATGAATAATGATCTTGTATAAATTGGAGGGACATGATCTATTCTTAAAAGAAATTGAAAGAAACATTGTTGCAGTGGATTTAGATCCGAGGACCAAGGGGTTGATAGCTTGGTCCGATCCAAAAATTGAATCTCAAACATGGGCAATCTACACATTTCAAACAAGTAAACAAATCAAAATCCGACATATAATAATTTGATATACATTTTTAATTCACTCATAACAATTGATCAAACTATTTATAAATTGTACCAACAATTCATGTAACATTACTGTTCAATTTTTAGTGCAATACTTATTTGACAATTTGAGGTAGTGGTTAGGGCTGATAAACGAGCCGAGCTATTCGGGCTCGGTTCGACCTCGACTTGTTTTCTAAACGAGTCGAGTTTGAACAATTTTTAAGCTTGTTTAAAAAAAACGAACTTGACAAGTTCGACTCGAGTAAGCAAAATTTGACTCGAACACACAAAACTGACTCGATTATCAATTCTATCGGTTGTTGCAAGGGTTTAATAAGAGGTTTCATAACATTTCAAAAAAGAAAAGAACAACCAACTCTTTAATCCACACTGACTCCCTCCAGCACATCTTTGAAATAGGGTACTCATTAACTATTACTATTCTAACTGCAAGCAACCGTTGGCATTCACAGGCTTTCTTCCTCTTTCACACTCTTTTTTTTTTTCTCTTTTTGGTGGTTGGCTTTGGTGGGAGAGGGCTTCAAATGTGGGTGGGGGTATAGTTTTTCATTATTACTTTCCTGTAGGAACTTGGGAACTTCAATGCATTATTATTTTTTTTTCCCCAGTGGGAAAAAAGTTTGAGTGTAGGTTGGGATATGTGGTTGTGGTCACCCCATATCTTAAAGAACAGATTTTCAATAGTTTTGGCTCCACTTGTAACAGTCAAATAGTAATTAATTAGGAAGAAATGAAGAAAACTCTAAGAGTAGTTTAAATGGTAATTGGGAAAAACGCTAAACTCAGATGTTTTGAATTTGAATTTTAGTAACTTATTTAGCTAGATCATGAAAGATTTATTCTTCATGAATACTTTAGTCTCAGCGTGGATGACCTGCTTTTAACTGGATCGGGGAGAGAATTAGTCGAGATGCGCATAAACTAATTTGGACACTCCTGACCATTGAATCAAATTTTGGATTGAGATTTTATGCTATATATTTATACTCAAATTCTCTCAATTGTTAATTTTTACTGAGCGACAATAGGGATTGAGATTCCCTCTTTACATTTCAATTTCTCTTATTGGTTAATCGTAACGGAGTGTCCATAGAGAACTCAATTATATATACTAAATTTCCTTGAATCTAAGATAGATATTTTTTAAAATTTGTAGAGAAAAATCTAAGTTATATTTTTGGGTAATTATTTAATTATTGAGAAAAATTGAAGAAAGATGAATTAAAGGGAATCTTCTCCCTTAATTTTGTTGTAGAGTCAAACTTTCTACCAAAATAGTGCTAAACTCCCTTATCATGCTATGACCTTTACTACCCTCGTAAAGATGCTTGTCTTCTTAGGAACGAGGGTATGGTGTGGAGGCTATATATAGAGAAGGTACATGTAAACTTCTTTCCCATGCACTCAAAGCTTTCTTCTCTCTCTCTCTCTCTCTGGATTTTAATTTGGTGCTCAGATTTAAGTTTTGAAATAGTCTAAAAAAATGGTGTCTAAGGTGGAAGAAGCCATGAAGAAGAGGCAAGAACAGGTACAGCAACAACAAAAAGTTAGAGAAAGTCATCATAAACAGCCATATTATCAGCAGCAACTGCAAATACAGTGCAACAAAGGGAAAGCTGGCAAGTTCAAAAGGAGCAGCTCCAGTCTTGAAGAGGATGGTGTTTCTTCTGCTATTCTCTTGCTAGCTTGCATAGCCTGTGCTCCTTCCTATCCATAAATACATTCACAGACAGATTGAGACTTCTCTCTGTCTCTCTCTCTAGTCCTGTAATGTCTGTACTTTGTTGATGATTTTCTTGCTATAGAGTTAATATATATATATATATGTTTAATTGCTCTATATCTTCCAAGAGATTTCTATACCAGTTTGAAAGTGTTGTTTTAACTTTTTGTGTCTTCTCTCTAACTTCTCCGGCGACTGTGAAGTACTTAAGAAAGTCCATTGGTTGTCTTGGAGATATTTCTCAGCATATGGATCAGCTATAGGGCGAAGAGTTCTCAAATATCATGGCTTATTAATCCTTATTGGATATATTATTATTACATGTACAACTTGAGTGGGTCAAACCAAACTCAATCCAAGTCTAACCAATAATTTCTAGCGTTTGGCTAGAGATTTTCAGTACTCGAATTGGTTTTGAGTAAAAACAATTCAAGGATATTGAAAATTCGAGTGATATTTATGTTGTGGTCTCCAATTCTTGGGGTTTAATTGGAAATTTAGTTCAAATTGTGTAACTCGAGAGTCAAACCCAAAGTTAATTAATATGATTTGAATCTGAGTTGAATATGAATTTGCTAGGGATAATTCGTGTCTGAAGATACGGTGCAACGCAAGTGAGCAATGATAGATTTGAGGGGAGAAATTCAATGTGAATAGTTTTGATAGGGATGTCGGTGGCTGTTGGATGAGTCTATTTGATACTGTCGGATGAGCTTATTGAAGCTTACTTTGTTTTATATTATAGGTACTTGAAAATTGGATTAAAACCGAATTTAAGCCCACCAAATTTTTAACACTTTATTAAAATTCACTTTATTACGGCACCATCTAAAAATTAGTTTAGATTGTAAAATCTAAAAATGAATTTTTATTCCTTATAAAACCTGTTTTTGTGATAATATCATTATCAACTATTCTCTCATTTGTGACATGATGCATTGATTACTACCTTTTCTTTTGGGTCGTGCACTGACTACTACTAAATTACCATTAAAAGTAATAGTTTCACACCATAAAAATTAATTGTGAGTCGGTGGATTGTTGGGAATATAAATCATGTTTGTAATTTGATCTTGTAGCAACTACACTTTTTTGGTCATCAAACTCATCCTGACACGCCTCTTCGTTCATAAGAACAACACTCATTTATAAAATAAGAATATCCTTCAATTGATTAATAAATATCTAGAAATTCAGTTTTATGAATTCACGATGAAGTTGCACTATATATAAGAACTTTGAAAATTCTAGGGAGGTATTAGAGTTTTTAAAAACCTAAAGGGGGTATAAGTGCGTTTTTTAAAATTTGAGGGGAACCATGGCCCCTTTGGCCACATGGTGGGTCTGTCCCTATCTCTAATCCCGCTCAGGGCTTATTCCCTTTGCGATGGTGTAAATGTTGTTTTTTGGGTTGAAAACGATTAGTATGAAAGTCTTCACTCTAACTTGTTCAATCTTCTTTAGATCGTCGTGAGTTTTTCCAAATGAGTTTTTTTGTAATTTTTTAACATATCAGCGACCGTGTAGTTCTCTGCAACGCATACTTTGTATCAATGAATTGCTACCCGAGTTTGTTTCTGGATAGCTTTATCTACTTGAAAATAAAACTTGAAGGAACAGCAGTACCCGTGAAATTACTAATTGGAGCATTTGTTTGGTTATATATGATGCTTAAACCATTGAATCTCATGGTATGGACTTTATGTTTTTGTACATCTTGGACTCCAGTGTATAGTAGAGCGATGGCTTGAGACAGTGACACAGGGCTGGCCCAAGGGCTAGGCCATTATGGTGCCTAAGGCCCCCAATTTCTTAGGCCCCAAAAATATTCTTAGACCAAGTTTAAAGTAAGCCCAATTTACTTTCAAGGCCTTACAGCGAATCCGAGAAATACATTTTCATCATAGCTAAGGGTAGTAATTTTTGACACAACACGATTCAAAATTGACACGAAATTTAAGAGTTAGGGTTGACTATTTTTCGATACGAACCCGTATATAACATGACCCGTTAATTGAAACGATTAACATGTTTAAATAGTATTATAAGAATAAAATGTCAAATTTTTATTATATTTTATCAAGTAGTAACCTAATTCTTATACAAAAAAAAAGATATTTTGAAGGGGGTTGTGTCAAAGATTACATAACTAAAATCTCAATAATGGTACACAAATTTGGATGCTATGATCTATCATGGATGGGAACACAACCTAGATCCATTATGGTTATTTTTCTATTGATTATTTGATATGGTTATTGTTTTATGATTCGAGTCTGTTACGATTAAACCCATATTTGTTACGATTAAACCCATATTTGACGGACTCTTGCCCATTTTCTGTAAGATTATCAAGTCATGTTACAAATTGTAAGCCATAGGGATAAAAAAAAAAAAAAAAAAAGACTAGGAGGAGACATGACTGGCCCATGCAACAAAATCTGAAACTCTTTATGCACAAATTGTATTAAGCTCAACACCAACAGAACTCACCCCAGTTGA
Source organism: Ilex aquifolium (assembly GCA_951799425.1). Taxonomy (NCBI): domain Eukaryota; kingdom Viridiplantae; phylum Streptophyta; class Magnoliopsida; order Aquifoliales; family Aquifoliaceae; genus Ilex; species Ilex aquifolium. Next base: position 25,881,119 of record OX637404.1, on the reverse strand, counting down.
GGATAAAAATATTTTCTTGTATGGAAAATTTCACTGAGACTCCCTTCTAATTTATCATATATTCAAGGACATTCTCTCTATTTTTTAAATCTTCACTGACACCCTCTGTGAGGTTAAAGTTCTTAACTATAATACAATTTTATTAAATTACCCATAATATAATTTAGAAAAAACTTCATCAACACTCCCTCTAGATAGACATATCTTCAATGACAACCTATCTATTTTATGAGTTTTTTTACGTATTAAAATTTTGGTCAATTAAATTTTATTTTTAATCGGATCGAATCAAATTTTAATCAACTTGTATTGAATTTTAATCGACCCAAATTTTGATACGTAAAAAACTATAAATTTTAATGGAATCAAATTTTAATACGTAAAAAAAGAATTTTAATCAACTTGAATCGAATTTTAGTTGGCTCGAATTTAAATAAGTAAAAAAATATAAATTTTAATCGATTCGAATCGAATTTTAACCGGTGCGAACAACTCAGGTTGAACTCAAATTGTCTCAAATTTTAATACGTAAAAAAATTAAAATTTAATTAGCTTTAATCGAATTTTAATCGACTCAAATTTTAATACATAGAAAAATAAATTTTAATCGGTTCAAATTTTATATAAAAAGATTATTTGAGATTTATGTAGGAAAAAAATTGGTATTTTAGATAATTTTTTTGTTAGAAATGGTGGTTTAACGGCAAGGAGTGTTAGTGATGTTTAAATATAAATTATAAGGGATCTTAGTGATGTTTTGAATAATAGAGAGTGTATTCTTAAAAATATGATAAACTAGAAAGAGTGCAGCTAAAATTTTCCCTTTCTTATGAAATTAACTAAAAAGTTTCAATTCAGTTTGATTTGAATCCTAATATGAAATTTAACTAATTTAACATAAGCCTAATCGTGTTGTGCTATAAATGGGCTGACATGATTCGCCTGTTTGTTTTTTTTTTTTGATCAGAACAACAACATGAAATATTATATTAAATAGGAAAGTTTAGATTACAATCAGATAAAAGGGAAGTCATGAGCTTGGGAGGGGGGGAGCCTAACCAATCCAACGGAAGGGAATTTGTTAGTTTGGAGACTGCCACCCAGTGAGCGGCCCTATTACAGACCTTAGACTTGTGTAAAAAGCTAAGGTTATGTAACCTTGCATAAAACCTAATATCATGCATAATAGCTCCAATTTTCCACGGGGGAACATCTTCCGTAGAACTAAGCTTGATAATGCTGAGACAATCGTTCATGATAGTGGCATTAGAAAGCAATAAGGAGTCAGCTAAGAGGCAAGCTTGACGCACTGCCTCCGCTTCAGCAGCCAAGGAGGAGAAAGTAGAAAAAGACCTAGCAGCACCAAAAACCATAACGCCACCCTCCTTGCACACCACCACACCAGACGCAGCCCTTCTAGACTTAGAATTAAAGGAGCCATCACAGCATATAAGGTGATCATGCACCTGAAGAGGGGGCAGCTCCTCCGAAACTAAAGAAACGTCTGAAGCAATATGGACAACAACATCCACTTTAAATTGATCACTTCACAGACTTTGAGCACGAACAACAGCTACATAAGAATTAACCTCCTCATCACAAAACACCTTTTGGTTCCTTGATTTCCAAATAACCCATCCCACAGTAGCAACTTTGCCCAGGATATCAAGCATTCTCTGAGCATCCAGAACAAAGTCCAAATTCCAAGAGGTACGTTGAGCCACAGACATAAAGGAGCTCACATCCCACTCAAAGGCAAGGTTCATTCCAAACCAAACCCTTTTTGTCCAATCACATTCAAACAAAATATGTTCAATAGATTCAGAGTTCAGCTTACATACAGGACAACAAGGCGAGGACGCACACTTTCATCTATATAGATTCTCATGCGTAGGCAAAATGTTGTGACAGGCCCTCCACAAAAAAATGCTTAACCTTCAGTAAGGCCTTCATGTTCCAAAGAACCTGCCAAAGCTTGGGATGAGGGGAGGCGGAAGTGCTGCAATCCACTTGAACTCTCTCAAGATTATTGCCCAACCTATAACCAGATTTGACGGTGAAAGTTCCATTACTATTAGGTCACCACACTCTTTTATCAGCACCTCCTCTGGACGACAATGGAATTGTAGTGATAGCATTGAAATCCTCCCTTGAAACAACAGAAGCAAAACTGGAAGTGTCCCATTCAAAAGGAATCACCTTAATAATATCCGCCACCTTAACGATCTGACAATCAGGGGGTTTTGGAGATTGGATATTGAGAGATGAGGAAAGGGGGATCCATTTATCAGTCCAAAAATTAACCACCCTACCATCGCCAATTTGCCACATGATACCCTTATCAAGCAAGGACCTTCCGTACAAAAGACTGCTCCAGGCCCAGGAAGGTCTATGACCGCGCTTAGTATTCAACAAATCATCATTGGGAAAATAAATAGCTTTTGTGAATTTTTCCCAAAAGGAATCAGGCTGAGAAATTAGCCTCCAGCACTACTTCACTAAGAGGGCCTGGTTGAGTAACTTGAAATCCTTAAACCCCATCCCACCTGAACCCTTGGAATCAGTCATATTCCTCCATTTTTTCCAGGAAAGTCCACTCTTCTCTGCAGTCCCCTTCCACCAGAAATTTCTAACAAAACAATTCAACTTGTCACAAAAGCTGTTGGGGAAGGCCACCACAGACATGGCATAATTTGGGATAACTTGTATCACCACCTTGATCAAAACCTCCTTGCCAGCTTGAGACAGACAATTGCATTTCCAGCCTTGAAGTTTTTTGCCACTCTTTCCAACAAATAACCAAAAACTTCCCCCCTGGATCGACCCCAAGCAGAAGGAATACCCAAGTACTTAGCTTGATGAGGGAGAGACTGCATCCCTAACAGATGACAAAATAAAGATCTCTAATCATCAGAGGTATTTTTGGAAAAGATGATACCGGATTTTTGGAGGTTAGCACATTGACCCGAAGCATCACAATAGCTCTGCAGAATCCGGAGGAGCTCACGGATATACGTTTCCTTGGCTTTAATGAAGAACAGGGAATCATCCGCAAAGAACAAATGGGAGATCATAGGGCTTCTCCTCTTAATTTTAATTCCCATAAGGCGCTTGTCTTCCACACCTTTCGAAATCATGGATGAAAGGACATCCGCAACAAAAAGGAATAAATAAGGGGAAAGTGGGTCACCTTGTCTAATACCCCTTTGAGGTCTAACATCACAAATACGTCTCCCATTCAGCACCACTTGATAAGAAACAGTGGAAACACATTGCATCACGAGATGGACCCATCGTCTATCAAACCCCAGGGAAAGCATCGTAGCTTCCAAAAAATCTCATTCCACCCTGTCGTAGGCCTTGCTAATGTCCATTTTGATCGCCAATTCCGGGACCCTACCTCTGTTTTTGCCTTTAAGATAGTGGAAAACTTCGTTAGCAATGAAAATACTGTCTTGAATCTGGCGATTAGGGATAAATGCAGCTTGGTGAGGAGAAACGATAGAACCCAACATAAACTTCATCCTATTCGCCATAACCTTTGATATCACCTTGTACACAAAGTTGCAAAGAGTAATAGGTCTGAATTGAGAAATAGAATCCGGAGCAGCCTTCTTTGGGACTAAGACGATATTTGTACAGTTAAGATCATAAGGCAAAAGGCCTCCATCGAAAAAACCTTTAACCATCATAAAAGCGTCATGCCCAACAATGTGCCAAAACTGATGGAAGAAGATCCTAGGAAAGCTGTCAGGACCAGGACCTTTAAGGGCTCCCAACTCAGTCACCGCACCCCTCACCTCAGAAACAGTGATTTCACGTGGGAGAAGTTGATTCATATCCGCTGACACTTTATTGCGTACCACTTCTAATGGTTCAGACCAGTCTCTCTCCCCAACAGACGTAAAAAGCTTTTGGAAATAAGTTTTGATATGGGAGCTAAGATCATCTTCACCTTCAATCCATTCAGCATCATCAGTCTTGAGCCTGGAAATATGATTGCAATTCCGCCTTTGAATAGTTGATAAATGAAAGAACCTCGTGTTCTAATCGGCTCCCTTCAGCCACAGGATCCTGGATCGTTGCTTCCAGTATTGTTCCTCTCTGCATCTAATATCATCAATCTGAGAGCTTAACTCAGCCTCCCTCAGCAAAATATCAACTGTAGGGTCAAGAGACTGCACATGGATCAGTTCATTTTCCAACAACCGTATGGTTTTTCTGTTATTGCCAAACTTCTGCCTACTCCAAGCCAGCAAGCTAGATTTGCACTTCTCCAGATTACAAGTAACCTTAAGAAAAATCGAGGTAGACTGATTAGGCAGCCAGTTAGCCTTAATCACCTCCTCACAAGTAGGATCATCCAACCACATGCTTTCAAATTTGAAATAGTAAGGCCCCTTCTTAGGAGATACACCAAAATCAACCACAATAGGACAATGATCAGAACCCAATCTAGCTTTGTGAATCACCTGGGTAGAAAGAAAGGATTCGCACCACTCAGAATTAATCAAGACTCTGTAAATCCTTTCTTGTACATTAGCAGCTCCAGACCTGTTATTAGACCAAGTGAACCTAGGGCCACTGAAGCTCATCTCCATAAGGGAGCACTCAAAAATAAGGTTTTGTAATTCTTTAACTTTTCTGAAGCAAGAGGGAGCTCCCCCTTCCTTATCATCCAAAGAGCCGATGACGTTGAAATCACCAATAACAACCCAAGGACAAACAACAGCCCTAGCCATAGCCTTAAGACGCATCCAAGTCTTCTGTCGTTTATCAAACTTTGGATCCCCACAAATAAAAGTACCTTGCCAAACCAATGGTTGATGCTGAGAATTGCAAGAAACATTGATGAGATTCCTATTCTGTTCAACAACATGAAGAGAAACTTCCTTTCTCCACCACAAAGCCAGACCACCCGAAAGTCCCGCAGGATCGACATAAACACCAAAATGGTATCTCAAGGATCTTCTCAATCGCTCTAACTTATGAGACATATTCTTGGTCTCTATAAGGAAGACGATTGAGGGGCGATGGGTATCAATTAACCCTCGTAAATTATGAACTGTCCGGGGTCGCCCCACTCCCTGATAGTTCTAGGAGAGGATTAGCATGAGTCGTGTGACTGTTTAAGGTCAGCCACCACCACCTTTTTTGGTTGACAAACTGAATTCTCCCCATCTGTTAAAGCATAGGAAGATTGTGAGAACTAGTGAGACATACTTTGGTTGATATTATTTTCCCCTCTGCCTTCTTTGTTTCCTTGTTCTTCCTCAGCTTGTTGTTGTAGCCTCTGATTCTCTGATTCCTCCATAGCAGCAAAGAATAGGTCTGAGTTTGTTCTTGAAACTGGCCTTCTTCCAGCCTTACGTTTATACCTCCTGGTGTGGGTCTTGTGAGCACGTTTCCCCCCATGATCTTGAAGAGAAAAATCAGGGACCAAAGGAAGTCCAATATGGGGAAGAGAATGGGATGGGAGCTGGGGATTAGAGCTCAGACAAAGTTTGTTCTTTTTAAGGCTCATTGTCTGGGTTTCCCAATCAGCAGAATCAAAATGGGCTTTCCTTTTTAGGGACATGTTTTGGAAGTGGATCTCCATTTGTTCCCCAACCTCCCCACTTCCACTATCCGAGATAACATGGACCACCCCCTCATCCAGTTGCTGGGCCTCCAAACTATCATTTGGCTTAATGACAAAATAAGATCCCCTTTTTACTGCTATCAACAGACCGGAATCCTCTTTGGAAGCAGAGTGAAAACAACTGTGGTCTCACCCTTGGTCCCCACCTGTAAAAGGCACAACCGCAAGAAAGGGGGATTAAAAGAAGATCCACATAGTTGATTCTGCATGCTGCAAGTAGGCCCTTCTCCTTGAGGCATTGGAACAGCCTCTGTGGGAACCTCAAAATCATCTGGATTCCTACCACCTTCTTCAGTGTTCCTACTACCTTGTACCTTGCTCGACTCTGATGGGCCACGCACAGACTGGGTAGCCTCTACACCAGCTTCATGAAGATTACCTTCGAGCTTTTCTCTTTTCTCCATATTCTCACGAGTCATCATAGACCAGGTTTCCCTGAAAAAACCGGAGGAAGAACTACTATGGGCACATAAGTCAGGGCCATATTGGCTCTTGGACCCCAAGATACCCCTGTCCTTACATTGGCTTTGAGAGTGGCCAATTCTCCCACACAGATAACAGAAATCAGAAAGTCTCTCACACTTTAGATTGATCCAGATATCATCCTGATTATCCCTACCCAGGAAGAACCCCTTCTTCAGGGGCTCCTTAAGATTAATCCTACATTTTACCCGTAGAAAATTGCATCGAAATTGAACTTCTCCATCAAATTCTTCCAACAGGGTAGGTTCGCCAATCACCTTCCCAATTCTCCAGGAGTTATTCTTAGTCATCATATCCAGTGGTAGTCACCTTACTTGAACCCAGAACTCAGCAAAATGGAACTCAAAGTCGCTAATGATACTCTGAGTCAAACTCGCTAATGGAACTCAAAGTCATCATACGCCTGTTTGTTCAACTTGCCATATTTGGATGTTAACTTCAATCAGCTTAGCTTAGCATTTTTATAACACAAACATCTATATGATGTGACATAAATAAAATCAGTGAAATCGTTTAACTCTATGCGATATATGATATTACACTTATAAATTTCAATACAAATAATTAATCGTGTCATATTCAGAGAGATTCATATGGGTAAAATATCTCTACTTCACACAACCACTTGACATGATGGATTGCCTTACCTAATACTCCTAATTCGTTGGCATTCTTTGGCGTGTGACCATGAACGACTACATAGTCGGCAATTTTTGGCGTTCAGTATCACTAACAACAAAAGTTTGTTTAATTATTTAAAAAATAATATTTTTTTTATTTTGCTATTTTGTTCATAAAATCTTCATAAGGTATGGATTTTGTATTTCTGTAGATTGGTTTTCCAAGTAGAATAACATGTCTCTTGCCTGAGTAATGCTATTTCGACCTAAAATTTAACCTAATTTGTCATTAAAACTATTGAATCATCACCAAGTTTTTATATTGAGTAATAAGATTCACAATCAATCTAAAAACTATAATGAATTAAGTCAGTAAATTAGGTCAATAATCTAGAAGGTAAATTTATTCACTACAAACATTCAGTGTTAGTTAAGGATAGGTAGTGAACTGTGTCTTCATCAATTTTAGTTATTAATTTTAAATTATAAAATTTAAAATCATAAAAATCACAAAATAAAAAATTATAAACGGGACATATATTTATTAATTTAAAAAATAAAAATATGATACTGAAAAATAATTTTTATACCCCTAATGGGAATCTACCGTATTATATACTAGGTACCTCTTTTTTTTTTGGAGTTGTCTATGGTACCAACAAAGAAAAATTCGGTACCATACCGACATTTCTTATATTTGTGAATATTTTTATTACTGTTGTTGGTATTTTTATCACTATTACGATACGGAAGAAAAATGATAAAAATAGTCACTATAATAATGATAATAATACTCACAACAATGGTAAATTACCCACAAAATTTGTTATTTTTTTTTTGTATCGAAGAAAAATGATAAAAATATATGTTACAACAACGATAAAAATACTCACAACAGTAATAAAAATATTTACAAAAGTAATAAATCATCCATAAAAATAATAAATTTTTTAGTTATAAAATTATTCACAAAAATTATAAAAATATTAATTAAACTAATAAATTTTAGAAATATTATACTAAATTCTTTTTTGTCTGTATCGTAGTATGAAGTCAATAAATGCAACTACCTAGTCCTCAAAGAATGATGACCATTTGAAATTGCTTTGTTTTTTGATTGTCAACCAGATCTAGTTGGTGGTGGTTTGCCAACCAGAAAATTTGTCAGTAATTAGTGCGGTAGCATCGCTTTCATATCACATTGCGAAGCACAGCTGCCTTCCATAACTTTTACTGTACCATACGGTACTAATATAAAAAATTATAATTTTTTTAAAAATAAATTATAATTTTTTTAAAAATAAATTATAATTTTTTTGAGATATAAATTATAACTTTAAAAGATATGATCAATAATAAAATATTGGGATTAATACTACATTTTTCATGATCGATCATGAGTATCTGTGATCGATCATGACCTCCCTTAAACAGGTGCAATTTCTCATTTTCAAAGTTGTAACTTTACTATACAAAATAATAACCGGCGGTATTAGTATCGAAATTTTTTTTGGTACCGTAGAGTTTCCCCCTTTTATGGTTTAATTTTGATATTATATCTCTATTTTTTATTTAATAAAAAAATAAATTATGTAATTTTTTTTTATTAATTTATGAGTTATTTATCATTTTCTAACTAATGGTTACAAATAATCAATTTTTTTTTTGTATTATTGTACTAAACAAATAATCCATACTAATAGTTGAACTTTCCAAAGAAAATTAATAATTGAAAATTAATTTTGGTATAGTACAATAGTCTTATACATTCAAAGGCAACAGATATCTGTCTTAAGGACACATGTGCTAGTCGGGAAAAAAATATTTATTACAACGGTGATATCACGTCAGTATTATCATGTGATATTACCGTTACATTGAATATGTTCTCATGTATGGGACAGATAGGGTTCCAATCAACACTACTATATTTTTCTCAAATAGCTTATCTGTATCTATTAAGAATAATGTTATATTTATCAAATCATTCATCAAATTCTGTAATCCAAATCAGTGTACTTGTACTTATGAATCAATACACATGATTAGAACAATTTTTTTAAACAATCATTGGTTTAAAGTGGAGGACCTAATCCCATCCACAAACCCATCTAGGTTGTTTTTCTACGAGACATTCGATGTCTTTGTCCAATCCTAATGATTAAGTTGTAGATTAAGTCCATTGTTTAAAGTGGTGATGGGGCATTCTCAAAAGCTGGTGGGTCCAGGTTCAGGCTGCTATGTGGATTCGAATTTCAGAAACAATGGGGTTTCAGCTAATTGTTAATGAAGAGGCTATTACAAGATTTATGAGGATCGTCAGAATTTTTAAGCATTCATCTACCAGTCACTGTTTGATGAGGGGGATATCATTATTAGTGTTCTAGCAAGATCCTACTTCTATGGGCTCTGTAAAAACATGGAGGCTGAAATACAAGCTGTTGCTGGATATGGATTGCGTTGGTTAAAGAATTATGGATTGGAGGCTTATCCTATGATTTGACTATGGTATGTCAAAAAAATTGATAGGATACCTCTAAAATTTATTATTTTAAAAGGTATTTTTATAATTTTTTTGGATCATTTTATAACTAAAAAATTTATCACTTTTATAAGTGTTTTTATTACTGATGTGGGTGTTTTTGCCACATTTGTAGTAACTATTTTTATCATTTTTCTTAAGTATTAGAAAAATTAATACATTTGTGTGTACTTTTACTATATTTGTGGGTGTTTTTATCATTGTTGTGGGTATTTTTACCACTGTTGTAATAACTATTTTTATCATTTTTTTAAGTATCACAATAGTGATAAAAATACCCACAAATATAGTAAAAACGCCCACAAATGTAATTGATAGCGTCTTGAATATGCCTAAGGTTGAGCTCGGTTTCTCAAACCATGCTCTCGTAGGTTGGGAGATCAGTTGCCTGAAGACCTCGACCCCAGACCTCAAGTTTCCTACCTTTGCATCTCAAGGAAAGCGATATAGAAGACAGATGACTTCCACCAAGTACCCCCTCAATAGCAACAGTCACTTATTCAGGCACAAGATTCATAACCGCCCTAACACCCACCGCAACCGTTGCGCAATAAAAGCAACCATTACGAGAAAGAGACAAAGATCTCGCCATAGATTAGGCTAGGCCCAGAGTCAACTATAAATAAGAGGCAAGACCCTCAACAGAAAAACACAAGCACTTGTAGCCTTACTCAAATACTCTACGTAAAATCCTCCATTGTCAATACATTCCCCAGGAGCAAGAGATTCATTTGAGAGTGAATTAGCCGAGCTCCCAAGCTAGTGAACCACTATAAACCTTCTGTGTGATAAAGAATTCCACTGATCCAATTCTCAAGAGCCTTGGAGTTCAAGTTGAACCATTCAGTGCACATTAAATCTACCATTCTGTTATATCGTGTTTTAAACATTATCAGTAATAAATTTCAATACCATAGTCAAATCCCTTATCCTATTTGTCATCCAAACTTATGCTCAAATGCTTGTGGATTTGATCAAACAGACTACACATCCATCATGGAAATTCAAATCAAATCTCTTTTAAATCAAATCTTTTTTTATCCTTTGGTGGATTTTATTTTCAAATCTTTCATACCTACCTATAGGGAAGGTACTGCTGTAGCTGATTCTCTGGCTAACAAAGGGGTGCCTGACAGATCCTCTCTTGACTTACTCTTCCTTGGACAGTCTTCCACTACACATCAACTTGCATCGAAGTCTTGAGAAAGAAAATTCTTTACTGGCTGGACATGCTTCAAACTCTCGACTTATTCAACTCCAACCAAATTCTTTTTCATTGTATGTATATGTCCACGGAAGTGACTGATTTGATATACAACAATTTTAATAGAGTTGTAACTTATTTATAGACACCAGTTAAAAATATCATCAGATCCTGATCAATCACTTTAACCTAATTTGAATAAAGGTGATATACCTAGTCCTAATAAAACTCATACACCAAATATACCTTGCTCCGTCCAATAATTGATTGTCTTTTGGACCTGGTAAATATAAATAATCCACTATTTCTAACATTGATTGCCTATCAATATCATACAACAACTCTTTTTGTAGCATCTCAAATCAGGGGCGGCTCAATAGTATTAAAAAAAAAGTTTCGGCTTTAGGCCTTAAATTTGTAGAAGACCCTATAATTTTAGATACATTACTAACCTAGAAAAAATTTAAATTCATTAAATTTTAAAACCCTAAAAAAAAAGTCCCAAAAAATTAAATACAATCAAAAATTTTATTGTAATAATTTGGGTCTATGATTCATTCCATAACATTAGAAACCTAAAAATCACAAGTTAAAAAAAAAAAAAAAAATCTCAAAAGTTAACTCATATTTATCCCTACCCACTCTCTCTGTATGTAAAAATAAGTAAAAAATATATAAAAAAAAGTTGAAATTAAATTCTCTCTCTCCGGTAAAAAATAAAAACAAAAGTTAAAACATTTTTTTTAACAATACTAGTACGTCTTTCTTTTATTTCTCTCACATAATAAATTAAAAATAAATTATTTTTTTTTAAAAATTAATATTGAAAAAAAAAAAAAATCTCATTTAGTGTTGTCGTTTTAGGTCTCAAATTGTCTTGACCCACCCATGTCTCAAATAGTTTTGCTCCAATGTTTTCTTGTTTTGGAGTGAAAATGGTGTAGAATTGAGGAAAGAATGCCCCAACAGAACAATAGTACTGTTATTGAAATTTATTTTTCAAGTAACCATATAAATGATTAGAGAGATTTAATAAAAATTTACTAATCTAACAATCCACATAAACTATCGAGAAAATTGACGACTAGTTAGATCTAGTAGAACGTTTGAATTCAATAGTGCATGAGTTTCTATAGAAAATTGAAAAAAAATTTTTTTTTTTTACATTATTACCTTAAAAATACCGTCATGGAGTTTAACTCATACAATCTTAGCTCATACAATCATACAATCAATCTTAATAATAAGTAAAAAGTGTCTCATTAGGGAGTAAATCTTAGCTCTTGAGGCCTGGCCGACATCGAGGCACAAACTTGAAGCTTACCTTAAGTTTAATTTTGAAAATTCAATAGTGCTATTATGTATAACAACGACACTAATTTCTTCCGTCCTGAAAAGGCCAAAATAATAATCATAGGCAGCATTACCACCTTCTTGTGCACTCTAATAAAAAAATATAAAATAAATGTTTACCAATTTATAACTAAGTGGAAGTCCATATCATAATGAAAATGACCCCAAAAAAAATGTGAAAGGAATCACACCCCAAAGTAATATACCAATTTAGTCTACTCTCATGATGCGCATAAAAAAAATATTATATACCACTATCCGTACTAGGCATATCAATCGTATTGAGTGAAGCAAATTCGTGTTAGAAAGCATTTTTTCATATCCGATTCGTTTATTAATCCGTGTCTAATGAGTTGTGTTATATCAAGTTCGTGTTGTGTATGAATTGTGTATAACAGATATGTATATAAACGAGTCGTGTAGTGTTTTTTTTTTAATTGACTCTACCCATACCTGATTCGTTTATTAATCATATCATATCGGGTCCACTCGTTTATGAAATAAGTGACTTAAGGAAGACTCAAACTCTCTAATTTCGTGTCGTGTTAATAAATTGTGTTATATTTTAACACTCTAAACCATACACATACCTGCTACCAAATCCAGTCACGGGTACCATTGACAATAGGAGTGGTGAGTCATTTAATGAACTAAGAAAGAGTCAACATTTGGTTGTCATGAATTTATGATCATATGGCAATAGCGTATCTTGCTCTTGAATTTTTGTGGGCCCTTCAGAATCCTGTAGAGCTTTCTTGTGCTTGAGAGCATGGTCTCTTCCTTAGCATATCATAGCCAAATAGCACTTACAACTTCTATATAAAGAGGGCCTAGAAATTCATTAGTGTAGGTATAGATTGCAAGAGGCAACAACAAGATGGTTCTAAACGTTGAGATAATGTCAAAGGAAATGGTTAAACCATCATCTCCAACACCCCTTAACCTTAGAAACCACAAGCTATCCTTCTTAGACCAGCTTGCACCACCAGTTTACGTTCCTCTCATTTTCTTCTACCCTTCTGATCAGTTGGGCTGTGAGATTGATCGTCGTACCCAAAAATCTTTCTCCCTGAAACAATCTTTATCAAACACCTTGACCCAGTTTTACCCATTAGCAGGATCGATCAAAGATAACCTTTTTGTTGATTGTGATGATACTGGAGCTGAGTTCATTCAAGCCCAAGTTCATTCTCAACTCTCCAAAGTTATTGAAAATCCCAACATGGAAGAACTGAAACAGTACCTCCCTGTAGAACCATATAGCAGTGGGATTGGCATGGGGAGGGAGATACTTTTAGCCATTCAAATCAACTTTTTTGAGTGTGGTGGGATGGCCATTGGAGTGTGCATGTCTCACAAGATAGCTGATGGGTCTTCATTGGTCTCATTCATCAATTCATGGGCTGCAATATCTCGTGGGGATGCCAAAATTTTGAGCCCTAATTTTGATATGGCAGTCCACTTCCCACCCAGAGATTTATTAGGGTTTAGACCAACCACGGGCATCACCAAAGAGAAGATTGTGACAAGAAGGTTCGTGTTCGATGATTCAAAGTTAGCTGCACTCAAAGAAGCTGCGTCATCGGCGTTTGGATCACAAGTGAAGGACCCAACTCGTGTAGAAGCCATCTCAGCTTTCATCTGGAGGCATTTCATGGAGGTTGCCAAAATTAAAATGGATACTAAAAAGATTTTCGCTGCAATCCATGCAGTGAACTTGAGACCCAAAATGAGCCCACCACTTCCAGATCATGCCTTTGGAAACCTCTGGAGGGTGGCGCTTGCACTGTTGCCGCCGCCGCACGGTGCCGTAGATTATCATGATCTGGTTACCCAATTAAGGAACGCGATAAGGAAAATCAACAGTGATTACGTGAAGAAACTACAAACCGGAGATGAGTACTTGGAGTTTCTCAATAGATCAACAGAACAATTTTCAAAAGGAGACGTGGAGTTTTGTAATTTCAGCAGTTGGTGTAGGTTTCCTGTGTACGAGGTGGACTATGGGTGGGGCAAGCCTGTTTGGGTCTGTACCACCGCCATGCCTTTTAAGAATGTGGTGATCTTGATGAGTACGAGGTCTGGGGATGGAATAGAAGCTTGGGTGAACATGGTTGAAGACGACGTGGAGATGCTTGAGCAAGATCACAAGCTTCTTTCAGCCAATAATTTCAGTGCCTGAAACCCGAGAAATTTTTATGTGGGTTTAATTCTCCAAGTGTTCATGTATCTATCTCTATGTTCAGTATAATGAATAACAACCGATCAAATTTTGGGACTAAATTAAGAGTTCAGATGATATCACAAAATATTATTTGAAGTTTTTATTGGAGTCCAAATGACATGACACCAAATAAAAAAATTCAAGTCAGCTATGTCATTTAGACTCTTAATTTGATTCAAAAATTTGATTAGCGGAGCATTACTGTCTTAATATTTCTTCTTCTTCTTCCTCTCGTTGTTGTTGTTGTTGTACTTTTTAGTCATTTACTTGGGCTGAGTGGCTATGTTGATGATGGGTCTTGTAGAATGTCTAAATTCCTTTCACCATTATTACATTTTGTGTTTGGCATGAGCGTTATCTCTTACAATAATGATAGTTGGACCAGATTATGGTACATAATATGTTGATTTAATCAAAACCTATAATGGTAATGTACACCATTTAATATTAGGACTCACTAATAATTTAACGACAATAATACATTAAATTAACAAATTAATAATCTCTCTGCTTCTCAGCTGCTCGTCTTTTATCCTAGCTCAGAAATAATTGAACGAGAAGAAAAGGAAGATATAAAGGTGACAATTTTTGATATGACATAAACTTGATATATTAGCATGTTAGAGTTGACTTTTTTTGACACAAAATTTAAAAATGACATGATCTACCCAGAGGAATAAAAAATAAGTTGAGTTAGTGTCAAATTAGAAAAATGCTATTTTAAGACCATAACCTCATTTAATTGTTGTTGGGTGAAAAATTAAAGGAATTACAGGTGGTGGGTGAAAAATTAAAGGAATTACAGGTGGTGGGTTTAATTGAGAGAGAAAATAGTACTAGTCTTGAATTTCATGGGTTATTCATGTTAATTTGTACGTAGACCAAATTAGTATTTGCACATCTAGCATAATTAATTAAATAAGTTAAATTAAAATTAATTAATATTTAATATGAATTTGAAATAGTGCGACATGACACGACTCGTAGTAGGAGGAGGGGTGAGTTAGGTAGTTGATAGCCAGCGTAAAACTTTGTTAGATCTACTATGATGAGTCTAAATAATGATATATGCGCTAATGCTATGTCATTCCAACTTAAACGAGCGTATAACGCATGATTGAAATGAATGGTGAAGACAAACTCATATAGCCGACCCTAAATGATCGAAACATAATACTTGGTTTGATTTGATTTAGTTTAGTTATTCTTTTTCTCTTTTCATGACTTCTAAGTTCCTGACTGGTATTTTCTTAAAACAAATATTTTTATGGGATTTATGTAATAGAACACATGAAACGAAGAAAAATATTATTTATACTTAATTTATAGACTTAATCAATTATAACTCATGAATTAAAAGTGAACTTTATCCAACATTACAATTCTCTATTAATTTAATAACTACAATGAATAAATATGGTACGTGAACTAAGTTCTCAAAATCGGTTGATAGTATTTCTATAACAAATGTGAGAGACTATTGGAAAAGTAAAAATAGAGGATGGAGATAATCATTCTCAAACCACTTTAAATTCTAAAAAATAATAATATATTTGTTAAATAACCCTTTACTTCAAAAGTTTAAACTGTTAGAGAAGTGTGTAACATAAGTATTTATCTAATACTCTCCTTCATGTGTAACCCCTCTTTGGATAGTCCATCCATGTGATTGTTTTCAACTTGAGAAAACTGTAATATATAGTCTATCTTGCAATTTTTTTGCATATGTGACACCAATTAACTTACTGTACCTACTTACCCAAAAAAAAAAAAAAAACAACTTCTTGTACCTAAGGGTTGGTTTATTCACTTGCAATGATCTTTTGCTGGACAGGGGGCAATGCAGCTCAACTACTAGCTGCATCGTAATCAACTTGACAATTATGAGACGTATTAGGTAGAGTAACGTCCGTATCATGTATAATTAGTATTTATAGTCAGTTTTTTGTCGTATATAATCATGTTCATGCGGATTCATTTACCATACAGATTTATCAAATCCGGTTTATAATTCGAATTCATTGAAGACTAAAATTGCACTCCATAACTTTTTGTTATTTTGTTTTTAATTGACGTGTTATATGAACAATAATTAACCATAATGATCTGGGTGAGGATTCTTTGTTGTTAGAAAATTAACAACATAAGAGTTATTAATTAAAACAATGTTGTTTTGCATCAAAATAATGATGTTAAATTAGTCAAGATGTACGTAAGTTAATTCGATCACTCTTGATCTTTGGAAAAAAAAATAATAATGAGGGGAGTTTAGGAAATATGGGCCCCATAGTTCCCCTGTCTGGATATGGGCAATTACAAGCTTCTCTCGTACATTACTCCTAAGGTATTTATTACCTGCTATAATTGGGAAGCATTCAGGTTGACCAAAACTCCACATTCTTCCATTGCATTAATGGTAAAGAGGTTGGGAGTTTGTAAACACATTGAACTCACTTTACTGTTGCTAACTTGTAAGTCGGATCTGCATGGTTTCTATACGTGAATCTTCTTCAGTATCACTGTTCATTCAAATTGCCGAAGTTTATATTGTGAAAATTCTTGAACGTGACATGAAATTAGAATATTAGATCTAATTATGTTTTGAGACAAACTAAAAAAAGACACGATCCGTTAAGATGAATAAATAATGTTAAACTTGAAAATTAGATTTCGACCCGATAATCTCGTCTACTTGGTATTTGCCTGACATTTTATGTACAAAAAAAATGTTGAGCTAGAAAGGGGATCTCCAAGATTTGTAATAAATTACAAAACACTCAATGATGGCTTACGATGGATAAGATATTCTATACCAAATAAACAAGATTTATTCGGAATGCTAAACAATGCACGTATATTCTCAAAATTTGACATAAGTTGGATTTTGACAAATTCAAATAACTAAAAAAAGTCAATGCAAAGCTGTTTTTACTATACAATTTAGTCATTACGAATGAAATGTAATGTCATTTACATTAAAAAATGTTTGATCAGAAATTTAAAATATGATGAATGATATTTTCTTTCCTTATTATACTGATTATTCGATTGTTTATATTGATGATGTATTATGTATTCAAACTCAATAGAACAACGTTAGACACATTTACAAACATTCCTCAAAATAATTAGAAATAATGACTAAGTTGTTTCTGCTTTAAATATCAAACTTTTTAAATCTCGTACTAGATTTTTAGGACATTATATTCATCATGTTACTATTGTTCCAATATCTTTCAATTTGCAGACAAATTTCTAGATAAAATTAAAGATAAAAACAATTATAAAGATTTTTCAGGAATTTAAATTATATTTCTGTTTTTTTTTTATCAAGATTTACAAAAAAATTGTAAACCATTCCATCAAATGTTGTGTAAAAATTCACCTTAATGGTCTAGTCAATACACAAACGTTGTACAATAAATTAAAGTCAAAGTTTGAGAACTATCTTGTTTAAGAGTCTCTCAATGATTATTTTTTGTCTCAATTAAGTCATTCCATCTATTTTTACCGTTACATCAACTTATCCTAATTGAATCCATTTCAATCATATATTTTAGTTTTGATCTAATGGTGAAAATAAACGAAATGACTTAATTGAGACAAAATTAATTGTCGAGAGGCTAAATTAAAATAATTAAAAATTCAATGACCAAGTTATTTGTTAAAAAAATGACCAAATTAAAATTGGAGGTAAAATTTAGAGACCAATTATAATATTTAGTCTTGAAATGGACTCAAGACGTCTAAGTTTACAACTCGTTCTTGTTATCATTTGAAATACTCTTAAGGTTACTACAATCACTTCATTTATAATTAACTTCTCAAGTATACCTAGCCATGATTCTTTGTTCCTCTTTCCTAACCGTCTCTCACACATACGCCTCACCTCTCTCTTTCTCTCACACCACTAATCGACACGAAAACAAAAAATATTTCATATATACGTTAAAAACATATTAAATTACAGGCGCAATATGTGTGACACAAAAACTAGTTGATTAATAAAATATTGGGTTAATGTCAAATCATTTTACATAGATAATTAACCAAATCAGATTAAAATTGCCTAAAAATCGACACGAACCCAAACTGACATACTCCCAACGATGCAAACCATAACGGGAGAGGTTTCGCCTAACCTGATTTACCTGATTATCAATCTTGTCCCGTGGTGTAAATAGTATGTCTCTTCTCTATTTGTCCAAATCAGGTCAACTTCTTTTGCCATTGTTAATTACTTCTATGTCCTCCCACAAACTCTTGCATTACTGTTGACTGGAACAAAGAAGCCATGGTTCAAATAAAATACATGGGGCTGAGGATTTATAGTCAGAATCTTAAGGCTTCCAAGGTTCAATTGAAGAGCAAAATGATGTAGAACAGCAAGTAATGACTTTTATTTATATGCACCATCATCCAAGCCTTCCCTCATGCCTTACAGAGTCAGCCTTCAGTACATGAACACACTCTACAAGAATCAAGGCCTCTTGAATGAAAGAATGAATAAGGAGCATACACTAATCGCAGATTAACACAGAAACAACAAAAATTAAGGTAACCGTGGTTTTGTTAGATGTTTTTGGATGGCAAAAGCACCTTCCTGCGATACTCAGCTAAATCCCACAATGGATATATATTCCTGTATGCTGCATAGTGTAACATGCAATTCTTCATGAAAACTCCAGTGATTTCCTGCCATGAAGAGTATGTGTGATGGTGATGGTTAGACAATGCTGAAAGCAGGAGGTTAATTCCATGTCATGTTTGATTTCTTTTGAAAGTTTAATTGTGTTATAATGAAAAAAGGGTAAATTCACACTTCGACCCATTCAATTATGACTCTAATCTCACTTTGTCCCCTCAACTCTTGAATTTCTCACATTGCCCCTTAACTACTTGAGTTGTTTTAACATTCCAATACCATGTTATCTAATAGTTGAGGGAGCAATGTAAAACTTGTAACTATAGTAGGAGGTGCAATATGAAAAACTTGATAGTTGAGAGGGTAATGTACGACAGGAGATAGTTGCTGTTTTCATTTCCAAGCAATTCTGCTTTTTCCTGTCAACTTGTTTTCGTCTTTTTTATCACGAGAGGAAATGGAAGCATCTCAATAGTTAAGCAATTATAACTCTGTTTTGTTCAAATTCAAAAGAACACATCTTAGTGTATAGTGCAGCAACATGTATCATGTTCAGGTAACAGTCCTATTTTTTTTTTTTTCCATATTGCACTTCTTCCAATTTCTTTAGTTTACCTGCTGGGGAAAATCACCGTTTTCCATCTGAGAATTGATCAACAGCTTTGCCGCATGATGAAGAGGTGTTGGGTCTCTCCCCGCCTACAAAATAGGAAATCATGGGAATCTATATTTTTTTTACAAAAAAAAGAATATAAAATGAAAATATGAGAACATATGAACTACATAGTATTGAAACAGCAAACTAACCTGACCAGAATGAATGAGACCCATCAAGGCCCATCCAGTATGCACCAAATTTGATCGGTTTCCTTCTATAGGGGTATATTCCTGTTTAATCAAGCACAAATTTTGTGACTTTACAGTAAGGGAGAGAATTTAGAGAAGTGTAGCCATGTGGACAATAACTCGAGAGAGTGTTTTGATATAAGTTAACCTTGTCACGACATCAACTTACTCAAATTACATCATTCTTTTGGTATTAAACATGATGATTTTGGACTGTTTAGGCAAAACCATGACCTTTTTTGGGCAGGAAACATAGCTTTCGCCCCAACCACCATCATCCCTCTGTGTTTTTAGCAGAAAATCAACAGCTTTGCAGATAGCTGGACAATTATTGTAAGTCATGCCAGCCGCTGTCAGACCTCCAAGAGCAAACCAGGTGCCATATGTGAAGCACACACCCCAGTTTCCATACCTGTAAAATTGCTTCATCATGTTCTTAAAAGGAAAAAAAAAAAAAACTGCAAGTGGTCCACAAGTAGAATCAGTTGTACTTTAGAGGAGAAGAATACCATGATCCATCAGGCATCTGTAAGTCTACAAGGTACCTAACAGCATTTGTAATAAAACTTTTAATCTCTTTCTTCCTGTGTCTAGGGTAGGACTTCCTAAATAAGACCAGAGCCTGGATTGCCGATGAAGTGCACTCAACATACCTGTATCACTATTTTGTAAGTCTCACAACTTTCAACATACAGTGTGTAGAGGTAACTAATCTGAAAAAAACATAATGAGTCTTACTCATAATCAATGACAATGTCCTCAAGGAATTCTACAGGGTTAAGCAGCTGAGATGAAACAAAAGAAAATGAAAATTTCAATTTATACTTCAACAGTGGCAAATATGAAGATAATTTGTAAGTCAATGAATCCACCTCCAACCATTTGTGAGCTCCTGCAGGCTCCCAAGCTGCTAAACCACCATTTTTGCTCTGTCGTAGTTCTTATACAATAAACTTATTAATAGTAGTATCTGAGGTCAATTATGGAGCACAATTCAACAAGTGTAATCAAAGAAAAGAGAAGCTTTAAGGAAGCCTCTTAGTTAATTATGCCATGGTAACATTTCAATGATTCGTGTGAATTTTTTGGCAAAAAAAAAAGTGTTGAGACCTTAGACCAAGTGCATAATGAATGAAGAGTTAAACAAAAAATAATTTTACCATTTCAGTCTTTTTTTCGAAAATATAAAACTTGATTTTTGGGTAACAGACAGGACTAAAATAATGTTGGCGCCAGTCGACCTTACCTGTAGAGAAAGCAGTATATTAACTGAATCATATAGTTGCTCAGGTCCCATTTTCTCGCCAACAATCTCCGGTGGCATCAATGACAAAAGGAGGCAACACTGAAGGACAAAAATTGGGAAGCAAAAAAAGAATTATTGAGACACCATCTTACAGTGCAAATATGTTATTGCTGCAGCCCTAGATTTGACCGAGGGTTCTACGAAAAGTTGTATACCTTAAGTCCTTCTGCAGTGCAATCAGAAACTTGCCATCCATGATCTTGATCTGAAAAGGTCCATGATCCTTTAGAAATGTGGCGGTACATGCTCTTAAAGTCACCAGAAGGATTGTCCTTGACCTGCAAAAAGCTTGTGAATAGCATTAAACAATCAGAACAAAAGATACTTATAAGACAACAGTTGAATTGTCAAGTACAACAAAGAAGTTTTTAAAAAAATTAAAACTGATACCTGGGACTGCTTTACGAAATCATGTCCTTTCAAAAGAGTAGGTCCAATTTCATCAGTTAGATCACTAGCCAGCAGTGCTTGAATAGCGAAACCAGTATCCCATTCTTGACTACCGAAACTCTGCATTTGAGTACCAACTACGAAACTTAGCAATTCCAACCAACAAAAATATGTGAATGGTTAGAAATGTATCACAGAACAAAATCATAAATATGGGCACAAGAATATAATCTCAAAAGTAGATGAATCAAGTTGGAAACAATTTCATTTTTAGTTCGTTATCTACAGAAAATATAGGATTGATAAGACATATATGACTGGATATATTTTCACTTCCACCCATTTTAAAGATGGTGATTGGACATTTGTTTTAACCTGCATCTTGATTCCATCTTCAGCAACCCATATATAATCTGGGATCCTAGCAAGGTGCTTCTTGAAATGATCGGCTTCTGAATCCTCAACCCAACAAGCAAGCATACATAGTACCTGCTTAAATCAAGCAACATTTAATAAAAGCAATGACAGATAGCATGTACTGATATAACACTCCATGAACATCTATCCTTTCATAGAGAATCTTGTTCATAGATTGTACTTTACCTTTTGCACACATCCGGCGGTTATGTACCGACTATTCTTATCTTCATAGTGTATGTGTCTCATGGTAGTTTGAAGAGCTTTCTCTCTCAACTAGTTAAAGGGCCAATGAGTCAGAAGAGGCTCAGTGCATATATAGAGACTATCCCATATCAAATCCTGTATTAAGGGATGAGGATAGTAGAGGTCCTCCTGCAAAAATTTTGCATAGTCATTTCATGTGCATGAACAAAATGTACAAATATTGGGAAAATGAGGTAATAATAGACGCATCATCCAAAAAACAAACAGATATCAGCATCTTAAATATTAATAGATACCTTTGCACACAAATGGCGTACTTTTCTCCAATTAATTTCATGTTATGGTCGAGCATAAAGTTCTTCTCTCAGTTGTAAAACAAGGGGAGTGATTGGGCCAACAAACCTTTTCCCATACAAATAGGACATGGGCAGGTAAACGAGCCGACAATGGTTCCACAAATTTGCTGCAATAAATGAAGCATAAATGAAAATAAACCAAAACAAAGAATGCAACTAATAATAGTTTGAAAAGGCACAGCTTTCCCAATCAAAAGCAAGAGAACATCTATCCCACATCGTATCCTACTGACAGTTCAGGATTCAGATTATGGTTGAGACATGACAGTAACCACTGTTTTTAGGCTCCACATCTACCATTTTTGACCCATTTGCGACGGAGCCAATTTTTAAAGTTCTGTTTGACCATCTAGGCAATTCCCACTTATTTATTTCCACAAAATGAATGCTGAGGGTTTATGTTTAACCACTAGTTTTGAAAAACTGAATGAACCTGGATGCATAGGAAGGAATGAAGGAATCATCCAATACTCTGGGGGCATTGGGTTGCTCCCGGACCAGTCAAATACTCCAAGTATCTGAAAAACACAGAACACCTTACAGAGTTTTTTCCCTTTGGGTGATGAAACTTATTGTGAATTCTTAAATGGTCATACCGAAAGCCATGTCTTGCCCCATGACGGTATTGCCATCACACTACCATGGTCCAGAATCCATTTCCGTGCTCTAGCACAGGCATTGTTTTTACCACCATCGGGTCCTTCTCCAAGAATACACATACAAATGTAGCTGAGAGCAGTGCAGAACATGACACTATGGCCCTCGATGTGTAATCCCCAGCCACCATCTTCATTCTGTAATGTGGGAAGTATTTAGATATATGTATGTGTAACTGTTTGGCAAACTCTTACGCATCTTGTAAGATGATTAGATCACACAAACATTTACCTGATGACAATATATGTACCGAAGAATTTCTCTGCAATGTTCTGCTGGGAATACAGTATTAAGATGCCCCGTAATATACAAGCACACAACCTGCATTTTTTGGTTTTCAAGAGAAAAATATGAGAGTTAGTTGTTGCATATAATTTTAACGGTTGCGTTAAGTAGCTGACAACCTTTATAAAACTCGAGATGAACATGAGTACAAACAAGTTGACTTGCTGCATTTTATCTAATAAAAGAATAACCCTACTTGAACCTATTGTGATAGACCTAGTCTATTGTTGCCAACAAAATAACAGTGATTCAAATATTACATGGAGTCCATTATCAATCTAATGATTATACAAATCAAACCAATTGTCAAACAGCCCTAACCCCAACTCTGATTGATACAAAATCAAACCAATTGTCAAACAAAACCAATCCAACCCATACCCCAATTAAGACAACCAAATTAACCAGTATACAATCCAAATCAAATCCTAACAAGATTTGAATCTATCATCTTTCTTCCCAATTAGGGCTGTTAATCAAGCCAAACTTGAACATTATTTAAGGCTCGTTTATGTGTTAATTGTTAAACGAGCCAGCTCGTTTATGTGTAAATTAGGCTTGACAAAGGCTCGAATTCAGCTCGATTAACAGCCCTATTCCCAATCAACACCAAATGACAAGAGATGTCAATTAAATCATCTTATTCTCTAAGAGCATCTCCAATCCTTAATATTTTTTAAACCTAAATTTAAATTTGGATAAAAAAATCCTAAAAACATTCTCCAATGCTAGACCCATTCCCATATCAAATCAAAAGAGACTCATTTTTTTACTCAAATCAAGGGAGATTTAAATCCATACCTAAATCTTTAATGGTGAGATTTCACCGTTCTTTAAAGATCTAATAGTCATACTTTACACACTTTAAAATTTTGGTTTGTCCTAATTTAAATTTGAATTTCTCTTTCTTTAAATTTTAGTTTCAGTTATACCAAATCAATTTTTTTACTCTTTTTTTTCCTTAAATTTGAGTAAGGGTTTGAGTTTTTATTAGAGATGATCTAATCTATACTACTAATAAAAATACCTTAACATGAAAAACTTTTGATTCTCTATTTTACCCTTATAAAAGTTATAAAGAGCACTCTATCATTTCACAATTAAATATCTAAATTATCTATTATCTCCTTATATATTTAAATATCTAAATTACCTCTAACTTCTCTTTTAATTATCTATTCTCTCTATATAAATATTAATTTCTATGAAACTTTTTGATTGACTATATCATCTTTAAAAAATATGCATCATTATATTTTCAATAAAGTGTTCAAATTTTTTTCAAAAACTTCATCAATCTAATATTACTCATCTCATATGCAAAGATAACATTATTCGCATATATGCTTATTTTATTTTTTATTTAAAAAGTTTAACCCTTTCATTTCTAAGGTAAAAAATAATTATATATATAATTTTTTAGTATTAAGATTTTATATAAGAATAGTTTGTAGTGTATTCTTAAGTAAAACTTAAATTTTTTTAAATTTTGATATGTTTTAAAATATATATTATAGAGTATTATATTAAATCTTATCATAATTGACCTAATTAATTCTTAATTACAGTAAAGTTCTAATATAATTAAGTAATATATTGACAATTACTTTTATTTTATTCAAAGAATTATAAGTGAAATTCTAATCGAATGAATTTCAAAAAATTTAATTTCTCAAACACTATTAAAAAATCAGTCTCAATCACAAAATTCTAAAAAAAATAGAATTTTAACTATTTTTTTTTTATCTTTTTTCTTATAGTTAGAATAACAAATTTTAGAAATATACTAAGTTTTCATAATCTTATAATAGAATATGAGTAATGAAAAATTAAGTTTGATAAATTTGAGATAATATTTAATTCAGGTACACATATACTAATATATTATATCAATTTTTATGTACGAAAACTATTCACGTGCAACGCACATAGTGCATTGCTAGTAATGATAAAGTGACGATGATAATGATTAGCACAACTAGTAATTATAATTGAGAAGACTCACCAATGGTGGTAGGAAGAACAAGGGCCAGCATTCTCGGCCGGCCAATGGCCGTCACTGGCTTGCAATGCCGCAAAGAAGTGGACAGCCCTCAGCGTGGTTGTGGTTGTTTCATAAGTAATTTCCTCACCATCTTCAACCTTCACTTGGGGAATTGTTTGCTTGAAATTCTTGTCTCGTAGGAACTGCAATCATGGTGGAACGACAAAGAAGAAAGGATCCTACTGGGTGAATTAGAAACCCAAAGAGATACAAAAATCCCAAACACGATTTTTATTTTGTTCTGAGCAAAATATCTAACTTCTTCTCACTTCTCTTGTTGAAATGGATAACATGTGAAATGGTCAAAGCAGAAAACAAGATAAATTTCTCGCGAAAAAAAAAAATTCCCTGCATAATTTGCGAGAAATGAAAGCAGTTGTTTTCAAGAAAATTTGGGTGTTGTTGGAAAAAACACTTTCTCGAAAAATTGTATTTTCAAACTAATCAAATGCATGAAAAATTACCTTTTTTTTATTTCCTTTTCTTTATTTCCTTTTCCTGCACTTTCCCGCACTTACTCGCTAAACATACAGAGCATAAAGGCAAACAAAGATTAAAGTTGTAGTGGTGATCGAAGTGGTAAATCAAGGTAGCTCTAGTGGTAAGAGCTATAAATTCAAATGAGTTCGAATAGCCACGTCATGAGAGTCGGAATTAGTTGAGGTGCACGTAAAAAACGAGGTTAACAATATTTTTGAGCTCTAAAGTAGGTATTTTTTATTAATTTAATTTTTATTGTATTAATTTTATTAATTTGGTCCTAAAATATTTAATCTTTGTCACTTTGGTTTTTAATCAGACAATCCGTCAAGTTTTTTGACGGAAGTGATCATGTGTCATTTTTTAGACAGTATCACGTACTCAACACGTGATAATTCCGTAAAAAACTTAACGACCCGTTTATGTAGGGACCAAAATAACACGAATTAAATAGTCGTTTTACCGAGTCAAACACTAATTTACTTCTTTGTGTGGCATGTTTGAGTCCTTCTGATTCATTCTTAGCTTTTGACAAGGAGAAATTGGTTCGTCTTGCCCAATTTTATCCGAAAAAGTTTTCTTTACTAGAGCTCATGATACTTTCTAATCAGCTGGATAGTTATATTATTGATATGCGCTCTACTATTGAGTTTTCAAATTTGTTAGGGATTGAAGATTTTGCTCAAAAAATGGTTGAGACAAAAAAACACGTGGTATATCCATTGGTCTACTTACTTGTAACATTGATATTGATCTTGCCAGTTGCGACTACCACAGTAGAGAGAGTATTTTCGGCTACGAAGATTGTGAAAAATCGATTGCATAATCGAATGGGCGATCAATGAATGACAAATAACTTGATTGTATACATAGAAAATGACATTTTGGATTGCATTGATAATGATATTATCATGCAGCGCTTTTAAAATATGAAATCACGTCGTGGTCAATTGTAAAAGATTATAGTTAGTCTCATTTTTTGTAAAAGGATCTAATTAGAACTTTGTTTTGTAGATTTTCTTTGTCTTTGTAGCCCATGTATATCAATTTTTGGCTCTTTTGTCAATGAAATTTTAGGTATTATATATAATTTTAAAAATTTATTTGTCTTTAACTTTAATCCTTAAGAAGGTAAATTTTTAAACTTATAGTTAGTGCCCCCCACATCTAAATTCCTGGCTCCGCCCCAGTGTATTTCCTTATAGATAATTTGATCTTTAAAAATTATATTATTTATGATCATTCATAATTTTATAATTTATAACATTAATTCGTTTAAATTATAATTTTTTTGACGAGTTTGAGAGAGAGAGAGAGAAACCTCAAACTCGTCCGGGTTCATCCCGAATATATATGTCTTCGTCAAAGTTATGTTATTCCATATCTATCCGTCTTGCAGATCATAGGCAACATAAAATAACTTTCAGATCACATTAACCATAAGCCTTATGGCTTAATGTCATTAAAAAAAACCCATGAATCCCTAAAAATTACAAGACCTCCAAGAAATGTCCATGAACAAAGGGATCTGAACATGTCTATGGATTTGAAATCACAACTGGTGCTGCTGTGATTTCAATGAAGGTTTCATAGTGACAACTCGATTCCGGGTAGCCTAAGGGCCAGGGGCGGAGCCAGAAATTTTGATCAGGGTGGGCATTTTAATTATGCACTCTAATTTTTTTCCTCATAACCAATCACACTATATAATATATTTATATTTGATATATGAAATCCATTTAACATACAAAAAATGTCAAAAAAAATGTATATTATCAGGGGCGAAGCAATGAATGTCTATGAGGGGGCAAAATATAACTGGTATAAAAAAATATTTAGCCGAAATTGATACAAAAAAATTCAGTTCAAGAATGACAAAAAAGTAAAGATAAAAACAAAATTATTGTGAACTAATAAATTCAATTTTTATTTAGCCGAAACAAAATCCTACCAAAAAGACACAAAATAAAAATTTTAGTACATTTTTAACCTAATTATATATTTCAATAAAATATAAAAAATTTTAAAATCTCTAAAATTTTGTATATGAATTAAACGTAAATTAATTTTTCACTAATTTTCTATTAATGCGTACAATCACAAGTTCGTAGTAAAATTATTCTTTATTTAGTTACAAAATTTGGTTGAGATCATTATCATCTTATAGAGAAATTTCCTATTCAAAATAGTTTGAAATATTTTTGGGTTACAACATTTTGTCTTTTGTATACAATCGTATTTTATTAGGTTATAGACTACTGTTACTTAAAAAATGGTAAATGAGAACTAAAAATTGTTATTCAAAAGTAACGAACATTGTGTTAGATAAATAAATATATTGTATATTCGTCAATATACAAATAGATCATTGACTCAATTCAAAACTAGCATATTTATTTTAGAGGGTTAGTGGTCCACTACTTTATTGGAAAAAAAAAGACTAGAACCATTGAAATTTTCAAAAATTTAGGGGGCCAAATATAATGTATAAAATAATTTTATGGGTCCTCATCTAAGGTGGTCCAAAAGTAAGGGGGAAAAGTGGCCACCATGATTCCCATGTGTTTCTTATAAGGGTTAGGTGATCAAGTGGGTCAAAAATTTGTTTTTTAATGGTGGGTCAAAAGTTTTATTTTTTAATAGGTTTGGGTGGATTGTGATAGGTCATAGATTTGATTTTTTAATAAGTTTGGGTAGATAGTAGTAGGCTCAAATTTTTTTGTTTTAAATGGACTTAATTTTTTAATTCTTTTAGATAGATAATTTGGGCCTAATATTTTTATCTTTGATTTTATGTGGGCACAAATAATATATTATACAAATATATAATATATATACATAACTAATAAAAAAAAAATTGAGAGGGACACTTTCCCACCCTGGCCCATGCCTCCCTCCGTCGGGGGGGGGGGGGGGGGGGGGGAGGAGGAGGAGAGACAGAGAGATGAGAAATAGAGGTGTCCATGGGTTGGGCTGGGTTAGGCCCAAAATTTTTTTTTCGTATCGGGCCTAGGTATGGTAGGCCCAAGTCTTTACCGAGCGAGTTATCGGGCGGGCCTAGTTGGGTTTTAGGTAGGGGTAGACTACCTATAGCCCAACCCGCAACTCACTGGATGGGCCTTGTGGGTGAGCTTTTTGGGTGGACCTTGTGGGCCTACTGGGCAAGGTTTTTTTTTTATATATATACAATTTCATTCAAAAAGTTTCCAACTTAATATTTTTATAAATTATATTTTTGAATTAAAAATATAGTTAAAATGGCCAGAAAGTAAAGAATGAATTATTTTATTTATGAATAGGGGAGGAACCTCACTTTTTTTTTTTTTTTAAATTGAGTATTAAATACACCTAACTTTTTTTTTTTTTGGAAGGCATATAATGCCACAATTTTCAAAGTTTCAATAGTCAACTTTTTATCAAATAATTGGGCAGAAGGGCAGACAGGCTAGGTGGGCGGGCAGACTCTTGGGCCGGTTACGGTTTTTAACGGGCTTTTGTGGGCGGGCTCATGGCTCGGGTTTCGGGTTTGAGGGCAAGCCCAAGCCTTCTCTTGAAAGATATTGGGCACGTACTCGAGCAGGCCAACTATCAAACTTCGGGCCTATTTTTTCAGGTTGAATACTAAGACCAGTGGGCCAACCCAAACAGTAAACACCCCTAAGGAGAAAGCTGAGACATTATTAGCGAGCAACAAATGTGTGAATGTTACAACGGGAGCATTTTCTTAATAAATAAAAATTAATAATATTAATTTGAATTAAAGAATAAAAAAGATTAGTTGAGTTGGAGCTAATGACTTAAAAAATCCATGCCGGAATTTATTTATAAATTAGGTACGAGAATTATAGGGTCTGTTTGGATTGTCTCTTTCAAAACAAGTTTTTTGTTTTCTTCTCAGTTTTCAAGAAATTTGGAATCAAAAAAGGCCAAAAATTTGAAAAACACCTCTAACATGTTTTTGGCTGGCTTTTTGCATGTAGCACTTCTCGGAGAACAAACGAAAACACGGGGATTCATTACTGTCCACTTAAATTGTACATTTGAAAGGCAGTAAAAACTTTTCTCTCTTCCTTTGAATGCCTACCAGTCCTCTCTCCTCTTTCGACGCCTACCACTCTACCAGTCATCTCTCCCCATTTTAACACCTACCAGTTCTCCTTACAATGGCGTCTTCTTACCTTCTCCGGTCTTTGGTCGACGACAACAGTCTACAGCTGTTTGATAGTGCTAATATTATTTGGATCTAAAAATTTGACATAATTTGTTGAAATTATTGGATCAACACCAAATTTTAATGTTTGATGGAGCTCATAGTCGATCCAAATGTCATAATAAATTAAATCAATAAATTAGGTCAATAAATTAAGTCCAATAGCATTGCTCATTTTGATTGGTGGGGACCGTAATGGTTTTATACCTTTTCCTTGCAATTCCTTGCTCATTTTGATTGATGGAGACTGTACTGGTTTGATACCTTTTCCTTGCAAATCCAGCCAAGTGTTGTTACCTATTAATACAGCCACTTTTTTCAAAAGTTGGGTCAATAACAAAAGAGAGAGTGATACAGAGAGAAGAGAGAGATGGACAAGACAGGAACACAAAGTAGCCAAAGGGTGGTGCTAGTTGTAGCTCCATTCCAGGGGCACATAACTCCGATACTTCAGATAGGCTCAATCCTCCACGCCAAAGGCTTCTCCATCACAATCGCACACGCTGACTTCAACCCTCCTAATTCTTCTAACTATCCTGAATTCATCTTCGTACCCCTATCCACCAACTTATCAGACTATGCAATCCCCTCCAAGTTCTTGTTAACTATGAATGTCAACTGCAAAGAACCACTCGAGACATACGTGGTTCAAACAATGGAGAAACCGGAGGAGCCACGTGATCGAGTCTGCTGCATCATCTATGATTCAATGATGTACTTTGCAGAAGCTGTGGCTGCTGATCTCAAGATTCCAAGTATACTGTATCGCAATAGCAGTGCTCCCTATGTTCTAGCTTGCCATGCCACTCCTCGCCTTCATAAACAAGGTTATATTCCCGTGCAAGGTACGTATGTATACCTCTAGTAGTGTTAAACTATCATCTGTTTTAAAAACTTAAGCTAGTAGAAGGGTACAAAGAACAATTCTAACTTAACTCTTCATTTTAACTACTCAAATATATTTACACTAGTTATTTCCTGTATCTGAAGACACGGAATAATAAAAAAAATAGTCAACAATAAACATATTTGTATTTATACCCAAAATCAAATTACAAAGATAGAGGAAAGAGAAATAAATTTAAGCACCGATTGTAATTGAGGTGAGCAGTGATAGTGATGGTGGACGACAGTGGTGGTGGTGGGAGACGGTGATGGGATGGTGGTGGTGGGGTAGTTGTGGGGTGGTAATGGTGGTAGCGACGATGATTTTTCTAGAAGAGGTGGTGGTGGGGTGATAGCGGTGGGGGGGTGGGGGGGGTGGTAGGGTGGCGGTAGCGGTAATGATGGTAGTGGTGGGGCGATAGGAATGGTGGTAGTAATGATGGTGGTGGTGAGGCGACGGGTGTGGTAGTGGTGGTGGCGTGGGGATAATGGTGGTGGTTGTTGAAGCTAAGGTGGTGGTGTGGTGGCGATAGTGGTAGTGGTGGTGGTGGTGGTGGTGGTGGGGGTAGTTGTGGTGGTGGGGTGACAGTGGGGAGGCGGTGGGGGTGGTGGTGGGACAGTTCCAAATACAACTTTTTTTTTTGAAAAGTGGGTTGGAGTTGCTCCAAATTATCTATAATATAAAACATGACAGATTTCAATAAGTCCATTCGACGGTCTTAAATAGACTCATTCAACGATTATCAACAATCCTCTCAAAATCATTAATATTTACACTTGAACAAATAGCATTATTGAATTGTATTGCTCTAAAGATGATGCAATTACAGAGTCTATGTCGAATGAACTGGTGCCGGAGCTTCATCCCCTCAGGTTCAAGGATCTACCCTTTCGACAAATTTCAGAAACTCTACTACAGTTAATTGCAAATGCCAACAATGTAAGATCTTCTGCAGCTGTTATATGCAACACCAATGACTTGCTTGAGCATTCACAACTGTCACAGCTCCAGGAAGAATGCCAAGTCCCAATCTTCTCAATAGGCCCTCTGCACAAAATGGCTCCAGCCTCCTTAACCACTAGCTTACTAAAGGAGGACACAAGTTGTCTTGCATGGCTTGACAACCAAGTTCCTAATTCAGTTATATATGTGAGCTTGGGAAGCATAGCAACGGTGGACAAGAAAGAGATAACTGAAACAGCTTGGGGACTGGCCAACAGTGGCCAACCATTCTTGTGGGTTCTGCGTCCGGGCATGGTTCTTGACTCAGAAGATGCCTCAGACAAATGGCTTGATCTCTTGCCCGAAGGTTTTGAAGAAAGAATCAGAGAAAGAGGTCTGATAGTAGAATGGGCACCTCAAAAGGAGGTGCTGTCACATAGTGCAGTGGGAGGGTTTTTTAGCCACGCCGGTTGGAACTCCGCCTTGGAAAGTTTATCTGAAGGTGTTCCAATGATATGTCGGCCATGTTTCGGAGACCATCAGGTAAATGCTAGGCACATCACTTATGTGTGGAGGGTAGGCCTTGAAATGGATCTTGTGTTGGAGAGAGAAGGAATCGAGAGAGCTATAAGAAGACTTATGGTGGAGAAAGAAGGTGAAGAAATGAGGCAGAGAGCAATTGATATGAAGCAAAAAATCATAACCTGTGTGCAAAAAGGTGGTTCTGCAGACAATTCCTTGAACGATTTGGTAGAGCTTATCTTGTCAAAGTCACCATGAATGCCAAAATGACATTGCCACCTTGATTGAGAGTTGAAGCTGGAGAATAATAAAATATTACGTGAAATGTATTATGTTGTGTTGACTTAATTAAAGAATAAAAGATGTTTATGGAGTCAATATTTGTATTAATTACTGGTTTCTATTTATGGTGCATATGGAGCAACATTTCAACAAGTCTTTTTTCTTTAGCACTACTTCTATAATCTTAGGAGCACTAGCTGGCACCATGTTTCTTCTAAACATCCATTGCTTATCCTTTTACCATGGTTCCTTGCAAATCTGATGGTCTTTGTGCCCTAGCTCCAAAATCATTCAAGTCTCGGCCCCACAGGCAGAGGATTGATGGATCTGCAATGTAAGCTGTCAAGTAATAGCAATTAAGTTTTATTTTTATTTTTTTAGTTTTTTAATGCAATAACCGCTGTCTTTTTAAATCGATAATAGTTTAAAAAATATTAAAATAAAAAATAAAAAATAAGTACAATAAAAGAACAATATCAAATATGGTAAGTATAATAATAATTAACTTCGTCGAATAGTACAAGTTCAAAATTTATAACACAATTTAAGTTAGACTTATAACAAATAAGTTCATATTTATAATTTTTATGGGTAACGATATTTCAATTGTGGGCATAACTCCCAACCCATCTCCCCAATCTTCAACGTCGTTTCCAACCTTGCCTCTAACCTTAACCCTAACCCTAGTCATTTGGTTCTACATATCGTGGAATACGCATCAATCAAAAAGCAGTGGTTAGTGGGCATTCCACCATTCATATTTCTTGAAAATGAAATTGATAAAAAATAATCTTGATTTTGTTGTTATATAATGTAACACGTCATCATTCATCCAAAAGAATACTTTGGATTTCCACTTTCTACCCATATCCTATTTGAATTAAATTAAATTTCATCCTTATTTTCGTTTACCTTTAGGCAATATACCAAAAAATAATGATCCTATTGAATTTGACTTCACACAATGATTCAATCTCTTATTTTGCTTGGTGATATTCCTATTGAAACCACCAAGTAATATGACTTAACACTCTTTATAATGTAAATATCAAAATTTTGTTTTGGTGAATGACCCCGCACAGCTTCAAAAAGCAACGTTTTTAAAACCGGAGAAATAATTGAAAAGTGTTTTTACTTTTTAGCTACTGATTCATTTCGGTCAGTTTTATAGAAAATAAAAGGGAAAAACTAGGAGTGTAACTTGGACGGGTTGGGTGGGGTAAGAGGTCAACTCTAGTTCAATCCTAGGTATACAATCTTCAACCCTAACCCGACTTCAACTCGAGGTACTCAACCCGATATTGTCCAAGTTTAATACAGGTGGGCTAAAGTTGAAAATAGGAAAGGGAAGATTTCGCCTGCTATCCTGCAACTCATAGGCATTAAGAATCAGCTGGAATATGTAATGGGGAAGGTCAATACATGCCCCTTTACCAATCGCATATAAAAGTTGATCTCTATCATATCCAAGTTCAGTTGTATGTCATTTGGGATCAATGTTACAAACAACTGTTATGTTTAACATCTTATAAGACAAACAAAAGTCTTTCTGATATATGTTACTGCTCTCATCCATCCAATTGATAATGACATCAAAAATTATGTCAATAACCGTTTCCATGTTAGGACTTCCTCTTTACTTTTGTGAGGAAATACAATTGTATTCTCAGTAATAATAGGCCCAGAAACTTTCAACATTTTTCAACCACCAACTAGTGTTTTGTTTTTTGTTGTGTTCAAAACAAATGTGACTGTTGATGAGCCTATCTCATAGTCCAACCTGACATTCAACCATATTAAGTAACTAGCATCGTTCCAAAGGCAGTAACATTCAACCATATCTTTATTTCTTTGAAAAAAAAACACTTCATTTGGTTCTACATATCAATGATATCATGGAATACGCATCAATCAAAAGGCAGTGGTCAGTGTGCATTCCACCATCCATATTTCTTGAAAATGAAAATGAAAAAAAAAAAAGATTAATTATGTTAAAGGTCCCAAAATGATAGAGTTTGTCTTATTTTGGTCTCCAATATTTCAGTTGCATCATTTTGGTCGTTGATGTATTTAATATGTTTCTATGTGGTCATTCAAATAGACAATATCTAAATTGCTAACGATTTTTGATCGTAAACTTGTCACGTGATACCAAAATATGAGTAAAAAATAATTTGGATAACGGTGAGAGAAATAGGAAGACAGAAAATAAGAATAAATGTTCAAAATTTAAATGAATGATAAAATCAAATCAAATCTTTACATATTTAAAAATAAATAAACTGTCAATTAGTTATGCATTACCTAAGGAAGAGTAATTAAATAATACAGAAAAAAAAAAACTGAATTATGTACCTATTTTTTTTTGGGGGGGGGGGGGGGGGGGGGAGGGGAGGGAGACTTAAACCCTTGACCTTAGGAAGACAAAGTCTTCACAAGGTAAGGAGTACCATTAGACCAAATGTTCATTGATTGATAATTACACAAAAGAATTTATCACTACACCAAATTTAGTATATATAATTGGTATAATCATGTCGTGATAGTAAATGGTGTAAATTTTTTGTTTATGTAAACAACTGAATGACAAATTGGGTTGGTGTCATAATTTTGTGTAATTATTTGGTGTAACTGTTTGACTTATTAGAACACATGAGTAACTATTTTGTGTATTCTAAGGTAATTGTAATTGATTTGTGTAATTGTGTTGTTATAATGTTGATATAAAGAGGGAGAATAAGAAAAGAGATTCATGATGAGATAAAATAGGGGACAGAGTGAGAGAGAATAGGGACTAAGATTTGTGTTGTACATTCCACTGTGACGATGGTACATGCCACAATGAAAGGTAAATTTCACATTGGCACACGTATGTAAACATTGGTGCAGTTCAATAACATCTGTATAACATAAAGTTTCTCTTTTATTTGATAATTTATAAGGTATTTTTATTGAATAATTTCTGTTAATCAATCGTAATTTTATGGATTGATCACAATCAATTTGTAAGTGTTAATATTTCAAAAAAAATTCGAAAGTAAATTATCATATTTTTTGTGATTGATCTACCATTATTAGATCGATCACAATCCATCCCTTGTCCTTCACAATTTACTTGATCGATTCCACTCCTTTTGAAAATCGAACAAAGTTACTACTACGATCGATCGTAATTATACAGATCGATCAAACTCTTCCCCAACAAGCCCCCACCTTCATCCATCTTATTGCAACTTATCTGAAAATATCAATCGATCATTTTACATTATGATCGATCATAATATGCTTTCAACTTTTAATGCACTTTATAATCGGTTGCCCTTTTTTTCTCTTCATTTTACCACTGCCTTTTCTGTACTGTACTATTATTCCATTTATCGGCATAGTTGTTAGTATCGTACTATACACGATACGTATTGTATAATATGTTACGATACAGAGGTAAAATGATACGAATCATAGTTTTGTATCATTTTTGCGTTATATCATCCGATACACGATACGTTTTTATTATACGATACGCACACGGGCTGTTTAATTTTTTTTTTTTTGATGGAACGACGTCGTTGTGTTAAGGAGACTGATTTTTTTATCCCTATAGCCACTGAAACGACATCGTTTCAATGGCTAGGGTTTACAAAAAAAATAAAAATCTCTCTTTTCTCTCCATTCTTCGATGTCTTCTTCAATGTCTTTTGGGTGTTCTTCATGACGACGAAACACAGCAGCCCCAAGTCTCTCTTTTTTCTTTGTTCTTCACAACGATGAATCCTAGCCCTTCTCTCTTTTCTCTCTGTTCTTGATGACGACGAAGCTCAGTGTCTCTAAGCCCTTTGTGCTTCAAGACGACGAGCCCAGTCTTCGTCTTTTCTCTGTTCTTCATCGATGAAACTCTGTTTCTCTTGACGAAGCCCATTGTCTCTCTTTGCCCTGTTTTTCATCGACGAAGGCAGCAAAACCTATGAAGCCATCGAAACAACCAAGCCCACTGTCTCTCTTCTCTCTCTCTAGTTGGAACTTTGCATTATAATATTAGTGAACTATGTTGATGACTTAAATAGTTGGTGGAATATTAATGAAATACTATATTTTTATGAGTTTATGATTTTTTTTCAAAGATATATATATTTTATTATTACACGATACAATACGATATGCTTTTTTTAAAAAAAACGACACGGCTTCTGATACACAAGTATTCTTATCGGTACTGAAGTGCTCCCCATGCCGTCTTCTCGGCGTCTTATTTTGGAGTTGATCTTGTACCAAAAGTACTTTGCCTACAATAAGAAACTTCCAAAGAAAACATAAAACTTTGAACATTTATCCAAAAAAAAATCAGTCACATAATTGACCTCTCGATAAACCACGAAGTATGGAGACATTCAAATCACACATTAATTCATTGATCTTCTGCCAAATCAAATGTACCAGATTTTCCATTGAACTTGGACTCTACCCATAATAATCATACCTCACCACTTTTCTTCAAAACATCCATTGTTTTTTATTTGGGTAAATTTCACTGATACACCTTAGATTTAAGTCATATTTTATTAACACTTATTTTAGTTTCTGAAATATTATTATATACTCATGTCAGTTTTACTCTGTTAAAAGACCTAATAAAATACGTAATTTTATTAAATCATCCTTACTAGAACTTCCATTTTATTTAATTACCCTTATTCAAATTAATACAAAATTAATCTATAATTTTTTCAAATTAATATCAAATTGACCTTTAATTTTGTTTGATTAATATTCAATTTTATCTAATTAATATTTTATTTTATTAAATTAACGCCAAATTAATATTTAATTTCATCTAATTAGCACTATATTAACATTAAATTTTATTAAATTAATATTCAATTTTACTAAATTAACATTCACATTCATCAAATTAGCATTCAATTCATTCGATTAACATTCAATTTTATTAAACTAATATCAAATTAATATTCAATTTCATAAAATTAACATTCAATTTTAAAAAAACCACGTTAAACTTCATTAAATTAACTACTAAATTTGATCTAATTAACACTAAATTAATTATCAATTTTATCAGATTAATCCAAGATTTAACCAAATTAACATAAAATTGATCTTAAATTTTATAAAATTATCATTTTATTTCAATAAACTAATATTCAATCTCATCAAATCGATATTCAATTTTATAAAATTAACACCAAATCAATTTTTAATTTTATCAAATTAACATAAAATTAATATTTAATTTCATCAAATTAACCCCAAATTAACATTTAATTTCATCAATGTAACATCCAATTTATCAAACTAATATCATTTTTTTGATTGAATTTCAAATTAACATTCAATTTTTGAATTTAATATTTAATTTTATCAAATTCAAAATTTGCCACCATCATTGCCGCCGCCCACTACCACCACCGCCCACCAACACTACCACCCAATTGTTAATATATATTTTGGATATATATATTAAAAATTGAGACATAAATAAGTATTTTTGGAGTTTCTTAAGTGATTCCAAACGTCACCTTAAATTCCTGTCTTTTATTCTTAAATTTTTTTATCTCTTTTCTA
This sequence comes from Ilex aquifolium, assembly GCA_951799425.1. Lineage (NCBI taxonomy): Eukaryota > Viridiplantae > Streptophyta > Magnoliopsida > Aquifoliales > Aquifoliaceae > Ilex > Ilex aquifolium. The sequence continues at coordinate 25,843,000 of OX637404.1, read as the reverse complement.
TTTTTCTTCTCTATTAAATTGAGACATTTAATTCGTTTAAACTATAATTTTTTTGATCAATCATATGAGTTTGAATTATAATTTAAAAATGGGTAAATTACATCTAGATTCTCTGAGATTTGTCACTGAAACAGATGAACCCCCTCGTATTTGACAAATTACAGTGAGACCCCCTGTCAATAACAGTTAGCTAACAGACCTCACAGAAGTTGCTAAATGTCTATTTTATCTTTGATAAAATTCAGATAAAACAAAAACTCAAATCCAAAACTAACCAACCCGACCCGAACACAAAACCCATAAAATATCCCATTTTTTTTCCCTCTATCCCATCTTCATCCTAGTTTCTACACAATCATCACCACCGAAGGCACCGATTGTTCCTCCATCGCACTCAACCCTGCTGCAACCCCCTTTCCCAGAATAGTGAACAAGGACTCTTCCTCTCCCCTCTGTCTCTCTCGGCTTGGTGATGTGATGGCTGCTATGATTACTTGGGTGGGATCCGATGGTGACTAAGGTTATTGGGGGTGGAGGTGGTCTCGACAGCATCGATTTTGAGGGTGTGATTTCGGTGGAGGCAGTTTAATTGTTGCATGGTTGTGGCACGGTGGTAGTTTTGGTGTTTTGTAGTAGAGAATTTGGGGGTGGCAGTCTACTTCATGGTGGCAGATTTGGTGGGTGTGGAATCAGTGATGGCAAAAAGGGCTAGAATGTATGTAGTGGGTTTGGATTGTTGTGGCTTGGTTAATTGTCTATGTGGGGTGTAGTGATGGCATGGGTGTTTTTAGTAGTAGATTTTGGGGTTGGGGTGTTCTAGATGGTGGCAAATATGGGTGGATGGCGTTTCGGTGGTGGTGGGGATTGGGGTGGAGTAAGTCTACTGTGCATCTCTCTCTCTCCCTCCCTTCCTCTCCCCCAAACACTTATTGGTGGTTTTTTGTAGCAATGGGCACACGGGGTTAGGTTGGAAGGATTGGACGGGGGAAGGGAAGAATGGGGGTTGATTTTGTGCTGGATGCATTTAGGGGTTAAAGGTGGATCGGGTGTGTTTTGAGGGCATGGTAATTATTGGGCTTTCTGTTGAATTTTAGAGAATTTTATTTAAAATAATATGTTGATGTCATTCAATTTTGACGGTTGGTTGAACGGAGCTAACGACAAGGGATGTTTGTGTTACATGTACCCATAGTTTGAGGGGTGATAATGTTATTTTTCATACCTGAGGGGGTCTGTGTGAGTTAGTGACAAATTTCAGGGGGTCTAGATGTAATTTACCCTTTAAAAATTTAATCACTGTACAACAACTATCTTTGCCACCACCCAAAAGCCACCCCCACAACTCCAACGGCAACACGGCACAACACCTCCAACGACAACATAGCACAACACCACAACCGCCACCTCGAGAACTCACACAGAACCCACACAATCACCGCAACCCAACATCGACACCAAATCACAAAGAGAGAGAGACTTCAAACTCATCCAGGTTCATCCCGAATCTATCTGTTTTCGTCAAAGTTATGTTATTCCAGATTTATCCGTCTTGCAGATCATAACATAACTTTCAGATCTAGTTAATGGACCATAAGCCTTATGGCTTAATTTCATTAAAAACCCCATGAACACCCCTACCTACCAGTCCTCTCTCCTCATTTCAACACCCACCAGTCCTCCTTACAACGGTGTCTTCTTACCTTCTCCGGTCTTCGGTCGACGACAAACAGTCGACTTATGTCGGATTAAAGCTCTGAAGAGATAGTTAGACATCGGATCTCGGTTTTTTGTTCGGCTTATAAGAGCATTTCCAACGGAGACTCAATTTTTTACTCAAATTTGAGTAAAAAATTTGATTTGATATACATCACTCAAATGGAGGAATTCAAATATTTATTCAAATATTTTATAAAATTTCCATATAATCCCAAAAGCTTATCAACAATGGAGGAACTGACTAATCTCTGCAACAAACCCACTAATCAAACCCAACTCAGTCGGTGCCCTTCACCCCAAATCTCTCATCCCAACTCAAATCGGTGCCTGATTTGTTGCCCAAAACCGAAAGCTTGTGATTTGTTCACTTGGCGTTGAAGAAGATTGTTCCAATGGAGACCGATGGAACCAGTGAGCCCATGAATTTGTTCCAATGGAGACCGAAAATAGAAAGCGTTGAAAGGGACAGAGGCGTTGAAGAAGATTGTTCACATGATTTTTTTTTTTTTTTTTGAAGGAAAGAATAGGTGGAGACACCCTAACCATAGACATGATTTGTAAAATTAACATTATTTTAGAATTAAAATTAATGATACTAGAAATAAGGTAGACATAAATTAACATTAAACAAAATATTACGAAAAAATAAAAAAATATTTAACTTAAATGAGCGTATAACGCATGATCGAAATGAATGGTAAAGACAGACTTATATAACCGACCTTAAATGATTGGAATATAAGACTTAATTTGGTTTGGTTTGTGTTGCTCTTAAAAATTAGTCAATTCAATTAAAATTTCACATTTTAAATGTTTTATAGGATACTGTCCAAACATATATTTTTTTTTTTTACTATAGGATGGTAATTTATGTTAGTTTTATAAAGTTAAAAATTTGAAAACTTTTATATAAAACAGTCAATCTAATCGAGATTTCTGTTTTTATTATTTTTTGAATTACTGTCCAAAAATATTTTATTGTTTTCTGTGTTGTATAACTGTTTTTTGAATCATATAACCAAATAAGTTCTGCGATATAAAAAATATAAAAACACACTTTTTGATAACTCTTCTAAAAAAATGTTATCGAATACTGTTTTTTAAAATGCAATCTAAACACGCCCCATAGTTTTCAACAATTTTCACTTTTTTTATCGATTATTCGAAGTCGAATCCGAATTCAATATCATATGTTTCACAAATTCTGATGGGTCAAGCCCAAGGGCCCAATCCACGTTTTGAGCCCAATTTAAGTTAAGAGCCCAACTCAAAGAGATCCAGCAAGTCCAGCCCAAATGAGTCCACGTCCGGTCAAGCTCATCAGGGTTCGAGGAGCTACATCACCTAGGGAGCTTGCAGGGTCATCCAAGAGCCTCATCCATACCGCCTTGGAAAGAGTCAACCCCCACGTTATCCATTGACCGAATCATATAGAGAGCACCGTAACTGCCTCATCCGTTGAGGAGAGGTCGCCAGCTCCACCAGATTAGCCGCTTAGTTACTAATAACTCGCCCCAACCTGTTATGAGACAATTATAAATTGTAAGCCCCGCCAACACTGTTAGAAAGCAAACATAAAATCACAAATTCATAAATTAAATAAACATGCAAATATATCAAATAAACTCAATGGAACTTAGATCAAAAATAAGTTTAGAATAGCCTGGATTGAGGCGCGAGATGAACGCTGTCCTAAGAAGAGATACGTCCCCTCCGCATAGAGTTTTCCGACGTTCTTTTCCCAAGATACAACAATCCAAGAGAAGTTACGGTGTAGGCGTGAACCTCTCTATAATGAACTGATCACACCCAAGTTGCCCACAAAACACATCAAAAACTAGTAAAGAATGAGGAGAATATGTATAGCCAGAGTTGTTTTTTCCTATCTCAAAGGAAGATAGAACACATGTCTATTTATACATTAATGGATAGCCCTTATCCTTTTAAAGCTATATGAATATATGGGAAATGCTTGGCTTCAACGGCTAGTCCTCATGTAAGTAACTCCCATGTACATAATGGTTAGTTAAGGCTAGAATACACAACATCTATATATATATATATGTATTAATGATATATGTAGTTATTACATATAACTCCCCCTAAAGAATTTCAACAATCAAAAATTAAAATCATTTAAAATCATAATCATAAAATAAATGTGGGGCTGAAATTATTAATATGAATAAATGATAATAAATTTAATTTCAAATCATACATATTAACAATCCCCCACATGATTTAAAATTAAATAATAAAAATAAATTGGGCAACAATACCATGCATTAGGTGATAGGTGTCTTCCAGACTTGAACCTTCACTTAGCGTTAACGAGCTTCCATCTGAAGAACCATAGTGAACGAATCTTGAACTAGGCTCTTTAATTCAGGTTTCTACTTGTCACACACATGGTACGGGCATTAGATCAAGTTCTAATCAGTTTTGCGCTCTTACGGCCATACGCGAGTATCTTGATTTTCATGAGTGTTTCATTTGGGATTAGCCTGCATCCCATAGTAGCGGCCTCAATACAAACACACATATACGTGAACCCTCCAAGGATGTTCTATGACCAACACCCCGCAGAATCCTGCCTTGGGCTCATTAAGAGATATACTTCTCCTTATCACCGTCACAGTTTAGAGCACTATCACCTTAGAAATGGGACTAGGGAATTTCCTTTGTTACAATTTTAGTGCTCAACATAGTCACGTTACAGTTTCGTTCTTACCTATTGAACCTCCTTCATGGGATCTCCAATCACAGAGGTTAGGTGTCCACTGCAATGACTAACTTATAGGCTTCAATCCCATTTCCCTCGATGAATTTTGAACTAGCCTCTTCGCTAGCCCTTTGGTAAGATGGTCCGCCAAATTATTTTCGGACCTCACAAAGTCAAGTGCAATTACTCCTTGAGTAAGCAACTGTTTGATAGAATTATGACGGATCCGTATATGCCTCCTTTTTTCATTGTAATTGGAATTCTTCGCCTTGGCAATTGTAGCTTGATTGTCACAATGTAGAGAAATTGCTGGAATAGGCTTACTGCCAAGAGGTATATCTGATAATAGACACTTGAGCCATTCAGCTTCTGTTGCAGCTGAATCTAATGAAATAAATTCTGCTTCCATTGTTGACCGAGATATAATAGTCTGCTTCGTTGACTTCCAAGCCACAGCTCCACCACCAAACATAAAAACATAGCCATTAGTAGCTTTAGTTTCATCTGAATCCGAGATCCAGTTAGCATCACTGAATCCTTCCAATACTGCTGGGTACCCTGGAAAATGAAGACCATAATTTAAAGTACCTTTTAAATATCGAAATACTCTTTCAATAGCTTTCCAATGTTCTTGATTGGGATTAGAAGTATATCTACTTAGCCTGTTGACGACATAAGCAATATCAGGCCTAGTGCAATTGGTTAAGTACATTAATGATCCAATAGCCTGTGAATATTTTTGTTGTGACACACTTTTGCCTAAATTTTTCTTTAGGTGTACATGAGGATCATATGGTGTGTTCACTGGTTTATACTCAAAATAATTAAATTTTTTCAACAATTTTTCAACATAATGAGATTGGGATAAAATAATTTCATCTTTATTTCTTATTAATTTTATTCCCAATATAACATCAGCAAGGCCCAAATCCTTCATATCAAAATTATTTGAAAGCATATTTTTAGTTTCACAAATCACATATTTATTGGTTCCACAAATCAAAATGTCATCCACATAGAGACAAAGTATTACACACCCATTCTCAGTTATTTTAGAATAAAGACATTTATCTGAATCATTTATAACGAAACCATTTGAGAGTATTACTTTATCAAATTTTTCATGCCATTGTTTAGGAGCCTGTTTTAAACCGTAAAGAGATTTGACCAACTTACACACTTTATTTTCTTGACTTGGTACTACAAATCCTTCGGGTTGCTCCATATAAATCTCCTCGTCTAGATCACCATTCAAAAATGCAGTTTTAACGTCCATTTGATGAATTTCTAAGTTATAGATTGAAGCAATGGCCATTAAAACTCTTATGGTTGTTATTCTAGTTACAGGAGAATAGGTATCAAAAAAGTCAATTCCTTCCTTTTGATTAAACCCTTTAGCAACCAATCTTGCTTTGAATTTTTCTATAGATCCATCGGTTCTCAACTTTTTCCTAAATATCCATTTACAACCTATCGGTCTACTACCATGAGGCAAATCTGTTAACACCCAAGTCCTATTACACATAATCGAATTCATTTCACTATCTATTGCTTCTCTCCAAAAAGGTGCATCAATAGATGTCATTGCTTCATTATATGTCTTAGGATCTTCTTGTACTATAAAAGTGTAAAAATCTTCACCAAAATTCTTTTCAACTCTTCTTCTTTTACTCCTCCTAGGTTCTTCATTATCTTGATTGTTTGCTAAAAGCTTCCCAACGGCATTTTCACTAATTAGCTTTGGAATTTGATCTTTCAATGGAAAAGTGTTCTCAAAAAATACAACATCACGTGACTCCATAATAGTATTAACAGTAATTTCTGAAATTTCTGATTTAATAACTAAAAATCTATATCCAACACTTTTTAACGCATAGCCTATAAAAACACAATCAACGGTTTTAGGTCCAAGCTTTCGTTTTTTATTCTTTGGAACATTCACTTTAGCTAGACACCCCCACACTTTAAGATATCTTAAATTTGGTTTTCTACCCTTCCACAATTCATAAGGAGTCTCATCATGATTTTTATAAGGTACTCGATTTAATATATAACATGCTGAAAACAAAGCTTCACCCCATAAATTATTTGCTAAACCAGAACTAGAAAGCATCACATTTACCATGTCTAATAATGTCCTATTTTTCCTTTCTGCTACTCCATTAGATTGAGGTGAGAATGACAATGTCTCTTGATGAATAATTACATGATTTTCAAAATATTCTACCATTTCAGTAGGTTTATATTCACCTCCTCTATCCGACCTTAATATTTTTATTTTCTTCTCTTGTTGATTTTCTACTTCTGATTTATAAATTTTAAAATTTTAAAATACTTCATCTTTTGTCCTTAATAAATATATATAACAATATTTTGAATAATCATCTATAAAAGTTACAAAGTATCTTTTTCCACCACGTGTCAAGATATTATTTAAATCACAAACATCGCTATGAATCAATTCAAGCAATTTGGTTTCTCTAACTACCGATTTAAAAGGCTTTCTAGGTTGTTTTGCTTGAACACAAATTTCACATTTTCCTTGAATTTTAATTTCAGATTTAGGGATTAGTTCTAAACTCATCATTCTTTTCATGGTATTATAATTTACATGGACTAATCTTTCATGCCACACACTCGAACTTTCAACTTGATAAACCATTGAGTAAGAACTTTTATTATCACTAGGATTAGAAACAATTACATTTAACTTAAAAAGACCTTCACACAAATAACCCTTACCAACAAACAAACCACTCTTACTAATTACAACTTTATTAGACTCAAATACAACTCGATAGCCATGTTGAACTAGCAAGGACCCACTGACTAAATTTTTCCTTATATCAGGCACATGCTTGACACCATCCAATGTAAGAGTCTTTCCCGAAGTAAACTTAAGACTAACACGTCCTTCTCCAAGCACACTAGTGATGCTACCATTGCCCATACTCACAGTTCTAGTGTCTGACTCCTGATAAGAGGAAAACAATGACTTATCAGAACACACATGAATATTAGCCCCAGAATCAATCCACCAATCATTTGTTTGATATATCGTATTCACTTCGGGACTATTCGAAATATACCTGTTACTAGGACCAGCCATTGAATCCCCTATAGTCACCATGACCACGATCTCTATTCGGTTGACCCTTACGGTGGTAGCAATCTTTTGCATAATGATTGGTCTTCCCACATACCCAGCAAGATTTTTGATATTTTTGATTTTTGTTTCCATATTGTTTACTGATATTTGCATGTTTATGAAAATTTTTATTTTTGAAATTTTTGGGTTTTGGCTTAAAAGCTTGATTCTCTACTAGAAGTGCCTTATTTTGTTTTTCTACACTTGATTTATCTTTTTGAGTCTCTCTATGTTTTTCTTCAATTCTAAGTGAAATTAGCAACTCATCAAAAGAGAATCTTTGAGGCTTCTGTTTAAGCATTCTACCAAATTCAAACCAAGAAGGAGGTAATTTTTTAATTAACCCAGCAACAAGAAAATTTTCTTGAAAATTCATGCCCTTCATCTTTAATTCATGGACTATGTTTTGAAACTCATGGACTTGATCCATCACAGATTTTCCATCTATCATTTGGAAATCAAAGAATTTTTCAGTGTAGTACCTCTCTAGACCAGCATCTTCAGTACCATATTTTTTATCTAAAGTTTCCCAAAGTTCAAGTGCTGATTTAGTAGTGCAAAAAATATCATAGATAGGTTCAGCAAGTGCACTAAGAATTCTGCCATGACACAGGTAGTCTTTTTCTATATCAGAAGCTGATTTTGTTGACTTTTCAGGGACTAAACTTGTACTAGTATCATCAACAATAGTTGTTTCATTAGTCTGAACTTGGGCATGTCTATTTTCCTCAGGTTGAGCAGGTTTTTCAAGCACAGATATTAAACCCAAAGTAGTCAACCAAAATTTCATTTGTTGTTGCCATCTTCTAAAGTGTTGACCGTTGAACTTCTCCGGTTTGCAAGAATTAGATTCAATAGTGCTCATATTCCAAACAAGGGAAATAGATAGAAACAAATAGAAAAACAAGTTTTTCTAGGTTATTCTAAACTTTATTGTACTTTGGGTCTCTTCTTAGATTGTTAGAAAGCAAACATAAAATCACAAATTCATAAATTAAATAAACATGCAAATATATCAAATAAACTCAATGGAACTTAGATCAAAAATAAGTTTAGAATAGCCTGGATTGAGGCGCGAGATGAACGCTGTCCTAAGAAGAGATACGTCCCTTCCGCATAGAGTTTTCCGACGTTCTTTTCCCAAGATACAACAATCCGAGAGAAGTTACGGTGTAGGCGTGAACCTCTCTATAATGAACTGATCACACCCAAGTTGCCCACAAAACACATCAAAAACTAGTAAAGAATGAGGAGAATATGTATAGCCAGAGTTGTTTTTTCCTATCTCAAAGGAAGATAGAACACATGTCTACTTATACATTAATGGATAGCCCTTATCCTTTTAAAGCTATATGAATATATGGGAAATGCTTGGCTTCAACGGCTAGTCCTCATGTAAGTAACTCCCATGTACATAATGGTTAGTGAAGGCTAGAATACACAACATCTATATATATATATATATATGTATTAATGATATATGTAGTTATTACATATAACTCCCCCTAAAGAATTTCAACAATCAAAAATTAAAATCATTTAAAATCATAATCATAAAATAAATGTGGGGCTGAAATTATTAATATGAATAAATGATAATAAATTTAATTTCAAATCATACATACTAACAAACACTTGGGGGCATCAGATTCAGTCGAGCACATCTCTCTTATCTCTCTCAGCTTGTAACTCCCTGCTTTCGTTACACACTTGAAGTAATAAAATACTCCGGCGACCCTAGTCATTCAAAGTGGAAGTAGATCACGTTGACCGAACCACTATAAATCCTTGTCTTGCCTGTGCGTCTATCTCTCTCTACTTTACTATTGCATTTATTACTATTTACTTGACAGGTGGTGTGCAAATCAATTTGCACATCATCAGATTCGAATTCTAGTATACTTATATTCAATCTAAATTATGATTCAATTCAAAATATTTATATATCTTTGTATAAATATTAAAAAAGTTAAATAATTATTTAAAAAAAATTAGTTAAAATAAGTTATTCCAGATTGAATTAAATTCAGATCAAATTTTCACAGTTGAATTGTAATTCAGATTCGTCAAAATTCTATCCAAGTTGACAGGCCTTCTAGAACCTTTCGTATTTTGATTGGTGGAGACTGTACTGGTTTGATACCTTCGTATTTTGATTGGTGAGACTGTACTGGTTTGATACCTTCCTATTTTGGAATTCCAGCCAAATCTTTGCCTTTTAATACAGCCACTTTTTCCAAGGGAGAGAGAGAGATACAGAGAGAAGAGAGAGATGGAAAAGAGAGGAACACAAAGTAGACAAAGGGTGGTACTAGTCGTAGCTCCATTCCAGGGGCACATAACTCCGATACTTCAGATAGGCTCAATCCTTCACGCCAAAGGCTTCTCCATCACAATCGCACACGCTGAATTCAACCCTCATTCTTCTAATCATCCTGAATTCGTCTTCGTACCCCTATCCACCAACTTATCGGACTAAGAGATCCCCTCCACGTTCTTGTCAACTATGAATGTCAACTGCAAAGAACCACTTGAGACATACGTGGTCTAAACATTGGAGAAACAAGAGCCACGTGATCGAGTCTACTGCATCATCTATGATTCAATGATGTACTTTGCAGAAGCTGTGGCTGCTAATCTCAAGATTCCAAGTATACTCTATCACAATAGCAGCGCTTCCTATGTTCTAGCTTGCCATGCCACTCTTCGCCTTCATAAACAAGGTTATATTCCCGTGTAAGGTACGTATGAATACCTCTTATAGTGTTAAACTATCATCTGTTTTAAAAATTTAAGCTAGTAGAAGGGTACAAAGAACAACTCTAACTTAAGTCTTCATTTTAACTGCTCAAATATATTTACATATTACATTTTTTATTTTAGAGAGTCATTTTTACAAGTTTACTTTAATCACACTTTCTATTTTTACTAATTATTTCAACTAACTTTCAATAATTTGATAGGGATTACAAGATAGAGAGAGAGAGAGAATTTGAAGAGGTTGAATGGCTCTCCAAATTTGAAAAACAATTTGGGTAAAATGAAAAATAAAGAGTAGGATACAGAGTGGGTTGGAGAGCTTTTTTTTTGTGTTTGGCCAGATAAAATAGCTAAAAAATGGAGAAATGAAAAGTGGATTGGAGTTTCTCTAAGTTATCTATAATATAAAATATGACAGACTTCAATAAGTTCATTTGACTCTCAAATAGACTCATCCAACGGTCATTAACATTCCTCTCATGCATTGCAAGAATGATGATAAGCCTGGTGACGTGAGTTGGAGGAGTTTTGGCTATAAATAGCCATGAAGGCATGGCCAAAATCGCAGAACAAGGTGGAGAGAGAGAAGAAGAAAGAAAGAAAGAGAAAGAGATGAAAGAGAGAAACTTATGAGATTTTAGGGTCAAAAATTAAATAGTGATTTTACTTTCGATCATTACCAAATTGAAGTGCCTTGTTCGGGATACTTCGAATTTCTTATCTATTGAAATTATTAATGATTTTGAGATATAGGGTAATATATAATATACTCATATCTTTTAAATATCTTTTCAAAGAGTATTCTTTAATTATCTGAAATTTGTATTCCTAGTGATTATTCTAATTGATACGAAATTCTATCAATTTTATCCGTTGACCTATACGTTAGACTAAATACTTTGAGATTAATTGATACATGTATAAAGTGTACTTGAGGCATAATTGGTAAAATGTGATTATTGTCATGCGGAGTGCGATTGTGATTACAGCCCTGCGGGGTATGATTAGTTATTATGAGTATGAATTTATATGTCAAATTATCACTTGTCATATTACAAAGAGGAACCAAGTATGAGGTTATGTTTAATAGAAATTGAGCTATGTGACTTTTCGAATTAGATTCTTGATTCTTTTATCTATAATTGTCTATCGATTGAATTATTTGGTATTTGATCATTCATATTTTTTCTCGTTGAGTATATTGTTTCCTGTCATATTGTATACTTCCCCGCTTTTAATATTTTTTTTTTCAGAATAATCTCGGAGGGAATGACCAAAATTAATATTTGAGGAATCGAAAATGGACGAATCTTGATATAATTTTTAACTTTTATTGATATTTGGAGATCAAAATTGTGATTATAAATTTATTGAGGCAATTAGAGCTCTGTTCCTGCATTCGGAGATATTTGTGATTTATTGTGATCGATTGATTTAATGAAGTAACACGTTCTGGAATCGGGGCGTGACAAGAAGTTCAAAATTTATAACACAATTTAAGTTAGACTTATGACAAATAAGTTCATATTTATAATTTTTATGGGTAACAATACTACAATTGTGGGCATATTTACAATATTTTTGGCAAATTTTAAATTATTTGCGGGTAAGTTATCACCATTTGTGGTAGATTTATAACAGTTGAGGGTAATGATATCATAATTTCAAAGGAAAGTATTTACGATTTTTTTGGTCAACATTACAATAATGAAGAGTACATTTACAAAAAAAAGTGGTCAAAATTAACAGTAAATTAACAATTAATTCATCAAATTAATTCAAATTAATATTTAATTTCATCTAATTAATATTTAATTCTTAAATTAAAAAATAATATTTAATTCATCAAATTAACATTCAAATTCAACTAATTAATATCCAAATTAATATTCAAATTTACCCAATTAATATTCAATCCACCAAATTAACATTCAATTCATCAAATTGTCATCCAAAGTCATCCAATAAACATTCAATTCATCAAATCAACACAAAATTAACATGTAATTTTATGCAATTAACATTTAATTCATTAAATTGATATTAAATTAAAATCCAAACTCAAGGGGAAAAATGAGATTTTCCCTATATTGAAAGCCAAAAAAGCCTCCCTGTGGAACCTAACTCCCAACCCACCTCCCCAATCTTCGTCGCCGTTTTCAACCTTAACACTAGCCTCACCATTTTTCTTCTATTTTTTTAGTTAAACCCTTTTTTAAAAAAAAATTTAAAATAAAAATTTTTAAAAAATAAAAAAAAATATTTTTTCTATCTTACCAAGCATAAAAAAATTAATAATTTTATATTTTCCATTCATCCTACCAAACACAAAAGAATGAAAGTGTATCAAAAGATAAAAAATGTATCTCTTGTATTTTTCATCTCCCTTACTTTTTATCATTTCTCTCCAACGAAGTATTAGTGACAAAGTAGCTAACACCCTTTGTTTTCTCGCTTGTTTTCCCTTTTCTAACAGACAAGTTAAAACATACAAAATTTTTAAATTTTAACTATTTAATTTTACATATCACTGTAGTGATATGTAAATTTTTTTTATAATATTTTATCTTTCTTCCTATCTTTTTTTCCATTTTTTCTCTTTCTCCTTTTTACTATTTCCAAAAAAAATAATATTTAAAAGGAGTAGTTAAAAATATAAAAAATATGTTAGAGTGTGTATTGAAAAAGTGAATAACTAAAATAAAAAATATTATTTTTTGAATAGTTAAAATAACTTTTATTGTTGGAGATAATCTAACAAGATAATTTTGAAAACTACTTGTACTCTGTCAAGATCCAGGGCAGATATGTACAAACAACCAGAGTTGTCAGGTTATGGACCACGTTACTGTACAAACAACCAGAGGGTCCAGAGTTCTCAGGCTATGGGCCACGTTACTGTACCCACTTTTTCATTGTTTTTCGTTCCAAAGGCAGCTAACATTCAACCGGACATTCAACCAATGTGGACGGTTGATTTTGGAAACCAACATTCAACCAATGTGGACAGTTGATGTCCCTATCTCATAGTTAGAACGTTAGGCACCAAACATTTTTTTTTTTCCCGAACGTTAGGCATCGAACATTCAACCACATCTTTATTTCTTTGAAAATGAAACACAAAATTTTTTCAACCAGTTATTGGCTTAGTGGATAAGTAATCGAATTTTTTTCTCAATATTTTAGTTCAAGTGTTCATAGTTACGATTGTTCGTTGAGTCTAAACTAACTTTTCAACGGTGAGAATACACGGTGGAACCTTAAGTTCGACATCGATGTAAGTGCGATGGGATCTCTTACAGATACTGTGTGGTGTTGAGAGACAATGTTCTCTCACAGATATGTGGAGTAATCTATATGTATATCTATTTTTAGCCCAAAAAAAAACATTTCATTTGATTCTATATATCATGGAATACGCACCAATCAAAAGGCAGTGGCCAGTGGGCATTCCACCATTCATATTTCTTGAAAATGAAATTGAAAAAAATAATTTTGATTTTGTCAGATGCTTATTTTCTTCTGTCGTGAGAAAGCATAAGTTATACATAATCAAATGTCGAATTAGTGACCGGTGAAGAAGGAACAACAATCTTATTTTGGTAATACAGTCAACAACAAAAAGAAAAGTGTGTCACTCTACTGTGTATTGGGACGTGATATAATTTATTTATCTAATAATGATCACCAACTTAGTCTCGACTGTTGAACCACCAACTAACCTAGGGTACCCATGTTTTGTTTTTTGTTCCAAAGGCAGCTAACTTTCAAGCTTACATTCAACCAATGTGGATTGTTGATGAGCCAATCTCATAGTTCAGTTACATTCAACCTGACATTCAACCATATTAACTAACTAGCATCGTTCCAAAGCCAGTTGACATTCAACTAAATTGGGTTTATCATTACACAAAAAAATTTACTATTACACCAAATTTAATGTATATAATTGGTGTAATCATGTTGTGATAATAAATGATATAACTATTTAGTTTATGTAAACAACTGAATGACAAATTGGGTTGTTGTCGTAATTTTGTATAATTATTTGGTGTAACTGTTTGGTTTATCAGAACACATGAGTAACTGTTTGGTGTATTTATAGGGCAATTGTAACTGATCGGTGTAATTGTGTCATTATAACGTTGATATAAATGAGAGAATAAGGAGAGAGAGTAAGATGAGAGAAAATAGGAGAAAGAGAGTGAGAGAAGAGAGAGATAAAAAAATCAAATCAAATCTGGTGCCATGTCATTTGGGCCCCAATAAAGACTCCAAATGACATGCTGCCGTGTCATTTGAGCTCCAAATTTGGTCCCAAAATTTGGTCAGTGTAGCATTACTCATATTATTTACTATGTTTCATGGGTAGACGTAAAGAATAAGGGGAATGCTATTTAGACCTTATTTGAAGACTTTATTTAGAGACTTAATTTTTGAAAATTTTGTATGTTCTCAAGATTTGTTGAAAATTTTTGTAAAGAATACGTAAATATCATATAAAATTTTTGAAAATTTTGTATGTTCTCAAGATTTGTTATTCTAACTTTAAGAAAAATGATAAAAAAAATTATAACTAAATTTTTATTTTTTTCTAGAATTTTGTAATTGAAAGTGATTTTTTAGTGATGTTTGAAAATTAAATTTTTTTAAATTAATTTTATGAAGATTTCACTTATAAATTATTGAATAAAATAAAAATAATTATCAATACACCAATTATATTAGAAACTTACTGTATTTAGGATTATTTAAGTCAATTGGAATAAGATTTAATATACTACGCTATAATATTTATTGTAAAGCATATTAAATTTTTAAAAATTCAATTTTTTCTTAAAAATATACTACAATCTAAACACGGTTTAAAAAATTTGTTGTGACTGAAGAATCATGTAAAAATATATAAACATTATTTTTTATCTTAAAAATGAAAGGGTTAAATATTTTGATGAAAAATAAAGTATACATATGTAGTCATAATGTTATTTTTGTAAATGAGATAAGTAATATTAGATTGATGGATTCTTTGAAAGTTTTTGTAAATATTTTATTAAAACTTATAATGATGCATATATTTTTTAAGAGTAATATAGTCAATCAAATTTTTTTATAAAAATTAACATTTATACATAGAGAATAGATAGTTAAAACTGACCTTAGATGTAATTTGGAGATTTAAATGCATAAGGTTATGATGGTAATTTAAATATTAAGCGTATAGTGGCCTTTTTAATTCTTTATGAGAGTAAAATAGTGAATTAAAAAAATTTCATCTTAAGATAATTTTATTGGTAGTATATATATATATACAATTTCATTTAAAAAGTTTCCAACTTAATGTTTTTGTAAATTACATTTTTGAATTAAAAGTATAGTCACAATAGACAAAAAATAAATAATTTTATCCTAAATAAATAATTTTATCCTTTCATAAGGGAGGAACATAACTTTTTTTTTTTTTTTTTTGAATTGAGCATTGAGTGCACTTAACTTTTCTTTTAGGAAAATTCGGAGGTCGGTCCCCCTTCTTGGACTTATTTGGTGATAAGTTTCTCAAATAAACTTGTTTAATATTAAGTCCATTTTGATTTTTATTGTCCAAAATATCCTTAGTAGTTATATTTAATTAAAACAATTTTAAAAACTACCAACTCCTAAATTTTAAGAGTTTGACTAACATTAAAATTCTATCTTTCTCTCATATTTATCTATTTTCATATTTAGAATAGTACTATTTATCTCTCTCTCTCTCTCTCCTTCATATATATCTACTAGTAATTGCCCGTGCCTGAAGGCACTGCGTTACTCGTAAAAAATGAACAAAAAATTCTCCAAAGCAACAACACATATACAAATACATATCTACATAATATAAGTAATAGAAAACAATTTTGAATTTATCAAAACATGAGGCAAAACAAAGAATCTGAAAATGTGGAAGAGTTTTAGTTCTACATAGCAATAGAGAGAACCAAAAAACATGAAAATTGATCTAAAAACTCATGGAGCAGTAATAAAATATATACACGCAAAGTTTATATCAAATAGTTAATAATAAAATGTTTCGCAGGAGCTTGCAAACAAAAAATTAAAGTGATCAAAAGAAAATTAAACCAAAGATAAGTCTTCAAGAATGAACTGGTATTTAGATGTGCTTTAGATGCATTTGTCTAGAGTCACCAAAGCCAAAGTTTTATATACATATTCCATCATTGAGAACCAGTCCAATGGTACTCTTTGTCTTATAAATGTTTTGTCTTCTTGAAGTCAATGATTCAAGTTCCCTCCCCCTTCCCCTTCTCCCCCCCCCTCCCCCCCCCCCCAAAAAAAAAAAAACCTGCAATCACCAATTTAAAAAAGTCATCAATTGACCTACACAGATTAACATTTACTCGAAATTTTCAAAATCAAGAAAGTAAAAAAAAACACTAATTGACCACAAACCAATTTAGAATTCCACTACTACTCATCTCACTTGCTCTACCCATGCCTCATTAAATTCAACAATGTTTGAATGTTGAATCCATGCTATCAACGCCATCTATATGTCTGATTTTGTCAAATACTGATGAAACAAACAGAAATTGTTGCATCTAAGTCAATTTATAGATGAAACAAATAGAAATTGTTGCATCTAAGTCAATTTATAGATGATCAAACTACTTTGTCCATGTAGTGCCCAATGTTTATCCATACCAAATCCAACCCTTACAACACCCTTCCTAAAGAGGGAGGATAGAGATTGGAGAGAGATGCGCTAGTTTCTAGATTCAGCGAGTGAGCCAATGACTATTTTTCTTCTCTTTGGCGTTCTGTCAATCACCTAGTATGCATTAGTGAGTGGTCCCAATGAACCCTGAATCATATTGTGAATTCGAGCTGTAGGAGCAAATGGAAGCAAAACTTAACCCTCATTTGACAACTTAAATGCACTGGATTATTACAATACACAAAACCCATCAAATGAAAGAAGCAACCCAATCCAATCAAATAACCATACCACACAGCACTTCGAAATACCAAAAACTCATAACAAAAATAAATGGAAGCTTACATTTATACTGACATAATTATATGATAGTTGAAAATGAAGACACATAGCATGTATCTTTAAGGCATATCCAAAGGAATATACGAAAATAACAAACCATTTTTGGTGTGTGTTCTATCTTATTCTCTTTTCATGTGTTCTGAGTGCATGTGTAGTGTTGAATATAGATGTTTGGAAAGAATTAAATAAGCAATCAATTTATATTTGTAGAAATAGTTATGTCGTCCATTTTTCGGTGGTCTGGGGTTGCAACAGGGGTGACTACACGCTCAATTTCATAAATTAAATATAATTAACAACAATTTTAATAAAAATCAATAATTTTTTTTTAAAAAAAAAAACTCGATTAGCCTACACATTTCATAAACCCATCTTCCAATTTCATCAAAATAAACACCAAAACCCTATTTCATAAAACTAACACACAACAATCAAGTCAACATCCAATTTCATGCGATTAACAAAATTCTTCTCCAAATTTAAAAAAAAAAAAAAATAGGAAATTTAATGAGTAATCTATTACCCATCTCCAAAATTCTTAAAATACCGAAAAAACGATAAGTAGAACACAAAAAACAAAAAATAAAAAACCAATAAAATTTCTAAAAATAAAGAAAAATGAATTTAATTCACAACGAATTTAACGGTTCATAATTGATAGGCATGGTCAAAGAAAGAACAACCCAAAACACACTAATATCATGTCACGATCCCATCCTAGAATTACACCCTTATTCACTCCCCCAACCTTAAGCAATATAAAAAAAAAAATATTTATTGATTCACCTATTAGCCTTCTACATAATTCTGAAGTATCGGAAAAGCAATAAATAGAACACACAAAAAAAAAAAAAAGACGAACAAAGTGAAATTTAAATTAAAAGAAACAATCTGACCTTCAAATGCACTTTAGTAGTTCATAAAAAAATCTCAATTCATAACATACCAGACAATAATTAAAACACAAATGCTGAAGTAGATAGAATTTCAAGAGCAATACTATAGCGTATGAAAACCTTAGACATTGCAACAATTCATATGAAGATACACATGTATACATAACAGCATATGAAAACCACATTCAAAAACATCAAACATATAGTCAAAATATTTGTCACATGCTAGATTGACAATAACACAAAGAATTACCCAAGGCAAAAGAAACAGTGAAGTTCAAGATTACACCACCAATGACATAAATTGCGTTTCACGCCCATAGTGACCAAAAAAAGAGTTTAACAGTGATATTCAATCAATAAAATGTACTACACCCAAATCAAAAACTTTTCAGTTGCAGAAAAAAAATATTTCTTATTAGCAATAACCAATCAAATCATATGTACAAAGTTAAAAGTGTCCTACTTCAGGTTTGATACAAACTCATACACAACCTCCTGGTCAATATTTTGAAGGGGAAAGAAACAAAAGAAAGAAGAATTAGCACTACCTATAGCTTAACAACGCCTTTCCTACAATGGAGAGTAATGTGTTTCGACTCATTTGGTGTGTGTGATTGTCTATGGTTAGTCTTGAAATCAACAAAGAGAGAGAGCACAGAACAAACTATAAAAGTATGGGAACAAAACCCTAGCATTAACACCAAGAAATAAGAGAAAAATGTATGACAATTTACATTACCACTCAATAACTTGTCAACTCGACATCCAATTTCAAAATTAACACTCAATTTCTATCAAAATAAACCTAACATTCACTTTCAAACCCTTACATTCAATAAAAAACCTAATATTTCATTAAATTATGAGATTAACACCCAACGTCCAATTTTATTGAAATAAACTAACATTTAATTTCAACTCAACATCTACAAACTCTATTTCACGAAATTAACACCCATTATGAATCAAACTAACTATAATATTCAATTTCATGAAAAAATAACACCTAATTTCAATTTCATGAAAAATTAACACCCAAATTAACACCAAATCTAAAATTGACACCAAAAACTGTGTGCTCAACTGTGTGAATGTGTGCGTCTGTGTATATGTGTGTGTGATATGTGTGCGTGCCTCTGTGGATGTGTGTGTGGGTCTTGAATGATGTGCTATTGTGTTGTGTGTTTGTGTGTGTGTTGTTGTTTGTATTTGTGATTGGTGTGAGTTGTGTGTCTGCGATGTGTATGTGCGTGCTATGTTGGTGTGTGTGTGTGTGTGTGCGTGCTATGTGAGACAAAGAGAGTGCGAAGAGGAACGGTAAGGAGAGAGAGAGAGAGAGAGAGAGAGAGAGAGAGAGAGAGAGAGAGAGAGAGATAGAGGTACCAGGGCTATTTGTGTAACACCCCTCCCTCACATGGCAAGATATTGTCCGCTTTGGGCCCACTGGCCCTCACGGCTTTGTTCCTCCCAGTACCCTTGGGAAAATGCGTCTTGCCAAGTAAGGCTAGAGGCTTACATATAAAGCCCAGCAACTCCCCCTCCCTAGCCGATGTGGGACACCAGGACTGCGCATCCTTAACAGGAACCTCACAATTTGTCGTCGGCCATTGGTTGAACGGCGGTGGGTTGAGTGAGAGGTAGGAGAGTGGTCTTCTAGAAAAGAGAGACAGATACACCGGGGGGTGCGACAGAGAGAGAGAGTGAGGGAGAAGGGGCTGAGTTGGGTCTTTATCTGCAGAGGAGAGAGAGAGAGAGAGAGAGTTTGGCTTGGATTGGAGTGCTTGGGGTGCCGTGTGTGTGCAGCTAAAATGGGCGGAATTTGGGTTTTGGTTCGGATTGAGAAAAATTTGAGAGATTTAGGAGGAGAAAGACGTGAGTCAGGAAATGTTGTTGGACGGGAAAACAAAATTCAGTAGTCACTATAGACCGTCGGATCTGTATGTATGAGACGATTTGAACCGTCTTCTATGTTAGGATTACATTGTCCATTGAATATGTTTATGTTTTATCTCAAAACGATCTGGACCTCTCTTTGTCTCCAAAATTCAAATTCAACTCTACTTTATTATATAGATATAATAAAATACAATACAATTCAAATCTCAAAAAATAAACAAAATGACTTTTACTTTTCGCGTTTGAGAACTTTTTAAATTTTACTTCAAATTTAATCGGACGGTTAATATTAACTCCCCAAATTTAATAGGAAAAATAGGCTCCTAAAAGTGTGTTTAATGTGACTTTTTAAAAATGCTTCTAGAACTTTTAACTTCTCATAAATACTTTTAAAAAAAATAATGTTTGGAACCGCTCCATCACCACCACTACCACCACCCCCTCACTGCCCCACCACCACCGCCATTCCACCACCAAACTATCCCCCCCCCCCCCCCCACCACTACCCCCTCCACCATCACCACTACCACTACCACCACTATTGCCACCACCATTTTTGCCACAACAAGCACCACTGCCGCTGTAACCACCATACCACCGCCCCATCATTACCCCCACCATTACCACCACTACCACTATCGCTGCCACCCTTCCACCACTTCTGCCACAACAACCATCACCACTGCCTCCTACCATCACCACCACCACCTCTATTGCCCCACCACCACCACCTTCACCCTATCACCACTGCCAGTGTCCTACCACCACTACCCCTACTGCCCCACCACCACCCCCACGACCATCACCACTACCACCACCGCCATTATTGCCCACCACCACTACCACTGCTTATTCTCACTATAATCGGTGTTTAAATTCATTTCTTTCTCCTCTATATATGTTTGTGATTTGATTTTAGGTGTGAATACAATATATTTATTGTTGACCATTTTTTTTACCATTTTGTGCCTTCAGGCACAAGTAATAACTAATATATGTATATAGTAACATTAAAAAAAATAGTAACATGAACAGTAACATTGTCAAAAAAATATATATAGAGAGAGAAATTTGAATTCATATCTTCATTGATATTAAATTAATGGATAACAATTTTCAAGTTAGAAAACTAATTTAAAATTGCTTTCAAGGAAGGGTATTTTTGAGTTTTAAAAAAATTGTGGACTTATCTACTTATTAGTAAGATTAAAACGGACTTATCCCCAAATAAGTTTTCTTGATGGATTAAACTTATTATAAGTCACTTAAGGAGGATTCAGCCCCAATTTTTACCTTTTTTTTAGAGGCATATATTGCCACCAAAATTTCGAAGTTTCAATGGTTAACTTTTTTTCAAACAATTGGGTGGAATGACAGATAGACAGACTCTTAGGCGGCGTTTTAATAGGCTTTTGCGAGCAGGTTCATGGGCTAGGTTTCGGGTTTGAGGGCAAATCCAAGCACTTTTTTGATGGATATTGGGCTCAGGTTCGGACGGGCCAACTATCAAACTTTAGGCCTATTTTTTCGAGAAATGAGACCTATGGACACCCCTAAGGAGAAAGCTGAGGCATTATTAGCGAGCAACAAATGTGTGAATGTTATGAGAGCATTTTCGTAATAAATAAAAAAATAATAATATTAGTTTGGACTAAAGAACAAAAAAAATTTGTTGGGTTAGATCTAATGACTTAAAAAATTTATGCATGTTTGGATTGTGTAAGAAACATCTCTATTTTCAAGAAATTTGGATTAAAAAAAGGCCAAAAATTTGAAAACACCTTTAACATGTTTTTTGTTTTTTCATTTGCATAACAAGTTTTGGAGAACAACGAAAACACTTTTTTTTGGATGAATAATGATACGTAGAATTAAAAATTAGATTTAAAAAATAGACTTGATAATCATAACTATTGAATAGATCGTGAATCTTAATAAATATTAGAATCCACAGTAAAATTAATGGTTGTAATTTTTAATTCTATTTTTTAAATTCATGTAATATTATTTTTTTTGGATTGCACAACAAACTCTTTTCTCTCTCTCTCTTCTTTTTTTTTTGGTACTGTTTCTCTCTCTTCCTTTGAATGCCTACCGGCTACCAGTCCTCTCTCCTCTTCTAACCACAACCAGTCATCTCTCCTCATTTCAACACCAACCAGTCATCTCTCCTCGTTTCAACACCAATCATGCCTCTTTACAACGGCGTCTTTCCTCATTTCAACACCAACCAGTCCTCCTTACAACGGCTTCTTCTTACCTTCTCCGGTCTTCGGTCGACGACAAAAGTCTACTCCTGTCGGATTCAAGCTCTGAAGATGTAGTTAGACATCGGCTCTCGATTTTTTGTTCGACTGGTAACCATAGACATGATTTGTAAAATTAACATTATTTTAGAATTAAAATTAATGATACTAAAAATAAGATAGACCTAAATTAACATTGAATAAAATAATACGAAAAGATATGAAAATATTTAACTTAAATAAACATATAGCACATGATCGAAATGAATGACAAAGACGGACTCATATAGTAATCTTAAATGATTAGGACATAAAGCTTAGTTTGATTTGGTTTGTGTTGCTCTTAAAAATTAGTCAATTCAATTAAAATTTCACATTTTAAATGTTTTATAGGATACTGTCCAAGCATATATATATATTTTTTTACTATAGGATGGTAATTTATGTTAGTTTTTATAAAGTTAATAATTTGAAAACTTTGTATATAAAACAGTCAATCTAATCGACATTTCTGTTTTTATTATTTTTTGAATTACTGTCCAAAAATGTTTTACTGTTTTCTATGTTATACAACTGTTTTTTGAATTGTATAACCAAACAAGTTCTGCAATATAAAAAATATAAAAATTCTGATACGTAAAAATTCTGATACGTAAAAATTCTATCAAGTTGACAGGCCTTTTAGAACCTTTCCTATTTTTATTGGTGGAGACTGTACTGGTTTGATACCTTATCCTTGGAATTCCAGCCAAATCTTGTGCCTTTTAATACAGCCACTTTTTCCAAATGTTGGGTCATTAACGAGAGAGAGAGAGAGAGAGAGAGAGAGAGAGAGAGAGAGAGATACGTAGAGAAGAGAGAAATGGAAAAGAGAGGAACACAAAGTAGACAAAGGGTGCTGCTAGTCGTAGCTCCATACCAGGGGCATATAACTCCGATACTTCAGATAGGCTCAATCCTTCACGCCAAAGGCTTCTCCATCACAATCGCACACGCTGAATTCAACCCTCCTCATTCTTCTAATCATCCTGAATTCGTCTTCGTACCCCTATCCACCAACTTATCCGACTATGAGATCCCCTCCACGTTCTTGTCAACTATGAATGTCAACTGCAAAGAACCACTCGAGACATACGTGGTCCAAACATTGGAGAAACAAGAGCCACGTGATCGAGTCTGCTGCATCATCTATGATTCATTGATGTACTTTGCAGAAGCTGTGGCTGCTGATCTCAAGATTCCAAGTATACTCTATCGCAATAGCAGTGCTTCCTATGTTCTAGCTTGCCATGCCACTCCTCGCCTTCATAAACAAGGTTATATTCCCGTGCAAGGTACGTATGTATACCTCTAGTAGTGTTAAACTATCATCTGTTTTAAAAACTTAAGGCTAGTAGAAGGGTACAAAGAACAATTCTAACTTAACTCTTCATTTTAACTACTCAAATATATTTACACTAATTATTTCTCGTGCCTAAAGGCACAGAATAATAAAAAAAATAGTCAACAATAAACATATTTGTATTTATTCCCAAAATCAAATTACAAAGATAGAGGAAAGAGAAAGAAATTTAAGCACCGGTTGTACTTGAGGCGAGCAGTGATAATGATGGTGGACGACAGTGGTGGTGGGAGATGGTGATGGTGGTGGTGGGGTAGTTGTGGGGTGGTAATGGTGGTAGCGACGATGATTTTTCTAGAAGAGGTGGTGATGGGGTGATAGCGGTGGGGGGAGGGGGGGTGGTAGGGTGGCGGTTGCGGTGATGATGGTAGTGGTGGGGCGATAGGAATGGTGGTAGTAATGATGGTGGTGGTGGGGTGACGGGTGTGGTAGTGGTGGTGGCGTGGGACAATGGTGGTGGTTGTTGAAGCTAAGGTGGTGGTGTGGTGGCGATAGTGGTAGTGGTGGTGGTGGTGGTGGTAGTGGTGGTGGTAGTGGGGGTAGTTGTGGTGGTGGGGTGGTGGGGTGACAGTGGGGAGGCGGTGGCACAGTTCCAAATACAACTTTTTTTTTTCAAGTACTTATGAGAAGTTATAAATTCTAAAAGTACTTTTAAAAAGTTACCCAAAACACACTCTTATGGGCCTATTTTTCCTATTAAATTTTGGGTGTTAATATTAGCCGTCAGATTAATTTTAAAGTAAAATTTAAAGAGATCTCAACCGCGAAAAGAAAAAGTCATTTTGTTTATCTTTTGAAATTTGAATTGTATTGTACTTTATTATATATATATTACATTTTTTAGTTTAGAGAGTCATTTTTACAAGTTTACTTTAATCACACTTTCTATTTTTACTAATTATTTCAACTAACTTTCAGCAATTTGATAGGGATTGCAACATAGAGAGAGAGAATTTGAAGAGGTTTAATGGCTCTCCAAATTTTAAAAACAATTTGGGTGAAATGGAAAATAAAGTCTTTCAAAAAAAAAATTTTGGAAAATAAAGAGTAGGATAGAGAGTGGGTGGAGAGCTTTTTTTTGGTATTTGGCTAAATAAAATAGCTAAAAAATGGAGAAATGAAAAGTGGGTTAGAGTTGCTCCAAATTATTTATAATATAAAACATGACAGACTTCAATAAGTCTATTCGACGGTCTCAAATAGACTCATCCAACGGTCATCAACAATCCTCTCAAAATCATGAATATTTACACTTGAACAAATAGCATTATTGAATTGTATTGCTCTAAAGATGATGCAATTACAGAGTCTATGTCGAATGAACTGGTGCCGGAGCTTCATCCCCTCAGGTTCAAGGATCTACCCTTTCGACAAATTTCAGATGCTCTACTACAGTTAATTGCAAATGGCAACAATGTAAGATCTTCTGCAGCCGTTATATGCAACACCAATGACTTGCTTGAGCATTCACAACTGTCACAGCTCCAGGAAGAATGCCAAGTCCCAATCTTCTCAATAGGCCCTCTGCACAAAATGGCTCCAGCCTCCTTAACCACTAGCTTACTAAAGGAGGACACAAGTTGTCTTGCATGGCTTGACAACCAAGTTCCTAATTCAGTTATATATGTGAGCTTGGGAAGCATAGCAACGGTGGACAAGAAAGAGATAACTGAAACAGCTTGGGGACTGGCCAACAGTGGCCAACCATTCTTGTGGATTCTGCGTCCGGGCATGGTTCTTGACTCAGAAGATGCCTCAGACAAATGGCTTGATCTCTTGCCCGAAGGTTTTGAAGAAAGAATCAGAGAAAGAGGTCTGATAGTAGAATGGGCACCTCAAAAGGAGGTGCTGTCACATAGTGCAGTGGGAGGGTTTTTTAGCCACGCCGGTTGGAACTCCGCCTTGGAAAGTTTATCTGAAGGTGTTCCAATGATATGTCGGCCATGTTTCGGAGACCATCAGGTAAATGCTAGGCACATCACTTATGTGTGGAGGGTAGGCCTTGAAATGGATCTTGTGTTGGAGAGAGAAGGAATCGAGAGAGCTATAAGAAGACTTATGGTGGAGAAAGAAGGTGAAGAAATGAGGCAGAGAGCAATTGATATGAAGCAAAAAATCATAACTTGTGTGCAAAAAGGTGGTTCTGCAGACAATTCCTTGAACGATTTGGTAGAGCTCATCTTGTCAAAGTCACCATGAATGCCAAAATGACATTGCCACCTTGATTGAGAGTTGAAGCTGGAGAATAATAAAATATTATGTGAAATGTATTATGTTGTGTTGACCTAATTAAAGAATAAAAGATGTTTATGGAGTCGTTTCCTACTACCTTTCTATAGTAATATTTCAAATTATATCATTTTCGTATTGTATTATTTTAAATTAAATTGTATCCGTCAGATCAATATTTGTATTAATTACTCGTTTCTATTTATGGTGCATATGGAGTAACATTTCAACAAATCTTTTTTCTTTCTTTTTTCTTTAGCACTACTTCTATAATCTTAGGAGCACTAGCTGGCACCATGTTTCTTCTAAGAGCGATGCTATTGAGACCTAATTTACTGACCTAATTTGCTGACTTAATTCATTATGACCTTTAGATTGACTGTGGGTTCCATCAAACATTGGAACTTGGTGTTAATCCAATGGTTCCAATGAAACCACGTCATTAGGTCAACAAATTATGTCAGATTTTTAGGTCCAAATAGCATTTTCCTTCTTCTAAACATCCATTGCTTATCCTTTTACCATGGTTCCTTGCAAATCTGATGGTCTTTGTGCCCTAGCTCCAAAATCATTCAAGTCTCGGCCCCACAGGCAGAGGATTGATGGATCTGCAATGTAAGCTGTCAAGTAATAGCAATGTAATTAATATTTATTTTTTTAGTTTTTTAATGCAATAACCGTTGACTTTTTAAATCGATAATAGTTTAAAAAATATTAAAATAATAAATGAAAAATAAGTACAATAAAAGAACAATATCAAATATGGTAAGTATAATAATAATTAACTTTGTCCAATAGTACAAGTTCAAAATTTATAACACAATTTGTTCATATTTATAATTTTATGGGTAACGATACTATAATTGTGGGCATATTTACGATATTTTTGGCAGAATTTAAATTATTTGTGGGTAAGTTATCACCATTTGTGTTAGAATTACAACAATTGAGTGTAATGATATCACAATGCATTTACAAGTTTAGAGAAAGAGCATTTACGATTTCTTTGGTCAATATTACAATAATGAAGAGAACATTTACGAAAAAAAATGGTCAAATTAACAATTAATTCATCAAATTAACAAAAAATTAATATTTAATTTCATCTAATTAATATTTAATTCATCAAATTAACATTTAAATTTAACTAATTAATATCCAAATTAATATTCAAATTCTCCCAATTAATATTCAATCCACCTAATTAACATTCATTCATCCAAAACTATAATCCAATAAACACTCATTTCATCAAATCAACAAGAATTTAATATTCAATTTTATTCATTCAATATTCAATTAATCAAATTAACATTAAATTAAAATCCAAATTAAGGGGCAAAATGAGATTTTCCCTATATTTAAAGCAAAAAAAGCCTCCCCATGGAACCTAACTCCTAACCCATCTCCCCAATCTTCAACGTCGTTTCCAACCTTGCCTCTAACCTTAACTCTAACCCTAACCCTAACCCTAGTCTCACCACTTTTCTTCTATTTTTTTTTTGTTAAGCCCATATAGGACCAAAAAAAAAACACTTCATTTGGTTCTACATATCGTGGAATACGCATCAATCAAAAAGCAGTGGTCAGTGGGCATTCCACCATTCATATTTCTTGAAAATGAAATTGATAAAAAATAATCTTGATTTTGTTGTTATATAATGTAACACGTCATCACTCATCCAAAAGAAAACTTTCTGATATATTTTACTGCTCTCATCCATCCAATCGATAATGACATCAAAAATTATGTCAATAACCGTTTCCTGACTTCCTCTTTACTTTTATGAGGAAATATTATTGTATTCCAAGTAATAATAGGCCCGGAAACTTTCAACATTTTTCAACCACCAACTAGTGTTCTGTTTTTTGTTCCAAAGGCATCTAACATTCAATAAATGTGACTGTTGATGAGCCTATCTCATAGTCCAACCTGACATTCAACCATATTAAGTAACTAGCATCGTTCCAAAGGCAGTAACATTCAACCATATCTTTATTTCTTTTAAAAAAAAACACTTCATTTGGTTCTACATATCAATGATATCATGGAATACGCATCAATCAAAAGGCAGTGGTCAGTGTGCATTCCACCATCCATATTTCTTGAAAATGAAATTGAAAAAAAAAAAGACTAATTATGTTAAAGGTCCCCAAATGAAATATAGTCTCTAATATTTCAATTGCATCATTTTGGTCGTTGAAGTATTTAATATGTTTCTATGTGATCATTCAAATTGACAATATCTAAATTGCTAACGATTCTTGATCATAAACTTGTCACGTGATACCAAAATATGAGTAAAAAATAATTTGGATAACGGTGAGAGGAATATGAAGACAGAATATAAGAATAAATGGTCAAATTTTAAATGAATAATAAAATCAAATCAAATCTTTACATATTTGAAAATAAATAAACTGTCAATTAGTTATGCATTACCTAAGGAAGGATAATTAAATAATACAGGAAAAAAAAAAAACTGAATTGTGTACCTATTTTTTTTCTATTTTTTTGGGGGGGAGGGGAGGGGGACTTAAACCCTTGACCTTAGGAAGGCAAATCCTTCACAAGGTAAGGAGTATCATTAGACCAAAAGTTCATTGATTGATAATTACACAAAAGAATTTATCACTACACCAAATTTAGTGTATATAATTTTGTATAATTGTTTGGTGTAACTGTTTGCCTTATTAGAATACATGAGTAATTATTTTGTGTATTAAAAGATAATTGTAATTGATTTGTGTAATTGTGTCGTTATAACGTTGATATAAAGAGGGAGAATAAGAAAAAAGATTCATGATGAGAAAAAATAGGGGTACAGAGTGAGTGAGTGAGAGAGAGAGAGAGAATAGGGACTCAGACTTGTGTTGTACATTCCACTGTGACGATGGTACATGCCACAATGAAGGGTAAATTTCACATTGGCACACGTATGTAAACATGAGTGCAGTTCAATAACATCTGTATAACACAAAGTTTCTCTTTTATTTGATGATTTATAAGGTATTTTTATTGAATAATTTCTGTTAATCAATCGTAATTTTATGGATTGATCACAATCAATTTGTAAATGTTAATATTTCAAAAAAAAATTGAAAGTAAATTATCATATTTTTTGTAATCGGTCTACCATTATTAGATCGATCACAATCCATCTCTTGTCCTTCACAATTTACTTGATCAATTCCACTCCTTTTGAAAATCGAACAAAGTTACAACTATGATCGATCGTAATAATACAGATCGATCAAACTTTTCCCCAACAAGCCCCCACATTCATCCATCTTGTTGCAACTTATCTGAAAATATCAATCGATCATTTTACATTATGATCGATCATAATATGCTTTCAACTTTTAATGCACTTTATAATCGGTTGCCCTTTTCTTCTCTTCATTTTACCATTGCCTTTTCTGTACTGTACTATTATTTCATTTATCGACATAGTTGTTAGTATCGTACTATACACGATACGTATTGTACGATACGTTACCATACAGTGGTAAAAAGATACGAATCGTAGTTTTGTATTATTTTTGCGTTGTATCGTCCGATACACGATACGTTTTTATGATACGATACGCGCACAGACTGTTTAATTTTTTTTTTTATGGAATGACGTCGTTGTGTTAAGGAGACTGATTTTTTTATCCCTATAGCCACTGAAACGACGTCGTTTCAATGGCTAGGGTTTACAAAAAAAAAATAAAAATCTCTCTTTTCTCTCCATTCTTCGATGTCTTCTTCACTGTCTTCTGGGTGTTCTTCACGACGACGAAACACAGCAGCCCCAAGTCTCTCTTTTTTCTCTGTTCTTCACAACGATGATTCCTAACCCCTCTCTCTCTTCTCTCTGTTCTTGATGCTTCAAGACGACGAGCCTAGTCTCCGTCTTTTCTCTGTTCTTTATCGACGAAGCTCTGTTTCTCTTGACGAAGCCCATTGTCTCTCTTTTCTCTGTTTTTCATCGACGAAAGCAACAAAACCTAAGAAGCCATCGAAGCAGCCAAGCCCACTGTCTCTCTTCTCTCTCTCTAGTGGGAACTTTGCATTATAATATTAGTGAACTATGTTGATGACTTGAATAGTTGATGGAATATTAATGAAATGATATATTTTTATGAGTTTATGATTTTTTTTCAAAGATATATATATTTTATTATTACACGATACAATACGATATACTATTTTTTTAAAAACGACACGTCTTCTGATACACAAGTATTCTTATCGGTACTGAAGTGCTCCCCATGCCGTCTTCTCGGCGTCTTATTTTGGAGTTGATCTTGTACCAAAAGTACTTTGCCTACAATAAAAAACTTCCAAAGAAAACATAAAGCTTTGAACATTTATCCAAAAAAAATCAGTCACATAATTGAGCTCTCGATAAACCACGAAATATGGAGACATTCAAATCACACATTAATTCATTGATCTTCTGCCAAATCAAATGTGTACCAGATTTTCCATTGAACTTGGACTCTACCCATAATAATCATACCTCACCACTTTTCTTCAAAACATCCCTTGCTCTTCTTTTGATAAATTTCACTGACACACCTTAGATTTAATGGACACCCTTTCTAGTTTTTGAAATATTACTATATGTTTCTGTTAATTTTTTTTTATTAACAGATCTAATAAAATCCATAATTTTACTAAATTATCTTTATTAAAACTCGCATTTTATTTAATTATACTTATTCAAATGAATACAAAATTAATCTATTATTTTATCAAATTGAACTTTAATTTTGTTTGATTAATATTCAATTTTATCTAATTAATATTTTATTTTATCAAATTAACACTAAATAAATATTCAATTTCATCAAATTAGCACCAAATTAATATTAAATTATTATTAAATTTTACTAAATTAACATTCAATTCATCCGATTAATATTCAATTTTATTAAACTAAATTAAGATAAAATTGATCTTAAATTTTATAAAATTATAATTTTATTTCATCAAACTAATATAAATAGACACCAAATTAATATTTAATTTTATCAAATTAACCCTAAATTAATATTTAATTTCATCAATGTAACATCCAATTTAATTATCAAACTAATATAATTTTTTTGATTGAATTTCAAATTAATATTCAATTTCATCAAATCAATATCAGATGATCGTTCAATTTTATAAAATTAACATTCAATATTTGAATTTAATATTTAATTTTATTCAATTAATATTATTTTTTAAAATTAACACCATATTCACATTTTATTTGATCCATTTTTTTGATAGAAAACATTCTATTTACTTAAATTAATAGTAAAATGATGTTTACTGCTACTTTAAATTTATTTTTTTATGACCAAGTGTAAATTTGACAATTTAAAAGAGAATAAACCATCACGTCATATCTTTTTTGTTTGTCAATAACGACGATAGGGATAATTTGTGAAATATATATATAAATTATGAGAGTGTACAATAATATGATTGTTGGTATCGAAAAATCAATGTGGACCCATCTAACATTCAACCAATGTGGACAGTTGATTTTCTAAGAGCACTTTCAACAAAGTTTTATATTTTAGTTATTTAAAAGTGTATTTTTTTAACTTTAATTACTTATTTTTTTAATATATATTTCAACCTGATATTCAAGCAATGTAGACAATTGATGTGCCTATCTCATAGTTCGACAGTTAGACTGCTAACATTTCTTTCCAACGCTAGGCACCTAACATTGAACCCATATCTCTATGGGTGGGTTATTCTCGCTTTTTAAATTTTTTTTATCCTATTTAATTATTTTAATTCAAACTATTAAGTTCATCTCAATAATATCAACACAATTTTAACTTATTATATATACAATGATCAAAATTTTATTTTGGTGTCTTTTTTGATACGAAAATATTTCAGAAGCAGAATAACAATTAATAATTATTTTTAAAATATTAATCAAAATATCTTAAAACATCTCAAAATATTTCAAAAACATTGGTAAAAATATATCAAAATAACTCGAAATAATATAGGTAAGTTCGGAACATTGAAATTTCGATTCAATTATTATTTTGTTTCGGTTTTCTTTGACATATATTTAATAGTTTAATTGAATGGGTATAAATGCGGTGAATTTAATAACAAATAGGGTGAATTTAGTAGTTTAAAATAAAATTATTAAATGAGATGAAAAAAAAAAGATTTAAGAGGTGAGAATAGTCCCACCCTATTTATATCTGACATAAAATACAGACATAATGATGTGGAGGATGATGTGGCATTGACATGTCATTAATTTTGCCACCTCAACATTTCTTCTTTGTTTTTTAGTTTTTAATTAACCCTTATTTTGTACTCTCCTCCACGTCTCTCCACTGTCCAGCCATTCCAACGAGCAAAACCACAAGCAGACCTCCATCTCCGACAAAACCATCTCCATCTCCATCTCCGACCAAAACCAGTTTTGAGTTTCTCTCAGTTTTGAGTTTCTTAACCAATTAGAGTCGACATGTTATGGAGGACTTTCCATTCTTTGATTTTAAAGACCGAACAGTTTGAAGACCATACACGAAAACGTGTATTTATGAAATCGTTCAGGTGGAACTTGGGAGGGTCTGATTTTAGTGCGACACATGTAGAAGTTGGATGTAAAAAGGGAAAAGAATGGAGCTTGGAAGAGGTGGAAGATCAGTTGTCCTCAAAGTGTTCGACGAATTGTCTCACAGAAGTTTACTTTGAGTTTCTGTCATGTTTGTACTGTTATAATAGAGGTGTAAAAGTGTTTGTTATTTGGTCATTAGAAATTCAGATAGTCATGTGGTAGCAACTGCTGCTGCATTTTATAATAGAGGTTCGAACATGCAGGCGGAGTGCAAAGCATCGTTGGATGGCATTCGACTGGCAGTTCAGCACAGCCTGGGAGATTATCAGATTTACATTGAATCTGATTCGAATGTGCTTGTGCAGATGGTATTGGGGAAGGTAGTTGTTCATTGGAAGTGCAAATCGGTTTTAGATCAGATTTGGGATTTGTTTAAAAGTCTTAATATATGTATTCCACATGTATACAGGAAAGCGAATTTTGTGGCTGACTATCTTGCTAACAAAGCAGTCCAGGATGGATAAGCTGGGCATGCAGCAAACAATCATAGCAAAGCTGAATGCAATTTTGTTACATGAAAGAGGATTTCTTGTAATTTTGAGTTCTTGGTTTTTAAAGTGTAATTCAGTAGATTGTCTTGAAGGATTAAAGCCAACTTGTGGCTTATCCTCTTTGATTCTTGTAAAATTTTCTATTACTCAATAAAATTTTCCTTTTTCCAAAAAAAAAAAGTGTTTGTTATTTGGATTGATGGAGTTGTTGTTTTTGCCTAACAAGTCAATGCTAGTTCTGGATATGATATAAAATGTTGCTTCTTTAATTAACAAAATGCTGCATAATTCTTTCTTGGATTGCATCCCATAAAATCAAGAACTATCAAATGACCAATTACAGCCTTTGAGTTGTATCAAAAATTGTAGTCTACTTGTTTTTCCAACAAACACTAGACCAATACAACTATGAGAAGAGCAAATCAACAGCAAATACTATAATTTTCCTCTAGCAATATGAGACAATCTTCCTCTTGTAAACTGAGACAATCTTCCTCTTGCAAAATGAGATAATCTTTATCCTTTTCAAACCTGCCAATAGGAACAATAATATAATCAAGTACAATAATAAAATTAGAGCATTTGATTTGAAAGCTATTTTTTCAACTCACCAAATCTACTTTTCATTGGATGTTGGTGCCGAAGACATAATTGGTAGCTCTGGAACATCTAAAATTTCTTTGGAGCTGGAACAAGGTATATTGTACATGCCATATTCACCATTCCAACTTTGATATTGGTTCTGCTAAATGAAAAAAAAAAAGGACCTCTTTTAGTGAGACCCCATAACCTTGATATCAATAAGATAATAAAAAAAATAATTCTCACATTATTGAGTGGACTAAGACTGATAATTACATATGTTTAGAGTTACTAGTTAATGCACACGTGCGTTGCACGTGGATCATTTTAAATTATAATTACAATTTTTTTTTGGCAGGTTAAGTTTTTTTAGAGTAGTTGAGTATGTGTGCATAGATGATGTCTTACTTAAATGATCAAAATTGAATGAAAGATAGAGTGAATCGAATCCATAAGTTTATAACTTATTTGCTTCAAGAAATATCTAATTTATCACAAAAACAAATTCTACTATTAACAATCCATTTCTTTGACATAAATAAAGGTCATTTTTCCTGTAAATCAACCTTTTAACATAAAACCAGAGCATGAACAGTAAAGTAGGTAAAATAACATCACATCTTTATACCTTCACTTATGGAAAACATTTATACAACATATGAGAGCCTTGCAAAGTGGCACATTGCAACTTCCTCAATAATGTTCATCTTTTATCTTCTTTGATAGCTCGTCTTCATAAAAGTTCCAGCATTAGTATTTTCCATAACATAAATGAGAAAATGGACATTATTGGGCTTCAAATAAATGAAGTATTGATCCCTCCCTGTTCAATTGGAGTTAGCTATAGAATCCACTTTTTCTATGCTTTATTGCCTATACGACTTTCGAGATTCACTTAGCCCCTTGACCTCTTTTCTCAACAAAAACGCTTTGCAGGCAAGTCAATCAAAGTCGGAGCGGGGAGGGAAAAAACCATCTAATTAGTGTCCCTAATTTGAAAAATTACTGACAAACAATTAAAATTTGATCTGCATTGTGAAACACATCATCAAATTCATATGGCTAATTAAGCCACTAAATCAAGAATAGTTCAATAAGATCACTTCTATGTAAATGCAACTGAGGCTAAATTCTCTAGAAATAGGTATACTCACTTACATTTTCACCTATTCCCATAAATATGGTAATTCTAAGCTAATGTGCATTGCAAGTACACTATTCGAGTGATATAAATGAACATGGAAATGGCTTAACACAAACAGAGGCTCCCATGGTTTACGCAAACATAACAACAAACTAAGTTTAAACATCAATTTTTAGATTCATATGATATTGACATAACAACAAATGTATATAATATCACTTAAGAAACACCAACTAAAGAAAAGCAACAAACTAAGGTTATGAGAAACCAACACCACTAACACTAAATACCACTCAACTAATCCACAACATAAATATTCTCCAACCAACTCAGTAAATTCATGCCTTACAAAGATCCACCTATTGAAACAATATTCCACATCACAAACTAATGTTCCTAAAATCTGGCCTTTAATGAAAAATCCACTGCATGCCTTTCAATATTTTTATAAAACAATCATAAGATAAACTTGCTTAACATAAAAACAGAGATATAGAGATGGATGGCACACCAATTCAAACACAAAAGAAAATATGTATTGTGTCAAGTGCTGTAAAATAAAGTAAACTATCAATATGAAATACAAAGCCCCACCAAAGATTGTGTTCCACATGAAAATTTTAAATTATGTCATCTGATTTAGTAAAACATAAATTGCAGAACAAAGAAAGGAAATTTCAGAGTAGAGAGAACAGGACAACAACTGTGGCAATACAATGCATTAAGCATCAGTCCTAGTAAAAAATAAATTGCAAAGGCAATATGGAAAAAGAAAGGAAAAATCAGAAAAGAGAGATCAGGACAATAGCTGTGGCAATACAATGCATTAAGCATCAGTCTCAATAGGCACACATAGCAAGTTAAATGAACAAAGTTCAGTTTTCATCAAGAGTAGTGGTCCACAAAATGTATTGCTTAAAGTTTGACCATATCTCCTCATTTATTAACCGTTTCTCAGGAATTATTTCCTCAAAAAAACCATATCAAAAGTTGGAGTATATCACAAAGCAAACCATATTAATCCAAGAAAATTTTCATAACATTTAAATCCAACAAAGCAAATAAAATAATCTAAGGCAAATTTGTACTGGAAAGCATACCGCAACAAACACATAAAAACATTGGAAACTTCAAATGAGGGACTTGATCCATGACTACCCAAGGTCTCACTCTCATACCATGCTAATATAAAACCCACAATCAAGTGACAATTGATGAAGAGATCTGTCAACCATGTAAATAAGCTGTTAGCTTACATATAACCCCATTGAAGTTATTCTATGCTAAAAACTGAGTAAAAAGAATGACATTTTGGAACCCATTACCACGAAAAAAAAAGGTTCTTGAGAGGAAGATTCTTGGAGAACCCATTGATAGAAGTCCAGTATCTCCAACTATGTGGAACCTATTAAATATCATAGTTTATCATGGGTGTCACATATGTGTGGTGTGCAAACTAAATCTTAAAGATCATTTGATATTTGAATATTGAGATTTTGATTAAAAAAGTGATCCTCTACTAAATTTTGTGGTATTCAATGTTTGAATCAGCTGTTTTTCCGGAGAAATGTCTATAGAAAATTAAACACATAAAGAATAATCAATCAAGAAAAAGTATAAGCAAATAATTCCAAAACATAGTCACCAAAGGAACTGAGAATTACAAAAGATGCCACATTATCTCACAATATTTGTCTAGAACTGAAGAGTAATTTCAATAAAAAAAACAAAAATCAAGAACCCGCATACACACAAAGAGAGACAGAGAGGGTGTATGATGGAGAAGAGCAATTGTGGCTTAAAAATGCTGATTTCATTTATTTATTAAACCATGCAACCAAAAACAAAAAAACACAAACACAAAAACAAAAATTATACAAAAAAGAAAAACGCAGTACCTGTTGAAGAAGGACACCTTTGGTTCGACAATGGCAAGACTGATGGTGTGTGTCGTCTATGAGAGAAAGGGAGTAGAAGAAAAACTAAGTGCATGATGAATACAAAACAGTATTTAACCATGGTGTACTGAGAATTAATATTAAGCAAAAAACCATGCAAAGCTAAATGTAGGAAAAATAAATTCGCATGTAAAAGATAATTCTAGCATCAGACAAAGTCCGTAGCAAATTCTATTGGCCAAGTCTTAATTTTAAATATTGATTAATTTTAATGTATGACAAAACATCATAGATTCAACATATTCAAACAAGAAGTAGATTTAGCACATAGATTCAACATATTCATTTATAAACATCGTTTAGCACATAGAATCAACATATTCAAATATACAACAGATTTAGCACATCGATTCAACAAATTAGCAAACGAAGAGGGAATTAGAAATATGAGATATTATTGACTGAATTAACCAAAAGGAGGATTGTTACCTGGTCAAGGGGGGAGGGATGCTGGAGCTCCTCTAGTGACGGAAAGCTCGAAGAAGGAGAGGGGTTGCTATGTAAACTTATTTGATTTTTCGGGTTGCTGTGTGATTACGGAGAAAGTTATATTTAGTGCAAAGTTTTTATCAAGAGAAGCATACCAATATGAATATAGATTTGGTGTCCACTTATACGTTAGGTGTTTACATTCATTAATGTTCACCCAAAAACTAAGACGCAGTTAATTACAAAAATAAAGGGCATAAAGGGAGACCTGCCACAAAATGCCTCCTATATTCAAAACTAAGTAATTATTCTTTTCATCCTGATAAGAGAACATGCACAAACCAAATAACACCATCTCCATGATGCTATCCCTTATGTGTGTGTTTCCCTTTACAGTTAGATACCTTATAATTTCTTACCAAACAATTGAGAACTAACATTAACAATGATAGTGAATATGCAAATTACTGATATAAAATTCCCACTAAGAATTTCCATTTTAGTCGTGTCCTATACTTTTCCAAATTCTTTGGACTGCATATTAAACTCTAGTATTCTCTAAACAATGTTATCATTAGTCATTCCTCTTAGTGACATTTAAATTTATAGTAACTATACAATTGTAATCTAGTCATCCCTAGTTAGGAACACTTGTCCTATGGAGAAAAAATAAGATATATGTAATACCAAATTCCTATCTCAAACCCCCTGCCTTAGTTAACTGTGGTAATATTTGGAAAAACCCAATGAAAGTAAGGAGCACAAATTTTCTAGTATGAACTACTAAACTGAAAAGGGATCACAACTAACAACAAATTTTAAAATAAAACATGGTAAGATACTGTAAGGAAAAAAAAAAAGGTTCTTCATTGTTTTTGAGTCTTTTAGGAAAGCAAAAGGTTGGCGCACAGAAATTTAAGGGCAAAAAGACAATTTTGAATCTAAACCAAATAGAGCTAAAACTTTGATAATCATTCAATTTTCATATGTTTTCTAACTTCTAAGTAGCTGAAACAAACCATAAGCAAGAGTTGTTCAAGGAATTGAAGTTTGCCTCATGTAGCATACACAAACAAAAGGAATCATACTTTCATGAGAGATAGAGAAAGTTAAGACACAGACTAAAGTATTATGTTGCACAGTGGAATAATAGGTGAATATGAAAAACACAAATCGGAAAAAAGAAGAGCAGACATAATATGGATATCAATATGCCTATCAATATAGACATTAGGGGAAGGCGTTGTAACTAAAAACTCATTACCTCATGAAGCAATACACTGATGGTTGGGCAATGGCAAGACACAAAATCAGCTGGCGTCTAATAGAGAAGGGCGAAGGATGGCCGAAGGTGTAGAACTTGAGTTTTATGGAGAAGCATTTAAATCTGTACGACCACCAAGAAATGCTAGGGCATGTTAGACAGAATTAAAGAGAGGGAGACGGAGAGGGCGAAGGTGAAGAGAGAGAGCATGGCTGGTTCTTCTTGGCCGATTGGTGGAGAGAGAGAGAGAGAGAGTAACGGCAGAAAAATAGGGAGAGAGGAAGACAGAGAGTAAAGGCTAAAAACAGGGGAGTAATTGGGTAATGCCGTAATGGTGATGATTTAGGTTTATTTTGGTATTAATTGTGAAGGATAAGGATGATATTCTTGTCTTGTTTGAGGGTAAAAGTGGAAAACAAATGTTTTTCAAGTATGCTTTTTTTTTAAAGTAGTATAGATATACTAAGACTGGTAATTACAGTAACAATTAACTTGAAGTATGAACTTCACAAAAAATTTAAATAACAAATGGTTTCATGTCATACCATCATAACAATGTTCTCTTGTGTTCCAATTAAATCACCTTCTTTCTTATTGAGTGGACCATTAATATGAACAACGGCATCACTTCTAGTCCTTGGGGAATCCTAAAAAAAAATAAAAGAATAATTAAGAAACCATGTAATATGTAAACTATCACATGACATAAACAAATTATAATTATTTTATTCATACCTTCATTCCTTTTTTTTTCAGTTGTATGATTATCATGAGATAAGGTCCTCTTTTGCTTTTCTCTTTTTTTCCTAACAATTTGCTCCACTTTAGATTGTTTCCTTCTAAATGGTGGACGGCCTTTGCTTCGAACGGCTAATGGAGTAAATATCTTCTGTCTCTCCTTTGATACATCATTGACATTAGAATTAGAGTTTCTACGAACAGTCAAGTTGGGAGTTGATTGATAACTTCCACCACCATCATTTTTTTGCAGTCTCTCCTTAAGATTGTGTATAAAATCCATCACAACCATGCACTTATCTTCAGATTCTGTTGCTAAGTCGACAACCTCATTAAATGCATTGCACATCATATCAAGTCGTTGTGCTTCTGGTGTGGTACTCCAACTATCATAAATAATTTTAACTTTTGTGTGACATCTTTTCACATCCTCCCTCCATCTCCGTAAGATGTATTGATCAGGAAGTAAGTAAATCTTCTTACGAATTAACACTGTGATTGCATGTCTGCATAATATTCCCCTAAACTCAAACATGCAACAATTGCACCTCACGTCACAATCCTTTTCACGGAACCAAACCTTAAAATTTGCACTCTTTGTTCTCTCTTCAATCATGATATCCTCAGTTATTTTGTACTCAGAAATCTCACCATCTACTTTAAGTGAAATTAAATCACAGTACATCTTCCCCGTCAATTCATTTTGGAATTCTTTAAACTTTGAGATAGTATAAGCACTTTGTACTTGTTTATCCATGTCATAATGGCTTACACATGGGAGCTGTGAAGAGAAACACTTAGATTCTTCTTGGTTCTCCTTCTCCACCTTACTTTTCAATGCATTATCATATTGTTCCACAAATTGCTTTAAGGTAGTCTTAGAATTGACATACCCATCAAAAAATGAATTCATGCTCTCACTTCTCTGTGTAGTAGACATTCCTGCCCAGAAACTATCTTTCACAAAGACCGGCACCCAGCGACGCCTCTCATTGTATAACCCACTCAACCAATCATTGCTATATAAATTATACTTCTCAATCATTTCGTTCCAACTTTCTTCAAATTCAATACGACTCAACGAATCATAAACAACTTTTGTAGTGCAAACTTGATTGATTCATACTGCTTATAACCTTTTAATTTTTCAAGCAGCTTCTTCATGATGTGCCATAAGCACCATCGATGTCTAGCATTAGGGAAGACAATCTCAACTGCTTTTTGCATTGCTTTGTCTTGGTCAGTGATTATGGCGCTTGGAGCCTTCCAAGACATACATGTAAGCCATGCTTGAAATAACCAAGTAAACGTCTATGTATCCTCACTGGAGATCAACCCACATCCAAGCAATATCGATTGCCCGTGATGATTAACACCTACAAATGGTGCAAATGGCATGTCATACTTATTTGTCAAGTATGTGGTGTCAAATGTTATCACATCACCAAATTCCTCATATGCTGCCCTGCTCCTCGCATCTGCCCAAAACACATTCCTCAATCGCCCATCTTCATCCAAATCCATTGTATAAAAGAAATTTGTGTTATCAGCTTGCATCTTTACAAAGTAATTTTGGATTGCCATAGCATCTCATTCCCCAAGTCGTAACCGCCTTACTTTCTCAATAAAATTTCTACAATCTTTCTCTAAAAAAGTCATATTCTCATGCCCCCCCTGCTTCAACCACAAAAGAATTAAAATTTTTATTTACTCTAATCCCAGCTCTATCATTTAATTCTAACTTTCTCTTTACATGTGGCCTCATTACCCTATTGCATCGAAAAAATCGAGTTTTGCTAGGACTCAACTCATGGTTATGATCAAGCACGACGGTGTTCAGATGCCATTTTCCCTCGGATAAAATTGCCAAGACCCTAGCCTTGCAACCGGTCTTTACGGTTGGATGTGGCTTGAGAGGATTTTTCGAAGTACACTGTGATTTTCCTGATCGAGAACAAGCAATCGCAACATATTTAACTTCTCCATCATCTTCTTTCGTCGATGATCTTCTCTTCACTGGGAAACCCAATCGCCTCCCATAAGTTGTGTAATAGTCAAACAAATCATCATAGCTATTAAATGTCATCCCAACCTTGGGCTCTTCCTCTTTGGCGTCTACATTTACTCTATCATCCATTTCAATCCCACTATTTTCTTCAATCACTTGCATAATACTTGAAGATTCTCCTTCCATTCCCAATTAATTCAACCCTCAATAGTGCACTTGTAAATTAAGCAACGATATGTCAACACCAAGTAGGCCTGAACAACACCCCAAAAAAAAAAAAAGAAGGTAAAAAGTCATTTCTTCATAACAACCAACAAAAAAAAAAGGTATAGGAAACAATAGCAATTGACATGAACAATGGGCAAAAATATTCATATGATAACACAATGCTATTTCTAAGATTTTTTGGTTGCAGCTTCTCACATGTAGCTGTCCATAAGTTGAATTAAATAACCATAGCTACTAATGGAACAACTTTAGTAAGAGTTGTTCAGGCCTATTCACACAGGAAATTTATCGAACAATTTGTAAGCATACTTTCTCATACCTCTATAATACTGATGGGACATTTTGTGAAAGCCTCACAATGACGACACGTGGCCTCGGCACAAAAGTACCACCGAGAATTGGGGAGACGACACGTGGCCTCGGCACAACAGTGCTACCGAGAGATAGGGAGACAACATGTGTCCTCGGCGTCATGGGTGCTCCACTTTTCCAGATGGCAACACGTGTTCTCGGCACCAAAGGATTTCAGTGTTCCCCCAGCTCCCACGTGGCCTCGGCTCCAAGTCTTCTCGGAATGCGAAGACCCGACTACACGTCATCTCGGCACCAAAGACGCCCCGACGCCTTCAACCTATTAA
The DNA here is from genome assembly GCA_951799425.1 of Ilex aquifolium. Taxonomy (NCBI): domain Eukaryota; kingdom Viridiplantae; phylum Streptophyta; class Magnoliopsida; order Aquifoliales; family Aquifoliaceae; genus Ilex; species Ilex aquifolium. The sequence goes on along the minus strand of OX637404.1, from coordinate 25,800,807 downwards.
ACTAAGTCAAGAAATGAGTCACTAGCCTATCATTTCCATCAAGTCAGAAAGGCAGGGTAAACAGAGCTGGCAACCAAGAGGGTAAGGACACGTGGCATTATGAACAGAACCGTACACAGCTTTACAGAAAGGTCCCAGACACTATGCAGCTGTGCAGGGGATCATTTAATAAATTCCCAGAACGATGGGACGTTTACAATGACTGATGGAGCCCGGAAAGGGGCGCATTAAGTGCCTCAGAGATCAGGCATTTAATGTAATTACATAGAAGAAAGAGCATTTATTGCTCGGGCGCCAGGGGAAGGGATCATTGATTGTTCGGGGTGCCGAGCATTTAAGGACCGGCAGTCATCCCTGTAAAAGGAAGAAAGCACTTCCCCATGACTGGCACAGCCTATTACTCACTAGCCTGTAATGATTACTACCAACAAAGGTATAAATAGTCTTCTAAGAGACAAAATAAAGACACACAAGATACAAACACAAAAGGATTACACTGTGCTCTCTATATTCCCTCTCTCAAAATCGAACTGACTTAACCGTCGGAGGGGATACGCCGGAGACACTCCGGCGCCCTTCTAACTCTTCTTTTTGTTTCCAGGACACGTCGGAATATACCATTGCCTGTTGGAATCGAACCAACTACCCCGGAGAGGAGCCGCTGTTGACCAAACAAGTTCTCTTTGCTTACTTCACGCCTCCCTCTTTATCACGAGGACCTGACGTCAGAGGTAAATACGAGTTCACATGTGTCCTGTTTCTACTCATACATATATTGTGCAAAAATCGGTACGCACAAATACTACGAGTGTGTGACAAGCGATTGAGTCATCAAGGCTACTAATAATAAAACAGCCAACAAAAAAAAAGAAGAAACAGATAGAGAGAGAGAGAGAGAGAGAGAGAGATTTATGAGATGAGGGAAGATTACCACTGGTTTTGCTCGGAGATGGAGATGGTTTTTTTGCTTATGGAGGTCTGCTTGTCACACCCTGGGTTTGCTCGTTGGAATGGCTGGACAGTGGAGAGACGGAGATGGAGATGGTTTTTTTGCTTATGGAGGTCTGCTTGTGGTTTTGCTCGTTGGAATGGCTGGACAGTGGAGAGACGGGGAGGAGAGTACATAATAAGGGTTAATTAAAAACTAAAAAACAAAGAAGAAATGTTGAGGTGGCAAAATTAATGACATGTCAATGCCACATCATCCTCCACATCATTATGTCAGTATTTTATGTCAGATTTTTAGGTCCCAATAGCATTACTCCTTGTATAAAAGATGTGGGTCAAATGGGTCTATTAATTTCTTCTTCCGTCTTTACTTAAAATCACTATAAAATTGTTTATTTAAGTTAAGATATAAGCTAAAGTCATTTAAGAACTAAAGTAACTTATAATGATACAATAAAATAAACTATAAACTCCTAAAAACTTATATCTCAATAGTTTTAGAGTTGAAACATATATAAATTCATTTTTAGAAGGAGTTGTGAATAAAAATTTAAAATTCACGAATCCGGTTTCTGTTACTGTTACGGAACGTCCGTTACATCCCGTGTCCGTTACAACGTTACCGTTACCGTTACGAGAACCGTTACCGTTATTCAGAACCATGTTCTACATACAATTCCTTGAATGATTTGGTAGAGCTCATCTTGTCAAAGTCACCATGAATGCCAAAACAGTAATGTTACACTGACCAAATTTTGAGATCAAATTTGGAGCCCAAATGACATGGTAGCTGACTTGGGTTTCTTTATTTGGTGCCATGTCATTTGGGTCTCAATAAAGACTCCAAATGACATGCTGACATGTCATTTGAGCTCTATATTTAGTCCCAAAATTTGGTCAGTATAACATTATTCATGCCAAAATGACATTGCCACCTTGATTGAGAGTTGAAGCTGGAGGATAATAAATATCATGTCAAATATATTATTTACTATGTTTCATGCGTAGACGTAAAGAATAAAGATGTCAATGGACTCGTATCGTATTATCTTCGTATGATAATATTTTAAATCATGTCTTTTTAATATCGTATTATTTTAAGTTGTATCCTTTAAATCAATATTTGTATTAATTACTGTTTTCTATTTATGGTGCATATGGAGCAACATCCCAACAAGTCTTTTTTTTTTTCTCTTTCTGTAGCACTACTTCTATGATCTTGGGAGCACTAGCTGGCACCATGTTTCTTCTAAACATCCATTGCTTATCTTTTACCATGGTTTCTTGCAAATCTGATGATCTTTGTGCCATCAAGGATAGCTCCAAAAGCATTCAAGTCTCGGCTCCACAAGCTGAGCTGAGGATTGATGGATCTGCAATGTAAGCTGTCAAGTAATAGCAATCAAGTTTTATTTTTATTTTTTTAGTTTTTAATGCAATAATCGTTGAATTTTTAAACCCATAATAGTTTAAAAAATATTAAAATAATAAATGAAAAATAAGTACAATAAAAGAACAATATCAAATGTTGTAAATATAATAATAATTAACTTTGTTGAATAGTACAAGTCCAAAATTTATAACACAATCTGATGTACAAAATAAGCTTATGCACAATCAACAATCGAGTGTATGATTCATAATAATTAATGAAACAATTAATAAAACAATTAATGAATGAGACAAATATTGGTCCAACACAAGCAACACACAAATGTATAGTAGTTCGATCAGGATGACCTACTCCACTTTGAAGACAACAACGATGGCCGGTGGTCTTTATTGATGAAGTAGCTGGAGAGAGAAAAAGAGAGAGAGAGAGAGAGAGAGCAACCGTATGCTCTTGGTAACTATGAGAGAGATAGCTTGTGTAGGGGTGTGTATAGAGAGATGCCCCTCTCATGTGGAGAGCACTTACAATTTATAACCACAAAGCCTTGGTTGAGGTGGTGGCATGAAAGGATAGGTGACTTGCTTTTCGGGGAGGATAGTTAAAACTAGGATATATACAATTAGAGATAGTCTTGATTTTAGAGAGTATCTATCCCGATGGCTTCTCCCCACGTGCGCTAATCTTCTTGGACTCCTTGAACCTTGGATTGAGACGAATCCACGAGCTGGGTTTGGCCTGCCTTGTAACTATTTTGGGCTTACTTAATTAATTGAGCCAGACCCTGTAAAATCTGGGCTCATCCCAATCTTAGTTTGACTTACAACAAATAAGTTCATATTTATAATTTTTATGGGTAACAATACTACAATTGTGGGCATATTTATGATATTTTTGGTAGAATTTAAATTATATGTGGGTAAGTTATCACCATTTGCGGTAGATTTACAACAATCGACGGTAATGATATCACAATTTTGGATGAATTTATAAGTTTAAAGAAAGAGCATTTAAGATTTCTTTGGTCAATATTACAATGATCAAGAGCACATTTACGAAAAAAGTGGTCAAATTAACAATCAATTCATCAAATTAACATTCAAATTCAACTAATTAATATTCAAATTCGCCCAATTAATATTCAATCCACCAAATTAACATTTAGTTCATCCAAAATCATCATCCAATAAACATTTAATTCATCAAATCAACAAGAAATTAACATTCAATTTCATCCATTCAATATTCAATTCATCAAATTGACATTAGATTAAAATTCAAATTTAAGGGGCAAAATGAGATTTTTCCTATATTTAAAGCAAAAAAAGCCTCCCGATGGAAGCTAACTCCCAACTCATCTCCCCAATCTTCAACGTCGTAATTCTAACCCTAACCCTAGCCTCACCACTTTTCTTCTATTTTTTTTTTTAGTTAAGCCCATGTAGGACCAAAATTTATTAATAACCAAAATATAAAGGTGAGACAGACATAAAACTTGCCCTTTTACATTAGGAAATAATTAATAAGCCTTTTGGAATGAAACAAGCAAGTAAAGAATTCCATGAAATCATTGATGGTTCCATTCTTTATTGCCAATCTAAAAAATGGTAGATCCCATGGATTACCAAGCATTATATTTTAAGAAGAAAAATATTATTTGTACCTAATTTAATGACTTTATTTGATAACATAATTGATCATAGCTATTGAATTAATAATGAAATAAAATACATCTAACATTGCTCTTCTAAGAAATAATGTGGGATAATAGATTGCAAGAATATATTTGAAATAAAAAAAAGGAATTAAAGTCAAATAAAGACTAAATTTCCTAATGCCGTCTTATCAGCTTTGAACATTTATCCAAAAAAATCAGTCACATAATTGAGCTCTCGATAAACCACGAAATACGGAGACATTCAAACCACACATTAATTCATTGATCTTCTGCCAAATCAAATGTACCAGATTTTCCATTGAACTTGGACTCTACCCATAATAATCATACCTCACCACTTTTCTTCAAAACATCCATTGCTTTTTCTTTGGGTAAATTTCACTAATACACCTTAGATTTAAGTCATATTTTATTAACATCCTTTATAATTTCTGAAATCTATATAATAAAGTAGTTAGAAAAATTTGTCTTGAACTTTTTGCGGTTCAGATCATTATTAGATTATTGATCCGATGGCCAAAACTCATTCTTCAAAATTTTTTTTTGCTCAACAATTTCAAGAGACCTATCATTCCAAGACTCTAAAGGACTTATCTCAAACTCAAATACATCTCTCTCATACATATACGTCTCTCACTCTATCTCTCAGACTCTACACTCACAGTCGAAATACATCTCTCCCATATGTTTTCGTCTCCTATTCTCTCTCTCTCTCTCTATATATATAGTTTCTCAATTTTTTTTTTGAATTGCGATTCCATTTTAATTTCTCATTTTTAATAATTTCGGATTCAATTTTGTTAGAGCACGGCGAACTTGCTTTCTCAACTCTACACTCGGCCCATGAACCAACAAAACCTCTACTTACAAGCTGGTGAATGTCATGAATTAGTATAATTTCTAATTCAGTCATCTTTTTTGTGAAAATACTGCTTTTTTGGGTTATTTTGCTATGTTTCTTTGCAGTAAATGATTTCCAATTCAATCTTTTAAGGATATTTATTGCGCAGGTGGTTTATCCATTGTTATGTTTGTGGATATGCTTTATTTATGCTTTTGCTTCTTTGTTTGGTGTATGGTATTTGGATTTTTTTTTCATATCTAATGTATTTGGGTTTTTTTATGGGCTCTGTTTTGATTTTTTATTGATTGATATGTATTTTTGTGGTGGGTATATATCGGCTTGAATTTATGTTTCTTTTTAATGGGTTTTGTTTGCTTTTTGCAATTATTTGTATGATATTCGTTGAATTCTCCTCCTTGAGTTTTGATTGGTTTTTTGAGATAATTTATGGTATTCATTGACATTACATTGCATGTTGGGAGAGTCTTTCACTTTGTTTGATCTTTGGGTAGTATTTGCGATTCTGTCTTAGCAAATTCCATTATAGTCTTTAGCTGTAGTTCAAAATAGGAACTTGGAAATGGGTTTTAATAATCTAGCACTCCAATTTGCTTATGGTTTTAAAAGAATAAAACTCTTACTTTAGTCTTGGAAATGTTTTAACCCAGAACTTGCCTTTTCGATGCTGTTAATATTTTGGTAGTGCTAATAAAAAAATTGAATAATTGTGATGGAGATGAGCTCCTAAAGAAATTTTTTTATTGTTATTTGAGTATAATTGTTCTATATATTTCTTTAAGAAATATTATTGTAGTTTAAATACATGAAATTTTCGAGATAAAGACATTATGATTTTCTAATTGGTTATTTTGTTGGAATACATAATAGTTGTGGTGTGATGGCTCCCATAAAATGACTTGCGAATGAGACAATCTAACAACTTAGATGTCAAGATCATACGAGTTGGAATTGTATAATACTACAGATGAAATGTCATGAGACTTTGTTTTCGGCACCTGCCTAGGCCATAGCCTTTAAGGGGTATTGTTCTAAACTATATACATTGTGTATAAATTTTGAAATTTTTCAGGGGCCTTTTTTCTGTGAAATTTTTTTAAATTTTATTATTGTATATAATTGTAAGGTTTTGAAAATTTTATGTGCAGGCAAACAAATATTGTCAGAGTAATTTAATGTGATGCACTAATACACATGCTTTTGAAATCTGTGTATAAATCACATGTATCTTAGTTGGTTTATGTGTTGTAGTTGCATTAGGTTATGTGTATGCCATTTCAAGTTATTTTTCCAATCCCAAAAATTGGTGAAATGAGGGGATTTAAAATTTTTATTCCTCGCTTTAATTGGACTTTTTTTTACTATGATTTGGACCCTTTTCCAATATCTGGGGTGGGTGATGTGTTTGAGTTCATTTGATGATCATAACAGTGACTTTCAAACACATGCAAAATGACTTTCGTGATAACTCTTACAAGGGTTTATGCGTTCAATTATCTAGGTTAGCAAGGTTGATGTATTCGATTACTTTTAGATGAATTGCTAAGTCAATTTTCTATAGTTCTATGATTTTAATCGTCATAGTAAATTGGATCGATTGATTTACTAACTATTTGATTTTGATTACGAAAAAAACATAGAGTTGTGCAGGAAAAAGGTCATGGCTGTTGAGGGGAAGGCATGCTAGGATCATTGGACCTAGGCTTATTCATTTTTGTAGTGTTATGGTGTTGAGGTGAATTGTGTAGTCATGGGGGCGGGGGCTCCTTCCTGGGCTGAAAGTTCTCAAATTCATGCAATTTCAAATTAAGTGTGTTTTTTATTTTTTTGGTTATTTTGTCTGTTGATAATAAGTATAACTATGTTATCTTAAATGAAATATGAAATTCAATTACCATAGTAAGCATAGTTTTTCAACGGATTTTCATTTTTTCTAATAGATGATTTTTTTTTGTTACACTGTGCCTTTAGACATAAGCATTTTCTCGATTAATTTTTTGAATAGTAAATGTATATTGATTGGTATTTTGTGTTATTTATTGCTTTCAAGTGTAATTTTTTTTTTTTTTTTTTAAGGTAGTGCCTTTAGGCACAAGCAATACTATATACTCCTGTCAGTTTTTGTCTGTTAATAGTTCTAATAAAATACGTAATTTTACTAAATTACCCTTACTAGAACTCCCATTTTATTTAATTACCCTTATTCAAATTAACACAAAATTAATCTATAATTTTATCAAATTAAAATTAAATTGACCTTTCATTTTGTTTGATTAATATTCAATTTTATCCAATTAATATTTTATTTTATCAAATTAACACCAAATTAATATTTAATTTCATCAAATTACTACTAAATTAATATTAAATTTTACCAAATTAACATTCACATTTATCAAATTAGCATTCAATTCATCCGATTAACATTTAATTTTATTAAACTAATATCAAATTAATATTCAATTTCATAAAATTAACATTCAATTTTTAAAAAAACCATGTTAAACTTCATTAAATTAACTACCAAATTAATATTCCATTTTATCTAATTAACACTTAATTAATTATCAATTTTATCAAATTAATACAAGATTTTACCAAATTAACCAAAAATTGATCTTAAATTTTATAAAATTATCATTTTATTTCAGCAAACTAATATTCAATTTCATCAAATCGATATTCAATTTTATAAAATTAACACTAAATCAATATTTAATTTTATCAAATTAACACCAAATTAATATTTAATTTCATCCAATTAACCCCAAATTAACATTTAATTTCATCAATGTAACATCCAATTTATCAAAATAATATCATTTTTTTTATTGAATTTCAAATTAACATTCAATTTCATCAAATCAATATCAAATGGTCATTATAAAATTAATATTCAATTTTTGAATTTAATATTTAATTTTATGAAATTCAAAATTTACCACCACCATTGCTACCTCCCACCACCACCACCGCTGTCCACCACCACCACTACTCAATTGTTAATATATATTTTGGATATATATAAAAAATTGAGACATAGATAAGTATTTTTGGAGTTTTATAAGTGATTCCAAACGTCACTTTAAATTCATGTATTTCATTCTTACATTTTTGTTTCTCTTCTCTATTTTTCATTGTCGCACACGCACACGCACACTCAAAAACAGTGAACACAAAAAAAAAAAACAAAAAATGACTTGATTCATATGCTGAATGACACTTGAGTTCATCATCACCACCAAGATACTTAATAGACCATTAAAATACCAAATAATCCACGGATAAGACACCAGGGGCATGTTTGTTTTGAGTATTACTGTGCATGGTATTAAGAAATGTATTCCTTACATTTCTAATACCAATAGAAATTAGTACCGGTAATATAAAGTATTTCAATCTCCTCACATATTTGTTTGTTTAATAGGTACTATGGTGGGTCCTATAAACAACCATCTATTCTTTCACATCTTGTATAACAAATATAATATTTTACCCTTAACATCATTCATTCCATTACTCCGTTTGTGCAATGCTTTTGCACAATGTTTGGTATAATACACGGTATGACAATCCATACCCAAAAAATTCCAAATAATGTAAAAAATTTACATAAAAAATAAAGAATTTGATGCTATAAATCTGTGATACCGTAAAAAAAATTAAAAAAAATTCGGTGACATCGTACGCTTAAACATAATACAAGGAAAAAATTCAAAATAATTTAAAAAAAAAAATTGGTAACACCTTTCGCTTAAACATAATACAAGGAAAAAATTGAAAATAATTTTTTTTTTTTTAAAATTTAAAAAAAAAACTGGTGACAACGTACGCTTAAACATAATACAAGGAAAAAATTCAAAATAATTTAAAAAAAAAAAAAAAAAAATGGTGACACCGTACACTTAAACATAATACAATGAAAAAAATTCAAAATAAATTTTTTATATGTGAACTCTACACAGAGGAGGGTATTTGTGTCATTTTTCTTGCTTGTACCGTTGGTAGATCTATACCAGTAAATAATACCACCTGGTAGGTGGTATGCATTAAAGTTAAGTACAAGGGTTAAAGGCTACTGGACAAATCGAATCGGTATTGCAATCTGAAAAATAGTACTGCACATAAAATTCCAAACAAACAAGGTAATAAGTCGGCATCAGGTACTATTTCTTACTATTCCACCCTATAGTACCACTAAAACTCCCAAACAAACATGCCCAGCAGGATTAATCAGATTTTAAGGGCTTGTGAGGTTCTTAACAAATTTTTGTCAATGCCAAATGGCCATTGCTTAGAAAGAATAAAATATAAAAGCTATAAATAGCTGCTACTTTAAGCAAGTGGCATTCTATTAGGTTGGTAGATAAGTTAGAGTATGCTTGGGATGGCTTATGAAATCTAAAAATATTTTTTTAATAAATGTTTATCAAAAATGTTTATAAAAAAAATACTTTTATTAAATAAGTATTGTTTGGATATTCAAAATTTAAAATACTTATATTAATGTATTTTATAACAAGCACGTTTGGATGTGAAAATACTTATTTGTGTCACATATAATGATACACAAAAAAAATATCATACACAAAAATATCATCTATACTACTTAAAAAAGTGGGGATACTTGAAAAATATTTATATTCCACTTTTACCCTTAACTATTGGTATAAAGTCAATCATATCCACAATGTCTTTTGGTCTTCCTTTAGTATGAAATTGATTATATTTAATTTTGTTAATTACCTCTAAAATATTTACAACTCATTGTCTCCCACAATAAATAAATCTCTCTGCTGATAAAAAAAACACATGTACCTTAATCATCTTCACTGTCTTCCATTCTGTCTTTCCTCTGCTTTGTTATATGTTATATTTCAAAATTTTGGCTATTCGTTGTATCAATTTGTGGGCATCGGTCCACAATCTCATCAATTCTCCAATTACTTTTGACTCATCGAAATTCGTCCAAATCAAGACAAATACCTTGTTTGGAGGAAGCCAAATGAAGGGACGTTGCCAGGTTTTCATTTTGGCCTTTCAAATTTTCGTTTTTGTCCATAATTTTGTTGCTCCTCATTGAAAAATTGCTCTTCACTAGTATTGTTGGGTTGTTATTATGCTTCATATCTTCAATTTCATTCCATATAGGTCTGTGATGGTTTGGTACAGTGCTATGTTGCCTTGAATTTATTTTGGTACTCTATTATGTGCTAGCTCTGATTTGTTTTTAGTGGTTTGGCTTCAAAAGGTTTTGGATCATCACTAGCTTCAACAATTTCCAGATGCGAGTAATCAGATTTTGTGGTCTCTTTCTTCCCAAGATTTTGAAAAAGCTTCTCAATAATCTAATAAAAATATTGTGGAGGTCCTAATCTCTCTCTCTCTCTATTTCCATAATTTGTCTTCTATGTTCTTTGGTTTATCTTTTTTCTCTTTGTCCATTGTTCAATTATTTTCAAGTTATGAAAAGGTTGATGTCCAACTTATTCTCTTGGTTGCAACAAACTTCAATTCTTAAATTTTCAATTGATTTATTTTTTTAACTTTATATAGAGTTGTCCATCTAGCTTCTTAACTTTTTAGAGAAGTATAGTGCAACACATATGGGTCTTAATTTTTGATTTCTTGCAGAGACTTGATGTCTTTTATGGAATGGTGACATAGCTAAATATTATTCTAGATCTGTACATGTCATCCACAAATTCCACAATAATATTGTAGTACTCAAATTTGAGTGTATTGAGCAGAGTGAAAAGTGATAAAAATGGAGTATAATTTGAATGTAAGCAACTTAAATGTTGATCCCAATGCGGCTGGTAACTCAGCCAAAAAGAGAATAAAAGACGAAGACATACATAATAGTAGATTGTATGAAGAGTGTTGTTGCAGAACACTTTTTGGAAGCTCTAGTATGTTCCATTTTTAGTAAACTTGATGAATAGATGTAGAAAAAGAGAGGGCCTTGAAGGTTCGTTAAAGAAAAGTCTATATAGTTCTATTGCTTTTATATGAGTGACTGCAGACCATCCAATTAGACCACTTCATGAGCAATCTACATTTTCATCAAATTAGAAATAGGCACTAAAATAACTTCGGCAGATTTCTTGTATGATAATTCTTAATATAAAATTAACATTTTCTTATTCCCCTCTCTTTCTCTGTCTCTACATGAAGCTGATAACATATATGAATAATATATATTAAGAAGCCAAATAATTATGTATAGAGTTTTTTACAGGAAGAAATAACATATATGCATGCAAATTTGCATGTAAGCAAATGCAATGCCAATGAAAGGTTTTTGATGCAAAGACTCATCTAAAATACTTAATGTAAATCATCTACTAGTTTTCATGATTTTACAATTACAAGATGCTGCCATTGAAACAACACTTTGAGGTTGCTTGCTAGATTGGAACAACGTGTGTCAAGATAATGTCCAATTCGAACAAACTCAACCTTGGCACCAGCATTTTGTAAGTTCATCATGTCCAATTATGTATTACAACCTAAGTTATCAGCTTAGAATAGCATAGGAAGTTTAGAGTCCAATTTGATAGTTCATGTGCTATCAAATTGTGAGAGTTCACATGTGCTATTCTAAATTTTTCGTAAGCTGCATTTTGAAGAAATGCTCCAATGCATTCTGTCTATCGGAAGTTTAGAATAGCACAGACCATTAGTCTAATTGCTATGGGCCTATGGCATGAGATCAACCTTTCTATCAGTAGGGTGGCTCAATTAAAGTTCTATGCATTTTTTATTTTCGTAATAGGTTTGTTGCTTATATAGCCGTATTAGTCATTAATGCATTTGTCTTTATTTTTTTAAAGATAGAATCATACAATTTAACAGATTACATAAAATATTGATTTTAAAATAAAAACATTTGTTGTTGTATTTAGATTCAGAACTGTCACAACTTTACCTACTTGTTCTTTATGATGTCTTAGTTTGAATTAAAGGATTTCTTATTCTTAATGATGATCTTTGAGATAACACAAAAATAAAAACATTGGTCTATGAGAGTTGTTAAGGAATGATTTCATGGCATGCTATTACAAATTCCTCTTTCTATTTTGAAACAGTTGCAGTGTTGCACCACTACTACATGCTACACAACTCTAAGTGTGAGCTGTTTGATGTTCTTGGGGTGACAATGATAGTAACAAGCCAAATCTTCAAGTGTCATGTGCATATTTAAAAAAGGCTTACCCATTATATAACTTTTTGGTTGATGTAAAAGACAAGTGACAGACAATAATATTCCTATGTTAGAGAATAATTTTCAAAAACTTGTGACATATGGTTTTAATGACCGAGCTTATTTAGCAATTGTGAATGGGAGAATTAGGCGAATTAGGAATGATTGGATGTAATCCAATATCACAGTATTCTTAATTATTTGAATAAATAGATTATGATGAATTGGATTAAAACATATCGAGTTAGAAAAACTAATACCAATTCTCATTGGAGAGTTAAATCCAAAGCATGCACAACACATGTCACTGTAAGTGAAAGCTTATTCTGAGCCACCAATGAGTTCATCACGACATCCAAAAGTAATTTTGACATTAGGACTTGACGTTTGTATTGAAGTTCTTGAATTTTCTTGTATTTCAATTCCCTGACATGTATTAGATTTTTTTTTTAAATCTATGGATCATTTTAAATTTAAGTTAGGTAATTTAGCATTGAAAAAATTGAAAAAAAATTGATCTCTAAATGGATTAGATTTCGATTTGCATGACGAGAGTAGTGATTAATAAACTACTCTTCAAATTTTTTTTTTGTCGGATCCCCTCCAACATATTTTCTTTACAATTCCTTTTTTGGTGGATTACCTATCATGTATTCAAGTGGGACTAATTGTATAAAAGAAACTTTCTCACTCATTAATGGTAGATGATCCGACAAAAAAGAAAATTGAAGAAAAAAGTATTGAAAGGCATCTGAATCCATTAGTTAGAGACATTCGGACTAGGAGTGCTATTTTTACCATGTGTATCAAAACATCTGCTACGGTATTGACAGTAACTTCCTTATTTTTTTTTTTTAATTTTAACTTTTTTTCTCCAACAAATTATAAGCAAATCAGTCTATGCAGGCATTATTGATTGATTTAACTCAAACACAAATAAATAAAAATTTTAATAAAATGATGTACGGCCTTTAGATTGTCTAATATTAGGTTAACTGCAGGCAATTTTAGTATCTATTCTAATTTGTTTTACCTTTTTCCAAATTTCAAATAATAATTAAGATTATTTTAGTTTAATAATTCTTTTTAGATTTTTCATTGGAATTGACCTTATATTCAACATTAAATTATTAATATATATAAATTTATGTCTATACATAAAATCTTTAACTTAAATATAATTAAAAAATTATTCACGTGCAACGCACGTGTGCAATACCTAGTATTAATAAAGATATCATACGAAAAAATTACATAGTCCAACTATCCCAATGACATACTAAAGTGGCAAAACACATGTTAATAGAAATACAATCAAAAATCATGCTTGATTGTCTCTTAAAATTGTTGAAGCAATACGTGTAAATTTCTTTTGATTGGTTTTGCTCATACCCAAATAATCTCGAATTTCATGTCATGTTAACAAATCGTGATATATTTTGACACTTTTATATCACATCATATTTCTACAATTGTTTGCGTAAATCTATCGATGTATATTCATGTGTCTTGGGATGGGTTTTCATTATCATTATAATGATTCTGCCGGACAAGGTATAGCAGGGGTGAACTTAGGACCCTTGTAAAAAAATTTACTTAGGGCCCTCAAAATTTAATATAGATATATAGTATACTTTTAAGTTTATTTTAAATTATTAATCTCCATAAAGTAAAATTTAATGAATTTTAGTTTAAATATATTATAAATCATATTCTATATGTAATACATATAATTGAAAAAAGACTACTCTTCTTTTTATGATTGAATTAGTTATCTATTTTTTTTTTACTTTTTCTATAACCGAATTCATATTTTTTATTTGGGGTATTCAACATCAAATGAGCCCATTGCCACCCATAAATCAACTTGGTCATAGTTTTTCGTGAAAATTGAGGGTGAGTCCCTATAGGTTGACTTATAATGACTTGAATCCGGGAAGTAAACTTATTTAGGGGTAAGTCCATGTTTAAACTTATATCTAGGTACTTAAGTCCACTTATTTTTTAAATTTCAAAATTACCACTAACAGTGTTATTTTTGTCTAGATAAGGAAAGTCACATATGTTAGATCATTGAGGTATATATAGAAACTCTTGATTGAGTTATATATGGAAACCGTTTATTAAATATTATGATAATTAACGGAAGTTTTATATGAAAGTTATATATTCTGATAGTTATATATGAGAAGCTTAATGTACAAATAAATTGTTGGTCTATTAAGTCAAAATCAAATCACAAAATTTCTTTAACAACAGCAATGCAAAATATAGGGAGGTTGAACAATATCAACAGAGTTCAGTAACACGAATGTTAATATATAGTAACATTCATGCTACTATATGATTAAAGTTACAATTAGGGTCGTGTTACTAGTACAGTCGTGTTACTATATTGACGCTAATGTTACTATAGTGAATTTTAACATATCATTGCAAACTTTGAGACATATATTATGTAATATACACTTTAATATTCACAGTAACATCAAAACTTTGTGCTCAGTAACACATCTAATTTTATAAAATACAAGACAATAATTTTTTTACAGTAACATCAACTTTTGAATGATTTTAGTGAAAATACGATCCACAAATTGAAAATTTATAAAATGACGAGTAATAACACACAATCGACAGTTGAATTACAACACTCAACACCAATTGTGAACATCAAGATATCAAAATTCTGAATTCCATTTTTCGGTTCACGCAGTAGCATCAACTTTTGCTACAGTAACGCAACCAATGAATACTCAATTGTCTTGCCGAACAAAAAAATCAACAAAATTGAAATCTATAACACTTTAATTTAGTACTAATGTATGAGTTCTCTTGAATCTCAGTTCCAAAGTTAATGCTCACTTTGACAAAATTAAATCTCTAATTGTTATTACTTTTTTACCATGTTACAATTTTTTTAGTGACCATGTTATTGTCTTTGTTGAGTATGTTACTATTGTTTTTTTTTAAATATTAATATTCAATATTAATATTTTGTCGATGGAGTCCAAAGTAAACTAGAATAGTTGAAATTGTATTTTATGGAATGTAATAAGTTTGAAATTTGAATATGAACGATTTTTGGTAAATGTCAATTTCTTGTTTTTCGGATAAGGAAACATTATGACTTAGAAGATTGTAGCCGGATTTGAAGGCGATTATGAAGGAGATGTATATGACTAGTTATTGTGTCCATAAACGTGGTTTAGAACATTCTTACAGGGAAGGGTTACAATAGTAAAATTGACAAAAAACGGACTTAAAACCAAATAAGTTTTTTTAACGGACTTATTTCCAAATAAGTTCATATAGGGGGATCAGCCTCCAAATTTCCCTAATTTTTCTTAAAACTCTGGACTTAGGGCCAAAGTAAAATCATCCAACGCATTCTACCATCCTTGCGTATGATAATGTCGGGAACAACCAGGACACAAGTTTGGTACTGTACTCAAACTTACTACAGAATGATAGTTAATTATAAGATAGTTTAGGTCAAGATACAATCACGAAAAGATAAAGTTATTACAAAAGAAGTTGAGATTGATTATAAAATATTTGGATGATTTTTAATGTTAAGGTCGATCATTAACGATCCCATTTTTTTATCATAAATCGAACCTAAATTAAATTGTAATTTCACCCCCTCCCCCCACATGCAGACTCTAGAAAGTGAACTTAAGATAGTGAACTAAAAGACACTGAACACAAATAAATTGTGTTTAATCAATAAAATTTATTAGATTTTAATAACTTAGTTAAGACGTTTCATTTGAATTGAGAAAATAGATCAAAAATAGTGAACTTCAAAATTTAAAATACATTTAGGAATTTTAAACCACACACCAAGAAGAAACTCCTAATTCACTGCCTAAAGTTTTCACTACAGTGAACTACGATCAATAACAAAATAGAAATTCTATTTTTATTCTTATGTTTCACTACTAAGAATTAAGGAATCAACCTTGACATTGAACCAACAAAATTCAATAATCGAATATAATTTTTTATAAGACCTAAAAGACAGTGAAAAAATTCAAAATTTACCACCACCATTGCCACCGCCCACCACCACCACCACTCAATTATTAATTTATGTTTTGGATATGTATTAAAAATTGAGACATAGATAAGTATTTTTGGAGTTTTATAAGTGATTCCAAACATCACTTTAAATTCTTGTATTTCATTCTTAAATTCTTTTTTTCTCTTCTCTATTTTTCGTCGTAGCACAAGCACACTCAAAAACAGCAAACAAAAAAAAAAATGCTTGATTCATATAGTGAATGGCACTTAAGTTCATCATCACCACCAAGATACTTAATAGACCATTAACATATCACAGATAAGACATCAGCAGGGATTAATCAGAATTTAAGGGCTTGTGAGGTACTTAACAAATTTTTGTCAATGCCAAATGGCCATGGCTTAGAAAAAATAAATATAAAAGCTATAAATAGTTGCTACTTTAAGCAAGTAGCATTCTATTAGGTTGGCAGGTAAGTTAGTTTTGGATTTTACAAGAACATATTATATCAACCTAGATGATAATAAATTCAACTAAGATGCCATCACATTCTGTGAACTGAAGACAGTGAACTTAAACAGTGAATTAAAGCACTCTCTCTCTCTCTCTCTCTCATGAATATGTATTTCGTTATAGATAATTTGAAAATTATATTATTTTTGATCATTCATAATTTTATAATTTATAACATTAATTCGTTTAAATTATAATTTTTGTGATGAGTTTGAGAGAGAGAGACCTCAAACTCGTCCGGGTTCATCCCGAATCTATATGTCTTCGTCAAAGTTATGTTATTCCATATCTATCCGTCTTGCAGATCATAGGCAACATAAAATAACTTTCAGATCACATTAACCATAAGCCTTATGGCTTAATGTCATTAAAAAAACCCCATGAATCCCTAAAAATTACAAGACCTCCAAGAACTGTCCATGAACAAAGGGATCTGAACATGTCTATGGATTTGAAATCACAACTGGTGCTACTGTGATTTCAATGAAGGTTTCATAGTGACAACTCGATTCCAGGTAGCGTAAGGGCCGAGAAATGAGGGGTACACATAGTCGCTTATGGTGGGGGAGGGGGGAGACAGAGAGAGGAGAGATAGAGGTGTCCACGGGTTGGGCTGGGTTAGGCCCACAAATTTTTTTTTCGTATCGAGCCTAAGTATGGTAGGCCCAAGTCTTAACTGGACGAGTTATCAGGCGGGTCAGGTCGGGTTTTAGGTAGGGGTAGGCTACCTACAGCCAAACCCCCAACTCACTGGACAGGCCTTGTGGGTGGACCTTGTGGGCCTACTGGGCGAGGCTTTTTATATATATATATATATATATATATACAATTTCATTCAAAAGTACCAAACTTAATATTTTTGTAAATTATATTTTTGAATTAAAAATATAGTTAAAATGAACAGAAAATAAAGAATGAATAATTTTATTTATGAATAGGGGAGGAACCTCACTTTTTTTTTTTTTTTTAATTGAGTATTAAATACAACTAACTTTTTTTTTTGAAGGCATATAATGCCACCAAATTTTCAAAGTTTCAATAGTCAACTTTTTTTTCAAACAATTGGGCTAAAGGGCAGACGGACTGGGTGGGCGGGTGGACTCTTGGGCCGGTTACGATTTTTAACGGGCTTTTGTAGGCGGGCTCATGGTTCAGGTTTCGGGTTTGAGGGCAAGCCCAAATCTTCTCTTGAAGGATATTGGGCATGGACTCGAGCGGGCCAACTATCGAACTTCGGACCTATTTTTTTGGGTTGAGTAACAGGACCTGTAAGCCAACCCAACTCGTGAACACCCCTAATGAGAAAGCTGAGACATTATTAGCAAGCAACAACTGTGTGAATGTTACAATTGGAGCATTTTCTTAATAAATAAAAAATAATAATATTAATTTGAATTAAAGAATAAAAAAGATTAGTTGAGTTGGAGCTAATGACTTAAAAAATCCATGCCGGAATTTATTTATAAATTAGGTAGGAGAATTATAGGGTCTGTTTGGATCGTCTCTTTCAAAACAAGTTTTTTGTTTTCTTCTCAGTTTTCAAGCAATTTGGAATCAAAAAAGGCCAAAATTTTTAAAACAGCTTTTGGCTTTTTGCATAACACTTCTCGGAGAACAAACGAAAACACGGGGATTCATTACTGTCCACTTAAATTTCCCATTTAAAAGGCATTAAAAACTTTTCTCTCTTCCTTTGAATGCCTACCACTCTAGCAGTCCTCTCTCCTCTTTCGACGCCTACCACTCTAGCAGTCCTCTCTCCTCTTTCGACGCCTACCACTCTACCAGTCATCTCTCCCCATTTTAACACCTACCAGTTCTCCTTACAATGGCGTCTTCTTACCTTCTCCGGTCTTCGATCGACGACAACAGTTTACGACTGTTTGATTGACTAATTCTATTTGGATCTAAAAATTTGACTTAATTGGCTGACTTAATGATGTGGTTTCATTGAAACCGTTTGATCAACACCAAATTTTAATGTTTAATTGGACTCATAGTCAATGCAAAGATCATAATGAATTAAGTCAGCAAATTAGATCAGTAAATTAGGTTTAATAGTATTGCTCATTTTGATTGGTGGAGCCTGTAATGGTTTGATACATTTTCCTTGCAATTCCAGCCAAGTCTTGTTGCCTATTAATACAGCCACTTTTCAAAAGTTGGGTCATTAACAAAAGAGAGAGAAGAAAGAGTGATATAGAGAGAAGAGAGAGATGGAAAAGAGAGGAACACAAAGTAGCCAAAGGGTGGCGCTAGTTGTAGCTCCATTCCAGGGGCACATAACTCCAATACTTCAGATAGGCTCAATCCTCCACGCCAAAGGCTTCTCCATCACAATCGCACACGCTGAATTCAACCCTCCTAATTCTTCTAACCATCCTGAATTCATCTTCGTACCGCTATCCACCAGCTTATTAGACTATGCGATCCCCTACACGTTCTTGTGAACTATGAATGTCAACTGCAAAGAACCACTCGAGACATACGTGGTTCAAACAATGGAGAAACCGGAGGAGCCACGTGATGGAGTCTATTGCATCATCTACGATTCAATGATGTACTTTCGAGAAGCTGTGGCTGCTCATCTCAACATTCCAAGTATACTCTATCCCAATAGCAGTGCTTTCCATGTTCTAGCTTGCCATGCCACTCCTCGCCTTCATAAACAAGGTTATATTCCCTAGCAAGGTACGTATGTATGCGCCTAGTATTGTTAAACTATCATCTATTTTAAAAATTTAAGCTAGTAGAAGGGTATAAAGCGAAACTCCATCTCAACTCTCCATTTAAATATTCAAAATATATTTAAATATTGCATTATCTATTTTAGAGAGTTAATTTTACAAGTTCACTTCAACCACGCTCTCTATTTTAACTAACTATTTTAATTAACTTTTAATTTTAACTATTCAAAATCTATATAATAAAGTACAATACAATTCAAATCTCAAAAGATAAACAAAATGACTTTTGTTTTTCGCGGTTGAGATCTTTTTAAATTTTATTTTAGAGTTAATCCAACGGTTAATATTAACACCCCAAATTTAATAGGAAAAATAGGTCTCTAAGGTATGTTTGAGTAACATTTTAAAAGTGCTTATAGGACTTATACTTTCTCATAAGTATTTTAAAAAAAAAGTGTTTGAAACTGCCCCACAACCACCACTACCCCCACCACCCCACCGCCCCACCACCACCACCACCGTCATCCCACCACCACAACTACCCCCACCACTACCACCACCACCCCCACCGCCACCACTACCACCATCACCGTCGTCGCTGGTTCCCTACCACCACATATGCCATAACAACCACCACCACACCCACCGCCCCACCACCACCATCACCACTATCACCAACCTCATCTCCCTACCACCACCGCTACCGCCACCCCCGACCCCCACCACCACCACCATTATCGCCATCCCACAACCACCACCACCACCACCATCCCCATTACCCCCACCCCCCACCACCATTGCGCCCACTTTATCACCACTGTCACTATCCCACTATCACCCCTACCACCACCGCCACCGCCCTAACACCACCATCACCATTGCCACCCACGGTTGCCACCATCACAACGGATTGTTGTCACCCATCACAACCATCACCATCTCCCACCACCACCACTACTATCCCACCACCACTACCACCGCTCGGTCTTACTACAATCGGTGTTTAAATTCATTTTTCTCTCCTCTATCTTTTAATTTGATTTTGGGTGTGAATATAAATATATTTATTGCTAATCATTTTTTTTATTACTTTGTGCCGTTAGGCACGGTAAATAACTAGTATATTTAAATATTACATTTTTTTTATAGAGTCACTTTTACAAGTTCACTCTAATCACACTCTCTATTTTAGCTAACTATTTCAATTAACTTTCACTAATTTTAAGGGGATTGTAATATATATACTAGTCATTGTCTGTGCCTGAAGGCACTATATTTAAAAAAAATTGTACTTAAAAGGAATGTATAACACAAAATACTAATCAATATAGACCTACTATTCAAAAAAAAAAACAATCGGTAAAATGCCCATGCCTAAAAGCACTGTGTAACAAAAAAATCCGCAATTAGAAAAAATGAGAACCCATAAAAAAACTATGCTTACTATAGTAATTGAATTTCATATTTCATTTAAGATAACACAACTATACTTACTACCAACAAACAGAATTACCAAAAAAAACAAAAAAACACACTTAATTTGAAAATTGCGTGAATTTGCAAACTTCCAGCCCAAGAAGGAGACCCCATGACTGCACAATTCACCTCAAAGCCATAGCACTACAAAAAAGAATAAGCCTAGGTCCAATGATCCTAACATGCCTTCCCCTCAGCAGCCACAACCATTTTCCCACACAACCCTATGGTTTTTTCTGTAATCAAAATCAAATAGTTAGTAAACAGTCGACCCAATTTACTATGACAATTAAAATCATAGAACAATAGAAAATTGACTTAGCAATTTATCTAAAATTAATCAAATACATTAGCCTCACTAACCTAGATAATTGAATGTATTAACCCTTGTAAGACTTGTCATGAAAGTCATTTTGCATGTGTTTGAAAGCCACTGCTATAATCATGAAACGAACTCAAACATATCACCCACCCCACATACTGGAAAAGGGTCCAAATCATAGTAAAAAAAGGTCTAGTAAAAGTGAGGAATCAAAATTTTAAATCCCCTCATTTCACAAATTTTTGGGATTGGAAAATTGACTTGAAATAGCATATACACAGCCTAATTAATGCAACTCCAACACATGTGAAGTGATGTAGGGGCAGCTATCTTGCTTTCTTCCACAGATTGCAAACAAAACAGTGCACAAAAATTTCAAAGCATTCTAAAAGTTTGTCATTAAATTAAAGCTTCACATGTATATGCAAATCAATCACATATTTTATCAGCTGAAAAACAAAGAAAAAAATTGAATCAAGTTTTCTTTACAATTAACAAAACCAAAAGAAAATATAATATGAGACACAAAAATGTAACTTACTTTTGTCCAATATTTTGGCCAACCAAACAGGCATCAAGTTCTGAACCAAAACATATTAGTGTCATTAATTAGATAAACAAAACATTGCACAAAATTCTGAACAACCACTTAAGTCTAAAACAATTGTCTAACCAATTAGCTTAAAAACACACCAATCAAACAAATCATTGCTTAATTGAAAGTATTATTTAATCAAATGCAAACAACTTGCAGATAATTAAAATGGCAAAATAACTCAAATAGAAATTCCAGTAGGGTGAATGGAATTTTAGAGAGAGCAAAATAGATGTAATTTCATCTTGGCCAGATATGTGATCATTTTTTTCCTAAATACTTCCGGTACTAAAAATACATTACTGAATGCAATGACTACATGTACAAATGTGCAAATCTACTCATAATTTATTATGTCCACATAAAGAAAAAGCATTGAGATTGGATATTCTTTACCTTTTTTCAAATGTCGTAAATTCACTTTTTTGCATATCAAAGGTAGGACATGAGAAAAACCTGGTTGTGTGATTAAATGCCTATTAGCTACGACATAAATAAGTTTTTAAGCAGGCAAAGAAACATTAGCGTAGCATTATCAAAGATAACATGAAAAATTATTATCAATGCAATCATTCATCAAGGCAAAAGAATAAGTGAATTTCAATATTAAACCATCAATAATCTAAATTGCTTTTGAAGTCTTTAGTGTATAAAGAATGGTCCGACTCCAGATAGCATCTATCAGAAGTAGCTTTATAAGAGACTAGTTATTGCCTGTGCCTGAAGGCACAGAATAATAAAAGATGGTAAACAATAAATATATTTGTATTCATATACAAAATCAAATCACAAACATAGAAGAGAGATAAATGAATTTAAGCATCGGTTGTAGTGGGAGTGAGAGGTGGTGGTGGTAGGAGACGGTGATGACCGTGGTGGGTGGCAATGACCGTGGTGCGACAGTGGTGGTGGTGACGGCGGCGACGGTGGTGGTAGTGGTGGTGGCGACGACGACGGCGGCGGTGGTGGTGATCGTGGTAAAGGTAGTGGTAGGGCGATTTTAAACACTATTTTTTTTTAAATTACTTGATGAGAAATAATTTTTAGAAGTACTTTTAAAAAGTCACTCCAAACACACCCTTAAGGGCCTATTTTTCCTATTAAATTTAAGGTGTTAATATTAGCCGTTAGATTAACTTTAAAGTAAAATTTAAAGCGATCTCAACCGCGAAAAGCAAAAGTCATTTTGTTTATCTTTTGAGATTTGAATTGTAAGCTACTTTATTATATAGAAGTTTACAAATCCTGCTTCAAAAAGTAGACGCACATTGCAATACCAAAATCAAAAGCACCAGAGGATAATGAAAAAGACAAAAATTGAGTTTAACCCAACCATAAAGAGTTGTGTGGACAAAACGGAGGCATATCTTAGAAATACAGTAACAAATAAAAAAATGATAACCTGAAGGCACTATGTACCCGTAACGGGTAGAGAAGACGTTGGCAGCCATTGCGTCTCATGGAATTAATTATCGATCAAAAGGGCTCCTTGTTTTGTGCAGGAAAACAGAAAATTCAAAACACTACTTGTGCTAAAAACAAATCATTTACTTCCAAAAATATGCAATAGATGAAGAAAGGGTCACCATTTCTTCTCTGCGACTTTTATCCGATCATCTAGTATGCATAAAAAACAGTCAAAAAACAGAGGAAGGGGGGAAGCGGGAGTATGTGTGTGTGTGTTGTATCCAGTGTAAGTGAGTGTGTGTGTTTGCTGTGTTCATCGTGTGGGTGTTTGTTGTGTTCAGCGTGTGTGTTTGCTGTGTTTTGTGTTTCTTTGTTAGTGTGGGAAGCAAAGAGGAGGAAGAGAGGAGAGGAAAAAGATGAACAAATACCTCAGGTTGTGTGGTCGTGACTGTGTAGAGTATCAGCGAAATAGTTTAAGAGAAAGAGAGAGAGACGTCTAATTTGAAATGTGTAAGGGATAGGAGAGAGAGAATTTATGAGAGATGAGAGTGTTAAAGTTCAGTTCAATTAGATGAGAGATACGATTCTTAGAAAAATTTGGTATGAGGACCGTTAGATCAATAATCGTCAAGTCAACTGAGCCGCGAAAAGTTAAAGACAAACCATCTAGTTACTTTATTATATAGATATGTATAGGGAGAGCCTTGTTGGAATTACTCCAATATTACTACAACAAGAAAATCGCTCTGATACTACTTTGTTGGAGTCAAGAGTACTATAAATAAAATGGAAGGAAGTAGAGGAGGATATGAACACTCAAATAATTTCATACAAGTTGATTACAATCACACACTTAACTTGAAATCTTCAATATCTACTCAACTCTACTTATTTGAAACTCTAGGTCATGTACCCTATTTATATAGGTCATACATATAATCTCTAATATTACCTTAAGGTACCATTACACCCACTAACTCTAGTAACCTCTACAATATTAAGACACCATTATTTGGGAATTAATACCCCACTAATACTCTTGTCTTCCACTACTTGCATATTCCTTGCCCACTAACACACACCTAATTAACACACCTTAATATTATAATAAACTCTAAAACAAGTTTATTTTTCAACAAGCCTCAGTGTCCAAATTTGGAGAGCCATTAATGAAATGAAAAATAGAGAATGGGTTGGAGAGTCTTTTTAGTGTTTGGTTAGGTAAAATAGCTAAGAAAAGAGAAATAAAAAGTGGATTGGAGTTGCTCTAGGTTATTATTTATATTTCAACACGCTCCTCACATGCAAACTAAATTTTAGGTTTAGCATGTGAAAATTTTTGTAGAATATGAGTAGCCCTAAGATTTAAACACAAGTGCTCATGCTTTGATACTATGTGAAAACATATCTACTGTAAAAGCTTAGAACTATTATGGAAGGTATAGCATGAGTATTTACACTTGAACAAATAACATTGAATTGTGATGATGCCTAAAACAAACTTCAGACACGAGCTCAGAAAGTGAGCTCAGCTCGGGAGCTCAGGTAGTATACGCTGAGCTCATCCAGCCATAGTCTGAGCTCATCCAGCCAATACCAGGGCTCCCAGCTGAAGACACGAACTGAGAAATGACAAGAGGGCAGCGAGATGACAGCAGATACCTTCATAATGGGAATTAAGCCGATCCAAGGCGTAAAACCAGTAACTAACCAAGATCCTCTCCTAAAACCAAGGAGAGGATCCCACGATAAAAGGGAAAGATCTCGCTGTTTGAAGCCAGCCATAGGAAGTTTAGGGAACTCCGAGATGATAGATGAAGATAGGGCACGATCCCTTTAATATAGGATGAGATTTCGAATCAGAGGTAAGCATGAGACTATAAAAGGGAGGTGATAGAGCCACTAAGAGGCGATTCGACTGTAATGCATGGAACACTATCAATAAGAGAGAGAAAGGAGCTAGAGACTCCAATTTAGAGTGGATTAGCCGAGCTCAGGCCGGTGAACCACTATAATTCTGTCGTGTTATTATCCCTTTCCTTTTTCCCCAAAGCCTTCGCCTGCATTATTAGACACGAGCCTTGCAGCTCAGATATCACATTAATCACCACACAGATCATTCATACCAAACAATCTAGTCTCATAGCTCATTCACGCAGATTTACGCCATCAGTTTGGTGCCGTCTGTGGGAACGACTGTTCCTATTTACAAATAAGCTGATTTCTCAGTGACTGATGGTAACAACTCGAAATATGAGCAGAAGTCAAACGAACTTACCACGAATGCAAGATCAGCAGGAAGCTACCAACGACAGACAACCCGGGAACATCCAGGAGGCAAATTCCCCCATTAATAACGAGATGGAGGCCCTTCGCCTCGTCAACCAACGCTTGTTAAGGGAAAATGCAGAGCTATCAAAGCTCATACAACGCCCACAGGAGGCACGACCGGCCCAAGAAGGCCAGAATAATCCCCCTCATAGGGAACAACGACACTGGGACCCCCTTAGAGAGGTCAGCGAAGGAGGAGAAGGCAGCCAGACCAGGGGGCATGTTCCTTACATACCCCCTAGGAATGGCCATAACGATGAAGTGCAAAGTCAGAACCATGAGGGTGAGAGGGACGATTTTCTCCCTTACCCGCAAGACAGGAGGGAGCAACACTAGGAGCAACGCTTCAAAGATATCCAGCAAGAGCTCAGCCATATGAAGGAGGCTGTAAAGAGCAAGACTCCGGTTACAATGGACGTCTTGGTGCAACAAACCGAGTCCCCATTCACCGCTGGAGTGCTGCACTTTCCTCTCCCACCAAAGTTCAGGATGCCATAAATAGAGGTCTTTGACGGAACAAAAGATCTCGTAGATCATCTCAACACTTACAAGAACCAGATGGAGCTGCATGGATACCAGGATCCTGTACGTTGCAGAGCTTTTGCCATCACACTGAAAGGCTCCGCCCTAGCCTGGTTTCACAGGCTCCCACCAGCCTCGATCTCATCCTTTAAAGAGCTCTCCATAGCTTTCGTATCTCACTTTATAGGAGCCCGAATATACAGAAAGCCGAGCTACCACCTACTGAACGTGAAACAGGGGCCCCAAGAAAACCTGAGGTCTTATGTCCAAAGGTTCAACTCGGAGACACTAAAAGTAGACGTTCCAGACGAAAAATTCGCCATAACTGCCTTTATTGCAGGGTTGGGAGTGCAATCAAAGGATCTAATGTTCTCCATATCGAAGAACCCTCAGGCAAGCATGGCTGAGGTGTTAGCCAAGACAGAGAAGTATATAAATGGTGAAGAGGCACTCCTTTCCAAAGTAGGGGGTACATCCTCACGAAAGGAGAAGGAAAAAGAAGAAAAGAGAAGGGACAGGAGTCCCAGGAAGGAGAAAGGGCGAGAGAGGTCTCCAAGAAGGGATAGGGACCGCTCACCAAAGAGAAGAGGAAATGTCAGAGATCGCCTGGGCCCCATGCAGCCTGAGCTACAGCCCAGATACGGACCTCAGCGATTCACCTCACTCACTGCCGCTGTGTCACAAGTTCTGTATGAGGTCCAAAACGAGAATTTCTTGAGATGGCCACCTCGGATGAAGGCAAATCCAGCCAAGAGAGACCCCACAAAGTACTGCGATTACCACAGAGATCATGGTCACCACACTGATGACTGTATTCAACTGAAAAAGGAAATCGAGTTCTTAATCCAGCGAGGTCAGTTGCGTCGCTTCGTAGCCCGTGACAACCAGAACCGAGCTCTCCCACCTCCACCACCGCAACAGCAGGCACCTGCACCACATCAGCAGCCTCTAGGTGAGATTAGAGTAATATCTGGAGGGTTCGCGGGAGGCGGAGAATCTAACTCAGCCAGGAAAGCACACCTCCGACGGATCAGAGCCGAAGAAGCTCTCGAAGTGCACGCTGTATCCAAAGCACCACGCTTAGATACAGCTATCACTTTTTCAGATGCCGATTTGGAGGGATGCCAGTACCCTCATGATGATCCATTGGTAGTACGAGCTGTAGTGGCTAATAGAACCGTTCATCGGGTTCTGATCGATAATAGGAGCTCGGCAGATATCATTTTCGCACCTGCGTTCGACAAAATGGACATAGGAAGGGAGAGACTTGAACTTGTAAACACTCACTTGCTGGGATTCTCCGGAGAAAGGGTGCTCCCCCTGGGCTCGATCCAACTTGTGCTCACCCTAGGGGACCCACCTTGCCTAGCCACCACAACCGTGAAATTCCTAGTGGTCGATGCGCCCTCTGCGTACAACATTTTGCTTGGAAGGCCATCCCTTAATTCTATGAAGGCAATCCCATCTGCCTATCACTTGGTCGTCAAATTCCCGACAGAAAATGGAATCAGAGTAGTCAGAGGAGACCAGCGTGTAGCAAGAGAATGCTATATGGCTTCTGTAAAAAAGAAGGAGGTTGAGAATATCCAATTGGATGAACTCGACATGAGAGATGAAATGGAGACAAGACCAATGCCCTCAGAAGAGCTGGAATCAATCCAGCTTGACGGGAAGCCGGAACACCTCGTTTATGTGGGTTCCAGATTAAACGCTGAGCTCAAAGGTCTCCTCATCCGGTTCCTAAAGGAGAATATAGGAGTGTTTGCTTGGAAGCAGGAAGACATGAAAGGAATTGACCCTTCGGTTATTACCCATAAGCTAAACGTGAACCCAACTTGCAAGCCCGTCAAACAGAAGAGGAGGAGCTTTGCCTCCGAAAGGCAAAGGGCAATTAATGAGGAGGTCATCAAACTCCTCCATGCTAAGGCCATCAGGGAAGTTGACTACCCTTCCTGGTTGGCGAATGTGGTTCTCGTCAAGAAAACCAATGGCAAATGGCGACTGTGCATCGACTTCACTGATCTCAACCGAGCATGCCCCAAAGATAGTTTTCCCCTACCTCGGATCGGCCTAATAGTAGATGCCACAGCCGGACACGAGCTGCTTAGCTTCATGGACGCCTTCTCAGGTTACAACCAGATTAGGATGGATCCCAATGACCAAGAGAAGACCTCATTTGTAACTGAACAAGGAACATATTGCTATCAGGTCATGCCTTTTGGATTAAAGAACGCTGGAGCCACTTACCAGCGATTGGTGAATAGGATGTTCCAAAAACAAATAGGAGCATCCATGGAGGTCTACATCGATGACATGTTGGTAAAGTCACTAAAGGCAGAGCTCCACATCGCGCACCTAGCCGAGTCATTCCAGATCCTGAAGGAGTACAAAATGAAGCTCAACCCTGCAAAATGCGCATTTGGGGTCTCGGCAGGAAAATTTCTGGGTTTTATAGTTAGCAGCCGAGGAATTGAAGCCAACCCGGAGAAGGTTAGGGCAATGGTGGAGATGCAATCACCATCCAACACAAGGGAGGTACAACGCTTGACAGGCAGGATAGCTGCCTTGAGCCGTTTTGTGTCTAGATCAAGTGATAAATGCCAGCCATTCTTTCAGATATTAAAAAAGGCGTTCCAGTGGGATGCCAAGTGCGAAGAAGCATTTAAAGCCCTGAAAAATTATATGAGCTCTCCTCCTGTTTTGGTGAGCCCATTAGAAGGGGAAGTCCTCACTCTCTACCTAGCAGTTTCAGATTTTTCAACAAGCGCGGCGCTGGTTAGGGAGCGAGACAGAGCTCAGCAACCAGTCTACTACTGTAGCAGAGCTCTGAAGGGGGCAGAGGAGAGATATCCAAAGATGGAAAAGCTCGTTTTAGCGTTGGTGACAACAGCCAGAAGACTCAGGCCCTATTTTCAAGCTCATACTATCGAGGTTCCAACAGACCAGCCAATGAAGCAAGTGCTACATAAGCCAGAGTCCTCGGGGAGGTTGGTTAAATGGGTCATAGAGCTCAGTGAGTTTGATATCAGATGTAAGCCAAGAACTGCCGTCAAAGGGCAAATTTTGGCGGATTTCATTGCAGAGTTCACAGCAGCAGCGCCTATGGAGACCACAGATTTAATACCAGACCTCCCCGTATGGAGGCTTTCGGTAGATGGAGTTGCCAATGCTCAGGGAAGCGGTGCAGGAATGATCTTGACCTCCCCAGAAGGAATAGATGTCGAGTATGCCCTTAGATTTGGGTTCAAGGCTTCAAATAACGAAGCAGAATATGAAGCTGTCATCGCTGGGCTCAATCTTGCTTATTCTATGGAAGCAGAGCAGCTGGAGATCTGCAGTGACTCTCAACTGGTGGTAAAGCAAATAGAGGAGTGCTACGAAGCGAGAGGCGAAAAGATGGTTCTTTACCTCAGAAAGGTACGAGAATTAATAAAGAAATTTGTACAGGTTAAGGTCAGACATGTGCCTAGAGCAGAGAATGCACGAGCAGATGCATTGGCGAGGTTAGCAACTGCCTCACAAGAAGATTTGGATAGGCTAATACCAGTGGAGCACCTTCCAGAGCCTTCAGTAAGTATCGAAGAAGAAGACATACTATCAATCGGAGCTCTGCCGAGCTGGATGGACCCCATCATCGGGTACCTGCAGAGTGGGATTCTGCCAAGCGATGCCAAGGAGGCTTCCAAGCTGAGGATCAGGTCAGCCAGATTTTCCTTGCTGCAAAGAAATCTGTACAAACAGGGGTTCTCAACGCCTCTCCTTAAGTGCGTGGGAGATGAAGATGCCAACTATATACTCAGAGAAGTACATGAAGGGATATGTGGCATCACATAGGAGCTCGGGCCTTGACAGGAAAAGTACTGAGACAAGGATATTATTGGCCAACCATGCTCAAAGATGCCACCGATTTAGTAAAAAAATGCAAGGTTTGCCAGGAACACGCCAATGTTTCCCACTGCCCACCCGAGCTGCTAACCTCGGTGGTAAGCCCATGGCCCTTCCAACAGTGGGGTTTGGATATTCTTGGACCCCTTCCCACCGGTGTGGGACAATGCAAGTTTGCTATTATAAGGGTGGATTACTTCACCAAGTGGGCGGAGGTCGAACCTTTGGCAACAATCACCGATCAAAAAGTCCAAAACTTCGTTTGGAAGTCGATAGTTTGCAGATTTGGGGTTCCCAGAGCAGTCGTGTCTGACAATGAGAAGCAGTTTGACAACTCAAAGTTTAAGAGCTTTTGTGCTGAGCTTGGGATAAAGAACTATTTCTCAGCTCCTGCACATCCTCAATCTAATGGGCAAGCAGATGTCACAATCAGAACCATAAAGACAGCTCTGAAGACTAAATTAGAAAACCTAAAAGGCAAGTGGGTGGAGTACATCCCTGAGGTATTGTGGGCCTACAGGACCACCGTCAGGTCAGCAACTCAGGAAACCCCCTTCGCTTTGGCCTTTGGGACCGAAGCAGTAGCCCCTGTTGAGGTGGGGCTCCAATCACCAAGGGTGGAATTTGCAGATGCCGAACACAATGATGAGTCTCTCTTATTAAACCTCGATCTCCTAGATGAAAAGAGAGAAAGAGCTCTGCATCGTGTCCGACTTTACCAAAGGAAAACTGCAAGATACTACGACAGGAAGGTAAGGCACAGAAGTTTCAAGGCTGAAGACTTGGTACTTAGGAGGCTTCTGCTTGCAAGGAAGGATCCCACGCATGGGAAATTGGGACCCAACTGGGAAGGACCCTATATCGTATCAAGGGTAATCAGACCAGGGAACTATGAGTTGCAAACAGAGGAGGGGAAGGTCCTACCACACTCATGGAATGCCGAACACCTTAAGAAGTTCTTTCAGTAAGTGTTACTTGTAGTAGAGCTGTTTTAATAAGAATAAGCGAGTCTTTTATTCACCCTTATATGGTTTCCAAAGTAAAGGAATGTGTAGTAAGCTCTACAGCTAACGATAAGCTTCTAAGCTTATAAAATACAAGATGAGCTCTTCAGCTCATAAATAAAAGATAAGCTTCTAAGCTTATAAAATACAAGATAAGCTTATAAAATACAAGATGAGCTCTTCAGCTCATAAATAAACGATAAGCTTCTAAACTTATAAAATACAAGATGAGCTCTTCAGCTCATAAATAAACGATAAGCTTCTAAGCTTATAAAATACAAGATGAGCTCTTCAGCTCATAAATAAAAGATAAGCTTCTAAGCTTATAAAATACAAGATGAGCTCTTCAGCTCATAAATAAACGACAAGCTTCTAAGCTTATAAAATACAAGATGAGCTCTTCAAGCTCATAAATAAACGATAAGCTTCTCAGCTTATAAAACACAAGACGAGCTCTTCAGCCCGTACACAAGTAACAAGCCTCTAATCTCACAGAATTCAAAGCTGGTCTCTTCTTGGAGACACCAACAGTCTTTCCTCCACGACTAGTAGTCCTTGTGCACTGCCTACGTACTCGAAGACCCCAATATATTTGATACAGCAGGGATCAGCTACGAAATCAGTTGGGAATTGAGGTCAGTGCAAACATGATCTTCTGTTTTCCATCAATGTTCGTGGTTCGACCAGTGGAATCAGTCAGGAACTAAGGGCAGTGCAAACATGATCTTCTGTTTTCCATCCACGTTCGTGTTCTGAACACGAAGAGCGTGCTAAAATAACCTTATAGAGTTCGGAACGAGCCCGTCGGCTCATAAAGAATTGCATATTCAAAAATAAAAGATCTGGTATTCAGAGTATCCAACAGTACAAGTGTTCAGAAAAATATAAGGAAAGTCATAGCTTGGCATCACTCAAGTAAAGAAGAAAGTACAAGGGGGAAGAGCTCCTAGTCCTTCTTAAGCTGGGACTTCAGCTCAGCCACTTCCTCTTTCAGACGAGCATTCTTTTCCTTCAACTCGTCTCTTTCTTGCTGAGCTTTATAAAGTGAATCAATAAGCTTCTGACCTGCCGGGGAGAGGAAGATAGTGGACAGAGAGTCAGGGGAAAAAGAGTCATCCCTCCTACGCCTCTTTGAGCTCGCGCCAGTGTCCCCTTCCTCGTCGGAATCATCTTCCTCGTCAGAATCAGAAAAAGAAGTCCAAGAAGAGTAGGGAACGAAGGAGAACTCATACTTAGTAGTCTCGGCCCCAAGCAAGTAGAGGTTTGCACTTGTCATCAATTCAGAGTAAGTCCTAGACTCCACCAGCAGCATCTCGTCAATGGTCACCCTCTCTGGCACATCCACATCAGGTGGACCTGAGCAACAAGAATGTAATAAGAATATACCTTCAAGAAAAATACATACACAAGAGAGCTTAGCTAAAACTTACTAATGCGAGAGAAGCTCTTCCAGGACCGAGGAATCCTAGCCTCACGACAACGATCCTCAGGAGACTGCCAAGACTCCCCGGAAGCAAAAAAGAAACGTTTAGACCATCCTTCAGGATTGGGGGGAAAGCCTAGAACCAAAGGACGTAATTTAAAATTCCTCCAACGGAAGAAGCTGAAGCAGGGGGCATCATCTTCCTCTATCTCGAAGAAGTACAGAAACTCGGAGACATAGGGGAACCTGCCAACGCCATGTAGGCGCCAGAACAGGAAGAAGCTCACCATAGTGGCCCATCCTCGTGGGGAAAGGCGAGAGGGGCATAGGCCATAGTAGGCAAGAACTCGCCCTATGGCAGGGTGAATGGGAAGGCGAAGTCCCATATCCATGGCACCTTCGAAAAAGCAGACTTCCCCTCGAGGAAGGTAGTTACAGGGCTCGTCCGGGGTAGGAACCCGCAAAGGTAAGTCAAGATAAGGAAAGAACCGTTTCTTGATGATTTCCAGATCAGAAGAGTTTAAGTTCGAAGCTGACAAATAGCGGTGATGCCACTTCCATTCGATCCCGAAGGAAGTCCGTTCCTGGAACAGAGAAGAAGTAGGGGCAGCCATCAAAAAGCACGATAAAAGCAGAGGATAACCACGAAAAACCAAGAAGAAACTCAGAAGTGTTTTGGGCAAAGGAGAAAGAAACTTAGCAGGTTAGAGGAAACTTAAAGAAGGCTGTAAGTTTTTAGGAAACCAAGAGACATGCGAAAGGAAACCGGCTGTCTTTTTGGTTTCTTAATTAATAAAGGCGGTTATGGTTATGGAAAACGGTTGGAAAAAAAGGCGGGAAAAGGAATCAGCACAAGATCAACCCTCCTATCGCACTCAAAACGACCGAAGAAAGTTCTGACCCCACCAAAATATTCCTCATATTGGAGCTCAGCCCGGTTGGCAACATTGCACCTCAGAATGATTTCCCATACCTGCGGCTCCTAGAGCCTTGCCCACATCAGAATGATAAAACTCCTGATGGGCTCCTCAGTTCATCAAAAGAACTTAGCGACTCATGAAGTTCATAGTCTTGCGTGAAGAAGGGTTGAAGTACTTCTCAAAGCACAGAGGAAAAGTTCAGAAAAATAATGCAATGAAATTTGCCCCGAAGTTTGTTATTTATCTCAGAAAGGGTCTATTAAATGGGCCACGAAGCTCAGAAAGAACTTTTAAGTTCACAAGAAGAGCTATATAGCTCAGTAAGAATCCCTAAGTTTACAAACTCGAGCCATGTAGCTCAGAAGGAATTCGCCAGTTCACAATATCAAGCTCTGTTGCTCAGAATGTAGAAGAAAAGGGAAGGGATCTCTGAGATACCAACTACCGAGCTCAACTGTTCAGGAGAAGCCATTGAGCCCAACACCAAGTCTTCCATACTCTTCAGACCTAGTAATTTTGCTTCAAGAAGTGCACAGCACCCCTCAAAGCAAAAGGGGGAGTACAAAGTACAAGGAAAGGAGAAAGGTCAGAAGAATAAAATTATGACAAAACCATCTGGCTTATGTCTCAAATCACAGCACATCACACATCACAGTTCAAAGCGAGATTCAGAAACTGCTCTATGAAGTTTGTATTCCAAAACACAAGTTCGAAGTACAAAGGAAAATAAAAGTTACATAAGCACAGAAAAAGATCTAAGTGTCTAGAGAGGGAGTAATTGAAGGATCTCGCAGCTCGGTAGATGGGCCCTCAGCAACTGAAGCAAGGGAGGAGCTCCCAGAAATGCCTGGGGTCCCTGCCCCCGTTGATTCCGGATCTTGAGCAAGGGCCTCAGTCACCAAGTTAGCTGGAAACGACGTAGTAACAGGAACAGCAGGGTCTGCAGTTGGGGGCTCAGGAATCACGACAAGAGCTCCAGAGGTCCCAGAGGCAGGAATGTCCTGACTCAGGCTGCAGCTGGTGGGACCGAGGCATCCTCCTCACTATCAGAGCCAGACTCTTCCATTTCTTCCTCAGTGGGGATAGGGAAGTTGAAGTCAAGATCTGGGAAAATTTTGATAGCCTTGCGCCTAAAAGCAAGCCATCCAGTAGCCCACAAAGTGGTGGCCTCATCTCTTAGCTAGGCAATCTCCTTATCCCTCTAATTAACCAAATTTTTCTGCTCCTCGAGCTCCTCGCAGAGCTTGCCGTTTGCCTTGTTGAGGGCGAGGTAATTTTGATTGGCCTGGCTAAGCTCTTTCTTGGCGTCAAAAGCCTCCTGGCTAGCCTTGGACCACGCCTCAACCTTAAGCTGCAGGTCCTCCTTAACTAGCCTTAGCTCATCCCGAGCTTTCTTTTCCCCCTCCTCAGCTCTGACTTTGACGGTTAATGTGTGTTTGAGGTCGGAGGCTTGCTTCGCTGTTAGCTCTCTGAGGTTTTCCACCTGAGCCCTGAGGTCCTCATTTTCAAGGGATAATTCAGAAGCCCTGGCCTTGTACGTCTTCAGAGCCTTAAATGAGCCCTCTTGAGACCGAACCCGGTGCAGCAAACCTTTCGCATGGAGGGCAGCCAGAGAATATAAAGTTCAGTAAATTGTGCCAGACCACGAAATAAAAACAAGTAAAGGGGGAAAAGTGCTAGCACTTACAGCAGCTGCTCCCTGAAGAGCTGAAGAGATGGACTCCTCAAGGGGCATAGAAGCAGCCTTCAGGACATCAGACTCAGAAAAAATAGAAGAAAGAGCTCCTGCAGCAAGATCCATGTTGTCGAAAAAAGAATCCTCGTCTTCTCCCTCAGATTTTCTCTCTTTCTCAACCATCTTCCCAAAAGCAGTGTATGAGAACTTTCTGGATTGGAGATCAGGGATCACTCCCAAAGCTTTCTCAACCTCAGAGGAGGAAGGGGAAGCCTGATCTCCCACTTGAGCAGACACCAACCCAGGATGGGCCACCGGAGGGGAAGGGGTAACGGCAATTTGAGGGGTGCCGGATGAGGAAGGCGGTGCCTTATTGGGAACCAGTTCTTCAGTAGCAGAGGGGGGTGAAGGCACCTCCAATCTGGGGATTTTAGCCCGGGTGTTTGGACCACTCCCAGAACTGACCCGGGCCTTGCGCTTGCCAGATCTGCCTCCTTTCAACAGTTCCTCAACCTTAGCCTGAAGCTCCCCTGGAGTAGACTTCATGGTAGAATGACCTGGAAGGTCTGAATAGAACAAGGAGTTGTAAAAAGAAGAGGAAGAGAAGGAAAGATAATGAAAAAGGAAGAGAAAGAAAGTGACAATGAAATTACCTTCTTCAGCCCCTAAAACAGATAATGGAATAGCTAGGATCACCACAGGAGGACTCAGACCTAGCTCCACCAAATTTCGAGACTCAATCAGGTCGGCGTACCTCTCTGGCTTAATCTTCCCCAACTTCACTAGCACCTTCTTATCTTCAGGGCTGAGCTCAGGACGATCACCTGAAAAGAAAAAAGTGTGCAAATAAGAGAAAGGCAAGAGGCCTATACGTTCCAGATCAAAGCTCAGTCGACTCAAGTGAAGACTCACCCAAGTTTTCTGGTTCTGTCCAAGCCGTAGGGATACCAAGAGTATCTGTCTTATCAGCAGGATTGTACTCCCAATTGGTACCCCCAATGTAAAAGAAATGTTTTTTCCACGCCTTGTGAGAAGAGGGGAGGTCAGTAATAATTTTCTTAACTTTAGTTCGCTTGGAAATATACAGAAAACCTTCAGCGGAGGTCAGTTTGACATTGAAGAGCTCCATAAGCAAAGAAATGCTAGGAACCCTGAGTTTACGCTTCTTAAAGATGACTAGGAGACCAACCATGACGCCATAGAAGTTGGGAGAAATCTGGGAAGGGCATACATTGAAATGTTGCAGAACAGCCTTGATAAAGGGATGCAGAGGAAAGCGAAGACCGTTCTCAAAGGCGGCAAGAAAGAAGCAGACCCTATTGCGTACTTGCTCTACATAGTAGATGGATTTATCTGGACACCAGAGTTCAACCCCAGGAGGAAAACCGTATCGAACCTTATAAGCTTTCATTAACCCAGAGGCCTCTATACTGTAGCCCACAGACTCGGCATGCCTGAAGGCAGACCCCAAATATGAGGTCTTTTCTTCAACCCCGACTCCACTCACCTTAACCTTGCCTTTATCAGGTCTGGGGGGCATGGGAGAAGAGGTAGATGGAGGTTCCTCGGTGCCAGCCTCGGCCTCTCCGGCCTCCACACCAGGAAAGTTATCAATCTCATCGCCAACATCCCCCAAATCGGTGTCCTCAGATCGATCCCCTAATAGGGAAACAGAGGAACGAGTAGCACCAGAAGAAACAGGCATATTTGGGCAAGAAAAGGGAAGATTAAAGGAACGGTATAGAGGAGGAACACTACTCAAACTTTCCCTAATAACCCTAGGGTCAGCACAATAACTCCCAACAGCGAGTATGTGCACGATGGAACTCCAGTCCACGAAATGGGGAAGGGGAAACAAGCAACAATCACGAGACCAGAAATAGAAGAACCTATGGGCCCAAAAACGCAGAAACCACCTAGAACACAGAGGGTCCAGAGTTGGAAAAGTCTAAAAAAGGATAGGGAAAGCGTACCTAGAGGGGGAAGAGCAGCGAACAACAAATCCGGAACCGAATCAAGAGGGGAAGCACTGCGAAGCCTTCGAATCAAACACAGAAAGGCCGATTTTGGGCAAGAATCAGAGAGCTTCAAGACTGGGGCTCAAGAATTCACAGAGGCAAGGAATTCGGAAAAACAGAGGAGAAGATGAACAGTGCAAAGAAACGGTTCAGGTAGCCGTTTTGGGTATTTAAAGCTTGAAAGACGTGGGCTGAGACGCGCGCGGGAATCGAGGAGAGTCATGATTGCTGCAAACCGTCAAAAATCTCCAGCCACGTGAGAAGCCGAGGGAGACCACGTGCAGATCTAGCTCGGATTGAGAAACAGTTCAGCCCTTACCTAAGCTAACTTAGAGCAAGAGCTGGGGGGCAACTGATGATGCCTAAAACAAACTTCAGACACGAGCTCAGAAAGTGAGCTCAGCTCGGGAGCTCAGGTAGTATACGCTGAGCTCATCCAGCCATAGTCTGAGCTCATCCAGCCAATACCAGGGCTCCCAGCTGAAGACACGAACTGAGAAATGACAAGAGGGCAGCGAGATGACAGCAGATACCTTCATAATGGGAATTAAGCCGATCCAAGGCGTAAAACCAGTAACTAACCAAGATCCTCTCCTAAAACCAAGGAGAGGATCCCACGATAAAAGGGAAAGATCTCGCTGTTTGAAGCCAGCCATAGGAAGTTTAGGGAACTCCGAGATGATAGATGAAGATAGGGCACGATCCCTTT
This sequence comes from Ilex aquifolium, assembly GCA_951799425.1. Taxonomy (NCBI): domain Eukaryota; kingdom Viridiplantae; phylum Streptophyta; class Magnoliopsida; order Aquifoliales; family Aquifoliaceae; genus Ilex; species Ilex aquifolium. Next base: position 25,763,208 of record OX637404.1, on the reverse strand, counting down.
AATATAGGATGAGATTTCGAATTAGAGGTAAGCATGAGACTATAAAAGGGAGGTGATAGAGCCACCAAGAGGCGATTCGACTGTAACGCATGGAACACTATCAATAAGAGAGAGAAATGAGCTAGAGACTCCAATTTAGAGTGGATTAGCCGAGCTCAGGCCGGTGAACCACTATAATTCTGTCGTGTTATTATCCCTTTCCTTTTTCCCCAAAGCCTTCGCCTGCATTATTAGACACGAGCCTTGCAGCTCAGATATCACATTAATCACCGCACAGATCATTCATACCAAACAATCTAGTCACATAGCTCATTCACGCAGATTTACGCCATCAAATTGTATTGCTCTAAAGATGATGCAATTACAGAGTCTATGTCGGATGAACTGGTGTTGGAGCTTCATCCCCCGAGGTTCAAGGATCTACCCTTTCGACAAATTTCAGAAACTCTACTACAGTTAATTGCAAATTCCAACTATATAAAATCTTCTACAGCCGTTATATGCAACTCCAATGACTTTCTTGAGCATTCACAACTGTCACAGCTCTAGAAAGAATGCCAAGTCCCAATTTTCTCAACAGGCCCTCTGCACAAAATGGCTCCAGCCTCCTTAACCACTAGCATACTAAAGGAGGACACAAGTTGCCTTGCATGGCTTGACAAACAAGCTCCTAATTCAGTTATATATGTCAGTTTGGGAAGCGTAGCAACCGTGGACAAGAAAGAGATAACTGAAACAGCTTGAGGACTGGCCAACAGTGGCCAACCATTCTTGTGGATTCTGCATCTGGGCATAGTTCTTAACTCAGAAGAAGCCTCAGACAAATGGCTTGATCTCTTGCCCGAAGGTTTTAAAGAAAGAATCAGAGAAAGATGTCTGATAGTAGAATGGGCACCTCAAAAGGAGGTGTTGTCACATAGTGCAATGGGATGGTTTTTTTGCCACACCGGTTGAAACTCCACCATGGAAAGTTTATCTAAAGGAGTTCCAATGATACCTCGGCCATGTTTCGCAGACCAACAGGTAAATGCTAGGTACATCACTCATATTTACGTTCAAATAACATTTCTCTTATTCTTTACGTCTACGCATGAAACATAGTAAATAATGTATTTGACATGATATTTATTATCCTCCAGCTTCAACTCTCAATGAAGGTGGCAATGCCATTTTGACTCTGACAAGATGAGCTCTACCAAATCGTTCAAGGAATTGTCTGCAGAACCAACTTTTTGCACACAAGTTACGGTTTTTTGCTTCATATCAATTGCTCTCTGCCTCATTTCTTCACCTTCTTTCTCCACCATAAGTCTTCTTATAGCTCTCTCGATTCCTTCTCTCTCCAACGCACGATCCATTTCAAGTCCTACCCTCCACACATGAGTGATGTACCTAGCATTTACCTGTTGGTCTGCGAAACATGGCCGAGGTATCATTGGAACTCCTTCAGATAAACTTTCCATGGTGGAGTTCCCAATAGCATTGCTCAAAGAATAAAGATGTCAATATACTCGCATCGTATTATCTTCGTATGATAATATTTTAAATCATGTCATTTTCATATCATATTATTTTAAATTGTATCATTCAGATCAATATTTGTATTAATTACTGTTTTCTATTTATGGTGCATATGGAGCAACATTAACAATTTTTTTTTTTTTTTCTGTAGCACTACTTCTATGATCTTAGGAGCACTAGCTGGCATCATGTTTCTTCTTTTCTAAACATCCCTTGCTTTTCCTTTTACTATGGTTTCTTGCAAATCTGATGGTCTTTGTGCCCTCAAGGAAGGATAGCACCAAAAGCATTCAAATCTCGGCTCCACAAGCTGAGCATCGATGGATCTGCAATGTAAGCTGTCAAGTAATAGCAATTTTTATTTTTTTTAGTTTTTTAATGCAATAACCGTTGACTTTTTAAACCCGTAATAATTTAAAAAATATTAAAATAATAAATGAAAAATAAGTACAATAAAAGAACAATATCAAATGTTGTAAATATAATAATAATTAACTTTGTCGAATAGTACAAGTCCAAAATTTATAACACAATCTTAGTTTGACTTACAACTAATAAGTTAATATTTATAATTTTTATGGGTAACGATACTACAATTGTGGGCATATTTACGATATTTTTGGCAGAATTTAAATTATTTGTGGGTAAGTTATCACCATTTGCGGTAAATTTACAACAATTGAGTGTAATTATATTACAATTTTGGATGCATTTATAAGTTTAAAGAAAGAGAATTTATGATTTCTTTGGTCAATATTACAATAATGAAGAGCACATTTACGAAAAAAGTGGTCAAATTAACAATCAATTCATCAAATTAACATTCAAATTCAACTAATTAATATTCAAATTCACCAAATTAATATTCAATCCACCAAATTAACATTCAGTTCATCCAAAATCATCGTCCAATAAACATTCAATTCAACAAATCAACAAGAAATTAACATTCAATTTCATCCATTCAATATTCAAATCATCAAATTGACATTAAATTAAAATTCAAATTTAAGGGGCAAAATGAGATTTTTCCTATATTTAAAGCAAAAAAAGCCTCCCGACGGAAGCTAACTCCCAACCCATCTCCCCAATCTTCAACGTCGTAATTCTAACCCTAACCCTAGCCCTAGCCTCACCACTTTTCTTCTATTTTTTTTTTTAGTTAAGCCCATGTAGGACAAAAATTTATTAATAACCAAAATATAAAGGTGAGAAAGACATAAAACTTGCCCTTTTACATAATAGGAAATAATTAATAAGCCTTTTGGAATGAAACAAGCAAGGAAAAAATTCCATGAAATCTTTGATGGTTCCATTCTTTATTGCCAATCTCAAAAATGGTAGATCCCATGGATTACCAAGCATTATATTTTAAGAAGAAAAATGTTATTTGTACTTAATTTAATGACTTTATTTGATAACATAATTGATCATAGCTGTTGAATTAATAATGAGATAAAATACATCTAACATTGCTCTTCTAAGAAATAATGTGGGATAATAGATTGCAAGAATATATTTGAAATAAAAAAGAGGAATTAAAGACTAAATTTCCTAATGCCGTCTGCTCAGCTTTGGACATTTATCCAAAAAAATCAGTCACATAATTGAGCTCTCGATAAACCACGAAATATGGAGACATTCAAATCACACATTAATTCATTGATCTTCTGCCAAATCAAATGTTCCAGATTTTCCATTGAACTTGGACTCTACCCATAATAATCATACCTCACCACTTTTCTTCAAAACATCCCTTGCTTTTCTTTTGGGTAAATTTCACTGATACACCTTAGATTTAAGTCATATTTTATTAACACTTATTTTAGTTTTTAAAATATTATTATATACTCATGTCAGTTTTTGTTTGTTAAAGGACCTAATAAAATATGTAATTTTACTAAATTACCCTTACTAAAACTCCCATTTTATTTAATTACCCTTATTCAAATTAATACAAAATTAATCTATAATTTTATCAAATTAAAATCAAATTGACCCTTAATTTTGTTTGATTAATATTCAATTTTATCCAATTAATATTTTATTTTATCAAATTAACACCAAATTAATATTTAATTTTATTAAATTAGCACTAAATTAATATTAAATTTTATTAAATTAATATTCACATTCATCAAATTAGTATTCAATTCATCTTATTAATATTCAATTTTATTAAACTAATATCAAATTAATATTCAATTTTATAAAATTAACATTCAATTTTTGAATTTAATATTTAATTTTATCAAATTCAAAATTTACCACCATCATTGCCGCCACCCACCACCACCACTCAATTGTTAATATATGTTTTGGATATGTATTAAAAATTGAGACATAGATAAGTATTTTTGGAGTTTTATAAGTGATTCTTTTCTTTCATTCTTAAATTATTTTCTTTCATTCTTAAATTATTTTCTCTCTTCTCTATTTTTCGCGGTCGCACACACCATAGGCAACATAACATAACTTTCAGATCTAGTTAATGGGCCATAAGCCTTATGGCTTAATTTCATTAAAAACCCCATGAATCCCAAAAAATTACAAGACTTCCAAGACCTGTCCATAAACAAAGGGATCTGAAAAATGTCTATGGATCTGAAATCACAACTGGTGCTGCTGTGATTCGACGAAGGCTTCACAGTGACAACTCGATTCCGGGTAGTGTAAGGGCCGAGAAAAGTGGGGTACACATAGTCACTTATTGGGGAGAGAGAGGGGAGAGAAATATGGGTGTCCATATGTCGGGCCGGGCTAGGCCCATGAATTTTTTTTTGGGCCATGCCTAAGTAAGGTAGGTCCAAGTCTTTATCGGGCGAGTTATCGGACGGGCCGAGCGGACTTTGGGTAGAGGTAGGTTGCCCGCAGCCCAACCCACCACTCATTGGACGGACCTTTGGGCCTACCGGGTGAGGCTTTTTTTATATATTAGAAACGTATTACGTGCGTTGCACATGAATAATTTTTTTATACAAAATTTAATAAATAAATATTTGGTATATGTGTACCTGAATTAAATATCATATCAAATTTATCAAACTTATTTTTTTATTGCTCATACTCTACTATAAAATTTTTGAAAATTTTGTATGTTCTCAAGATTTGTTGTTCTAACTTTAAGAAAAAAGATAAAAAAAATTATAACTAAAGTTCTATTTTTTTTCTAGAATTTTGTAATTGAAAGTGATTTTTTAGTGATGTTTGAAAATTAAATTTTTTAAAATTAATTTTATGAAGATTTCACTTCTAAATTATTGAATAAAATAAAAATAATTATCAATACACCAATCATATTAGAAACTTACTGTATTTAGGATTATTTAGGTCAATTGGAATAAGATTTAATATACTACACTATAATATTTATTGTAAAGCATATTAAATTTTTAAAAAAATTAATTTTTTCTTAGAAATATACTACTATCTAAACACGGTTTAAAAAATTTGTTGTGACTGAAGAATCATGTAAAACTATATAAACATTATTTTTTATCTTAAAAATGAAAGGGTTAAATATTTTGATGAAAAATAAAATATACATATGTAGTCATAATGTTATTTTTGTAAATGAGATAAGTAATATTAGATTGATGGATTCTTTGAAAGTTTTTGTAAATATTTTATTAAAACTTATAATGATGCATATATTTTGTAAGAGTAATATAGTCAATCAAAAAATTTTATAAAAATTAACATTTATGCATAGAGAATAGATAATTAAAAGTGATCTTAGATGTAATTTGAAGATTTAAATACATAAGGGTATGATGGTAATTTAAATATTAAGCGTAGAGTAACCTTTTTAATTCTTTATGAGAGTAAAATAGTGAATTAAAAATTTTTCATCTTAAGGTACTTTTATTGGTAGTATATAGATATAGATATAGATAGATATACAATTTCATTTAAAAAGTTTCCAACTTAATATTTTTGTAAATTACATTTTTGAATTAAAAGCTTAGTCAAAATGGACAAAAAATAAAAAAATTAATAATTTTATCCATTCATAAGGGAGGAACATAATTTTTTTTTTTTTTTTGAATCGAGCATTGAGTGCACCTAATTTTTTTTTTTAGGGAAATTCGGAGGTCGGTCCCCTTTTGTGGACTTCTTTGGTGATAAGTTCATCAAAGAAACTTGTTTAATATTAAGTCCATTTTGATTTTCATTGTACAAAATATCCTCAGTAGTTATATTTAATTAAAATAATTTTGAAAACTAACTACTCCTAAATTTTAAGAGTTTGACTAACATTAAAATTTTATCTTTATCTCATATCTATCTATATTCATATTTAAAATAGTACTATTTATCTCTCTCTCTCATATATATCTATATAACTGATGGGTCAAGCTCAAATAGCCCAATTTATGTGAAAGAGCCCAACCATGCGAAGACCCACCAAGTCCAAGTTCAAGTCCAATCCAGTTGGGGCCCTCCTCCGAAGGAATTGGAATACGAGGGAGAGAAATGCGGCGCACGGAGATACCCTACCAAATTTGTAATTACCAAAACAAGTAGGAAACCCCTCCCTCACGTCACTGCCTCACCTCAAAACCCTAACTCTATAAATGTAAGCCCTCTCATCATCTAGGGCACGCATCCCAAAAACCTCATCTCCTACCCTTGCACAACATTGTTGTTCCTCTCTCCCTCAAAGCACTGTAGCTCCCCGGTGTAAACCCTCCGGTGACGATTATTCATTAATAAAGAACACCAAGGCCACCTCTGCCATTCAAAGTGGACGTAGGCCACGGCCCAACCACTATAAACCTCTGTGTTGATCCTTTATTTGCTATTTTGGTCATTGATTGTTTGTTTACTGCACATTGATTATACATATTCACCTTCTTGACTCTTAAACTTGCACGAAAATTGATTTGTGCATCATCAGTTTGGCGCCGTCTGTGGGAATCGACAAAATTCTCATTTCTAAACACTTTCTCTGTTGAATCAATGGCGATCACTACCCGATCGATGAACCAGCCTGAGGATAACCAACCACGAGAAGAGGAGGTTGCTCCTCCACCAACCAATCCCGTTCCAAATACACAGCAAATGTTGGAGACCATGCAGTAGCTCGTGGCCCAAAACCAACATATCCTGCAACTAATACTCGCTGGGCAAGGAGGAGCACAAACTGGACCTCAAGTGAGAGGAGCTCCACGCCTTGGGCATCAAGGAGCTCCCCACATGGGTGCTCCTCATCTGGGCGCCCCCTCTGGAGCCCCCTTGGGTGCCCCACCATTGGGAGCCCTCTTGGTCGCCCAACGGAGAGCTCCCCATGAGGGACCTCCACCTCCTCCTCCAGCTCCTGCTTCACACGGTGGAGACTTTCCACTCCAAGAGGATGAGGGTGAAAACCAAAGCATGGAGCACGGGAGCCATTTCCATGACAATTCAAAAGGAGTTCCCAGTCACTAGGATAAAAAAATTAAAGAGGTGCAAAATCAACTGGGTGACATCTTCAACGCCATGAAGGCGCAAGGACTTGACACTGTGGACTACCTTGTTAGGCGAACTGACACGCCTTTCAAACCTGACGTGGCGAACTACCCCTCCCTCAAAAGTTTTAAAATGCCATCCGTGGAGACCTTTGACTGTACAAAGGATCCACTGGACCATTTGGAAACTTACAAGACCTTGATGCAGCTGCACAACGTCCCCGACGAAATCATGTGCAGAGCATTCCCAACTACCTTGAAGGGATCAGCGCGACAATGGTTCACCAACCTCACCCCGGCCTCCATAGGCTCCTTCGCCAAACTGAGCAGATCCTTTGTGACACAGTTCATTGGTGGATGCCGCCAGCAGAAGCCTGTCACCCATCTGCTCAGCATAAAGCAAGACCAAGATGAGAGTCTGAGAAGTTACTTCACTCGTTTTAACGAGGGGGTCCTTCAGGTCGAAGAGCCCGATGAAAAAGTCTGCATGACCGCCTTCCTGGGAGGCCTCCGATCATCGAACTTCTTTTTCTCCATGATGAAACGACCACCAAAGAGCATGCCAGAAGTATTGGCAAAAGCTCAAAAATATATGAATGCTGAGGAAATCAACAAGTCTAGGCGAGGTGAATCATCTCGTGGATCGTCAAAAGATTGACCTACCTCTGCACTGTTCTCAAACAAGCAGCCTAACGCCAACTTAGTGGCTCTCTCGCGGGTCACCAAAAAGTTTGGCCTCTGCACTTGTAACACCCCAAAACACACCCTGGATGGTATTACATTCTAAAACATTCATATCATGAGAGCACTAATATAATTCCTTAAGAAACGAGACTCCATTTGTCATCCACAAATATTTACAAAGTGATCCAAAAGAATAAGCTCAAATTATGGCTAATACATCTCAAAAATTAATTAAAGTAGCACAGCGGAATAAACAAAAGAAACTAGACAACACAATATTCCAAAAGAATGTCCTAGTCTAGTACAAAAGGAAAAGAGGTCGCTCTATGCATCCACCTCGGGATCCACACTCCCGTCAAGTGGAGTCTCCCAAGTAGCGAGCTCCTCGACCCTTATATCCTCCTCAAGCGGGTAATCTGAAAATGTTAGCAGTAGGGGGTGAGCACGAAACTCTGTAGAAAAATTCTCTCAAACTCATACAAGGTTTAGAAAAGCATTTAGCACGGTCGGTCTCATTTTAACATATCATAGATACATAATTTGAATGAAAGCAGTGACATTTAAAAAGGATCTCAAGTTTATGTAAAAACCTTACTTGAATGAATAAACGAGCACCACATACAAATAATCAATAATGGCCATAAACAATTCCCAACAAACCTTTCGGTAGGTGGCATACTTTAAGGTAACCTCCACCCCCCTTTAGGTCGTCTTTGATTCTCAAGCATCCTTACCAGGAACCTCTTGAGAATGGGTGAGCATCCTTACAAAGAACCTCCCACCAATCACTACATTGTTTCCCAAGCATCCTTACAAGGAACCTCCCACCAATCACTTCATTGTTTCCCAAGCATCCTTACAAAGAACCTCTTAGGAAGGGGGTGAGCATCCTTACAAGAAACCTCTCACTCAATCACTACATTGCTTCCCAAACATCCTTACAAGGAACCTCTTGGGAAGGGGTGAGCATCCTTACAAGGAACCTCTCACTCAATCACTACATTGCTTCCCAAGCATTCTTACAAGGAACCTCTTGGGAAGGGGTGAACATCCTTACAAGGAACCTCTCACTCATGTGCATCACAAACAACCAACCAAACACACAATTCCAACATTTATCTCCATTTACAATTCCAGTATCACAATTGTACCATTCTCAATAGACTATAATAATAAGGAATTAAGATATGCAAGAAATCATATCAATAAAACTTTCAAAATCTTGATATCAAAATTCTAGGGTTTTGCCAAACAAAACATGATTTCTTGGAACAAGAATAGGGATTAGATGAAAACATGATTTAATCAACAATAGGCATTTAGAAATCAAGAATTCATGTATTTTTCATAACCCAAATATGTATTTAACCACAACTAAGATTTTGGAAATTCAAGAACAAGTTTTCTTAGACCCAAACATGTATTTTCTTCAAAGCTATGTTTCAATAACCAAGGAACCAAGAACTCATAGCTATTTATCATATAACTACCAAGAATATGGAAAACATACATATATAATACCCTAAGCCTCAATGAAAGAATTTGAGAAGAAAACCCCTACCTTGCTTCCTTAGTTTTTGTGTAAAAACTTGAAAATTTGATCTTTCCCACTTGAAAATCCCCCTTGATCTCTTGTTTCTCCCCTTCCTTCTTCCTCTCTAAGATTCTCTATGATTTGCATTGATGGAAATAGGTTGCAAATGGGAGAGAAAACTCCCAAATCAAGTTTGAGTCGTGAAGCCCTCGGTTTGGCGCGTCCGGACGCGTGTTTTGTGCTGTCCGAACGCGTGTTTTTGCGTCCAAGTTTCTGCCATACGCGTCCGGACGCGTGTCTATTCCCGTCCGGACGCGGGTGATAGTATACCCTCAACTTCCAGATCAATTTTGACCTATTTAGAAGTCGATTCAGAAAATTTTCGTCAAATACACTTTTGTAGCCCTAGATGTATACTATATACTGTCCAAATTTCAGATCAATTGGATATAAGAATAAAAAGTTATGACCAAAATACTATAAGGTATCCCAACTCCTTTTTATCCAAATTTTCTCTAAGTGTGTTTTCACTCCGGAATACTTCCTAGCTTCCAATACACTTCACATTACCTCTCCCAATGTTTTTCGACTTTCCGGATTCAATGGAGGACTTATTTTGACCTAACAATATTTAGAAACTTCCATAATCCCTCTTCTCAAGTTTACACACCTTCGAAACTTAACTTCCCAATAAATTTGTATCTCTAGTTTTTGCTTTTATTCCTACCGTCACTACACATATCTACATTTTTACAACAATTATTTACTCTAAATCTATATACATATATAAAAGAAAATGCGGGGTGTTACAGCACTGTTCTCAAACAGGCAACCTATCTCCAGCTTAACGGCTCTCTCGCGGGTCGCCAAAAAAGCTTGGCTTCTGCACTGTTCTCAAACAGGCAACCTATCTCCAGCTTAGCGGCTCTCTCGCGGGTCGCCAAAAAAGTCTGGCGTATATCTGCCCTGCTCTTAAGCAGGCAGCCTACCTCTGCACTGCTCTCAAGCAGGCAGCCCACCTACCTCTACACTGTTCTCAAACAGGCAGCCCATACCTCAAGCTTAAGGACTCTCTCATGGGTCGTCAAAAGCTCGGTCTCAAAAGATGTAGCTCTCTCACGAGCAATCCTCAGACTCTGTCTTTGTTCTCGCGCACCTACCTCTCTCTCCAGGTAATTGTGTTAGATATTTTAATGTTTGAAATAACATTACTTTTGCCATCTCCAGACAGGATCTTGAAACTAAGGTCGACTGCAACCCGCGGGATTACATTAGATTAAATGTCAACAATCGGGCCTCATCCATCTGGCACCTGCTCTTGGGTACTAACATCCCTCCTGGTGCCCAACCTGAGTAGCCTAGACCTTACAGCACCCCTCAGGCGCCCCGCACAAGCACCCAGCACCTCTCAGGCGCCCAGAACTGCCCTTGCACCCAAGCTGCCGCACGACTCTCCACGCTGCTCCCTGGGTTGATTTCCTGCACTTTCTGTTGAAAAAAATGATGCTGCCCAATGCTCGTAAGCTGCCCAGGACAGCAGAATCTGCGCTGCCCAGCACGTCTGAGCTGTCCAGGACAGCAGTGTCGGTGCCTAGGCTGCTGCCCAGCGCGCCTGGGCTATCCAGGACAACAAAACCAGCGCCCAGGCAGCTGCCCAGCGCGCCAGAACCGCCCAGACCAGCCCGCCTATCTGCGCGCCCAAGCTGTCCAAGACAGCATTTTCGGCATCCAAGTTGTCCAGGACAGCACCTTCAGCACCCCGAGTGGTCCAACCCAGCACCCTTGGCGCCCAGGCAGCCCTCTGCACTCTTCCTTAGGCGAGATAGCTCCTCAAAATCACCCAAGTTGCAGATCTGCTCGCCCAAAACAGCCTGTTTAGCGGCTGGATGGGCGCCCAGCACCCTCTTCTCGCGCACTACAGGCGCGCATTCAGCGGCAGAACATGGACCAGCAGCCATGCTTGCCCAACCAGTGAACCCAACTTGCCCAAAGGCCCCTGCACACCCAAGGGGCTGCTCCGCCTCGGCTGCACGTAGGCCTGTCAAAATTCGACACGACACGATTAACCGACACAAATCGACACGAATTAAATGGGTTTGGGTGAGACTTTAACGGGTTCGAGTGATAAACATGTTAACCCGCTAAACACATTTAATAAACGGGTCGTGTTCGGGTGAGACCTATCAACCCGTTTATCACCCGTTTACCCGTTTAAAAAAAATAATTATTATTTTATTTTAAAAAAATTAATCAGAATTAAATTATTATATACATATGCAAACAATAAATCAAATTGTTGAGTGGATGAGAGATTGGCAGTCCAATGGCCATTAAGTACAGATTATTCCTTTACCCCATTGCATTGCAGTGCTCGATGTGGGACAGGTTACAAGGTCTTCTTGTGGGTCTACACAGTGAATGCATAGTGAAACCTTTTCACTTGAATCCCACATCGACAAATTCAAAGAAGGAGACCTCCCCATGCCTATAAAAAGCTGCTGCCCATTTCTTTAATGATTCAACTTTTTCACTTGCTTTTGCAAACGTCAACCAAGTGGAAATCTTTTAATTAAGAGAGTACAATTGTTGTGGGTAATTAATGGAGTTTAAAATTTTAATAGAATAATTTTTTAGTGTGAGTTAAAATTTTAATAGAATAATTTTATGAAAATTAAACGGGTTAAACGAGTCGTGTCGTGTTACCCGTTTATTAAACTGTTCGTGTTCGTGTTGAGTTTTTTCACCCGTTTATTAAACGAGTCGTGTATGGGTTTATATGTTTTTCACCCGTCACCCGTTTAACCTGACACGTTTGACACCCCTAGCTGCACGCCCAAGGGACTGCTCTGCTTCTGCTGCACGCCCAAGGGGCTGCTCCGCATTCCCTGCACACCCACTTGGGTTGGAGATCTTACCAAAACTGCCCAAAAACAAAAATGAATCGTGCAAGGGAAGAGTCATCTAGCAAAGGAAGTCTCCACCACCTAAAACTCAAGATGTAAACTAATGCCCTCTTTTCCAAGTTTCCTTAGACAAGGGGCATTGGGGGCAAATGATGGGTCAAGCCCAAATAGCCCAATTTATGTGAAAGAGCCCAACCATGCGAAGACCCACCAAGTCCAAGTTCAAGTCCAATCCAGTTGGGGCCCTCCTCCGAAGGAATTGGAATACGAGGAAGAGAAATACGGCGCACAGAGATACCCTACCAAATTTGTAATTACCAGAACAAGTAGGAAACCCCTCCCTCACGTCACCGCCTCACCTCAAAACCCTAACTCTATAAATGTAAGCCCTCTCATCATCTAGGGCACGCCTCCCAAAAACCTCCTCTCCTACCATTGCACAACATTGTTGTTCCTCTCTCCCTCAAAGCACTGTAGCTCCCCGGTGTAAACCCTCCGGTGACGATTATTCATTATTAAATAACACCAAGGCCACCGCTGTCATTCAAAGTGGACGTAGGCCACGGCCGAACCACTATAAACCTCTGTGTTAATCTTTTATTTGCTATTTTGGTCATTGATTGTTTATTTACTGCGCATTGATTATACCTATTCACCTTCTTGACTGTTAAACTTGCACGGAAATCGATTTGTGCATCATCAATAACCATTGAATAGGTAGTGAGTCTCAATAATTGTTGGGACTCACAGTAAAATCAATTGTTATAATTATCAAGTCTATTTTTTAAGCCCATGTAAGAGCTTTTGACCAATCCCAGACAGTTTTGAAAAATTATTCCCAAATAAGAGTGGTTTTGAAAGTAATTCCCAAATGCAGGTATTTTTTAAAAACGTCAAACCGACTGACGTTTTTATGCTAAAGACGTCAGTCTGTTTGACACCTTTAGCATAAAGACGTCAGTCCGTTTGACGTTTTTAAGCCCAAACACGCGGCCCAGTAAACCCCTTAAAAACGTCAAACCGTTTGACGTTTTTAATAAAAACGTCAAACGGTTTGACGTCTTTAACTTCTTCCCTCAAATTTCACTAAAGTAAGCCGCTGTCTATTATAAAGAATGTAGCCGCAATGTTTGACTGGTGCACAAAGAAATAAATGGATTTATTTTAATGTTTTATCTTGTTTTAATTTATATAATTATCATAACTACCCATTAGTTTAGATAATTATTATAACTGCCTCCTAATTTTTATCTTGGATTTTAATTTAGTCCGTAGTGATAGGTTTTTTGCCTTTTTTTTATGAGTAAAATGTTAAATATTTATTTAATAAATAAAATTAATTAATAAATAAATTGTGAAATTTTAAAAATATATAAATGTTTTTTGTTATTTATTTATAAATGTAATTACATTCAATAAATAAATAATTATAAATTAAAAATACATAAATTTCTGACGTACAATCAGAGAATATCAGGTTATCACGTTATTTTGGATCATGATTCGTTTTCTATAGGGTCACTGTCTAAATTTTAAATTTTAAACTTTCCTCATCCCCATCTTGTACGTCAGAAATTTATGTATTTTTAATTTATAATTATTTATTTATTGAATGTAATTACATTTATAAATAAATAACAAAAAACATTTATATATTTTTAAAATTTCACAATTTATTTATTAATTAATTTTTTTTATTAAATAAACATTTAACATTTTACTCATAAAAAAAAGACAAAAAACCTATCACTACGGACTAAATAAAAATCCAAGATAAAAATTAGGAGACAGTTATAATAATTATCTAAACTAATGGGTAGTTATGATAATTATATAAATTAAAACAAGATAAAACATTAAAATAAATCCATTTATTTCTTTGTGCACCAGTCAAACATTGCGGCTACATTCTTTATAATAGACAGCGGCTTACTTCAGTGAAATTTGAGGGAAGAAGTTAAAGACGTCAAACGGTTTGACGTTTTTAAGGGGTTTACTGGGCCGCGTGTTTGGGCTTAAAAACGTCAAACGGACTGACGTCTTTATACTAAAGGTGTCAAACGGACTAACGTCTTTAGCATAAAAACGTCAGTCGGTTTGACGTTTTTAAAAAGTACCTGCATTTGGGAATTACTTTCAAAACTGCCCGGGATTGGTCAAAAGCTCCCCATGTAACATTGCTCCTTTTTTGGATCGTGAAAGAAACTCGTTTTTTATTTTCACTCTCTCTTTCTTTGAATGCCTACCGGCCCTCTCTCCTCTTTTAACACCAACCAGTCATCTCTCCCCATTTCAACACCAACCAGTCATCTCTCCTCATTTCAACACCAACCAGTCCTCCTTACAACGGCGTCTTCCCTTCTCCGGCCTTCTGTCGACGACAACAGTCTACTTCTGTCGGATTCAAGCTCTGAAGATGTTAGACATCGGCTCTCAATTTTACAAATCATGTCCATGATTACAAGTCGAACAAAAAATCAACATTATTTTAGAATTACAATTAATGATACTAAAAATAAGATATAACTAAATTAACATTGAACAAAATAATACGAAAATATATGAAAATATTTAATTTAAATGAACGTATAACATATGATCGAAATGAATGGCAAAGACGGACTCATATGACCAACCCTAAATGATTGGGACATAAAACTTAGTTTAGTTTGGTTTGTGTTGCTCTTAAAAATTAGTCAATTCAATTAAAATTTCACATTTTAAATGTTTTATAGGATACTATCCAAACATTTTTTTTTTTTTTTACTATAGGATGGTAATTTATGTTAGTTTTTATAAAATTAATAATTTGAAAACTTTGTATATAAAACAGTCAATCTAATCGACATTTCTGTTTTTATTATTTTTTGAATTACTATCCAAAAATATTTTACTATTTTGTGTTGTACAACTATTTTTTGAATCATTTAACCAAACAAGTTCTGCAATATAAAAAATATAAAAACATTTTTTTAAAACTCTTCTAAAAAATTGTTATCGAATACTGTTTTTTGAGATGCAATCTAAACACGCCTGTAGTTTTCAAAAATTTTCATTTTTTTTATCGATTATTCGAAGTCGAACCCGAATTCAATATCTTATGTTTCACGAATTTGAATTATAATATACTTATATTCAATCTGAATTATGATTTGATTCAAAATATTTATATATTTTTGTATAAATATTAAAAAAATTAAATAATTATTTAAAAAAAATTTGTTAAAATAAGTTATTCGAATCAAATTGAATTAAATTCGGATCAAATTTTCACAGTTGAATTGTAATTCAGATGCGTCAAAATTCTCTCCAAGTTCACAGGCCTTCTAGACCCTTCCCTATTTTGATTGGTGGAGACTGTACTGGTTTTTTTTTTTGATAAATAGACTGTACTGGTTTGATACCTCATACCTTCCTCTTTTTATTGGTGGAGACTGTACAGGTTTGATACCTTATCCTTGGAATTCCAGCCAAATCTTGTGCCTTTTAATACAGCCACTTTTTCCAAATGTTGGGTCATTAACAAGAGGGGGAGAGAGAGAGAGAGATACAGAGAGAAGAGAGAAATGGAAAAGAGAGGAACACAAAGTAGACAAAGGGTGCTGCTAGTCGTAGCTCCATTCCAGGGGCATATAACTCCGATACTTCAGATAGGCTCAATCCTTCACGCCAAAGGCTTCTCCATCACAATCGCACACGCTGAATTCAACCCTCCTCATTCTTCTAATCATCCTGAATTCGTCTTCGTACCCCTATCCACCAACTTATCCGACTATGAGATCCCCTCCACGTTCTTGTCAACTATGAATGTCAACTGCAAAGAACCACTCGAGACATACGTGGTCCAAACATTGGAGAAACAAGAGCCACGTGATCGAGTCTGCTGCATCATCTATGATTCAATGATGTACTTTGCAGAAGCTGTGGCTGCTGATCTCAAGATTCCAAGTATACTCTATCGCAATAGCAGTGCTTCCTATGTTCTAGCTTGCCATGCCACTCCTCGCCTTCATAAACAAGGTTATATTCCCGTGCAAGGTACGTATGTATACCTTTGGTAGTGTTAAACTATCATCTGTTTTAAAAACTTAAGGTAGTAGAAGAGTACAAAGAGTGGCGGTAGCTGTGATGATGGTAGTGGTGGGGCGTTAGGAATGGTGGTAGTAGTGATGGTGGTGGTGGGGCGACGGGTGTGGTAGTGGTGGTGGCGTGGGGACAATGGTGGTGGTTGTTGAAGCTAAGGTGGTGGTTGTTGAAGCTAAGGTGGTGGTGTGGTGGCGATAGTGGTATTGGTGGTGGTGGTGATGGTGGTGGATGGTGGTGGTAGTAGTAGTGGTGGGGGTGGTGGTGGGGGTAGTGGTGGTGGGGATAGATGTGGTGGTGGGGTGACAGTGGGGAGGCGATCGGGTGTGGTAGTGGTGGATGGTGGTAGTAGTGATGGTGGTAGTAGTGATGGTGGTGGATGGTGGTAGTAGTAGTGGTGGGGCGTTAGGAATGGTGGTAGTAGTGATGGTGGTGGTGGGGCGACGGGTGTGGTAGTGGTGGTGGTGTGGGGACAATGGTGGTGGTTGTTGAAGCTAAGGTGATGGTGTGGTGGCGATAGTGGTATTGGTGGTGGTGGTGATGGTGGTGGATGGTGGTGGTAGTAGTAGTGGTGGGGGTGGGGGTGGGGGTAGTGGTGGTGGGGTGACAGTGGGGAGGCGATCGGGGTGGTGGTGGGACAGTTCCAAATACTACTTTTTTTTTATTTTTTTAAAGTACTTATGAAAAATTATAAATTTTAAAAATATTTTTAAAAAGTTATCTCAAACACACTCTTATGAAACTATTTTCCTTATTAAATTTTGGGTGTTAATATTAACCGTCGGATTAATTTAAAAGTAAAATTTAAAGAGATCTCAACCGCGAAAAATAAAAATCATTTTGTTTATTTTTTAAAATTTGAATTGTATTGTACTTAGATATTACATTTTTTAGTTTAGAGAGTCATTTTTACAAGTTTACTTTAATCACACTTTCTATTTTTACTAATTATTTCAACTAACTTTCAACAATTTGATAGGGATTACAACATAGAGAGATAGAATTTGAAGAGGTTGAATGGCTCTCCAAATTTGAAAAACAATTTGGGTGGAATGGAAAATAAAGTCTTTCAAAAAAAAAATGGAAAATAAAGAGTAGGATAGAGAGTGGGTGGAGAGCTTTTTTTGGTATTTGGCTAAATAAAATAGCTGAAAAATGGAGAAATGAAAAGTGGGTTGGAGTTGCTCCAAATTATCTATAATATAAAACATGACAGACTTCAATAAATCCATTCGACGGTCTCAAATAGACTCATCCAACGATCATCAACAATCCTCTCAAAATCATGAATATTTACACTTGAACAAATAGCATTATTTACACTTGAACAAATAGCATTATTGAATTGTATTGCTCTAAAGATGATGCAATTACAGAGTCTATGTCAAATGAACTGGTGCCGGAGCTTCATCCCCTCAGGTTCAAGGATCTACCCTTTCGACAAATTTCAGAAACTCTACTACAGTTAATTGCAAATGGCAACAATGTAAGATCTTCTGCAGCCGTTATATGCAACACCAATGACTTGCTTGAGCATTCACAACTGTCACAGCTCCAGGAAGAATGCCAAGTCCCAATCTTCTCAATAGGCCCTCTGCACAAAATGGCTCCAGCCTCCTTAACCACTAGCTTACTAAAGGAGGACACAAGTTGTCTTGCATGGCTTGACAACCAAGTTCCTAATTCAGTTATATATGTGAGCTTGGGAAGCGTAGCAACGGTGGACAAGAAAGAGATAATTGAAACAGCTTGGGGACTGGCCAACAGTGGCCAACCATTCTTGTGGATTCTGCGTCCTGGCATGGTTCTTGACTCAGAAGATGCCTCAGACAAATGGCTTGATCTCTTGCCCGAAGGTTTTGAAGAAAGAATCAGAGAAAGAGGTCTGATAGTAGAATGGGCACCTCAAAAGGAGGTGCTGTCACATAGTGCAGTGGGAGGGTTTTTTAGCCACGCCGGTTGGAACTCCGCCTTGGAAAGTTTATCTGAAGGTGTTCCAATGATATGTCGGCCATGTTTCGCAGACCATCAGGTAAATGCTAGGCACATCACTTATGTGTGGAGGGTAGGCCTTGAAATGGATCTTGTGTTGGAGAGAGAAGGAATCGAGAGAGCTATAAGAAGACTTATGGTGGAGAAAGAAGGTGAAGAAATGAGGCAGAGAGCAATTGATATGAAGCAAAAAATCACAACTTGTGTGCAAAAAGGTGGTTCTGCAGACAATTCCTTGAACGATTTGGTAGAGCTCATCTCGTCAAAGTCACCATGAATGCCAAAATGACATTGCCACCTTTATGGAGTCGTTTCGTACTACCTTTCTTTGGTAATATTTCAAATTATATCATTTTCTTGTATTATTTTAAATTGTATCCGTCAGATCAATATTTGTATTAATTACTGGTTTCTATTTATGGTGCATATGGAGTAACATTTCAACAAATCTCTTTTCTTTCTTTTTTCTTTAGCACTACTTCTATAATCTTAGGAGCACTAGCTGGCACCATGTTTCTTCTAAACATCCATTGCTTATCCTTTTACCATGGTTCCTTGCAAATCTGATGGTCTTTGTGCCCTAGCTCCAAAATCATTCAAGTCTCGGCCCCACAGGCAGAGGATTGATGGATCTGCAATGTAAGCTGTCAAGTAATAGCAATTAAGTTTTATTTTTATTTTTTTAGTTTTTTAATGCAATAACCGTTGACTTTTTAAATCTATAATAGTTTAAAAAATATTAAAATAATAAATGAAAAATAAGTACAATAAAAGAACAATATCAAATATGGTAAGTATAATAATAATTAACTTTGTCGAATAGTACAAGTTCAAAATTTATAACACAATTTAAGTTAGACTTATAACAAATAAGTTCATATTTATAATTTTATGGGTAACGATACTACAATTGTGGGCATATTTACGATATTTTTGGCAGAATTTAAATTATTTGTGGGTAAGTTATCACCATTTGTGTTAGATTTACAACAATTGAGCGTAATGATATCACAATTTTGAATGCATTTACAAGTTTAGAGAAAGAGCATTTATGATTTCTTTGGTCAATATTACAATAATGAAGAGAACATTTACGAAAAAAAATGGTCAAATTAACAATCAATTCATCAAATTAACACAAAATTAATATTTAATTTCATCTAATTAATATTTAATTCATCAAATTAATATTTAAATTTAACTAATTAATATTCAAATTCTCCCAATTAATATTCAATCCACCTAATTAACATTCATTCATCCAAAACTATAATCCAATAAACACTCATTTCATCAAATCAACAAGAATTTAATATTCAAATTTATTCATTCAATATTCAATTAATCAAATTAACATTAAATTAAAATCCAAATTAAGGGGCAAAATGAGATTTTCCCTATATTTAAAGCAAAAAAAGCCTCCCCATGGAACCTAACTCCCAACCCATCTCCCCAATCTTCAACGTCGTTTCCAACCTTGCCTCTAACCTTAACCCTAACCCTAACCCTAGTCTCACCACTTTTCTTCTATTTTTTTTTTTGTTAAGCCCATATAGGACCAAGAAAAAAACACTTCATTTGGTTCTACATATCGTGGAATACGCATCAATCAAAAAGCAGTGGTCAGTGGGCATTCCACCATTCATATTTCTTGAAAATGAAATTGATAAAAAATAATCTTGATTTTGTTGTTATATAATGTAACACGTCATCACTCATCCAAAAGAAAACTTTCTGATATATTTTACTGCTCTCATCCATCCAATCGATAATGACATCAAAAATTATGTCAATAACCGTTTCCTGACTTCCTCTTTACTTTTATGAGGAAATATTATTGTATTCCAAGTAATAATAGGCCCGGAAACTTTCAACATTTTTCAACCACCAACTAGTGTTCTGTTTTTTGTTCCAAAGGCATCTAACATTCAATAAATGTGACTGTTGATGAGCCTATCTCATAGTCCAACCTGACATTCAACCATATTAAGTAACTAGCATCGTTCCAAAGGCAGTAACATTCAACCATATCTTTATTTCTTTTAAAAAAAAACACTTCATTTGGTTCTACATATCAATGATATCATGGAATACGCATCAATCAAAAGGCAGTGGTCAGTGTGCATTCCACCATCCATATTTCTTGAAAATGAAATTGAAAAAAAAAAAAAGACTAATTATGTTAAAGGTCCCCAAATGATAGAGTTTGTCATATTTTAGTCTCCAATATTTCAATTGCATCATTTTGGTCGTTGAAGTATTTAATATGTTTCTATGTGATCATTCAAATAGACAATATCTAAATTGCTAACGATTCTTGATCATAAACTTATCACGTGATACCAAAATATGAGTAAAAAATAATTTGGATAACGGTGAGAGGAATAGGAAGACAGAATATAAGAATAAATGTTCAAAATTTAAATGAATGATAAAATCAAATCAAATCTTTACATATTTGAAAATAAATAAATTGTCAATTAGTTATGCATTACCTAAGGAAGGATAATTAAATAATACAGAAAAAAAAAAAAAAACTGAATTGTGTACCTATTTTTTTTCTATTTTTTTGGGGGGAAGGGGAGGGGGACTTAAACCCTTGACCTTAGGAAGACAAAGCCTTCATAAGGTAAGGAGTACCATTAGACCAAAAGTTCATTGATTGATAATTACACAAAAGAATTTATCACTACACCAAATTTAGTGTATATAATTGGTATAATCATGTCGTAATAGTAAATTGTGTAAATTTTTTGTTTATATAAACAACTGAATGACAAATTGGGTTGGTGTCATAATTTTGTATAATTGTTTGGTGTAACTGTTTGCCTTATTAGAATACATGAGTAATTATTCTGTGTATTAAAAGATAATTGTAATTGATTTGTGTAATTGTATCGTTATAACGTTGATATAAAGAGGGAGAATAAGAAAAGAGATTCATGATGAGATAAAATAGGGGGACAGAGTGAGTGAGTGAGAGAGAGAATAGGGACTAAGACTTGTGTTGTACATTCCACTGTGACGATGGTACATGCCACAATGAAGGGTAAATTTCACATTGGCACACGTATTTAAATATGAGTGTAGTTCAATAACATCTGTATAACACAAAGTTTTTCTTTTATTTGATGATTTATAAGGTATTTTTATTGAATAATTTCTGTTAATCAATCATAATTTTATGGATTGATCACAATCAATTTGTAAGTGTTAATATTTCAAAAAAAAATCGAAAGTAAATTATCATATTTTTTGTAATCGGTCTACCATTATTAGATCGATCACAATCCATCTCTTGTCCTTCACAATTTACTTGATCAATTCCACTCCTTTTGAAAATCGAACAAAGTTACAACTTTGATCGATCGTAATAATACAGATCGATCAAACTCTTCCCCAACAAGCCCCCACATTCATCCATCTTGTTGCAACTTATCTGAAATATCAATCGATCATTTTACATTATGATCGATCATAATATGCTTTCAACTTTTAATGCACTTTATAATCGGTTGCCCTTTTCTTCTCTTCATTTTACCACTGCCTTTTCTGTACTGTACTATTATTTCATTTATCGACATAGTTGTTAGTATCGTACTATACACGATACGTATTGTACGATACGTTACGATACAGTGGTAAAAAAATACGAATCGTAGTTTTGTATTATTTTTGCGTTGTATCGTCCGATACACGATACGTTTTTATGATACGATACGCGCACAGACTGTTTAATTTTTTTTTTTTTTTTTTATGGAATGACGTCGTTGTGTTAAGGAGATTGATTTTTTTATCCCTATAGCCACTGAAACGACGTCGTTTCAATGGCTAGGGTTTACAAAAAAAAATAAAAATCTCTCTTTTCTCTCCATTCTTCAATGTCTTCTTCACTGTCTTCTGGGTGTTCTTCACGACGACGAAACACAGCAACCCCAAGTCTCTCTTTTTTCTCTGTCCTTCACAACGATGAATCCTAACCCCTCTCTCTCTTCTCTCTGTTCTTGATGATGACGAAGTTCAGTGTCTCTAAGCCTTTTGTGCTTCAAGACGACGAGTCCAGTCTCTGTCTTCTCTCTGTTCTTCATCGACGAAGCTCTGTTTCTCTTGACGAAGCCCATTGTCTCTCTTTTCTCTGTTTTTCATCGACGAAGGCAACAAAACCTAAGAAGCCATCGAAGCAGCCAAGCCCACTGTCTCTCTTGTTTTTCATCGACGAAGGCAACAAAACCTAAGAAGCCATCGAAGCAGCCAAGCCCACTGTCTCTCTTCTTTCTCTCTAGTGGGAACTTTGCATTATAATATTAGTGAACTATGTTGATAACTTGAATAGTTGATGGAATATTAATGAAATACTATATTTTTATGAGTTTATGATTTTTTTTCAAAGATATATATATTTTATTATTACACGATACAATACGATATGTTATTTTTAAAAAAACTACACGTCTTCTGATACACAAGTATTCTTATCGGTACTGAAGTGCTCCCCATGCCGTCTTCTCGGCGTCTTATTTTGGAGTTGATCTTGTACCAAAAGTACTTTGCCTACAATAAAACTTTGAACATTTATCCAAAAAAATCAGTCACATAATTGAGCTCTCGATAAACCACGAAATACGGAGACATTCAAATCACACATTAATTCATTGATCTTCTGCCAAATCAAATGTTCCAGATTTTCCATTGAACTTGGACTCTACCCATAATAATCATACCTCACCACTTTTCTTCAAAACATCCCTTGCTTTTTTTTTTTGGGGTAAATTTCACTGACACACCTTAGATTTAATTGACACCCTTTCTAGTTTTTGAAATATTACTATATGTTTCTGTCAATTTTTTTCTATTAACAGATCTAATAAAATCCATAATTTTACTAAATTATCTTTATTAAAACTCCCATTTTATTTAATTATACTTATTCAAATGAATACAAAATTAATCTATTATTTTATCAAATTGAACTTTAATTTTGTTTGATTAATATTCAATTTTATCTAATTAATATTTTATTTTATCAAATTAACACTAAATAAATATTCAATTTCATCAAATTAGCACCAAATTAATATTAAATTATTATTAAATTTTACTAAATTAACATTCAATTCATCCGATTAATATTCAATTTTATTAAACTAAATTAAGATAAAATTGATCTTAAATTTTATAAAATTATAATTTTATTTCATCAAACTAATATAAATAGACACCAAATTAATATTTAATTTTATCAAATTAACCCTAAATTAATATTTAATTTCATCAATGTAACATCCAATTTAATTATCAAACTAATATAATTTTTTTGATTGAATTTCAAATTAATATTCAATTTCATCAAATCAATATCAGATGATCGTTCAATTTTATAAAATTAACATTCAATATTTGAATTTAATATTTAATTTTATTCAATTAATATTATTTTTTAAAATTAACACCATATTCACATTTTATTTGATCCATTTTTTTGATAGAAAACATTCTATTTACTTAAATTAATAGTAAAATGATGTTTACTGCTACTTTAAATTTATTTTTTTATGACCAAGTGTAAATTTGACAATTTAAAAGAGAATAAACCATCACGTCATATCTTTTTTGTTTGTCAATAACGACGATAGGGATAATTTGTGAAATATATATATAAATTATGAGAGTGTACAATAATATGATTGTTGGTATCGAAAAATCAATGTGGACCCATCTAACATTCAACCAATGTGGACAGTTGATTTTCTAAGAGCACTTTCAACAAAGTTTTATATTTTAGTTATTTAAAAGTGTATTTTTTTAACTTTAATTACTTATTTTTTTAATATATATTTCAACCTGATATTCAAGCAATGTAGACAATTGATGTGCCTATCTCATAGTTCGACAGTTAGACTGCTAACATTTCTTTCCAACGCTAGGCACCTAACATTGAACCCATATCTCTATGGGTGGGTTATTCTCGCTTTTTAAATTTTTTTTATCCTATTTAATTATTTTAATTCAAACTATTAAGTTCATCTCAATAATATCAACACAATTTTAACTTATTATATATACAATGATCAAAATTTTATTTTGGTGTCTTTTTTGATACGAAAATATTTCAGAAGCAGAATAACAATTAATAATTATTTTTAAAATATTAATCAAAATATCTTAAAACATCTCAAAATATTTCAAAAACATTGGTAAAAATATATCAAAATAACTCGAAATAATATAGGTAAGTTCGGAACATTGAAATTTCGATTCAATTATTATTTTGTTTCGGTTTTCTTTGACATATATTTAATAGTTTAATTGAATGGGTATAAATGCGGTGAATTTAATAACAAATAGGGTGAATTTAGTAGTTTAAAATAAAATTATTAAATGAGATGAAAAAAAAAAGATTTAAGAGGTGAGAATAGTCCCACCCTATTTATATCTGACATAAAATACAGACATAATGATGTGGAGGATGATGTGGCATTGACATGTCATTAATTTTGCCACCTCAACATTTCTTCTTTGTTTTTTAGTTTTTAATTAACCCTTATTTTGTACTCTCCTCCACGTCTCTCCACTGTCCAGCCATTCCAACGAGCAAAACCACAAGCAGACCTCCATCTCCGACAAAACCATCTCCATCTCCATCTCCGACCAAAACCAGTTTTGAGTTTCTCTCAGTTTTGAGTTTCTTAACCAATTAGAGTCGACATGTTATGGAGGACTTTCCATTCTTTGATTTTAAAGACCGAACAGTTTGAAGACCATACACGAAAACGTGTATTTATGAAATCGTTCAGGTGGAACTTGGGAGGGTCTGATTTTAGTGCGACACATGTAGAAGTTGGATGTAAAAAGGGAAAAGAATGGAGCTTGGAAGAGGTGGAAGATCAGTTGTCCTCAAAGTGTTCGACGAATTGTCTCACAGAAGTTTACTTTGAGTTTCTGTCATGTTTGTACTGTTATAATAGAGGTGTAAAAGTGTTTGTTATTTGGTCATTAGAAATTCAGATAGTCATGTGGTAGCAACTGCTGCTGCATTTTATAATAGAGGTTCGAACATGCAGGCGGAGTGCAAAGCATCGTTGGATGGCATTCGACTGGCAGTTCAGCACAGCCTGGGAGATTATCAGATTTACATTGAATCTGATTCGAATGTGCTTGTGCAGATGGTATTGGGGAAGGTAGTTGTTCATTGGAAGTGCAAATCGGTTTTAGATCAGATTTGGGATTTGTTTAAAAGTCTTAATATATGTATTCCACATGTATACAGGAAAGCGAATTTTGTGGCTGACTATCTTGCTAACAAAGCAGTCCAGGATGGATAAGCTGGGCATGCAGCAAACAATCATAGCAAAGCTGAATGCAATTTTGTTACATGAAAGAGGATTTCTTGTAATTTTGAGTTCTTGGTTTTTAAAGTGTAATTCAGTAGATTGTCTTGAAGGATTAAAGCCAACTTGTGGCTTATCCTCTTTGATTCTTGTAAAATTTTCTATTACTCAATAAAATTTTCCTTTTTCCAAAAAAAAAAAGTGTTTGTTATTTGGATTGATGGAGTTGTTGTTTTTGCCTAACAAGTCAATGCTAGTTCTGGATATGATATAAAATGTTGCTTCTTTAATTAACAAAATGCTGCATAATTCTTTCTTGGATTGCATCCCATAAAATCAAGAACTATCAAATGACCAATTACAGCCTTTGAGTTGTATCAAAAATTGTAGTCTACTTGTTTTTCCAACAAACACTAGACCAATACAACTATGAGAAGAGCAAATCAACAGCAAATACTATAATTTTCCTCTAGCAATATGAGACAATCTTCCTCTTGTAAACTGAGACAATCTTCCTCTTGCAAAATGAGATAATCTTTATCCTTTTCAAACCTGCCAATAGGAACAATAATATAATCAAGTACAATAATAAAATTAGAGCATTTGATTTGAAAGCTATTTTTTCAACTCACCAAATCTACTTTTCATTGGATGTTGGCGCCGAAGACATAATTGGTAGCTCTGGAACATCTAAAATTTCTTTGGAGCTGGAACAAGGTATATTGTACATGCCATATTCACCATTCCAACTTTGATATTGGTTCTGCTAAATGAAAAAAAAAAAGGACCTCTTTTAGTGAGACCCCATAACCTTGATATCAATAAGATAATAAAAAAAATAATTCTCACATTATTGAGTGGACTAAGACTGATAATTACATATGTTTAGAGTTACTAGTTAATGCACACGTGCGTTGCACGTGGATCATTTTAAATTATAATTACAATTTTTTTTTGGCAGGTTAAGTTTTTTTAGAGTAGTTGAGTATGTGTGCATAGATGATGTCTTACTTAAATGATCAAAATTGAATGAAAGATAGAGTGAATCGAATCCATAAGTTTATAACTTATTTGCTTCAAGAAATATCTAATTTATCACAAAAACAAATTCTACTATTAACAATCCATTTCTTTGACATAAATAAAGGTCATTTTTCCTGTAAATCAACCTTTTAACATAAAACCAGAGCATGAACAGTAAAGTAGGTAAAATAACATCACATCTTTATACCTTCACTTATGGAAAACATTTATACAACATATGAGAGCCTTGCAAAGTGGCACATTGCAACTTCCTCAATAATGTTCATCTTTTATCTTCTTTGATAGCTCGTCTTCATAAAAGTTCCAGCATTAGTATTTTCCATAACATAAATGAGAAAATGGACATTATTGGGCTTCAAATAAATGAAGTATTGATCCCTCCCTGTTCAATTGGAGTTAGCTATAGAATCCACTTTTTCTATGCTTTATTGCCTATACGACTTTCGAGATTCACTTAGCCCCTTGACCTCTTTTCTCAACAAAAACGCTTTGCAGGCAAGTCAATCAAAGTCGGAGCGGGGAGGGAAAAAACCATCTAATTAGTGTCCCTAATTTGAAAAATTACTGACAAACAATTAAAATTTGATCTGCATTGTGAAACACATCATCAAATTCATATGGCTAATTAAGCCACTAAATCAAGAATAGTTCAATAAGATAACTTCTATGTAAATGCAACTGAGGCTAAATTCTCTAGAAATAGGTATACTCACTTACATTTTCACCTATTCCCATAAATATGGTAATTCTAAGCTAATGTGCATTGCAAGTACACTATTCGAGTGATATAAATGAACATGGAAATGGCTTAACACAAACAGAGGCTCCCATGGTTTACGCAAACATAACAACAAACTAAGTTTAAACATCAATTTTTAGATTCATATGATATTGACATAACAACAAATGTATATAATATCACTTAAGAAACACCAACTAAAGAAAAGCAACAAACTAAGGTTATGAGAAACCAACACCACTAACACTAAATACCACTCAACTAATCCACAACATAAATATTCTCCAACCAACTCAGTAAATTCATGCCTTACAAAGATCCACCTATTGAAACAATATTCCACATCACAAACTAATGTTCCTAAAATCTGGCCTTTAATGAAAAATCCACTGCATGCCTTTCAATATTTTTATAAAACAATCATAAGATAAACTTGCTTAACATAAAAACAGAGATATAGAGATGGATGGCACACCAATTCAAACACAAAAGAAAATATGTATTGTGTCAAGTGCTGTAAAATAAAGTAAACTATCAATATGAAATACAAAGCCCCACCAAAGATTGTGTTCCACATGAAAATTTTAAATTATGTCATCTGATTTAGTAAAACATAAATTGCAGAACAAAGAAAGGAAATTTCAGAGTAGAGAGAACAGGACAACAACTGTGGCAATACAATGCATTAAGCATCAGTCCTAGTAAAAAATAAATTGCAAAGGCAATATGGAAAAAGAAAGGAAAAATCAGAAAAGAGAGATCAGGACAATAGCTGTGGCAATACAATGCATTAAGCATCAGTCTCAATAGGCACACATAGCAAGTTAAATGAACAAAGTTCAGTTTTCATCAAGAGTAGTGGTCCACAAAATGTATTGCTTAAAGTTTGACCATATCTCCTCATTTATTAACCGTTTCTCAGGAATTATTTCCTCAAAAAAACCATATCAAAAGTTGGAGTATATCACAAAGCAAACCATATTAATCCAAGAAAATTTTCATAACATTTAAATCCAACAAAGCAAATAAAATAATCTAAGGCAAATTTGTACTGGAAAGCATACCGCAACAAACACATAAAAACATTGGAAACTTCAAATGAGGGACTTGATCCATGACTACCCAAGGTCTCACTCTCATACCATGCTAATATAAAACCCACAATCAAGTGACAATTGATGAAGAGATCTGTCAACCATGTAAATAAGCTGTTAGCTTACATATAACCCCATTGAAGTTATTCTATGCTAAAAACTGAGTAAAAAGAATGACATTTTGGAACCCATTACCACGAAAAAAAAAGGTTCTTGAGAGGAAGATTCTTGGAGAACCCATTGATAGAAGTCCAGTATCTCCAACTATGTGGAACCTATTAAATATCATAGTTTATCATGGGTGTCACATATGTGTGGTGTGCAAACTAAATCTTAAAGATCATTTGATATTTGAATATTGAGATTTTGATTAAAAAAGTGATCCTCTACTAAATTTTGTGGTATTCAATGTTTGAATCAGCTGTTTTTCCGGAGAAATGTCTATAGAAAATTAAACACATAAAGAATAATCAATCAAGAAAAAGTATAAGCAAATAATTCCAAAACATAGTCACCAAAGGAACTGAGAATTACAAAAGATGCCACATTATCTCACAATATTTGTCTAGAACTGAAGAGTAATTTCAATAAAAAAAACAAAAATCAAGAACCCGCATACACACAAAGAGAGACAGAGAGGGTGTATGATGGAGAAGAGCAATTGTGGCTTAAAAATGCTGATTTCATTTATTTATTAAACCATGCAACCAAAAACAAAAAAACACAAACACAAAAACAAAAATTATACAAAAAAGAAAAACGCAGTACCTGTTGAAGAAGGACACCTTTGGTTCGACAATGGCAAGACTGATGGTGTGTGTCGTCTATGAGAGAAAGGGAGTAGAAGAAAAACTAAGTGCATGATGAATACAAAACAGTATTTAACCATGGTGTACTGAGAATTAATATTAAGCAAAAAACCATGCAAAGCTAAATGTAGGAAAAATAAATTCGCATGTAAAAGATAATTCTAGCATCAGACAAAGTCCGTAGCAAATTCTATTGGCCAAGTCTTAATTTTAAATATTGATTAATTTTAATGTATGACAAAACATCATAGATTCAACATATTCAAACAAGAAGTAGATTTAGCACATAGATTCAACATATTCATTTATAAACATCGTTTAGCACATAGAATCAACATATTCAAATATACAACAGATTTAGCACATCGATTCAACAAATTAGCAAACGAAGAGGGAATTAGAAATATGAGATATTATTGACTGAATTAACCAAAAGGAGGATTGTTACCTGGTCAAGGGGGGAGGGATGCTGGAGCTCCTCTAGTGACGGAAAGCTCGAAGAAGGAGAGGGGTTGCTATGTAAACTTATTTGATTTTTCGGGTTGCTGTGTGATTACGGAGAAAGTTATATTTAGTGCAAAGTTTTTATCAAGAGAAGCATACCAATATGAATATAGATTTGGTGTCCACTTATACGTTAGGTGTTTACATTCATTAATGTTCACCCAAAAACTAAGACGCAGTTAATTACAAAAATAAAGGGCATAAAGGGAGACCTGCCACAAAATGCCTCCTATATTCAAAACTAAGTAATTATTCTTTTCATCCTGATAAGAGAACATGCACAAACCAAATAACACCATCTCCATGATGCTATCCCTTATGTGTGTGTTTCCCTTTACAGTTAGATACCTTATAATTTCTTACCAAACAATTGAGAACTAACATTAACAATGATAGTGAATATGCAAATTACTGATATAAAATTCCCACTAAGAATTTCCATTTTAGTCGTGTCCTATACTTTTCCAAATTCTTTGGACTGCATATTAAACTCTAGTATTCTCTAAACAATGTTATCATTAGTCATTCCTCTTAGTGACATTTAAATTTATAGTAACTATACAATTGTAATCTAGTCATCCCTAGTTAGGAACACTTGTCCTATGGAGAAAAAATAAGATATATGTAATACCAAATTCCTATCTCAAACCCCCTGCCTTAGTTAACTGTGGTAATATTTGGAAAAACCCAATGAAAGTAAGGAGCACAAATTTTCTAGTATGAACTACTAAACTGAAAAGGGATCACAACTAACAACAAATTTTAAAATAAAACATGGTAAGATACTGTAAGGAAAAAAAAAAAGGTTCTTCATTGTTTTTGAGTCTTTTAGGAAAGCAAAAGGTTGGCGCACAGAAATTTAAGGGCAAAAAGACAATTTTGAATCTAAACCAAATAGAGCTAAAACTTTGATAATCATTCAATTTTCATATGTTTTCTAACTTCTAAGTAGCTGAAACAAACCATAAGCAAGAGTTGTTCAAGGAATTGAAGTTTGCCTCATGTAGCATACACAAACAAAAGGAATCATACTTTCATGAGAGATAGAGAAAGTTAAGACACAGACTAAAGTATTATGTTGCACAGTGGAATAATAGGTGAATATGAAAAACACAAATCGGAAAAAAGAAGAGCAGACATAATATGGATATCAATATGCCTATCAATATAGACATTAGGGGAAGGCGTTGTAACTAAAAACTCATTACCTCATGAAGCAATACACTGATGGTTGGGCAATGGCAAGACACAAAATCAGCTGGCGTCTAATAGAGAAGGGCGAAGGATGGCCGAAGGTGTAGAACTTGAGTTTTATGGAGAAGCATTTAAATCTGTACGACCACCAAGAAATGCTAGGGCATGTTAGACAGAATTAAAGAGAGGGAGACGGAGAGGGCGAAGGTGAAGAGAGAGAGCATGGCTGGTTCTTCTTGGCCGATTGGTGGAGAGAGAGAGAGAGAGAGTAACGGCAGAAAAATAGGGAGAGAGGAAGACAGAGAGTAAAGGCTAAAAACAGGGGAGTAATTGGGTAATGCCGTAATGGTGATGATTTAGGTTTATTTTGGTATTAATTGTGAAGGATAAGGATGATATTCTTGTCTTGTTTGAGGGTAAAAGTGGAAAACAAATGTTTTTCAAGTATGCTTTTTTTTTAAAGTAGTATAGATATACTAAGACTGGTAATTACAGTAACAATTAACTTGAAGTATGAACTTCACAAAAAATTTAAATAACAAATGGTTTCATGTCATACCATCATAACAATGTTCTCTTGTGTTCCAATTAAATCACCTTCTTTCTTATTGAGTGGACCATTAATATGAACAACGGCATCACTTCTAGTCCTTGGGGAATCCTAAAAAAAAATAAAAGAATAATTAAGAAACCATGTAATATGTAAACTATCACATGACATAAACAAATTATAATTATTTTATTCATACCTTCATTCCTTTTTTTTTCAGTTGTATGATTATCATGAGATAAGGTCCTCTTTTGCTTTTCTCTTTTTTTCCTAACAATTTGCTCCACTTTAGATTGTTTCCTTCTAAATGGTGGACGGCCTTTGCTTCGAACGGCTAATGGAGTAAATATCTTCTGTCTCTCCTTTGATACATCATTGACATTAGAATTAGAGTTTCTACGAACAGTCAAGTTGGGAGTTGATTGATAACTTCCACCACCATCATTTTTTTGCAGTCTCTCCTTAAGATTGTGTATAAAATCCATCACAACCATGCACTTATCTTCAGATTCTGTTGCTAAGTCGACAACCTCATTAAATGCATTGCACATCATATCAAGTCGTTGTGCTTCTGGTGTGGTACTCCAACTATCATAAATAATTTTAACTTTTGTGTGACATCTTTTCACATCCTCCCTCCATCTCCGTAAGATGTATTGATCAGGAAGTAAGTAAATCTTCTTACGAATTAACACTGTGATTGCATGTCTGCATAATATTCCCCTAAACTCAAACATGCAACAATTGCACCTCACGTCACAATCCTTTTCACGGAACCAAACCTTAAAATTTGCACTCTTTGTTCTCTCTTCAATCATGATATCCTCAGTTATTTTGTACTCAGAAATCTCACCATCTACTTTAAGTGAAATTAAATCACAGTACATCTTCCCCGTCAATTCATTTTGGAATTCTTTAAACTTTGAGATAGTATAAGCACTTTGTACTTGTTTATCCATGTCATAATGGCTTACACATGGGAGCTGTGAAGAGAAACACTTAGATTCTTCTTGGTTCTCCTTCTCCACCTTACTTTTCAATGCATTATCATATTGTTCCACAAATTGCTTTAAGGTAGTCTTAGAATTGACATACCCATCAAAAAATGAATTCATGCTCTCACTTCTCTGTGTAGTAGACATTCCTGCCCAGAAACTATCTTTCACAAAGACCGGCACCCAGCGACGCCTCTCATTGTATAACCCACTCAACCAATCATTGCTATATAAATTATACTTCTCAATCATTTCGTTCCAACTTTCTTCAAATTCAATACGACTCAACGAATCATAAACAACTTTTGTAGTGCAAACTTGATTGATTCATACTGCTTATAACCTTTTAATTTTTCAAGCAGCTTCTTCATGATGTGCCATAAGCACCATCGATGTCTAGCATTAGGGAAGACAATCTCAACTGCTTTTTGCATTGCTTTGTCTTGGTCAGTGATTATGGCGCTTGGAGCCTTCCAAGACATACATGTAAGCCATGCTTGAAATAACCAAGTAAACGTCTATGTATCCTCACTGGAGATCAACCCACATCCAAGCAATATCGATTGCCCGTGATGATTAACACCTACAAATGGTGCAAATGGCATGTCATACTTATTTGTCAAGTATGTGGTGTCAAATGTTATCACATCACCAAATTCCTCATATGCTGCCCTGCTCCTCGCATCTGCCCAAAACACATTCCTCAATCGCCCATCTTCATCCAAATCCATTGTATAAAAGAAATTTGTGTTATCAGCTTGCATCTTTACAAAGTAATTTTGGATTGCCATAGCATCTCATTCCCCAAGTCGTAACCGCCTTACTTTCTCAATAAAATTTCTACAATCTTTCTCTAAAAAAGTCATATTCTCATGCCCCCCCTGCTTCAACCACAAAAGAATTAAAATTTTTATTTACTCTAATCCCAGCTCTATCATTTAATTCTAACTTTCTCTTTACATGTGGCCTCATTACCCTATTGCATCGAAAAAATCGAGTTTTGCTAGGACTCAACTCATGGTTATGATCAAGCACGACGGTGTTCAGATGCCATTTTCCCTCGGATAAAATTGCCAAGACCCTAGCCTTGCAACCGGTCTTTACGGTTGGATGTGGCTTGAGAGGATTTTTCGAAGTACACTGTGATTTTCCTGATCGAGAACAAGCAATCGCAACATATTTAACTTCTCCATCATCTTCTTTCGTCGATGATCTTCTCTTCACTGGGAAACCCAATCGCCTCCCATAAGTTGTGTAATAGTCAAACAAATCTTCATAGCTATTAAATGTCATCCCAACCTTGGGCTCTTCCTCTTTGGCGTCTACATTTACTCTATCATCCATTTCAATCCCACTATTTTCTTCAATCACTTGCATAATACTTGAAGATTCTCCTTCCATTCCCAATTAATTCAACCCTCAATAGTGCACTTGTAAATTAAGCAACGATATGTCAACACCAAGTAGGCCTGAACAACACCCCAAAAAAAAAAAAAGAAGGTAAAAAGTCATTTCTTCATAACAACCAACAAAAAAAAAAGGTATAGGAAACAATAGCAATTGACATGAACAATGGGCAAAAATATTCATATGATAACACAATGCTATTTCTAAGATTTTTTGGTTGCAGCTTCTCACATGTAGCTGTCCATAAGTTGAATTAAATAACCATAGCTACTAATGGAACAACTTTAGTAAGAGTTGTTCAGGCCTATTCACACAGGAAATTTATCGAACAATTTGTAAGCATACTTTCTCATACCTCTATAATACTGATGGGACATTTTGTGAAAGCCTCACAATGACGACACGTGGCCTCGGCACAAAAGTACCACCGAGAATTGGGGAGACGACACGTGGCCTCGGCACAACAGTGCTACCGAGAGATAGGGAGACAACATGTGTCCTCGGCGTCATGGGTGCTCCACTTTTCCAGATGGCAACACGTGTTCTCGGCACCAAAGGATTTCAGTGTTCCCCCAGCTCCCACGTGGCCTCGGCTCCAAGTCTTCTCGGAATGCGAAGACCCGACTACACGTCATCTCGGCACCAAAGACGCCCCGACGCCTTCAACCTATTAAACTAAGTCAAGAAATGAGTCACTAGCCTATCATTTCCATCATGTCAGAAAGGCAGGGTAAACAGAGCTGGCAACCAAGAGGGTAAGGACACGTGGCATTATGAACAGAACCGTACACAGCTTTACAGAAAGGTCCCAGACACTATGCAGCTGTGCAGGGGATCATTTAATAAATTCCCAGAACGATGGGACGTTTACAATGACTGATGGAGCCCGGAAAGGGGCGCATTAAGTGCCTCAGAGATCAGGCATTTAATGTAATTACATAGAAGAAAGAGCATTTATTGCTCGGGCGCCAGGGGAAGGGATCATTGATTGTTCGGGGTGCCGAGCATTTAAGGACCGGCAGTCATCCCTGTAAAAGGAAGAAAGCACTTCCCCATGACTGGCACAGCCTATTACTCACTAGCCTGTAATGATTACTACCAACAAAGGTATAAATAGTCTTCTAAGAGACAAAATAAAGACACACAAGATACAAACACAAAAGGATTACACTGTGCTCTCTATATTCCCTCTCTCAAAATCGAACTGACTTAACCGTCGGAGGGGATACGCCGGAGACACTCCGGCGCCCTTCTAACTCTTCTTTTTGTTTCCAGGACACGTCGGAATATACCATTGCCTGTTGGAATCGAACCAACTACCCCGGAGAGGAGCCGTTGTTGACCAAACAAGTTCTCTTTGCTTACTTCACGCCTCCCTCTTTATCACGAGGACCTGACGTCAGAGGTAAATACGAGTTCACATGTGTCCTGTTTCTACTCATACATATATTGTGCAAAAATCGGTACGCACAAATACTACGAGTGTGTGACAAGCGATTGAGTCATCAAGGCTACTAATAATAAAACAGCCAACAAAAAAAAAGAAGAAACAGATAGAGAGAGAGAGAGAGAGAGAGAGAGAGAGATTTATGAGATGAGGGAAGATTACCACTGGTTTTGCTCGGAGATGGAGATGGTTTTTTTGCTTATGGAGGTCTGCTTGTCACACCCTGGGTTTGCTCGTTGGAATGGCTGGACAGTGGAGAGACGGAGATGGAGATGGTTTTTTTGCTTATGGAGGTCTGCTTGTGGTTTTGCTCGTTGGAATGGCTGGACAGTGGAGAGACGGGGAGGAGAGTACATAATAAGGGTTAATTAAAAACTAAAAAACAAAGAAGAAATGTTGAGGTGGCAAAATTAATGACATGTCAATGCCACATCATCCTCCACATCATTATGTCAGTATTTTATGTCAGATTTTTAGGTCCCAATAGCATTACTCCTTGTATAAAAGATGTGGGTCAAATGGGTCTATTAATTTCTTCTTCCGTCTTTACTTAAAATCACTATAAAATTGTTTATTTAAGTTAAGATATAAGCTAAAGTCATTTAAGAACTAAAGTAACTTATAATGATACAATAAAATAAACTATAAACTCCTAAAAACTTATATCTCAATAGTTTTAGAGTTGAAACATATATAAATTCATTTTTAGAAGGAGTTGTGAATAAAAATTTAAAATTCACGAATCCGGTTTCTGTTACTGTTACGGAACGTCCGTTACATCCCGTGTCCGTTACAACGTTACCGTTACCGTTACGAGAACCGTTACCGTTATTCAGAACCATGTTCTACATACAATTCCTTGAATGATTTGGTAGAGCTCATCTTGTCAAAGTCACCATGAATGCCAAAACAGTAATGTTACACTGACCAAATTTTGAGATCAAATTTGGAGCCCAAATGACATGGTAGCTGACTTGGGTTTCTTTATTTGGTGTCATGTCATTTGGGTCTCAATAAAGACTCCAAATGACATGCTGACATGTCATTTGAGCTCTATATTTGGTCCCAAAATTTGGTCAGTATAACATTATTCATGCCAAAATGACATTGCCACCTTGATTGAGAGTTGAAGCTGGAGGATAATAAATATCATGTCAAATATATTATTTACTATGTTTCATGCGTAGACGTAAAGAATAAAGATGTCAATGGACTCGTATCGTATTATCTTCGTATGATAATATTTTAAATCATGTCTTTTTAATATCGTATTATTTTAAGTTGTATCCTTTAAATCAATATTTGTATTAATTACTGTTTTCTATTTATGGTGCATATGGAGCAACATCCCAACAAGTCTTTTTTTTTTTCTCTTTCTGTAGCACTACTTCTATGATCTTGGGAGCACTAGCTGGCACCATGTTTCTTCTAAACATCCATTGCTTATCTTTTACCATGGTTTCTTGCAAATCTGATGATCTTTGTGCCATCAAGGATAGCTCCAAAAGCATTCAAGTCTCGGCTCCACAAGCTGAGCTGAGGATTGATGGATCTGCAATGTAAGCTGTCAAGTAATAGCAATCAAGTTTTATTTTTATTTTTTTAGTTTTTAATGCAATAATCGTTGAATTTTTAAACCCATAATAGTTTAAAAAATATTAAAATAATAAATGAAAAATAAGTACAATAAAAGAACAATATCAAATGTTGTAAATATAATAATAATTAACTTTGTTGAATAGTACAAGTCCAAAATTTATAACACAATCTGATGTACAAAATAAGCTTATGCACAATCAACAATCGAGTGTATGATTTATAATAATTAATGAAACAATTAATAAAACAATTAATGAATGAGACAAATATTGGTCCAACACAAGCAACACACAGATGTATAGTAGTTCGATCAGGATGACCTACTCCACTTTGAAGACAACAACGATGGCCGGTGGTCTTTATTGATGAAGTAGCTGGAGAGAGAAAAAGAGAGAGAGAGAGAGAGAGAGCAACCGTATGCTCTTGGTAACTATGAGAGAGATAGCTTGTGTAGGGGTGTGTATAGAGAGATGCCCCTCTCATGTGGAGAGCACTTACAATTTATAACCACAAAGCCTTGGTTGAGGTGGTGGCATGAAAGGATAGGTGACTTGCTTTTCGGGGAGGATAGTTAAAACTAGGATATATACAATTAGAGATAGTCTTGATTTTAGAGAGTATCTATCCTGATGGCTTCTCCCCACGTGCGCTAATCTTCTTGGACTCCTTGAACCTTGGATTGAGACGAATCCACGAGCTGGGTTTGGCCTGCCTTGTAACTATTTTGGGCTTACTTAATTAATTGAGCCAGACCCTGTAAAATCTGGGCTCATCCCAATCTTAGTTTGACTTACAACAAATAAGTTCATATTTATAATTTTTATGGGTAACAATACTACAATTGTGGGCATATTTATGATATTTTTGGTAGAATTTAAATTATATGTGGGTAAGTTATCACCATTTGCGGTAGATTTACAACAATCGACGGTAATGATATCACAATTTTGGATGAATTTATAAGTTTAAAGAAAGAGCATTTAAGATTTCTTTGGTCAATATTACAATGATCAAGAGCACATTTACGAAAAAAGTGGTCAAATTAACAATCAATTCATCAAATTAACATTCAAATTCAACTAATTAATATTCAAATTCGCCCAATTAATATTCAATCCACCAAATTAACATTTAGTTCATCCAAAATCATCATCCAATAAACATTTAATTCATCAAATCAACAAGAAATTAACATTCAATTTCATCCATTCAATATTCAATTCATCAAATTGACATTAGATTAAAATTCAAATTTAAGGGGCAAAATGAGATTTTTCCTATATTTAAAGCAAAAAAAGCCTCCCGATGGAAGCTAACTCCCAACTCATCTCCCCAATCTTCAACGTCGTAATTCTAACCCTAACCCTAGCCTCACCACTTTTCTTCTATTTTTTTTTTTAGTTAAGCCCATGTAGGACCAAAATTTATTAATAACCAAAATATAAAGGTGAGACAGACATAAAACTTGCCCTTTTACATTAGGAAATAATTAATAAGCCTTTTGGAATGAAACAAGCAAGTAAAGAATTCCATGAAATCATTGATGGTTCCATTCTTTATTGCCAATCTAAAAAATGGTAGATCCCATGGATTACCAAGCATTATATTTTAAGAAGAAAAATATTATTTGTACCTAATTTAATGACTTTATTTGATAACATAATTGATCATAGCTATTGAATTAATAATGAAATAAAATACATCTAACATTGCTCTTCTAAGAAATAATGTGGGATAATAGATTGCAAGAATATATTTGAAATAAAAAAAAGGAATTAAAGTCAAATAAAGACTAAATTTCCTAATGCCGTCTTATCAGCTTTGAACATTTATCCAAAAAAATCAGTCACATAATTGAGCTCTCGATAAACCACGAAATACGGAGACATTCAAACCACACATTAATTCATTGATCTTCTGCCAAATCAAATGTACCAGATTTTCCATTGAACTTGGACTCTACCCATAATAATCATACCTCACCACTTTTCTTCAAAACATCCATTGCTTTTTCTTTGGGTAAATTTCACTAATACACCTTAGATTTAAGTCATATTTTATTAACATCCTTTATAATTTCTGAAATCTATATAATAAAGTAGTTAGAAAAATTTGTCTTGAACTTTTTGCGGTTCAGATCATTATTAGATTATTGATCCGATGGCCAAAACTCATTCTTCAAAATTTTTTTTTGCTCAACAATTTCAAGAGACCTATCATTCCAAGACTCTAAAGGACTTATCTCAAACTCAAATACATCTCTCTCATACATATACGTCTCTCACTCTATCTCTCAGACTCTACACTCACAGTCGAAATACATCTCTCCCATATGTTTTCGTCTCCTATTCTCTCTCTCTCTCTCTATATATATAGTTTCTCAATTTTTTTTTTGAATTGCGATTCCATTTTAATTTCTCATTTTTAATAATTTCGGATTCAATTTTGTTAGAGCACGGCGAACTTGCTTTCTCAACTCTACACTCGGCCCATGAACCAACAAAACCTCTACTTACAAGCTGGTGAATGTCATGAATTAGTATAATTTCTAATTCAGTCATCTTTTTTGTGAAAATACTGCTTTTTTGGGTTATTTTGCTATGTTTCTTTGCAGTAAATGATTTCCAATTCAATCTTTTAAGGATATTTATTGCGCAGGTGGTTTATCCATTGTTATGTTTGTGGATATGCTTTATTTATGCTTTTGCTTCTTTGTTTGGTGTATGGTATTTGGATTTTTTTTTCATATCTAATGTATTTGGGTTTTTTTATGGGCTCTGTTTTGATTTTTTATTGATTGATATGTATTTTTGTGGTGGGTATATATCGGCTTGAATTTATGTTTCTTTTTAATGGGTTTTGTTTGCTTTTTGCAATTATTTGTATGATATTCGTTGAATTCTCCTCCTTGAGTTTTGATTGGTTTTTTGAGATAATTTATGGTATTCATTGACATTACATTGCATGTTGGGAGAGTCTTTCACTTTGTTTGATCTTTGGGTAGTATTTGCGATTCTGTCTTAGCAAATTCCATTATAGTCTTTAGCTGTAGTTCAAAATAGGAACTTGGAAATGGGTTTTAATAATCTAGCACTCCAATTTGCTTATGGTTTTAAAAGAATAAAACTCTTACTTTAGTCTTGGAAATGTTTTAACCCAGAACTTGCCTTTTCGATGCTGTTAATATTTTGGTAGTGCTAATAAAAAAATTGAATAATTGTGATGGAGATGAGCTCCTAAAGAAATTTTTTTATTGTTATTTGAGTATAATTGTTCTATATATTTCTTTAAGAAATATTATTGTAGTTTAAATACATGAAATTTTCGAGATAAAGACATTATGATTTTCTAATTGGTTATTTTGTTGGAATACATAATAGTTGTGGTGTGATGGCTCCCATAAAATGACTTGCGAATGAGACAATCTAACAACTTAGATGTCAAGATCATACGAGTTGGAATTGTATAATACTACAGATGAAATGTCATGAGACTTTGTTTTCGGCACCTGCCTAGGCCATAGCCTTTAAGGGGTATTGTTCTAAACTATATACATTGTGTATAAATTTTGAAATTTTTCAGGGGCCTTTTTTCTGTGAAATTTTTTTAAATTTTATTATTGTATATAATTGTAAGGTTTTGAAAATTTTATGTGCAGGCAAACAAATATTGTCAGAGTAATTTAATGTGATGCACTAATACACATGCTTTTGAAATCTGTGTATAAATCACATGTATCTTAGTTGGTTTATGTGTTGTAGTTGCATTAGGTTATGTGTATGCCATTTCAAGTTATTTTTCCAATCCCAAAAATTGGTGAAATGAGGGGATTTAAAATTTCTATTCCTCGCTTTAATTGGACTTTTTTTTACTATGATTTGGACCCTTTTCCAATATCTGGG
Organism: Ilex aquifolium; assembly: GCA_951799425.1. Lineage (NCBI taxonomy): Eukaryota > Viridiplantae > Streptophyta > Magnoliopsida > Aquifoliales > Aquifoliaceae > Ilex > Ilex aquifolium. Next base: position 25,722,429 of record OX637404.1, on the reverse strand, counting down.
GTGGGTGATGTGTTTGAGTTCATTTGATGATCATAACAGTGACTTTCAAACACATGCAAAATGACTTTCGTGATAACTCTTACAAGGGTTTATGCGTTCAATTATCTAGGTTAGCAAGGTTGATGTATTCGATTACTTTTAGATGAATTGCTAAGTCAATTTTCTATAGTTCTATGATTTTAATCGTCATAGTAAATTGGATCGATTGATTTACTAACTATTTGATTTTGATTACGAAAAAAACATAGAGTTGTGCAGGAAAAAGGTCATGGCTGTTGAGGGGAAGGCATGCTAGGATCATTGGACCTAGGCTTATTCATTTTTGTAGTGTTATGGTGTTGAGGTGAATTGTGTAGTCATGGGGGCGGGGGCTCCTTCCTGGGCTGAAAGTTCTCAAATTCATGCAATTTCAAATTAAGTGTGTTTTTTATTTTTTTGGTTATTTTGTCTGTTGATAATAAGTATAACTATGTTATCTTAAATGAAATATGAAATTCAATTACCATATAGTTTTTCAACGGATTTTCATTTTTTCTAATAGATGATTTTTTTTTGTTACACTGTGTCTTTAGACATAAGCATTTTCTCGATTAATTTTTTGAATAGTAAATGTATATTGATTGGTATTTTGTGTTATTTATTGCTTTCAAGTGTAATTTTTTTTTTTTTTTTTTAAGGTAGTGCCTTTAGGCACAAGCAATACTATATACTCCTGTCAGTTTTTGTCTGTTAATAGTTCTAATAAAATACGTAATTTTACTAAATTACCCTTACTAGAACTCCCATTTTATTTAATTACCCTTATTCAAATTAACACAAAATTAATCTATAATTTTATCAAATTAAAATTAAATTGACCTTTCATTTTGTTTGATTAATATTCAATTTTATCCAATTAATATTTTATTTTATCAAATTAACACCAAATTAATATTTAATTTCATCAAATTACTACTAAATTAATATTAAATTTTACCAAATTAACATTCACATTTATCAAATTAGCATTCAATTCATCCGATTAACATTCAATTTTATTAAACTAATATCAAATTAATATTCAATTTCATAAAATTAACATTCAATTTTTAAAAAAACCATGTTAAACTTCATTAAATTAACTACCAAATTAATATTCCATTTTATCTAATTAACACTTAATTAATTATCAATTTTATCAAATTAATACAAGATTTTACCAAATTAACCAAAAATTGATCTTAAATTTTATAAAATTATCATTTTATTTCAGCAAACTAATATTCAATTTCATCAAATCGATATTCAATTTTATAAAATTAACACTAAATCAATATTTAATTTTATCAAATTAACACCAAATTAATATTTAATTTCATCCAATTAACCCCAAATTAACATTTAATTTCATCAATGTAACATCCAATTTATCAAAATAATATCATTTTTTTTATTGAATTTCAAATTAACATTCAATTTCATCAAATCAATATCAAATGGTCATTATAAAATTAATATTCAATTTTTGAATTTAATATTTAATTTTATGAAATTCAAAATTTACCACCACCATTGCTACCTCCCACCACCACCACCGCTGTCCACCACCACCACTACTCAATTGTTAATATATATTTTGGATATATATAAAAAATTGAGACATAGATAAGTATTTTTGGAGTTTTATAAGTGATTCCAAACGTCACTTTAAATTCATGTATTTCATTCTTACATTTTTGTTTCTCTTCTCTATTTTTCATTGTCGCACACGCACACTCAAAAACAGTGAACACAAAAGAAAAAAACAAAAAATGACTTGATTCATATGCTGAATGACACTTGAGTTCATCATCACCACCAAGATACTTAATAGACCATTAAAATACCAAATAATCCACGGATAAGACACCAGGGGCATGTTTGTTTTGAGTATTACTGTGCATGGTATTAAGAAATGTATTCCTTACATTTCTAATACCAATAGAAATTAGTACCGGTAATATAAAGTATTTCAATCTCCTCACATATTTGTTTGTTTAATAGGTACTATGGTGGGTCCTATAAACAACCATCTATTCTTTCACATCTTGTATAACAAATATAATATTTTACCCTTAACATCATTCATTCCATTACTCCGTTTGTGCAATGCTTTTGCACAATGTTTGGTATAATACACGGTATGACAATCCATACCCAAAAAATTCCAAATAATGTAAAAAATTTACATAAAAAATAAAGAATTTGATGCTATAAATCTGTGATACCGTAAAAAAAATTAAAAAAAATTCGGTGACATCGTACGCTTAAACATAATACAAGGAAAAAATTCAAAATAATTTAAAAAAAAAAATTGGTAACACCTTTCGCTTAAACATAATACAAGGAAAAAATTGAAAATAATTTTTTTTTTTTTAAAATTTAAAAAAAAAACTGGTGACAACGTACGCTTAAACATAATACAAGGAAAAAATTCAAAATAATTTAAAAAAAAAAAAAAAAAATGGTGACACCGTACACTTAAACATAATACAATGAAAAAAATTCAAAATAAATTTTTTATATGTGAACTCTACACAGAGGAGGGTATTTGTGTCATTTTTCTTGCTTGTACCGTTGGTAGATCTATACCAGTAAATAATACCACCTGGTAGGTGGTATGCATTAAAGTTAAGTACAAGGGTTAAAGGCTACTGGACAAATCGAATCGGTATTGTAATCTGAAAAATAGTACTGCACATAAAATTCCAAACAAACAAGGTAATAAGTCGGCATCAGGTACTATTTCTTACTATTCCACCCTATAGTACCACTAAAACTCCCAAACAAACATGCCCAGCAGGATTAATCAGATTTTAAGGGCTTGTGAGGTTCTTAACAAATTTTTGTCAATGCCAAATGGCCATTGCTTAGAAAGAATAAAATATAAAAGCTATAAATAGCTGCTACTTTAAGCAAGTGGCATTCTATTAGGTTGGTAGATAAGTTAGAGTATGCTTGGGATGGCTTATGAAATCTAAAAATATTTTTTTAATAAATGTTTATCAAAAATGTTTATAAAAAAAATACTTTTATTAAATAAGTATTGTTTGGATATTCAAAATTTAAAATACTTATATTAATGTATTTTATAACAAGCACGTTTGGATGTGAAAATACTTATTTGTGTCACATATAATGATACACAAAAAAAATATCATACACAAAAATATCATCTATACTACTTAAAAAAGTGGGGATACTTGAAAAACATTTATATTCCACTTTTACCCTTAACTATTGGTATAAAGTCAATCATATCCACAATGTCTTTTGGTCTTCCTTTAGTATGAAATTGATTATATTTAATTTTGTTAATTACCTCTAAAATATTTACAACTCATTGTCTCCCACAATAAATAAATCTCTCTGCTGATAAAAAAAACACATGTACCTTAATCATCTTCACTGTCTTCCATTCTGTCTTTCCTCTGCTTTGTTATATGTTATATTTCAAAATTTTGGCTATTCGTTGTATCAATTTGTGGGCATCGGTCCACAATCTCATCAATTCTCCAATTACTTTTGACTCATCGAAATTCGTCCAAATCAAGACAAATACCTTGTTTGGAGGAAGCCAAATGAAGGGACGTTGCCAGGTTTTCATTTTGGCCTTTCAAATTTTCGTTTTTGTCCATAATTTTGTTGCTCCTCATTGAAAAATTGCTCTTCACTAGTATTGTTGGGTTGTTATTATGCTTCATATCTTCAATTTCATTCCATATAGGTCTGTGATGGTTTGGTACAGTGCTATGTTGCCTTGAATTTATTTTGGTACTCTATTATGTGCTAGCTCTGATTTGTTTTTAGTGGTTTGGCTTCAAAAGGTTTTGGATCATCACTAGCTTCAACAATTTCCAGATGCGAGTAATCAGATTTTGTGGTCTCTTTCTTCCCAAGATTTTGAAAAAGCTTCTCAATAATCTAATAAAAATATTGTGGAGGTCCTAATCTCTCTCTCTCTCTATTTCCATAATTTGTCTTCTATGTTCTTTGGTTTATCTTTTTTCTCTTTGTCCATTGTTCAATTATTTTCAAGTTATGAAAAGGTTGATGTCCAACTTATTCTCTTGGTTGCAACAAACTTCAATTCTTAAATTTTCAATTGATTTATTTTTTTAACTTTATATAGAGTTGTCCATCTAGCTTCTTAACTTTTTAGAGAAGTATAGTGCAACACATATGGGTCTTAATTTTTGATTTCTTGCAGAGACTTGATGTCTTTTATGGAATGGTGACATAGCTAAATATTATTCTAGATCTGTACATGTCATCCACAAATTCCACAATAATATTGTAGTACTCAAATTTGAGTGTATTGAGCAGAGTGAAAAGTGATAAAAATGGAGTATAATTTGAATGTAAGCAACTTAAATGTTGATCCCAATGCGGCTGGTAACTCAGCCAAAAAGAGAATAAAAGACGAAGACATACATAATAGTAGATTGTATGAAGAGTGTTGTTGCAGAACACTTTTTGGAAGCTCTAGTATGTTCCATTTTTAGTAAACTTGATGAATAGATGTAGAAAAAGAGAGGGCCTTGAAGGTTCGTTAAAGAAAAGTCTATATAGTTCTATTACTTTTATATGAGTGACTGCAGACCATCCAATTAGACCACTTCATGAGCAATCTACATTTTCATCAAATTAGAAATAGGCACTAAAATAACTTCGGCAGATTTCTTGTATGATAATTCTTAATATAAAATTAACATTTTCTTATTCCCCTCTCTTTCTCTGTCTCTACATGAAGCTGATAACATATATGAATAATATATATTAAGAAGCCAAATAATTATGTATAGAGTTTTTTACAGGAAGAAATAACATATATGCATGCAAATTTGCATGTAAGCAAATGCAATGCCAATGAAAGGTTTTTGATGCAAAGACTCATCTAAAATACTTAATGTAAATCATCTACTAGTTTTCATGATTTTACAATTACAAGATGCTGCCATTGAAACAACACTTTGAGGTTGCTTGCTAGATTGGAACAACGTGTGTCAAGATAATGTCCAATTCGAACAAACTCAACCTTGGCACCAGCATTTTGTAAGTTCATCATGTCCAATTATGTATTACAACCTAAGTTATCAGCTTAGAATAGCATAGGAAGTTTAGAGTCCAATTTGATAGTTCATGTGCTATCAAATTGTGAGAGTTCACATGTGCTATTCTAAATTTTTCGTAAGCTGCATTTTGAAGAAATGCTCCAATGCATTCTGTCTATCGGAAGTTTAGAATAGCACAGACCATTAGTCTAATTGCTATGGGCCTATGGCATGAGATCAACCTTTCTATCAGTAGGGTGGCTCAATTAAAGTTCTATGCATTTTTTATTTTCGTAATAGGTTTGTTGCTTATATAGCCGTATTAGTCATTAATGCATTTGTCTTTATTTTTTTAAAGATAGAATCATACAATTTAACAGATTACATAAAATATTGATTTTAAAATAAAAACATTTGTTGTTGTATTTAGATTCAGAACTGTCACAACTTTACCTACTTGTTCTTTATGATGTCTTAGTTTGAATTAAAGGATTTCTTATTCTTAATGATGATCTTTGAGATAACACAAAAATAAAAACATTGGTCTATGAGAGTTGTTAAGGAATGATTTCATGGCATGCTATTACAAATTCCTCTTTCTATTTTGAAACAGTTGCAGTGTTGCACCACTACTACATGCTACACAACTCTAAGTGTGAGCTGTTTGATGTTCTTGGGGTGACAATGATAGTAACAAGCCAAATCTTCAAGTGTCATGTGCATATTTAAAAAAGGCTTACCCATTATATAACTTTTTGGTTGATGTAAAAGACAAGTGACAGACAATAATATTCCTATGTTAGAGAATAATTTTCAAAAACTTGTGACATATGGTTTTAATGACCGAGCTTATTTAGCAATTGTGAATGGGAGAATTAGGCGAATTAGGAATGATTGGATGTAATCCAATATCACAGTATTCTTAATTATTTGAATAAATAGATTATGATGAATTGGATTAAAACATATCGAGTTAGAAAAACTAATACCAATTCTCATTGGAGAGTTAAATCCAAAGCATGCACAACACATGTCACTGTAAGTGAAAGCTTATTCTGAGCCACCAATGAGTTCATCACGACATCCAAAAGTAATTTTGACATTAGGACTTGACGTTTGTATTGAAGTTCTTGAATTTTCTTGTATTTCAATTCCCTGACATGTATTAGATTTTTTTTTTAAATCTATGGATCATTTTAAATTTAAGTTAGGTAATTTAGCATTGAAAAAATTGAAAAAAAATTGATCTCTAAATGGATTAGATTTCGATTTGCATGACGAGAGTAGTGATTAATAAACTACTCTTCAAATTTTTTTTTTGTCGGATCCCCTCCAACATATTTTCTTTACAATTCCTTTTTTGGTGGATTACCTATCATGTATTCAAGTGGGACTAATTGTATAAAAGAAACTTTCTCACTCATTAATGGTAGATGATCCGACAAAAAAGAAAATTGAAGAAAAAAGTATTGAAAGGCATCTGAATCCATTAGTTAGAGACATTCGGACTAGGAGTGCTATTTTTACCATGTGTATCAAAACATCTGCTACGGTATTGACAGTAACTTCCTTATTTTTTTTTTTTAATTTTAACTTTTTTTCTCCAACAAATTATAAGCAAATCAGTCTATGCAGGCATTATTGATTGATTTAACTCAAACACAAATAAATAAAAATTTTAATAAAATGATGTACGGCCTTTAGATTGTCTAATATTAGGTTAACTGCAGGCAATTTTAGTATCTATTCTAATTTGTTTTACCTTTTTCCAAATTTCAAATAATAATTAAGATTATTTTAGTTTAATAATTCTTTTTAGATTTTTCATTGGAATTGACCTTATATTCAACATTAAATTATTAATATATATAAATTTATGTCTATACATAAAATCTTTAACTTAAATATAATTAAAAAATTATTCACGTGCAACGCACGTGTGCAATACCTAGTATTAATAAAGATATCATACGAAAAAATTACATAGTCCAACTATCCCAATGACATACTAAAGTGGCAAAACACATGTTAATAGAAATACAATCAAAAATCATGCTTGATTGTCTCTTAAAATTGTTGAAGCAATACGTGTAAATTTCTTTTGATTGGTTTTGCTCATACCCAAATAATCTCGAATTTCATGTCATGTTAACAAATCGTGATATATTTTGACACTTTTATATCACATCATATTTCTACAATTGTTTGCGTAAATCTATCGATGTATATTCATGTGTCTTGGGATGGGTTTTCATTATCATTATAATGATTCTGCCGGACAAGGTATAGCAGGGGTGAACTTAGGACCCTTGTAAAAAAATTTACTTAGGGCCCTCAAAATTTAATATAGATATATAGTATACTTTTAAGTTTATTTTAAATTATTAATCTCCATAAAGTAAAATTTAATGAATTTTAGTTTAAATATATTATAAATCATATTCTATATGTAATACATATAATTGAAAAAAGACTACTCTTCTTTTTATGATTGAATTAGTTATCTATTTTTTTTTTACTTTTTCTATAACCGAATTCATATTTTTTATTTGGGGTATTCAACATCAAATGAGCCCATTGCCACCCATAAATCAACTTGGTCATAGTTTTTCGTGAAAATTGAGGGTGAGTCCCTATAGGTTGACTTATAATGACTTGAATCCGGGAAGTAAACTTATTTAGGGGTAAGTCCATGTTTAAACTTATATCTAGGTACTTAAGTCCACTTATTTTTTAAATTTCAAAATTACCACTAACAGTGTTATTTTTGTCTAGATAAGGAAAGTCACATATGTTAGATCATTGAGGTATATATAGAAACTCTTGATTGAGTTATATATGGAAACCGTTTATTAAATATTATGATAATTAACGGAAGTTTTATATGAAAGTTATATATTCTGATAGTTATATATGAGAAGCTTAATGTACAAATAAATTGTTGGTCTATTAAGTCAAAATCAAATCACAAAATTTCTTTAACAACAGCAATGCAAAATATAGGGAGGTTGAACAATATCAACAGAGTTCAGTAACACGAATGTTAATATATAGTAACATTCATGCTACTATATGATTAAAGTTACAATTAGGGTCGTGTTACTAGTACAGTCGTGTTACTATATTGACGCTAATGTTACTATAGTGAATTTTAACATATCATTGCAAACTTTGAGACATATATTATGTAATATACACTTTAATATTCACAGTAACATCAAAACTTTGTGCTCAGTAACACATCTAATTTTATAAAATACAAGACAATAATTTTTTTACAGTAACATCAACTTTTGAATGATTTTAGTGAAAATACGATCCACAAATTGAAAATTTATAAAATGACGAGTAATAACACACAATCGACAGTTGAATTACAACACTCAACACCAATTGTGAACATCAAGACATCAAAATTCTGAATTCCATTTTTCGGTTCACGCAGTAGCATCAACTTTTGCTACAGTAACGCAACCAATGAATACTCAATTGTCTTGCCGAACAAAAAAATCAACAAAATTGAAATCTATAACACTTTAATTTAGTACTAATGTATGAGTTCTCTTGAATCTCAGTTCCAAAGTTAATGCTCACTTTGACAAAATTAAATCTCTAATTGTTATTACTTTTTTACCATGTTACAATTTTTTTAGTGACCATGTTATTGTCTTTGTTGAGTATGTTACTATTGTTTTTTTTTAAATATTAATATTCAATATTAATATTTTGTCGATGGAGTCCAAAGTAAACTAGAATAGTTGAAATTGTATTTTATGGAATGTAATAAGTTTGAAATTTGAATATGAACGATTTTTGGTAAATGTCAATTTCTTGTTTTTCGGATAAGGAAACATTATGACTTAGAAGATTGTAGCCGGATTTGAAGGCGATTATGAAGGAGATGTATATGACTAGTTATTGTGTCCATAAACGTCGTTTAGAACATTCTTACAGGGAAGGGTTATAATAGTAAAATTGACAAAAAAATGACTTAAAACCAAATAAGTTTTTTTAACGGACTTATCTCCAAATAAGTCCATATAGGGGGATCGGCCTTCAAATTTTCCTAGTTTTTCTTAAAACTCTGGACTTAGGGCCGAAGTAAAATCATCCAACGCATTCTACCATCCTTGCGTATGATAATGTCGGGAACAACCAGGACACAAGTTTGGTACTGTACTCAAACTTACTACAGAATGATAGTTAATTATAAGATAGTTTAGGTCAAGATACAATCACGAAAAGATAAAGTTATTACAAAAGAAGTTGAGATTGATTATAAAATATTTGGATGATTTTTAATGTTAAGGTCGATCATTAACGATCCCATTTTTTTATCATAAATCGAACCTAAATTAAATTGTAATTTCACCCCCTCCCCCCACATGCAGACTCTAGAAAGTGAACTTAAGATAGTGAACTGAAAGACACTGAACACAAATAAATTGTGTTTAATCAATAAAATTTATTAGATTTTAATAACTTAGTTAAGACGTTTCATTTGAATTGAGAAAATAGATCAAAAATAGTGAACTTCAAAATTTAAAATACATTTAGGAATTTTAAACCACACACCAAGAAGAAACTCCTAATTCACTGCCTAAAGTTTTCACTACAGTGAACTACGATCAATAACAAAATAGAAATTCTATTTTTATTCTTATGTTTCACTACTAAGAATTAAGGAATCAACCTTGACATTGAACCAACAAAATTCAATAATCGAATATAATTTTTTATAAGACCTAAAAGACAGTGAAAAAATTCAAAATTTACCACCACCATTGCCACCGCCCACCACCACCACCACTCAATTATTAATATATGTTTTGGATATGTATTAAAAATTGAGACATAGATAAGTATTTTTGGAGTTTTATAAGTGATTCCAAACATCACTTTAAATTCTTGTATTTCATTCTTAAATTCTTTTTTTCTCTTCTCTATTTTTCGTCGTAGCACAAGCACACTCAAAAACAGCAAACAAAAAAAAAAAAATGCTTGATTCATATAGTGAATGGCACTTAAGTTCATCATCACCACCAAGATACTTAATAGACCATTAACATATCACAGATAAGACATCAGCAGGGATTAATCAGAATTTAAGGGCTTGTGAGGTACTTAACAAATTTTTGTCAATGCCAAATGGCCATGGCTTAGAAAAAATAAATATAAAAGCTATAAATAGTTGCTACTTTAAGCAAGTAGCATTCTATTAGGTTGGCAGGTAAGTTAGTTTTGGATTTTACAAGAACATATTATATCAACCTAGATGATAATAAATTCAACTAAGATGCCATCACATTCTGTGAACTGAAGACAGTGAACTTAAACAGTGAATTAAAGCACTCTCTCTCTCTCTCTCTCTCTCTCTCTCTCATGAATATGTATTTCGTTATAGATAATTTGAAAATTATATTATTTTTGATCATTCATAATTTTATAATTTATAACATTAATTCGTTTAAATTATAATTTTTGTGATGAGTTTGAGAGAGAGAGACCTCAAACTCGTCCGGGTTCATCCCGAATCTATATATCTTCGTCAAAGTTATGTTATTCCATATCTATCCGTCTTGCAGATCATAGGCAACATAAAATAACTTTCAGATCACATTAACCATAAGCCTTATGGCTTAATGTCATTAAAAAAACCCCATGAATCCCTAAAAATTACAAGACCTCCAAGAACTGTCCATGAACAAAGGGATCTGAACATGTCTATGGATTTGAAATCACAACTGGTGCTGCTGTGATTTCAACGAAGGTTTCATAGTGACAACTCGATTCCAGGTAGCGTAAGGGCCGAGAAATGAGGGGTACACATAGTCGCTTATGGTGGGGGAGGGGGGAGACAGAGAGAGGAGAGATAGAGGTGTCCACGGGTTGGGCTGGGTTAGGCCCACAAATTTTTTTTTCGTATCGAGCCTAAGTATGGTAGGCCCAAGTCTTAACTGGACGAGTTATCGGGCGGGTCAGGCTACCTACAGCCAAACCCCCAACTCACTGGACAGGCCTTGTGGGTGGACTTTGTGGGCCTACTGGGCGAGACTTTTTATATATATATATATATATAATTTCATTCAAAAGTACCAAACTTAATATTTTTGTAAATTATATTTTTGAATTAAAAATATAGTTAAAATGAACAGAAAATAAAGAATGAATAATTTTATTTATGAATAGGGGAGGAACCTCACTTTTTTTTTTTTTTAATTGAGTATTAAATACAACTAACTTTTTTTTTTGAAGGCATATAATGCCACCAAATTTTCAAAGTTTCAATAGTCAACTTTTTTTTCAAACAATTGGGCTAAAGGGCAGACGGACTGGGTGGGCGGGCGGACTCTTGGGCCGGTTACGATTTTTAACGGGCTTTTGTAGGCGGGCTCATGGTTCAGGTTTCGGGTTTGAGGGCAAGCCCAAGTCTTCTCTTGAAGGATATTGGGCATGGGCTCGAGCGGGCCAACTATCGAACTTCGGACCTATTTTTTTGGGTTGAGTAACAGGACCTGTAAGCCAAGCCAACCCGTGAACACCCCTAATGAGAAAGCTGAGACATTATTAGCAAGCAACAACTGTGTGAATGTTACAATTGGAGCATTTTCTTAATAAATAAAAAATAATAATATTAATTTGAATTAAAGAATAAAAAAGATTAGTTGAGTTGGAGCTAATGACTTAAAAAATCCATGCCGGAATTTATTTATAAATTAGGTAGGAGAATTATAGGGTCTGTTTGGATCGTCTCTTTCAAAACAAGTTTTTTGTTTTCTTCTCTGTTTTCAAGCAATTTGGAATCAAAAAAGGCCAAAAATTTGAAAACAGCTTTTGGCTTTTTGCATAACACTTCTCGGAGAACAAACGAAAACACGGGGATTCATTACTGTCCACTTAAATTTCCCATTTAAAAGGCATTAAAAACTTTTCTCTCTTCCTTTGAATGCCTACCACTCTACCAGTCCTCTCTCCTCTTTCGACGCCTACCACTCTACCAGTCATCTCTCCCCATTTTAACACCTACCAGTTCTCCTTACAATGGCGTCTTCTTACCTTCTCCGGTCTTCGATCGACGACAACAGTTTACGGCTGTTTGATTGACTAATTCTATTTGGATCTAAAAATTTGACTTAATTGGCTGACTTAATAATGTAGTTTCATTGAAACCGTTTGATCAACATCAAGTTTTAATGTTTAATTGGACTCATAGTCAATGCAAAGATCATAATGAATTAAGTCAGTAAATTAGATCAGTAAATTATGTTTAATAGTATTGCTCATTTTGATTGGTGGAGCCTGTAATGGTTTGATACATTTTCCTTGCAATTCCAGCCAAGTCTTGTTGCCTATTAATACAACCACTTTTCAAAAGTTGGGTCATTAACAAAAGAGAGAGAAGAAAGAGTGATATAGAGAGAAGAGAGAGATGGAAAAGAGAGGAACACAAAGTAGCCAAAGGGTGGTGCTAGTTGTAGCTCCATTCCAGGGGCACATAACTCCAATACTTCAGATGTTGCAGAATACAGCAGCATAGCAGTGCAAGGTATGCAGCTGCACCAGATAGAAGCTGCACCAGATAGCAAATTAGTTAGTTAGCTTAGCTGTCATCTGTTAGAATATTTATTCTGACTTGTAATTCAGTTAGTAGAAGGCATGTATTTGGTTGACGTACTCAGTCTATAAATACATGATGTAATTGCAATTTTAGTATCAATGAGAATTTTTCTTTCTCTCTCAAATCAAGTTGTCTTCCTTCTCACTTCTTAACATGGTATCAGAGCTCCATTAAAGAGCTTCCTCTGTTTTTCAATGGCTTCTCAAAATTCTGTGACAGATTCTCAATCCAGCACTTCAAATCCAAGCTCGATTGAAGATTTTTCTCATCCACTGTATCTTCACCATGGAGATAGTCCTGGTATTCTACTAGTCTCTCAATCTTTGACAGGAGAGAATTATAACTCTTGGAGCAGGTCAATGTACATGGCTTTGAGTGCTAAGAATAAAATTGGTTTCATAGATGGCAATATCTCCAAGCCATCTAATTCAAAGGATCCTCTGCATAGCTCATGGATTCGATGCAACAATATGGTTATTTCATGGATTCTTAACACATTATCGAAAGAAATTGCACGAAGTGTTCTTTATGTTGATTCTGCAAAAGAGATCTGGGATGAACTCAAGGAAAGGTTCTCCCAGACCAATGGTCCAAGGATCTATCAGTTGCAGAAGTCAATTGCTTCTCTCAAGCAAGAACAATTATCTGTAAGTTCATATTACACTCAACTGAAGGGATTCTGGGATGAGTTGATGAATTACAGACCCCTTCCAACCTGCTCCTGTGGTGCTTTGAAAACTCTAGTGGATTTTCAGCATCAAGACTATATCATTCAGTTCTTAATGGGACTAAATGATTCATACACCAATGTTCGAAGCCAGATCTTACTACAAGATCCTTTGCCATCAATAAACAAAGCATTCTCTTTAGTTCTTCAAGAAGAGAGGCAACGAGAAATTGTGTTCTCTGCTCTTCCTAATGCAGATTCTTCTGCCTTTTTGAGCAAAACTATTTTATCAACTCCACAGAATTTTGGTAAATCCAACTCTAATAAATCTCAATCACGACCTTTTTGTACTCACTGTGGGATGCAAGGTCATACTGTGGATAAATGCTATAAACTACATGGCTATCCTCCTGGTTATCGGTTTGCTAAAGGCAAGAACAACTTCAAATCTGCAAATCAGGTCACCGGCACTGGACAGATTGACGATGCTACACCTACAGCTGACAAAGTTTCTTCTCCATTACCAATAACACAGGAACAAGTTCAGCAGTTGTTACTTCTTCTGCAGTCACAGCCTCAGCCTCAAGCCTCAGTAAATCAAGTAGGGGATATTCACAGTAAGTCCATATTCAATATGTCAGGTGAAGATTCTTCTCCTTCTTTAGTTCTCAACACTATAAATTCTTCTGCACATGTTTTCTTTCCATCTTCTCCTCCATGGATAATTGATACTGGAGCTACTGATCATATAGTATGCTCAGTATCTCATTTGTCCACCATTTCCTCAGTTGTGAACACTTCAGTACGATTACCTGATGGCAGTCTGGTTGCTGTTAGTCATATAGGCACAATCAGAATTTCTGATTTACTTTTGTTGACCAACGTCCTTTGTGTCCCTTCTTTCCAATACAATCTTCTTTCTACTAGTAAACTAACACAGCAGATTTCTTGAAGGCATGTATTTGGTTATGGTTTCTCCCAATCAAAATCAGATTATTCTCTTTTTCTCAAAGTCACTGGTTCCAGTTTTATTGCATTATTGGTTTATGTGGATGATATTATCATAGCCACAGATGATCTTGTTGCAGCTGAAGAGCTTAAGGCATTTTTGCATAGTCAATTCTAGATTAAAGATCTTGGAAACTTGAAGTATTTTTTGGGTCTTGAAATAGCCAGATCATCTAAAGGAATTTCCATTTGTCAGCGCAAATTTGCACTTGAAATATTACAAGACTCTGGACTTCTTGGATCTAAACCAGCTAAGTCTCCTATGGAACAACATCTCAAATTGTCTAAGGCCACCGGTTCTGTTTTACAAGATCCATTAGTATATCGAAGGATGGTAGGACGATTGTTGTATCTCACTCTTACTCGCCCGGATCTTTCCTATGCTGTCCAAACTCTTAGTCAGTTTATGGATAAGCCTAGCCAGTCTCACTTGGATGCAGCTTATCGTGTTCTTCGATATCTCAAGACTTCTCCAGCTCAAGGACTTTTCTTCTCAGCTACTTCTTCTTTGCATCTTAAAGGATTTTGTGATTCAGACTGGGCCAGCTGTCCTGATTCTAGACGATCTGTTACTGGTTTTTGTATCTTTCTTGGGGATTCTCTTATCTCTTGGAAGTCAAAGAAACAGGTGACTGTTTCTCGTTCCTCTGCTAAAGCAGAATACAGGGCTATGGCCACTTCTGCTTGTGAACTCACTTGGCTCCTCACTCTTCTTGCTGATTTCAATATCCAGCACACGTCTCCTGCTTTGCTGTTCTGTGATAATCAAGCAGCCCTTCACATAGCAGCAAATCCAGTCTTTCATGAGAGGACTAAGCATATTGAGCTTGATTGTCATTTCGTCCGTGAAAAAATTCAGGCTGGTGTTTTTAAAACTCTTCATGTTACTTCAGCGCATCAGCTTGCTGATTTTTTTACCAAGCCCCTTGGTCTTCAACAATTTCATTTTCTTCTAGACAAGATGGGAGTGCTTAGCATCCACTCTCCATCTTGAGGGGGACTGTTGCAGAATACAGCAGCATAGCAGTGCAAGGTATGCAGCTGCACCAGATAGAAGCTGCATCAGATAGAAGCTGCACCAGATAGCAAATTAGTTAGTTAGCTTAGCTGTCATCTGTTAGAATATTTATTCTGACTTGTAATTCAGTTAGTAGAAGGCATGTATTTGGTTGACGTACTCAGTCTATAAATACATGATGTAATTGCAATTTTAGTATCAATGAGAATTTTTCTTTCTCTCTCAAATCAAGTTGTCTTCCTTCTCACTTCTTAACATCAGATAGGCTCAATCCTCCACGCCAAAGGCTTCTCCATCACAATCGCACACGCTGAATTCAACCCTCCTAATTCTTCTAACCATCCTGAATTCATCTTCGTACCGCTATCCACCAGCTTATTAGACTATGCGATCCCCTCCACGTTCTTGTGAACTATGAATGTCAACTGCAAAGAACCACTCGAGACATACGTGGTTCAAACAATGGAGAAACCGGAGGAGCCACGTGATCGAGTCTATTGCATCATCTACGATTCAATGATGTACTTTCCAGAAGCTGTGGCTGCTCATCTCAACATTCCAAGTATACTCTATCCCAATAGCAGTGCTTTCCATGTTCTAGCTTGCCATGCCACTCCTCGCCTTCATAAACAAGGTTATATTCCCTAGCCAGGTACGTATGTATGCGCCTAGTATTGTTAAACTATCATCTATTTTAAAAATTTAAGCTAGTAGAAGGGTATAAAGCGAAACTCCATCTCAACTCTCCATTTAAATATTCAAAATATATTTAAATATTGCATTATCTATTTTAGAGAGTTAATTTTACAAGTTCACTTCAACCACGCTCTCTATTTTAACTAACTATTTTAATTAACTTTTAATTTTAACTATTCAAAATCTATATAATAAAGTACAATACAATTCAAATCTCAAAAGATAAACAAAATGACTTTTGTTTTTCGCGGTTGAGATCTTTTTAAATTTTACTTTAGAGTTAATTCAACGGTTAATATTAACACCCCAAATTTAATAGGAAAAATAGGTCTCTAAGGTATGTTTGAGTAACATTTTAAAAGTGCTTATAGGACTTATACCTTCTCATAAGTACTTTAAAAAAAAAGTGTTTGAAACTGCCCCACAACCACCACTACCCCCACCACCCCACCACCCCACCGCCCCACCACCACCACCACCGTCATCCCACCACCACAACTACCCCCACCACTACCACCACCACCCCCACTACCACCATCACCGTCGTCGCTGGTTCCCTACCACCACATATGCCATAACAACCACCACCACACCCACCGCCCCACCACCACCATCACCACTATCACCAACCTCATCTCCCTACCACCACCGCTACCGCCACCCCGACCCCCACCACCACCACCATTATCGTCATCCCACCACCACCGCCACCACCACCATCCCCATTACCCCCACCCCCCACCACCATTGTGCCCACCTTATCACCACTGTCACTATCCCACTATCACCCCTACCACCACCGCCACCGCCCTAACACCACCATCACCATTGCCACCCACAGTTGCCACCATCACCATCTCCCACCACCACCACTACTATCCCACCACCACTACCACCGCTCGGTCTTACTACAATCGGTGTTTAAATTCATTTTTCTCTCCTCTATCTTTTAATTTGATTTTGGGTGTGAATATAAATATATTTATTGCTAATCATTTTTTTTATTACTTCGTGCCTTTAGGCACGGTAAATAACTAGTATATTTAAATATTACATTTTTTTTATAGAGTCACTTTTACAAATTCACTCTAATCACACTCTCTATTTTAGCTAACTATTTCAATTAACTTTCACTAATTTTAAGGGGATTGTAATATATATACTAGTCATTGTCTGTGCCTGAAGGCACTATATTTAAAAAAAATTGTACTTAAAAGGAATGTATAACACAAAATACTAATCAATATAGACCTACTATTCAAAAAAAAAAAACAATCGGTAAAATGTCCATGCCTAAAAGCACTGTGTAACAAAAAAATCCGCAATTAGAAAAAATGAGAACCCATAAAAAAACTATGCTTACTATAGTAATTGAATTTCATATTTCATTTAAGATAACACAACTATACTTACTACCAACAAACAGAATTACCAAAAAAACAAAAAAACACACTTAATTTGAAAATTGCGTGAATTTGCAAACTTCCAGCCCAAGAAGGAGACCCCATGACTGCACAATTCACCTCAAAGCCATAGCACTACAAAAAAGAATAAGCCTAGGTCCAATGATCCTAACATGCCTTCCCCTCAGCAGCCACAACCATTTTCCCACACAACCCTATGGTTTTTTCTGTAATCAAAATCAAATAGTTAGTAAACAGTCGACCCAATTTACTATGACAATTAAAATCATAGAACAATAGAAAATTGACTTAGCAATTCATCTAAAATTAATCAAATACATTAGCCTCACTAACCTAGATAATTGAATGTATTAACCCTTGTAAGACTTGTCATGAAAGTCATTTTGCATGTGTTTGAAAGCCACTGCTATAATCATGAAACGAACTCAAACATATCACCCACCCCACATACTGGAAAAGGGTCCAAATCATAGTAAAAAAAGGTCTAGTAAAAGTGAGGAATCAAAATTTTAAATCCCCTCATTTCACAAATTTTTGGGATTGGAAAATTGACTTGAAATAGCATATACACAGCCTAATTAATGCAACTCCAACACATGTGAAGTGATGTAGGGGCAGCTATCTTGCTTTCTTCCACAGATTGCAAACAAAACAGTGCACAAAAATTTCAAAGCATTCTAAAAGTTTGTCATTAAATTAAAGCTTCACATGTATATGCAAATCAATCACATATTTTATCAGCTGAAAAACAAATAAAAAAAATTGAATCAAGTTTTCTTTACAATTAACAAAACCAAAAGAAAATATAATATGAGACACAAAAATGTAACTTACTTTTGTCCAATATTTTGGCCAACCAAACAGGCATCAAGTTCTGAACCAAAACATATTAGTGTCATTAATTAGATAAACAAAACATTGCACGAAATTCTGAACAACCACTTAAGTCTAAAACAATTGTCTAACCAATTATCTTAAAAACACACCAATCAAACAAATCATTGCTTAATTGAAAGTATTATTTAATCAAATGCAAACAACTTGCAGATAATTAAAATGGCAAAATAACTCAAATAGAAATTCCAGTAGGGTGAATGGAATTTTAGAGAGAGCAAAATAGATGTAATTTCATCTTGGCCAGATATGTGATCATTTTTTTCCTAAATACTTCCGGTACTAAAAATACATTACTGAATGCAATGACTACATGTACAAATGTGCAAATCTACTCATAATTTATTATGTCCACATAAAGAAAAAGCATTGAGATTGGATATTCTTTACCTTTTTTCAAATGTAGTAAATTCACTTTTTTGCATATCAAAGGTAGGACATGAGAAAAACCTGCTTGTGTGATTAAATGCCTATTAGCTACGACATAAATAAGTTTTTAAGCAGGCAAAGAAACATTAGCATAGCATTATCAAAGATAACATAAAAAATTATTATCAATGCAATCATTCATCAAGGCAAAAGAATAAGTGAATTTCAATATTAAACCATCAATAATCTAAATTTCTTTTGAAGTCTTTAGTGTATAAAGAATGGTCCGACTCCAAATAGCATCTATCAGAAGTAGCTTTATAAGAGAAGTTTACAAATCCTGCTTCAAAAAGTAGACGCACATTGCAATACCAAAATCAAAAGCACCAGAGGATAATGAAAAAGACAAAAATAGAGTTTAACCCAACCATAAAGAGTTGTGTGGAAAAAACGGAGGCATATCTTAGAAATACAGTAACAAATAAAAAAATGATAACCTGAAGGCACTATGTACCCGTAACGGGTAGAGAAGACGTTGGCAGCCATGGCGTCTCATGGAATTAATTATCGATCAAAAGGGCTCCTTGTTTTGTGTAGGAAAACAGAAAATTCAAAACACTACTTGTGCTAAAAACAAATCATTTACTTCCAAAAATATGCAATAGATGAAGAAAGGGTCACCATTTCTTCTCTGCGACTTTTATCCGATCATCTAGTATGCATAAAAAACAGTCAAAAAATAGAGGAAGGGGGGAAGCGGGAGTATGTGTGTGTGTGCTGTATCCAGTGTAAGTGAGTGTGTGTGTTTGCTGTGTTCATCGTGTAGTGTTTGTTGTGTTCAGCGTGTGTGTTTGCTGTGTTTTGTGTTTCTGTGTTAGTGTGGGAAGCAGAGAGGAGGAAGAGAGGAGAGGAAAAAGATGAACAAATACCTCAGGTTGTGTGGTCGTGACTGTGTAGAGTATCAGCGAAATAGTTTAAGAGAAAGAGAGAGAGACGTCTAATTTGAAATGTGTAAGGGATAGGAGAGAGAGAATTTATGAGAGATGAGAGTGTTAAAGTTCAGTTCAATTAGATGAGAGATAGGATTCTTAGAAAAATTTGGTATGAGGACCGTTAGATCAATAATCGTCAAGTCAACTGAGCCGCGAAAAGTTAAAGACAAACCATCTAGTTACTTTATTATATAGATATGTATATGGAGAGTCTTGTTGGAATTACTCCAATATTACTACAACAAGAAAATCGCTCTGATACTACTTTGTTGGAGTCAAGAGTACTAGAAATAAAATGGAAGGAAGTAGAGGAGGATATGAACACTCAAATAATTTCATACAAGTTGATTACAATCACACACTTAACTTGGACTCTTCAATATCTAATCAACTCTACTTATTTGAAACTCTAGATCATGTACCCTATTTATATAGGTCATACATATAATCTCTAATATTACCTTAAGGTACCATTACACCCACTAACTCTAGTAACCTCTACAATATTAAGACACCATTATTTGGGAATTAATACCCCACTAATACTCTTGTCTTCCACTACTTGCATATTCCTTGCCCACTAACACACACTTAATTAACACACCTTAATATTATAATAAACTCTAAAACAAGTTTATTTTTCAACAAGCCTCAGTGTCCAAATTTGGAGAGCCATTAATGAAATGAAAAATAGAGAATGGGTTGGTGTGAAACCCGGGAAAATTTGAAATTTTTCTGAAAAAGGGCAAAATGGTAATTTGCCATTACTGCACGTATTTGAAATACATATGTTCTAGACCTCGGATGAGGAAACGGAGTGCGTCGTTGGATTCGCAACGCGAAATCTAGTGACCACCAGAAATTTCGTTGAATTCCGAGATAGTCGGATTTTGCACGTAGTTCGAGACGACTGCGTGGCGATTGACCTTGTAAAGGTCCCCAAAAACGAGAAATATTAAATTTCCTTAAAATTAAGTTAAAGTTCAAATAAAATTAAATTGAAGTTAACCGAGATCAAATAAATCGTTTCGGGATAAAATCGGACCCGATTAAGTGGGGGACATGTGGCTCGACTCGGGCCAAGTCTTAAAAAGTATAAAAGGGGCAAAATATCTGAAAAATCAGATATTCTATACCCATTTGGCCGGCTGGTTCAGGCGTGAGAAGAGAGAAAGAGAGAAAATCAATTCTTCAAGTCTTCTCTCTTGGATTCCCGGAGCTCCGTCGCTCGGATCAACAAGAACCAAGAATTAAAGTTGCTCTACGCGGTGAGGGCTTCGACTACGTACCAAAAACAAGGCGTTTCACCGAATATCCAAGGGTGAAGTTTGGGGAAAGTCTTGGTTTTTGAGTGATTTTGGTGTATAGAGATTGCCTACATCTCTATTGAGGTAGGGGTTATTCCTATCTTGGATTATTCTACCTTAGGTGTAGCTAGTTTAAGGGTATCTATATATATGCATGTGTATATATGTATATATATATATATATGTGTTTATGGTTATGAGAATGGAAAGGTGAGCATGAAATTAGCTTAGGCTTGTTGCTAGCTAAATTTTGATATGTGAAAGTTATATGTGATGCATTATATAACTTGGTGATATTGAAGGCATGTTTTGTGTGTTGGAAGTTGTTGTTTTGCTTGAAATGAAACAATATGTTAGTGCCTATGAGGTGTTTGATAATATGCCTTGGTGGGTTGTTTAGATGATTTGTTTGGGGTCATTGGAATAACATGTTTGAATGTGTTATTGATGTATTGACATATGCTCATTGATATGTTGTTTATGATGGTTTATGGAATTTACATGCTTATGATTTAAATTCCATGGAATGTGAAGATATGTGTTGATTATTGCTCATGTAGTATACATTACGTATTGGGCATGATCATAGCATCACATTCATGGGACAATTGCATGAGTGTTGGTGTGTGGGAGATGCATAGATTTAATCGACACCTTGTTTGGTGCTTGATATGTGGGCTCGGGAGAAATTGGATCGACGATCCTTTTTGAGTCGCATGTTGCATAAGGAAAACTTGTGTTGGGTATAGCAAGAAGGGGCATGGCGACTTCCTTGGGTGCAAAACCCTAAACCACTTGGTTGAGTCACTTGGCCGGCGGTGAGATTCCAGAAAAGTGACACGGTGTACGGAACCGGCGGTGTGATTCCGAAAATCCGTTGCCCAAAGAAAACACAAGGATTTGGTTATAAAAACACCCATTCAATGGGTAGATTCCAATAATGATCGGATTTCATAACGATCATTGGAAGGATTTTTCCGTCAATAGACGGGTTACATTACACTTTGGCGTTGCATTGTGTTGTGTGAGTCGGTAAGGACTCGGGTTGAAATGCATGGGTGAGTGTCACTTCATTCCATGGCATAGCATTGTTGCATTCCATCATAGAATGCATAAGTATGAGAAATGATTAATTATATGTTTATGTGATGATTACATGAGCATGTGCATCTAGGGGAAGAGTAACCTCTATAGGTTTATCTCTACTGGGCGTTGTGCTCACCCTATACGGGAAACAATTTCAGGTGTTGGGTTTACACCGGCGATTGGCTCCCATGGAGAGCATCAAGGGTGAAGGGGGCCTAAGTGCGGCCTTATCTCAAGATTTTGTAAACCTTTTGTTTTACAATGGTTTATGACATGTAAATTTTGTATAAACAAACTTATTTCATTCTCTTTTTGAATTATATTTGTATGGGATAGATTGTAATGGTCGTGTATGGATCTTGTGCAAAATGTAAAAATATAGTTGTACATGTCTGGGATGATGTGGAATTGAGTTAGGATGAATTGGAAATGAAAAATGGAGCAAGAAAGCAAATCTGGGCAGCAACTACCGGTAGTCAATGGGTAACTACCGGTAGTCGACTGTCCAGTGTGTATCAGCTACCGGTAGCCAACAGGTAGTCGTAACTCCAGAAGGTTTCGGCTACCGGTAGACAACAGGTAGTCGTAACTCCAGAAGGTTTCGGCTACCGGTAGACAACAGGTAGTCGTAACTCCAGAATGTTTCGGCTACCGGTAGCCGATAAACAGCTACCGGTAGTCATTCCAAAAATCTGAAATTTTCAAATGTTTTGCCAAATCTTTGGGCTTTGAATTTCCTTCCCTTAGATGATCAAAGTGGACCCTAATGAGGTACAAACCACGGTGTATGGAACTTTAATTGAATCAAATGAATGTTAAACCGAATTTTCATTATGGGTTAAAATCCCGGCTTAATAATATTCTTGATGTGGTGTCGGGCTAAGCGATATCCACGGATGTTTCCGCGGGTTGATGGGTTATCAACGGGACCCCCGGATTTTGGGGTGTCACAGTTGGAGAGTCTTTTTAGTGTTTGGTTAGGTAAAATAGCTAAGAAAAGAGAAATAGAAAGTGGATTGGAGTTGCTCTAGGTTATGTATTTATATTTCAACACGCTCCTCACATGCAAACTAAATTTTAGGTTTAGCATGTGAAAATTTTTGTAGAATATGAGTAGCCCTAAGATTTAAACACAAGTGCTCATGCTTTGATACTATGTGAAAACATATCTACTGTAAAAGCTTAGAACTATTATGGAAGGTATAGCATGAGTATTTACACTTGAACAAATAACATTGAATTGTGATGATGCCTAAAACAAACTTCAGACACGAGCTCAGAAAGTGAGCTCAACTCGGGAGCTCAGGTAGTATACGCTGAGCTCATCCAGCCATAGTCTGAGCTCATCCAGCCAATACCAGGGCTCCCAGCTGAAGACACGAACTGAGAAATGACAAGAGGGCAGTGAGATGACAGCAGATACCTTCATAATGGGAATTAAGCCGATCCAAGGCGTAAAACCAGTAACTAACCAAGATCCTCTCCTAAAACCAAGGAGAGGATCCCACGATAAAAGGGAAAGATCTCGCTGTTTGAAGCCAGCCATAGGAAGTTTAGGGAACTCCGAGATGATAGATGAAGATAGGGCACGATCCCTTTAATATAGGATGAGATTTCAAATTAGAGGTAAGCATGAGGCTATAAAAGGGAGGTGATAGAGCCACCAAGAGGTGATTCGACTGTAACGCATGGAACACTATCAATAAGAGAGAGAAAGGAGCTAGAGACTCCAATTTAGAGTGGATTAGCCGAGCTCAGGCCGGTGAACCACTATAATTCTGTCGTGTTATTATCCCTTTCCTTTTTCCCCAAAGCCTTCGCCTGCATTATTAGACACGAGCCTTGCAGCTCAGATATCACATTAATCACCGCACAGATCATTCATACCAAACAATCTAGTCCCATAGCTCATTCACGCAGATTTACGCCATCAGTTTGGCGCCGTCTGTGGGAACGACTGTTCCTATTTACAAATAAGCTGATTTCTCAGTGACTGATGGTAACAACTCGAAATATGAGCAGAAGTCAAACGAACTTACCACGAATGCAAGATCAGCAGGAAGCTACCAACGGCAGACAACCCGGGAACATCCAGGAGGCAAATTCCCCCATTAATAACGAGATGGAGGCCCTTCGCCTCGTCAACCAACGCTTGTTAAGGGAAAATGCAGAGCTATCAAAGCTCATACAACGCCCACAGGAGGCACGACCGGCCCAAGAAGGCCAGAATAATCCCCCTCATAGGGAACAACGACACTGGGACCCCCTTAGAGAGGTCAGAGAAGGAGGAGAAGGCAGCCAGACCAGGGGGCATGCTCCTTACATACCCCCTAGGAATGGCCATAACGACGAAGTGCAAAGTCAGAACCATGAGGGTGAGAGGGACGATTTTCTCCCTTACCCGCAAGACAGGAGGGATCAACACTGGGAGCAACGCTTCAAAGATATCCAGCAAGAGCTCAGCCACATGAAGGAGGCTGTAAAGAGCAAGGCTCCGGTTACAATGGACGTCTTGGTGCAACAAACCGAGTCCCCATTCACCGCTGGAGTGCTGCACTTTCCTCTCCCACCAAAGTTCAGGATGCCACAAATAGAGGTCTTTGACGGAACAAAAGATCCCGTAGATCATCTCAACACTTACAAGAACCAGATGGAGCTGCATGGATACCAGGATCCTGTACGTTGCAGAGCTTTTGCCATCACACTGAAAGGCTCTGCCCTAGCCTGGTTTCACAGGCTCCCACTAGCCTCGATCTCATCCTTTAAAGAGCTCTCCATAGCTTTCGTATCTCACTTTATAGGAGCCCGAATATACAGAAAGCCAAGCTACCACCTACTGAACGTGAAACAGGGGCCCCAAGAAAACCTGAGGTCTTATGTCCAAAGGTTCAACTCGGAGACACTAAAAGTAGACGTTCTAGACGAAAAATTCGCCATAACTGCCTTTATTGCAGGGTTGGGAGTGCAATCAAAGGATCTAATGTTCTCCATATCGAAGAACCCTCAGGCAAGCATGGCTGAGGTGTTAGCCAAGACAGAGAAGTATATAAATGGTGAAGAGGCACTCCTTTCCAAAGTAGGGGGTACATCCTCACGAAAGGAGAAGGAAAAAGAAGAAAAGAGAAGGGACAGGAGTCCCAGGAAGGAGAAAGGGCGAGAGAGGTCTCCAAGAAGGGATAGGGACCGCTCACCAAAGAGAAGAGGAAATGTCAGAGATCGCCAGGGCCCCATGCAGCCTGAGCTACAGCCCAGATACGGACCTCAGCGATTCACCCCACTCACTGCCGCTGTGTCACAAGTTCTGTATGAGGTCCAAAACGAGAAGTTCTTGAGATGACCACCTCGGATGAAGGCAGATCCAGCCAAGAGAGACCCCACAAAGTACTGCGATTACCACAGAGATCATGGTCACCACACTGATGACTGCATTCAACTGAAAAAGGAAATCGAGTTCTTAATCCAGCGAGGTCAGTTGCGTCGCTTCGTAGCCCGTGACAACCAGAACCGAGCTCTCCCACCTCCACCACCACAACAGCAGGCACCTGCACCACATCAGCAGCCTCTAGGTGAGATCAGAGTAATATCTGGAGAGTTCGCGGGAGGCGGAGAATCTAGCTCAGCCAGGAAAGCACACCTCCGACGGATCAGAGCCGAAGAAGCTCTCGAAGTGCACGTTGTATCCAAAGCACCACGCTTAGATACAGCTATCACTTTTTCAGATGCCGATTTGGAGGGATGCCAGTACCCTCATGATGATCCATTGGTAGTACGAGCTGTGGTGGCTAAAAGAACCGTTCATCGGGTTCTGATCGATAATGGGAGCTCGGCAGATATCATTTTCGCACCTGCGTTCGACAAAATGGACATAGGAAGGGAGAGACTTGAACCTGTAAACACTCACTTGCTGGGATTCTCCGGAGAAAGGGTGCTCCCCCTGGGCTCGATCCAACTCGTGCTCACCCTAGGGGACCCACCTTGCCTAGCCACCACAACCGTGAAATTCCTAGTGGTCGATGCGCCCTCTACGTACAACATTTTGCTTGGAAGACCATCCCTTAATTCTATGAAGGCAATCCCATCTGCCTATCACTTAGTCGTCAAATTCCCGACAGAAAATGGAATCGGAGTAGTCAGAGGAGACCAGCGTGTAGTAAGAGAATGCTATATGGCTTCTGTAAAAAGGAAGGAGGTTGAGAATATCCAATTGGATGAACTCGACATGAGAGATGAAATGGAGACAAGACCAATGCCCTCAGAAGAGTTGGAACCAATCCAGCTTGACGGGAAGCCGGAACACCTCGTTTATGTGGGTTCCAGATTAAACGCTGAGCTCAAAGGTCTCCTCATCCGGTTCTTAAAGGAGAATATAGGAGTGTTTGCTTGGAAGCAGGAAGACATGGAAGGAATTGACCCTTCGGTTATTACCCATAAGCTAAGCGTGAACCCAACTTGCAAGCCCGTCAAACAGAAGAGGAGGAGCTTTGCCTCCGAAAGGCAAAGGGCAATTAATGAGGAGGTCATCAAACTCCTCCATGCTAAGGCCATCAGGGAAGTTGACTACCCTTCCTGGTTGGCGAATGTGGTTCTCGTCAAGAAAACCAATGGCAAATGGCGACTGTGCATCGACTTCACTGATCTCAACCGAGCATGCCCCAAAGATAGTTTTCCCCTACCTCGGATCGACCTAATAGTAGATGCCACAGCCGGACACGAGCTGCTTAGCTTCATGGACGCCTTCTCAGGTTACAACCAGATTAGGATGGATCCCAATGACCAAGAGAAGACCTCATTTGTAACTGAACAAGGAACATATTGCTATCAGGTCATGCCTTTTGGATTAAAGAACGCTAGAGCCACTTACCAGCGATTGGTGAATAGGATGTTCCAAAAACAAATAGGAGCATCCATGGAGGTCTACATCGATGACATGTTGGTAAAGTCACTAAAGGCAGAGCTCCACATCGTGCACCTAGCCGAGTCATTCCAGATCCTGAAGGAGTACAAAATGAAGCTCAACCCTGCAAAATGTGCATTTGGGGTCTCGGCAGGAAAATTTCTGGGTTTTATAGTTAGCAGCCGAGGAATTGAAGCCAACCCGGAGAAGGTTAGGGCAATGGTGGAGATGCAATCACCATCCAACCCAAGGGAGGTACAACGCTTGACAGGCAGGATAGCTGCCTTGAGCCGTTTTGTGTCTAGATCAAGTGATAAATGTCAGCCATTCTTTCAGATATTAAAAAAGGCGTTCCAGTGGGATGCCAAGTGCGAAGAAGCATTTAAAGCCCTGAAAAATTATATGAGCTCTCCTCCTGTTTTGGTGAGCCCATTAGAAGGGGAAGTCCTCACTCTCTACCTAGCAGTTTCAGATTTTTCAACAAGCGCGGCGCTGGTTAGGGAGCGAGACAGAGCTCAGCAACCAGTCTACTACTGTAGCAGAGCTCTGAGGGGGGCAGAGGAGAGATATCCAAAGATGGAAAAGCTCATTTTAGCGTTAGTGACAACAACCAGAAGACTCAGGCCCTATTTTCAAGCTCATACTATCGAGGTTCCAACAGACCAGCCAATGAAGCAAGTGCTACATAAGCCAGAGTCCTCGGGGAGGTTGGTTAAATGGGCCATAGAGCTCAGTGAGTTTGATATCAGATATAAGCCAAGAACTGCCGTCAAATGACAAATTTTGGCGGATTTCATTGCAGAGTTCACAGCAGCAGCGCCTATGGAGACCACAGATTTAATACCAGACCTCCCCGTATGGAGGCTTTCGGTAGATGGAGCTGACAATGCTCAGGGAAGCGGTGCAGGAATGATCTTGACCTCCCCAGAAGGAATAGATGTCGAGTATGCCCTTAGATTTGGGTTCAAGGCTTCAAATAACGAAGCAGAATATGAAGCTGTCATCGCTGAGCTCAATCTTGCTTATTCTATGGAAGCAGAGCAGCTGGAGATCTGCAGTGACTCTCAACTGGTGGTAAAGCAAATAGAGGAGTCCTACGAAGCGAGAGGCGAAAAGATGGTTCTTTACCTCAGAAAGGTACGAGAATTAATAAAGAAATTTGTACAGGTTAAGGTCAGACATGTGCCTAGAGCAGAGAATGCACGAGTAGATGCATTGGTGAGGTTAGCAACTGCCTCACAAGAAGATTTGGATAGGCTAATACCAGTTGAGCACCTTCCAGAGCCTTCAGTAAGTATCGAAGAAGAAGACATACTATCAATCGGAGCTCTGCCGAGCTGGATGGACCCCATCATCAGGTACCTGCAGAGTGGGATTCTGCCAAGCGATGCCAAGGAGGCTTCCAAGCTGAGGATCAAGTCAGCCAGATTTTCCTTGCTGCAAGGAAATCTGTACAAACAGGGGTTCTCAACGCCTCTCCTTAAGTGCGTGGGAGATGAAGATGCCAACTATATACTCAGATAAGTACATGAAGGGATATGTGGCAATCACATAGGAGCTCGGGCCTTGGCAGGAAAAGTACTGAGACAAGGATATTATTGGCCAACCATGCTCAAAGATGCCACCGATTTAGTAAAAAAATGCAAGGTTTGCCAGGAACACGCCAATGTTTCCCACTGTCCACCCGAGCTGCTAACCTCGGTGGTAAGCCCATGGCCCTTCCAACAGTGGGGTTTGGATATTCTTGGACCCCTTCCCACCGGTGTGGGACAATGCAAGTTTGCTATTATAGGGGTGGATTACTTCACCAAGTGGGCGGAGGTCGAACCTTTGGCAACAATCACCGAACAAAAAGTCCAAAACTTCGTTTGGAAGTCGATAGTTTGCAGATTTGGGGTTCCCAGAGCAGTCGTGTCTGACACTGGGAAGCAGTTTGACAACTCAAAGTTTAAGAGCTTTTGTGCTGAGCTTGGGATAAAGAACTATTTCTCAGCTCCTGCACATCCTCAATCCAATGGGCAAGCAGAGGTCACAATCAGAACCATAAAGACAGCTTTGAAGACTAAATTAGAAAACCTAAAAGGCAAGTGGGTGGAGTACATCCCTGAGATATTGTGGGCCTACAGGACCACCGTCAGGTCAGCAACTCAGGAAACCCCCTTCGCTTTGACCTTTGGGACCGAAGCAGTAGCCCCTGTTGAGGTGGGGCTCCAATCACCAAGGGTGGAATTTGCAGATGCCGAACACAATGATGAGTCTCTCTTATTAAACCTCGATCTCCTGGATGAAAAGAGAGAAAGAGCTCTGCATCGTGTCCGACTTTACCAAAGGAAAACTGCAAGATACTACGACAGAAAGGTAAGGCACAGAAGTTTCAAGGCTGGAGACTTGGTACTTAGGAGGCTTCTGCTTGCAAGGAAGGATCCCACGCATGGGAAATTGGGACCCAACTGGGAAGGACCCTATATCGTATCAAGGGTAATCAGACCAGGGAACTATGAGTTGCAAACAGAGGAGGGGAAGGTCCTACCACACTCATGGAATGCCGAACACCTTAAGAAGTTCTTTCAGTAAGTGTTACTTGTAGTAGAGCTGTTTTAATAAGAATAAGCGAGTCTTTTATTCACCCTTATATGGTTTCCAAAGTAAAGGAATGTGTAGTAAGCTCTACAGCTAACGATAAGCTTCTAAGCTTATAAAATACAAGATGAGCTCTTCAGCTCATAAATAAAAGATAAGCTTCTAAGCTTATAAAATACAAGATGAGCTCTTCAACTCATAAATAAAAGATAAGCTTCTAAGCTTATAAAATACAAGACGAGCTCTTCAGCTCATAAATAAACGATAAGCTTCTAAGTTTATAAAATATAAGATGAGCTCTTCAGCTCATAAATAAACGATAAGCTTCTAAGCTTATAAAATACAAGATGAGCTCTTCAGCTCATAAATAAAAGATAAGCTTCTAAGCTTATAAAATACAAGATGAGCTCTTCAGCTCATAAATAAACGATAAGCTTCTAAGCTTATAAAATACAAGATGAGCTCTTCAAGCTCATAAATAAACGATAAGCTTCTCGGCTTATAAAACACAAGACGAGCTCTTCGGCCCGTACACAAGCAACAAGCCTCTAAGCTCATAGAATTCAAAGCTGGTCTCTTCTTGGAGACACCAACAGTCTTTCCTCCACGACTAGTAGTCCTTGTGCACTGCCTACGTACTCGAAGACCCCAATATATTTGATACAGCAGGGATCAGCTACGAAATCAGTTGGGAATTGAGGTCAGTGCAAACATGATCTTCTGTTTTCCATCAATGTTCGTGGTTCGACCAGTGGAATCAGTCAGGAACTAAGGGCAATGCAAACATGATCTTCTGTTTTCCATCCACGTTCGTGTTCTGAACACGAAGAGCGTGCTAAAATAACCTTACAGAGTTCGGAACGAGCCCGTCAGCTCATAAAGAATTGCATATTCAAAAATAAAAGATCTGGTATTTAGAGTATCCAACAGTACAAGTTTTCAGAAAAATATAAGGAAAGTCATAGCTTGGCATCACTCAAGTAAAGAAGAAAGTACAAGGGGGAAGAGCTCCTAGTCCTTCTTAAACTGGGACTTCAGCTCAGCCACTTCCTCCTTCAGACGAGCATTCTCTTCCTTCAACTCGTCTCTTTCTTGCTGAGCTTTATAAAGTGAATCAAGAAGCTTCTGACCTGCCGGGGAGAGGAAGATAGTGGACAGAGAGTCAGGGGAAAAAGAGACATCCCTCCTACGCCTCTTTGAGCTCGCGCCAGTGTCCCCTTCCTCGTCGGAATCATCTTCCTCGTCAGAATCAGAAAAAGAAGTCCAGGAAGAGTAGGGAACGAAGGAGAACTCATACTCAGTAGTCTCGGCCCCAAGCAAGTAGAGGTTTGCACTTGTCATCAATTCAGAGTAAGTCCTAGACTCCACCAGCAGCATCTCGTCAATGGTCACCCTCTCTGGCACATCCACATCAGGTGGACCTGAGCAACAAGAATGTAATAAGAATATACCTTCAAGAAAAATACATACACAAGAGAGCTTAGCTAAAACTTACTAATGCGAGAGAAGCTCTTCCAGGACCGAGGAATCCTAGCCTCACGACAACGATCCTCAGGAGACCGCCAAGACTCCCCGGAAGCAAAAAAGAAACGTTTAGACCATCCTTCAGGATTGGGGGGAAAGCCTAGAACCAAAGGGCGTAATTTAAAATTCCTCCAACGGAAGAAGCTGAAGTAGGGGGCATCATCTTCCTCTATCTCGAAGAAGTACAGAAACTCGGAGACATAGGGGAACCTGCCAACGCCATGTAGGCGCCAGAACAGGAAGAAGCTCACCATAGTGGCCCATCCTCGTGGGGAAAGGCGAGAGGGGAATAGGCCATAGTAGGCAAGAACTCGCCCTATGGCAGGGTGAATGGGAAGGCGAAGTCCCATATCCATGGCACCTTCGAAAAAGCAGACTTCCCCTCGAGGAAGGTAGTTACAGGGCTCGTCCGGGGTAGGAACCCGCAAAGGCAAGTCAAGATAAGGAAAGAACCGTTTCTTGATGATTTTCAGATCAGAAGAGTTTAAGTTCGAAGCTGACAAATAGCGGTGATGCCACTTCCATTCGATCCCGAAGGAAGTCCGTTCTTGGAACAGAGAAGAAGTAGGGGCAGCCATCAAAAAGCACGATAAAAGCAGAGGATAACCACGAAAAACCAAGAAGAAACTCAGAAGTGTTTTGGGCAAAGGAGAAAGAAACTTAGCAGGTTAGAGGAAACTTAAAGAAGGCTGTAAGTTTTTAGGAAACCAAGAGACATGCGAAAAGAAATCGGCTGTCTTTTTGGTTTCTTAATTAATAAAGGCGGTTATGGTTATGGAAAACGGTTGGAAAAAAAGGCGGGAAAAGGAATCAGCACAAGATCAACCCTCCTATCGCACTCAAAACGACCGAAGAAAGTTCTGACCCCACCAAAATATTCCTCATATTGGAGCTCAGCCCGGTTGGCAACATTGCACCTCAGAATGATCTCCCAGACCTGCGGCTCCTAGAGCCTTGCCCACATCAGAATGATAAAACTCCTGATGGGCTCCTCAGTTCATCAAAAGAACTTAGCGACTCATGAAGTCCATAGTCTTGCGTGAAGAAGGGCTGAAGTACTTCTCAAAGCACAGAGGAAAAGTTCAGAAAAATAATGCAATGAAATTTGCCCCGAAGTTTGTTATTTATCTCAGAAATGGTATATTAAATGGGCCACGAAGCTCAGAAAGAACTTTTAAGTTCACAAGAAGAGCTATATAGCTCAGTAAGAATCCCTAAGTTTACAAACTCGAGCCATGTAGCTCAGAAGGAACTCGCCAGTTCACAATATCAAGCTCTGTTGCTCAGAATGTAGAAGAAAAGGGAAGGGATCCCTGAGATACCAACTGCTCAAGAGCAGCCATTGAGCCCAACACCAAGTCTTCCATACTCTTCAGACCTAGTAATTTTGCTTCAAGAAGTGCACAGCACCCCTCAAAGCAAAAGGGGGAGTACAAAGTACAAGGAAAGGAGAAAGGTCAGAAGAATAAAATTATGACAAAACCATCTGGCTTATGTCTCAAATCACAGCACATCACACATCACAGTTCAAAGCGAGATTCAGAAACTGCTCTATGAAGTTTGTATTCCAAAACACAAGTTCAAAGTACAAAGGAAAATAAAAGTTACATAAGCACAGAAAAAGCTCTAAGTGTCTAGAGAGGGAGTAATTGAAGGATCTCGCAGCTCGGTAGATGGGCCCTCAGCAACTGAAGCAAGGGAGGAGCTCCCAGAAATGTCTGGGGTCCCTGCCCCCGTTGATTCCGGATCTTGAGCAAGGGCCTCAGTCACCAAGTTAGCTGGAAACGACGTAGTAACAGGAACAGCAGGGTCTGCAGTTTGGGGCTCAGGAATCACGACAAGAGCTCCAGAGGTCCCAGAGGCAGGAATGTCCTGACTCAAGGCTGCAGCTGGTGGGACCGAGGCATCCTCCTCACTATCAGAGCCAGACTGTTCCATTTCTTCCTCAGTGGGGATAGGGAAGTTGAAGTCAAGATCTGGGAAAGCTTTGATAGCCTTGCGCCTAAAGGCAAGCCATCCAGTAGCCCACAAAGTGGTGGCCTCATCTCTTAGCTCGGCAATCTCCTTATCCCTCTGATTAACCAAATTTTGCTGCTCCTCGAGCTCCTTGCAGAGCTTGCCGTTTGCCTCGTTGAGGGCGAGGTAATTTTGATTGGCCTGACTAAGCTCTTTCTTGGCGTCAAAAGCCTCTTGGCTAGCCTTGGACCACACCTCAACCTTAAGCTGCAGGTCCTCCTTAACTAGCCTTAGCTCATCCCGAGCTTTCTTTTCCCCCTCCTCAACTCTGACTTTGACGGTTAATGTGTGTTTGAGGTCGGAGGCTTGCTTCGCTGTTAGCTCTCTGAGGTTTTCCACCTGAGCCCTGAGGTCCTCATTTTCAAGGGATAATTCAGAAGCCCTGGCCTTGTACGTCTTCAGAGCCTTAAAGGAGCCCTCTTGAGACCGAACCCGGTGCAGCAGACCTTTCGCATGGAGGGCAGCCAGAGAATATAAAGTTCAGTAAATTACGCCAGACCACGAAATAAAAACAAGTAAAGGGGGGAAAGTGCTAGCACTTACAGCAGCTGCTCCCTGAAGAGCTGAAGAGATGGACTCCTCAAGGGGCATAGAAGCAGCCTTCAGGACATCAGACTCAGAAAAAATAGAAGAAAGAGCTCCTGCAGCAAGATCCATGTTGTCGAAAAAAGAATCCTCGTCTTCTCCCTCAGATTTTCTCTCTTTCTCAACCATCTTCCCAGAAGCAGTGTATGAGAACTTTCTGGGTTGGAGATCAGGGATCACTCCCAAAGCTTTCTCAACCTCAGAGGAGGAAGGGGAAGCCTGATCTCCCACTTGAGCAGACACCAACCCAGGATGGGCCACCGGAGGGGAAGGGGCAACGGCAATTTGAGGGGTGCCAGATGAGGAAGGCGGTGCCTTATTGGGAACCAGTTCTTCAGTAGCAGAGGGGGGTGAAGGCACCTCCAATCTGGGAATTTTAGCCCGGGTGTTTGGACCACTCCCAGAACTGACCCGGGCCTTGCGCTTGCCAGATCTGCCTCCTTTCAACAGTTCCTCAACCTTAGCCTGAAGCTCCCCTGGAGTAGACTTCATGGTAGAAGGACCTGGAAGGTCTGAATAGAACAAGGAGTTGTAAAAAGAAGAGGAAGAGAATGAAAGATAATGAAAAAGGAAGAGAAAGAAAGTGACAATGAAATTACCTTCTTCAGCCCCTAAAACAGATAATGGAATAGCTAGGGTCACCACAGGAGGACTCAGACCTAGCTCCACCAAATTTCGAGACTCAATCAGGTCGGCGTACCTCTCTGGCTTAATCTTCCTCAACTTCACTAGCACCTTCTTATCTTCAGGGCTGAGCTCAGGACGATCACCTGAAAAGAAGAAAGTGTGCAAATAAGAGAAATGCAAGAGGCTTATAAGTTCCAGATCAGAGCTCAGTCGACTCAAGTGAAGACTCACCCAAGTTTTCTGGTTCTGTCCAAGCCGTAGGGATACCAAGAGTATCTGTCTTATCAGCAGGATTGTACTCCCAATTGGTACCCCCAATGTAAAAGAAATGCTTTTTCCACGCCTTGTGAGAAGAGGGGAGGTCAGTAATAATTTTCTTAACTTTAGTTCGCTTGGAAATATACAGAAAACCTTCAGCGGAGGTCAGTTTGACATTGAAGAGCTCCATAAGCAAAGAAATGCTAGGAACCCCGAGTTTACGCTTCTTAAAGATGACTAGGAGACCAACCATGACGCCATAGAAGTTGGGAGAAATCTGGGAAGGGCATACATTGAAATGTTGCAGAACAGCCTTGATAAAGGGATGCAGAGGAAAGCGAAGACCGTTCTCAAAGGCGGCAAGAAAGAAGCAGACCCTATTGCGTACTTGCTCTACATAGTAGATGGATTTATCTGGACACCAGGGTTCAACCCCAGGAGGAAAACCGTATCGAACCTTATAAGTTTTCATTAACCCAGGGGCCTCTATACTGTAGCCCACAGACTCGGCATGCCTGAAGGCAAACCCCAAATATGAGGTCTTTTCTTCAACCCCGACTCCACTCACCTTAACCTTGCCTTTATCAGGTCTGGGGGGCATGGGAGAAGAGGTAGAGGGAGGTTCCTTGGTGCCAGCCTCGGCCTCTCCGGCCTCCACACCAGGAAAGTTATCAATCTCATCGCCAACATCCCCCAAATCGGTGTCCTCAGATCGATCCCCTAATAGGGAAACAGAGGAACGAGTAGCACCAGAAGAAACAGACATATTTGGGCAAGAAAATGGAAGATTAAAGGAACGGTATAGAGGAGGAACACTACTCAAACTTTCCCTAATAACCCTAGGGTCAGCACAGTAACTCCCAACAGCGAGTATGTGCACAATGGAACTCCAGTCCATGAAATGGGGAAGGGGAGACAGGCAACAATCACGAGACCAGAAATAGAAGAACCTATGGGCCCAAAAACGCAGCAACCACCTAGAACACAGAGGGTCCAGAGTTGGAAAAGTCTAAAAAAGGATAGGGAAAGCGTACCTAGAGGGGGAAGAGCAGCGAACAACAAATCCAGAACCGAATCAAGAGGGGAAGCACTGCGAAGCCTTCGAATCAAACACAGAAAGGCCGATTTTGGGCAAGAATCAGAGAGCTTCAAGACTGGGGCTCAAGAATTCACAGAGGCAAGGAATTCGGAGAAACAGAGGAGAAGATGAACAGTGCAAAGAAACGGTTCAGGTAGCCGTTTTGGGTATTTAAAGCTTGAAAGACGTGGGCTGAGACGCGCGCGGGAATCGAGGAGAGTCATGATTGCTGCAAACCGTCAAAAATCTCCAGCCACGTGAGAAGCCGAGGGAGACCACGTGCAGATCTAGCTCGGATTGAGAAACAGTTCAGCCCTTACCTAAGCTAACTTAGAGCAAGAGCTGGGGGGCAACTGATGATGCCTAAAACAAACTTCAGACACGAGCTCAGAAAGTGAGCTCAGCTCGGGAGCTCAGGTAGTATACGCTGAGCTCATCCAGCCATAGTCTGAGCTCATCCAGCCAATACCAGGGCTCCCAGCTGAAGACACGAACTGAGAAATGACAAGAGGGCAGCGAGATGACAGCAGATACCTTCATAATAGGAATTAAGCCGATCCAAGGCGTAAAACCAGTAACTAACCAAGATCCTCTCCTAAAACCAAGGAGAGGATCCCACGATAAAAGGGAAAGATCTCGCTGTTTGAAGCCAGCCATAGGAAGTTTAGGGAACTCCGAGATGATAGATGAAGATAGGGCACGATCCCTTTAATATAGGATGAGATTTCGAATTAGAGGTAAGCATGAGGCTATAAAAGGGAGGTGATAGAGCCACCAAGAGGCGATTCGACTGTAACGCATGGAACACTATCAATAAGAGAGAGAAATGAGCTAGAGACTCCAATTTAGAGTGGATTAGTCGAGCTCAGGCCGGTGAACCACTATAATTCTGTCGTGTTATTATCCCTTTCCTTTTTCCCCAAAGCCTTCGCCTGCATTATTAGACACGAGTCTTGCAGCTCAGATATCACATTAATCACCGCACAGATCATTCATACCAAACAATCTAGTCCCATAGCTCATTCACGCAGATTTACGCCATCAAATTGTATTGCTCTAAAGATGATGCAATTACAGAGTCTATGTCGGATGAACTGGTGTTGGAGCTTCATCCCCCGAGGTTCAAGGATCTACCCTTTCGACAAATTTCAGAAACTCTACTACAGTTAATTGCAAATTCCAACTATATAAGATCTTCTACAGCCGTTATATGCAACTCCAATGACTTTCTTGAGCATTCACAACTGTCACAGCTCTAGAAAGAATGCCAAGTCCCAATTTTCTCAACAGGCCCTCTGCACAAAATGGCTCCAGCCTCCTTAACCACTAGCATACTAAAGGAGGACACAAGTTGCCTTGCATGGCTTGACAAACAAGCTCCTAATTCAGTTATATATGTCAGTTTGGGAAGCGTAGCAACCGTGGACAAGAAAGAGATAACTGAAACAGCTTGAGGACTGGCCAACAGTGGCCAACCATTCTTGTGGATTCTGCATCTGGGCATAGTTCTTAACTCAGAAGAAGCCTCAAACAAATGGCTTGATCTCTTGCCCGAAGGTTTTAAAGAAAGAATCAGAGAAAGATGTCTGATAGTAGAATGGGCACCACAAAAGGAGGTGTTGTCACATAGTGCAATGGGATGGTTTTTTTGCCACACCGGTTGAAACTCCACCATGGAAAGTTTATCTAAAGGAGTTCCAATGATACCTCGGCCATGTTTCGCAGACCAACAGGTAAATGCTAGGTATATCACTCATGTGTGGTGGGTAGGACCTGAAATGGATCGTGCGTTGGAGAGAAAAGGAATCAAGAGAGTTATAAGAAGACTTATGGTAGAGAAAGAAGGTGAAGAAATGAGGCAGAGAGCAGTTGATATGAAGCAAAAAATCGCTACTTGTGTGCAAAAAGGTGGTTCTGCAGACAATTCCTTGAACGATTTGGTAGAGCTCATCTTGTCAGAGTCAAAATGACATTGCCACCTTGATTGAGAGTTGAAGCTGGAGGATAATAAATATCATGTCAAATATATTATTTACTATGTTTCATGCGTAGACGTAAAGAATAAGGGAAATGCTATTTGAATCTTATTTGGAGACTTTATTTAGGGACTTAATGATGTGACTTCAATATAATCATTGAATTAATTGTGAGTGACTTCAATATAACCATTTGATTAATTGTGTGTTCCAATGTTAGATAGAGCCTACAACCAATCCAATTGTTTTACACTAATGCTATTGTGACATAATTTAGGGATATAATTTGGGGACTTAATGTATTATAACCATTGGATTGATAGTGTTGGGACCCAGTGATAATTTAATGTTGGGACCCAGTGATAATCTAATGGTCACAATCATTAAGTCCCCAAATTATGTCCTCAAATTATGTCTCAATAGCATTGCTCATTGTTTTATATCATTAAGTCTCTAAATAAGATCCCAAAATAAGGTCCAAATAACATTTCTCTTATTCTTTACGTCTACGCATGAAACATAGTAAATAATGTATTTGACATGATATTTATTATCCTCCAGCTTCAACTCTCAATGAAGGTGGCAATGTCATTTTGACTCTGACAAGATGAGCTCTACCAAATCGTTCAAGGAATTGTCTGCAGAACCAACTTTTTGCACACAAGTTACGGTTTTTTGCTTCATATCAATTGCTCTCTGCCTCATTTCTTCACCTTCTTTCTCCACCATAAGTCTTCTTATAGCTCTCTCGATTCCTTCTCTCTCCAACGCACGATCCATTTCAAGTCCTACCCTCCACACATGAGTGATGTACCTAGCATTTACCTGTTGGTCTGCGAAACATGGCCGAGGTATCATTGGAACTCCTTCAGATAAACTTTCCATGGTGGAGTTCCCAATAGCATTGCTCAAAGAATAAAGATGTCAATATACTTGCATCGTATTATCTTCGTATGATAATATTTTAAATCATGTCAATTTCATATCATATTATTTTAAATTGTATCATTCAGATCAATATTTGTATTAATTACTGTTTTCTATTTATGGTGCATATGGAGCAACATTAACAATTTTTTTTTTTTTTTTCTGTAGCACTACTTCTATGATCTTAGGAGCACTAGCTGGCATCATGTTTCTTCTTTTCTAAACATCCCTTGCTTTTCCTTTTACTATGGTTTCTTGCAAATCTGATGGCCTTTGTGCCCTCAAGGAAGGATAGTACCAAAAGCATTCAAATCTCGGCTCCACAAGCTGAGCATCGATGGATCTGCAATGTAAGCTGTCAAGTAATAGCAATTTTTATTTTTTTTAGTTTTTTAATGCAATAACCGTTGACTTTTTAAACCCGTAATAATTTAAAAAATATTAAAATAATAAATGAAAAATAAGTACAATAAAAGAACAATATCAAATGTTGTAAATATAATAATAATTAACTTTGTCGAATAGTACAAGTCCAAAATTTATAACACAATCTTAGTTTGACTTACAACTAATAAGTTAGTATTTATAATTTTTATGGGTAACGATACTACAATTGTGGGCATATTTACGATATTTTTGGCAGAATTTAAATTATTTGTGGGTAAGTTATCACCATTTGCGGTAAATTTACAACAATTGAGTGTAATTATATTACAATTTTGGAT
The DNA here is from genome assembly GCA_951799425.1 of Ilex aquifolium. Taxonomy (NCBI): domain Eukaryota; kingdom Viridiplantae; phylum Streptophyta; class Magnoliopsida; order Aquifoliales; family Aquifoliaceae; genus Ilex; species Ilex aquifolium. Next base: position 25,683,088 of record OX637404.1, on the reverse strand, counting down.
GCATTTATAAGTTTAAAGAAAGAGAATTTACGATTTCTTTGGTCAATATTACAATAATGAAGAGCACATTTACGAAAAAAGTGGTCAAATTAACAATCAATTCATCAAATTAACATTCAAATTCAACTAATTAATATTCAAATTCACCAAATTAATATTCAATCCACCAAATTAACATTCAGTTCATCCAAAATCATCGTCCAATAAACATTCAATTCATCAAATCAACAAGAAATTAACATTCAATTTCATCCATTCAATATTCAAATCATCAAATTGACATTAAATTAAAATTCAAATTTAAGGGGCAAAATGAGATTTTTCCTATATTTAAAGCAAAAAAAGCCTCCCGACGGAAGCTAACTCCCAACCCATCTCCCCAATCTTCAACGTCGTAATTCTAACCCTAACCCTAGCCCTAGCCTCACCACTTTTCTTCTATTTTTTTTTTTAGTTAAGCCCATGTAGGACAAAAATTTATTAATAACCAAAATATAAAGGTGAGAAAGACATAAAACTTGCCCTTTTACATAATAGGAAATAATTAATAAGCCTTTTGGAATGAAACAAGCAAGGAAAAAATTCCATGAAATCTTTGATGGTTCCATTCTTTATTGCCAATCTCAAAAATGGTAGATCCCATGGATTACCAAGCATTATATTTTAAGAAGAAAAATGTTATTTGTACTTAATTTAATGACTTTATTTGATAACATAATTGATCATAGCTGTTGAATTAATAATGAGATAAAATACATCTAACATTGCTCTTCTAAGAAATAATGTGGGATAATAGATTGCAAGAATATATTTGAAATAAAAAAGAGGAATTAAAGACTAAATTTCCTAATGCCGTCTTCTCAGCTTTGGACATTTATCCAAAAAAATCAGTCACATAATTGAGCTCTCGATAAACCACGAAATATGGAGACATTCAAATCACACATTAATTCATTGATCTTCTGCCAAATCAAATGTTCCAGATTTTCCATTGAACTTGGACTCTACCCATAATAATCATACCTCACCACTTTTCTTCAAAACATCCCTTGCTTTTCTTTTGGGTAAATTTCACTGATACACCTTAGATTTAAGTCATATTTTATTAACACTTATTTTAGTTTTTAAAATATTATTATATACTCATGTCAGTTTTTGTTTGTTAAAGGACCTAATAAAATATGTAATTTTACTAAATTACCCTTACTAAAACTCCCATTTTATTTAATTACCCTTATTCAAATTAATACAAAATTAATCTATAATTTTATCAAATTAAAATCAAATTGACCCTTAATTTTGTTTGATTAATATTCAATTTTATCCAATTAATATTTTATTTTATCAAATTAACACCAAATTAATATTTAATTTTATTAAATTAGCACTAAATTAATATTAAATTTTATTAAATTAATATTCACATTCATCAAATTAGTATTCAATTCATCTTATTAATATTCAATTTTATTAAACTAATATCAAATTAATATTCAATTTTATAAAATTAACATTCAATTTTTGAATTTAATATTTAATTTTATCAAATTCAAAATTTACCACCATCATTGCCGCCACCCACCACCACCACTCAATTGTTAATATATGTTTTGGATATGTATTAAAAATTGAGACATAGATAAGTATTTTTGGAGTTTTATAAGTGATTCTTTTCTTTCATTCTTAAATTATTTTCTTTCATTCTTAAATTATTTTCTCTCTTCTCTATTTTTCGCGGTCGCACACACCATAGGCAACATAACATAACTTTCAGATCTAGTTAATGGGCCATAAGCCTTATGGCTTAATTTCATTAAAAACCCCATGAATCCCAAAAAATTACAAGACTTCCAAGACCTGTCCATAAACAAAGGGATCTGAAAAATGTCTATGGATCTGAAATCACAACTGGTGCTGCTGTGATTCGACGAAGGCTTCACAGTGACAACTCGATTCCGGGTAGTGTAAGGGCCGAGAAAAGTGGGGTACACATAGTCACTTATTGGGGAGAGAGAGGGGAGAGAAATATGGGTGTCCATATGTCGGGCCGGGCTAGGCCCATGAATTTTTTTTTGGGCCATGCCTAAGTAAGGTAGGTCCAAGTCTTTATCGGGCGAGTTATCGGACGGGCCGAGCGGACTTTGGGTAGAGGTAGGTTGCCCGCAGCCCAACCCACCACTCATTGGACGGACCTTTGGGCCTACCGGGTGAGGCTTTTTTTATATATTAGAAACGTATTACGTGCGTTGCACATGAATAATTTTTTTATACAAAATTTAATAAATAAATATTTGGTATATGTGTACCTGAATTAAATATCATATCAAATTTATCAAACTTATTTTTTTATTGCTCATACTCTACTATAAAATTTTTGAAAATTTTGTATGTTCTCAAGATTTGTTGTTCTAACTTTAAGAAAAAAGATAAAAAAAATTATAACTAAAGTTCTATTTTTTTTCTAGAATTTTGTAATTGAAAGTGATTTTTTAGTGATGTTTGAAAATTAAATTTTTTAAAATTAATTTTATGAAGATTTCACTTCTAAATTATTGAATAAAATAAAAATAATTATCAATACACCAATCATATTAGAAACTTACTGTATTTAGGATTATTTAGGTCAATTGGAATAAGATTTAATATACTACACTATAATATTTATTGTAAAGCATATTAAATTTTTAAAAAATTTAATTTTTTCTTAGAAATATACTACTATCTAAACACGGTTTAAAAAATTTGTTGTGACTGAAGAATCATGTAAAACTATATAAACATTATTTTTTATCTTAAAAATGAAAGGGTTAAATATTTTGATGAAAAATAAAATATACATATGTAGTCATAATGTTATTTTTGTAAATGAGATAAGTAATATTAGATTGATGGATTCTTTGAAAGTTTTTGTAAATATTTTATTAAAACTTATAATGATGCATATATTTTGTAAGAGTAATATAGTCAATCAAAAAATTTTATAAAAATTAACATTTATGCATAGAGAATAGATAATTAAAAGTGATCTTAGATGTAATTTGAAGATTTAAATACATACGGGTATGATGGTAATTTAAATATTAAGCGTAGAGTAACCTTTTTAATTCTTTATGAGAGTAAAATAGTGAATTAAAAATTTTTCATCTTAAGGTACTTTTATTGGTAGTATATAGATATAGATATAGATAGATATACAATTTCATTTAAAAAGTTTCCAACTTAATATTTTTGTAAATTACATTTTTGAATTAAAAGCTTAGTCAAAATGGACAAAAAATAAAAAAATTAATAATTTTATCCATTCATAAGGGAGGAACATAATTTTTTTTTTTTTTTTGAATCGAGCATTGAGTGCACCTAATTTTTTTTTTTAGGGAAATTCGGAGGTCGGTCCCCTTTTGTGGACTTCTTTGGTGATAAGTTCATCAAAGAAACTTGTTTAATATTAAGTCCATTTTGATTTTCATTGTACAAAATATCCTCAGTAGTTATATTTAATTAAAATAATTTTGAAAACTAACTACTCCTAAATTTTAAGAGTTTGACTAACATTAAAATTTTATCTTTATCTCATATCTATCTATATTCATATTTAAAATAGTACTATTTATCTCTCTCTCTCATATATATCTATATAACTGATGGGTCAAGCTCAAATAGCCCAATTTATGTGAAAGAGCCCAACCATGCGAAGACCCACCAAGTCCAAGTTCAAGTCCAATCCAGTTGGGGCCCTCCTCCGAAGGAATTGGAATACGAGGGAGAGAAATGCGGCGCACGGAGATACCCTACCAAATTTGTAATTACCAAAACAAGTAGGAAACCCCTCCCTCACGTCACTGCCTCACCTCAAAACCCTAACTCTATAAATGTAAGCCCTCTCATCATCTAGGGCACGCATCCCAAAAACCTCATCTCCTACCCTTGCACAACATTGTTGTTCCTCTCTCCCTCAAAGCACTGTAGCTCCCCGGTGTAAACCCTCCGGTGACGATTATTCATTAATAAAGAACACCAAGGCCACCTCTGCCATTCAAAGTGGACGTAGGCCACGGCCCAACCACTATAAACCTCTGTGTTGATCCTTTATTTGCTATTTTGGTCATTGATTGTTTGTTTACTGCACATTGATTATACATATTCACCTTCTTGACTGTTAAACTTGCACGAAAATTGATTTGTGCATCATCAGTTTGGCGCCGTCTGTGGGAATCGACAAAATTCTCATTTCTAAACACTTTCTCTGTTGAATCAATGGCGATCACTACCCGATCGATGAACCAGCCTGAGGATAACCAACCACGAGAAGAGGAGGTTGCTCCTCCACCAACCAATCCCGTTCCAAATACACAGCAAATGTTGGAGACCATGCAGTAGCTCGTGGCCCAAAACCAACATATCCTGCAACTAATACTCGCTGGGCAAGGAGGAGCACAAACTGGACCTCAAGTGAGAGGAGCTCCACGCCTTGGGCATCAAGGAGCTCCCCACATGGGTGCTCCTCATCTGGGCGCCCCCTCTGGAGCCCCCTTGGGTGCCCCACCATTGGGAGCCCTCTTGGTCGCCCAACGGAGAGCTCCCCATGAGGGACCTCCACCTCCTCCTCCAGCTCCTGCTTCACACGGTGGAGACTTTCCACTCCAAGAGGATGAGGGTGAAAACCAAAGCATGGAGCACGGGAGCCATTTCCATGACAATTCAAAAGGAGTTCCCAGTCACTAGGATAAAAAAATTAAAGAGGTGCAAAATCAACTGGGTGACATCTTCAACGCCATGAAGGCGCAAGGACTTGACACTGTGGACTACCTTGTTAGGCGAACTGACACGCCTTTCAAACCTGACGTGGCGAACTACCCCTCCCTCAAAAGTTTTAAAATGCCATCCGTGGAGACCTTTGACTGTACAAAGGATCCACTGGACCATTTGGAAACTTACAAGACCTTGATGCAGCTGCACAACGTCCCCGACGAAATCATGTGCAGAGCATTCCCAACTACCTTGAAGGGATCAGCGCGACAATGGTTCACCAACCTCACCCCGGCCTCCATAGGCTCCTTCGCCAAACTGAGCAGATCCTTTGTGACACAGTTCATTGGTGGATGCCGCCAGCAGAAGCCTGTCACCCATCTGCTCAGCATAAAGCAAGACCAAGATGAGAGTCTGAGAAGTTACTTCACTCGTTTTAACGAGGGGGTCCTTCAGGTCGAAGAGCCCGATGAAAAAGTCTGCATGACCGCCTTCCTGGGAGGCCTCCGATCATCGAACTTCTTTTTCTCCATGATGAAACGACCACCAAAGAGCATGCCAGAAGTATTGGCAAAAGCTCAAAAATATATGAATGCTGAGGAAATCAACAAGTCTAGGCGAGGTGAATCATCTCGTGGATCGTCAAAAGATTGACCTACCTCTGCACTGTTCTCAAACAAGCAGCCTAACGCCAACTTAGTGGCTCTCTCGCGGGTCACCAAAAAGTTTGGCCTCTGCACTTGTAACACCCCAAAACACACCCTGGATGGTATTACATTCTAAAACATTCATATCATGAGAGCACTAATATAATTCCTTAAGAAACGAGACTCCATTTGTCATCCACAAATATTTACAAAGTGATCCAAAAGAATAAGCTCAAATTATGGCTAATACATCTCAAAAATTAATTAAAGTAGCACAGCGGAATAAACAAAAGAAACTAGACAACACAATATTCCAAAAGAATGTCCTAGTCTAGTACAAAAGGAAAAGAGGTCGCTCTATGCATCCACCTCGGGATCCACACTCCCGTCAAGTGGAGTCTCCCAAGTAGCGAGCTCCTCGACCCTTATATCCTCCTCAAGCGGGTAATCTGAAAATGTTAGCAGTAGGGGGTGAGCACGAAACTCTGTAGAAAAATTCTCTCAAACTCATACAAGGTTTAGAAAAGCATTTAGCACGGTCGGTCTCATTTTAACATATCATAGATACATAATTTGAATGAAAGCAGTGACATTTAAAAAGGATCTCAAGTTTATGTAAAAACCTTACTTGAATGAATAAACGAGCACCACATACAAATAATCAATAATGGCCATAAACAATTCCCAACAAACCTTTCGGTAGGTGGCATACTTTAAGGTAACCTCCACCCCCCTTTAGGTCGTCTTTGATTCTCAAGCATCCTTACCAGGAACCTCTTGAGAATGGGTGAGCATCCTTACAAAGAACCTCCCACCAATCACTACATTGTTTCCCAAGCATCCTTACAAGGAACCTCCCACCAATCACTTCATTGTTTCCCAAGCATCCTTACAAAGAACCTCTTAGGAAGGGGGTGAGCATCCTTACAAGAAACCTCTCACTCAATCACTACATTGCTTCCCAAGCATCCTTACAAGGAACCTCTTGGGAAGGGGTGAGCATCCTTACAAGGAACCTCTCACTCAATCACTACATTGCTTCCCAAGCATTCTTACAAGGAACCTCTTGGGAAGGGGTGAACATCCTTACAAGGAACCTCTCACTCATGTGCATCACAAACAACCAACCAAACACACAATTCCAACATTTATCTCCATTTACAATTCCAGTATCACAATTGTACCATTCTCAATAGACTATAATAATAAGGAATTAAGATATGCAAGAAATCATATCAATAAAACTTTCAAAATCTTGATATCAAAATTCTAGGGTTTTGCCAAACAAAACATGATTTCTTGGAACAAGAATAGGGATTAGATGAAAACATGATTTAATCAACAATAGGCATTTAGAAATCAAGAATTCATGTATTTTTCATAACCCAAATATGTATTTAACCACAACTAAGATTTTGGAAATTCAAGAACAAGTTTTCTTAGACCCAAACATGTATTTTCTTCAAAGCTATGTTTCAATAACCAAGGAACCAAGAACTCATAGCTATTTATCATATAACTACCAAGAATATGGAAAACATACATATATAATACCCTAAGCCTCAATGAAAGAATTTGAGAAGAAAACCCCTACCTTGCTTCCTTAGTTTTTGTGTAAAAACTTGAAAATTTGATCTTTCCCACTTGAAAATCCCCCTTGATCTCTTGTTTCTCCCCTTCCTTCTTCCTCTCTAAGATTCTCTATGATTTGCATTGATGGAAATAGGTTGCAAATGGGAGAGAAAACTCCCAAATCAAGTTTGAGTCGTGAAGCCCTCGGTTTGGCGCGTCCGGACGCGTGTTTTGTGCTGTCCGGACGCGTGTTTTTGCGTCCAAGTTTCTGCCATACGCGTCCGGACGCGTGTCTATTCCCGTCCGGACGCGGGTGATAGTATACCCTCAACTTCCAGATCAATTTTGACCTATTTAGAAGCCGATTCAGAAAATTTTCGTCAAATACACTTTTGTAGCCCTAGATGTATACTATATACTGTCCAAATTTCAGATCAATTGGATATAAGAATAAAAAGTTATGACCAAAATACTATAAGGTATCCCAACTCCTTTTTATCCAAATTTTCTCTAAGTGTGTTTTCACTCCGGAATACTTCCTAGCTTCCAATACACTTCACATTACCTCTCCCAATGTTTTTCGACTTTCCGGATTCAATGGAGGACTTATTTTGACCTAACAATATTTAGAAACTTCCATAATCCCTCTTCTCAAGTTTACACACCTTCGAAACTTAACTTCCCAATAAATTTGTATCTCTAGTTTTTGCTTTTATTCCTACCGTCACTACACATATCTACATTTTTACAACAATTATTTACTCTAAATCTATATACATATATAAAAGAAAATGCGGGGTGTTACAGCACTGTTCTCAAACAGGCAACCTATCTCCAGCTTAACGGCTCTCTCGCGGGTCGCCAAAAAAGCTTGGCTTCTGCACTGTTCTCAAACAGGCAACCTATCTCCAGCTTAGCGGCTCTCTCGCGGGTCGCCAAAAAAGTCTGGCGTATATCTGCCCTGCTCTTAAGCAGGCAGCCTACCTCTGCACTGCTCTCAAGCAGGCAGCCCACCTACCTCTGCACTGTTCTCAAACAGGCAGCCCATACCTCAAGCTTAAGGACTCTCTCATGGGTCGTCAAAAGCTCGGTCTCAAAAGATGTAGCTCTCTCACGAGCAATCCTCAGACTCTGTCTTTGTTCTCGCGCACCTACCTCTCTCTCCAGGTAATTGTGTTAGATATTTTAATGTTTGAAATAACATTACTTTTGCCATCTCCAGACAGGATCTTGAAACTAAGGTCGACTGCAACCCGCGGGATTACATTAGATTAAATGTCAACAATCGGACCTCATCCATCTGGCACCTGCTCTTGGGTACTAACACCCCTCCTGGTGCCCAACCTGAGTAGCCTAGACCTTACAGCACCCCTCAGGCGCCCCGCACAAGCACCCAGCACCTCTCAGGCGCCCAGAACTGCCCTTGCACCCAAGCTGCCGCACGACTCTCCACGCTGCTCCCTGGGTTGATTTCCTGCACTTTCTGTTGAAAAAAATGATGCTGCCCAATGCTCGTAAGCTGCCCAGGACAGCAGAATCTGCGCTGCCCAGCACGTCTGAGCTGTCCAGGACAGCAGTGTCGGTGCCTAGGCTGCTGCCCAGCGCGCCTGGGCTATCCAGGACAACAAAACCAGCGCCCAGGCAGCTGCCCAGCGCGCCAGAACCGCCCAGACCAGCCCGCCTATCTGCGCGCCCAAGCTGTCCAAGACAGCATTTTCGGCATCCAAGTTGTCCAGGACAGCACCTTCAGCACCCCGAGTGGTCCAACCCAGCACCCTTGGCGCCCAGGCAGCCCTCTGCACTCTTCCTTAGGCGAGATAGCTCCTCAAAATCACCCAAGCTGCAGATCTGCTCGCCCAAAACAGCCTGTTCAGCGGCTGGATGGGCGCCCAGCACCCTCTTCTCGCGCACTACAGGCGCGCATTCAGCGGCAGAACATGGACCAGCAGCCATGCTTGCCCAACCAGTGAACCCAACTTGCCCAAAGGCCCCTGCACACCCAAGGGGCTGCTCCGCCTCGGCTGCACGTAGGCCTGTCAAAATTCGACACGACACGATTAACCGACACAAATCGACACGAATTAAATGGGTTTGGGTGAGACTTTAACGGGTTCGAGTGATAAACATGTTAACCCGCTAAACACATTTAATAAACGGGTCGTGTTCGGGTGAGACCTATCAACCCGTTTATCACCCGTTTACCCGTTTAAAAAAAATAATTATTATTTTATTTTAAAAAAATTAATCATAATTAAATTATTATATACATATGCAAACAAGAAATCAAATTGTTGAGTGGATGAGAGATTGGCAGTCCAATGGCCATTAAGTACAGATTATTCCTTTACCCCATTGCATTGCAGTGCTCGATGTGGGACAGGTTACAAGGTCTTCTTGTGGGTCTACACAGTGAATGCATAGTGAAACCTTTTCACTTGAATCCCACATCGACAAATTCAAAGAAGGAGACCTCCCCATGCCTATAAAAAGCTGCTGCCCATTTCTTTAATGATTCAACTTTTTCACTTGCTTTTGCAAACGTCAACCAAGTGGAAATCTTTTAATTAAGAGAGTACAATTGTTGTGGGTAATTAATGGAGTTTAAAATTTTAATAGAATAATTTTTTAGTGTGAGTTAAAATTTTAATAGAATAATTTTATGAAAATTAAACGGGTTAAACGAGTCGTGTCATGTTACCCGTTTATTAAACTGTTCGTGTTCGTGTTGAGTTTTTTCACCCGTTTATTAAACGAGTCGTGTATGGGTTTATATGTTTTTCACCCGTCACCCGTTTAACCTGACACGTTTGACACCCCTAGCTGCACGCCCAAGGGACTGCTCTGCTTCTGCTGCACGCCCAAGGGGCTGCTCCGCATTCCCTGCACACCCACTTGGGTTGGAGATCTTACCAAAACTGCCCAAAAACAAAAATGAATCGTGCAAGGGAAGAGTCATCTAGCAAAGGAAGTCTCCACCACCTAAAACTCAAGATGTAAACTAATGCCCTCTTTTCCAAGTTTCCTTAGACAAGGGGCATTGGGGGCAAATGATGGGTCAAGCCCAAATAGCCCAATTTATGTGAAAGAGCCCAACCATGCGAAGACCCACCAAGTCCAAGTTCAAGTCCAATCCAGTTGGGGCCCTCCTCCGAAGGAATTGGAATACGAGGAAGAGAAATACGGCGCACAGAGATACCCTACCAAATTTGTAATTACCAGAACAAGTAGGAAACCCCTCCCTCACGTCACCGCCTCACCTCAAAACCCTAACTCTATAAATGTAAGCCCTCTCATCATCTAGGGCACGCCTCCCAAAAACCTCCTCTCCTACCATTGCACAACATTGTTGTTCCTCTCTCCCTCAAAGCACTGTAGCTCCCCGGTGTAAACCCTCCGGTGACGATTATTCATTATTAAATAACACCAAGGCCACCGCTGCCATTCAAAGTGGACGTAGGCCACGGCCGAACCACTATAAACCTCTGTGTTAATCTTTTATTTGCTATTTTGGTCATTGATTGTTTATTTACTGCGCATTGATTATACCTATTCACCTTCTTGACTGTTAAACTTGCACGGAAATCGATTTGTGCATCATCAATAACCATTGAATAGGTAGTGAGTCTCAATAATTGTTGGGACTCACAGTAAAATCAATTGTTATAATTATCAAGTCTATTTTTTAAGCCCATGTAAGAGCTTTTGACCAATCCCAGACAGTTTTGAAAAATTATTCCCAAATAAGAGTGGTTTTGAAAGTAATTCCCAAATGCAGGTATTTTTTAAAAACGTCAAACCGACTGACGTTTTTATGCTAAAGACGTCAGTCTGTTTGACACCTTTAGCATAAAGACGTCAGTCCGTTTGACGTTTTTAAGCTCAAACACGCGGCCCAGTAAACCCCTTAAAAACGTCAAACCGTTTGACGTTTTTAATAAAAACGTCAAACGGTTTGACGTCTTTAACTTCTTCCCTCAAATTTCACTGAAGTAAGCCGCTGTCTATTATAAAGAATGTAGCCGCAATGTTTGACTGGTGCACAAAGAAATAAATGGATTTATTTTAATGTTTTATCTTGTTTTAATTTATATAATTATCATAACTACCCATTAGTTTAGATAATTATTATAACTGCCTCCTAATTTTTATCTTGGATTTTAATTTAGTCCGTAGTGATAGGTTTTTTGCCTTTTTTTTATGAGTAAAATGTTAAATATTTATTTAATAAATAAAATTAATTAATAAATAAATTGTGAAATTTTAAAAATATATAAATGTTTTTTGTTATTTATTTATAAATGTAATTACATTCAATAAATAAATAATTATAAATTAAAAATACATAAATTTCTGACGTACAATCAGAGAATATCAGGTTATCACGTTATTTTGGATCATGATTCGTTTTCTATAGGGTCACTGTCTAAATTTTAAATTTTAAACTTTCCTCATCCCCATCTTGTACGTCAGAAATTTATGTATTTTTAATTTATAATTATTTATTTATTGAATGTAATTACATTTATAAATAAATAACAAAAAACATTTATATATTTTTAAAATTTCACAATTTATTTATTAATTAATTTTTTTTATTAAATAAACATTTAACATTTTACTCATAAAAAAAAGGCAAAAAACCTATCACTACGGACTAAATAAAAATCCAAGATAAAAATTAGGAGACAGTTATAATAATTATCTAAACTAATGGGTAGTTATGATAATTATATAAATTAAAACAAGATAAAACATTAAAATAAATCCATTTATTTCTTTGTGCACCAGTCAAACATTGCGGCTACATTCTTTATAATAGACAGCGGCTTACTTCAGTGAAATTTGAGGGAAGAAGTTAAAGACGTCAAACGGTTTGACGTTTTTAAGGGGTTTACTGGGCCGCGTGTTTGGGCTTAAAAACGTCAAACAGACTGACGTCTTTATGCTAAAGGTGTCAAACGGACTAACGTCTTTAGCATAAAAACGTCAGTCGGTTTGACGTTTTTAAAAAGTACCTGCATTTGGGAATTACTTTCAAAACCACTCTTATTTGAGAATAATTTTTCAAAACTGCCCGGGATTGGTCAAAAGCTCCCCATGTAACATTGCTCCTTTTTTGGATCGTGAAAGAAACTCGTTTTTTATTTTCACTCTCTCTTTCTTTGAATGCCTACCGGCCCTCTCTCCTCTTTTAACACCAACCAGTCATCTCTCCCCATTTCAACACCAACCAGTCATCTCTCCTCATTTCAACACCAACCAGTCCTCCTTACAACGGCGTCTTCCCTTCTCCGGCCTTCTGTCGACGACAACAGTCTACTTCTGTCGGATTCAAGCTCTGAAGATGTTAGACATCGGCTCTCAATTTTACAAATCATGTCCATGATTACAAGTCGAACAAAAAATCAACATTATTTTAGAATTACAATTAATGATACTAAAAATAAGATATAACTAAATTAACATTGAACAAAATAATACGAAAATATATGAAAATATTTAATTTAAATGAACGTATAACATATGATCGAAATGAATGGCAAAGACGGACTCATATGACCAACCCTAAATGATTGGGACATAAAACTTAGTTTAGTTTGGTTTGTGTTGCTCTTAAAAATTAGTCAATTCAATTAAAATTTCACATTTTAAATGTTTTATAGGATACTATCCAAACATTTTTTTTTTTTTTTACTATAGGATGGTAATTTATGTTAGTTTTTATAAAATTAATAATTTGAAAACTTTGTATATAAAACAGTCAATCTAATCGACATTTCTGTTTTTATTATTTTTTGAATTACTATCCAAAAATATTTTACTATTTTGTGTTGTACAACTATTTTTTGAATCATTTAACCAAACAAGTTCTGCAATATAAAAAATATAAAAACATTTTTTTAAAACTCTTCTAAAAAATTGTTATCGAATACTGTTTTTTGAGATGCAATCTAAACACGCCTGTAGTTTTCAAAAATTTTCATTTTTTTTATCGATTATTCGAAGTCGAACCCGAATTCAATATCTTATGTTTCACGAATTTGAATTATAATATACTTATATTCAATCTGAATTATGATTTGATTCAAAATATTTATATATTTTTGTATAAATATTAAAAAAATTAAATAATTATTTAAAAAAAATTTGTTAAAATAAGTTATTCGAATCAAATTGAATTAAATTCGGATCAAATTTTCACAGTTGAATTGTAATTCAGATGCGTCAAAATTCTCTCCAAGTTCACAGGCCTTCTAGACCCTTCCCTATTTTGATTGGTGGAGACTGTACTGGTTTTTTTTTTTGATAAATAGACTGTACTGGTTTGATACCTCATACCTTCCTCTTTTTATTGGTGGAGACTGTACAGGTTTGATACCTTATCCTTGGAATTCCAGCCAAATCTTGTGCCTTTTAATACAGCCACTTTTTCCAAATGTTGGGTCATTAACAAGAGGGGGAGAGAGAGAGAGAGATACAGAGAGAAGAGAGAAATGGAAAAGAGAGGAACACAAAGTAGACAAAGGGTGCTGCTAGTCGTAGCTCCATTCCAGGGGCATATAACTCCGATACTTCAGATAGGCTCAATCCTTCACGCCAAAGGCTTCTCCATCACAATCGCACACGCTGAATTCAACCCTCCTCATTCTTCTAATCATCCTGAATTCGTCTTCGTACCCCTATCCACCAACTTATCCGACTATGAGATCCCCTCCACGTTCTTGTCAACTATGAATGTCAACTGCAAAGAACCACTCGAGACATACGTGGTCCAAACATTGGAGAAACAAGAGCCACGTGATCGAGTCTGCTGCATCATCTATGATTCAATGATGTACTTTGCAGAAGCTGTGGCTGCTGATCTCAAGATTCCAAGTATACTCTATCGCAATAGCAGTGCTTCCTATGTTCTAGCTTGCCATGCCACTCCTCGCCTTCATAAACAAGGTTATATTCCCGTGCAAGGTACGTATGTATACCTTTGGTAGTGTTAAACTATCATCTGTTTTAAAAACTTAAGGTAGTAGAAGAGTACAAAGAGTGGCGGTAGCTGTGATGATGGTAGTGGTGGGGCGTTAGGAATGGTGGTAGTAGTGATGGTGGTGGTGGGGCGACGGGTGTGGTAGTGGTGGTGGCGTGGGGACAATGGTGGTGGTTGTTGAAGCTAAGGTGGTGGTTGTTGAAGCTAAGGTGGTGGTGTGGTGGCGATAGTGGTATTGGTGGTGGTGGTGATGGTGGTGGATGGTGGTGGTAGTAGTAGTGGTGGGGGTGGGGGTGGGGGTAGTGGTGGTGGGGATAGATGTGGTGGTGGGGTGACAGTGGGGAGGCGATCGGGTGTGGTAGTGGTGGATGGTGGTAGTAGTGATGGTGGTAGTAGTGATGGTGGTGGATGGTGGTAGTAGTAGTGGTGGGGCGTTAGGAATGGTGGTAGTAGTGATGGTGGTGGTGGGGCGACGGGTGTGGTAGTGGTGTTGGTGTGGGGACAATGGTGGTGGTTGTTGAAGCTAAGGTGATGGTGTGGTGGCGATAGTGGTATTGGTGGTGGTGGTGATGGTGGTGGATGGTGGTGGTAGTAGTAGTGGTGGGGGTGGGGGTGGGGGTAGTGGTGGTGGGGTGACAGTGGGGAGGCGATCGGGGTGGTGGTGGGACAGTTCCAAATACTACTTTTTTTTTATTTTTTTAAAGTACTTATGAAAAATTATAAATTTTAAAAATATTTTTAAAAAGTTATCTCAAACACACTCTTATGAAACTATTTTCCTTATTAAATTTTGGGTGTTAATATTAACCGTCGGATTAATTTAAAAGTAAAATTTAAAGAGATCTCAACCGCGAAAAATAAAAATCATTTTGTTTATTTTTTAAAATTTGAATTGTATTGTACTTAGATATTACATTTTTTAGTTTAGAGAGTCATTTTTACAAGTTTACTTTAATCACACTTTCTATTTTTACTAATTATTTCAACTAACTTTCAACAATTTGATAGGGATTACAACATAGAGAGATAGAATTTGAAGAGGTTGAATGGCTCTCCAAATTTGAAAAACAATTTGGGTGGAATGGAAAATAAAGTCTTTCAAAAAAAAAATGGAAAATAAAGAGTAGGATAGAGAGTGGGTGGAGAGCTTTTTTTGGTATTTGGCTAAATAAAATAGCTGAAAAATGGAGAAATGAAAAGTGGGTTGGAGTTGCTCCAAATTATCTATAATATAAAACATGACAGACTTCAATAAATCCATTCGACGGTCTCAAATAGACTCATCCAACGATCATCAACAATCCTCTCAAAATCATGAATATTTACACTTGAACAAATAGCATTATTTACACTTGAACAAATAGCATTATTGAATTGTATTGCTCTAAAGATGATGCAATTACAGAGTCTATGTCAAATGAACTGGTGCCGGAGCTTCATCCCCTCAGGTTCAAGGATCTACCCTTTCGACAAATTTCAGAAACTCTACTACAGTTAATTGCAAATGGCAACAATGTAAGATCTTCTGCAGCCGTTATATGCAACACCAATGACTTGCTTGAGCATTCACAACTGTCACAGCTCCAGGAAGAATGCCAAGTCCCAATCTTCTCAATAGGCCCTCTGCACAAAATGGCTCCAGCCTCCTTAACCACTAGCTTACTAAAGGAGGACACAAGTTGTCTTGCATGGCTTGACAACCAAGTTCCTAATTCAGTTATATATGTGAGCTTGGGAAGCGTAGCAACGGTGGACAAGAAAGAGATAATTGAAACAGCTTGGGGACTGGCCAACAGTGGCCAACCATTCTTGTGGATTCTGCGTCCTGGCATGGTTCTTGACTCAGAAGATGCCTCAGACAAATGGCTTGATCTCTTGCCCGAAGGTTTTGAAGAAAGAATCAGAGAAAGAGGTCTGATAGTAGAATGGGCACCTCAAAAGGAGGTGCTGTCACATAGTGCAGTGGGAGGGTTTTTTAGCCACGCCGGTTGGAACTCCGCCTTGGAAAGTTTATCTGAAGGTGTTCCAATGATATGTCGGCCATGTTTCGCAGACCATCAGGTAAATGCTAGGCACATCACTTATGTGTGGAGGGTAGGCCTTGAAATGGATCTTGTGTTGGAGAGAGAAGGAATCGAGAGAGCTATAAGAAGACTTATGGTGGAGAAAGAAGGTGAAGAAATGAGGCAGAGAGCAATTGATATGAAGCAAAAAATCACAACTTGTGTGCAAAAAGGTGGTTCTGCAGACAATTCCTTGAACGATTTGGTAGAGCTCATCTCGTCAAAGTCACCATGAATGCCAAAATGACATTGCCACCTTTATGGAGTCGTTTCGTACTACCTTTCTTTGGTAATATTTCAAATTATATCATTTTCTTGTATTATTTTAAATTGTATCCGTCAGATCAATATTTGTATTAATTACTGGTTTCTATTTATGGTGCATATGGAGTAACATTTCAACAAATCTCTTTTCTTTCTTTTTTCTTTAGCACTACTTCTATAATCTTAGGAGCACTAGCTGGCACCATGTTTCTTCTAAACATCCATTGCTTATCCTTTTACCATGGTTCCTTGCAAATCTGATGGTCTTTGTGCCCTAGCTCCAAAATCATTCAAGTCTCGGCCCCACAGGCAGAGGATTGATGGATCTGCAATGTAAGCTGTCAAGTAATAGCAATTAAGTTTTATTTTTATTTTTTTAGTTTTTTAATGCAATAACCGTTGACTTTTTAAATCTATAATAGTTTAAAAAATATTAAAATAATAAATGAAAAATAAGTACAATAAAAGAACAATATCAAATATGGTAAGTATAATAATAATTAACTTTGTCGAATAGTACAAGTTCAAAATTTATAACACAATTTAAGTTAGACTTATAACAAATAAGTTCATATTTATAATTTTATGGGTAACGATACTACAATTGTGGGCATATTTACGATATTTTTGGCAGAATTTAAATTATTTGTGGGTAAGTTATCACCATTTGTGTTAGATTTACAACAATTGAGCGTAATGATATCACAATTTTGAATGCATTTACAAGTTTAGAGAAAGAGCATTTATGATTTCTTTGGTCAATATTACAATAATGAAGAGAACATTTATGAAAAAAAATGGTCAAATTAACAATCAATTCATCAAATTAACACAAAATTAATATTTAATTTCATCTAATTAATATTTAATTCATCAAATTAATATTTAAATTTAACTAATTAATATTCAAATTCTCCCAATTAATATTCAATCCACCTAATTAACATTCATTCATCCAAAACTATAATCCAATAAACACTCATTTCATCAAATCAACAAGAATTTAATATTCAAATTTATTCATTCAATATTCAATTAATCAAATTAACATTAAATTAAAATCCAAATTAAGGGGCAAAATGAGATTTTCCCTATATTTAAAGCAAAAAAAGCCTCCCCATGGAACCTAACTCCCAACCCATCTCCCCAATCTTCAACGTCGTTTCCAACCTTGCCTCTAACCTTAACCCTAACCCTAACCCTAGTCTCACCACTTTTCTTCTATTTTTTTTTTTGTTAAGCCCATATAGGACCAAGAAAAAAACACTTCATTTGGTTCTACATATCGTGGAATACGCATCAATCAAAAAGCAGTGGTCAGTGGGCATTCCACCATTCATATTTCTTGAAAATGAAATTGATAAAAAATAATCTTGATTTTGTTGTTATATAATGTAACACGTCATCACTCATCCAAAAGAAAACTTTCTGATATATTTTACTGCTCTCATCCATCCAATCGATAATGACATCAAAAATTATGTCAATAACCGTTTCCTGACTTCCTCTTTACTTTTATGAGGAAATATTATTGTATTCCAAGTAATAATAGGCCCGGAAACTTTCAACATTTTTCAACCACCAACTAGTGTTCTGTTTTTTGTTCCAAAGGCATCTAACATTCAATAAATGTGACTGTTGATGAGCCTATCTCATAGTCCAACCTGACATTCAACCATATTAAGTAACTAGCATCGTTCCAAAGGCAGTAACATTCAACCATATCTTTATTTCTTTTAAAAAAAAACACTTCATTTGGTTCTACATATCAATGATATCATGGAATACGCATCAATCAAAAGGCAGTGGTCAGTGTGCATTCCACCATCCATATTTCTTGAAAATGAAATTGAAAAAAAAAAAAAGACTAATTATGTTAAAGGTCCCCAAATGATAGAGTTTGTCATATTTTAGTCTCCAATATTTCAATTGCATCATTTTGGTCGTTGAAGTATTTAATATGTTTCTATGTGATCATTCAAATAGACAATATCTAAATTGCTAACGATTCTTGATCATAAACTTATCACGTGATACCAAAATATGAGTAAAAAATAATTTGGATAACGGTGAGAGGAATAGGAAGACAGAATATAAGAATAAATGTTCAAAATTTAAATGAATGATAAAATCAAATCAAATCTTTACATATTTGAAAATAAATAAATTGTCAATTAGTTATGCATTACCTAAGGAAGGATAATTAAATAATACAGAAAAAAAAAAAAAACTGAATTGTGTACCTATTTTTTTTCTATTTTTTTGGGGGGAAGGGGAGGGGGACTTAAACCCTTGACCTTAGGAAGACAAAGCCTTCATAAGGTAAGGAGTACCATTAGACCAAAAGTTCATTGATTGATAATTACACAAAAGAATTTATCACTACACCAAATTTAGTGTATATAATTGGTATAATCATGTCGTAATAGTAAATTGTGTAAATTTTTTGTTTATATAAACAACTGAATGACAAATTGGGTTGGTGTCATAATTTTGTATAATTGTTTGGTGTAACTGTTTGCCTTATTAGAATACATGAGTAATTATTCTGTGTATTAAAAGATAATTGTAATTGATTTGTGTAATTGTATCGTTATAACGTTGATATAAAGAGGGAGAATAAGAAAAGAGATTCATGATGAGATAAAATAGGGGGACAGAGTGAGTGAGTGAGAGAGAGAATAGGGACTAAGACTTGTGTTGTACATTCCACTGTGACGATGGTACATGCCACAATGAAGGGTAAATTTCACATTGGCACACGTATTTAAATATGAGTGTAGTTCAATAACATCTGTATAACACAAAGTTTTTCTTTTATTTGATGATTTATAAGGTATTTTTATTGAATAATTTCTGTTAATCAATCATAATTTTATGGATTGATCACAATCAATTTGTAAGTGTTAATATTTCAAAAAAAAATCGAAAGTAAATTATCATATTTTTTGTAATCGGTCTACCATTATTAGATCGATCACAATCCATCTCTTGTCCTTCACAATTTACTTGATCAATTCCACTCCTTTTGAAAATCGAACAAAGTTACAACTTTGATCGATCGTAATAATACAGATCGATCAAACTCTTCCCCAACAAGCCCCCACATTCATCCATCTTGTTGCAACTTATCTGAAATATCAATCGATCATTTTACATTATGATCGATCATAATATGCTTTCAACTTTTAATGCACTTTATAATCGGTTGCCCTTTTCTTCTCTTCATTTTACCACTGCCTTTTCTGTACTGTACTATTATTTCATTTATCGACATAGTTGTTAGTATCGTACTATACACGATACGTATTGTACGATACGTTACGATACAGTGGTAAAAAAATACGAATCGTAGTTTTGTATTATTTTTGCGTTGTATCGTCCGATACACGATACGTTTTTATGATACGATACGCGCACAGACTGTTTAATTTTTTTTTTTTTTTTTTATGGAATGACGTCGTTGTGTTAAGGAGATTGATTTTTTTATCCCTATAGCCACTGAAACGACGTCGTTTCAATGGCTAGGGTTTACAAAAAAAAATAAAAATCTCTCTTTTCTCTCCATTCTTCAATGTCTTCTTCACTGTCTTCTGGGTGTTCTTCACGACGACGAAACACAGCAACCCCAAGTCTCTCTTTTTTCTCTGTCCTTCACAACGATGAATCCTAACCCCTCTCTCTCTTCTCTCTGTTCTTGATGATGACGAAGTTCAGTGTCTCTAAGCCTTTTGTGCTTCAAGACGACGAGTCCAGTCTCTGTCTTCTCTCTGTTCTTCATCGACGAAGCTCTGTTTCTCTTGACGAAGCCCATTGTCTCTCTTTTCTCTGTTTTTCATCGACGAAGGCAACAAAACCTAAGAAGCCATCGAAGCAGCCAAGCCCACTGTCTCTCTTGTTTTTCATCGACGAAGGCAACAAAACCTAAGAAGCCATCGAAGCAGCCAAGCCCACTGTCTCTCTTCTTTCTCTCTAGTGGGAACTTTGCATTATAATATTAGTGAACTATGTTGATAACTTGAATAGTTGATGGAATATTAATGAAATACTATATTTTTATGAGTTTATGATTTTTTTTCAAAGATATATATATTTTATTATTACACGATACAATACGATATGTTATTTTTAAAAAAACTACACGTCTTCTGATACACAAGTATTCTTATCGGTACTGAAGTGCTCCCCATGCCGTCTTCTCGGCGTCTTATTTTGGAGTTGATCTTGTACCAAAAGTACTTTGCCTACAATAAAACTTTGAACATTTATCCAAAAAAATCAGTCACATAATTGAGCTCTCGATAAACCACGAAATACGGAGACATTCAAATCACACATTAATTCATTGATCTTCTGCCAAATCAAATGTTCCAGATTTTCCATTGAACTTGGACTCTACCCATAATAATCATACCTCACCACTTTTCTTCAAAACATCCCTTGCTTTTTTTTTTTGGGGTAAATTTCACTGACACACCTTAGATTTAATTGACACCCTTTCTAGTTTTTGAAATATTACTATATGTTTCTGTCAATTTTTTTCTATTAACAGATCTAATAAAATCCATAATTTTACTAAATTATCTTTATTAAAACTCCCATTTTATTTAATTATACTTATTCAAATGAATACAAAATTAATCTATTATTTTATCAAATTAATATCAAATTGAACTTTAATTTTGTTTGATTAATATTCAATTTTATCTAATTAATATTTTATTTTATCAAATTAACACTAAATTAATATTCAATTTCATCAAATTAGCACCAAATTAATATTAAATTTTACTAAATTAACATTCACATTCATCAAATTAACATTCAATTTTATTAAACTAAATTAAGATAAAATTGATCTTAAATTTTATAAAATTATAATTTTATTTCATCAAACTAATATAAATAGACACCAAATTAATTTTTAATTTTATCAAATTAACCCTAAATTAATATTTAATTTCATCAATGTAACATCCAATTTAATTATCAAACTAATATCATTTTTTTGATTGAATTTCAAATTAATATTCAATTTCATCAAATCAATATTCAATTTCATCAAATCAATATCAGATGATCGTTCAATTTTATAAAATTAAAATTCAATTTTTGAATTTAATATTTAATTTTATTCAATTAATATTATTTTTTAAAATTAACACCAAATTCATATTTTATTTGATCCATTTTTTTGATAGAAAACATTCTATTTACTTAAATTAATAGTAAAAGGATGTTTACTGCTACTTTAAGCTTATTTTTTATGACCAAGTGTAAATTTGACAATTTAAAAGAGAATAAACCATCACATCATACTTTTTTTACTTATCAATAACGACATTAGACGATAGAGATAATTTATGAAATATATATATAAATTATAAGAGTGTACAATAATATTTTAAAAATCAGAAAAAATATCAATAAAATATAACTTAAATTCATTAAAATGGGAGAGTCTACGGTACCGCCTGGTCAAACAGTCGTACCGTACCGAAAGAAATTTGTGGCTGAAATTTTTTTGGCATTTAATATTACTCAAATGTGTGCCTATAAATGTAGTAACATTACCTTAAATGGTTGTAACTCACCTCAAATACTTGTAACCTCAGCCGCCTTTTTTTTGTTGTACTTTTACCTTTATTAGTTGTAACCTAACCTTAAATACTTGCAATCTAACCTTAAATGTAGTAACTTTACCATAAATAATTATAACCTCCATTTCAAAGATAATAATTTTACTTTTAATTGTTATAACCTTACCTAAAGAGTTTGTACCTCACCTTTAAATGTTATAACTTTGTCTTTGCAAGTAGTAACATTACATTTAATAGTCATGATCGATCATTATTAATTAAGATCGATCCCAATGACAATTTTTTTTGTTTTGCGATTCCACTCAGTTAGGATCGATCATGAGCAATTAAGATCGATCCCAATGCCAAATTTTTTTTTTTTGCAATTCCACTCAATTAGGATCGATCATGATTAATTAAGATCAATCTCAATGCCAAATTTTTTTTTTTTTGCGATTCTACTCAAATTAAGATCGATCATGTCTATATGAGATCGAACTTTTTGCATTTGATGGTCCAAAAATTGGGACCAAACTAAATTTCTGGTGGTTCCAATTAAATAGGATTGATCACGACTAGCTGAACTTTTTTTTTTTTGAACTGATCCTGATCATATATTTAGTTACATTAAATTGACATGTAATTTCATAAATTAATTAACATTTTATGAATTAATGTTAATTTTATGAATTTAAATTAATGTTAATTTTATGAATTTTAAATTTATAATTTTGAATGTTAATTTAATACAATTGAAAGTCAAATTAATGTTATTTTTGATGAATTGAGTGTTAGTTGAAAAAAATTGAAAATTAATTTCATAAAATTATGTCAATTTAATGTAACTAAATATAGGATCGGGACCAATTCAGAAAAAAAAAAAAAAACCGATCTCATATAGACATGATCGATCTTAATTTGAGTGGAATCGCAAAAAAAAAAAAAAAAATTGGCATTGGGATCGATCCTAATTGAGTGGAATTGCAAAAAAAAAAAAAAAAAATTTATCATTGGGATCGATCTTAATTAATCATGATCGATCCTAATTGAGTGGAATCGCAAAAAAAAAAAATTGTCATTGGGATCGATCTTAATTAATCATGATCGATCATGACTATTAAATGTCATGTTACTACTTGCAAATGCAAAGTTATAACATTTAAAGGTGAGGTACAAACTTTTTAGGTAAGGTTACAACAATTAAAAGTAAAATTACTATCTTTGAAATGGAGGTTATAACTATTTATTGGAAAGTTATTACATTTAAGGTTAGATTACAACTAATAAAGATAAAAGTACAACAAAAAAACGGCGGCTGATGTTACAAGTATTTAATGTGAGTTACAACCATTTAAAGTAATGTTACTATATTTATAGGTAAAATTACACCTTTAATGAGTAATATTTAATGACAAAAAATTTACAGTCACACATTTGAATAATATCAAATGCCAAAAAATTTTCAGCCACAAATTTTTTTCGGTACGGTACCACTGTTTGACCAGGCGGTACGGTAGACTCTCCCAGTGAAAATTCTACGGTAGACTCTCCCATTAAAATTTACCCTTTTCCTTTTGGGAAATGCTATTTGAACCTAATTTGGAGACCTAATCTAGGGACCTAATGATGTACAACCATTGGATTGGTTGTGGGCTCCATCTAACATTGGAACTTACAACTAATCCAATTGTTGAATTGAAGCCACATCATTAGGTCTCCATATTAGGTCCCCAAATAAGGTCCTTATAGCATTGCTCTTTCCTTTTACCATTGTTTCTTGCAAATCTGATGGCCTTGGAGTTTGTGCCCTCGAAAATAGATACTAGGATAGCTCCAAAAGCATTTAAGACTCGGCCCCACAAGATGACGTTACTGAAGACCCAGTGCCCACGTTTTGTGTTTGTTGGTATCGAAAAATCAATGTGGATCCCAATCATTGTTTTTTGTTCCAAATGCATCCAACATTCAACCAAATGTGGACCCCAATCATTGTTTTTCGTTCCAAAGGCAGCTAACATTCAACCAAAGTGGACACTTGATTTTCTAAGGTAAGAGCATTTTCAACAAAGTTTTATATTTTAGTTATTTAAAAGTGTATTTTTTTATTTTAATTACTTATTTTTTTAATATATATTTCAACAAATTTTTTGTATTTTAACTACTTTACTATATAAATTATTTTTCATATTTTATATCTTTGTTGAGACTATTAAAGGGAGAGAGAGAAAAAAAATAGAGGAAAAAATAAAGAGTGGACAAAAAGAGATGAAAAATGACAAAAGGACATACAATATTATAAACTATTTATATATAATGTTATAGTGATACTTTAAATATAGAGAATTATTGTAGTAAAAATGTATTTTAACTACTCTGAACATTTTCTATTGAAACATATTTTTTAACTTTGAAAAACTAAATTTTAACTATTTTAAAATTTTAACCATTCCCTTAGAGATGCTGTAACATTCAACCTGATATTCAAGCAATGTAGACAGTTGATGTGCCTCTCTCATAGTTCGACCGTTAGACTGCTAACATTTCTTACCAACGCTAGGCAGCTAACATTGAACCATATCTCTATGGGTGGGTTATTCTCGTTTTTAAAATTTTTTTTTATCTTATTTAATTATTTTAATTCAAACTATTAAGTTCATCTCAATAATATCAACACAATTAGTTAATAAATTCACACCATTTATATTCACTAATTTTATTTTAACTTATTATATATGCAATTATCAAAATTTTATTTTGGTGTATTTTTTGATACGAAAATATTTCAGAAACAGTATAACAATTAATAATTATTTTTAAAATATTAATCAAAATATCTTAAAACATCTCAAAATATTTCAAAAACATTGGTGAAAATATATCAAAATAATTCGAAATAATATAGGTCAGTTCGGAACATTGAAATTTCGATTCAATTACTATTTTATTTCGGTTTTCTTTGACATATATTTAATAGTTTAATTGAATGGGTATAAATGCGGTGAATTTAATAACAAATATGGTGAGTATAGATAGGATGAATTTAGTAGTTTAAAATAAAATTATTAAATGAGGTGAAAAAAAAAAAAATTTAAGAGGTGAGAATAGCCCCACCCTATCTATATTGCTTTGAAAAAAAAAAACACTTTTATTTGGTACTACATATTTCATGGATTACGCATCAATCAAAAGGCAGTGGTCAGTGGACATTCCACCATCCATATTTCTTGAAAATGAAATTGAAAAAAATAAACTTGATTTTGTTGTTAATATAATGTAACACGTCATTACTAATCCAAAAGAATACGTTGGATTTCGACTTCCTGCCCATATCCTATTTGAATTAAATTATAATTTCACCCCTATTTTTGTTTATCTTTAGAAAATATACCAAAAAATAATGATCCTGTTGAATTTGACTTCACACCATGATTCAATCTCTTATTCTGCCTGGTAATATTCCTATTGAAACCACCAAGTAATATGACTTAACACTCTCTTTATAATGTAAATATCAAAAATTTGTTTTGGTGTATGATCTCTCATAGCTTAAAAGGGCAACGTTTTTAAAACCGGATAAATAATTGAAAAGTGTTTTTACTTTTTAGCTACTGATTCATTTTGGTCAGTTTTATAGGAAATAAAAGAGAAAAAACTAGAAATGCAATTCAAACGGGTTGGGTGAGTTGAGAGGTCAACTCTAACCCAACCCTAGGTATACAATTCTCAACCCTAACTCAACTTCAACTTCAGGTACTGAACCCGAGTATTGCCCAAGTTTAATACAGGCGGGCATTGAATTTGGATTACGTAATTCGGGCTAATTTCAGGGCTAAAATTTGGGTTGGGTTCAAATTACGTAATTCGGGCTGATTTCGAATTAGAATTCGGGTTGGATTCATTTCACTCTGAAATCAATCTATTGTTCTAAACCTGATACATAATATATAGTATTCATCTAAAGTAACAACCAACAACTTCAATCAAATGTTTAACATAATGTTCATAGTATTTAAAGCATAAAAATCAATTTTTAACATAAAGATATAATAGACAAACGTTTGACATAAGACTGACGTTAGTGTTTTAACTTATAAGTTATATTACTATTTGATTTATATATTTATTTTTAAATATGTTCGGGTCAAGCCCGATTTAGAATTCGAGTTAAACCCAATAAAATATTCAAGTTGAATCCGATTTATATATTCGAGTTGGACCGGTAACCCAAGACCTCAACTTGGGTATTACACGAATTCAATTCGGGTTAGTGTTTTTTTGCCTAGACTTAACTCAAATATTAAAAACCTCAATCAAAACCTTATTTTTTTCCTAATTGAGTTCAGGTTGACCAACCCAAATTACACCCTAGAAAAAACCCATACCAGAATTGTAATCTTCATTTTATCCGAAAGTGTTCAAGCAACATTGTCAGACACTTATTTTCTTCCGTCGTGAGAAGAAAAGTGTGTGCCACTCTATTGTGCCTTGGGACGTGATATTATTTATTAATCTAATAATGATCACCAACTTTAGTCTCGAAGGTTCAACCACCAACTAATAAGTGTTTTGTTTTTTGTTCCAAAATGCATCTAACAGTCAACCAATGTGACTGTTGATGAGCCTATCCCATAGTCCAAGTACATTTCAACCAAACATTCAACCATATTAACTAACTAGCATCGTTCCAAAGGCAACTAACATTCAACCATATCTTTATTTCTTTGAAAAAAAAAACACTTCATTTGGTTCCACATATCATGCAATACGCATCAATCAAAAGGCAGTGGTCAGTGTGCATTCCACCATCCATATTTCTTGAAAATGAAATTGAAAAAAAAAAAGTATTAATTATGTTGGAAGTCACCAAAGTATAGAGTTTATCTTATTTTAATCTCCAATATTTTAATTACATCATTTTGATCCCTGAAGTATTTAATATGTTTCTATTTGGTCCTTCAAATAGACAATATCTAAATTGTTAACGATTATTGATCATAAACTTGTCACGTGATACTTAAATATGAGTAAAAAATAATTTGGATAACGGTGAGAGAAAATAGGAAGACAAAAAATAAGAATAAATATTCAAAATTTAAAAGAATAATAAAATCAAATCAAATCTTTACATATTTGAAAATAAATAAATTATCAATTAGTTATGCATTATTTAAAGAAGAGTAATTAAGTAGTATAGAAAAAAAAACTGAATTGTGTACCTATTAACAAAAAATTTATGTATAAGTGAACTTACTAGAGTAAAAATAGTGAATTTTCTCTCAAATAAGTTTTAAAAATTGTACCCACACCTAATTTTTTAATATATATATCAATTTTTGAGGGCCTCAAATAATTTTTTGGGAAATTTGAAAGCTGGTACAAAAATTTTGACTTAATTGAGCTAAACTACATTAAAGAAACTTATTTGAGCCTAAGTGCATTTTTTTAAGAAAAGACTAAAAGGTCATTCATTACTCCATTACTCTCTCTCTCCCTCTCTCTCCATTACTCTCTCACTTTCTCATCCCTACTTTCTCTTTATCTATATCTTTCTCTGTTATTCTCTTTCTCCCATTGATAATTTATTTTCTTTTTAAATATGTAAAGATTTGATTTAATTTGATTTTTTCATTCCTTTGTCCTATTCTCTCTCTCTCTCTCTCTATCCTTATTTTCTCTCACCATTACTTTTTCTCTCTTTATTCTTTATCTCTCTCTCTTTATATCAATATTACAACAACACAATTACACCAATTAGTTACAATTACTCTATAATACACCAAATAATTACTTATGTGTTCTAATAAACTAAATAGTTACATTGTCATATGAGTACTTCTCTCTTTTTCAAAAAAAAAATAGTTACATCAAACAATTACATAAAATTATAACACCAATCCAATTTGTCATTCAATTATTTACATAAACCAAAGAATTACATCATTTAGTATCACAGCATGATTACACCAATTATATACACAAAATTTGGTTTATCATTACATAAAAGAGTTTACCACTACATCAAATTTAGTGTATATAATTGGTGTAACCATGTTGTTATAGTAAATGGTGTAACTCTTTAGTTTATGTAAACAACTGAATGACAAATTAAGTTAATGTCGTAATTTTGTGTTTGGTGTAACTGTTTAGTTTATTAGAACATATGAGTAACTGTTTGATGTATTATAGGGCAATTGTAACTGATTGGTGTAAATATAAAGAGAGAGAATAAGGAAAGAGAGTAATGGTGAGAGAAAATAGGGGAGAAAGAGTGAGAGTGAGAAAGAGAGAGAGAGAGAGAAAATAAGGAAGAGATATGAAAAAATCAAATCAAATCTTTATATATTTAAAAAGAAAATAAATTATCAACGGGAGAGAGAGAAAAAAATAGGGGAGAGATTGAGAGAGTAACGAAGAGAGAGAGAGAGATAGAGAGAAAATATGAGAGAGAGAGAGTAACGGTGTGAAAATAGGAGGAGAGAGAAAGAGAGTGAAAGAATAAAAATTATTCATAATTTAAGGAATGGTAAATCTTGTCATTTGAATTTTGTACCTAATTACAAGATGTTTCATTTAAGTTAAACTTAATAGAGTAAAAATCTTATCCATGTACTTCTTCTAAAATAAGTCTAAAAAAATAGTGAAAATTGGAAGTGAGTCCCCCTAGATGTACTTGTTTGAAGATGAGTCCGGCAAGGAAACTTATAAGGGGTTAAGTCCATGTTTAAAATTATATGTAATGACTTAAGTCCACTTTTTTTTTTTATCTCAAAAATACCCTTCCTTGAAAGGAAGTTAAATTAATTTCCTATTTTGGAAATTGTTATCCCTTAATTCAAGGTCAATTAAAATATGCCAATAAAATCTCCATCATAAATTTAAAATTCAAATTCAAAGATCTCTCTCTCTCTCTCTCTATATATATATATATATATATCAAATTCAAAGCGCTCTCTCTCTCTATATATATATATAAAATCTCCATCATAAATTTAAAATTCAAATTCAAAACTCTCTCTCTCTCTCTCTCTCTCTCTCTCTCTCTCTCTATCTATATATATATATATATATATATATATATATATATATATATATATATATATATATATATCAAATTCAAAACTCTTTCTCTCTCCCTCTCTCTCTCTCTCTCTCTCTATATATATATATATATATCAAATTCATGTTACTATTTTTTTTATTATGTTACTATTCATGTTACTACTTTTGTTGAGTATATTACTGTTCATGTTCCTATTATTTTGAGCATATTACTGTTTTTGTTGAGCATGTTACTACTATTATTTTACTAAATATTAATATTCAATGTTACTATTTGTTTTATTTTTGAATATTACTATTTTTTGTGTTTGAATGGTACTATTTTTTGCGTTTGAATTTGAGAGAAATAATTATTGTTAAGTATGTTACAATTTTTGTTGAACATGTTACTGTTGTTATTTTTTAAAAATATTAATATTGAATGTTTCAATTTTTTTTTATGTTTAAATGTTACTATTTTTTTGTGTTTAAATGTATTATTTTTTGTATCCAAATCATAACTTTTTTTGTATTTGAATGTTACTATTTTTTATTTTTAATGTTACTATATATATATACCTAACCTATATATGGATATAGATAGATAAGAGAGAGGCAAAATTTTAATGTTAGTCAAACTCTTAACCTATATATGGATATAAATAGATATGAGAGAGAAAAGATTTTAATGTTAGTCAAACTCCTAAGATTTAGGAATTTTTAATTTTTAGTTTTATTTCACTTCTAAAGGGAAGGGATAGTATGGTAAAATTGACAAAAAACGGACTTCATAACAAATAAGTTTCCTTGACGGACTTAAGTCCAAACAAGTCCATATAGGGGGACCGGCCTCCAAATTTCCCAAAAAAATACTCACCCCAAAAAACCCAAATTTTTTTGTCTACGGCCGGATATCTCTTGGGCCGGCCCATGTTCAAGCTTGGGCTATTACGCATGCTCTGTCTGTCGCCATAGCAGAGAGATACCCATTAGTGATTGTTGGTTTGTATAGACACAAGGTTTGCATAGACTCGTCAAGGAAAAACGGAGGATGGTGAGAGATATAGAATTAGAAACTATACAAGAGGATATATACCCAAAGGGTTAATTGCATTGAAAATTCCTAAAGTATGAAATTTATCTTATTTTGATTACTAATATTTCAATTGTATTATTTTAATTCCTAAAATATTAAATATATTTTTATGTGGTCCTTCAAGCAGACAGTATTTAGATTTTTAACTTTTTTTTATTATAAACTTGTCATGTAATACCTAAATATGGACAAAAAAATAATTTGGATAACTTTTTACTAAATTTTATCCAAATTTTGGTCAAAGAGCTATCCAAATTACACAGTTTTGATCATGAGCTACCCAAATTATTTTTTTGTCAATATTTAGGTATCACGTGACAAGTTTATGATCAAAATTCAGTTAGTAATTTGGATGTTGTCTGCTTGAGAGACCACATAAAAATACATTCAGTACTTTAAGGATTAAAATGATGCACTTTAAATATTGGGAACTAAAATAAGACAAACTCTATAGAGAACCTCAGAGAAATTAACCCAAAGCAATATTATGTGAAGCAAATCCCTCAGGTACAGTTGCACTTTGTTTGGTAGAAAAAGTAATAGTGCTGCACACAGGAGGACGGTGCTGAGATATTACCATGAGGGAGCAACCATGAACAATGATATGATCAAAAATTTTATTCAATCAGATCATTCGTTATGTTATGCTATTATCCAATTTTTAATCGTAAAAAAATTATAAAGATTATGTTTTATATGATACCATAAGAAAATTAGTTTTGATCATAATATCTAATAATATATCTGTACTTATAATTTTAAAACTTAATGTATGACAATTTCATGGTCCACTTATTCTCTTACTTGTGAGATGATATAGTGATTACGAATAAATTATCATTTTAAATATAACTTTTACACGATACTTTTGACAAATTAATCATGAGTCAATATATTATTTCTTACAAAAGTCGCTTTTTTTTTTCCTGGTCATCAAAGTGATTCTGAGGTCATTCTAACAAATGTTTTTTTTTTTTTTGGGTCATCATCTGATTAACATTCACCATTCGATTATTAGATGTCATTTAGTTTAGGGAAAACAGGGTCGGCACATAATATTAGAATTATTAGGGAAAAAATACATCTTTTAAAAATCTTTGTAAAAAAGTTCACTCACTATAACTAAAGTTCAAAATAACCATTTTTTAAGTTGAAATTTTTTTTACCCATCTAAGGAAACCGGCTAAAAGAATGGGAAGAGACAACAACCACTCGCACGTCTCCACCATTGGCAGTGAAGTTTGCACGATTTGAGAATAAAATTTTGAAATTCAAAGGTTACATGAATATCTTCCCCAAACACCATTCTCTCAGCACTCATATTGCAAAGAAGGGAAAGAAATACATTATTATTGTGGATTTCACTGTGAAGAACACAAATCGTCGGCATCCTTGTGAAGAACACACACAACCGACATCGTTGGAATTTTTTTTGAAATGAGGATTTCACTGTGAAGAATACACACAGTCGGTTGGTTCTTCCACCATCATCTTCAACAATCAAGTACTCTTTCCCCAAATTTTGTTAAAAACTGTGTAATTAGATATCTCGATTTTTATATTTGAATGCCTAAATGTGAAATTCAAATTAGTTACTGTTAGAAATGATGAAGATTTCTCTTT
This sequence comes from Ilex aquifolium, assembly GCA_951799425.1. Taxonomy (NCBI): domain Eukaryota; kingdom Viridiplantae; phylum Streptophyta; class Magnoliopsida; order Aquifoliales; family Aquifoliaceae; genus Ilex; species Ilex aquifolium. The sequence goes on along the minus strand of OX637404.1, from coordinate 25,651,478 downwards.
AACTGTTGCAAATATGCAAATTTTATTAGCGATTAAGATGTTTTTTATTATAGGGTCGATTGTGGTATATACGTTTGTTACATTATGAAAAAATTGGCACAAGGAAAAGAAGTAGACGAGAAGTCGACATAAAAACAAGTAAAAGACTTTCAAAATGTAATGTTGTTAATGTTCCTAAATCATCAAAAGTCCTAGACAGAAGAAGATTTTAAAGTACGACAAAAATTGAAAGGTAAATTTGCGAACAAATAATTGATAATTCAAACTATAATTGGGCATCTTCAAACTAAATGTGATTAGTGAACCTTCTAAATAATGTTTAATTTTATTTACATTAGATTTAGTTATTCATGATGATATATTCATATAATCATTTAAGAACATGGTGTGGAATGATTGAATGTGTGACTACGCAAACATTTTTTTGTGTGTGATTGTATCAGTGTGACATTCAAGTGTGACATAGTGACATTATAGTGTGATTCCAATGTCACACTGCATACACACATTATACGCAGGGTTTTGTTACTGTGACATCAATGTCACACTATTTATAAAATACATATGCAGGGGTGGGTCACTATGGGCATTATAATGTAACATCAATATTCACTGTATACACACAACATATACAAGTTTTGACACATGAAAATTATCATAGTGTGACCCAGGGATTGACACACTGTAGACAACACAGTGTGGCATCAATGTCACACAACATATAGACACCATCTACAGGGTTTTGCACATGAATGGTATCACACTGTGAATCCAATGTCATAATGCAACTACATATCATATGCATTGTTTGTGCATGGTGTGACTCCAATGTCAAAAAAGTGTGACTCCAATGTCACACTGCAAAACACATATCCTTTGAGATATCCCTAAACCAACACCTGTAAAAATATTTAACTCTGATTTTCCTAATTTAAGAACATGAAAATCAAACAGTGAGCATCGATCATGATATTTATGAGTGATGAAAATTAGATTACGACATTGTTGTCTTTAGAATTTTAGTCGTTGAATGAAAAAAGAAGATATAGTTCAAAATTCAAATGTGTTATCTTAAAAAAATAGGAAACTGAATCCCACAATTAATTGCCTAAATAATCGTCCATGAATAATGGAAAATGGCTTTTATGTAAATGAAATTTTTAAAAAACATCCAAAGTGTATCTGTTCACAAAACATTTTCACAAAAAAGGACTTATACACGAAAGAGATCTCTTATGGTACTTCCTTACAATTAAGTAGTGTATAATGTACATTTTCACAATTTTCCTTTTAGTTTATTTAAACTTAATATATTAAATATCATAAACATTTTCTCTATAGGATTTGAACATAATGTTCTATTTTCGGGTTGGGGTGTGACATGTTCACTCTCACTCGCACATGGTTACGAGTTCTAATCTCCCTCTATCTCCCTCCTAGAAGGGAAAAAAAAGTATATAAATTAGAATATAGAACCAAAAAACTCGTAAATATGTAAATCAAAGTCCATTGAAGAAAATCTCAAAATAACAAAACTAACTAAACTTATAATTATAGACCCATCACCACTCATATTTTTAGGAAAATACTTTAAAGAGGGAAGTGATAGAGTGGTTACAATAAGCTATATATTTCAATAGTGTTCAAAATATATATAAGTGAAGGTGGGCCCACTATGGCCCTTGATGCATCCGCCTATGATTTGATGAAAGAAAGAGAACAAAGGGTGGGAAGTTGTGATGCATGCATTGTTGTATTAGATAGGGATCTATAGATTCTCTAATGGCATCCAAGTGGTGAGTATAGCTCATGAATTTTCAATCTCTTGGTCTTTCCTTGTGAACTCTAGAGCGAATATCCAAGATTTGGGTGTGACACTTTTGGATACTTTTGATCAATAAGAAGAGGAGGGGGAAAAAATAGCTTATGATGAGCATCTATCTGAGTAGCCTTGTGATTCCGAGCACCCTCCTTATTCTTAAGCATCTCATGGTTGACTTTCAATTCTTTGGTTTTTTTTTTGAAGTCGTACATTTTCTGTATTCTCTCATGGGGTTTTTCAATCTTTTCTAACTCTGAATTTTGTCCTTTTCCTTTTCACCCGATTTTAACCCGTGCTTCTTTAACTATCACATGTTAAAGTAGGGGCTATAAGTAACTAGTTAGCGCGCTAGCATTTTGCCTTATTAGTAAAAGAGCTGTTAGTTGTAGCACATCTGTGCCTGAAACCGATCGAGAAGAGAACTATAGATCTTAAAGTTTGACCTGGGGATACCACCCTTATCTCTTAAACCATATGTAGATAGATTGTTCCTGAAATTCAAAGTAAAAATGACATATATGAAGAATGATAGAGACCAAACTTGTAATTAACTGCTCGGGTATCATTCTAGTGGGCACCCTCATAACCCTGGAGAGAACAAAGTGAAGGATTTATGCCCTGTTATTCACAATCAGATGGTAAAAGCAAAACTTCCATGCATCACACACAGTATTTTACCTAATTTCTTCAGCTTATGATAAAAGTAAAACTTTATCTCCTTCATAGGTGCCACATATCATATCTGCTTATCAACACAATGTTGTGTGGTGTGCAAAACAGCCTTCACAAATTTTTTTTGCCATCACTCCTTATTCTCTTTGATCTTTTCTTAAGGGAGGAAATGCAGGAAAGGGGAAGGGAAAGAAATAGACCAAGTCATTCATCTTGTCGACTGAAATTCAAAACAAGGAACGTGTATTTTTTTTAAAATTTCCTATTTTCTAACCACCACATATTTCCAAATGAGTCCATTCTTTCAAAAAGGAGCAGAATCACAAGTTCGATTATTCTTAGTATACCAAAGACATGGTATATCGAAAGCAAATGTATTCACATAATACAATACAATCTTCAACATAGTGCAAATAGAACAGTAACACTTCATATGGAACAGAGGTACTTGCTCCACAACAAAATAATCTCCAGCTGAGCATGATGCAATGAAAGCTGACTAAATTCACAAAGCAAGAATGTACAATAATGCCATATCATCCCTTGAATGAGTGAGTCTCACTAAAAATATGTATTTGAGTTACATTTTTTTAGATTTCATTTAAGTTGCGTAACATTACTAATACTACATTTATCCACAACAGGCCAAGGACCAGCCCAAGAGATATCGGGCCCTAGGCGGAAATTTTACTTGGAGCTCTCAAAATTTAATAGGGTAATTTGGAAGTCGATACAAAAATTTAGACTTATTTGAGCTAAATTGCATTAATAAAACTTATTTGACCATAAGTGCATTTTTGAAAAAAGACTAAAAGGGTATTTATTACTCCATTATTCTCTCTCCTTCGCTTTCTCTATTATTCTTTCACTCTCTCTTCCCTATTTTCTCTCTATCTATTTCTCTCATATTGATAATTTTTTTAAAATATGCAAAAATTTGATTTAATTTTTTCATCTCTCCCCCTATTTTTTTTCTCTCACTCCCTCTCCCCTTATTTCATTATTCTCTCCTTTTTTCTCTCTCTTTATATCAACGTTACACAACACAATTACACTAATCAGTTACACCAATTAATTACAATTACCTTATAATACACTAAACAATTACTCATGTGTTCTAATAAACCAAACAATTACACTAAATAATTATACGAAATTACAACACCAACCCAATTTGTCATTTTTTTATTTACATAAATCAAAGAGTTACACCATTTAGTATCACAATATGGTTTCACCAATTATATACACCAAATTAGGTTTACTATTATACTAAATTTGATATATATGATTAGTGCAACGATGTCACGATACTAAATTGTACAACTATTAAGTTTATGTAAACAACTGAATAACAAATTAGGTTGGTGTTATAAATTTGTGTAGTTGTTCGGTGTAACTGTTTGATTTATTAGAATGCATGAGTAACTGTTTGCTGTATTATAAGACAATTGTAACTGATTAGTGTAATTGTGTTGTTGTAATGTTAATATAAATAGAGAGAGAGAAAATTGGTTAGAGAAAATAAGGGGGAGAGAGAGAGAGAATAAGGGAGAGAGATGAAAAAATAAATCAAATCTTTACATATTTGAAAAAAAAATTTTTATCAATGATAGATATAGAGAGAAAATAGGGGAGAGATGGAAAAAGTAATGGGGAAAGAGAGAGATAGAGAGAAAATAGGGGAGAGATAATAAGAGAGTCTAATAAAATCTTTACATATTTGATTAGATATATAATTGTCAATCAAGAATGCATAATTTAAGCGAGGGTATTTATGTAAAGCAGTTTTGATTTCATTTGAATTTTGTACCTAAACACAATATGTTTTATTAAACTTGAACTTAATAGAGTAAATAACTTATACATACATTTTTCCTCAAATAAGTCTAAAAAATTGTACCCACAACCAAAAAACCCAATTTAATATAGGTATATAGTATAATTTTAAGTTTATTTCAAATTATTAATCTCCATTAAGTAAAATTTAATGAATTTTAGTTTACTTATATTATAAATCATGTTCTATACGTAATACATATAATTAAAAAGGGACCACTCTTCTTTTTATGATTGAATTAGTCATTTATTTATTTTTATTACTTTTTCTATAACCGAATTCATATTTTTTATTTGGCGTATTCAATATCAAATGAGTGACATATAAATATATTATGTTATAAAATTCAAGATTGAAAAATTGTCCAGCACGTGTTTATCAATATTGGGGTAATATTTGTGATTAATTAGGTTAACAAATAAAGTCTAAATAACATTATTTATACACATAAATGTATATAGAGAGGGACGCGAGATAACATTTATACATTTCTGTGATTTTTTTTTATTTGTGTAAATATTGTATGATTTTCGTTTTTAGAGAGAGAGAGAGAGTTGTTGGGAGACTCATTAATTAAGATAGACAAATATTTGTGGGCTTTTGTATTTTTTAAGGGTTTTGTGGGTGTGGGTACATATTTTTAGACTTACTTAAGAGAAAGTGTATAGATAAGTATTTTACTCTATTAAGTTCAATTTTAATAAAACTTCTAATGATTATGTACAAAATTCAAATAACATTTGAATTTTTTTACTTACTTATTATTTCTTAAATTATACATAATTTTTATTCTCTCCATCTCTCTCCCCTTATTTTCTCTTAATTTTTCTCTCTCTCCATTACTCTTTCACTATCTCTCCCCTATTTTCTCTCCACCTTTCTCTCTCTCTCCCCCCGTTACTTTCCCCATCTCTCTCCTATTTTCTCTATCTATCTACCATTAATAATTTATATTATTTTCAAATATGTAAAGACTTCATTCTCTCTCTCTCTATATATATATCAACATTAGACCCCTCATGCCTCCTGACCGGAGAACATGCTTTGCCACATCCATCGGTCCTCCATAATTTACAGCCACAGCAACTGAGCCTGAATCTGCCAATGCACTTTGACCTTGCAATCTGCTTTTATGAACAAGTCCCAGCCAGTAAATAAATATATGTTGGTATAAAGGTTCTTGCAAATTCTCCATAAATATACCAGAGACGAAATTGCAGAATAAGAAAATCATTGCCCACACATAATTACATTTTAAAAATAGCTAAGAACAATATAAAAAAGAACTTGGGAAGAATTCAAAAAACTATTTGACTGCAACTAGAGAAAAGCGTGTATAAATATTTTTGTATGAATATCAAAGAAATTAAGTGATTATAAAGTGGTTAAATGAAGTTATCGGATCGAATTTCGGATTATTAACGAATTTTGATATAGACCATAAAAATAAAATTGGTTGGATTTGAATTGAACATTTAAAGTCGGATTCGAATTCAAATTAGTCAAAAAAAAAAAATAGTAAAACAGTTACCGGGTAAAAATACTCACAACAGGGATAAAAAAAACATCCATAAAAATGATAAATCACATAAACATGATAAAATTTTTTATACCAAATAAAAGTAATAAAAATAGTTACCATAATAATAGTAAAAATACTCAATATTGGTACTTCCTAGCATCCTAGAGTAAGGGTATTTTAGGTAAATAAAAATATTTATTATGTAATTTTTGTGCTTTTCAAATTATAATGTAGAATTTTTCATCCTAGTACAAGGCGTACAAAAATATTTAGTTTCCTTTTATTATCCTTTCTTTCAATTAATTTTTGTACAATTTACGTGTTTTATTTTTAATTATTTAGTTTTTTCTAATCAAATGGGCACCAAGTTTTTGTGGTTTGATGTACAATAAAATTTGTTGAATTTTAAAATAAAATTATAACAATATTATTTTAATCTAATTTAGTATACCGAAAAACTTATAATATAATTTAGGAAAAATTTTAGTCACACCCCTTCTAGTTTATCATATCTTCAAAGACACCCAATCTATTATCAAAAATATCATTGATACCCCTTCTACTTTATATTTAAACATCAGTGACACCCCTGTCATCAAACCACTATTTATAATAAAAATAAATTATCTAATACCAAAATTGCCCCTACATGAATTCCAAACAATATTTCTACATAAAATTCAATTAAAATTTGAGTCAATTAAAATTTATTTTTCTACATATTAAAATTCGAGCTGATTAAAATTCTTTTTTTTACATATTAAAATTTGAGTCTATTAAAATTTGATTCAAGCTGATTAAATTTTATTTTTTTTACATATTAAAATTTGAGCCTATTAAAAGTCTTTTACGTACTAAAATTCGAGTCAATTTGAGATATACTTGAGCTGTTAGCCCCTACTACAATTCGTTTCGAATAGATTAAAATTTATATTTTTTTATTTATTAAAATTCAATTCAACTTGATTAAAATTTATTTTTTATGTATTAAAATTTAAGTCAATTAAAATTTATATTTTTTTATGTATCAAAAATCAGACCAATTAAAATTTAATGCGAGTCGATTAAAATTTGATTTGAGCCTCAAATAGAATTTAATCGGCTCAAATTTTAATACGTAAAAAATATAATTTTAATCCACTTAAATTTTAATATATATAAAAAAATTAATTAGCTCAAATCAATTTTTAATCGATTTAAATTTTAATGCGCACAAAAATTTAAAATATAAAGGGGGTCTCATTGAAGATATACCTATCTAGAGGGGGTGTGGATGAAATTTTTCCTAAAATATATCATGGGCAATTTAGTAAAATTACATTCTAATTAACACCTTTAATCTGACAGGTATAATAAGAAAATAAAGAGAGTGACTTTACATTCTAATCAATTTTTAATCGATTTAAATTTTAATGCGCACAAAAATTTAAAATATAAAGGGGGTCTCATTGAAGATATACCTATCTAGAGAGGGTGTGGATGAAGTTTTTCCTAAAATATATCATGGGCAATTTAGTAAAATTACATTCTAATTAACACATTTAATCTTTGAAGATTTAGAAAATAAAGAGAGTGTCTTTAAAGATATAATAAATTAAAAAGGGTGTGGCTGAAATTTTCTCTCACTACAACTGGAATTCGAAAACCCTTAACCCTTATTCCATTTTCTCTGTTTCTGTTCTTTCTGTCTTGTGTCTTGAACTTCCATCGCAGTCTTGAAACCATGGAAGATGATCTTGATTTAGATCTTTGGAATTTATGTGCAGAAGCGGAAACATTTTTCGAGATTCTAGAACTTCTGAACTCAAATGGAAGTAAAATTGGTGCGGTGGCAAAGAAAATTGACGATCTGCGGAATACTGTCCTCTCTTCTGGACGGTTTTCTGATCGGTCAAAAAGACTCGATCGCTTGATCAAAGATTACAAAGATCAGGATTGAAGATTCAACAAACGTTGGATGAAATATATGATTCTTTGACGAATAGGGTTAGGAGGCTGATGAGATTGTGCTCAAGATGTAAAGATGATAAAGGCGGTAGGATTCATGTCTCAATTGTTTGGCTACACAGGACCAATCAAGGCCGACTCAACAGTAGAGCAAAAAAAACATGGACTTTAGGCCCCACATATAAAAAAAAGGCCTGAAATTTTAGAGTTCAATAATAAAGTATAGATCAAAGATTAAAATTTATTATAATTTAGCTTAACAAAAAAACTCTTGAAAGATTACGTCAAAAAAATAAAATTTAAAATTTACGTCCAAAAATGCAGTCCACCTCACATATACACATTTATTAAAAAATAAAAAAGGTCAACGCTTCGATAAAAAAGTATATTAAGTATTTCTCTCTTCCAAAAAAACATCATTTATTAAACTCGATTTTGTTTTCATTTAAACACAAAAATATAAACTAATTAAATTGTTCGTTCTCATAAAGGATTCACAATAAAAACTAATTAATATAAAAAAAATTCAATAATATTTAATATATTTTAGATGCCTAAATTACTAAAAAAGAAAAATTATGTGACACCACATTGTAATATTGAACATTTTTACTATAAGAGTACCTTATAAAAATCAATGAAAAAATACATAAAATATAAAATAACACATATTACTTTTAATCGTTGTGCGTCATCTAGTAATCAATTTGTCTCACTTAATCGGTTACATGGACGAAAACTTGACAGTGAGGGACGAGCAAAGACTACAATTGTTGCGAGATGCACATATACTTCAATGGCACAGTAGGGTCGGCCCCATTAAAATAGTCGCCTAAAGCCTTAAAAATTTAGAGATCCAATTTAATTGTTAGCCCTTTGTTTAGCTTCATGTTCTGAAGCCCTTTTAAAAAGACCAAGTTAAAGGCTTATATTTCACAAGTCTATCTAAAACTTTATAGAAAATCCTAAAATGTAACTCTTTTTACAAGTCTATATAAATATTTATAGAAAGTCCTAAAATATAACAAAATCTTCTAAAAAAATCTAAAATTAACGACTTCTAGCTTTAAAAGTAACAATCTCTCTCAAATTCTTTTCATTAATTTTCCTCCACTCTCACCACCTCTCTCCAACTCTTTCTCTCCCTCCTAGTCTCATTGTCTTGCTATGATTTATTGTCTTTATCTTTAGTTATCTTGTTGTTTCTTTAAGATTTTATTCAATTTATTCATCTGTAAGATCTTAACTTCACAATTACACCAAATTTATTATTTGATCATACCCGATCCCAAAATCACTAAAATTTTGAAAATAACTCATACCGTAAATCTCTATTTGTGTTAGGCCGCCGTCGGGACCAATTACAATTTTAGGTTTTCCAGAAGATCAACAAGCGATCATGGTAGAAGCACGGCGGCTCAATCTTGAAAAGCAAATTGTCGATGAAGTTCTTCCGGTTCAATTTGTAGATAGACTAGCCATTCTGCGTCGATCTCCGTCTAGACATACACATCCACTGACCGCTACTTACACCTCCTCCTGGAGGGTAAGGTTCTAGTATGGAGGAGCCACCAAGACAGGGGAAGCTGGGCCATTGGAGGCAACCCAAGTGGGATTAGAGGGCAGAGTTATTCTTTAACTGGTCGAGGTTTAGCATGTGGTAGAATTGATTGCCTGGTAATTCATTTTGTGCTTGTCATTGTTGAAAAGTGTCGTGAGCATCATGGGTTAATGTACAGTTTCTGAGTATCTACAATGCGAAGTGTGGAGATTTGGAATTTGAGTCTTTGTTATACTATTGGTAGTTTAACATAAAATGTAATGTTGGTGTGCATTTTCTCAACCATTACATTCTTCTTGTTAATATGAAATTTGTCATCTTCAGCTATCATGAACCATCATAGTGACTTCTTTGGTCTCCTGATAACTTGCTAAGTTGTTCATCATGTTGATCTGAAAACCCTTGCTTTCAGCTGCTGCTACCCACTGATTTGGTTTATAATTTGTTGTCAATTTTCCGTCCCTTTTGAGTTTTCCCTACCACTTGTATTTGCTATTTCTTTACTATAACTTAATATCTCCTGATTTCTTGACTGCTGCAAATATATGAAATTTAGGATTGTTTAGTCAGCAGTATTTTACGTTTCTATGACCATGAACGGAAACAGATAAATTTTTGACATTCTATAAGGATGGAGTTATTCCTTAACTGGTCGAGGTTTAGCATGTGGTAGAATTGGTTGCCTGGTAATTCATTTTGTGCTTGTTATTGTTGAAAAGTGTCGTCAACATCATGGGTTAATGCACAGTTTCTGAGAATCTACAATGCGAAGTGTGGGGATTTGGAATTTGAGTCTTTGTTATAGTATTGGTGGTTGAACTCATACTGTAATGTTGGTGTGCATTTTCTCAACCATTACATTAACTTCTATGATCCCTAACCTTTTATTGTCTATATGAAATATGTCATCTTCAGCTGTGATGAACCATCATAGTGACTTTCTTTGGTCTCCTGTAATAGATAACTTGCTAAGTCAATCAGCTTGTCAATCTGAAACCCCTTGCCTTCAGCTGCTGCTGCCTGCTGATTTGGTTTATAACTTCTTGTTAATTTTCTGTCCCTTTTGATGGATATTTTAATTCTGATGAACTGAGATGGGGTTTGACAAATAAGTTTAATTCGAACTTCAGGGTTTGCAAAATATTTTTGGTTTCAATATTTTGTAGTTTGTCATTTTAGTATATCGTCATGATGTTTTTTAGAAACAAACATTGAAAATCAAACGACTAAGCAGTAAAAATCGTTCGATAAAGCCCTAGGAACTATGGCTTGATGAATTTCGATATTAGTTCCATGAACAATCCTTTTGCAGGATGGGATTTATTTTCTAAGGATGTGTATGGATGGAGAATGGATTGCCTGGTAGACCAGATGTAAGTTTTCATTTGTTTGTCATTTTTTTGTTTTGTGTCAGTGAAGGATTTTTATTTTTGAAATTAATGTTTAGTTACTGGAAAATGGAAGAGAAGAAGAGAAATTAAGGATTGGAAAGAAGGACAGACACCATCTTATGGTGTTTAGTTGTTCAACTATTTTTACAAGGGTTGGTCAAATTTTCAAATGTTGGAATTAATTTTTCTTGTTAGTTTCATATTCTTATTGGATTTTTTGGGCATCTAACAGGGGTTCTGTGTTTTGAGCCTTATGTGAAAGTCACCAGTTTATTTGCATTTTACAAATCACTTTTGTTTCTTGCCAACCAAAAAGAGATTTATAATTTTAAAGTCGGAAACTTTAAAAGCACTATTTTATTGAGCTTAGTTCAAATGTTTCGCATTGTGGGGGTCATCTTTTCTGATCTTGGTGCTAAATGAAATTCTAAATTTTTTATTATTTTTAGAATTCTCTTTGCCCTTCTGGCAACCAGTAAAAGGTCTAAGTTTTTTTGATGCAGTTGAGACTAATAAATTTTATTTTGATCTTTTCTCATGTTGCTTTGGATAAAGAGAAGATCAAGGGAAGAATCAAATGGCACTAGCTGGGGAACAAGGTCATTACCAAGGTTTGGGTCAAGTTTTTTCCTTATGAGGTTATTGTAGAAAGAGTTCTAAGGTGGCCTGTTGGGAATCGTATTTTTCATTCATTTTACGATGGCTCTTTTATTCTAATTTTTCATTTGATTCGCTCTAGCATTATGTTAGTAAGATTTTCCATTGTGTATGTTATGTTAATCTAGAGCCTTGAATGGGTTAGATAATTTGGCATTTGACTGATTTTCCATTGTTGTTTTTTTCCACAAGGCAAAAAAGTGAAATTAAAGGTTAAATGGGGAGTCAAAAGTGAACTAGCAATGAAATGCATAATTTGATGTGGCTGAAAGGAGAAAATGAAAGCAGTGTGAAGTTGTACATGAAGCTCTTTACATAATTCACAATTTACTAAAATAGTCTAAATTGTGAATTAGATATAAAGAAGGTTTGGTTTTTGTTGTTTTAGGACATGTTATCAATTTTTTGACAAATATGAAAAAAAAATGAGACAAACATGAACATAATCTCATTGCAACCAGTTTTAAGTTTGAACAAATTCTTGTAGTAGTCAGCACATAAAAAAATTACAAAAAATTACAAAAAATTACAAAAATTACAAAAAATTACAAAATTACAAAAATTACAAAAAATTACAAAATTAAAATTAAAATTAAAATTAAAATATTTTTTTCATCTTAGCTAGATGTGAAAATTTTCGACTCAACACGATTCAAACTCGACAAGAATTTTATGACACGAACTTGATTATAACTCGACACGAGCTTGAAACATGTTCGGGTGAGACCTGTCAACCTGTTTAAAAAAAATAATATAATAATAATAAATTAATAATTATTTTTAAAAATATAGTCAAAATTAAAATATTATATATAAATATATGGTAAATGAATAAAGAAAAATCGTACTTCAAAAAAATTAAGTACAGATTACTCACTTACCTTCTCCTCTGGTAGTCTTAAGTTCTAGGCTCTTCATCATATTTCCCAAGCACTTCATGAGTAGATATGCTACTGGACTCCACAGGTTTTCTGGGTTTACTTCTCTGCATTCTTTCTTGGACACAGATTTTGTGGACATCTTGGAAGCTTTTATTTTGCTGGATATTCATCTTCTGCATTGCTATAAGGAGGAGGAGTTTTTGTCCAGAAGCTACTTCTGTTGGCTACTCCTTGGATTCATCTATCTCAGAGGACATCACTCTAAGTCTTCTCCTTTTACAGTTTATAGGATTTTGCGGGGAGTCTTTTTTGGTTTCTCAAGAAAATTCTATGTTCTTCGTCTAAGGCTAGTGGCAGAACTCTCCCTCTGAAAGCTTTTTTCCTTCGTTTATGCAAAATTGCTGGATAGTCTCCTTTTGGCTTGAATCTCACATCGACAAATCCAAATGAAGGAGACCTCCCATGTGCCTTTAAAAAGATGCAACCCCTTCCTTTAGTTATTTAACCTTCTCACTTGCTTTTGCAAGTGGCAGCTAGCTGAAAATCTTTTCATTAAGAGAGTACAGTTGGTGTGGGTAATTAATGGAGTTTAAAATTTTAATAGGATAGTTTTTGTTGTGGGTTAAAATTTTAATAGAATAATTTTAATAAAATTAAATAGGTTAAATGAGTCGTGTCGTGTTACACGTTTATTAAATGGTTCGTGTTCGTGTTTTGATTTTTTACTCGTTTATTAAACGTATCATGTACGGGTTCACGTGTTTTCTACCCGTTACCTAACCCGACACGTTTGACACCCCTACTTGAGAAGCTAGATTTTGGGGTTTTCTTGGGAGTTCTACTACATGAGCTCACGCTACGAGAGGTAGGGTTTCTTCTATTTAGATGTAACCTCAACCTAAAATATAGCATATGAAATAGATAAGTTATGGGTATGTTCATCACATGTTTAGCTCTTGATTAGTGTGGCTAGTGGGTTAAATATAGAGTTTATAATTAATCTTTCAATTTGCGAAACCCTATTATGATTAATTGAGTATGTGTTAACATTAGTGGTTTAAAATATGTTAATTATAAATTAGCATGACTTTGATGTATGTTAAACGACCATTTGTAAGTATGTTAAACGACCATTTATCATATAATTAGTGTAGTGGAATTATATTTATATTTATAGAATTAATAAATATGTTGTCATGTTGGAAGTAACAACCATGCTAGTTGTGTAAATTGATGTGCCATCTAAGTACTTGCGTAAATGCCTAAATGAATACAAGTATGTTAGTTGAGTTAATTATCTTATATAACATACTTTGGATGATGTTGAAAATATCATTATATTGCACTCATCGTATAATTAACATTATAAATGGTATCGAAGTCAATTACATATTGCATTACATATGCACGGGTTGCTCTACATTCGTAGGCATTGACATAAGTGTGAGTGTGTGTGCATGGGTCTGGGTCTGGGTCAATCACCACTTAGTTAAGTTGATGAGTTGGCCTGGGAAAGTTGGACTTAGGTCCAACTGAGTCCCACTAATTTTGCATAAATAAATGTTTCGGGGTGTAGCAAGAAGGGTTAAATTCTCTTTTTGGTGCAAGACCCGCAAACCTATGAATATGCACATTCCAGTGATGTAATGGGCCCACAAAATTGTGCAATGACGAGGATAAAGGCACATGTGAAATGTCCTGAAAATCTGTATAAGGTGGGTGTTCCTTTGGTGAAATACCATAAATCATCGCCCCACAAAGACACGAAAAATAAATTAATTAGTCATTGAGTGTAAATAGTATCAATGACGGAGGCTTGGAATGTCTGGACACATACGCATGGTATTACATGTGTTGTGAGAACTGGGATGGAGCTCGGTGTTAGTATTGCATGTGTGAGTTTCATCTCATAGCATGATATGATTTATGACATTTGTTCATGATAGATAATATATTTGAATGAATACATGACATGATGTTGCATGTGACATTTCATATGCATTTTGGGTTGGGAAGTATTCTCTATAGGAGTTATTCTATTGAGTGTTGACTCACCTTTTACAAAAATATTTTTTAGGTATCACAAGTGTTTCCTTTGAAGGCACTCTTACAGGTCTTGTATTTATTGGTTTTTATCCGTTAGGCCAGATATAATTGATAATCCTTGTCTTTGTATTAGATTGATATAATAAGGATAATTTAGTACTTATATCAATTTTTCTATATTTTTTTAACAAACTTTTTATTCTAACCAAACGCATACAAGAAAACGGAGCCTAAGGAAAAAAGATTTGAAGGCTTAATCAGAGAGTTTTTGGATCAAAATCATCTTCGACAACAATGTATTGGCGCCTGAAAATTCAAATCTTCTAACTAGTATCACAAATGCGGAAAGGTTCGACTGCAAGATGTGAACAACACATTGTAACTAAAGAAGGAGAAGAGAGGGAGCATGCCGTTTTGTTTTTCACCGAGAGAGAGAGAGAGAGAGAGAGAAAATTGTGTGGTTGATTTTTTTGGTGAATAGAGGAGTACTTGACAGAACTCCTAAACTTTATATCTCATTTGGAAGCTTACCTATTGGAGGAAGATCTCTACTCTCTTTTTTAATCTTCTCGATTTTAATAATGTTTGTAGATTAAATTGAGGGGTAAGGTAAATACATCCCCTAACTAGGTGTATTTAGTAATAAATCTAATTAATAAATAAATCTTTATTTGTGATGATGCACAAAAATGGCTTTGCACACCACCTGTTAAGTGTAATTAATAAATGCAGTAAAACAATAGAGAATAGGAAGAGGCAGAATTTATAGTGGTTCGGTCAACGTGACCTACGTCCACTCTTCCACTCTTGAATGGCTTTGGTTGCCGGGGAGCTTTTATTAACTCAAGGGAGCGGGGAGCAGAGTTTACAAGCTTTGAGAGAGAAGAGGGAGAGTTGTGCTCAGGTAAGTGTGATGCCCCCCAAGTGTTGGTGGGGCTTACAATTTATAAGGGTCCCCTAACAGGTTGGGCTACTCTTCAGCAACTTAGCAAGCATTTCGGTGGAGCTCACGACTTATCCTCAACGGGCGAGGTGGTTGAGGAGCTTCCATGAGATGCGGTCAAAGATAAGGTGAAGGTGGACCATTTCCTTCCGCTGTGCAGGTGATGCTCCTCTGCTCTCCCCTTGATGACGTGGCTAGACATGGAGCCTGATTGGGCTTGGTGGATCTTAAATGAAGTTGGGCTCCTCAAATGGGGATTTGGGCTTTTTATATAGATTGGACCATTTGGGCTTGACCCATCAATTTGAACTCTTTTGGGATCAAAATCTTTTTTATCTAATTAATAAATCTCCCTAAAATAAAGAATTGCAATAAATTAGAATCCAATTATTTGAACTCTTTTGGGATCAAAAAGCCTAATCCAATTCTTAACTTGGAATAGCAGGGGAAGAGCAAACAAATTTCTGTTGCAAATGCTTTCTTATGCAGATCATCAAATGATAGTTGCTATGGCTCAAAAATACTGGCAGACGAACTACTGTCTTTTGTCACCATTGTTTCCTCATCAGGAGAGCTTACAGCATTTTGAGAACTCTTATACCTGGAAAACAAGTAAAGAACTGACACATTCCTGTTCCATTGCTCTTTCGAGGTTCCCATGGATGGAATATCACTTGAACCCTCTAAAGAATGAGTCGAACAATCAGCATTTATCATCATTGCCTCATCATCTTGTGAAATCCTTGTCAAGGTAAAACTTTCAGTTGTCTTCGCACAGTCTTCAGGAATTAAGCTTAGATCACGACGAGAACCTCGACTAAGCTTCATTAGTGTGGCCTCTGCATCAAGGAAAGTACATTAACAGAAACACCCCAAATCTCTATTTACTGTCATACACATTGCATAGAATCATTTTCCTATCAGGGAGCATTATGTTTACATTCTTTGTAACATTTTTTTTAATGAGATTGTAACCTTAACTGCCTCAAAAATTGTGTTAGTCATCATGATTGACAATAAAAATTTCCAACTTTACAAAAATCAGCAGTTACACCCATAACAAAAAGTAGAAAGGATATTCCATTACAATCCAAAGATGCACAAGAAGTTTTCTTTCACTAAAAGCAAATTTTAAAATAAATCAATGAGCCAGGACACTTATTCAATTTTATATTTTCTATATTGGATTGCCAACAAGGAAAACTTTAAGGAAAAAAGAACAAACCTTTCCTATTAGCTCTGCATACATTTTATCCGTTCATTGGCAGCAAATGATTCATTACAGTTCCCGTTGACAGAATTTTTCCGGCATTCTTTTTCTCAAAGATTTCTTCATAGATTAATATTGGAATTATGTGGTGGAGCATTTTTCAAAGGAAAGTGCAATGTCATCTACAACCACTTTCATGAAGTCACCACCTTGGGAATCCATCATATTTTCTCTAGAGAGCTAGTAGTTCACAAACCATAATAAGAAGCAACTTAACAAAATATGATTTGCTCAGGATGAATACGACTGGATCACAATACCAAAATCTTATGACTGTATAGACATTCATGTGTAATTATGTGTGTGCAAGGTATCTATCACATCATCTACTTTGTTCCCTAGTCAAAACACAATTGAGACAACAAAATAAGCTTAATAAAATTGTCTACTGGATAATGCCATTGTGTTCATTGAAAAGCATTTCGAGTATGGCAACTCAAGTTATGCTTTGTTAGGTATATATAGCTCACACATAACCAACCAATTCCGTGCTATTCCTCTCTTCAATACAGCTTGTGTCACAAAGAAAGAAAGAACTATGGTGGTTTCACCACTACCATGTGCACTAAATTGAAATGGAAATCCAGTTTGTGAAATGAACTATTATTCAAAAGAATCAAAATACCCCCTATTGATTCTAGTGCTTGTCAAGGACCTATGGTATAAGATGCCCATAAGCAATTGTAGAACACAAATGACATCTGAACTAGATACTGGTCGGTATAATCTCTACGTTGATCAGCTGAGTCCTATCTTCAGATGATATTGTAATCTAACAAGATGCACATATTTAATTTCAATTTGCCTACTGGTAATTGAGACCATATCCGTGCTTGGAGAAATGATAGTACAAATTGTTTGGTCAAAAATAAAGAAAAGTCATTCTAAGAAAGGGGAAAAAAAATAAAATTGTCTGGTCATACCATCAGTTAGGTCTCAGGATTGTGGGTTGATGCCATTGAACTGATCTTAATCATACACCCAAATATAAGTAGTCAAATTTTAATGTTACTAGGTTAAGTACGAGATCTATCTGCTGGAACTCAAAATAGAAAAAGTAAGATTGTTGTTCTCGTAGTGTGCAGTACAACAATTTGTGGTGTGAACTTAGATAAGCAAATACTTAAATTAAATTTCTGATTACAATAATTGAAAGAGACTACTCTTTAGTTCAGGGATCCAACATACGTTTTATTATTTGACTATGAAAATGACACCTTACAACAATTAACTTTCATGTTACTGGAAAATTAACAAAACAACATATGATTAGCCCTTTATAATAATAATATTACCCCTGTTTCCGTAATAGATTCCCCTAACGCTAGACTGATAATAAGAACTCCTCTATCTGCCGCACAAGGGCTCCCAAGGCTCCCTTCCTCTTGTTAGGGTGGATTGTTTGGCTTGAGCTTCTTTCTTCCATTTTCAGTGGAAGGCGGAGAAAAGAGAGGGAGAAAAGGAGAGAAATACCCTACACCCCTAAGCCAATCTCTACTTCTACATTTCTTTTACATCTTTTTTACTTTGAAGATTAAACTTCTCTTACTTTTGTACCCTAACTGGTAATAAGAGTGAAGGTGTTTTAATTATTCCTCAGGGAAGGATTTCTTGCATTGGTTTTGTATTTGTATTGTATTGCAATGGAATTATCTTACCCTTCTTGTTCGTCTATAGCAATGAATTGTGAGTAGTTCGGTTATACTCTTTAGTAAAGGGTGAAGAAATTTATACAATACTTCTCCACGAGGATCAGGACCATTATTTGATTAGTATTAGTTCATACATACACAACCAGATTAAAGAAACAACAAGAACACGAGGGACAATACTAAAAATAACACAGAATTTATAAAAAATTTCTAAAAATTCTCGAAGGGGCAGCATATGCTATGGAAGATGCCTGACCTCCATTTTCATTATTACCTATATTTATGCAATGTATTAGTTACCACTTCAAAATTGCCTTGTCTTTTCAGAATACAAGTTCTGTTTGACCGGAAACAACAAAAAGCAAGGAGAAGACCCCAGGAGCTTACATAAACATGTACATCAAGACAAGTATGAGAGTAAGAGATTTGCAACTAATGTCAGAAGGGAGTGAGAACAAATTTTTAAACAAAAAAAAAAAGTTTCTAGCCCTACTCATATCCTCACAAACTAGAACACAAGCCTAAGCTTGTACTTTCAGCTGGTATGTCTTCCACCTGAGGACTGGAAAATAGAATCGGGCAATTTCAAGTCTCTTGGATGTGAATTTGTGTAGTTGTAGAGCTCATTAACCCGCCTCTCACCACAACTACAGTTTCTTTTTGTGCTATTACTACGTCCTATAATCACCTAAAAATTCTCACAGAATTCCATCACTTACATTAGCTTTTTCAAGTTTCTCCCACCAAAAAATTCCCAATATATTTCCCATTCCAAACAATTGTCCAACTCCCACCCTAATGCTGCACTAGAAAGCCTGGAAGGTCGTTAACAACAATAGATTCTCCTTAATCTTGACATCTGTTGTTTCCTTCTTCAAATAAATATTGCACATTGCCACAAAATTATAACTTTTCGGCAGCCACCATTGAAGACAACTTTTTTTTTTTACAGCTAATAAAACAAGTAAACAGAAAGGCGATCACATTTTGAACCTAAATTTTATCTTTTATTATCCTCCTACATTTCCCCCAAAAAGCAATTCAGTTCAACAAAGCCAGCTTTGGATTTTAAGCACAGTGGAGCAACCCAATTACAGAAAATTTTGAAACTACAATTTATCACATTACAATGACAACAATAAGGGATAAAATCAAAACCTCCAGATAATGCAAGGTAGAGACCCTAAATTCGTTCTACATTCACATGAACAAAACTGGCCTTGTCTACAAAATTGAAAGGAAAAAAAAACCCACTTCACATATAAAGAAGTATGTATAAACTTATATATGGGAGAAAGAATCAATAGGAATTGTCATATAATAGAACTAGACATAATAGAACTGCAAAGTAGAGGTAGAACAGTAGTACCATAGATGGAGAAAGGATCGTCCTTCATGATTTTAGAAGGTGGCCTCTCCAATTCCAAAATTTCCATGGATCTAGACGATGATGGTCTCACCCTCCCAAACATTCTCTCTCTCTCTCTCTCTCTCTCGCTCTTGAAGTTTCTCAGATAAGGAAATAGCAAATGAGATTTTTGAAACCGTGGATCTTTGACGCGGCAAGTGACCCAAAAACAGAAAAAAATAGCGGGAACCAAGTGCGTTTGTCTGGTAGTACTTGGGAGTTGGGCCCATACATAGAAATAAGTCTCTAAATCATGTTGGGTGTGGCGAGTTTTAGTGAATTTATATCAAAAAAATATCTTAAGTATATCCGATTCGTTTATTAATTCGTGTTTAACGAATTGTGTTATATTGAGTTCGTGTCATGTATGAACCGTATATAACTGATGAAAAATACTATTTGGACTTAATTTAGGGACCTTAGAACAACTCCAAAATGAGTTGTCATTTTAAGGTGTCAAATCACTCATTTGCAACCTTAAATAGTGTTTTGTCATCCCTGAATTATAAATCTACTTCAATAGCAAGTGTCAAAATGGAGTGTTATTTTCATATTTTTATTCATTAATCTATATAAATCGTTGGATCTATATTCATCTAACGGATCTATATTCATCAACTCATTTTCAACCTCTTCTTTTCTCTTTCTAGAGTTGCCAAAAATGTCACCCCAAGAGCTTTGATGTCATTTTCCAACTCTTGATGCCACCCTCCTTGGAGTGACAAATTTTGAATTTAGGGTGACATATGAGATTACCACCCTTGATGTCACTCCCCCTTTGAGTTGATCTTATTTAAGGACCTAATGATGTACAATTATTAGATTGATTGTGGACTTTATTTAACATTGAAATTCATAACTAATCCAATTGTTATATTAAAACCACATCATTAGGTCTCTAAATAAAGTCTCCAAATAAAGTTCTTATAACATTGCTCATATCTGATATATAAAGAAGAAGCGCTAAGTCTAAAAAAATTGTCAAGGTTTCAATTCAAGAAATCTAAATTTACAGTACGTTCCTATTTGTACTAGACTCACTAATTATGGATATTTTTTTTGTTGCAAGACACAAACATAAGACAAAGTCTAGTGTAAGCATTGAAACACGAGGAAACCTTCATGTAATTACTGAAATGATTGTTTATGTTACAAGATACAATTTAGGGAGAGTCCAGTATAATTTAAGAAAACACCAACAGCTGCTTTACTCTGTCTTAATTAACAGTATGGAAAAAAGCAAGCATATGATATTATCATAATATGCAGTAAATCAATAGAATATACACACGTATAAAAATAAATATTGTATTTTACAACACAATTATATATTTACTTTCACTTTTTTTGCTCAATTTTGGAGGGAGAAATTTCGATAGAATGTAAAAAAAATATATTCCCTCCACGTAAACTTCTCTCCTACTCCTTCCATCGTCCAACTCCTTCTATCATTCTACTTTTCTACCATACCAAACGAAACATTTAGAGTCGTCGTAATCTGTAAAGTTCACAGTCAAATTCAAGAGACTCTAAAAAAACCCACAACCACCACAAAGCATTCCAATTAAGGTTATCATCCGATAAATTAATATCCTAAAATGCATATAAAAAACACATCCATGTCGAGTCACACCTAGCCCTCTTCAGAAGCCAATTACTATCTCCAAAATAACTTTTGAAGAAAACCGCGGCTACGTCTTCTATTCTTCAGATCCTCATCTGAAACAGAAACATTTGAGTATATTTAATAACTAAAAACCTGTAATGGACTAAAGACCATTTATCATGGAGTTATTCCAATTTCAGCACATATTCATCCCTTCAAGATGGAGTTGTTGCAAAACAAAGATAAAAAGAATAGAAAAAACTGGATTTATAGTAAAATGTGAACAAAAACTGAAAGCATGCCAAAATCACAAGGATTCTCTCCAAACATGTTTGCACTAGGCGAAAGGGACACATCCCTCAAGCAGATACACCAAACCAAGCGAGCACACACAAAAACAAGCACGTGCACACAAACAAATTAGACTAGTTTCAAAAGGCAAGTGAAATCGGGTACTTCCATTTCTATTGGATGTCCAACTGTCAACCTTAAATGCAATGAGTTCAGAAGAGTCGGTCACCTTTTAGTTTTCCAGCAAAATACAAAGCTTCTTCAGCAATTGGTCTCCATTGCTCTGCGCATGAGTAGTTGATTCCAAGGCCAACACTAAGTCCTCTCAACAGATGTACCGTGCGAAGCACAGAAAACAGTTCCTCTGGAAATGCCTATTATCAATGGATGACAATAGCAAAATCAAATTGTGATTTTAAGTCCAAGCACACACTTCACTTATTGCAATATACAACAAAAAAAGAAATATAGTATCATATGGAAATAACAAATGTACCAGATACAGAATCACATATGTAATATATATGGAACCAGCTTCCATTTGGCAATGGTATGAGAAGGTACTTGAAAAATCATATTATTGAGGGCTGGAAAATGTTGGGAACTAAATTCCCTTTTAACAATAGCTCATTATATAAGCAACAATGATCATCATGTGCTTATGAAGTATTGTCGAACCACAAGCAAAATGTTAGATTGTGGAAACTTCTAGATCAATCAATGATCTTAAAGAAATTAACGCATACCTGAACAGCAATTTTTTTAATTGAAGATTCATCTGAAAAAGGTTGCAACATGGTTACACCAGGTGGTAGCTTCGTATCAAACATTGTCTGTGCCAATCTGAGCATTTCCTTTTGTTCATCCTCACAGTTGCTTAAGGTAGTTATGCCAAGCTCCCTGATGTTTGGGGGAAAGGGAAAGAAATGAAAAGAAAAAAGTACAGAAACAGAAAGAGGAGTAAGTAAGAAACAAAGTTACTAATCGTAATCGGACCCAATAAGACTGTGCTCCCTCCCACTCCCGCTCACCTTCGGCTCCCTAATCAGGAATTAGCCTAACGGCGGAGCTCTTGCTGCACTCAACTAATAATTGATGTGTGTGTGTGTGTGTGTGCAAACAGAGTAGTGTATAGGATTCTTGGAAATGGTATCTTCTTCTTTTTTTCCTTCTTTTTCCAACTTTCCATATTCGTAATCCAGAAACTCAGAATATAGAAGCCCACCATTTACCAGACATAGATGCCCTTCTCTCTTTGGAGAAACAAAAATAACAGAATAAACAAGGAATTCATAGGCAAACTTCAGTACCTGTAGCTCTCTGATGCCCTTACAGGATCATTATCAGCGATAGCAAGAACTAGATTAGCATATCCCAGCCTCAATTCTTCAGGGAGATCCTTCACTTGTCCGTAGTCGAGCAAAGCAACCTAAATATAAGCAAATTAATAGTACTCCATTAAAAGTATATGAGTTGCATATTGAGCATGCCGATAAATGATACAGAGTGCATCATGACCCAGGATAAGAGACGGGTAGGATGGCAGCATCATATTAGGGTAGGAAGTTTTAGATAACCACTTGCCTCTGAACCTTTACAGATCAGAATATTTCCAGGATGGGGATCTGCATGAAAGAAACCACTCCTCAGTATCATTTGTCCATATGCAAGCGTCAAACTTTTAAGTATGTTCCTGCATGAAGAGATAAGAAAGAGAGTTACGCTTTTCGTCTGCTCAATTACTCTGTCAGAAAAACCGAAGAATGACTACGGACAAAAAGATCAGGGGACCTTCAAGAGTCAAGACTAACCAGTTAGAACTATATAAGGCAAACTTAACATCACATGGAGTATTAAACCAAAGAATTATTTATTTCCAGAACCAAAAAGTCCAGACAATCAGAAGCCCCTTGACAATAACCTAACAGTACATATTGAAATGCATTCATGTAAGGATTTTCTGTGGTCACTGGGGCTTAGCATGTAATTTGGTTAGCAAACGTAGATCCTAAAATATTGTCCAGGCATTACTCTCAGAGATGGTTGATAAAGCATGCACATGTTACTCAACTCAACTCAACCAAACCTTGTCCCAACAATTTTGGGGTCCGCTACATGAATCTTGTTTCACCATCATAAAAAAAGCAAATATTGTTGAGGGAAAATCTACAAGGGTCCATTTCTTGGCTTGCAAAGGAATCCTCTAACAGTTGAATTACCAACAAATAATTTACATTCAAAAGAGAAATCAGAAGTTCGAACTTAACCTACGTGACTACCCATCTTTTAGATTCTTATATTGACAATCTAGAAGACTTCATATTGGGGAAAACTGCCCCAATATTCTGTTGGAAAGATTAATTGATCCAATCCAATGTGATTCAGCAAGCTTGTACGAGTTATCACAAGAAACGTAACTGAGGTCATTGAATTCATCACAATGACCATCATACTGATCCTCATTAGCCCTAAGGTAGCAATTAGCAACCATCATCTGATGAAGTTGCTTCCTAACACAGCCCAAGGAAGAAAATCCAAAGGAGATTTGCTTTCAAGGACAAGAAAGAAGACAAAAAGAAGTTGATTAATGGTAGGGACGAGATTCAGCACAGAAATTACCTTTTCTAGTAAAAACGGAATCAATTACATGTTTCCAGATAGTCCGGAAGAGAGAAAGAAACATGCAGATAAAGGGAGGGGAGGGGGGGGGGAGCAACCAATGAGCAACAAAAGACTTCATACTCTCTGGATAATCTAGGGTCTTACTGCTTTGCTGCTGCTGCTATCTTACCGCCAGGATTTATGCCTCTTTTTGCTATTTCGTCTCCAAGCTTCAGGATTGGGATTCCATCAATGTATTCCATCACTAAGACCCTCCTACCCCAGACAATGGAAAAATTAGCTATCAGAAGTAGATAAATGCAGTTACAAAATCAGCAATATAGTGGGACAAAAGTCTACGAGGAAAGCCCACAAACTTAGCTTATTGGTAGGGCAAAAAAAGTTATATTTACAGCAATCAATCTTGTTGTTGAAGAAAATAAAATTAGAAAGCTATGATGACAATAATAAATGATGGAAGTTAGGTATAGGTAGGGGAAAATGTATTGTGTCTTGAGGCAAGTCTTAATTGCATGGGTGAAAGAAGGTTAAAAATATGACAGAATATCAAGTGGGGACTTGAGAAGTGAAATTTAATATTGAAACTGAATCAACGAGATACAATAGGGCCTCACTGGTCTACATAAGAAATGAATGTTTGTCCCTCGTTCATTCTGAAATTTTTTCTTCAATTTTTTTTTTTTTTTTTTTGGACAAGTAAAATGGAAGCACAGTGCACGAGGTTGTAGCCACCGAGGGTCGGGGAATTTCAGATGTATGCAACTTTACCCCAACATGCAGAGAGACCATTTTCACTTTTTTTTGACAAGTCACTCTGCAATAATTCAAAATGACTTTCAACCCATCTGTATGCTGTGCTTTATTTCAACCTTTTTGGTCAGCAAAATAAAGTTTGTGTGTCTAATGTCTATAAATGGATTAATTAACCAGACAAAATATGAGAACATATATATTCTTCTTCCTGATGATATTCGTATCCTTCCAACGTTTCTTGATCGACTCATATACGGTAGGTATACCAACAGACCCACCATACTCTAACTTCAGAGAGTTACTTCTATTGGACTTTCCACATGCCACAGGGAACTAATTGAAGTGGTATAAGCACTAATGTGATTACTCATCTTGTTATTAGCTCTGCCAACAACATCAAAATAGCTTTCAGAAGGGCACTTATGACAGCAATCGCAATGTTTGTATTGTTGGCAACCTAGGCTAGATAAAACAAGACCAAACTGGGACCCAAGACTGACTGACAATCACGAGTCTAATGGCGTATCATATGCTAAGCTTCAAGACACGTCTTAGATTCAATATTTCATACAAATAGCTATCACAACAATCCAACCAGCAGAAAGTCAAAGATAGAAAAACATCCAACAAAACAAAAGAACTGATAAATATTTGATTAAATCAAGCCACCAAAGAAAGCAAACAAATGACATTGGCTTTTACTAAAGGAAATGCTCAGCTACATTTACACATTTGTTCCACTGTTTAATACTTACACAATATGCTCTACTGTACAGATATCAATCAGTCCCAACTCTCAAATGATCAAAATAGCTCAAAGAATTCAAATTATACTCAGATTTGCAAATCCCAGCTAGAAAATCGTACTGCAGCACCACATACCTAGTGACCAAATCCCGCATTACACGTGGAACGGTAACAGAAGCCTTTTTGTTATTCTCATACAGAAAACGATGAATTCTTTCCATAGCAATAGCCTCCCTCTCAAAGTCGAATTCATAACCAATCTTGAACCAAATAAATGAAATCAAATTATAAACCATTGCAGAGTTGACAAAGCAAAAAGAATGTTTTTGTCCACTAAACATGTGAAATAAATTAGTTCATGGCATATTTTAGCAACAAAAGGCTTTGAAGATGCAATGATTTAGTATGTCAGGAAATGGATTTGGATATAGAAGAAAACTCAATCCAGTATAAAACCACAGGCCCCACTACCATCACCAATGCTGCCAGTACCACTAGAAAAATACTTTCCTCGCTTTTTGGAAGATATATAAGCAGTTGTTTCAGCTCTAAAAAGGAAGAAAAGCGATTCCAAAATGCAAATAGGTTCAATAAATGCCAATATTTTGAGAAGACGCTCAAAAAGGAGAAACAAAAAAACTAGATCATAGATGCATCTATTAACTAGAATAAAATGAAACAGGAATTGTAGATTTAATAATACGAAAACAGAGTAGCTGAAATTCAGTCATTATAAATGTTGAAAACTCAAAGTATAAGCTATCAACTCTCCGCTTTAGGTGATGTTTAGACAGTGTTATAATGTTCAGAAAAAACAGTGTACTAATCATCTGAGTCACTACAAAATGAGAACTTATGTCTAACCACATCCATTCTGAATTTGGTTTTTAGCTGCCACAGAGTAACTGGCATGCATGAATCCTGATTTTAAATCAAGATGTACATCAAATGTTCTGAGTTCAGGCTAAGAGCTAGATGTACATCATGTGTTTGCAAATCAAATGTTGCAATGTTACAAACCTATGGCTCGTCCAACTGATCAATTGTATAAAATAGCTTAAACAAGTTCCAAAAACACAAGATTAGGAGATGCATTGTTAACTTTGGAAAGAGGAAAAAGAGATGATAACAGAAAATGTTATATAACAATTCTTGATTCTAACTTTACTAATTGAATTTCTGAATTTCAATATCCTCTACTTTCCCTATTCATCTATACATCATTACTCAAAGACCGGATTAAACAAATTAAGAAGTCAACACTGAAGCACTTAGTACATCATAAGAGAAGCATTAATTTAAGTCTGATGGATCTAGTATGATGAATTTATGATACCAAATCAACAACTATCCCCAGGTGTACTAATGATTTCTTTGGTAAGGAACAATTATTCTCAGGTTAGTATGAAGCTACCTACATCATGTGCACGCTGTTGACACAACACAATAGCTAGAATGACATTGCAGAAATAATGTGCACCTGTTTCTCCATTTCTTTAGTTATAGAGTATAAATCAAACTTGATATCTGTCTTTTGCATGTATAATGCAAAAGCTTGCAAGTTGTGGATATCTGTCATCATCAAATTCTGAACCCCAGGATGTTGCACCTATAGTACACATGAATATTAGGATGTCACAAGCTTATCGTGGCTGCAAAGAAGATGTGCAAGTTACCTTACCTTGACAACAACATCACGCTGACCACCTCTCAGTCTTGCTCGGTGAACCTAACCCAAATGATATGGAAGTTATAACTCCTTGTGAACACATAATGCAATGTTCAGCTGATTAGGAAAAGGAACACCCAAAAACTCTAACACAGAAAATGACTTCAATGTTTAGAATAAAATTCAGTCAATAGGGAGAGCATTTATTTGAACTATTTAACTGTCAAAATAAAGATACTCAAGTTTCTACCCATCGATCACGAGCAATAAAAACACGAAGAACCTTCCCCCAACCCAAACACAAAAAGTGGGTTTTATCTCCTTTATATGACTCCGAATTCGTTTTGATTTTTGAATAACACAGCCCGTTTTATCAACGTGGATCAGGTCCATGATGAAATAGACTCGAACAGGTCATCCTAGGCATGTGTTTATATAAACCGATAAATGATTAGTAATATTGCCTTTGTCTCGATGAACTGATATAGTACAGTAATTTTGCCATTGTATCAAGGATAGGTTTTAAACTTAATAGGAATTAGGATAAAGTAGAAACAGTATTAATAGTCATTATCCTGAAGAATAAATAAAGTGACCAGCCAATATTATGGAAAAACCAATTAAAGTCTAATATTTGAAACCCTTTTCGGGAACAAGTTTTCATGTGAAATTTGTGCTCAAGTCAATCTCCTGATTTTTATTGACTCAAGGCTTTTGGATTTTTTTCGCTTATTGGGAAATCAACCAACATCCATTGTTTTATGTTCACAGCCAAACTTTTGGCCAGACCTACCTCCTGACATTGATTTTAAAAACTCCTACTTCTGCCATTTTCCAATGGTAGGCATGTTTAGTCGTCCAGTGTCCCGCATCAATATTTCAAGCGGTTGACACCAAAAGGATCACTTGTCATAATTGTCTTGTTTTAAGAAGTACTTTTGTATACACGGCAGATTTTTTTTTCCTTCAATTTTATGTCTTGTTCGATGACATCGTACTTTTGCAGGCACCTCTTTGTTCCGCTGCATTGAGCTTTGTAGAAATTTCGTCTTTTTATTTTTGGTCATCATAGAAATTGTGTTATTGAGCATGTTCCTAGACAATGTTTCACCATTACCTATCAATGTTTATACACACAAACAAGAGGCTTATAAAACGAAATGGTCTCGCAAGATTATTGCTAGAAATATCCACTTTTTAACTTCAAATTTCTTAGAGCTTCTGGCCCAGTGTATCAACCCTGAAGGAAATCGAACATGGTATCAACATTTTAACTTCTATCGTATCCTCAAAATTCAATGCAGTGGAATTCTCAGATACTCCAAGCTCGGATTCAGTATTCTGACCATGTTTCTAACCCAATTTGGCATAAATAGAGGTACCTGTGCAATTGAAGCAGAACCAAGAGGAGTCGGATCAAATCTTTCAAACAATTCATCAACGCTCCGACCCAACTCCTTTTCCAGCAAAAGTTGCACAAGCCCATAATGGGTTGCAGGGGCTTGATCACACAGTGTAACAAGTCTTCGCACCCATGCAGCTGGGGCCAAGTCAGGCTTCCCAATTATTTGGGCAACCTAAACCAAACCACATCCAACAAAATAAATAAATTCCTCTCCATCACACATAGCATACACCATATACAAATTACAACTACCATAATCCAAATTCCTCAAAAACCCAATTCAAATTGTCAAAAAACAAACGAATACCACCAATCAAACCCAATTAAGAGCCCACGGATGATCAAGAGCACCAAAGCAAAAAAAATATTGATGTAAAAGAGGGGAATCAATCAATACCTTGAGAAAAAACCCACCAAGGTCAGAGCACATATTGTAGATTTTCTCAGCCGCAACCTCATGTTGTCTCTCCCACATTGCCTCCTGCTTTTGCACATCCTTCTCGAAACTCACTCGAAGTTGAAACACCTAAAAATCCACAAAAGTTCCAAACAACAATGTCGAAATCCACTGCAATTGTAATGGCATATCTATGTAAAATACTAACTAATTCATAAATAAATTACATAAACATATGAAAAGCGAGACCTTGTAACCGGTGTAGATGTCAGCTGCTCGGACCCAGAACTGAAAGGAGCGTTGCCAAGGCCTGAAGTGGGTGGAGAGCTTTTCTTGAATTTTTTTAGGATCAACGGGAAGCATTTTTTTTCTGGGTTTTGGTGCTTTATTTTTTCATGACTATATAATTATAAAGTATAACTCAATAGAACTACCGTACTGTTCTATAGACAGTGTTCTATTTGTTGTTTGTGAAGCTGTGGCGGAGAAAACAGAGAGAGTTGTGGGTTATGTGCGGATTGCGAAGTATTGGAGCTCACTGCTGTAAGCAACAACTGAAGGGGATGTTTATGAAGGCGTTGCACGCCACAGAAAATTGGAAGTGAAGGAGCACCCTTGCCTTGGGATAGTGAATCACTTTTCCTCTTCCATGTCCTTTTTACTTTGGGTTTTTTGCACGCTGAAATTGTGTACTTTCGATGTATGTTAAAAATATGGGAGAACTATATTCAGACTCCCTAAAATTTGTCATTTAACCACTCAGATCCCTTAATATTTAAAATATTATACACAAACTTCTTGAGGTTTATACGCGCGTAATACTTAAACCCTGTCAATGTCCATTTGTATATTCATTAATAAATTATATCCAGATCCCCTGAAATTTGTAGGCATGTAATATTTAGAACTCTCAAGTTTAAAATGATATACTTAGATCAAAAATACTCCAATCAAAAATAAAATATCAAATATTTTAAATTTTACAACCAAAATTCATGTTCTATTATGACATTTATTGAAATAAAATTAAAAATAAAAATCTATTTTTTTTAAAAAAAATTATAATTAGTATACAATTATATTATCTATTATAATTTAATTTTCGTTTAAACGACCAAATTAAACTACCAAATTACCCAAATTAGAGTTAGAATATATTATGTCTATTACAGTTTGACCCTTTATTTAATTTTTTATTTTATTTTAATAGATAGTATACTTGTATACTAATTATGATTTTTAAGAAAAATTAAAATTTTGTTTTGATTTTATTTCAATAAATGATATAATAGGACATGAATTT
The DNA here is from genome assembly GCA_951799425.1 of Ilex aquifolium. Taxonomy (NCBI): domain Eukaryota; kingdom Viridiplantae; phylum Streptophyta; class Magnoliopsida; order Aquifoliales; family Aquifoliaceae; genus Ilex; species Ilex aquifolium. Next base: position 25,621,073 of record OX637404.1, on the reverse strand, counting down.
TGGTTATAAAATTTAAAATATTTGATATTCTATTTTTTATTAGAATATTTTTGGTCTAAATATAATATTTTAAATTTGAGGGGTTTAAGTATTATACACTTATAAACTTTAGGGAATCTAAGTATAATTTATTAATAGATATACTGAAGTGTTATACGCGTATAACCTTTGGGGATTTTTATGTAATATTTCAAATATCAAGAAATCTAAATAATTAAATGAGCTCCAATTATAATTCTCCCCCCTTTACTTTTTACATGTTATTCTCTTCTTCTTCTTTTTTTTGACCTTTTTCTTTTTCTTTTTCTTTTTCATTTTCATTTTTGATATTTCCAAGTATTGCCACCTATGGTAATTTTAGGGGACAAAATACTTGCCCAAGAAATGATATTTTAAGGAAAGTTGCTTTGAAATCAGCGATTAACCGATAAAAAAAAATAAATCAAAATTAGCATAGCGTGGTTGGTTTATGATTAGAGTCCGAGATCAAATTGGGTTAATTTTATATTGATTTTTTTTTTATGCTAAACATTATTCATTTTAAAAAAACCCTTCTTATTTCAATTTCAGCTCTTTCAAATTACAAAATCTTTAAACCGAGTTATCATGGTTCGCAAAGGCGCTCTTTATTTAAAACCCTCCACGCAGAGATCAAAATATTATTTTGAAATAGTTTAAATGGCCGAAACGTTTCTATTTTTGAGGAGATCGAAACGAATCAATAATTGAATTGAAATTCTAATATTCCTAGAATGTTTCGAGATATTTTAGCATGTATCCACTAATGTTTCAGAATATTTCAAGGTGTTTTAAAATGTTTAGATATATGTAGACCAATGCTTTAAAATATTTTAAAAACAAAATTTTAAAATCTATTACCCGTTTCCACTCAAATGAGTAATGCTATTTGGACCTAAAAATCTGACCTAATTTGCTGACATAAAGATGTGATTTCATATGAATTATTGGATCAACACTAAGTTTCAATGTTTAATGGGACCTACAGTCAATCCAAAAGTCACAATGAATTAGGTCAGTAAATTAGGTCAAATTTTTATATCTAAATAGTGTTACTCTTACGAGACTATCTTGTTTCTTGGGCCCGTTTGGTAACACTGTGTTTGTGTTTTTTTCTGTTTTTGTTTTCATTTTTTGCTAAAAAAAAAAACAAAAACGCGTTTGGAGTGTGTTTTTATTTTTTTTTTGGTTGGTCAGTTTTGTAAACAACCCCAAATTTTAAAAACATCAAAAGAGGTGCTTTTGAAAACACGGCAAAACGGAAACACGCGCGCCCCTTTAAACCATTTAATGAGGTCTAGCCATCGAACTCCATTAGCAGCAAAAAAAGGATTTTTTTTCATTCCCACTATAAAAGCATTTTTTTTACCCCTTTTTGCTCCTGTCGTTCATCTCTCTCACTCTCACACTCTCTCGTTCATCTCTCTCACTAGGCAGCGACAAAAGCACACACACACTCTCTCTCTCTCTCTCTCTCTCTCTCTCTCTCTCTCTCTCTCTCTCGCCCTTCGGTGGGTTTCAGTGGTGGCGGGGGTAGATTGGGGGTGGGCTTCGGTGGGTTTCAGTGGTGGAGGTGGGGGTAGGGGTGGGGGTGGGGTTTCGGTGGTGGTGGGGCTGGATTGGGGGGTGGGTTTCGGTGGTTGTGGCAATGGATTGGGGGTGGGTTTTCGGTGGGTTTCAGTGGTGGATGTGGGGGTAGGGGTGGGGGTGGGGTTTCGGTGGTTGTGGGGCTGGATTGGAGGGTGGGTTTCGGTGGTTGTGGCAGTGGATTGGGGGTGGGTTTTCGGTGGGTTTTAGTGGTGGAGGTGGGGGTAGGGGTGGGGGTGGGGTTTCGGTGGTGGTGGGGATGGATTGGGGGGTGGGTTTCGATGGTTGTGGCAGTGGATTGGGGGTGGGTTTTCGATTGGTTTCAGTGGTGGAGGTGGGGGTAGGGGTGGGGGTGGTGTTTCGGTGGTTGTGGCAGTGGATTGGGGGTGGGTTTTCGGTTGGTTTCAGTGGTGGAGGTGGGGGTAGGGGTGGGGGTGGTGTTTCGGTGGTGGTGGGGCTGGATTGGGGGAGGGTTTCAGTGGGTTTCAGTGATGGGGTGTAGTGGGGTTGGGTGGTGGGTTTCCATAGTGGTGGTGGCAGCGTGGTCAGTGGTGTTGATTGGTAGGTTTGGGTGGTGAATTTTTGGTATAATACCAAACAAGTTTTTTATTTTTGATTTCACAATTTTTAAAATATAAATGACTACCAAATATGTTTTATATTTTTAATTTTTATCACACAAAAAACAAAATTTTGTTCTGTTTTTTTAAAGAAAAAAAACATAAAAACAAAAACGTTACCAAACGCACCCTTAGATAACTGAAACAAAATGCGCCGAAATAATTTTTTTATCCTTGACTTCCACCCGGGTTTGAGTCCTAGGGTTGGCATGGACAACACTCCCCTGCCTAGCCCCAAGCTAGAGTAGATTAAAGATTTCCAAGTCCGAAAGAAGGAATGTAGATTCTTGTAAAGGAGAATAATTTTCTACGTCTATATCTTCTTTTTTCGGAAATATATTTATTTAATTACCGGAAAAAAAAAAAAAAAAACCTCCTATATGTGACAAGCACAGAACAACCACCACAATTGTCACCTCGCAGGCATGCACTTCTCATGCTGCAGTGATCCCATACGTATTCTCCAAATCAAGTTAGCCCATGCTTCACGGCAGGATGTCATATTAGAGATATGGACTTGAATACACTTGCCCAAAAAAAAAATTTTGAATACCAATTAAAAAAAACTCAGTATCATACCTCCAAAATTTATTATTTGAAAATGTGTTTTTATAATTTTTATGGATTATTTTACAACTAAAAAATTTATTATTTTTGTGAATGATTTATTGCTTTTTTGGGTGTTTTTATCATTTTTTTTGACACAAAAAATTATCAAGGTGATTTATCACTTTTGTGAATTTTTTTATTACTGTTGTTGTAATTATTTTTATCACTTTTTTAAGTACCACGATAATGATAAAAATACCCAAAATATAGTAAATTTTGGTATGATACAAAAAATTTGTTTTTCAATACCATAGTGAAGTAGAGATATATCACTTTCAAAGCTATTTGTGGACCCTTTTAAGAAACTGCAAGGATCCTTCTAATATCCTGTGATGAATCATGCAAAAAGGACTTGTAGAGTTGTCCCATTTTGTAGCTAAGGTGATAGATAGATATAAAGCTAAAATGTCATGTAGCAACAAAAAAGTATATAAACATGAACCCAAGTGGATGGCACATATGGCTAGCATCCACTTCACTCTTGGAGGTTCTGAGTTCGAGTTTCTGCAATCCTCTCGAAATTGATCTTCATAATTCAAAAAAATGATGAAATTGACGAGGAAGCAATCGGTGCACAAGGCCATCAATCTTTATTTTTGTGAAAATAGGGGGACAATTCATGTAACAGTCCTCAAGTGGTTCGAAAATGAATATTAAAGAAGACCATGTACATGGCTCGATGTTTTAGTTTTTTGCAGCTTGCTATATTGAGATTTTTGACACAAGTAATCAACACAAGACTATCAGTTGACAGTCTGCAGCCTTTATGTTACTTATCTGCATTACTCACATAATCTAACTGATAGTCATGGTTGAGTTTGAGACAAGTTTTTTGGTTTATGAGCTTCAAGGACATATTGTCAATGTTATATCCATAAATAGCAGGTACGTATGATCTGCCTGTGAAGTGAGGCCAATATTCATCTCAGAAAAATGTCATGGAGTCACATTCACATTTCAAGAATCCAAGCCAAGAGTCAAAAACCACTTTATGAACCTTGTCAGCATTTGTATAGTTGTGCCTTGTCTCAATCAAGGTCAGCGATAGGGAAGTTCTACGTCGAAAAATTCCCAGTTATCATCTTCTTCATCTTTCTTCTTTTTCTTAGAGGCTTCCTTTTCATCCTGTTGCTGAGCTTTTACTTGTGGGCGTCTGATTATGAAAGGAAAGAAATGATATAACATGCACGACGTCAAGACCAAAAGAAAAAATATTCATCATGACTGATATTGGATGTCAGCTTTCTAATTGGCAGGGAAAAAAAAGAAACATAAGTGAAAGATCAGCACAGGAAAAACATCATGGACAACTGCGAATAAGCAGAGGTGTAATATACACTGAAATTTGCTAATTTTACTAGAGTATTATGAGATGTGAATTTCAGGGAACAATAAAAAATTCTAAATGCTACATTTGTTCAAATTGTTGAAGTGATTTCCCCTGTGGAGCCCTGCTATCTGCAGTAAGGCAGAAAACATGTTTTGACAGGAAGAAGGTGCCAGGTTCACGATCAAAAACCACTGGTGTATGGCAACTGGCAAGAAAGGTGGTTGCTGGCCCTGCCATATTAAATTCGAGATGCTTCTGTCAGCAGTAGAGAAAATCCCATATTGATAGAATCGAAGGTGAGTTATTTTTTTCAGTGGATGAGGCTGAGGCCAGGGATGGATTCAATCAAATTCGCCCACGGGTGGCCTTAATTTTTGAAAAAATCTTTGGGGAGGGAGAGGAGGGCTTATATAGTTTGAGAGTATTCATGGCTAATAAGTAATAACACTATGATAGGAGGGATGTTCCAAAAGAGGGGCAATAGATCACCCCTCCTCCCTTTTCCCCACCCAAAAGATCCATCATTGACTGAGACCACCAAAAACTATTTCCCGGGCAATAGGCGAGGATTTTATGTCTTGCAGTCATTATTGGAAGCCACTAATTTGTGCATGTGAAGTGTGGCTATTGCTAAGCACTGCCTTTTTGGCCAAGTCAGAAGTGGCAAAAACTAGCATCTCGCTACATCGCTCCAACCAGGTTGTGGGAAGGAAAATGGAGTATCTACACTTGTTAATGTATTTCAATGCACCTATATGCAAGGTCAAAACCGGAAAGTTCATCGCTAAAAAGGATGATTAAGGTTGTTTGGCCAGGTTACAACTTCAATGGTAGTCACCTTTCACTTGCATGGATTGGGAAGAGACAGAAGGATTACTTATATTAGCTTGATTCCATTTTAACAGCGTGACAGTTTGATGTGAATCTTGTGATCAAGTGAGTACAGATGGATATTTAGGGCGGATAGTCATGTTAGGTAGGTATTTGAGACTTATGCTTCTCAAACACTAAAGGCTTTTACTTCCTATCAACATCCATAATAATCTTCACTTTTGAACACATATTTAATTGTCCTCAGATACTGCTAAAGAAATGTTTGATGTGCCATCACGGTTTCTTTTTTTGGGGGGGGAGGGGGGACCCTATATTTGAACTACTAAGGCAGAGGTAACACAGAGGCAAATCTAGTCGGTCTATAGCCTATATCATAGCAAAGAGTTATCTCACATCCAATATACGAATAAGAAAATTATGATCTCAAACAAACTTGTAAAAATTCACCATATATATCATCATATGCTTGCTTAAAAAAGAAAAGGACAATTCATATGAGGTGTCATCTCCATAATCATATTCAAATTTATCATAATATGTCATATTGGTTTCTTATGTTCATAACGTGTTCTATTCGTTTCCCATGTCTATTACTATAGCTTATGGTTTGCAAAAGTCACAGTGTAATCAAGTTCATTATGAGCTGAAGACATATTCAAGTGGGGAAATTAGTCCTCCTTGATTGGCAATTGGGTTTGTTGATTAATCTCCGAATGAAAGCGTTCCACATTCCTCCCTTGACATGGGTTGCTCATTCACGACTTGGTTCGATGAACTTCAATTGCCACAAATTCTTTGACATTCGATTATTACAAACTCAACTATACAATTATTGTTAATGATCAATCACCATAGAGCTCTTCGCGGTCCATTATTTCACATAGATTCCATTCTAAAGTTTAAATCAGCTCATAATCGATCATTTTTACAAGAACTATTCTGAGAGAAAGACCCAAAACAAGTCCACAACACCATCCAAAACCCCAGAATTACAAAATTAACCAACAATGAGATAAATAAAATTAATCTCCAACGCATATCCAAAACATCACAAATCACAACTCATACTGATGTAAAACCACAAGTGTAAGGACAGAATATATGTGGCTCTAACCTTTTGCGGTTACGTTTGGAAGCTTCACGAGCCTTCCTTTTCTTCTTCTCCTGGGTGGTCTCAAAGAACCTCCGACGCTTGCTTTCTTGGATGATACCAGCCCTGAAAACTTGCTGACGGAACCGTTTGAGTAGCTCCTCCTCGGGCTCGTCTTCCTTCACTATGATCTGAACATTGTATGCCGATTTGAAGAAGAGGGTGTTCGAATATGCAAGCGATGGGCACAGCACTGACACCAAATCAGAAGATAAAGAAGAGTGAGGAGATTCTTTCGGAATCACAGGAAGTAACCCATCTCTGGTTTTGATTGTCTGGGACAGTGGGGCAGTTGGTCGTGGGTCTGGTGGCAATGATGAAAGAGAGAGGAGAGAGAAAGAGGAGAGAGGGAGGGTGAGTTGGGATGGTGGGGATATGGTGGGGAGGGTGTTTGGAGGAGAGATAAAGGAAAAGGAGAGAGGGTTGCAGAGAGATGAGCACACGGCCATTGATGGATCTGGTGGTTACTTCTGGGTTTTGAAGAAAGGTTCTTGCAGGGTTTTTCGTTTGCTTTTTTTGTTAACTTTCGCTTTTCTAGTTTTATTCTTCAATCTGTCTTGTTTTTCTCTTTTTTTTTTTCCCTCCTTTTTTTCAATTTAAAGACAATTATTTATTTATTTATTTTTTATCAAATCTAAAGACAGTTGAAAGTTCAAATTCGGGAATTAATTTATTGAAATATGGGAGCTATAAGTTTTGATCAAATTGCTGGCTTTTTTGATTTTGTTCTACCTCTATCATAATTTTTAGCTTTAACTTTAAATTCTTTGTGGTTTATACGAAAATTTGTTTTTTTTTTTAATTTAATGGTTAGAGTATTCGAACTAATTTGTGCACACCTCATTAATCGCTTTCCGATCCGATCAAAAACAGATCATCCATACCAAAATTAGAATTCCTCATCACCTAACTCTAAGAGATTGTCAAGATTCGAATTCAAAACGTTTGAGTTTACAACTTATATTTGTTACCACTTAAACAATACCTTAGCGTTAAAAAATTTCTTGTTGACCACGTTCTTTTCAATGTAAAAATATTCCCCAAAATAGACATCCAATGAAAATCCTTAAGGCCTGTTTGGTATGATTTTTGGGAGGGGTTTGGATTGACTTGTCCAAACCCTTTCAAACCCAAAGATGGAATTCAATATTTAATGTTGTTCATACCTGATAAGGATAGAATTCTGGACATAGGCCGTCATGGCAGCAAAGCCCAGTACACCCTGAAAGTCCAGAATGTGGGTTTGTTAGCCCAAAGAAAATACCCCCAACCAACCCACATCGAAAGCAGAGGTCCAAGGGACCAAAGTCCGAAGGGTCCGAAGAACCAGCAGTTCGGCCCTGGTCCAAATCCACACCCTTGACCTAAGATGAACCCTGTTGCGCCATGTGTTCCAGGGACAGGGGGGACCATCTTTGATACCTCAGAGTTACACCCTGCAAAAGACAAAAGGAAGTGGTGCTGAACAAACCAGGGAGTTGTGGGCACAGTAACACAAGCAGACAGGAGAGCTTGCAGGGCAAGGACGAAAGGTCCCCACAAGATCAGGAAAAAGAGGTAGAAGAAATGGCAAGAAACTCTAGGAAGACGAACCATATAAATAGAACAGTAGAAGCAGGGAAGAGGAATCCACTCCCTGATCTTCTTCTGGGCCTTCTCTCCCGTTTTCACACTTTCCATCCTCGGATATTCGCGAAAGAAAGACATTTATATTTTGTAACGGCTCAGTGTCTGTAACTCACCTATTATCATCTGAGATCAATATACTGCACCAAGGAGTAAGAGTCTCAATTACAGTGGATATAGCCCAAGTCCATCGGCAAGGGTGAACCATTTACATTCCGTGTCTTCCGTTTTCGTTAAATTAGTTTCCTCAAACCAATTCTTAAAACCCAACAGCAGGTCCCAGGTTGGGTTTGGGCGATTATTTCCGAGACATCATCAATACCCATGTTTGGTATGCGCATAAATATATGATTATTATGAAAATATATTTATATATAAATGACTATTGTGCCCCTTAACCAATTTAATTCAAACTCATGTTTGTTTACTTACATTTTCATGTGTCCTTATGGTTTAAATATATGATTAAATTTTTTTTCCTAACTTATGACAAAAAACCATGAATGTTGATAAAATACAACTATTATTCATAACCATAATAAAGCGCAATAAATTTTGATGTGTGAATAGGGTAATATGGGATATATAAGATATATGAGAGGTATAAATGTCATTTAAATGTTAAACTCATTAATCTATATATGAAACCCACCTCCCATGAGTTTCATAAAACCCATGAACTTAAATTTCATAAACGGACCTAAATCGGACTGGGTTTCAAATCCTGGGCTAGAGGGTTATTTGCCAAACATGAGTTTGAGGGAGTTTATTCCCCAACCCATGTTCCAAAACCTCGCCAAACCCACATACCAAACAGGCCTAAGAGGCTGTTTTGCAAACACTTTTTTGAGTTACAAAATATGAGTTTAGATCATGATTTCATTGGACAAAAGTTTCAAACATTAATTATAAGACATTGTACAAATATAACAGCATCAAAAAATTACAGTACAACCATTAAACAAGGATATTTTTCGAAATGAAAAATCATTTACACAGCCTCTAATTGCAATGCAAGCTACGAATATATATAATTACCCACAAATCATACACATTGATTTTATGTGACCAGTGTACTCAAACTCGAGACAAACTGAACTCTGTCTCATCCCTTGTTGGATCACTGAATTCACTATAATGCCATGCTAGTGAACAACCAAAAACTGTTTCTATCTTTAATAGGAGGTTTGGATTACAGGCCTTCGGAAGCTACTACGTCCAAATGTACAGAAAATGTAGCATGCTTGGATTAGAGACTTCAATAGCTTTTAGTTAATGAAAATATTTACGGAAGAATAAAGAGACTGATCAAAAATACAAATTCAATGTTCTTCAAAAGCTTCAAAACAAACATAACTGCACCACTGCACCCCTGTACAATAACCCTTCTTACCACCTTTTTTTGTATGGTAAAGCTGGACTTCACAATTGATATCATAATTGGGGCTCGATTTGCAGGTGTTTGGAAGTGGCATGCTACTATGAATGCATTGGACTGTACAACAGGCTTACCAGAAGTAGGATCTACCAAATTCAATATTCCACAATTGAGTGCGGGATTTTGATTGTACCCTTCGGAAGATTTGAAGGGAGAGCAACACTCTTAAACTTGGATGCGCTTTCTGCTGATTCTATTGCTCAAGAAGCTTGCAGGGCCATCTCAGCATGGAGTTGGAGACATGTCATAGCCATCTGAGGTGCAAAATGAATTAGTAGGTCATGTGGGCTGTAGAAAGTTCAAACAAATTTTCAGAAATATAGACCAAGGATGCAAAGAAAAAGCATCAAGTACAGGGAAGAGAAAGCCTCTACTCATCCACATACAAGGGAACTGGTTGAAAGATTTTAGCATAAACCTAATTTAGTATCAGTCCAACAAAAATAGGATACACACAACAAACAACATATAGAATTGCAGTGTAGCCAAAACATAATCTTCAGATAGCCGACTTGCACTGGCAAAGCGTAAATTAAGAGATGGACGCAGCCACCAAGTTAGCAAAAGATGACGAGAAGTCATCCAACATGGTACTGCAAAAAGCAATAAAGAACCGAGAATCCATCCATATTGCTGAAGTGCAAGAAAAGATGCATGAGACCTAACAAAGCATATGACCCCAAAACAGAAACAAGAGGCATAGGGTGCTGCAAAGTTTAAATATTTGACAGCCTTTCTTGTAACCTTATTGTTCTGTTTTTGTCTGCGAGAACACACACACACACAAATATCGACCAAGCGACAGAGAGATAAAAAAGAAATAAAATTGATTCCTCTTTGCTATTGACTTGTTTATATTGAGGTAACATGAAACTGGTACTAGAAAATGTTGCTCTTGGATAAACTGACGGGTTTTATTGGTAAACAAGTGCTGTTGTGAACTGCCCTTTCTTTCCTATAAGAAAGCAAAAGCTATAATTGAGAAAGAAAGTAAAAGGAGGAAAAGAAGAAACCTTCTAAAAGTTACAAATCACAAGAAAGAAATAGATCATCAGCAACCATCAAACCACGTGAATACATTGGATAGATCTGTTTAGGCAGCATAAAAACAACATGGAAATCCTCTTATGGCAAGGAACACCTGTTACTCTGTTAGCCAGAAACTCGAGTTCCCATTTGCACCTTGAGGCACAAAACAAGCTTTCATTGATGGCAAGGCAAAAAGAAGTTGCCTAATATCACCAAGCCATTCGTATATTGATGATGCAACCAGCAAGAAGCAATTTCGTCTAAAAAAGAATCACCCCGGGTTATGAGGAATTTGATAAAGGACCAACGACGATGAAAGAGGAAGAGTGGGAGCTAATTCCGAATGATTGTGAGAAAATGATGCGCTTATAGTTTAATCGAACACATGGCCTAATTATGTGGAGCAAAAAGAACGTAAAACTTTTATGTAAGTTGCCATTAAGTCGTCAATGGAATTTACACAAAGCACCTGGTACATTCTAGTACATCATCTACAAGTTCAAACTTCAAAGAATACAGCTTATGCATTATCACCAACAAGCAAGAAACAAAATGTATGATGGGGAAACAATATAAACACAAAATATGTGTTTTCAACTAAGCTCACGATTTCTTGCTTACCGTGTAGCACTCTCTATCCGTGTCTGATTCTGCGACATGGAGGGCCCACATGCGAATCCACTCAAGTCCTTTTGAAATTTCAAATTTTCCTTCAACCAGGGCAGATGCTATATAAGAGGGATGAAGGGCCACTAGTATGCAAGAAGCTGCAAAAAGAACAGATCTTCTAACATATGCTTCGACATGATGGGAAATCTCCCTGCACGGCAACAAGGGCACAAGGCTCAATGACAACATCCAAAAAACTTAAAAAAAGGCTCAGTGACAAACAAATGATATCTACCCATAGGCAAACCAGCAATGACACAACAAGGCAGGATTGACATGCTATGTGATACACTTTATTTATTTAATACATCTTTTAGGTAGTATATTCCTCATGAGCCAGGTCAAAGGGTTGGTTGCACCTGCCAACGGACATGAGCAATCAATCCACAAGAACAACATTTAGGAAATCAAAGCGCATAACCTTCAGTACCTGGAGCTTAACATATCCAGAAGGGGGGATACCAAAGCAGATGCTTCTGGATGCATGGATGCACATCTTATACAAACACCAAGCATATAGATAAGTTTCCCCAGTACAATAAAGTCCCTACCAAGCAAGTCAACCCCATGCCATTTCTTATCAAATCCCTGCATGGCTGGAAGCATAAATGCTGCAGCATACTGGGGAAACTGATTCTGGGACCATTCCAGCTGATTTTCCTGTATGTTTGCTGATCGGAGGCTCCATCGGCGTGTCTTCCCTCTCTTGACCTGACTTGGTTTAGTGGGAAGTTCTCTTTCGTAAGAGTAAGACCAGTTCAATGGAGTTCCTGATCCTGAAACCTCTTTCCAGGAACCTGCTCCAGAAGGCCCTGTAGTACTAGGCATAAACCACGGTTGAGTTTCTGAAATAGTTGAAATGAGAGCCCTTGGCGGAGTTTTTGGTTTAACGGATCTTGCATCAGTAAGTTCCTGAGCAGCATTGGTCATGACATCAAGAATCATTATCCGTTGGCTGACATCAACATTAGGTGAATATAGTAATTTGTTTAGAGTATCAAGGGAGTCAAAGGGACACGTGACAATCAATGCCACCAGTGCCTTTTGCCTTTTCTCTTCGGCTGATTCTTCTTCCCCTTCTATAGTCAAATCAGAGCAACGAACCTGCACGAGAGTTCTGACCAAATCACCTGCTACATATCTAAGTTCATCTGGGGAGGCTCGAACAAGCTTTTCAGCAACATCAAGGGCTCTTTCAACCTGAAAGATAAGATAGGTGTGATTAACTTGTGCAGGGGGAATCTTCTTTTACCAACTTCTCAAGTAATAGCCCCAACGAAATCTGATGTTTACTGAACATAAAAATGGCAGCTTGCTGAGGATAGACGAATTAATAAGGGATAATGGCTTCTATGTGGGAGAATTAAGCATCCAAACCACCTGTACTAGATAAGTGCAACCATCTATTTTACTGACTTTTTGCAGAACTAGGGTATCGATTACGAGATTGTCTGTCATCTAATGTAAATTTTCAATTCCGAGTGCTAACAAATGAATTTGTGATTTCACAGGAAAATGAAACGAGTAAGTTAGAAATTTACTGTCAAAAGAACCTTGGGAAGAAGGAAGATCAATGAATATGAACAACTTACACCATCTGCATCATCGGATTTTCTTATTGCTCCAACAACATCAACCAAATGTGAGAATTTTCTTTTCAAATCTGCGTCATCATCTGATAAGTCATATGGCTGTAAAGAAGAGTCACTCGAGGTTTCAGAAGTCTCACTTGCATCCTCATCATATTCGTCATCAGAAACAGACTCAGTATTCAATGTTGCCAGATCAATAATCTCATCTGGATCAATCAACTTAAATTCAGACAGTTTCTTATTTTTACCCTTCAAATCCTTGTCCACACCAGCCGCATTGTTAAATTTCTTATCAGATATCATCATAGAGTGCCCTTTGTCTTCATTACCCTTTTCTGTGCTATGGGACAAAGCAAGCCTTCCTTTCTCAGGAGTTGGTAACCCAAACTCCCAGTCAATGGTCTCCTCGCTGCAGATATCATCAAGATACAAAGGATTCTTTGGGTCAATTACTTTAGAAAATACTAAAGCAATACTGCTAGCCATTTTCCGGACCAAATAGACAGGGCTCTCGAGCCTACCTGCCAGCCATCAGGAAAAGATGTAAAAAGATCGATAATAGTCAGTCACTCAGACAGCAAGATAATCTACAATAGCAAGGGAACAAGATTCTACAGCTAACTCCTTGAAGGATTGACTGCATTGCATCCTTGGTTCTGTCCAAATCTTCTTTCGACATCTTCTCCAGGGAAAGCCCTACAGCTGCGGTTATGTCTGGATTATATAAAGAGTATACAAAAGCATTGAAGTAAAAAAATGGAAGAAAAAAGTGAAGCATGGTCCAAATCTCTGCAACGCTCATCAAAAGAAAATGTTGCACAGTTTCCTCCTTTGCAACAGGTTAAACAAAAAACAAAATCGATTGCCGTGATATACTACGAATATCACAGGTCTTGTTCCTTCTAATCATAGACCCTATCTCCAAAATCTAATGGGTACTTTTGAGTTATGAATCTGAAAGGTTAAACGTAAGAAAGGATACAAGTTTGCTGCTCAATTGGTGCTGATTGCACAAATTCTCGTCTGGACCATACTGCCAAAAGCCCTTGCACTGTATGCAAAAGACCATGTGAATTATGACCTTTTGTAAGCAGAGTAGTACCGGGAGGGCACTCAAGAACAGAAAATTGAAGGATCCATCTCAGACAACAGACAGGGAACACTTTCCAGAGTAAAAATTTTTCAACAAACATGGACCTGAAAAGGGAAAAAAGTTGAGAATCAAAACCTGGCATGGTAAAAGATAAGCTGAACATGTTTATGATGGTGGTAATGAAGCCCCTTTCCATTGTAAAAATAAGGACATGCTAACCCAACAGTCTATTTGACCAGGCACTGCTATGAACCACACTCCCAAGAAGGTGACGTTTCGTGTAGGACCCTGACACTCCTTGGACGCGTGTCCGATACGCTTTTATTCATGTCCATTTAGTATAAAATTTTAATTTCAAACAAGTTTCCAACACTTCTTTAGTTGCACGTCCAACACTTTTTTAGACCATGTCTACTATAAACAATAAACATGTGTTTCCATGTAATTAAAAAAAAAACTTAAAAAGAGAAAATAAAATTAACAAGACTAGATATGTTAAAATCGTACTCAAAATCTGTACTACTTATTTTATCTCTAATTATTACTATAAAGTCAATTATATCCCACATATCCTTATCAATATCATTTTTTTTCCTTCTATGTCCTTAGCCTATAAATTTCATTTGAAACAAACTACTTATACCAAATAGCATTAAATCTCTAGCCGTTCACTTATTTTTATAGCGTTAGATCTTTAATTACAATTGTAACTCTAAGAACTCCAATCATTATATAATACACGTACATAAATAGCATGATCCAGAATTTTATTAACATGTAGTTGCCAAATTGGATTCTACGGTCAAACATATGTCATATTTTATTTTTTGGTATGCAACAATATTATAATATTAATGCAAACAATAATATTACAATCTAATCAATCTCTTTGTTAATAAAATATAATAAATCTATAATATAATTAAATGTTCAAAACTTCAAATATTCAAGAGCGACAATTTTTATGCTCCACTACAACCAACAAAAGAAATGTCTAAAGGGACCAAAGAGATACCTAAAAAAATGACATATTGGGTACTCCAAGAGGGGTAGAATAGATCAATAATTAGATTTAGCAATAATTAAAATAAGAATTAATTATTCAACATATAATTTATTATTCAATTTAATTACAAATACAAGTTATTTTTTTTTTTAAATATTATTTAAATATATTCACGTACAACACACGTTGTGCATATAATAATAAACGCAAAAAATTCATAAAAGTTTTAAAACGAGGAACTGAAAACATGAGAACAAACATTTAAATTATATATGTTGGGCACACGTCTACAAATAAATTGATGATTATTGATTATTATGATGCCTTAGTCTAAAAATTTACACTAGAAAGTACTAAATTTTTTAATGAATAGCATATCATTATCACTAAATTTGCAATAAATTGTATAATATTTTGTATATAAACCACAACCATCTGTAGTGTGTCTCTGGTTTGTCTGCTGATGCATGGAGAGTTTGGTTGGGTGGCCTGGGTCCAGAGACTTTTGCCATTATTTGAAGAAAGAAACAACCTTGAGATTTGATAAATCCATCACTTTCATGTGCAGGAACGAATTTACGAACTTACTTTTTTATTGCTAATACTCGCATAGCTACTTGAGTCTAGATTTTAGTATCTCGGAGTTACCAAATAATGAATCTTGCTTCATTGAAATTGGTATTTCAGTTCTAATACCACCAGTTAATTACAAGTTATAACTCAATCAGACATCACATGTTGTAAATGCACCCACTCCCCATACACAGGGGGAGAGAGAGAGAGAGAGAGAGAGAGAGAGAGAGAGAGAGAGAGAGAGAGAGAGAGAGAAGAAATGCATGTGTTGAAAAACCTGATTGATGTCTGATGCTCATAAACCCTATGAAACAATATCCAAAGAATCCAGTATGCTTCGACATCACTTGCATTTAGAGTGGCTAGCTGATGCAGTAGCTGTTCAGACATCCTTTCTATGGCATAGAGGTCTTTAATTGCCACCAACATGTTGAACCAAAACCGGAGACCAGGCCTTGACTCAAATGCTTCACTAACCGCCAAGTCACTTGTGGGCAATAAGAAGTTCCGAACCTGCTGAAGAATCTGTGTGATCACTTCACTTAACAGCACATCTGCAAAAAGGAAGTTGTTAAGCTATTCACATTCTATGTTAATATGCTTGACAGGATGAAGGAAATCTATTGTATCTTACTCTAAAAACAACAAAAACTGTTGTCTAGGAGTATTTTGTCAGGCTGGATTTCAACAGGTCAGGAAACCAGACTCATAACATCTGTTAGTCTACAGCGAGTCCTCATTAAATGTAAAAAACATTTTAAAGACTTATGGACACCACAGAAACACACAAGTGCCCACACAGAAGCAAACAGTTTTTGAGAAAATTTTGAAGGTCCAAATGATAATGGTGACAACAAAAAGAAGCATATGTTGAGATGGTATGCAATCCCATTACCTGCAGACCCTCGACGACAAATGCGAGCAAATACTTCCCCAACAAATGAGATAAAACCATCCACACCACCTTTATTGACCATGGCTGCTTCATGACATAAGTTCCTGTCCCATTCTTCTGCTCCAGCAAGAAGGTGTATGGTAATCTGCTTGAAGAAGAAACTGAAGAGCTCTGGTAAAGAATAGACAATACCCCAAAAGGTATAACTGATTATGATGCAGATATACACCAGCACAGGTCTTGTTAGTATCAATTCCAAATGCGTCGGAGGTTCGAAACCTGAGAAATGGACCTCCTCCATCACTCGTTAACTGCATTAGCTACTTTTGTTTTCTGGCCATATCATGGCAAGAAAGTGGCTTTTGTGCTCATTTTAGTACAAATTGGAATAGGTAAACATGTTCAAATGCAGCATCAAATATTAACTCGGGAAAGCACCTAACTGATGTTGACTGCGTTTTAAGTCTGAGAAACATTGCACACACACTTGCGCACTACCACTTACAACCAATTTTTAGCACAAGAAATAATTGAGGATACTGTGATGAAAGTGACGTTGGGGCTCCCACTCGTGCTTTGTCAGGAATGGATGTAACAAATTGTGCCATCCTTGAGATATCTGGCTGGATCTGTTTATTACTAATATCTTCAAAGTGGCTAAACCCAACAAGTTCGCTGGCCATGCGTACTATTCCGTCATTTTCAAGCAAGCAAAGTACAAGTAACCTGTCAAAAACCTCAAAAAATGTGTTAACCAATATAATATTTGCTGGCTATACAAACTGTAGCCAAACATGGTTACAGCAGTATCATTGAATGTCTTGATTGCTTCAATTTTATATTACAGAGCCTGGCCAGTGGGCATCAGTTGCATGCTTGGAGAAAAATGGAGACTGGTTCACTGGACATGCTGTTAAAGAACACTGCCAAGGGAAGGCGCCAAGCCAGGGTAGGGGGAGAGAGCTTGTATATCACATGAAGCAAAAGACTGACTCAACAGATTAAGTACTTCGTTGTTAGATAGTTTGTGCCAATACCAGATGACACACATTGCATCCGAAAGGAAAAATAAGATACAACTTGAGTCTACAATTTCACTTGAAGCCTATCATACATGAAATTCAAAGTCAATTTTTATACCAGACCATATTTTCTCTTTGAAGATCAGTCCATATAAACAAAACCATATTGAGGTGCGAAACCAAATCATATACATCCATGACAATGAGCAGAAAAATTGCAGCTTTGTTAATAACGCAGTGCCATTCTTCACAAAAATAATGATATTGAAACAATTGTGCTTTCACATGCTAAATGAAAATAACAATGTCACTTACAGTTAATAATCTGCAAAAAATAGTCATGTATGTCTATAAGTGTGCTTTACTTAAAAACATAGAAATATCAAATATATATACATGTGTGTGTGTGTGTGTGCACGCGCACCCAAAAATTGTGGGTCAGTGTCACTATTTCCCACCAAATGAGGTGCAGCATGAACAGAAGACCCCGATCCTCAAATACAATGAACTGGGGATAGAGAAAGCAGACTTTACAAGTTTAGCATGTGATGTAGTATAATTTTTACCTCTCAGCATTTGAACAGACAGGACTAATCTCATGTCTGCCATTTCCTTTCTGTTGCAGACAAGAAACTAAAGTCTGTACAACCTCGGTAACACGCCCACGGACAAAGAACACATCATAAACATGTTTCCTCGTAGAAATGGGGAAACAAGCTAGCCAATTGGAAACAACATCTGCAAGTAATTTGTTCTTATTAGAAACGATGGACATGCATACCATGACTGTCAAATCTCCAAATATGCAAAGTCTCAAGACCCCAAGTACTAGAAAAGCAAGAGAACCCATCCCAATCTTCTGAAACAAGTAATTATAAAGTCAACTAATCCCAAGGTTTAACTTGTATGAATAAACTATTAAAGCAAAGGCACTTCCCTTATAATTTTTAGAAACAACGTGGCTACGATAGGCACATTTATGGGGCAGCTTTCTCTTTTATTGTCTTTTGGCCACATCTCTCTCTCTTTCAAAAAGCCTATATCAACAGATGAATTTGTATGACCAAACAATTACAAAATTTGCATGACCACTCGAGTGAAAGGCCATTGTCTAATGCAGTGCCAAAAAGTATTGGAACCTCTAGGCAGCCCACCAATGGTTAACTAGGTATCCCATCCACACACAGAAATTATTAAAGATTTCTGAACTGCCTTTCTTTTATCCAATGTAAGATAAAACAAAAAGCTTTTAACAGCCCAAAACAACTCGAGCAGTCTTTCATAGTCTGAATCTTAGTTGACTAGTTGAAACAAATATCAGAACGACCATGAAAATGAGGCTACTTAACTTCATACAGAGAAATAAAAGACCAATGCTTTCACCCATAGAAAACAAGATCAATACACATAGACACAAAAGTAATCTCCAATGATGTTGATCAAGTTACCATGTAACAAAACTCTCGCCAGGGTCGGAAATGAAGCGCCTCCATAGAACACCTGCCACCAATTACTCCTTTCGTCCGTAGAAGGCACTTCAGCACCCAGTACCTTATTCAACCAAAACCCTAATATAGTTTTCAAATTTCGTAGACCCAAAGTATGTATAGATGATTTTGAACATCAAAATTACAAGAATTTACACATACACACCTCATCTCTGTACTTCTCATCGATGCTACCTACAATCCCAACCACCAATTCATCAACACTAAGCATAGAATAAAAAACAAACACCAAAAGATTATTTCTCTTCTTTTCCCTCTGTTTTCTCCGGAAACAAACAGGGTTTATGGTAAGAAAAAAGTAATTGAATCTTAGTGTTGTCCTTCGGACTGACCTGAGAGGGCATGTGAATCGATAGGGAAGAGGAGGACGGCAAGGGAGTGGAGGGCGCAGATGACTTGGTCGGCGTATCTTGCGTCGGTGACTAAGGTGATGACGTGTCCGACCTTCTCAAGTACTCTTGTCTCCAGTTCTCTCCTCTTTACTTCTTCACCTTCCATGGCTGTTTTCAGAGCTCTGGTTTGGAGTCCCGGTGAGAGGTTGCTCCTTCGAAAAAGTTACAATTTACGCGAGGGAATTTTCGATTACGTCCCTGAAGTTTTGTCATATAGCATTAACACCCTACTTGTTTGGAAAATACCCAACAACTCCCCCTGAAGTTTCCCTTTGCGGAAGACGTTATGAGATTGTTAATTCATTTATTTATTACCTGGCCAAATAATTAAAAGCACTTTTTCCCCTTTTATTATTTTTTTTCCTTTTTCCTATTACTTTTTCAAAAAAAAAAAAATTGTTTTCAAATATTGAAAATGAGAAAAAAAACCGGTCATTCACACATTGGGGTGCGATTAAATAATGTTATATCTATTCGCATGGTATTATTTTTGTGGTTTGTATTTAGAATAATCAATTTTAATATAATCAATCTTTAATTTTTTTTTGTCACAACAATCTATCGAATTAATTGAATCAATTATCCAAATGGTTAAAAAAAAAAAAGGTAAATATCAATAAAAAAATTCACTTCATCACATACCCTCTTATCTTTTAAATATTACAAACAAACCCCTTAAATTTTGTGTGGGTGTAACAGGCCTCTGTCATCACCAACACCCTTTAATATAACTATTAGAATTTAATGATATTATCGGGCATGTCAACAAGATTGTCCCATCGTTTGCTTGTCGTTGCACACCTACATAGTTACAAAACAACTTCTGCCCTACCTCACGCATATACACCCTGTAGCACAAAACCACACCCACCACTACCCTATACTGCAAAGCAACACACTTGTTAAAGCACATAACCACAATCCATCCACCATGTCAACCACACTGCACAACCACCACCTACCCCAAAGATCACAACCCCCACCACCACCACCACCACCACCACCACCACCCATAACCACCGAGTACAAACCTCCCTCTCCCTTTATTAATATATAGATCCATTAACATCGACAGGAAAGACAAGCACAAACATACATCTCCCACAATCAATATAGAAAAAAAAGAAAAAAAAAAGTGAAAGAACCTACTAACGAATGCATAATTTAAAAACTTATATGCACCCTCAATTATTCTCAACAGTGAGGTGACAAGGGTTATTGTCCAATAGTTCATAGCTACTGATGTTTTAAATCCTAAAGTACCACAAGTTCGGCTCCTAGAGGTAATTCTGTTTCCAGCTCCTTGGCACGCTTCCTTGCCACTTCAATTCCCGTTTCAAATCTTCCCAAATAATATGGTCGAGGATCAACAATCATCTTCTCAAGTGAAACAGCATTCCAAAGCAAGCATCTGGCAAGCTCACCATCAGTTTGATGCCCAGCAAACCCAACAAATTCCACAACCTTAAGGCAGTGATGAGGACATTGTGTGGACTTCCTTGCCTTCTTTGGACAGTAGGGTAGTAACCCTGTTGACTGCATAAAGATCGAAGTTAACTCATGACTGTCCATATCCAAGAATCGAGAATATTGATCTTACGTTACTAGTAAGAATTTACATACGAACCATCATATACGTATCCCACTCAAATACCATCTGCCACAAGAAAAACAGTATTCAGATCATTATCCGCTTTGGCAAGAAAACCGAGAAACTAAACCTAGATGACTAATAGGAAGCCCAGAAATCATCAGAGATACAATCAAAAATAAAGGAAGACAATGGACAAGAGCATTTGAAAGTCCTTTAAAAGAATGATAGCAAGAGTGGTGGCTATACCTGATAACTCAGATATCCACAGCTCCATTGTGCACTATTTATTATTTTTAAAGTAAATGAGAGTTATTTAATTGTAATCTTTGTAAAGGAAGAATGGTCACCTGTATTGATAATCTATGCAAACGAGGAGAAGCCTCTATCAAAGAAGTGAGGGAAAGGACGCTAGCATCGGGAAGTGAGTAAACCTTCATCTCCAAATGCTTGAGATTACTCAGTTGAAGACAATCATGGGGGAAATTCAAACTACCGTCAAAGTAAACAATGAAAATAGCAACTCATTGTTAGCCTTGATACAAAAAATAAAGAATAAAAAATAAACGTCAAAACTAAAAACATAAAGGAAGGAACAAAGGAAACAAACCTGAAATTTCTTTGCATAAGAAAAAAATATTCAAGGTCCAATCTAAGAGTCTCTAGCCGAGAAAGAACTAGCAAAAGCTGGCAAAATTCAAAGTTCATAAAATGTGTCTCTAGCTGAGAGTGATGCAATGAAAGCTGACATAATTCCAAAAGCAAGTATGCACAGTAATGTTTCCCCAAAGACATCTCAGAAAGACGGGGAACATTCTTGAAAGGCATACTTATATTTCTCCCATGGTAGGTAAACGACACAATATTTGGTGCTTGAATCTCGAGATGTTTTAACTCGTAACACTCATTAATCCCCAAGTACTTCAACTTGAGGGTAGTGCCAACAACTTTTAAACTAACCAGAGTGCCAGAGCCTCGCACACGTAAGTCTTCAAGCAAGGGACAATTGCACAAGAAGTATGAAAGAACTTCCTCAGTTACATTCACCGATTTCAACACAAGGGACGTTAGTGGAGCAAAGCTGGGAGAGAAAAGAGGTCGCGATGGAAACGTGTAATTATCACTGTAACTATTAATGAAATTAGTAAGTGCCCGATCAATTCCATTGAATGTTGACAAGTCCAACTCAAGCATTGCAACTCTCCTCATAATTGCGAAGTTAATCCATTTATCCAGAACAAGTCCATAACTTTCATTCAAATCAAAAGAAACTCGAAGTCCATCTAGGGTCCCAGCACGATGTGAACATAAGACTTCAAATACCCAATTTATATAACTAACCCTTTCTTCCTTAAGCCATTTACGTCCGTCTTTCAAGCCACGCAGTGTCTCCACACCATCAAAATCGAAAACACCGGTGGAATATTTCCACAGATTTTCCCATCCACGTGAAAGGACACTAGTTCTCGCAGCTTCTTTCAGTGTCAACCGGGATAAGATGGTCACAAGAATTTCACAAGGCAATCGACTCAGCCTATCCTCCTCATGATTGCACTTTTTAAGATACTGATTATTAAAACAGAGAATTAGAACCTTAACAAACCTTTGTTGTACAAAATTAGTATTTGTGCTAAAACTAAGAAAAAAAAATAATAAAATAACCAAAATTTACCTTATGTTGTGCAAAAGGAAAAGTGACAAGCGCCTTCTTCTCCATCTTACTGATAATATACAGTCGTTAATTTAACTTACAGATAAAAGCTGCATAAACATCAAATAGAAAAAATCACAAGCAAAAGTGACAGGATTGCGAGCGTTAAACTTCCAAAATCCAAGCTTTGAAGAAAAACATTAGAAAAAATCGATTATTTCACGAGATATGTGACAAGAAAATGGCAAAGGCGGACTCATAGTTTGGTTTATACATGACAAGAAGATGCAGTAATCAACAGAGGTGTTCAAATTTTTGATTACCCGCAAATTCCGACTTTACATTACCTTATCTTACCCTATTGATCCACTATCAGAAAGAATCGGGTAGGCTAATAAAAGATTTTTAGTATTCCGCAAAAAAATCGGATATATATATGCGGATATTTTTTATATAAACCGTTAGATTACGATCTAACGATCACCAAACAAAGATACTCAAAATTAATTATCTAAACCTACCAAATTTAGTTCTCAACTAAATAAGAAATGTCTATGACATATTAATTGTGATCTAGTCATATTAGGAAAGTTTATTTAGTTTTGTGAAACTTAATATTTTAACATTAATAAATAAATTTTTTGACCTTTTTTACATATGTCACGAGTTGACCCATTTTGTGGGTTCAATTAGGGTACATCAGTGTTGGGTAGGTTTTACTTAATCTTTACCTAAATGATCAGTTTGTCCTCTTTATTTTTCTCTCTTTAGCTTCTAATCAACCCAATTTATACTAAAAAGCTTGATAACGTTGATGTATCTAAGTGACAAAGTTAAATTAAAATTAGGCTTGCTTATCAGAATGCATTGCCACCATTCTTTTATTATGAAACCCAACATGAAATTGATTTGTTTATGCTCCAGTTCAAAATTTTTTTTAAAAAAAAATTTGATTTGTTCCTACTACAAATTGAACACATAAAAAATCTAAAACAGTAATCGAGAACTATCTTGTTATATAATAATCAAGTTAAAATTTTAAAAAAAATCCGACCCCCTACTTTTATTAACAGAAATGCATTACATCCTAAAACCTTATCAACATGCAGTAACAATGAAACAATTGAAGGGAAACATGAGAGAAGATGGGTTTGACTGCGGTATTTTTAGTTTTTGTTAACCCAAACAAGTATAATAAATTAGATGGGAAAAGCTAAAAATCATTCGGGTCATTGGGTCGATCCATTAATATTTAAGAGTAGTCAGTATTTTTTTTTTTTATATTAACCTTAAGACTTTCCTAACAGGACTAGATTACAATCAATATGTCATAGACATTTTCCTATTTAGTAAAGAATTAAATTTGATAGGTCTTGATAATTAATTTTAAGTATCTTTGTTTGGTGATTGTTAGATCGTAATCTAACGGTCTACATAAAAAGTATCCACTAGAGGCTACGGTGCAGAACTTCTATGATCGCGCTACTATATCTATATATGTATATATATATATATATATATATATATATATATATATATATATATATACATACCAACAAGGAAGGAGGATCGTTCTATGTACAAAATAAGAAAGGAAAGCTACAACAAGGGGGGAGGATCGTTCTATGTACAAAATAAGCAAGAAAAGTTTTTATTTAATACAGAAATATGTACAAGAGTGCACTTACAGAGGTGGTGTGGAAGGTGGAAAGTGGAAGATGGAGGTTTTATACAAGAGAGAAGGGTTCAAAGAGGGTGCAAGGAAGGAAGGAAGGAGGTGGTGAGATGTGGTCAAGATGCGGTGCTCCACAGGTCGGGCCTGCATCTCCTTATATAGAGCCGGACATGAAATTCGAATTTCAAACTAACATATACTATTCATAACTTTATATTGTACACAACTTTAATAATTTACATTGACGACAGTGCATACGTCAGCAATACTGTACAAGTACTGTACACTTTTACTATTTACAACTTTTATAGTGACGTCATGGCGTGCGTCACTTCTTCCGGGTCGGCTTTATCCGAAGATTCAGTTTTATCTGATCATCTCCTGTAAAGTAAATTATACAACATATTGTCGTTATCCTGGAAATTTATCTCTATATCTTCATTTAGCAAATTTTCATTAATAGAGATGTCACCTTTAAGAGGGGTATATCCCTGAGAATTCATAAAGTCTTCATCAGAGTCAATAGAGGTTTCCTATCTTCTTCCTCAACCTTTTCTTTCCCTTTGCCTTTTATGGCAACTGTTGGAGTATTAGCAAGGTCCATCTTCTTGGTTTTGCCCATACCAAATGTAGACATAACCTGAAGACGTCATTCCTCCATAACTTCTACTTTAAGCTGCTCATTATTTAAATAGAGTTTTTCTTTTTTAATTTATTCTTTAAGAACTTCAACAGGATTAAATCCAGTATTTATACTGGTAGTGGGAATTATAGAGTTTAAGGTGGAATGGTCATCTCCATCTTTTCCTATGTCTTTAAGACATTCTTCAATAATCTGACATTTAGAGTCAGTGGGATAATTATTCTAGTAACGAACATGATATTCCCTGATTAATCTGGGATGTCCGTTATGATTAAAATCACAAGCCAAAGTCTATGACCAAATCTATGGAACGAAGAATTCGATCGAAAAATTGATAATGAGTTTGGCTTCAATATCATTGTCCTTTAAGGACGGACTCTTGTCTTTATACAAGTCAAATAATTTTTTCATTTTTTCAGGATATATCATGTCAATAGCACCATGAGTTTCCCACCAATCATAAAACCAGTTAGGAATTTTCATACAGGTTTCAGTGAATTGGAAGAACCATGTATGCTTTAAATTTATTGCTTCATATAAGAAAGCATTATTCCAAGTATCAATATAATCAAAATAGTTATATTCTGTATATGGATAAATTCTTAGTGTTCTGGGGAGAGTAAGATTAAGACCCTAGTCTTTAGCAGATATTACTCTTAATATAAGGGCGTTACTATATTGAGGATCGGTACGATCTGAATTATAATTAAAAAACCTCTGGAACTTGACATAGTCAGTTTCAATCAGAATATTTTCATAATATTCTCTGTCTTTATTTCCAGAAAATAAGAAGGCTTGATCCAAAGTCATAAATCTTTTTGCAATATAATATGGATCGGTCATCCAATTTATATATTCATCATCAAGAGTCATTATACTGCTATAAGCAGACAGAGCGTTTAGCTCTGTATAGTTTAACTTTGGTTTGGCTATTAAAGTCTCTTTAATAGATTTTTTAGATCGAACGACAGTATAACTGTCATCATCTTTATCATCACTTTTATGTGAAGATTCTACATCACTTTTATGTGATGTTTCTTTAAGAAGTTGGTTATTAACAGCTTTAAGCTTTTGAGATTCAGTTAAAAGGGGATAATAAGCATTGACCTGGGCTCTGCCGCCAGGCCTTCCTCTACCGCAGTCTCGGCCACGGCTACTACTCTGGCCTCGATTTATGAGAACCCTGCAAAAATTTCCTAGTTAGAAAGTCGGGAAGAGAATTTAATTCACCTTTAACATATTCAATTTTAAAATCAAAGACTGATAAAATAGTCTGTCATCTTGCAAAAATTTGTTTAGAGGCAATATTCTTAACATCTTGTTCAAGAACATTCTTGGCAGAGTTACAATTAATTCTTAGTAAAAATTCTTGATTTAAGAGATCATCTTGAAATTTACTTATACATTTTACAATGGATCAAATTTCTTTTTTAATAATAGAATAATTTAATTGAGTAGATCCTCATTTACCAGAGATAAATCTAATAAGTAATTCTTTTTTAGTATTGATATCTTTTTGTTTAAGAATGCCTCCATATCATATATCTGAGGCATCAGTTTCAACAATTTTATATCATTCAGGTTTTACCAATGAAAGACATGGTAAATGCTTAGCTTTAAGCTTAATTTTCTTTACTGCTTCAGTATGAAGATATGTCCAAGGAGACGGATTCTTCTTAAGTCTAGAATTCAAAATAGTAGTATCTTTTGCAAGATTTTGATTAAAATCTGTTAAATAATTTAAACTTCCCAAAAACCTTTGTAATTAACTTTTATCTCTAATTTCATTTGGAAATTTGGATGCAAACTCAATACTTCTTTCGATTGGGACTATATTCTCTTGTTCAATATAATGTCCTAAAAATCTGACTTTTAATTGAAATAGTTTCATTTTTATAGCAAAAAGAACCAATCTATTTTGCTTAACAACATGAATGAATTTATTCAAATGTTTAAAATGTTGATCAATAGAATCAGAAAAGATTAGTATGTCATCAATATAAACTATGCAAAATGCATAATAAGGATTAAATATATCATTCATAATATTCTGAAATTCAGATGGAGCATTTTTAAGACCAAACGGTATAACATTCTATTCATAATGTCCAAAAGGTATTGTGAAAGCAGTCTTATACCTGTCTTCCTCAGCAATTTGGATCTGCTAATAATCTGACTTTAAGTCAAACTTATAAAATATCTTAGCATTATATAATCGAGATAATAAATCATTTTTATTGGGAATGGGATATCGAATCCATTGCAACACCTTATTTAAAGGTTTATAATTTATAACCAATCTAGGAACTCCTCATTTTTTTTTTGCAGCGTTGTTAACATAAAAAGCTGCACAGCTCAATGCGAATAGCTTTTTCGAATTAATGATTTTTCCATTAAAGAATCAATTTTTTGTTTACACAATTCCAAGGATTCTTTTTTCATTTGGGTTGGTCTAGTCTTAGTATGAATGTCCTTTTCATTAAATTCTTTAATATAAGGAAGAGTTACAATATGTTTTTTTCTATTCCAAAATGCAGTAGGAATAGTATCACATATTTCTATAGTTATTTTATTTTCAATTTCTTTTATTCTGTGTTTATATTCAGGAGAAGTAAGTTTATTAGATAAACTTAGAATTTTTATATCTTCTTTTAAAAAGTATAATTGATTTTCTTTATAAAACAAATTTTCTTGAGCAATGCTATTGGGACCTAATTTACTGACCTAATTCACTATGACATTTGAATTGACTGTGGGTTCCATCAAACATTGGAACTTGGTGTTAATCCAATGGTTCCAATAAAGCCACGTCATTAGGTCAGCAAATTATGTCAGATTTTTAGGTCCAAATAGCATTTTGTACCCGCGCGGCCCAAAATTTTATTTACGGGATTTAACCTTAAAAGACTTCTTTTGGAAAAAGAATGCTTTCCAAACTAGTCCTAAATCTCCTACTTATACATATGATTTATTTTAGTATAAATAAAGGCTCTCACCTATTGAGAGGGAATGATTATTTTCTTCCCATCTTTTTTTTTTTTTCTAGTTTTTGTTCTTTTTTTTTTTTCTAGTTTTTGTTCTTTTTTTTATGGCTTGCTAAAAGTCCAACTAAGGCTAGGGGAGATACTTTCAATAAAATACGGTATTTATTATTGATTCAAATTTTTTTTAATGCATGATTTATTCTTTCAATTTAATTCTTGTCTTCTAGTAAAGTTTTTGTTCTGTATAATTTCTTGATTTGTTGTGTCACGTACGTCGAATGCTTGAAATTCCATTCGAGTCAAATAACTAGTTATTTCATGATTGAATTAATTAATTAGAATTTCTCATAAGATAGTTGAATTATTATTTACAATAAAATAAGATTTACTTGTTAGAAAGCTTGATTTATCGTAGATTTCGAGCACACTGAATGCTTATAATCTACAATTAAATTCATATATTTATTCAGATAATTCATTAATTATAACTTTTGATGTTTTCATATTATCACTGCTAAATATTCCGATTGAGATCACTATTCAGCTGATTCTCAATTGAATTAAAAAATTGAATCATTAATAACTGTCATGTGAATTTGAAAGGATATCCCCAATACTTTATTATTTCAATTATTATTTTTAATCAAACAAATTTTGTTATTTTGAACAAACAAAAAATTTCTCTAAATAATTTTCAAAACAATTTCCTTTTATTTATTTTGTATCTCTTGTTTTCACAATTCCCTTATGGTTCGACCTCGAACTCCTGATAAATTTATTACTTCATACAACTTGCACTTGAGTGATCGATTTTAAAATTGTAGCATCCTCATTTCCATTTAAAACAAAGGGGTATTCATCTTATTTTCACACCCTTGTCCAAACACATACGCAGATAGTCTCTCTTCAACTATTGCTGACCCTTTTGAAAACGATAGGTTGGTCGCCTTTGAAACACAAATACATAATTTAAAGTATCACATGAACGAACTGGTTCAATCCGATTTTAAAAAGAGAATTTTGTTAAATACAAAAAACAAAAATGGAGACAAATTAATGGGTAACAAAAACATTTGGATTTCAGTTCAATCAGTTCCCAGCAAAATCTCATTTTTCACCTGGGAGACAGAAATGGGGATGTTAAAAAGACACACAGCCTTGCGTTAAAGTAATATAGTGGATTTTTTATTTTTTATTTTTTGTTTACCCAAGTCAGAACAGTGTCAGACCATTACAATTGCAATGTCAGTAATTCTCTAACAGAAGCAAATAAATTCAAATATTCAACCTCTCCCCCTTCCCACCAGGGAAAAAAACAAAAAGAAAGAAAAAGAAGAAAGACCATACTTGTGTCCTTTAGATCCATTATACCATCCTAGAATGGCAGGATGACAAGGTGTCATGACCCAAAAAATTATCATTTAAAAGCTTAACACAGCTTATTCTCTCAATCTCAGCACTCTATTCAACTAAATTCTTCTAGGGAAAATAGTCTATAGTTTACCAACTAAGACGGCTTTGTTTTTCGCCCTTGTCGTGTGATGCGCTTAAGTTCTTGGGTGCCTTTTCTCATTTCTCTGCAACATGTAGACAAACAAATATATGATATAAATCTGACTGACAGATGGGTGAAGCCAAAGAGTGTTATTCAAGAGACTAAAAATGGCACCTTTGGTACAAATAGACAATGGCATAGAAGATAGGGAGCAGCATCATGGTCAATATTGAAATAGCCAAGTAGAAAACGCTTGTATGCTTCTGCATAAATTGATGAATGGGAAAAATCCATCAATTGAACCAATGATAAAGTGAAAACTGAAAAGGATATCAAATCAAATGAAGCTGACATATCTAACATAGAGACTGGAGTACTGAGCAGCCAATATTTCACCATGTGGATTGTATTTATGTGACCCAAAGCTTAACAAAGTTCTGACTGTCCAACAGTACAAGTTAGCTCAATTGTCAAGGCTCACTAGAGCAGGTCATCAGGACAAGTTTTACTCCCAGAACTTCTCACAAGGCGCATTGCAAAGCACTTCAAAGTTCAGACACGTAACATCCACAAGAAGAAATCTCTCCAGTACCAATCAAGGCATTTGGATATGTACTCATAATAGTAATCTTGAGCTTTAGAAAGAGTATGCAAAATACTGGAAACAGAGAGAAGCCTTACCATGCCTCCCCTTGAAAAGGGTTTGCGGCCACCTGAGCAAGTGTGAGCATCACAGAATTGGCGCAAGAACAATTCTGCCAACGAAAAAATCAAAAGGTCATTTTTAGCTAAATACGGAAGAAGCATCATACTGGTGCCTATTTCAGGAATAAGTAGTACCGTGAAGGCGGTTTGCTGAGGAACCCTGATTAACAGGAAAACAGCTATCCGCAAGGCTCTGCAGACAAAATTTGGGTATAAATGAAGAAACGAAACTACTTAATCAGCAATAAGTGAAAAATAATAGTAAAAACAACCTCACACAAGTGGCGATTCCTTGCAGCAGCTGCAGGATTGCATTTGGATTTACCAGACCTAGACTCCATCACAAGATCACAATGCAATGCCCCACATAAATCTGCCAAGCACTTGCTGTGACTCTGAATTCATTGAAAGTTCATAAAAAGGATCAAACTCCTAATACAAAAGG
Organism: Ilex aquifolium; assembly: GCA_951799425.1. Classification (NCBI taxonomy): domain Eukaryota; kingdom Viridiplantae; phylum Streptophyta; class Magnoliopsida; order Aquifoliales; family Aquifoliaceae; genus Ilex; species Ilex aquifolium. The sequence continues at coordinate 25,590,893 of OX637404.1, read as the reverse complement.
AGAAAAGCAATTTAAAATAGAAACTTTGATCATCAAACAAATATCTCAAAGCATCAGGCAGTTAAATGTGAAAAAAACATCTGTTAGGTATGTGTGAAGCACAACACAAATATTGTTCGTCAAAAAGAAATCATCTTGTCAACCAGAAAGAAAGGACAAAACTTCCAACATGGCTTCTTTAGAAGAAACCAGGGAAAATGTTTTGGCAGAGTTTGATCTCACTGACAGTGCTAGCTCTCTTTCTAGAATTCTAATCATGATAACTATCCTTCATGAGAAAGATAGCTTATGTTAGTAAGCTGATATTTATACAATATGATATAACACTTTTCAGTATAATATAGTGAAAGTAACAATTAACAAACTTGTCGGGTTTTAGATTATGATGCTCTTTTTAAATTTTTTTTTTTTTTATCAATGGCAAATAGTCATGATAAAAAAATTGCATAATTTTTGGATATCATAGGGGATAATCATAAACTGAGTGTGAACTCCCTTAATTAACTAGCAATGATGCAAACACCAAACATTATCAGGTACAGTTGTGAATAAAAATATGGAAGTGGATTTAGCTTACAAATTTACAAATAAATTACGCAATGCTTGTAATAATTCTTTCTCACTTTTATTTGAAAATACATATATTGTGGAATCATGACATACTTCAGAAACTAAGACAATTTTTTTTATAGAAGAACTCAAGTTGAAGAAAAACAGCATGGACTCGGTTAGTAAAACACAATGACTACACGAACCCAAAAAAGAGAATACTACAGTTAATGATGTAAGGGACAAAAGGGATTTGTAGCGATGTCTATGGCATAAGAATGGTGGATATGACGGTGTAACTAGACTCTGAAATCTGTGATAAAAACGATGAAACAAGGTCCACATACAACATTCAGAAGATTGTAGTGTCTGTTGTCAAAATGTTGATCAAGATATTTCTCTGCCCGAAAGCTTTTCTTACAATATCCACAGCGCCATTCATTTATGTCCACATGAACCTTATGCTGCTCCTGATCTCGGAAGAGATCGTTGTCAGGATGAAGCTTACACTTTCCTGAAATCTGATATTTCTCCCGATCCACAAATGGTATCAAATACTGCACCATATATAAAATCTCGTTGTCATACATGTTTAATTAAACCATGCCACATATAAGTGCCTTCTAAATTCCAAATGAAGTTCACGGCAGATACCTCCTCAATTATTTTCCAGGCTGCCCTACTTCTTTCTCTTGAGCAATGAACTTCATGAGCATGTTCTTGTTCTTGTTCTTGCTTAAGAGTTCTGCACGTTTAAACAAACTTCAGATAGCACACCCACCCTTAACCAAGAGTTATAAGGTATGCAGCATCATTAGGCAGCCAAAAAAACAAAAGCAACTTGCTCTACCAAATATGTTTTCATAATTCAATAAACAGTCAAGTGATTATCTATCTAAATCTAAGTCCTCCATCTTTGGAAAAATTCGTTTAGAGGGGAATCTTAAATAACCAGCATGGTAACAGGATTGACAATGACCAGTTCCTAACAGGGATGTTACCTTGCACCAGCTCGTTCTTCCGAATCCTGTAGCGTAGAAGAAAGGAAAACAGTTATGCTAGAAGTAGTAGGCAGTAAGACAGAGTTGTAATCTTTGCTCTATGAATGTTCAAAGCACACACACCCACATTGGCACAAGAATAAGAACTTTCTTGACAAGAGATCCAACAAAACCAACAAAACCAACAAAAACAAACGCTTCTGCAGAGCCGGGAAAGGACATAAGCTATGCTAGAGCTACACAAAGCAGTATATGAGAATTAAGGAGTGGATCATTGATTTAATAATGTGGTTCAAGGACCTCATTTTAGCACTACTAACAACATACAAATTAACATATAAGATTAATTCAATCACCAAATGGGTCTCGGCCAAGGTCAAAAAAATAGTACTTCATGAAGATCATAACAGTAAAAATTAAAGCTTCCTTGGTTGCCAATGAAATCATACAGATTGAATATTGATAAAGATATTTGGAAGTAGAGAATGGAAGAACTTTAACTAACCCCAAATATAACTTTTTTTCGCATTTTTCGGTATTAAGAACACAAAGCATAAGATTAGACATCCCGTTTCTAGTTCATATGAGTAACAGGCGATCCTCAATCTCTAAAAATAATTAGGAGATCAATTTCAAAAAACATAAGATTAGACATCCCGTTTCTACTTCACATGAGTAACAGGCGATCCTCAATCCCTATAAATAATTAGGAGATCAATTTCAAAATAGGGACTACTCATACATGTACATGCTCACTTATATGTTATAAATACATCCAAATTACAATTCAACAATTCTCTGCAGATTCAATCCTGCAATTGATATTAGATGACACCCACCAACCTTTCCGTTTTCTTCCCTAACACGGTCTCAATTATGCAAACAAACAAGTACATCGTATACATAAATATATTGATCAGAGAGAGCGAGAGAGAGAGACCTGAGCTTTCTGCAAAAGAGGCGAAGAGGTTGAGTGTGCTCGAACGCTGGCTTGCAGAGAGAGCGACATTAAGAATAGAACACAAGCCATCAGTCTCTCCCTCCCCATCTCTCTCTCCCTCTCTCGACTCGGACCTGAGCTTGGGCTTTTCGTATATATCTCTTGTCTGAATTGTCAAAATTACAAGGAGACCCTCGCATTGGCAAAAATTATCAGTTACCCCCACACTTTTAGTTTTTGTAAGAACCATCCCCTCTTATTTCATGGCATATACCCAAAAGCGTAAAGGACTCGTAGTTGTAGGGGTGTCAATTCGTGTCGTGTGATTCGCATGTTGCTATTTTTGTGTTGTGTTTATTGTTATTCGTGATGTGCTCGTATCAAGACTCAAGTCCCATGAGAAAAAATATATATTTAATATGTTTTAAGTGTTAAACATTAATCTACATTATTTATTATACATAGAAGTTCATTAATCATGGCAATCACATTGGGGTTATTCATCGTGTCAATTTCATTATCGTGTCATGTCAAGTTTATATCAACGAATCAGAGTTGACGCCCTAACGTGGTTGCTAGCCAATGATCCAATCACAACATTTTTCACATTCTTGGGACTAGGGCGGTTAGTCGAACGAGTCCGAACCGAGCTTGAAAAACTTGTTTCTTAATCGAGCTTCAAAAATTGTTCAAGTTTGGCTCGTTTAGCAAACAAGCCGAGCCTGAATGAGCCAAAAACGAGTCGAGCCCGAGTA